>OY770263.1:296724679-299453429 GCA_963669355.1 Chorisops tibialis
GATCAATCGGGAACATTATGTTTTTGGAGTGAATTTCTTCTGATCCGAGCAGCCACGACTGCGGAGACGATCTGACCGAAGTCTGTCACGTACAGATTATGTCTCGTTGAAGCAATCTATTCTACACTAAAAAAAATTCTTTTTATTCCTAACGTTTTAGAGCTTGAAAAGTTTATGAATTGGACTTGTCGGCCTGGTGCAGAGCGATTACAGCAGTGTTCAAATGTTCTATCTATCTCGCGATCAAAAATTGAACTTGATTTGGGGAAATGGGGATTTGGTAAGCTTCATATGGAAAGGAAAGAATAGATCGTTGCTTGTCGTTCAGATTTCTTCTTCTTCTTCAATGGCACTAAAGCCTAAATCGGGCCTTGGCCTCCTGATTTTCAGGTTCCTTAATATTGTCATTACTTATTGTGCAAGGATTGTTAGCTCTTCGCACAACTCTCTATCTGCAAACTTTTTTATTTTTCATAGATTGAGGTGTGAGTGTGCTGGAATTATGCGTTGACTGGGATTTGAACTCACGATCTTCGAATTGTAAACCAACATGCTACCCACTAGGCTACACCCTGGGCTGGGTCGTTCGAATTTACAAAGCTAAAATATTTATACTCTAGATGGAATCTGAGAGTATTATAAGTTTGCTCTAAGGTTTGTAACGCCAAGAAATAAGGCTTGGAGAAAAAAATGAATGATACAGAAGTTCATAAAATCACTCAAAAATCTCAAAACCGGATGTCCGTCTGTCCGTCCGTCCGTCCGTCTGTTCGCTCTCTAGCTTAAGAACGCGTTGAGCTAGAAAGTTCAAATTTTGTACACGTCGTTTTTGAGAAAAAAGTAAGGTCAAGTTCGTGAACGGGCCAAATCGCTCCACCCCTTCTACCCCCTCCCATACAAAATGACACAATTGCGCAATTTGACAATACACGGATTTGCTCGAAAAGTATAAAAGCTATTGGCCTGAAATTTGGAACATATTACTTTTCTGATAATATCGATCTATCGTATAAAAATTATGCGTGTCCTTCCCCTCCTTCTACCACCTCCCATACAAACTGTACTTATCATGAATTACTATAAGCCAATTTATTCAGTGTGTATAAAATTTAGCGAGCTGAAATTGTGCACCATATATTTATTTAAAATTGTTAGTAAGACCAAAAAAAATTAGACGATTAGCTTCACCCCTTCTACCCCCTCCCATACAAAATGACCCAATTTCGCAATTTGACAATAAATGGATTTAATCGAAAAGCATAAAAGCTATTACTCTGAATTTTGGGACATATTACTTTAATAATTATATAAATCTACAGTAGAAAAAATTATCTGCGTCCTCCCTCTCCTTCCACCCCCTCCCATACAAACTACACTTTTTCATGAAATGCTCTAAGACGATTTTCTCAGAACATATAATATTTATCGAGCTCATATTTTGTAATAAATACTTAATTAGTATCATCACTAAGATCAGAAAAAAATATTTGATTAGCTTCACCCCTTCTACCCCCCCCCCCCCCCCCATACAGTATGACACAGTTTCCCAACTTCACAAAAAATCTATTTTCTTCAAAAGTATGAATGTTACTCATCTAAAATTTAAGAGATGTCAATTTTATGATATTCTTAGTTATTTCTGAAAAAATCACTAAAATCCCCCCACTCTTTCTACCACCTCCCATACAAACTACACATTTTCACTAAATCTAACACATTAGTTTTCTCAGCTCCTATTCAATTTTTGGAGTAAGCATTTTGTATAATACATTTTTATAGCTACTTTAGCATGATGGGGGAAAAATTAGTTCAATGCTATCACCTCTTCTAACACTCCCCATACAAAATTTCTTGGTATCACAAAAAATTCTATTTCATCTAGAGTATCGTATCTTAGCCCTGTTATGTTTTAACAGAACTTTTGTTAAGATTAGATAAATTCGCTAACTTTGATTGAGTCCAAGCAAATAGACTACAACTTTCAGTGCTTCAGTAAAACCATCCACCAAAACTGGCTACGTTCATGTTGGTATTCGAAATAACATGCGGTATAAACGGATAGAACTATGTTAGTCTAGTTCGATAGTATTATTAGTTTAAATTAGTTGAAATATTTTTGATTCTAAATGTATTCCCTGTAAATATCAAGATATTTATTTTGTTATCAAATTCTCGGTATGTTATACAATTTAGTCACTAGCTCTCAAAATTTTCTCTATAACTCTTCATCCCCTTATCCGACTCAACTGTACCTTGCATTAAAAAATCAACTTATACGTTTCTTACGCAACATTTTCTACCGTAATATTTTTAATTTTGAATCCGAGTAAACAGTAGTAGTAGCGAAAAATAAAAGGCCATACCTCTAAATTTTGTCCCAAACAGTAATTAATTTCGAAAAATAAACGCTTTTAAAAATCCTTTTAAATGAAAAAAAAAACGAAAAAAATCTTTTTTGCATGAACTGTTAACTTCTTTTCTCTGTTTTAAGTGTTAGGCCTTCGCTTATTTCTTAATTTTAATTGTAACAATAAAAATAAACTCTTTATCTATAACATTTACCGAATTTAACAAAAAAAAAACATTTTTTTTTAACTTATTAACGCAATAAATTACTCAAATTTATTTTTATTTCAGTTCAACAGTGGCTCATCCATCAGAACTGCCGCCATCGCCACATCAATGGGAATGACGGCAAAATGAGGCAATAGCTGCCTAAAAATTAATTTTCCGTTAATGTAAGAACAAAATATTTGTAGTTTTACACTCTAAACTATTACAAAACCGTGACAACATTGGAAAATTTTTGTTTTTCCTTATGGATGCCTACTAATTTTACGCAATAATTCGTATCGCAAGTTGGAAACAAATAAGGACAACAGAACAACAAAAAGAACATCAGCAACAATTCAACATTCTTCAGGGGAAAAATACTTATTAAAGAAGAATAATAAAATATTAAAACAATAAAACTCTAAAAATATTACAAAAAAGAGAAGAAACTAGTCGAACTTTTAACAAAAAAATAAAATTAATTTGTTGAGTGGTTGGTGTAAAATTAGCGACAAAAACAAAATCAAAAACAAACAAACAAAACATGATACATTAAAGAGAATTGCAAGAAAAAGACACGAACAAAATAAAAACTAAATGAAAAAGTGGAAGTTCATTATTAAAAAAAAAAATGGTTAAATAATAATTAATAAAAAAACAAAATATTAATAAAACTAAAATAATAGATGAAAATTCCAACATAGCAATTCTTTTTTGCCAAATTTACCTCAACTTTTAACAAAATTTAATATCGAAAGCATTTTACCTTTGTTTTCGTTTGTTATAATTAATTGTAATTTTGTTTTTTTTTTAAATAAACAAACAAACAAAATAATAATATGATTAAATGAAAAATAGAATGCTAGAGTTTAGTGAAAAAGAAAACAAAAAAAAATTTAATGTAAGAAAAAATTATTAAACAATATGTAAACAAAACCTAAGTAAGGAAAAAAATGATATATATTAAAAAATAAATAAAAAACAAAACAAGAAGAAGAAAAACGAAAATAAAAAACATAAAACGTTTGTATTACTAAAGAGCTAGTGTACTCGATGCTTCTGGACTGATTTTAGTTTGTAGTCGTACTCCTTTTTACAATTATAAAATTACTCAATAAGTTTTTAATTTCTTATTTTTTTTTCTTTTCCATTCTCGTTTTTAATTCAAACGAAATTCATTGGAAATTTTCGGAAATGTAATTCCGATTCTTTCTTTCTTATTTTATTTTATTTTTTTTCTTCTTTCAATGATCGAATATTTCCAATATGTTAATAATAATAAAAAAAAAACAATCCTTACACAACAGTTCACCATTAAGTGATTCATTTAATTATTAATTCCAAAAATACTTTGCAACACACAAAAAGAAGATAAAAAAATTTTTGCATTTTAATTTGTTAAATAAATTTCAAACAATTCGAACAAAGTTAAAATCATTTTTATTTAAAGAAAAAAAAAAACATTTTCAATTAAATATTTCAAATCTGTGTGGAGAAATTCTCAATATATTTATATGTCTTGTCTATTTCTGTCTGTGTGTTCATTTTTGTAAAAAAAACAACAACAACAATTAATTTTTTTTTATTATTATTTTATAAGAAGAGTAAAGATGTAAGAAATTAAAAAAAAACTAAACTTTTGCAAAACAAAAAAAAATGGACTGAACATATTTTTATTAATATAACTAAGAGAAAAGAGTCGCGAGTGAAACAAAAAGAAAATTCTCCTTAAAATCTTTAGTTTTTTAAGTCACAATCACCATTTAAAGTTTTTTTTTTTTGTATTATTTTCGATCTTTGCTTTCGTCTTAATTCGATTTTTTGCGCTTAAAAGCAAAAGCTTACCAATAATTCAATTCGTAGAAGATATTAAGTATGAAATCCGATTTATATACATTATAAAATATTGTAAACTATAAACACAAAATTAAACATAACAAGAAAATAATTAAAATAAAATCAAACACGATCTCTTCAACTTCTTTATGATATATAAAAATTATTCATAATATTTTTTTTTTTAATTAATTAATTCAATTATTAAATGCCTATATAAATTTTATTAGCAAAATTTTCGATATAATTCGAATATGTATCTAAAACGTAAAGAAAAAGATTAAATTTATGTTTTATATTTTCATTAATTTTTTTTTATTTTTTATTTTTTCATTTTATAATTTCGAAAGAGAAAACAAACAATGCAAACTTATAGAAAGGTTGTTGATTGTTTTTTTTTTCTCGAAACTACCTTTGATAAGTAATGTAATTTACATCATTTTACTACAAGATACATTTTTATGTGCAGATTATTATAAGTTGTAGCTTTTTTTTTTTTTGTAGTAATAAAAGAACACATTTCAATTGTAATTTTATTTGGTTTTATTTTCAGACTTAATTGTTTTGTATGATTGTTGTAATTCTATGAGTGATTTTTTATAATATTATCGTGCGCAAGTGATCACTGGATTTCAAGCTTTAGCTTAAATATTCGCAAACTTTATTTATCGCTTTTCACTAACTCTCAGGAATACTTTTTCCATTCATCAGTTGTCACTTTCCTATCTGCGACTCTATCGTTTTCCAATCTTAACTCCTCTATAGCGACTTAACCATGCGACGACCCGCTCTTGATCCTTTCACTTGACAATTTCGGCCGACTCTTTCGTTGCAAATGCTCACCTTAAATAAAATGTAAAATATTTAATTAATTATCAATATTTATTTTGTGGCCTTCAAAGGAATCCCCTTTCGATTCAACACACATATGCCAGCGTTTTTTTCCAGTCCACTTTTTCTTATGGCCTCCAGCTCCTTCGGCGAAATTTGTTTTATGTCCTCGATTGAGCTCCACGGAGCGGTAATTTCAGTTTCGGGAATAGGAAAAAGCTATACGGACCAAATCGGGTGAATATTGATGGAATTTGTTACTTTTTTGGACTTAAATTCGGTCACTATTGAGGCTTTATGCGATGGCGCGTTATCATCGTGGAAAATCCATGAACTCTCCTTCCATAATTCCGGCCGTTACGAATTTGCTCACGCAAATGCTTCAATACGGTCAAATAGCACTCCTTATTGACCGTCTGTCTGTTTCGGCTCATTTTTTTCCTCCATTCCAATGATTGTTGACTGGTTTGTCAAACTCATAAACCCATGTCTCATGATCAGTTATGATGCGCTCCATGAATGTGGGATCAGAATTCGCACGATCTATAAACATAAGGCACAGTACGAACTAATCTGAACCACTTCGAGAATCGTTCTATTTCGATAGGATTAACCGTTTGCTGCGAGATGTGAAAACATTGTAAATTTAACTCATCCGGAATATCATTTGCAGTCTTAGTTCTGTTTTCGGGCCAAGTGCCTTCAGAGTCGCGTAGGAAATCTGGGCCTGTGAACCAGCGATTATTGGACGAGATTTTTAGGCTGCTTTTAGAACATCTTATTGCATCATCACCTACATTAGGTTTTGTTGGCACCCAGCGCCAGTCGTTTACATTGGTCGCCTCGAGTATCTCACCAATGCGAAAGGCAACAAACTGCTTATACTTTCGAGGGTCTGACTGTAACCAAAACAGGAAGGTTCGTAAGTCAGAACACGTAAATCGTTTATCCAACTTAAATGAGTTTCCTTCGAGAGATCTGAAGTTGCGATATTCCATTCCAGCCATTTTTTGTAGAGTTCATCGGGGACATGATCGTCCCACTCTAAGGCAGAACGCGAAAAATCCTTTAGAAGGATCTTTCCACAGACTACAAATGTTAACAATAATCCTAGCGGATCAAATATAGATATGAGTATTTTTAAAACTTCTTTCTTCGTAGAACTCCGTTCGCTTACTAAAACCTCTTTGCTTATTTTGGTCAGACTAAGCGGAAAGCTGAAAGTTCATTGGGACCATAAAGTACATGGATTTTGTAAATAAAATTACTTTGGGGAATGATATTATGATGATTATGATTATGATACCAATTCAACTGGCTGCTGTAAACAAACTGATTAATAAACCGCCCTAATTTTTGGAATAACAATTAAGGACAGTCCTACCTGCTTACCAAAAAAATTGAAATATCATTTCCCAGAGTAATGTTATTTACAAAATCCCGATACTTTATGGTCACAATGTATCTGAGTATGTGGACTACAACATACCTAACACCTTCTCAGTATTTTGGTTTGTGTTGATATTTATGGTTTTTGAAATCTCTGATTCAGTTTCACCTAGAGCACTTAAAACTTTAAAAGAATTAGATACCAAATTTCTAATTTCGAACCCTCCTTGTCGATGAATAATTCGAATCTTCCACTTCTGTATCAACGCTAATGTCGTCAACGTAATGGTTGTCGACAATGGCTTTCGCTGCGTTTGCAAATTGTTCGGAGTATTGCCGAGCATTTAACCTTTAATGTATTGCGCCGAACTTGGAGAGCACGCAGCTCCAAATGTCATAACCCGCATAATATATGTACATTTGGCGAGCCTTGGTTTTAATCACTTCTCCATAAGAAGTGCTGGGCGTGTTGATCTTCTCCCCGGACTATGATTTGGCGGAACATTTCTTTAATATCACCGGTTACGGCAATAGCTCGTACGCGAAATTTGAAGATAACATGCAGCATAGGTGTTAGCTCGTCAGGACCTTTTAGTAGAGGGGAATTCAAGGGAATGCCGTTAACTTGTGCTGCGACATCACGTACTATACGTATTTTGCCTGGTTTATTTGGGTTTGTCACCGTAAATATCGGCAAGTACCATGTACGAGGGTAGTGAATTTTTAACTCGTCTGCTTTTAATTGACGAATATAACCTTTATCTACATAATTGTGGATATATATCCGGTATTACAGTGTTATTATATCACCACAGTAGTCCAGTTTCAAACCGGCTATGGTTTCTTAGGGTTATGCTTTCTTAGGTCCTTAGAATCAGGAAGAGATTCAGGAATTCTTATTCCTATACTTTCAATATTGAAAACCTCCTTAACTAGCTGATGCAGACCTCTCATAGAATGTCATTCATAAATGTGAAGACTAGGTGATCGTAGCTATCTTGGTTGTACAGTCATGTTCGATGACGTTGCCCATGAATTGTGTCGTGTCTTGGTGGCCACTGGCTCTTCGTCATTTCCTTCCCTTATGTCGAGTGGTAGGCCAAGTTACCATTTATCAATTCCTATCAATATTCTAAGAATTACTCGATCGTAAGCTTGAAGTGGAACGTCCGTTAAATGAGGATATCTTTCAATAAATTTTTGATACGATATTGATTGGTTAGGTAAATTTAATTTCTCCGCACTGCGAACACTTGACATCTTGTATGTTGTTGCATTCGAATGTGCTCCACAAATTTTTATGTTGAGTCTGCTCGAAACAAACAGCCGTCCACTTGAGACAAAGACTTTCCTTCGTTCCGCTTAACCCCAATTTATCTGTTATGTCATTTTCTATCTAACTAGAGTGAGAGACGACCCTTCATCCAAAAATGCGTAGAAGTCTAAAGAAGTACCATCTCCATAAAGAGTTACTGGTAGTACTCAAAACAGAGTTGGATGCCGTAGCTGTTGGTGAGTGTTGCAGCTGAGATGCGGTACAGAAGGGTCAATTGTTGGGGTAGCGACTTTAATAATATATTTGGACGAGTTGTGCAGTAACGGATGATGCCTAAACTGACCACAAATTCCATCAACCGTGCAATTAAATGCATAATGTCTTTTCAAGCATTTGCGACATAGCTTATGATGTTTAATCACACACCATTTTTCAGAAAGTTGCAAATCTTTGAATTTATTGCAGTCACTGATGCTGCGATTTTCACCAACGCATATTATGCAATCCTTCTTGTTCAAATTTTTCCAAGTTTTGTTAGCCGTAAATGCAGGCTTACTTAAGAAGTTAGTTTCAGAGTTGAGGTGGTTTCGCGACGCAGTGGCTTTATTCATTGGCTTAGCAATGTCCTCAACATGCGTGTATGCGGATAACCGCGCTCTTTGTTTGATTGCTTTTCTGATCGTACTACGTCATGATACGAATCGGTTTGAGAGAATGGCACGTCAGTTGCTGCTTGAGCTACTTGGAACAACCAATTTCCTAAAGTTGCTAGAGTTACAACTGGTATGGCTTGTTTGTGCATAGCCCATGACAGTTTCATATTTGCAGGTAATTTGTCTACAAGTTCCTGTATCAGTGTGGAGTTGCAAAGATGAGGTACAATACCAGATGCTTCAATAGTGTTGCACAGATTTTGAACGGACAAGGCAAATTTAATCAACGTTCCCAATCGTTCAGCTTTCGGGGCAAGTTTGGTTTCTAATGCTCTGTACAAGAGAGTGTATGATAACCTCTGCTCGTCCGTATAGGAGCCACAGGGTCTCAATTATAAGTGGAAATCTTTGAAGGCGAAATAAATTCTCTTCATTTGAGAAGCCACATGCATGAGTGGAACCTTCATAATTTCTAATGAACATTGGCCATTCCTGAGGGCTGCCGTTGAATTCCACCTTGCAAAGCACTAGATAAGTTTTGGGAAGTACCACTTGTATTGCACCAATTGTTGTATGGAGTACCGAGTATCCTTGCGGAGCATTAAATGCATTTTGAGAAGCACAATATTGCGGAGCACTTGATCGAAGGCGTCCAGCTAGAACCGAAAAGGAGTCACAAGGAACACTGCGTACATTGCAAGTACTAAATATGTTATAGGAATCACTATTTAAATGGTTAGATACTTGAGATGAAGCAATACTAGCAGATGTTTTAGATTCCGCATACAGCATAACATCTGGCTCATTAATTTTGACGCTCCAACGGAATACAATGACGAGGCAACTAAGAATGAGTTTTATAGTCACTTTGAAGCAACTTATGACTTATTGCCTTCAAATGGCATCAAGTTAATGTTAGGTGACTTTGAAGGTTGAGAAGGAGGATACACATAGAAGAACAACCAGAGGGCACAGTCTTCACGACATGAGCAATGACAACGGCCAACGTCCAGTTGACTTGGCTGCAGTAGAAACATCATAATAAGCTCAACATGCTTCCCGCATCTGGGCATCCACAAAAGACCTTGGGCGTCACCAGATGGAAGGACTGTAACGAAATGGGACCACATTGCTGTTGACGTCTTGGAAGTCGCAGCAATGTGGCCCCATTTCGTTACAGGACGTATAATCAGATTGACCACGTTCTTATAGACAAAAGGGCAGCCTCCAACATCCTAGATCTAAGAACTTTTAGAGGGGCTAGTTGTGAGTCTGACCACTATTTGATCAAGGCCACTTTTCGATGTCGAATATTAAACAACGGACCTACAAAATACCAAAACGACACTTGAATTCGACATGAAGAAGCTGAAGGACGAGTCTATCGCAGCCCCATACACATCAGCTTTAGAGAGAGACATTTTTGCCAATTATTCAACCACCACGAAATGCCAATAGAGCAGTTATGGCTCTCCATCAAAAATGGTATAAAGTCCGTTGCAGAGGAGGCTATAGGCCATCAGATCCGGCGTACGAAGAATGCTTGGTTCGATGAAGAATGCCGAGATGCAATAGACAATAAGAAGCTTACAAACAATTTACTGAAGACCAACAAGAGGCAAGAAAGACATATTTGACGAGCTTGGACGATTTGCAAACAAAACCTACAGAAAAGAGAAACGGAAGTATCTTAATCATGAATTATGCAGAATAGATGAAGATCGTAATTCCAACAACACGAGAGCGGCTTACGCTCTAGTTAAAAAGCAGATACGAGTATTTCAATCGAAAATAAGCCTTTAGAAGGAAACATAATTAGCGATCGGAAGAGATAAAATCGAGATGGGCGCAATAATTCCAACTGTTGCTTAACCCGAACTCATCATCGACAACTACTGTAAAGGTGGACCGAGGCACCTGCTGACAATGGAAACATATTGAGCCACCCAACAGTGGAAGAAGTGAAAAATTACCTTAAGAACTTGAAAAATACAAAGCTCCGGGCAGATGTCGTCTCTACCAGCGGAACTACTGAAGAGCAGTGGTTACTGCATTGCTAGGAACTTCCACATTATGGTGTCGCAAATCTGGACAAATGGAACACTACATGATGGCTGTCGTAAAAGCATTATATGCCTGATCTACAAGAAGGGCAACAAAGTCTGCTTCAAAAACTATAGAGGGATTTCATTGCTGAGCACATCTAATAATATCCTGATAAAGATCATAGAGTCTTGGATTAAACGCTATACCGAAAACATTATTGGCGAATGCCAAGTTGGCTCCAGAGCCGGACGATCAACTACGAATCAAATATTCACGGAGAAATATGAGCTAGAAAAATTTTGAGAATATAGCTTCGATGTGCATAAGATGTTCGTAGATTTAAAGCAACATAATGCTGAAATTGGGAATACTAATGAAACTCGTGCGACTTTCAATAATGAACTCAACATCAGAACGACCTGACATAAGCTTCCAAACACTTTTGGGGCTGAAGCAAGGCGATGGCCTTACATATTTTAATCTAGCTTTGGAATATGTCGTACGAAAACTCCCAGAAGGATGCCACTGTTTAAATCATCGCAGTTAGTAGCTTAGGGAGACGATATAAACATAATGGCGTGATCACCACTGGATACCAAGGAAATCTTCATTAATCTTGACATGACAGCACGAGAAGTAGGGCTACGCATAAAAGAAAACAAATCACAAAGAAACACGCCAATCAGACAAAATCTGACGATAGCAGACTGTAACATAAAAATTGTGGACAAATTCATATATCTAGTAGATATTCTCTCCAAAGATGGCAATGAAATTAACGAAATCAAAAGAGGCATAGTGGTAGCAAACAAAAACATACTACTTGATACTTCCAATAATAAAATGCAAAGACGTGCATAAAAAACCGAAGCTGCGAATCTATAAAACTTGAATTATATACCATCTTTAGGGCCCAGAAGTCTCTACCCAGCAAACAATTTAACTAGCGCTCGCAAATAACGATCTTAAAATGAGTATGAAATGACACAAAACAAAAAAACTGCGTCATGATCTTAAGCAAACCAAGCAAAAAGGGTTGCAGAACGGCAAAAGCAGTTTTCATTTCGTGTCGATATCTCAAAATATTGCAAACGCAAACGGTGAAAAATGTAGGCTTTGCAGAGAAATGTCCGTGAAATGTTCAAGGTCATAAACAACAGAAGCCGAACAAAAAGCAATTGCGATCTTAAAAGATCTCTTGTTTTGCTTTAAAGTCAAGTTCTTTAATAAATCGTTAATGTTTCATAAATAATTTCGTTTATGAATCGTTAATGAATTAAAATGAAAATCACGACACATTAATGATTCATTGGTAACGATTATATATTTGGTTATTTACTCGATTCTTGTAAGCATTTTACAATTCATTAATGAATCGTTAAAAGTAATGAGCTACTTTTAACGAAGAATGTCCCATTAATCCGCTTGAGAGTCCTCGTTAACGACGCTCATTAACGATCAAATCGCTCGTTAATATGATTCATTAATGATTCTTTAATAAATTATTTTGTTTGCTGGGTACTCTTATCGAAATTCGAAAACTACAGTGAGCTGGTCACATACAGCGAATGTAGAACAAAAGAATAACCAAGGTTAAAGAAAAAAGGTCAATCGGGAAACCAAGAAAAGGCTGGTAGGGTTCAATCGACGAAGACAGCAAATCGCTTTTGAAATTTTCAATGTGGAGGACACGGTCATTGGAGCGAGAAAATTGGAGACGACGCATACAGAATGCCAACGACCGACTTGGCTGTAGCGCTAATGGGGATGATGATGTCCTTCCTAGGAACTCTCTCCTTCAAAATTCCTTATCGATCCTTAAAAGGATACGTACTTTTCGACATTCCATTCTATCGAACTAATTACGGCCAGCATGAAACGATAGCTGCGTTTTTGAGGATCAAGTAGAGATCTGAACTCAATGAACCATGTGATTCGCTGCATTTACAATTCACCGAAGTACGATGAGCTAGGATGTAGCCTACTGGGTAGCGTGTTGGTCGTGAGTTGAAATCCCGATCGATCGGAAAAATGCGCAGGTTGAAAGTTGTGCGAAGGGCTAACAACCGTTTCACAATAAGTAATGAAAATGTTAAGGGACCTGAAGGTCAGGAGGCCAAGGCTCGATTTAGGCTGGATTGCCATTGTAGGAGTATAAGACAATGAGCTTCGGCAACGAACGAATTGAAAGGTGTCTACAATGCTATGAATTCGATTGAGTTTTGTTGACAGAAAAGTCATTAAAGAAGATTAAAAAGAGAGTGGGAGATAGAACAGAACCTTGAGAAACCCCAGCATGGATCTAAAACGATTGGTATGATACGCCATCCATTACGATTCGTATCGGGCGTTCAAGAAGACTCAATCTATTTGACAAGGGTAGTGTTATAATCTATGGCTATGAGTTGACTTTTTGCTCTGTCAAAGTCTTTCCCAGTGCTGTATCAATGTCTTATTTTTATTTATCCTGTCGGTTGTTCTCTGTACCAGAATTTTATATTGTTTCTTAAGATTTTGTTCCTCTATAGCTTTTATCTCTCGATATTTCATGCAATTCGTTTTAAATTTATTTTAATTTTAAGCACCATTTCTTTATAATTTGGCGAATTTTGATCAAAATTTGATTTCTTTGCTTGCAATATAAATACATATAAATTAAAAAAAAATTAGGAACAATATTGCACTTATCTTAATAAAATTGAAAATATTTCTTAAGGCTCTTCTATACCTGTCTTTTTCTTGCATGGTGTTTTAGTTTAAATTTGTACTTTCGGTTAGTCTTACATTTGATACAAAGTTTTTGTAGTTTACATTATCGCGAAAGACAAAGTATCTACGTCTTAAAGCGCTTCTATGCCTGTATTCTTCTTCCTTGGTATTTTTTTTTGCTAAATTTTACACTTTTAAAGCTATAATTTGCATTTTCGACAAGTTTTAATTGTTTTTGTATTAGTTACCAAATTTGTGTAATTTCTCTTCTCTGAAATTTA
Organism: Chorisops tibialis; assembly: GCA_963669355.1. NCBI lineage: Eukaryota > Metazoa > Arthropoda > Insecta > Diptera > Stratiomyidae > Chorisops > Chorisops tibialis. The sequence continues at coordinate 296,738,254 of OY770263.1, forward strand.
GAGAGCTGGATTAAATTCCTAATTTTCAAATTAAAACGTAAACATTTCTGATACATAAAAACTAAATCTACTGTAAGAATGCCTAAGGCTAACCAAAAGTACAAATTTAAACTTTTGCAAAACCAACCAAGGAAGAAGAAGACAGGAATAGAAGAGCCTTAATTTCAATATTAAAGATTTAAATTTATTTGCTTTTTAAATTTCGTCGTGAATTAAATTACAAAACTTTCGTAACTTATGTAGGAACACATTAAGGATTGCCCAAAGTGTTCATTTGTGGTAAACTTTAAGAGTGTAAAATTTAGCGAAAAATACCAAAAAAGAAAAAGTCAGGCATAGAAAAGCCTTAATAATAAAACACAATTTAATGCACTTAAGTTTTTTATTTTTTTGATTACACAATCGTTTGTTTTAAATTGAATAAAAACTGCAATATCCATAATTAATTTAATCACAGAACTGCAATAAAATTAAATAAATAAAACAAAAAAAAAACGAAGAGAAAAGACTATCATGAACGTAAAAGCAAAAAGAAATAATTAAACATTAACGAAATAGAAATAGAGTATATAAAAAAATAGACTCGAATCACTGCCGATTAAACAGATTACAAAAAAATAAAAATAGAAAATTTAATGCTACTTATATACAAATTTCATAGTAATAATAACATTTTTGTTTCTTTTACAAAATAGAGAAAGCAAATTAAAAAATTTAAATGAACACTAGAGTAATCGTAGATATGTTTGTAAGAAACGCTCAGTCACTGTTTAGAAAAATCAGAAATTAAAAATAAATAAATTCATTTCATTAAAAAAAAAAGATAGTGCATAGTTATTACATTACTCAAAAAAAAAAAATTATATTGAAAGTAAATTTTTGTAATTTGTACCCATTGGCTTTATGCAAAATAACTAAATTGTCTTCATAAAGGAAAACGAAACTTTAACTAAGAATACAGAAATTAATTTCGTCTAAATGTATAACTTTTTATACTCACTAATGTTATTTAATGAAAATGAAATATATGTAAGTACGAGTAAATGGAAATATTTAATGCAAATAATAATATTGTACGAATTTTTTTCACTTGAAATACACAAATATTTCAGTACAAAATATTCAATCCCGATCAAGTTCAATTGATAAGAAGATCACGTGTTTAAGTTACAGTTTTTTTTTTTTGTGAATGTAATATAGATTTGAGTTTTACGTTTTGGTTTTTTAACGTCCACCATCTACACCAAAGAATAATCTCGATTTGAAAATTGAGAAGTTCATTACGAAAATAGATTACCTTAAAGAAAAGTTTAGAAATATGTTGAGATATCTCAACGTAAAGGAGTTAGATAGCAGAGTTTTCTCAACTGTTGAACTGTGAAACAATTAATGGAATAGCAGTAACAATACTTAGCTTTTAGCACGTTAAGAATGATGCAAATTTAATTAATTTATTTTCGTTAATTTTGAATTATTTTAGCCGTTAGAAAAGTTTTTTTCTCATTTTAAATAATAGATGGCATAATTTTCAAATTCATTTTCTGCTGAATTTTCCCAACATTTTTGCTCGGAATCAGACTGCTGTTTACGAACTAGTTTAGGATGAAATGTATCTTCTAGTCTGGAATTCGCATTACTTGCAAAAGTACTGAAAGTAATTCGAAATTAAGCTAATTTGACTTACAACGAAAGTCAGAAGGTAGGTAGGTAGACGTGGCTGCCCAGCTACAAGTCCAGGCGCACATAGTCCATAAGCTGATCCATTGTGATTCCATAAGATCTCAGAAGCTCCTGGCTTCCGCTTTCACCAGATTACCGAGACTATACAAGAATTTTGCGCCTAGATGGCGCCTCCTTTTTCTAGAGAGAGCAGGACAAGTGCATTACAGATGAAGATCCGTCTTTTCTTCCTTTTCCTCATCAGCTTCTTGCAACTCCTGCAAAAATCATTAAACGGAAGGTCAAGCCTCTGAGCATGTCCACTATTAGGCAGTATCCTGTAACGACTGCAACTACGGAGTTGACCATCCGCCTGCTTCACGAGATCAGTCTACCAGAGCAATTTAGACCAAATCTGTCTAGTGGTGGTTCCGTCCTAGGAGAATTCCTCGGTAGCAGTTCCCCGGAATGGCCCAATGCCCTGGAACCCAGCACAGGTGTATGTTAAATTTATCAGCCATCTCCCTCATAAATGCACTACAATCAATAAGTATTGAAATGAGACATGATTCCAGGGATTTAATAGCGGCCTGGCTATCAGTGAAGATACCAATATTCTTAATGAATACTACATTACACTTCAGCCAGGCCAAGCCCTTTTTATGTCATCACTTCTGCTTGAAAGAAACTACAATGATCCAGAAGACGGAAAGATATGATTAAGTTAAGCATTGCGAAGAAAACACATCCTCCTACTCCACCTCTAGTTTTGGAGCCATCGGTATAAAAGAATATAGGCTCCTCCTCCCGTATTTCATCTACAAAACTGGGAACTCTTGTCTCAAGGGAATGACGGTGAGGAAATTATTGTAATATCAAAATTATAGCTTGGGAGAATCAAATGAACCAAATTCCTATTAAGACCCCCTATAGGAGCAAAGGACAGAAACAACTCTTATCCACAAGGCGCAATCTTGAGCATCAGCCTTGCTTGCTTATTCCTCTGGCATCTTGCTCAACTGCTCTCTTGCATGTGCTACATGGTCGACCAACCCGACGTCTTCCTTGAGGATTATAATCCAGAGCTTTGGAGGAGTTTTTTCGGTTAAATCCTCGAAATCTTTCAAAATTAAGGAGTGATCAGCCTGCATGCAGCTCCACGAGTAATTTTTTTTTTTGAGCTGGGAGACTGCACTTGCAGCCATCTCTTTACCAATAATGTCGAGAGATTAGCGTCACCGAATTAGTGCAAATAATACGGGACGATTGTGTAGATTTTATCGATGGTCTAGATTCCCAAATCAGGGAGACACTTTGGCGGCCTGTTCACGGTCTGAGACCAACGGATGGGGTGAGGAAAGAAGAAGAAGAAAAGACCAACAACATAATAATAAAAATAAAAATAAATTGTAAGCAATAATGCGGTTTATATGGAAAGCATATCTCGAGGTAGATTGTATTGAACGAAATAATACAAAAATGCGCCGAGATTTTGGTTTCAGAGATGGATGTGCATCGACAAAAGCACGTTCAAATAGAATACCGACTATAACACTTAGTTATAATTGGCAGAGTGAACTGAAGTTGGTAGTATGTACTAGTTTTCAAAACTTGAAAATACACTAGGGAATTATTCCCTAGGCAAGATTAGAGTTGTTATAAATACACTAGGATTCCTTTGTTACCACAGCCTCTCGTAAGAGTGAGCTAGTGGGATGACTCCTAGTTAGCGTTAACTTGTTCGGGAGATAGTAAATACGAGGAAATCCTTATTGTATTAATTGCGATGGAATTTGATAAAATGTTAGCATTAAAATCAAATTTGAGAGAGGTACTTATGAATGAAATGAAACAGTACTTCTTATGCTGCGGAGGGAGTAGTTCTCAGAGTCTCTCTTATGCATAAAAAAGCCGTTCTATGCACCTTGTCGAGAAGAGTACGGGTTGTCTCTTTCTTTAGAGCAGTCCACCACACAACTATACTTTAAAGCAAGATGGATCTGATTACGGCAACATAGAGCCAATGCACTACTTTGGGCTGTATTCTCCATTTCTCACCTATGGTTTACTTATCGGAGTAAAGCGCAACAGTAGCTTTGTTTCCATTAGAATTCCAGCTCAGTTTCCTATCCAGAATAAGTCCCAGATATTTTCCTCGATCTACGATAACAAAGCTGTTACCTTCAGGGAATTTTGTGTTTTCTTGCGAAAAGAACCAGCTCGGTTTTGTATGCGTTCACTCCCAGTACATATTCGCGAGCTAACTTAAAGAGTATTGAGAGGGCATTTTCCATAACCTCGCCTAGAGTACTTGTGTGCTTACCAGAGGTGACTATAGCAACGTCGTCCGCATAAGCAATCACTACATAGCCTACGTCGTTCAATTCTAGTAGTAGTCCGTTGACTGCCACGTTCCAGAGAAGTGGAGAGTGTACCCCGCCTTGCGGTCTACTAACAATTCTTCTGGCGAACGCGAGATCCAGTTTAGTTCTGACAATCCTAGAAGTGAACATGAAATTAATCAGCACTCCAAGCGTAGCGTCCACCGTCAACATTGAAAGTACCTCCGTAATTGCTTCTGCTCTTACGTAGTTGAAAGCCTCCTACTCTTTATTACTCAGAGATTTTTCGATATAGCATACGATTGTGTGCAGGGCCGTTTCAACTGATTTCCCCCTTCCAGTATGCGTGTTGGGCTGCTGAAAATATTCGCTGATCGATGTTGTAGCGTAAATGGATGTCTATCAATCATTCTCTTTTATTCTTCTCCAGCTTCCCAAGCCTCCAATTGAAAGATTTGGGTTGCAGCACTGTCAACTGTCCGCACCTACATGGCTCTGTTCCGAAGGTAACCATACACGTGCTCGAGGATGGCTTGGGATCACATCCCTTGACACAGCCTCGAGTTGTCCACTTTTCACAATCTAGCGATAGCAGTTTTGTACAAATCTGCGGACAGATCGGCACACTGGATCAGTTTTACATTACCTTAATGCCATTCGCCGTTCCCTCACACCGGTGAGGATTGTAACGCATAATGCTTAGGAAGTTGGCTGGAAGTTTGGTTTCAACTTTCCTCCGCCGCTCATAAGGCATACTTTCACTTGCATCACTTTTGTCAATGATCGCCACTACCAGGCCTTCAATAAGGATGTCGCTAAAGTACCTTGACAAACCCCCGGTACCGGTGCTGCCTGTCTTTGATTTTTTAGGGGACTCATCCTGAAATCTTGTACGCTTTCGCGCTGAGGGGGACTCTGTACATTTGGCGATCATTTTAATATCTCAAGCCGCAGTTTCTCTCCGCTTTTCGATTCTTAGGTGTTCCAGGAATCTGACTCAGAAGACTTTTGTGCGCTACCCCTAAGGAGCTAATTTGACGGTGGTATCCTTCGATTCCCCCTGACGTAACCACTGGGGATTTCGGTGGATCCCATCCACCTGTTCCACAATGCGCAAGGCTATTAGGTCCAGGTTTGGTAACCTTTGACTTCACCAGTTGTGTGCTATCTTCACCAGTTGTGTGCTATCTGTTTGGAGGAAACTGATTTTTTCCCCGCGTGCCCTAAGCAAATAGATCCAGGTTTAGGGTCCGAAATTCCAGTTGCTTGTACGTTGGGTCCTCACGTTTATTGCTTGAACCAGGTTTGGTAGCCAAAGCCTTCGCAGCGTCCACCTGATTTGGTTATCAAAGTCTTGCCTGGCTGCAAGGGAGCCTAGAAGGAATCGAACTTGCTTCCTTCCGGTATTTCAAGAGAGCTGGTCTCTGGGGTTTCTTTATTGTTATTGGACATATGATCCCACGAGTAGCGGAGAGAAAATAGTTCATTTGCACAGAGGTCCGCATTGTGCAGACAATGCTAATTTATCAGGAAGGCGCCTAGTCTCCGGATCTTTAACCGGACCCTCAGCCTGATCAATTCCCGAAACGGATACCTTGGTCCAGCCCATTGAAAGTATAAAAGGACGAGGATTTTAGGAAAGAGACGGATTTCATTATGAAGAAGGTTTGTGGGAGGGGAAATTGGAAAACGATGACTCAATGATAAACATTCTCTTTGCTCGCAGTCGTCAATTGTATTTTTTGCTTCATCAGCAACTAATCGACCCATGTCTGCCATCCACTATCCGCAATGGTAGCATGCAGTTCAGCATTTCTTGCAGAATGGGATTATCCTGACGAAACCGCGTAGATGAAATCAAGAGAACTTTGTGTTTTACTTGCTGTTTGTAACGCTATGAAATAATGCTCGACCAGAGTTGCCAAGGGTACAGAAATATTTGTTATTGCTCAAAAACCGTGATTCCGAGTGACCGTCTGTCCGTCTATCCGTCTGTCTGTCTACAACATAAATCTCAAACGTTTTGAACTATCGCGCAGAAGTTTTCATCGTGTAATTTTTAGGAAAAAAGGATTTTTAAGTTATTGAAGGGTGCACATCCCACCCTCCCCTTCTTCCCCTCCCTTCCTACCCCTCAAGTACAAATTTCACGAAATTTCGGAATTCCAAGAAATTGTGCCATCCCTGAAATCACTGAAGCTATAAACTTTAAAATTGGGTCAAAGTGGAAATAAAATAAAAAAATATTGTTTTGGTCCGCTCACTGCTTCTATCCTCTCCCATACAAATGCACAATTTTGAAAAATGTATTTTATCGATTTCCATTAAAACTAGAAAAGGTCGAAACAGAAATATTTTGCACAAATCATAATTGCAATCAATTTTGAAAAAAAAGTGGCAAGCTCATTCTACTCCTTCTACCACCTCCCATACAAATAACACGAAATTTCGAAATTTGAATAAAATTATTTTTCTTTTCATTTCTATGAAAGCTATCAATTTGAAATTTTGAGCAAAGCATAATTATGAGAAATAAGGACGAATGTCGAACAATTCTGTTTCAATTCGCTCACTCCTTTTACCCCTTTCGTGACAATTTTGTAAAACGCTTTATATCGATTTCCATAAAAACTGAAAAATGTATAAACTGGAAAATTTTCCAAACTTTGCTTTTAATAGTTGCAATAAATATAAAAAAAAATTATCAACTTCATCGGACTCCTTCTACCCCCTTCCATATGAATTTATTTTTTGCATTTATCCCAGAAAAGCATTTCCTTTTCGAACATTTGAGAGCTGTCGAATTTAAAACTGAATCAAAGCAATTTTCTTGAAAATTATAAAAGCTGCAAATCTTAAATTCGCCGCGAATCATTTGCATACCACGTTCGGATGAATTTGAGATGACATATTTTCGGTACATTAAACTCTTTCCTATTTCATCTAGAATATCGCATGATTGGTCTTTACGACCAGTTTGATAAAGGTCTCAGCAGAGACCGAAACGTCACGAATAATAAAGCGTAACAGTGTAGAATCTGGAAATCTTTTCTTTCAATTCTGTTATGTTTTTTTCTAGAATCTTTGTGGAAAAGCAAAGAGAGCTTTCCCATAATCTCAGCGTCTACCTATGTTAGAATTGAACGCATTAGTTATAAAATTTCTTTATGGCCTCAACTTAAACCATCTTTTAGCCGACAGAATTGTTCAGGATGATCCCTTCATTTATGATTAGTGCCGAAAAATGTGGTTGACTTCTTTAAAGATGAAAAGTGGTATTGCGTTTTTGGGCAATGCATTTTTGAGGTATTGCAATTTCGAAATATTTCTTTCTATCCATGTTCATAAGCAGAACCGGTCCTATTAAGGTGCAAGTGGAGTAGTAGCATTGGGCGACATGCTTGATGGGGCTACATCATCAAAAGACCAAAATGTTAACCCCTGTGAACGAAACGGAGGACTCCATTCCGCCAAAAGACAATATGCTTCAACCTGATCTCGCAGCATGATTGCTGTAAGATCGTGGGATAGAGTATTTGTTCCGGGGAAGATGAAATAAAAGGATCTTGGTAGGGGCTCACTTTGCCGACCGGCACAATCTTAATCCCATTGGGCGCTTTTGGAACAAATAAAGGATCTCGCCAACAGACAATGGCCTTCCTCTGGACTTCGCAGCGTGGTGAAGGATGCGTGCGAGGTAAGATTTTTTTCCGTTTCCGCCATCACCCAAGAGGCCATTCTGACAACGATTTATCCAAGGCAGACCTCTTCCGTCTTTTTAAAGGAAACATTTCCTGATTTCACATTGTTTGTGCTGAAATTATTTTCTTGTACATCTACAGAAGATTTTGAAAATATTTGTTGGGTAACACCAGATCTAGAGGAGCTGCTTTTTGTGCTGAGGTACAGCTCCGCCAAGGCATTGGAAGCATTAGGGATTAATAAGATGGAGTCAAAGGTGATTATAGATCCCGCTTTTCTAAAATCGCAGATTGTTTCGGTAACGACAATCAGCGCTCGTTCATTTGTATGAAAGTTACAGTCCATACCGAATCGCAAGTTCGATATTCACACTAGTGAGTGGGAAACCTATCTTATTCTCTGTCAATCTCTGAGTTATTTCATGCAAATCCACATCAAGAATTTAGGAACTAGTTCCAGGAAGCTCTGTATGCAATATGGGTATCAATCACAGCGAATGCGTGTACCTCGAAGGAAAATCAGTAATGCCTATTTCCGATATTTCTCCTCAAGTCGCGACAGTTTTTCTCTCTCTCTCTCTCTCAATCGACGTCTGTATGACCGCTTGGATGTTCTGCAGCACAATCTTCTAGTTTCGCCGTAGATTTGTGTCCCATCGGATCGCTAGTTTACCCTTCAGCTATACAGGGATCAAATATTTTGCTCACCTTGGCTCACTACTTTCTTTCGCTTTTCCTATGTACCACCATGTAGCGTCTTTGTTAGCATCCAATTATGCTCCCGTCAGCTCGTTCCTCCACCAGCCACTAAGGGCCCCATGCTCCTGGGGCATATTTCTTTCACCACTATTTTACATGTGTCTACATTTAATCTCATCGTTTGCATCCGATTTCACTTCCTTCTTATCGCTGCTTTGCCTTACTGCCCTCCGTAACCCAGCTGGGTAGGATGTATTTTGCTTCTTAACCATGTACTACTAACCATCAGCTCTATCTAATTTCACTCTCTTTGGATCGCTACTTTGATGGCAAAGTGTTTCGCTCACGTCAGTTCGTTACTTTCGTCCTCCAAGATAATAAAGTTCACCATTTTTAGTCAACGCCGCAAAACATGGAAGATGTATACAGAGCACCGTATACCCCTGACCTATCACTGATACGACATGATTTGGGTTCCTCGACACTTTCACCTTCTGCGAAGGGCTAAGAACCCTTCCACAATAAGTAATGAAACATGTTAAGGAAACTGAATGTCAGGAGGCCAAGGTCCGATTTGGGCTGTATTGCCATTATAGAAGTAGAAGAAGACACTTCCCCCTTATTATCAGATAACCTCCGGTGAGGCTTCGTACGTGTTTTCCATAATTCGGAGGCTCCCACACTCCGTACTCCGTTTAATTTTCAAGTACAAAAAGCACTACAGGAATCGGCATACATTTGAACCAGTAGCTACTCCCTGCAGAAGGTCTGTTGACAACATTCACCCTGAAAGTGTGTGCCATACTCGACTGGCCCTACAAAAAATTAAATTTTACGGTACGACAAAATATGTTATTCGACATCGCTAGACTTCAAACGAAGCAAGAAGCCCGCCCAAAAGTCTCGGATAGTATATACTACACATAAACATGTGTACATACGAAATAACCACTCAATCACAAGCAAAAAAAAAACATTGTTTTTTTCCCTTATTTTGTTATAATTATTTATTTTTTTCAATATTAATATGTACTTGTATGCACTTAATAATAATATTTTTCTTTTTGAATTTATATTCAAAATATTCAACAGTAATTCAAAAAAGGCATGTTATTAACATTTAATAAAACACTAGTACTAACCGTGCTCCGTTAACAAAAAATATTCGAAATGTGTGTAAAAGCAAACAATTATTAACATTATTCAATAAAATTAAAAACAATGCAAACAGTAAATTTTACGTGAATCACTATAGTAGAGAGAGAAAAAAAAAAGCTAAGCAAAAAATAAAAATAACATACATACCTTACTTGTACCTAAGTATAGCGTGTCTTAATATTAAAGTAGAAAGAACCATTTAAATTAACATTAAAAATATTAAAATAAAATACGAGTTTTTTAATAAGAAAAACCATTTAATACACCATTAAATATATGAAAAATAAGTATAAAATAAAAAGATAATTTAATACACATTAGTATTTCAAATTAATAATGCAAATATTATTCGTAAAAAATATTAACAAAAAAAGAATATAAATTGTACCTCTATGTATTTAAAATAAACTCAGCTTCTCTTTGCATTTTGTATTTATATGTATAAAACAATAACAATAACAAAAAAAATGTGAAATTTAAGAAAAAAAAAAAACTTGGTAACAAAATTATTGAAATTATCCGCAGAAAAAAAAAACAAAAATTATTAAATGACCAAATTTCTTCGATGTTTGATCAAAAGTTTGAATTTTTTTTTGTTTTTGTTTGTCACGAAAGAATGCTGTAGGTATCTGTATAAATAATGTAGTTTGAATGTTAGAAATTAATCGTAATGAATTTACCAACATTTTTAATTCCTAAAATATACTCATCATATTTCAAATGAAAAACAAAATTGTGTTATACGAGTAATTAATTGTACCTATTAATGTTAAAAATAAAAAAATGCTTTCTAATATTTCATTTAGAAATTGAATGTAATTTAGATGATGAGATATTTCATTTGCTTTTTTCAATAATTTTAAACTCGTTGCTGAACTAGTATTTATAAATCTTAGCAATTATTATTTTATCGATCTAATTTCATTTCTTGTATCATAAATGTATAGAATCAAACCCAAAACAAAAAATTCAATTTATTTAAATATAAATTTAGACAAAATAAAAATAAATCAACTAAAACACAAGAAAATGAAAAAAAAATAACGTTGCAGGAAAAATTCCAGAACTGAATTAAAATATATATGATAAAAGTAAATAGTGATGTAGTTTTATGTTATTTACTTATAATATATACAAATACATGCATAACTTCATTGCACTCTTCTTGTTAGATTTTCATCAAACAATAATCTTTGTAAATAGTAGTCGCTTCTTATAAAAACAAATTAAATTACAAAAAAAAACATACAAAACATAATTAAAGAAAATTAATTAAAAAAATTATAATCGTTCAAAATTTGAATATTATCTAAATTAATCTAAATTTATGTTTTTCTTTTCAATTTATTGTAGTTAAACATAGTAATTGGATTTAGGTTTTTTTTTGTGTCACCTTTAAAAAAATCTTTAGATGAAACAGATTTTTATTTGTTTTAAAATTATCTTGTGAAAAAAATAAATTTCCAATAAATAATTACTTTCCTATTATTATTAATATTATAGAAAGGTTAATAAGAGATAAGTAAAAATGTGGTTCATCTTTATCTTCATGTTCAAATATTAAAAATATATTATTAAGCAAATCGATAAGAGTTGTGTGGAAGAAATGGGTTTCCGTTTAGCAATGCTATAATTTTAGTTCTTTCAGATTTCGTTCACTATTCTAATATTTTGTTTCATTTTATTTTTATTTTTTTATTAAAGGATTATTCTACGGCTGGCGCTTTACTTATTATCTTGTCAAAATTTATGAAATTAGTGGGATTAACAATTCTGAAGATTACGTTTTAATTATTCACATTTTGAGAAAGAAGAAATCGCAATCATTGCATTGCCTTTGAAACATACTAAGTCCTATATAGCGCTTCGAAATTTTTTTTTTTTTTAATAGTGTGCACGGGGTGGTTGGCTTAGAAGCGAACTTTACTCTACCACAAGACGCGATTACTTCAGTCAGGACTTGTCTGTCGTGAGTCTAATATAATGTTTAGAAGTTAAAAAATAAGAATAGTGTATTTTAATGAGCTCGGTTTCGGGCCTCCGATGAGCATAGAATAGCAATTGTGAGCATCGACTTTTAGTTAGCGTCAGGATTTGTTTATCCCAAAATTTTTATAGCATTATTTTATTTAATGCACGCATAAAAAAAATATCACCTAAAACCACAACAAACAAAGAAAAACTTAAGCCCATTACTTAAACACAACTCCAACCTATAAAGTCTTTAATTTATTACAATCTTATTCTCTCCTATAACCTAAATATATTAATTTTACAAATTTTCAAAATTTAATCACCAATTTCATTAAAAAAAAAACAATTCCCCTTCAATCACAATGTAAGAATTATAAACACAAAATATTTAATTATAGCGACATAAATACAACAATAATAACAATTTAAACTAAAGCAAAAGACTTTGTAAATAAACAACAATTAAAATTACATAAAAAAAAAGAAGTGTAAAACCCGTTTTTTAAATGTGTAAATTTTTAATATTTTACCTCAGTGTAATGTTAATAAGTACCAAACATTCAAATTAATAATATTGTAATTAATTTCATTATAAGAAACAAAAAAAAAATTTAGAATACAAAATCCAAAACCCATTTTGAGACATACCGAACAAGCAAAAAAAATACTGTGAAAACGTAGTGTAAAATTAACAAACAAAAAAAAACATATTTTTTAAAATAAAACAAAATATTTGAATTTGATTTTAATAAATTTAGTAAAAACAGAAAATAATTTATTTTTTTATACAAATTTAAGTAATAAATTAATAATATTAATTTCAATTGTTTTTCTCTTAATAGTAAATAATGTATAAATTTTTTAAAATTTGTCTAAATGCTTTTTTTTTCAATTTCGATTTATTCTCTATTCCAAAATATTTTGTAATAAATAGATTTCAAAAACATAATAACAATTAGGTGAAGAACAGCAACAAAAAAAGAAAGTCTCTCTATACTTACGGCTGTAGAAAACAAAGGGCTTTTTAAATATGGTACATTATAACAAAACAAAAAAATTAATAACAGTTTAAAACAAATTATTGGAAAAAAAACAAATTGATATAAAAACATAATATATAAATTACAAAATGTTTTAATTCGGCCTTAGATAAATATTGTTTCTTGCCCAATATAATGTGTATTAAAAGAACTAAATAAACGTATGGTTTTTGGTAAGTTGTGTAAACAATAATTTTTATAGAAATTGTAATAGCATTTTAGTATTATGTTTTTTTTTCGTATTCAATTTTGTTTATGTCTTTCACTTATTAAAAAATAACTAATTGCAAATAAAAACATAGATTTCCAAAATAATGATCTGTTTTGAAAAGTTCTATTTTTATTTTTTAAATGGTCCAAGTACATTAGGAGATCATCGTGAAAAATTTTGATTCAAAGCTAATAAAATCAAATTGAATTCCTGTTAAGACAGAGATCACTCTCTTCCACAAGGCGCGATCCTGCGCATCGGCCTTCACCGGGTCTTGACGCGTCGACCCAAGGGTCCCCATGACGTGTTCTTGTCCAGTGTTGTCAGAGTGAACCTGGGCTTTCATATCTCCTGAGGTGATAATACGATAGTACTATCCGTCATTGGTTCCCAGCTGATGGGACTTTTTCTCGCTTTCGGTGTAAGGACTACTGTTACGGCATTTTTGGCTTCATTCACAGGACCTACGTACAGAATTGTGCTTCCGCTCGTGATTCGTTCTTCTCCTGATTCTGTTCACCTGATCTCGCTCAAGCTCAAGATTTGGATTATATAGTGCTTCATTTCCCAGCCAAACGGGACAAATATAATGATCTTAGACGATTTGCAAGCAAAATATGCAGATAAAAAAACGGAAGTACAATAATGACGAAATTAAAAACATGGACGAAGATTTAAATTACACAACACAAGAGCCGCGTATTCCCTTGTTAAAAGTATGAAAGGGGAACACCTACCGAAAACGACTCTCTGCAAGGATGCAGAAAGGAACATTCTAAGTAAAGCGGGAGATATAAAACTTAGATGTGCGCAATACTTTGAACACCTTCTTAATCCGAGCCTATCACCCGCACGAGTTTGGAGTCCCACCGAAACTGATTCGGCTTACAAGAATGACAATGACCGAGTCTTTGTCACGAGTCATAGTAGAAAACGGTCTGACTTCCAGTTTCAAAACAGACAACGGCCTTAAGCAAGGTGCCGGCCTCGCACCAATGCTTTTTAACTTGACACACGATTATGTTGTTCGTAAACTTCCCGTTGACACCAAGGGAAGGAAGGATGGAAGCGAACCCATCGAAATCAAAAGAAGGATAATAATGGCAGACAAGACGTATTATTCGTTACTTCTAATAATTATAAACAAGAACGTACACAGGAAAACAAAACTTATGTTATATAAAACGATCATAAGACCTGTGCTATGCTATGGCAGCGAAACGTGGACATTAACTCGGGCGTCCGAAAAACTACTTAACGCCTTTGATAGAAAGTTCCTCAGAAGAATCTTCGGACCTGTGAAAGAAGACTCGATCTGGAGAATACGATACAATAGAAAATTGTATGCCATCTCCGACAATCCAGAAGTGTCAACCCCCATAAGATTTAAGAACTAGCAATGGGCTGGTCATGTGGAGCGGATGGGTGCCGGAAGAATTTCCAAACCCGCGCTAAAAGGAAAAGTCAACGGACAAAGACCGGTCGGAAAACCACGGAAACGATGGTAGGACTCGATTGCCGCAGTCATTTTAATTCATTAAAAATTTGACTTTTATAACTCAAACCCACGAATTTTTAAAATTTACTTAATCCCAGCAAAAATTAGAGATTACAAAATACATAGACAGAATCAAATTATCAAAAAATAATCGAAAGAATTAGGTTCAGGTAAAAACAAATAAACTAATTAACAACCTTTTTGGAAAGCCAGGTAATAAATATTAATTTAAAAATTTTAATTAACAATTCGGGTGAGGATTATTATTATTGCCAAACACTACGATGTAATTAACCGAAATAGAATAAAATGGACCACATTTCAAATTTATCTCCATATTAAGAATTATCACATAAACGGAAGATTCACACCATAAAAACTTGTAAACAATCAGAATTTTCAAACATGACAAAATTTACAACAAATCTCGTTTCGGACTTGGACGTTACCAAAGAGTGGATCGGAAAGATTCATAAAAACGGAAAGATAGCAAAAGCATCCAAGGATCGTCGAAAAAGAGCAATGATTCAGTCGGCAATGAGGCAAGTTTTCGAAGACGGACAAATTCAGTGGCAGAACGTTTCGACGAGGAGATGGAAACCAGTTCCAGAAGTAACCACTCAATGGCTAAAGAAGGTTTGTAGTCCAAGCATGATCCGTAAGACAGTCAGGGGAAAGGATCTTCGGATTCGAGCGATGGTTCGAGCAACTATGCATCGGGCCTTTCAGAGACAAAAGCTACAGATGGAAAAGAGAAAAACGCTTATGGAATATAAAAATGCGCAGATCACGTTGAAATTTAGCACAGTACACAGATGAAATCAATTCCGTTACATAATATATGTATAATAACTAAAAATAAAATACTTTTAATAAATATGGTTGTATAATTCAGATTCCTATCCTTGTATATAATTAACATGTCATTTATCTATCGACATTCTGCCATCTAGGAGTAGAATAAACAGGAAATATCACTATATCACTATCAGAATTCCTTAATGCAAGGAAATGCCATAAAATCGATTCCAAGTATAAAAGATGGAAATCATTTTATCCTTTGGCTCATCATTTAGTGAAGGGACAAAACAAACATCAATATCCCTACACCAACACATTAATAACAGAGCACAGTAAATAGACAAAACCTGACATAAATTGGTGTCAACTAGCGTTAAGTCTACGTCTCAAACATACTTTATCAATAGAGAAGTCAAATACCTCAATATTCTCGTTAACTTCTCTTGCAAGACGCGAAATCGGTTCACTCATACCATAGTTAGTCCGGTGAAAGCAAATATGCAACAATCTAGGATGCCTTGGTAAAAATTGACCAACAGCAAATTGCATCAAACCCAAAAGTGAGGAAGAATCAACCACCCCAGTGAGTAGTTGGTGAGCAAAAACGACGTCAGCAACCTCACGTCGTCTCGAGAGTGATATACATATTAATTCTGCCAAATAAATGTAGAATTGTTAAACTAATAACCCAGCGCAACAGCCAAAAATGAACAAGAATCCCATTTACCTTTTTGGGGTCTAGAGAAACTTTATCACGAAAAACACCACTGTATCTGGCCTTTTTGCTATGAGCTGTCAAAGTCTCAATAGGTGAGTTACGACGGTCACTCTCTCGATAATGGTGCACATTTCAATCTTCATAACTGAGTATCGATTATAGAGGATCATCATCATCAATGGCGCGACAGCCCAAATTGGGCCTTGGCCTCCTGAAGTCGTCGCCTCCAATCGTCTCGATCCAAAGACCGCGTCCTGCAGGTGCTAATTTTTAAGATGGCTTTTTTGTCATCAAACGAGTCTTCTCATCCCTTGCGTGGCTAGCCTTTCACTATCACTATCAGAATTCCTTAATGCAAGGAAATGCCATAAAATCGATTCCAAGTATAAAAGATGGAAATCATTTTATCCTTTGGCTCATCATTTAGTGAAGGGACAAAACAAACATCAATATCCCTACACCAACACATTAATAACAGAGCACAATAAATAGACAAAACCTGACATAAATTGGTGTCAACTAGCGTTAAGTCTACGTCTCAAACATACTTTATCAATAGAGAAGTCAAATACCTCAATATTCTCGTTAACTTCTCTTGCAAGACGCGAAATCGGTTCACTCATACCATAGTTAGTCCGGTGAAAGCAAATATGCAACAATCTAGGATGCCTTGGTAAAAATTGACCAACAGCAAATTGCATCAAACCCAAAAGTGAGGAGGAATCAACCACCCCAGTGAGTAGTTGGTGAGCAAAAACGACGTCAGCAACCTCACGTCGTCTCGAGAGTGATGACATATTTAGTAGCTGAAGCCGGTCAATATAAGGAGGAAGACGAACTCTGTCATTCCAATTGAAGTGACATAAAGCTATTCTCACAAATTTGCGCTGAATAGATTCAATTCTGCCAATATGCACATCATAATAGGGAGACCAAACTTGAGAAGCATACTCAAGATGAGATCTGACAAAAGTGTTATACAGACTCAACCTAACAAAGGAATTGTTAAATTCCTTGGATAAGCGAGTGGTGAAACCCAGCATAGAATTACCCTTTTGCACAATCTTATTTATATGTAAACCAAAATCAATCTTTTGGTCAAATGTAACGCCTAAGTCAGTAACTGAATTAACACGATCTAAAATACAGTCATTGAGACTGTAAGTTACTTCAAACGGTAAGAATTTTCGAGTAAATGACATTACATGACATTTATCCAAATTCAATCGGAGGCCATTATTGCGACACCAGTTACTAAAATTAAACAAATCCTCCTGAAGAAGATTGTCTGAGTTAGAACTAATAGATCTAAAGATTTTAATGTCATCAGCATAGATGAGTACTTCCGAAAATTTAAAAACAGAGGCTACATCATTAATGGCCAGGATAAATAGAAGTGGTCCCAAATGACTTCCTTGAGGGACCCCAGAATGCGCAGTAAATGGTTTAGACGTACAATCACGAAAGATAACTTGGTAAGTTCTATTAAATAGATAAGACTTAATCCAATTTATAAACCATGTCGGAAAACCCAACAATCTTAGTTTTAACAAAATTATTGAATGGGGCAATTTATCAAAGGCCTTACTAAAATCAGTGTATACACAATCCACTTGCTTACCATCCTCAATAGCCAAAAGGGATTTATTCGTAAACTCCATCAGATTAGTAACAGTAGATCTATTCCTAACAAAACCATGTTGTTTACTCGAAATTATTGATTTACAGTGAAAAGACATGCATTCATACACTATAGACTCAAACAGTTTAGGAATAGCCGACAGTTTAGCTATTGGCCGATAATTTTCAACAGCAGATTTTGCACCGCTTTTGTGAGTAGGTATGATGAAGGACGACTTCCAAACATTTGGAAAAATCCCCGTTCTTAAGGATCTTTGAAAGAGATGAGAGAGTGGTTCAGCAAGAGAGAGACAACAACGCTTAAGGACAACAGCAGGAACACCATCTGGGCCAGGAGAAGACACATCTTTAAGGCGGGAGATGTGATTGACTATATCATTATAGAAAATTGGTAAATCAGACAAAGAAGTCGAAGTAGTATCTCTAAAGTCATTAAAATACGCCATATCAGGAAAAAAGCTACTACTAGTAAAAGATTCACTGAAGAATGTGGCAAAAAAATTACAAATAGTAAATTGATCATTACTATCGTTGCCCAGGAATTGAAAAGAAGCTGGATAACCATCTGATTTACGCTTACTATTAACAAATTACCAAAACTCCCGGGGATCTCTAATGATATCCGACTGCATTTTAATTAAATATTCAGAATATAAGCGAGTAGATAAATCCTTAAAAAGGTCATAATATTCCTCATACAGACAAAAATCAGTAACACTCTTCGTTCTAGTATACCTATTCCAGGCAGCATTACGAGCATTACGAATTACGCGCAACTCGCTAGTATACCAAGGGTACGACGATGAGATGTTCCTGCGATAGGTAAAAGGAACTGTAGCAACAAAAAATTGATACAGAACATAATAAAACTCAACTACGGCACCTTCAAAATCCGGATTGTCAAGAATTTCATTAAAGTTGAAATTAGATATAAGGTAGTCCAACCGAGAAAAATCTGCTTTATTAAAATCAAAACAAAGCTCCTTCTCACTAGGGCTAACAATATGCTCCTCGTCAATTATAACAAAAATGTTAATAGGAGGGTGCAAGACATCAATGGTAGTAATTGAAGTTAAGCTCTCATCCACGGAACATGCACAATAGTCAGAATAAAAAATTAGGTCTAGCTGTCTTCCATAGGAATTCCGAACAAGGCTAAGTTGATGGAGACCAAGTGCAGTTAAACTATCTACAAAAAAACATTCAAGCAAGGATGAAGAATCAGAAACTAAGAGAGTAGAATCATCGTCAGAAAGAGACCAAGAAAGACTGGGAATATTAAAATCACCCATTAAAATGAGTTCGTCAGAGATATTCATATTATTATGAACAAAAGTTATACAGTCAACTGTTCTTTCGTATAAAATACAAGGACTCGACGGAGGAATATATGTCAAAAAGACATAAATATCCTTATTATTAAACACGAGTTTAACACACAAGATCTCCAGACCGTGAGGGTTCGGGACAGGAACAACTACACAATTAATGCAGCTTCGGACTGCTAATAACAGTCCACCACCCTTTAATCTCAGATCGGCAACATAGCGATCCCTACGAAAGACTTGAAAGTCTGAACTAAAAAGTTCACAGTCTGAGAAACTACAATTTAGCCCCGTTTCTGTTAGAGCAATAACATCATAGGAAGAATTCAGAGACGAGGCAAAAATGGCCTGGGTTTTGGTGCGCAGTCCATTTACGTTTTGATAGTAAAGGGACAATTGTCTAAGTTTTTTGGACCAGAACCAGGTGCATTATTACGACGAGATATAAATTCTTTAAGGAATACTCCAGAGGGCCATGAATCAATATGTGGGCTTGAATAATGGTGTCCCGTTGGTGTCGACTGGGATTTTTCGGACGACATACTCTAGTGCCAAGTTGAAAAGCATGGGGGCTAGACCATCTCCTTGCTTTAAGCCACATTCCGTTCGAAGGCTGGCTGTGGAATCGGTTTGTATTCTCACTTGGGATTATAGAGGATACTGTAAGCATTAATTTTGTCATTTAAAAATGATACTATAGCCTTCTCCAAAACTTCGATGCAGTTTGCAATCTTCATTCGAGAGGAAACGATCTAAACATCCTTCAGTACAAAACGCGGCCTATGTCATCACATTACCGCCACCAAAAATCCTCTTCTTCATTTAATGGCTTTTGACGGACATCAGGATAATATCCCTGAGAGCCGTCAGGACCATCGAGATTCCACTTCTTCTTAATTGATTTATTGAAATTGGTCGAAATTATACCTTTGCATGGGCGTGGGTGGATGGGCAGGGTTGCTGAGGCCTTTATAAAACTGCAGCAAACAGTTTGATTGAGGTCTCAGCAGTCCACATAATAAATCAATCTTTTGTTTTAATAGATGACAACATTTTGGCGAGAGAAGTTTACCAGCGTCGGTGGCTTAGTGGTAGAATGCTCGCCCGATGTGCGGGTGCTCGGTGCTTAGATTCCAGCCATGTACATATTTTTTTCTTCATAAATATTTTTTTGTTTTTCTTTAAGATTTGACTAGAGTAAAAATTTCATAATTTCCGCGCAGCATTCAAGTCCAAAAATGATTACTGGAAATAAACATTTTTTATTTTATTTTGTTTTTAAATATTGGAGAACACGTGAGAGCACTGCGACCTTCTCGGCCTATTGTACGTGTATTGCCACTTTACTCTACCATAACTAATTGGCTAATCTAAGTATCTTTAAGGGAGCCATGTTGGCTAGTTCCTCGGTAAAAAGGAAACATTTTCCAAGAAGATTGTGTCTTTTCTTACTTACTGCTTCACAGTGACATAGGATATGTTCAGTCGTTTCTGAGTTTTCAAGACAGAGGCGGCGGATGTCGGTTTCAGCTAAGCCCGTCATAAGGCCGATTAGAGTACTAATATCACTCTTACTGAATTTTAGAATATCCTCCACTTCATTTATTTTTTTTTTTGTGGTAGGAATAGTTTTTTTGTGATTGATAAGCCTGGAAGTCTATTCCAGTAGATTTTATGCTCTTGCTATGCCCGCTTTCTAAGTGTAGGGTTAGAGTGCCCTTTCGGTTTTCCGCAGAATGGCTCTGGTCCAATAAAATTTGTTTCTGCGCCATTTGTTGCAAGGCGATCAGTCTCTTCATTCCCCTTCATTCCCATATGACCTAGTACCCACATTAAGGTTACATCAGTTTTGATAAGTATAGCCTAGTGGGTAGTGTGTTGGTCTACAATGCGAAGGTCGTGAGTTCAAATCCCGATCGACGCATAATTCCAGCACCACTGCCTGCTTGGGTACACCTTGGTCACCTCAATCTACGAAAATCAAAGTCCATAGATAGAGGGTTGTGCGAAGGTCTAACAACCCTTTCAAAATAAACAATGAAAAAATGAAAATTGGGCTCTAGCGCCATTGTAAAAGTGTAGTGTTGATAAAGGTCTCAGCAGAGACCGAAACGTTACGAATAATAAAACGTAATAGTGTAGAATCCGGAAATCTTTTCTTTCAAGGTTACATCGTTCGTTTTTTCCCAAGATGATTAGGTTTCGAAGGCTGTCTCAAACTATCGTCGATCCGTGTTTATTGCATGCTAGGCTTTTGAGAGCCGCCTGACTATCTGATAGAATATAAATAGATTTGTTACGATGAGCTGTCTTTATATTCTCTCGGATGCATAGATCCATTGCAATTAGTTCAGCCTGGAAGATTGGGGCTTCTTTACCGAGTGGTTAGGACCTTTGCCTCCGGCTCCAGTCCCCTCAAAGGTGCAAGAGTCATCTGTATACCAGATGGTTGATTCCTCTTCCATTTCAGGTCAGTCCTGCCAGTCCTTGCGTTCTCTAATTATAACTTTGAAGGGGGTTTCAAAGTTGAATTTTGTCGTCATAGCGTCCGATAGTATGGAGGTTAGAACCTCTATTTTTGGGTCTTTTAGGATTTTGAGGGGACCTCTAAAATCCCCTGATTTGTCATTGTTTTCCCTCTGTATGCGTAACACCCCTTTGATAGCCTCCTTTTTTATTTGAAGATGGATCGGAGGGATGTTTAGGAACATTTCCATTGCCGCCGTAGGACAGGTTTTCATTGCACCTGTAATACCGAGACAAGCTAGCCTTTGAATTTAATTAAAAATAGTCTCTAGAAGTTGTATGAAGTACATCTGCCTACGTAGATGCTGGATTACGCTAGTTATTTGATAAATCAGTTTTCTGGCGAGTCTTTAGGGCTATTTTGTTCACTCTGATTTTTCAGAGAAGTGTTTGGGAGATTTTTGGTAGAAAATCTTTGTGCTGTTTTTTTTTATTTTGACGTGATGTTGGAGATTATTGCAAAGCCTTCGGAACTACTTTGTTTTAATTTACAAGAAACTTAAAATTCTAGAAGGTTCAAGAACCACCCAAAAAATTATTCAAATCAACTAATTATACAAACTAACCAGTAAATCTAAATCTTTTAAGCAGAAGTTCAAGAATAACAATCAAGTCCTACCATTGTATCGTAAAGATGGGAGCGCCCCCATAATTATAGATGACTATCATTTTGTTTTCTTCATTCAGACATGCCTCTTGAATTGAGGTCAGTTCAGATCAATTTTATTATTACTAATACTTCTTTCTATTGAAGTTATAGAAGGTACATCTTTAATGAATAATAACATCTAACGATATCACCTACGTTGTAATTTTTTTCTACTTTCTTAACTTGTCCGCCTTGTTTGCATGGCTCTTTTAAATCCGAGTTTAAACCCGATTTTCACACTAACTTTTTACTCTTTTTACCCAGCTGCTCTGGACTGACACTAACACTAAATCATCAAAAATTCTATAAAGATTTTATTACAATGTCGATGGCTTAAACAAATTTTTTAACGGTCGAATTTGTCATTGCAAAGTCAAAAGGCACATTGAACTGTTTTATAGATGAGATTGTTGCAAACAAAAAATAGGCTATAAAATGCACAGATTTATAAGATAGTGACCACCAGGTGCATAGAATTGGGAAATAATATGAAAATCTATTTAATTTCTACTACAAACATATAAAATTGTCGATACGACTCATCAATTAATTTAAAGCATGAGAAGAATAAAAGATACTTCCTAGTAGATACAATGACATTGGAATAAGATTTTTCTTAATTTGTTATTCATATCGGATTTGGCCCTGGGCATTTCCAGCCCAAAGATGTTGCCAAACAAGACCAAGATTTTTCAAAAATTTCGTAGGTGGACACTTCTTCGTGTTCCGTGTCAGGGTTTTCTTGAGGTGGTAATGGTCGTTTCGTTCGTTGCAACAACCTATCAAAAGTGTCGCCTAGCGCGATAAGTTCTAAGCACAATGTGACGACGACTTATTATTTCGTCGGTATCAAGATCACCTTTTGTAGTCAAGATTTTTGTTTGCTTGCTTGGCATATGTGATGGAGTTTTATAGATAAATCAAGAGAAACCTGTTTCGTTTTTGGTGGTTTATTATACAACGAAATGGAAATTAATGGCAGAAACTATGAGAGTAAGTTCTTCTAATTTTTTTCTGTCTGGTATTTGAGCTAATGGAAATGATGATTATATACAGACTGAGCTGTTTAGACTTTAAGGCAGCTTTATGGTTAAACTTTTAGATTTAGAATGATATTCGTTGATATTTGCAAGATAACAATGGTTAAGTTGCTGAATAGCAAGAGAAACGCATAAAATTGTAAAACTTAAGATTTAGAACTATTATACTTAATTCTGGGTTTAAATTTTTTATCCGCATCAATGATTTTCTGCCAGTTCATGTTCGCGTTCAATTCAGTTTAGCTTTAGGTTCGAATGCGGGTTCAAAAGCAAGAAAGTAAATTTTTAATCATATGCTCTTATTTGTTGTAATGATAAAACAAAATCAAATGCGTTTATGTTTTATTTTTGGCCAAATTTTTGATTAAGTCTAATCTATTATTATACAAGGCTTCAAGGCGCCTTACGTAGATTTTGTTCTCCTCTTAGATATCTATCTTTAGAGATCTCTATTTCTTTCCACTCTGACCAATACCTCATACTTCAGAATTGCGTTTCTAAAGTGATAATTTAATGTGCATGCAGAATCAATACTGGAGCCTTCTAGCATTAGTATTTTTTGGGTTCCAGCGCTCTCCCGCCTCCCCCTTAACCACAACATACCACAAAGTCAATGTCCGGCTGAGATCAGCACCCATCTGCAATCTTCCCAAAAATTAATTTTCAATCTTGAAGGGCTTGGGAGCTAATGTGCGCTGAGCGTACGGCGTATAGACACACGAAGTTTTTTTTTTTTTTGCATTTTTAGGCTAATTTAGAAAAAACGAAATTTCAGGATAGCAAGTTTTTTTTTTCCAAGTCGATCACAATACCTCATAATTAGAATAATAAAGTAAGCTAGGATGTAGCCTAGTGGGTAGCGTGTTGGTTTACAATGCGAAGGTCGTGAGTTCAAATCCCGGTCAACGCATAATTCTAGTACACTACCTGCTTAGATATACCTTGGTTACCTCAATCTACGAAAATAAAAAAATCACAGATAGAGGGTTGTGCAAATAGCTAACAACCCTTTCACAATAAGCAATGAAAATGTTAAGGAACCTAAAAGTCAGGAGGCCAAGGCCCGATTTGGGCTGTAGCGCCATTGAAGAAGAAGAAGAATAAAGTAAAACCCAGAGAAAATTTATCCAACTATTTTTAATGTTGCAATCATCGATGCCCAACAAAGTTGTATAAATTATTTGACTTTTTGGTTTAAGAGTTAAAAAAAACATTGAAATTTCTTAATTTAACGGCAAATCAGTGATATCGAAATTATTGCCATCAAATTCGAGATGAGCGACTCCAAAACATCCGAAAAATCTAAACATCCAGTAGTCAAACTGATCCATGTTATCCCCCATTTTTAGTTTCATGCAACCTATTTGAAATCAGCAACATGCTTTTTTTTGATTGTTTTGAGTATTTGGCATCAAATTCAGCGATTCCAAAATCCTCTATTTTCGCATGGGTCTACATTTTTAGAATAATCGGCAATCGATTTGAAATCACAATTTCATTAAAATCAGCAACATATTATGCGTCCTACAGGAGCCATAATTCTTTTCTTCCACCTCAATTTGTTTAAAGAATTTTCAACTCAAAATAAGCAAACTGAAAATAGCTTTTAATTGCTTTAATTAACAAAATTCCATTTTATGCAGTTGCATAACAACTATACTCTGAAATTCAAAATTTCGTTCAAAGATTCGCCAAGTTGTCCAAGTAAACAATAAGCTCGTAATCGAATCATGGAATTTATTTGATTTGTTTATAAAACTGAAATCGTACAGATTTTCCTAAAAACCAATCTATATTTATTCAAAACGAAACAACGAGATTCAGACTATCTATAAGAGTGAAGGTTGCGTAAATAATAAGATCGTAGCTGATCGTAAATTTCCAGTCGCTACTTTTAATCGCTTGTTCAACTTTGCCAAATCAATTTATTTGGTAATTGCCGCTCGAGAGGAGTCAGCTTCCTACCAAGCGCCCTATCAAGCTCCCGATAAAATTACATTTTCCGAAGTTATGCACATCGCAAATATTTACTTAGTCCCACGGCACATACAGACCGAACCCCATAATCGCGCTTAGATTAGAGAAATGTTGTCAACGCTCTGTCATATCAACGAGACGCTAATTGTTTGGTAAACATCTGCTAACCGAAACTAAATCGCGATTAATCCCATAATTAAGGTCGTACATATCTAATAAGTAATAAGTGAACCGAAGTCACTATTTGCGCACAATGAAAACAGCAATAATTTCGTGTTATTAGACCGCGCGTATTGGCAACTGCGGCGGAAGAATCGATCGATATCTGCAGATCGTGCCATCAATCTTGTCCGTTGCTATTAAGATCCTTTCAAGTAGAACTCGCTGTTTGCATAGAGTCGAGCCCACTACAGCGAACAGTGGAATCTATCGTCGGATCGATTAAAATCTACATGACCGTCTTGAGACTTGGCCGCATGCGGCGATCTTTGGAAGAACACACTTCTGATGCGAAGCGATGTATGAAGTATGGCGCAGCCGGCAGCTTTTCTAAGCCGGCGATCGCTTTGAAGTTATCTCCTCATAAAAATCAAATAACTTATCTTATTATTAAACATAATTATTGTCTCCGATTTGTTTTTTACACTTCTGAAAAATCAACTTTTGCTTAGTTCAATGAAAGGGGTGGAAAATTATGAGAAATGGAATCATGCCGCCGCCGTCACAATCGCAGTAAAAAATTGCTGCCCTAGAATTCAAGAATCGGAGAAAAATGTGCTGTGTCGGTCCGGCTTGCTGCGATTTAGCTTGCGTAATAAGTGGGACAAATTAGCAATTTTGTCGTGTAGTGCACGCACTAGAAATAATTTTGTTAACGACATTTTTCACATGTCTAGCTCACACATGAATATATGTATAGCTAAATGCGAGCATTCGTTAGCTTACCACACACGGGCGAAAAAAAATTGAAATTAATGCAAAATTATGCAAGGTAAGTCAATCATAGCATACGACCTAGAAAGTGATAATGGTGGGCTTAAAACAAAATTTAGTTGTGCAGGTTAGGGAGGGCACTTGTATACACGTTAAGATTTATGATCTGTTCTTATATATATAACAAAGTTTAATGAAACTATAAATTATTTAATTTTATTAAATGGATTGGTAATGAAAATCGGAGTCATGTTTAATGTCTGTAGCCATGGTATATAAAATTAAGAAATGTTATGTAGAATTTGAAATGTAGAAATTAATAATGAAAAAAGCGTCAATGTTAACTATTAGAACTTTGCACTAATCCGTTTTTCCTACCTTCAGTGGTGTTAGCAAGCTCGTTTGGGGATTCTTCCGTCATTCATTTGCTCTACATGGTCCACTACGGTTTACGTAGCTTGATGAACGTTGAAGCTTCTGGCTCGTCGTATAGTTAATACAATTCATGGTTGTATCTTATTCGCCATTCCGTTCCTTCCTTCACAGGTTCCAAAATTCTTCGGAATTCTTTTAAATGCGTTAACTGCTTTTTCGGAAGTTTGCGTTAATGTCCACGTCTCGCTGCCATAACAGAGCACAGGTCGTATAATAGTTTTATATATCCGCAGCTTATTGTTCCTGTGCACTTTCTTGGATTTCATTATTGGAAGTACCGGATAATACGTCCTATTTGCTAGTATTATCCGTCGTTTGATTTCGTATGTTTCATTACCGTCCTTTGCGATTAGCCCCAAGATATATGAAATCTCCAAATTATATTCCGCAATTGTTATGTTTTGTTTGATAGGCGCTCTCCTTCTTGTTTGCGTCATTACTTTTCTTTTGTTTTCGTTAATGCGAAACCCGACATTTTTTTCAGCAAGAGTCGCGTATTCCCTTGTTAAAAGAATGAAAGGGGAACACCTACCGAAAACGACTCTCTGCAAGGATGCAGAAGGGAACATTCCAAGTAATGCGGGAGATATAAAACTAAGACGTGCGCAATACTTTGAACACCTTCTTAATCCGGGCCTCTCATCCGCACGAGTTTGGAGCCCCACTGGAACTGATTCGGCTTACAAGAATGACAATGACCGAGTCTTTGTCACGAGTCATAGTAGAAAACGGTCTGACTTCCAGTTTCAAAACAGAAAATGGCCTTAAGCAAGGTGACGGCCTCGCACCAATGCTTTTAACTTGATACACGATTATGTTGTTCAGTAACTTCCCGTTGACACAAGGGAAGACTATGCTTCACATCCACACAACTCGTAGCGTATGCCGACGATATAGTATCCTTGCGAGATATCTGGAGATTGCTAAGGAGGTATTTGTAAACCTTGACTCGGTAGCAAGGTAAGTTGGACTACGTATTAATGAAAACAAAACAAAAATTATGACTCAAACTAGGAAAAAGACGCCAATCAGACAAAATATTACGGTAGGAGACTATAACCCAGAAAACGTGGACGGCTTTATATACCTAGGGGCGAACCTATCGAAGGATGGAAGCTAACCCATCGAAATCAAAAGCAGGATAATGATGGCAGACAAGACGTATTATTCGTTACTTCCAATAATTATAAACAAGAACGTACACAGGAAAACAAAACTTATGTTATATAAAACGATCATAAGACAGCCAAACGTGGACATTAACTCGGGCGTCCGAAAAACTACTTAACGTCTTTGATAGAAAGTTCCTCAGGAGAATCCTCGGACCTGTGAAGGAAGACTCGATCTGGAGAATACGATACAATAGAAAATTGTATGCCATCTCCGACAATCCAGAAGTGTCAACCCCCATAAAATTTAAGAAGTAACACTGGGCTGGTCATGTGGAGCGGATGGATGACGGAAGAATTTCCAAAAGCACACTAAAAGGAAAAGTCAACGGACAAAGACCGGTCGGAAAACCACGGAAACGCTGGTACGACACGATTTCCGCAGTCATTTCAATTAACTAAACATTGAAAAAAAAATCTAATTAAAATTTTGTCTTTTATAACTCAAACACACGAATTTTTAAAATTTAATTAATCCCTGCAAAAATTAAATTATCAAAAACTAATTGCAAGAATTAGGCCCAGGTAAAAACAAATAAACTAATTAACAACCTTTTTGGAAAGTCAGGTAATAAATATTAATTTAAAAATTTTAATTAAAAATTCGGGTGAGGATTATTATTATTGCCAAACACTACGATGTAATTAACCGAAATAGAATAAAAAGGAACACATTTCAAATTTATCTCCATAGTAAGAATTATCACATAAACGGAAGATTCACACCATAAAAACTTGTAAACAATCAGAAATTTCAAACATGACAATATTTACAACAAATCTCGTTTCGGACTTGAACGTTACCAAAGAGTGGATCGGAAAGATTCATAAAAACGGAAAGATAGCAAAAGCATCTAAGGATCTTCGAAAAAGAGCAATCATTCAGTCGGCAATGAGGCAAGTTTTCGAAGACGGACAAATTCAGTGGCAGAACGTTTCAACGAGGAGACGGAAACCAGTTCCAGAAGTAACCACGCAATGGCTAAAGAAGGTTTGTAGTCCAAGCATGATCCGTAAGACAGTCAGGGGAAAGGATCTTCGGATTCGAGTGATGGTTCGAGCAACTATGCATCGGGCCTTTCAGAGACAAAAGCTACAGATGGAAAAGAGAAAAACGCTTATGGAATATAAAAATGCGCAGATCACGTTGAAATTTAGCACAGTTCACAGATGAAATCAATTCCGTTACATAATATATGTATAATAACTAAAAATAAAATACTTTTAATAAATATGGTTGTATAATTCAAATTTCTATCCTTGTATATAATTAACATGTCATTTATCTATCGACATTCTGCCATCTAGGAGTAGAATAAACAGGAAATCACAATATATTAATTCTGCCAGATAAATGTAGAATTGTTAAACAACCAAAAATGAACAAGATTTACCTTTTTGGGGTCTAGAGAAACTTTACCACGAAAAACACTACTGTAACTGGACCTTTTGCTATGAGCTGCCTCATAAGTGAGTTACGACGGTCACTCTCTCGATAATGTTGCACATGTTCCGCTTCCATGTGTTACATGATCTTCATAACTGAGAATCGATTATAAAGGATCATAATCATCAATGGCGCGACAGCCCAAATCGGGCTTTGGCCTCCTGAAGTCGTCGTCTCGATCCAAAGACCGCGTCCTCCAGCTGCTAATTTTTAAAATGGCTTTGCTGTCTTCATTAACCGAGTCTTCCCATCGCTTGCGTGGTTTGCCTACTGGCCCGTTACCACTCAATCAAATTTTTCAAATTCCTGTTAAGACCCCCTATAGGGGCATAGGACAGAAACAACTCTCTTCCACAAGGCGCGATCCTGCGCATCGGCTTTAAGCTGTTGCCAGGACTTGTTTATTCCTCTGGCCTCCTGCTCAACTGCTCGCTTCCATGTGTTACATGGTCGACCAACCCGACGTCTTCCTTGAGGGTTATAATCCAGAGCCTGTTTTGCGATGTTTTGCTCTGGTTTCCTCAAAGTATGACCGATCCACTGCCACTTTCGCCGTTGAATCTCAATACCTATTTTAGTCTGGCGAGTTGTACTCCAAAGTTCGTCGTTGGAGATCACTTCTGGCCAGAATATTCCTAAAATGCGTCGGAGGCATTGGTTTACGAAAGTCTGTAGTTTCTTGGTAAGTCGAACGGTCACTTTCCACGTAGTACAACCATATAACAACACGGATTTGACGCATGCGTCAAAAACTCGCAGCTTCGTGCGAAGGGAGATCTCTCTTAACCTCCAGAAAGGGGAAAGGATACCGAAGGCCTGACGAGCTTTATTTAGCCGAGCCTCAACATCCTTTTCGGCTCCGCCGTCCATGCTGACAATGCTTCCGAGATAGCAAAAATCTTGCACCTCTTCCACATCCTGTCCATTAAGAACAATCGGTGTGCTTGCGTTCGAACCCATGTGCATGTACTTGGTTTTACGCACATTTATTTTCAGTCCCGCCTCTTTGCATTTACAATGCAACGAGCGAACATTTGACTCTAAGTCCGAACGGGTATGTGCAAGCAAACACACGTCATCAGCATAATCAAGGTGACTTAAGATGTTAAATAGTCTCCATTGAAGACCTTTACCTTCCCCACCTTCCAGTGCAGCTTTCAAGATGTCATTTATTACCACCAGAAACAGGGCTGGTGATAATATGCAGCCTTGTCTGACACCCGTTCGCACAGGAAAGCTCTCGGACAGCTCTCCTCTATGCAAGACGCGACACCTTGCATCTTCGTAGGATTCTTTAATCATAGCTATGACCTTATTTGGAATACCTCTCCTACGCAAAGCATTCCATATGTAATCTCGCTTAACGCTGTCGAAAGCCTTCTCGAAGTCCACAAACATGAGATGTAGTGGCGAACCCATTTCGGCTGACTGCTCTAATATTATCCGTAGGGTATTTGTGTGGTCGGTACAAGACGACCCTTTACGGAATCCAGCCTGATAAACTTCGAGAGTGCTCTCGACGACATCACTAATCCTATTGAGAATTACCTTAGCCATAATTTTTGATACGGCAGTAAGAAGACATATACCACGCCAATTGCCACAATCCCGAAGGTCGCCCTTCTTCGGAATTTTCACAATGACGCCCTCCTTCCATTCAGTCGGATATCTTCCATCATTCCACACCTTAGTGAAGAGTGGGAGGAGTATATCGGCTGTTATTTCCGGGTCCGCTTTGAGGAGTTCGGTTGGTAGTCCGTCTATACCTGGAGCTTTCCTTCCCGCCATTGACCGAATGGCGGAAACTATCTCTTCCTTATCTGGGGGATCGTCCCTAATAGAGGATTGTTGCGGTTGGATGTTTGGAAGTTGTTCTGTTTCCGGAATATCTTCATCTGACAAGATGTTTAAAATATCAGAGAAGTATTCCTTCCATCGTCGCAACTGGTGTTCACTCATATTAAGGAGAGTTCCGTTGACATCTCTCACCAGGTGGTTGGCGGTGAAATTCCTGTTCGTCAACTGTTTCATGATTTTAAATAGTGAACCCATATCCCCAAGGTAAGCCGCAGATTCTGCCTTGTTTGCCAGATCTTCAATGGCCTTTCTCTTGTCGCGTCTAACAGCCTTTTTAAGCTGTATATGAGCATCGCGGTAGTTCTGCCTCAAGTCGGGCGTTCGTTGGTTGACATCGGGTTGAGAGATGATTGTCAACCTTGTCCCATGTGTCTTGCGACATCCAGGGTTTCTCACCGCTTTGCGCATATCCCACAGATTCTTCAGCACTAGTTAGAAAAGTGTTTCTGGTTGCCTCCCAATTGGCGTCCAGTGTGCGCATTTCATATTCACCCAATGTGGATGACTTTTTGCGTAGACTGGTGGTGTATTCGAGTTTTTTGTTGGGATCTCTGAGTTTATCCACATTAAGCTTGCGCTTCATTTGAAGAATTTGTGGTTGTCGAATAGCTGCTGTACACAATCTCAAGCAGGCAACCATCAAGTGGTGATCGCTCCCCACGTCAGCTCCACGTTTCGCTCGCACATCGAGAAGACATCTTCTCCATCGGCGACTTATAGCCAAATGGTCGATCTGGTTCTGAGTAACACCGTCAGGGGAAACCCAAGATGTTTTATGATGACTCTTGTGTGGAAAAAGGGTCCCTCCGATGACCATTTGCTGAGTACTACAGAACTCCACAAATAATTCGCCGTTTTCGGGTCTCTTAATCCAAGGTCGTGAAGGGTCGTCCCAAGGGTCACCATGCCTCCCCATGACGTGTTCTAGTCCAGTGTTGTCTGATCCAACCTGGGCGTTCATATCTCCCGAGATGATAATAATGTCACCTCTTGGAACACGTTCGAAGGTGGCACTCAGTTGGCTATAAAACTCCTCTTTGTCACCAGATGTTGCGGTATTAGTTGGTGCGTAGCACTGCAGAATTGTGACGTTTCTGACACTGGTCCTGAGCCTGACGACGATAATCCTATCCGAGATTGGTTCCCAGCTAATGAGACTGTTTCTCGCTCTCGGCGTAAGGACGAACGCCACGCCATTTCTGGCTTCATTTTCAGGGCCAATGAACAGAATAGTGTTTCTGCTAGGGGTTCGTTCTTCTCCTGATCCTGTCCACCTGACCTCGCTCAAGCCCAAGATTTGGATGTTATAGTGCTCCATTTCACGGTCGATCACTGATTGGCGGTGCAAGGACCGAGTAACCCCAGCTCTTCCCCCGTCATTCAATATTCGAACGTTCCAGAAGCCAATCATAGTCCGTTTTCGAATGCCAAAAGTCGTTACCGTAGAATCAGTCCGTATCCGAGGCGATGTATCCGTTTCTCGTATCATTTAGGTCTTAAGATCACGGGTGATAAGCCCATGATCCAGTGAGTGTCCATTTGCCATTTTTAGGGCAAGCAGGACTGGCTGTGGGTGAATTCTACAGCCCCCATCCCAGAGGGGGATAGTTAGCTCAGGTCCGTGGAGTCGCTAACTCCAAAGATAGTTGCAGGAATTGGTAAAACCTCATACTACAACTACCCCCTTGCGGGGAGTGACTACCCCCTTGCGTTACCACTCGCTTTGCCTTTAAGAGCACGTTTGGGGATTCTTCTGTCTTCCATTCGCTCTACATGGCCAGCCCCACTGCAATTTACGTAGCTTGATGAACGTTGAAGCTTCTGGCTCGTCGTAGAGTTAATACAATTCATGGTTGTATCTTATTCGCCATTCCGTTCCTTCCTAACAGGTCCCAAAATTCTTCGGAGGACCTTTCTTTCGAATAAGTTAACTGCGTGACGTTTCTGATCCGCCAATTTTGATAAACATTCACTGCTGGCGCTATCTGTTGAAAAATGGTCGCAAAATAATCCCGGTCTATTTAGTAATGTGACCGATCCTTTTCAATCACTTCTTCCTTTTTCTGTTAGGGTTTATTCTAGTTTTCGTCGAAATGCACGAACAGACATTAGAGAAATATATTTTTTTTTTGGATTCCTTGACCTTAAATAGTGGAAATCCGTCAAAAACTGAATCTCCGAATATTTTGCAACCGCAATAGTTTGACTTTGAAATGAAAGAAAAGATTTCCAAATTCTACACTGTCACGCTTTATTATTCGTGACGTTTCGGTCTCTGCTGACACCTTTATCAAATGTCTCAGCAGAGACCGAAACGTCACGAATAATAAAGCGTAACAGTGTAGAATCCGGAAATCTTTTCTTTCATTTCAAAATGCACTGTGAAAACATTCACCAAACCAGTTTGACTTTATTTCATAAAACATGAGAAGCTATAAATGGCAACTGTTCATATGAAACATTTTTAAAGTAAACGCGAACCACTGGTGCAATACGTTAAGTTACCTCTTCCTAATTTTAGGTGATAATACTCACACGTCTTCTGAAATTAAAAATTTTGACCACACTTATCTTGACTGATCATCCGCAAAACAGACTAATTATAAACAGAAGTAAACATTGTACTAGGTATTGGCAACGACTTCAAAAATATTGATATTATAATGACTTCTCCCCTTCTTGTTTAAATATGCTTCGCTTAAATTTTTTTGTGGAAAAGAAGGCAAACTTAAATAGAAATATAAAAATACATTATTTTTAATTGTTACCCATCTTTTAAAAATAGCATGAAAAAGAAATTGTGCGAACTCAAATCGTAAATTAATTAGTAACTATATACATATACTGTCATTCAGATACCCTTCAAACTTGCCCTAAAAGCTAGAGATTTCAATTACCAATAAGTGTTATTATCATCAAATTTTAATTCAGTTGATATAGTTATTTGATTTTTTCTTAATTATAAAGCAAGAAAAATAAACAAAAGCCGAACAACTCACCCCGAAAACTTCCTATTACTTTTTAATAAAGTTTTTTTTTTCAAATTTAAAACTAATAATTTAATTATTCCAATTTTAATTTGTACCTTTATTTGAACTAAAACTTCTTCGAAAAACATTCCTGATTTAATTTCGATATGAGAAAAACATAAGTCAATGCTCAATTAAATTATATTAAAATTAATCGCAAGAAATTTAAACATACCAGCATTACAAATACTTAAACAAGTAAATACTACCAAGATTTGCATTGAATAAAAATTCCTATCTATTGTTATCTAATTAAAAACAACATTAAAACGGTCAAGATACTAATAATTGCCTTTTCTCAATTTCGCAATTTTAATACAAATTATCCTTGATACATAATTTCATCGCTGAACAGTACGCATTAAAATATACTTAGACCATAGATACTTATGACCTTTTTTTCCATTTATACGATCGCTCCTAAATTCATCAGCAATTTGCTTGTCATACAGCGACACATGGATCAAAACTTAAATCGAATACCCAGACCCACATGAATTGCATTATCTTTGTTAGCAAATCATCTTTGATCACA
Source organism: Chorisops tibialis (assembly GCA_963669355.1). NCBI lineage: Eukaryota > Metazoa > Arthropoda > Insecta > Diptera > Stratiomyidae > Chorisops > Chorisops tibialis. The sequence goes on from OY770263.1 coordinate 296,772,618, forward strand.
ATTATTATTTATTGAATTCACTCGAAAACTAATGCTTAAACAAACATTAGACTTCGTGTCGAGGAGCAATTAAGTCAATTGAAATAGAGGCGCAGAAAAAAAAAGATATATATACGATTTAAGCTTGGCATATTGCAATTACCCCGGAGGCGCCAAGGTATCAAATCCGCACAACGTGTGTATTTATCCGCAATAGCTACAGGCATGTCTGCTAATTTCATGGGTAATAGCTACATAGTAGGTCTAAGTAAACGACATTTCATGCTTTCAAAATATCGCCCGCAATTTCCATTCTCCTCTATAAGTTGTGTGCAAAGTTGTAGCAGGTAACATCTATGAGGTATAAGCAAGGTGCTATCTATTGGTGCTTATGTTATAAGGTTTTATTCCATGAATGATAAATGATTTGATGATAGGCTGATTAGAGGTTGTTTGAGCGCAATATAAACATATTTATTGGAACAGATGCCATTTATTAATAATATATTAATAATAAAATGTATTTGGAGGTAAGTGACAGTAATTCACAAAAGTGTTTTGATATATTTATTTAAATTTATCCCGCAAGAGATAGGATGAGGTCTTACCAATTCCCTCAACTATCTTTCGAGACTAGCTACTCCACTGACCTGAGCTAACTATTCCCCTGTGAGATGATGGCAGTAGAATTCACCCACAGCCGGTTCAGCTTGCCCTTAAAAATGGCAAATGGACACTGGGCTTATTACCCGTGATCTTAAACGCTAACTGATACGAGAAACGGATACAGCGCCTCGGATACGGACTGATACTACGGTAACGACTTTTGGCATTCGAAAACGGACTGTGATTGACTTCTGGAACGTTCGAACATTGAATGACGGAGGAAGGGCTGGGGTTACTCGTTTCTTGCACCGCCAATCAGTGATCGATCGTGAAATGGAGCACTATAACATCCAAATCTTGGGGTTGAGCGAGGTCAGGTGGGCAGGATCAGGAGAAGAACGAGCCCCTAGCGGAAACACTATTCTGCTATTCTGCGCGTTGGCCCTGAGAGTGAAGCCAAAAATGGCCTGGCGTTCGTCCTTACACCGAGAGCGAGGAACAGTCTCATCAGCTGGGAACCAATATCGGATAGGATTGTTGTCGTCAAGCTCAGGACCGGTGTCAGAAACGTCTCGGTTCTACAGTGCTACGCACCAACTAATGCCGCAAATTCTGATAACAAGGGGGCCTTTAATAGCCAACTGAGTGCCACCTTTGAACGTGTTCCAAGAGGTGATATTATTATCATCTCAGGAGATATGAACGCCCAGGTTTGGACTAGATCACGTCATGGGAGGCATGGTGACCCTTGGGTCGACGTGTCACGATCTTGAATTAAGAGACCCGAAAACGGCGAATTTTTTGTGGAGTTTTGAAGTACTCGGCAAATAGTCATTGGAGGAACCCTATTTCGACACAAGAATTACCATAAAACGTCTTGGAATTCCCCTGATGGTGTTACTCAGAACCAGTTCGTCCATTTGGCTATAAGTCGCCGATGGAAAAGATGTCTCCTCGATGTGCGAGCGAAACGTGGAACTGACGTGGGGAGCGATCACCACTTGATGGTTGCCTGCTTGAGATTGTGTACAGCAGCTATCCGACGACCACAAATTCTTCAAATGAAGCGCAAGCTTAATGTGGATAAACTCAGAGATCCCAACAAAAAACGCGAGTACACCACCATTCTAAGCGAAAAGCCATCCACATTGGGCGAATATGAAATACGTACACTGGACGCCAATTAGGATGTAACCAGAAACTAACTAGTGCTGAAGAATGTGTGGGATATGTGCAAAGTGGTGAGAAACCCTGGATGTTGCAAGACACATGGGACAAGGATGACGATCGGAAAAAGCCAAATTGACAATCATCTCTCAACCCGATGTCAACCAACGAACGCCCGACCTGAGACAGAACTACCGCGATACTCATGTACAGCTTGAAAAAGCTTTTAGACGCGACAAGAGAAAGGCAATGCGGCTTAACTTGGGGATACGGGTTCACTATTTAAAATCATGAAACAGTTGACGATCAGGAATTTCATCGCCAACCACCTGGTGAGAGATGTCAACGGAACTCTCCTTAATATGAGTGAACACCAGTTGCGGCGATGGAAGGTATATATCTCTGATATTTTAAATATTTTCTCCCACTCTTTACTTTCTATTCGTTCGGACTTAGAGTTAAATGTTCGCTCGTTGCATTATAAATGCAAAAAGGCGGGACTGAAAATAATTGTTCGTAAAACCAAGCGCATGGGGTCGAACGCAAGCATTCCGATTGCTCGTGACGGACAATATGTTGAAGAGGTGCACGATTTTTGTTATCTCGGAAGCATTGTCAGCATAGACGGCGGAGCCGAAAAGGATATTGAGGCTCGTCTAATTAAAGCTCATCAGGTCTTCGGTATCCTTTCCCATTTCCGGAGGTTAAGAGAGATCTCCTTCGCACAAGCTGCGAGCTTTTGACACATGCGTCAAATTCGTGTTGGTATATGATTGTACTATGTGTAAAGTGACCATTCGACTTACCAAGAAACTACAGACTTTCATGAACCAATGTCTCCGAAGCAGTTTACGATATTCTGGCCAGAAGCGATCTCCAACGACGAACTTTGGAGTACAACTGGCCAGCTAAAATATGAATTGAGATTCAAATGCGGAAGTGGCGATCATACTTTGAGGAAACCAGAGCGAAAAATCGACAAACAGGCTCTGGATTATAATCCTCAACGAAGGCGTCGGGTTGGTCGACCCTATAACACATGGAAGCGAGCAATTGATCAGGAGTCCAGTGGAATAAACATGTCATGGCAACAGCTTAAAGCTGATGCTCAGGATCGCGCCTTGTGGAACAGAGTTGTTTCTGTCCTATGCCCCTGTAGGGAGTCTTAACAGGAATTTGATTGATTGATGACGTTTAAGGTTTGCCCATTTCTGCTACAGATGATTGTTGTACACATAATTGAATCATCAAACTCGATTTTATACTCTAAAAGAAATCTGAGAGTATTATAAGTTTAAATCGCTAAGAAATAAGGCTCGGAGAAAAAAATGAAAGATAGTTCATATTATCACTTAAAAATCTGTGAACTGGAAGTCCGTCCGTCTGTCTGTCGTCCTTTTCCTCTCTAGCTACAACAATTTAAGCTAGGAAGTTCAAATTTTGTACACGTCGTTTTTGATAAAAAAGTTAGAACAAGTTTGTGAATGGGCCGAATCACTCAACTCCTTCTATCTCCTCTCATACCAAATGATTATCTGAATTTGATAATAAACCAATTTTCTCAAAAAGTATAAAAGCTATTGGTCTGAAATTTGAATATATTATTCTTATATCAATTCCAATCTACGGTACAAAAATTATTATATATATATTATACGTCTTCTACCCCTCCCACATAAACTGCACTTTTTCATGAAATACTATTAACCATGAAAGAAAAGATTTCCGGATTCTACACTTTTATGCCTTATTGTTCGTGACGTTTCGGTCTCTGCTGAGACCTTTATGAAACTGTTTGATAAAGGTCTCAGCGGAGACCGAAACGTCACGAATAATAAAGCGTAACAGTGTAGAATCCGGAAATCTTTTCTTTCATTTCAAAATTCATTTCAAAAACCATTAATATTAACCAATTTATTCAGTACGTATAAAATTAATCGAGCTGAATTGTGCACTAAATATTTACCAAAAAAAAAATTAAATGATTAGCTTCACTCCTTCTACCCCTCCCATACAATATAACACAATTTCACAACATTTCAAAAATACGATTTTCCTAAAAATAAACTGCCAACAAGTCGGGCGAAACTTTATTATTCTTGGGACAAGTTGCGGATGCGTGGAAAGTCAATATGCAGGTTAGAGTGGTTAGGGAAGACTAAGTGAAAGGGGGTTCTTGGGCAGGACAGTTGTCAACACTTTGCGGAAACGTTCAAAAGCTTCAGTATATATAACCAATATTTCGTTCGTTTATTTATGCAAGTTTGAGTTTTTTGAGGGGAGGGATGAGGGTTGATAGTAAGGGTCGGTGGATGTTAATAGTTTTTTAATTGACGTCCAACATTCTCTGTATAGAATGTCAGTTTCATAGACGAAGTTGCATAGAATAAGATTCTGTGTATTTTACATTCACGAAAACAACATTTGTATGGGAGGGGGTAGAGAAGGTAGGGGAATCGTAAAGATTGTGACGCAATTTTATTTCCTTTCTGTTGTAGTCTTCTCGTACAAAATTTCAAGTTCGCAGCTTTTAACTTGTTGGTTATTAGTTGGTTCAATGAAATAGGTAGAAATGATACTTTTGTATGGGAGGGGGTAGAAGGGCAAGCGTGATTGCAAAACTTTTAACAAAATTTCATTTCAATTATTTTTATAAGTTTTCCGGCAAAAATTGAAATGGATAGCTTTTAAGAGTTAGCTGATAACCGATTTCTTAAAAATGCTCGAAAAAATAATTTTGTATGGGAGGGGGTAGAAGAGGTAGGGGAATTGCAAAATTTGTGATGCGATTTTCTTTTCTTTCTCTAGTAAGGTGCTCGTACAAAATTTCAAGTTCATAGCTTTTAATTTGTTGTTTATTAGTTGATTTAATGAAATTGGTCGAAATCATACTTTTGTATGGGAGGGGGTAGAAGAGCAAGTGCTATTTTCAAATTCCTGTTAAGACCCCCTATAGGGGCATAGGACAGAAACAACTCTCTTCCACAAGGCGCGATGGAAGTGCTATTTTGAAACTTTTAAAATAATTTTATTTTAAATATTTTTATAAGTTCTTATGCAAAATTTCAAATTAATAGCTTTTAATAGTTAGGTGATAATTAATTTCTTAAAAATGGTCGAAAAAATAATTTTGTATGGGAGGGGGTAGAAGTTTCAAAGGTATTCGACCAGTTAATATCTTATACGTTTGGGAATTTTTTTTAAATGTATTTCCCAAATTTTCAAGTTTCTACCTTAAAATTACATCCAAAAATTTTCAGTTTTCGTGTTTTTTTCGCTGCACATGAAACACCTTGTGCCCCTTAGACCGTGGTGGTCGGTTCGTAACAATTGTGGATCAAATTATTATTTTTTTTCTGTGTATATAAAATAGATGTATCCACATGCATAATTTAAAGTTTCTATCTTTGACCAGAGTCCTAAAAAAATCACTCAAAATTTTCGACATTTTTGCTTACCACCTCCCTCCCTTTACACCCCCTAACTTAAAATTTTTATCGAAATTATAAATTATATAGTTCTATAATCTGACGAATTTTTGATTCGATATCTGCACTCAATTTTGAGATATAACGATTTCTAATTTTGAAAAGTGCACCATTTTTGAAATGCTCCCCATTTCCCCCCACTACTATTATGACCAAATATTATATTTTTTTTATATTTTGCTAGTATAGCTTAGTATATGTTTTAAATTTCAATTACATAGCTTAAGAGATAATTGAGATATTAATTCTTAAGTGTTTTTCTTTGCACCCCCCTGACCCTCCCCCTTACAATAATTAGCCTATTTCTAAGCTTATTCTGATGGATCTATACGCCATCTTAATTGTCCCAAAATATGAATTTTTTATGGTAAGTAGTTTCGAAGATATAACCATTTCAAAAAAAGATTCGGCCGACAATTTGTTTTTAGCCCCCCTTTTCGGACGCCAATGGATAAAAAAATTAAATTATTTTTGGAGTATGTCCCACAACCTTCTCTATATGTATGCTGATTTTCATCTTTCTATCCGTATTCGTGGTGAAGATATTAGCAAGTGTATTTTTCGACTTTTTCCATCCCCCCGCCTCCCCCTTCCACCCCACACTCCCCAAAATTTGGATAATGGAGCTCACTTACCAAATTAACAATCCACCCAAAAACCAACATTCTACCTTTAACGGTCTTGGAGGTACGAGTCCATATGTACGGCGTACGGCGGGACGGATTTTTTTTTTTGCTTTTTTAGGCTAATTTAGTCATGAAACGCGAAAAAACAAAATTTCAGGGTAGCAAATTTTTTTTTTTTTCTGTGTCGATCACAATACTTTATTATTAAAAAATAATAAAGTAAAATTGAATGCTACTGACCTGCGGTTGTAAATATTTCAAATGCTTGATGTTTATAGTTATTTCTGAAAAACTTCCTAAGAATTCCTCACACTTTCTACCACCTCCCGTACAAACAACACAATTTCACTAAATCCAATACACTAATTTACTCAATAAAACACTCTGATAGTAACTCTAGCGTGATGTGAAAAAATGAGTGCAATGCCGTCACACCTTCTACGACTCCCAATAAAAAATTTCTTAAAATTAAAAAAAATATATATCTTCATTTAGAGTATCGCATGATTAAACCTTATGTCCAATCGTAGTCCTGTTATGTTTTATCTTTACGTATAAGTAGATGGATGTTCGGATGAGCGACTGGGACTTTTATCTGTTTTCTAAAGTGAAAAAAAATGCATGTCTTCCTGGAGTGAATTGAACATCTCGAAGAGATAATACTTTCACGAAACTAATTGAAGACATCTAGCTTATCTAAACTGACCATTTACCGCTCACATTTTTTATCGGAATAGGAGAAGGGATTCTAATCTTTAAATCGCACAGTCTCAGATCGTTTTATCAGATAAATTGTATAAATTCTGATATAATGAGTTTTAAAGGAAATCAGTAAAAATTGTAACATTTTCTATCACCCCAAAATTTTTTAAGCATAGCTATGCTCAAAAAATTTTCTTGTAATTTTTAAAATTTTGGTTCAGTAGTTTCGTACAAAGAGTAAGACTTAAGTTTTAGCTGAATTGAAATAAACTTCCAAAAATCGCATCCCCTTCCACCACCTCACAAACAAATGGCTCGCAAATTTAATGTATCAGTTTTCATGGTATGATAAATAGTTTTGGTTCCCCATTCCTAAAATCATTCTTAAGGTAATCCGTAAACAGTTTCTAAAATTCTTTGCTACTACCTTGTTTGTTTCACGACTTTTGAAAGAAATAAAAAAAAATATTCTAATACCACGAATTCCAGAATTCGGCAATCTTAAAAATATGTCATAAATTCCACAATTTCACAATCTTCAAAAACGCCATGGCTTAAAGTTATGCAAGACTGGCTTGAACATTTGTAATTCACGCTAAACTAAGTAGAACTAATGTTTAACTGTTGAGTGTTTAAAATTACGAAATAAGAAATTTTCCTTAGTTTTATGCTATGAAGCTGTATAAGCCAGAAATAAAAGGTGTTAACTGATGTCCACCTCGAACTGTGCAGTTCGCAAGTTAGAAAACAAAGCGACTTTGTTAGCATAGATCTAACCAAGTGCTTGTGAATTTACACCGCCGTATAGTATAGCCGGAGGTGTCATAGCTTCGTCATATATCAAAGGTGATGCTCATGACTCGGGGTGACGATATGTCTTAAGGTCGTTGCAACGCGTGGGCGTCTTATAATCCAATTGAATTACTGTGTGTGTTATACTGCGGGTACATCACGTTTTAAGAAGCACAATTCCCTATCCGTCCATCTGTCTAGCCGGGCCGGCCGTATTCCCCCGAAATCGTCTTAAAGATGCTCAGGACGCCGCCGTACCGACCGACAGCATACGACTCTTTAGTTATTCGTCCAAATAAAAATATAATTAATTCGACGGGTTTCGTCCGCAGAGATACGAAAAGGCCGGCCATAATACCGCCATAAGTCCGAAAAGCGAAAAATGCTTTTTATAGTCGTCAGTCAACGTTTCATGTTGGAAGCGCGCAGTTCAACTTTTCGGTTACAATTTTTGCTGTTTTATAAGCGTAGCGAACTTTACTCGCTGCTAGCAAGACGGTTTTCTTAGTTTTTTGCTTGAAAAGATTTTCCCGACAAAATTTCGAGCTTTCAATTTTCCTTAGAGACACGGTAAAAAAATTAGAAAATTGAGAAAAAAATCAGAGTGGTCTCAAATTTTAGTTGTTTTTGTCGATTTTTTTCCGGGTCAAAATCTTGGTCAAGACGAATCTTATTTAACTCGAAAATAAGTAATAGTCTGCGCGCGCAGCTTCCGACATCTGAGAAAGTGCTCGTCGTACTTTTCAACGATGAAAATCAAGTGATTACGTTTCATGTTCAGTGAGTGTGTACTTATGTGAAAATTGTTGCGTACGCGAATCCCTTTCGAGATCATCGCTACCGACGTAGGAAAAGTCAGTTGGCATGATCGCGATCTTGCACTGTGCGTGATTAAGTGAGCTCAAGTGGCACAGTGAGTGTCAAGGGTTAAAAGTGAGTGATTAAGTAGTGCGATCGTGGGTCTGATTGACGCTATTTTCGGTCAGCGTTTCGGAACAACTGACCCAGAAAGAAATCGAATGGGCCGCAATCGGTTCGAATAATTCTGTTGCGTGTTTCTTGTCTCTTGTGTTTTGTTGTTTGGTGCGCGCTCGACTTTGTCAGAAGCTATGCGAGCTAGTGGTGATAAAAAGCGTTTATGTGCCTTCTTTTCAGCATCCATAAATCTCAAATCGGAACCGGTTTCATACCTGAACGAGTGATATTTTCGCTGATCTTTAAGTAGCCGCTCGCATATATAACCTGAAGCATTTTTCCATTATGTTGGAAATTTGGTTTTGTTTCTATCGATCTGTCTTGAGATTCAATTAAATATTTCAGTTAACGCAAAGCACGACATGACACAGTCTCAAAATGGGAATGCGAAATTGCAATATGTCGCTGGGTATGGACGCCTTAATGGTGATTGCACCTTTAAAACCGATTGGGCTGCAGCTAGCTGTCCATGTCCACTGATCATGTTCACGTCGTCCACCTGTATCTAATAATTAGAAATAATTGATATCTCGTTATGGAATTAGATACAACCGACGGTCCGGGCAGGTATACCTCATTTTCTCTTCGATTGTGCGGTTTCGCGCAGAGACAGCCCAAAACCTCACTCCATTCGAGCGTCTTATCCATACATGAATTTGTATGACCGGCTGTAATTTATAGCCGGGCGTAAAAACTCAAGAAAATAATAATAAAAACTGAAATTAACATTCAAGGAGCACTCGGCAATAATTCAACAATACCTGGCTCTTTAGATGGAGCAACGCGGTAGCGATAATCTGATTAAATACGAATTTTTGGCAGTTTTTGTACAATACCACGACGAGTGGCTTTCTGCACTTTCAGCCCAGTGAAATGTATGTAGAAGTATGGCGTTCCGCAGCGATCCATGCTCGGACCGCGGCTGTTGCTTCTTTTCTGACTGTTTATCTGTTTATTTTGTATCTTTCGGAGTCAATCCAGTCCGCATTGAAATTTGTCTTCTGGGGGCGGTAAATTTAAGATCTACGTCTTTTTTATCTTTTTTTTTTTAATAATTTCGGTTATTTTTTTGGCTGGAGTTTGAAAGCAATGTAATTTTCTTTCCCCCAAATTCGATGATTTTATTCGAAAAGAATAAAATGTTGTTTTCGAAGCAATTACTCTCGTCAATGTGCGTCTTTTCAAAGCTTGCCTTCTAGAATTACACTCCAAAACCGCAGAAATGCCACATAGCTATCTAGCTAAAAAAAAACAATATCGATCATAATGCTTATAATAATTTTTCACATATGTAAGTGCATACGAACCAACTACCGACCTACTCATAACATATAAATATACTTAAGACTATTGAAAAATACTTGAAAAAAAAAAAAAAAATTTTATACGGTTGGGGTTTTGTTTTATGATCATTAAAGTTTTAAGTACACATTTTTACACTTCTTAATTACGTATTGGTCGCAGAAGAAGTATTTAGTTAAGTGCGGTATTTGGCGATAATTGTGTGCGACTACTTACTATACCATGAAAATGTCGTGTATCTACGAATTATTCCTGATTTAGAATGGAAAGCCAAATATCGTACAGATAAAAGCAAATAAGCCGCAAATACACGCGGTGTTTATTTGAATAAGAAAAGTTTCGGTTGATTGAGGTATGCATGATGCATGACTGAGAGGCGGCCGATGAGGTCAAGACTTTTTGGGGAGCATTACAATCAAAGGTAAACAGAGTCGAACGATTTTTCAATCATATGACTGAATTTGCGATATTTTCCAGAGAATGTTACTTTTTGGTGGATTTTTTTCTGGAAATTTCTCTCGGGATTATTAAACAAATTTTGAAGTTTCAATTAAAAAAATAACATTTCAAGGTTGAAACTAAACAGATTTAATTATTAATTTAATTCAATTAAAATGCAAGATTTTCGCATTCTCTGCTGAGACCTCTATCAAATTGAGTGTGGAAAGGGTAATTACAGTTAATTAATTAGTATCGGGTAGTTAGATTAGTTAAGGACTTCTGGGTACGGATTTTGTTCTTACGAAATTTTAAGACAGATATCTAAACTGCTGATAGCTTTTATCCGGTGTCTAGGTTGAAGTTTTGTGGAGGTTTTGAAATTTCTATGGCTTCTCGTACTTTTGAAACTAATAATTTGTGTGAATTTATACATTGCCGTAATCTATTGTATGATGTTGTTGCATGTTTCGCAGTTACTGATGACTGTATCGCGTTTTTTTTGTGTGCACCGCGTTTGGACAGTTCGTTCCATTTCTCCTAGATAGACTTTTTCGCTTGAGATGCAAGGTACTTTGTGCAATCCTACAGTTACCTATGGGTTATTGTCCTTTTTTTATAAAGGGTGTATCAACAAGAGGTGTGGGGTTGGAAAGGCCTATCATTTGGCAGCTGGTCGCTTGAAAGTTTTCAAATGTTGACATTTGTCATCTAACGGGTGCGTTTTTAGAGGTAACAAACTTTAAATTAAAATACAATACAGAAAAATGTTCTTAATATCCATGAAATTGGCTTTATTTGAAAGATAATTTTATGGCATTAATGTTTAAATATGATTTGGTGCATGTGGCTGCCGCGGCTAGCGCGTACATGGCGTAATCTGGAAGTCCAACTTTCACACACTCTCCGCAGTGCATCAAAATGTATTTCGGACATTAATGAAACGAAAAAGATTGTAATCATGTCTCTGTATCACTCACCGTTGACTGTAAAATTCTGACAATTATAATTTTTGAAGACATATGAAGCAATGATTCCAACGGCCCATAAAGCGTACCAAACAGTAACTTTTTCTGGATGTAATGGTGTTTCGACAATGCCGACAATGTAGATTATCATCGCACCAAACGCGGCAATTCTGCTTATTGACATAGCCATTTAGTCAAAAGTGTACTTCATCACTGAACAAAATTTTCAACTAAAATTGTGAATCAATAGCAATGCTTCCTTCGGCCTATTCACCAAATTTACGGCGCGAACGATGATCGTGCGGTACAAGTGGAATCTTGAAAGCACGTAAACCAAGATCTTTACGCAAAATTTTCCATAAATTGGATGAATACAAGTTTAATTGTTGAGCACGATGGCGAATTGACACATTTGGATCATCATCAATATTACGCTGCACACCATCAATCGATTGTTGTGTGCGCACTGTACGACGTGTTACGGCGTGTGTATTAACGTTTAGAGTAACCGTATTGCGAAAACGACCCATAGTTTCTCAAATTAATCGCTTTAATGATTACAAGAACTATTAAATGCATGTAATGCCCGATGAAATAGCGCTACAGCCCAAATCGGGCCTTGGCCTACTATATGCTTGGCCTCCATCAATTTCGGTTCAGTGACCGTGTCGTCCAGTTTGAGAATCTTAGCAGCGTTTTGCTGTCAGCGTCAATAGAGTGCACTTAGCGCTTCTGTGGTTTTTCGACCGGCCTTTGTCCATTGACTTTTCCTTTTAGTTGCGTTTGGGAGCTCTTCCGTCATCATTCATCATTCTTCCGCTCCACATGCACAGCCCATTGTCATAATCTCCTGGCTCATTGTAGTTTCTTAATTTTTATGAGGGTTGACAAGGAAAGCCCCAGGTACAAACGGACTACCAATCCAACTCCTCAAAGTGGACCCGGAAATAACAGCCGTTGTACTCCTCCCACTCTTTACTAAAGGTGTGGAATGAAGGGAGACATCGGACTGAATGCAAGGAGGGCGTCATTTTGAAAATTCCGAAGAAGGGCGACTTTCGGGATTGTGGCGATTGGCGTGGTATATGTCTACATACTGCCGTGTCGAAAATCATGGCTAAGGTAATTCTCAATAGGATTAGTGATGTTGTGGAGAGCACTTTCGAAGTTTATCAGGCTGGACTCCGTAAAGGGTCGTCTTGTACCGACCACACAAATACCATATGTATAATATTGGAGCAGTCAGACGAAATGAGTTTGCCACTGCATCTCATGTTTGTGGACTTCGAGAAGGCTTTCGACAGCGTTAAGCGAGATTACATATAGTTATAGTCAAATGTTCCATTCTAAATGCAAAAAGGCGGGACTGAAAATAAATGTGCGTAAAACCAAGTACATGTACATACATAGGTTCGAACACAAGCACACCGATTGTTCTTAACGGACAAAATGTAGAAGAGGTGCAAAATTTTTGCTATCTCGGAAGCATTATCAGCATAGACGGCGGAGCCGAAAAGGATATTGAGGCTCGTCTCAATAAAGCTCGTCATGCCTTCGGTATCATTTCTCCTTTCTGGAGGTTAAGAGAGATCTCCCTTCGCATGAAGTTCTTGACGCATGCGTTAAATCCGTAATGTTATATGGCTGTACTACATGGAAAGTGACCGTTCGACTTACCAAGAAACTACAAACTTTCGTGAACCAATGCCTCTGACTCATTTTGGAAATATTCTGCCCAGAAGTGATCTCCAACGACGAACTTTGGAGTACATCTGGCCAGGCTAAAATGGGCATTGAGATTCAAAGGCGGAAGTGGTAGTAGATCGGTCACACTTTGAGCGAACCAGAGCGAAACATCGCCAAACAGGCTCTGGATTATAATGCTCAAGAAGGACGTTGGGTTGGTTTACCATGTAGCACATGGAAGCGAGCAGTTGCGGAGGAGGCCAGAGGAAAAAACAATTTCTGGCAACAGCTAGAGGCCGATGCACAGGATCGCGCCTTGTGGAATTCTATTCTATGCCTTATAGGGGGTCTGAACAGGAATTCGATTGATTAACACTTCTGAATTGTCGAAGATGGCATACGATTCTCTATTGTATTGTTCTCCAGATCGAGTCTTCCCTCACAGGTTCGAGGATTCTTCTGAGGACCTTTCTCTCAAATGCGTGTATTAATTTTTCAGATGCCTGAGTTAATGTCAACGTTTCGCTGCAACAGCATAGCACAGGGCTTATAACTGATTTACACATTTTTAGTTTAGTTTTATTGTGTACGTTCTTGTTTTCGATTATTGGAAGTACCGAATTTTACGTCTTATTTATTTTTTATTATCATAATCCTTCATTTAATTTCGATAGATTCGCTTCCATCCTTCGATAGTTTTACTCCTCGGTATATAAAGTTATCTAAGTTTTCTAGGTTAAAGTCTTCTACTGTAATATTTTGTCTTATTGGTGTTTTTCTCCAGCTTTTGTCACACTTTTTGTTTTGTTTTCGTTAATAAGCAGTCTAACTTCCCTACGTACGTAAAGTTATATAGACCAATTCGCAGTATTTTCGAAGATTCAGCACTAAACGCGGTGGGCGCCGAGCAGATATACGAGCGCTTTTTTCTTATCGTAAACTTTGAAGCTCGTTTTCTCGAGTTTTCTTTTTACAATTTTTTCAAACTGGCGGACGTGATTACACCAAAACTATATGACCAATCAAAACAAACCAAAGTTTGTTCGCTTCAGTTTTTTATTTTTTTCAATTTGAACTAAAAAGATTCATGAAAAAAATTTTAAATCACTTTTTTATCAAGCTGAAATGATTTTTTGTTTTGCAAAAATCACATTTTTTTTCAAACTTGAGAAAAAATTTATTAATTTCGCAATTTGTTTGGGCTTTTCTTAGTTCATCTAGAAAAAATATACATGAAAATTTAAATTTTCCTTGGTTTTTTGGTTCAGACGAAAATTACGAGCTGCATCTTTCCCGTCAATTGGAGACTGCAATTACAAGGTGCTGCACAAACGTCCAAAAAAGTCTGCTGCGTTTCAATATTTTTCACTTTCAAAATTTTTTTTATAATGTTCAATTATGTTTTAATATATTCTCAAAAGTACACTGGACTGGCTTATTTTTTTCCATCCTAAAAAAATCCCTCGGAAAGCGCTTTTTTAGGCCTCCTAAAGCAGGATCCCCCCTTAAGGCATAAGCCAAACGAAGAAGCATGCCGCCACTTAAGAGTAATAATGAGACTTTCTGTGGTGACCAAAATAAAGCTGAACTACTTGCAGACAATTTCCTACATTATCAAGGACTTGGTAATAAGCTTTACTATTACCAAGGACTTGATCATAAACAAACTGAAGAAATCGCGGCAAACATCTCCCAAAACAAAAAACTTAAGAAAACGGGCGCGATTACTCCTAATCTTCAGAGAAGATATAACACGCTGTCTTCAGAGTTCTCTTCTATGTCCCGCGTTGCGTATGAGTGTTTTGTAAAAAAATGGTGAAGATATTATAGCAGAACCAAAAAGGTTTTTCGAATTTATTAACAAAACGAAAAAGTTCGGGTTATCCCGTAACCATGTCCAATGGAGTCACGCAATCTTCCTGCCGGCGTAATATCTGAGATATATTTGCTGGCCATTTTCAAGAAGTTTTTGTTGCCCAGTCAGATTCAACCCACAGCGAACTCAACATTTCGGTTCCTCCACTAGTTGACAATATTTCATTGTCTATTGAGGAGTTGCTTGATGCTCTGACAACTATTGATATCACAAAAGGTTCAAGTCTTGATCTCATTCCTCCCCTATTTTTATCAAAGTGTGCCCATCGACTTTTAACACCTTTACATTTTCGCTTCAACAAGTAACTGTCATTGGGAACTTCCCCCTCGGCTTGGAAATCGTTGCATCTCACACACACACAAGAATGGAGACAAACGAAAAGTTGAGAACTACAGAGGTATAGCAATTCTATCAGCTATACCGAAATTATTCGATAAAATTATCTGCGATAAATTCACCAATATGATCAACCCTATTCTTAATGACCAGCAGCTCGGCTTTAGAATAGGTCACTCGACCACAACGAATCTCATGAATCTTGTATCTGATCCAATCTGCGCACTTGAAAATGGGCATCGAATCGACAAAATAAACACTGCCTTTAGCAAAGCGTTTGACCGAGTTGATCACAATGTCCTGATTTTAAAGTTAAAAAAAATTAGTGTGCCAGGATCCTTACTTGACTGGCTTAAATCCTATCTTAATAATAGAACTCAATTTGTTAAGTTTCAAGGTTTTATTTCCAAGGAAAAATTATTGTCCTCTGAGGTACCCCAGGGAAGTCACGTGGGAACTCTCTTATTTAATGTTTTCATCTCAGATCTATCAGAAGTATTGGAAAATGTTTCACATCTGAAAATATGTCATGCCATAACCTGGCCCGCAGATGCCGCATTCCTGCAATCTAAGCTTATTGCGCTAGATCATTGGTGTAGTCAGAACAAATTTGAGCTTAATGTCAGTAAATGCCACGTGATAAGCTTCTTACGTAAATCATCCTCATATCACCATGACTATATCCTAAGTGGAACTCAACTACTCCGTGCTGATCAAATTGAGGACCTCGTCATACTACTGGACAATAAACTGTGCTTCAAATCTCACTATAATTGAATAATTTCAAAAGCCAATAAACTTCTTGGGTTCATTAATAGAAGAGCTGAAGAGTTTAAGAATGTATGGGGCACCAAATCTTTATTCTGTTCTCTTGTCCGCCCTTTTATGGAATATCTATTTGGGACTCCTTTTTCCAGTTACACAGCAACAGAATAGAGTCAATCCAGAAGCAATTCCTTCTTTTTGCTCTTAGGGTCTTGTATGATCCTAGAGACTTTGAAAACCTTAGCAGAGACCGAAACGTCACGAATAATAAAGCGTAACAGTGTAGAATCCGGAAATCTTTTCTTTTAAAGCTTTTATACTTTTCGAGAAAACCCGTTTATTGTGAAACTCCTTAATTGAGTTATTTTGTATTGGACGTGGTAGAAGGGCTAGAGCAATTTCGCCCGTTCACGAACTAAACCCTACTTTTTAGTCAAAAACAACGAACTTTCTGGCTCAACGCGTTCTTGAGCTAGAAAGGACACGGACGGACATCCGGCTTAGAGATTTTTGAGTGATAATATGAACTTTCGTATCATTGATTTTTTTCTCCGAGCCTTATTTCTAAACTTTGTGGCAACTTACCTAGTCCTGCCATAAGTTCTGTCACATAATTTCTCACATTGGCAACAACTTTATTTTATGAGTGATATTTCAATATCGGCCAGTTTTATAAACGTCATAATGTTGTTGACAGTTGATGGTCATTTAAAGTGTGTTCGTTAACGTGTGAAGATGGAATGGGGTGTAATAGAAAACCGAACTGCAGTGATTGCACTACATAAGTGTGGAAAATCCGCGAGTGAAATTTTCAAGTTGTTGTGCCCGTTAAAAATAACGCAAAGATTTGTGTATCGTGCGATCCAGAGATATAACGCGATCCAGACTATTGAAGATCGACCTCGTTCTGGACGTCCGCGTGATGTACGTTCTTCTGCTGCCATCAAAGCGGTCGAGAGTCGAATTCGTCGAAATCCGCTTCGTAAACAACGAATCATGGCTCGAGAGATGAACATCTCCACCCGAAGTATGTCTCGCATCATAAAATCTGACCTCGGGATGAGTGCCTTTCGACGATCAACGGGACATTTGCTGACTGAGCAGTTGAAGCAAATTAGGAGCACCAGATCGAAAGAGCTCCTTCGGCGGTACGGCAACAACAAACATCGAGAAATTTTATTTACCGATGAAAAAATTTTTACGGTGGAGGAACATTTCAACCGCCAAAATGATAAGGTGTATGCCCACAGCTCCATAGAAGCCCGAGAAGTTGCCACTAGGGTACAGCGAGGACATCATCCAGCATCAGTCATGGTATGGTGGGGTGTCAGCTACGAAGGGGTCACCGAGCTTCATTTTTGCGAAAAAGGCGTAAAAACTGCAGCGAAAAATTATCAAACGGACATCCTGGAGGGATGTGTGAAGCCGCTGAACTCTACGCTATTCAACAATCGACATTGGGTTTTCCAGCAAGATTCTGTGCCAGCCCACAAAGCTCGAACCACACAAGCGTGGTTGGAAACCAATATTCCACAGTTTATAAGGGCGACGGAATGGCCTTCTGGGAGCCCAGATTTGAATCCCCTGGACTACAAACTGTGGGCGGAGTTAGAGTCCATGGTGTGCACGAGACGACACCCAAATATCGAGAGCCTTAAGCGATCTTTGACAGAAGCAGTAGCTAATTTTCCGCTAGAAACAGTGCGTACTGCTATCGATGACTGGCCCAACAGATTAAAGAGCTGTGTTAAGGCTAAAGGCGGCCACTTTGAATAATTTGTTGCTTATTTTACTTCCATTAGTATGCCAAAATAAAATATATTTTCCTTTGTCAAAAACTCTTTTTCATTTATACGAAAATTGCCCATATACGTGTGACAGAACTTATGGCACGACTAGGTATAATACTCTCAGATTTCATCTAGAGTATAAATATTCATGAACATAAGACATATTCTAATATTTATCATTTATAGTTGAAAAGAGCTTAAGTCTGAACAGTGAGATTTAGCAGTATTTATAAACACTAAATTCGATGAACAAAAAAAGTTTTAAGCCTTTTTAAAAAATCCTCCATATTCACTTGTTATTCCTTTTAAAGTTTAAACATTTTTGTCGATACCTTCATTTTCAATTAAAAATTTTGTTTAACATATATCTGTGAAAAACTGATAAATAATAACGATTAGATATTCTGTCGATCTATTCTCCAGGTACGAAAACCAAGTTACCATAAAAGTCTTGATGCGGTTGCATCACAGTGTAAATTCTGCAAGAACACTTTTGACCCATTTCAAACTTTTATGGTAAGTTGTTTTCTTCACCAGGAAAGTATTTATTCGTATTTCTCTATGGAAAAAGAATTATAAAATATAAAAATCAAACCACACAGTATGTTAAGCCGTGATTTCGATGTCAATAAATAATTGACCCCTGCAATTTCTTAGATTTATGAGCACCTCTTGAACGCTACTCGAACCACATGGCGAGGTTATTTTATTTACATACGTATTAATTTCTAAGTTTTCTTAATATTCGCGCATGGCATTTTACGAAGCTGACTTAAAGAATATAGAAATAAAATTAGAAACTACGTATGTCTCCCGAAAAGGTGTTAATTTCGAACACAAGTTTTTCGTCCAATTAACATATTATTCCACTCAAGCTACGGTGTGATTAGCAATCAAATATAATTATTAAAACAAAAAACTTAATTACGTTCATGGTCTGCTTCGAGTTATGACTTCGAAAGCGTTTGTACAATGGAATTTTTGAAACCCCAAAAATTGCATCCGTTGAGTTTATTACCCCTAATAAAATTTTAAGCAATTACGATACCTTCAACACTGCGAGTGTAATTACCCAAAAAAATCTTCTCTGAAATTATAGTGTCCGCCATAATGAGCAAATGCATTCTGCAATAAAACATCGTGTAAATAAAACCAAAACGAACTCCACGAGAAAAGTGAACTAAAAATAAAAATTTCAAGTGTAATAAAAAAAGTAAAAAAAAAAATAAATAAACCCGTGTATCATTAAAATCGGTAAAAATGTCGGAAACACCGCAGAAACTTAAAGCCACCGAATTTACGAAGCTAGCGCAACCGCTGGTAGAAAACTCCAGCGGAGTAGTAACAATACCACAGCTGGCAAATAACATAACGCCCGCGCGTAGACTTGCTGCGCGCCAAACACTTAAGCTAGCGATTCCCAAACTGCAGAGTATGGACGCTGCGATAGTGGCGCGACAGGCGCAATTGACTGCCCCTGCAATCGTTAATGGAGGAGGAAGTACAAAATCTGCTTCGCCCTTGGAAATTTTCGGAAGCGGAACATTGTCAACAGCTGGCAGTTCACAAACGGCGGGTGATTTGAATTCGGCCGATCTGAAGAACAACAATGATATATTTGCGTTCGGCCGGGAGATGTCACCAAAAGATCAATTGGGTGAGTCATTAATTAATTAGTTTTTGTTATTATTTAGTTATATATGTACGTCAGTCGGGACGCCGTCTGCTGTACTTGCACGCTCCAACGACATTCAAGAATCCTCCGAAACCCTTATAGATAGAGAATTAATTTTTGGGTGGATTGTAGATTGGGTAGAGAGCTTTCATTGCCTAAGGTTTATGGAGTGTATGGTAAAAGGGGGGAACGGAAGGAGACGGGGTTAAGGTCGAAAACTGCGATTGCTAATATCTCCACAATAATAAAGATGGGAAGCTGAAACTCGACATTCTGGTACATCGATATGTGGGGGGAAAAAGAGAGGAGGGGCTAATTGTCGGCCAATTTTTTTTTCAAATGACCATATCTTCGAAATTACTTAGCAGAATGAGTTTACATTTTATGACCAAATAGGTTAACCATAATCAAAGGGAGGCAAATATTTTTAAGGGGAGGGTCAGGGGGTTGCAAATAAAAATACTTAAATCTTAATATCTCCACTATCTCTCGAAGTATTTAATTGACACTTGGGACATGTATTAAGCTGTACTAGCTAAATATGAAGAATATACAACGTTTGAAAATAATTGTAGTGCGAGGAAATGGAAAGCATTTTAAAAATGGCGCACTTTTCAAAATTTCAAACCGGAATATTTCAAAATCCAATGCAGATATTAAGTTGAAATTTTATCAGATTGTAGAACTATATGACCTATAACTTAAGTAAGATTTTAAAGTTGGAGGGCTTAAGTGGAGGAAAGTGGTGAGCGAAGTCGAAAACTTTGCGCAATTTTTTTAGGGCTGTGGTAAAAGATATAAAGTTAAATTTTTTCACGTGCATACATCCATTTGATGTATTGAACATAAAGAAAAAATAATAATTTGAACCATAAATGTCTTAGAAGAAATATTAATTTGAACCACAACTATTATCCGGAGGGGGGCCCTAAGCTGGGCAAAGTGTTTCATAAAATTTAAAAAAAAACCCAAAAACTCAAAATTTTATGCTAAAAACTTTAAAATTTGGAAAACTCAGTTAAAAAAAGTGCTCAAAATCTTAAAATATTAACTGGTTGAAAACCATTAAAACTTCTACCCTCTCCCATTCTAAAACATTTTTTCTACCAATTCTAAGAAATCATTTATCACCAAACTACTAAAGCTATCAACTTGAAATTTCGTATAAATACTTCTTAAAATATTTAAAACAAAGTTGAATTAAAAGTTTTAAGATCCCCTGCCTTCTTTTTTTTTGACGTAGTAGTTCTACTTTTGAGCCCAGTTCAGAAAAAAAACGAAAATTACGACCATCATAGATCTTCGACCGTTGCAACATATCGTTTGAACGATATTGACATAGCATTATTTTCTTAAATTGTACTAAAAAAAATATTTTCTCTTAATTTATTTTCAGAACATTCACCAATCTTTTCCGATTTTGCTGACTTAGCTTCCATATCGCCATCAGGCGCCAAAACATCACCAAATTTCACCCGTTTACTAAGCTTAAGTCCATCAACTCTACGAAATTATAAATTAGAAAATGTAAGTAACAAAATTGAAAATTGATATTTATTTTATTAGTAATTAAAATTTATATTATATCCTTTACAAAAAAAAAATTTCAAAAACCGAATTTAATATAAAATGATTGGGTGTAAAGCCCAATCATACGATGAAATAGGAAAGAGTTTATTGTACCGGAAAATATGTTATCTCAAATTTTTTGGAATAGTGAATAGTGACTTTTGTATGGGAGGTGGTAAAAGCAGAGGGGAGAGGTTTGTAACTTTTATATATAACACCGAACGATGTATGCAAAATGTTTCATACTGAATGTAAAGTTTGTAGCTTTCATAATTTTCGAAGAAATTTAAAAAATTTTGTCTGAATTTATGGCATTTGTATGGGAGGTGGATGATTTTAAATCTGCTTATCAACATCCTTATCACATTGCTTTCTTAAAATTTAAAAGTTGATTGCTCTCATATGTTCCAAGGAGAAATACTTTTCCTGAATTTCCAATACAAAAATGTGTATGGGAGGTGGTAAAAGAAGTGAAGAGAAGTTCATATTTTTTTAGCATTCATTGCAATTATTAAGGGACAAATTCTGGCAAAATTTGAAGTCTGTACTTTTTCTAGTTTCGATGAAAAATTTTAATTAAATGCATTTACCAAAATTGTACATTTCTATGACGGAGGGTAGAAGGAGTATTCGAATCAAAACCAAATTTTTCGATATCAATGATATTTGTAGTAGTATACTGTTCTCAAAATTTAAAGTTTATAGCTTTGACGGTTTTGAAGAAAATTAATTTAATTTAAATTCAGAAATTTCGAAAAATTTATATTGCAGGTGGTAGAAAGAGTGAAGTGAAGTTGATAGTTTTTCAAAATTGGTTGCAATTGTAATAAAATTAATTATGGCAAAAATTCGTTCTTTTAGCTTTGCTAGTTGCGATGAAAACCGAATAAATGCATTTGTGAAAATTGTGCATTTGTATGGAAGGGGGTAGAAGGAGTAAAGGGATCTGATCAATATTTTTCGACGTTAATGGTATTCATATAATTATACTATAACTTAATTTTGAAGTCAATAGCTGAAATGGTTTCGGAGAAAAATCAATTTTTTCAAATTTTAAAATTTCATTCAAAATTTCTTTGGGAGGGGGTAGAAAGAGTGGAGGAATGTGGCCCATTCACGAACTTAATGTTACTTTTTTGCTAAAAATGACATATGAGAAATTAGGATAGGTCAAAGCTTTCGAGAGTTATGTTGTAGACAGACGGACAGACAGACGGTCAGACGGTCACTCGGAATCGATGTTTTTGAGCGACAACAAATATACTCTTAGATTTCATCTAGAGTGTAAACATTACACGACTACGATTGTGCGTAAGTCCCAATTATGCAATACTCTAGATAAAAAAGAAATTTGTTGATTTTAAGAAATTTTGTATGGGAAGTGGTAGAAGGGGTGACAGCATTGAACTAATTTTTTCACATCATGTTAGAGTAGCTATAAAAATGTTTTTTCCAAAATTTAAGCTTTAAAAATTCAAAAGGTACTGAGAAAATTAGTATATTTGATTTACAGTGATGTTTGTGCAGTTTTTATGGGAGGTGGTAGAAGAAGTGGGGGTATTGGTATTTTTTTGGGAAATAACTATCACCATTATGCAAAAGATATATTTTAAACTAGCAAACGCCCGCGACTTCGTCCGCGTAAAAATAGCAATAATAAGCAATTTTTGAGAGTGTAGTTAGTAATACATTATGTGGGATATAGGTATAATCTGTTTACTTTAATGGCTCTTTGAAGAGAATGGTTTGTATATTGTTGGAATCAGAACCATAAATTATTGAGAATGAAAGCATGATACTCCCATTTTTATGGGACACGCTCGTGATCAAATCAAACCCGTGATTCGAGATCATATACGTGTTGAAAAGCATTAAGGACATGTGAATAATTGTAGCTGGTGTTATTAAAAAAAAAAAACAAATAAAATAAGATTAAGCTTAAAAACATAACAGGACTACGATTGTGCGTAAAGCCAAATCGTACGATACTATGTACAGATGAAATCGAAATCTTTGCGGCGTTAAGAAATTTTGTATAGGGAGTGGTAGAAGGGGTGACAGCATTGAACTAATTTGTTTCACATCATGCTAGAGTAGCTATAAAAAGGTTTTGTACCAAATTTAAGCTTCAAAAATTGAGTAGGTACTGAGAAACTTAGTGCATTGAATTTAATGAAATTGTGCAATTTGTATGGGAGGTGGTAGAAGGAGAGGGGGGTTTTTGGTGATTTTTCGAGAAACAACTATTACTATCATGCAATTGATATACTTTAAATTTCAGATCTGTATCATTCATACTTTTCAAGAAAATAGAATTATTGTATAGTCGTGGAATGTGTCTCATTGTATGGGAGGGGGAAGAAGGAGGGAAGCTACTCGGCTAAGTTTTTTTCCCGATATTAATAATAATGCTAATTAAGGATTAAGCTCAAATTTTTACCTCGATGAAATTTAAATGTACTGAGAAAATTCGTTGAGAGTATTTCATGAAAAAGTGCGGTTTATATGGGAGGTGGTGGAAGGAGAAGGGGGTTTCTGGTGATTTTTTAAAAAACAACTACAATCATCATGCAATTGATATATTTGAAATTTCAGATCAGTAACATTCAAACTTTTCAAGAAAATTAAATTCTTGTGAAGTCGTGGAACTGTGTCACATTGTATGGGAGGGGGTAGAAGGAGTGAAGCTAATCGGTTAATTTTTTCCCGATATTAATAATAATGTTAATTTAGGATTTCATACAACATTTTAGCTCGATGGGAGTTACACGTACTGAGAAATTTGGTGTAAAGTAATTCATGGAAAAGTGTGTTTGTATGGGAGGTGGTGAAAGGAGTGAGGAAACTCAAACAATTTCTATATCAAAAGACTGCATTTATAATAGAAATAATATATTTCAAATTTCAAATTAATAGCTTTTATAGTTTCCAAGAAAATTTGATTAATATATATTTTGAAAATGAGTCACTTTGTATGGGAGGGGGCAGAAGGCGTGAGGGGAGTGAAATGAAACCAAAAGCAGATTTCATTCCAATGGGCACCGAACAAACTGTGCAAGTTTCATTACAATCGGTTCAGCCGTTTGTGCGTGAAAAGCGGTCGGACAGACAGACAGACAAAAATTTCAAAAATGTGTTTTTATGCTTAGTTAGTGCTAAAATAACTCAAAAAACTAACTTATAGCCATTTATAAGCAAATTACAGACAGACACTACAATTATATTACTATGTATAGATGTATAGATTTGAGATCAGTAGCATTCATACTTTTCAAGAAAATCTACTTTATGTAAATTTGTTAAATTGTGTCATATTGTATTGGAAGGGGAGAATGAGTGCATCTAATCCTCTATTTTTTTCGGTCTCACTAAATATTTTAAATAAATATTTGATGCACAATTCAGCTCGATTAATTTTAAACGTACTGAGTAAATTGGTTACTAGTATTTTAAGAAAATGTGCACTTTGTATGTGAGGTAGCGAAAGTACTGAGGGGAGTCGAATAATTTTTATACCGTAGATTAAACTCATTATATATAGAAATATTATTGTACAAATTTCAGATCAATAGCGTTTATACTTTTCGAGAAAACTCGTTTATTGTTAAATTTCGGAATTATGTAATTTTGTATGGGAGTTGGTAGGAAGCGTGGAGGGATTTCGCCCTTTCACTAACTTGACCTTATTTTTTGTCAAAGACGACGTGTACTAAATTTGTCGTGTACTCAATTTGTCAACAATCAACGTGTTCTTGAACTAGAGAGGACAAGGTCGGACGGACATCCGGTTTCGATATTTTTGAGTGATAACATGAACGTCTGTATCATTCCCTTTTTCTCCGAGCCTGATTTCGTTGCGTTACAAACTTTGTGGCATAATTATAATACTCTCAGATTTCATCTAAAGTGCAAAAATGTATTACGTTATAAATTATTGCTTAATAATCAATCGAAAGTTTATATGCGTCTGAGATCAAGAACCATAGATCTGATTTCGATTTATGTTGTTTTTCTTAAGTTTTCGTGTTCACAACTAATTTATTTTAAATGAAAATTTAAAAGTCCAATTTAGTCATATAAGATTTAATTTATTTTAACCAATATCTAATATGATAAATAAATATTTTTTTCTTATAATTTACCTATGTAGATATCATGTGTCGTATAAAATTTATTGAAATAAGTTTTGTCAGAGTATAATTCCATCGATTGAAGTTAGAATAATTATGAAAAAATTTCGCGCAACTGAAATTATTTATTAAATAAGATTATTTTTTGTAAAAATAATTTTATTATCCCTATACTAGGCGCGAGCTCATGCTTAAATTTATTAGAATATTGTTTATAATTTTTACTTTATTATTATAATAATAAAGTATTGCTGCTTGTAGTAGTAGTCAGCTTGCAGACTATGAAAAAATAAGAGAATTGTATATGTACATTAGTAGCGGGTGGAAATGGAGGCATTTAAAAAAGTATTGAAATTTCTAAAACTTTAAATTGTATACCAAAATCCAAGAGCTAATGTTTTCTTGAGGTTAAGATAGATCTCCCTTAGCACGAAGCTGCGAGTATTTGACGTCAAATTCGGGTTATTATATAGTTGTACTAGATGGAAAGGGACCTTTCGACTTACCAAGAAACTCTAAACTTTCGTGAAGCAATGCCTCCGACGCATTTTGCAGATATTTTCTTTGGCGTCGTACTTCATAGTGGTCACCATGTAGATAGTACATATACTTGCGAGTCACTTTGGGGATACATCGCCTTGTAATAATGAATATCTTGAAATCTGCCTGAAACATGACCAGCCCAGATTGCAAGAATACTAATGCTATGATAAGATATAGAACCGACAGCTAACTGAACGATTTAATCCCTCTTCCACACTCGCGACCGGTCATAGAGAGGATTCGGAGCTGACAGCACACTGTTGAACTTAATACACCCCTATCTATAAATAGGATATGGAGCCAATCCACCAAGCTGTTCGATTTGTTCCCCCTATCTGTAGATCTTTTAGCATTACCCAATCTGCACCACGAGAAGGCGATCTACACAGCAAACCAGGATAGTTGTAATCAATCATTTAATAATATGATATATCTATCTTCAATTTCCAGACTTTTTTCATCGAATGATTTCATTACAACTACAGATTCTTTATTTTTTGGAATTTAGAATCTTTCAAAAAGTTTATGCTTACCCAAAATTGTATCGTCACAAGAAATCGATAGCGTACCCACTATACATACATTTTTCATCCTGAAATGAGTATTTTGAACCCACACCAGATGCGTGTGCTTTTGTACAGAAAACGCTGCCAAAATCTATCTATTCTTGAAAATTTCTAAAAACTAAATTGAACATGTGCGATGAATACTTACTCTACGAGTATAAGCATCATATAAATCAGAAAACTTTTTTCAAACGATTAACTACCCCACAATGAGTCACGTTCTATTATCACAAAATAATATAGCGACTAAAAATAATGTATGAATTCACAGAAAAAAAAATCATGTTCGAGTTACGTCAATTGTTAAAATTGACCACCAATCCACCACTTGAGATTGATTCCCCGAAGACATAATCCATATCACCGGCTACAAGTATTTCATTCGCCTTTTGGCGAGTAAAATCTTATTTTTTTTTTAATTAGATTTTTTTGACAATCCAAAAAATACTACCATCATACACAAGCAGTATATTTCTGACCTCTCCCACCATCACGTCATCGCTAATACTACCGCTTTGCATATATACGAATTATCCGTACGACCGAATAAACTGATCAGTATGATCGTACGTACTAACTCTATGTAAGTCTAGCGAACGTCTTAAATATCTTTCTTAGCAGCAACAGCAAAGACAAAACTCATCTGGCCGGGCATTTAAGTTATAAAACACGTACGGATAGTGGCTTTTCGATTCATTAAAATTACTATGAAAGTTCACACGGATCGCTAAGAAGACAATATTGGCCGGGACTTCTTACAATTGTGATTTTCCTTTAAGCTCTACATATTCGATCAAGCCCAATTCAAAATTCGGTGAAATCGTCAGAAAATTTCTTACGCGGACACACGTAATTTTGAGGACAAAAATATTTTAAAATATTCGCAAATATTTATATATATTATTTTGTTGTCGTTGTTGTTCAAATACCGATCGCAGCGGTAGCAAATATACTTGAAAACCGGGCTTCAAGAAATAAAATCGATCTTCTTCGTAGAGCGATCATTTTTGTGCATAAGTTCAGTTGTTGTCGAAAATTTGAATACATAGCTGTGTATGCTGCGAAAGTAAATTATTATATATGCAATAATATAAAATTTATTATTAAGATTAATTGGATATTTCGTATATTGTGACACGATCAGTGAAGTCGCCAGTAATAATTAGCATCTTAAAGATCTTCGAAGATCCGTGATAAATCGCATGGAAGAATTTTCATTAAGTTCAGTGTCGATCGTCGCGGTAGTTTCAGTTGACTTATTGCGGAAATATTGTATGTATTGTTTGGATTAAAATTAAATCTTATGTGACCACGTGATGATTGGGAATTGTGAATATGTGCTTGAAAAGTGTAAAAAATGATTAATCAAAAAATATTAGATTAAGTGTTAGTTCGATGATGTGATCAGTCGTTTTGAGCCGTTTTTTTATCGTCTTTTTATTCCATTAAAAAGTCGTTTTAATTAATTAAGATTTGTCGAGGAGATAAATGACGAGGTTCATATTTAATGAAATATTAAAAATTTGTAGATACGAGTAACAATTTGAGAGATAGGTATAATTTGGTTTCAACTTACAATTTATGTTTATCTTGCCGAAAATTATGAGTTCATAGTATAATTCTGGTTTTTAGATAGATCTGTACTTGAGCTCATAGATTTATTATAGTTGAGAAGTATTAGCAACACAAATGTGTCTGAATGACATCGGTTTTGCTTAGATTTTCATAGGGACAGTTTACATCGACTGCGGACGAGCGATATTTTAAATTCAGTTTTGCAAAAACTCTGCTTTCTCCTATGATTTGGATCAGTCAGTTATTGTAGTTTGCAAAATCATCTGGCTAAAATTAAAATTTTTCGGCATAATTTTTTTTTTAGTCGCTGCGAAATTTCGAATTGTTACTTAATTGCTCTAAATTAAAAATTAAAAAAATAAAATTTACTGAAGTAAATGTTGCTTAGAAATTATTATATTAATGGGTGGTTTGATGGCTGGTTTGGGAAAAAAAGTTTTAATAAAGACCTTACATACTCAAAAATAAAATTAGCCCCTTCCCTTAGAGAATTCCTGCGCATGGGTCTGATGACATATAATCTAACTCTAATCAATGTATTAAACGAATTATTTAGGAGCATAACGCATATATCATTTTGAGAAACCATTCGACAACTTGCTCCTTTTAGTGTTTTTTTATCTTAGAACCAAGTTTTGCTTCTTGCAATTTTTAATGCTATTGTTGAACTATTTCTAAGTTTATTTTCAAAAGCAGCATCAATTTTTGAAGCCAGTTTAAAATACGGATTTTAATTTTTATTTCAGTTTTTTTTTTCCAAAATTCGTTTAATGGTTCTAAGTCCAAAATAATTTTGTTTCTTAAGTATTCAATCAAAAACTTGGTCAGAATTTAGAATTGTGTGGACTTATGTGAAATTTCCGGCGTAATTTCAAATCCCTCGGATTGACTCTCAAAGAAATTTCGAATATCAAAAGCTGCATTTCTAATTTGAGAATTGTGAAATCATGTCCACATATTATATAGGGCGTCAAACAAATCACAATAGCTAATTAATGTTATACAGTAAAACAAAATATCAAGTAAATTTTGAAATAGGGAAGTAGAACACGCTCCAATCTAGAGTTCAGTGGCGACTTATGACTTGTCCGATAGGGGAGGCGCTCGGAAAATGGGCTCTTGCAATAAAAATGGCAGCGATAGAACTGCTAATTTTATAAAGTAGCCTTATGGTCTGATCTATCAATCGATCAAATTTAGTTTTATTGTGGTCGTTTTTTGCTGGTTTAGCGAGCTCTCAAAATTGAGAACGGTCACTGTTCATTCTCGTCTCAGCGTCCCTCACAATTCTCTACTACCGAAGTGACTCGAAGATGTTCCATCGAGCCCCAGACTACTCTAAAATCGAAAATGACAAACAACAACAGTATAATGGTAAATCAGCAAAGAAAGCTGTGGAAGGTTCGGTGGATATGAAAGTTGGCCGAGAGGCGATGAGCTTTGCGCATCAGTTCTTTTGCTTTTTATGACGTCGACATCGGATCAAGGTACACAAGCTTTTTAGGCGCCTCATTTTTAAATTTGGGGAAAGCGATCGTTTGCAGGCTCGCACATTTGTGTCCAAGCGCTTTTTTTTTTTAATGTTTGAAATAAAAAGGCAGAGGCGTATCGCTGATATGAGATTAATCTAAAACGATATTTGAATATGAAAAATTAAATCGCGTTAGGATTCAATTGATCAAAATTGCTGTGGCAGGTGAGGCGCCACCACATGCGCTTCACCTGACGTGCTGCTTTTGACAGAGCTTAGCTTCATATGGATGAACATTAATATCAAAGAGCATATCGTATATTCCTGTGTTATGTGTAAAGAAGCCCGGCATTGAGTGCAGCACACACCGCCATAGACAATTGGTGAAATTCTTTCCAATCTATTTATGCTGCTAATTCTAACGTTTAAATCGTTATCCCGGGTGATCTCAATGTTCATAACATTACTTGGCTTAAGCACTCTTCCCTTATGGACCAGCCAAGTTGAGATATGGAGCTCTTCGTATACATCAACGGATTAGTACAACTGGCAGATCCTACTCGCCTACCTGATATTCAAGGTCAATTTGCAAGTTTAGCTGACCTTTTTCTGACAACTCAACCTTTCATACATGATGTCTTTGTGCTGACAAAAATCCGAGCATTACCTGGTTCGTGTACTGTTTCCAATCTCCGCAGTAAAATCATCGGCAAATAGCTCGCTAGGACAGTTTGGCATTTCAAGATATCTGATTTGGGAGCACTTGATGACTCCAATAGTACTTTTGATTGGAGGCAGTGCTTTGAACTGAAAAGTTGTGACTTAGTAGCAAAATCTGTTATCGAGACAATTCCAAAGGGTGTGAGGCTCTTAATTTTCTTCAGCCTCAAAAGAAGCAAGCCGTCGAAAGATGCATGATTTACAAGGGTATGTTTCGAAGCGACAAGAGCCAAGAAACAGCCATTTCAAAATTATATCGAAACAACTCGACAGCCGGGAATAGAGACTCATTTATATTAACACATGCAATAGAATCTAGAAGCTAGGGTATAGCCTAGTAGGTAGTGTGTTGGTCTTGTAATGCGAAGGTCCTGAGTTCAAATCCCGGCCGGCGCAAAATATAATGCTGGCACATTGCCTGCTTGGGTATACCTTGGTCACCTCAATCTAAGAAAATGAAAAATTCGTAGAAAGAGGGTTATGCGAAGGGCTAACAACCTTTCCACAATAAGACATAAAAAAAAATGTTAAGGAACCTGAATATCAGGAGGCCAAGGTCCGATTTGGGCTGTAGTACCATTGTAGAAGTAGAAGATGCAATAGAATCTTAGAACGTGCTAAGCACGATCAATAACGTCAACTTAAGATCATTGAAAAGCACAAAAATTCAAGATCATTTTGGTCACTTGTGAAATCGATTAACAATTATTTCATATCATGCTCAACGCCTCTTCCTCGTGATGCTGAACAGTGGTCGATCCTGTAGAAAAAGCAAAACTTTCGCGGCGAGTTTCACCAGGAACTCTAGACTTTCAAATCATAGTCCCTATCAACTTCCACTCTCTTATTTTTCGCTGCCACCCTTTTGTTTTCGAACCAGAGTTATTTCCAAGATCCTGCAGGAGCTCAATGTTAACAAGCCTGTTGGACCAGATGGCATTCTCCCCATTGTCCTTAACAAATGCGCTTGGGCTAATGTTCGTGAAAAGAACCATTGCCATTATTCCAGTGCTTTCAAAGGTAATAGAAACTTCTGTTTATCGCAGTATAGTGAACTACCATGTGGATAAAAAAACTTGATCACCAATAGGATTCAGGACGCCCTACGAGAGTTCTTCTTGTGTATGTAACTAAACGTTGGAACTCTTACATACACGAATTCGGCAAAGGGATAGTACTTGTGCTCGATATTGCGAAGGCGTTTGACATGTCTCATAACTAAGCTTAAAGCCTTTAGCTTTAACTCTTTAAGTGGATTGAGAGCTTCCTCTCGGAGCGTTCCATACGAGTTGTGTTAGATGCAGTTACTTCTAACCACTTTTCTATCGCGGCATCCCTCTAGGCTTTGTCTTACCACCCTCTTTGTCGTCTTTATAAACGACCTGCTGTCGTTAACTCTCAATCCTTTCACTGATGACAGCACGCTTGACAACACCTTCCAATTTGAATCTCCTGCGGAGGCAGGACCGACTTCAGTGTCTCATGCCGAAGTGAATCTATACGTTCATTAAACTCTGAGCTCGACTTAATCCTGGAATGGTACAGAAAAAACAGTAGAGTTTATTGCTTCGAAAACCCTGTTCTGTCATTTATCTTTAAAACATGATGTTCTGGCATCGGCCGCTATAATGTCGTTCAGTGGCGTTCACATTCCACATTCTGAAGACTTTACATTACTTGATGTAAAGTCGCTTTTAATGCCTCGAAACGTTTAGGTATTCTGCGGAAGTGTAAATAACACTTTTCTGTGTCTAGTTACCAGGCTTATATCTGGCCACGTCTTGAGTACTACTCGCATGTTTGGGCTGGGCCCCAAAATCACACATAGCCTTGTTCGATCGTATCCAAGATCATGCGTTCCGTCTAATTGGAGATGAAGCCGTATCGTCATCTATAGACTCCCTCGAGCATTCTCGAAATGTCAGATTATTCTGCATTTATTATAGATATTTTCATAGCAAATGAAGTAAGGAACTAAAAGATCTAATACCTCTTCTCTTACATGCCTCAAGTAATACTCGCCAAGCTTGTCGTACGCACAAGCTTACCGTGAAGCATCTGCCGTGGAATATGGGGAAATTAAGGCAACCAGGCATGCATTATCGAGCGGCCTGCTTGAAGCGGAGTACAATCCAAAGCAACAACGTCCACCACTATTTCAGACTTATCCCGCCTACGATTCTCTTCTAAATTCTCTATTTCCACTTGTCTCCCTTACCCATGTCGATCTAACAGTGCATTACGCATTAAAGGGTTACTGCCTAATTTATTTCGGTCACCGTACAAAAAAAAAGATTGATTTTACACATTTATTTCAATTGGAACAAAGTGTCAACGATACGCTTGTAGTACTCAAATATTTTTTGAATTAGAACTGATTTCACAAAATTCAAAATCGGTAAATCAAAATATATATTTAGATATTTTGAGCGTTTCTGATACTTTATTCTATTAAATATAACTGTATCAGTATCTCCTCTCTATATAGTATAAAAGTTATTTTGGGGATATCCTTTGTTTTTCGTGAAAATCCTTTCACTCAATTTTACAACTTCTTCTAAAATCTCCGTTTTGCAAAATGAACGAAGTCAAAATCCATCTTGCTTTCTAGATACGACTGGTGCTAGTACAAGAGCGGTTATTTTCTTCTACTGAGTAGAATCAATTTTAGGAAACCGGAAGCCATTCTACTTTTCCATTTTCATTGAAATTTTATAGAAAACAAATGTTGGTTTGTTGAATATTTTCACAGTGCATTTCAAATTGAAAGAAAGGATGTCCGGATTCTACACTGTTACGCTTTATTATTCGTGACGTTTCGGTCTCTGCTGAGACCTTTATCAAACTAATCGACAATTACAAAAGACAGAATGGAGTTAATTGGGTGTGGGAAGGGTAATTTAAGGTTAAATTAGTTAATTAGTAGCAAGTAGTTAAATTAGTTAAGGATTTCTGGGTACGGATTTTGTTCTTTCTTCAAACATTCACCAAACGATTAGAGAGCTCTACGGAGAGCAAACTCTCCAAAAAGCTCGTCGATTGGAAACGACAAAAAACAAAATCGACACCATTCTTAACCAGATAACCTTCAAAAAACGATGCAGAGGCAAGAACTTAGTTCCTAAAGGCTTCAAAATCGTGGGCACATGGGAAAACCATCGTAGCAATGCTATTTTGAAGAAAGCGAGTCAGCAGCTCTTGAAGAATAACATCAAACTCGAGAGAACTAAGCTGGACTACCTCAATAAAGAAGCTATATCCTTTCACCTCCCCCTCGGTAGCCTTCTATCGAGGGATACCTATAATTTGTAAGCGTAACAGTGTAGAATCCGGAAATCTTTTCTTTCAAAACAATTGTTGTTTGTGGTAAGAGTTGAAGCCACACTGAAACATTATTAGTTCTAAATTTTGATTCCAAACCACTTGTAGTAGGGTCACTCCATGCTGTGGTATAATTGTGCATACCTACATATCCTAATAAGATTTATTGAACCGACAATAAGCAGAGAAAAGGGATGTATGACATCATTTTATGAAAGAATTCTTTTCATTTTATTTTATTCATATTCAAAATTTTATTTGTTTCCTGATCAGGCCAACCTAAAATATTTCTAGTTTTTCATAAAATTTGATCTCTGCACATAACCGTTCAGAGTCAAATGTTCGCCCGTTGCATTCTAAACGCAAAGAGGCAGGACTGAAAATAATTGTGCGTAAAATCAAGTACGCGCAACGATTGTTCTTAACTGACAAACTGTGGTAGAGATGCAAGATTTTCGCTACCTCGGGAGCATTGTCGACATGAATGGCTATGCCGTAAAGGAATTACAGGTTCGTTTAAATATAGCTCTTCAGGCCTTCGGTATCCTCTCTATTTTCTGAAGGTTAAGAGAGATCTCCCTTCGGACGAAGCTGGGAGTGTTTGGCGTATGCGTCGAATCCGTGTTATTATATGGTTGATCTATATGGAAAGGGACCATTCGGCTTACCAAGAAACTGCATACTTTCGCCTCTGACGCATTTAAGGGATATTTAGGCCAAATGGATCTCCAACAATGAACATAACATAAAATAGGCACTGCGGTTCAAAGGCGGAAATGGCAGTGAATCGGTCACACTTCGAGGAAACCATAGCGAAACATTGCAAGACAAGCTCTGGACTGTTGCAGCAATTGAGCAGGAGACCAGAGGAATAAACAAGTCCTGGCGAGAACTAAAGGCCGATGCTCAGGATCGATTGATTGATTGACTACTTGGTACAATTATTTATCATCAATGGCAATACAGTTAGAGTCGGGCCTAGACCTCCTGTATGTTTCGTCTCCAAATTGTTTGGTACAATGACCGGGTCCTCCAAAAGCGATTTGCTGTCTTCGTCGATTGAATCCTCCGACGGTTTTCTGGTTGGCTTTTTTTCTTCCACCTTTTCCTTTTTATACACGTTTGGGTATTCTTCTGTCCGTTATGACCAGCCCACTACCGCTTTCTAAGTTTGATGAGAGTAGAGACTTCTGGGTCCACAAAGATGGTATACAATTCCTGAGTCTATCGAATTCGCCATGCACATTGTTATCTCACCTTTCCGAGGATGCGTTGTTATACTTTTCAAAGACATTAACCATTTTGTCGGAAGCCTGTATTAACGTCCACGTTTCACTACCATAGTAGAGTACAGGTCTTATTAAAATTTTGTAGATTCGCGACTTCGTTTTTCTTTCTTCTACTTCTGCTTCTACAATAACACTACAGCCCAAATCGGTCCTTGGCCTCCTGATATTCAGGTTCCTTAACATTTGTCATTACTTATTGTCGCACAACCCTCTTTCTACGAATTTTTCATTTTCGTAGATTTAGGTGACCAAGGTATATCCAAGCAGGCAATGTCATAGAATTATACGTTGCGTCGACCGGGATATGAACTCACGATCTTCGCATTACAAGACCAACACACTACCCACTAGGCTACATCCTAGCGTTTTTCTTTACATTTCATTATTGAAAATACTAAAAAGTACATATGTATGTCTTGTTTGCTACATTTTTGCGTCTTTTGATTGCAACATAACTTTCGTTTTGTTTTTGTTTATGCATAGTCCTAATTTTCGTGCTGCCGTATCAAGATCAACGAAGACTTCTTTGACATCCAGTTGTGATTGCGTTATTATATTTACGTCGCCTGGTACAATTCTTAGCTGCGAGAAATATCTAGAAATATTTAAGAATTCTCTACACTACAGTGTCTCTACGTGAATGCGATATGAGACGTATTTTACAACAATTACGGACGCATAATTTTTCTAAATCTATTTTGTCGAATACTCGTATAATTTATAATTTTTCTCCAAAGATTCGCTTCCGTAAGTTTTGTAATTTCCAAAATTAGGTCAATGAAATGAATTGGAATTTTGGAAAGAATCTTCGTTTGTGCTAGTACAATTTTTCGCGTTAGGGCTAGTTCGGATTTTAGTTTGTTCACATCGACAGATTTTGAATTGCTTTCGATAAAGGGAAATCATTTTTAATACAAAGAAAGCCTCTACTTTCCAATTTCACTTTTGACGAAAGTAACTACTTTCCATATATGGGTATGATAATCAAATTGGCCCAAGCCACTTTTTTAAACAATGAGTAAAATAGTTTGTATGTGAGGCTTTGATGCATAGATGCCTACTTACTAATAATCACATTGTTACGATTCATCATTTCAATATGAAAATGAATAATTTGCATTGGACATGGAATAGTTTTCAAACAAACTTTATGCCAAAATGGCCTAAACCACAGGATGAGAAGTGGTAAAATATTTACATGTTTTCGCGATGCTAACCAATTACTACTTTTCTTTCTAACTATAAAATATTTTTCTTCTGATTAAAGTATTATATTTTAGAAAAATATTCAAATCCATTGCCATCATCTTTAATCTTTCATGATTCTACTCATATAACTTCATTGTCGATAGAAATAAAATAACCTTTTTATATTTTATTATATCAAATTTGTAAAGTAGATTTTTTGTAGGACGAAGTTATGCAATATATCGTTTCATTAATTTAAAATAAAGCTGGAAATAATTTTAGACTGGAGATCGAAATACCATGTCATGCGTTGAAATTGACGATTTCAGCTAAGGGTATTCTAATTAGCTCGCCCAACATCAGATGAGCCCTAAATTTATTGTCGAAAATTGCCAATAGTTGAAGCCTCTAACAACACAAGTTCAGAAGAATTATCTTGCAGTACGCGAAAAAAGTGGAAGGAATTTCTGGAAAAAAAGATAATAAAAATTTCGGGAAAGAATACAAAAGAATGCAGAGGACGTAAAGAGATAGTAGTTCGCCTTGAACAGGATGTTTTTTTTGAGGCACAGAGATTTGAATTGAAATAAAATGCAGAAAAATGTTTTTAATATCCATAAAATTAGCTTTATGTATTTAAAAGATCTTATCTCTCTTAACGTTTGAATATGATTTCGGGCATGTGGTCGCCGCGGCTGGTGTGTACATGGCGTAATCTGGAAGTCCATAATTTTGAAAATTTTGTTCAGTGATGAA
Source organism: Chorisops tibialis (assembly GCA_963669355.1). Taxonomy (NCBI): domain Eukaryota; kingdom Metazoa; phylum Arthropoda; class Insecta; order Diptera; family Stratiomyidae; genus Chorisops; species Chorisops tibialis. Next base: position 296,808,917 of record OY770263.1, read on the forward strand.
GCACACTTTAGGCTAAATGGATATGTCAGTAAGCAGAATTGCCGCATTTGGGGCAACGATAATCCACAAGCCATTGTCGAAACACCATTACATCCAGAAAAAGTCAGCAGGTGGAATCAGGGACATGATTACTAACTTTTTTGTACCTCCTATTGGAAGGCATTAATGTCGCAGACATGTGATTTCAACAGGAGGGTGTCACATACCACACAACGCGCGATACATTTAATTTACTGAATGAAACATTTGATGATCGATTAATTTCACGAAATTGACCTGTTAACTGCCAACCTCGTTCGTGCGATTTGACTCCATTAGATTTTTTTCTCTAGGGATATGTAAAGACTCATATCTACGCCGATAAACCAGAAACTAGTGAGCATTTGGAAGCCAACATTCGACGCGTTATTGCCGAAATACAGGCTGATTTACTGCGAATGGTGCGTGAAAATTGGACTTCCAGATTACGCCATGCATGCGCCAGCCGCGGCGGTCACATGTCCAAAATCATATTCAAACATTGATTTCATAGAAGCCAATTTCATGGATAGTAAAGAAAATTTTCAGTGTTTTATTTCAATTTAAAATATGTACTTCCCCTCTAAAAAAACACCCTTTACATTATATTAAAAACTACGTGCGTACCAAAAAATTTATTACGTATTCCGATCAATGCGGATACCAAAATCGAAATATCAAAACGGCTTTAGCATTTCTAGAGATTCGTAGCTCTAGACGATCGTTTTATTGTAGATATTCTTGATCAAAATTATTCTTTTTGGTCACTTTGGTTTATCTATCCAAAAGATAAAAAAAAAATTCACCGAAAAAAAAAATATTCTATGCAATTGTTTCAATTTATTCCAACTTTCAACCATACCGTTTATAATAATTTACTGGCGGGTAACAATGGTGTTGATATTGTTTCACTGATCTATCAGAATCAGTTTAGTTTGAATTTCCTAATTTGAAAATTTAAAATAATTTAATGTTTTTTTAATATACTTAAAATAATTAATTTTGTATTCAATTAATAACGCCATCATTTGAGTTTTATTGTGTGATGTGCATTATGAAAATAGTCGAAACCATAACAAAACGATAAAATACGCGTCGTTTGCAACCTTAATTAACACTTAGCACTCCAGTTTTTTCAATGATTTAAAAATAATAGCGACCCAATCCACACTATTACTTCATTTTAGAGTAATTCCAAAGCAGCCTAAGCCATAAGAACCTCTGAAGGGGAGGAGTATGCATCAAGGACGATATATAAAATGGAGTGCCTGATAGGCTGTTTTATGTGGGAATACTTTTTGATTCAGAAATTTTCGAAAGTTGTGTCCAAGCTTAACATGGCTTCAAACTTTTACAAAAAAATACCATAATTTATATTCTCTCTCGGTTGCTAATAAGCAGTCAGCAATAAAATAATTTTCAGTACAATGGAGTTTGCTGTTTTATTGCAGAATTCTTTATTTTTCAAATTTTTATTAGTTTTTGGTTCGTGTTTAAGCTAAGCACTTTAGCAACGGGTAATTTAACGCGGAACATATTTGCTTTGGGTTTCAGAATGCCAAATAAAGATAGCGTAACAATTCTTTCGAAAATTTGACAATTGTTTCGGACAATTTAACGTGGGAAAGAGTTATTTGCAATATTCTTAAGTGTACCAGAAAAAAATAGCGAAACGATTTTTTTTGAAAAATTTCGAGCATTTCGCCAGTAAGAGAGGGAAATACTTCCATTCCCATTTTTTTTCACGGCAAAGCATAGTCATAGTCACTCCTTATTATATATCCTCCTTGGTATGCATACTATTTTTAGAAATAGCTTATTTAAATTAACATAAACGCAAAATATTTTGCATCCAAATAGGCGCGAAATTCTCATTACTATTTTTTTCACAGGCTACGTTAGTTCTCATACCCTTAGTAGTAAATTCACTCCGATCAATCAAATTCGTTCATAATTTTTCAATTAATTTCCAATATATTGCTTCAACAGGCGCTTCGTTTGAACTACTTGAGTTTCGAAACATCACTGGATTAATACATATACTTTCGATACAAGTTCATTACGATTAAAGTTTATTTAAAACAACAAACTTAACGCTACTGGACCGATTAAGAGAAATTGAATTAAATTAAATCTTTTTCTCCACTACTCAAGTTTTATTACAATCTATTTTCATCATCAACATCTTCCAATTAAATTCCACATAAAGATCAAAATAAAATCATATTTCGCAATCTTAAAAAATTTCAAACAAAATTTATCAATTATCAACCAAATATTGTTTACTAAAAATTTTCGAGATGAAGATTATATTTTTCAGATGTGTATTTCCTCATTTTACGACTCCATAGCTCTGAATCAGCTGTTTTTTTGTTGATCCGTGTGATCTTTCAAAACAGAAAAAAATAATTATATTTTATTGTTGATCTACTTTTCATTTGAAGAAAACATTCAGATCAAACACAATCGTTTATTTATTATTTCTTCAAATTCTTTTCCAACCCAAATTATCGTGTTGGCAGATTTGATTGATCGTGCCTTTCAACTTTAAATTTTTCTCAATTAGCTGCTCTCTTAACGAAATTATTCCGGTTAATTAAGTGTCATTAGTAGTTAGGAAAAAAAGTGATGTCTACATTGTTTAAGATGGTATACAGTCTAGCTAACAAACAAGTAGTAAGGAATGAGAAAAAAAAACAATCCTGTTCATATCTTGACCCCGCATAAGTACCTCCTTAAATGTTGTATGTTTGTTTGTATGCTATGTGTTGTAATTGATTGTTTCTGATCGTGGTCAGAGTGTTAAATGTATGGTAAATTTAATAGATTTTTTTTTTGCTTTGATTTTTTTTAAAGAAATATGAAATTCTTCGAAATTGATATGAAATTGCGTTAATTATGGGCAACAGGCAAAGCTGGTGGTGTCATAAAAGTGTAAGCAGTGGTGATAATTTCAATAGTTTCATCGGAAAAATAATTCCAGAGAATGAGCTGGAGGCAAAAAACCAGTCAAGGGTAAGATGCCGATAATTATTAATTATACATATATTCATCAATTTTATAAATATCATAAATTGATTGATTTCATAGAAGTTTATTTGTAAATTGCGATTTTATGATGAGAGATATTTAGTTGAGTATGCAGGTTTTTAGTTATACATTTATTATGTTTGTGGAATTTAATTAGATACGGGTATGTTAATTTTTCTGGGGCATGACTAATTGGATATACTTAAAAAGTGTCAAAGCTCAACAAATGTTTGTATTTGAATTCAATCAAGATGATTTATTGTTTATTATTTTTTTTTTTTTTTAAACCGTGAAATTTACTTAAGCTTACCACTCTTGGGATCGTATGAAACCGGTTAACACAAGGACGAGTTAGTCTTCTGTAAACATAAATTCAAAAAAAAAGTGAATGCAATTTTTGCATGCAAAATCTGAACAATTTCATTTCGCCTAATATGATTTTCCGCACGAAAAATTCATTTCACTTGAACTGCGTACTACGATTATGCCCTCGACACACGACGCGAGTTAAAATACTTTAACTCTCGTTTCGATATTACTAATGTCATTATCCAATACATGATTCAGCCTACTTCTATCAAAATTGTGAGTTAAAATGTTTTAACTCGCGTCGTGTATCTAGGGCTGAGTTATCCAAACTATTTTGAACGCGGAATCCTAAGAAATTTTTTCCCAAGATCATGGAATCCTTTATTTTTTTTAACAATAGCTCCCCCAAAAATTAATAACATTAAACGAAACAAATATTATTTTGGTAAATTAAAAAAAAAATATTTCATCATAGAAAAAAATAATAATGGTAATATACTATGTAGGTAGGTACGTACAGGCCCTGGGTGGCGTCGGAAGGAGCCTCAGATTGCAAGACCGATGAAATATGTCTTGCAATCATAATTTCTCAATAATGCTGATATTATGATTTTTTATTAATTTGTTCGAACATTAATGCAACCGTCTGAACAAGTTTTGTTCTAAATAAAGAAGAATAGAAAAATTTCTAAAAAAAAATACAAAAAAAAGTCACAATGGGTGAGAAATAGTAATGTCAAGTTTCGATACTTTTCGGTACCAGTAACTAACTATAAGGGAAGTAATCGTTACATTTTATTCGTTACCTAGTAACAAATAAAATGTAATGTTTATTTGAAATGACCGCCATATCATGTTGCAGGGATGGGTAAGACAGTTTTGCAAATAAGAAATTCAAATGGAAGTAATCAACAGACAGACAACAGACGCCTCTAGTGTCCCATGCAATAACTATATGGATCAAGAAATCTCTTGTTAATTGCATTGGTCCAGTACGTGTATCAACGCAATGAGCCAAGCTCGATTTTTTAATTACCTCTCTTTTAAGTAGAAAACCCCTTTAAACACTAACGTAAATATTTTTAATATTTCACAAATTTATTTTGTCCAAAAAAATTTTCTTCACAATAATGAATAAAAGACAATGTGAAGGAAATAACTTTTATTAAATCGAATTTTCTTCAACAAAAATCCCTCAAATTGATAAAAAAAAATCCTTTTATGACTTGAAATATTGTGCACTAATTTAGTTTTTCCCTGATGTAACGAAAAAAGCAACTAAACGTTACTTTCGGTATCAGTACTTTTATTGTATGTGAAACGAATAATCGAGTAACGAAACAGTAACGAAATTTTTCAGGAGCTTTTTTCACTACTTATGTAATGAATAAAAATCTGCTTTGGTACCCGTTACTTCGAATTTCGGTCGGTAACGAGTACTCGTGCAACGAATAGTTAGTTTTTTGACATCTCTAGTGAAAACCCTATATACGGCTTTGACGGCTGTAAGAATTTAATACATACTTTTGAGTTATCGCGTTGGCACCCAATATATATTCACCTAGTATCGAATTTAGTCGAGTCATTTCTTTTTACCCAAAGAGAATTTTTTTTTTTTTACGGAATGACCTGTGTTATAGGCAATTTCGGCCTTTATGTGCAATACACAAACACAGTCATGGAGGGAAGGAATGGGATTGGGAAGGTTGGGGAAGGGAAGTGAGAACGACCGTAGCGAGTGGATAAGCTGGTATATTGCTCACTTGTACTGGCTGCTTACTGACAAATATTTGCAGATGTTATGGGGGACTGAATGATAGAAAGCGAACAGAAACCATCAACTGAGTATCTAGGCCTTCTTGAAGTGGAACTGTTTCACTTTTACACCGTTTCCCCATTTTATTGCGAATAATTTTTTTTTATCACCAGTAGCAACTGAAAAATTTGCGCTTAAAAAAATCCCGTCTGGAGTGGGAATCGATCCTACGACCTATTGACTGAGAAGCAAGCACGCTGTCCACTACGGAAGCCGGATACATATACGAAGTGTTAATCGTAGACGCAACTATAGATTGTTCATGAATAAATTTCATTATTTAATATGTAAGATTATATGAAATTTCGAAATTTTCAATTGACGATATTTATTGCATTTGCTTGCTTTCTACAAAAACGAGGGTCAGAAATTTATCTATGTGTTTTAGATCTTCTAAATGAATTTAAGGTGAACTTCAATTCATTTATTGGGAAAGAATACGAAAATGTTGCTGTGAATCGAAATAGTTGGAGTTGATAGTGTCGAAGCATGTACAGAATACTTTATTTCGAGAGGTTTCAACAAATGTAAAATTTTTTTAGGTGCTGTCCACAGAGATCGGATTTTTTTTTTTAAAAAGTAGTAAACGTTTTGTTACATTTACGAGTGATATCAAATACAGAATAAAGTTTTCTTCGGTATTAATGACTTCATAAAATCCGAATTATCAAAGAGGTTTGCGTCATTACGCGAAATCTATCACCTTTTCAAAATACATTTTACGAATTAACCGAAGATGCAATTAAAGTCGAAGCACAAACTATGCAAAATAAATATGAAAAGAAAATTTCTGTTGTTTCAAGTGACGAACTGATTTTATTGAAAAGAATCTGCAGGACAAATTTTGGTTCAGATCCCACTCCAGAATCAGTTTTAAGAAACATATTTGAATCCATCTTAATTGAAATATATTTCCAAATTTATCTGTGATGCTTAAAATATTTTTAAATTTGCCTCCACCCGTTTCCCATTTCATCAGCAGAAAGAACAGATCGACCATATCTCAAGAGAAACTAAACGGCTTGTTATTACTTAATATTAACCACTTAATTTAGACTCGCAATTTCTCCAGTACGTAAGCCTCCACTGAAGTAAAATTCTTGTTTTGAGAAAGAAAATATGCAAAATGTATTACACGCTCATAATTTTTTACTAAATTTTATTATTTTGTTAAAAATAATAAATACAAAATGTATTATATTTTGTTCTAATTAAATGGAAAAATATGTATTCTAAGCTAACACGGCTGCACTGATTTTTGTTATTCATTATTTTATTATTATTATTAACAAAAGAAAACACAATTTTTCTCTACTTCTCCTACAATGGCACTACATCCCAAATCAGATCTTGGCCTCCTGACCTTCACGTTCCTTAACATTTTTCATTATTTATTGTTGAGTGGTTGTTAGACCTTCGCACAACCCTCTATCTACGAATTTTACATTTTTTGTTAATTGAGGTCTACCCAAGTAGGCAGTGTGCTGGAATTATGAGCCGACCGGGGTTTGAACTCACGACCTTCGTATTGTAGACCAACACGCTACCCACTACGCTAATCCCTAGCATTTTTCTCTACACTGTATCTATTACATTTTATTTGAAAATGTTAATGATGGGGCCCTTCATTATTACTGTTCGGGCCTCTTTACAGTTCTATCAGAGCCTGGGTATGTATATAAAATAGAAATAAAAACTTAAATGAGAAGGAAGTTTCTGGTTCCTTGATTCCATTATGCGCTCAAAATTTGGCGTTATATTCGTTAATTGAACTCGCATTCGATATTTCGATTTTGTCGCAGCATATTAGGAAAAACCGACTTAACATAAATAATTGGTAGCAAACAGTAATATAATTCAAATATCCCGTTTTGCAAAATTTGAATATTCATCGTATACATCTGACCAGAATATTGTTAATAAAACTGTTCTAAAGTTGGCTTCTAATTTATTATCCGAACTCATTTCAATTAAATTTTCATAATGCAAGGCCAGAAATCTTGCTTGTATTTCTTTTATTTTGAAAAAATATTGCACCCAGCAATTAACTTGGTTCCTTAAGTTCGAAAAGTAATCAATCCACAATTTCAATAAACTAGACAGATGTGTCTTACTTTATTATTCTAATAAAGTATTGTGGTCGACAGAGAAAAGAAAATTGCTACCCTGAAATTTTGATTTTTCGCGTTTAATGACAAAATTAGTCTAAAAATTCAAAAACTTAATATCCGTCTATTTACATATACGCCTTACGCCGCAGATATGAACTCATATCTCCGAGATCCTCGAAGATAATAAGATAAATTTTTCGCCTAAATTTTGGGGAGTGTCAGGTGAAAGGGGAGGCGGTGGGAAGGAAATAGTCAAAAACTACACTTGCTAATATCACCACCACGAAGCAGAGAGAAAGCTGAAACTTGACATTCGGATATACTGGTTCATTGGCAAAAAAGGAAAAATAAACAAATTTTTTTATCTCGTGAGGTCCGAAAAGGAGGAGCTAGGAACTAATTGTCGGCCAATTTTTTTTTTAAATGATTATATTCTTAGAGCTACTAAACACATAAAGTTCATATTTTAGGACCATTTAGGTAGTATATTATTGACTTTCAAGGAGGCAAGTAATTATTAGGGGGAGGGTCATGGAGGGTGCAAGGAAAAACACTTAAACCATAACATATCGACTACGTTTTGAGCATTGTAATTGGAACTTGGAGCCTCCGTGGCGTAGTGAACAGCGTGCTTGCTTCAGAGTCAATAGGTTGTGGGTTCGATTCCCACTCTAGGCAGTGGGATTTTTTTATGCACAAATTTTTCAGTTGCTACTGGCCATGTAAAATTATTCGAAATAAAATGGGCGATCGATGTAAAAGTGAAACAATTCCACTTCTAGAAGGTCTATACACCCAGTAAATGGTTTCGGTTTGCTTTCTATCATTCAGTCTCCCATAACATCTGCAAATAGTAATCACTAGCAGCCAGTTCAGCTGAGAAAAATATACCAGCATCGCCACTTATTACGGTCGTTCTCAAACCCTTCCCCTACCTTGCCATCCCATTCCTTCCCTCTATGACTGTATTTGTACATTACACATAAAACGCCGAAATTTTCTAAAACACAAGTTATTCCGTAAAAAAGAAATACGAAGCCATACTAGCGAAATATGAAAAAATATAACATTTGAACAAAATAGTTGTGAGGGGAAAGGAGAAGCATTTCAAAATTGATGCACTTTTCAAAATTTCAAACCGCTGTATCTCAAAGTCTCATTAAGATATTAAGTTGAAATTTAATCAGATTGTAGAGCTCTATGATTTATAATTTTTAAGATAAGGGAGGTGGTGGGCCGAAATGTCGATTAATTTGAGTATTTATTAGGGTTCTGGTAAAAGATTCAAGGTTTGAATTTTGCACGTGCATACAACTAAAATAATAATTTAAGCCAAAACTGTTTTCCACCGAAGGGGGCCCAACCTGCCCTAGGTGTTTCAAGTGAATTGAAAAAAACCGCGAAAACTTAAAATTTTTGAGTCAAACTTTATGCTAAAAACTTGAAAATTCATGAAAATCAAATCAAAAAAAAAAATACTTTAAAGTTCAAAATGTTATTTGGTCGAATACCTTCAAATCGTCTACCCCCTCCCATACAAAATATTTTTTCCATTTTCAACAAATCAATTTTCACACAACTCTTAAAAGCTAAACGCTGAAAACTTGAAAATTGGTGCAAACACTTTTAAAGCTATTTAAAACAGAATTGCATTAAAAGTTCTTAAGTCCCTTTTGCCCTTCTACCTCCTCCCATACAAAAGTATGATTTCGACCAATTCCAATAAATCAACTAATAAACAAATTAAATTGAAATTGAAATTTTGTACAAACACCTCTCAAGACAAACGAAATAATACCGCATCACATCATTTTACGATTCCCTTAACCCCTCTACCCTCTCCCATACAAAGCATGGTTTCACGAATGTAAAATACACTAAATTTCGTTGAAATTACAGCGCCTATGTTACTATATGCTGACGTGGGGAGCGATCACCATTTGATGGTTGCCTGCTTGAGATTGTGTACAGCAGCTATCCGACGACCACAAATTCTTCAAATGAAGCGCAAGCTTAATGTGGATAAACTTAGAGATCCGAACAAAAAACGCGAGTACACCACTATTCTACGCGAAAAGTCATCCACATTGGGTGAATATGAAATGCGCACACTTGACGCCAATTGTGAGGCAACCAGAAACACTTTTCTAACTAGTGCTGAAGAATCTGTGGGATATGTGCAAAGCGGTGAGAAGCCCTGGATGTCGCAAATCACATGGGTCAAGGATGGCAATCGGAAAAAAGCCAAATTGGCAATCATCTCTCAACCCGATGTCAACCAACGAACGCCCGACTTGCGGCAGAACTACCGCGATGCTCATATACAGCTTAAGAGGGCTGTTAGACGCGACAAGAGAAAGGCCTTTGAAAATCTGGCAAACTAGGCAGAATCTGCGGCTTACCTTGGGGATATGGGTTCACTTTTCAAAATCATGAAACAGTTGACGAACAGGAATTTCACCGCCAACCACCTGGTGAGAGATGTCAACGGAACTCTCCTTAATATGAGTAAACACCAGTTGCGGCGATGGAAGGAATACTTCTCTGATATTTTAAACATCTTGTCAGAGGAATGTATTCCGGAAACAGAACAACTCTAAATGCAAAGAGGCGGGACTGAAAATAAATGTGCGTAAAACCAAGTACATGCACATGGGTTCGAACGCAAGCACACCGATTGTTCTTAACGGACAGGATGTGGAAGAGGTGCAAGATTTTTCCTACCTTGGAAGCATTGTCAGCATGGACGGCGGAGCCGAAAAGGATGTTGAGGCTCGGCTAAATAAAGCTCGTCAGGCCTTCGGTATCCTTTCCCCTTTCTGGAGGTTAAGAGAGATCTCCCTTCGCACGAAGCTGCGAGTTTTTGACGCATGCGTCAAATCTGTGTTGTTGTATGGTTGTACTACGTGGAAAGTGACCGTTCGACTTACCAGGAAACTACAGACTTTCGTAAACCAATGCCTCCGGCGTATTTTAGGAATATTCTGGTCAGAAGTGATCTCCAACGACGAACTTTGGAGTACAACTGGCCAGACTAAAATAGGTATTGAGATTCAACGGCGGAAGTGGCAGTGGATCGGTCCGTACTTTGAGGAAACCAGAGCAAAATATCGCAAAACAGGCTCTGGATTATAATCCTCAAGGAAGACGTCGGGTTGGTCGACCATGTAACACATAGAAGCGAGCAGTTGAGCAGGAGGCCAGAGGAATAAACAAGTCCTGGCAACAGCTTAAAGCCGATGCTCAGGATCGCGCCTTGTGGAAGAGAGTTGTTTCTGTCCTATGCCCCTATAGGTGGTCTTAACAGGAATTTGATGATGTTATAATATATATATTATATATTCTATACAGCGAATTTTGAACGTGATTCAAGCAATCAGCTAAGAAATTATTAAAATGCCCAACCATTATATCAAACCCCCTCCCGACCTCACCCATAAAAACCCAAACTTGCAAAAATGGGCGAATGAAATATTGATACTACGGGATGGAGCCATTAACGTAATTGCAATTAAGTTTTAAATAATTGACAACAACCCTGCCCTAGAACTTCATTCACTTAGTCTGCCCTATCCACTCGAACCTATATATTGATTTCCCACGCATCCTCCCCAAGAATAATAAAGTTGCGCCCGAGTCGTTGACAGATTTTTTTTACTATCGCGAATTTCCATATTCAAATTCACTTCAGATGCTGCAAGAACATCATTAAGCGTCGGGAAACACTAAAAATAATTTTGTTCCACAGCTGAAGCACAATATTGATAAGCAGCCAAGGCTGCTACGCTGACCTTTCATTTTTTTGGTGGAAGCCCAGGATTCCGCGGAACCCATTTTGGGCAGCACTGTTCTATAAAGGCTCAAAATAAAAAATATCGAAAATATGAAATACTCATGAATTGCACATAAAAATATTTAGAAAGATGGAGAAATTTAATAAATTGTTTTTGTCATTTTGCATATAGACCGAATCGTAGTTTTGGGGAAAACTTTGGTTCAAAAATATGTATACACTGTTTATTTGGGTATTTTTATTACCTATATATACTGTTCGAATATGCTGTCAATTGATATAAATCATTCACTTAAACTATGAACATTATTGGGCCGAGAACAGTCCCTTGTGGTATACCATATTAATACGTTTGTTCAGTATAGCTCGATTTCTATTTTAAATTTTTTTTAAATTCCATTTCTACTCTATACATACATATTTTCATTTAGTTTTAAAAAAAAAAACTAACTCAAAAAACAGCGAAGGATGGTTCTCTTATGCCATGCTAGGTCTTCTAGAAATCTTCTACAACTTCTACAATGGCACTACAGCCCAAATCGGACCTTGACATCCCGAAATTCAGGTTCCTTAACACTTTTTTTTCATTACTTATTGTGGAAGGGTTGTTAGCCCTTTGCACAACCCTCTTTCTACGAATTTTTTATTTTCATAGACTGAGGTTGACCAAGGTATATCCAAGCAGGCAATGTGCTGGAACTATATATTGCGTCGACCGGAATTTGAACTCACGACCTTCGCATTACAAGACCAACACGCTACCCACTAGGCTACACCGTAGCTTCTAGAAATCTTAAGTTTGGTAAAACACCAGGCATTCAAGCTATATTCAAAATTGCGATTTTTCTTTAAAAAAGAAAAGAAAAAAAAAACTAATAAATAGCCTAACAAAAACGATTTCTTCTCAATTCAAAGAGTACTTTAAATGTTACTTGTAGCGAATGATTTCTACATCCTGCAAAATATTTCGCATGTTGACAGGCTGACATATGTGATTGATTGTCAACTCGTCATTTAGTCACTCGCAAGGAGGATATATAAAAAGGAGTGACTATGAGCATGCTTTGCCTTGTAAGCGCAATGGGAATGAATGTATTTCCCTCCCTTACTACCGAAATGCTCGAAATTTTTCGAAAAAAATCGTTTCGCTATCTTTGTCTGCCACACTTAAAAATATTGCATCTAACTCTTTCCCACGATAAATTGTTCGAAACAGTTGTCAAATTTTCGAAAAAATTGTTTCGCTATCCTTGTTTGACATACTTAAACCCAAAGTAAGTCTCTGTCCCGCGTTAAATTGTCCGTTGCTAAAGTACTTAGCTTAAACACAAACCAAAACTAATAAAAATTGAAAAAATAAAAATTTCTGAAATGAAGCAGCAAACACCATTGTATTGAAAATTACTTTATTGCTGACTGAATATTAGCAACCAAGAAAGAATACAAATTATTGTATTTTTTTTGTAAAAGTTTGAAGCCAAGTTAAGCTTGGACACAATTTTCGAAAATTTCCGAATCAAAAAATATTCCCACATGAGACAGAATATCAGGTACTCCTTTTATATATCCTCCTTGGTCACTCGGCATTTATTTACCGTGATAATCTGTCAAAATAAATCACTTAAAATATAAAAATAAATTTTCTTCCACATAATTAAAATTATTATTTTTTTTTTCCAGAAATGAACTAAATACACAATATTATGGTAAAAATAAACACAAACAGATTTTTCGCAAATAAAATTATCGTTATTATTTGAGCTTCCACTTACACGGAACTAAAGCTAAAAATATATTTCGGAAATGCTGCACATTTTTCCTTCAAAATTTTTGCAAAGCGACCACAAAATTCTCCATTGCCGCCGAGTCAATCTTCCAAAATGATTTCGTTTTTGAAATTATCAAAAAATTCTATTTGAATTTCTATCGATATTTTTAGACCGAAGGTTAAATTCGTAAAGCAAATATTTGTTTCTAAAACCAAAATGAGTGTCTGGTCTTCCTCACTTTCTGCTGAGTCTGCAAGATCAATTGAAATCCTACTGGAGTCATTATTTACGGGGTTTTAGATTCTATGAACTTTTAAATTAAAAAATATGCTTTTTTGTTAAACATTTAATTTATTGAAATTAAAAAAAAAACATACACTCAACCATTCTACTAAATAAGAACCAAAAAAATATTTGATTAATCATAATGGAATTTCGGGGCAAATTAATCAAAACGATGCTATTAAGACAATGATAAAATGATTGAAACGGTCATTTAATTAAATTGGCTTGAGGGGATTTTTTTTTTGGTTGGGTGGAATATGTGCCACTTTAATTAGGTCACTAGATACTGCGGATACAAAATGTTGTAGGATGCAAATAGATCGTAAAATTCACCTTAAAACATGATATGTCATCATCCAATTTATTCATTAAATTTACGATTCTATAAATTGTAAAAAAAATTTATGTGTTATTAAAATGTAGTGACAAGTTTTAATGTTACGAACGTACAAATTGAAGCATTATAATTGTTGGTAGGAGGCAATAAAAACATTTTTTTTACTCGCTCAATTTTAACGCTTCCTTAACATTTAGCACTTTATGTCTTTTAATTGTGACCTTGAAAAATCTTTTTGATTATGCGTTATTTAAATTTTTAATTGTCAACACCTCTGCGAGCGGACGTAAGTTTCTGAATTAATAGAAAGTAGGAAATTATTATGGAGCTAAGTGATTTATGTGAAATTATAATTATATAATTCTGATTCGAGAGGTTCGGTTGAGTTTTTGCAACCAATATTAAGTAAATGTATGTAGAGGTTTAAATACGTTTGGTAATTCATAATTAATTGTATGATTGAAATTTTTTTTTGATAATGCTCTTCAATAGTTTTTTGTAAGTTTAATTCAAAGTTTGAAACAGTAAGGTTGCCTAGTCGAAGTTTTGAACTTTTGGTTTAAACTGAAAATTTCCTTCTTTGAAATCGGTCCTAATAGATACGGCTTGGACAACGGAAATACATTAGAGAAGATCAGATATCGTTACTGAAAATCTCAAAACCGGATGTCCATCTTTCAGTCTGGTCAGTACTCGCAGTCTGAATGCTGATCTCGCTTCGTGAAGTCTGTTGTTTGCATTACCTTCAGCGCAACCGTTTGTTGCCAGAAAAATCTGTACACGTATTCTGCAAGTTGTCCATGTAGAATGATAAATTCCTGATTTACATTGCCTTTTCTTGATATTTACTTCAACTCTAAAATAGGGAACTTTCAGGAGAGCTGCCCACGAGCTTCCCTGTGCGAACAGGTGTCAGAGAAAACTGCATATTATTACCAGCCCTCTTTTTGGCGGGAGATAGTAAATGATATCTTGTAAGCTGCACTGGAAGGTGGAGAAGACAATGGTCTTCAGTAGGGACGGTTTAACATCTTAAGACACTTTGATTAGGCTGATGACGCGTGTTTACTTGCACATAACCGTTCGGGCTTACAGTCAAATATTCGCTAGTTGCATTCCAATGCAAAGAGGCACGATTGAAAACATCGAACACAAGCACACCGATTGTTCTTAACAAACATGTTGTGTTACCTTGGAAGTATTGTCAGCATGGTCGGAGGAGTCAAAAAGGATATTGAGGCTCGCACAAATAACGCTCGTCGGATCTTCTGTATCCTTTCTCCTTTCTGGAGATTATGAAAGACCTTCCTTCGCACGAAGCTGCAAGTGTTTGACGCACGTGTCAAATCCGAGTTGTTATATGGTTGTACTAAATGGAAAGTTACCAAGAAACTGCAAATTTTCGTGAACGAATACCTCCGAAGCATTTTAGTGATATTTTGCTAGAAGTAATTTCCAACGACAAACCTTAAAGTATAACTGGAAGACTGAAATAGGCATTGATATTCAAAGGCGGAAGTGGCAGTGGTTCGGTTACACTTTGAGGAAACCAGAACAAAATATCAGCAAACAAGCTACGGATTATAATCATCAAGAAAGACGCCCGGTTGGTCGACCATGTAGTACATGAAAGCCAGCAATCGAGCAGGAGGCCAAAGGAATAAACAACTCCTGGCAACAACTAAAGTCGATCATCAGGACTGGCCTTGTGAAAGAGAACTGTTTCTGTTCTTTGCACCTATAGGGTCTTAACAGGATATTGAACATCATACACGGTACGAACCCAATTTCGAATCGTTAACTCTAAGAAAAATGATTTCCTTGCAATTTACAAAATCACGAGAAATTGTATGAGTAGTGGTAGGTAGCTTAATGCCCTCAAGTGTTATCATTCGTTCGTACAGACAATGAATTTGATTCGAGTTTCACGAGTATCATAAATAGAACCATAGCTTGTTTTGACTAACGTGGACAGCTTGCTAGGTCTCCATGTTACAGTTGCCTTTAGCAACACGGATTGTTATTGTGACAACAATCATTAACTCCCCTTAAGGGCACAGCTTATACCGAAAGCAGGCTCGGTAACCATACTGTTGGATGCGAGACCTATCTAAATCTCAGCTATTTCAATCTTTCGGTTATGGCACCAGGTTGAAAAACGCAACTCCACGCTGAACTCCTAGAAGCTCTGCCTGTGATGTAGGCAGTAACCACACCCACCACGATACTTCCCGAAAAGCCATCTTCCATCGCCGGGAGTGGAGGCAACCTCTGATGGACTCACCTGATACCGGTGGTACCGCTAAACCTCTGGTAATGTTTCGTGACTTTGAAAGTTTCTTACAGTTTAGGTTCCTTTAAAAGCCCGTAACTGGTTTCATTCCGCTTCCGGAAACGTGGGGTCGGTACTCCCAAAGGTTATACCGGAACTGACATTGGTTATTCACCCAGTATGTAATAACTAACATTATCCCCTCTGCGAATTTGTCGGCCCGTTTCTGCCCATCTTCTTCTAAGCACTCCATGCGCAAAGACAGTCGAACAAGGCATCCGCTGACATCTAACCTCACCCCACTACCCGCATCGTTCATGTCTTCCAGCTGTCTTCTGTCGCGTATCTTTGGCGTTCGGTCAAGATATGCTCTTCACAGGTACTACCCGTAGTCTCACTTCGAACCACTCTGTGGAAGTACATATTCATGCTGTCATGGCACGTCAAGAGAGAACCCAGATTAAGAGCAAATTCAACCCCTGACGAAGCTTGCGACTCCAATGAAATTGTAAGTGACCCTTTGTCACCGTTTGCCCACTTAATTTTCCTTATCGTTGTAACCTTGAGGTCGAGGAGTTCTTTGCATTTGCGAAGGCTCCTCTTCCCAATCTCTTTCAGAGATAACCAACCGCTAGCCAGCAAAGGGAGACCCTTCCAGATCTAGTAGGTGATAGCTCTACGCTTCACCACCAAGTCAATGGCGGAACACCCATGCCATGAGTACCTGCATGGCGTCAGTAGAAACTGAGCGACATGCAGGTGAACATGCTCGCAGACTTACTAGCACGAGTATATACGCGAGTGCCCGTACCAACCGCCAGGGCATCGTACCAAACCGCCGACCGATACGTTACGCAAGCACCAAATAGACTGGCGTATATGATACGAACCGAGTACCTGGTAAGGCCCCACTCCTTTCGCAGAAACCTGCGGATATGTCCCACAGTGATAGTGAAACGCTCTCTCATCTCTCGCAGATGCAACTAGAAACTCAACCACTCGGAAACCCTAATGTCAAGGTACCTTACGTTTGTCACATACCTAAGTCGAGTTCCGTCCAGCGTTACCAAGGACGGACGGGAAAGCGGCAATGAGACTTTCAGCAGTATTATCGCTGTCCTTTCTCTTGATACTGTAACTCCAAACCTCAGTGTCAACAAACATTGCTGAATCCTTGACGGATTAAATTTCCTCTTATTTTAAATAAACAATAAGTTAAAATTAATCAGAATTGCTATTAGCCAAACTATTATTCCACCTTTTATTTATTAATAAGTCCTACAACACATTAATTTGATCGAAATCCATTGCATAATCAAAACCTGTAAATGGATTAATTTATATATTCTCGATTTCCCTTTACCTTCAATCTTGGCAGATTAAAATAAATTTAATATAAATTTAATATTTTAATTTGATTGTTTGTTGGTCATTGGCAACGCTTTCGTGTCTTAGCTTCAATTTACAATGACGCATCCTATCAACAAGTCCGGTACCTGTATTAGCAGCAAAAAAAAAAACAGAAAACGAACTGACAAACTTGATACCCTGTGAATTCCCCTAAAATTTCCATTTTATTTTTTGTTTATATTATTTTTATATCACCACGACATGTTCCGCATCTTGAAAGCCACGCGTAATCTTCAGTTTTCATCAATTTCATGATGAAAGCCAACAGATTCATTTTACAGGGTATCCTATAGCTTGATCTGACTCATATTTCGACTTGCTAATTTGCATACTAAAATGTTAGCTTGTTCCATTTTTTTGCTGCGCTTGATTGATGCAAATTTGTAATAAATATAATGTAAAAAAAAATTATATAGGATCATTAAAAAAAATTGGTGAAATGCAAAAAGGCGACAGTATGTGAAGTTTTTTAATGGTATTAATGTGAACATGGAACGTGACTGCGTTATTGAGTTTAGTTTTAAGAACAACTAAAAATTAAATTTGAATTATTATCGCGCGATTTTTTAGAATGTTCAAATTAATAAACAATGAGCATGGTTGTCCCAGAATAGTATGTTAATTTAGTTATTTTTTGTCAACCACAATTAGTTTAAACAATGCGTAAATAATTATTATTCGAATATCACCTCCTAGATAAACGTGCGAGTCAAAAATTCAAAAATGACGAGTATCCTTCGGTATTATTTTTACTTTCTGGGGAAGCAGCGATTGTCAAATGGAAAGCGACCGATAAGTCTACCAAATAAACTTTCGTCGCCCAATGTCTCTGTCGCTTTTTATGTTCTAGCCAGTCGTCATTTCCAACGATGAACTCTAGAATATAACCAGACAGACTAAGGTAGGCATTGAAAATCAAAGGCGGCAGCGGCAATGGATCGGTGACGCTTTGAGGATGCGAAGCATCTCCGACTCTTGGGATTATCGCTTATGGAAGAAAACTGTTGTACAGAATAAATTCATTTACTTTTCTAATGATAATTAATATATTTTCATTAGCATTCGTTTTCTTAAACTTTCAATGCTAGTGATTCTATTTACATTACCGTACAAATGATTTTTTCAATTACCAACTATTGGCTTAATCATTGTAAATTTTTTCTTCCTTTTCTTGACTATATCTTAAATCGAGACTTAACCTCTTGATTTTTCTGGTTCCGTAATAGTTTTATGTGGATGTGTACTGCTAGCTCTTCGCACAACCTACAGATTATCTAAGAATTTTCAATATTCGGAGATAAAATATACCCTCGCACACAGTTTATTGGAACTCGGTCGGGATTCAAACGTAAGACATTTGCACAGACCAACACACTATTGCCATGTAAATTGTCACATAAATCTACATTGAACCATATCTTAACCGTTTTAAGAAAACAGCCCAACAAAAGGTTGCGAGTTTACGGTTGTCTTTAGCAACGCGGATTCTTTTTGTGAAAACAATCATTAACGATCCCAAAGGTAGCAGTCTATACCAAATGCAAGTTTGGCATTCATACTGTTGGTTGCGAGACCTATCTAAATATCTGCCAATCTTGTGATCATGGTACCAGGTTGCAAAACGCAACTCCACGCCGAACTCCTAGGAGCTCTGACCGCGATGTTGGCGATAAACCAGCCACCACGATACTCCCCGACGGGCCATCTTTCGTTGCCGGGGGTGAAAACAACCTTCCATGGTACTAGAAAACCTCCAGTCAGGTTTCGTAATTGTAAACAATTACTCCCAGTTTAGGTACTTTTGCATACCCGTGACTGGTAGCATTCCACTTCGGGAATGTGGGGTCGTCATAAGTTATACCGGAATTGACTTTGGTTATTCACCCGGAATGTGATAACTAATGTTATCCCTTCTCTGCGTGTATCAGAATGAGCTTATACTGTTCTTATTCTCAAGGCTTCCTAAATCCCTACGTCCTCCTGGATGTTTGTCGACTTGACAGGCACCTACTCATATCTCCCCATTGCGAACTATCCCTATATCTCCGAGCTGTCGTATGTCGGCGTATCTTGGGTATTTGCCCAGTGTATGCTTCCAATTTTCGAGCTCAGTTCCACACGCACAACACTCAGTTTCATTTCTACCCACCCGTTGAAGTTAGAAGTTCATGCTACCATGGCATGTCAAAAGATAACCCAGACTGAGAGGAAATTCAAAGTCCAAGTTATCTTTAGCATAGGTCGCGACTCCAATAAAGTCGTAAGTCACCCTGCCATTATCGCTGTCCGCCCACCTGTTTTGCCATATCAATGTCACTTTGAGGTCGAGGAGCTCTTTGCATTCGCAAAGGCTCCTCCCACGAGTTAACCAATCTTTAACCAATGGGACACCCTCTTCCGCTTTACCTTCAAGTCCAATGGCGGAACACCCATGAGTACTTGCATGGCTTCAGTAGAAACTATCCAACATACAGGTAAACATGCTCGCAGGATTACTCGCTGTCACGAGTAAATAGCATGGGTTCCTGTGCCAGTCATCAAAGCTTCTTACCATATCGACGATCATACGCTGCACATACAACGAATAGACCGACGTATATGATACGTACCACTCTCCTGGCCAGGTTCCATTCTTTTCGCAGAACTCTGCGGATCTGTCCCACAATGGTAGTGATCGTTCTTTGATCTCTCGCAGATGCAGCTCGCACTTCAACCGTTCTGAACCTCTGATGCCCAGATACCTAGATACGTTGTCACATATCTGAGCCCAGTTGCATCCAGCTTTATCAAGGGAAGACGCGAGTATGACAATTTGTCTTTGAGCAACATTATCGCCGTCTTCTCCCTCGATACCCCAACTCTCACCTTTTGACCCCATTCCAGAACGGTTGCCATCAGAGCTGTATCTTTAAGCTCCAGCTCAGATCGAGAACTTTCCTCCGCCAATATGAGGAGATCGTCAGCATACGCCGCGAGACTGCTTGAGTTCGAGAGCCGTGCCAAAAGGTCATCCATCATTAGGTTCCATACAAATGGACCACTCATGGAGCCCTGAGGACAGCCCCGCCCTATCTCCATCCACACAGCATCACGTACTCCCCTTAGGCATGCCGACCTGTCAGAGAAATAGGTCTGCCGCAAGGTCATTTCTTGACAGCCGCAGTCGCGTAGCTTATCAAGCACAGCGTCTCAGCTCAAATAGCCAAACGCGGCCTTGAAATCCACATATTTGCTAGCGTTCCTCGCCACCGAGTCCTTCACATGCATCCACGCATCTTCCGTGCATCTCTTGGCACGGAAGCCGTACTGCCATTCCGAGGCCACTTTCTCACTCATTCTTCCGACCATAATCCTCTCCTGGACCTTGACAAGGACACAGAAATTTTCGCAGACATTCAGTATTTTCAGCAATGGAAATCAGTGTCCTTAGAATGAGGTTACACCAGAATTACGCAACTAATCGCACATATTAAAACCTAACCTGCATTTTTTTCTTTTCCTTTTGTCAATAAAAGAAATTTTCTCCAATAGCGCTACACCTCAAATCTGACCTTGTCCTTCTGGCCTACTGGTTTCTTAACAATTTTTTTATCTTAGAAGGGTTGTTTTCGCACAATCCTCTATCCACGAATTTGCTTCTTCGCAAATTGAGGTGGTCCAGATCTATTCACACAAGTAGTGTGCTGAAATTGTGCGTCGACCGGGATTTGAACTCACGATCTTTGTATTGTAGACAAATACGCAACTAGACTATACCCAGATAAAGATATTGCTATTTTCTTATTTATTCCTTTTGCAATTTGTTTAATTTAATTTGATATAACATGATCAATTTTTCTAACATATTAACGAGTGCAAAAATACTCTTTTAAATATGCAGAACGGTCTCGGAAATTGTTACATTTTCTCAAGGCTTCTCGCACTTGAATACGTCCAAATTTGTGTCCATTTGCAGATAATATTTTAATCGCTTGCGGATATTATTGAAGTATTTTTAATTTGGATACTGGGGCATATTCTGTTTGGTAAGGACACAGCGGACACGCTTTTTAAGCAAAAATCTGCGAACAATAACTTCGTTAGGACAGTACTAAAAGCTAGGTTCAATCAAAATATTTTGGACTCTTTGTCTACGGGAAGGCGGTAGCTGGATAGCTGTAGAACGGCCAAATCCTTCTGGAAAAACCGAATGGAAGCATCATAGCACCGCTGTTACAACGTGTTCGCTATAGCGTCCGTACTGTTGTCGGTCTGACCACAGGTCATTGCGCCCTTAAGCTACACGCATTGAGGCTGCTTTTGCAGAGATTGCGAGAAAGACGGAGAATCTGTCGAACACTATCTTTGTTATTGTCCACAAATCTGTAACAGTCATCTCCTTTCTTTAGGCTCTAATTTAGTTATTCTCAGAACTGGACGAACTAAGAGATGCCAAACATTCGAGCCTGCTTCGGGTCGCAAATCTTACCAAGTGGCTAGTACAAGAGAAGTAACATTCATCTTATATTCTTATATAGGAAAAGTACAATCGACCCAAATAGATGGTCCCAGTACAATTTGGTTCTCTTTCCGAGACCACCCTCCTACAACTTTAACCTAAACCTTCCTCATATGGATGATAAGATGCAACAAGAATTTCATTGTTGAATATTACGATAAATGTTGTGTTACCTCGGAACGTCATGACTTAGAAGCTATAAAGGATCCCCTATAATAAACGTTTCCATCAATTAATTCTTTCTGAAATAGTAGATTGCTTGTAATGTAAAATGTAAGTGCATACAAAAGATATTATCCTCCCGCGCTATGAAATGCATTACTTAATTGTCTCCTTAGTAATACAGAAAATAAGTGTTGCGAATATCAGTATGGAAAAGTAATTGGTAAGGATCAATCCTTACCTTTTGACATTACTGCGTTGCTTCTTCCTTTAAGATGCAACATACAACATAACAACCTATTCTTCTTCTACCTATATATGAATTGACTGGATGACTAAGTAGTTACGGTGGTAAGTTTAAAGCAATTCTTTGAGATTGTGATTTAAACAACGTAAAAATTCTACGTCAAGATATTTCATTAATTTTTTCCCGCCATTCTTTTTTTTTGTCCATCAACATTTCGAATGAAACCAGAATAACATATAGCACTGCTATATACCTGTCTATGATAAGAGGATGACATCAACCACTTTCTGGTTCTTCATTCTTAAAGAATTCTGAACCGTAAATGATTCATCCGAGAGCACCCAAGAAACACGAGATATCGCCACGTTCCGTTGACCCACCCATTTCAAAATGACTTTCACGAAACGCATATAGCTAGCTATCTGGAATCCTGACGAAGACGCTTCATGACTAAATTTGACCGCTTGGAGCAGACTGACCGTCTCTCAAACCGACGGTTAATTTACCGTCGTCTGATGATCAATTACAAATCTTAAACATTGTAATTAAGCTCGTCCGATATAGCGTTTAACGTAATTGCTTGTTGCTGTTGTTGTTATTGTTGCTCATTTTTCATTAAATTTACTATTAGTTGAGATTGTGGCTTTGCTATCGATACGTCGATATGGAACGGAATAAAAATGGCAGTAAATTCTTTACTTAAGAACTACGACAGACATAAATCACATACGTTTTGAGCTTAGGGGGTCATGGAAGAAACGTGAAAGTGCAGCCCGCTCGACCTGCCGTTTCAATATAAAAGTCAAGCCTGTTGTCGATGATCGCAAATATTTTTATTTCTATAAAATTGAAATAATCGCAATTATTTAAATGGCACGCAATCGACAGGCCAATTGTTAAATTGAATTTTATCGGCAACTTTGTGGAAAATCTTGGATTTGTAAACACTTTTGGAATATTTGATGCGGGCACATTAATCGAATCGCATATCTAACGTTCATGTGGTTTGAAATAAATGGAAATGTACGTGAAATGGATTTTGATGGTTTTGATGGTAAAATTTTTAAAATTCAGGGATATTTGTTTGGAGTTTATATTTCTCAGAATTTTCATTCCGACAGTAGGTGAAGCGCATAATATTAATGAGTTTTTGTTGTTACATACATATTTGATGAATTAGTGGTAAAGGGGAAAAATTTCAATCCCTTTTCAAATAAAACTTTTCTTATAATAGTTTCTTAAGAAAAATTCGAAAATATTTCGGACTTGGTTTTTTACGTGGTTTCTGCAAAAAACTTACATTTTGTGAATGTTGTATAGTGCATTTTAAATTAACAGAAAGATTTCCTAATTTCAAACTCTTATGTGGTTGTTGCATGTAACGTTTCGGTCTCTGTTGAAACCTTTCTTAAAGTGATCGATCGGTCGGTCTCAGCAGCGATCGAAGCGTCACGTTTAATAAAAACTTAACAATCTCAAATTCGAAAATCTACTTTAATAGTGAGCATAATTTATCTTTATAAAGAAAATAATAGTTTTATTTTTATTTTACAAGCGAACCATTTTCTTTTTTTCAAATTCAAATAAACTTTTCGAAAAATGCGTTCTTTCCAGTTTTTTAACGGATTTAAATGTTTTGTATTTATTTATTTAGCAACTCAGAGAACGGAAATTGCTTCCAATTAAACTATGCTTGAAACCTTAAAATTAATAACAATAAAAAACATAATGATAAAAAAAAATGAATTATGAACAAAATAAACTTCTGTATTTAGAGTTTAATATAATCTAATCCAATGCTATTCGCATCGGCAACGTATGCGATAGTTCAGTATATTTTAGCTTAAGCAAGTTGCACAATTCCAGAATTTTAAAAATAGAAATAAAATGAATTAACAAAATATCAGTAACTAATAAAATATTCCATGTAAACGAGAAAAGTAAGACCAAGACATTCAAATAAAAATAAATGTGAATGAATATAAAAATTTTAACTAAAAACAAATCGTTGTAAATACTCTCGTCAAGTGACTTGAAAAACCTGTTATAGTAAACCGTGATATCGATAGATGATGCAAGCGGATTATACTATATTTCCGAAGAAGTCGAATCAACGGGGAGTAAAAGTATACTAATACCAGTTGCGCATAGTGGTCCTAATTATAATTCAACTAATTCGTAATTTAGCTCGTCTTCATTGTTAGTAGATTGGTGACATATAGCACTTTGCTAATTAAAAAGAGCCACACACTCATCTCTCTCATATTTTTAAAAAGTTGAATTGCACAGCCAATAGGCAATAAAAACTTACAAGCAAGGACACAAAAGAAGAAAAACGACCATTAGTCTTGTTTTGTAATCGTTTGCAATTCATATTTCATAGCTGGGCGTTTAAATCACGCTTCAAAAATTTTATAGAAGAGCTGTCAGAAAATGACTTTTCTTCTTCTCTCTTGCATGAGAAAACTTTTATGAAAGCTACAGCTCTAGCACAATCTTCATCGTTATAGCCTAAATTATGAGAAAAATGAGAGGATTTAGCTAAATGAGATGATATAGCTGAGAGTATTTAGCTAATAAATGATCTCTATTTTGGTAATTTAGCTAAATTAATGCATGCCACACAGCCTTTTAATGATAATTTAGGCCTTAATTATAATTTAACTGTGCTATATGTCAATGGTATAACAGCGTTGCACGAGGTATTACAAGGGACGACCTAGAAAAAAAATTAACTATCACCATCAGAATTCCTTAATGCAAGGAAATTGCCATAAATCGGTTCCAAATTTAAAAGATGGAAATCGAATTATCCACTGGCTCATCATTTAGTGAAGGGACGAAACAAACAACAACATCCCTACACCACGTACATAAATAAATTAACACAAAAAATTAACAAAAAATTGGGATCAACTAGCGTTAAGTCTACGCTTTAAGCACATCTTATCAATAGAGAAGTCGAACACATCAGCATTCTTATTAACTTCTCTCGCGAGACGCGAAATTGTTAAATTTGTCCGGTGAAAACATATCTGTAGAAGTCTAGGCTGCCTTGGTAAAAATTGACCAACAGCAAATTGCATCAAACCTAAAAGTGTGGAAAAATCAACTAACCCTGTAAGAAGTTGATGAGCAAAGACTACATCAGCTACCTCACATCATTTCGAAAGTGATGACATATTTAATAGCTTAAGTCGATCGATATAAGGAGGAAGACAAACTCTGTCAATCCAATTAAGGAGGCATAAGGCAATTCTCACAAATTTCCGCTGAATTGATTCAATTCTTCCAATGTGCTCATCATAATGAGGGGACCAAACTTGAGAAGCATATTCAAGGTGAGATCTAACGAAGGTATTATAATGAATCAATTTAACAAAGGGATTGTTAAATTCCTTAGATAAGCGCGTGGTGAAACCTAACATAGAATTACCCTTTTGCACAATTTTATTTATATGCAAGATAAAATCAAGTTTATGGTCAAATGTAACACCTAAGTCAATTATAGAGCTGACACGATCCAAAATACAGTCATTAAGACTATATATTATTATAAACGGTGAGACTTTCCTAGTAAATGACATAACATGACATTTATCCACATTTAAACGAAGATCATTGTGGCGACACCAATTGCTAAAATTAATCAAATCTTCTTGAAGAAAATTGTCTAAGTTGGAACTAAGGGACCTAAATATCCCAATGTCGTCTGCATAAATAAGTACTTCTGAGTATTGAAGAACAGAAGCAACATCATTAATGGCCAGGACAAACAATAGTGGCCCTAAATGACTTTCCTGGAGTACATCAGAATGCGCAGTAAATGGCATAGAAGTACAATCACGGAAGAGAACTTGATAAGTTCTATTAAATAGATATGACTTAATCCAATTAATAAACAATGCAGGAAAACCTAACATGTCTAATTTCAACAAAATAATGGAATGGGGTAGTTTATCAAAAGCCTTACTAAAATCAGTATAAATACAATCCACCTGCTTGCCCTCCTCAATATCCACAATAGATTTATTCGTAAACTCCATCAGATTAGTGACTGTTGAACTATTTTTGACAAAACCATGTTGTTTACTTGAAATCACGGATTTACAGTGAAACGACATACACTCATACACTACAGATTCAAAAAGCTTTGGAATAGCTGATAGTTTAGCTATTGGTCGATAGTTGACAACATCGGATTTTGCACCACCTTTGTGAGTTGGTATGACAAAGGATGCCTTCCATACGTTCGGAAAAATCCCAGTTTTTAGGGACCTTTGAAAGAGGAGGGAGAGTGGTTCAGCAATAAAGAGACAGCAGCACTTCAAGACAACTGCAGGAACACCATCTGGGCCAGGAGAAGAAACATCGTTAAGGCGAGAAATATGGTTAACTATATCATTATAGGAAATCGTTATATCAGACAAAGTAGTTGAAGCAGTACCTTTAAAGTTATCAAAGTACGACATGTCAGGGATAAAGTTATTACCAGAAAAAGATCCACTGAAGAATGTGGCAAAAAAATTACAAATATACATAAACAAAATGCTGCACGGATATACATATATAAGGAACGTGGATATGACTTTGTATATACCTATATATGTATATGTTTTATTTTTCAATCAATATTTGAAATTTTAAAACAGACACGTTTTTCACGTAGATCATATTGCTGTGTTTATTTGAAGTACTTTCGATCCTTTGAACTCATTCATTCAACTCTGCCTTGTATGTCGCAATAAAGATAGCCTGGTGTTTCCATACAAAATCGAATCTGAAATACTCGGCGTATATAGTTCAGTAACCGAAAGTCTTTGCGTCGACTAGCGATCAGTAAGAGAAAAACCATTAAACGCGAACTGAAATTCTGCTCCTCCCAATACAAAATCCGGACGGTAACACGCCTATAATTCAGTAGCAAGCAAGAATTTCGGTCAACTCAATTGCTCGCCAAGAAAGAAATGCATCCTGAAAAAATACCGCACTCCCCGGAGAAAATCAGAGTAGAAATGCGGCTAGCAATTCACAAAATAATCTCACCTGAAATACCAGGCAACCATAGTTCGGAACTATTTTTTTTTATCAAAATGTGCGGCGAAATGTAGACGGAGATGAGTAGGGAGCGTTTTCTTTTCATTGTCGTCTGGACGGAGCAAAAGTCGCCAACACCGTCGTGAACATTTTGAGTTGGTCGACATCCTTGTGTGAGATTTTGGGCGATGAGTCGAGCCATTAAATATATCCATATCAAAACAGTCATCTAGAATTAACCTTAAATTATCCTTCCCACACCAAATTAACCCCATTCTGTATAAAATAATCAATCAACCAATCAAATTTCTGTTAAGATAGGGGCATAGAAAACAACTCTCTTCCACAAGGCGCGATCCTGAGCATCGGCCTTTAGCTGCGTTGGAGGCGGTTCACGAAAGTCAGTAGCTTATTGGTAAGTCGAACGGTCACTTTCCACGTAGTACAACCATATAACAACACGGATTTGATGCATGCGTCAAAAATTTGCAGTGATATCTCTCTTAACTTCCAGAAAGGGGAAAGGATATCGAAGAACGAGCTTTATTTAGACGAACCTCAATATTTAGCAACTCAGAGAACGGAAATTGCTTCCAATTAAACTATGCTTGAAACCTTAAAATTAATAACAATAAAAAACATAATGATAAAAAAAATGAATTATGAACAAAATAAACTTCTGTATTTAGAGTTTAATATAATCTAATCCAATGCTATTCGCATCGACAACGTATGCGATAGTTCAGTATATTTTAGCTTAAGCAAGTTGCACAATTCCAGAATTTTAAAAATAGAAATAAAATAAATTAACAAAATATTAGTAACTAATAAAATATGCCATGTAAACGAGAAAAGTAAGATCAAGGCATTCAAATAAAAATAAATGTGAATGAATATAAAAATTTTAACTAAAAACAAATCGTTGTAAATACTCTCGTCAAGTGACTTGAAAAACCTGTTATAGTAAACCGTGATATCGATAGATGATGCAAGCGGATTATACTATATTTCCGAAGAAGTCGAATCAACGGGGAGTAAAAGTATACTAATACCAGTTGCGCATAGTGGTCCTAATTATAATTTAACTAATTCGTAATTTAGCTCGTCTTCATCGTTAGTAGATTGGTGACATATAGCACTTTGCTAATTAAAAAGAGCCACACACTCATCTCTCTCATATTTTTAAAAAGTTGAATTGCACAGCCAATAGGCAATAAAAACTTGCAAGCAAGAACACAAAAACGACCATTATATCGTTTTTCTTCTTTTGTCGCCTTCCTTGCAAAATTTGATTGTCTACTGGCTATGCAATTCAACTTTTTAAAAATATGACAGATGAGTGAGTGGCTCTTCTTAATTAGCAAAGTGCTGTATGTCACCAATCTACTAACGATGAAGACGAGCTAAATTACGAATTAGCTAAATTATAATTAGGACTGCTATGTGTCAATGGTATTAGTCTTGTTTTGTAATCGTTTGCAATTCATATTTCATAGCTGGGCATTTAAATCACGCTTCAAAGATTTTAAAGAAGAGCTGATAGAAAATGACCTTTCTCCTTCTCTCTTGCATGAGAAAACTTTTATGAAAGCTACAGCTCTAGCACAATCTTCATCGTTATAGCCTAAATTATGAGAAAAATGAGAGGAGTTAGCTAAATGAGGTGATATAGCTGGGAGCATTTAGCTAATAAATGATCACTATTTTGGTAATTTAGCTAAATTAATGCATGCCACATAGCCTTTTAATGATAATTTAGGCCTTAATTATAATTTAAGTGTCCCATATGTCAATGGTATAACAGCGTTGCACAAGGTATTACAAGTCACGACCCAGAAGAAAAAATTACCCCCGCTGGACGGATATACATAAGGAACGTGGATATGACTTTGTATATATGTATGTATATGTTTTATTTTTCAATCAATATTTGAAATTTTAAAACAGACACGTTTTTCACATAGATCTATTGCTGTGTTTATTTGAAGTTCTTTCGAGCCTATGAACTCATTCATTCAACTCTGCCTTGTATGTCGCAATAAAGATTGCCTGGCGTTTCCATACAAAATCGAATCTGAAATACTCGGCGTATATATGTAGTTCAGTAGCAACCGAAAGTCTTTGCGTCGACTAGCGATCAGTAAGAGAAAAACAATTAAATGCGACCTGAAATTCAGCTCCTCCCAATACAAAATCCGAACGGTAACACGCCTATAATTCAGTAGCAAGCAATAATTTCGGTCAACTCAATTGCTCGCGAAAGAAATGCATCCTGAAAAAGTACCGCCTTCCCCGGAGAAAATCAGAGTAGAAATGCGGCTAACAGTTCAACCTATACAGAATAATCTGACCTGAAATACCAGACAACCATAGTTCGGAACTATTTTTTTTTATCAAAATGTGCGGCGAAATGTAGACGGAGATGAGTAGGGAGCGTTTTCTTTTCATTGTCGTCTGGACGGAGCAAAAGTCGCCAACACCGTCGTGAACATTTTGAGTTGGTCGACATCCTTGTGTGAGATTTTGGGCGATGAGTCGAGCCATTAAAGATACCCATATCAAAACAGTTATCTAGAAATGGTCGAAAGGTTGAGACTTAAGCGTCAAATACACGATGCTACTTGTGTTAACTATATGTAGCTATTGAAAGAAAATATTTCCGGATTCTTCACTGTTACGCTTTATTATTCGTGACGTTTCGGTCTCTGCTGAGACCTTTATCAATTTATATATTATTTTATTTTGATAAAGGTCTCAGCAGAGAGACCGAAACGCCACGAATATTAAAGCGTAACAGTGTAGAATCCGGAAATCTTTTCATTTAATTCGAAATGCACTGTGAAAACATTCACCAAACCAATACATGTACTAGCTAGTTTGGCTACCTGCCTTAAAATTTGGTAAGAACAAAATCCGTACCCAGAAATCCTTAACCAATTTAACTACCAAATACTAATTAACTAACTTAAGTAACTAATTAACCTTAAATTATCCTTCCCACACCAAATTAACCCCATTCTGTATAAAATAATCGATCAACCAATCAAATTCCTATTAAGATAGGGGCATAGAAAACAACTCTCTTCCTCAAGGCGCGATCCTGAGCATCGGCCTTTAGCTGTTGCCAGGAAATGTTTATTTCTCTGGCCTGCTGCTGAACTGTTCGCTTCCTTGAGCCAATGTCTCGCTCTGGTTTCCTCAAAATGTAACCAACGCCTATTTTAGTCTGTCCAGTTGTACTCCAAAGTTCATTGTTGGTTCTGGCCAGAATATTCCTAAAACGCGTCGGA
Source organism: Chorisops tibialis (assembly GCA_963669355.1). Lineage (NCBI taxonomy): Eukaryota > Metazoa > Arthropoda > Insecta > Diptera > Stratiomyidae > Chorisops > Chorisops tibialis. The sequence continues at coordinate 296,839,301 of OY770263.1, forward strand.
GGCGGTTCACGAAAGTCTGTAGCTTCTTGGTAAGTCGAACGGTCATTTTCCACATAGTACAACTATATAGCAACACGGATTTGACGCATGCGCCAAAAACTCGCAGCTTCGTGCGAAGCAAGATCTCTCTTAACTTCCAGAAAGGAGAAAGGATACCGAAGAGATTTTATTTAGACGAGCCTCAATATCCATTTCGGCTCCACCGTCCATGCTTACAATGCTTACGATCTAAAAAATCTTGCACGTCTTTCACATCTTGTCCATTAAGAACAATCGGTGTTCTTGCGTTCAAACCCATGTGCATGTATTTGGTTTTACGCACATTTACTTTCAATCCTGCCTCTTTGCATTTAGAATGCAACGAGCGAACATTTGACTCTAAGTCCGAACGAAATGCACAGCGAAAACATTCACCAAACCAATAAATAATTTTTCTTTGAAACCATTAAAGATATAGACTTCAAATTTTTGACTAAAGTACAATAACGCATCTATCATCAAAGTCGAAAATTTTTTTTTGATCCGTATACACTTTCTTCCTCCTGCCGTACAAAAGCATAAATTTGGTAAATGCATCAAATTCCATTAAAACTAGAAAAAGCAGAAGTTTAAAATTTCGCCAAAAATTTTTCCGTTAATAATTACAATATGTGCGAAAAACAAATCACTTCTACTCCCATTGAAATATCTATATTGGCTCAAAAATAGATATTTGTTTGGGAGAATCGAATTAATTTTGATGGTTGAAAAAATAAAAAAAACATAAACATAACAGGGCTACGATTGCGCGTAAAGCGCAATCTCACGATACTCTAGATGAAATAGAATTTTTTGTGATCCCAAGAAATTTTGTATGGGAAGTGTTAGAAGGGATGATAGCATTGAACTAATTTTTCCCCACCATGCTAAAGTAGCTACAAAAATGTTTTATACAAAATGCTTACTGCAAAAATTGAATGCGAACTGAGAAAATTAGTGAGTTAGATTTAGTGAAAATGTGCAGTTTGTATGGGAGGTGGTAGAAAGAGTGGGAGAATTCTAGTGATTTTTTCAGAAATAACTAGGAATATTTTAAAATTGATATCCCTTAAATTTCATACTAGTGCCATTCACACTTTTCAAGAAAATCGATTTTTTGTAAAGTTGTGAAACTGTGTCATATTGTATGGGAGGGGGTAGAAGCAGTGAAGGTAATCAAATATTTTTTTCTGATTTTAGTAATAATACTAATTAAGTATTTATTACAAAATATGAGCTCAATAAATGTTATATGTTCTGAGAAAATCGTCTTAGAGCATTTCATGAAAAAGTGTAGTTTGTATGGGAGGGGGTGGAAGGAGAGGGAGGACGCAAATAATTTTTCTACTGTAGATTAAAATTATTCTAAAAGACATACATCCCAAAATTCAGATTAATGGCTTTTACACTTTTCGAGCAAATCCGTTTATTGTCAAATTGCGAAATTGTGTCATTTTGTGTGGGAGGGGGTAGAAGGAGTGAAGCTAACCGTCTAATTTTTTTTAGTCTTACTAAAAATTTTAAATAAATATTTGGTGCATAATTTCAGTCCGCTAGAGAGCGAACAGACGGACGGACATTCGGTTTTGAGATTTCTGAGTAATAATATTAACTTCTCTATCATTCATTTTTTTCTCGAAGCCTTATTTCTTAGCGTTACAAATCTTAGAGCAAACTTTTAATACTCTCAGATTTCATCTAGAGTATAAATATAAGAAGCCGGTTTAAATTCCAGTGCCGCCGTTAAAATTTGTATAATTCCAAGGGGGTCTTTGTATATTAATTAACATAGCTATGAATAGTATAGATGTTTTCCCCAATATTACAACTCTTACTACACTAATAACAAGCCACGCTATCGCTTTGACAAAGTGTCGGAGAGAGAGTCGTTTCACAAATTGATTTCGTGCTTCTTCTATTAAAGGTGTTGAAAAAGCACAGAAACCAACTACGACCACTTTTACCTTTTTAATACTTACCTTAAAAATTAATCACCTTAAGAGAATTTTATATTGATAACGTGATTTTTCTATCCAGGTCGAAGTAAAAACACGGAGGCGTACACTGGGCCCACTGGTGACCTACAATCATTGGTATCCAACACCTCCACGCAATTAACCTAAGTCTCTTCGTTTACTTGTCTATATATTCTAAGGTGCCAGCATTAACATTTGCATGAAGACTATTGATGCATAATGCTATATCACTAGGTGAAATCGAATAGGACGGGAGTTAAAAGGGCATAATACCACAGGAATTTGGTATTGGAAGGGATGATGATGGAGAGAAAGTCGTTCCGAATGATGTTGCGATGAGATTTGAGATAGAAGAGGTGTGGTAGCAATATAATCATCCAAGCATAAAGTTGAAGGCAAAGTACTAGAAGATTTTTGCGAACTAATAAGAGCACAATCAGGCTTCGTATTAATTTAATCCCGGACTTGTAACGAGATGAAGGAAATCCTTCATCCCGCTAGCAGATGATGAGGATTTCTTAGGCCGGGGCAGCACGATTTTGACGGCGGCTCAGGAGCTTGGGGGTAGGTCATTGACCTAAGAAACTCTCATCCTAGTTCGTGCTGATGCAAAACGGAACGGGAAAAGGATCGTGATACCGCACTACCCTAAGCGGTATATTCGCTTAGCTAGATGTTTTCATCTCCCGCTAATTCAAATTAGCGGAAGATAATCAAAAAAAAAAAAACGGCAGAATATACGGAAATTGTGTATCACACATGACGATGACACATATCCCTCCGGACAAAGCCCGGGAGCCCTGTCATGACATCCTCACTCACTCATGTCGAAAAATTACGTTGAACTGAGTTTGAGTACCTATTCCTAAATACACACAAAAATAATAACACATGACAATTTGGATAGAAATATAAAGATCTTTTTGTTTTTCTTAAGGCAAAATTCTTGGTTTAATTTAATTAAATTTTTTATTTATTATTTTTTTATTATTTAAAAAAAACTATGACTTAACTAAATTACTTGATATCGACGTTTCTGTTGGGGCCCTTGCTGCTTCCAGTCGTTTTTCTTGTTGTTCTCTCCGTTACGTGACGTTTTTTTTCTTGTTCTTATTCCTGTCTGAAGGAAATTCACTATTTTTAAATTCACTGGCTTTAAAATCCGCAAAATTATTTTTTTCACGAAACTTTTGTTTTCTTCTTTTAAGAATGAATTTTTAAAAATTATTGTTTGTTAATATTTTTATTCAAAAATAATAATAATATTATAATAAATCCCCGCAAGGGGGTAGTTGTAGTATGAGGTTTTACCAATTCCTGCAACTATCTTTGGAGTTAGCGACTCCACGGACCTGAGCTAACTATCCCCCTCTGGGATGGGGGCTGTAGAATTCACCCACAGCCAGTCCTGCTTGCCCTAAAAATGGCAAATGGACACTCACTGGATCATGGGCTTATCACCCGTGATCTTAAGACCTAAATGATACGAGAAACGGATACATCGCCTCGGATACGGACTGATTCTACGGTAACGACTTTTGGCATTCGAAAACGGACTATGATTGGCTTCTGGAACGTTCGAACATTGAATGACGGGGGAAGAGCTGGGGTTACTCGGTCCTTGCACCGCCAATCAGTGATCGACCGTGAAATGGAGCACTATAACATCCAAATCTTGGGCTTGAGCGAGGTCAGGTGGACAGGATCAGGAGAAGAACGAACCCCTAGCGGAAACACTATTCTGTACATTGGCCCTGAAAGTGAAGCCAGAAATGGCGTGGCGTTCGTCCTTACGCCGAGAGCGAGAAACAGTCTCATTAGCTGGGAACCAATCTCGGATAGGATTATCGTCGTCAGGCTCAGGACCAGTGTCAGAAACGTCACAATTCTGCAGTGCTACGCACCAACTAATACCGCAACATCTGGTGACAAAGAGGAGTTTTATAGTCAACTGAGTGCCACCTTCGAACGTGTTCCAAGAGGTGATATTATTATCATCTCGGGAGATATGAACGCCCAGGTTGGATCAGACAACACTGGACTAGAACACGTCATGGGGAGGCATGGTGACCCTTGGGTCGACCCTTCACGACCTTGGATTAAGAGACCCGAAAACGGCGAATTATTTGTGGAGTTCTGTAGTACTCGGCAAATGGTCATCGGAGGGACCCTTTTTCCACACAAGAGTCATCATAAAACATCTTGGGTTTCCCCTGATGGTGTTACTCAGAACCAGATCGACCATTTGGCTATAAGTCGCCGATGGAGAAGATGTCTCCTCGATGTGCGAGCGAAACGTGGAGCTGACGTGGGGAGCGATCACCACTTGATGGTTGCCTGCTTGAGATTGTGTACAGCAGCTATCCGACGACCACAAATTCTTCAAATGAAGCGCAAGCTTAATGTGGATAAACTCAGAGATCCCAACAAAAAACTCGAATACACCACCATTCTACGCGAAAAGTCATCCACATTGGGTGAACATGAAATGCGCACACTGGACGCCAATTGGGAGGCAACCAGAAACACTTTTCTAACTAGTGCTGAAGAATCTGTGGGATATGCGCAAAGCGGTGAGAAACCCTGGATGTCGCAAGACACATGGGACAAGGTTGACAATCGGAAAAAAGCCAAATTGGCAATCATCTCTCAACCCGATGTCAACCAACGAACGCCCGACTTGAGGCAGAACTACCGCGATGCTCATATACAGCTTAAAAAGGCTGTTAGACGCGACAAGAGAAAGGCCATTGAAGATCTGGCAAACAAGGCAGAATCTGCAGCTTACCTTGGGGATATGGGTTCACTATTTAAAATCATGAAACAGTTGACGAACAGGAATTTCACCGCCAACCACCTGGTGAGAGATGTCAACGGAACTCTCCTTAATATGAGTGAACACCAGTTGCGACGATGGAAGGAATACTTCTCTGATATTTTAAACATCTTGTCAGATGAAGATATTCCGGAAACAGAACAACTTCCAAACATCCAACCGCAACAATCCTCTATTAGGGACGATCCCCCAGATAAGGAAGAGATAGTTTCCGCCATTCGGTCAATGGCGGGAAGGAAAGCTCCAGGTATAGACGGACTACCAACCGAACTCCTCAAAGCGGACCCGGAAATAACAGCCGATATACTCCTCCCACTCTTCACTAAGGTGTGGAATGATGGAAGATATCCGACTGAATGGAAGGAGGGCGTCATTGTGAAAATTCCGAAGAAGGGCGACCTTCGGGATTGTGGCAATTGGCGTGGTATATGTCTACTTACTGCCGTATCAAAAATTATGGCTAAGGTAATTCTCAATAGGATTAGTGATGTCGTCGAGAGCACTCTCGAAGTTTATCAGGCTGGATTCCGTAAAGGGTCGTCTTGTACCGACCACACAAATACCCTACGGATAATATTAGAGCAGTCAGCCGAAATGGGTTCGCCACTACATCTCATGTTTGTGGACTTCGAGAAGGCTTTCGACAGCGTTAAGCGAGATTACATATGGAATGCTTTGCGTAGGAGAGGTCATAGCTATGATTAAAGAATCCTACGAAGATGCAAGGTGTCGCGTCTTGCATAGAGGAGAGCTGTCCGAGAGCTTTCCTGTGCGAACGGGTGTCAGACAAGGCTGCATATTATCACCAGCCCTGTTTCTGGTGGTAATAAATGACATCTTGAAAGCTGCACTGGAAGGTGGGGAAGGTATAGGTCTTCAATGGAGACTATTTAACATCTTAAGTCACCTTGATTATGCTGATGACGTGTGTTTGCTTGCACATACCCGTTCGGACTTAGAGTCAAATGTTCGCTCGTTGCATTCTAAATGCAAAGAGGCGGGACTGAAAATAAATGTGCGTAAAACCAAGTACATGCACATGGGTTCGAACGCAAGCACACCGATTGTTCTTAATGGACAGGATGTAGAAGAGGTGCAAGATTTTTGCTATCTCGGAAGCATTGTCAGCATGGACGGCGGAGCCGAAAAGGATGTTGAGGCTCGGCTAAATAAAGCTCGTCAGGCCTTCGGTATCCTTTCCCCTTTCTGGAGGTTAAGAGAGATCTCCCTTCGCACGAAGCTGCGAGTTTTTGACGCATGCGTCAAATCCGTGTTGTTATATGGTTGTACTACGTGGAAAGTGACCGTTCGACTTACCAAGAAACTACAGACTTTCATAAACCAATGCCTCCGACGCATTTTAGGAATATTCTGGCCAGAAGTGATCTCCAACGACGAACTTTGGAGTACAACTCGCCAGACTAAAATAGGTATTGAGATTCAACGGCGAAAGTGGCAGTGGATCGGTCATACTTTGAGGAAACCAGAGCAAAACATCGCAAAACAGGCTCTGGATTATAACCCTCAAGGAAGACGTCGGGTTGGTCGACCATGTAACACATGGAAGCGAGCAGTTGAGCAGGAGGCCAGAGGAATAAACAAGTCCTGGCAACAGCTTAAAGCCGATGCTCAGGATCGCGCCTTGTGGAAGAGAGTTGTTTCTGTCCTATGCCCCTATAGGGGGTCTTAACAGGAATTTGATTGATTGAATATTTTTATCCTTCTAAAAAAAAACGATGCTCACTCGATCACAGTCTTTATGCGAGTCCCCAAAACTTTTTTTTTTGGCCGCCACACCCGCGAATTCACCACTCTTTTTCAACTCGTCGAATTTTTTTGTTTTGGCGCCAAAATAAATTGTCATAGTGCTGCCCTAACACTTTCCTGCATATATTTAAATTGTTTATAAACGAATTTGATTACGAAACGAATTTGATTACATTTTTTTTTTGGTTTTGTTTATTGTTGTTCTCTTTTCACTTAGTATTATGTTTTATTTTTATTATTTCTTAAGGCTAATATATAATAAATAACTAGATCGTATTTAGGAATAGTATGACTAAAAGAAAAGGAAAAAAAAAACAGCTAAAACAATAGATCGCACCTAAAATGAACGAGGATTCATTAAAATTGAATTCTGGTGAAAAGGAGAGAATAAAACAAAAAAAAATCTGGAAGAAATTAGCTTCAGAAATTAGCAACAGACTCAAAATTGGTGATGTAGGAAAAATAGGTCAGAGATGTCCAAAGAAGTGGTTGGTTTTCTCGACGACGTTCGACAGTGTGTTGGTGAGTTTCTACATTTTGACGATATTCTAATAAATCTCCATAACGTTGTAGTTCTTTAGGAAATAGAAATGTTTTGTCCTAAATTTTTCCATATTTTTTATACTCTGGATAAAGTCTGAGAATATTATAAGTTTGCCACAAAGTTTGTAATGCTAAGAAATAAGGTTCGGAAAAAAAATGGATTGGACAGGAGTTCATATTACCACTAAAAAATCTCAAAACCGGATGTCCATCCGCATGTCTGTATTCTCTCTAGCTTGAGAACGCGTTGCGCAAGAAAAAACCAAAAGTATTTTCGTAAACGGGCCAAATTGTTTAACCCCTTTTACCCCATCCCACACATAATGATAAAATTATTCGAATCACCCTAATTCTTCCACCACCTCCCACATAAACTGCACTTTTTTATAAAATGCTATAAACCAATTTAGTCAGTACATAAAAAATTTATCGAGCTGAAATTCTGCGCTAAATATTTATATAGAATAGTTAGTTAGACCGAAAAAAAACAGAGTCCAGCTGCATTTCCCCATCCCATACAATATGACACAGTTTTACAACTTTACAAAAATTCGATTTTCTTCAAAAGTATGAATAGTACTGGTCTGTAATTTAAAATGTGTCAATTGAATGATCTTTATAGTTGTTTCTGATAAAGTCCTTAAGAACTCCTCACTGCTTGTATCACCTCCTATACAAACTGCACAATTTTCTCAATACCTAACAAATTTTTGAAGCTCAATTTTTGCAAACAACATTTTAATAGCAACTCTAGCGTGATATGAAAAATTACTACAATGCCATCACCCCTTCTACCATTCCCCATACAAAATTTCTGAAAGTTATAAAAGTTGCTCTTTCGTCTAGAGTATCGCATGATTGGGCTTTACGACCAATCGTAGTGCTGTTAGGTTTTTTCCAATTTTTGTTTTTTACAATCGATGACAGTCCGTACTTTGCTCAAAGCTCTCATTTGTGAACCATTGCGTGGTAAGCCCACTAACCGGTCATGAAGCCTAAAAAAGGATCGTAGTGAACGAAAAACAGTATTGAATGCGCTCGGTTTTATCGTTTTTTGAAATAAACGAATAGTTATATAAATAAACCAAATTTAAGCCAACTAATTTCAATAACAATAGCTTTGAAATTTACTCGCGCTACAAAACACACCAAAAGTTTTACAGTCGTGACTTAACAACCCGACTTTATATTTCTAATTTTAGAGTCATTAGAATAATACTCTGCAACATTTATCGACTTACCTTCATCTTAAAATTTAATTTATTAGCCATTTAAACTTTCCAATTTTTTCAAACAAATGTCGTACATACAATTGCAATTATGTAAAACAAGTAGCATACCTTTATTACAAAAAAGGCGCGGACATTCCCGCACTAATTATATTATTCTAATACAACGAATACAACAATATAATTAATGTTCTAATGCTTCTAACATTTTACCGACAATTGGAACAAAACTAAACTTTCCGAACCAAATTAACAAGCATTCCAACAACCACAAATTACACCGTATCTATCGCACGATTCTTTACAACATTGAGAATAAATGTTTGTAGATTGCCGATATATTGTATATTTCTGTATCCGTGGGCAATTTAGCCGCTAAGCATTATTTTTTAACATTTCTCACATATGTGCTGGGTTAATTTAATTTCCATACACATGTTCGGCGGTACATACCTACCTATTATTGAAACAAATATGATAAGTAAGAAAAAAAAAGACAATTAAATTACCGACGAAATAGCCGCAACTGCGCCATGAAATTAACATGCGCAATTGACGTAGCAAAGATGCGCGGTGGTCTAAATATTAACGGCGGATAGGTTGTGTCCAAAGTTGGAATCGTGTTAATGTCCTAAGGTGCGTCGTCCAAACGTGTATTACTTTGCTATAAAATGACGCATCCAAGGTGCATTTGGTAACGTATAGGTAATTGCAATTGCAATACGAGGAAATCAATGCGATAGATATTGACGCGGCGGACTAGGAAAGGCTTGTGAACGTGCGCAAAATAGTTGCAATGCAGTTTAAATAACGATAATTGCGGTACGTTCTAAGACGTTTCACGCTGCTTCCAGAACGCATAGTGCTGGCGTAGGTAAGTGCTGCGATTATTATTCGAGATACTTTTTAATCATGGACGTCAACTCGAGATTCGAGTTCATTCAGAAGCATGTCACAAATAAATCTGGAAATAGACCGCTTGCGATAGTTTGTTTGCCGCAAATTAATTGTAATGCCGGCAGATGTACGCATATGAAAGTAGGCTTAATTCTGGCGTAGCGCCAAAACCTCCAAGTGCCACTTTATGAACGAAATTATAGAAATGATTGCAAACCAAGATACCGGAGAATAAATCATACAAGATTTCTGTACGGGAGCGCATATTGTTGATGGAGGAATAGTGTAAAGTTTTTTTTTTAATTTTGAAATCATGCTGCAAAATGAGTTATTTGAATCATTATGGCTAAAATTATAGGCCTGTAAATAATACAATTTTTCTTATTAGATTTATTCGCAACTATAATTAGGTTATGTTTTAGCGATTTGACGTCGTTAAATTGTATTTTAAAACTAAATGCATGAAAACAACCCATTTCAAGAATACCCCTTAAAATAATTCCACTGAGTTAAAAATATCATCGAAAGTACTAAAAATAAACTGCCAACAAGTCGGGCGAAACTTTATTATTTTTGGGACAAAATGCGCATGCGTAGAAAGTCAATATGCAGGTTAGAAGGGTTAGGGAAGACTAAGTGAAAGGAGCTTCTTGGGCAGGGCAGTTCTCAATTTAACACTTTCCGGAAACGTTCAAAAGCTCCATATTTCATTCGTTTATTTATGCAAGTTTGAGTTTTCATGAAGGGAGGGGGGAGGGTGATAGTAAGGGTGGGTGGATGTTAATAGTTTCTTAATTGATTGCTTGAACCAAATCCAATATTCTGTGTATAGAATGTCAGTTTCATAGACGAAATTGCATAGAATTTTCATTGGATTCGGTGAATTTTAAATTCACGAAACCAAACATTTGTATGGGAGGGGGTAGAGGAGGTAAGGGAATCGTAAAATTTGTGATGCAGTTTTATTTCTTTTTTTTTGTGAGGTGCTTGTACAAAATTTCAAGTTTGTAGCTTTTAATTTGTTAGTTATTAGTTGATTTAATGAAATTGGTCGAAATCATACTTTTGTGTGGGAGGGGGTAAAAGGGCAAATGCTATCTCAAAACTTTTAACGTAATTTTATTTCAATTATTTTTGTAAGTTCTTGTGCAAAATTTCAAATTGATAGCATTTAATAGTTAAGTGATAATTGATTTCTTAGAAATGGTCGAAAAAAATTTTTGTATGGGAGGGGGTAGAAGTTTTAAAGATATTCGACCAGTTAATATTTTAAACTCTTGGAGATTTTTTTTAAATGCATTTCGCAAATTTTCAAGTTTGTACCTAAAAATTTCATTCAAAAATTTTCAGTTTATGTGTTTTTTTCATTGCACATGAAACACTTTGTGCACGTTAGACCCCCACTTCGGTGCATAACAATTTTGGAACAAATTATTATTTTTTTTCTATGTACATTAAATAGATGTGTCGACGTGCAAAATTCCAACTTTGTATCTTTTACCAGAGCCATAAAAAAATCACTCAAAATTTTCAACATTTTCGCTTTCCACCTCCCTCCCCTTACACCCCACAACTTAAATTTCTTACCAAAATTAAAGACTATATAGCTCTACAATCTGACAAATTTTCAATTTGATATGTGTACTCAATTTTGAGATTTGGTGATTTGTAGTTTTGGAAAGTGCGCCATTTTTTAAATGCTCCCCATTTCCCCCCACTACTATTATGTCCATATGTTATATTTTTTTCATATGCCACTAGTAAAGCTTAGTATTCGTTTCAAGTTTCAATTACATAGCTTAAGAGACAGTCGAGATATTAATTTTTAAGTGTTTTTCCTTGCACCCCCCCTGACCCTCCCCCTTACAAGAATTAGCTTCTATCTAAACTGATTCTAGTAGATCTTGATGCCATCTTAATGGTCTCAAAATATCAATTTTTTATGAGTAGTAATTTCGAAGATATAATCATTTGAAAAAAAAATTCGGCCGCCAATTGGTTCTTAGCCCCCCCTTTTCGCACCCCAATGGATAAAAAAATTAAATTATTTTTAAAAGTTGTCCCACAAACTCCTCTATATGTGTGTTGATTTTTAGCTTTCTAGCTGTAACCATGGTTGAGATATTTGAATTCGTATTTTTCGGTTTAAGCGCTCCCCCTGCCTCCCCCTGAACCCATACACCCCCCAAAATGGGTATCCGCCTGAGATCCGCAACTACCTACAATCTCTCCAAAAATGAACTTTCTATCTTGAAGGGTTTGGGAGTTAATGTGCGCTGAGCGTACACGTCGGCGTACGGCGTACGGCGTACAGACAGACGGATTTTTTTTTTTTGCTTTTTTAGGCTAATTTAGTCATGAAACGCGAAAAAAAAAAATTTCAGGGTAGCAAATTTTTTTTTTTTCCCAAGTCGATCACAATACTTTATTATTAAAATAATAAAGTAAAAATATATGCCAAAATGGGATACCATCGGCAAAAAATTCCCATCGAAATACTCTGGATAAGTAAAACTGGTGAAAAAACTGTATAGTTTTTTTTCCCGAAAATAGCTTAGGAAAATAACCCATCTCTAGATAAATTCACAAATAAAATTAGCACTTAACATAAGAAAAACTCAATCAGAAAAATCGAACTAGAGATATTTTATTTAAATGAAAGAAAAGATTTCCGGATTCTACACTGTTACGCTTTATTATTCGTGACGTTTCGGTCTGCAGTTTGATAAAGGTCTCAGCAGAGACCGAAACGTCACGAATAATAAAGCGTAACAGTGTAGAATCCTGAAATCTTTTCTTTCATTTCGAAATGCACTGTGAAAACATTCACCAATCCATATTTTATTTAATTTAAATCAGTCCAATGATAATTCTTTGTAGGATGCGATTCTATTTAATGAGATTTTTTCCTAGCTTGGTTTTTTTTACCCATAAAATTAAATTGTTGTGTAGTAAGTACTTATATTCAAATTGAACTTTTCACACGTAGCTCAATCAAAATCATACGCAATCTTATGCCATCCTTATATTTCTCCCCCTTTACTGATCATATATGCTGATGCTGTCACAAAGCAGCATAGTGTCTAGCCAAATCACACATAACGAGACGTTTAAAATTAAGACATGATTTGCAAAAGACAGGAAAAACTGTGAAAACGGACGCGTCTAAAAAGACAATTTTGAATGAGTTTTACGGCGCCAACGTTTAATGACACATAATGCGTCGAGACAACCATAAGATTATGCACGTTTCTTTATACCTCCAAAAAGAAACAAAAAAAAAGACAAAAAAAAGGAAAATCTACAAAAACTCCCATGTGGAAAATGTAAATTAAATGGCTCGATGAAAACTTGATTTAAACAAAAACATCGGTGGAAAAGAAAACACCAAAGCATCGTTACATACATGAAAAATGGATCTTATAAATCGCGACATCTTAGATTCGCGCACGCTAGCATCAGAAATATAATTGCCAAGAAGTTTTCTTGTGCTAAATACGCGCACAACACTTTAAGGCTACTTATACTTTGTGTGATACCTAGAAAATGTTGCACAACAACTCTCTTTAAATTTCTTTAAAAATATAAAAATAAACTACATAGGTAAATAAATTAAGTAGAAAATTTATGTAATGTTAGGCCCGGTTTTCAATTCGAGACTGAATGTTTCTTGGAAGTAATTAATTTTGGAGGTCAGATTGCGGAAAATTCGTATTTTCAGTTCTTCTTCCTTTGTTTGTAAAATTAATTTCGATGTTTTCAGATGTTCTAGGTAAAAGCGTATTATCTTAGAATTTAGCAGGAAATTTTTTATTTAATTCTGATTAATGGGGATTGAATTGGATCAATAAGATTTGATTAACTCACTTTTTACTTGATAATTTACTTTTTAATTTTGATTTATTTTCGAGTAATTTGTGTCGTCTTGACTAATAAAAACGCAAAAATGCAATGGAAACTTTGTGTTTTACAGTCAGGAAAAGCATTTGTAAAATCTAATTTAAAACATAACAGAATTATGATTGGGCGTAAAGCCCTTTCCTAGAGTATTGAATCTTGTCCTTGCTACTCCCTCGCAGTGACATAGGATATGCTCTGTCGTTTCTGAGTCTTTGAGACAGAGGCGGTAGATGGCGGTTTCCCGAGACCTATATTTTTGAGGTGGTGGTTTCCTCCACTGTACCCAGTCAATAGACCGATTAGAGTACTAATATCATTCTTGCTTAATTTTAGAATATCCTCCACTTTGTTTTTTGTGGTAGGATAAATTTCTTTGAGATTGACAAGCCTGAAAGTCTCTGCCAGTAGATTCTATGCTCTTGTTCAATCCACTCTCTAAGTATAAGGTTGAAGTATCCTTTTGGTTTTCAACAGAATGGCTCTGATTCAATAAAATTTGTTTCTGCGCCGTTTTTTGCGAGGTGGTCTGCCTCTTCTTTTCCCTCATTCCCACATTAATGTTACTTTGTTCCTTTTTCCCAAGCTGATTAGGTTTTGAAAACAGTCCAAACAAGCCTCGATCCGTGTTTGTTGGATGCTAAAGCTTTGAGAACTGCCTGACTATCCGATAAGATATAAATAGATTTATTGCGATGGGCTCTCCTACTGTTCTCTTGGATACATAGATCCATTGCAATAAGTTCGGCTTGGAAGATTGTGGCTTCCTTACCAAGAGGTTTCCAAACCGAGAAGTTAGAACCTATGACTCCAGCTCCAGTCCCCTCCGAGGTGCGCCAGCCATCTGTGTACCAGATGGTTGAGCCCTCTTCTATGCCATTTCTTGCGTTCTCTAATTATTACTTTGAATGGGGTTTCAAAGTTGAATTTTGTAGGCGTAGCGTCTGATAGAACCTCAATTCTCGGATTTTTTAAAATTTGGAGGTTACCTCTAAAATCCCCTGATTTGTAATTGTTACCCCTCTGTATGCGTAATACCGCTTTGATTGCCTCCTTTTTTATTTGGTGATGTATCGGAGGGATGTTTAGGAATATTTCCATTGCCGCAGTAGAGCAGGGTTTCATTGCGCCTGTGATACTAAGACAAGCTGGTCTTTGAATTTTTTGTAATTTATGCAGTGCTTTTTGTTGTAACATTTTAGATCACCAGAGTGTTGATCCGTATGTGACTATTGGGAGATGATTGCTCTGTAGCACCAGTAGATCACATTGAGTTGTTATTTTCTGCCAAATAGGTTTTTGCAGGTCCAAAACGCTTTTAATCCTTTGGCGTGAGTTCATTCTATATGTTTGTTCCAGTTGAGTTTGTTGTCAAGTATTACACCTAATATTTGACCTCACCTGAAAAGGGTAATGGTGTTCTATTTATAGAAGGAGGTGTTATGTAAATGTTCCTTCTATTCGTAAATGGTATTATCTCAGTCTTACTTGGGTTGATGTTCAAGTCCTTAGACTGACACCAGTTCATTATCACTTTCAAGACAGATTGTAGTCTTTCTGACAAAGTTGCATCATATTTGCCTCTTATGATAATAACAAGGTCATTGGCATATCCTATTAGCTCGTGGCCTTGTTCTGTTAGACGGTCTAGGACCTCATCTACTATTGACCAAAGAAGTGGAGATAATACTTCTACATGGGGACAGCCCCTATAGGTCTGTGCAGTCAATATGCTATCACCTAGATCCGCGGTTGCCAATCGACTTCTTTGCATGGCATGTATCCATTTTATCGTGACTGATTCAAGTCCTTTTTTCCCAGCTGCCGCTATTATGGCGTCATGTGGAGTATTGTCGAAAGCTCTTTCAATAGCTAGGAATGCACAAAGAGCAATTTTCTTGCAGTCTTCAGCCTATTCTATTGGTCTAACTAGACCGTGCAGGGCTGACTGTATTGGTTTGCCTTTCTGGTATGCATGTTGATTCTTATTAAGACATACTTTGCTAGGTCCTGTTCTTATGTAAAGGTCCACTAGTTTCTCCATCGTCTTGACGAAGAAAGAGTTGAGACTTATAGGGCGATATGACTTAGGCTGATCAATGGGATGACTCCCTGCCTTCGGTACAAATATCACCCTATTCTCCAAATAATTGGGATATATCCCCATATAAAACTTACTTTAAAGATCTTTATCATTATTGGCATTAAGATCTCTAACCATTTCTTCAGTAAAGCAGGGAAGATTTCATCTACTTCGGCTGATTTGTAGGGCTTAAAGGTGTTGATCGCCCACCTTATCTTTTCCGGAGTGAAGATTTTACCAGCAATAATATTGCTGAATGGAATTTGATGGTACATCCTTTCCTCTTCTTCTTACTCTTCATTATTATTTATTATAGTTTGCAACCTGGGAAGTGTGTTGCCAATAACACTTCAGGTGTTTCCATGCCACTTTTTGTTAAGGAACCATCTGATCTCTCTAAAAGTCCGATATGTTGGGGGTATGTTGATATAGGTTGCCATATAGGATCTGGATGCTTAGTCTTTTGTTGGCTGTTGAAACGGTTACAGGCATTTAGATGTACTCCCTGATTTTCTATAAATAAAACAATTGCTTACAAATATAAACGTTTCCAAAAGGATCGTGAAGACGTTAAGTTTTTGCCTTACGGCCAATAACCTGAAATTTCTACGCCGTTTTCGTTATAGTCCAACAGCCCTAGAACAAAAAATAACAACGGAAAGCGTGAATAGTTTGAAATACATGTAATAATAGTATACTGTGTAACTGTGACGAAGGACGAAAAATTTATTTGCACGGTTGCTGAGTTGTTGAACGAAAAAATAATTCGAAGATATCGACATAAACTTTGTGCCATTGGAAAGCCCTTGGGGAGCTCTTTATGAATATCTAATTTTTTCTTGCCGTTACAATCTGCTTTGTAATAATTTTACACAATATTTTATAATATTTATAACATCAATTTTCCGTTTTTGTGTCGAGAGAATCAAATTATCAGGAAACAAATTATATTTTCGTAAAGTGTTCATAGAGCGAATGCCACCAGATTTGTGTATCTTCCTCCAATTTGTTTATCCCAAAACGCAGGATCCGTTTACCACCGAGTTTGGAATTTAATTTTTCGTCTTAGTTACACCGCGTTCTATCGTTCTAAGCATTTCATGTCCTTGTCGCTTTTCGTTGTTCTTTTTTGTTCTAGGGCTCTTGCTCTCTTAAGCATTTCGTAGAAAACGCCCGGATTTGTGGCAAAACAATTCATGGCAGTTATTCTTAAATTTTAGGACAAAAATACTAATAGAATCTGTATTCACAACGCAGCCCTTATGACTTTATTACATTCCCCAAATTGAAAAGAACCATGAAACCAAGGCGTTTCGCCTACATTTAGGAGATAAAAAAGAATCATTAAAGGAGATAAAAGCCATACCGAAAATTGAGTTCGTAAAGTGATTCGAAGATTAGAAATTTGGATTGGATCTGCTTATTTTATCATCGTGCCTCGTAAAAACAAAATGGTGGTGGTGGTGGCTCAACTAAAAAATATACAAATTTCCGATAACTAATAATATATTTCTGTTTGATAAATCTTCAATAAAATATTTGATAAAAATGCCAATATGGAAAAGTGGATATGATGAAAAGTTTTTATTTTCGGAAGTTCATTTTTTTTATCCAGAGCTGTGGAGCCTCGATATACCGAACCTCAAGGGGAAAGAGAAAACTTCAAATTATCAAGGATTTCGATATACTGAGGTTCGATTTTTCGAGGTGATTTCTGTCTGACTTCGATGTAAAAGGCATGGGCCCGATCAAACCGCACCGATTTGAAATGTGTTTAAAACTAAAAGTTTCAATTATTTTAAATTGTAAATAATATTTTTATTTAATATGAGATCTTAGAAAGTAGTGTAAAAAAATTAATATTGCAATTCACCAGATCTGATGAAAATACGAACTTTCTGTGAAATCGTCGCTATCATCATCTGCATAGTGGTTTCATCCACTTTACTGACACTGTTCTGCCAGTGATGTAGGATATGATGGCGATTTCTGATGGTGGCTCCAGTCTTCTTTAAAATTTCTTTGACAATTGACCAAAATTCGACTTTAACATAAGTTCCGTCGTCCACTATCAAGCAGCCAACATTTTTGGTTAGAACATTGCCATACAGCTTTCAGGCTCGGTTTCTTGTCACTAGATTTTGCTTGTCGTCGCGGTTGGGCACCTTAATGGACTTAAAGCCAGCCTCTGAAAATATTCTTCTCACGGAACTCCTCGATGTTCTACTTTTTTTGTTCAAATCCCTCTGTGAAAGACCTGGATTATCTTTCGTCTTCCGAACTTCCTTCTTCACTATTTCCTTATCACATGTCCGTGATTTTCTTCCAGTTCTTGGGGCTCGATCAACACATTGGGTCTCCTTGAACCGATATATAATCCGGATCACTGTAACTGCGATTTCACAGTGCTGGATCCTTTTGCGATCACAGAATGTAAGGCTATTTTCTGCAAGAAAGTAGACAATTATTATTAATAAACTATTATTTTAAATAATATTATATATATAATATATTATTATGTAAATAAGAATTTTATGGCTAACAAAAGAATATACGAGGGTCGTTTGATAAGTCCCTGGCCCAAGTAAGAAAAAAGCATTTTTTCCGGAAAATTTTTTTTTATTTTTCAACATAATCTCCCTGGCGGTTAATACATTTGGTCCAACGTTTCTCAAGTCCTTTCATACCGTTCAAAAAGAAATTTTTGTCACAGTCTGCAAAAAATTGGGAAACGGCGTCTTTCACCTCTTGGTTCGATGAAAATTTTTGTCCACCGAGGTGAGTTTTCAATTTGGGGAACAAAAAAAAGTCACATGGGGCCAAGTCGGGCGAATAAGGTGGGTGGGCAACGATCTCATACCGCAAATCGTGTAATTTGGACATGGAAACCGCGCAGGTGTTGCAGCTCCATGGTTGACGATTCGCGTGACACGT
Organism: Chorisops tibialis; assembly: GCA_963669355.1. Lineage (NCBI taxonomy): Eukaryota > Metazoa > Arthropoda > Insecta > Diptera > Stratiomyidae > Chorisops > Chorisops tibialis. The sequence continues at coordinate 296,857,481 of OY770263.1, forward strand.
CAACTTAGAATGGCTGCCAAAAACAAACTGTTACCTACAGAAACCTGAAAAAATTCATGAGACCGTTCGAAAGTGCCATCTACCTAGCGACAGCAAAAACTTTTTCGTGAAACCACGTTTTGTCATTTGGGCCAGGGACTTATCAAACGACCCTCGTACATACATACATTTTTATACTTTAGATGAAATTTGAGAGTATATTGTGTTTGCCTTACCGTTTGTAACGCTAAGAAATAATGCTCGCACAGAGCCGCTAAGGGTACAGAAATATTTGTTGTCGCTCTAAAACTTCCATTCCAAGTTGCTGTCTGTCCGTCTGTCTACAGCATGACTCTCGAAAGCTTTGAGCTATAGTGCTAACATTTTTTTTGTGTCATTTTTAGTAAAAAAGAAACTTTAAGTTTGTGAACGGGCCACATCCCCCCACTCCTTCTACCCCCTCCCATACAAATGCATAATTTTGAAAAATGCATTTTTTCGATTTTCATTGAAACTAGCAAAGGTATAAAAACAAATTTTTGCGAGAATTAATTTTATTATAATTGCAATTTGTATTGAACATATTATCAACTTCACCTCACTCCTTCTACCTCCTCCCATACAAATTTCACGAAATTTTGAAATTTAAATTAAATTATTTTTCTTCGAAACTGTTAAGGTTATCAGCTTGACATTTTGCATAAAGTATAAAAATAGAAATATCAATAACGAGAAAAAAACGTGTTTTGATCCGTACACTCCGTCTACCCCCTCCCATACAAATGTATAATTTTTGTTAAGTGCATTATATCGATTTCCACTAAAACTAGGAAAAGTATAAACTTAAAATTTTTCCAGAATTGGTTTTTTAATAATTGCAATAAGTGCTAAAAAATTATCAGCTCCTCTTTACTCCATCTACCCCCTCCCATATAAATATCTGTATTATAAATTCAAGGAATGCATTTCTTCTTCGAACATATGAGAGCTATCGACTTTTAAATTGAAACAAAGTCTGGCGTTAATGATGTCGATAAGCAGTTTCAAAATCTTCTAAGCCCCTCCACTTCCTCTGCCACCTCCCATACAAATGCCCCAATTTCAGGAAAACTATGTTCAATTGAAAATAATGAAAGCTACAAACCTTAAATTCAGCACAAAATATTTTGCATACCACATTAGGTGTCATATCCAAAAATTACAAACCTTCCTCCTCTGCATTTACCACCTCCCATACAAAAGTCACTATTAATTATTCAAAAGAATTAGAGGTGACATATTTTCCGGTATATTGAACTCTTTCTCATTTCATCTAGAGTACCATATGATTGGGCCTTACGCCCAATTATAATTCTGTTATGTTTTGTAATTTGATTTCAAATACCAAAAGGCAATGCAATTTGACCGAGTCCATCCCTTAGAAGTTCACACTAAAATAACACTAAACTGTAAACAAAAGTGGTCTTAAGGTAGGGGTTACAGGTTGAAATATGAACGATATTCGTTCAAAGAATAAACTGAGTTTCGTCTAAATGCCATTGATTTTATCAAAACAACTTCGATATAAAGAGACTTTCCAATAAAAATTTCGATGCATAGAGGTGCGGCGCCAAGCCATGCAAAAACTGAAAAAACTTTTCTTTGTTGTGAAACTGCGTCAAATAAAATTCTTTGATTCGACTAAAAAGATTTTTAATTTTTTATTTTGTTGAGTTGAACTAATCCTTCTATCACCTCCCATACCAAGATACTTCGATTTGAAGTTTGATCGAATTATTTATTACGCTAAATTAGTGAAAAACACTCATTATATTCAAAATAGCTACATGCATCTGTTGTTTTTCTTCGGTTGGATATTGTGCATTGATCTAGTTCATATTTCCTCTCCGTTATTTTGACAAACAAAATTAATAAATTTAATATACTTTTTCTTTGAATTTAAAATATGGGACAATGGCCATAACCAATATTTTCTCTAAATTTTGAACTTTTCTTATTAATTTTTATTTCGTAATTCGTATAAAATGGGTAAATCTAGCTTCTTCTAACTCAATATAAAATGATATTTTTAGCACATAGGCCGGTGTATAGAGAGTATCATGCACGCGACTATACACTCTTAATGGAAAATTGAAAACGTAAACACAATCTTGGAGTGAATCGGTTTGGCCGGCCTTATGCGAAAAAGTTAATATGTGCGATCGGGCCAGCACTGGTCTATCCAAGCAGTAAAAATCTCAAAAGATTTTCAAGTTCCACGAATGTATAATAATATCTATAAAATTAACGAGACAACGTCGTCGTTTTCGTGAGAGCAAAGCCAAAGTTTCATATGAAATAATGATTCAATGCGGTGTGCGCGCGCTGCGCGCTAAACGAAAAAAGGTCCAGCCAGCTAGCTAGCTCAACATAAGATCAAGAAGACGGCCTAAATATGAAGAAAAGCGACGTCTTTCAGTCGTCTTTCGAGCATTGATTCAAACCGATCATTTATAGCGAGAGAGAAAAAAAAGCGCAAATTTTTTAAATAATAAATGCTTTCTTTTTTTTCTGCTCGTTCAATCGAACCAATAACGTAACTGAAAACAACGAAATTAACGATCATTTATCAAATCCTAGCGATTTAGAGAAAGATCGCGTAAATATTTATTTGTACTGAAAGTTTGAAAATATCGGAAAACTTAGTTATTTTTGTGCGGTTTTATCGAAACGAGTACAAGATTTGTTTTAATTGAATGCTAAACTGATCGTGTAATGATGTAGAAAACGTAATGTTTCTGTTATGTGATCGTGTGTAGAATTCTAAGGCTGTATGTGTTTGATATCGGCGGTTTTTGTTGATTTTTTTTCGTTATCTTTTATGATGATGTGACGGGGGCGAGTAGAAAATGACTTTATCAGTCAGTGTTAAACAATTTGTGTGGTTTTATTGTTGATTTTTTTTTTTACTAGAAAGTTTGATGGGTGTTTTTCCACCAATTCTACACTAAAAGCTCTACAAGTCTGATGATAAATTGAATATTCTAGAAAATTTTCATAATTTTGTACCGAAAACTTCTATCGTCGATTGGTTCGAAATTGCTAATTTACATTATTGAATGAAATTTTTCAAGCAATAACTAGTCAGACCTGTTCGACGAACGTTTAGGTGATAATGTAAATATCAACTTGTACCGGGTAGAATATGCCATATTAGTAAGCGTTAATTAGCGTTTTAATATTTGAATATGCATCACATCCTTTTTAATATCGGGTTTATGAAGTAATTCTTCAATTTGCAATAATGTGAATGAGGCGGTTACTATTTCTAGTAATCTTATTAAAATTTTCAGTGATCATGCCTAATAAAATCTTCTGAGAGTAATTACATCAATTTATTGGGAGAAGACTACGAAAAACAAAGTTGGTTTAATAATATTTCCCAAATAAGGACTGAATTTTGTTAAGCTAAGATCTAAATTAGATGTAAGGGTTGGACTGTGTAGAAAATATTAATCTAAATATTGATAAAAAATATCCTTGCAGATTTTCAATTTTGATAATCAAGTTGCCATTCCAAGCAATTTTACTAATATTTAGAGTAGCTGATTTTTAGTGTTCGTATATTTTCAAGAAAAAAATTTTGCTGTTATTTTAAAATATTCTTTCCAAAAAAGGACAGATCTTATTTTTTAACGACAAACATCTTCAGACCGGAAACGTGCCATTAGTCTTCTTATTTATGACAAAATCTACTTGCAAAGAGAAAATATCAAAACTAGATAAAAGTTCAAGAAATAAGACTTTGCATTAATATTGCGTGCATACGACTCTGGTTCTCTGAATCTCAAACTCTACCAACGCAAAAATTTTTGTCATTTGTCAATACAAGAAAAATCCAAGTTTAATGCAGCAGAGTGGATAAGTCCGTAATGGTTTTCTTATGGTCGGATCTTGTGGTGTTTATTGATCGTCTTGTTGGCAATATTTACCGCTGAATATTTCTTGGAATTATTTTAGGTAGAGCATAATATAAATGAATTTCCGTTTTACATTTCGTTTATACCTTTTCAACTTTCTATACTCTTCGATAATTCTTCTTTTTTCTTATTTTTTCTTATTTTTTTGTTTTTCGTTAAACTAAAAACCTACGCGCAAAACAATATATTGCAAAAAACGAGGTTAAATCGGTCTGTAAAGTTGTCTAATCGTCAGATAAGATATAAATATTATAGACCCGAGTCCATATTATTTTTATTCATAAGAAAAATTCAACAGCATACTAAACGGATGTAAGATTTTTGCTTGTTAGTATCCGCGAAACCTTGCAACGCTTCTGTTTACTTTCCGAAATTAGAAAAAATCCCCCGAAAATTCGCAATAAAATGATAACGAAAAACAACAATATTTTTCGATATTTTCAATAAGTCAAAAAAAAATTATCGTTTTTCATATCGATTAGATAAACGTCGCCGAAAGTATTAAACAAGTTAGGTCAGTGATAGACCAAAGAAATTCATTGCTAGAACCGATAGTGAAATAATTAAGAAAACAAAAATTTACAAATAAAATAAATTTTGGAAAAATTACAGTGATTTTCAATTTTTGAAAAATATTAAGATTTGTGTGATCGAAAAAATAGCGATATCAAAGTGACCTACCCACAAAATGGTTGTAACACGTAATCCACCTCCACCAACAAGATCGCGGCTCGTTTTGCCGAGAAATTATCAGGTAATAAAAAATAAAGTTCTTATTTCCTGTTTTTTTTTTTTTTGTGTAGCTCATCAGACATAGTGATAATTTGGTTAAGATATCGAACAAGAACATAGAATATTTCGGGAAAGTCCCGTAAGTAGGTATGACGGTGTGTTCTTAATATTTTGAATGTTGAAATAAATTTAAGATCGAAATTTTTGCGGTAATTATATTGAAAATCTTGATCTTCAGTTTGCTGATTATGAGGTCTAAGCCAGCAAAATTTTACGAAAATATGGCAGAATTTAAAGAATTGTAGTAGTAGTAGTAGTAACGTGGACGATGTTTTGTAATCTTGTGTTAATAATGGAAGTAAAGCTTTAAAGCAGTGAAATTAAAAAAATATCGGAAAATATACATATAAAATGGTACTAATTGTGTTCTGGTGTAATTAAGCCCAATATCGAAAGACCTATCTTGAAACTTGCATATTTACGGCATATCCCATAATCGAAGGACAAAATAATAAAATTTAAGAGTGGCTGACACTCGAGAAGCTAGGTTGTAGCCTAGTGGGTAGCGTGTTGGTCTAGTAATGCGAAGGTTGTGAGTTCAAATCCCGGTCGACGCAATATATAATTTCAGCACATTGCTTGCTTGGATACGCCTTGGTCACCTCAATCTACGAAAATTAAAAAAAAAAATTCGTCGATAGAGGGTTGTGCGAAGGGCTAACAACCCTTCCATAATAAGTAATGAAAAATGTTAAGGAACTTGAATGTCGAAAGGCCAAGGTCCGATTTGGGCTTTAGCGCCATTGTGGAAGTATAAGGGAAACTGATTTACTATTATTTTAAATAACAATTCATTAAATATTTGGCTAATTAATATTTTTTTTTCATAACACCGAATATTAACTTAGGTGCTCATCCTTTGATGCATTGGGCGATGGGGTTGCAAGGGAGTTTCTGGAGGGGACAGCTTCAACTTTCAGTGGATGTTAAACTTGAAACACTGAATGTTGTAAGTTGATGGGAATATCTAGGGTGACAATAGTACATTCCCTAGTCTTGATGTTCAGGTGATGAAGGACTGATATTTCACTGTACGACTCTTGCTAAAAAATGTGCAAAGTTAACCGAATCAAAATAACATATCGATACCCTAAGTGATTATGCTTTGGGTAGACAATGGCTCAGTCTGCTTCACGGTAGCCTCACTCTTCCTTTCTTTTATTCGGTTTAAGTTGCAGTTGTTTCCACTTACACGTGTGTATATTCTAAATTACCAGGTGTATAATTTCAAATCCGGTGTTTTTTAATCAGAAAAGCATACGTTTTTTTCCTAAGAATAAATTTATTCAAAGTACTTGCCCTCGCTAGCTACAATTTTTTCCCATCTCTCGGGCAATTTGTGGATACCAAGCCGAAAAAAATTCCTCTTCTTTCGAGGCAAATCCTTCTCCAAGCCATTCTTGGACGTCTTTGTAAGAATCGAAGTGCTGTTCAACGAGCGCGTCGCCCATCGCCGAAAACAGGTGGTAGTCGGAAGGGGTCAGTTCTGGTGAATAAGCAGCATAAGGTAGCACCTCTCAGTTGAGTTTCCCAAAGTCGTTTTGGACCATTTTTGACATGTGAAATGTTGCGTTGTCGTGGAGGATTATTAATTAGCTTGTCATGTCTTTGTTGATAATTTGGCCTTTTTCGCGCAGAGCAAAGTACAATTTGAGCAGCTGTTGGTGGTAGCAGCGGGCACTGATAGTTAATCCAGGTTTCAACATCTCATAGTAAACGTTATCCTGCGAATCCCACCAAACGCACAGTATCACCTTCCGTCCGAAGCAATTTGGTCTTGGGGAAGATGTTGATGGTTGACCGGGATTAACCCACGATTTCTTGCGTATAGAATTCTTAAAATATATCTACTTTTCATCGCCAGTTACAATCCGATGCAGGAACGACTTTGTGTTTTGTCTGGCGAGCAAAATTTCGCATGTATTTTGGCGTCGTTCCATTCATGCGGCACCCATTTTCCAATCTTTTGAACCTTCCCCATGGCACGTAGATGCATGGAAATTGCTGGTTGAGTAAAATGGCTCGGTGAGCATTTTTTGCGATTGGGTATCGTCCTCGTCCAAAAGAGCCTACAATTGATAGTCCTCAACCTTCGTATTTCACGCTTCTCTTCGCTCAGGTCAAAATTTCCGCCTTTGAACCGACTAAACCAATCTCTCTGAAAGGCAGAGCATCCCGCATACGCTTTTTTTCTGGCACAAAACTAGACATGATTACCAAAGAAGAAATGTACGTTGTTGTACGAAATAGCTGATGATGTGCACTGATAAATATTGGCAGAAGTCTGGCTTGTTTATAGTATAGTTACTTCATGGGACATTAGAGGCGCTTTTCCATAGTTTGGCAAAGCTGAAGCCTTGTTTTCGGAGCGAAATTTAAAGAAAGTGTCGATTTTTTTTTGGTACGTTCTGAACATCAAGAACCGTTCGCAGTATGTAATACTTAGCTAAAAAGTCACAAACAAAAATTTTGAAGGAACAATTTATCTTAGGGTGCATGAAATTGGCAAAAGAAAACCACTAAACTCACCACGCCACGAATGGTGAAATGGGAACGGTGAATTCGCAGGTGTCGGTTGTGACATTTCTCTACCTCTTGCATGGAGTTACTCTAGTTTATAGTAGCTTAACACGCTTACTAACGCCATCTATGAGCAGCTGATTTAAGCTTATACAGATGGTAAGGGATTATCTGGTCGTGATCAGAGTCATAAGAAGTGAAAATAATTTTCCTATAGAATTTATAATGGAAGGTGGAGAATGGCTACTGCATGCTTGCTAGTTAGCACTAGAGATACTCGATACACACTAACACTTCTGTCCTAATAGAGTTTGGACAATGCCCTTATACCAACAGTTAAGACTGCGTTTAGAAGCACAAGAAGGCAACATAAGAAATACGAAATTCGGCCAAACTTGAGTTTGACCGATTTCAAATTTACGGATACGAGCGAAAACTTGCGTTAAACTACAAGTTTTTGAATGGAATTCTCATTAAAACCGAAAATGAATATGACTTTCATAAATAACAATTCAATTTGATTGTGTTTGAATTGAGAAAATTCAAATTTCGGACGAAATTTCCCGCGCAATCGGGGTACACCCCATGTCCAAACTCTATTAGGACAGAAGTGTTAGTGTGTATCGAGTATCTCTAGTTAGCACGGCTTACCACGTCGGCAACCGGGGTAGATCTTGCCATCTCCTCCACGAGATAAATTCTACATGTAGCTTTTGTTAGTCTAAGGTGGGACCAAATGTACAGGTGGCTGAGGGCCCATAGGAAATTTCGAAAAGGGCAGAAATGTGCTTTGTATGCACAAAGACGAACTACTTTTTTTTGTTGTTCAGATCTAGAATTTTTAGTTCTGAGAAGTCTTGGTGAATCGGACATCTAGTAGGCTTCCCAAGGATTTGTTTAATAGCTGTTTTTTGGACACCCCATCCCAAAATACCATATTGAAGAACATTTTCAAATAGAACATGGCATATTGATTGCAGTGTCCCAATCTCCATAATACTCCTTTAGTGACGGATACTAGGAAGAATATTTCGAAGTTTTTGAGAAACAAAATTTGCCTGATTCCACCATGTCAGATTATTGCCTATAAATTATTCCTAGGTATTTTATAGATATGGCCACTTCAAATTGTTAACTGCAGCAGTAGATATTGTTCAAATCATAATCACTGGAGTGAACTGTAAGCTTCAAGATGTTAATGGAACTTCCTTACTATTTACACTATAATTCATAAGTTTTGACTTATTAATATTTACTCTCAAGCTATTTGCATCAAGCCATCTTTTCAGTTTAGTAACGTCATTTGCACCCTCATGATATTCTTCTTCAAAAGGAGTAGGACTGCACCCCAAATCATCCTATTAATCAGAATTCAATTCATTCGAACATAATATTGATCGCTGCGCTTACGGTTCGGTTACGGTTCGGGATTTTAAATCAATCTCTACATTCTAGACAAGAATCTTTAATGTTAAAAACATCAAAGCTTGATTTATTATCAATATCTGTATACATCAAACTCCATCTCATTCCCAAACCTCAACATATGTTCCAATTTATTTCCCACATAATTGTTCTAATTACTAATTAACATCAATTGGAACCATTCAACCAACTAATAAACAATCAATTACAGAATGTACCCAACTATAACTATGGTCATTTACCGAAACGCATCTAAACCACTAATTACTCTCACCGAACTGATTGAAATAAATCACAAAACTTGTAAGATTCGCGATAGACTCGATTAACTTATAGTACTGCTTCAAAGAGTTCCGAAGTAAACAACATAGAAATAAATTAGGTGTCTATCGACTAATTAGCGCAAAAATGCTCAATTGAATCGTGTCAAATTGAACTCATTGAACGCGTCGTTGACCCGACCTTAATCGTCGAATTGACCGATCTGAACAAGTGCTTAAGTGTTATGAAGACAAGGGCTTCAAATTCCTTTTTTTTTACAAAATTGTAACTTTATGGTTGCATTAACTTACAATTTGTTGAGCCGTTTGTTGTATTGGCGATGCCATCTTAGGGTCACCACTCAATTAATTTCTTGAATGCTGAGTATTGCGGCGGTGTTTCCTATTGTTCCATTCAACTGTCTTAACCAGATGATGATGGATTTATTGGGTGCGAAAGTTCACAGATCGCTAATCAAACAGTATTTTAGCTGTAAAAGTGAATTCGGATGAAAAATGGATTTTATAGTTGTTAACTGGGCCATACGAGTAGTTTTGTAGTTTCTTGCTAATTCTATATTTCTGGACTTCGGAGATAAACTGCGCTATGTCATGGTATTTAACTTTTCGGTACTGCAATTAAGATGCTATTTATTTAGCCCAGCAGGACAATCATATTTTATGACGTCATTAACACGTAGCGAAGTTTACCTCCAAGATCCAGATTTTTACTCTAGGTGCAATCTGAGAGTATTATAAGGTTGCAATAAAGTTTGTAAAGCTCAGAAATAGGGCTCGGAAAAAAATTATTGCACGTTCTTAGGAATTTCAAAACCGGACATCTGTTCATCCGTGCACTCTTTACCAATAAAACGCCTTGAAACAAAAAGTTAAAATTACGTGCAGCTTATTTTTAGCAATAAAGTAAGGTTAAGTTTTTGAATAGGTTAAATCGCTCCACCCCTTTTCCTAGATTTGACGAACTTTCGCAACTTCTAAGAAAATCGTTTTTCTTAGAAAGGGCAAAAATAATTGATTTGCAATTTGGAATACATAGCCAAAATTGAGTAAATTTCGTAAAAACAAAGGCGGCAGCATAATTTCCCGATGACTCCAAAGACCTGTACTAACCTGCTGAACAATCAGAGCTCCGCCCATCTTATCTCTCGAAACCTTGGCAATCCTATCACAGAAAAATCAGCAAGACAGAACTTTATGCTCTGGCACCAGAATTCGGACGCATTTTAAGGATATTCTGGCTAGAAGTGATCTCCAACGACGAACTTTGGAGTACAACTGGATAGACTAAGATAGGCATTGAGATTCAAGGGCGGAAGTAGCAGTGAATCGCTCACACTTTGAGGAAACCAGAGCAAAACATAGCCAAACAGGCTGTGGATTATAATCCTCAAGGAAGACGTCGATTTGGTCGACCATGTAGCACATGGAAGCGAGCAGTTGAGCAGGAGGCCAGAGGAATAAACAAGTCCTGGCAACAGCTTAAGGCCGATGCTCAGGATCGCGTCTTGTGGAAGAGAGTTGTTTCTGTCCTATGCCCCTATAGGGGGTCTTAACAGGAATTTGATTGATTGATTGACAAGACTTCGACCCAAGTCAGTTCTGTAAGCCGAAGAATATTAAAGGGATCATTAAACGTCTTAAATCAAAGAAAAGCGCAGGATTAGATAGTATCCACAATATTCTTCTCAAACATATCCCAGAAAAGGCCTTGTTTTACCAAGTGCTATATACAACTGCACTCTTAAATTAGGCTACTTTCGTAACAAATGAAAATGGGCACTAGTTATTCCCATCATCAAGCCAGGAAAAGATTCTTTTGATGCAGGGAGCTATTGACCAATAAGTCTGCTGTCTTCACTGAATAAAATTTTGGAGAAAATAATATTAGAGAAAATAGAACTATATCGAAAGCCAATCACTTGAACACCAGTTGGGATTTTGACCGGGTCACTTAACGAATCACCAGCTACTCAGAGTAGTTAGTTCTATAAAAGATTTCTTAAGCAAAAAAGAATCCATTGGAATGGTCACCCTACCTACCTTCCCCACATTGAGAAGGCTTTCGACTCTGGCACGACGGCCTTCTTTTCAAGCTTATTAGTCTGTCTTTTCTAGTCTATCTAATAACAATCTTTTAGGCTTTCCTCACAAAAAGAAACTTCCAGGTGAAAATCAAAGCCGCCTCGTCAACTTACCGTTCGATACCAGCAGAAGTCCCCCAAGGCTCCTCGCTTAGTCCTATTTTATATAAGACTAGCAAACGCCCGCGACTTCGTCCGCATAAAAATCGCAATAATAAGCAATTTTTGAGAATGTAGTTAGTAATACATTATGTGGGATATATAATCTGCTTACTTTAATGGCTCTTTGAATACAATGTTCTGTATTTTGTTGGAATCAGAACCATAAATTATTAAGAATGATACCATGGTACTCTCATTTGAATGGGAGAGGCTTGTGATCAAATCAATCCCGTGATTTGAGATCATATATGTACGTATTGAAGAGCATTAAGGACATATGAATAATTATAGCTTGTGTTAATTAAAAAAAAAAGCCCAAATAAAATAACATTAAGCTTGAAAACGTAACAGGACGTAGAGTCCAATCATACGATACTGTAGATGAAATCGAAATTTTTGTGATATATATTATGAAATTTTGTATGGGAAGTGGCTGCACTGAACTAATTTGTTTCACATCATGCTAGCGTAGCTATAAAAATGTTTTGTACCAAATTTAAGCTTTAAAAATTGAGTAGGTACTGAGAAACTTAGTGCATTGAATTTAATGAAATTGTGCAATTTGTATGGGAGGTGGTAGAAGGAAAGAGGGTTTTTGGTGATATTTCGAGAAACAACTATAATCATCATGCAATTGATATATTTCAAATTTTCAGGTCTGTATCATTCGCGCTTTTCAAGAAAACCGAATTTTTGTAAAGTTGTGGAATTGTGTCACATTGTATGGGAGGGGGTAGAAGGAGTGAAGGTACTCGGTTAATTTTTTCCCGATATAAATAATGCTAATTAAGGATTGAGTACAAAATTTTAGCTCGATGAAAGTTATATGTTTTGGGAAAATTAGTTTAGAATATTTCATGAAAAAGTGCAGCTTGTATGGGAGGTGGTGGAAGGAGTAGGGGGTTTTAAGTGACTTTTTGAGAAGCAACTATAATTAATTTGCAATTGACATATTTTAAATTTCAGATCAGTAACATTTACAGTTTTCAAGAAAATCGAATTTTCGTAAAGTCGTGGAATTGTGTCATATTGCATGTGAGGGGGTAGAAGGAGTAAAGCTACTCGGTTAATTTTTTTCCCGATATTAATAATAATGCAAATTAAGGATAAAGTACAACATTTAAGCTCGATGAAAGTTACACGTACTGAGAAAATTGGTGAATAGTCTTTCATGAAAAAGTGCAGTTTGTATGGGAGGTGGTGGAAGGAGTAGGGAGATTCAAATAATCTGTATACCATAGATCTTCTTTCTTCAATGGCGCTACAGCCCAGCCATGGTTTTGAAGAAAATTTGATTATTATATATTTTTGAAAATGAGCTATTTTGTATGGGAGGGGTTAGAAATAAGACCACACGCAGATTACATCTCGGTGTACATCTAATAAACTGTGAAATTTTCATTACAATCGGTTTAGCCGTTTTTGCGTGAAAACCAGAAAGACAGACCGAGAAAATTTTTAAAAACGTGTGTTTCTGCTTAGTTATTGCTAAAATAAAGCAAAAAAATTATTTATAGCCATTTATAAACAAATAACAGACAGACACTACAATTATATTTATATGTATAGATGTACACCTCGGACATTCCTAATAACACTAACTGCCATTTGGCCACATTTGCCGCCGACACTGCGCTTACACCGCCTCTTCTGACCCAACATAATCATCAACAACTTGCAACCACAACTTGATAATTTCGAAAAATAGTTTAGCACCTAGAAAATTAAGATCAATGAGAATAAAACACCCGCTAAAGTTTTTCACCAAGAGGCTTACTACTAGATATCTTTCTCCCTCCTATATTAATGTTTTTGGTATATCTACCGAGTGGTCAAATAAAGTGAAATACCTCGGTCTATTTTTTGATAAAAAAGATTACCTTCCACGAACATATTTCCTATGCAACATCCAAACTGACAAAGGCGATCCGCATCTTATCTAGGAAATCAAAGCTTTCCGTGAAGAATAAACTGCTGTTATTTAAGTCAGCCATCAGGCCTATGTTATTATATTGCGCACCAATCTGACAAAGTTGCGCTGTTATCCACAAGAAAAAACTGCAAATAATTCAAAATAAATACCTCAAAATCATCTTCGATAAACCTTGGCATAGCTCCACTTCAGATCGCTCAAACCCCTTGAACTTACCCTATTAAAACGAACCGCAAAATTTAAAGAAAAATGTCAATTTTCAGAAAATCCCCTGATTGATTCAATCGCTAAGTAGAATGAAAATGAAATCTCTTATTAAATAGTTTTAAAGTCATCCATAGTTTTAAGTTTTATTTATATCTATAACAAGGTGATATCATGCTTTCCGTTTTCCTTGACGTTAAATAAATTAATTATATACACAAGAACTCTCTCTAAGGCACAAGACAATAGCTATCATCAAAAGTTGAAAAGATGTTAAGTCTGAACACTGTATCAAATATTCCGAGATTAAGCACTATTTATAAAGAATGGATTCAATAAATAAAATAAAATAAAAATAAATAAAATTACAAAAAAAGTGAAGTAATTAAAATAAAAAAAAAATTATTTAAAAATTATTGCAATTCCTCCACTCCTTTCACCACCTTCCATACAAACTGGAGTCTTTCATAAAATGCAAGAAACACATTTTCTTAGTATGTAAAAAATTCTTCGAGCTCCAATTGAGTGCAAAATATTTAAAGTTGCAGTATTGGTAATAATATAATAAAAAAAACTAACCAATTACGTTAATTTCTTCTTCAACTATCGTACAAAATTACACAATTTCACAATAATTTCGATTTTCTTGGAGACTACTGATCTGAGATTTCAAACCTGGCAGTTTTACACTTTCACAATAGCAAATAAAATGTTAAGGAAACTGAAGGTCGACGGACCAATGCCTGGTTTGGGATATAGTGCCATTGAAGAAGAAGAATTTTTATAAGGATTATAGTTATTTCTATGAAAAACATTCCTCAATCAATCTGCTCACTTCTTCCATCACCTCTCATGCAATTTGCACAGTTTAACGAAATACAATAACAGTCTCAGTACCTATACAATTTTGTGTAAAGTATTTTGATTAAAGTTGTAGCATAGTTCAAAAAAAAAATAGTTCAATGCCGTCACCCCTTCTACACCCTCTATATAATAATTTCTTAAAGTTATAAAAATCTATATATCATCTACAGTATCGCATGTTCAGATTTTACGCGTCTATCTCTTATGTTTTCTTTTTTTTCAGAAATATTAAAATTAACCAATTTTGTTTTCTTTCTTTTACAGGTAAGTGATCGAGACAAAGTCCTGTTATTATATTAGAAATTATTTTACAAGGTAACAAAATTATTTTATGAGATCAACTTAATAAAAAAAAATCGCATAAATTCGAGAAAAATAAAAAATCTGCAAAATGATCGTGAGTAAAAATGACGCCTGAACATCAATGTCTTCGTGTTCTGACGTTCACCAGAGCCATTTTAAGACTCCCCCATAAAACACTATATAGTTGTTGTTATGCAACATATAAACACGCTGTCTGGACATCACAAAAATCAAAAGGTTATTTTTATTTTGAATTTTCTGCGGTATTTTTATAGATATTGCTCGTAAGTTTAGACAATAACAAGTATATACACGTTGTTCGGAAGCTGGGGAAGACACCCCACGGGCCTATTATAAAGTTAGATAACAGATGTTAAATAGAACTACGAGATGAAATTTTCGGTTAGAGATAAATTTTTTAATAAAAAGTAAAAGTATTCAGTTTTCAAGTATATGAATGAAAATAATTTTTGTTTTTAATTTTTTCATTATTATAATAGTTTAACCCTCGGTTGTTAAACATGTTTTTTGAA
This sequence comes from Chorisops tibialis, assembly GCA_963669355.1. Classification (NCBI taxonomy): domain Eukaryota; kingdom Metazoa; phylum Arthropoda; class Insecta; order Diptera; family Stratiomyidae; genus Chorisops; species Chorisops tibialis. Next base: position 296,872,517 of record OY770263.1, read on the forward strand.
CCCGTGTCTTTTTTAAGCCCTTGTATCGAGCAGATATCGCTATAAATGTGTCAAAATATAGGGTGGTCCAACCAAAACGCACGATGTTAATTTCTCGCGCAAAAGAGCCATTGTTTCGTTGGCTGTGTGGCAAGTGGCACCATCCTGTTGAAACCACATATCGTTCAGGTCCATATCCTCAATTTCTGGCCACAAGAAGTCCATTATCTCGCGATAGCGAGATGATAACGGTAACTGCTTGGCCGTCCTCATTTTCGAACAAGTACGGCCCGATGACGCCGCCAGCCCATAAACCGCACCAAACAGTCACTCTTTGTGGATGCATCGGCTTTTCAACAATCACTCGTGGATTCTCATTTGCCCAAATGCGGCAATTCTGCTTGTTAACGAATCCACTGAGGTGAAAGTGTGCCTCGTCGCTGAAGATGAAGATGATTTGAACGCTCATTTTCGTAAAAAGCTTCAACAACCTTAACGCGGTGCTCAATTGTGTACCTCTCCATGGTTGAATTTGTCAAACACTGAAACAAAGAAATGTCAAATTAAATTGGGCGAAAAACTTGACGTTAAGGTGTGACTCACAATTAACATCGTGCATTATGGTTGGACCACTCATTTCCATTTGTTTTATTTGTTTTTGGTTCCAACCTTTTTTTGAAAAGCACATTAGTTTCCTAAAAATTTCACCTGCGGTTACAAGAATAAACACTTTTTGAAACACTAGTTTTACCCAGAAGTTTAATATTTCATGAGTGACTCCTAAATTTCTAGCTGTTTTTTTGAATTTTATAACATTAATATATTATTTTCTGAAAGAAACAACCTGGGGCCCCCACATGCAATTAAAAGTTCACTATACCATTCCTGATGTTCACCAAAAATTTGTTATACATTCGCAACTTGCCAGGCAACTTGCATGCAAGATTTCTTGCGCAAGTAGACGATCAAGTCAATTGCCAAATTAATATTCCCATGCGAATAGAAATCTATAGTACAACGACTAATCTATAGTTTTCGAGGGAAAAATATTATTTTTGAATGAATTTTCATGTCAGTTACGTGGCACCTTCGTCATAATCATCTTGTAACTTTACATTTGACAATTTGTGAACCTGCCCATTTTACTTGCATGTGGACACACCGGTTAATTGTTTTGCAGTAATCAAAATGAAGGTGCAGATGGAAGGCTTTTCTCGAACGGGACCCAACATGCAAATTTAGTGTGACAACTGCGTAATTAATCAGATATGTAACAACCCGCTAGGGTGGAGCCTATTGGGTAGCCTTTTGGTCTTTCAATACGAAGGTCGTGAGTTCAAATCACGGCCGACGTAATATATAATTCCAGCACACTGCCTGCTTCGATATATGTACCTTCGTTACCTCAATCTACGAAAACGTAAAATTCGTAGATAGGGGGTTGTGCGAAGGGCTAACAACCTATTCACAATAAATAATGAAAAAAAATGTTAAGGAACCTGAAGCTCGGAAGCCAAGGTCCGATTTGGGCTGTAATGCCATTGTACTAGTGTAGTAACAACCTGGGGCTAAAATTTAGAAAAATTTAAAAGTAGACACTACCCACCTTCTCTTCCATCTGTAATTGATAAAAGTTGTTTCTTTATCGAATCAATTATACCTTGCAAATTTGAACGATCTTCAAATTTAAATTCCACTGTAAATCCTATTAACGTATTAGAATTCCATCTCGATCGCTCCAAACCCCAATAAATCGAGCTTGTTTCAAACCGAAAAGGACTCTCATTTTTAATCTTTGACCAAATAACCAATTATTTAAATAGCACTTAACCCGGGACAACATTGTTGTCGTTTATTTCAAGCCATAACTAGAGTGGTCGGTCAAGCCGTACGACTCCCATCAAAATAAATTGAAAACCATAACCGTAGACATTACGATCACTTAACTTATGTACCACGGTCTGGTTGGCGTATACGCGCTTATTCCGTCCATAAAAGCCTTGTTAGATTTTTTCTGTTTTGTTTTAAAGTGAAGTGGTCCTAAATTAACTTGGCGCCTCGCACTCCCAACAGAAACCATTCATTCATTTCTAGATTGTTGGACTTTTGCATAGAAATATACATTGTTTAGAATTGTTTAGAAAAAATAGTTTTCTTACATTTCGATTTATTAAAAATGACAGTTCGTCGTAGTTGATTTTACTTACATAAACATTCCAGCAGTCTTAAGGCAGCCTCCCTAGTGAGACCCATGAATCATAGGTTATTGCTACTTTGCTTGCGAAAGTACTGCAAAAAAATTGCGACTTTTCATGTCTTATTAGCACTTTCCTCTGAGTTACATAGCGAGAATCGTATAATTAATTACCTGACATTTTCACACAAATTTTTACGAAGGTATGACTCAAAATTTGTTTACATATTTTCCAAGAAAACGAAGCCGGCTTCAAGTTCATAACTGATAACAATAATAATGAACCGGAACAATTGTGTTTCTTCTCCTGCAATTACTTTTGTCAATTATTATTTGTTGTTCTTTTTTTTTATTGTAATTTTTATGAACGAATGACATAAGATCCGGCGTGTACAGTGACTCAATTAAGAATGACCGTGATTCAATGATGATTCGCTCATGAAAGATCTTACAATAATTTCATTGATAATTTTTTGATAGTCTCTTTAGATAAGTTGAATTTACGTTTTTTTGCTCGTGTACTTCTCTTGAATCCTCAACACAGTAATTTTATTTACGAACTAGCGATCCCCAATTTTTGAGAATGTAGTTAGTAACACATTATGTGGGATATACATATAATCTTATTAGTTTAATGATTCATTGAACAAAATGCTTTCTATTTTGGTGGTATCAGCACCATAAATTATTAAGAATGAAACCATGATACTCGAAATTTGTGTGGGACAGGCTCGTGATCAAATCAATCCCGTGATTTGAAATCATATACGTATTGAAGAGCGTTAGGGACATGTGAATAGTTGTAGCTTATGTTAACTACCAGATACAATGAATGAAATCGAAATTTTTATGATCTTAAGAAATTTTGTATGGGGTGTGGTAGAAGAGGTGATAGCATTGAATTATTTTATTTCACATCATGCTAGAGTACCCACAAAAATGTTTTGAATCAAATTTTAGCTTCAAAAATTGAATAGATAGTGAGAAAATTAGTGTCTTGGATTTAGTGAAATTGTGCAGTTTGTATGGGAGGGGTAGAAGAAGTGGGGGCTTTTAGTGGTTTTTAGAGAAACAACTATAATCACCATACAATTGATATATTTTAAATTGTAGATCAGTATTTTTCAAGAAAATCGAATTTTGGAAAAGATGTGATATTGCGTCACATTGTACAAGAGGGGGTAGAATGGCAGAAGCTAACGTGTTTATTTTTCCCCAATATTAATTTTAATACTAATTAAGGATCTAGTATAAAATTTGAGCTCGATAAATATTATACGTACTGAGCAAATTGGTTTATAGTATTTCATGAAAAATGGCAGTTTGTAGTGGAGGTGGTGCAAGGAGTGGGGGATTCAAATAATTTGTATACTACAGATATGATATATGAAAAAAAAAAATTCTAAATTTCAAAAAAATTTAATTATTATATGTATATTTTTGAAAATGAATCATTTTGTATGGTAGATGGCGTGGAGGTATTGCAATTAGACCAAAGGCAGATTACATCTCGACGTATACCTAATACACTGTGAAAGTTTCATTACAATCGGTTCAGCCGTTTTTGCATGAGAGCCGGACAGACAGGCAGACAGACGACAGACAGACAGAGAGGAATTTTAAAAACGAGTGTTTCTGCCTATTTTTTGTCCAAATAAAGCACAACACTAACTTGTAGCCATTTATAATGATAGTAACCTGTGTAAGTAAGACGAAGGTCGAAAAATTATTTTCCAAAATCAGTATCAAATGAGCCCACTTAGTGGGATGAAAAAATAATTTCAAGCTACAAACACAAACTTGGTGTCATTGAAAAGTTTTCGCTGAGCACTTTACGAAAATGTTTTTAATTTGTTTTGGAGAATGTTTTCTCAGTACAAGAAAAGTTTTTCGCATTTCACACTGCTATGCGGTCTCAAGAAGTTCATATTTGAGGACCATTTAGGTACACTTCCATTATTATTGACTTTAAAAAGACCAATACTTATAAGGGTGAAGGTTAGGGGGTACAAAGAAAACTACTTAAGAATTAATATCTCGACTATCTCTTAATTTATGTAATTGGAACATTTGATATATTAAGCTACGTGTTATAGGAGTATGAGAAAAATATCATTCGATCATAACAGTAGCAGGGGAAATGCAGATCATATAAAAAATTGTGCACGTTTCAAAATTTCAAACCGATATTTAAGACCGGACTTGGTCTGTAGCGCTATTGATGATGACGATGATATCTCAAAAATAAATACTCGTATTAAGTTGAAATTTTGTGAGATTATAGATCTCTATGTAACGCGCCATGGCAAAAGGGACCTTATCTTGCCGGAAGTAAGAACTGAGCTTTTGGTACCATCGAAAAATATACAAAATTCTGAAGAGAACGGTAAAAAAATCGCGAGAAAAGTAAAACATTGGCAAAATTATGAAAATTTGAATATTGGAGTTAAAAAGGGTAGTTTCGTGATAATAGATTTCGAAGTTTCACTATGCTCCCGGACGTATTAGTTGTCAATATAATTCCAACAAATAATGGTCTCCAAAGCTCACCCTATAATTTGTGTTAACTCCCATAACTTTCCCAATGCAAAAATCCAAAACTTGAAATTTTGACCTAAGCTCGTGTTTTGGCATGTACTCAACATTTTGCTTTGGCATGGTAAGGTCCCTTTTGCCAAGGCGCATTGCATATGATCGATAATATTGGTAAAAAAAATTCAGTTGGGAGAGGAGGGGGTGTACGGGGAGGTTGTTAGTATGCCGAAATGTCGAAAACTTTTACTAAGTTTCTTAGGGCTCCGGCAAAAGTAGTTCAAATTTTGCACGTGCATACATCCATTTAATATGAATAATGAAAGAATATTAATTTGAACCAAAACTGTTATGACTTCAGTGCGTGGGACCCTAACGTGCACAAGGTATTTCACGTGTAATAAAAAATGGATGATTGAAATTTGATGTAAAAAACTAGAAAATTTGCGAAATAAATTTAAAAAAAATTGTTTTGGATTATAAGATATTAGATGGTCGAATACCCTCACAACTTCTACCAGCTGCCATACAAAAGTATTATTTCGACCATTCTTAGTAAATAAATTATCACCAACACATTAGAACCATGGGTGTATCCTAGTGGGTAGCATGTTGGTCAACATTTCCAATTCCGGTCGATATATATTTTCAGTATACTATTTCCGTTGGTATATCTTGGCCACTTCAATCTACGAAAATGAAAATTCGTAGTAAAGGGTTGTGCGAAGGGCTAACCACCCTTTCACAATAAAAACTAAAATGTTAAGGAACCTGAAGGTCAGGAGCGCGAAGCCCGATTTGGGCTGCAGTGCCATTGAAGAAGAAAAAAAACATTGGAAGCTATTAACATGAAAATTTATACAAACATTTCAAAAGTTGTTTATTTCATTTACTTCTTCTACTACCTACACACAAAAGTGTAATTTCGATAAATTTCAATAAATCAACCAATAAGCAGCAAATTAAAAGCTACGAGCTTGAAATTTTGTACGAAAAAACGAAAGAATACTGCATTACAAATTTTACGATACTCCTAACTCTCCTACCCCATCCCATACAAACAGTTTGATAAAGGTCTCAGCAGAGACCGAAACGTCTCGAATAATAAAGCGTAACAGTGTAGAGTCTTCTTTCAGTAACAGTGTAGAGTTTTCTTGCAATTCCCTGTGACAATTCACTTTTTATTAAAAATTTAATTCATTTCTCTATCAACGACGTAATGCTTAATTACCGGCGAAAAATAACAGATTTCCACCACCACCATACTTAATTCTATACTGGCCGCATTCACTAGTAGTTAACGAAAGTATTTATAACGATTTGTTTTTAGTTTATATTTCTAAATTCATTCATATCTATTTTTTTTTAAGTTTTTATATGCCATGGTCTTACTCTTCTCATTCTCATGGCATATTTAATTTGTTTCTGATATTTCGTTAATGTTATTTTATTTTATGTAAATAGTCGCTTATTTTATATTTAATTGTTATGTTTTTTTATTGTTATTAGTTTTAAGATTTCAAGCATAGTTTAATTGGAAGCAATTTCTGTTCTCTGATTGCTAAATAAATAAATTGCTTATGGCGCTACCGGCTAATTGCGGTAAATATTCAACATAAATACAAAACCAATTACAACTAACCGAATACAAAATTCTTAGAAATCACAATAGAATGCCATGTTTGCAATAAAGCACTAAAATTTTACAACATAGCACATGTACGTACAACAGAATTTCAGCATACCTACAATTTAAAAGTCTACGATAAATCGAAGGAATTTGATTAGTTTTATACACGATATTCATCGGCTTATTTCAAAACTGAAAAGCCTTCGAAATACAAAAAAATATAGGAATACATACTACGTAGATACCAATATGCATCTTGATAACAGCGTTAACAGAATTTATTGATTATCGATGCATCAATGTTCACACTTACATAACATCTCGTATCTAGTGATAATGACAATACATTAGTCGGAAAATGATAGAAAAGATTTATATTTTATTTATTTATTCTTTTCGATAAACATTTTATCGTCATTGCATTACTCGATTTAGTAACACCATCAGGCATCATTCATCAATGCTTAATCTCTTTAAGATAGAACGCTGGGCATTTTATAACGAAAAGGTTAAAATTGTCATGATAAATAAAAAAAATTCTATTAATGTTGAATGATTAGCATCTATTCCGAAAATGGGAAAACACCTATCAAGAAACGTGAATCTGTTATTCGTGGAAGCTTATTTTTCTTTTATTGCCAATAATTTTTATTTTGTATTTTCACATCAGTTTTGAGTCACTAGAAAAAAGTTATTAAAACCTATAAATCGTGATGATTTTAATAGTAACTAAATTCTTACAAATTGGAATTTTATAAGCTGGAAAGAAAATGAGTGAGAATATTAAAGTAAAACTTTACGAAATTTAAAGTTATGATTTGAATGTAATATTTAGAGCAGATTTTTTAATTCGAAAAACTATAGAAATTTTTTGATAACTAAAACTGATAATATGGTGATTATCGCATTTTTTACAGTGTAGTAGTAAATGTGACCGACTTCGAAAGATTATCGCAATTTACTCACTGCACCTTTAAAAGAGCAATCGCATATTGTGATTGAAAATTGAAAAGAGCTGCGATTAGGAAAGCAGAGCTATCAGCTCATTTTCTCATTGCTACGAATCGCAGGATTTTGTTCGCTTCTCACCGACTGATAAAATCCAAGATCACCTCTCTGACCAAACCGCACTTCGCTTCTCACTCCAACCAAATCGCAGTCGCACTAAACCGAGTGCATCGATGTGCTCACACGCAACTCTTAGCTCACCGTTTCGATCAATGCTCATTGACTCGTTTTTCTGCTCAGTTGCCCAGTAATCTGTTCATCTGCTCAGTAACTTACTGATCTGCTCATTAAGCTGCTCATCTGAGCTCAGTAACATGCTCAATTGCTCCGTAGCCTACTCATCTGCTCAGGAAGTTTCTCCGTAATCTGCTTATATACTCCGTAACATGCTCATCTGTTTAGTAACCTGCTGAAACTTTTATCGAACAATAAAGGTCTCAGCAGAGACCGAAACGTCACGAATAATAAAGCGTAACATTGTAGAATCCGGAATTTTTTTCTTTCTTCCGGTAGTTACCCCGATAGGAATGACTTGTTCATTAAATTTTTGATAGTAGGAGTAATTGTGGCCGCACATCGCAACTGTAGGTGCAGCGTATTCCTCTTTCAAATTCATAAGGTCTGGTATACAGTCTCTTCTTCAAATGTATTAACTTCAAGTGAAGCTTTAATTCGTCGATAGTCCACTGTAATAAGCATACCATATGGTTCTGCTACATAAGTAGTATAAAAGTATTCAACAAATTTTTTGCAATGTCATCCGGTTCCGTTAGTAAGTCTTCTGATTGTTGATCGAGAAGTGTTGAAGGAATAGATGCTTTAGTAGATATATTGTTTCGAACATCTCCATAAAAGGTTTCATTACAAAAAATTTCTTTTCAGTTCACAACTAGTAATTTTACTTGATCGACAGATGGCTATTTCAAAGATATCATAAAATATATCCATACTAGTACTTACGTCTTCACAAGAATATAAGCTTGACCTCAAGCAAAATATTGTTGAGAATGTTACTATCAACCTTTGTAGATATTAAAATTTTTTTTATCAAAATTTGATTTAATTGTGATATTGAAAGTAAGTTTTGCGTTACATTCGATTAATATATTGCAGGCTTAAAAGTGATATCTTCAGACTTGTTGAAAAATATGTGGTCAATACATAAAAGGTTTATACTATCTGCTCTAGTTATGTCAGATAGATACTCATTAAAATCATAATTTGACAGATTATCCCAGAACTCAGCACTTGATGACGACAGGTTAGGCTGTGAATTATTTATATCAAATGGTTTTAATATCGTCTTGTGGAAAACAAATAATCATGCAATGAATTTATGAAGTTGGTTGAATTTTGACTAAGCGATCTGTATATACTTGTCAGACCAATGCTTATATTTTTCGGTAATTGCAATTCTAGATATAGAACATTTGAGTTTAATACCATTGACACATAGCGGTCCTAATTATAATTTAACTAATTCGTAATTTAGCTCGTCTTCATCGTTAGTAGATAGTGACACATAACACATTGTTAATTAAAAAGAGCCACTCATCTGTCATATTTTTCAAAACTTGAATTGCATAGCCAGTAGGAAATAAAGTTTCGCAAGGCAGACCACAAAAGAAGAAAAAGGATCCTTAGTCCTGTTTTGGAATCGTTTGCATGTCATATTTCAAAGCTGGTCGTTTAAATCAGCTTCAAAGATTTTATATAATTCAGAGCTGTCAGAAAATGACTTTTCTTCTTCTCTCTTGCATGAGAAAACTTTCATGAAAGCTCCAGCTCTAGCACAATCTTCATCGTTATAGCCTAAATTATGAGAAAAATGAGAGGATCTAGCTAAATGAGATGATTTAGATGAGAGCACTTAGCTGATGTGATCACTATTTTAGTAATTTAGCAAAATTAGTGTATAACACAGCCGTTTAATGATAATTTAGGCCTTAATTATAATTTACCTACGTTTTTGTCAATGGTATAAAATTTGATAGTCAAGACGTTCAATATTCCAATTACTGTGGACATAGACAGTAATTCCGTCACATGGGGTGACATGGCTACCCTTATTGTGTAAATTAAAACCGTCAATTTCCAAAAAGTTGCCAGTATCTTCTCTAATCCAAACTTCAGTCAAGGCCCAAATGTCGAAATACATTTTGATTTCATTTAATAAACATATAAACTCGCCAAAATGCTTCCGTATACACCTAACGTTCATGCAAAAATCATTAGAGTCATGTTGAAAAAATTTGGTTCAACCTGTTCTATTATGCTAGAGCCAAATAGTAAGGGCGCTAGTTTTTCAAAGGTTACATCCATTTTTTGAAAATTAAAATGTGTAAGTAAAACTACCTGATTCTAATCTATATTTGTTAGCATATCTCTATTTGTTATCATTACAGCTGTATCCTTTTCGGATTTTCTGGCGAATAACTAATTGTCCCTGGTCCATATATACTTAAAGTTCTTCTGTTTAAGTCTAAGCTTAACTTCTTTTAATAGACTCGTAGTGTATGGAATCAGATGTTCGGATAATTAAATCCGACCTTGACCTAGGCTGTTTTAATGAGTCCGTGTACTGAAATGCAGTCTTCTTTAGTTAGGGTATTAGGGCCATATGTACATCCAAAAATGAAATCTTATAGAAATATCATGCCAGAGCGAGTCAACGTTCGAAGCCTAATTATATTCAGTGATTTTTGTGAAAAATATTGGGTAATTAAGTACTGATTTTGAGAAATAAATAGCAACACCATTACCTCGCTGTCTTATACGATAATTTCTACATAATGAATAATCGTGAATATTTATGATATTGTCGTTGATTTTCTTGATTTGAAGTCCAAAGTGTATCTTTTCGTTATCAGATAAGACATACCTTTCATCTTTGTTTCAACGTTTTTAAAACTCTGCCAACTTTGCTTAGTTAGCAATATTTTTTTGTATCTTTACATTTTTTTTCCATTGTTTAGACCCTCTTTTCCAATTTTTTTCGAACTAAAACACAGTGAACGCATCAAATACGCGACTGAACATAAAATTAAGCTTGCCTAAATGTACATAGACAAAATGCAAATCAATTATTTAGGGTGTAAAACATACACCGCAACAACAGTTCTTTGGTTAATCCGCCCTTATGGCATAGCTTCGTAGAAGAGTATCTTGATGGCAGACGATGGCGATGTTATATTTTTATAAATTGCGATGAAGACCACCAGGGGAAGGTTGAGTGTCTTTTTGATGTTGTGAGAAAGGTGTCACCTTGATTGAATTCGCGAGTCTTTCTTGTTTTACGGAGTGATTGATTTATTCTTGTTTTGATTACCAGTATTCCTATGGAATCGTTCTTATTGAATTAGTTGCTCGCATTGAAATCGCTATTACTATTCGAATTCGCACTGAAACTAGAGTAAGTTCGGGTATTGTGTTGTATTGTTAAAAACATCTATTAGTTTATTAAAGGTTTATTATAATCTTGGTTTCTTTTTGTGAGTTGCCTGTATGGCCAGGCAACGTAATCGTTTCGGTAATGTTGCCTGTATGGCCAGGCAACGTAGACGAATCTTGTCTCTGGTCTCATTCGACCTTCCTTATATATAAATAAATTGCTGTCGCTGCAAAGCGAGGCTTTATGATCGTCATAGTACTTGATCATGTTACTGTCTGGCTTTATGATTACTCTGGAGTTGATCATCGTTACTCTAGAGTTGATCATATTACATGCCGTATTTCTTATACACTACTAGGCATTATTAATGCCACACTAAATTAATAATATAATATTGTATCTTAATATTAATACAATTGTATCTTAATATTACTACACCTCCCTTTTTAATAGAATGATCATGCATATGTAATTTTGTATGATCATTCTCATTTTTTTTGATTTATTTAAGTAAAGTGAGAGTTACAAAATATATATGTTTGGGATATTGTATATGTGTTTTACTTATACTAATCGATCTTAAGTAGTTAATTTTAATCTATTTTTATGTATGATTATTTTTTTGTTTTTATTTGATAAAGTATAGTTATTTCTATTATCTATGTCTATTATTTTATATGGGCCTTTATATTTTGGGTCTAGTTTATGTCCCGTTTCGTCTTGAACTAAAACTAGGTCTCCTATGTCAATTTTTTGACTGTTCGTATGTTTGTCGTAATTTTGTTTTTGTCTTTCCTTTGCTTTCTTTACTAGTTCGTTTGCTCGTTGTTGAGCGACTTGAAGTCGAAATTTGACTTCCTTTTCATATGCTTCGTGATTATATAAAGGTGTTATCGTTGTGTGTTGTATGAACTCATACATATGTGGTTTTTTACCAAAAATTAATTCAAACGGACAGTATCCGTGTACAGTTGACGGTGTTGTATTATAACAATACGAGAAGTAGTTAAGCCATTCATCCCAATCGTTCTTTTCGATTGATATGTATGATCGAACATATTCATTAAAAGTTCGATGGACTCTTTCTACCGCACCTAATGTTTGGTGGTGATAAGGGGTAGATGTGACATGATTAATTTTTAGCAATTTACAAAGTTCATTTAGTATACTGTTTTTGTACTCTGTACCCATGTCCGTCACAAGCGTCCTCATGGGGCCGTAGGTAAGAACAAAGTTATCAAATATTCCCTTTGCTACAATATTTGCGTGTTTACTGTGTATCGGTATTGCTACTAAATATTTAGTTAAATCGCAAAGTACTGTTACTGCATATTCATTTCCTTTTTCAGATTTAGGAAAAGGTCCTATTGTGTCTATTTGAACTACGTCGAAAGCTTTTATTGGCGTATCTGTTATTATCATGGGTTCTCTATTATGTTTCGTCGACTTATTTTTGCTACAAAGTGAACATCGTTTTACGTGTTTTCTGATGTCACTTGTCATGTTTTTCCATTGGTATTTTTGTTTTATTTTGTTCATCATTCGATTGACTCCTGGGTGGCCACCAGTAGTAGGATCATCGTGATATTTTTGTAAAATGTCGTTGATCTGTTTTGTGTCTTTCACATATGTTATTTTGGGCGTTAACGCAATTGTAATGTCTTTTAGTATTTTGTTTCCCATTTCTTTAAATTTCTCTACCCGGGTATAATTAAACAACTTGTCTCCTAAGGACAATTGTAATTTTACGATTCCTAGATTGCCGGCTTCTATCATAAGCCTAGAAAATAATTGTCCTAAGTCAATTTTCTCTTGAACAATCAGGTTTGTCGTATTAATAGAGCTACAAATTTTTTTTCCTTTTTTGAATAATAAATTCGGAGGATCAAAAATGAGCTCGACATGTCTTTTTACTTCATATTTGTATAGCGCTTCATATATTATGGGATTTTCAAGTGGACATTTTTCGATATTTTGTTGGTCATTTAATTTGTTTGTATTCTGTGTCTTTGACCTTGTTGTTACTTGAAGTATTTTACTTGCTTCTATTGACATTTTTTGTAAATCTTGTATTTCTATGCGGGATAGCGCATCCGCGGCATAGTTTTCTTTTCCTGATATGTACTCCACTACGAAATCATACTCTTCCAGATCAAGTCTTATGCGGGTTAGTTTTGATGAAGGGTTTTTCATTGAAAATAGGTATGTTAGAGGGCGGTGATCAGTTTTAATTAAAAATTTGGTACCATATAGGTAAGGCCTGAAATATTTAATTGCCCAATGTATGGCTGCTAGTTCCTTTTCAATTGTTGATTTATTTGTTTCACCTTTAGTAAAGGATCTTGAGGCGTAAGCGATTGGAAGATGCTTGTCGCCATATTCCTGACTTAATACTGCGCCACAGGCAAATCCGCTGGCGTCGGTAGTTACACAAAATTGTTTTGTAAAATCGGGATATTGTAGTATCTGTGGACTTATAAGTGAGTTTTTTAGGTATGCGACCGCATTACTGCAGTCGTCAGTCCATTCAAAATTGATATTCTTCCTACAGAGTCTTGTTAGTTTGCGAGAATGTTCGGCAAAATTTGGTATAAAACGTCTGTAGTAATTGCAAAATGCAACAAATCTTTTAACTTCATCAGCGTTTTTAGGGACTGGATAGTTTTGAATGGCATTATATTTTTTTTCATCAGGCAAAATGCCTCTGTCTGTACATTTATGCCCCAGGTAAGTCACTTCGTGACTAAAAAAGGTACATTTGTCCGGGTGCAATTTTAAGTTGTACTTCCTGCATATATCAAAAACATCTTTAAGATTTTCCAACATGTGTTTTTCAGAACAACCTAGAACGACTAAGTCATCCATGTACAAGAATGCTTGAGCGGGTGCTAAACCTGCGAAAGCTAATGTCATCATTCTTTGAAATGAATTTGGTGCTATTTTTAACCCATACGGCAACCTTTTGAACCTATATGTGCCGTTATCCGCTGTGAATGAAGTAATATCCCTTGATTTAGTATCAAGTTCTATCTGATGAAATCCAGACGTTAAATCCAAACAAGAAAAGTATTTGGCTCTTCCGAGCTGATCTAAAATATCGTCAATGCGCGGTAGTGGAAATTTATCCGCAATTAATTTTTTGTTTATTGCTCTGTAGTCAACAACCATTCGCCATCTTTTTTGAGTAGTACCTGGGAGAGATTTTTTAGGTACTAACAGTAATGGGCTATTGTAAGGTGATACAGATGGTTCTATTATATTATCTTTAACTAACTTGTCTATTTGTTTTGAAATTTCTTCCTTCTGGGTTTGTGGGATTCTATAGTTTTTTATGTAAACTGGCTCATTATCACTCATGTGAAGTGTTTGCTTGTAGAAATTGTTGGTAGTGATTGGTTCACTTTCTAAAGCGAATATATCAATATATTTAGAGCACAGTTTTTGCAACTTAACCATGACGAATTCTGGAAAATTTTTACTTAATTTTTCTAATTTTTCTTTATTATTGTAATTTTGCGATTTATTGTATATTAGGTCATAGTCATGCATATTTTCATGTTTTATGTTGACATTATCTATTGTTACATTTTTATCAGTTGTGTTGATTATCCTGATAAATGTTTGTGCTTTTGTAGTTATTGTATTGGCAATGTATACACCATTTTGTATTTCTTGGTGTGGAATGAAAATTTCATTATTTTCTGTTTCTATTTTTACTAATCTTATTACTTCTGACCGTGCAGGTACTGTTAGTGTGTTAACTTTAAGGGCATTGCGCATAGGAATGGCAATGTCTTCATGATAATCATCTGGTCTTAGTATTAACCAGTCTTGATTTATCTGATAGTCTAGAATGCAATTATATTTTTTTATAAAATCTAATCCTATTATGCCAGTGCAATTAATAGGAAAGCTGTCTGGTACTGCATGAAAATTGTGTTCAATGAGAAGATCATCACATATAAGATCTGAGTTTAATAATCCTAGGGTGTTTATGGTTCCTTGTCCAATACCATTTAGGTGTATTGTTTTTGAAGTATCTATATGGATATTTTTATTTACTTGTCCAATTTTGAAAACGGATATATCTGCACCTGTGTCTATTAGAAAAGTAGAAACTTCATTATTAAGTGTTGTTCGCGTTGATATATAGCTATTAAGGTGTAAATTAAATACATAGACTGATCTGGTTGTGCTATTTACTGTGTGTTTCGTGGTGGAGTTTGGTAGTTTTCCGGCTGTTGTTCGCTGTTAACGTTGCGAATAGTTCGGTTATTACCATTTCGAGAACCATTATTGGTGTTATTTCTGTTGTTATAGTGAGTATTGGAGTACCGGTTGTTGTGGTAGTTACCTCTGCCACGACCTCGGTTTCTGCCATGACTATTCCGTCCGTTATGACGGTAATTGTTGTTTACTTTTTGTCTGTTGTTGTAAAACATTATGGAGCTAGGTTGGCTAGATGTGTCATTGCTAGCATCCACGAATTTTGCGATTGCTTCATTCACATTAGTGAACTGACCGCTCTTCATTATTAATTTTACTTCAGGATTCGAAGCATTTGTTTTCATTGCTTCGACAGCTACATTAGCAGCATATTCTGAAGCCTTATCTGGGCTTAGACCGTCTGTTATATAAGCAGTTATTAGGAGTTTGGATAACTCTTCTACTTCTTTGCAAAATTCATTTGCGGTTTTCTTATTTTGTTTAACATTTTTTATTTTTGCTTGGAGAAGTGGTATAGATTCTCCCTTGCATTTTATTTTTAACCTATCTTGCACCTGTTGTATAGTTGATTCTGTGCTAATTAAATCTCTTGCGGTACCCTTTAGTTTGGTTTTTATCAATGAAATGGCCAACGCCTCATTGTCACCAACTATTAATTTGATGATTTCGAGTGAATCTAAAAATGGTTTCAAATTTTGGGCTTGCCCATCGAAATCTATTAAGATTTGGGTTGCCAATTTAAGGAATTCTGTTTGGTTCATTGCGTGTTCTTGAGTGTTGTCTTCTGTTGGAGTATTGATTATTGCTGGTTCGTGCAATGTGTTTGGTATCGTTACGTTTACGTCATAAAATACTACTGTAGATAAAAGTTTAGTGCGTATTTTGGTAAAGTATACATTAGCTTGATATTGTTGTGAGTTAGAAAATTTTGAAAAATTGTCGTTTAGAAGTATTCTAATGTCATTATAATGTTTAAATAAAGATTCTATGTTTCGTATTTTGGCCTCAGTAGTTTTCAGAATTCTTCTGTTTAAATTTTTGTAAGCGTTATCGAATTGTTTCCTAGTTACTTGTATTTTCTTGTATATTGATTTAGTATTTTTGTCCATACCCTACAATTTGTCTGTTGACTCTGTCCTAGTCATATACTTCTTTTTTAATTGTTTTTTTATGAATACTATATATTTTTAGTAACAGATTTATTACTAATATACATGTTATTATTAAGAGCATATGCTCTGATGGTCCAAATTTTATTTCTTCTTTTATCTCAACCTCGTTTATTACATTCGCGGTTGGATTTTCTATTTTAGACTTTGTACCTCCCATATTAAAGAGTAAAAAATATAAATTTTTTTTTTTCGTTATATGTATTTATTTCTACATTTATTCCTACCTATGGTTTTGCACACGCGATTAGGCGGTTTGTGCTCTAAAAGATCCGCAGTTTTGGCACCGCGGTATCTTGAACATTTTTTTTTCTTATAATATTTATTTCTAGTTTTACTTATTGTGAGCCGGTTTTGCTGGTTCTGCTGTCGCTGTTCTTTTTTCTTGTGCTTGTACACGCCTTTCTTTGAATTTCTTCTCGAGCGCTGATAATTCTTCTTGTAGCCGGTTTCCTTCTTCCCAGCTGGGTGGATTCTCGCCGTATATGGTTTTCTTAATGAAGCTGATGCGTCGCTTGTCCCGTAGGAGCTGTCCACCTCGTTTCGGGATCTTTATTTTGGGGATGTGGGTTAGTTCCTGCTCCTTCTTCCGGGCTAGTCGAGCTTTATATTCTTCGATTGTCAAGCGCACAATCGGAACCGTCCGTGGCTTGCCGTCGCTCATCGAATAAGTGATGTGGCAGTCACATGAAATTAAGAAATCAATATATTAAAAACTGGCAAGATCGATATGTTAAAAGCTGGCAGGATCGCCATGTATTGTTAAAAACATCTATTAGTTTATTAAAGGTTTATTATAATCTTGGTTTCTTTTTGTGAGTTGCCTGTATGGCCAGGCAACGTAATCGTTTCGGTAATGTTGCCTGTATGGCCAGGCAACGTAGACGAATCTTGTCTCTGGTCTCATTCGACCTTCCTTATATATAAATAAATTGCTGTCGCTGCAAAGCGAGGCTTTATGATCGTCATAGTACTTGATCATGTTACTGTCTGGCTTTATGATTACTCTGGAGTTGATCATCGTTACTCTAGAGTTGATCATATTACATGCCGTATTTCTTATACACTACTAGGCATTATTAATGCCACACTAAATTAATAATATAATATTGTATCTTAATATTAATACAATTGTATCTTAATATTACTACAGTGTCCTTTTTACATTTTGTAGCCAAACCATAAACTGAAAATCTACGCAATTGCCAGTACTTGTTGCTGAATTCATTGACAATTGTTCCTTATTTCATTGTAATTGCTACATTAATTTATAGAAATATTATATTCCAATAATTTAATTCATGCCGCAAAATCACGTTTTTCGAAACTGGATGTGAAATGTGGTATACGCTTGCAATTGAGGTCGGTTATTAGTGCACCCTGTCCAGCAGAAGCGTTAGCTCCAATTTTCCACTTTTCTTCACATGCTAACACGTTTGGATGTATATTTTGCACAATGGTCCGATTTCATCGACCTTCCGCATCCGAGATGGAGGAAATTGTGCTTCGTATATTGTTCCTCGAGAAGATCAAAAAAAAGTTTCACGTTTTCTTGTGTAAAACCTTTTGCTGAATCAAATTTTCTTGAAGTCTAACTGGATCTGAGAGATATCTGAAGTTAATTCAAAACTATAGTTAGTAGTTTTCTATTTTTTTATATTCGACAGAATGTAGGCTTACAAATGCAATCCCAATCCTGGCGTTATATAACTGATAACTTCGAGTACGAAACCTCTTTTTAGAAATTCTGAGTAAAAATATCAAATATCGGTGATTTGAAAACTGAGTTTCTTAAGAGCACGATCTTCGGCAGGGAATGTGAACAATGTTTCACCAATCGGCATTTCTTCCTTAACTCGAACATTGAGGATCGTTCTAGCACTGGATCAACTTTTATTCTTGAAAATCGTATACTTGTTTGATTACACGTAAATAGTTGCATCGGCTGTCGCAATTAAAGCTCCTTAGCGATAATAGTGTTCAATTCTTTCACTTCGACGTATGTCCTTGTAAATGGGGGATTAGGAACTCTAAGCCCCACGACGCAACAAAGATCTCATCAACTACTGCTCACTGCGGCACCAACTGCACTAAAAATTATACTGAATTTCAAATGAGCCGCCCGAACATGCATTTTCGTCACTTGTTTTAGCACTAATTCCGCAACTGATTTTACCACATTCATCATAATAAGTAAATGAATAAATTATAATGTTTAACAGATTTACCTAATTTCAAAATCTAACTCATGTTCGAGAGTGAGAACCTCATTGTTCAGTTGCCATTTGTAAGCGATTTAGCAAATTCAAGACAACAACTTTGATACAGACTTTAGCTGATCCATTACCGCAAACTACTTTTGATTCAACTACCCTTTTTAAATGGTTTGCGCAATTATTAAGTGATCTAAATATATTTAGTAGGCAGATTAATGAAACTTTGTTTGTTCTTTACGTACTTCAGTAGTTTCAATTCAAATACGTCATTTTGTTGATATAATGAAAAACATTCGATGTATTGCATATTATTTGTTTCAATTCAGAGAAAAATGTACTTGTTTTATACGCATTCAATGTTCATATCTTATTTAATTCAATTTATATGCGCCATCTAATGTCTGCTTCTGATTTGTGCAAAATTGTATATACACATAGTCACAAAATTGAAGGCACAAGCAATAAATATAAAAACTCTTAATCATATATAAACTAATCTCACTTTAGTATCACAATTTTTTTTTATTTTACATTAAATTGAAGACTAAAAATACAAAAATGAATTAAATTCAATTTTTTAAAGAATTAAGTAAGAAAAGATAAAATTAAAAAAAAATGCAAGGCACAAAATTAAAGGCACAAACTTCAAGATCACTAGAAAAATATAAAATAATTTATTATTAGTAGTTAGTTGGATATACTTTCGCTTTGATTACTGCTGTTAGTCTTCTAGGCATGCTTTCCGCTAACTTTTTTGTTACGGTTAAGCTAATATTTTCCCATTCCCTTGTTATTATTGACTTCAGATCGGATTTATTCGCAATTGAAAATTTTCGGATTTGTTGCTCAAGTACTGACCCCAAATGTTCAATCGGGTTAAGGTCTGATGACTGAGGTGGAGTTTTTAATTGTTTCGGCGTATTATAAAGCAAACACATCTTTACAATATGTGCGGTGTGCTTTGGATCATTATCTTGTTGAAACCAAAACACATCCGATAGTACTAATTTAATAGCACTTGATTTTAAATTCCTTTTCAGGATATTGAGGTATTTCAATTTGTCCATAGTGGTCTCAATAAATTCCATGCTGCCGACTACTCCTGCAGACATGCAGCCCCAAACCATCACATTACCTCCTCCATGTTTTACGGTTCTGCACAAATTTACTTTCTTTAGCTCGGTATTCGCTTTCATTCAAACTATTTGTCTGCCATCAGAGCCAAATAGGTTGAACTTACTTTCATTACTGAATATTATGTTTCTCCAGAAATCTTGACCCTCATTTACGTAAGTTTTCGCAAACTCTAACCATTTTTTTCTATTTGCTTTTGATGTAAATGGCTTTTTACGGGCTATTCTTCCATTTAAACCATGGTTTCGCAATGTTCTTCCAATAGTTTCCATGGATATCGGTTTTTGGATCATATGTTCAAATTATTAATCGGCTTCTTTGGACATTTTTCTTCCTTCCGTCGAATGTATTGTTCATCTTTAACTGACATTAACTTTTTTCGTCCGCGTCCCGTTTTATTAATTAAAGTTCCGTCATTTTTCCATTTGTTGACTGCAGTTCTTACTGAAGAAAATTATCTCCCAACTATTTTCCTTGCTTCCCGATATGTTTTTCCCTCACAAAAAAGCTTAATAGTAATAATCTTTCTTTCCGCAACTGTGGTTTCTTTTCCCCGTTTATCCATTTCAGCTTGTTTTATTTATTTATGTACAAATATTTATTTATTTTTTTTTTGAAAAACAACACACTTAACTCAACTAGTCACTAACGTTCACCTAAAACTCAATATTTGTAAAGAATGAAAAGTAATTGCATCATCAAATTCTACGAAATATCTTGTTAGATGCACGTGTGCCTTCAATTTTGTGTAGCTCGCAAGTGGCACAGTTGACATCAAAATAGCAAACTTTGTGATAGATTCGATTTTTTTTTGTATTAATTTGGTGTACATTATAAAGAAGATTATGCACTAACAGAATAAAATGCCAATTCGATAAATTTACTACAATTGTAGTAACATTGAATAATATTTTGGCATTTATATAGATTATACCTTCAATTTTGTGACTATGTGTAGTTCAGCGATAAAAGTATCTCTATTAAAGACTACAATTTGTAGCTACTCATATTTAGGTAAATTATAGAAATTATTTTTCACTGTTTAGGACTGGCAGAAGAACGGTATGATTTCAATTCGTTATTTCACTTTCAATAAGAAATTAAAAAAAAATAACAGTTCCAATATTGCAAAAATTAAACGCCTGAATCCAAAAATTTGTAATAAGTTATAATTCCACTAGCCTAACAATTATTCAGCATAGCAAAGTTCTATATTTAGCGCCACTTATTACGTGAAGGCATCAATAACACTTTGAACTGTAATGCTCGAATGAATCACATAACTGATTAGCGTACAATTTCTACGAACTGTTTAAATCTACTAAAATGCATTTTTATGGACCGAAACCGCACACAACATCGCACTTGTGTCCGTTATGACTTTTCCAAGATGGCAGCAACCCACGTGTGTATTAGAGCTTTCCGAGAAAACAAAAGAGAGTGCAGACAATTCTCTTTAGCTGTGCAACAGAGACCGCTAGCTTTTTCATTGATCGGGAAACTTCACTAGAGTGACCGAATACAGATTAGATGTGAAGCTTTACGAGCTTTTGTTAGCATAAAAACGTGTTTTTAAATTTTCATAATCCGCGTGGGTTATGTGATTACTACTACTGTTTGGGGGCATCGCAGCCACATGTTGCTAAACCGAAAGGGATAGCGAGCAAATAAGTACGCAAGTAAGACGATGTAAGATATACAAATACTGCGAAGAAGTACGAGAACCCATACTTTGGAACTTTGGCTTTATGCGACGACTTTTATAAGACGGTGTGCCTTCAGTTGCCCGCTAGAATTTACTTTTGACAGTGACAGTCGGCTGATCGGCGAGGTCTCTATACGTTAGAATTAATTCTGCGGTACGCGCGATGTGAATTTAATAATTGATTTCCACTTTACAATTAATTATTTTTGATTAATTCAGTTTTTGTTTGTATCGAAAGAAAATTAAAAAATTAAATTAGAAATTTTAGAAGCTGCTTTTACTTCTGTTTAGTTCTATTCATTGTAGTTTTTCGGTCAAATAGTTCAAAGTTAGTGCATTTCGACATTTTACTACTAACGACGAATAGCCCCATATTGAGGTTATGTTGGATACGTCGATCTTCTAGAATATTTTTTTTGTATATTTGTTCCGTGCTACGGATATCTATTAAAATAATGTTAATTGTGTTGAAAACGTTTTAATGTTTGTGCTAGGTTGATTTTATTCAAGAATTGTTAAAAGAAATTGCGACAATTTTTTTTAAACATATTGGAATTTCGTAACATCAATTAATCAGAGTCGACAAACGTCCGTACCGATCGGATAAGGTAGGTGTTATTAAAATTAAAAAAACACTATAAAAGGTATTTACCTTATTAAATGTGTAAATCAGCAGACAGGCAGGCGATTTTATCGATATACACATTTCAATAAGAATAATAAAAATAAAATGCATAAAATTTGCATTCTTATTTCTGAGATGGCTTAGAGCGTGGTTTATTTTTACCTTGGCAGATTTATTTTTGGATTTAAGCACTTTGTTATAGAACGTCTACAGGTGATCCGACCAGATAGAATTATACTCGTGGGATAGAGAATCTTGATTTTTTTTTGTGTTAAGTATAAATAAACAAAACTGGCAGATCGCCATTATATTTAGTGGACTGTAAACATATATGCAAGATGATAATAAAATTCAGTAGCCATGAACCGTAAACAATATAAGTCTGTTGGCGTTTTAGCAACAATTTCTCAACAGGTAAATCCTCTTCCATATGAGTTTCTAACTGATTGGATGAGTATACATACGTAAAAGTTAAGGCGGCTTAAGCATACGAGCGATAACCATAAAGGAATTACATTTTACCGAATTTATTTCTAGAATGTTTTCAATGTGTTTTTAACTTAGGTAGGAATGAATAAAATAATACACATGAATCCAATTCTATATGCTTTGAAATGTGTGGAGAGGCACATTTTTTTATGTTCTCTTTGATAAGCTATGTAGAAATATGCAAGGGAATCAAATAGATTTTAGTTAGATTGTAACTATAAATTTTCTGTAGATATTTTTATTTCATTCAAGAAATCTACTGATTGGCTTAAAACTTTTTTTAATCCAAATAACCTACGCTATACCAAGCTCGATAAGAACTGAGTACTGCCCATCAAAGTAGTTAGAAGGTGTTGTGTGTTAATTTCCAGCACGAATTTACTTTATTTGTGAGAGCTTAGGAGGAATAAATCATCATACAGTGACTCCCAAAAAGATCCGCACAAGCTTGAAATTTCCCTTCCTTCTCAAATTATGCTTTCATCAATGACACGAAAAGAAAACTAAAAACTGTCTATGGCACAAGACATCTACGCGATTAAAGGTCCGCACATCGATGAAACTTGGGCAAACGCGTGCATGTTTATGCAATATAAACGCGTGTGAGTGACTTGTTTATCTAAAACTGCCTTCAGTGATAAAGTCGTCATAAATCCGGGCACATCATATCCAATATTTCCTTGGAACCACGCGTTTTTGGTAGTTTCAAAAAACTTGCAGCTTGCATTAATGCAAAATGGGCAAATACACGTCTCCAGACAAAATCCAGTTGGTGGTTTTAAATCATGAGGAAGGTAAAACTGTGGCAGAAATATGTTCGTTCCTCAACATGAAACGTACAACTGTTTACGATATTCTCCGGAGGTATCAAGAGTAAGGCAGAATAAACTTGAAGCATAGTTCTGGCCGTCCAAAGGCTCTAACGACGCTTGAAGAACGTGCTATCGTTCGGAAAATCAAGAAAAACCCTAAATTGGGTGCTCCAAAAATTGTAAGTGAAGTTTTCGCAGACTTTAAAAAAAGTGGGATGCGAAACAGTGCGCCGAGTTTTGAGAAATGCTCAATATAATGATCGTGTTGCACGCAAAAAACCATTCATCAGCGATGTGAATAGAAAAAAACGTTAATGAATATGTTTTGAAGAATGCTGATTATTGGGATGACGTTATTTTTGCCGATGAAAGCAAATTCAATGTCTTTGGCTCGGATGGACGTGTTACGGTGTGGCGCTAGCCCAACGACGAATTGAGTCCGAAGATCCTCAGGCCTACAGTGAAGCACGGGGGCGGCAGTTTAATGGTTTGGGGATGCATATCTAGTCGCGGTGTTGACGAATTAGTATTTGTTGATGGTATAATGGATTCCCGTCGATACTTACAACTCTTGAAAGACAATTTGCGAAAAAGTGCTGCGAAAATGGGCATTTTAGATACATTTAAATATTACGAAGACAATGACCCCAACCATAAGGCTCGCATTGTTCAAGAATGGCAGCTGTATAATTGCCCAAAATTGGTTCATCCTCCTCCCCAGTCACCAGATTGTAATCCCATTGAAAACCTCTGGGATGAATTGGACCGTAGAATTCATACCAAGCCGATTTCTTCTAAGGGGGAGCTCGTGACAAGGCTTCGCGAAGAATGGGTGAAAATGGTTGTAGAGTACTTGCGAAAAATCATCTCCAGTATGCCAAATCGTTTAAAATGTGTTATTGAACAAAAAGGACATGCGACAAAATGCTAGTTTTATATAATTTTTGTTTATTTTTACAATTTAGCTTATGTGTGGATCTTTTTGAGAGGTGAAATTTTTTGTTTCTCTTACGAAATTTCCTATTTTTTGGTATCTATAAAGTGAAAAAATTTTGTATTTATGTGATATGTAAGGCTATTATGTTCTGTTCATAATATACAGGGTGTTTGGTACTCCGTGGGCCACTTTGTAAGGGGTTATTCCTAGATATATTTTGAGAAAAAAATTGTTCTACGGAGATGGTCAATTTTCAACATCCGCGGAGATACAGAGTGATCAAGAAAAGTGTTTCGGACCTGTACCCTCACTCACTCAAAGCGCTATATCTTGAAAACTAATAATCGCAATTCAAAGTGTTATAGCTTGTTTTTTAGGGAATCAATTTACCTTTCGTTTGGTGTAATAGTCCGCATTGCAACTGTACCCAATCCTGAGGTATTATTAGTTTTCAAGATATAGCGTTTTGAGTGAGTGAGGGTACAGGTCCGAAACCCCTTTCTTGATCACTCTGTATCTTCGCGGATATTGAAAATTGACCATCTCCGTGGAACAATTTTTTTCTCAAAATATATCTAGGAATAACCCCTTACAAGATGGCACACGGAGTACCAAACACCCTGTATATTTTTTTAAATTTTTTTCCCGTTTTTTATTGACTTATAAAATGAGAAAGAAGGAACATTTCTTACTTGTGCGGATCTTTTTGGGAGTCACTGTATGTCCAATTTACAAGCTCTGCTGTGAGAATTACAGAGGAATATCATTGTTGTGTACGTACTACAACATACTGAAAAAAATAATTTAACGGCGTCTCAAGCCCTATACTAATGAAATAATTGGTGAATATTTAGGTGGACTCAGAACCGGATGATCTTGATATTCTCTGTAAAATACGGTGCTTGAAAAATACTGGGAATATACCACAGACGTGCACCAAACCTTCATAGATTTTAAACAAGCATACGATAGTATCAACAGAAGAGTACTATACCAAATCGTGCTTCAAGGACCTAAAACTAGTCCGACTAATTTGACTCACAATGATGAACACTGAATCCGAAGTGAGAATACAAACCGGTTCCACAACCAGCTTTCAAACAAAATGTGGCTTAAAGAAAGGAGATGGTCTAGCTCCCAAGCTTTACACCTTGGAAAATCCCAGTCGACATCAATGGGACACTACTACTCAAGTATACACAATTAGTAGCATAAGCTGACGACATAAGCATTCTTGCAAGATCCTTTCCTAGTGCTAAGGAGTTATTTGTCAATCTTGAATCTGCCGCTAAAGAGGTCGGGTTATTGTCTAAAGTATTGACGCAAACAAGAAGGAGACCGCCTAACAGACAATACATAACATAACAGAGTATAATTTAGAGAGTGGTGGACAACTATCTTGGGCAAATCTAGCAACCCAATTTCCTTGCTTTTGCATCATTCCCAAGCTTTTCAATCGATGTGCTTGTTGAGTCACGCCTAATGAACCTGCAAGTTATTGTTGCATTTGGCATGAATATTCGTCCAGTAATGCTTCCAATTCTGCGTCTTCACACTTTTAACCGCTCCGAAACGCTCATTGTCTTCTACGCCGAAATCACCCAGTCTAAAGCATTGAAACCACTCGCAACACGTTCTATAGGGAAACGGTTGGTTTCAATTTGTAATCCCCATATTATTTGGTAATCCAATAATGAAATCCCAGAAAGTGCACAGAAACAATAAACTGCGAGTATATAAAACTAATCTGCGACCTGTGCTCTGTTATGGCAGGGAGACGTGGATATTAAAGCGAACTTTCGTAAAAGCATTTAACGCAGTAAAAAAAAAGGTTCACCCAAGAATTTGGGGTCCTGTGAAGGAAGGAATAGAATGGCGAATAAGATACAACAATGAGCTATTTCAACTCTACGACGAGCCAGAAGCTTCAACGTTCATCAAGCTACGTAAACTGCAGTAGGCTGGCGATGTAGAGCGAATGGAAGTTAGACAAATCCCCAAATGTGCTCTTAAAGGTAAAAGCGAGCGGGCAAACCTCGCAGAGAGACTCAGTCGATGAAGATAATAAATCCGCCTTAAAAGTATAACAGGACTACGAAAAGCGCAATCATACGATACTCTAGATGGAATATAAATTTTTGTGATTATAAGGAATTTTGTATGGAGAGTGGTAGAAGGAGTGAAAGCATTAAGCTATTTTTTCACATCATGTTACAGTATCTATAAAAATGTTTTAAACAAAATTACAACTTCAAAAATTAGATAGCTTAGATAGGTGCCTTCTACCACCTGTCTTGTGGGTGGTCTTAAGTAAGTTTTTCAGAAATCACTTAACGTTATGAAACTGACTTCTCTCAAATTCCAGACCTGTAACACTCATCAAGAAAATCTATTTATTATAAAATTGTGGAATTCTTTAACATTGTATGGGAGGGGGTAGAAGCAATGATGCTAATCAGTTATTTTTTTCCGATCTTAATATTAATGCTTATCAAGTATTTACGACAAAATTTGTGCGCGTCAAATGTTAGACGTACTGAGAAAATTGGTTTACAATATTAATGAAAACGTGCAGTTTGTATGGGAGGGGTGAAAGGAATGAGGGGATTCGAAAAAATTGTATACTATACATCACATTTATGATAAACTAATATTTTCTAAATTTCCAATCGTTAGCTTTTATAGTTTCCAAAAAAATTTGTTTTATGTAAATGATTGAAAATTTTGTATGGGAGGGGGTAGAAGGGATGGAGTGATATGGCCCTTTCTCGAACTTGACCTTATTTTTTCGCCAAAAACGACGTATAAAAAATTTGAACTATCTATCTCAACGCGTTCTCAAGCTAGGGTGCGCACAGACGGACGGACGGTGCCATTGACGATAATAAATGGTTAAAACTAAGGCTACATTTAGAGGATACAATACTAGTTCCGTGTTGATTGTTCCTATTGAAGGTTCTTAAAGTTGGGATACATATCATCTCAAAATGAAAAGTTCTACACAGTGATTGTCAGGAACGCACCGATTGTTCTTAACGGACAAGATGTGGAAGAGATGCAAGATTTTTGTTATCTCGGAAGCATTGTCAGTATGGACAGAGAAGCCAAAAAGGATATTGAGGCTCGTATAAATAAAGCTCATTAGACCTTCGCTATGCTTTTCCCCTTTCTGGAGGTGAAGAGAGATTTCCGTTCGCACAAAGTTGCGAGTGTTTGACGCATGCGCCAATTGTATGTTATTCATATGTTGTACTACATTGGAAGTGACCATATGTTTACCACGAAACTGTTAACTTTCGTGAATCAATAACTTCGCCACATTTTAGGCATATTTTTATGTGATCTTCAACGAAGAACTTTGGAGTACAGCTGGGCGTTCAAAGGCGAAAATGGTAGTGGATCGGTCACACTTTGAGGAAACCAGAGTATAGCATCGCCAAATAAGCCCTGTAATCCTCAAGGAAGACCAACCATGTAGCACATAGGACGGAGCAGTTGAGCTGGAGGCCAGAGGAATAAAAGTCCTTACGACAACTAAAGGGTGATGTGCAGGATCGCACCGTGTAGAAAAGAACTGTTTCTGGCCTATGCCCCTATAGGGGACCTTTACAAGAAATCGATTGATTGACACATTCAAGTAAGAAAATCGTAGGCGTAGAATCAGACGAATAGTTTTGAAATTGCTGAAACAGGCACTGAGCACAAACTGCAGCAATACCAGGTCTATAAGCAGGTTGATGTGAAAAACAAAAAATTTGGCCGTAATGTCGGGTGAAAATCCTTCAATCTCGTTTTGCGAATAAGTGAATAAATTCATTGAGTTTTCGCAGCGCATTGCAGAATAACTACAAAACAACCGACTCAATTGGTGATTTGAATGGGGTGTTTTATTTGAATGTTTATTATGCACTTTTATTTGTTTCCTACTATTTGTAAAAAAAAAACAACGCTCTTAGATATTTTTAATAAAACTTTTATTTTTTAATCTCTTATCGCTGCGTGCGTACTGCATGAGTTTTTGATACAGAAGAGAGAGTACTGTAGCTTGATTAATTTTAATTTTGTTAAGTTGGTATTAAAGTAATGGTAGCTACGATTCAATTATTGATGGCTTAATTTTCATTTGAGAAACATTATTAATTGTAAGTGGCTACAGAGCCCAATTATGTACGAGTTTACTAACTCTATAAGATAAAAGGTTGCTTATTATTCGTAAGTCATGTTCAACTATTTCTTTATACATTCATGTACATAATATCCCATTGTTCTGTACTAGTGTCAGTTAAACAAGCTCTACGGTTTTTTGAAGCATAATAAAAGACAGCTCTTGAAATTCTGAAGAATCCAAGACGGATCTTCCGCTAAGTACATCAACAGCACGCAAAATATAGTAGAATCGTAGCAAATTTGTGAATTAGATTTCGCGTTAAGTTAATCACTTACTCGGTTTTTTTATTTTTGTACGATTTGATTGATGATTTTATTTCAACTCAGTATCTGTATAATACAAAAAAAAGGAGTAGTTCAAGAGCTTAAAAATGACTACGCTCAATTCTATGAACTTATTATTTTAAAAAAAAAAATTGACGTTTTTATAGCTAAGATAATAATAACATATTGTCGCAACTGAGGCCAAGTTGGTTCCACCATAGTTTTCATTCTGTTTTTATTGCAATTTTGCAATGTTGAAATTTGACGATTTTCCAACTTAATATTAAGAGTTCACAGTTGAAACTAAACGTCTGACTTACCTGCGGCAAATCTCAATTTTTTCAGAACACTCATTTGTATTGGAGGTGGAACAAGGTTATTTACTTCTAGCCGGAATATGCTCTCATGATTATGCCTTGATATTATCTTTATCTTCTTCTTCTTTGGTGTTTTTTGCTAAATTTTACACTTTTGAATTTTAAAGGTGCACTTTCAGGTAGTCCTAAGCGCTCTTTCATTAGTTACAGTGCCGTAAATAGCATCACGCTGAGCACGCGTTGCAGAAGGGCGCCAGGGTTCAAGGACGTCACGGGGCGGTCGTGCCTAAAGGAAGTTGAAAGCAATTTATATTTGAACTTTGTTATTGGGGCTATTCCTTAATAAGACTAAGAATCTTTTACCCAGAAAAAAAGAAAAAAACAATTTCATACGTTCTCTCTCTACTTATTTCAAATTTAAATTGTTTTCTTTTAGTTAATCTCCCTCCTACGATTTTCAATCAGTTAGACTGAATTTTATAAATTTCAGGCATTAAATTTAAGACACAAATAATGTTGACGATCATATCCTAGTAGCAGTACATCGCCTGAATCAGTTGACGTCAATATTTTTAAAAAGTGGCGATCATTCGAATTTTTATATGGGAGGTGGTCGAATGAGTGAAAGCTAACATTTTTTTTTTAATATATGCTTGCACTAGATATGAAAACTTTTTTGGTGCTACAAGCAATTATGGGAGGTGGTAAAAGGAGTAAAGAGTTTGGAACCGCAATATCTAGAGTCAAAGCTCAAACTCAAAGTAAATTCGAAATTTTTGTGTTTTTAAGGTATCGAGTCCAGTGAAGGGCTGGTCACGACCTCCGCATTGTAGACCATGCATGCTAGGTTACACCCAGGCTATTAAGGAGATGTGTTCTCATCGTTTCTGTATCTTATGATGTAATCAGCAAAATAATTAATTTTTTCAACTAGTCAACCCAAAAATTGCATGAATACCATTTAAATCACACGTGTACATGAATTTGGTCTCATAGCCCCCAATTATAAATTACTATAATTTTAATCAAATTATTTTCTACTCTTTAAAGAGGAACTTTATAGGCATATGTCTCAGAAACATATTCTGTTTTTGTTAGCGAAATTTATCGACTAGCTTAACCCTAGCAAATGAAGTAGAACAATGTTTGAACGGTTTTTGTAATCAATGAATTAAAACATTATTTATAAATAAAACAAAAAAGTGGGATTCGAACCCACGACCTACTGTGAAGCAGGCACGCTGCCCACTACGTCACAAGGCCTCTAGAATTTTATATAAGAAGCCTTCTAGAATTTGTTAGTTAATTGGATTCGGTATAATTATTTCTTCCGCATATAACGATTCTAAATATCGATACAATATTTAGCATATTGTCGTTTCGTTTTCTATACCACGTTTTAAGATGTGATCATTCTACCGACCGTGTCAACACCGCTTTTAGACATATTACAAAAGGTTATCATTTCTGGTTTACATTGTTCTTCAGTATTCTCATCAATCTTATTGTCATCATGCATAAATGATGTTATAACAACGTTTTTGGCATTTTTTGGTATACATATTTGACTTAAGCGTTATTTTTGATTCAAAAGTAAATATGGACGAGAGCTGGGATCTTCTTTTAGTGCTAGTTAGAGCACTTAGTACTGATCTTTTATTGGATTGGATTATAGTTACTAGTGTCGATTATTGCACATCCAGTAAACAAATGATCTCTAGCAAAATTTCTGTTAGATCTGTTTAAGTGGGATGTCATTCTTTCTATCACGGAATCTATGGAATTTTGAATTCTCCTTAAGGCTGTACTTCACAATATATTCCCATGTGAGTTGTATAGAAAGTTCGTACATCAACAGTTCAGAAAACTTTGGTCTTATACTTATTGGGCTTATTAGGCATATACTCTACATCTTAAACTGCACCTTCATTTAGAGTTAGTATTGACCATTGTAATAATATGTTTTGTAATTGGAGTTAAATTGCTCAAATATATCACGAAAAGCTGCAAAATCTTCCTGTCATCTCGTGTGTCAGTGTCATCAAAACATTAGCATCTCATCTAAAAGAAAAATTTGCAGAGAACCATAGCAACAGGAAACATTTCAGCACCGATCCTATTACTAGCCCAAAATTCCTTAATATTTATTTCACGGGTTTCTCTTGACTTGGATGTCGCCTAGTGGGTGGCGTGTCGGTCTACAATGTGAAGGTCGTGAGTACAAATGTCCATGGTCCATGTATAATTTCAACACACTGCATGCGTATGGGAATATATCATCAAATTCCTGTTAAGACCCCCTATAGGGGCATAGGACAGAAACAACTCTCTTCCACAAGGCGCGATCCTGCGCATCGGCTTCAAGCTGTTGCCAGGACTTGTTTATTCCTCTGGCCTCCTGCTCAACTGCTCGCTTCCATGTGTTACATGGTCGACCAACCCGACGTCTTCCTTGAGGGTTATAATCCAGAGCCTGTTTTGCGATGTTTTGCTCTGGTTTCCTCAAAGTATGACCGATCCACTGCCACTTTCGCCGTTGAATCTCAATACCTATTTTAGTCTGGCGAGTTGTACTCCAAAGTTCGTCGTTGGAGATCACTTCTGGCCAGAATATTCCTAAAATGCGTCGGAGGCATTGGTTTACGAAAGTCTGTAGTTTCTTGGTAAGTCGAACGGTCACTTTCCACGTAGTACAACCATATAACAACACGGATTTGACGCATGCGTCAAAAACTCGCAGCTTCGTGCGAAGGGAGATCTCTCTTAACCTCCAGAAAGGGGAAAGGATACCGAAGGCCTGACGAGCTTTATTTAGCCGAGCCTCAACATCCTTTTCGGCTCCGCCGTCCATGCTGACAATGCTTCCGAGATAGCAAAAATCTTGCACCTCTTCCACATCCTGTCCATTAAGAACAATCGGTGTGCTTGCGTTCGAACCCATGTGCATGTACTTGGTTTTACGCACATTTATTTTCAGTCCCGCCTCTTTGCATTTAGAATGCAACGAGCGAACATTTGACTCTAAGTCCGAACGGGTATGTGCAAGCAAACACACGTCATCAGCATAATCAAGGTGACTTAAGATGTTAAATAGTCTCCATTGAAGACCTTTACCTTCCCCACCTTCCAGTGCAGCTTTCAAGATGTCATTTATTACCACCAGAAACAGGGCTGGTGATAATATGCAGCCTTGTCTGACACCCGTTCGCACAGGAAAGCTCTCGGACAGCTCTCCTCTATGCAAGACGCGACACCTTGCATCTTCGTAGGATTCTTTAATCATAGCTATGACCTTATCTGGAATACCTCTCCTACGCAAAGCATTCCATATGTAATCTCGCTTAACGCTGTCGAAAGCCTTCTCGAAGTCCACAAACATGAGATGTAGTGGCGAACCCATTTCGGCTGACTGCTCTAATATTATCCGTAGGGTATTTGTGTGGTCGGTACAAGACGACCCTTTACGGAATCCAGCCTGATAAACTTCGAGAGTGCTCTCGACGACATCACTAATCCTATTGAGAATTACCTTAGCCATAATTTTTGATACGGCAGTAAGTAGACATATACCACGCCAATTGCCACAATCCCGAAGGTCGCCCTTCTTCGGAATTTTCACAATGACGCCCTCCTTCCATTCAGTCGGATATCTTCCATCATTCCACACCTTAGTGAAGAGTGGGAGGAGTATATCGGCTGTTATTTCCGAGTCCGCTTTGAGGAGTTCGGTTGGTAGTCCGTCTATACCTGGAGCTTTCCTTCCCGCCATTGACCGAATGGCGGAAACTATCTCTTCCTTATCTGGGGGATCGTCCCTAATAGAGGATTGTTGCGGTTGGATGTTTGGAAGTTGTGCTGTTTCCGAAATATCTTCATCTGACAAGATATTTAAAATATCAGAGAAGTATTCCTTCCATCGTCGCAACTGGTGTTCACTCATATTAAGGAGAGTTCCGTTGACATCTCTCACCAGGTGGTTGGCGGTGAAATTCCTGTTCGTCAACTGTTTCATGATTTTAAATAGTGAACCCATATCCCCAAGGTAAGCCGCAGATTCTGCCTTGTTTGCCAGATCTTCAATGGCCTTTCTCTTGTCGCGTCTAACAGCCTTTTTAAGCTGTATATGAGCATCGCGGTAGTTCTGCCTCAAGCCGGGCGTTCGTTGGTTGACATCGGGTTGAGAGATGATTGCCAATTTGGCTTTTTTCCGATTGTCAACCTTGTCCCATGTGTCTTGCGACATCCAGGGTTTCTCACCGCTTTGCGCATATCCCACAGATTCTTCAGCACTAGTTAGAAAAGTGTTTCTGGTTGCCTCCCAATTGGCGTCCAGTGTGCGCATTTCATGTTCACCCAATGTGGATGACTTTTCGCGTAGAATGGTGGTGTATTCGAGTTTTTTGTTGGGATCTCTGAGTTTATCCACATTAAGCTTGCGCTTCATTTGAAGAATTTGTGGTCGTCGGATAGCTGCTGTACACAATCTCAAGCAGGCAACCATCAAGTGGTGATCGCTCCCCACGTCAGCTCCACGTTTCGCTCGCACATCGAGGAGACATCTTCTCCATCGGTGACTTATAGCCAAATGGTCGATCTGGTTCTGAGTAACACCGTCAGGGGAAACCCAAGATGTTTTATGATGACTCTTGTGTGGAAAAAGGGTCCCTCCGATGACCATTTGCCGAGTACTACAGAACTCCACAAATAATTCGCCGTTTTCGGGTCTCTTAATCCAAGGTCGTGAAGGGTCGACCCAAGGGTCACCATGCCTCCCCATGACGTGTTCTAGTCCAGTGTTGTCTGATCCAACCTGGGCGTTCATATCTCCCGAGATGATAATAATATCACCTCTTGGAACACGTTCGAAGGTGGCACTCAGTTGGCTATAAAACTCCTCTTTGTCACCAGATGTTGCGGTATTAGTTGGTGCGTAGCACTGCAGAATTGTGACGTTTCTGACACTTGTCCTGAGCCTGACGACGATAATCCTATCCGAGATTGGTTCCCAGCTAATGAGACTGTTTCTCGCTCTCGGCGTAAGGACGAACGCCACGCCATTTCTGGCTTCATTTTCAGGGCCAATGTACAGAATAGTGTTTCCGCTAGGGGTTCGTTCTTCTCCTGATCCTGTCCACCTGACCTCGCTCAAGCCCAAGATTTGGATGTTATAGTGCTCCATTTCACGGTCGATCACTGATTGGCGGTGCAAGGACCGAGTAACCCCAGCTCTTCCCCCGTCATTCAATGTTCGAACGTTCCAGAAGCCAATCATAGTCCGTTTTCGAATGCCAAAAGTCGTTACCGTAGAATCAGTCCGTATCCGAGGCGATGTATCCGTTTCTCGTATCATTTAGGTCTTAAGATCACGGGTGATAAGCCCATGATCCAAATATATAGGCCACCATAATCGAAGTTTGAAGAGAGTGGATACTTCTGGGTCCTTAGCGATAGTCTACAATTCCTGACTGTAACGAACCATCATTTGTTCTCTCACTGATCCGAGGATTCGTCGTAATACCTTCTTCTCGAAGTCATTAATCATTTTTACCGATACCTGTATCAAGATCCACGTTTCAATGCCATAGCAAAGTTTAGGTCTTATTATAGTTTTGTAGATTAGCAGATTCGTTTTTCTGTGTACATCTTTGCATTTGATTATTGGAAGTACCGAAATCAAAAGACTCTTAATGGTAGCGAACAACCATTAAGCGTCTTTTGATTTCATTGATTTCATTGCCGTCTTTGGAGAGATTGGCTCTCAGATATATGTACATATATATGAAGTTGTCCACCACTTCTATGTTATAGTCCGCTATAGTTGATTGATGTGTTTCTTCATGATTGCACCATAACTACCATAACAGTGTCAAAGGCTTGGTATCCAGTTGTGATCGCGCCATTGTGTTAGTGGGTAGCGTCCTTCTGGTAACGACTAAGAGTCTCCTTACGACACATTCTAAAACCAGATTGATGGCAAGGCCATCTCCTGGAAGCTTGTTGTCAGGTCGTTCTCGGCGTGATGATTTTATCCTTGTAAGCCTTGTTAGCCGGTCGAGTTTCGCTGGCATTCCTAATTCCACTATTATGTTGTACAGTACATACAGAACGTACTCGGGTTTAATAGAGAAAACACCGCGAAAAATTTATTTCTCGACCCATATTTTTCGAGGGTGCAACTTGGTTCACCTCCCATTGATCAGAACTTAACCAAAAATTTTCTAAAATTTGGACGAAACGATTGAAATATTGAATTCAAATGGATATGAAAAGTAAATTGAAAAATTTTTCGATTGGTTAACCGTTCAATTGAACGATGGGTTTTCTTTTCAAATTAAAATCAGTTTAGGGTTGAAAAATATAATAATGAAAAAAGTTTTGCGTTCTGCCTTCTTCCCATTATTTTTACACTTTTATACTGAAAAAATGAATAGCTATCATTTTTTCACATTTTTATTTCAAATTAAATTTTGATCACGTTTTTCTTGGAAAGAAATAAATAAGATCGGAGCCATAAAAATCATTTTTATGGATTTTTTTTTTGGAAATTGGTGGGCGGCCAACGAATTGAACTATATTGTAAAAAAAGTAGCGATGATATTTACTATACGATAGAATTTATGGGACAGTTCCATCACTATATGCATAATGTAAAAGGTATTCTGAGAAATAATTGAATAATCAAATTTTTAAATAGCCAGTGTGATCGTTTCCAGGTTTTAGCGAAAATCATCGATTTTAGCTATACATATGTACATCACCTATAACCTGATATGGATTTATGGAAGAATTTTGAAAAAAAAACTTTCGAATAAAATTCTTATTCTTCTACAATGGCACTACAGTCCAAATCGAGCCTTGGCCTTCGGATCTTTAGGGTCCTTAACATTTTTTTTTCATTACTTATTGTGGAATCTTCGCACAACTCTCTATCTATGAATTTTTCATTTTCGTAGATTGAGGTAACCAAGGTATATCCAAGCAGGTAGTGTGGTGGTATTATATATTACGTCGACCGGGATTTGAACTGCCGACCTTAAAACCAACCAACACGCTACCCACTAGGCTACACCTTTGAATAAGATTAATAATGGCAATATGTTCTTAATTAACTTTGGAAGTAGTTAGCTATTAGTAACCTGTGGGCATCTAAGGTCCTAGGCTGCAAGTTAAAATCAGGATACGACTATATTCATTTCCATCCCTTCCTTCTGTGACAGTTTTTCATGCGGAACAAATCTTCAAATGCTTTAATTTGGAAGAAACTCAATTTGAACTTTGGTAAGAATCGTGAATTTTCTTCACTGAGAAAATATGATTCCAAGATTTGCAAACTTTCTGGAATTTTTGTGTAGTTTAAAATTAAATAAATCAGATGGCAACAAGAATCAGAAGCCTTGAAAATTTTTACGACTCGCAGCTAGAATACTCAAATACCAAACGATGGTGGTAGTTTTTTTGCTGAAATAATGTCATATAAATTGGTTTTATCTCTCTCCTATCATACAAGCTTGTTTGATTACCACGCCATCCGTCTTAGCAAATAAACTGCACCACCAGTTCTATATTCTTATAATTTTAATAGGGTATGCACGATAAAAAAACGCCATGCTGATCGGTTTATAGCCAGCACATTGCGCCTGGAGGTTGTTTTAATTGGACCACAAGTATTTATTCTATGATAAATAAAGATATGTATGTTTTTTTAATGCATCACATTCACCACATTAATTTCCTATTTTCTTATCATAATTGTTTTATTGTTCGAAATCAATTTAGGAGTGACTTGAATGAATTATTGTGTAGTATTGTAAAGTTTATTGGATTATATAACCCTCAAGGAAGACGTCGGGTTAGTCGACCATGTAACACATGGAAGCGAGCAGTTGAGCAGGAGGCCAGAGGAATAAACAAGTCCTGGCAACAGCTTAAAGCCGATGCTCAGGATCGCGCCTTGTGGAAGAGAGTTGTTTCTGTCCTATGCCCCTATAGGGGGTCTTAACAGGAATTTGATCTTGATTGTAAAGTTTTGTTTTGTCGTTAAACTATAATAATTCAAGATCATTAACGACATTAAAAAACAATTTCGAATAGATGAATAACCAGTTTGAAGCCATTAACAATAAATTAATATCTTTATATATCTTAATATCAATTTCTAAACCAATGGAAACATACAAACAAATAAATATTTCGGAACCAATAACTACCTTTTAGAATTGTTCACACATGGAGGACATCTATTAGGGAAAGGACGAGGCTTTGATAGCAGTATTTGCAGGGAATATTATATTGATATGCTTTTCGAACAAATTTTTAAAATGTTTTGTTCTAAGTTGAATTCTGATACTTACACTTGACTTGACGCTTCAAAATCCAAAAAACTTGATTATTTTATTCTATCTTCTTAACTTATTATGCTATTCGAAAAAATGATTTTGATTATAGTTTGATGATTAGTCCTTATCAACTTTATCTTCCGAAAATGTTCGATTTTAAGATCTTTGCATAGTGATCGCTATAAAAATCTACAGCCTAGAGCAATGACTTGAATTGATGAAATATGTGTCAGACATTGCAATTTTCATGATCAAACTGAATTCATTAAAATTTTGTGCAAAATATTTCTACAGTTGAAACTTTGGTATGTCAAACAAGAAATTTCCCGATTATTTTGATATGATCGATGTGACTATTGATAGCTTGTAATCAGCTCTTATGCCATAAGTGGCAACAAACAGTAGCTAATCCGTGCTATCTTTATCTATATTTAGTTAAACTGATAGTCGTCGCATGCTAGTCACTAGAACCGAATTATTTTGTTATTACTGCTAAACCACTTATATTTGCAATACATATACGCAAACAGGTACTTGTCCTAAAACGTATTTACCATGAAATATTGCATAATCAAAAAATCTGATCACATCATAATTTATCAAAAACTGTTGATATAGTCTTGCATACATACATCTGTTCGGATTTTTCAATTTACGAATAGGTAATTAGAAAAGAGAATAATAGAACCAGGTGTAATTACCTGTAGCGCTATTCTAGTCGCCGTAATTAATCAAATGTTATTAATAGTCCTGATTTCTAGTGACCTGATTTTCAATGCTGGAGGGTGTTAGGGTACGGCAACCGGTTTCAAAAACGTTATGACGATCTTAATGGTTCGATATTACCTCAATATGTACTCTGGGTAGGTACTTTTATGTCCCGATGATTTTTTATCCTTGACCCACCCACTCCATAAACTAAAACATTTCGTTAGAACTCATTGAGTTGAATGGCACCTATCGTCTAGATACCGGTTAGACATGCAATGGACGTTGTTATCAATTTAAGGCTTGCATGCTTTCTTGAGTGAATTTATTTTTTCCACTCTTTTTTCATGGGTGGTTTATGGTGTTTCGACGATTATTAATGGAATTATGACCAGTTAAGAGCAGAAATTGTACGGCAATGTCTTGCAAATGTAAGGTGTGTACGTTTAGGCCTTTTAATAGCATGTGGAAAATTTCTAAATAGCAAACGGAGCAACAGTAAACTAGTAATCAAGGATTTCAAGTTAATGTGTTTGGTATTTGTCGAAAAATTAACTTTTTTTTGGTTGGTTGAAACCGTCAATTATATTGGATCTAGACAGTTGGATTAGAAACTGAGCTGAAATAAAAATAGAATTTAAAATTTAATTATACCCCTTTCGAAAATTAGTCTGGTGCCAGCACAGCGCCCGATAAAAATTGATTATGATGAGCGTTTGATATGAATAGGCTGAATTATAAAGGGTGTATCAACAAGAGGTGTAAAATTTGTTTTTTTGTTTAACAAAACGAACAATTGTTTGTTCTTTGAAATTTTTATTTTATTAAAAAATAGACACATGGGTATTATTATGGGGATTATGTATGGAACACAATGTCTCTCAAATGGTCGCCTCCGCTTTGCTTGCAGACCTTTATCCTTTTCACGAAATTTTCGATCACTCTTTCGCATAATTGCGGCTCTATTTCGGCGATGGCGGTTGCAATGTTCGCTTTGAGAGTTGAAATTGTTTGCGAATGGTTAGCGAAGACAACATGACTCCAAAGGAAGAAGTCTAAGTTTCCGGACCCCCAAATGCGACAATTCTGCTTATTAATGTAATCGCTAATGTGAAAATGTGCTCCGTCAGGAAACACGATTTTTTTTTTGCTAAAATCACCATCGTCATTAATATTTCCAAAACCCGCGTGACTTTATAGCTAGGGGAAGCAATTATTTTTTAAATATATTGGCTTATTACGCTTAAGTAATATATTATAAATATTACTAAAACCTCTCTCGTCAGCTGCTTGAAACATTATTAATGTTAAGAGCACCTAAGAATCACGAACGTGATATAAAGAAAAACGATCCACATTCACCCCTACTACAACACAGGAGCTTAAAGCGTCTGCATTTATAAATTAACGGACAATCCATTTTGTTCAATTCCTTCAATAGATGGCATTTTATTTGTTAGGGTAGTAACGGACTGAAATTCGATGAAATGTTTTAGTCACGTCTTGCTTTGACAGACCCTTCAACCTTTTTTTTTTATTAAATATAAGCTTTTAAAAATGTTGAATAGTTAATTAATTAAAAATAAAGATGTCGCTCGATCTGCCAAAGTTTAAACTGATTCGTTTCCACTCAAAGCACAAAAAATGTGGGCAATATTGTCATATCTATCTCGTCACATTTTACTTCCTGATCATTTTTGGCCAGTACCGAAATTTCAATGCTGGCAATACTTTGATCGAAAGTCAGAGCCTGCGACTGAAAGCACTGGCTTCTTCATATAGAAGGCAACTTGCGCTCGTTCTCTTGTATATGCGACTAAAAGCTATGAGAGGGATAAGGTGGAAGCATTTTAATGCGACGCATCTCCCCTTCCTATTGAAGTCGAACTTGCGCGAGAAAATTTTACTCGTATTGGCCGGCGGTCTTGTATATGCGATTCTAAAATCGCATCTTTTTCCCTGTGGAAGGCTTTCAACTTTCGTTGGTCAGAAAAAAACGTGAGAAAAAAAGCTGTCCTGAGCAAGTTAATGTTGTGAACAGTGGTAGACGAAAATAATGCACGCTTTCTTTTAAAGAAATTTTTTAATATATTTTCATATTTCTGTTGATTTCAGTTTAGCTTCACTAAACTGAATAAAGGGCAAAACGTAAGAGAAGAATTGCTTCCCTTGCATCAATGGACGCCACGCCACTGGCTGGAGGATGGAACGGTGGTCGGAAGAACATTCGGTCTTGGTCGTAGTCGAGGAGTTACTGCAGGTAGTGCAACAGCTGACGCATAAGAGTCCTTGCAGCTGACTGAAGCTAGGGTGTAGC
Source organism: Chorisops tibialis (assembly GCA_963669355.1). NCBI lineage: Eukaryota > Metazoa > Arthropoda > Insecta > Diptera > Stratiomyidae > Chorisops > Chorisops tibialis. Next base: position 296,912,674 of record OY770263.1, read on the forward strand.
CTAGTGGGTAGCGAGTTGGTCTATAATGCGAAGGTCGTGAGTTTAAATCCCGGTTGACGCATAATTCCAGCACACTGCCTGCTTGGGTATACCTTGGTCACCTCAATCTACGAAAATGAAAAATTCGTTGATAGAGTGTTGTGCGAAGGTCTAACAACCCTTCCACAATAAATAATGAATAAATGTTAAGGAACCTGAAGGTCAGGAGGCCAAGGCCCAATTTGGGCTATAGCGCCATTGTAGTAGTAGACTGTTTAAGAGAAACAAACTCGTTGAGCAGTGATTGCACCGCTGATTTCGTTGATAGCTTCTTAGCAACATATGCTGACGATGAAGTCGATCTGCACGATTTGCAAAACCAATAGATAGCTAATCATAAATCAGCTTTATGACACAGTCTCCAACGATTCTGGAAAGACCGACTCATTTGCTGTCCAAGATTTTTCTGTAGAAACTGGAATAGCAAATCATTAGCCTTATATTCATAACTGCAAAAAGGCAATCAGCCAGCAACACAAGCACAAAAAGCCAACAGTACGCGGTTATGAACCGATCGAATTATATGCAAAAAATTTGTGGAGTGCACCGAAATTAGAGTTATGATTTTCTGCCGATTAAAAACAACAATTTTTAACAACTTTTACCAACAAGAAAACAATGAAAATATCATTAAGATCGTAATTACAAAGTGACATTCAATTTGATAAACAATAAAAAAATAATACACTATATTTTTATATTGGGCAGCACCAAAAACCGAGGATCCAAACCAAACTGTTGAAAAATTATATTTTCGGAAATTTACGATAATTGTCGGTAATGAAAAATAAAGACTGAACGGCTACTTTTGAACTCTCAGAAAAAAACACCAAAAACCACGAAAACTTCAAGTAAAGTTAATCTTAAAGTAAAGTTAAAACTAATTTGAGGAACAGGTTATTGTTTGCTAAAGCTGCGGATCGCGAGCGACAGCCTTTGCACAGGCTGCGAGGAAGACGAAGAATTCATCGAGCATCATCTTCGTAACTGTCGGCAAATCTTCAACAGTCATCTTCTTTGTTTAGGCTTTTTAGAACTAGACGACCTCAGAGGTGTCGAACATTCGAGCCTGCTTCGGTTCGCAAATCAAACCAAATGGCTAGAACAAGACATCCATCTCACAATCAGTACAACAGGAGTACAACGGGCCCAACTAGATTGCCCTAGTGCTTTGTGGTTCTTTATAACTACCCTCCTACAACCTAAACCTAAAAGGAAAAGTTTTGAGCAATTTCAATAAAATTTAAAATATGTATGTTCACGAGAAATTTTTGTTTTGTTTTCTTATGAGTGAATATCTACATATGTACTCATCTGCTGATCCTACTGCAATAAACAACTTATTTTCTAACTATTTCCGTGTCGCCTTCAATTGCAGTATGCCGCTAATATCTGTTGGTAACTTTCAATACATATCAACGTTTCCTTCTTCGCCCTTGGTTCCAAAAGATTTTTTTATTGACGACTCCACCATTTTAAAATACATTGATAAGCTTACTAATAATTTCTTCAGTGGACCAGATGGTGTTCCTTCTTCTGTGGTTAAAAAGTGTAGTTCATCCCTTTTACCTATCCTTGGGTATCTGTTTAATTCATCGCTTCGTTGTGGAGTTTTTCCTATGTCTTGGAAATACTCAACTATAATTCCCTTGTTTAAGTCTGGTAAAAGAGATAATGTAAGTAATTATAGGCCTATAGCAAATCTTTCATGTATTGCTAAGCTATTTGAATTCATTGTGTGTGATGTAATTTATTTTCATTCCATGTCGATTATTGGATCATTCCAGCATAGCTTTGTTAAAGGCAGATCCACTGTAACTAATCTTATGGAATTTTTGAACTTTTGTTTTTCTGCTATCGAAAACGGGCAGCATGTCGATTGCATATACACTGACTTTAGTAAAGCCTTTGACCATAATATTCTTGTGCATAAGCTCCGCGTGCTTGGTTTTCCTGATATTTTCGTACTTTAGATTAAGTCGTATCTTAGTGATCGCATTCAGAAAATACACTTTCGCGGAGCGTTATCTTCTGAAATATTTAATACTTCTGGCGTTCCGTAAGGTAGCTATCTGGGTCCACTTCTATTCCTTCTCTTTATCGTTTATCTCTAACTCAAACATTTTACTGTATGCCGATGATGCGAAAATCTTTAAGATTATCTCCAGCAGCAATGACTACTGTTTCGTTTTCTAAGAAGAGAATATCACTATGACTATGTTGTAGATGGATGCTCTTTACTAAGTTCTGATAAAGTACGTGATTTGGGCATACTATTCAACTGTAATTTTACCTTTGATGATCATTTGAATCACATTGCTGGTAAAGTGAACGCTATCCTCCTTTTTAGTAGACAGTCGAAAGAATTTAATGATTTCTTTACAATGAAAATGTTATATTGTGCATTCGTACGATCTATCCTAGAATATGCTAGTCTTATCTGGTTGCCATTTTATTTCATTCACATAGATAAGATTGAAGCAGTTCAGCTTCGGTTCTTAAGGTTTATCTTTCAGGGCCTTCCTTTGTCCGATCCACTCAGGTTACTGCCATATGTTGATCGTTTAAATCTGCTGTCTATGGATTCCCTTGACGAAAGGCGGATACATGTAAGAGTTGTTTTTGGTTTTAAATTATTTCAGGTATAATTGACTCTGACAAATTGCTGTCTACGATTAAATTGAACGTTCTATGTCGTCCTTTGCGAAATTATGAGCTTTGTAGAATTTCGCAGTATCGCACGAATTACTGGTTTTATCGACCGGTATCATACATGTTACATACCACTCTCGAAATTGGATTGTCACATGAGTGTTCCACAAGTAAAAATGAGCTTTCTTGAGGTTAATTATGTTTGATTCTTTAAAAAGTTTAAATGTTTGTGTCTATCTAATTCTTTTTGAATTAGATTTCGATTTTTTCTATTGTTTCCAACTGTTCATTATTTCTTGTGTACATAAATGTAGTAATCAATTTCTTGATGAAATAAATTATTATTATTATTATTAGCAAATAAATCGAAAAGGCATTTTTGTTGTAGATGAGGTAATTTCGAATCGGAAAATTATGTAAATGGCTCAAAATATATAATTGCAGTAGTGGTAAATTGGATAAAAAAGAACCATCCGACTAGCTAGATTGCCAGGAAAATTCAATGTAGCTTTAAATGGTCACAAAATCTAACTGATTGCATAATTTTTATTATTTTTTTTCGGGTCACAACAAATCATTCTTTATACTAATAAACAGGACCGAAAAAAATAAATTTTCGTTTCAAGAATTTAAAATCAAAATCAAACTTTTTCTTTGGAAAAAGCGGTATTTCAGAATGTAGTATTATTAATAAAAACTTTGAAATTTAGAAAGCTTTTTAACCAGTTCCCTCGGTGGAAAGGTTTATTCTTTGTTTATGGGAAAATTAACGCTTCTCACAAAACATAAAAAATTGTTTGCTTATAAAATTTACATTTTTATATTTTTTTAAAAACATCCTGCACGAAAATGTTGATAACTTCAAAACCAATCGACGAATCACATTGCCAATAAACTAATCCCCTCACCAAGATTTTAGTTTAAGGATATTCGAAAAAAATGTATTAAGTTTTCCAACGGCTTCGGCAAAATTGTTTGTTTATAAAACACAACATTTTCACTTAAATGAGAAATTTCGTTTATACGCCCCGTTAAACGGAAAAATTAGCAATTCCTTGAGTATTCGAATGGGAGAGGTTTCGAATTTCAAATATATTGATTTCGAATTTTGTCTGTAATTTGAAAATATTAAGTTGTCAATTGTTTTTATTGATTTTTAAACGGTGTTAAATTTAAAATGAACACAGCGTTCAATCTCCAGATCGCATCCATAGTAAAATCTCGCGAATTTCGAGATTGGAAGCCATATTTGAGATTCGAAGATATGTAGTTCATTTCGAAGATTAAATTTGCTTATAGAGTGCTATAGAAAACGTTTTGTATGTTTTTCGAACAAGTTTTGCATCTTAATTCCGGTTTAAAAGCTTTAAACCGAAAATTATTTTAATTATTTTTTTTTCGAAATACTATTTTTTTTCTACAAACCTGTATGAGATATTTTGGTGAATTTTGGATTGGAATTACATCCGGTACTAAATATTCCAATCGAATAGAACTTCTCTAGTTTGAACCTTGCCGTGAAATCTATATTGCTACTACAATCACATCGATTTCATTGCAAGACATTGAAATGACATCAATCCTGACTTCGAAAAAACTGTCACATACTCGATATCGCTAATGAGCATTTTTTTTTACAGAGAAATAACAATATCAAATATGTTGATAACACCCACTAATCACATAGCAAATCACTGCGATAATTGCAACAAATTCTGACTACATCTTAGATTCTCCGACAACCTTCTTAGAACCGGATTCATTCTGAAATTCCATTCCATAAATAATGAAAAATTTATATCTTTCGAAAATATAATTATTTCAAACAAAGCTGCCCGCCCATTTCTGGAATAAATCGAAATTTCTCGAAAAATTTTATCTAGAAAAAAATTGATCGAAATCATTGAAAAAAGCCGCAATATCATGGCCGATATATCTATCTATTCGCTTCATAGAACTCGCTAATAACTATTTAGCTTTGGCTTAATATCCGCTTAAATAAATTCATTGTGGATTTTCTTCCCGTCGTCGGCGCATACAACATGATAGTGTTTGTTATGTAAGTAACGATCGTTGCGGGCTGGATTTATGTGCGTCTCTTCAATTGAAAAATGTCAATTATTCGAGTGCATTATTCAATGTCAATTTATGACGCCTTTGCCACGCGCGTTTTTCTATAGTAAACAAGGTATACACATTCTTCGTACCGCGAAATCTTTGTCCCACGCATGATTCTAGAGAGCTCGAAACCACCAAACAAAGCCATCATTAGTTCTTAATGCTTGTTCGTTTCTTCATTTGCAAAGACAATCTTCTAGAAAATATGGTATAACTTATCAACAATTTGAGCGAAAAAAAAAAGATATTTCGAAAAGATAAATGTCTCAATGTCGTCGGACAGTCGAGCCCGTTAAGGTGTTTACTTGGGACTTTACAGCGGGAAATGCATTTAAAGTGCACTTCCGTGGGTGTGTAATTAGAATATCATGAACACTAAAAAAATAATAAATAAACAATTATCCATGATGATTTTGTATTACATTTATAATAAATGACATCCTTCATTAAGTTGTTCGTTCAGTCGTAGTGATAGCCTAGAGTTCGGCTATTTCTGGACATGAAAGCTTGACCGTAATATCTCTACAACTCGAACTGGACCTGCGTGATTCATCGGCACCGTCTTAAGCATCATCGATACTTTCAGAATCGAGTTCGCGCTATCACATATGACGTAAGTCTCAATGTCGTGTTAAGTGTTACGTTGTCGCATCTTGGATGAGTGTACTATAAACTCGAACGAGCTTCCAATCAGTGTTTTTGAGATGGGTCATTCAAATCGCAATGACTCACTATCAAGTTCAAATTGTAGGTTGCGACGCGTCACAAATATTAAGAGTGTTGTTGGCTTTTTTCTTTCGTGTAGTCGATTTTTAGAGTGATGACTGTTTCGAGAATCTAATTGATTGTTGGGTCTGATGACAAAGAATCATTACTGCTTATTTTATACGGTTACAGTGCAAATAAGATATGAATGAAAAACGGAGATGTCACACGTGCAGCTGGACACACGTTTTTAAACGCATCTTGTTGTGATTCACAATGTGTTTGATTTTAGTCACAAGAAAATTATGTCACAATGAGTGTTATTCTTGTTTGACGAAGGGATTGTTCTTGAAGTTCAAGCGCTTAATGTCTTAGTTATTCTGAAGTTCTTATTTCATCCTGTTTTTGGCTCTTCTACATTTTTTTTTGTTATAATTTGGGGAACACGTGAGAGCGCTGCGACCTTCTCGGACTATTGTGCGTTTATTGCCCCTTTACCCTACAATAACTCAATAGCTTTGGCTAATCTAATTATGGCTAAGAGATCCATGTTGGCTAGTTCATCAGTATATATGCTATGGTGTCTCCTAACGCGTAGCGTGTTTATCTACAATGCAACGGTCCTGAGTTCAAATCCCGGTCGACGCATAATTCCAGCACACTACCTGCTTGGTTATACCTTGGTTACCTCAATCTACGAAAATGAAAAACTCGTAGGTAGAGGGTTGTACGAAGGGCTAACAACCCTTCCGCAATAAATAATGAAAATGTTAAGGAACTTGAAGGTCAGGAGGCCAAGGTCCGATTTGGGCTGTAGCGCCATTGAAGAAGAGTTCATCAGTTGTAAGGAAACCTTCTCCGAAAAGATTTAATCTTTTCCTTGCTACTGCCTCGCAGTGACATGCTCTGTCGTTTCTGAGTCATTGAGACAGAGGCGGCAGATGTCGGTTTCACCTAGACCTATATTTTTGAGGTGGTGGTTTACTCCACTGTGCCCCGTCAATAGGCCGATTAGAGTACTAATATCACTCTTGTTGAATTTTAGAATATCCTCCACTTTGTTTTTTTGTGGTAGGATGCGTTTTTTTGAGATTGATAAGCCTGGAAGTCTATTCCAGTAGATTTTATGCTCTTGTTCAACCCACTTTCTAAGGGTAGGATTGGAATGCAAGAGAGTGAGAATAAAATTTGTTTCTGCGGTTTTCTGTTTTTTTCCGTTTTTTTGAGGTAAATGAAGAGGCTCATCGCCTTAGCCTCTTCATTTCCCTCAATTCCCAGATGTCCTGGTACCCACATTAAGGTTACATCGTTCTTTTTTTTTCCCAAGATGATTCGGTTTTGAAGGCAGTCCCAAACTATTCTCGATCCGTGTTTATTGGATGCTAGGACTTTGAGATTTGTTGCGATGAGCTTTCCTTATATTCTCTTGGATGCATAGCTCCATTGCAATTAGTTCAGCCTGAAAGATTGTGGCTTCTTTGCCGAGTGGTTTTGAAACCGAGAAGTTAGGACCTTTAATGTATGTATATTGAATGTATTTTAACCGTCCGACAGTGCAGACGTCTTTTTGTTTTGCTCCACGAAATACTTTACTTTTTATCAACCAATTATTTCGTTCTACTTTTTCATTAATATTACCGGTCGTCTGTTTATTTTTAATTATTTTGTTTACTGTGTGAATCGCTTTGCGGTACGTTTTTGCTAACTTGCAATTAGTGACTGATAAATTACATAACAGTGAATTATCAATAATTACCTGTGCAAACTTGACCTAATTAAAAACACTTAATATTATTAAAATTACTGTTCGCCGTGTGTTTAAAATACATAATCAGTGGATTATTAATAATTATCTCGGCTAACTTGACATTGTTCAATTAAAAACGATTTTTGTCTTCTTTTAACCCAGTGACTACAGTTCTGTTTTGTGCAATGTCTTCTCCTTCACCAATGTCCTACGCACTATGCGGTGTCTGCCATAAGGCTATTAAAAATCTTGACAATATTACTTGTGATGGAATTTGTGATCAAAGCTTCCATATCGAGTGTATTAAAGCTCATCGGGTCTCGAACAATCCAAGCAGCTTCACATGTACCGAGTGTAGCGCTATAAAACCGTGTCATATTCTTAAATTTTTTAAACTAACTGCATCACGAATTGACTCTAGCAACGCTGCAATAGAGGATTTAAAAAGCACTTGTTCTTTCATTGCGAACAAAGTCAATAGTCTCGTTGATAATATTACCAACTTAAGCGACTGTATTGACGAATTTCGTGACTACGGATCACAGCTGGACAAGTTACACTCATGTTGTAGTTTGATCCAACATGACGCATCGAAGTTGCAGAAAAAGTGGACACAATCAGACTCTAAACTAACTACTATTCTAGATAGTTTATCAGACAATATTTCCGCTAATGGTGTATCATCAATAACAGACGTCTCGCTCGCGGAGGTGAACAACATCCAGGTCCGAAATCAGACAGGCAGACGATATAACAACAAAACTCGTTGATTTCGAGCGCGAACTAGCAGTCTCCCGATTTGTTTGCGATCCACCTCAAAGTTGAAAAGAAAATCTGCATATACGTACACTTTCGCTGTCACCCGTTCAAACGTTCTCGCTACCAAAGATACACTTACCTGGAGGAGTTCCTGACGCGCCGAAAAATTCGTTAATAAAATTCAACGCAACATGGACGCAAGCCGATTGGGATGCCAGAATTAATAAGCTGAATAGGATTAACAAGGTCAAAATTACAAATTCAACTGATTCGTTTGCCTATTTTGTTACTGGAGCTCCTCCAAACTCGGATGCATCGTGGCTATGCAAAACGCTTGCGGACCAATTTGCGATAAAAGGCTGTAAGTGTGAAAAGTTACCGTCCCGCAGAGTTAGTGGAATTACACCGAAACACACGAGTTTTAAACTTTATATGCCTATGCAATATGACTGGCTTTTCTTCACCACGAAATCTGATGTCTTCAAATGGAAAAACATACAAATCCGACACTGGAAGTCAAATTTAAAAAATAATAAGTATACCACTAACAATCCAAATATTAGTTATAAGAGTAGAACCAATAACAAAACTAAAAATAGTAATACAAATAGTAATAAAAATAACAATAATAATTATAGGAACAATATGAGTACGAATAAGAAGAAAAAAATTTCCCATAAAACTAACACTAACACTTTTACTACAGCCACAACTAATCGTGTTAACACCACTTTATTACATTCCATTAACCTTCCTACTTCAAATACACTACCTAATTCGAATCTAGTCTCAGTTCCTACTTCGAATTCTGTCATAGTTCCGGGTCCTTACAAAAATTTCGTGCGAGGCGACACAATCAATCCCTACCCTTCGTCAGCAGTAACATGTGTTGAAGATAAAAATGAAAAGTTATCTTGTACAAATCTTGATACTGCAGTCGTTGGTCACAATAATCCACCTTTCCTTGACCCACTTGTTCCCCCAGTCGTAAAGCTATCAAAGAATTCGGCAAGTTCCGAGGAGAACAGATATTTACTATCACGGTTGAGAGAACATAGAATATTTGACAATGTGCGGCTGTATCTTGCTTATATGCACAATAAATCTGACTCGACCTGTATAAATGGCAAAACAAAAACCAGTCTGATTCTGTCCATTCAACAGGAAGGACTTCCAACGGATCTAGAAGCTTTACGACGGCTCTATACACGCTTTCACGAGCAGTTCAATCTTTCTCCAGACCAAGTCCATAAGGATCTTGCCACATACGGTTCCCATGTCTCCTCGAAGCATATATCTGATATGCAAAAAAGTCGTGAAAATCATAATCGGTTTTTTCGTGCCTAATTCTAAAAATAATATAAGAATTTTCTACCACAACGGAGGTGGCATTAGAGGGAAGGTAAATAATCTCTTCATTGATGCAAAATCATGTCACTTTAATGTTATTATTATTACGGAAACTGGCCTAAATGACTCCTTCAAAAATGAAGAAATACTGGACAATAGCTGGACCGTATACAGAAATGATAGGAATTACAGCGCAACGGGTCTATCAAAAGGAGGGGGTGTACTAATTGCAGTTCACAAATCTTTATCGAGTGAGATTGTAAACACAACACCAACAACATTTTTTGAACATAAATTTATCAGAATCAAACTGATAAATAAATATATTTACATAGGTGTTGTATATATCCAGCCTAACTCTGAAGACCAAAAATACCACGACATTCTTAAAATTTTTCATAGTGTCAATTGCTCCTTAACAGAGAATGACAATATCTTCCTTCTCGGCGATTTTAATCGCCCAAATATTTCTTTTCAGACTAATCATTCCGATAACACTATTATACCGGGGAATCTTCTGTCTGATATTGACACCACTATTATCGACACACTATATAATAACGACTTACATCAGGTAGTGCATTTTCCCAATAAAAATGGGAGATGGCTTGATATGATCTTTACAGACGCATATGATGAAGTGATTGTTAGCCCTGCCTCTGACGCGGAGAATCTTTTCTCTAATACACAACATCACTCTGCTATCATAGTAGAACTACCATGCAACAACATTAATTTTGTTCACTCTTACAATAATAATATTGTATTTGACTTCCGTAATGCTGATTTCAATTGCATTAATAACGAACTGTCTTCGATAGACTGGACATCCCTTTTCTCATGTAATGATCTTGACAATGCCATAACAACGTTTTACGATGTGATCTTTAAAATTGTCGATAATTATGTCCCTGTAATAAAACAAAAAGACAAAGTTTCAGAGCCCTGGTTAGATAAAAACCTCAGATCACTGCGGAATAGAAGAAATAAGCTATTTAAAAAACTTAAGAAAACAGGCGCGATTACTCCTAATCTTCAGAAAAGTTATGACACGCTGGCCTCAGAGTTCTCTTCTAAGTCCCGGGTTGCGTATGAGTGTTATGTTAAAAAAATTGGTGAAGATATCATAACAGAACCAAAAAGATTTTTCGAATTTGTTAATACAAAACGAAAAAGTTCGGGTTATCCCATGACCATGTGTAATGGGATCACGCAATCGTCCTGCCGGCGTAATATCTGCGATATGTTTGCTGACCGTTTTCAAGAGGTTTTTAGTGCCCAGTCAGATTCAACCCACAGTGAACCCAACATTTCGGTTCCTACACTTATTGATAATATCTCATTTTCTATTGAGGAGGTGCTCGCTGCTCTCAAGACTATTGATACCAAAAAAGGTCCAGGTCCTGATATTATTCCTCCCCTATTTTTATCAAAGTGTGCCCATCAACTTTCAAGACCCTTACATTTTCTCTTCAACAAGTCACTGTCATTGGGAACTTTCCCCTCGGCTTGGAAATCATCGCACCTCACACCTATCCACAAAAATGGAGACAAACGAAAAATTGAGAACTACAGAGGTATAGCAATTCTATCAGCAATACCGAAATTATTCGAAAAAATTGTCTGCGATAAATTAACCAATATGATCAACCCTGTTCTTAATGACCAACAGCACGGCTTTAGAAAAGGTCGCTCGACTACAACGAATCTCATGATTCTTGTATCTGATACGCTCTGCGAACTTGAAAACGGGCATCAAGTCGATACAATATACACCGACTTTAGCAAAGCGTTTGATCGAGTTGATCACAATGTCCTCATTTTAAAGTTAAAAAAAATTGGTGTGACAGGATCCTTACTTGACTGGCTTAAATCCTATCTTAACAATAGAACTCAATTTGTTAAGTTTCAAGGTCTTATTTCCAAGGAAATATTAGTGTCCTCTGGGGTACCCCAAGGAAGTCACTTGGGACCTCTCTTATTTAATGTGTTCATCTCAGATCTATCAGAAGTATTGGAAAATGTTTCACATCTGATGTACGCTGATGATCTAAAAATATATCATGCCATAACATCGCCCGCAGATGCCGCATTCCTACAATCCAAGCTTATTGCGCTAGATCATTGGTGCATTCAGAACAAATTAGAGCTTAATGTCAGTAAATGCCACGTTATAAGTTTCTCACGTAAATCATCCACATATCGCCATGACTATGTCTTAAGTGGAACTCAACTACACCGTGTTGATCAAATTGAGGACCTCGGCTTAGTACTGGACAACAAACTGTGCTTCAAATCTCATTATAATCGAATAATTTCGAAAGCCAATAGACTTCTTGGGTTCATTAAGAGAAGAGCCAAAGAGTTTAAGAATGTATGGGTTACAAAATCTTTATTCTGTTCTCTTGTCCGCCCTATTCTGGAATATGTATGTCCCATTTGGGACCCTTTTTTCCAGTTATACAGCAACAGAATAGAGTCAATCCAGAAGCAATTCCTTCTTTTTGCTCTCAGGGACTTGTACGACCCTAGAGACTTTGAAAACCTTCCACCCTACACAGTTAGGCTGCAATTATTAAATCTCTTACCGCTTGGTTCTAGAAGAACCATGCTCACATCCTGTTTTACCTTAGATGTTTTGAATGGCGATATTAAGGTTGACAATATCTCCAATAAATTCAGACTCAATGACAATGTCAGGCTGACGAGACATTCAAAACTACTTAAGGAATATGCACATCGTACTGATTACGGACAAAATGAACCAATTAACAGATGCTGTAGAGTATTCAACAAATTCAGCGCCCACTATACACCTCCAATAAATAAGCTGACATATAAACTGAGACTACGCTCCGTTTTATAAGGTCCCCACATCCCACTTAACCCTTCCACCAGTGTCTATCATACATCATATATGTATATACAATTATGTTTAATTAATTAATGTAAATTTAAATATATTAGGATATATTAAAATAAATTAAATTAAGCAATCTATTTGTAAACTAAACTATCTTGTTATGATTAATAAATAAAATTAACTCCGGCTCCAGTCCCCTCAGAGTTGCGCGAGCCATCTGTATACCAGATGGTTGATTTCTCTTCCATTTCAGGTAGCAGATTGCCATTCCTTGCATTCTCTACACTAGATTTAATGTATACGAACGGGCACTCTTCGGCTACCTTGAGTTTGGTCATGGATTCGTTAATCGGGCTGTCACTCGGCGATATCTAAAAGTCGACGAGTGACAGCTTGTACTGAAAAAATGACAATAGCTTACGATTTCACTAACAGATACCTGAAACGTAATTCTCCGAAATTTTAAATTTACACTTGTCCTAAAGCTTCTGCGAAGAACAAGATCGATCGTAAAAAACAGGGTAAAATCAATCTCGGATTTGAAAATTGCCCGCTCTTTGCTGAAACCCCAAGGCTGAAACTCTAATTGGAGAGGGTCCGTTGCTAAACAGTATCTTTACTCTAAGTTAAAAATGAAGAAAAAAGAACAAGACACTTGGTAATAAAGTTGAGTAGGCGCTTTTTATTTTCGAGTTCGAAAACCTATATTTTAATGTGGAGAAGAATGTTTATAGTGCTATTTGTAGTTCTTTATTTCGACGTAAATATCGCTAACATTATTGCAACTTCGACATTTGACATCTGTCGTGTCCATCACAGTTTTGATATGGGGAACCCTTTAAGAACTTTCCCTGATGCTTAGGGTGTATTATATTTTTCGATCTGAAAGTTTTTATAGTACTGGTATGTTCATGTTTCCTGAAATTTAATAAAAAATACCGCCAGTCTGTTGGTGCTACCGTTTGGAGTGGGAATTTCCGTCAGCCACTTACATTCGATTATATAAATTAGATATAGAAAAGAAAGAAGAAGATGTTGGCCTTGAACCGCAGAGCCACATCTGCTGCCGTGCCTCGCAGAAATTATGATATTTTTACTGTAGTCTATTTCTAAAAAAAAAAGTGACGAAAGCTGACTAAAGGGACCTTATCTTGCTAAACATTTTCGCTACAGGTCAAAACAGGAGTTTAGGTAAAAACTTTAAGTCTTATCTTTTTTGCCCCAAACGCTACCTACATATCTTAAAGTGGTGGTTTTATTTGAAACTTTAACCGATGGTGCCATGAAAATTCATTTAAAGTACTTTAACAGCCAAAATACTGGGTGGAGGGAGTTTGAAAATTGACTGCCTTTTTTGTACCTTAAAATTCAAAACTCCATAACTTCGTCAATTTTTAAGATTTTTGTGCGATAATCGCGGCGTTTCTCTTCAGTATTTTGTGATCTCAGGCAAGATTAAAGACTTTTTTATCAGCTTGTACGTCGGGCGAACATTTTACCACTAAGCCACCGACGCTGATAAATTTATCTCGCCAAAATGTTATCATCTACTTAATATTGACAGTTTTATTTTTATATATGTATCTTTCCAACCGCACCCAACAAGTGCAATTTCGAGATGCTGTCTCATCGATTATTTCAAATACTTTTGGTGTACCTCAGGGTAGTCATCTTTGTCCACTTCTGTTAATTTTATTTATTAATGACGTGAGTTCGGTCATCTCCAACTCAAATATTCTCTTGTATGCTGATGATGTATGCAAAAATAATTCGTACTATCACCTGTACAAACTATTATCTACTTTTGGAAAATCACATAAACCTATTTTTTGACGGGTGTACCTGAAACTGTATGCCTTCAAATGTTGGAAATTGCACTATGGCATCTTTCTCCAGAAAAAAATCCATTTGAATTTATCTTTGTTTTAGTGGGAATCGCTTTACAGAAATTAAGCAAAGTACGCGATTTAGGTATACTGTTTAATGACAAATTTACCTTCGACGACCATGTTGATTGTATTGCTATCAAGGCTAACTCCATTTGGGCCTTTGTAAAATGATGGTATAAGGACTTTAGACTTACATTACAAAGACACTTTACTGTGCTTGTACGTCCAATCCTTGAATATGCTTGCCCCGTTTGGACTCCTTATTACGATATTCATAAGAAATTAATCGAGTCTGTACAGCGATGATTTTTAAGATTTGCTCTCAAAGGTCTTCCCTGGTCAGATCCGATATGTTTTCTTTCTTATCACGAACGACTTCAACTGCTTTCGTTGGTGTCACTCGAGTTATTCTTAGTTGCAGTTAAATTAATTTCGTGTTAAATCGACTCTCCGCCCTTGATAGGAGCTTTCTCCTTCAAAATACCTTATCGAACCTTGAGAGACTACGTACTTCTTGACATTCCATTTCATCGAACTAATTACGGTCTCCACGATTCGATAACTTCCATTTCACGGACTTTTTACGTTAATTATTGCAACATTGATTTTGATCTTAATATTGCTCAGATAAAGTCAGCTTTGTTAAACAAATATGATATTTGATGTTTTGCTGTAATTGTTGTAATATAAATTGTAAGTAATCATGTATTGATGAATTCTAAATAAATATACGGGAGGAACGCTTTAAACCTTTCGGAGGTTTAGGGTGTAAAATATTTTTGGATCTTAAAGTTTTTGTAGTACTTTCAGATTTTAAAGAATTTAATAAAAAAAAATCCACAAGTGAGTAGGTACTACCTGGGATCTGGAAATATCTATCAGTCACTTACATTCGATCATTTATTAGATTTAGATAATTTTTGCTAAGCAGGATTTATGTTCTAATCCCAATTCGAGCGATATTGTGTCGCGGTCGATTGGCCTTCCTGCTTTAGACGATCGTACTTATAAACTATACCCTCTTTCATGTGAACATCGTTAGCTGTTTTCACTTCTTTCAGTATTTTTAGGACTCTATGTCAGGTTTTTCTCACTATGCGGAACTTTTTCTGTGACTATAATGAAAAACGGATGATTTTCGTTTATTTCGATTTCCTAGAATGTTGAAATTTTTGAATATTTAAGTGAATAGTGGGCTAATTAGTGTTTTTCACTTACCACTTCCCGAATCTCCTGTTCTGCTTTGGTGATCGATTCTTCGATTCAATTTGCCGGTATCGTTTTCAATTCTTTGCTTTCACATTGATGCCTAATTTCTCCAATTCGAACAAATACGTGTTACTTACTCTAAATATTTTGTAACGCGAAAAGATTCATAAATCCAATCGTAACTTGGTTATTACCTCGTCGAATGAACAGAATGAATTTTTATCGTGACATTTCTTTTCTCAAAAAGAATAAAAGTAAAGTTTGAAATTCGAAATTACAATCTTGATGTCCATGAAACTTTTTTTTTTTATTTTAACGCTCGATTTTATTTCCTGTATTTTTAGTGGTAATTTGGTAGGTTTTACGTACTAATAAATGATTTGCAATTACATTTTCTTATTTATCGTTTCCTGTAAAATGAGTGGGCGCTTTTTCAAATTTAACGGAAAATCTATTGTTCTTTCTTCCTCATAGAGTAACTCTATTCTACATCACATAGCTCATTAAACGATTAAGGCGAAAGCTAGGGTATAGCCTAGTGTGTAGCGTGTTGGTCTTACAATGCAAAGGTCGTGAGTTCGAATCCCGGTCGACGTAATATAATTCCTGCACACTACCTGCTGGGAAATACCTTAGTTACCTAAATCTACGAAAATTACAAATTCGTAGATAGAGGGATAGAGGGCTAAGAATCCATCCACAATAAATAATGAAAAAAAAAATGTTAAGGAACCTGTAGGTCAGGAGGCCAATGCCTGATTTGGGATGTAGTGCCATTGTAGAAGTAGAAGAAGGGGAAAGAGAACGAACTCTTGTGTATATTAAACGGTAAACGATATTATTGCAGTGCGTAATCATTTTTTCGCACACGAATATTTTGTGCGAAAAATTACAGACGTCTGGACGCATTCACAACAAGTATACATACATCTTCTTCTGCAATGGAACTGCAGCCTAAATCAGGGCTTGGCCTCCTGACCATCAGGTGCCTTAACATTTTTATTTGTTGTTGTGGAAGGGTTTTTCGCACAACTCTCCACGAATTTTCATGTTCGCAGATTGAGGTGACCCAGATAACCCACGTAGCCAGTATGGTAGAATTATACGTCGACTGGGATTTGAACTCACGACTCCCCTTCATTCACTTGCTCCTAAATTGCAACTTTGAATTTTTTTTAAATGTTGTGTTTTGAAAGAAACTAGATAGTCCGTCAGTACTGCCGAGTCCTCAGTTTTAAAGCAATAGATTTTCTGATTTTTTGTTCTAATATATGTAGCTATGAACTTTTTTTCACACTCAAAAACAACTAAATTAACTTTGAATCCATACAAATGGCATATAGCTAAAAATCTCATCAAGTGCGTAATATCCATAACACCCCAAGCCATTACACGTTAGATTTCAATCAAAATTAAGAAATACGACACTTCACACCTTATTTAATCGAACAAAGCCAATTTACATAAAAGAAGGTGGGTTAAAGCTAGATACAAGTCTGCACCGATTGCATAAATTAAACAAAAAACAAAAAAAATTGCTTAAAATTAATAAAAATTGTTAAATGAACGTTTCTACCCACATCGAAATGAAATGCCCAAGGAGATGTGTTCCGCCGTTCTAGTGTGAACTTAAGCGATTTCTTTTCTTCTATGAAACATTGCATCGGCTAGAAATGCATTTCAATACACAAGTACTCTGGGTGGTGGACAGTGGCCCCCATTTTGTTTCCCGAGAGGAGCTTGGTCATAACTAGCACGCGTTCGACAGATTGGCCTTCTGGCCGGCCTGTCTTTGAAGCAAACTGGCGCGACTTTAAAACATGAAATTCACCTGGAAAGTGGGCGAACTAGAATTTACCATGTGTCGCGACTTCTGAAAGAAAAACTAACTTGAGACTCCGGATGTCTCTTTAGATTTTGAATTTTTTTCATTCGTTATTTCATTTCAAGATTGGCGTCAGTCTTAGACGCATAGCCTCAGTTTACGGCCTAAGCTAAGACTTCGTCTCAATAGTTAGGGAACAGCTCACAAGTGTTAAGGTAAAAAGCGAAATAATAATAATAAAAGAAAATTGATTCATACATGAGTGTGCCTAGGATAAAAGTTGTGTGGGCAATGGTTCAATAAAATAATTTTCCAATTATTGATGGTAGTCGCCTCGTTCGAGTATACGACTTCAGACCGCATTATTATTACGCTCTGTTGCTGAAGAGTGAATGATTTATAGTCATCGGATATTCATGGTTGGATAGGTGCTTTGTTTTTTTTTTCGCGTGATTTTAAACGATTTTGTTGCGCAGTTTTTTTTTTTTTTGAATATTTAATTTCACTTTTGAACTGCAATTATCACTACGAGCTGAGACTTTGTTCGCGGAATTCATACGACATGCTGTTGACTTAAGGAACCACTCCTTCTGTTTGAATGCTTGCGCTCTCAACATGAGGGCTTCGCGAAAAGGTTATTCCAAGCAGACTGTTGTAAGAATTTCGCATTTCTGAAACTAATAACTTTCAATTTAAAAGTTAATGATTCGATATTTAGTTTGGAATTCGGTTTGTCGGTTAACATGAGAAGGAAATAACTAGCTAAATATTATATAATAGTTAAGCGAGATGAATTTTTATTATTATCGCTTTTCCACGTGATTAGGAGATGTTGAAATAACTGCTAGGATATGTCGTAGTATAGCCCCCTTGAACGGAGTATTTTTCTTTCGATGTAGTTAGAATTAAATGCCGTAAGACTTATTTTATTAAGGTTTATCTAATTATCCCATGTTACTTTTCGGATCCTTGCTATGAGCTGTCATAGCTTCATGGGTGAGCTAGGACGGATTCAATATTTTTTCTCGAAAACGGTTCACATCTCGGTCTTCCTGTCTGAGGATCGATTATAGAGAACAATAAACATCCTTCGGGTCCTATCTTGTCGTTTTACTATGAGTTTCAGCAGTTTTAGTTGGACTCCTCACTTCGAGAATCCCGAATATGTTGGAAGGGTTGAGAAAAATATTATACCGTAGTTGGCAAAAATCTTCATCCCTAAAAACGTTCTTAGGTCTGCGAACGAGTGGAAGCTATCAGACTTTTGTTTACGAAAAATTCGACACATAAATTTAATTTTTTTGACTTTTTCATAAAAAAAAAATCCATGGATTGCTAAAACGGTGCATGTTATTATTTTCATGTGTGAAGATCATTTAAAGAGAATATTCTAGCGAATAATTTTGTCCTTCACGTTAAGTTTCTTGTCGTCTCGCTATGAATTTTGGCAATTTTATATATGGTCCACTGATCAGAAGTTGAGAACGCGTTGAGCCAGAAAGTTCAAATTTTGCACACGTCGTTTTTGATGAAAAAATAAAGTTCAGTTCGTGAACGGGTCAAACCGCTCCACCCCTTCCACACTCTCCCAAACAAAATTACTTATTTTGAAAAATAGGCAATAATCAATTTTTTCTAGGGATTATAACATCTAAAAATTTGAATTCTAAAATGTAATTTTTTACCATAAACTTGATCTATGGCATGCATCCCTCCAACTCCTTCTACCACCACCTAACGAATCTAAAAAGTAGCATGGGATTGTTGTTGATTTTTGTTCTATGTAATTATCAAATTATAAAAAATATAATTTACCCTGCAAATCGTGAGACGTGCCTGCCTAAGTGGACGGCTGGATAGCGAAAGGGCAGAGCTTTTCTAAAAATGACATGCGGTTGCTACATGTTGAACCGGTTCTGCATATGGTGTTGCCAGTAGTTCTAACAGATGTGGAAATGTCTTTGACACAAGCTGTCGAGGAATATAAAATAAAGACTTACACTCAACTCTTTTTTTACACGGTAGATACGTTCCAGCGAAAACCGTATAAAAAAAGACAGGCCACTCATATTAAAACCGAAGATGTGTTCCAGAATTTAAAAAAACCGTGTAAGATGAAAAAATGACTACATGCTGTTTAGAAAATCTTGCAAAAAAAAAAAATGGTAATACTATAAAAAAAAATTCAAAATTTTAATGAAACATACAGCTTATTTAATTACTATAATCACTGCATGAAAGCATGCCAGCACGTTTATTGTTGACTACAGCAATATTGCTTTAATCGCTTGATATGTCTAACACATTTAATGAGCTTAAACCTATTGAAGACTCCCTTTCTTTAATAACGGTTTTTGATGTTCGCTGCCTTTTTATGAAGTAATCTGTTTTCAGATTCTGTTTTTTGGGGTTTTCAATTTGCTTATACCTAGTCGTGTTATAAGTGCTGTTATATGGAAAATTTTCAATAGAAAATGAAGACCTTCACTTTGTAAATTTATGTTTTCAGCAAATTTTTCGAACTGTATTACTAATTGCTATAAAGCAAGATTATTCAAAATGACCTCCTTATGTGTCAAAATTGTCAAAATAAGCCCAGAGTCTGTATGTACAGTCGTCAATTGAATTACGTAGCTTTTCCTGCGGGAAATCGTTCCTTGCCTTGATTAGAGACCTCTTCCGGCTCTCCAAATTCGAGTACCGCCTTTGGCAGGCCACTTCCTCAAGGGTAGACCATTAGAAGTAGTCCAACAGATTGAGGTCTGTGCTCCCAGAGGACCAATCTAAAGCCCCTATGAAAAATTGTTCCTCAATCCACAGTTGGTCTGGCCTTGCGGGCGGGAGCAAAATCTTCCCAATGACGGCCTCACACATGATATCGCACAAATGCATCACAATACGCTGTAAGATATCTTCTTGATGATCACTGGCTCCAGTTTTGACTCCCTTTTCACAAAAATGGTGGTTTGTGGTGCCTTCATAGCTGACTCCCACCCAGACCATTACTGCCGAGGGATGATAACCTCTTTGTAGCTGCTCAACTTTTTCCTGTGCTTCCCAAAAATCTGTTCTTTTTCAATCGCAGTGATTAACAACCCTCTATCTGTGAACTATCTTAGATGTATTCACACAGGCATTGTTCTCGTATTACAGCCCCACCGGAACTTGAAGTCACAACCTTCGCATTCTAGCTAATACGGTATCCACTTGTCTACACTCTTTCTCAAATCTCATTAACTCCTATGCACTGAAAGGTGATAAGCAAAGGAGGAATTTTGGTGAATGTTTTCACAATAAATTTTCAAAGGAAAGCTATCCGGACTTCACACTGTTCTGACTTATTAATAAATGAATAAGACGAGCTGCTGATACTCGTAACTTAGAATAGTACTCTTCTGAGCAGCAAGGCGGTTAATGTTCGCCTTGGACTTTTGGAAGTCGTATTCGTTTCCAATTATTTAGGGTTGCAATGCGGAAGTGAATTTTTGAGCAATAATACTCATAGGTGAGAATTTTGCGAGGATAAGACAATCGAGTAGATAAGCGATACTTGAGTTTAAAGTAATTCATTCGCTGCAAACATTCTACGTTCAAAACAACTGGCTCTGAAATATAATTAAGCGATTTCTAAGTGGCCTTCAATTACAATAAATTACCGAAGCGCATATAAACAACTTGAAACATCTCATAAAATGTCATAATTAAATAAATTTATGCGATCGCCAGTGACAGTAATTAAAACTCTTAGCATATTATACAATAAATTTTTACTGAAACTTCAAAAGGAAAAAGTGCATACTCATACATATATATTGTCATAATAATACTAAACATGAGAGAAAATATCTTAAAAATGTTTTTTCTTCTCAAAACAGTTCAATAGGATGACGTTTTTTATGCAACATAAAAACGAAGAAATAAAATTTAGCTATATACATACAATTAACAGAGAAGGAGTTGATCTTCAGAGAGCAATTACGATGCTAAACAAATTAGCGAATAACATGTTATAAAATATTAAATATTACTTGTGGGTCTGTGCTCGGATATGTAAAGCAAGCGACAATATGGCATATCAAGTTGATTTCAAGTGGCTGTCAATCAAAAAATGCTAAACAAGTACACAAATGAACTACATATATTCGTGTTTATTATAAGACTGCATGGGTCTGGTCTTAAGTCCAATATTGGCTTTTCGTGCGTGCCGTTCTTATGGGACAGATCGTTTGCCTTGTAGATATTTCTGATCATAAAATAAATATAAATGGCGTCGGCGTTTTATAGGATGTTAGTCGGGAACAAGTTGTTCGCGCCTGTGAGTGCTTTTCATCATCAAAAATAATTGTTAACATAACAAAGGATAAGCTCGATTTTTGGCACCAAAAATATACACCCAAAGCCTCTTTTTTTACTAATAAACAAAGAAGCTAAGAGCTAAGAAATACGAGATTATCAGTAAAGGATTTCTGTTAAAATAACAATTTTACCATAAATGGAAACTTGTAATTTATAGTGGCAAGCAAGCCGGATCAGAGATCATTTCGTACAATTTGCACCGAACAATGGTAGTTGAGTATTTTTCGAAATTTATTCTTGAATGACGAAATGAAATGTTAAAAATTAATTTGCTTTTAACGTGTATTGTAATTTATTGTATGTACTTGGATTTTACAGTTGGAATTTGCGCTTATTTGGATGCAACGACGCAATTTTTTTAATTGGATTACGATTTGTTCAGGTTGGAAGTTGATGACAATGAATCGCATGGTTTTGTGGTGAATATGATGATGCGGTGATTGGCGTAATTATGGGAGAGATGGGGTCACTGGGGCAACAGAACTGCGGTTGCTATTTTTATTTTGGCCGGTTCTAAGACCCCTCTAAAAAAGGATTGAGAGCAAGAAACTAGGTGTTCAGATAATTTAGTTCAACATTACTTATTCAGTTTCGCAATAACATTTTGGTTTAAAGTACTGAATTTTTTCCCTAAAAATTAAACCTGATATATGAATCATCAAATTAAAATAGATCATATTGAAATTTTCCAATTTTTTTTATTTTTAAACAAATAGCCTTAACGACGATCAACGTACACGAAGTTAGTATATGTTGTAAACAAATAATTAAAAAAAAAATGAATAAAATGCTAATAGACAAAAGTGAATATGCCATAAAACTTTTTATTTTTGGAAGCTTTACAACTCTTACATAGAGTGCTGTTCGTTCCGATTCATAATACAATGAGCTGAGTTGGAAAATATTCAAAAAGTCATTTATCTCGACAGCCCTATTTCAAAAAGAAAAAACAAAAAAAGTTTTTGGCTGCTCTATAATTTTGTTCTTTCAATCAAATAAAAAATATGCAATTTTTTTATTTTGGTTAAATACTAATAACTTCCCCTTCTCGTTAACGATCATACGTAAAAACCATATCATTCTTTCGGACGATATGCCACCACTCCCACTCTTTTCTTTCGAGGTTAACTCAAGTTATTGTCGCAATACACAGACGGACGTCACAACGAAACTTCCATTTTAGGATTCCTGGGACCTTCAATAGCAGAGATTCGTCAAATTCAAATTTAAATTTTTTGCTAAACATTTTACAATTATTTTAAATTAATATGTCTTGAAAGGAAGGATTTCCGGATTCTATATAGTTACGCTTTATTATTTGTGATGTTTCGGTCTCTGCTGAGATCAGTTTGGCCGAAAAGTTGCGAATAATAAAGCGTTACAGTGTAGAATCCGGAAATCGTTCCTTTAAATTCGAAATGCACTGTGAAAACATTCACCAAACCAATATATCTTAGTTTTTTTTCCTTAAATTTTTTTTTTTTAATGCATAAATTTTTTTTGTTTAATATTATAAGAATATTGACTAAGTTCATGCACTACTCCCCCTTTAAAGAAATTAATCTTGTGATAGGGGTGAGGAGTCGTTAACTATTATACAGTTCATTCTCTTAATATGTAATGTTAACTATACTTACTTACTTACGATGGCGCTACAGCCCAAATCGGGCTTTGGCCTCCTGGATGCTTTGCCTCCATCCATCTCGGTTCAGTGACCGCGTCCTCCAGTTTGAAAATCTTAGCAGTGATGTTAACTATAATACATTTTAATTCTCCTAATATGTAATGTACTATAATCTTGATTTATAATTCACAATATAAATATATATTTCATGGTGTCATTTAAATATGCTTTACTATGTAATTACATTCAAAAAATAATAATAATAATATACAAAAACATATTAATTACAATTAATAAAATTATCGAGCCAGCATTACAAATAATAAATTTAAGAATTCAATGATAAACAAAAATAGAATCATTAACTCTTAACTAATTTCTTTATAGTAATGGATTTTAATGTTTGTCTTGAAGGCTTCAATATTGTTACTTTATTTTATTAATGATTGTATAATTTAACTCCAATGCATGAATAATGATTTAACGCAATATTCGTTTTCCGTTTAGGTAGTAATATATCTTCACGAGTAAAAGCCCTCGTAAAGTTTGAATTAACCGAATATACACGATTCTTTATTTCTTTGAATATTTGAATACTCGATATAAGCTTGAATACTTGTAATAGTGGATATAATTTTTCAGAAGAAACACGTTTGTTTTTCTTCAGTAATATCTTTAATAAAAGTTTCTGGACGATGTTAAATGTAGCAAAGAAGCTAGGACTAAAATTACTCCACGCTATTATTCCATATTGTAACAATGAGTGTATCATAGCAAAGTAAAATATCCTAGTAGTTTTTTTTTGTAGAAAAGATCTCACTTCGAAACAGATTGGAATAAGTTTCCGTAGCCTGGATATAAGATTTGTTATATGGATATCCCATTTAAGATGCTCATCAAATGTAACCCCTAAGTTTTTGGCATATGGAACTCTTTTTAGATGCGGACACTGGCAGTTAGAACCACACTGATTTGTATGGATCCTGATATCTATATTAAAGGGGTCCCCATGCTGAGTCAGTTTAAATACAACATAATTGGTTTTCGCTATATTTACTGTGAGGGAGTTATGATCTAACCATTCCTTAATAGTTAATAAGCTGTAATTAGACTTTATACTGACTGATTTTCCCATGAGCTGTCTTCTATGAAAAGCACTATGTCATCAGCAAAAGATATTAGTTCACCTTTAATTGCAGTTGAGAAGATATCGTTAACATACAAAAGGAATAGCAGAGGTCCAAGTACTGTCCCTTGCGGAACTCCGTATTCAAATGACTTATAATCACTGTGGTTTTCTAAAATTTTCACGCGTTGTTTTCGATCATGTAGATAGCTAGCGATCCAATTAATCCAATTTCGGTTTATATTAAATTTATGTAGTTTCTGAATTATTTTGTTGTGAGGAATGGAGTCAAACGCTTTTGCTAAATCCAAAAATATTGCGCAAGTTTTATTACCTCTATCAAGAGATGCCATAATTTTTGTGCTTAAGGGGGCGATGGCATCATGAGTATTATGACCATTTCTGAAACCATATTGGTTACTAGAAAGTATCTTTAGATTTTCAATGTCTTGCACTAGTCTGTTTTTGGCCGTTTTTTCAATAATTTTACCAATATTGGAAATCAAAAAATACGCCTATAGTTTTCAATCATTTTTTTGTTTCCAGCTTTGTAGATAGGGGTTACTACTGTTGATTTGTAAATTTGTGGAAACTGGCATGACTTAAAACTCAGATTGATAAGGTAGGCTATTGGTTTAGTAATAAATCTTTTAATGTGCTTAAGGCATTTGACAGTAATTTCGTCAAAACCTGAGGCAATACCACCCGATAGATTACTAATTACAAGGCTAATTTCTTCTTCAGTAACCATCTCTATTTTTTTAATATTCGTTGAATTTGCAATATAATCGCAATTTGGACTGTTCAGTATTCGTTCAGTTTTGCGGCCGATTCGATGATTTTAAGTGCATTCTTTAACAACATTTTTTGAGGTGGATTGCAGTGAACCTTCTATATAACAAAATGAGTTACTTCGATCAGAATTTCAATATTCGAATTTTATAGTCTGTACACACCAATTTCTTATTATCTTCGATCATAGGCTCATAAAAAAACATAACAGGGCTACGATTGGGCGTAAAGCCCAATTATGCGATACTCAAGATGAAAGTTTTTTCTATTTTAAGAAATTTTGTATGAAGAGTGGTAGAAGGGGTGATGGCATTGAACTTTGAATTTGTTTACATCATGCTAGAGTTGTTATCAAAATGTTTAGTTGAGAAATTAAGCTTCAAAATTAACTAACTATTTAATACTGATAAAATTAGTGTATTGACTTTTTTCTGAGATAACTATAAACATCATTCAATTGAAATGTTGTAAATTGCAGTCAGTAGCATTCATACTTTTCAAATAAATCGACTTTTTAAGCTCAGTAAGCGACGAGTAAGTCCTGTGATCGACAGGCAGAATTCAGTAAGGTAGTGCGTCGTGTGATCGACAGTGGAGATTGATAAGCGAATGCGTCGTGTGATCAACAGTGGGGAATAACAGTATAGTCGAAATTAGGAAAGCGACAATTGGTGAATGAATAAAGTGTTTGTGGGAGTTATTAAAAAGCGATAAATAAAGCTTTGTGATTATTTTAAATCAAAAGCGACTTAGTTCAATTTTTACTTGAAATCCAGCGACCCCTATCGCACTTCAATAGGCTCGTATCAATAAGGCGCGGACAGAGTTTTTCATTCTCAGCAGCAAGCACCTGGCCAAATAACAAAATTTTCGAACGAACCGTATTCAGACCATTCAAACCTAATATGAAACCAGTGCTCTTCTTCGGTACTTCAATATGGACGGAGATAAGACCAAAGTTTGCAAGCTTTTGTAAACCACCATAATAAATACCTACTGATGAACAATAATCACCAACATGCTAGGAGCGAATAGATGAAGGTGGCCATAGATATGCCCTGAAAAGAACTGAGAAATGCAAAAGAACCAACGCCAATGCTTATTGGAGCGTTTGAGACGTAGTACCCTAGTGAGTAGAATTGAAAGCACTGTCCAGGAATCAGTATCTTATTCGTATCATACCCATATCCATAGTGATCTTGACTTAAATAAGCTTTTTCCTTTAGTTTAAAGCTCTCTCTCAGCACTCTTTAAATGCACAATTTCCAATGCATTAGTATTACACAATTCTTAAGTGCAATGACATGTTATTGTCTGAACAAAATAAACGGCATAAGACATAAGGTTCTTTTCAACTATCGATTCCGCCATATCGAATTGCAATTAGAATACATGATGAGATTGAGCATAGGTAGGCACGTTTCCTCATTAGTTTAAAAGACTTTTCTACATTAGAAGAACGTGATTAAATGTCTATAAAGTAACTATACTTGACGGAAATATTTAGTGAGTGAGTGAATGGCTAAATGCCAGCATACTCGTAAATATGCCGGCATAATAAATATGTACATGTGCCATTATGTATGTACTATTATTAATGAACCTACCCTTCTAATCCAAGTAATAATGAAAATAAAAATGTCATAGGTAATTTAGCTCTATAAATCGAGCTTTCGTCGGAATTATTTTAAATGTCTTTGCCTACTTTGTTTATATAATACTATTATTGTAAATTATTACATCTTTACGATTTTCCGAACAGTTCAACAGGGAATAGTGAAAGTATGAGAAAAAATAATTTCAATGACTAGTTGGCATTGGTCGACTGTCGTGGACAGAAAATATTTTTATTCATTTTATAAAATTTAATCTATTAAAAATAATTTCATCCATTCAATTCAATAATCGATTGATTGATTGAATTCAATAAATGTATCTAAAAATTTAAAAAAATTTTAATGGAACTAGCTACTTAATTCCAAGATAAAATCAAACATTCTTCGGGGTTGTCATACATGTTTTGTTTTTACGCCTTCTGCGTTTTACTGCAACCTCTCTCTGTAACGCCAAGTTCTTTTTACTTTTAAAAGCGTGTTCGGTTCCTAAAAATTCCTTCTTCGGCCTGGGAGCTACTGCGCTTAAATACTAAGAGTAACTATTATTCAAAAGTACTCTTCTAAAAGCCTTGACCTAGTCTAGTGGGTAGCGTGTTGGTCCATAATGCGAAGGTCATGAGTTCAAATTCCGGTCGACGTATAATTCCGGCATATTGCTTGCGTGGGTATATCTGGGTCAACTCAATCTGTGAAAATGAAAATACGTCGACAGAGGGTTGTGTGAAGGGGTAACACCCCTTCCACAATAATAAATAAATGTTAACGAACCTAAAGATCAGGATGCCATGGCCCGATTTGGGCTCTAGTGCCATTGATGATAATGATGACTCTTCTAAATTCTTGATAATAAATAAATTTAACCGATTCGTCTTTTAAAAAAAAAATTAATAAAAATTTTGACCAAGATAATTTTTTTTCTATAAATATTTTGTACCAATCATACCAAATAACGCTGGCTAACATGTTTTTTTGTGGAGTGGAAGCCAAAATATGTAGGGTACTGAATCAACTGAGTATTAATATTTGAAAAATTATCGAAATTTCCATGATTTTATACGATTTTATATGTAGCATGTATGTTCAGTTGTTGAAATTTTTGGTGGTTTTATTCAGAAATTTAATTTGAAATAGTGCATATAGTTAGGCTATCAGTTCTGTGTTGATTTCCAACTGAAATTCCGTCCAAAGTATATTAAACATGGAAATTTTAAACTTAATTATTTTCAAGTAGTTACATTTGATGAAATAATATTACTTTATCAAAACCTTATAAATTTGAATCCATTTTGTACCTTTCGTACAGAATCCAATGTAGAATTCCTACCAAAGTAGTACCTAGACTCTACGAGTATTTTCTCCAAATTAAATGAATACGATTATTATCTGAGCTCTTAAGTTACCATCACACTTTTATTGAAATTTAAAAGTTATGAATTTAAATCTTTTACTCGGTTGATAGCTATTCAGATCTTAATCTGTTTAAGTAATCACTGACTAATATTGCCATCTTTCAGAGAAATAAAATAATAATAAAAAAAAAACTGTCACATATAGATCATACATACCATAAAAATAGATTATTATTATAAAAACTCGCGGCACAGGTTATAATCAGTTCTGCAATACTCTGTTTATGAGTCACAAATCTTAAAAATAATGTTTACCGTCTTATCAAAATTTGCTAAAAGTAAATATGAAAAAAAAAAATTAAAGAAAAGAAACAAATAAATAATATTATATCTTCCGGTTTGGATTAGACATGGAATAAAATTCAACAAAACAAATTTTTATTGTTTTTATGACTTAAAAAACGAAAACACGATTATCATTGGCCCAGGTTAACGAAATGGCACCGCCTTTAAAACAGTGCTTGCCGATTTTTTGAGTAAAATTAAATAAAAATGGGAGTTTAACATTTTTACGATAATGTCCGCTTCTAATCGTGAATATTTACGGGCGCGCAAGTTTCTGTCGGCATGGCTTTGTCGAAGAAATTTTTCTTATCTTTTGATTGAATTTAAGACGATTTTTGCACATTGTGTATGATTAAATAATGAGAACTGTGCATATTTATAATGACGTCATAGAGAGGGGGCTGGTTATCAGTTGGTTTATTAGTGTCGATGATTTTTCTGAAAGGTTAATATTTTTCGGTTAAGGTATTTGTCAGCTGTTGTGCGTTGTTATCGATAGTGAATAAAATATGACGCAATGATTCAATAATTTTATCGATGATCTTTTTCGACGATTTCAAGGTGGCCGAATAAGAAATATCTAAAAGAAAATAGAAATTAAGAAGCTTAAGAGGTGGGGTTTGTTGAACTTGATTGTGTCTGAGAGGGAGAGGCTTGAAAGATGGTATCAGTTTGGTTTAATATGCGATCATTTTAAGTGGTCGATCAGATGATATTAGTATTGATTGAATAGGGTTGGATGTTTCAGAAATTTTGTACGGGTAGGAGAAGCATGGGTGCTGTAGGGTGGCTGGCTAGCACGGCTTAGCTCGTCGGCAACCCGGGAGGACGGGAAGATCTTGTCATCTCCTTTCTCGCCTAAAATTCGTGCAGCTTGAGTAGAACATTCACTTATCACGTCTTCTGGATCAAATGAAAGCATTCAAAATGGGAGAGGTCCACATAGGGTAGAAAAAGATGATCATTGGACTAGGGAAATCAACAAGCCTGTCGTAAAGACAGGGCTGAAGGCAAAACGAATTACCAACCGGCGTATTATTGACAAGCTTTATTTGAATCTGAAGACTTCGGACTACTAACTCTTCTATCTGAATTTAGCTTCGGTCGAACAGACTTCCTCTAGGGCCTCCTCTAGCCATTAAACGCAGCCTTAATTACGTCTGCTAATGCGAACATTGGGCGCCATTTATGTAAGGTTAAGTGGAGCATGGTTGCTGCACGATTGCTGTCTGGCACGGCTTAGCTCGTCGGCCGGCAACCGCGAGAACATTACCATCTCCTGAGTACATAGTTCGAACATTTACTTAACACACCCTCTGGATCAAATTTAGGTTTGGTGGGAGCCCCAGATGAAAGCTTATGTAGTCTGGGAAAAAATTTTATCACTTGATATCACCAGCCCAACATATACTTCCACTAATTTATGTCAATGCACTAATTTCGTTGCTCAATCCATAGATCGTCATAATACTGTCCAAGTCATATATACCGATTTTTCGAAAGCTTTCGACACTGTCAATTGTAAAATCCTTATTTCAAAACTTGAAAGGTACGGTGGCTCTGGCGCGTACCTTACGGATCGTCGTCTCCGAATTACTTTCAACGGATACTCCTCTACTGGGTTTCCTGCTAACTCTGGTGTCCGGCAGGGATCGATCATTGGTCCTCTATTATTTGCTCTCTTCATAAATGATCTGCACCAGTTTGTATCTTCTAACTGGATCCATCCTTAAGGCAGTAACCACAATAAAGGATCTAGAGGTGTTCTTTGATCCTTCCTTTTACAATGGCGCTACAGCCCAAATTGGACCTTGGCCTTCTGAGATTCAGGTTCCTTAACACTTCATTATATATTGTGGAGAAGTTGTTAGCCGTTCGCACAACCCTCTATCTACGAATTCGACCGGGATTTGAACCCACTAGGCTGCACCCTAGCTAGTGTTCCTTGATCACAAACTTAAATTCGTCAATCATTTCTCCGAGATTACTAATAAGGCATACAGGCTTGCTGGTTTCGTCCTATGTACGACAGTCCAGGAACAGCTGCTCTCCTATTTTCCACTCTCGTCCGTAGTATTTTAGAATACTGTTCCATCGTCTGGAACCCTCACCATTCTTGCCATGTTGGAGCCATCGAATCTGTTCAGCGTAGATTCACTCGAACTCTTTTCTACAGATTAAGAAAGACTCATATTGTCTACAATGGCAGACTTGAAGTACTTCAACTACAGCCACTGCATTTAAGGCGGACCTTCGTCGATGCTTGCTTCCTCTTCAAGCTTTGCAACTACCCGCTCAATGCCCATTTTTGTGACGACCTGAATTTTAGACCAGGAATAGTTTCAACGAGGAATTCAGATATCTCCTATCCTCCTCGAGCCTCTGTCGATATATATCATCACTCTCCGATACTAAGAATGCATGATCAGCTCCAACTTGGTTCTTTAGACTCTTCTTTTCCTTTATTTAAAAATAGAGTTAAAACTATCATCTTTAATGTTAAAATTTTTCTCTTTGTTATTCATTTATTTTATAGAGTAGAGTATAAACTATCACTAATGTTCAAATTTTTCTCTTTTCTATTTTCCGTTTTTGTTTAATTGAAATTGTAATCTTTTTGTTCAAGAGCTCAAATAAATAAATATATTAAAATTAAAATTTTTAGTGGTGGTTAGGTGCCTTAGTATGAGGTTTTACCAATTCCTGCAACTATCTTTGGAGTTAGCGACTCCACGGACCTGAGCTAACTATCCCCCTCTGGGATGGGGGCTGTAGAATTCACCCACAGCCAGTCCTGCTTGCCCTAAAAATGGCAAATGGACACTCACTGGATCATGAGCTTATCACCCGTGATCTTAAGACCTAAATGATACGAGAAACAGATACATCGCCTCGGATACGGACTGATTCTACGGTAACGACTTTTGGCATTCGAAAACGGACTATGATTGGCTTCTGGAACGTTCGAACATTGAATGACGGGGGAAGAGCTGGGGTTACTCGGTCCTTGCACCGCCAATCGGTGATCGACCGTGAAATGGAGCACTATAACATCCAAATCTTGGGCTTGAGCGAGGTCAGGTGGACAGGATCAGGAGAAGAACGAACCCCTAGCGGAAACACTATTCTGTACGTTGGCCCTGAAAGTGAAGCCAGAAATGGCGTGGCGTTCGTCCTTACGCCGAGAGCGAGAAACAGTCTCATTAGCTGGGAACCAATCTCGGATAGGATTATCGTCGTCAGGCTCAGGACCAGTGTCAGAAACGTCACAATTCTGCAGTGCTACGCACCAACTAATACCGCAACATCTGGTGACAAAGAGGAGTTTTATAGCCAACTGAGTGCCACCTTCGAACGTGTTCCAAGAGGTGATATTATTATCATCTCGGGAGATATGAACGCCCAGGTTGGATCAGACAACACTGGACTAGAACACGTCATGGGGAGGCATGGTGACCCTTGGTTCGACCCTTCACGACCTTGGATTAAGAGACCCGAAAACGGCGAATTATTTGTGGAGTTCTGTAGTACTCGGCAAATGGTCATCGGAGGGACCCTTTTTCCACACAAGAGTCATCATAAAACATCTTGGGTTTCCCCTGACGGTGTTACTCAGAACCAGATCGACCATTTGGTTATAAGTCGCCGATGGAGAAGATGTCTCCTCGATGTGCGAGCGAAACGTGGAGCTGGCGTGGGGAGCGATCACCACTTGATGGTTGCCTGCTTGAGATTGTGTACAGCAGCTATCCGACGACCACAAATTCTTCAAATGAAGCGCAAGCTTAATGTGGATAAACTCAGAGATCCCAACAAAAAACTCGAATACACCACCATTCTACGCGAAAAGTCATCCACATTGTGTGAACATGAAATGCGCACACTGGACGCCAATTGGGAGGCAACCAGAAACACTTTTCTAACTAGTGCTGAAGAATCTGTGGGATATGCGCAAAGCGGTGAGAAACCCTGGATGTCGCAAGACACATGGGACAAGGTTGGCAATCGGAAAAAAGCCAAATTGGCAATCATCTCTCAACCCGATGTCAACCAACGAACGCCCGACTTGAGGCAGAACTACCGCGATGCTCATATACAGCTTAAAAAGGCTGTTAGACGCGACAAGAGAAAAGCCATTGAAGATCTGGCAAACAAGGCAGAATCTGCGGCTTACCTTGGGGATATGGGTTCACTATTTAAAATCATGAAACAGTTGACGAACAGGAATTTCACCGCCAACCACCTGGTGAGAGATGTCAACGGAACTCTCCTTAATATGAGTGAACACCAGTTGCGACGATGGAAGGAATACTTCTCTGATATTTTAAACATCTTGTCAGATGAAGATATTCCGGAAACAGAACAACTTCCAAACATCCATCCGCAACAATCCTCTATTAGGGACGATCCCCCAGATAAGGAAGAGATAGTTTCCGCCATTCGGTCAATGGCGGGAAGGAAAGCTCCAGGTATAGACGGACTACCAACCGAACTCCTCAAAGCGGACCCGGAAATAACAGCCGATATACTCCTCCCACTCTTCACTAAGGTGTGGAATGATGGAAGATATCCGACTGAATGGAAGGAGGGCGTCATTGTGAAAATTCCGAAGAAGGGCGACCTTCGGGATTGTGGCAATTGGCGTGGTATATGTCTACTTACTGCCGTATCAAAAATTATGGCTAAGGTAATTCTCAATAGGATTAGTAATGTCGTCGAGAGCACTCTCGAAGTTTATCAGGCTGGATTCCGTAAAGGGTCGTCTTGTACCGACCACACAAATACCCTACGGATAATATTAGAGCAGTCAGCCGAAATGGGTTCGCCACTACATCTCATGTTTGTGGACTTCGAGAAGGCTTTCGACAGCGTTAAGCGAGATTACATATGGAATGCTTTGCGTAGGAGAGGTATTCCAAATAAGGTCATAGCTATGATTAAAGAATCCTACGAAGATGCAAGGTGTCGCGTCTTGCATAGAGGAGAGCTGTCCGAGAGCTTTCCTGTGCGAACGGGTGTCAGACAAGGCTGCATATTATCACCAGCCCTGTTTCTGGTGGTAATAAATGACATCTTGAAAGCTGCACTGGAAGGTGGGGAAGGTAAAGGTCTTCAATGGAGACTATTTAACATCTTAAGTCACCTTGATTATGCTGATGACGTGTGTTTGCTTGCACATACCCGTTCGGACTTAGAGTCAAATGTTCGCTCGTTGCATTCTAAATGCAAAAAGGCGGGACTGAAAATAAATGTGCGTAAAACCAAGTACATGCACATGGGTTCGAACGCAAGCACACCGATTGTTCTTAATGGACAAGATGTGGAAGAGGTGCAAGATTTTTGCTATCTCGGAAGCATTGTCAGCATGGACGGCGGAGCCGAAAAGGATGTTGAGGCTCGGCTAAATAAAGCTCGTCAGGCCTTCGGTATCCTTTCCCCTTTCTGGAGGTTAAGAGAGATCTCCCTTCGCACGAAGCTGCGAGTTTTTGACGCATGCGTCAAATCCGTGTTGTTATATGGTTGTACTACGTGGAAAGTGACCGTTCGACTTATCAAGAAACTACAGACTTTCGGAAACCAATGCCTCCGACGCATTTTAGGAATATTCTGGCCAGAAGTGATCTCCAACGACGAACTTTGGAGTACAACTCGCCAGACTAAAATAGGTATTGAGATTCAACGGCGAAAGTGGCAGTGGATCGGTCATACTTTGAGGAAACCAGAGCAAAACATCGCAAAACAGGCTCTGGGTTATAACCCTCAAGGAAGACGTCGGGTTGGTCGACCATGTAACACATGGAAGCGAGCAGTTGAGCAGGAGGCCAGAGGAATAAACAAGTCCTGGCAACAGCTTAAAGCCGATGCGCAGGATCGCGCCTTGTGGAAGAGAGTTGTTTCTGTCCTATGCCCCTATAGGGGGTCTTAACAGGAATTTGATTGATTGATTAGGTGCCATCATTACAAGTTGACTGAAAATATTAACCAATTGATTATTCCATGAGAGTAGAAAATCTAGAGAAAACTGGTGGTAGCATCAGACAATAGTTTTGAGAGCCACTCAAAATAAACATTTAAATGTTTTCCCAAATATTTGCATAGTAACACAGAAAATTTTTGGTACTGGTCTTATCAACTCCACATACAGTGGTAATTTTTTATGCCTTTATTTAATACCATTTTGTGGAAAAATATCTTTCAATATTGAAGACAATAGTACAAAATTAAATTCTGATTCAAAGCCATTCTTTAATAGTGTGCTGATGATACGATAATACCAAGTATTTCATTAAGAAAAATATCTAAAATTCTATGAGAAAGTAAGAACTTCTATTCAATTTTATTTCATTCAAAAAAAAAAAATAATAATAATAATAAATGCTATTTGAATATCTGATAAATAAATTAAACATTTAAAATTTTAAAATCTGAATCATTCCGAAGAAGCTACCACTTATGTATTGCGAAAAATCAACAACAACAAAGATCTCTTTTAACCGTCACAAATTCAGTGGCATAAATTAACAAGATACTCAAACAAGTCATCACAATTTCGTAAACAATATTCTTTCACGTTTTAAGTCTTCTTATTTTTTTGCGATATACAATACAATTTTGTATTTACATGGAATCTCATCACTCGACCAATCAAAAAAAAAAAGGAGAAAAAACGTGCTAACATGCCTTTTCTTCGATGGAAACTCGAATAAATTAAAAGTAAATATCATCTTAAGAAAAAAGCCGGGTAAGTTTATAAACTAACGAAATTCGCATAAGATAATTCAAATTCCATATGTATTACTACAATATTTGCGCGAAAATCTTGTAAACATTCTCGATTCGATGGCTTCGAAAGAGATCCAAGAAAAACTTCTGTTTGTGAGAGAAAAAAGCATAAAGAAAAGTTCGTTTAATTTTGATCATAATCAATGATCCGGTTTTAACCATCAGATCTTTTGTAAACAAAAATTTGAATAAATTACCGGAACATTAATATATATAGCTCCCGATTCACACATGGAATATGATTTTTTTAAAAAAATTTTTTAATCCACAGACTTCGAATAGAAATAAAGCTAGAAAATATATAAAAAAAACAAAAATCCAAAATTTCTCTACGTTATCAGCTTGTTTTTTATTTCATGTCATGAACAACCCAACGATAGTGTGAATCATGAGAAAATTATTCTTTAACTTGTTTTTTGTTGTCTTGTCCAACCACTTAGATAAGTCTTAACCGATGATATTGTAGATTTGTATCCGTCACGATCGGATATATTACCATAAAAGGTAGTGATATTTCGGGATAGCTGTATTATAGAATTTCTTTATGGTGATCTTCACACCGAAAATAGATGCGCTCAAAGTTGGAA
Organism: Chorisops tibialis; assembly: GCA_963669355.1. NCBI lineage: Eukaryota > Metazoa > Arthropoda > Insecta > Diptera > Stratiomyidae > Chorisops > Chorisops tibialis. The sequence continues at coordinate 296,948,408 of OY770263.1, forward strand.
ATTTTGCGCAATCAATCAAAACAAGTTGTTTGAAATTTATATACTAGATACGGTTGTTTTTTTTTTTTTTAATTATGAGAAATAATACAATAATTGCTTTTAGTGTGGAATTTAAAAACAATTTAATGATATGAAAATGCATATTCATTCCACCGATGGGTTGCAATTATTGATAAAATGCAATATTAAAATTTTTATTTATAAGTTATTTTCTGATAACGATTTAAACTGGTTACCTTTTAGTTTTTTTTTCCAAATGAATAGTAGCCACGTGTTGCTTATTTTAACTAGAAATGAATTTTTATTAAAGAACAAAAATATTTTCAAAATTATTATCTTCCCGATTTTGATGTTTTGTGGAACTTAATCATTGCGAAATCAAGAATATACATTAAAAATTCTGCGATAGCTAAAAGTGATTACGACGTTACTGAAGTTTTCAATTCTACATCAAAGTGAAGAGAATTTTACGTTACTATATGCAATGACTACATAGTAGTCTACAGAGTAAATTTATATTACTTTGAAATGATAGTTTTGATAGCGCAATTTTTATACTCTAGATGAAATCTGAGATCTTTATCTAATCGTTTGTAATGCTAGGAAATAAAGCTGGTATGTAGTCTTTGATGGTGCAGGTATGTTTTTTGTCGCTCAAAAACCTCGAATTCGATTTAGCGTCTATCTGTTCGTTTGTCTGACTACTATGTAATTCTCGAGCACTTTAAACTATTTAGCTGAAATTCTATCCATGTCATATTTAGTAAAAAATTTAAGTTTAAGTTTGTGAATGGAGAAAAGTCGCTATCAATTATAATTAACTTAATATGTATTTTCTTTGAAACTATCAAAGCTATTGACTTAAAAAATATGGTTCATATCCTCTCATCCTCCATTTAAATGCATAATTTCGGAAAATACCTAGTCCTGCCATAAGTTCTGTTATAAGAAAAATATTCAATAGAAAACGAAGACCTTGGGTTTGTTCATTTCCGGGAAATATTTCGAACAGTGTTACAAATGGTAAACAAAAACAAAATTATTCAAAATTAATTCCTTTTCACTATCACTATCAGAATTCCTTAATGCAAGGAAATTGCCATAAATCGGTTCCAAATTTAAAAGATGGAAATCGAATTATCCTCTGGCTCATCATTTAGTGAAGGGACGAAACAAACAACAACATCCCTACACCAAGTACATAAATAAATTAACACAAAAAAGTGACAAAAAATTAACAAAAAATTGGGATCAACTAGCGTTAAGTCTACGCTTTAAGCACATCTTATCAATAGAGAAGTCGAATACATCAGCATTCTTATTAACTTCTCTAGCGAGACGCGAAATCGGCTCATTCATACCATAATTTGTCCGGTGAAAACATATCTGTAGAAGTCTAGGCTGCCTTGGTAAAAATTGACCAACAGCAAACTGCATCAAACCTAAAAGTGTGGAAGAATCAACTAACCCTGTAAGAAGTTGATGAGCAAAGACTACATCAGCTACCTCACGTCATTTCGAAAGTGATGACATATTTAATAGCTCAAGTCGATCGATATAAGGAGGAAGACGAACTCTGTCATTCCAATTAAGGTTGCATAAGGCAATTCTCACAAATTTCCGCTGAATTGATTCAATTCTTCCAATGTGCTCATCATAATGAGGAGACCAAACTTGAGAAGCATATTCAAGGTGAGATCTAACGAAGGTATTATAAAGAATCAATTTAACAAAGGGATTGTTAAATTCCTTAGATAAGCGTGTGGTGAAACCTAACATAGAATTACCCTTTTGCACAATTCTATTTATATGCAAGATAAAATCAAGTTTATGGTCAAATGTAACACCTAAGGCAATTATAGAGTTGACACGATCCAACATACAGTCATTAAGACTTTACATATATTATTATAAACGGTGAGACTTTTCTAGTAAATGACATAACATGACATATATCCACATTTAAACGAAGATCATTGTGGCGACACCAATTGCTAAAATTAATCAAATCTTCTTGAAGAAAATTGTCTAAGTTGGAACTAAGGGACCTAAAGATCTTAATGTCGTCTGCATAAATAAGTACTTCTGAGTATTTAAGAACAGAAGCAACATCATTAATGGCCAGGACAAATAATAGAGGCCCTAAGCAAAGGGGGAGGTTTGTAGTTTTTGTATATGATGTCAAACGTGATATGCAAAATATTTCGAGCTGAATTTAAAATTTGATGGTTTCATTATTTTCAAAGAAATTGGGCATTATTTGCCTGAAATTGGAGTATTTGTGTGGGAGGTGGCAGAGGATGTGAGGGGTTGTAGATAAATTTGAAAGGAGTGAGGTGAAGTTGATAGTTTTTTCAAAACTAATTGAAATTATAATAAAGTTAACTGTCGCAAAAATTCGTCTTTTCAGTTGTTTCAATGAAAATCGAAAAAACGAATTTTTCAAAATTGTGCATTTATATGGGAGGGGGTAAACGGAGTAAGGGAATCAGATCAATATTTTGTGATGTTAATGATATATACATGAAAATATTTTGACCCAAATTTCAAGTCGGTGGCTTAAATAGTTTCAAAGAAAAATCAATTTCTTAAAATTTCGAAATTTCATGAAATTTGTTTCGGAGGGGCTAGAAGGAGTGGAAGAATATAGCCCATTCACGAATTTAAAGTTTCTTGTTTTGCTGAAAATTGTATACAACAATTTTAGCACGATAGCTCAAAGTTTTCTAGAGTTATGTTGCTGACGGACGGAAAGACGGTCACTCGGAATCGAGGTTTTTGAGCGACAACGAATATTTCTGTACCCTTGGCGGCTCCGTGCGAGCATTATTTCTTAGCGTTACAAACGGTAAGGCAAACATAATATACTCTCAGATTTCATCTAGAGTATAAACATGGCATTTAGTAAAAAAAAATCATAATAGCTACTCATGATGTTCGAATAAGTCTCACGAGTAATCTATTATACTGGAGTCATTAAGACAATGTACGCTAACATAGTGTGGCGAAGGGAAAATATCAAATGACTACAAAGCGAGTCTTGTAGAACCGCGAAGATGCAATGAGGTGGGTTTGATAGAGGGAAACCAAGAAAAATATTGAGACACGCTCAAAGTCTTTGCCTTACAACCAAGGACATTTGCAGAGGCTGCGGTGAGGAGGATGAGACCAGAGAACATTTCCTCTGCCATTGACTATGTCTCAAAACAATTTGAAGACAAATTCTCGGAGAAGTACTTCTTCACCGAGCTGAATGATATCTGGTTCCTTGAACCGATGAAGATCATTAGTTTCACCGGTAGAGTGGGCTGGCCGAATGATATGTAGGTCCACATGGCAAAAACACGAAGGCGTACAATGGGCCTCGTGGCCTATTTACATTGGTGTCCAACCCCTCCACTAATCTAACCTAAACTAATCTGTTATGCTTCGATCATTTTCTCTTGATTTAAGCGCCAAATACACGCAGCAACATGTTGCCATACTTTTATGCCAGTGTTTAGTGTAATACTCAGTGTCATCATACTTGATTGCGGGTTTTCAAAAACTTTAGAATAACTGCGAGCTGCACTTCAAGTGCAGCGACGCCATACTGTGGAAATATAGCACAGTTTGTGTGACGGCATGTCATACTTTCATACTTTTGCTCAGTATCAAAACAGCATTCACCGCGATCGATATTCTCGTTTTAATAATAATAGGGCATTAAGGACATTATGAATCGATGGACTTTATGGCGAAACTAATTTATGCAGATGTTCAATAACTGGTCAATTTTCAGAGGAGATGGTAGAAAATGTGGGAGAGTTTAATAATTTTAAAACAAATAATTAGCATTCTAATTAATATGCTCTGGAACATCATTCATCAGCCCTTAGCATATATATATGAAGGAAATATTGTTTTTATCATATTTCGAAAATTTAGTGAAATTTCTATGGGAAGAGGTAAGGGTGAGGGAGAGCACATACATTGTAACAACATTTTTCGGTTGACGCATTCACATCAGTAAAGCTAGGTAAAATTTTTTTTAAGCTTCATTAATTTGTCGCAAAAATAATAATGTTCCGAACGACTTGTTGGTAGATTTTTTTTTAACTTTGTGCTAATTCTGTAGAATGTTGTGTAAAGTTTTTATTTATTTAATATAGGTAGACAAGTTAAGTTTATTTTACAAAAAATATAATTAAAAACAATCTTAATACTAAGCTTATGAAAAAAAAGTTTTTACCATTACTTACAACAAACATAAACAATTAAAACCAAAAAAGACTGCATTAAAACTAAGACTTAAATATTATTTACAAATAATGTCTTAAATTTAGTCACTATTTTATCTTTGTAGGTGTTTCTGCTTACAGAACTATTAAAGCAGTCTGAATGCAAATTGAAATTTTTTATGGCGCAAGCAATAGGATCATTCATCAAATATTCGGTAGGATAAGTTTCACTTTTCAAGATCCTGTTGTCTCGAAAATTGAACCTGTGGTCAACAAATATAAAGCGGGAAAGGAGCTCGCTCGAAATCATGTTTGACTTAATCAGATCGAAAGCAAGCGTAGCAGAAGCAAGCTCTCTTCTGCTCTCGAGAGTAGTCATATTGAGCAGAAGTAGCCGACATTTGTAAGAGGGCAATCGGTAGCTACTAAACTGAAGACTTTGTAAAGCAAACAGTAGAAATTGAACTTGTACTCTTTCAATTCTATACGAGTCGATTTGAGTAGAAGGTGACCAAACAACACTTGCATATTCGAGCAGAGGCAACAACAGCGCACAGAAAAGAGTCTTACACAGGTGTGGGTCATTAAGTTCCTTGACTCTCCTCTTTATGAAACCTAGCATAGCCATACCACTATTTGAAATTTTATCTATATGGGATTTAAATGACAACTTAGCGTCAAATATTACTCCAAGATCTTTGATTTGAGAAACACGTTTTAAATATTCATTGCTAATATTATAGACAAATTGAAAAGTGCCAGACTTTTTTCTGGAAAAGGATATTACTGCACATTTCTTAACATTCAATTGCATAGCGTTATTTAAACACCATTCTGATAAAATATTAATATTGCTTTGCAATATAGTGCAATCTCGATTTGATTCGATGGTTCTGAAGATTTTTAAATCATCAGCATAAAAGGATAACTTGCATTCGTTTAAAAGTAATGGCACGTCATTAATAAAAATTATAAATAGAAGGGGCCCCAATATGCTACCTTGGGGAACGCTAGAGGAGACTGTAGTCAATTTGGATAGATGCGATGAAAATCTAACTTTTTGTGTACGATCCGCCAAGTAAGACTTCAACCACTCCAAGAAAATACCGCTAATTCCATAACGCTCTAACTTGAATAGAAGCAGACCGTGGTCCACTACATCAAAGGCGCTGGAAAAATCTGTATACACAGAATCTACCTGATTAATTTTACCAATTTTTTGCCTAATGAATGTAGAATATTCCAAAAGATTGGAAACAGTTGACTTACCCTTTAGGAAGCCATGTTGGCAAGGATGAATAAAAGGACTTACGGTTTCTATTAGTACTCCCGCAACCAGCTTTTCGAAAATCTTGCCAATAGATGATAAAATGCTTATTCCTCTGTAATTACGAATGTCAGATCTATCTCCAGACTTAAAAATAGGTGTTATATGCGCCAATTTGAAACATGTAGGAAAAATAGATTGCTGAAGCGACGCGTTAAACAAAGGAAGCAATAAACGAGGTAAAGTGGAGGCGGTTTTATTCAGGAAAATTGGGGGAATGAGATCAGGTCCAGCACCTTTATGAATATTTATATTAGAATAGGCAATGTATTAGGTCTTCGTTTCGAGACAGCAAATACTTTGCTGGATTAGAAAAATAAATTATTTCTGCGAAGTAAGATTTTTTCAGCATGAAACTATTTTCTCGGTAGTTTGTTCTTCGTCTTGCTTATAGGTTTTGTTTTGAATCCTTGTTATTTTTTTGTTAAATAAATAGAGTTTAACTAGCGTTACAATCAATCAGGCCTGGACGGAGGCAATGCTCTCTCATAAGGCGTCACTTCATTATTTCTCTGTGCTACATAGTTGATAGGCTCGACGTTTTCCTTGAGGTTTATAATCTAGAACTTATTTGGAGATGTTTTGTTTTCGTTTACTTAATTTGTGACTAATCCAATTCCACTCGTGCCTTCGAATCTCAATGTATAATCATGGTCTATAATATTAGTCTGTCCCGTTTTACTTTAAATAGGTCGTTGAAGATAATATCTGAACAGAATATTTCTGAAATGCGTCAGTGGCACTTGGTCATGAAAGTGTGCAGATTATCGATGAGCTTACACCTAAGTTACCTTGCATGTATTAGAACTAGAGATGGGGTGTGATGTGTCGACCTGTGATTTCTTCTGTATAACAACCCCGGAACTGGAACTGGCAGTGATAGACTAACTAAAATCACTGTGACTGTCCGGAACTGTAATGACCCAGCTCCATCACAGTGATTGGAGGCTTCGGTGCAATCACTATCACAGCACATTGCTAACTGGTGATTTGCTGACTTGAAGCAATGCTGGTATAGTAATGATACACAGTGATGGCTCTGTAGTTTCATTTGTCTGTGCCGAAGTAGTTCAAGTCGGATTAGATGAGATCAAATAGATATGTTTGGCCAAATACTGCGATATCGATGTTATTTTAACTTCATTATTTTTTGCGTAGATTACGATAAAAGTATTCCGGACACTCGGGAAGTGGGGCAAGGACTCGAAAAATAGCAAAATCTGCTAATTTGCACATGTTTTAGAGTTGTTTACAGGTTTCTGGCTTTCTACTAAGCTAAATTGAAAAACTAAAAGCGTGGTTCGATTGCAGATATTTAGACCTTTCATTTGAGTGGTACGATTTAATTTGGTTTATCTAAACCTGAGATTTGGACTGTTTTTGAAGACGTTTTTCACAGTTTTCAAAGAATTAGTGCTTAGTGTTTTTTTTAGAAAGAAATGAATAATCTGTAACCTCGCAATTGAGCTTCACTTTGGGTAAGAACATACCGCAGATGTATCGTGGTCCTGGTTGCGATTGATACATCGATGACCAAACAAACGAAGTTTCAAGTGAAACCGCACCTCACATTCCTAAGATGCTTGTGGCTTTTTATCATTGCCACTAACTTCGACGTCTAAAACTCAGCCGATGTCGGTACAAAATAATTTGATTTGTCATCGATGTAGAAAACAAAGCATCCTGCAGTCGCATCATATCGTGCCGTACGTCGTACGCCGTACATATCTCCGAGATCGTCAAAGATAGGAATTTCATTTTTGGGTGAATTGTACTATGGGTAATTGAGTTCCATTACCTAAATTTAGCGTTAGGTTATTTACATGCGATAGTCGTGCGTGAGGCTTCGAAACCATTCATGTTCATCATGTGATGGTGGTTATTCTCAATTCTATGACTAAATAAATTTTTCGTTGTGATATTTAGATTACTACTGTTTGTTCAGATTTGACTGTACCAAAGTATAACTCAATAGTCAATCAGTGTATCTATCTAATGCAACGCAACTAGTTTAACCTCCTAATTCCAAAATCACAACAGCGACAAAATCACAGCTATTTTGTCAAAACAACATGTTCGGAGCATCACAGGTCGGAGCAGTGACAGAAAATTCCCCATATCTCCAGTTGCAACCATTTTTGATATTAAATCATACGCATTCCAAGGATTGGTTGTAGACGTTTAGTAAGTTGCTTCAAAACAGTATTCGATTACCATTACTGAGTACAGTAGCTAAGCAACCATGGTTTAACGTTCATATGCACAGCAAAATGTAAGAAATAAGCCTATCATTAGTTCTTACATCAATGGTAATGAAGAAAATAGTCAGTGCCCACTCCCTCCTATGACATCGCAACGTAAAGTCACCGATGATTTCGCTTAGAAAGAAGCCAGCATAGGGATCAAGTAATGATTACTGAATCCGATGTGATTTAATGTACCTAATGGGATCTTTGCCTTCAACAACGTGATTTGTGTAACATACAAGTATGTTGTGAATTGTACCTATTGAATGACTGCGATAAGTCTAGCAACCATGTAGTTCACACAAGTAGCATTGTCTATTCGGCGCCTTACTCCAAGCATTCTTTTCCAATTACATATCAGATATCCTTATATGTATATTCTAGTCGAGCCACAAACCACCAATATGCTTTTGCGTATATGGAAATCGTAGAGCGCAATGTGCTTATGGCCACGGATCTTCTCAGACATAAAAGTTCGTTGGTAGATCACAACTCGACTCTCTAACGAAAATTCTGATGTCTGCCGATGGCCCGAATCTACTTTTAATCCCACACTTGCGAGTACTCCAAAATATGATGTCACAAGGAGAGGCATGAAAACTTTACTCGAACGTGTATGATCAGCAACTAATTTAAAGTTAACCAGATACGTATTTAGTACATATTTACTATAAACGCTAGCTGCCTGTAAAACAAGGAAGAAATTATCAACAATTACGAAAAAAAAAAAATTTATCTTTTATCTACTAAATTTTTATTTTTTTTTATTTCCAGATGTCCGATTTTCAAGATCAAACACATGTTAGTCCAACGGCGGCCGCAATGCTTGAAAATTTCCACAAGAAAAGCGGCACGCTTGGCACAACGACAGCAGCTACAACGACAAATACGCGACAAAATTTAATGAATTCGTCTAGTTCTAGTTCCAGTAGTGTTAAGGAAACATCATCAACGTCACAACAGGTAATAAATCAATATACTCGTATGTACATATACCTATTCGAATAAAATCAACATCCCAAATCCATTCAAAGGCCAAATTTTTCACTTAGCAAACATTTCAAATTGACCACAAAGTCTCGTGTTGAGTATATGCATTTATTGTTTTTTTTTTTTTGTTCGGTAGCCGTCAATAGAAAAACATCACGGGTTCATAACACTTGACCAATGTCTGATAATTTATTTCTATTATGATTTATGAAGTGATATTCTTCTGTCTCTTACCTTCAATTTCAATGATTTATATTGTACTTGTGTGTCAGAGACGGGAATTTCCAGATTTTTACAACACTTTTATCAAGAGTAGGTATATCAGGCTACACCGTATGTACTATAGTTAAAAAGCTAGAATTTATTTAATTATAATTTTTTCTACGACAGACTGTTGGCACTGTTACAGAATTTCATATTGCACTGAACGTGTCGCGTTTGCGTAGATAGCTCTAGACTTCTTAATCTAGTTTACCGGCAACAAAATATTAGTCACAGATCCATAATAAACGATTTCATAATAAGTTTTGAGTCAAGTCAAGTCAAGAAATGTTGTAGGTAGGCGCTAATTAGTGTATTAATGTAAAATTCTGTAGTATATTATGGGAATTTTTCTCGTGCTTTCGATCTTCACGAGTAGATAATCCATGCGTGATATTATGGTTGAATTGGAAGGAAAATAGTTTGAATTTATTGAAGATCTGATTTGGTTTCTAAGTTTGATTCCATATGGAATTCCGGGAGTATTTATTTGCTGTAAGTTTTTAGTTGATCTATTAGAAATCCCATGCAATTGAGTTGCGTTTTCATCGGAATATGTATGTGATTTGTGATTAAAATTTTCCAATTACCTTGGCCCTCTTAGGTTTATTCCTTAGATTTACTCAAAATTACATTTAGTAATGTTTCATATTCAGAAAATGTATGCCAACCTTCAGATGTGGTATCAAAGTAATAATGGTGTCAACAGAGGATTCAAAAGATTCTAAAAGTACATATTTGCAAAAAATATCAAAAATTTCGAAGCTCTCATTATTCAAGCCGCTCACCAGATACCGATAAGTGCAAAAACTGCAAATTTGTCGCAATAGCTTGTATAAAACATGTTTCCATTCGACTATAACGAAAAGCATGACAAACTGTTAAATAAATTATGGAAACACCTAACTGATACGAGAAACGGATACAGCGCCTCGGATACGGACTGTTTCTACGGTAACGACTTTTGGCATTCGAAAATGGACTATGATTGACTCCTGGAACGTTCGAACATTGAATGACGGAGGAAGGGCTGGGGTTACTCGGTTCTTGCACCGCCAATCAGTGATCGTTCGTGAAATGGAGCAATATAACATCCAAATCTTGGGGTTGAGCGAGGTCAGGTGGGCAGGATCAGGAGAAGAACGAACCCCTAGCGGAAACACTATCCTGTACATTGGCCCTGAAAGTGAAGCCAGAAATGGCGTGGCGTTCGTCCTTACGCCGAGAGCGAGAAACAGTCTCATTAGCTGGGAACCAATCTCGGATAGGATTATCGTCGTCAGGCTCAGGACCAGTGTCAGAAACGTCACAATTCTGCAGTGCTACGCACCAACTAATACCGCAAATTCTGATAACAAAGAGGACTTTTATAGCCAACTGAGTGCCACCTTTGAACGTGTTCCAAGAGGTGATATTATTATCATCTCGGGAGATATGAACGCCCAAGTTGGATCAGACAACACTGGACTAGAACACGTCATGGGGAGGCGTGGTGACCCTTGGGTCGACCCTTCACGACCTTGGATTAAGAGACCCGAAAACGGCGAATTATTTGTGGAGTTCTGTAGTACTCGGCAAATGGTCATCGGAGGGACCCTTTTTCCACACAAGAGTCATCATAAAACATATTGGGTTTCCCCTGATGGTGTTACTCAGAACCCGATCGACCATTTGGCTATAAGTCGCCGATGGAGAAGATGTCTACTCGATGTGAGAGCCAAACGTGTAGCTGACGTGGGGAGCGATCACCACTTGATGGTTGCCTGCCTGAGATTGTGTACAGCAGCTATCCGACGACCACAAATTCTTCAAATAATGCTAAAGCTTAATGTGGATAAACTCAGAGATCCCAGCAAAACTGGCAAATACACCACTATTCTACGCGAAAAGTCATCCACATTGGGTGAATATGAAATGCGCACACTGGACACCAATTGGGTGGCAACTAGAAACACTTTTCTAACTAGTGCTGAAGAATCTGTGGGATATGTGCAAAGCGGTGAGAAACCCTGGAATCGCAAGACACATGGGACTTAAAAAAGCTTAAAAAAACTGTTAGACGCGACAAGAGAAAGACCATTGAAGATCTGGCAAACAAGGCAGAATTTGCGGCTTACCTTGGAGATATGGGTTCACTATTCAAAATCATGAAACAGTTGACGAAGAGGAATCTGACCGCCAACCACCTGGTGAGAGATGTCAACGGAACTCTCCTTAGTATGAGTGAGCACCAGTTGCGGCGATGGAAGGAATATTTCTCTGATATTTTAAACATCTTGTCAGAGGAAGATATTCCAGAAACAGAACAACTATCAAACATCCAACCGCAACAATCCTCTATTAGGGACGATCCTCCAGATAAGGTAGAGATAGTTTCCACCATTCGGTCAATGGCGGGAAGGAAAGCTCCAGGTATAGACGGACTACCAATCGAACTCCTCAAAGCAGACCCGGAAATACCAGCCGATATACTCCTCCCACTCTTTACTGAGGTGTGGAATGAAGGAAGATATCCGACTGAATGGAAGGAGGGCGTCATTGTGAAAATTCCGAAGAAGGGATTGTGGCAATTGGCGTGGTATATGTCTACTTACTGCCGTATCAAAAATTATGGCTAAGGTAATTCTCAATAGGATTAGTGATGTCGTCGAGAGCACTCTCGAAGTTTATCAGGCTGGATTCCGTAAAGGGTCGTCTTGTACCGACCACACAAATACCCTACAGATAATATTAGAGCAGTCAGCCGAAATGGGTTCGCCACTACATCTCATGTTTGTGGACTTCGAGAAGGCTTTCGACAGCGTTAAGCGAGATAACATATGGAATGCTTTGCGTAGGAGAGGTATTCCAGATAAGGTCATAGCTATGATTAAAGAATCCTACGAAGAGGCGGGACTGAAAATAAATGTGCGTAAAACCAAGTACATGCACATGGGTTCGAACGCAAGCACACCGATTGTTCTTAATAGACAAGATGTGGAAGAGGTGCAAGATTTTTGTTATCTCGGAAACATTGTCAGCATGGACGTCGGAGCCGAAAAGAATATTGAGGTTCGGCTAAATAAAGCTCATCAGGCCTTCGGGATACCGATACTTTACCCTTTCTGGAGGTTAAGAGAGATCTCCCTTCCCACGAAGCTGCGAGTTTTTGACGCATGCGTCAAATCTGTGTTGTTATATGGTTGTACTAAGTGGAAAGTGACCGTTCGACTTACCAAGAAACTACAGACTTTCGTGAACCAATGCCTCCGACGCATTTTAGGAATATTCTGGCCAGAAATGATCTCCAACGACGAACTTTGGAGTACAACTGGCCAGACTAAAATAGGTATTGAGATTCAAAGGCGGAAGTGGCAGTGGATCGGTCATACTTTGAGGAAACCAGAGCGAAACATCGCCAAACAGGCTCTGGATTATAATCCTCAAGGAAGACGTCGGGTTGGTCGACCATGTAAGACATGGATGCGAGCAGTTGAGCAGGAGGCCAGAGGAATAAACAAGTCCTGGCAACAGCTTAAGGCCGATGCTGAGGATCGCGTCCTGTAGAAGTGAGTTGTTTCTGTCCTATGCCCCTATAGGGGTCTTAACAGGAATTTGATTGATTTGACTGAAGAGCTTAAAAAAAAAACACCAATGAAAATCGAATTAGAAAAAAAGAGAAAAAAATCCTGGATTTCAACCTCTTAAGTATACTCTGAGCTTCCTGAAAAAATAACAATCCCCTCTTGATTTACGAATATCGACTGGTAGTTGATTCCACTGTTGAATGACATAAACGAAGAATTCCCTCTGTGAAACTAGAGATACGAGCTTAGGTGTTATTAGCTGATGAGTTCTGGAAGACCTGGAGAACATAATTCAGTAAAAATGATACTCAGCTCTTTTGGAATGAATTATCTATTGTTTATCAGCATAAGTTTTTTATCTACTGGTACATACCGACTTGTGTTAAATAAGGTTCGAAGAATCACGTAAACTTTTTCAATATTGGATAAAATATGATCGTTCCATGTTACGGTGCTGTTAGCAAAAGACCCAATATTCCTTATTTTTACCACATATATGCGATTAGAAAAGCGGAGCTAATGCATACTGCTAACATTCTATCGCCAATGAAATTGCCGCAATGATCATCGCTACAAATCCCAAGACTTTGTTCACACTTGCACATTAATCGCGCAACTTACACGACCCTCCTCTCTCCGACCAGATCGAAACTCTCCAAATAAATCGCCGCTTATCTACAAAAGCGCATATCGTTTCATTGACCACTTCGCATGGCCCACCGATCAGATCAAAGCTCCCTAAGCAAATCGCAGTCACACTTCATCGACCTGCTTAGAGCATCAAACAGCTCGCGCCTGCTTTAAGCTCACCGATCTGCTCACAGCTCGTAAGATCGTAAACCTGCTCATCTGTTCATTCATTGCTATACCTGCTCCGTGTACGGCTATAGCTTTGTACACTGCGCAGGTGGGGCCGTGCATGAGCAGTGATATCTCTGAGCAGTGAGCATATATCACCGAGCACGGGCAGTGAAAAGATATCATTGAGCAGGTGCTTGGTGCAAGGGGAAATGTTCACTATGCTCAGAGAGCTGGTGGTACTGAGCATGAGATTGGGTCTGCCTGATTGTTAGATGCAGGATTTCAAAGAAAATTTCAGTTTTGTCTGTTTTTTTTATTGAATTGTGTTTTTTTAACCAACATGTAAATACTTTGAATTTTTCGGAATAGATTTCATTTCAGTTTTCTGTGCTTTTCTGTTTCATTCATTTTGCAGTTCTGTTTCAATTTGAATCATTGCCAAATTTAATAAAAATTAAAGAGCAGGTCTTTTCGGAGATATTTAGCACTGCAATTGCAGTTTTTGCCATCCCTGACCAATAGTATGGAGAATAGAGGTGAAAAAATCACTGCTATTAGAAGAACTGCTCGTTTTCACTGATATCGACAAATTTTTAGTTCACCTGAACTCACAGGTGGGCTAAAATTTTTTCGAGCTCTTCTTTTCCATGTTGGCAAATGATGAAGGTAGGTGTCATCCACATAACGTAGATACAATTTCGGTTTTAATGGAGCTGAGTCCAGTGCGTTCTTTTCGAATTCCTCCCTGAAAATTTCCGATACCGCTGATCAAATTGGAGATCTCATTGCCGTTCCTTTCGTTTGTAGAGTTTTCCTAGAGCTGAAAATAAAGGATTATTTAAACAAAATTCAAATCATATCTGTTGTCCGGGATGAGTGTCCTGATGGTGTCCTTAATCGGGATGTTGGTGAACAGTGATTCCATGTCTAGGCTGACTAAGATTTCCGTTGGTTTCAAGTTGAATTTTTGCAGTATCTCTACTAGATGAGCGGAATTTTTAAGTGAGTGCGATGTCTTACCTACTAGTAGGCGTAACTCCGTCGGCGAGAGCCTTAGAAAATTTTTAGGTAAGTGATTGTACTGAACTAGGATGTAGCCTAGTGGGTAGCATGTTGGTCTTGTAATGCGAAGGTCGTGAGTTCAAATCCCTGTCGACGCAATATGTATATGTATAATTTCAGCACATTGCCTGCTTAGATATACCTTGGTCACCTCAATCTACGAAAATGAAAAATTCTTAGAAAGAAGGTTGTGCGAAGGGCTAACAACCCTTCCACAATAAGTAATGAAAAATGTTAAGGAACTTGAATTTCAGGAGGCCAAGGTCCGATTTGGGCTGTAGTGCCATTGTAGAAGAAGATTGTACTGAACTGACGATGGGTCGAAGCCCGTTCATTTTTGGGATATGCAGGTCTGAAGCGATTAGTTTGGCATATATTTTCGCTAATCTTGGATTTTTCTTTTATGGATAGGGTCAATTTTCGGTGGAGGGCAGTGGTTGGATCTCTCTTAATTTCAGCACAAGGTCCTATTTCTAGAATATTTAGTATCTTCTCCTCGTATAGTTTCGTATCCATAAGTACAGTTTCGTTTCCTTTGTCTGCTCGCATAATCACTATCTCCTTCATTTCTTTAAGATCCCTTAGAGCTTCTCGTTCTTTCGATGGAATATTGGTCGCAGGTGACGCTGCTTTTGTGGTTTGTCTATCAGTTTGATAAAGATCTCAGCAGAGACCGAAACGTCACACATCGAAAATCTCTCGTTTCAATTCAAAATTCACTCTGAAAACATTCACCAAACCACAAGACCAGTATTGTTTTTGAGTATGATTGCCAATCGAGAGCGCAAAAGAGCATTAGGTGTTTCCCTTTGAGACCATGATTCGGCTCCATTCATAACGAAAAAATGGACTATATATGGGTCATTCTTTTAAAAACCGTACACCTAATTGGACGACATATTTTCTATTGCTTCCAAAATTTTTCTATAGGTAGTATACATCGAATAAGCCGACACGTATGCGGGGATTTTTTTTTAAATTGTTTATTTTAAAAAATATGGATGTTTAAACATTTTTCAATGTACGCCTTGAATAGCATTTCGGATCACAAGAGCGTAGTTCTCAGAAAAATCACAAATAACAACGCATTCATTTTGCCCTAAATTTTTTCTTTTATTATCATACGCGCCCGGTGGTGCAAATTATTTTTTTCTGTTGATCCCGTTATTTCTCCATTTTTTTTTGAAATGGATTTTTTAGAGAATCAATCAAGGAATACGATGGTATTTTTTTCAATTTTTTATCAACTGGGCGCAAGTATGAAAATCAACTTTAAGCGCTTTAATTGCTAATAACTACAATTATTTAACAAGACATTTTTTTTTGGAACAATGTAGTAAAATAGTTACAAAATTACCTTTAAAATGAGATAAGAACGAAATCTGTGGGATAAATAGAACCGAAGATAATAGCTTTTTAAGAAGAGCAAAATCAGCGATTCTCAAAATATTTAAACATCCATATTTTTTAAAATAAACAATTTAAAAAAAAATCCCCGCATACGTGTCGGTTTATTTCATATATATAACACATAAAAAAAAAATAAAGCGATTCTAGAAACAGACGTGAATTTTTTCGGCAAATCCGTACGGTTTGTAAAAGAATGACCCATATGTATATTGTATAACTGTTGATATACACTAAATATGAATTCTTAAATTATAATTGCCAAAATTCTAAATCAAACCTGTTCCCCATTGGAATTTCCACATCCTTAAAATCTATGCCAACGAACAATTCACATATATATGTAACTCGTTACTTCCTTATTGTAAATTCTACTTCGATACTATTTTCTATCTCAAAAAGATAATCAGAATTAGTTATGTTCTCATGGTATAATTATCAAATTTTCCAATGTCTAAAAAATTATATTGTTTATAGTTTTATCAGAAAATCTTCTTGTACAGTTCATATCTGAAATCAACTATGAAATATTTTAAGCTAGACTAGGTGGTCGCTATCCTCTATCTCTCTGAATCATATGAAGCAAGCAAATATAACTAACATATGTATACAGACTGTACCCACATAGGTGAAGTTTAAGAGATAGGAAATACATCGCGATATCACCTGTAATTCATATAACATGGTCTATTTGTTTTGACGATTGATGATTACTTTACAAACACCAAAAGTTTTTATTATTTTTTTTTTTTTAACATTGCTCCGTCATGAATCAGCAGAATTGAAGTTAAATAGTAAAAATAAAAGAATATAAGTTTTATTTGGTTGGAAAAATAAAATATATTTACGAAACAGGGTGATATGGTTTTGAAAACTGTTCGCGATTTCGATCATGTTTAGATAGGGGGGAAATCTAAAAATTTTGAATCTTTGTCTAAATTCCTTACAGTTTGTTCAAATTTTTTTTCAAAAAAAAAATGGAAATTAATTATTAATGCTTCAGTCAAAATTCCAAAAGCGGAGTACTTTTGCCGTTCATATACAATTTTGACCTAGTTTTCTGATCATGTCTATTTCGATGATCTTCAAAGTCAAAATATTATAAAAGAATTAGGCGCCAGATTATAATTAACGATCGATCGAATCTATAAATAAAGCATGTCACCCTGTTTGCACCCAATAAGTTAGATAATTTCTTAGTATTTCCAACGATAAGATACTTCTTATCTCATATATTGTTTTTTTTTCTGCTGCTGACAGGCACCTGATTTTGTAGTCTCATCAAGATCACCTCTAACAATTTCTACCAATTCAACAATAGTAGACGAAAATTTTTCGCTAATACATCTGTGAACGATTTGTTTATTATTATTTTTAGATATATTTTTGTCAACTTTTCGCATGTATATAATTTTGAGAGCTTTTTTTTTCATATTGAAGCGATACGGAAACTTATGATCGCTGCCGGGAAATTATTTAGCATCACTTTAGTGTGAGATCTTCGACCGATCAAGTACCACTTCAGAAAAACGAACGAAACGAACTTAATAAAAAAAAAAAAAATTTTTTTTGTTGCATACGATTTTCTTGATAAAAAATATCAAGAAATTAAAAAAAAGTAATCATAATAAATTATTAAAAAATTGTGAATTAAGTAATCTTGAAGTGATTAATTGCGACGAATATAATAAACGATTGCGTTTAGATATTTGTGGAAAAAAAAGCTTCGAATAATCGAAAAACTGTGAAAAAAAAGTGTTTAGACAATTTTTACTGGATTAAAAATCGTTAAAAATCAATTTATTTACTGCAAAGAAAAGGTACACATTAAACAATATTTTAAATGTAAAACAAAATTAAAAAGACAACTTTTGTCAAAAACAGTTCTATTTTTAAACTTCAGGTGTGTGACATGCATTTACGACATTTTTTCCTTATTAATTTATCACCGAGGCGTTTTTAAGCTTCGAATATACAAGTACCTACATATGTATGTACATTTATGTGTATACTTTTAATTTGTGTTCTATGTTGTTTAGAAAAATGAAGAATTTTTCTATGAGACAAGAACTATTATATTGTCTTGCGAAATGATTTAAAATTAAATTCTACAATTTCCTTGAGTGGTCTAAATTTCCAAGAAAACGAATTTTTCTAAAAATAACTGATTACTAAGTACAAAGTATTTGAATTTCAAGTGTCGAAGGCAAAATTGACGAGTATGCTAATCCTCTTATAAATAAATTGTTGATGGTTTTTCGGTTTTGGTGGGGGGCTAGAGCACGATTTAATATTATTAATTTTGGTGAGGTAATGAAAATACGTTCAATGGTGAATTAACATGTTATCAGTTGCTTTTATTATTATCTTTAAGAATATCATTACGTAGGTATGATTGTTTGAAATGATAAGACTGCTATTATCATATTTTATCGGAGCTTTTGGAGGAGAGATTGCTGTGGATAAAGTTATGATTTGAAGGATTTTTTTTGTGGCGGAAATTGTTGTGAGACATGCTTAGGAAATCGAGGAAATATAAGATTATTTTGTATTTTGAATTTAATCTTTTCGTCTTATTTAGGGTTCCAAAAATAAGGAAATGATAACTATATCTGTTTTTATGATCGGTTTTTGTATATTAGATAGAATTTCTCTCTTGAGAACCTGGAAAATTGCTCTAAATTTAGCCTATCGGTGATATTGAGACCTATCTAAAATCCCTGCCACTTTTTGGATGATGACATTGGATTGATACGCAGCTCCGCGTCGTGAAACCAGAAACGAATCCCGAGAAACTGTTGTGATTTCCTTGCACAACAACACGCTTTGTTTAGCAACTAGCTAGGATGCCTAGTTACTCTTCTTCTGATATTTCTGATGAGTTGTTGTTCTTTATTATAAACGGATCCTTGCGACTACTCGAACTACTCGCGCTAGTGGTTTGGCTCAGACTGCCTGGTCGGGGTCAGTCCTCCTTCGCATGTCACCTTCGATACTTACAATTTCTTGCACAATTGCCCCCATTTCGAAACAGTTCGGTATCGGCACTATTTCTTTCGCCGATTCAACATATTCGATAATTTATTGATCACACGAAAGGAAAATGCAATTAAATGATGACTCATTTCGGTCATCATAATTTTACCCTCAAGCTAGGGTTCAGCGGGTCTAAAGGGTGAAACATCATCGGAATGATGTTTCGCAATTTATTGCCTCAGTGAAAGAAGCGTATGCAATACTCGATCGTATGGATACGGAAAGGTTCTTGGGAGATACGACCCCCATACATTTGCTTGTGCGGTCGTTAGTTTTTTTGATAGACAATGACCGTACTTGAAGAAAAGAACAACAGAGTGCGATCTGATTAAGGCAGGTCGGCACTTGTTGTTTATATTACGTATGGAAAGTCATAGCTCGTAGTGGAAATACGATACGTAAAGAAATTGACATTGAAAAATGTCGAAGCGGGATACGGAAAATATGACATTTTAAATTATTGTGGGACAATTACGTTCATTGAAGATTACTGGCGCTAAGAGTTAATAAATTCGATTGTGGGTGATTGAATTTATTACATAACTCTGCCATGGCGGACAGAGTTTTGTAATAAAAATAGGACATAAGACGCTCAACATTACCTGACTTCGAAGGGACCGCAAACATGGTAGTATCGAATATTCCTCCTTCCGCTTATCAGTCCCATCTTTCACCTTTTCTGTCATTTCTGTGCGATTTCGGATCGCTACTTTACCCGCTCTCTTCCACAATGCGCGATCCTCAGCATCGGCCTTAAGCTGTTGCCAGAACTTGTTTATTCTTCTGGCCTTCTGCTCAACTGTTCACTTCCATGCAACATGGTCGACCAACCCGACGTCTTCCTTAAGGATTATAATCCAGAGCCTGTTAGTGACACATAGGACAGCTAAATTATTAATTAGGCCTAAATTATCATTATCACATTAATTTAGCCTAACGACCACCTAATTACGAAAATATCGATCATCAGCTAATCATCTCATTTTTTACATAATTAGTGGTGTAATGATAAAGAATTTACTAGAACCGTTAAAGTTTTTTCGTACTAGAAAGAAGAAGAAAAGTCATTTTCTGCCAGGTCTTACTTATATGGAATCCTTGAAGCGTGGGTTAAATGCCCAGCCATCAAATGTGACTTGCAAACGATTTCAAAGTTAAGGTGTAGCCTAGTGAGTAACGTGGTGGTCTTGTAATGCGAAGGTCGTGAGTTCAAATCCCGATCGACGCAACATATAATTCCAGCACATTGCCTGCTTGGATATACCTTGGTCACCTCAATCTACGAAAATTAAAAATTCGTAGATAGAGGGTTGTGCGAGGGGCTAACAACTCCTCCACAATAAGTAATAAAAAGTGATAAGGAACCTGAATATCAGGAGGCTAAGGTCCGATTTGGGCTGTAGCGCCATTGTAGAAGTAGTAGAAACGATTTCAAAACAAGACTAACGATCGTTTTTCTTCTTTTGGTGCCTTCGTTACAAATTTTTCTTGCGTATTGGCTATGCAATGCAACTTTTAAAATATGACAGAATAGTGAGTGGCTCTCTTCGCAGATTGAGGTATACCCACGTAAGCGGCGTGCGGGAAATATATGTCGTCCGTGATTCGAACTCCCGACATTCGCATTGTAGACCACGCTATTCATTAGGCTACACCCATGGTGGGGTGGTGGTGGTGCACTGAAATTACTCTCACTTTCACTCAATACTACGACTATCTCTTTCGATCGCTGTCCCTTTTTGAGCAATCACTGCATCTTCGCATCACCTGTGCATAAAAACATTTAACAATTTCGCACACAGCGCATCCAACCAAAGTAATTTTAAGGTTTTTCGAAATCCGATCCTAAAGAATAAATTAAGTGACATGACAAAGGCTCCCTGACCTTAAGGCTTCTTAATATTTTAACATTTTTGCTTAGAATTTTTATTTGTTATTGCGGAAGGGTTGTAAGCTCATCTCATTTTCATTTTCGCAGATTGAAGTACTTCAGATATACCGACGCAAGCAATGTGCTGGGCTTATATGTCTACCGGAATTTGAACTCTCGACCATTTAGATCAACACGCTACCACTAGGCTACACTCAGATTATGGTCTAACCTAGAAACTTAACTTTTTCCAATAAGGCACTTCAGAAAAGCGTCGAAATTTAACTCCTGAAAAATATGTGGAGTGTGAGCCAACTACTTCATGACTGGAGGGGTGAGATACGAATCACTCAAAATTCTGTGAAATCTGGGGGAGGAGGGCAGGGCAGCCGCAAATCTGACGGGCAGACACGAACCACTGAAACCATCTAGTTGGGACCATTGTACTCCCCGGATTGAGTATGAGATGGATGTTACTCCTCTTGTGGTAGCCACTTGGTAAGGTTTGCGAACCGAAGCAGGCTTGAATCTTCGATGCCTCTGAGGTTATCCAATACTGCGAAGAATCTAGAGCCTAAATAAAGGAGACGACTGTTTGAAATTTGCGAACATTGACAACGATAATGTAAGATAGTTCTTTCGTCTTCATCGCAATCTCTGCAAAGGCTGTCGCTCGATCCGGGCTTAAGCAAGCAATGACCTGTTGTCAAGCCGTTCTGCAGCTATCCAGCTGCCGCCATCCCGTCAAGAAAGAATCCAAAATAGTTTGTTTGAAGCTAGTCTTCAGCACTGACTTCCTAATGGAGTTAATGTTTACAGATCCTTGCCTGCAAAGTATCCACTGCGTCGTTTCCTAACAAGTTACTATGACCCGGTATCCAATTTAAAAATACTTCGGTTATAACCGCCTGGGCGATTCAAATTGTGTCTGCAAATGGACACTAGTTTGGATGTGGTCCTGTAGGATTGAAGTGCCAGAAGTGCAGTCCTGCTGTCCGAGAAAATGTAACAATTTCCGAGACTGTTCTGCATATCTAAAATAACTTTTGTACACTCGTTAATAGCTAATACTTCCGCTTGGAAGACAGAAGCGTGTTTGGACTGCATAAGGCCACGAAGAACTTGCTCGAACTTACCATTTAGCATGATAACAAGATCGTCCGCTTATGTTTTTGTGGGGTAGCCGTTCCGATTTAAAATGTTAAAAGGTTCATTCACGATTACGACCTCCAGGAGATACGATATTATGCCGACTTGTAGCGTTCCTTTGTGGAGAGAGCCTTGCCTTGCCCTCTAAGTGTTGAAATAGGGGAAACGACTAATTGAAAACGATTAACTCTAAGTGGCATATGAAAGAATCAAATAGCAGAATTCGCTTAATACGATGTCGGATAAAAAGATATACCGGCTTAAGGTCCGTTTTTTTTTTTTGATAGGCCATTTTATTTTATGTTACATTTGTAAAATACGAATCCGGATATAACGATTAGCCGGATGTAAAGATCTAATTTTTCGTTCACATGGCAAATTAGGCCGTCCAGCATAGTAGTTTTCCATTTGAGTAGTCAAATTTCGGAATCTAATTTGAAGTAATTCATTTGTTCCTGAAAACTCAATATAATTCAATATAGAATAGAAATTATTGAAAAGCTGAACTACTCTTGTTTTCCATTCTCATTAAAAAAAAGTACCTGCTCCTTGTAATTTCAAAAATTGATAAAAATCGCAAATTGATAAAAACATACAGAAAAAGTGCGTATGATAAAATGTTTTTATTTTTTGAAGTTCTACATCTTTTACTCAGGGAGTTCATAGATTGAAAATTGTATTGAAAATACAACGAAATGGGTATCATCCAAAAAATTACTTACGGGGCAAGGTGGAAAGTTCTATGGATGGCACTGCTACAAATGAAATTACTGTTTTGTACACTTGTTGCAAAAGTTAATGCCAAATGTGAGTTTGATCCGACAAATAGTTTATTTTATACGGCTGTTTAAGCGTGTTATGTGTTTTTGACAAAACGAATAAACATCAAAAAATTCTTCGTTAGAATGGTTTATCGTCAACAGAAATTCATCCAAAGTTGGTAAAAGTGTGTAAGAAGTTTGCACGTTTGTTATCAAAAATAAAAAGTGGGTAGCTGAGCTAAAACGTGGCCGTACACCAATTCAACATGATCCACGTGAAGGACTGCCAAAAACTGCAACTACCGAAGAAAATGTCGAGAAGATACATAGTATGGTTCTAGATGATACCATAGATGATTAAAGGTGTATGATATAGCTAAGGCTGTGGGCGCAGCAAACAGCTGTGGGCATCTAAAAAGAATGAGTACGACTGCTGTTTTAAGAAAAGTTCAGCCGATTTTCTGCGCAGATTTGATATGATAGATGAAACCTGAATACACCTGAGTCAAAACAACAGTCCATGCAGTGGGTAGAAGCCCGTGGCTGTGCACCGAAGAAAGCAAAGACAATGGCTGGAAAGGTTATAGCTAGTGTTTTTTGGGATTCTAAATATATTTTTTTAATTGACTACCTGCCAAATGGTCGTGCAATTAATGGGAATATTACGCACATCTTCATTGTCCAGCTAAATAAATAATGGAGAGAAAAGCTTGGACACACATGCACCCGCCTACAAAGGCTAATTGGCAAAATCGAGGGATTTGAAGTATGTAAGATTAAAATTTACGCTGGCAATGTGATTATGGAGTACCAAGGCGGTTTTAGAGCTGGTCGATCAACGACTGATCAACTTTTTACGGTCAAGCAAGTGCTTGAAAAATGCTGGGAATTCAACATCGACGTTCGCCTGGTTTTTGTGGACTTTAAACAAGCATACGACAGTATTGATCGAAACGTACTGTACAAAATAATGCTGCATTTTGGCATCCCAGCAAAACTAGTCCGACTGACCAAAATGACGATGACATCAACAACATCACAAGTCAGAGTCAACAACCAACTAACTGATGCCTTTGACACAAATGTCGGACTAAAACAGGGTGATGGGCTGGCCCCTCTGCTTTTTAACCTAGCTTTAGAATACGTCATCAGACAGTTACCCGTTGACACAAGAGGTACGCTGCTTTATAAATCCAGCCAGATAGTGGGTTATGCGGACGATATCAACATATTATCACGCTCTTTCACATCCGCAAAAGAAATTCTACTAAGACGAATTCATATATTTAGGTACAAAATTGACAAAGAAAGGAAATGAAACGAACGAAATAAAAAGACGAATCTAGCTCGCAAATAAAACGTATTATTCAGTCTTAGCTATTCTTAAGGCCAGTTGCGTACACAGGAAGACCAAACTTCAAGTCTACAAATCAATAGTAAGACCTGTGCTTTGCTACGGATGCGAAACATGGACCCTTACACAAGCATCCGCAAATATGTTGAACGCTTTCGAAAGACGGGTCCTGAGACGAATAATTGGAGCGAAACGTGATGGTGACCGATGGCGAACTAGATACAACAGTGAGCTGTATGATACATATATTTGACCACTATCATCAGACTGCGGAAGCTGCAATGGGCTGGCCATGTACAAAGGATGGACTAAACTCGAATACCTAAAAAGGTATTCGAGGGAAAAACGGAGGGCCGGAGGCCAGTGGGAAAACCCAGGAAACGCTGGTTCGACTCTGTTGACGAAGACTGTTCATCGCTGCTCGGATTTCGAAATTGGAGGACGCGGTCACTGGACCGAGATCGCTGGAGACTTCGGCTACGGGAGGCCAGGGCCCGAAAGGGGCTGTAGCGCTGCGAAGAAGAAGAAGTATGAATTGTTGAAACATCCCACTTATTCGCCAGATTTGGCTCCCTCTGAATCTAATCTATTCCCAAATCCCGTGAAATTTCTGGCTAGAAAACGCTTTGGGTCAAATGAAGAGATAATAGCGGAATTAAATGCATATCTTGAAGACCTTCTAAAATCGCGATTCTGGGACGGAATCCAGTGACTGAAAAAAAAGTTGAACAAAGTTAAACTAAAGGTAGAAAACTTCGAGACATAAATGCATTTTTGAAATAAAATAATCATATTTCTACTACTAGGCCGAGAACTTTTCACCTTGATCTCATATCTCGAGAACCATTCGTCAAACCGAAAAAAAACGAATTTAGTAAAATAAAATTGTTTTAAGCTGTTCTACAATTTTATAATGCAAAATTTTTCATCTAGTCAAAAAGAAAACAAAAATTAAATTAAAAATTGTTTTTTTCACTGTTTCTGAGACACACAGACAAACGTTATCAATAAAACTAAAAAGAAATATAAATTTCCCTGTTTTCAATGATATCGCATAATATTTGCATTGTAAACCTATAATGCCTTCGACAGACGATGCAAGCTAATATATATTAACTTCCTATTTTGATATAAGTAGGCTGAATTATGTATAGGATAATGACACTAGTAATATCGAAAAGCGAGATAATATATATTAACTCGCATCGTGTGTCGACAGCCTAAGCTGAATCGGAGCAATTATTTCTAATGACTAAAACAGGAAAGCATGCTACAATTTTTTCAGTACGAATATAAAATGTAGAGCAATACCATCTAAAAATTTTCCACGCCATCCACTTCAACCTATCTTATCCTTTTGATATTAATCTTAATCAGAAGCAACCAATTATCAAATAATAAATTCTACTAAAAACTCTGCAATCGGATTGATTATAATCATAAAAAGTAGAGCACTGCTTGCCTAAAACATTACTCCATTCGATTATTTCAATGAATGGCATCATTATAATCAACGTGTATACGTTTATACCTATAAATCGCTCGAACCTGATGTCATTATTCATGTAAATACTTATCAAAACAATGTTCAAAAATGTTTTTATTAATAAACATTACGCAATTTATGTATATTTTTTTTCTATTTACTGATAAATAAGTGTATAGTAGCGAAAAATATTATCATATTTTTATCAAGATTATATCCACTTAAGAATTTTGGATTCTGTTAATTCCATAAGAATTTACGTCATAAAAATTGAGATAATTTAAAAAGATATGCTTTACGAACTTAAGTAAATGATTGCATATTGGTGGAATTAAAGAATATGTGTATGGCAAATGCAATTTTTTTATTCGTTATTGGAATTTAAAAAAAAATTCATAAATTATTGGTGTAGCAAAAAAGTAAATAAATATTTATTTTCATCAATTATTTATTAATTTATTCCAGTAAGGAGTTTTAAATTTTTATGATAGCGACACATGAAAACATTATGATTTGGTGAATGTTTTCACAGAGCATTTCGAATTGAAAGAAAAGATTTCCGGATTCTACACTGTAACGCTTTATTATTCGTGACGTTTCGGTATCTGCTGAGACCTTTATCAAACTGTTTGATAAAGGTCTCAGCAGAGACCGAAACGTCACGAATAATAAAGCATAACAGTTTAGAATCCGGCAATCTTTTCTTTCAATGAAAGCATTATTTGTTACTTTCCAATAAGTGCTAACTCGTGAATTTTAAATGAATTGAATATTTATATCTAATTTTCCTGTTGTATTCAATTTCAGGTTGTAAACAGTAGCAGTACAACGACACGTGTTGCAAAAACATCGTCGTCACAACGTTTACATCACGTCACATCATCATCATCAACATCTGAAATGAAAGCACATGCGCTTAAGCGCGATTTAAGTGAAATTAAAAATTCCATGTCAGAAATTAACGATCTTGCAATGGGCCGATCGACACAAACCTTAGGTGATCTTAAACTAAATAACACATCAGCAATGAGTCAACTTCAGCATAAGTAAATTTGAATTAATCGATGCAATAAATCTGAATAAAATCTTAACTAATCCTTGAATTTCGAAATTTTTTCATTTTAGAATCCGCTCATCACTGGAGAATTTAGTTGACGATCCCTCCGAACCGCTCGTTACATTTCCCGACGGTGAGACGCCAAGTGACGATTTACAATTGGATCTTTCGCATGCGTTACCGCTGGTATCGAGCGAATTGGCCAACGGTCATTTGGCGACCGGGACGACTGTTGATACGGTGAAATTCGAGGAGAAACGTATGACGTCCGCGTCGAAAACCAAAGTCGTTACGGATGGTTTCAGCTCGGAACAGGCTACGACAAATTTAGCCGAAACGAAAAGGTTACAAACCGGTGATATAGACTATAAGGAAGCTACGGCGGCGGCCGCAATGCGCAATCGAATGGAAGTCGATGGTATTAAGACGGAACAGAATGCAGCTATGCTCAAGGTAAGTGTCCGTGCACGATCTTGGCTTGCATTCCTTTTTATTGACTGACAACTCAAGATTTATTAGGGATATTACATTTCAGTAATATTATAATTTCAAATTTGGATTAAGTCATTAAATTTTATGGGCTATGTTATTTCTATGCTTAGATCGTTAGTCAACAAGACAACTCAGATGAAGCTATTTCTCGAAATATTTAATTTAATTGGAATAAATTTTGAATATTTGTCATATTTTTATTTTAGAGTCTTATTTTCGATTTTAAGGTATACAAATCGAATTTGCTAACCAGTTTTGGTTTTTAGAATTTTCCATGAATACCGAAATAATCATCAACCAAATTAACGATAGTTATATTTTGATTTTAAAAGTTTAGTTTTCGTAGAGTATAATAAAATGTTAATTTTTTTTTGTTTTTGAAATAATGTCATGATTTCATTCTTGTTTTGGTCGACTTCTTTCTGACATCTACTTCTTCAATGGCACTACAGCCCAAATCGGACCTTGGCGTCCTGACATTCAGGTTCCTTAACATTTTTAATTACTTATTGTGGAAGGGTTATTAGTCCTTCGCACAACCCTCTTTCTACGAATTTTTCATTTTTTTAGATTGAGGTGACCAAGGTATATCCAAGCAGGCAGTGTGCTGGAATTATGTGGCGACCGGGATTTGAACTCACGACCTTCGCATTACAAGACCAACACGCTACCCTCTAGGTTACACCCTAGCTGACATGATTGCAGAAAATAAATTAAAGAACTGAATTGATTTCTTGCAATGACCAAAACATTTAAAAATTTTTTAATCAGAAATATCGTGTTTCGATTTCTAAACACTCTTCTTTCAAATATTGGAATCAATTGTTTTGAAAATCCAAATAGCTACTTAGTTATAACATATTTCCCAATTTGATTGATTGCCATTTAAAATTAAATTATAAAAACTACTTAAATATTACTCTCCAGCCACGGTTTTATAATTATTACTCGGGATTGTGATGGTGTGGGTGAAACAGTAACAACATGATCGTATAAAATAAAGGATCGTTGATAGAAGTTAAATTCACTACGTGAACTCTTATACGAGCATCGTTCCTTAGCTAGACAGATAAAGAAAAAAATCAATTTGGAATTTAATGTTAGTGTATTGATTTTCTATTACGATTTTATGAAATATTTGTAATTTCGGCGTATATGTGTTCTAGGTGGGTACTCATAAACTGTGGAATTTAATTACATAACAACGGGTCGCCAAGAAGCTCGTGATTTGTGACAAAATTTCTCAGCTAAAACATCCGGAAGACAGCGCTGGTGTTATTATGCCTAATTGTTATTATCAGACCCACTTGTTTTATGTTCATCGTGATGATGATTAATTGTTATGCCTATTCTAGAGTGGATTGATTAATATACATCAAATGTCTAGTCTATAGATAATTTGAATTTGGACCGTATTTGAGAATCAAACATAATAATAGTTCATTAAAATCTAAATTTATAACAATTGTAGTCCAACTCTCTCCATGTTTTCTTTGGTATTTTAACACTTCACAAAAATTATACTTGAAAGCATTGATGATCAATCTTTTTTCTGCAGTGTACAGAGCACGACAAAATTTTAAAAAAATAAATAAATAATGCCTACTTCACGTTATTGTATATTAAAATATCAACAAAATTGGTATTGACTATGGTGACGTGGAACGGTCATACGTTACTATTTTTACTTTGTCAGTATGGTCAGCATTAATTAATATCTGCCGCGATCTATTTCAAAACAAATTGACATGGCATCTACATACTGATAAAAATAATAATAATATTTTTGATGAGCTGCGCTGAACCTTTCAAGTTTACAGAAAATTTACAGACTCTTGTATTTAAAAAAGAGATTTGGAGTTAATAAATTTCATAGATAAAATTAAACAGCCGGTTAATGCATTGCGCTTTTTGCCCTAGTTCTGCGAGAAGCCCATATTTAGTAAGATAGCTGCGGGTTCCTCTTCATTGCTTAAAAAGTTACAAAATTAGTAATAACTTCATCATTTATATAAAAAATAATAACTATAAATTAAAAGCATAACAGCATTATGATTGGGCGTAAAGCCCAAGCGAAGCGAAGTTGACATTTTTTTTAGCATTTATTGCAATTAATAAGAGACAATCTTAGGGGCATAAGTTTAAGTTTGTTCTTTTTCTCGTTTTAACAAAATAGATTAAATGCATTTACCAAAATTGTGCATTTGTATGGGAGGGGTAGAAGGAGTAAGGGGATCAATATTTTTGGACTTTAAAGATGTTCCAATTATTATATGTACTATGAGCTAGTTTGCAAGTCAATAGCTGAAATAGTTTCGGAGAAAAATCAATTTCTTTAAATTTAGAAATTTCGTGAAATTTATATGGAAGGGGGTGAAAGGAGTAGGAGGATGTGCTCGAATTTTAAGTTCCTTTTTTTTCTTAAAATGACCTGCGGTAAATTTTAGCACGATAGGTCAAAGCGTTAGAGAGTTATGTTGTAGACAGACGGACGGACAAACGGTCACTAGGAATCGAGGTTTTTGAGCGTCAAGAGTATAAACATATTGGAGCTAGCTTAGGGTCGCCAGATTTTAATCAAATATACAACTGGCACATTTTATGTTCACTTTAACACATTTTGTTCACTATACGACTTAATTGCTATCCCAACTTTGATTCACTCCATGTCGCCTCAACTCTCGCACTAATCGCGATCACACGACTCTATCCACTTCTCAATCTCGACTGACTCACTCATTGTAAACGCTCCCCTTTTATATCGTTCTATTCGGCCGCCTTCAGCCACTGTCGGCTTGCTCCACTATTTCGGCCACTGTCGGCTTGCTCCGCTGTTTCGGCCACTGTCGGCCTTTTCCGAGTCGGTGAGTCATTATGTGTGAAGAATAGTAGACAGCTGAAGACGCAAACATTCGGCGAGGGACTAGGGCCGAAATGTAACATTACCCGCTCCTTTGCTCCTGTTCGTCCCAAACAGAGTTTTCGCTGTTGTTCGGGTGGTCATGGTATTTTGCCACTTTGTCTACTCCTTTCAGCTTTGCGCTAGGCTTCCGGTATTCCGCGTCATTTATTCCGGTGTTTATTAGGTAGGCTCCTTCACAATCATGCTGAGACCCTGGTGATCTCCCCCTCTGGTACCGATGATTGCGCAGCCATTCCAAATTATTTTCCTAAAAATTGAAAAGTTGCACGTAACTTTTAGCTATTTTTCCACTGCGGTCTTTTCGAGTTGTTTTTGCAGATCATGCTCCGTGAAGTATCTTTCAATTTCTGCTCATTCGTTTACATCAGTCACTTTGTAAGTGGCCTGCCTGTCTGTAATTCCACTATCGGGGAACTTTGTAGCTTACACTCTGCTTACTGGACTCTTCCTTTCTGGCACAATCTTTGCATAGTTCTACTCTCTGGATCCGCCAATCATTTGGCGACTCTTGTCTGGCGACGCATCCTGTGCAATACATTTCTGCTGGTTTGGTTCTGCTGCATTCCCGCCGACGATTCCATAATCCTAACAACGTATTACCGACCTTCGGTGACTTTCGCTTCGTTCTGACTTCTGGTACAAGCATTCCTTGGTTCACAGTCGTTTTTCGGAACGACGCATCCTGAGCAATACATTTCTGCTGGTTTGGTTCTGCTGCATTCCCGCCGACGTTTCCATAGTCCTAACAACGTAGTACCGACCTTCGGTGACTTTCGCTTCGTTCTGACTTCTAGCACAAGCATTCCTTGCTTCACAGTCGTTTTTCGGAACCAGCAATTACTTTGTGATAATTGCTTGGTTGGAGCATCGATGAATACAAGCTGGAGAAGAATGATAACGCCAGCGTTACTACATCCTGCGCAAGTCGTTGTCTCTTGGTTTCGTTTGCGTTTTATAAATTCCCCGCATGTGATCTCCATCGCATCGAAGGTCCAAGGTCTGCAGCAGGAACTTAAAGTCGTGCTGTTGTTCAGCTGTGGTGGTTTGCAAGATTTCGGCCGCAGGACCCCGTAGCGGCAATATCAAGTCCGTTGTTCGCTCCTGATCCGTTCAACGATTGGGGATTTCAAATTGAGTCTTGTAGAGGATCCAAGGTGTTTGATCATCGAAGACGGGGAGTCTTTAGGTTTTCATGGGCGACACTTTTAGATTTGATGATACCAGAGGTTTTCACCACCTCAAAGTCCCTTTTCAGCCGCTCTACTTCACAATTCATACATTACTCTGGAGTATTCGTAGATTTTCTCGGTATTGTTGTTGATTTTTACTTCAAGAGAGCTGGTCGTTTCATTCCATTTCTCCTCTAGCATGGTGGGTTGATGTTGAAGTTTTTCTTCCAACTGTTCTTCGATATGCTTACCCAGTGCATCTATTTTATTAACCATTTGTAGACTTTGTTGGCTTAGATCTTCGTTTAGCTGTGGGTTTTTCTGGTTGAGACCATACTTGGCTTGTTGATTTTACTATTAAGAACTTCTTTTAGGTTCATTTGTTCCATCATCTGTATTTTAGCTGCATCGTTGAGTCTGAAGGTCCAGAGCTTGGCGCAGTACTCTGCTGTACTATTTGTGCTCGATCTCCTGTTCGGTCTCCTACTCCGCCGATACTCTAAGCCGGATTAAGGTTTTTGAAAGCTAACGTATTAAAAAATTTGTAATTCAAAGAATTTGTATCTACGGACCCTTTACGGAATTTCTAATCTTTTTTCGATGCCCTAGCGGAACAAATTAGTAAAGGGTACTTATTACTAATAATTTTATATTTCAAAGTTTATTGTACCAAATAAAAGGGAATTGTGTAGAAGTATGTATAAACAGTAGATTTTGAAAAGGACGGATTTTGAAAATAGGGAATTTTGTGAAATGAATTTAAGAAAATAAGATTCTGTAACAGGAGATGTGGTACGCAATTCATTTTAGTCTACATATATCATTTTTTCCCAAACGTTCTTGCTAAGTTTTGGTCGCCAATTCGCCTTTTAGAGTTTTTAACATTAATACTAAACAATCAAAACTATTAAGGTTTTGTTCGCCGTGTTTTTATTTTGAAATTTAGACATCATAGAACTTCAAAACTTGATGATTACAACTTGGGCTGTAGTAATAAATTATGTAAAAAAAACATATCATTAACAAACATTATATTAAACTCTAATTAGATTTCCCAGAAGTAATTTATCCTAATGACTTTTATTTCTAAGCGTCTACAATAATGACATGCTCTCATGCAGAATAATTTTTTTAGACCATTAATTCCCTTGAAATTCCAACTTGTTCTTGAAGAGTCCTTGAAAAATATACACCAACTTAACAAATCGTTAAACCCATGCTTTAGCGGTGCATGGGTTGAGCAATCTGATATTCGGATTCGTATCGCGCGTACTCCTACCGGAATGCATGAACTTGCCCTAACTTTTTAACTAGAGAGCGAGAGTTAGCTTTTGATATCAGCATTCGAATCAGCCAGTACAAAATGTTATCGAAACATAAACGCACATTCCATACATTCTCTGCTTTAACTAAATAACACAAAAAAAAATCCGGTAAAAAATTACGAACTATCCTTGTATCTAAAATTCCAGTAAAAATCGTCTTTTTTCACGCAAGGACGACCGGTGCGAAGTTTCCATTAAGTGAAACTTTCCAAATATTTGCCCAACAGGAGTGAACTTCCAACACTCTACCGCAGTCAGAAAATAAATGTAAGAAAAGTGAAAACATAGCCGGGCCCCGCAAGCATTCCGTACCATTCTAAAAGGAAATTCCTATCGATTTTCCTCAGCTCTACTGTAATGAAAACGAAGCAACTTCCCGGGCTCCTTGAATCTTTTAACTGGAAACTATAGTCTAGAAAAGTGTCGGTTGTGGTCCTTTTTTTTTTGTTTCAATGTAT
Source organism: Chorisops tibialis (assembly GCA_963669355.1). NCBI lineage: Eukaryota > Metazoa > Arthropoda > Insecta > Diptera > Stratiomyidae > Chorisops > Chorisops tibialis. Next base: position 296,981,368 of record OY770263.1, read on the forward strand.
CGATTAAAATTGTGATTCCATTGTGTTTGTTATTTTCGCAAATTGAAAATGTTTATGAAAAGTTGTCTAACAAGTGGTGTAAGATATTGGACTAGTTTGGTTGTAAAAAGGAATAAACATTATGATGATCCGAGATTTACAGGGAAGAAAATGGTAAGCAATGAAAATGGATTTGTGTGAGTGTCTGGTGCTTTGTTGAAAATTGGAAGGAGTTATAGTATGTTATTTTTAAATCAATTATAATCACGTAAATATCACGTCGCACGACATAATCGATCGCAGTAATGCAATCCTTTATCTAATCAGGAATCAGATTTTTCATGTGATAAGGTTTCTTAACGTAGACTATGCGTCAGTAATTGAATTTATTGTTGTTTTATGTTCACTAATTCAGTTAGGGCAGAATGTAATTAATTTCTGATGAAATTGTTGCAATAATGATTTAAGTAATAACTTAAAGATTTGTTGAATAGTAAACCTGTGTGAAAAATTTGCGAAAATTGTGTACAGTTATAAAAGAGTTTCTAAATTCGAGGGTATAATTTATATCACAAACAATAGAATACTACGATTTAGGAACAATGAATTTTGTAGACGTTAGGAAGCGTTGATCAAAAATTTCGAACATTATTGGGCCGTCATTTAATTCGATTGAAATGTAAGAAATCCCTTACAGAGACAAAAGTTTGATAAAAAGTCTCAGACCGAAGCATCAATAAAAGCATGATAGTGTGAAATCCCGATATATTTCTTTTAATTCAAAATGCACACCAAGGTATATATTTCAATTTTCTGGTTGCTTTAAATTTTATTGCACCCCAAGCAGAATGAAATCATGCAATTTGTAAAGCTCTTACAGGATAGGGATAGGTTTTCGGGGGACATTTCTAAACACTTATTGCTATAATTTTGTTATCATAGAAATAATTGAATCAATCGATCTGGTGTAAGAAAGTGCGGAATTTTTCAGTATAAAGAAACAAAAATGAGTAGAAGTAATTTTGTCTGTGCCATGTAGTGTCAGCACAGGCTGTAAGGCTAGGATATACGAGGCTTACGCCATATACCCTATGCTTATTTGATAGAAAAATCATATAAATCTGGAAAGTATAACTTTGTGCATCAGTCAGAATACGCAGTTTTTATAGTGGTTCTAGTCGTGTGAAATTTTTCGCGTAATTGATGTGCAAAAAATCGTAATTTAGAGCCAACGAGAATAAACCGCACCTGTTTGTGACTGAGAGCGGCTAAGTATTAGACATTTTAACGAATTTATGGCAAATAGCGAAACGAGAGCACGTACGCTATTGTTTTGGTTTTTGAACCATCTGAGTTGTTAGACTATAGTTGGTTTCGTCTTTTCACTGGCATATGGTAGACCAAAATTTAAAACGGCTTAAGAACAACGTTCTTTAGTACTCTTAGATGCTCCTGTTAATCAATGTTTTCGTGAGACCAAAACTAGAGAAGCTAGGGTATAGCCTAGTGAGTAACATGTTGGTCTACAATGCGAAGGTCGTGAGTTCAAATCCCGGTCGACGCATAATTCCAGCAAACTGCCTGCTTGGGTACACCTTAGTTACCTCAATCCACGAAAATTAAAATTCGAGGATAGAGGGTTGTGCGAAGTGCTAACATCCCTTTCATAATGACAATTAAAATTTGGGCTGTACCGCCATTTTAGAACTAGAAAACTAGAATTACTATTTGTGATGACGGTTTTAGGATCTTCAAAATTTAATGGGGTGCGAATTCTGTATCCGAATAGTCCGATTTAAAAACGTGCTACCAAATTTTACAGAATATTTGCAGAGATGTTGATGTATCCTATGATATTAAGGGACAGCGATCGAAAATGAGCAAATGGGAGAGAGTGGTTTTTGTCCTTACATAACATACGTTTGAGCATTGGGGAATAAAAAATTGTATTATACATATGTGTTACGTTCCACGGTAAGTATTCTGTGATTTAGCATCGTATAACTTGTAGAAGTAAATAATGGCGTCCGTAGGAGATTTGGTGCAATTTCGAGTGACGTTTTTGGGACACAATACGTTTTGAAGCATTGAACTCAACTCGATATTTATAGGATCTCTTGTAGAAATGGCTTCCGATGGGGATTAGGTGCAATTTTAAGTCGTTTTTTTGAGCCGCAAATCAACACTAGTTTTTTGAAGTATTGATTTCGTCTTGATTTTTAAGCCATAATTTAATAATTGTCCCCATGTGGTGTTCTGAATGTACAAATCGCATTAAAGGACTAAGTTAAAGTTTTTTTTTATGCAAAATCATAGTTGCCGAAATGAGGTATTGTGAAGGAGAACGTTGGGCTTACAAGGGAGTTTCAGGAGGGAAACTGTCAGTGCTTGTTGACCTTGAAACAATGAATTTTGTAAGTTGATGAAAACAATGCATAGTTTTGATGTTTAGGTGATGAACAGCTGCCTATATTTCACATTGTAAGCGATGGTAAAGGATTAACAGTGAACTTTTAAGCGCATGCAGCTTGCTGAGTATTTCTGTGATAGTTGAAAAGAGGGGAATTAGGTCGGAAAGTTCTTCGCTGCATTTAACGTGGAAGCATCGATAGATCACGTTACTAAATTGTGAAATCGGTCAACCAGAATTTCAGCACATCTTCAACACCTCCTCTTCTTGATGGTGACCGAACCGTTGTTGATCCTGTTGAAAAAGCAAACCTTTTGGCAGCAAACTTCGCTAGAAACTCGAAGCTTCCACAGTCGAGCCAGAGTCCTCCGTACTTACCGGATTCTGGTTTCTCGCTGCCACCTCTTCGTTTTCGAACTAGGGTTATTTCCAGGATCCTGCAGGAGCTCAATATTCACAAGTCTGTTGGGCCAGATGGCATCCCCCCTATTGTCCTTAAAAACTGCGCTTCCTCTCTAGTTAAACCTCTTCGTAATCTCTACCATCTTTCATACTCTTCAGGGTGCTTTCCTAAGATCTGGAAGGTCGCGAATGTTCAGCCAATTCCAAAGAAAGGAAGCAAAGCGAACCCCGCCAATCACCGTCCCATAGCCATTACCTCAGTGCTTTCAAAGGTAATGGAAACTGCTGTCAATCGCAGGATAGTCGACTTTCTTGTGGATAAAAATCTCATTCATGATCGCCAATATGGATTTTGCTCGGGTTGCTCTGCAGGCGATCTCCTGATCTATCTTACCGAGCGTTGGAATTCCTGCATCCACAAATTTGGTGAAGGTCAACTCTGTCAAACGCTTTGGCGATGTCAAGAGCAAGACTCTTGACATCGCCAGTGCGTTTGACAGATTTTGGCACAAAAGCCTCCTAGCCAAGCTAAAGGCCTTTGGTTTAAACACTTTATTTCTTCAATGGATTGAGAATTTCCTCTCCGAACGTCAGTCGTACTAGACGGAGTAACTTCTGCACCCTTTCCTATTGACTCCGGCGTCCCTCAAGGCTCAGTTTTATCTCCCACTCTCTTTTTAGTCTTCATAAACGACCTTCTGTCGTCTACTCTTAATCCTATTCACTGTTTCGCAGATGACAGCACTTTAGATAACACCTACCAATTCGACTCTCCTGCGGATGCTCGTCCGATATCGGTGGCCTCTTGTCGTAATGAGTCGATACAGTCATTGAACTCTGACCTCAGTTTAATCCTGGAATGGGGCAGGAACAACAGAGTAGAGTTTAATGCCTTAAAAATGCAGTCCTGTCATTTATCTCTTAAACATAACGTTCCGACGTCGGTCACTAATATGTCTTTGAATGGCGTACAGTTTCCATCTTCTGCAGATTTTACATTACTAGGTGTAAAACTTAACAATCGCCTAGATTCGAGCCAACACATTTACGAAGTCGCTCTTGATGCTTCGAAACGCCTAGGTATTCTGCGGAAGTGTAAGAAATACTTCTCTGTCACCGAACTAGCTACCATCTATAAGGCTTATATCCGTCCACGTCTGGAGTACAACTCGCATGTTTGGGCTGGGGCCCCAAAATCACATCTGGCCCTTCTTGACCGTATTCAGAAATATGCATTCCGATTAATTGGAGATGAAGCTATATCGGCCTCAATTGACTCCCTCGAGCATCGTCGAAATGTCGGTGCACTCTGCATTTACTATAGATACTTCCATGGTAAATGCAGCAAGGAACTAAAAGCCCTTATACCACCTACATTCAATGCCCCTCGAAATACTCGCCAAGCTGCACGCTCACACGAGTACACCGTGAAGCCCTTGCCGTGGAGAACAGTGAAGTTTAGGCAGTCCTTCATCCCTCAGACGAATTCGTTACCAGGCAGTCTCTTTCCAACGGGATACAACCTCCAGAAATTTAAGAACAACGTTCACCGCCACTTCCAAATCTCCCCTCCTGTGTTTCCCTACTAATTTTCCTCTATCCACTTGTTTCCCCGTACCCGTGTCGACTTAACTGTGCATCGCGCATTAAAGGGTGACCCCCCCAGTTATTTTCGACGGCCGTAAAAAAAAAAAAAAATCTAGTAGCCCGCAATGCACGTAAAGAAAAATTTTAATACTGGTGGAGTCGCTATCAGCTTTCATTTGTGTTCATTTGGTAAGCAAACCGTATGGAGTAGTGACCCGATGAATGTTGGGTCAGCGGTACAAATCTAAATCGAGTTCATTTTTAAACTGCAGATGAAATCTGGGAATATATTATGTTTACTCTAACGTTTGCACCGCTAAGAAGTAATGTTTGCACAGAACCACCAAGTGTACAGCAATATTTATTATCAATCAAAGTAGAGCTGGTTAGCACTCCCCTGGACAAGTGCGGTACACATAATGGACCGGAAAGGCACAGACAAGATTCGGAGTGACTGTCTACAAAATAACTCTCGAGCGCTTTGAGCTATCTATCTGAAATTGTCTTTATATAATTTTTAGCGAAAAATAATCTTGAAGTTGGTGAACGAGCCACATCCAAACTCCTTCCATTACCTCCTATGCACAGTTCAAAATTTCAAAATTTAGTTCAAAATTTCAAAATTTAAGATTATATTTATTCTTTGAAACTATGAAGCCTATCGATTTAAAACTTGACCATAGTGTAACGATATGAGTAACGGTCTACTCCCTCCTATAAAAGTGCACAATACCCCAATCATACTCTATATCGAATTGAAGTTTCAGTGACTTTAGAAGGGATAATTTTCACGCTATATCAATAGCCTACTTAATATAAAGAGCAGTATTGTCTTGCCAATTGTTTTAACGCATTTCGCCAAACTGTAACTTTTATTTGGGAGGTGTTTTCCAGGAAAATTGACACATAATAAATTATTGGAATTATACCGTTTTGTATGGGAGGTGATTGCAGAAGTAGCGGGATGGAAGTTATTTCTTTACATCAGTCACTACCAAAATGCTTTTTATTAAATTGGAGCGTCAGAACTTCGATATGTACAGAGGAAATTGTTGCATTGCGAGAAGCGGTAGGGGAGTAGTAGACATATTATAAAGATGTAAAATTGTTTCATTTTGCATAAGAGCTGATAGAATGGGTGGCGAGAACAATCTAATTTCTGGTCATATCACTATAATTGCTCCAAAAATATTTCACACAAAATTTAAGCTCTATAAATTTTACAAAAAACGAAAAAATTGTGCATTACATTTCGTGAAATTGCGCAGTTTGTATGGGCGGTGGTAGAAGGAGTGGAGCAATTTCAATTTCTTTACGAGAAACAAAACATTGGAAGTTTAAATTTTCAGATCATTTGCATTATTTTCCAAGAAAATTAACACAGATTTATTTTATATAGAAGGTGGTAGAAGAAGTGGAGCGTTTCGGCCCGTTCATGAACTTAACCTTATTTTTTCACTAAAAATAGCCTGTACAAAAATTGGCTTTCTAGCTCAACGTGATCTCAAGCTAGAAAGCGAACGGACGGACGGACAGGCAGGCGGACTGACATCCGGTTTAGAGATTTTTGAGCGGGAACAATTATTTCTGTACTCTTGGGGCTCTGTGCCAGAATTATTTCTTCCTTTAGAGCAAACTTATAATACTCTCAGATTCCATCTAGAGCATAAAAATTAACAAATTGGTAGCTGTAACGATTCTTAACGTGAAGTGAGACACGAGAAAGACGTGCACCCGAGCGATACGTTTTCTATAACATTTCACCTAGTAATCACTTAGTTTTTTTTCCTTTTTGGGAATGATTTGATCTTAGGATTTGGATCGTTGGTGATTAGGAGAAACGTAATCTAAATTAAGGACCACTGCCACTCTCGGCTTCTTTTCGAGTGTTGATCGACCAGATTTCGTTTCACCTCCTTAGTGCAGATTCATGGTTTTTCTATTTGCGCGGGAAAAAATCGGAGCAAAGTCACACTTAATTGAGACGTTGGTCATCATCATCAATGGCGCGACAGCCCAAATCGGGCCCTGACCTCCTGAAGTCGTCGCCTCCAATCGTCTCGATCCAAAGACCGCGTCCTCCAGCTGCTAATTTTTAAAATGGCTTTGCTGTCTTCATCAACCGAGTCTTCCCATCGCTTGCGTGGTTTGCCTACTGGCCGGTTACCACTCGTTTTGCCTTTAAGAGCACGTTTGGGGATTCTTCTGTCTTCCATTCGCTCTACATGGCCAGCCCACTGCAGTTTACGTAGCTTGATGAACGTTGAAGCTTCTGGCTCGTCGTAGAGTTGATACAACTCATGGTTGTATCTTATTCGCCATTCCGTTCCTTCCTTCACAGGTCCCAAAATTCTTCGGAGGACCTTTCTTTCGAATGTGTTAACTGCTTTTTCGGAAGTTCGCGTTAATGTCCACGTCTCGCTGCCATAACAGAGCACAGGTCGTATAATAGTTTTATAAATCCGCAGCTTATTGTTCCTGTGCACTTTCTTGGATTTCATTATTGGAAGTACCGAATAATACGTCTTATTTGCTAGTATTATCCGTCGTTTGATTTCGTCTGTTTCATTACCGTCCTTTGCTAGATTAGCCCCAAGATATATGAAGTTGTCCACACTCTCCAAATTATATTCCGCAATTGTTATGTTTTGTCTGATTGGCGTTCTCCTTCTTGTTTGCGTCATTACTTTTGTTTTGCTTTCGTTAATGCGCAACCCGACTTCTTTTGCGGCGGAGTCAAGATTGACAAATACCTCCTTAGCACTAGGGAAGGATCTTGCTAGAATGTTAATGTCGTCAGCGTATGCTACTAGTTGGGTGGACTTGAATAGTAGTGTCCCGTTGGTGTCGACTGGGATTTTTCGGACGACATACTCTAGTGCCAAGTTGAAAAGCATAGGAGCTAGACCATCTCCCTGCTTTAAACCACATTCCGTCCGAAAGCTGGTTGTGGAATCGGTTTGTATTCTCACTTGGGATTCAGTGTTCGTCATTGTGAGTCTTGTTAGTCGGACTAGTTTTGGAGGAATTCCAAAGTCAAGCATGATTTGGTACAGTACGCTCCTATCGATACTGTCGTATGCTTGTTTAAAATCTACGAATATTTGGTGCACGTCTGTGTTATATTCCCAGCATTTCTCAAGCACCTGTTTCACCGAGAATATCTGGTCTGTTGTAGATCGTCCGGTTCTGAATCCGCCTTGGTATTCGCCAATTATTTGATTAGTATAGGGCTTAAGACGACGTTCAATTATTTTTGTCAGTATTTTATAGGACGTACACAACAATGATATACCTCTGTAGTTCTCACAGCAGAGTTTGTCTCCTTTCTTGTAAATTGGACATATAATGCTTTTTCGCCAGTCGTCGGGTATGATTTCCTCTGTCCAAATTTTGCATATCATGCTGTGCAGTATTTCAGGGACACAGTTTCCACCGTTTTTCAGAAGTTCAACTGGTATTTCGTCAATTCCCGGCGCTTTGTTTCGTTTTTGGTCACATAGGGCTGCTTTGATTTCAGGAAGCGTGGGTGGTGTCGATGATGGTTCATCTTCGTCAGTTGAGGCTTGAATTGAAATGTTGTCTGTCGTTATCGGTGCTACTGGGATGGGATTTTGGACGTTGGTCACGGATGCTTAAAACCAGCATACTTATTCTTCTTCGACAATGGCACTACAGCCCGAATCGGGCTTTAGCCTCATGATCTTCAGTTTCCTTAATATTTTTCATTATCTATTGTGGAAGGGTTGTTAGACCTTCGCACAACCCTTTATCTTCGAATTTTTCATTTTCGTGGGTTGAGGTGACCAAGGTATACCCAAGCAGGCAGTGTGCTGGAATTATACGTCGACCGGGATTTGAACTCACAACCTTCGCATTGTAGACCAATACACTACCCACTAGGCTACATCCTAGCAAACCAGCATACGTTAACTTTAAAATTTGTTTATTTAAAAAGCCTCAAATAATTTGAGCGAGATAATAATTACAGTAGAGTCTCACTAATCCGGATACGGCCTAATCCGGATCCTTCTGTAGTCCGGATGGGATGAAAAATTTAAAAGTTTCCATTATGTTCCTTGTAATCCGGATCGACCGCAGTTTCGCTAATCCGGATTGCATGTTAAATAAAGCAATGATCAACAATATAGTGAAATCAAACAAGTGTAGAACGGGAAATTCCCGAATATTCACATAGACACTTCATATATGCATCGTGTAAGAGAACGAGGAATCCCAGAATTATTACGAAACGCAACAGAAGGAAGGTTTTTAGTCAGTTTTTCATCAAAATGGCATCTAAAAGGTCGCATAAAACGTTAACTCTCGCTGAAAAAGAAAATATTTTGATTCAACTGAATAATGGAATGAGTGGAAAAATGCTAGCAGAAAAGTATGGTGTCGGTACATCTACAATTTCCAATATAAAAAAAAGTGGAAAAAAAATAAAGAGGTATGTTTTCGTTTTATATGTGCATCGAAAATTTCAGAACGCTGCTTTTCAGCTACATTGCAAATTGCGCCGAACCTCCAAAGGAAAGGAAAATCTTGCGTGAACCAGAATATCCAGAAATGGAGCAGAAATTGTATGAATGGTTCCTGCTGCAGCGGGAAAGGCATGCGTCTGTGACAACCGATATTTTGCGAGGAAAGGCTGCTCAAATTCCTTATAATTGCTACAAAAATATTAAGCCTTTCACTGCAAGCAAAGAATGGATCAATAGATTTAAAAAAAGACGTGGTCTACGCCACCTAAAAGTGGTCGGAGAGAAGCTGTCTAGCGACTCATCTGCCGTGCAACCCTTCCTACGAACATTATCCGAAAAAATGATCGAGCTGCATATATTGCCGAGCCAAATATATACTGCGGATAAATCAGCATTATTCTGGAGATTACTTCCTGATCGAAAATTGGTATCTGCTGCAGAAAGAACTGCTCCAGGGAGAAAAACCTCGAAAGAGAGAGTAACTTTTCTTGCCTGTAAAAACGGAAATGGTACACATAAGGTTAAAATGATGGTCATTGGAAAAGCAAAAAATCCTAGAGCACTTAAAAACTGTACTCACCTTCCAGTTGAATACTACTCGACGAAGAATGTATGGATGACTTCAACTCTATTCGTAAAATGGTTTCACGAGTCGTTTGTCAAACAAGTCAGGCGATTTCAAGGAGAGAATAACCTTAATGGAAAAGCTATTTTATTAGTTGATAATGCTCCATGTCACACGCAAACACAGCTAATAAGCAATGATGGTAAAATTGTGACTTTGTTTCTTCCACCTAATAGCACTGCACTAGTCCAACCCATGGACCAAAACGCAATTCGTTTAACAAAATTGCATTATCGGAAAAGCCTCTTGGTGCACGTCCTGTCTTTGGAGGAAAATGACATTTCTAAAGTTATTAAAAATCTCACCATTAAGGATGTTGTGTTCCACCTTGCGAATTCTTGGGATAAGTTGTCGTCCGATGCCATAGCAAAATGTTGGAAAAATATATTTTGCTTTTCAGTAGACAACGATTCTGTTAATACCGAAAACAATTCAGATGCTGAAGAGAATCCAGATGATAACATTCCGTCATCAATTCTCAAGGAGAAATGGTTATCAGAGAATGAAGATGCCCAGGAAATAACAGAAATCGGAGTTCTGCTTCAGAAAATGAATGAAAATAATCAACCCTCACAATCGGAAATTTGTGACTGGCTCGTTGGAGATGACAATAATTTACCCCTCCACAGTGACGACAATTCCTCAGTTGAAGAAGTTGGCAGCGATGAACCAAAAATTAAACATGAAGACGCCATTAAAAACTTTAGTGCATGCATACAATGGGCAGAGGAAAATAATATTGAACTGAAGGGTTTGACAATTCTTAGAACGCTACGGCAGCTTGCAATGGAGGCTAAGCAAGGATGCATTCGTCAAACGAAAGTTACCGATGGGCAGAGAAAAATAATATTGAACTGAAGGGTTTGACAATTCTTAGAACGCTACGGCAGCTTGCAATGGAGGCTAAGCAAGGATGCATTCGTCAAACGAAAGTTACCGATTTCTTTAAATAAATTTTGAGTTCGTGTATATTTCATTACTTTTTACTTATTTCTAACGTTTATCTTGAAAGTATTGTTTTTGTTTTTTTAGAGATACTATATGTTTTATTTGTTGTAATAAATGAATAAGCGTTTGTAAATGTTTATCTTTAATAATTTTCATATACCTTTGGTAATCCGAATTCCCGCATAATCCGGATTGGGGGTGGCTTTAATTGATCCGGATTAGCGAGACTCTACTGTATTTCAAATCTCACCACATTTTAAGTCTCAGCTCAAATTCTTAAAAATGTTTCAATATTTTCTTAGTTAGGACGACTTTAAAAATTTTTTGATGAAACTTTATAGCTGTTTCATTTTACATTGTATTTGATAACATTTGTTATCGGGTATTTGAACTCGAATACTTTTTGTTTGTACTCGAAACTTTTTTGTGTTCGATATAAATAAATACAGTGATATACTCTCTCTCTCTCTCGACTAAAAAATAGCTTCATTCCCATATGATATTATCTAAAGTTTTTGAAAATATGCATTGACCAATATCTTATTTTAAAATTTAATTTAAATTAACAAACAAATTCTCCAAAAATTCCGTCGTCCCATTCATATGACGCAAAATATTCGAATATCAAAATAAACACACATGCGATCGGAAACGTCCCTCGTAATTTATTTAAAACTTTAGATAATTTCTTTTAAAAAAAAAATTGTCTCCCTCTAAAAGCTGGTTGGTTAATAAAACGTACACAATAACGCATGCACGAAAAATTCTTAAGAATATATTTTTCTTATTGATGAATCATAAAACAACTGCCTTCATGATTGCTTGTTTTTCTTTCGACTACTTTGAAAATATGATATTTGTAGTGTATAGCCAACGTGTGTTTTTCATATAAAAATGATAAAAACATTTTTTTTTGTTTAAACCAGATTTTTTTTGATTTTCGTTTTAATTTATTATTATTTTTTCGAACTAGCTATGTAAAAATTGATTTTATTTTTCAATACAATTTTACTTTTCTGAATTCATGCCAAATGGTATCTCGATTATGATCGAAATCTAGTGCGTATTCAAGCCGGTAAATAGAGAGGTACATATAAACCAGCTGTACAAATTGATTGAATTCGTTTCAAATAAAATATGAAGAAGTTTTTCGGTCGGCCTTCTTTTTGAAATATAACGATACCATTATATTTTATAGTTTTAGATAAATTCGCAGAATAGAGTGGAGTGATTTTTTGTAGTAAAAATTAACGTTGTTATTCAAGTCTCGAATTATTTCAAAAACTTTTTTTCCTTTGGAAAATCGCCAAAAGTCAGTAAATCGGATTCAATTCAAGATCATTTGCTGTAGAACTTGTGTCCAAATTTTATAAATTAATCACTGAGATCACTACAGATCACTTAAAGAAATTATCTGCAGCTAAATATATGTAAATCAGTTAAATTGTAAATAATCAACAAAATATACCGAAATTTGTAAAAATCTTTACCATATTCAAATCAAATTTGATTTGCTTCAGCGATCCATGATAATAACTCGATCGCTGCTCTGAGGAGTCTTCAACAATCGAGCCCAAACAAAGTTAGCAGCAATAAGCTTTCATTGCACGTTTCTATATCGCAATAAAATCTGAAAATAAGAAAAAAGTAAATTTATTAAAAATAACTTGTGTGCCTCTTCCTCAATAATTTTCGACAAACTTTTTCTCTATGTGAAAAATCTATTTTCAACTTATTCGACTGCGTGAATATTCTCTCTGCTGATTTCACATCTAGACCATGTCTCTGAATATATTCATCTCAGATATTCTGTTAAGAATAGATTCAAGTCGACCTTCTAGCGAATACCGTGTCAGATTTTCGACACGGTATCTCTTTCAATATTAATTTATTAGAAACGATCGAATCGAAATTTTTATTTATTTCATATTCCTTTCATGATCGAAAAGATCGCGCGCGCGAAACTACATAATTTGTTTGCTATTGTTATTCGTGTTGTACATAAAGTAAAATAATCAATTAGCACAAAAGTTTATTCTTATCGATATAAGTGATCATACGAATCTGTACGAGAATAGTTTCGCCTCGAAGAACTCACATTTAGTGAGTGATTGGTAATTAAAAATAACAAGTGGTTCAAAACTAATCACACCGCGAGTTGTTAATTTTTTATTTTTGAATAAGAAATTATAGTTTTGTGTTATGGTGTTCGAAAATAAACTAATTTCGATTGTGTGACTGACGAACGCGTCGGAAAGAGTGAACATGTTCGAATCGGATCGATTAAATTGACTTCAAATAGAAACGTATAAACAGGATCGAAGTTGATTCGTTGCTATAATTATAACTGAAAAGTATTATTTGGACACTAATTGGCATCTAAATATAGTACGAAAAAAGAATTGAAAAAGAAAAATCGTGCGAATTGTGTTAGTTCATTAGTTAAGTTTTTTTTCTCTCTCTCTCTCTCTCGTTGTTTTCGAAATAGATAAATAACTTTCGGAAATGTCCTCAAATAAAGCACCGTGGCCCGTTCGAAAAGGTATATTCCGATCGTCCGGTCAATCCGATTACGTTTCGACGCGGACACCGAGTCCCATAGTCGAGATGCCAATGTCGCCGCCACCAATTGCATCGTCGGGTTGTGGTAGAAATTCGCCGACGACAAATCCTTTAAGTCCGCTTAGTCCCCGCGTTACGATCGTTGAAAGTCCGCTATCGCCACCGCCGACGCAACAGCAACCGCCTACATATTCGCATTCGAAATCGTTATCGCCGCCGCCAATGTCGTCACAGCAACTAGTAAATCGCAATGTTCGAGAAATTCCGATTGAAGTTGAGCATGAGGTAAATTGTTTTGCCAAAATATTAACTGGAAATTACAGAGAATTTCGGTATTTTTTTTTTGAGTTTTTTCTTGGAATAATGAAATTTCGGGAATATTCAGTCGTTTCTGGAAGTGGCTATTTTCGAATTTCAAATATCACGCTGCAGAAACATCGCCGCAGTGCAATAAATAGTGTTGGGTGAAACGTAAACACGATGTTCATTTACTGCTTTGTAATTATTAATGAGAGCAACACCTACTCGATTCTCGAAAATTTGCGATTTTATTGCTACTTGCAGATGTTTTTCCTTTTTTTTTAGTAGAAATTTGTTAAAATGTATTGCAGATGCTTTTGGGAAATCGGTAGGGACTATTGGCGTAATATTGACAGCAATCTACGCATTTGTATTATGATATTTTCTTAATCAAAAATTACGTTAATCTTTGACCAATTTGTTTATGGTCGGTATTTTTCACTAATGAATGAAATTTTTTTATAGTGAAATTGTTATCAAAAAATGCTTTTTGGTAAAAACATGCAAAACAAAAATGTACAGACCAGTGGTGTGCAGTGACTTAAGGGTCCGGTCCGCAGCGTAAGTTTGGTTCGCCCTCACCATGTTTAGTAAAATCTTCTTGGGCTGGCGCCGTACAGCATCAAAATTTGTCAGCCCAAGAAGAAAGCAATCTAGGCTGCTGCCTGCGCATTGCCGAATTTGGCGCCCACATTGCGTAAAACGTTAAAAAAATTGTAAATAGAAATAGGGAATTCATTTTAAAATATAACTGAAAAAACAGTTATCTCAATTAATAAAGGACACAATATGAAGTTCTCTCGGCTTGGATATGTAGTGGTATTAGTTCAACGGCGCTATTGTTAAGGTCTGCATAGACGGGAGATCTCTTGGTCTATCTGACGGTATGCTGGAACTCCTGCTTGCACAAATACGGCAAAGGTCAAGCTCTTGCACTTGACATTGCAAAAGCTTTTGATAGAATTTGGCACGAATATCTTCTTGTTAAGCTCAAGGCCATTGGCCTCGATGATTCCCTTATTTAATGGATTGAGAGTTTCTTGTCCAATCGCACAATACGAGTCGTATTAGATGGCGTTACTTCCTCCTCCTTCCCAATCAATTCCGGTGTCCCTCAGGGTTCCGTCTTATCACCAAATGGTAGTAAAAGGTCTCGGGTCTGCATTGTTTTACTGGTTTCCAATAAAGTATTAAAAGCCGAGAAAAGCCTACTGTAAGAACATCGTCAGCTCTGCTACCGAATCCTACCTACACCTCGTCGTGGTGGCCGCTGGGAGCTCTCACTTGAGAGTTGCTAACGTAGGAGGGTGAAGGCGAGTTTTCCGCGCCTGATAACGGAAACAACAATAATAACCACTCCTCCAGAGCGGAGGTTGGGCGAAGGGTTAACTCCCCTGTCACCGTAAAAAAATCTTCATTGTTTTGGGACCCAAGACGAAGCCTCGGATAGGATTAGACCAACGGAAACGACCGCGCAAACGTACAACGGACTATGCTTTTGGATCCTGGAATATCAGATCATTAAACAAACCTGGTGCTGTTAAAGAATTACTACAACAGGCCAGTCAGTACAAATTAAATGTGCTGGCAGTCCAGGAAATGAAATGGACTGGTAGCGAGATTCAGGACATGCGATCGCACACAATTTTTAAAGGCCCTCAGGAAGCCGTGAATTTGGAGTCGCCTTTATTGTGGATAGGGAATTCAAATCACACGTCATCGACTTCAAGTCAATTAACGAACGGATGTGTGCGATTCGCATCAAAGCGAAATTCTTCAAAATATGGCTAATAAATGTACATGCCCCGAAAAAGAAAAAGATGAGGAAACGAAAGATGCCTTTTATACGAGCCTTGAAAGGCTATTCGACTCATTGCCCTCAAACGACGTTAAAATAATACTTGGCGACCTCAACGCTAAGGTCGGGAACGAAGAGATTCATCGTGGAATAACTGGAGGGCATAGCCTCCACGACGAAAGTAACGACAACGGCCAGCACCTGATAGACTTTGCATGCAGCAGAGACATAGTTATAAGTTCGATATGCGTCCCACACCGACGCATCCATAAAAGAACATGGGCATCACCAGATGGCAATACCTTTAACCAAATAGACCATGTCCTTATACAGCGGAGATGGGCCTCCAGCATCATTGACGTTCGAACATTCAGAGGAGGAAATTGTGACTCGGACCACTACTTGGTCAAATCCAAATCTCGATGTCGTATGTCAAAGGCGTATCAAACAAAGACCAGCCCTCTTCGTAAGTTCGACATCGAAAAGCTCCAAACGGCGTCAGTTGCGGAAAATTACGCAGCAGCACTTGAAAGAGAGCTCACTACGATTCTGCAGGATGACATACCGAAGCCTGTGAACCAAGTTTGGATGGATGTAAAGGCAACCATAAAGACCGTTGCGGAACAAGTGGTTGGGTATGAACCTCGGCGCAAAAGAAATGACGGGTTCGACGACGAATGCTAGGATGCGTTAGATAAGAAAAACCAGGCGTACAGACAGTTTCTCGAAAGGAATACCAGAACGAAGAGAGAAAAATACGAAAATCTCCGACGAGTAGCAAATAAGGTCATTAGATGTAAGAAAAGAAAATATTATGACGACCAATTGAGAAATATAGATGTCAATCTTGCGAGCAATAAAATAAGAAAAGCCTACAAAGTAGTGAAAAGCCTAAGACGTGGATATCAGCCTAAGACAACCCTCTGTAAAGACAGAAATGGCACTATCATCGCCGAGAATAGTCAGATTAAGGAAAGATGGGCGTCATACTTTAAAGAACTCTTTAATCCCGCACACGGCTCCCGAACATCGGAGCTGATAGGTCTCCAAACCTCCGACGAATGCCCACTGGATCCTCCAACGTTGGAAGAAGTCGAATTTGCCATCAGAAGCCAGAAAAGCAATAAAGCGCCGGGCATCGACGAAATTCCAGCGGAATTAATTAAATATGGCGGAAGCTGCACCCAAAATGCCATCCATAAAGTGATTCAGTACATCTGGAATCAGGAGCAAATACCGGAGGAGTGGTGCCAATGCATTATTTGCCCTATCCACAAAAAGGGAGACAAACTGCAGTGCGAAAACTACAGAGGTATCTCACTACTTTGCACGTCATATAAGATACTGACAAAAATATTAGAAAATAAGATTAAAATTTACGCTGACAATGTGATTGGGGAGTACCAAGGCGGTTTTAGAGCTGGTCGATCAACGACCTGATCAACTTTTTACGGTCAAGTGCTTGAAAAATGCTGGGAATTCAACATCGACGTTCACCAGGTTTTTGTGGACTTTAAACAAGCATACGACAGTATTGATCGAAACGTACTGTACAAAATAATGCTGCATTTTGGCAGCAAAACTAGTCCGACTGACCAAAATGACGATGACATCAACAACATCACAAGTCAGAGTCAACAACCAACTAACTGATGCCTTTGACACAAATGACGGACTAAAACAGGGTGATGGGCTGGCCCCTCTGCTTTTTAACCTAGCTAGGTACGCTGCTTTATAAATCCAGCCAGATAGTGGGTTATGCGGACGATATCAACATATTATCACGCTCTTTCACATCCGCAAAAGAAATTCTACTAAGCCTCGATCAAGCAGCAAAAGATGTTGGCCTGAAAATCAATGAAACAAAAACGAAAATAATGACACAAACAAGGAAAAGGACCTCCAATAGACAAAACATTACAATTGACGAATATAATTTGGAAAATGTGGACGAATTCATATATTTAGGCACAAAATTGACAAAGAGTGGAAATGAAACGAACGAAATAAAAAGACGAATCTAGCTCGCAAATAAAACGTATTATTCAGTCTTAGCTATTCTTAAGGCCAGCTGCGTACACAGAAGTAAGACCTGTGCTTTGCTACGGATGCGAAACATGGACCCTTACACAAGCATCCGCAAATATGTTGAACGCTTTCGAAAGACGGGTCCTGAGACGAATAATTGGAGCGAAACGTGATGGTGACCGATGGCGAACTAGATACAACAGTGAGCTGATATATTCGACGAACCGGAGGTTTCCACTATCATCAGACTGCGGAAGCTGCAATGGGCTGGCCATGTACAAAGGATGGACGAAACTCGAATACCTAAAAAGGTATTCGAGGGAAAAACGGACGGCCGGAGGCTAGTGGGAAATCCCAGGAAACGCTGGTCCGACTCTGTCGGACCTTGACACTTGACATTGCAAAAGCTTTTGATAGAATTTGGCACGAATGTCTTCTTGTTAAGCTCAAGGCCATTGGCCTCGATGATTCCCTTATTTAATGGATTGTGAGTTTCTTGTGCAATCGCACAATACGAGTCGTATTAGATGGCGTTACTTCCTCCTCCTTCCCAATCAATTCCGGTGTCCCTCAGGGTTCCGTCTTATCGCCCACTATGTTCTTGGTATTTGTTAATGACCTTTTGCTTTCTACTCTCAATCGAGTCCATAGTTTTCCAGATGACAGTACTTTAAACAACACCTTTGAATTCGACTCCGCGGCGGAATCTCACAAGCAATCTGTTGCTTCCAAGCTCAGAGAGTTATTCGGTTCCCTGGACACCGACCTCGACTTAATCCTGGAATGGAGCAGTAAAAACAGAGTAGAGTTCAACGCCGCCACTGAACTGTCATCTTTATTTTAAATGTGATGTTCCAGCGGCATCGTTTAATTTAGCCTTTAATGACGTACCACTTTGCTCTTCAGATGAGTTTATTCTATTAGGCATAAAGTTAAATAACCACCTTAATTGGAGCAAACACATCTTTGATGTTGCCCTTGGTACGTCCAAACGCCTAGCTATTCTTCGCAAATGCAAAAAATATCTTACGCCTCACGACTTAGCTACCATCTACAAGACCTCGTTTAGAGTACAATTCGCATTTATTATTAACACATCTTGCGCTGCTTGATCAAATTCAAAAACATGCGTTCCGACTAATTGGAGATGAAACTGTAATGGTTTCTATTGACTCCCTCGAGCATCGCAGAAACGTCGGAGTACTCAGCACTTATTATCGCTACTTTCATGGTAAATGTAGTGCGGAACTTAGATCACTCATTCCTCCACTTTATACCTTCCCCCGAAATACTCGTCAAGCTAAACGCGCGCACGAGTATGCCTAATCGTACAGTGAAATATAGACAGTCATTCATCTCTCGAACTTCCAGACTTTAGAATGCATTGCCAGCTAACGTTTTCTCAAGTAGGTATAACCTCCAGTCCTTCAAGAATAATCTTTACCGTAATTTTGGTCTCTCTCCACCGTAATTTCCATAATACACCCAAATTTGATCCACTTCCTATACCGAATGAATTGTGCAATGCATTAAAGGGTGCCCTTTTTCGTTCACGATCTAGGGTCTTATAAAAAACGGAAATGACGGTGAACATTGTTCTTGAAGCTCTGGAGGTTATACTTGTTTGGAATGCGTTCCAAAGTCTACATATTGGGGAAATAAATGACTGCCTAAATTTTATTCTACGGGAAGAGAAAAGCTTCACAGTGTAGTGCTCGTGCGCAGCTTGACGAGTATGTCGTGGAAAGCTGTAAAATGGAGGATTAAGTGCGCTTAGTTCTGAGCTGTATTTACCATTGAAGTAGCGATAGAGATCTCCGATATTTCTTCGATGCTCGAAGGAGTCTATAAAAGCCGTATAGGCTTCATCTATACATCTATACACATGAATATAATGTAGTGTCTGTCAGTTATTGGCTATAAATGCCTATAAGTTACTGTTTTGTTTTATTTAGGTAATAACTAAGCATAAAAACTAACTTTTGAAATTTGCATCTGTCTTTCCGGATTTAACTCACAACGGCTGAGCCGATTGTAATGAAACTTTCACAGTTTGTTAGGTATGCTTGGAGATGTAATCTGCTTTTGGTTTTATTTCAATATCTCAAACTCTGAAACTACTCCGATTTACATCATGACGTTAGTCGAGGTACTCCCGATTAGTCTTAGCTTTTTATACTCTAGATGAAATCTGAGAGTATATTGTGTTTGCCTTACCGTTTGTAGCGCTAAGAAATAACGCTCGCACAGAGCCGCGAAGGGTGCAGAAATATTTGTTGTCGCTCAAAAACCTCGATTTCGAGTGACCGTCTGTCCATCTGTCTGTCTGTCCGTCTGTGCGTCTGTCTACAGCAGAACTCTCGAAAGCTTTGAGCTATAGTGCTAAAAAATTTTGTGTGTCATTTTTAGCAAAAAGGTAACTTTAAGTTCGTGAATGGGCTACATCCCCCCACTCCTACCCCCTCCCATACAAATTTCATGAAATTTCGAAATATTAAGAAATTAATTTTTCTTTGAAACTATTTAAGCTATCGACTTGAAATTTAGGTCAAAGTATTATGATATAGATGTCATTAACATCACGGAATATTGACCCGATCCCCTTACTCCTTCTACCCCCTCCCATACAAATGGACAATTTTGAAAAATACATATTTTCGATTTTCATTGAAGAGACAAAATTTTGTCAGAATTAATTCTACTATAATTGCAATTTATTTTAAAAATAATTATCAACTTCAACTCACTCCTTCTACCCCCTCCCATACAAATTTCACGAAATTTTGAAATTTAAATTAAATTATTTTTCTTGTGTTAAAGCTATCATCTTGATATTTTGTATAAAGTATACAAATAAAAATATTAATAATGCGAACAAAATTTGTTTTGATCTGTACACTCCTTCTACCCCCTCCCATACAAATGTATAATTTTTGTTAAGTGCATTTTATCGATTTCCATTCAAACTAGAAAAAGTACAAACTTCAAATTTTGCCAGAATTTGTTTCTTAATAATTGAAATAAGTGTTAGAAAAAATTGTCTGCTCCGCTTCACTCCTTCTACCACCTCCCATACAAATATCTGTATTATACATTCAAGAAAAGCATTTCTCCTTCAAGTATATGAGAGCTATCGAGTTTGAAATTGAATTAAAGCATGGTGATAAGGATGATGATAAGCGGTTTCAAATTCATTTTAAACGCTCCACTTCCTCTGCCACCTCCCATACAAAAGCCCCAATTTCAGGAAAACTATGACCAATTTCTTTAAAAATAATGAAAACTAAAAACTTTAAATTCAGCAAAAAACATTTTGCATGCCATGTTCGGTGTCATATACGAAAAATACTAACCTCCCCCTCTACTTCTACCATCTCCCATGCAAAAGTCTCTATCCACTATTCGAAAGAATTTGAGATGACATATTTTCCGGTATATTAAAGTCATTTCCATCTCATCTAGAGTATCATATGATTGGGCTTTACGCCCAACCATAATTCTGTTATGTTTTTTTTATGAAAATGAGTTTTGTTAATGATTATAGTAATTCCTGCAAGAATAATCAATGTTCCCCTACGCCTTCTACCACCTCCCATACAATTGTCACAACTTCATTGTATGGTAACTTTGTTTGATTTTTTGTTGTTATAAAATGAAATTGTAGTTCTTATTTGATTGTAGTAAAATGGAGCAAGATTATTCAAATGTTACTCCCTTTTCTTCTACCTACCATACAAAATGTGTCATTTTCAGATTTATTTATGTTGCCTTCTTGTGCTTCTAAACTAAATGTGAACTGTTGGTATTATAGCACTGTCCAAACTTTATTAGGACAGAAGTGTTAGTGTGTATCGAGCTTCTCTACGCACAGCCTGCTCCGATGATAAATTCGTACCCCAATCTGAAGGTCAGGAGGCCAAGGCCCGATTTGGTCTCTAGTCTCATTGTAGAAGAAGTTGAATGCTGCTTCTTCGTATTGCGTTCCATATAAACTAAACATACAATACCACATACACACATATGCGGACACTGTTCAATCAAAATTTCTGATAAATTTGTACTCTCTAATTTGAATAATAAGTGCGTTTAAAATTTCCACATTACGATTTGGATAGCTTCATTCGTTTCCTTTAATTGCTTAATTGTGAAACTCATTCATACATTTATTATTTTCAGGAAGCACGATCTCTCAAATCGGGTGATGTTTCGCAACAAGCATCCAATAATGTCGCTGCATCAAGCATCAAAGTTCAAAGTGATACGTTCAGTGCCGAAAAAAAGGCCATAGCTCAGCAACAGCAGCGACAAACGGTTACTTCTAGTGGGATTTTCAATCAGGAAAAACACATGTCTTCCGCTTCGCAATCGAACTATACGATCACGAAAAAGGGCGTCTGTAGTACGGGAAGTAGCATGATCTCGTCATCGCAGATGAGCAAAGCGATGAATGGCAACTTCATCGAAGAGATGAGCTTCGACGATCTGGAAGGACTCTGCTCGAACAGCAACCCGAAGGATATCGAAACGGCTATAAGCAAATATTCCACGTACCTAGATACGTACATACAGAGCATACAGAAACCGGAGCATATGAAAAAGGCACCCAATATGCTGGACAAAATCAACGAAATCATCAAGCGAGCATGGGCAGTTCCAACGTACGGGCACGAGCTGGGCTACAGTTTATGCAATTCGCTACGGCAAAGTGGTGGACTCGACCTACTGATGAAGAATTGCGTGGAGAACGATCATGACATTCAGTATTCGTCGGCAAGGCTGTTGGAGCAGTGTCTGACGACCGAAAATCGATCTCATGTCGTGGAAAACGGTCTGGAGAAGGTCGTGAATGTCGCATGCGTTTGTACGAAGGACACAAAAACCGATCATTCACGAGTCGGAACGGGAATCTTGGAACATCTATTCAAGCATAGTGAGGGTACGTGTTCCGATGTGATAAGATTGGGTGGCCTGGATGCTGTGCTATTCGAGTGCCGAAAGAACGATGTCGAGACCCTGCGACACTGTGCCGGAGCATTGGCGAACCTATCGCTGTACGGCGGTGCTGAGAATCAGGAAGCAATGATAAATCGCAAGGTTCCGATGTGGCTGTTCCCGCTAGCGTTCCATGACGACGATAACATTAAATACTACGCTTGCTTAGCGATCGCTGTTCTAGTGGCCAATAAGGAAATCGAGGCTGAAGTACTGAAATCAGGCACCTTGGATTTGGTGGAGCCGTTCGTTATGACGCACAATCCATCGGAATTCGCCAAATCAAATCTGGCCCATGCACATGGTCAAAGCAAGCATTGGCTCGAACGATTGGTGCCGGTATTAAGTTCAAATCGTGAAGAGGCCCGCAATTTGGCCGCATTCCACTTCTGTATGGAGGCGGGAATTAAGAAGGAGCAAGGTAATACGGAGATTTTCAAGGAGATCGGAGCAATTGAACCATTGAAGAATGTTGCAAGCTGCCCGAATGCCATTGCATCGAAATTCGCTGCCCAAGCATTACGATTGATTGGCGAACAAGTTCCGCACAAGTTATCGCAACAGGTGCCACTGTGGTCGGTCGAAGACGTCCAGGAATGGGTCAAACAGATCGGATTCGGTGAATACGAATCTAATTTCTATGAGTCTCGTGTTGATGGCGATTTACTGCTTCAGTTGAATGAAGAGAATCTTCGCGACGATATTGGCATTGCGAACGGCATCCGGCGAAGACGTTTCACACGAGAGCTCCAGAATCTGAAGAAGATGGCCGACTATTCGTCCAAGGATTCCGCTAACATTAATAATTTCCTGCAAAGTATCGGAACTGAATATTGCACGTATACGTACTCTATGTTGAACGCTGGCGTTGATAGGGAATCGTTACGAAATATCAACGACGATCAATTAATAGCCGAGTGCGGAATTAATAATTCGATACACAGGCTGAGGATATTAAATACTGTGAAAAGTAAGGAATTGTTGGGCCGTCTGTGCAAAATTATTACTAATTCTGTTTCTATTTAGATTTAGAATCCAGACTCTGCAGTTCCTCCGAAGAGAATATGGACAAAACTTTAGATGTTTTTGTGAGCTATCGAAGATCAAATGGATCGCAATTGGCTAGTTTACTTAAAGTAATTAAACACTTTCTACATTTAAATTAGAAAATAAATTAACCGTGATTTTCACATTAGGTTCATTTATACCTGCGAGGATTTTCAGTTTTTATTGATGTTGAACGATTAGAAGCTGGTAAATTCGATAATAATCTCTTAAACAGTATTCGTCAGGCAAAACATTTCATACTTGTTCTGACACCGAAAGCCTTAGAACGATGTATAGAAGATCACGAATGTAAAGATTGGGTCCACAGAGTAAGTTAAAGGAAAAATAAATTTGTTTTATGGAAGGAACTAAAAGTTATTAATTCGTTCTTTTTTTTTAGGAAATTGTAGCCGCCTTAAACTCGAATTGTAATATTATTCCAATTATTGACAATTTTGAATGGCCCGATGCTGAAGAATTACCAGAGGATATGCGAAGTATATGCCATTTTAATGGTGTTCGATGGATTCACGATTATCAAGATGCGTGTGTGGACAAACTAGAGAGGTAAGAGTGTTTTTTTTATTGTTACGAAAATGAAAATTTTACCAACGAACTGGTGTCAAGTAATTTTAGTGGAAATTAACATCCGTTCGAAAACGGTTACCAAGTTTTCAAGAACTGCGATCGTCCAATCCATACAACTGCCTGGTTTCTTACTAGAAATTCCTTGGTTCATAATCAAAATATAAATGTAGTAATAATAGAGTAGTACAAGATGGCGTTACTTCTTCCTCCTTCCCAATAGATTCCGGCGTCCCTCAAGGCTCTGACTTATCTCCAACTCTCTTCTTAGTCTTCATCAAAGACCTTCTGTCGTCTACTCTCAATCCAATTCATAGTTTTGCGGATGAAAGTACTTTAGATAACACGTATGAATTTAGCTCTGATGCGGAATCACACAAGCATTCTATTCTTCTAATCGTTTGGAGTTATTCCGTTTGCTGAACTCGGATCTCAGCTTAGTCCTGGAATGGGGCAGGAAAAATAGAGTAGTGTTCAACGCCTCCAAAATACAGGCCTTTCATTTATCCCTTAAACGTGATGTTCCAGAGTTATCTCACAATGTAAGGCCGTCTTGTTATGCGGAAAGGAATAGACGTCATCAGCATAATCAAGGTGCCCTAAGATCTTAAAAGGTCCCCATTAAAAACCTTTATCTTCCCTACTTTCCAGTACAGCTTTCAAAATGTCATTCATTACCACAAGAAACAGGGCTAGGGATAACATGGGCCATTAGGATTACCAAGAAACTGTAAACTTTCAACAATGCCTCTGACGGGGTATTGAGATCTGATCTCCAACGACGAATTTTGGAGTTCAAATGGACAGACTAAAAGAGGCATTGAGATTCAAAGGCGGAAGTGGCAGTGAATCGGTCACACTTTGAGAAAACCTGAGTGAAGTATCGTCAAAAAAGCTCTGGATTATAATCATCAAGAAGACGCCGGGTTGGTCGACCATGTAGCACATGGAAGCGAGCAGTTGAGCAGGAGACCAGAAGAATAAAATAGTCCTGGCGACAACTGTGAAAGAGAACTGTTTCTGTCCTATGCCCCTATAGGTGGTCAGGAAATTGATTGATTGATTTGTATGGTTGTCTTTAGATGATTTTTTACGGAATCCATCCTAGTAAACTTCAAGAATGCTCTCTTCAGTGTCCTTAATCATTATCAGAATTACCTTAAGGGTCTTCAATACCAACGGCCGCCATCTTGATTTTTTTCGAATTTGTATGGAGAAACGGCTTATCAAGTTACACGGTTTTTAGACAATTCTCACTATAAATCTAGGTAGCAATCGCTTTGTCTATTCACACAAAAGCAACCCCTACAATTTTATCATTTACTGTTTTATTCCAGTGTTATTCTTCTTCTCATTTTTTAATAAAATTCACTAAATTTTCAAATTTTCATCATTAGGTTCATGCGAGGCGAATTGAATGCTCGTGATCGTGGACCACTTCGTGGCGATGCAACCCCCAGCACACCCGGCACAGCATCCACCAACCGAAATAATCCGCCAATCTACCAAAGAATGCATAGTAACGATTCGGGAAAAGGAAGTGATAAGGACGCGAACGGAAACGGCAGTGGCAACACCAGCATACACGGAGGTACACATCCCTCAGCACCGGGGCGAACAGGTGCAGATTGACTAGATAGCCCCTCGACTTCGATTAATAATAATAATAATGTTAATACTAATCACAAAATAGCAAATAATCAAAATAAATATCGAAAATCATCGAGTCCGGCCAGACAATGGTTGACAGGATCCGGAGTAGGCGGAGGAAGTGGAATTCTTGGCGGGCACAATCATCCAGGAAATCGGTCGCTAAGAGGACCACTACCACCGTACCGTACCCAACACATTCTGAACAAAGTCAAACATCCGAACGGAGGTATGGGCGAACGTCGCAGTTCGGCAGCCGGTTTAACACATCGGCCGCCACTACCACCCACAATTAGTACAAGAAGTCATAGTTTAGATGGTTTACTCGATAACGAGCCGTGTAAGAAGCCCGCGACCGCTACATCCGCCACCGTGCAAGATTCAGCTGCTGTAAATAATTCTCACGACTCGAATGAAACGAGCGATGATGTAGAAACTAGAGAAAAATCGAATACGAATAAAAACGCACGTCCAAGTAGCCATAATCGAAAATCTCGAAGTATGGAAGATCTTTTAGATGAAAAAAAGCGCGAAACGCTTACCGTCGATCATGATAGTGTCACAAAAAGCCTTGAAAATTTAGACGTTAGCGGTCCGACGATAACGATCGATAACTCGCCGTCGGTATCGCCACAACGCGAAATCAGTCTGCCGCCATCATCGATTGAGCAACCGTGTGGAACGGAAACGATCGTTGTGAAAAATACTCCACGTCAGAGTCCCGAGGGTACAAGCTCGAATGAGGACGAACTGGACGAGATCCGATCGAATTACAGTCAGCAAAGTTCGACAACATCGAAAGATACGGCCGGTGGTGGTAAAGCGAATAAAACTTTTATAAACAGGGCCGTTAAAAAAGTTCGATCGCTAATGAAAAAGTAAGAGACAAAATTCTAATCTAATGACAAAAACATAAAATTATCATATTACGTATCGTTGATTCGAAACAAAAATAAGAAAGCTTTCTATTCCGCTTTTATACTTATGACAATTGTATAATTATAATTCTGTCCTTTCGCTTATATATTTTTTTTTAACTTTACCATGTTTTTCTGGCTTTTATAAAATGCAAATTGCCGTCCGTTTTTTTTATACATCATAGCTATTATTAAAAAAATAAATTATTTATGTTTACCAACTAAGAGAGAAAAGAGAAGATTCGGAAATAACTAAAAAAAAAAATAAAAAATTATAGCGATTCAATATATAAGATTTATTTTTGATAACTTTCGATACGATCATCTTTTTTTCCCGTCTAAATTCACAAATTTCTGATTTGATATTGAAAGAAAGAAATAAGTGGGGCTGCGTGCGTGTGTGTGATTGTCCTGGTTTTGTACTAGTTTTTGGGATAAAGGTTTTGGTGTTCTTTTTGGAATTATTAACCCGATAGACAATTAAATTGTATTTTGTTTTGGGCTTCTTTTATAATTTTAACACTATGGTTTTTCATAATTTGATATTCAAATTGGAAATTAATAGCGAAGCTGAGAGTTCAAAATTATTTATGCCGATTTTTTCTAACATTTCATAATAATACGTTGGGATTTCATTTATTATAATTCATAGTCGGTATTTAAAGAGAATCAAATTTTGGAATTTCTGGTTGATAAAAATTTTACTTCATTAACTTCACAAATGAGACATCACCGGAAACAAGACTGATAAATAGAAGACAGCTGCTGGCACAATTACGAAAATAGACTGAATGAACAGTATTCATGACATCGAAATTGATTTACACACTAAACGGTTAAATTCGCATTTCGACATTTTATGACATAAAATTAAGATGAAGTTGTAGCTTCAAGAATTAATTTAATTACACTACAATATCTTATTTAAACATGATGGGTGACATCACAAAAAACTACAAAGTGTATACTATTAAACCATCTCCAATATACCACAGTTCACGATATGATCAAGCGATATCGTTTCTAAATATTAAATATATATACAGTAATTATAACATTTTCAAATTAGTTACAACCTTTGACGGTTCATATTCGAGGCAATTTAAACAATGTCTAATTTTCACGCTTTAATGTTCTGTCTATTAGAAAGCAAGAAATTTATTTTGTATCGTTTTACAAATAAAATAAGTTCGATACTATGTCCACTTGTACTAACAAAAATACGTTCGTTCTACTACTAAAAAATTGTTGACTGTCCAAATTTGAAAAATTTTAATTAGAAAAACATACATAAAATCAAGCCAATGAAAAATTAAAAATTGATCGAAATTTTTTTTTCTAAAAATAAAAAACTTTCTTCTATTTATCAGGAATGACAATACTGACGTTATACCACCAATAAATCGAATGATTCTAAATACAATTAACCGCAACAATAAGATGCTTGCTTGGCGTTAAATTTATTGAAAAAATTTTGAATTTAACAAAAATTCCGAAAACTATGATTTTTTTTCTGTACTTACAGTAAGGCGGGCAAAAATATAAATTAAAAAAAAAACCCGAGGGACATACACATTAAAAAGAGAAAGAGTGAAAAATATATCCAGATTTTTTTCTTCCTGTGAAATATTTCAAATACATATAAAAAAATCAACTCTTCATCACATTCATCAACATTTTTTTCGACATGAAAAACAAAATTTAAACTTAGAAACGTCGAAATTTTAATGAAATTTTTATCATTTATATTTTATTTTTTTATAAATGTTTGTAATTTTCATTTAAACAAAAACTATGAAACAAAGAGAGTTCTATCATTTCCTATTCTTTGAATATGAAATAAAAAAAAAATATAATAAACTATTTGAAACCACAATTATTTCTTTTCAATATATCAAATCAGTGTGTTTGTGTGCGTTGAAGATGTGCCTTTAATTTGGGAATTATGTTGAGCCTGCCGTAAATATAACCATACATAAATTGCCATTTGTACTGTAAGACTGTTGTTTAATACAACAGGATATCTTTTTCTTAAAATTTTTAACAATAGTAAATTTTTTTACATATACAGAAAAATAACAACTGAATAGAAATAACAAGTGCCTTCTTTGTCTACAAAGAGTGATTTTTTGTTTTTCCCAAAAAGGAGTAACTCGATCTGTTTCTCTGACTATGCCACGAGTTTTGAAAACAATTCTGTCGTCTACTATTGCAGAAATAATATCGAAACTATCTTTCCTATATTTCTAGCTTCATGTTTTTTTTTTAAATTTCAAATGTAATAATAATAGTATTGTAAAAACGTCAAACTTTATAATAAAAAAATTATTAACTTATTTTTTTTCTAAATATTAAAGAAGAGAAGAGTAAAATTAAATTTATTTTTTCTTTATGATAAGTTACGTTCTGTTTAATTTTCATGTAAAGTACCTGTTAAGTATATGTGATTAAAAAAAATAATAATGTTTTATTTTTATTATGTTTTGTTTATTAATTTACAAAACACAAATGAAAAATATTGTATTTTCTGAAGGAAAAAAAGAACAAAGCAAAGAAAAATTTAGAAAAATTAATTCAGTTTATAAAATATTAAAATATTATTTTAGAGAAATAAATTTACATGTGTGATTAAAATAAAAAAATTAAAAATTCATTAGAATTTATCTTTTCACGCTTCGATATTTTAATTATTTCATTTGTTTGTTTAGTTGTATTTTTTTTCCGTAATTTAAAAACAAATAATTTAAGATATATTTTATTTATGATTATGTATAGAAATTAAATCTAGAATTTATAATTTTAAAAATAAAACACAAAATGAATTAACAATTAAAAATTTTTTTTTTAGAAAATAAAAAACATTCAACAGAATGAAGCATTTTTGTTGTTATCGAGCGTAGGTCGCAATGTCATTTGGTGTCGTGTCAAAGCCCTTGAAAGTGAAAGCCAAGTCAATCCTACTACAAGTTGGAGTCAAAAAAAAAAACAAATTACAGTTCCAAACAAACTCGCTCGCTTTTGTATGGAGCAGACACGGCGGGCTTCGTAAGAACCGCGTTTTTTTTTAAATGCAGTGTTAAAGATAGTTAAGCTTTCAAAGTTACTTTATTAATATGGTCGGCGTGTAATTATTACACGTTGATACCAGTGCAATAGATTTTTAATTGAAAAAAGCGCAATCAAAGTCAAATCTCGGTTTCCCCCATCGAAGAGAATCTGTCATTTACATTTAAATTGCGCAGTTCCCCGGTTAATTTTCATACGGAAAACTGTAGAATTTTAGTTATTACGAAAAAGTATATACTCGCATAATAATTTTTTTTTTTACGGAATGACCTGTGTTATAGGCAATTTCGGCCTTTATGTGCAATGTACAAACACAGTCATGGAGGGAAGGAATCGGATTAGGAAAGTAGGGGAAGAAGAGTGAGAATGACCGTAACGAGTGAAAAAGCTAAAATATATTTTTCAACTGTACTGGCTGCTACTGACAAATATTTCGGGTTCAATTTGTTTTGATTATGCTTTTGTGTTGTTTTTGGTAAATCGTGTTTTTACGACAATATCATAAAAAAATATACAGGTGGTCTTTTGAATTCGAAAAATCCATGAAGTCATACACATTAGAGTCACTCAAGAATGCCGCTACGTCAGCTTGAGATGTAGAAAGCTTTGGTCGTGATGTTTTTTTTTTTGCGCGATTTTTTGTTTGTGGTCATTTATTTATTATTATACCATTAACGTGACAGTAAGCGCATACATTATTGTTCAGTGGTTATAAATGTAGCGTTGTATTGTATGTAAGGCCTTGTTACAAAGCGAGACGAAATTGATTTTATTTTACTTTTATCTTTTTGTTTTCTTCAATTCCTTGAGATAATATGTTTATAACTCGTTTTTTTTTAATTTTCTGTTGTCTCTGAGTTTACACTTTAAAACAAAACTTGTATAAGCATATTTCAGTTTGATTTTAAATTTAATTTGATTTATTCCGCATCATTCGTATGGAAGCGCCGCCTACTGTTTAAATTTGTTATCATTTTAAAGAACGTTTTGAGAAGCTTTGGTAGAATAAAAGTGACAGGAGAAAGCAGTTGACTTCGAGAACCAAACTAGAACAAACGTGTTTTTTTATCGACAAAAGTCACAAGATTAAAAATCTAGTTGTTTACAGCTCAGGTGTGGGGTCAACCGAGAAAAGGCAAACAACGAAAATGCCCAACCGTCTTACTCGGGCGGATATCATCCAGGCGCTCACAAAAGCCGAGATTGAAATTCCGGCGAGCGCAAGCATTTCGCAACTGCGCCGAATCTACGAGGAGCTCCTTCTCGACACCGGGAAGGACGTCGCCGAAGGTTCCGTCGAGTCATCATCCGACACCGAATACGAGGAGGATTCTGCTGAGAAAACTGCCGTTGAAACCGCTGAAGGAATCGAAACTGCCGTTGCTGGAACCGCTGAAAAAACTGCCGTTGAAAACGCCGCTACGTTGACTGCCGATGAAATCGAGTTTGCCGCTGCCGAAACCGCTGAAAAAACTGCCGCTATACCCGCCGCTATTACTACCGCCGAAAAAACCAAGACTATCGCCGCGGGGGCTACAAAAAAGCCCGCCGCTAAAACCGTCATTATAAATGTCGCCGAACCCGCTGCCGCCACGAGGCTGCCGACCGATGAAAGTAACCTCGACCAAAATTTGAGGTTACTTCGGAAGAAACGCGAGCTGCTAGAACTCCAGCGTCAAATAACTGAATTAGAAGCTGTGACGACGTCCCGGGAGTCAAGCCAAGTTATGCCCACCAGACGATATGTAGATTTTCGTGAGATGGAACAGGCCATCACTAAGTACTCGGGAGATGACACATATGACGTGCGCGATTTCTTAAGAGATTTCGAAGAAACAATGGGAACGGTAGATGCGGACGAAGGTTTTAAGCTGCTGTCCTTACGACGTTCATTAGAGGGAACGGCTAAGTTTTTCTTGCAGAGCGTCAAAGTAACGAGTTACAAGGAGCTCAAGGAGGAACTTATCACCGAGTTTGGCCGTCGGTTTACGCGTCAGGAAGTTTACCGACAACTGAAAGAGCGAATATGGGAAAAAAAGAAGGAGTCCCTACGGCGATACGTCTTAGAAATGCAAAACATAGCCCGCCGCGCAGATGTGACGGAGTTGGAACTGATAGATTGTATCATTGAAGGCCTTCGGGACACGTCTTCCGACCTCGCGATACTAAATTCGGCACAGACGATCCAGCAGCTGAAGCTGCTACTCGAGAGATACGAACAGCGTAAGCTTTCTAGAATGGTGGCCCGAGATACGCCACACCGGACCGGCTATAATGCAGCTAAGACCGTCACCGCCGCAACGAATGCTAATGGACCCGAAGAGATGAGGTGTTTTAACTGTTCGTCCCGTGGCCATCACCAAAGAGAATGTCCGTATGAAAAACGACCGAAGGATGGCTGTTTCCGCTGCTGGAAAATAGGTCACAGCCACCACACCTGCCAGAACCCGAAGAAGAAGTTAATCCCCGTCAAACGAGAAGTAGCTGCTGTCCAAACCACAAGAGCGATGTCGATGCTTGATTCAGATGACGATGCCGACGAATACTTGCAGACCGCCGTAAATTCAATAAACCTGGTAAGTGTTGCTACAGTATTCAGTCGGACCGAGCGCTCAGAATTTAAAGATTGTATTTCCTTCTTTGATACGGGTAGTCCCATTAGTTTGATACGTAAGTCCGCGAGCGCTGCAGCAATACATAAACCGAATTCACCGACGAAATTTCGAGGCATCGGTAACGCCAAAATATTTACACACGGTAAGAATAATTATAGAATACGTTTCCTGAATAACTTTTACGACATTGTCGCGTACGTTGTTTCAGACGATATTATGTCGATGCCGCTGCTGCTGGGACGCGACGCGTTATCTATTATGAACATTAAACTTTGTAAATTCCAGAATAAAAACATGAATTCCGAATTTAGACTGAAATTTTGCGCTCCCGCTCTGACTGAATTTACTGGCTTAGACTATGGTTGCGGCTATCCGAATGACATAAATAAAAAAGAAAAGAAGAGCGAACAAAGAAAACTGAGGCAACTGGGGAAAGTAGAGGAAGGTCTTAGAAGTTGTCAGAAACCGGTAGAAGTAGATAGATTGTCCGATGTTAATAACGGTCAGAAAGAAATGCATTTCGACCATCTCACAGGAGACGATAGAGTAGATTACCAAAGGAATTTAAATTTTAAAATAAACCCGGAATTGGGAGAACACAAACTGAGTACACTATTCAAAGTGATAGACGAGACGTATGTGAGAGAAGTGGTAGGGACGTAAAGCCACACGAGCATCACATGGAAATAAGACTAAAAAATGACACCCCTATTCATACTTCGGCCCGTCGATTATCTTACTTTGAACGGGGGGAAGTTCGAAAGATTACCGAAGATTTGCTGAAGAGAAATATTATTCGACCTAGTCGGTCACCTTACGCATCGGCCATAGTGCTGGTGAAAAAGAAAAATGGTGATTTACGCATGTGTGTGGACTACAGGGCCATAAACAAACTGACCATTCGGGACAATTTCCCGTTGCCCATCATTGAGGAGTGTATTGAGTATTTAGGGGGTAAGAAGTTTTTCTCGATGTTGGACTTAAGAGATGGATTTTTCCATGTGCATATGGCACCGAGTTCAGTCCAGTACACTTCATTTGTAGTGCCGGATGGTCAGTACGAATATCTGAGAATGCCATTCGGGTTAAAAAATGCCCCGTCAGCATTCCAACGATATGTTACGGAGATATTTGAAGACTTCATCTCATCCCAAAAAATAATTGTCTATATGGACGACGTAATAACTGCAACCACCGATTTTAAAACGCATATCGAAATTTTAACCAAAGTATTAGAGAGAGCTGCGTAAAAAGGGTTAGACTTAAGACTGGGAAAATGTAGATTCGGGTTTAAAAAAATCGATTACTTAGGATACTCCGTTAGTGCTGCGGGGATCCGACCGAATGACGAACACATTGAAGCAATCAAGAGATATCCGCTTCCTAGGAACGTCAAAGAGATGAAGTCATGCCTTGGTCTATTCGCATACTTCCGCAAATTCGTCCCAGCCTATACTCACATAGCTCGACCATTGCATAAACTGACGAGGGAGGACGCACCGTTCCATATGACGAACGAGTGTACCGCTGCCTTCCATGAACTGAAGAGTAGGCTAGCGTCAGCGCCAGTCCTCTCGATCATCATCATCATCAATGGCGCGACAGCCCAAATCGGGCCCTGGCCTCCTGAAGTCGTCGCCTCCAATCGTCTCGATCCAAAGACCGCGTCCTCCAGCTGCTAATTTTTAAAATGGCTTTGCTGTCTTCATCAACCGAGTCTTCCCATCGCTTGCGTGGTTTGCCTACTGGCCGGTTACCACTCGCTTTGCCTTTAAGAGCACGTTTGGGGATTCTTCTGTCTTCCATTCGCTCTACATGGCCAGCCCACTGCAGTTTACGTAGCTTGATGAACGTTGAAGCTTCTGGCTCGTCGTAGAGTTGATACAACTCATGGTTGTATCTTATTCGCCATTCCGTTCCTTCCTTCACAGGTCCCAAAATTCTTCGGAGGACCTTTCTTTCGAATGCGTTAACTGCTTTTTCGGAAGTTCGCGTTAATGTCCACGTCTCGCTGCCATAACAGAGCACAGGTCGTATAACAGTTTTATAAATCCGCAGCTTATTGTTCCTGTGCACTTTCTTGGATTTCATTATTGGAAGTACCGAATAATACGTCTTATTTGCAAGTATTATCCGTCGTTTGATTTCGTCTGTTTCATTACCGTCCTTTGCTAGATTAGCCCCAAGATATATGAAGTTGTCCACACTCTCCAAATTATATTCCGCAATTGTTATGTTTTGTCTGATTGGCGTTCTCCTTCTTGTTTGCGTCATTACTCTTGTTTTGCTTTCATTAATGCGCAACCCGACTTCTTTTGCGGCGGAGTCAAGATTGACAAATACCTCCTTAGCACTAGGGAAGGATCTTGCTAGAATGTTAATGTCGTCAGCGTATGCTACTAGTTGGGTGGACTTGAATAGTAGTGTCCCGTTGGTGTCGACTGGGATTTTTCGGACGACATACTCTAGTGCCAAGTTGAAAAGCATAGGAGCTAGACCATCTCCCTGCTTTAAACCACATTCCGTTCGATAGCTGGTTGTGGAATCGGTTTGTATTCTCACTTGGGATTCAGTGTTCGTCATTGTGAGTCTTGTTAGTCGGACTAGTTTTGGAGGAATTCCAAAGTCAAGCATGATTTGGTACAGTACGCTCCTGTCGATACTGTCGTATGCTTGTTTAAAATCTACGAATATTTGGTGCACGTCTGTGTTATATTCCCAGCATTTCTCAAGCACCTGTTTCACCGAGAATATCTGGTCTGTTGTAGATCGTCCGGTTCTGAATCCGCCTTGGTATTCGCCAATTATTTCATTAGTATAGGGCTTAAGACGACGTTCAATAATTTTTGTCAGTAGTTTATAGGACGTACACAACAATGATATACCTCTGTAGTTCTCACAGCAGAGTTTGTCTCCTTTCTTGTAAATTGGACATATAATACTTTTTCGCCAGTCGTCGGGTATGATTTCCTCTGTCCAAATTTTGCATATCATGTTGTATAGTATTTCAGCGACACAGTTTCCACCGTTTTTCAGAAGTTCAACTGGTATTTCGTCAATTCCCGGCGCTTTGTTTCGTTTTTGGTCACATAGGGCTGCTTTGATTTCAGCAAGCGTGGGTGGTGTCGATGATGGTTCATGTTCGTCAGTTGAGGCTTCAATTGAAATGTTGTTTGTCGTTATCGGTGCTACTGGGATGGGATTCAAAAGATGTTCAAAGTATGAAGCCCATCTCCTTTTGATTTCTTCTGTGTCGCTGATGATATTGCCCTCTGCGTCTTTGCAGAGACTGGTTTTTGGTTTATATCCCTTTTTTAAATCTTTTACTATGGCGTATGCGTCCCGCGTTTTATTTTTTCTCATGTCGTCGTCCATTTTTTGTATCTTGTCATTATGGTACTTCCTTTGTTTTCGTCTGCAGGTCTTTTTCGCATATCGCCTAAGCTCGTCATATCTTTCTTTTTTGGCTCGTGTTGGTCGTTCAGTAAAAATTTTGTAAGCTTCGTTCTTTCTATCTATTGCGTCGCGACATTCTTGGTCGAACCAATCATTATTTTTTCGCCGTGCTTGATACCCTAATACCTCTTCCGCGGAGGATTTGATGCCGTCTCGTATTTTTATCCACGCATTCTCCACTGGCATATTTTGGATATCTTCATATATTGGTGTCAGGTGTTTATTACATGCTAACATGTAAGCCTGCGCCACCGTTTCGTCGTTAAGCTTGTCGACATTGAATTTGCGAGCTCTACTCGTTTTCGAATATCCACGACAAGCTATTTTGCATCGATACTTAGCTCTGACTAGATAGTGGTCAGAGTCACAATTCGCACCGCGGAGAGTTCGTACATCAAGTATGCTGGAAGCAGCCCTTTTCTCAATTAGAACGTGGTCTATTTGGTTGAAGGTGTGACCATCTGGTGATGCCCACGTTCGTTTATGAATATCGCGATGTGGGAAGCACGTAGAGCTTACTATGATATTTTTGCTGCTTGCGAAATCAATAAGACGTTGGCCATTGTCGTTGGTTATGTCATGGAGACTGTGCCCTCCTGTTGTTCCTCTATGAGCCTCCTCCTTTCCGACTTTTGCATTAAAATCCCCTAAGACAATTTTTAGGTCATTCGAGGGCAGTGAGTCATAGGTTGTCTCTAGGGTGGCATAAAATTCGTCTTTAGTTATATCGTCCTTGTCTTCTGTTGGTGCGTGAACGTTGATCAACCAAGTGTTGAAGAATTTAGTCTTTATTCGGATTGCACACAATCTTTCACTTACTGGTCTGAAGCTCGTGACCTGCTGTTTAAATTTTTTGTCAACGACAAAAGCGACTCCAAACTCTCTGCTTCCCGACAATTTTCCACTTGGATAGATTGTGTGTGATCTCATGTCCATGATTTCGTTACCGAGCCATTTCGTTTCTTGGATGGCAGTTATGTTGATGTTGTGTTTTGCCACTTCTTCGAGAAACTCTTTCAGAGCTCCTGTCCTAAATAAGGATCGAACATTCCAAGATCCAATAGAGTAGTCCATTTTTCGTTTGCGGGGTCGTTGCCGTTGAGTCCATCCTTTCCGAGGCTGTTCTTCAGGTTTCTGGACAGTGTTCTTTTTCCGGTGATGCGTTGTCGGCGCCTCGCCCAACCCCCGACCTGGAGGACCGGTCCTACTTATTTATTACACCCTAGTAGGAAAAGGGTGGGAGTTTTGAGCTAAATATGACATGCTGGAGTTCTCACAGCTATGCTGCAAGTCCAACTATGTCATACTTTTTGCCTACTTCCTGAGACGCACTGGTGTTACTGGCCATTCAGGTTAACTCCATGTTCCCTCCTCCTTTCTCAACTCGGGCTTGGGACCGTCTATGGCGGAGTTCAGTCCTCTCGATATACTGTCCAAAAAAGGAAACAGAATTACACTGCGATGCCAGCTCAGCTGGATATGGGGCTGTGCTGCTGCAACGCCAGAGTGACGGAAAACTACACCCAGTCATGTACTTTTCCAAAGCAACAACGGCTGCGGAGTCGAGATATCACAGCTTCGAGCTTGAGACTCTAGCTATGATAAATGCCTTGAAACGGTTTGAGATTTACCTGAAGGGTATCCCCTTCAAGATAGTAACCGACTGCAATGCTTTACGGCTGACTTTAGATCGAAAACAGATGAACGCTCGGATTGCAAGATGGGCAATTGAGCTCGAGAATTTTGACTACAAAGTAGAGCATCGGAAAGGGACCTCTATGGGTCACGTAGACGCTCTAAGTCGATGCCACAGAACGGGAAATAAAGAAAATGGGGTGAAAGAACGCGTAGACTCTGAAGTTGTGGCATTTGTAGAAGCCACTGATGTAGATTTCCAAATACAAATCGCCCAGAACCGCGACGAAGTTATAAGATCCATCAGGGAAAAGCTGGAACTAGGACCAGTGACTGGATTCGAGTTGAAAGACGGACTTGTATTTCACAGGGGAAATACAAATAAACTTCAGTTATATGTACCGAACGAAATGCAGGATGGAGTCGTACGACTGATCCATGAAAAATATGGTCATCCGGGCGTCGAGAAGACTACAGACAAAGTAAGACAACACTACTGGTTCCCGAAGATGGCTAAAAGAATAGATAGTTTCGTAAAAAATTGTGTCAAATGCATTCTGTATGCAGCGCCCGTAAGGTCGAGCCAAAGAAATTTGCATAATATACCCAAAAACCCGATTCCGTTTGATACACAGCATTTGGACCATTTCGGCCCCTTGCCGTCGCTGCATTCTAAGAGGAAGCACATACTGGTGGTGGTAGATGCATTCTCGAAATTTGTACGATTATACCCTGTCAACTCCACTAGCACGCGAGAGGTGCAAGCGTGCTTGGATAAATATTTCGATTATTACAGCCGTCCTCGTCGGATCATAACCGACCGGGGAAGTTGTTTCACGTCCCTAGATTTCGCCGCTTACATGCTCAAGAATAATGTAGAACACATAAAGGTGGCAGTAGCGTCTCCTCAGGCTAATGGCCAAGCTGAAAGGGTGAACCGCGTGTTGAAAACCATGTTAGGGAAGTTAACAGAGCCGGTTCAGCATGCCAACTGGGTATCGAAGTTGTCGTTAGTAGAATTCGGGATAAATAATACAAGGCATAGCACCACAAAAGAGACTCCATGCAGACTATTATTTGGGGTGGACCAGCGGGGGAAAGGGGTTGACGAACTGACAGAATATCTTGACGACAAAAGTAATGCCGAAGTAGAGAGGAACTTAGAGGAAACTAGAAGGTTGGCGTCCGCCAACATAGAAAAATCCCAAGAGACGAATCTGAAGTATTTTCTAGAGCACAGTGTGCCGGCCAAAACGTACGCTGAGGGGGATTTCGTGGTGATGCGAAACGTGGACACTACGTTAGGTACTAACAAGAAACTCATACCTAAGTATCGGGGACCTTATGTAGTCCACAAGGTGCTGCCGAAGGACAGGTATGTTATCAGGGACATAGAGAATTGCCAGATCACCCAGTTGCCTTATGACGGAGTAGTTGAAGCAGTTAGACTGAGAAAGTGGTTAAGCCGGATGAAGCACCCATAGGTTACGCATAAGCAACATTTATTAGATCCGCGAAGAGAGAGATCGAGGGCGATCTGTCAGTCAGATTGGCCGAAGCTATAAGCATATTTCAGTTTGATTTTAAATTTAATTTGATTTATTCCGCGCCATTCGTATGGAAGCGCCGCCTACTGTTTAAATTTGTTATCATTTTAAAGAACGTTTTGAGAAGCTTTGGTAGAATAAAAGTGACAGGAGAAAGCAGTTAACTTCGAGAACCAAACTAGAACAAACGTGTTTTTTTATCGACAAAAGTCACAAGATTAAAAATCTAGTTGTTTACACTTGATTTTTTTTTCAACTTGTAACAAAATCTGGTACACATTGTGACAAAAAAGTTCCGATAATTCGTAAATAAAATTAATCAGGGGAATTATATTTCAAACAATTTTTTTTGGTAAGCAGGTATGACTGTCTTTATCCCAAAAATTAGCGCGGTCTGTTAATCAGTTTGTTTACAGCAGCTGGTTGAATCGGTACACCTCAGTAGGTGTGCGGAATCGTTGCGAATGTTGGAAAAGGCTTACGGTGATTCAGTAATATCAAAAACACGAGCCTACGAGTGGTACAATGCCTTTAAGGATGGTCGAGAGATCCTTGAAGACATGGCTCTTTCTGGACGACCTTCGACCTCTTCAACTGACGAAAACATTCAAAAAGTGAAGAAAATTTTGCTCGAAAATCGTCATACCAGTGTTAGAGAGATAGCAGGAGAGCTCGACATCTCTTGCGAGTCTGTTCATTCGATTTTGGTGGATACTTTGGCCATGAAACGTGTCCTTTCTCATGGAGCGCATCACAACCGGTGATGAGACATGGGTCTATGAGTTTGACATGCAAATCAGTCAACAATCATCGCAAAGGACGAAAAAAACCACACTAAAGCCGCTCAAAAATCAAGACGATGCGCATTGTTTTTTTTCGATATTCGAGGTTTGATCCATCTTGAATTCATTCCAGAGGGACAAGTGGTCAATAAGGAGTACTGTTTGGTCGTACTGAAGCGTTTGCGTGAGCAAATCCGTAAAAAACGGCCGGAAGTATGGAAGGAGAATTCATGGATTTTCCACGATGAAAATGCGCCATAGCATTGAGCCTCAATTGTGACCGAATTTAAGGCCAAAAAAGCAACAAATTGCTTCAATCAACCACCGTATTCACCATATTTGGCCCCGTGTGACTTTTTCCTATCCTCGAAATTGAAATTACCGCTCTATGGAACCAGTTTTCAGTCGATCGAAGACATAAAATAAACATAACAGAATCATATGATACTTTAGATGAAATGAGAAAGAGTTCAATGTACCGGAAAATATGTCACCTCTAATTCTTTTGAATAATTAATAGTGACTTTTGTATGGGAGGTGGTAGAAGCAGAGAAGGAAGGTTTGTAATTTTTGGATATGACACCTAATGTGGTATGCAAAATATTTCGTCCTGAATTTAAGGTTTGTAGCTTTCATTACTTTCAATTGAACTTAGTTTTCCTGAAATTGGGGCATTTGTATGGGAGGTGGCAGAGGAAGTGGAGGGGCTTAGAAAATTTTGAAACTGCTTATCGACATCATTAACGTCAGGCTTTGTTTCAATTTCAAAGTCGATAGCTCTCATATGTTCGAAGAAGAAATGCTTTCCTTGAATTTATAATACAGATATTTATATGGGAGGGGGTAGAAGGAGTGAAGAGGAGCTGATAATTTTTTTAGCCATTATTGAAATTATTAAAAAACCAATTCTGGCAAAATTTTAAGCTTATACTTTTTCTAGTTATAATGGAAATCGATCTAATGCACTTAACAAAAATTATGCATTTGTATGGGACGGGGTAGAAGGAGTGTACGGATCAAAACATATTTTTTTCTCGTTATTGATATTTCTATTTTTATACTTTATGCAAAATATCAAGCTGATAGCTTTAACAGTTTCGAAGAAAAATAATTTAATTTAAATTTCAAAATTTCGTGAAATTTGTATGGGAGGGGGCAGAAGGAGTGATAATAATTTTTTCAATACTAATTGCAATTATAATAAAATTAATTCCGGTAAAAATTCGTTTTTATAACTTTGCTAGTTTCAATGAAAATCGAAAAAATACATTTTTCGAAATTACGCATTTGTATGTGAGGGGCTAGAAGGACTGACGGGATCGGATTAATATTCAGTCATATTAATGACATCTACATTGTAATACTTTGACCCAAATTTCAAGTCGATAGCTTAAATAGTTTCAAAGAAAAATCAATTTCTGAAAATTTCGGAATTTCGTGAAATTTGTATGGGAGAGGGTAGAAGGAGTGGGGGGATGTGGCCCGTTCATGAACTTAAAGTTACTTTTTTGCTAAAAATTACACACAAATTTTGTTAGCACTATAGCTCAAAGCTTTCGAGAGTTATGCTGTAGACAGACGGACAGGCAGCAACTCGGAATCGAAGTTTTTGAGCGACAACAAATATTTCTGTACCCTTGGCGGCTCTGTGCGAGCATTATTTCTTAGCGCTACAAACGGTAAGGCAAACACAATATACTCTCAGATTTCATCTAGAGTATAAAAATCGCCGTGGACTACTGAGGTGTACCGATTCAACCAGCTGCTGTAAAAAAATTGATTAAGGACAGTCCTACCTGCTTACCAAAAAAATTCTTTTGATATATCATTCCCCAGAGTAATTTTATTTACAAATTATCGATACTTTTTTGTCACAATGTAGAATAAAACTCTAAAACAATTTTAACGACATCTGTCAATATAAAGAGAAACATTTAAATGAAAAAAAAAACAAAGAAAATCCGAGGTTTGGAGGCATCGATAAATTCAAAAAAAGGGATTCCACTTCTAAAGTGGTCCGAAGGAGAACGTTGAAAATTTGCTGAAATCGAGACAGTTGGTGTAAATTATTGGGAGAACAAATTAAAAACTGCCGTTTTTTTTTTCAAAATTCAAGCCCTTATTCTGCAAAAATGGTTAAGTATTTATTATTCAAATCAATGCCCATCGCTAGCCACAAATTTTCCCATCTTTCTGGCAGTACACGGGTTCCGCGTCAACTAACAGAGACCTTCAGGATCCTAAACATTGTTATTACCTATTGTTATTCGCACAACTTTCTATCTACGAATTTTTATTTCCGTAGATTGAAATAACCACTGCGTTGGAATTATAATCCGACCGGGATTTTAATTCACGACCTTCGCATTCTAGACCAACATGCTTCCCACTAGGCTACACCCTAGCTTAATTTAACTAATCTGAATTCGCTTTACACTAAAAACTTCTTGGCTCACAACTTATAGCTTCTACATCTTTCTCTTCCGACTCTCCAAGCGACCCACTCGTCGACGGATTCAAACTAGACTGAATGTTCACCAAAAACGCTCGCCTATATATATTACTTTATATTCCTTCTCCGTCAGCCTTCTGCGTTATTTCTTCCATCGCCGCAGCCGTCGGCCACAGTCGGCCTTCTCCGTTATTTTGACCATTGCAGGCACCTGTCTGCCATAGTCGGCCATCTCCGTTCCAT
Source organism: Chorisops tibialis (assembly GCA_963669355.1). Lineage (NCBI taxonomy): Eukaryota > Metazoa > Arthropoda > Insecta > Diptera > Stratiomyidae > Chorisops > Chorisops tibialis. Next base: position 297,023,481 of record OY770263.1, read on the forward strand.
TAAATCATTCGTCCACTAAATCATTGTCGTGTGGTTGTTGTTGCTTTCTATCAAGTATTTCGTCGTTCCCCGAGTCTACCTGATCGCAGTCGTTCATCACCGCTCGTCCTCAATACCGTCGCCATTCACAGCAACATAGTGTGGGAACGTTCATGACTGCGAATTCGCGCCTGCATGGAGTTGTTGTTGCTTCTCTACATTGCCCGTGTTCCGAATTATTTCGTTCTTTCTTGGTAATTCGATGACCGCGCGTACATTCGCTTTTTGTTTGAAGACCTGGACATGCCGATTAAGTCGCATAACGTTCTTTGTGGTGTTCGTACGCGCGCATTAATTTGATGATAAGCAAGAAGAGCTGACATTTCTTTCAAGTACAGTGGAAGACCGCAGATATTTGATGAATGACAAGGGCTAACATGCAATAATATTAAAGCCACAATTTGCGCAGAAAAAGTGTTACTATGATTTTTGAAAGGCGAATAATAAAAAGGTTTGTGTTTGTTTAATAATTTAAACTGAACTAGTTTCAATTTATTTGAAACCCAGCGATTCTGAGCGCACTTATTTCACTGCATCTAGAGTCACTGTATGACTGAGCTACTTCTTCGGTATAATACCGAGTTGTTCAGCTGACTCTTACTACATCTAGTTAGCCTACGTTTTTTTTCTCTAAATTTAACTTTTTAAATTAACATGTGAATGTCGTCTCATATGCCAATTAAAATGTTTGCATTAAAATCGTATGGACGGCTATTTCATTCTCTACAAAAAATTAACAACAATGTTTTTAATATAACTACTAATTTTAGAAGCTGCAGGAAAATTGATACAGATTCTTTTTACTGCAATAAGGACGAAGAGCACAAGTACTGCGATTCAACTAAGAATAATGAAAATGCAAAGGATATATTTGAATGTAATTCTAAGCAGTTCAATCAAACATGTGATGATTTAGAAGAACAATGTGAAAAGCAGAGGAATTCGCAAAATGATCAATCAAACCATAGATCGATTGGTTCAGATGGAGCAAAAATACAAATTCCAGAACCACTCCGTGGAAAAATTTACTCGATTATAGGACCGATAATTGATGTTTTCTTTGAAAATGAGTTACCTGGTATACTTAATGCTCTGGAAGTTGTTCATCAGCCATCAAGACTGGTGTTAGAGGTGTCTCATCATGTTGGTCCAAATCTAGTACGGACTATTGCCATGGATGCAACAGAAGGACTTACCCGAGGTCAAGAAGTAGTAGATACTGGTTATCCGATTCGAGTTCCTGTTGGTCGTAGTACTCTAGGGCGTATTTTAAATGTGGTTGGTGATCCAATTGACGAGCGTGGCCCAATAAACTCAAACTATTATTCTTTTATTCATGGAGATGCTCCAGAACTTGTTGATTTGAACGTTAATTTGTCCATTTTAGAAACTGGAATCAAGGTGATCGATCTATTAGCTCCTTACGTAAAAGGCGGTAAAATCGGTCTATTCGGTGGCGCAGGTGTTGGAAAAACTGTTTTAATTATGGAACTTATCAACAATATTGCGAAAAAGCATGGTGGATACTCAATATTTGTAGGAGCTGGCGAACGGACTCGAGAGGGCAATGATTTGTATAACGAAATGATTGAATCGAAAGTTGTGTCAATTGATGACGACTCCTCTAAAGTCGTCTTGGTTTATGGACAAATGAATGAGCCTCCGGGAGCACGTGCTAGAGTAGTATTAACTGGTTTGACGTTAGCGGAGCATTTTCGTGACTTTGAAGGACAAGATGTTTTGCTTTTTATTGACAATATTTTCCGATTTACTCAAGCTGGATCGGAAGTATCGGCTTTGCTTGGTCGAATCCCATCAGCAGTTGGCTATCAACCAACACTTTCTACAGATATGGGAACAATGCAAGAGCGTATAACAAGTACAAATAAAGGATCTATAACTTCTGTGCAGGCAGTTTATGTACCTGCTGATGACCTAACCGACCCTGCGCCAGCTGCAACCTTTGCCCATTTAGATGCAACAACTGTTTTATCGCGAAGTATATCTGAACTAGGAATTTTTCCTGCAGTTGATCCTCTCGACTCAACATCAAGAATTTTAGATGAGTCAGTTGTTGGCGATGAGCATTACAATGTCGCAAGAGCTGTTCAAAAAACGCTACAAAGTTATAAATCGTTACAGGACATAATTGCGATTTTGGGAATGGACGAGCTTTCGGAAGAAGATAAACTGACCGTTGCCAGAGCAAGAAAAATTCAAAAATATTTATCGCAGCCATTTCAAGTTGCCGAAGTATTTACCGGCTTCAAGGGAGTAACTGTAGCACTAAAAGACACAATTAGTGGGTTCAAGAAAATCCTTAGTGGAGATTTGGATGACATACCGGAAGTAGCATTCTATATGGTCGGAAATATAGAGGCCGTTATCGATAAAGCCAAAAGTTTAGTTAAACAAACGGGACCCATGACTACTACAAGAATACAAGAAACATCAGATGAAAAACCGAAATGAATGCATAATCAAATAAAAAAAAATCATCATCCCCATAATACGGAGTACATTTATAAAAATGACTACGCACTATTCCACCGCCCTGGTGTCATATCTACAATTATTATTTTTTTATTCCATAATAAATGTTATATGAAAGAAATATTCGTTAAATAAATGTCTTCCTACTTTTTCATTAGCACTTGAGATTTTTTTTTGAATAGGGTATTTCGGTACTTGATCCACCCCATTTTATAGCGAACGACTTCGTACTCCAAGGTTCGATGAAGGTCAAACCTGGCTAGAATATTCTTAAAATGCGTCTGAGTTATTGGTTCACGAAAGTTCGTAGGTTCTTGGTAAGCCTAATGGTCACTTTCCATATAGGACAACCATATAAAAACACGACTTTGACGCATGCGTCAAACACCCGCAGATTCGTGCGATCTTCACCAGAAAGTAGAAAAGTTATCGAAGGCCTTACGAGCTTTATTTATACGAGTCTCAATATCCTTTTCGATTCCGCCATCCGTGCTGACAATGCTTTTGAGGTAACAAAAATTTTGCACATCTTCCGTAAGGAAAAATCGGTGCGCTTGTGTTCAAACCCATGTGCATTTACTTGGTTTTACGCACATTTATATTCAGTCCAGCCTTCCTGCACTTAGCGAACATTTGACTCTAAGTCCAAACGGTTATGTGCAAGCAAACACATTTCATCAGAATAAGCAAGGAGATTTATTTATTTATTAATCATAACAAGATAGTTTACAAATAGATTGCTTAATTTAATTTATTTTAATATATCCTAATATATTTAAATTATATTTAAGTTTACCTTAATTAATTAAACATAATTTTATATGCATATATGATATATGATAGACACTGGTAGAAGGGTTAAGTGGGATGTGGGGACCTTATAAAACGGAGCGTAGTCTCAGTTTATATGTCAGCTTATTTATTGGAGGTGTATAGTGGGCGCTGAATTTGTTGAATACTCTACAGCATCTATTAATAGGTTCATTTTGTCCGTAATCAGTACGATGTGCATATTCCTTAAGTGGTTTTGAATGTCTCGTCAGCCTGACATTGTCATTGAGTCTGAATTTATTGGAGATATGGTCCACCTTAATATCGCCATTCAAAACATCTAAGGTAAAACAGGATGTGAGCATGGTTCTTCTAGAACCAAGCGGTAAAAGATTTAATAATTGCAGCCTAACTGTGTAGGGTGGAAGGTTTTCAAAGTCTCTAGGATCATACAAGTCCCTGAGAGCAAAAAGAAGGAATTGCTTCTGGATTGACTCTATTCTGTTGCTGTATAACTGGAAAAAAGGGTCCCAAATGGGACATACATATTCCAGAATAGGGCGGACAAGAGAACAGAATAAAGATTTTGTAACCCATACATTCTTAAACTCTTTGGCTCTTCTCTTAATGAACCCAAGAAGTCTATTGGCTTTCGAAATTATTCGATTATAATGAGATTTGAAGCACAGTTTGTTGTCCAGTACTAAGCCGAGGTCCTCGATTTGATCAACACGGTGTCGTTGAGTTCCACTTAAGACATAGTCATGGTGATATAAGGATGATTTACGTGAGAAACTTATAACGTGGCATTTACTGACATTAAGCTCTAATTTGTTCTGAATGCACCAATGATCTAGCGCAATAAGCTTGGATTGCAGGAATGCGGCATCTGCGGGCGAGGTTATGGCATGATATATTTTTAGATCATCAGCGTACATCAGATGTGAAACATTTTCCAATACTTCTGATAGATCTGAGATGAACACATTAAATAAGAGAGGTCCCAAGTGACTTCCTTGGGGTACCCCAGAGGACACTAATATTTCCTTGGAAATAAGACCTTGAAACTTAACAAATTGAGTTCTATTGTTAAGATAGGACTTAAGCCAGTCAAGTAAGGATCCTGTCACAACAATTTTTTTTAACTTTAAAATCAGGACATTGTGATCAACTCGGTCGAACGCTTTGCTAAAGTCGGTGTATATTGTATCGACTTGATGCACATTTTTAAGTTCGCAGAGCGTATCAAATACAAGAATCATAAGATTCGTTGTAGTCAAGCGACCTTTTCTAAAGCCGTGCTGTTGGTCATTAAGGACAGGGTTGATCATATTGGTTAATTTATCGCAGACAATTTTTTCGAATAATTTCGGTATTGCTGATAGAATTGCTATACCTCTGTAGTTCTCAACTTTTCGTTTGTCTCCATTTTTGTGGATAGGTGTGAGGTGCGATGATTTCCAAGCCGAGGGGAAAGTTCCCAATGACAGTGACTTGTTGAAGAGAAAATGTAAAGGTCTTGAAAGTTGATGGGCACACTTTGATAAAAATAGGGGAGGAATAATATCAGGACCTGGACCTTTTTTGGTATCAATAGTTTTGAGAGCAGCGAGCACCTCCTCAATAGAAAATGAGATATTATCAATAAGTGTAGGAACCGAAATGTTGGGTTCACTGTGGGTTGAATCTGACTGGGCACTAAAAACCTCTTGAAAACGGTCAGCAAACATATCAACAAGGAGACTGAAGATGTGAAACAGAACCAAGGCTTTATCTCCTCTTCAGCTTTCAGATGTCAATTATTACTACCGAAAACAGGGTTGGTGATAATGTGTAGCTTTGTCTGACACCCGTTTGTACAGGAAAGCTCTGGAATAGCTCTCCTTTATGTATGACGCGTCATGCAATTTCGTAGGATTCATTAATCATAGTTACGATTTTATCTAAAATACCCCTCCTATGCAAAGCATTCCATATGTAATCTCGATTAATGCGGTCGAAAGCCTTCTCGAAGTCCACAAAAATGAGATGTAGTGGGGAACCCGTTTCGGCTGACTGCTCCAATATTAGCCAAAGGGTTTTTGAATGGCCTATGCAAGATGATCATCGAGCGCTCTCTACAACATCATTAATCCTATTGAGAATTACCTTAGACATGATTTTTACGGCAGTAAGTTAAATTTAAGTAATTAATTTTCTTTATGTGCGCGTCGGCATAGGTTCCGTACTTGAAGGCTAAGTATCAGCAAACGTTCCGGAGTTTACAGTGTTTTTTTGTTGCCCGTGCTAAGGCCTAGAACTGCACGGGTATATAGCAGTTTAACGCTGTTGACTCCGAGGTAGCGAAATTGTTTTTGTTGTATTTCTGGTTGAGTATTGTTTTGATTTTAGTGTTACCAACGCGTTTTTTTGTTCTTGTCCTAGAAAAATTTTGTAGCATAATTTTTTTCGTGTATTGTCCTATATATATATATATATTAGCCAATTTTACTTTATGATGTCCTAGTAAAATTTAATAGGTTATTTTTTTCGTACATTGTCGTAGGTATTTTTTTCTCTTCCTTTTGTTTTCTTTTCTATTCCATTTATGTTGTCTTCTTGTTTGATTAATTTTGCCATTTATTTTTGTTCTTTTCGCTTCCTAAAGTTAGTGTCTTGTTGATGGTTAACTTCACTATTGATCAAATTAATGCTCGGGGAACTCTGCCTATCTCTCGCTGTATATCCATATTCAAACTGAAAGACCGGATATCCTAGCACTTGGCGAATGTAAGGTGTTACCGGGAAGTGAACAGTTTTATTCTGTTCTCGAATATTACCTTATTCCCGCATTTTTTCGCCAACGGGGTGTCGCACTCTATATCCGCGATTATGTGTCTTTCCAATTAGTTCCATATTCGGGAAACTGCTCCAATCCAGAATTTAATTATATCTGGATGAAACTGCTGATACAAAGACATGAGATCTACTTCTGTTGTGTGTATAGTCCTAGCAATGACTGCAGCTAACACTTTATTAGAACTGGATGGGTTAACCGAATCTATTCAGTCAATAAAGACTGCAAACCCTGACACCGAAATCGTTATCGGGCGATTTTAATGTTCATAACATTGACTCTTCTACTACGGACCAGGAGGGGCGTGATACTGAGCTTTTTGCCTCTTCAAACTGTTTAACACAGCTGGTAGATGAGCCCACTCGTTTACCAGATATTGCAGGATATTTTCTCAACCTTCTTAACATTTTTCTCACCAGGCGGCCAGGGAAATATTCTGTCTCTGTCATATCACCATCGCAATTGGAAATACGGATCATTTTTTTGATTCCTGCACAATTCACAGTTGCAGCACTAACACCGCTGACAATCAAGGCACCTTGAAGAAATATTTGGCATTTCAAAAGAGCCAATTGGGGGGGCGCTAAATACCTTCTTCAATGCCTTTAATTGGAAATTGGGCGTTGATTCCAATGAATGCGATGAAGCTTGTAGGCTTGTCACTGAGATTATCCTGAAAGGTATGAAGCTCTACATACCTTCTACTCTTGTTTCAACCACAAATGTCTCGATGCATTTCAGACCCATTTTTCTTGGTCTGAATTGCATCAAACCTTTGAAGGCAATAAAACACCTGTTAGCAGAGAACTCTTCAATCAGCGTTCTAAAGGCCCGAGATCTTGTTGGTCATTCGTCGAAACGGTCAACAATTTCATTTCTTCTTCAATACTACTTTTTGTTGATGGCGATGATACTTTCGAAAAAGCTAACTTACTAGCAGCAAGTTTCGCTAGAAACTCACGCGTTCCACCTTCAAACCAATCGCAGCCCGCTCAAAATGATTCTGGTTTCTCACTGCCTAGGATCCTTCAAGAGCTCAATATCCACAAATCTGCTGGCTCGGACGGTAAAAAGTACTCATCTTCTTTAGCTAAACCTCTTCGCAATCTTTTCTATCTTTCCCACTCTTCTGGGTGCTTCGCAAGTATGTGTAAAGTTGCGAATGTTCAGCCAATTTCCAAGAAAGGAAGCAAACCTCACCAACTACCGCCCGATAACTATTACTTCAGTGCTCTTGAAAGTGATGGAAACTGCTGTCAGTGGCAAAATCATTCACTATCTCGAGGATAACCAGCTAATCCATGATCGTCAGTACGGGTTCCGTTCTGGAAGGTCGACGGGAAATCTTTTGGTCTACCTGACAGAACGTTGGAACTCATACAATCCATAGTTTTGCGGATGACAGTACTCTAGACAACACCTATGAATTTAACTCTGCTGCGGATTCATACAAGCACCAGGTGGTTGACGGTGCAATTCCTGTTTATCAACTGTTTCATAATTTTAAATTGCGAACCCACTTTAAGCTTGCGCTCCATTTGAAGAATTTATGGCTGTCGGACAGTTTCTGTGCACAATCATCAATTGGTGATTATATATGTTAACAAGTAATATTAGCTGCTCTGGAATATCTTAACAATAATCTTAGAGATTAGTAAATGGGACTTTGTTTTTACTTTAAATAAATACTTACGAAGTACTAACATTTAAAAAATCCTTTATTACAAATTTAATCGATGGAAGTACTCTCTATTTGTCACGTAAAATGATACAAAACCGCTTGAATATGCTTCGATAAACTTACGGATACGACGAGTAACGGCACTGCAACACGCTGACTTCGAAATGCCTTTACCAGCTCCGATCTGCTTGGAAATTTGTCTTCAGACCTTCGAAATAAAAAACGCATTATTAATTTTATTACAAAACATGATGTAATGGATCCCAAACTAAATCTCACCCCAAAACAATTACTCTAAAATTTGGCGGAATAGCATTGTTCTTCCGGAAGCTACCACTCGGTAAATACAAATCAAAATCAAGTTCAAACTCTCTTGAATTCTCATCGTCATAGTCCTCAAAGGCTTTCAACTCGATCATATCGATCTGTTCGAAAATCTCCTGAAATTTTTGATAATCCTTTTCATTTTTCAGACAGTCAAGAAAACTTTTCGACTGTTTCGGACTCTCATAGTTCAATTTAATTTTCTTGGCGGCAGTTTGAGACTCCGAAGTGGAATGTCGTCGTTTCGCTGGGCAAAATTCCAGAGGTTTATGATCTGGTTCGGAGGAAGTTTCCGGCGTAATATAGTTTTTTGTTTTCTGAACAATCGCAGCCATCGAAGAACTTATTGTTGCGAATTTGTCGTGGTTTTTGATATGAGTTGGAATTTCATAGTTTGAATTCAGTTTTGAGCGTAGGATTTCCCAGATGCAGTCGGTTTCGTTGCACGGATGATCCTCCGCGATTTTTGGGCTGTACGTTCGGTTCGTATATTTTTGTGCGATATAGCCGGCTCGGGAGAGGGTCGAGTAGACAAGGTATTTGTCGTAACTGCGAGATTTTTCTTCACCGAGCAGTAGGAGATAGGCTTGCTCCGCGGAGACTATGACAGTGTTGAAGTACAACTCTAATCGGTTCTAAAAGAAGTTGAAATAGAAAAACGTAATTGAAACTAATAAACCACCTACCAATTCGAGTAAAAACAGTGCTTCATAGTTCTCCAGATAATCCACTTTGTTTGCCGTGTATCCGAAACCCTGAAACTTTCCTTCTTTCCTGATCAATTTGACGGCCTGCTGCTCGCTATCCCACTCTCCTATCGACCGAGCCACCAGCCTTTCCACCCGAGGTCGTGAAATAAGCAGTCGCAGCTCATCTGAATAGTGGACATTAATTAAATTCATTTAAAAATAATCAATTTACTTTGCAATCGAAGAGTTTCTTCCTGCTCCTCAGCTGTGCAACAGGGCACGGTTTTTTTCAGTCCTTTTCGGACTGGAGACGCAGTGATATTGCGATTACGGAACAGCTCATCAATTCTTAAATAGTTTAAGATTAATTTTGCGTAAAGAAAAATTAATTCCCTACTTACGTTTCGAATTTCCCGCTTGGTTTTAGAAATAATCGCGTTTCTTCTTCCATTTGGTGTTTTGATTTCATACCGAAAATCAGCTGATAATGTTGAGCTGTCAAATGCAATTCGAAGAACGGTGGAAATGGGAAGGAGTGAGCCGGAACGGAATTTGTGGTTTGAGTCTTGGATTTTTCTTTTAAGTGAAATCTGAAACGCTTTTTGATACAAAGGAATTTGAGACACTTTTTGATACAGTTGAGGAAACTATCAACGATTTTCGTGCGCTTAGAGCATGCCTTCTACAACAAAAACGCAAGCAAAACGACGATATTGAGGGTACAAAGGTACGTGCCTCATTTTCGTGCGCTTCTACGACAAAAACGTAAGTGAAACACGTTTTTGTCGTAGAAGCGCACGAAAATGTGGCACGTACCTTTGTGTCTTGATGATTAGAGCCACTGTGTAATTGAACAACTCGGTTTTAAGGCCGGTCTACATGTGATCATTTTCATTATCTATAAAAATAGTGAGGGGAATAGCCTATCGAATTTTCAACGGCGCAGATGCCGTTGCTCTGACATACACGTACACTCCCCACTATTTTATAGCAAATACGTTTAGTTTGACAGAGATAGCTATTCCAAAGTTTATGTAGGAAGAAAACGATCAAAGCGTTTTCGTTGGTCACGTCACTTGGGTAGTATCAAATTTCAAATATTGCCAAAATTCTCTGTAAAAAACTTTTGCTGCGATTTTTGGATAAAATGAATTTGAACAAAGGAGATGCATGCCAGACTCCTAAAGGCAGGTTTACACTTTCTGATGTGATGCAAGTGTTTAGCATTTCAGTTAAAGCGTGCGACAATCCTGCCGTCGATCCTAACGACAGAGTCTGTGAAATTCCTTCCGCAATAATTGCATCAAAGCGTTGCAATTGTATAATGTCTTTGCCGGCCATTGTTGACTTGAGGGGAGAGACCTTTCACGTCCTGTTGAACAATATAAGGAAAATTTGCTAACGGCTAAGAAACAACAAGTACCAGAACAACTTAGCCCTGGTCATCAATGTATTATAACTTGGAAAAGCAAACAACAACAAGCAGTAAATCGTGTACCCAGTTAAACAGTGTTCGCTCGTCAAAATCGCAGACGGCTAAACAATATTCAATGGTCATCGACGTTGCAGCGTTTTCGAATTGTTCTAACTAACATCAAACTGTCAAATCGACTGGCTCGAATTCTGATGGACTTGTCTTGACTACTAAAATCGCTACTAACAATTTCGTTCATGTTCTGTTGCTAGACCACCGGAATTGACTCACGCTCTTTCAGCTACTCCTTTGGATCGCTAGGTATACATATGACTCTAGATGTCATAAAGAGACCTCAGTTGAGTGTATTCTCAACTATACTCGTACTAAACTTTATTTACCGACGATAGATTTTTCGGTGTTTAAGCAAACGTGTAAGGATTTAGATGAGGAACGCCTTAACTTCGTCTCATTCAAAATAAAAGTTGCGGACTGCTTTTACACGCAAATAAGTTTCAAGAATTTTTGGTCTGCTGGAATCATCGCCAGAGACTTCACTCCGAAAAATTGAAAAAATTCGAATTTTCCGCTGGCTCCTCTAGCATCGGCAAAATCTTAGCTGCTCCTGATTCAATTTTTAAAATTAATTTATCAAACATCAATATTTTTATCAAAATGTGCGTGGTCTAAAGACCAAGCTACAGGATTTCTGGTCTTCAGTTTATGTAGATGCGTCCGACCTATTTTGTGTTTCGGAAACTTGGTTAAATGCTTCCATTAGTGACGCGGAATTGGTTCCTGATAACTATACTCTCTATAGATGTGCTCGCAATTTGGCAAGACCTGATAAGGAGAATGGTGGTAGAGTTATGGTTGGAGTCAACACCCGGTTTCCTTGTTATTCTTGCCCTGGTCTCGACACCTTCCCAATTGAAAACATTGTGGTAAAAGTTTGTTTGTCGTCACATTCACTCTACCTGTGCTGCGTATACCTAGGTACATCCCTTGTCAAACCCCCGCTCTTTGTTTATGAAAATCTCTTTGACCTATTTTCAAATTTAATAAATAATCTTAGTGCCAATTCTTTGTTTTTTATATAGGGTGACTTAAACATGACCGCCACCTCATGGTCCAACAGTCATACAGTTCCTGTACCTACAACTTCCCGTCTCAACGTTTGTGCTTCATCTTTTATCGAACTTTATTCTCTCCAACAACACAATAGTATTCCTAATTCTAACAGTGAACTACTTGACTTTGTCTTCCACCTTTAAACATTACTCTTTTCACAATTTATCTCGACGACTTCTAAAAGAAATTTTAGGAAAGCTAACTACAGCGCCAAAAAAGCGGAACTTGGCTTGGTTAATTGGAACTCTATATTGGATGGTCTCCCGTTTGAAAATGCCTTAGCACTTTTTCATAATATACTTGACAAACTCATTGAACAACATGCTCCACTGCAAATCTCTGCTAAGAAAACTTATACTGACTGGTTTTCCAAATCTACAATTCTATTACTTCCTCACACTTTGAGGAAACCAGAGCGAAACATCGCCAAACAGGCTCTGGATTGCAATCCTCAAGGAAGACGTCGCGTTGGTCGATCTTTTATCACATGGAGCGAGCAGTTGAACAGGAGGCCAGAAGAATAAACAAGTCCTGGCAACAGCTTAAGGCCGATACTCAGGATCACGCCTTATGGAAGGGAGTTATTTCTGTCCTATGCCCCTATAGGGGGTCTTAACAGGAATTTGATTGATTGACAATGTGCTGGTCATGTGGAAGGGATGAATGACGGAAGAATTCTCAAACGCACACTAAAAGGAAAAGTAAATGGACAAAGACCGGTCGGAAAATCGCGGAAGTGCTGGGAGGATTCTATTGACGCAGACAGCAAATCACTGCTATTCTCAAACTGGAGGACGCAGTCGCTGAGCTGAGATGGATGGAGGCGAAACATACAGGAGGCCAAAGTCCGATTTGGGATGTAGCACCATCGTAAGTAAGTAAGTAAAATATTCTACTGCACGGCGCAATTTTTTTTACCTTTGTAGAGAAGGAGACTTAAAAATAATGCCGAGGCCGACTTCTATTGGTAGTTATGCAGTGTTTTTCATATAACAATCTATTGTGTTGAAATTTGGTTCAAATCATTTTTAGCAAAAAGAAAACTTTAAGTCCATGAACGGGTCATATCGCCCAAATTTCTAAATTCCAAGAAATTGATTTTTCTCCGAAATTATTAAAGTTATCGACTTTAAAATTAGGTGAATGTTCAACTTTATGAATATCAATAACTTCAAAAATATTGATCCGAACTCTCACTCATTCTAACCTCTTCCATTCATGCAATTTCGAAAAATGCATTTCTTAGATTTTCATTGCAACTAACAAAGTTCAAAAAGCAAATTTTCGCCATACTAAAAAAATTATCAATTTCCCTTCACTCCCTCGTCCTTCTTGTGATACAAATTTCTACAGCGTGGGCCCGAATAACTGTCGCAGTTTTTCGAAGCACCGTTATTCGTATGTAAACAAGCAGATTGTTGTGAAATTAACTAAGTATAGTTTCGACATGGCCGGTAACAATTGAAATTCTGTGAAAGATGGAAGCAAAAAGCAGACAAAAAGACACGCGTTAAGTTGATAAAAAACATAGGTGTAAATCGTACATTTGTTCAACGCACTGTGGCTCGATTTAAGACAACTGGAAGTGTTAAAATAGCCAAAAACCCAGGGCGAAAAGGAACAGTAAGAACAACTGCACTGGTGAAGAATTTGCGTGAAAGAATTAGGCGAAACTGCGCAAGATCAGCTCGAAATCTAGGCAAAGAGCTGAATGTGAGCCGTAAAACCATTCGAAATGTTTTAAAAGAGGACTTGGGACAAAAGCCTTACAAAAAAAAGAGGATTTATGGTCTTACGGAGCGTTAGAAAAAAATGCGACAGAAAAGAAGTGGTTTGTTGCTTCAGCGGCACGCAAGTTGCAATATTGTGTTCTTTGACGAAAAACTATTCATATTGCAAAAGAACCACAATCCACAGAATGATCGCGTATATGCAACAAGTATGCAGGATATCCCAACAGATAAAATTGCTGTTGAGAGATATCAAAACACAACGTCTGTCATGGTGTGGGGGCCATATTCACAAAAGGCAAGCTTCCCCATCTTTTTATTGATAAAGGTGTCAAAATCAATGCACAATACTATTTGGATGAAGTGCTTGCCAATCATTGTTATCCTCATGCATCTGAGCTCTTCGGCAACGAGCCATATTGTTTTCAACAAGACTCTGCTCCGGCTCATAAAGCAAAAACTGTTCAGCGCTGGTGCAAGGATAATTTTCTATGCTTTATTGCGGTTGATGAATGGCCTGCATCTTCCCCGGATCTAAATCCATTGGACTTCTGTATATGGGGATACATGCTTGACAAATTAAAAAATATAAAAAACATGAAATTGGACCAATTCAAGCGTATTTTAACAAAAATTTGGAATGAAATTCCAGACGAAGTGGTCCGTGCCGCCTGCAATAATTTTCAAAAACGTTTGAAGCTGGTAAAAAAATTTAAAGGTGAAAGATTTAAACTTAAGCACACATAATGTAAGCCAACAGTCTATATAATAAATAAATTTGTTTTGCTCTTCAAGATATCCATTAGCTTATTTTTTTCTACAAAAAATAAAGTGCGACAGTTATTTGGGCCCACCCTGTATATTAGAATTTCAAGGAAGCATTCTCCTTCGAAAATATAAGAGCTATCGCCATTACAATTGGAACAAAGCATGGTGATAAAAATGTTGATAGGTAGTTTTAAAATTCCCCTAAAATTCCCACAATTTCCGAAAAACAATTATCAAAGCTATCGTTCAAATTTTAAATTCAGCACGAAACATTTGCACACCGAACTCAGTGTTATATACAAAAATTATAAACCTCCCCCTTTTCTTCTACCACCTCCCATATAAAAGTCACTATTCAGTATTCGAAAGAAATTAAGATGACATATTTTCCGGTACTTTAAACTCTTACCCATTTCATCTACAGTGTCGCATGATTGGGCTTTATTCTCAATCATAGTTCTGTTATGCTTTTTATCTCGTATGTAACAGAGCGGAAGTCAAGAGAGGGATGAAAAACAAATTTGAATTTAAAGCCTTTTGGTTTTGTTGCGCGGTTCGTCTGCTCCTGTTCTGCTGCTAACAGTAGGAGACTATTACCTAGAAAACGTAGACAACTGGCGAACTCATCGAAGAATGAATCTGAGGCAAACAAAATTAAAAGATATATATTGAAAGCAAAACAGATATTATTTGTGGATACCTGCTTTCAATAATAGAAAAAGGACTATATTACCAGAAAAGAAAACTTAATATATGGTTAAGTATTTACATATATGTATTATGCTATGGAGGCGAAACGTGAACCTTAACTCAGCCATCTGAAAAATTATTCAACACTATTGAAAAAAGAACTTAGAAGAATCGTTGGACCTGTGTGCAGAATTCGATGCAATAGCAAACTGTATGTCCTCTTTTACAACGACAATATATTACCCATCATCAAATTCGAAAAACTTAGCTTGATCATTGGAGCGGATTGATTATAGAAGAATTTCAAAACGGACGAGTGTCAGGCGGCAAGCGACAGAAGTACTGCGAGGAATCAATATATTAACGCAGACAGCAAATAACTTATTGGATAACTAGAATGGAGCACTCAGTCACTGAATCGGGAAGGATGGAGGCATACAGGAGGCGAAGATAAGCGAGTCAGACATTAAATATATACAACTTCATTATCTTAAATCGGTACAATATGTTTATTTTCATAACTACACACACTATTTTCTTAAATTCTAAGCCTACGGCTTAACGCCAGTATTACTTGTAATCCAACTTATATAATAAGTAACTCGCGAAAAACCACCCGGCAAGCCATAATCACATCCAATTACATGTCCAAAACTGGTCACTCCGACCAGCTCTTTCGTGTCTTTTAGCACGAGTGGACCGCCCGAATCACCCGAGCACACACTCTGATAGTTGCTACCTTTCGCACAAATCGTACTGGGCCTTATCACTATCGGGTTGAAATCTTTGGTGCAATTCTGATTACTGATGATCTTCAATTCGGCAAATTGCAGCTTGGACGCAACCTGCGATGAACTGGATGATTGTAGACCCCATCCGCTAGCTATTACAGTCTTACCCTCCAACGAATCTTCGTTAGACGGAAGCTTGACCGGTTGTATTGTATCACTGAATTTCACATTTTCCGATAGTTTAACCAAGGCAATGTCATTTGCTGCAATACTCGGCATGTAGTTTTCGTGAAGAATTGCCTTGTCCGATAGAATCACCACTCGACCGGGCTCATCAATATCGTTGAAACTTTGCGCTCCCAGATGGACCTCGAATTGTACCATTCCAACTACACAGTGTCCAGCCGTTAGGACCCATTCGCTCGAAAGCAGGCTTCCACCACATAGGATTCTTTGACTCCAGCTACTACCGATTATCATCACCTGATAAGGAAACTGTCCGGGCTTACTGGTCTCACCATTAACGATCCGATTGTCGGTTACATAGTTTTCTACGTTATTAAGCTGGAGCATAAAAATACTAACTAAACCAAATATCTGAGCTATTTGCTTCATTTTAACTGAGGAATAAATTTCGCACACACTTCCATTTATAACGATCTTAAGGTCCGATAACGATCACGATAACAATCAAAAACATAAAAGAATTATGATTGGGCGTAAAGCCCAATCATATGATACTCTAGATGAAATGAGAAAGAGTTCAATGTACCGGAAAATATGTCACCTCCAATTCTTTTAAATAATTAATAGTGACTTTTGTATGGGAGGTGGTAGAAGGAGAGGAGGAAGGTTTGTAATTTTTGGATATGACACCTAATGTGGCATGCAAAATATTTCGTGCTGAATTTAAAGTTTGCAGCTTTCATTATTTTCAATTGGGACATAGTTTTCCTGAAATTGAGGCATTTGTATGGGAGGTGGCAGGGAAAGTCGAGCGTCTAAGATGATTTTGAAACTGCTTATCATATCATCCTTATCACCACGCTTTGGTTCAATTTCAAATTTGATAGTTCTAATATATTCGAAGGAGAAATGCTTTTCTTGAATTTAAAATACAGATATTTGTATGGGAGGGGGTAGAAGGAGTGAAGAGGAGCTGATAGTTTTTTTAGCATTTATTGAAATTATTAAAAGACAAATTCTGGCAAAATTCTAAGTTTATACTTTTTCTAGTTTTAATGCAAATCGATATAATGCACTTGACAAAAATTATGCATTTATATGGGAGGGGGTAGAAGGAGTGTACGGATCAAAACAAATTTTTTTCTCGTTATTGATATTTCTATTTTTATACTTTATGCAAAATATCAAGTTGATAGCCTTAACAGTTTCGAAGAAAAGTAATTTAATTTAAATTTCAAAATTTCGTGAAATTTGTATGGGAGGGGGTAGAAGGAGTGAGGTGAAGTTGATAATTTTTTCAATTCTAATTGAAACTATAATAAAATTAATTCTGGCAAAAATTCGTTTTTATAACTTTGCTAGTTTCAATGAAAATCGAAAAACTGCATTTTTCAAAATTATGCATTTGTATGGGAGGGGGTAGAAGGAGTGACGGGATGGGATCAATATTCCGCTATATTAATGACATTTATATCTAAATACTTTGACCGAAATTTCAAATTGATAGCTTAAATGGTTTCAAAGGAAAATCAATTTCTGGAAATTTCGGAATTTCGTGAAATTTGTATGGGAGGGGGTAGAAGGAGTAGGGGGATGTGGCCCGTTCACGAACTTAAAGTTTCTTTTTAGCTAAAAATGACACACAAAAAATTTCAGCACGATAGCTCAAAGCGTTCGAGAGTTATGCTGTAGACAGACGGACAGACGGACAGACGGACAGACGGACAGACGGACAGACAGACAGACGGACAGACGGACAGACGGACAGACAGCAACTCGGAATCGAAGTTTTTGAGCGACAACAAATATTTCTGTACCCTTGGCGGCTCTGTGCGAGCATTATTTCTTAGCGTTACAAACGGTAAGGCAAACACAATATACTCTCAGATTTCATCTAGAGTATAATGATCTTAATCTTAACGAAAGACTTCGCACGCTTTTAGTTATTTCATCCGTTCGCGAAGTCAAGTGCATGTTTTCTGAAAGCTTGGAATCAAAAATGTCTGGAACAGGAATCTTGAATGAGGCTTCTGACGTCATCATGATTTGTTTATATCGGGAACAGGTATTTTTATTGCCAGGCGGGTAAAAAAGACACTGAAAAGCAATAAGCAAAGATGCTTCATCACTCACAATCAATAAGCGTCAGGTTGTTGACTGAGAACCGGACATTAAATTAATTAATATGATGCGAAATTTTTTTTAATATTTATGTAAATTACCTGTAGAAATTCTACGCTTTCAGGTGTTTTTGTTTTGCTAAACAAAAGATCTTGTAAAAAGGATTGTTTCTTATTTTGGCCCCTTCACGTAAACTTCGTTTGGGGCAATATATTTTCACACAGAAAAAAAATTTTCCGGCTTACATTAAATTTTATCAGCAATCGCTTAAGCGTAATACATATCCGGTGTAATAAAATTGAAATAAACTCCGCAATGCCGGATAATAAACTTAAAATATGCAAAAATGGATACTTCTGATACAAAACTGCATTAGGATACTATAACAATGTCATTCCTGTGTAACTGAAATTTGTATACTCCAAAAGAAGTAAGTAATAAATAACATTGATATCAAGCAGAAGTTGTTGTAATTAGATCTTCATATTCATATTATTAAAAAGTAATAAGACAGGTAAAATCATTATTGCTGTATATCAAAAGCAGCAATGATTGCCCAAATGTCTTCGGATAAAATTAGTTAATGTTATATGTAGTTGGAAATACATGGGGCATATCCTTCGGAGGTAATCAAATATTATGAGCTAAGACTACGGCTTTGCTTTTACTAAATCTGTGCGAAAATAGAGATCCCGCGAATTTCGTAAGTCTTCAATAAAATTAATTTTTAATATCTGCATATAAATATAATTGTAGAGTCTGTCTTTTATTTGTTTATAAATGGCTATAAGTTCGTGTTTACCTTATTTGGACAATAACTAGGCACACACGTTGTTAAAATTCTTCTCTGTCTGTCTGTTTATCTTGCCGGCTTTCACGCAAAAACGGCTAAACCGATTGCAATGAAATTTTCACAGTTTATTAGGTATGCTTCAAGATGTAATCTGCGTTTGGTCTTATTTCAATAACTTCACGCCTTCTACCTCCTTTCATACAAAATGACTCATTTTAAAAAATATGTAATAATCAAATTTTCTAGGAGCGAATAATTTGAAATTTGGAATACATTTTGTTTACAATAAATGTGATCTTTGGTATACCCATTATTTGAATCTTCCTACTCCTTCCACCACCTCCCATACAAAGTGCACTTTTTCATAAAATACTCTGCACCAATTTGATCAGTACGTATAAAATTTATCGAGCCCAAATTTGTTTATTAAGTCCCTAATTAGCATTATCGTTAATATCGCGAAAAATTAACTGACTAGCTTCACTCTACTCCCTACAATACAATGTGACACAATTTTACGATATTTCAAAAATTCAATTTTCTTGAAAAGTGTGAATGTTACTGATCTGAAATTTGAAAAATATAAATTTCATGACTATTACCGTTGCTTCTCGAAAAATCACCAAAAAACCCCCCACTCAGTCTTCTATCTGCCATACAAACTAAACAATTTCACTAAATCCAATGCACTAAGTTTCTCAGTACCTACTTCATTTTCAAAGCTTCACTTTGGTACAAAAAATTGTGATAGCTACTCTCGCATAATGTCAAAAAATTAGTTCAGTGCTGTCACATCTTTTACCACTCCCAGAATTTTTTAAGATCACAATAATTTATATTTCATATGGCTGGGCTTTACGCACAGTCATGGCAAAAATTTGAAGAAAAATTGGATTTCTTCATTCACTATTAATCTATCAAATATTTATCATTTACATAGGCTGTATATTTGCGACAATTGTACCATTTCAAAACAGTCAATATAAAATAAATATAGCGTCCAGATTGCTATACACATATATTTAAAACGTCGCACTACTAACATAAATTATGTCGCCAATTACATATTTTTGTTAAAAAATCATTGACCAAAATGTCACAAATTTAATAACTGAAATGTCGCACCAGAGGTTACGGATTTTGTTGCATTTATATCGAAATTTGCTGATTACTGCGAAATCTCTAAACTACCTCAAAAATTTTCCTGCCTGCTAAACAACATAAATAATCGCAGTAATAAACAAAACCTTGATCTGATTGAAAAATATTTCAATTACTATGTTTATCAACATTATCATCGTTAAATTGAGTATTAATAGCTCAAGTGATTTTTGGAGTGGATATCGAACCACGTATTGTTTGCAGAGATACAGCAGTAGACATTTAAAAATCTGAAGAAGTTTTCATTTGTTTGCAGACGTATTAGAAGCAGTGTTAATCTTTCTAGCTATTTATTTATTACTAGTAAACGTCATAAATAGACAGATAATATAACAACCGGTTTACAAAGCAATTGAGGATGATATTTGTAATTTATCAAATATTTATTATTCGAAAAAATAAATAAAAAAATTATGTATCCGGTGTTGCGTATAATATTGTTATAAATCTGACAACCTCGACGTCCCCAGCAACACCGAGAAAAGTCCATCAACATTTAAAACGCTATACACATGTTTCCAGACACTTCTACCGAGCTCCACAATGTAGCCAATCATTCTAGACACACACACACAACGACACCTGTCTGGGAGACTTAGTATAAATAACCGCCAACTTTCAGACAACGAGTTAGTTAGATTTTGGCGACACCTATCGGTGGAAGAAGGCGAATCGGTACAAGTGATAGATTGGCAGTGTTCCAGAGTTGTACGAATTAAGTTTTAGAGCGAATTTAGTGAAGTGATCAAGAAATAAAGAAAAGTGCGATTAAATAAAATTATTCATTATTTTTAAACGAATTGTGTTTTCCTTTGAAATCAGCGATCCCCTAGTTCACAACAATATCAATCAACGTATGGTTATTTCTCGGTCGAAAACATCAATCAAATAACAGTTCATATTATGATTTCAATTTAAAACAAGACGAAATCGTCATGCCGGTTTTCAAATTAGGCTCGTGTATGTTTATGTTTAGTTTAGAGAGAAGAGAATTTATAATTTAAATTTTACTAAAAATAACGCTTTGAAAATACGGAACTTTGGCTTCTACATTTTTTGAATACATCCCATAGTGTAAGTGACGAAGATAATTTTCAAATTCTTCTACATCTTCTACATTGGCGCTACAGCCCAAATCGAACCTTGGCTTCCTGATATTCAGGTTCCTTAACATTTTTCATTACTTATCGTGGAAGGGCTGTTAGCCCTTCGCACAACCCTCTTTCTACGAATTTTTTCATTTTCGTAGATTGAGGTGACCAAGGTATATAAGCAAGCAATGTGCTAGAATTATGTATTGCGCCGACCGGGATTTGAACTCACGACCTTCGCATTACAAGACCAACACGCTACCTACTAGGCTACACCCTAGCTGGCTGAAAATATAATCATAAGATTGTTTGTAGGTTGTGTTTCTTAAATTTTTGAATGTGCAAAATGTGGAAGATATGAAACCAAAATTAAGATAAACACTCCTCAACCCAAGGCAACCCGCACAACAACAACAACGCACGAAGAAGTGAAAACAGCCGGGAGGAAGCGCCGCCAGGAAATAATCAAATTTCAGTTGAGCTTCTGAAAGCCGGCGACACTTGAGCACATTTAATATATTAACCATGGACAAAAGGGCACAAAAAACTTAAAAATATGGTATACATTGTGACCATAAAGTATCTAGACTTTGTAATTAAAATTAGTCTGGGAAATGATATTTCAAAAAAATTTTTCTGGTAAGCAGGTAGAACTGTCCTAAATTATTATCCCAAAAATTTGTTTGGTTACAGCAGCTGGTTGAATGGGTACACCTCAGTAGTCCAGGACGATTTTTGTTTTATGTCCTCGATCGACTGAAAACGGGTTTCACGTAGCGGTAATTTCAGTTTGGAGGATAGGACAAATTCGCACGGGGCCAAATCTGGTGAATACGGTGGTTGATTGATGGAATTCGTTGCTCGGTCAGGCTCAATGCGATGGTGCATTTTCATTGTGGAAAATCTATGAATTCTACTTCCACAATTCTCGCCGCTTTTTAAGGATTTGCTCACTCCTTATGGACTTGTCCCTTCGGAACGAATTCATGATGAACCTCGAATATCGATAAAAACAATGAGCATCGCCTTGGTTTTTGAGCGGCTCCGGCGTGTTTTTTCGCTTTCGGCTCATTTTTTTGCCACCATTCCGATGATTGTTGACTGGTTTGCATGTCAAACTCATAGACCCATGTCGCATCACCAGTTATGATGCGCTCCATGACTGTGGGTTGAGAATTCGCACGATCAAGCATATCCAAAATGACCTGTTCACAGTACTTTTTTTTAAGAAAATTCTGCTTTATCGGAACGAGTCGAGCAAGGATGCATTTCATGGGCAAAGTATCCATCAAAATCAAACGAACGGACTGGCAAAAGCTGTCGAGTTCTCCGGCTATCTACCTAACATGACTATTTTCGAGCAACATTTCCTTCACTTTTTGAATGTTTTCGTCAGTTGAAGAGGTCGGATGTCGTCCAGAACGAGGCATGTCTTCAAGGATCTTTCAACCGTCCTTAGAGGCATTGAACTACTCGAAAGCTCGTGGTTTTCATTGTACTGAATCATCGTAAGCCTTTTTCATCATTCGCAACGATTCCGCACACGAAATTTGGTTGGAAACACAAAATTTGAGATAAACTCTTTATTCGATATATTTATCCATCTTAAAAATTGCCGTGGACTACTGAGGTTACCAATTCAACCAGCTGCTCTAAACAAACTGATTTACAGATCGCCCTAATTTTTGGGCTACTAATTAAGGACAGTTCTACCAGCTTACCAAAAACAATTTTTTTGAAATATCATTTCTCAGACTAATTTTATTTTCAAAGTCCAGATACTTTATGGTCACAATGAATATGGAAGGAAGGTGGTGAATAAATTAATTTTCATGCTAGAACCGCCTATGGATGCACAGGACATATACAGTTAACTTCAACAACCTGAGCATAGCCATTTAGTGGTCGTCAGAACTTGTTTATTCCTCTGGCCTCCCGATACATGGTCGACCAATCCAACGTCTTCCTTGGGAGTCATTATTCAGACCTTATCTGGAGATGTATTGGTTAGGTTTCCTAAAAATATGACCCACTTCCGCCTTTGAATCTCAGTGCATATCTTAGCCTGCCCATATATTCTCTAAAGTTCGTCGTTGGAAATAAGATCTGGCCAGATCATCCCTACAATGCACTACAAGCATTGGTTCGTTTGCAGTTTCTTGATGAGCCTAACAGTCACCTTCCATGTAGTTCAACCGTATAACAATACGGATTTGACGGATGCTCGTGTAAATGGAGATTTACCTCAACCTCCAGAAAGGAGAAAGGATACCAAAGACCTGACAACCTTTTTTTCAAAATCTTTCCGGATCCGCCGTCCATGTTAATAATACTACGGAGGTAAAAAAAAATCTTGCAAATCAGTTACGACGGTTTCAGTATTTTTCTCGAAAACGGTGCACATTTATATCTTCAGGTCTCAGGATCGATTATAGAGAATATTCTAAGCATTAATTTTGTCCATCGGGCCAAGTCAGTATTTTGTCGTTTTACTATGAATTTCGACAATTTTAGGTGAATTTCATACTTCGAGAATCACGAAAATGGTAAAAGGGTTGAAAAAAGTAGTACACTGTAATGGAAAAAAACCGATTAGCTTTACTGCTTCTGTCTCCCCACATACAATGTGACAGAATTTAATAAATTTACTACGAATCGATTTTTTTTAAAAGTATGAATGTTGTTATGATGAAATTTAAGAGATGTCAATTCCTTCATGTTCATAGTTATTTCTTAAAAAATTACTGAAAACCTTTCACTCATTCTACCACCTCCCATACAAACTGTACAATATCACTAAATCTAATACGGTAATTTTCCTAGTACCAAATAAATTTTTGAAGCTTAAATTTTGAATAAAACATTTTTAAAGCTACTCCTGCATGATGTGAAAAACTTAGTTCAATGCTGCTTTCAAAAAAATTTTTGTTCTGTCTTGAGTATCATATGATTGCGCTTTAAGCGCATTCAAAGTCTTGTTATGTTTTTTGTTGGTAGTTAATATTGTTTTAAATGCCACGAAAATTTGAGTAATCTTTAAATTTTCGATCCTATCTAAAAAAGCAAAATAACAAGATAGAAACTTGAGGCAAAAGACAAAATCATTTGTTAAAACATAATATTCGAGATTCTCGGTGTGCGGAATCCATCTTAAATTGTCGAAATTCATACTAAAACGAAAATGTTTCTCTAGATTCCCCAGGAATTTAAAAAGTAACATGCGATTCTTGACTGTTGCACTGTGTTATTAGGCAGAATTAATACATTTTAATTTCCGGTTTATTCTATCGATGAAGATTGCAGAACTCAACATTAAAACGACAAAAAGTCGATGGAGAAACTACATGTTGATTTATAACAAGAATAGGAATTTGAATTATAAAACCATATTTATTCAAAATATTTTATTTTTAGTTTATATATTATGTAACGAAATCGATTTCATCTATGTACTGTGCTAAATTTCAATGTGATCTGCGCATTTTTATATTCGGTGAGCATTTTTTCCCTTTGCGTTTGTAGTTTTTGTTTTTGAGAGGCCTGATACATAGTTGCTCGTACCATCGCTCGAATCCGAAGATCCTTTCCCTTGACTGTCTTACGGATCATGCTTGGACTACAAACTTTCTTTAGCCATTGCGTGGTTACTTCGGGAACTGGTTTCGGTCTCCTCGTTGAAATATCCTGCCTTTGAGTTTGTTCGACTTCGGAAACTCGCCTCATTGCCGACTGAATTATTACTCTTTTTCGAAGATCCTTAGATGATTTGGTTATGTTTCCGTTGTTGCGAATCTTTCCGATACACTCTTTGGTAACGTCCGAAACGTGTTTTGTTGTAAATTTTGTCATGTTCGAAAATTCTGATTGTTTTACAAGTAAAGTTTTTATAATGTGAACCTTCCGTTAATGCGATTAATCTTGATATGGTGATAAAATTAAAATTTGGTCCTTTTTATTGTTTTTCGTTTAACAGCAAATATTTCGTGATGTAAAAACGTTACCTGTCAATAACATTAATCCTTACCCGTATTGTTAATTAAAATTTTTAAATTAATATTTATTAAAGGATTCAACGTTGATTTTTGTTTTAAATTAGTTAATTTGTTTTTACCTGTACCTAATTCTTTTTTGATAATTGGTTTTCGCATATTTTTCAATCCCTAATTTTTGCTAGGAATAACGAAATTTTAAAAATACATGTGTTTGATAAAAATAATTTAAATCGTTTACTATCTTGAAGTATTAAATCAACTTTAGTGAAAAATTAAAATGACTATGGCTGTTACTAGAAATCGCATTGTTTTCGAGTTAAAAATTTCCGCTAATAATAAAATTGATCGTACATTAAAGATATTTTGGAAAAAATAGATGATTAATAACGACTATTTTGGTATTTTAGTACTTAATGTGCCCAAAATTTGGAATATTTGTTCCATTGTTTTTAACAACATCATTCAAAAACAAATCAGGCAGCTTATCAATCTGTGCTTAAACTGAGATAAACCTAGCGGGGTTACAGCGCAGAAAAGGAAGATCGTAAGATAGTGCAAGGCAAAGTTGCAGAACAGTAAAAATTTAGTGATTTTTATTACACACATTTTTTCAGCGTTTTTTTTGGTTTTTTGACTGAACTTCTGTCCTCCTTTCACTGTACGTGACCAGCACACTGTAAATTTCGAAGTTTGATGAGACTAGGGACTTCTAGGTTTTCAAAGATAGTTTCCAATTCCCGATTGTATTGGATTCGCCATGCGCCTTATTCTCTTACCGGTCCAAGAATTTGACATAATAAATGGTGTTCCATTAAGACCGCCTATTTTGAATCTTGAAAAAAAATTGCAGTGTTTATTTGAAAAACTGTGAGATTTTTTAGAGAAGATTCGAAAAATGGTGTTGCTCTAAGATTCAATATGTGAACGCATGGTCTGCTGGATTCAACTGCTGTGTCAACTGAATATTGTAAGCATGCAAATGTAGATGTTTAGTTGAAATTCGCTGTGAACTGCTTCGTGAAAGTTTTGTTGAGAACGATGGCGAAGCGAGGTGGACGGATTTTAGTCAACACTCACGAACAGCTGCAATGTTCATTTATTAGACCGAGCTTTACGAATACGGACAGGTCTTTTCTGGGTTTGAGCTCACCCATTCGCCTCAAATTTCTGGAATAATGGAGTTATGTTATTCGACATTGATCGAATAATGACTTAACAAGTTTTTGCAAACAGCTTGAAATAAAACACAATTTTTTATATATAATAAATTTTATACTTTTATTTATTAATACGTATTTTATTTGGACTAGCGTTTGGAGCTTTCTATCGAATTATGGGGTGAACCTTAAAGGTTTCGCCTTACACGTCCAGGATTTGAAATTGATACGCTTTGTTTGATTTCAATGAAATTATTTAGTATTTGGCTTCTGATAAGCTTTGCCAAATACTAATACTTCGATTTGGGACGGCTTATTATTTGTGTTATGATAGGCTTTGTTGAACACTGATGTCTCAATTTAAGATGACTCCGTACAGGGTGTTTTGATGTCATTTGTGGTTGTTGGATTTGTCATATACGTAACTATCGGCCTACTGCACGGCGAGAAAATCCGCTATGGTGACTGAAAAATCCACTACATTTTCTAATCGTCTCCTCAAAACTCTCATCATTTCGGTAGTGGATTTTCGCAATTTTTATACGTTGTGCGTCTATGTAATTCTTCACCACTAAATATCAATGTTCACACAATATAACTGTCAAACAACGACGCTCCATGACCGACACAAGAAAAAAATATTGGAGCTAAGTTCAAAATAGGCGGGAACCCTTTACCTTCCTCTTGAAGGCATTTACCATTTCTTCTGGTGCCTGTATTCGGGTGAGAACCAGAGTGATCTAAGCCATATCGATAGCTTTATGAATAAGATGAACAAAAGTTCGAACTTTTTTTAATACAATATTGTGATTGAAGCAGCGGAACTGCCAATCTTAATATATTGAATGAAAAGATTTCCTGATTCTACACTGTTACGCTTTATTATTTGTGACGTTTCGGTCACTGCTGAGACCTTTATCAAACCGGAAATCTTTTCTTTCAATTCGAAATGCACTGTGAAAACATTCACCAAACTTAATATATTCGTTTATTCTTAACTAGAGATCGCCCGCGACTTTGTCCGCGTAAGAATCGCAATAATAACATTTTTTGAGAATGTAGTTAGTAGTACGTTATGTCGGATAAATAATCTGCCTAGTTTGATGGCTCTTTGAACACAATGCTTTGTATTTTGTTGGAATCAAAACCATAAATTATTAAGAATGAGACCATGATACTCGCATTTGTATGGGACAGGCTCATGATCAAATCAAACCCGTGATTCGAGATCATATGTATACGTGTTGAAGAGCGTTAAGGACATGTGAATAGTTTTAGGTTGTGTTAATTAAAAAAAGGCCAAAGAAAATGACATTAAGCTTAAAAACATAACAGGACTTCGATTGTGCGTAAAGCCCAATTATATGATACTACCGATGAAATCGAAATTTTTGTAATTTTAAGAATTTTTATGTGGGAAGTGATAGAAGGGATGACAGTACTAAATTAATTTATTTCACATCATGCTAGAGTAGCTATAAAAATATTTTGCACCAAAGTTAAGTTTGAAAAATTGAATAGGTAACTTGAGAGACCTAGTGCATTGGATTTAGTGAAATTGTACAATTTGTATGGGAGGTGGTAGAAGGAGTGGGGGGTTTCTGCTAGTTTTTCTAGAAACAGCTATAATCACCATGCCATTGATAT
Source organism: Chorisops tibialis (assembly GCA_963669355.1). Lineage (NCBI taxonomy): Eukaryota > Metazoa > Arthropoda > Insecta > Diptera > Stratiomyidae > Chorisops > Chorisops tibialis. Next base: position 297,050,926 of record OY770263.1, read on the forward strand.
CTTACAAGTTTCAGATAAGTTAGATTCACACTTTTCAAGAAAATCGATTTTTCGCATAGTCGTGGAAGTGTGTCACATTATAAGGAAGGGGGTAGAAGGAGTGGAATTAATCGGTTAAATTTTCCCAACAATAATAATAATGCTAATTAGAGATATAATACAAAATCTTAGCTCGATCAAGGTTATACGTACTGAGAAAATGTATTTAGAGTATTTCATGAAAAAGTGCAGTTTGTATGGGAGGTAGTAGAAGGGGTGGGGGGTTTTTGCTAATTTTTCTAGAAACTACTATAATCATCATGCAATTGATATGTTTTAAATTTTAGATCAGTTAGATTCTCACTTTTCAAGAAAATAGAGTTTTTGCAAAATCTTGAAAGTGTGCCACATTGTATGGGAGGGGGTAGAAGGAGTGGAGCTAGTCGGTTAATTTTTGCGCGATAATAATAATAATGCTAATTAAAGATTTAGTACAAAATTTAAGTTCGATCGAAGTTATACGTACTGAGAAAATTGGTTTAGAATATTTCATGAAAAAGTGAAGTTTGTATAGGAGGTGGTGGAAGGAAGAGAGAGTTTTTAGCTATTCTTTGAGGAGTAACTACAATTATCATTCAATTGATATATTTTAAATTTCAGAACAGTAACATTCATTCTTTTCAAGAAAATCGAATTTTCGCAAAGTCGTGGATTTGTGTCAGATTGTATGGGAGAGGGTAAAAATAGTAAAGCTAATTAATTACTTTTTTTTAATATTAATAACAATGCTAATTAAAGATTTAATACAAAATCTTAGCTTGATAAAAGTTATACGTACTGAGAAAATTGGAGTATAGTATTTCATGAAAAAGTTTAGTTTGTATGGGAGGTGGTGGAAGGAGTAAGGGCATTCAAATTATTTATATACTTGAAGATCGCATTTATAATGAAAATAATATATTTTAAATTTCAAATTAATAGCTTTTATAGTTTCCATGAAAATTTGATTATTATAATTTTTTGAAAATGAGTCACTTTTGATGGGAGGGGAAGTAAAATAAAACCTAAGGCAGATTACTCCCCAAGGTAGACATAATAGTCTGTAAAATTTCCATTACACTCGGTTTAGCCGTTTTTGCGTAAAAACCGGAAAGACAGACAGACAGAGAAAATTTTTAAAAACGTTTGTTTCTGCTTAGTTATTGCTAAAATAAAGCAAAAAACCTATTTATAGCCGTTTATAAACAAATAACAGACAGACACTACAATTATATTTATATAGATTTCAATAAGTAATTTCTAAAAATCGTATGTGTACTTAGTATTCCAGGTATTTTTGTGACTTAGGTAGCTTTGGAATTATTGTAAAATGATTAAGAAGAGTAGTAATATTGGGTGGACCGCCATTAATTCTTAAAGCAGTAAAAAAATTGGAGTGCATGGTGTTAACATAGATTAAAAATATCTTGCATTTTACATTTGTGGTTTTGACTGATTTGACAATGCGCGACAATCAACAAAACTAAACTGACCGCGTTATTTACTAGCTAAAAGATTAACTATTTTCAGAATATGAAAAATAAATTTAATTAATTAAGAATTTCAAACTAAACTGCTCCTGATAGATCGCATTATTGTTTTCAACATAATTATTATCTGCCAGTAAATGCGATAATATATTATTATATGTAAAAGGTATGGTTGATAACATCCGTGGCAGAGAAGATAATAGGACAACAACCCCGGCATTTGTTGTGTTTGTCATATAAGATCTTAACGAAAAATCTGGAAAAGAGAATTAAGCCGACAAAGTAACTGGCGAATACCAATGCGGATTTAGAGCTGGACGATCGACTACGGACCAGATATTCTCAGTTAAACAGGTGCTGGGAAAGTACTGGAAATATAATATTGATATGCACCAGATATTTGTTGACTTCAAGCTAACATACGACAGTATCGACAGGCGCGTATTGTATAAAATTATATTAAAGTTTGGAGTCACCAAAACTGTTTCGGCTTACAACAATGACAATGACCAAGTCTTTGTCACAAGTCATAGTAGAAAATGATCAGATTTTCAGTTTTAGAAACGGCCTTAAACAAGGTGGCAAATTTGACACTCGATGCTCGGAAACTTCTCGTTGATACCAAGGGAATAAGGGAATACTATACTATATACTATACTACTTCAAATCCACACAACTTGTAGCATATGCCGATGACATAAACATACTTGCAAGATCTCTGGAGAGCAGTGACGTGGCGTCCATTGATGCAAGGGAAGCAATGCTTTCCTTATGTTTTGTCCTTTACTCAGTTTAGAAAAACTAAATTGAAATTAGCACGAATATGAAAATTTATTAAAAAAATTCTTTTAAAAGAAAGCGCGCATTATTTTCGTTTACTACTGTTTACAGCATTTACGTTCTCAGGACAGCTTTTTTTCTGACCAACGAAGGTTGAAAGCCTTCCACAGGGAAAAAGATACGATTTCAAAAACGCCGGCCAATACGAGCGAAATTTACTCGCGCGACGAGCACAAGTTCGACTTCAATGGGAAGGGGAGGTGCGTCCGCTCATTGCTTTTAGTCGCATATACAAGAGAACGAGATCGCCGATCAATAAAAGTAGCGCAAGTTCGATTTTTATAGGAAGGAGGCATTAACGCAATTGCTTCCAGCCAGTGCTTTCAGTCAAAAGCTCTGGCTCTCGATCAAATTATATATTGAAATTTCTGTACTAGCCAAAAAAAGATCAGGAAGAAAAAGGTGAAGAGGTAGATCTGGCAATATTGCCCATATTAGTTGTGTTTGAGTGGAAACGAATCTGTTTAAACTTCGGCAGATCGGGCGACACTTTGTTTTAGAAGTCTTTACTTTTTTTTATTAAGAAAATAAAAACTAGAAGTTTAAACTAAGGCTTGAATTAATTAATTATTCAACATTTTTAAAGCTTATATTTAATATAAAAAAGGTTTAAGGTTCTGTCAAAGCAAGACGTTGCTAAAAAATGTCTTCGAATTTCGGTCCGCCACCACCCTAGCAAATAAAATGCTATCTATTGAAGAGATTTAACAATATGTCCGTTAATTTATTAACTCAGGAGCTGTAAGCTGCTGTGTGGTAGTAGGGGTGAAAGTAAATCGTTTTTTTTTGTATCACGTTAATGATTTCTGAGAGGCCAATCAGACAAATTGTTTCAATAGGGACTATAACCTGGAAAACGTAGACAACTTTATTTGCCTAGGGGCAAACTTATCGAAGAATGAAAGCGAACCCACCGAGATATTTTTTTTTTTTACAGAATGACTTGTGTTATAGGCAATTTCGGCCTTTATGTGCAATGCACAAACACAGTCATGGAGGGAAGGAATGGGATTGGGAAAGTTGGGGAAGAGGAGTGAGAACGACCGTAGCGAGTGGAGAAGCTGGTATATTGCTCAGTTGTACTGGCTGCTTACTGACAAATATTTGCAGGTGTTATGGGGGACAGAATGATAGAAAGCGAACAGTAACCATCTACTGAGTATCTAGGCCTTCTAGAAGTGGAACTGTTTCACTTTTACACCGTTTCCCCATTTTATTGCGAACAATTTTTATCACTAGTAGCAACTGAAAAATTTGCGCTTAAAACAATCCCGTCTGGAGTGGGAATCGAACCCACGACCTATTGACTGAGAAGCAAGCACGCTGCCCACTACGCCACGGAAGAAAAAGAAAAATGAGGGCGAATAAGATATATTATTCGGTACTACCGATAATTAAAAAAAAAACGTGAACAGAAAAACTATTCGCAAGGAAATCATGGCTTGTAGTGAATTTTATTACATGCTTTAATGGAAATTCATTGTCAATTTTTTTCTTCGGGTTGCATTCATTCTTCATGAATTTTCTCTTCATCGTATAATATAAACGCAACACTTATGCAAATATAGAGAATACCCAGGACTTAATAAGCCATCTATTGGAGTGCATCGTACTCACCGTACGCACAAAATGAAATAATGCTATGATTTCTACACATTTCAAAAGTTTATCCTTATCTTTATCTTTCATCACATTTGCCAAAATGTTTCAAAAGTCTTGCCCCATTTATTCACATAATATGATTTGTTTGTTCTGATAAATTGCACATCTTTTCCATTATCTGTGAAGTTGATCTAAAGTTTGAACCGGAATGCTTTAAAACTTTGTTTGTATTTGCACTTCGTCCAAGCAAATTATTTATTAATTATGTAAATTTTTTTCAAATTTGAGTGGACTGGATTATTGCTGCTGAATTGATGCTAAAAATTCCCATAATTGTTCTTTTCTAAAATAAAAAAAAAAAACGTACGCAAAATACACTCAACAATAATTTATTTTTTTACACAAGAAAAAAAATTAAATAAAAATAAATTTTTGGATGAAGTAATTTTTGAAAATTAAAAACTCTTCTATTTTCAATTATAATTTGTTTGCTTGTTTTTTCTTCTCAAATTTGAAACTTACGTAAAGAAACCTAAAATCAAAAATAGACTAGAAGTTTCTACGAAAAATAAAAAATATAAAACAAGAATAAAATTAACTTAAAATTGAATAAAAAAAATAATAAAACAGTAAAAGAAAATTTTAACACAAAAAAGACTCTAAATAACTAAAACTTAAATCTATGAAATGAAATTAAATCTAAAAAAAAATCTTAAATATATATTTTTTTTAATAATTAACAGTGCTAATCGAACTATTTTTCGAATTTAAATTCTTAACAATTAATAAAGAAACACGATCCACATGAAAAGGATCTCCATTATTTAAGCAGTGTCCAAAATCGGATCGAAGAAATCATAACATAAAAATTAAAAACAACTAATAAGGATGAAACATGAAATTAATACTGAGTAAAATAAAAAATAAGAGAAACCAATCAGAATTTTAAAAAATATTTTGAAATTAGATTTCGCATTCAAATTCCGATATTCTTCGATTGAAATAAACCATTCCATGTTCGAGATCTTCACTGAATCCGCTCACATCCATGTAATCGGATGTGGCAGCATCATCGTCGATCCATTTGCAGGACGATCGTGAGATCTCGATTCGTGATTCGCGGAAGGTCGGCCTCTGCTGTGGATCCTTTCGCCAGCAACGTGTCATCAGTTCATAAAATTCGGGTCGTGCATCGGGAGTTAGTTCGGGCCGAACTCCGTTCGGAACATTTCGAACAACTTCTCGGCCGGACAGGTTCGGGTATGGAGTGCAACCTGAAAAGGAAATTTACAGTCAAATAAACAAAATTTTAATTAAAATACGTACCCAATGTTGCAATCTCCCACAATACAATTCCGAATGCCCAGACATCCGTTTCCGTCGAGAAGATGTGGAATTGTAGAGCTTCCGGTGCCATCCATCGGATGGGCAAGGCTGGCCGTTTACTGACCGAATCGTGATTGTGCTTCTTATAATTATTGTTATTGTTGTTGTTATTCCAATGGTTCATCCAGCGACCGCCAAAGTCGAAATTGAAGCGTGTGTCGAAGCACTGCGCCTGCTGAATGAAGTCCAACTTTTTGGCGGGTGTTTGCGTATGTCGCGTACGTTCCAAGTCTAGGGACATCCCGAAATCGCAGATTTTACAAACCCCATTATGATCGAGAAGGACGTTTCGAGCGGCCAAATCGCGATGAACGATCTTGGAAATAATGGAGAATTAGTCGAATCATAGTTACATTGAATCAAAGTTACGTGAAGCTTACCTTCTTTCCTGAGATATACTCCATCCCTCTTGCAATATCCAGAGCGAATCCGGCCAACGTTCTAGGCGATAGTGGTGCTAGGCTCCTGCCACCAGGAACTGAAGCGGGAAGAATGTTCGTTGCACTACGAGCAGCTCGAAGTAAGGATAGTAAACGACCTCGCATAGCATACTCCATTATCAAAAAGTGTGGATCTGAAATTGAAAATATAATTGCGAGACTTTCTCACCATATTCAATACCATTACTACCTGAATCCACGCATGCTCCCAGCAGCGTTACAACATTCGGATGTGAACCCAATTTTTTCATAATATCACCTTCTTCTCTCAGTCCAATCTGAGTGCTCCCATTTCGCACAGTCTTGACCGCAACAATTCTGGTAGTTCCCATATGCCCGGTAAGGTCGTCAGCTTCAGCTTTCCAAACCTGACCGAAATTTCCCTCGCCCAGTAGACTCTTGAAGCGCAAGTTTTTCCTATCGAAATCACCTTCAGTAATAATCGAGTAGTGATCATTACTGCCGTCGTCCGAGTGATCCATTTTCCGCACCGGACTAATGGGTTGACCGTCCGATGAAAACTGATCCAAGTCACCGTCATCTTTGTACCTTCTTTTAAAAACTATCGTCTTAGCTACGTAAAGAATGATAATCACAATGGGAAACATTCCCAATCCAGCCAGGACATAAGTGGCCATGTTAATCCGTCGCATTTCGATAATTACATCGTTATTGACAACCGTCACGCTACTCATATCTTCTGTTCGAGGAGTTACTCCCTTGAAGATATCTGAAATACCCAAGTAGTTATCCGAAGACGTTGTACTTTCTACCGATCTCGAGGATAAGTTGAAATCTTGCAGATCAATCTCGGCAGTTGTGTCTGGAACGATTCGTTCTTTAGGATTCACAGTCGATCGGACCGAGGACGAAACTGTGGTTTTTGTGAAAGTTCTCTGCGTGGAAGATGTTGTAGTCTTCTCGGTGGTAATGTTATAGAAAATTATTAGATTGGGTTTTTCCTCATCGGGTGGTATGAATATGTTTGTTAGTTCTACCGGTGGCAGGGGCGGAAGAGTTGGTTCAGGCTTGGAAGTTTCAATATCGATATCGGGAACATGGATAAGCATGGGAGTTGTTGTTTCGGGACGTCTACTTTTATCCATCAACACAGATGTGCTAGATGCGACAGTGGTAGTTGCTACAGTAGTGGATGTTGTAGACGTAGTTGTCGGTCTAGAAGTTGCATTAGGAGTGGTGCTAGGAGTAGAAGTGGCAGTAGTGGGAGCAGATGTTGAAGTTGATGTTGTTGTAGTGGGTTCCGTAGTAGTAGTTGTAGTAATAAATTCTTTCTTAGCACTTCTTATAAGTATTGTATCTGTAGCATTTTCGTCCGATGACTCACTCGATGTTAGCTTCTGTCCGGACTGCAGTAGCTTCTCTTTGGCAGCTTCAGCAGCGAGTTTGCTCGCAGCCGGAGTTGTTGTTGGCCGTATCACAGCTCTCGTATTATGATTTCTTGGTACGAAATTTCTAATTCTATCATATCGAATGCCCGGCTTGGTCCGCTCCGATTGATTTGCACCACCTTCACTGGTTTGATTTTGTCGTTGAATCGGTCTTAAGGGCGGAAGTTTCTGGCCGAAATACAAATAAGGAGCAATACTGATATTATCTATCGGTCGACTACCACCTCGACTGTTCTTCTCCGTCGATCCTTCCGATGGCTTAACTCCATCACCGATATGATTGACGGTGCCATTTAATTCTTTAGTTATGGTAAAGAAACTGTGCGACGATTCGTCCGTCTCTAAAATCTCATTGTTATCCTTTTCGTCGACCTTTGTCCGAACTGAAGGATTCAGAGAGGAGTTATTGCTTGATGATGTTCGCTGGAGAGCGACACATCGTCGAATGCAACCGGCCGTTGTACGTCGTGTGAAATTTTTCGTACAATTTCTCTCGCACGTTGCTCTCGGATCGGAAGCGGTTTTTGCTGAAGTTTCAATCGAAGATCGGTTTGTTGTGGAAACGCGTTTATGGGTTCGCCAGCGATCACGTTGTAATTCTCTTCGTCTTGCAGCCAGTAAGGACATAAGTTTATTGTCGCGATTTCCGCTCGCTCGGCTGGAAGCACCATTTCGCATATTTCGCGAAGTCGTTGAGGATACCGATGCTGTAGAGGGCAGTGATAGTGTTTCTGAAAAGAATAAAATGATAGAGAAATTTAATAGAAATTTCTAATATAGTCTTGGCTCATATAGAAGGTATAACGGGGGTGCAAGGTTTAGTGTACCACTGACTAATACTGATGAAGTTTTGAACAAGTTGCCAGCTTAAGTTTTTTGAGTTGAAAATGGGTGTACGACAGTTAGAATACGACAGTTCCAACGCCATGCGCGTGGTGGGTGCTAAGGACTTTAAACCATTTTTATTCTTATATGATTTATGATGTCTGAGATCATAAATATATTGAATAACATTTGTGTTAAAATCTAGTACAAAAATGTCTATTTCCTCATATAAATCACGGAGCTGATCAGATCCTTTTAAATGCATTCTATCAAAGCTGTTATACTAAATTTTTAGATGAGGTAAAAAAACAATATAGTTTCATACGCTCAAGCTTCTGCTTCCGATTTAAGATCATTTCCAAAAACACTACAAGTCTGTCCACCGATGTATCCGATCTTTTGCCACCACTTCCTTCCTTTTCGGTTGAGATTTACTCGAGTTATCGTTGAGATACACAGAAAGATACCAAGACAAACCCCAACTTTTTGGATCCCTAGGAACTCAAATTTGTCAAAAACCGGATGTCGATTTTTTTGCGATCATAATAGTAACTAAAAATACTAAAGTCATTAATTTACTAAACAAAATATATAAAATCTAAGACCTCGTAGTCTCCAGAAATATTGCTACGAAATCCAATCCACAACCATGAAGCAAGCATTTCCGATTTTCCACAGACACATAGAAAAAGTTACATTTTCCGGTTGAGGTCTGTAATTTGTGTGGTAACAAAGCGCGCTTCCTATACACGATATTGGCCTGATGGCAAAATTCTATGCATGACAGATTGGAATATGGAGCCTATAATTTTGTTAATAATTCAACTTTCAAACGTCTTGAACAATTCAAGCCTGACGATGGTTTGAATTCAGAAACGGACATCTTATGACTCAAAAAAAAAACTGCTGACTTTTAAATCCATTTAAATTAATTTCAAATTCCAAATGAAGAAAATATGACACGACTGAAATCGTGTTTATTTTATGAAAATATTCACGCTAGCTCGAGCTGCATAATTGTTTGCCATTTTTGGTTGCACCGCGCCATAATGAATAACAAATACAGCGCTCCATTTGTGTTGTAGAATCGTTCGTACTACTCAAGCAACAAAAACTTTGTCGCAATTCGCGCAATGTCTTCAATTGTCAATCATGGAAATTATGAAACTTTTTGCAGCTAAATAGCATTAAAGTCGGATCGATCGGATGGAATGTGTGAAACTGGTAAACTTTATGCATTATCGCAAGACATGTTCGTTGGGGTATGGTCGCATACTTGAGAGAGTTAGTGTGCTAGAATTACGACACTAAACGTTTTTATCCCAGTCACTGTGTTAGAAATGAGTTTAATTCGCACGATTTAGCCATCATTTCGTTCGATTGTTCCACAAATTTACACAATTTGTTGTTAATGATTTGCGCCTTTTTTTGATTAATTTGAAAAATTGTTTCGTATTAAGTGACGATTACTTGAAGTCATTTTATTAAATTACACATATTTATTTGAAATTGAGCTTCCACGTGAATTTAATGAGTTTAAACTTGAATTAAGTACAATGCCGCATATAACAAATGAAAATTTCAGCAACGTAGTTTAGAGATCAAGTCAATCTTAATAAAGTTGTGAAAGATCAATTTGGCAGGCTGAAGTGTCATGATGGATACAATTGAATAAAAGTATAGTGAAGTTGTACGATAGTTGTAAACATAGAGGTAGGGACTATGTAGGGGTAGGGGGGCCGCTGTGCAACTGGAAATCTTCGGGTTCTAATCCCACTACCTGCACGGTATTACCTTAGCGTCTAAGGCAGGGCCTGCTGCTTCTTCTTCTTCAATGGCGCTACAGTCCAAATCGGACCTTGGCCTCCTGACCTTCGGGATCCTTAAAATTTTCATTATTTATTGCGGAAGGGTTGTTAGCCTTTCGCTAAGGTCTCAGCAGAGACCGAAACGTCACGAATAATAAAGCGTAACAGTGTAGAATCCGGAAATCTAATAACCCTTCCACAATAAATAACGAAAATGTTAAGGGACCTTATGGTCAGGAGGCCAAGGCCCGATTTGGGCTGTGGTGCGATTATAGAATAGAATAGTAGAGTAAGAGAAATTATGGGTATAAGGAAGAAAAACGTTGCTGTTAAATTCCAGGAGGCTGCACTACATTAAAAGAGATGAGTAATTTATTCCATATCACTTTCGTCCGTGTGATAAAGGACTGCATAATTTCACTATTTTTCACGACACCCTTTTCTGCTGTAAACGTGTGCCAAGACATGCGAGAGGATGGATTTTTAATTCATTGCTGCATTGACATTATCTATCGCATAAGCAGGGTACTCCGACATTTCGACGATACTCGAATCTATTAAAGCCGATACGGTCTCATCTCTCATTCATCAGTACACATGTTTTCTGGATATCGTTCGAGCAAAGCTAAGTGTAATTTTGAAGCCCCAGCCCAAACATGCGAATTGTACTCAAGACGTGGCCAGATAGATAAAGCTTACTGTAAATGATAGCTGGTTCTGACGAAAAAAAGTATTTCTTTTTGGGCTTCAAACCCCGTTTTTTAGATATTTATAAGGACTAAAAAGAAGGTGGGAGAAAAAACTGAGCCCTAAGGTACGCCGAAATCAGTGGAAAAACGCGTAGAAAAAATCCATCCATTACGATTCGTATAAGAAACTCTCAATCTCAAAAATTGTTATAGCTGTAAATAAGATTAACTAAAAGATATTTGTTTCAAACTCTGCCAAACGTTTAAGCAATGTCAAGAGTATGTACTTGACGCTCGCCGAACTCCAACGCTGGGTAAAATAGACTAGGGTCATTCCGATCGAAATAGAATGAGGTTTGGTGAATGTTTTCACAGCGCATTTCGAATTGAAAGAAAAGAAACGTCACGAATAATAAAGCGTAACAGTGTAGAATCCGGAAATCTTTTCTTTCAAAAGAATGAGGTTTTTATTCACAAGAAGAAGAAAATTCAACTATCTTGCGATTAACAGCAGTTTCCATTACTTTTGACAAAAACTAGGTAATGTCTATGGGGCAATAATTGGCAGGGTGCGATTTTTTTTACGGTCGTCGAAAATAACTTATGGGGTCACCCTTTAATGCGCGATGCACCGATAAGTCGACATGGGTACGGGGAAACAAGGAAGAGAGATTTTGAAGTGGCGATGAACTCTGTTCTTAAATTGTCGGAGGTTACACCCCGTTGGAAAGAGATCGTCTGGCTATGAATTTTACAACACTGTCGTCCAAGGGATGAAGGACTGCCCAAACTTCACTGTTCTCCACGGCAAGGGCTTCTCAGTGTGCTTATGTGAGGGTGCAGCGTGGCGAGTACTTCGGGGGGCATTGAATATAGGTGGTGGCTTTTAGTTCTTTGCTGCTTTACCATGCAAGTATCTATAGTAAATGCAGAGTACTTCGATATTGCGACGATGCTCAAGGGAGTCAATTGAGACTGATATGGCTTCATCTCCAATTAATCGGAATGCATGTTTCTGGATACGAACAAGTAGAGCCAGATGTGATTTTGGGGCCCCAGCCTAAACATGCGAGTAGTACTCAAGACGTGGTCGGATATACGCCTTACAGATTTGCTTCCTTTCTTTGGAAATAACTGAAAATTCGCGGCTTACCAGATCTGTGGAAAGTGCCCTGAAGAGTATGAGAGATAGAAGAGATTAAAAATAAATTTAGCTGGAGAGGAAGCGCAGTTCTCAATAGCAATGGAGGCCCAGCATCTTGCTAATAATCCTAGTTCAGAAATAAAGTAGTGACATCGTAATGTCGGAGGCTGGCAATTATAGAGAACTCAGGTTTGGCGGTGGAAGTTTGGAGTTTCAAGTTGAAATCGCTGTCGAAACATTTGACTTTTTAACAAAATCAACAGCGTTTCAGTCGTCATCGAGAAGTGGAGCTTTTGAAAACGCGGTGAAGTTGTTATTGACTGAGTTAACAAATCGCCAGAAATGAGTGTGGTGTCCATAGTCTGCATTTTATATTTTTTTTACATATATATACATATTTTGATATTTAGTGAACCGATGGCTCCAACCTACTTCGCATCACACACCTGTTATTTGCAGATAAAAATCGATTTAAAGGGAAAAGTACAAAACCCCCTGTAGCGAGCGAGCGGCTACTGCGCCTTATTACGTTTCGTCCCAGGCCTGTTTACAACGGGCTCGTCAGTAAGGCTTGTGTAAGCAGGCGCTGCCTTAGACGCTAGCTAAGGGAATACCGTGCCGGTAGTAGAATTAGATCCCGAGAATTTCGTGTTGCAAAGCGGCCGTGTTGAGCTATCTAGACCCCATGGCTTAGTCGGTTAAACTCCAGTTTGATAAAGGTCTCAGCAGAGACCGAAACGTCACGAATAATAAAGCGTATCAGTGTAGAATCCGGAAATCTTTTCTTTCATTTCAAAATGCACTGTGAAAACATTCACCAAACCATACGGGTTATTAGCTCTTCGTACAACCCTCCATCAACGAATTTATCATTTTCGTAATTTGAGGTGACCAAGGTATACCTAAGCAGGGAGTGTGCTGGAATTATGCTTTGATGGGGATGTAACCTTCACACTATAGGCCAACACGCTACCAACTAGGCTATATCCTAGTAAGTACCTTACTGATCTGGATTTAACCGTACATTGTGCATTAAAGGGTGACTCTCTTCTATGCACAAAGCTTTTAAAGTGGTTAGAGGCTCCACTTGAAAGTACCAAGACATTTGATATTTGTTTGAATGAGAATGCTTGGAGTAATTCAAGGTAATTGAGCATCTTAGAGAAAATAGCTGGCCATAAACGTTGGAATAGATCAATAAATCACATCAGTAATTTATTTCAATGATTTACTCTAAAATGGAAGGGTGGACATACGCAACTAAATAAGAGTTCGATTTTATTCAAATTTATACTTTCGCCTGACAGGAAGTTGAAAGCAAGTTATACTCGAACTTTGAGATCAGGGATTCTACTTAGATTAGGTTAGGTTAGGTTCGTGGAGGGTTTGGACACCAATGTACGCAATCCGCCAGTGGGCCCATTGTACGCCTCCGTGTTTTTATCATTCGGCCCTACATATCACTTAGCCAGCCTGCTCTACCGGTGAAACTAATAGGCTTCATCGGTTCAAGAGATCGGAGATTATTCAGTTCGGCAAAGAACTACTCCCGAGAATTTGTCTTTAAATTGTTCGGGGGCATGGGCAATGACAGAGGAAATGATCTACAGTCTCATCCTCCTCTCCGCAGCTTCTTCAAATGTCCTCGGTTGTAAGGCGAAGTCTTCGAGCGAGCTTTACAAGAAAACAGTGATACGTAATTATACCTAATAGTGTCCGTAGGGAGTTTCTGTCGAGTCTCAATATTTCTAATGATTTCCCTCTATCAAAACAACCCCATAGCATTTTCGTGATGTTACACGATTCGCTTTGTAACCATTTGAGATTTTTCCTTCTCCATACTTTGTTAGCGTAGATTATGTTAATGACTGTCGCATGACATTTCTCGTTTATCTCACACTAAAGGTACACATTTTAGCTTCTAAACGCCTAGGTGCAATTAGTACTTGAACCGTGATCCTAAGTGACACGATCTTTGGATTCATATAAAAAAAAAACCTTACATAGAAGCCGTTATTTAATATAAAATGATTTTAATATGAATAGAGAAATATTTATGAACATAAATAACCTAACAATAACAATTATTCATTGCAAAACTAATATTTGAAATTTTATAATAATTAAGGATTGAAATAAAATAATGGTTAAGAAATAAAATATTTCCGGATTTCACTCTGTTAAGCTTTATTAAATGTGAAGTTTTGGTCTGATGGGGATCAGATTGATGAAGGTCTCAGCAGGGACCGAAACGCCATATTTAATAAAGAATAGCTCAGTGAAATCCGCAAATCTTTTCTTTTAATTCGAAGCGAGCTGTGAAAACATTCACCAAAACAATGGTTTTAATGGCTTCACAGCCCAAATTGAATCTTCGGCTGCAAACCTCTGCCAAATAAATGGTTATGATATTTTGCACTTCCCTAGATTTCTCAAACTTTGATTTCTCGAAATTTGGTACAGATTAAGGTAAAAGGATTAAATTGGACCACGGTACAAGGATGGTACCCAGCCTTGTAAGGTCTTTTATTTTAATAGTCATTAACGGTCAATCTATTTAATAATATAAATAAAATATATTAAAATTTACTAAAAACAAAGGGCAAAGAATTAGTGCTTCACATTCTTTCAAAACTTTGTTAAATTCGTCAAAACAGATATATGACCAAGGTTCTATAGATCCAAGGTACATGACCATCCCTTAAATAAATTCCCGCAATAATTTATATTGGCTTCTAAAACTTTGCATAACGTCTTAACACAAATGATCGTAAAGAAAAGATATAATATAAATTAAAAAGAGATAACCGATATTAATTCATACCAATAGGTATATAAAAAAAATGTATAAAAAGCTCAAATGGTAAAAACTAACCCTAATTCTGCTTCTTTCTTGGTCCTTACCGGCTTTCGACCATCTTTTACTGTCGTTTTGTAGTTCTTTTATTTATTTTACTATTATATACAAAATGACACAATTTTGAAATTTGGCGATAAACGGATTATCTCAAAAAGTATTAACTGAAATTTGGAGTATATTATTTTTATAACAATTTTAATCTATTGTACAAAAATTATTCGAATCCCTCACTCTTTCTTCCACCTCCCATACAAACTGCACTTTTTCATGAAATATTACAAACTTATTTACTCAGTAATTCTACTTCTACAATGGCGCTACAGGCCAAATCCCCCTGATATTCAGGTTCCTTAACCTTTTTCATTACTTATTGTAGAAGGGAAGAACCCTCTTTCTACGAATTTTTTATTTTCTTAGATTGAGGTGACCAAGGTATATCCAAGCAGGCAATGTGCCGGAATTATATATTGCGCCGACCGGGATTTGAACTCACGACCTTCGTATTACAAGACCGACCAACACACTACCTACTAGGCTATACCCTAGCTTACTCAGTACGTATAACATTTATCGAGCTGAAATTGTGCACTCAATATTAATTTAGAATTATTAGTAAGACCGAAAAAATTAGACGATTAGCTTTACTCCTTCTACCCCTCCCATACCATTTCGCAACTTTACAAAAAGTCAATTTTCCTAAAAAGTATGAATGCTATTGAGTTGCAATTTAGAACATCTCAAACGCATGATGTTTGTAGTTATTTCTGAAAAAGTCATTAAAAACTCCCCTCTCCTTCTACCACCTCTCATACAAACTACACAATTTTACTAAATCCAATACACTAATTTCCTTAGTACATATTCAATTTTTGAAGCTTTAATTTTGTATAAAACATTTTGATAGCCACTTTAGCATGTCGTGAAAGATTAGTTTTATGCCGTCATCATATAGAGTATCACATGATTAGGCCCCAATCGTAGTCCTGTTATGTTTTCTTAATATTATTTAATCCACGAAAAAGGGAAATCTATTAAAAACGAATTTCTACAGTTCCGGCAGTCCCAACACGACCGTTCCCCTGGAAAATTTCTCTGCTTTCTTATTGGCAAACAAACCAGATTGTTCCATTCTCGCTCAGTTTTTTTTGGCGCCAAAAATCGTGCTGCCATAAATGAATTCGTCTATGTTTTTATTTTTTTTTTACAATAAAATGTCGCGCACGTATGTTAATCTTAAAAATTATTTATTTTCTTTAGTTATTATTTTTTTGCAGGGTGTTGCCTACTTGTCATTTTAAATTTGTTTACGTCGTAATTATTATTATACATATATATAATAAATATTAATTAAATCCAACTAATTTTAGAAGCAAGTACGCGACAAAAATAAATACCTCTAGAGCCGATGAAGGAAGAAAATGGAAACAGTTTAATTGCAACAATTTGTTTCGAATTTGAATCGTTTTTTTTAATTTGCGGCATCTTCCTCCAGCGATTTTTCAGTCTGTTAGTAAGGATTTTAAAAATTTCAAGGATTGAATACAACATACAATTAATGTAAACGATTATAGTAGTAGTTCATCCTGAATCAGAAGCCAAGAAATCTCTATTAAATCCGAAGATGATAAATTTCGTAAGCTCACTACTATTAGTATAATTCACTATTAAGGCCGTCGACTGGATATCAATTGAAAAATCGTAAACATTTATTAAAAATTTGCACTGAGCTTCATTTTTGCATTGAACATATTGAAAAACGAGAAAATCTTTCAAATTGAAGATTTTGCGGAATCTTAGAAAAAGCAATAAATACTTACAAATTTTGTTCTCATTACAATCTCTGAAGATTAAATGACAGTTTTTCATCAGCTATTTTACTGCAAATGAATATCGTTTGCTATGAAAAAGTTTTTGAATTAGATAGGAACTATGTAAAATGGACCGACACTTAATTTATCAACGAATATGAATGAGGTGCAGTACTTTTGCCAGATTTATGAGTACATTTGCCTGCTTACAATTCCTAAAATTACACATACTCGTAGTATAAATTTGCAAAATATAATTTTTTCTGGCTTCTAAAACGCTTGAAAGTCTGGCTTTTAAAAGTATGAGGTATACAAGTCTGGTAACTATAAGTCTGGCTTATGAAAGTCTGAACAAATGTAAATCAGCCCGAACGAAATTTAAAACTGGGATTTAAATCAATTTGAACAAAGATATAAGTCTGTAAAATAAACAAGTCCCGTGGAATTATTATATGACGGCTTTGATAAGAAATTTCAGTAAAGCAGACTGTATTTATTCGAATTTAAGTTATTAATTTATAGCGTTGCAAAAATCTAGACTTATCAATCTTTCAATGTAATTACAATTGATATGAAAACTGAATACTTACAATAAATTTTACTGTCATAGAAATCAGCAACAGTTTATACATCTGTGAATAACTAACAAAGAAAAAAAAATTACACACTCTTTTATGAAACCAAAAGTGCAGAACTGCGAAACGCATTAAAAAATAAACCTTTAAACAATGGTAAGACAGTAATTGGCATCTCTTGAGACCTCATGAACATGACGCATTTCAACATAAATTTTCTGCAATGTGCGTTAGGTTTAGCATTATATTAAATTTTTGTTTCTTCTGCAATATCTTATATTACCAATCTTAAAAGACTGTACCTGTAATGCTCATTCTTTTGCGTTGTTTTTCTCAGCGTGTTATAGCGCATGTGTGTGGCATGCAATGCAAAAATAATACAATACCACCCAGGAAATGTGTGCATTTTACCACAATTTTATCTAATATGGTAGGCTAGAGGTATAAACTTAGCAGAAGCATAGGAAAAGAAGTCACTTGGCCAATCTGATCATCGGACATTTGAGAATTTTTATTTCATTTACATTTCCTGGTTGATGTCAACCAAATCAGATTTATTGCAAGACCTGCGGTTAGTGGTGGTTAAAGTGCGTTTATTTTAATTTTAAATTGCTTTTTCCTCGAGTACACTATGTCTGTATGTACTTACATAATTATTTAACCAAATCGTACATACGTAGATATATATTGAGATAATTTATAGAGAAAACAATGTAAGATTGGTTCGTCGATAAAGCAATATAGGATGTGAGAGTAGAAGCTCTATAAATCAAATCAGCAATTCCTGAAAGACCCCCTATTGCCAAGCGTAGAAAGTGTAAATGGTATTTTAATAAAACTAAGAAGTTTCAAGAAAGAAGTGAAAGGTTTTTTTGTTTTAATATCTCAGATAAATACTGCTGCTTGAAGTTAATGACGTAAATTACGATATTTTATTTTATTTCTGTTCTCATCAAGATCAAATCTGAAAAATAGTTAATACAGAAAAGTGCTTCAATTTGCATTTTAATTATGATTTACTAAGATATGAAATATTAGATCAATTTTCAGTTATTTTGCACACGCTGTTTCACTTAAATCAATTTAATCGATTATAATCTTATTTAGAAGAGATGACCAACAAGTCGATCGCCGTTTACCAGTCGCTCCCGGAGTTATTTTTGGTTTGTAAATTTAATAAATTACTTGAAATATTATAATAACCAGATTTGTATTTTAAAGACGAAACTACTTTTTTATTCGGCAATATTGCCTAAAAAACCTAATTGTTATGTTGTGAAAAATATTTTTGAAAATTTTTGTGTTTGACACAAAAATGGAGGACTTTATTTGAATGTTTGTTCATCTGATTTTTTTTTTAATATTTAATCACAGACTTGGCCACTTAGATATTTTACTTCAACGACGGCGTAGATGTCGTTTTCGGCAAATTGTAGACCACTGGATTTGCAAGTTTGCCCAACCCTGCCATGTGGTATACATATTCTCAATGAATGGATGTTATTTTGAAGCCCTTCTCTATACCGTTTCGTAATTTAATCTTCTTAATGGCAGCACTTTCTAATGATTAGCAATTGTGTTAGGTTTTTTTTTAAAATAGTTGCACTATAGTACCGTCGCAGTTAATGCTATAGTATTATAATAATAATAACACAATGTAATCCATTTGCAAATGATTCTTTTTAACTGAAGTAAATTCGAAAAGGAAAGTATGTACTACTGTTGCCATTGTTACTTGTTTTCATTATATCATAGAAGCATAACTAAAATTGTAAATTATCTATTACAACGAGTAACAAACATTTTTCTTTCTATCTACATATAAATTAACAATAGCTATCACTTTTCTTTAATTTCTAAACCTTATCGAACAACAATTTTTACAAAAAGCTTATCGAATTCCTCATTCGAATTAAAGGTTTCTTAATTGCATTACATTGTAATCCATTGAAGACCGACATAAATGAAAACCTCATGCTTATCGCTGCTGCGTAATAAACCTATTAGACTTATCCAACTTAAGCCTAGCTGAAGACTAAGCCCTATTATAGGCTAAATGCGTTTCACGTAAGCCTAAAAAAACCTAATAATGAAAAAAGATAAAATATGAATTGTATATTCAAAAAAATGATGGTTTATCAACAATTTTTTATAGGCAAAGTAACTACCGATCCAACTCCGCATGGAATTATCTTAAGATCTTTTCTACGATCACATTATGCGTGGTGTTTGGATTTTCAATGCGATTAAGTATGTAATGGCTTCATAAATTAATCGGTTAATAGCTTTTGGAATAAGCTGCGAAGGCTTCTTAGATCTTAGCGATGACAGTTTTGCGCAACTAATTTATTATTAAAATATGCATAACTCTAATAAAATTGACCGTGTTTTTCGTGGTTAATTCCACGCTTAATTATAATTGAAAAGAAGTACGCTGCATAATAGCGTAACGAATTTTGTACAAAATTCTTGGATGGCTAGATCAAGTATGAAGAACAACATGAAATATATCTATCGAATAATAAAATTATTAAACAATAAGTGATAAGTGGGTTTGCCGCTTAAATTTCTGTTCATTTGCATAAATGATTTGTTTTCATGAACAAATATTAAACTTTTTCGTTTTTCTTCATACACATCTTGATACGTCGGCATTTTATCTTAAGATGATGGTAGCTAACAATCGACTTCCTCTCGAGGTGCCTATGATGGTATTAGATCTCTATTAGGGAAGTACCCAGTATTTTTTGCTCTTTCATCTCGACAGTATAGCGTAGTAATTATTACAGTGCGTTTATACTATACTTGTAGACGATTAATTGTTTTTAGTGACAGACATTTAAAAACTTTCAAGTCCACTTCGGACCAATGTAACGCAGGAAACTGTCTTCTTGCCTTCGATTCCGTGAGAATTAAATGCATTAATAAATTCATCATAATAATTACTGTAGAGTATTGTATTCCGTATAGTATGATGGTAAACAAGGCCATATTTTCAACATGTAGGTATACTCGTATAGCCGATATTATAAATAAATGATATTTTCCAAGAGTAATATTTAAAATATTGGCAATTATAAAACAGTTGCTAATGATTCGGTTCAGCCCACTTGACTTTGAGCGCTAAGAGCTGGACTTTATTTTGATGGTTTAATAACGACTTAGATTTTTGCCGATGTATAAACAGGAAAAGTGCAGGTGAATTTTTGTGTTTTTTCGAACGAAAAACATTTAAAATGTTTGTGAATTTTAGCACGGTTCACACGATCGACGAATATTTTTAGTAAGTGTTTTAAGTTGAAGCTAGTGCACTGTGAAGTATTGTCGTGGCATAAGAAACATGATAGTTGCAAGGAATTACGTTTGAGTATTAAAGAAAATATTTGAATCGAATTCAAGTAGATATTCGATTATGCAAATTAAGTGTATTTAAGTGAATTTTTTTCTAGTTTAAGTATTCGGGTAAAATATGTTTTTATCGAACACATTGATCATTAGCCATCAGTGATGAAGCCGGGGTGACGGCTACGATGCTACGAGGTGAAGGCCTTATTAAATTGAAAATTATCGAATTAGAGGTTATATTAGTACTTAAGGAGTATTAACACTGATTTTCTTCTTCTTTTGTGATTTCTGCAAAGTTTTACATTTTTAAATTTAAAACATAAACTTTTAGCAAATTAGCTGGCCTTTTATATTTTAATTTAGTAAACTTTTGGGAAAAAAATTTTCATGCTGAACTTCGAAATCTTAGAATTAAGATTTCAAATTTTGTCTTGATTAATTATGCTTTTGGAGTGAGTTGGACTTTAAATCGGTGGTATTTATCAAAGGAATTCAATTGACTCGCTACGAGTGCAAACTTGAATAGTGTATATCGCTAAAGTTGAAGAAGATCTCTGTTGCCACCTCTCAAAGTGTATTTATAGCATAAATTAGAAGTCCTAGGTGAAATGCCCTTAAAATTGCTAGAGATGTATTCAGAGTACGTTTGCTCGAAATTGGAAACAGAAATTCGTTATTGAATCGGATAACGTAAATGGTAAATAACAGCAATTTGAGGTACAATATGGGTTGTTGATGAGAGAACATCAAACCATTCTTTATGATACGAATTACACTAACTGGGTGCTCAATATGTATCGTATAGAATGTTTTCTTGTCTGTATATGTTGCATTATACAGACAACAAAACATTCTATAATATCAGTAATATTGTCCCTCAATTTAAAAAAATAAGGGAATTACCGAAATCGATAGTTTGAAGTTATCATACTCTTTTCAAGTAGAGTTTTGTCATAATTTCTACGACTAAATGGGAACTTTTCAAATTAAAAATGGTTCTTATGTTATTTTCTGTGATTTATGTTCTTTTCCACAGGAGTTGTAGGTAATTTGGATTTGAGCTCCAGATGCTTTTGTTTAAAATAATTTCTTAGTGATAATCGATATCAGCTTCATAGCCAAGAAAAAAGACCGTTCGTATAAAGCAGACAGAGTTTTACAGAGTTGGTAAGGCATTTGTAGTCCTAGATGCAGACCACCATCGAGTCTATTGTGCGTCCTATTCACAGCTCCTATAAGTAACCGACTGTGATGAGAAAGCGCAGTATCGTGATAGACGGAGATCGAGGCACTAGGGCTTAGTAGATGCTTTCCGAAGGGATGGAGGCTGCTGAGTGCAATTGCCATGCATCCGCATAATACATGCTTCGGAATACTTAGATGAGCAGTTCCATACTTCAACAGTCTGGCTTAAAAACGAATCACGAAATTTGACAGTACAACCGACGATAAGTTTAAGAGTGCGTGAAGCAGCTCGATTATTACGAAGTAAGGTCAGAGATTAGAGATTTCGTCGGAACAATATCCATTGTAGCAATGATACGAAAGGGTTAAGGAGCTTACAATTCGCCTATGCTCAAGTGAATCGAGCGATGATGAAATATTAGAATCTCCTAAAATTTTAATCGCCCAAGACGAGGCTGGATACTATCCAAATAGGAGAGAAAAGTTTTTCGAGCTCCCGCCTACAGGTGGAAATTAAATTCAAGACGTGATTACATAGGCCTATAAATTGTCAATAATTCAGAAGCGGTGAAGAAGTTCTTATAGCGTTTAGGTAACCCAAATCTTTAGATTCTTCCTTGCCGATATTAAATATATGATCGATCCAGGGTAAGTTATTTGTGATTTTAACCTCTAATATATTAAAACTTGTGGAATTTGACAATGGCTTAGTTAGATTCACATTTGTGACCTAACTAAGGATTTTAGCCAAGTCGTCATTCAATGATTGAACTATAGACCGACGTTGCTACGTAAGGATGCAGTATTGAAGTGGTAGAAGAAGTCTAATGTGCTGACCTCAGCGAAGCAACGTTAAGGATTGAAAGTTGAAGATAGCAAGTAATTTATAAATATTAGAAAAAGGGTGGTAGAAAAAACCGAGCCCTGAGGGACACCAGTATTAATTTCATAAGAGGAATAAGCCAATCCATTCATTACAACACGCATTGAACGATTGGTTAAGAAACTTTCAATCAATCAAAATAAGAGACTCGCCCAAGCCAATAGCTTCAAGTTTCGCTAAAACAGCGTTTTGCCATAATCTGTCGACAACTTTGGAAATATTATGAGCAACAATACAATTTTCACCAAACTGGTGAATGCTTTTGATCCAACGTTTTGTGAGCATGATTAACCTTCGATAGAAGTGAGGTTATTGCTATTGGACGATAATTACCGGGATTAATGAGTTCTCCTTTGTCTGGGACTGGCTGAATAATTGTAAGCTTCCATGAAGAGGACAGTGCAGGACGATAAGGAAAGACGGAAAAGTTTGCATAGAGATCTAGCAAGAGAAGTGGCGGAAATTTGAAGGACAATTCGAGGTCCTTTGTCTGTTGAGACCAGAATCTGATGGCCAGCTTTATTCTATAAAAGGAATTGCCTAAGTTTGGCTCTGGGCCTATTATCTGCATGGAGACTTCTCTTTTAGCCAGAACGTCATCCTTCGGATTACCACTAACCCTTGAGGGTCCTGGTATTGATGCAAGTGTGATGTATTAATTTTGCAATGGAGCTTCAACAGCTTGAGTACAATTTCTTCCCAATTTTGACATAATAGTGACCGAGGAGAGTTTCAGGAGTGCGGTTTGACTATAGAAGAAAATATTGATAACCTTTTAAGTGTTTCTCCTCTCCTTGCTTGAATATGTGCTCCTTGTGATAGTAAAGTCTTCGGTTTGGAATATGGAAGAAAACTTTCCTCTACTGTATGAGATTCTAGCCTTGACGTATAGTCAATAATTTACCCGCTCCTATGCCATCTTGGTTTTTTAGGTAAATGCATCAAAAGCGCCATGTACAAAAGAACATTGCAAACTCCGTTCTGTCCTTGTCGGTATGTTTATAAGTATTCTAAAAGGTTTCACAAAGTTAAAAGTTTTTTGCAATTGATCAGTCACCATGCTTAGAGTTGCCTATTTTCTTATATCTGTATTCGCTTCAAAAATTCGTCTGGAGCGCCAGTTTAGGTAACTTCCACTCGTGCCCTACGGACCAATATTAGCTTTGTTTTCAACAAGGAGGTGAAGCGGAAGTAGATTTAGTATTGTTCGCATTCCTCCGGTTGCAGACTAGTTTTAGCTCCAACATTTGGTACTATTACCAAAAGGAAACAAGCCTCCTGGAGAAACATACTCATATCGCCCAATATGTTGCCTTGACACGTTGGGAAAGATCCTTGAGCGAATTATAAACAACAGACTGCTGGTAATAGCAGTGAAGAAAGGAGCACTGCCAAACGGTGGTAGTCGATACTGTGGCGGAGGCGATACAAGGAGAAAGATGGCTATGGGAGACAAAGCAATATTGTGCAATAGTGACACTGGACATTAAAAATGCTTTTAACTCGGCAGATTGGTCACTTCTATGGAGATCGTTAACCAGGATGAATACACCATACTACTTGTTGAGAATAATTTCAAACTGCTTCACCAACAAGTTAAGGTACCAAACTGATGAGAGGGTAAAGTACTACAACGTCATCGCGAGAACCCCACAAGGATCGGTACTGGGTCCACTCTTGTGGAGTATCTTGGAATTTTTCGACTATCGTTGCCGCAAGGATCGGGTTCGCTGACGACATCGCCGTTGTCACCGTGGCTAAGCACATCCACGAAATAAAGTCAGCAACAAACAAAGCAGTATCAAAAATTAAAGACTGGTTAGAGTCCGCCAGTTTAGAACTAGCTGACCATAAAACAGAGGCTGTTCTAATAATTAGTCGAAAGAAAATTGAATATCCAGGTCGGCAGTAAAACCATCAGGAAGCAGGAAGCAATTAAATATCTATGAGTTATGCTCGATAATAGACTAAAATTTTAAGTTCAAGTGAACTTCGCGAGCAAAAAGGCGTCACAAATGCAAGCAGCCCTTTTCCCGAATGCTGCCAAACATCTGTGGACCTGGATATGCCAGAAGGATTCTACTTTCTAAAGTAGTCAGCTCAGTCCTCTTATACGCTGCTCCGGTTTGGGCAGCGGCGTTAGCGACAATGGAAACATGGAAAAAGATGTCATCAACGCATGGGCCCTGCGCGATACGAGCAATCAGCGGTTTCCGAATAATATCGGACGAAGCAGCCTGTGTCATAGCCGGAATGATCCCCATTGAAATTCTCGCGAATGAGATGCTAAGGATCTACGAAAGAAGACCCTCGATCCAAAAAGAGGCAGGTGTTGCCAGAAAAATAAAAGAATAAGAAAAGGCAACATCAATGGCTATGTGGCAAGCCAGGTGAGCAACACTACAAAAGGCAGATGGACCTATGTATAAGAGAATCCTCGCAATTGAGGTCTGGACAAAACGAGCGTATGGGGACTGCAATTATCACCTCACGCAGTTCCTATGAGGTCACGGCGGCTACCGGAAATTCCTACATAGGTTCGGACACGATAACTCGCCTCTTTGTCCAAATTGCCCAGATCAAGAAGAAAGACAGAACACGCGGTTTTCAACTGCAGTCGTTTCGCAAAATGGAGAAATAATATGCCGAGTCCACCATTCATCATAGATTATATGATGGAATGAGAGGAAAATTGGATGGAAATTTGCACACTCGTAACGAATGTGCAAAAGGACCTTCGGAGAATCTAGAGAGAAAGGAGAGCAGAAGCAATATAAGGAGCACAGCATAAAATGCTAGCCAGCCTCACGAAGTAACACCTATCGATCGTCCCGCGGGGAGAGTGGTTGAAGTCTGTGTGCGGAGGTGTGGTTTAGTACGCAGCCACATATCGGCTGAGAGTTCTCTGTCAGGATCAGGTATGTGAATCATGAATACCAATGGCACGGGCTATTGGTATCTAATGAAGATTCCACACCTCCCTGGCGTAACCAGAAAAGAAGACTAGTTCTTGTAGTTTTTCCAAATTATTAGGTCTGGGTGTTGCTTGTATAGTTTTTGCCATTATACTAGCACATTCCTTTCAAGATGCACACTAGTAGGATATTAAAAATGACGACGAGTGGAATATTACTGGAGGAAGAGTGAAAGTCGTCTAGCGTTAGTCAACTAGCATAGTGTCAACTGCGCTTAAAGAAGAGTTGACACTTTGCTAGTTGACTAGCGCTGGTGCACTAGTAATACGCAGTAGAATGTAACTAGCATAGCAGCAAACGAGCTTACTAGTCCTATTAGCATATTACCTTGTGCTTGTGCTACTCGCAAAACAAAGTTGAAACCGGGTCTACTTTATGCTAGTAAAAACACTCTAGTAAGATATCCAAAATGGCAGCTAGTAAAAAATTAAGTGAAATTCGTCTAGCGCTATTCATTAGCATAGTGTCAACTGGGTTTAACGGAAATTAAGTGTAAACAGAACTAGCACAAAAAATTGATGCTAGTGAACTAGCGGTAGTCAACTAGCATTATGTAAACTGGGGTTTAACAAACGAATTGTTAGTAATTTGCATGTTTTACAACTCCTTACTGCATGAGACTTAATTAGCCGAGGCCAAACTCCATAAAAAGTTTATATAGGAATTCATTTGTTAGGTATATTCGAAATCTTGGCCTGGCAAAAGGTTAACCTTTGTATACAGTAATTCTACTCTCTGTTTATTGTCTAAGGAACCAATTTTACCAGTACTTATTGCAACATGTAACAGTTCCAAATACCCCCACAATTTAAGTGACAATAGAGAAACTAATGTTTTTGTTACAATAATGAATGTTATTGTACGAAATTTAACATTAATTTCATGGTACAAATACGTTTCAAAATTTTCGAATTTCTTGCTAGTCAAAAAGATTTGAGCAAAATTGTTATAAATATTTGTCGTCCCTCAAACTATCAGACAGTTGTTTCATTTTAATGATGATTTTTCATGTTTTTCCAAGAAATATGCAATAAATTATGTGACAAAATTGTCATCAAAATGTTGAACTAATGTCGTGGATTTTGTCTCCAATTAAATGTTGTCTATTTGTTTTAGTTATTTTTTGTGAAACCGAAAATTCAAGAGTAGGGGCACATACCCGAAAATGTAGACTTAAGAGGGTTCAGTTCCCAGATATGAACTATATTTCACTTTATAAAATAATTTATGTTAATATTCAAAATAATAATAAAAAAATAAATAAATAAACCTAAGAGGTGTATGGTTTTCAGTAGTGACACAACGAAAAGAAATATTTCTATTCGCCGAATATCTTTACTTTTATTCACTGAATATCTATACGAATGTCAAATTTAAAACGAACTTCAACTTCTTGTTAAGAATTGCGACATGTAACGAAAATTATTAGGTGATGAAAAAAAAATCCATCTATGAAAGATTTAAAGTTTTCATATTTCATTCATATAAAAATTCGAATTCGTATTATGTGAGTATTGGTTTTGAAATTATTGCATCACTGGTCTTGAGGGATATTTTGCTCCTTCGTTTCTGCCTTTTATGCATTTAACCTGGAATTAGTGATGCAAAATATTTTAGAAGTCAAATTCGTTTTGTTTTCAAAACATCGAAAATTCAATAATTTCAAAAATATCGATTTAATTGTCCACAGCTACTTCTATGTAATCTACCAGCTATACTCGACCACGTGTTACTGTGGTTTATCAACAATCAAAAACAAATTAACTCACATTTTTCTATACATACAGCTGCAATACGATGAGGAGGAGGACCAAAATGATTTTCGTAAACAGATAACTAAGTCATTCCCAAAACAAAATAAATGAGTTGATTTGAATACAACATTCGGTATGAAATTAACTCACATTTCGTTTTTCGAAAACAAAAAATCAAACAAACGGTTGATTAATGTGAAAGAAATCTACACTATAAAAACACGCTCGTATTCAAATGCAGCGTTGTATCAAAATTTCGAGTTTGGCGAGCCCAAACATACGTAGACTGAATTTTTACATATGTTACATACATATAAATAATTCTAGAAAGAATGAATAAATTTTCGAAATTTTGTTTACCAACATAGAAAATGTAAGTTTTCATATTTCAATTCTTCTTCAATGGCACTACGACCCAAATCGATCTTTGTTAGCCCATCGCACAACTCTCTGCCAACGATTTAGGTTGGCAAGATATATCCACGTAAGTACTATGTTGGAATTATACGTCGATCGGGATTTGAACTCCCGACCTAAGCATTGTAGACCAACACGCTATCCACTAGGCTACACCCTAGCAATTTCAATTAACTGACGCAATAATTAAACTAGAAAAGCTTACTTAGTATCGCTAGAATTTGTTTTCTTCAACTGTTTGGGGCCACTCTTTTACCTTCCTCGACCTACGAAAACCTTGAAAGTTCTAATCGAAAGCTCACATTTTTTACATTTAAATGTTAATATATAGGGTACAAATATTATGTAAATTTGTAATAATCATTAGTCCCCACAATAAAAAAAAAGAGACAACCAAAATGTGTGCCAAAATATGCCAGCTAATATAATTAATGAGATACTGAAAAAAAGTTGCTTCGTTAAGAAAAGATTAAAATTTTTTATTTTTGTTAAGTTCGAAAAGGTTAAGACCAATAATTTAAACAAAACGAGCGACCGGCGACATCGAAAGGTGTCAATATTTTTTTTCCTAAATAATCTTTAATTTCTGCATATTTTTCAAGGCGATTCTAATTAATTCCATACTCGCACTTCTCAAGCCTCGATAAGTTTGAACGCTTGACCAACTTGCACTATCGAATTATCAAACTTCCACCTGAATATCCCCAGCAAAATGATAAAAAAAAATCACTTCATGGTCATTTCAAGCAATTTCATCATTAATTTTGCTAATTAATGTCCGGACGCAAAAACTTTTGGCAAATTAGCTAGAATTTTCAAGAGTTCTAGTTCCAGCCAGTCACCGACCATAATTCTATTTTCTTGCTCGATACTACCTACTTGCTTTCCACTTAGAAAAAAAAATCGTTACAAGTGAAAGACTTGAAAAATCATCTTAAGCCTTGAACTACCTTAAGAAGTAAAATTTTATTTTTTTTAAAATGATGAGTGTAGAGATTTGACGAATGATGAAG
The DNA here is from genome assembly GCA_963669355.1 of Chorisops tibialis. Taxonomy (NCBI): domain Eukaryota; kingdom Metazoa; phylum Arthropoda; class Insecta; order Diptera; family Stratiomyidae; genus Chorisops; species Chorisops tibialis. The sequence goes on from OY770263.1 coordinate 297,079,392, forward strand.
AATAAATCTAAGTTTTCTGGATTTTTCTTGTCATCGCATTTCAGTGCGATTTCAACTAGAATTGAAAGAGAGCCATAACTAAGCGCTTTGACTAGACAGGATGTTTGAATGTATCATAAAAGTCTAAAGTGAACAAGGTTATGGCATTTAAGGTAATTGCACAAGAACTACTCTTTACGACTGCTAAGTGTACACATTTGCATCTTATATGGCGATAGGTAGCTCTCGCAAAGCCTTTAGTCGACTTGCGTTTGCCGATAATAATTACATAGCAATTACCTGGAAAATTGATAGGAAATGACAATGTTAGTTGCGATCTAGCCATAGGAAACAATGTCGACAGTGACTTTTAGAATTAACTCAAGTGAAAGAGGTTAAATTTTGTATTCATGATATGGAAAAATATGAAATTTTATAATTTCCTATCACAGTTAGCCGTCATTGATCGTCCGTCAGTTCATTGAATAAAACTCACGAAGCGATCATTCTAATTGTTGTTGGTGATTATTACAAGGATCTGTATACAAAGGTTATCTCATCTCGGTAATCAAAAAGAAGCTTGATTGTTTTGCCCAGAAATTGATATTCAAAATATTGAAATTCATTCCCATTAAATTAAAATTCGAGTCTTCATCTAATTGAGTTTTAATTTTAGTAGCCCTGACCGCGCCTATCAGCATCATCGGCACATACCTTGCTGCTTCTGCCTCTCATCGCTTTTATAATTACCCTCGACTGATTGTGAAATTATTTGTACGATATGTTTGTACTTTGTAAATTACAAATCGTACGAATTTTTCTTTCATAATGAATAGCCCACTGGTTTCATAGCTTCGAAGATCAAAAAATTGATCTCGGCTGTCATTGAATTTATTACTTAATGAATCAGGTCGGCGGACCAGCTTCTTTACTAAAAGATCTCCATCTTACAAAAGGTTTACATGTCTTTGGAACAAAAAAATGTTCTTCTGTCAGACTTTGATCGGGTCACAAATGTGTGGGAAATGAAGTGCTCAGCTTGGTGGTAGTTAGCCCGTAATAGAAAACTAGATTCCATTTAGATTGCGCAATCGGGTTCGGGTATCTATCAGAGAACTGCCAGAACATGACAAGCATCACAGGATATACCCGAAAGCGCCGATTGCAAAAGGTTTGCGCTAGAAACGATGGACCCTGATTTGGTTTGTTCGGTGTCAGACCACCTGATTAGTTGCTTTTTGGAAAATGAAAGTGTGGATTTTATGCATGAATTATGTGGCGGTTAACATCAGCATTATTTCACAAGAATCTGAGCCCAATCCATCAAAGTCTACGGCTAAATAGATCATCGCGTTTCGCTTTTATGAGTGTTGATGACAGGAAATTTTATTACAATTTGCTGAGGTCATGAATAAATTAATTAACAGGTAATGAATTAAATTAAAGCTTAATATTAATTTGAAATAGATATGAAATTGAATGACAAAGGTTTGATTTAATCATGTCGATCGGAAATAATGGCAAACAGAAACTGAACAGTATGGGAATTCTCACGAGAACGGGATATTCTTAATAAATTTGGTATTGCTGGGATCCAAATGTTAGCATGAAGCACCATGCTTAACTAAATGTTGAGAGTAAGTGTTTTTCTCTAAGCAACGTGTAAGTAAATTAATTCAATTAATCGTAGGTAAATCCTAACCTAAGACCTAAAACTAGCTAGGGTGTAGCCTAGTAGGTAGGGTGTTGGTCTTGTAATGCGAAGGCCGTGAGTTCAAATCCCGGTCGGCGCATAATTCTAGCACACTACTTGCTTGAGTATACCTTGGTTACCTCAATCTACGAAAATGAAAAATTCGTAGATAGAGGGTTGTGCGAAGGGCTAACAACCCTTCCGCAATAAATAATGAAAAATGTTAAGGAACCTGAATGTCAGGAGGCCAAAGTCCGATTTGGGCTGTAGTGACATTGTAGAAGTAGAAGAAGAAATCCTAGCCTGTGGGATGAGGACAGTAGAATGCATCCACAGCCTTGCTCTAAAAATGACAAATGGACACTCACTGGATCATGGGCTCATCACCTGTGATCTTCAAAACTAACCGATACGATAAACGGGTACAGCGCCTCGGATATGTACAAATTGTACCTTAGCGATTTTTGTCATACAAAAACGAATGATTATTGGCTTCAACATTGAATGACGGTAGAAAGAGTGGGGTCACTCGTTCCGTACACCGCCAATCTGTGATCGACCTCGAATTGGAGCACTATAACATCCAAAGCTTGGGCTTGAGCAAGATGGACTAGAACACACACTACAACAGGATTAGAAGAAGAACGAACCCCGAGCGGAAAAACCATTTTGTGCCTTGGTACTAAGTGTGAAGCCAAGAACGGTGGAGCGGTCGTCCTTACAACGAATGCGAGAGACAAGCTCATCAGCTGGGAACCGACTAGAAGGAAGGCATGGTGACCTTTGGTTTGACGCGTCACGACCTCGGATTAAGCGACCCGAAAACGGCGAATTATTTGTAGAGTTTTGTAGTACTCGGCAAATGCTCGCAGAGCGATCCTTTTCCAAACAAGAGTTACCATAATGGGTTTCAACTGATGGTTCTGAGTAGCACAGAATCAAATCGACCATTTAGCCATGTTTGTCTAAGTTGCCGATAGAGAAAATGTCTCCTCAGTGTGCGATCTAAGCATGGAGCTGAAGTGGGGAGCGATCATCACTTGATGGTTTCTTCCTTCCGATTGTGCACTGTCCGACGGCCACAAATTCATCAAATGAAGTGCGAGTTTAATGTGGATAAACTTGGAGACCCAACAAAAAATGCGAGTGTGACACCGTTCTGCGCGAAAAGTCATCCACATTATATATGAAATGAGCACACTGGATAACAATTCAATCACCCGGTGAGAGAAGTCACCGAAACTCTTCTTAATATGAGTGAAAACAAGTTGCGGTGGTCAATCAAATTCCTGTTAAGATGCCCTATAGGCGCATAGGACAGAAACAACTCTCTTCCACAAAGCGCGAGCCAGAGCATCGGCCTTAAGCTGTTGCCAGGACTTGTTTATTCCTCTGGCCTCCTGCTCAACTGTTCGCTTCCATGTGTTACATGGTCGACCAACCCGATGTCTTCCTTGAGGATTATAATCCAGAGCCTGTTTGGCGATGTTTCGCTCTGGTTTCCTCAAAGTATGACCGATCCACTGCCACTTCCGCCTTTGAATCTCAATGCCTATTTTAGTCTGGCCAGTTGTACTCCAAAGTTTGTCGTTGGAGATCACTTCTGGCCAGAATATTCCTAAAATGTGTCGGAGGCATTGGTTCACGAAAGTCTGTAGCTTATTGGTAAGTGGAACGGTCACTTTCCACGTAGTACAACCATATAACACGGATTTGACGCATGCGTCAAAGAAAAAAAAGATCACTTCTGGCCAGAATATTCCTAAAATGTGTCGGAGGCATTGGTTCATGAAAGTCTGTAGTTTATTGGTAAGTGGAATGGTCACTTTCCACGTAGTACAACCATATAACACGGATTTGACGCATGCGTCAAAAACTCGCAGCGTCGTGCGAAGCGAGATCTCTCTTAACCTTCAGAAAGGGGAAAGGATATCGAAGGCCTGACGAGCTTTATTTAGCCGAGCCTCAACGTCCATTCTGACAATGCTTCCGAGATAGCAAAAATCTTTCACTTCTTACACATCCTGCCCGTTAATAACAATCGGTGTGCTTGCGTTCGAACCCATGTGCATGTACTTGGTTTTACGCGAATTTATTTTCAGTCCCGCCTCTTTGCATTTAGAATGCAACGACCGAACATTTGACTCTAAGTCCGAACGGTTATGGGCAAGCAAACACACGTCATCAGCATAATCATGGGGACTTAAGATGTTAAATAGTCTCCATTGAAGACCTTTACCTTCCCCACCTTCCAGCGCAGCTTCCAAGATGTCATTTATTACCACCAGAAACAGGGCTGGTGATAATATGCAGCCTTGTCTGACACCCGTTCGTACAGGGAAGCTCTCGGACAGCTCTCGGACAGCTCTCCTCTATGCAAGACGTGACACCTTGCATCTTTGTAGGATTCTTTAACCATAGCTATGACCTTATCTGGAATACCTCTCCTATGCAAAGCATTCCATATGTAATCTCGCTTAACGCTGTCGAAAGCCTTATCAGAGTCCACAAACATGAGATGTAGTGGCGAACCCATTTCGGCTGAGTGCTCTAATATTATCCGTATGGTATTTGGTTGGTCGGTACAAGACGACCCTTTACCGAATCCAGCCTGATAAACTTCGAGAGTGCTATCGACGACATCACTAATCCTAGCGAAGTATTACCAGTTACGGGTTTGCAAAGGGATTTAAACTGGAAGTCATTTTCGAAGTTGCAAAACCTGACTAGAGGTTTTCTGATACCAAGGGTGTCGGGGAGCCCATGGAAGGTTGCTTTCATCCCCAACAATAAGAGATGGCCCTTTGAGAGTATCACTTATTTATATGTATGATTATAATGATATGAATATGTATGATTTTCATCGATTTAAAATTTAATAAATTCGAAAGGAACAATTTAGTACATCCCAATTCGAAACAATTAGATTGAATTATAAGAGTTACAATTTCGACAAGATTTGAAATGACTTAAAGTTGAAAAAGTTACCCACTAATGCAAAACAAAATGCAATTTTAGTCTACAAATTCTCAACAATTTAATTTCTCCGCCTATGATTTTTCTTACAAAAGTTTAATCACTTGTACAATGCACTAGGCTATGAGTATAAAATTTTGCAAAAATTACAAATTCAAAAGGGAGATCTATGTTCATGGCTATTAAATTTTAAAATAAGTAAATTTACACACTAGGACGAAAATTATTCTTGTTTACATTCAACACAATTATTACTCCATGAATTTGCATTTTCATTATTGAATAATTTCCACAATTTGTCCGACTGATGTTCATAGCCGCCCATTAAAATAGCCAACTATCAAATTCCCCATTAGCCAGTTTAAATTAAAATCTATTATCAAACATTAGATAATTCATTAGATTACCTAGTTAATTCAATTCTATTCAAATGGTATAAAACGTGGTATTTAAAAACGTGAAATTTATATATGTAAGCTACTGAATAGCATACAAAAATACATAAAACATATGCGATAAATTATTTAATTTCCCACGAATTTATCAAAAAGAATTAATTCTCAATTGCATGCCGCATTCAGCATTCAATGAATCTATTTAGTTGGCCAGTTGATACACAGATGGATTAATAGCCTCGGAATCGTTTGAGACTATTGCACATTATTTGCGACCACACCTGTTTTAATTATGGAATTGAACGGGCAAGCAGGTATATAGTAGTAAATCGAAAGGTAGCACCCACAAACACACAATTCAGCATCCCGTAAATACCCCATAAGCGATCGCAGTAATCTATTGAAAAGCTATTAGACATAGTATATTGCTAGCGTCTTACTCATCGCTCGTGACCGATAGAATAGTTAGTACACAATATGATTTTAATTTTATTATTTTGCATGGAATTCTGGTATTATAATATCTTTGTAGTGCAATATTCAGTTGATGGTCAAACTGAAAATTTAACATAGATAAAATCAGGCTGTTGTTCACTTATGATCGAGATAGATAAGTGACGCAATCGATGTATTATTGCAATAAATTCTTGAGCAATACAGCAATAAGTTTAATGAATCTATGAGTAAAATTTTATAAATTGGATCATTGAATTGCTTCATATTTAAAAATAGTGATTAATGGTATTGAAATATAAGTATGAGAAAAAGAATAAGGCTTGGCTGCTTAAGGTAAATGTTGTCTTAACTTTAATAAATCTGAGCTGAGATTTCGATGAAGACAAAAATACGAAAGACGTGGTTACATAAGTGTCCATTTGCAAAGGTTAAAAATTTTCTATTCGCTGGCTGTATCATAACTTTTGATTACTTTAATACCTATTTAGTATGGAGGTATCACATATCACAAGGAATTGATAAATATCTATAAAAGAATTTTCGATTACTCGGAAAGTTCAGCATTTATTATCTTCGCTATAGACAATTCTTATAATAAAGTTTTCATAAGATTGTATATCGTAATGTTAGATATTAAGTTTTAACTGGGTAAGTGTGAGAAAATTAACAGTAGTTTGCTCTTCGACCTTTAACTTTTCATAATTTTTATTATTTTAATGCCAATTTTGAAACTTTTATCGATCATTGTGTTCTCAAAATCTTGTTAATTGAAATGCTACCCACATTTGTTCATATGTAGCAATAAACTAATTGATAACCTTAAATGAAAACCCATTTGATTAAATGATCAATGAAAAATAGGCGAAAATCACATTTAGTTTCCCGTATTATGAGATACCTAGGTGTAGCTTAGTGGGTAGTGTATTGGCTTACTATGCAAAGGTCGTGAGTTCAAGTCCCTGGTCGACGCATAATTCCAATACACTGACTGTTTCCGTATATCTGGAATACCTGAGCCTGCGGAAAAATGAAAAAAATTGCGGATGGAGAGATGTGCGGAGGACCCTTTCCCATAAAAATATTTTAAGAAACTTGAAAGTTAGGTGACCAAGAGCCTATTGAAGAAGAAAATCATATTATGAAATAAAAAGGAACTATTGTGAACGCCAAAAATTTTGAGTTCTGGTTTCTGGCGAATTTCCACTAGTTGAGGTCCCAGGAATCCAAAATGTAGATTTTGTTGGGACGTTCGTCTATCTTGTTGGGTGACTGTTTTTGTCCCTCTATCTATGTGTCTCGGCGGTAACTCGAGTAAACCTCAACCTAAAAGGGTACAAGTGGTCGCAAAAGGTAGGCATCATCTTCCGACAGACCAGTATTATTTTTAAGAATAATCATCAAACGGAGCGGAAGCTATTAGCATTTAACAAACACAAAAAAATATTGTATGGCATAGTTGTAGAATTTTTTTTTGTTTTTTACTGTAGTTTTTTGTTTTTACAGATGGCTGTCAAGATAAATTAATTATAAAATGTAAATGAACCCCGGTTCGTCAAATTGTCAATTTTCGGAAGAAAAACATTCTGATTAAAAGTTGTATTTCTTCCAAAATAAAAATCTTTCTTGTTTCTATTTACTAAAAAAATGTGATATGATTTTTAGGCGATTTCCTCTTCGCGAAGCTTTAATTTAAATGGGACTATGCATATGGATAACTGATCCGGACTGTCGAACCCCTAGTTCTTATCAAAAATGCATTTCTGTAAGAAAAACTACATCAAATCACTTCCATTGTAATAAACAGAAAATAATAATTGCAGATCACGCAAATACAAGTATGGATAAGTAATTGTTATTTTAAATGTTTACTGCAATATAGTCGGGCTATTAGATCCCCATTATATTCAATGGCATTATTGAAATATTGTGCCCTTGTTCCATTAAAATTGAATTATTCCATAACTATTGTGGTCTAACATTTCACGTAACTTTTAATAATTTATGAAAATTAGCTTGAAATTGGAGGCAATAACGAATTCAAATGTTGTTCAATTGAATTGAAGCAACCAAAAATACATCCAGCATTTTTCGAAAAGTATAACTGCAGTAACGCATTATACACTAAAACCCGCTCCCGAATTTGGAACACAAACTTACTGTCTTCACCATTGAACAAAACGTAGAGATATATCTGATAGGAACTGAGAATTTGCGTAAAAACACCTAAAACTAGTTGAGCTATGCGTAAAACGCTCGGACGCTCTTAGACGGATACGTACGTGATGCCAATATCTAATTTCCTTCTTCAGTTTTAAAATTATAATGTCTCTAACTTTTTTTTGTTGTTGAAATCAATCACGACTGCGCGGTTCAACCAGTATTGACCAATATGACGGACGCGGATGTGCAAATCGCTACAAATCCAAAACCACTGACCACCGTCTGATTTAAAATTCGAAGCACACTCTTCACGAAACCTCGAATTCTTTTTCTGCTTCCAACACAGCATTTTATATTGTTTTCCGTTTAGACATAAATCCCAAACAAACGTTCTGTGTTTTTTTTCCAAAGTGTCTACTTTTTAAGCATGCGTGCACTTATGAACATTAAGATGTTACTACATGCAAAACTCCTACGATATAAAAAAATCGAGAAGAAAAGAAACTAGGAAGACCTAGAACTGAATAATTTTTAATCACCGTAAATTATCATACAATTAAACACAAAAATTGCATTTCTGCTAATGTTCGTTCGATGAGATCATAAGTGTCTTCAGGTACAATTTGTTATGCGAAAAAAAAATCAACTAAAATAAAGTTTCGTCTTCAAGACGCCCCGGGGGTATACTATGTAAGCGAGCGCCTCATAAGATTCCGGTAGGAACTTAAGGTTCAAGACGAAAAAGAAAGAACAATCTTCCACGACCTTGACTTAGGTTATCGCTACGAATTAGCGATTTTTTTCAATTCTTTTATATCCGCCAATGGTGGATCATCAGAAAAAAATTAATAAAAAATACCGAAAAAAAATCATCAAGACGAATTTGAAGACTTATCGATGAGTCGGATTTAATTAAACAATAGCACACACGCTATCCATAGGTTCCAGGTAATTTGTTTTGAATTTGAACAATTGCTAAAAGCCAGCTATATACTTCCAAAGAAAACATTTTCCTCTGTGTTTTTGATTAGCTAGGTATTATGCGCGAAGATCTCAAGGTGAAAAGTTTTTCCGATTTAGTGCGACTTATTAAAACGATTAAGAATTTACAGGCACAAGAAAAAAACGACTATTTATAATCGAAGTTAATTGAAGTTTGGAAAGATGTATAAACAATTACTTTTTGGCTTCCTGAAGGTGCGATGAGTGCATCGAACGGTAAGTTCGCCTTAAGGAAGGACATTAGTTCAGAAGTCAATGCAAAACGTCATATTTAGTTAATCGATTTGTCTTTTAGGAAGAATAATAATAAGCATTAGTTCATAATATTCCTTAAGGCTATTTATTAAAAATCGTGCTGGCCGTTCGATTATGATAATCACAAGGCATTTCATAAGTTTTTTTTAGGAAAAAACAGCGGGTTTCTTATTAAACAATTAAAAAAAATTGAATAGCTATATAGCTTTTAATTATGACCTAAATTATATGTAATATTCATTTGCTATTTAATTGATTTATGACCCAATTGGACTCATTTTTTTGAAATATTTCATATCATGAATGAAGTTATATTAAATTAAAAAAAAATTATTTATTTGCAACAATTTTAAAAGTCATATTGGTTTGGAAATATATTACTTACTAGCCCCCACGACTTTGTCCGCGTAAGAATCGCAATAACAAGCAATTTTTGAGAATGTAGTTAGTAATACATTATGCGGGACATATCGTCCCTACCATGTCAAACTATCGAATGTGAAAAAATCGTTTTTTCATATTCAATACCCTGCTCTTGCATTGGGGACGATTCGCCTTGTGGCATCTCGAATCTGTGGAAATGTAATTTTCAGCGTTCCTTTAGGGCTACAGATTCGAGGTTTTGCCACAAGACGAATCGTCCCTAATGCAAGAGCAGGGTATTGAATATGAAAAAACGACTTTTTCACATTCGATAGTTTGACATGGTAGGGACGATATAATCTGATTAGCCTCTTTGAAAACAATGCTTTGTATTTTGTTGGAATCAGAACCATAAATTACTAAGAATGAAACCATGATACTCGCATTTGTATGGGTAAAATCTATCCCGCGATTTGAGATCATACACGTATTGAAGGGCGTTAAGGACACGTGAACAGTTGTAGCTTGTGTTAATTAAAAAACAAAAGCACAAATAAAATAACATTAAGATTAAATACATAACAGAACTATGATTGTGCGCAAAGCCCAGTTATACGATTCTGTAGATGAAATCGAAATTGTTGTGATCTTAAGAAGTTTTGTATGGGGAGTGGTGGAAGGGGTGACAATCAATCAAATCAAATTCCTGTTAAGACCCGCAATAGGGGCATATACAGAAACAAGGCGCGATCCTGAGCATCGGCCTAAAGTCGTTACCGTAGAATCAGTCCGTATCCGAGACGCTGTATTCGTTTGGGGAGACAGCATTGAACTAATTTGTTTGACATCACGCTGGAGTTGCTATAAAAATATTTTGTACCAAATTTAAGCTTCAAACATTGAATACGTACTGAAAAAATTAGTGCATTGTTTTTAGTGAAATTGTGCAGTTTGTATGAGAGGGAGTAAGAGGGGAGAAGCGATTTAATTTTCTCCAATATTAATTTTAGTATTAATTAAAGACTTAGACAAAATTTGACCGCGATAAATGTTATACTTACTGAGCAAATTGATTTATAGTATTTCGTGAAAAAGTGCAGTTTGTATGGGAGGTGGTGGAAGGATTGGGGGGATTCAAATAAGTTGTATACCATAGATCACATTTATAGTTTTCAAGAAAATTTGATTATTACATATTTTTGAAAATGAGTCATTTTGTGTGGGAGGGGGTGGAAAGCGTGGCTTCATTACAATCGGCTCAGCCGTTTTTTGCTTGAAAGCCGGACAACCTGTGTTTCTGCTTAGTTATTGCTAAAATAAAGCGAAAAACTAACTTATATCTATTTATAAACAAATAACAGACAGACAGTACAATTAAATTTATATGTACAGATTAAATTTGAACAAGATAAAGAACTAATAACATTTGAAATGTTAGCAAAATAAACATAATAGTACTACGGTTGGGCGTAAGGCCCAGTCATGCGGTGGTCTAGATGAAAAGAAATTTTTTGATTTTAAGAAATTTTGTATAGGGAGTGGTAGAAGGGGTGACGGCATTGAACCAATTTTTTCACATCATGCTAGAGTTACTATCACCAAGTTTTATTGAAAATTTAAGACTTTAATACGTTTAGTGTATTGGACTTATTGAAATTATGCAGTTTGTACGGGAGGTGGTAGAAGGAGCAGGGAATTCTTAGTGAGTTTTTCAGAAAAAACTATAAGCATCTTTCATTAGACATGTTTTCAATCGCAGATCAGTAGCAATCAATTTTTTTTGAATAGTTGTGAAATTGTGTCATATGGTATGGGACAGAGTAGAAAGAGGATTTAGTGCACAATTTCAGCTCGATAAATTTTATACGTGCTAAGTGAATTCTTCTATTTCTACAATGATACTACAGCCCAAATCGGACCTTCGTCTCCTGAACTTCAGGTTCCTTAACATTTTTTTTTCATTATTTATTGTGGATGGATTGTTAGCCCTTCGCACAACCCTCTATCAATATTTTTTATAATATTGGAAAAAATCGGTTTATTGTTAAATTTCATAATTGTATAATTTTGTATGGTTCAGCCGATTCAGCCCATTCACAAGCTGGTCAAAAACAACTTATACAAAATTTGAACTTCCTAGCTCAACGCGCTCTCTAGACTAGAAAACGTAGACAACTTCATATACCTAGGAGCGAACCTATCGAAAAATGGAAGCGAACCCATCGAAATCAAAATAAGGATAATGATGGATGAAAAACAAGAACGTACACAGAAAAAAAAATGTAAGCTATATAAAACGATTATGAAACCTGCGCTATGCTATGGCAGCGAAACGTGAACATTACCCCACGCGTCCGAAAGACTTCTTAACGCCCTTAAAAGAAAGGTCCTCAAAAGAATCCTCGGACCTGTGACGGAAGACTCGATGTGGAGAATACGATACAATAGAGAATTGTATGCCATCTTCGATAATCCAGAAGTGTCAACCACCATAAAATTTAACAATTTACAATGGGCTGGTCATGTGGAGCGGATGGACGACAGAAGAATTCCCAAACGCACACTAAAAGGGTCTAAAGTCCAGACCGGTCGGAAAACCACGGAAGCGCTAAGAGGATTCGATTGACACAGACAGCAAATCACTGCTAAGATTTTTTAACTCGAGGACGCGGTCATCGAACCGAGATAGATGGAGGCAAAGTATTCAGGAGGCCAAGGTCCGATTTGGGCTGTAGGAGCCGTCGCAAGTAAGTAAGTAAGACATTATAGGTGTTTTGGAAATGCCATGAGATGATCTTTGTGTTCGAAGTACGTGATTTTTTTGCGTAATGAAATTTTCGCTCCACCCTTTTTTAGACTTACTTACTTACGATGGCGCTACAGTCCAAATTGGGCCTTGCCTTTGATACACAACTGCTCCATCCTTTTCGGTTGACCACGTCCTCCAGCTTTAAAATCTTAGTTGTGAGTTGTTGCCTGCGTTAATTGAATCCTACCAGCAATTCCGTGGTTTTCCAACTAATCTTTGCCCACCGACTTTGCCCTTTAGTGTGTATTCGGGAATTCTTCCGTCATACATCCGCTCTACATGACCAGCCCATTGAATTTTAGAAAGATTTGGATTGTTGAACATAGCATATAATTCTCTATTGTATCTATTCTCCAAATCGAGTAAGAGAGTACTTCTAAGGCCCTTTCTTTCAAAGGCGTTAAGTATTTTTTCGGACGCCTGGGGTAATGTACTCATTTTGCTGCCATAGCGTAGCGGTTTCGTAATCGTTTTATACAGTTTAAGTTTAGTTTTCCTGTACAAGTTTATGTTTTTAGTTATCGGTAATACCTAATAATATGTCTTATTCTCCATCATTACTCCTCTTTTTAACTCGATGGGTTCGCTGTTATCCTTCAATAAGCCTGCTCCTATTATTCAGGAAAATTATTCAGTATTCTTTTTACAGAACATAGTGTAATCAAGCCAAACTCTATCGAAAGGCTTTGCGATGTCTTCACTATACTTATAGATACGGGAATGACACCGATCCGTCAAACAGACCAAAAATCGGGTTCGGACATAGTCGCTGTTCAAAAGCTAAAATTCAAGTTATCGTTTATCCAACCACTCGATAATATTCAGAGTCTGCAAGCTAAATTTAAAAAAAAAAAAAAAAAAATTATAATCGATGATACTTTCCGAACATGGATTGATTAATCAATTACAATCACCGCTGTCTACGTATGTATGAAAAGTTTCAGTCTATACTGCTTTTGCAGGAACGGCATTCACACTGGTACGAGCGAGACCTATCTAAATTCGGTGACAATATATGGATTATGACTTGCGGACACTTTGAATATGACGAAAGGACCAAGATACTCTGCTTACGAGGTGGACTACCATCAGCTACTACACACACATTGTATTCTTATTTCTTAGTGCACAACGCAATAAACGCACCATCATAAGTTCACAATCATGGGGATTTTTTCATATCGATTTCCTGTTAAGACCTCCTATAGGGATATAGGACAGAAACAGTTCTCTTCCACAAGGCGGAATGAGCATCGGCCTTGTTCATATACAAGTACGTTATCCTTAAATGTACACAAAAATCAACTCTTGAAAGAAAAGATTTCCGGATTCTACACTGTTACGCTTTATTATTCGTGACGTTTCAACTCTTCATTAAGATATTTGTACAAGTCGGGAAAGTCCCGTCCTCTTCATCCTTAGTTTGCACTCCCAATGCGAATGTTTCAAAAAAAATTTTATTTATCAGTTTTCTTAAAATTTATTAGAGTTACAAGAAAATGTATTTTTGCGAAAACATGTCTTAAATCAAGTATTACAACATACTTAAAAGTTATTAAATATCCCTCTACCACTTCTCATTCAAATATCACTAGAGAGTATTTTAAATAAATACTTAACTATAATTACTTTTTTATTGCAATAAAATCCAATTTCTAAATTGTTTTAATTTTAAGTTGCATTAGCTCTAATTTTTATGAAAATTTTTCAATTTTGCAATATTCTTTTATCCAACATTCAATCTAATGTTTCAGTGACACAGAAATAGTTGTTAAACTAAAAATCTCGAGTTTACTGAGTCAACGATCAAAATACTCAAGTTTTAGCTTTTATTTGAGAATGTCATAATAAGGACGGAAGTCATAACCATTTGACACAAATGAAAAGCGCATCTAAATTATCGCTTTCGCTGAATTCTTACCACACTAGTGTTATTTCTGAGGTGAACAGTTGAAAAGAAATTTCATTTTTCTTTTTAACTTTAAAATAAAAAAAAATAAAACACGAAAAAAAACTGTGATCGATTTATGTATCTAATTTCTTTTTCGCGGTATTTTAAGGAAAATATTACATAGTTATAGTAGAGAGAATTGGTTTACATAATGTTCAGATATATTTCACAAAATTTCCGATTATTCAATATTAAAATTTTTTAAACATTTCTTACCTCCACTGATACTCTCATGAGATTCGTCGGTCTCTGCCTCCACAGATCCATCTTTAGCATCTGAAAATAATCGAAAAACAAAAGTCCAATTATTGATTGCAAAATTAACATAATTTGTTGAGATATCACTAAATCTCCGATAAACATGTTAAGTTAGTTCTTATTGTCTAAACAAATTCCTTAACAAGAAAATAGACTCTACCACGCCCGTATCTCTATTACATGCATATTACTTTGCTTTGCGAGTTTATCGCGAGTCCGTCTGCCCTTTGTGTAAACACTCATTTCGGGCTGCTACCAAAAATCGTGACTATTTTATCACTGGCAAATGCCAAAATGGGTGGAATAATTTGCAAGAATTTCTGCAATGGCAGCCAACATGCCTCCAAACAATGCCGCATGGAGCACCCATACCCGCGATCTTACTGTCCTCGTAAGTTATTTCTCAATTACTCCGGCACACAGAAATCCACTAGAAGAACGCTGCATTAGTGCCGATATCAGCTCCCTAGATGCATGATTTTCGATACTCGTATGTTGAATAATTTCCGATTTGGGATTTGAACGGACACCACCAGTGGCTAAGCTCAAATCTATTGTTTTGTAATTCTAGGTGCAAAAGTTGATGGGTTTTTCATTCGGTTCGTTTCAATTTGGCTTCTTAAGACGTAACGAGTGGGCTCGGACTTGGCGCGCACAAGCCCATAGTGTACTTAGGCATATCGCGCGAAGACCTTAGTTGTAGCCATTGTGCAAGAAGCACGGTGAAAAGGTATTACGCCAAGAAGGTACCTACCAGAAATCTTAGCATGTCTTCGGCGAATCGACAATACTGTAAGGTACTCGGACACTTAACCTTGGCCTAATCGGGGGCTTTAATCGCATTGTTAAGATCGCCGCGCAGTTAATTCGACTTTCATTGTTGGCCGCGTAAAGCTACTTATTCTTCTTTTTGGTACCTACTGGGTACAAATCTTATTTTTATTTGGGAGGTTCGTCGAACCTCCTGGGGTCAATGTTTTTTCCTAGCAGGTGGACAAACTTGATGCGATACTACGAAATAGCGATCATTGTAAGTTTGGAGTGAATGCGGGCGAACTGAAGAGGTTAACTGTTTTGTGTAGTATTTTAACATAAATAGGTTTCGCTTCGATACGGGTATGGGTTCAATGTCGGAGGTGTTGAAAAGTGTCGGAGTAATGGTAATGCTTTATTATGATAATGCATGGGAAATCAAAGCAGAATTATGTATTCTTGTGCAATATTAGTATAATAGTATACGTAATGCTGTTTAAGTTCTGGTCAGGTTTGTCTCGAAGATTTTTTTTTATAAATATGTAAATAACTTTTGTAAAACGCGTTTCTACATAATTTGAAATGGTGCGACATCAATTTCAACGGTAGCAATGAATTTAATGTCGAACGTATTTAGCTTAAATCGAGTCTTGCGATTGAATTTCTACGGATTATGAAAATCATATCTGCTTTTTTTTACAGAATGACCTGTGTTACAGGCAATTTCGGCCTTTATGTGCAATGTACAAACACAGTCATGGAGGGAAGGAATGGGATTGGGAAGGTAGGGGAAGAGGAGTGAGAACGACCGTAAGGAGTGGAGAAGCTGGTATATTTTTCAGTTGTTCTGGCCGCTACTGACAAATATTTGCAGATGTTATGGGGGACTGAATGATAGAAAGCGAACAGAAACCATCTACTGAGTATACAGACCTTTCTGAAGTGGAACTGTTTCACATTTACACCGTTTGCTCATTTTATTTCGAATAATTTTTCATCGCCAGTAGCAACTGAAAATTCGTGCTTAAATAAATCCTATAGCCTGGAGTAGGAATCGAACCCACGACCTATTGACTGTGAAGCAAGCACGCTGCCCACTACGCCACGGAAGCTTGTTGCAACTAATGAAGATGCTTGGGATCACAAAACATTGACCGATAACAAAATTGAAATTACAAATAATGTTATTAAAATTCATCGTACTAAAGAAGTTGACGTTAGCAAAAAACATTGATTATCTGGCCGAAAACCTTAATTTTTAAAGGGTCGACCACAGGGCTCAATTTTCGGACCTGTTTACTAGGTGTAGGGGCAGACAGTGAGCTCAAATTTCGGTCGACATATACAATCAGCATAATGCCTGCGTGGGTATATTTGAGCCCCTACCCTCCTTAGAAGCCTGTAAATCAGAGGGCCAAGGCCAGATTTGGATTTTAGTACTATTAAAGAAGAAGAAGTTATAAAGCTTGCGAATTGATTCAATTAAAATTTTGGAAGTCGACAATCAAAAAGACTAGAAAACAGACTGGCAATGAATGTTTCAAATGAAATATGATTCAGACAAAAGAAAAGAGAACATGAACCCAACACTAAAAAATATAACCAGATAAAAAACTGTTTATACATATCATTTCATAAATGTTAATTAATTTAACTGTTTTTAAAACATGGTGGTGTTAATTTTTGCTCCACATTTGTATGAGATATTGTGCTTGATAATTAAAGTAGATTTCTAAGAACCAATCCGAAAAAAAACCAAGTTATGCAATATGGACGTGCAAATACCAAAATTTATATTTTCAATTATTTCACATTTCAAACTTTTCTCGTAGAGATTACTAAGCGTACAAAAAGTTATAAAAAAATCAAATCCAAAGCAATTTAATACAATATTATTTTTAACGAATTCATTAATTTACATTTTGCTTGTCCTTATCGTACTTAAATTACCTGATAATTTGTAGGACTATCAAATTTAATTAGGTGTCTAGAAAGACGATATAGATAATTTATTATTAATAATAAATTTATTTCCAATCAAATTTATTTTAATTGCTGATTGTAATCAAGTTTACATGCCACAAAACAAGTAGTTCCGTATTGAGAGGCATTCATTGTTAATTTCAGATAAGAAAAGCCGTCATATGGTTCATACGAATTTATTATTGTGTTCATAGTTTGAAGCACGTAGAAAAACCTGTTAAATCGTTGCATGTGTGTCTCAATTCCAATTTAAATGATCCGACTAGGTCAACAATCCAGCGATTATGTCGGACTCAAGAACCCGAACACAATTTTAGAGGCCGGTTTATTCGTTCTTATTGCAGTCATAAATTTATTTAATTCGCAGGGGCGAAAATTATTTCCAAAAACCTGTTCTCAGCAATTTTTTTTTCTGAGACGCAGTAGCACCAGTAATCTTATTTTAGTTTATTTTTTCCCGATTCAATGAAATTTCGCTGTAATTTTGCAACATTCTACTTTCAATTTTTAATCTTGAAACTGTTGGTGAAGTTTTAGTATAGCGTTTAAATTTAATTTTTCTCCGAGCTGAATACAAACTATTTCACTGAACGTAATTCAATTTTAAGTACATTGAAAAGCAAAGCAATTTCTAAAGCTGAAACTGAAATACAAGACACTTTAATAAAATTTAATTGAAAAAATTTGAAAAATCTGACACTAGCATGGGATAAAGGTTTGTTATGTACTCTAGTTAACTTGTTTGCGCACAATTACAGCTTTCATTTTTCTTTCGCATCTTGAACTAATCTTACGCTGCTATTATAAAAGATTTTACAATCTGAAACTGGCGACAAGTCTTAAAAGACTTCGCTAAACATATATAATAAGCCATAATCACAATATTGCTTTGTGTTTTCACTTAAAATAATATACGATGTGATGCAGAAATTTTTCTTCACATCTTAATTGGTTGGAATTTCATAATCTTAACATGATTTTAACATAAAAGTATTTTGTGACACGGTAATACCGCGGTTAATTGAAATAGAAAGGTGCGATACAAAATGCGCGATGGAAATTTATGTACCGACATTACTTTATATATACATACATTTTAAGTGTATCGTTTTATTAAATCTTTTACGCCACATGTAAGCCCACACTATCGTATCTTCATCTCAGTTAATCGTTGGATTTACGCCAACTAAGTGTAAGTGGTTGTTATGGCATATTTCTACAAGGGGCAAGTACATCGTTAGTTGGCAGCTACTTAACATAAATATAATTAATTTTTAGTGTAAGACCAGGGAAACGAGCAAGATTTCGAACGACATAGTACCTTAATGAACAAATCCGCAATTGTCCCTAACGAGTTTCGTAATTTCGGTTGGTTCAATTCGAAAGACTTAAGCGATGAACCCGATTTTTTTTTTTATGATTTAATACTTCGCCGAGATATTGCACGTCTTAAAAGTTAGTAGGTATTTTTTCGGTTTAATGAGCCTAACTAGTCGAGCAGTTTATGCTCTATATTTTCAATCGTAAACGGATGTTTATGATGATCTGTTTTCCATAGCAGTAAGTAAATATAAAGAAAACTTTTAATGAATAAAATTTTGATTCGTTTGCATAATAAAGATTTTTTTATTTTAATTGCTTCAATGAGCAAGGTTTATAACCAGAAATAAAGGATTTACTTACGTGCAACTCTAAAAAATAATCATAAATATACGCAATTCAAGTGAAAAATAATTGGTAAAGATATTTACAAATTAAATTTGAGTATTTTTTTTGTTATGTTTATCTAGAGAATTTGATTTTGATTGCAGATGGTTTTTTTTGGTTAAACCATATGTCCGGAGACGTTATCTACTGTATGTTCAGACAAAAGTCCGGGCGCATATATGTCATAAATTGATCCGTTATGATGCAACAAGAAAATACTCCTGGAGCCTTCTGCACCTACTGCAGCTCCCGGCTTCCATATTTCCCAAATTACCGAGGGTATCGAAGAAGTATGCACTGGTGGCGTCTTCTTTTCTTAAAGAGAGCAGAGCAAGTGCATAATAGATGAAGAATAGATTCTTCTTCTTCTTTATCTTTTGCAGCACCTGCAAAGATCATTAAAAGGAAGGCCAAGCTTCTGAGCATGACTCCCTGTTAGACAGTGTCCTTTAATGCCTTCTATCATGGAGCTTATCATCTGTCTGCTTAACGATATCAATCTACCAGAGCGTTTAAAACCCAGCAAATTTGATTGGTACATGTAACACATTCGCCCATCTGTCGTTGACTTTGCTAATCACGTCCAACTGAAGTTGCAGTTTATAAGTTGCGAGAGACATATACGTATCTTCTCCTTCTCAGATTGAATCTGCAAGGTGGTTCCGTGCCGGGCGAGTTCGTCGGCCTTATAGTTCTACAGAATAACCCTATGCCCTGGCACCCAGGACAGGCGATTGTTCAATTGCTCAGGCATCTCCCTTAAAGACGTGTGACAATCAAGAGTATGTCTTGGATGTAGACATGACTAATTCCAGGGATTTAGTAGCAGCCTGTCTCCTCGAGCTTCTCTCGATATATACCATTACTCTCCGATGCTAAGAATGTAAAGGAACTATGATCGACTCTAACTTGGTTCTTTAGCCACTTCTTTTCCTTTATTTGAAAATAGAGAAACAGCTATCGTCTTTAATGTTTAAAATTTTTTCTTTATTTTCCGCTTTTGTTTAATTGTAACTGTAATCTTTTCATTCAAGAGCTCAATTAAATAAATATTAGTTTAAATGCCCATATCCTTAGTATACTGCACTTCAGCCATACAAAAGTTTCTTTTGTCGCCATCACTTCTGCTTGGAACACACTACAATGACCCTAAAGACGAGAAGATATGCTTGAGTTAAGCATTGCGGAGAAAACACCTTCTCCCACTCCATTTCTAGTTTTGGAGCCATCAGTATAAAATACATGGCTATTAAGCTTATTAAAAATTAAGTTTTGCGATTCTTACTTTTAAGTTTCGATACTCTTTTTCGTGGGATGCGTTTTTGAAAGGCTGCTCAAATAGCTTAGCTTTTATGAGTGCCTGTGATATTTGCAGATTCTACTGTTTTAAGATTGCATATGAAAATATGTTTAATAAGAGCACAGTAGGGTCGCTACCTGTATAAATTAAATACAATTAAAAATGATTATATATCGGTTTCTGCTAAGACGTCAAACAAAAAATAATTGTAAAAATTAGAATAGCAAACAGAAAAACAAAATACTCCACATAATCAAAAAGTGAAAATCCATAAGGTGATCTATAAATCGATCTGCTGTCTATATTTAAATAACGACATAAATTTATTTGTATCTCAGATTGAAATCTATCCGTAAAACAATAAAATCGATTAACATTAGAATCTATTGAAAATATTTCTAGAACTCAGATTTCATTGATCAACTTTCGGTTAGAAACAGGTCCCCATTAAAGTTCAATCTAAAACGTATTATATTATATTCTAAAAAATAAAATAAAATAAATCTTTTAAGAAAACGATCGATCATGCTCTAATTTTAACCACTGAAATCAACAAATACGACTCAGTTCTACATCGTTGCAAGCTGTTTCATTTAAGGAAATGCAATCATTCCCGATAGGAAAATAATAGATACCTTTCGTAAGGTCTACGCCTTTCATGCCAATAAATCACAAATTATGTGGTGTTGTGTTATTGAAGAATAATTTTATTGGCATTGCCTGTAGCATTATTTTAATTTCAAAAATAAAGCAAATGACATCGATTAATATTTAACTTCCGATTTTGTTTAATTTGTTATGTCTTATTAAACATAATAAATTAGATAAACAAGCAAAAATACAGATGCCAAGATTAATTTAAATATTTTACATAGTTTTGTTTTAAGGAGATACTATTTTTATAACTAATAAATTATTATTGACTTGAATCAGTTAATTGATAAAATTATTTTCTATATTTTAATTGTGAGAAATGAATTAATAACAGCAATTAATATAAATAATTATTTCTTATATAATCAATTGATCGTAATCATATTGGCACATGGGTCTTTAATGTCTTCAATTTGTGTAAGATTAGTAATTAATGTTTTGAGTCTTATATCGTTTTCAAACAAATATTGAAAAACCTTAGAAAACGGAAGATATCGGAAATATAAAGAGTTTGGTTATCGTATGATCCCACTCCAAAACCCATGGTATATTATTAAAAAATAAGCCCAATATTGGATTTATTTTCTGTTGGGAAACACGTGAGAGCATTGCTAAAAGGTCTTATTGTGTGTTTATTTCATTTTTCCCGTACTATAACTTGACAGCTTTGCCTAATTTTAGTATGTCTGAGGGAATTACGCTGACTAGTTCTTCGGTTGTAAGGAAACCTTATCCTAGAAGATATTGCTTTGCAGTGATATAGGATGTGCTCTATCGTTTCTGAGTCTTTAAGACGAGAGGCGGCAGATTTCGGTTTCACACAGACCTATATTTTTAAGTTGGTGGCCTAATCCACTGTGACTCGTCTTGAGGCTGAACAGAGTACTGGTATCCCTCTTGCTTAATTTTATGATTTCCTTCATTTTTTTTCCTGTGGTAGGATTAACTTTTTAGAGATATGTTAACCTTGAAGTCTATTCCAGTAGATTCTATGCTCTTGTAATCCACTTTTTAAGTATAAGGTTGCAATGTCCTTTTAGTTTTCTGGAGTATGGCTCTGGTCCAATAAATTTTATTTCTGCACCGTTTTTCTGCTTTCCATTTCCTTAAAGTCCTGGGATCCATATTAATGTTAGTTTCTTCCTTTTTACCAGTAAGATTAGGCTTTGAAGGCTGTCCCACACCACTCTCAGTCCATGTGTGTTGGATCCTAGGGCTTTGAGAACGCCCTCAATATAAATATTTTTAATGGATGAACTCTCCTAATATTCTCTTAGATGTATAGCTCCATGTCAATTAGTTCGATCTGGAAGATTGTGGCTTCTTTACCGAGGGGTTTTGAAACCAAGAAGTTTGGACCTTTGACTTCTGATCCAGTTCCCTCCGAGGTGCGGGAGCCATCTGTATACCAGATGGTTGATCCCTCTTCCATTTCCGATAACATGGATTACCAGTCCTTGCGTTCTCTGATTTTATCTTTGAAGTGTTGAATTTTGTCGGCATTGTATCCGATAATGTTAAGGTTAAAACCTCTATCTTCGGGTATTTTGGGATTTTTAGGCATCTTCTAAAATCCCCCGATTTGTAATTGTTTTCCTTTTGTATGCGTAGCAGCCCTTTTGATATTCGATACCTAACGCCAAAAATATCTACAAATAACACTGGTCAACAGTCATTTTGCTGCAAGATAGATAGTAATTTGTTGTGGTAAATTGGGAACACTGATTTCAGAAATAACCATCATTTCACTCAAACTGCTCTAGTTTTTGTGATATTGCAGAAAAAACGTTTTTTTTCGATATGCAAACATTCAAATTATTATCTTAAATTTTTTTTACTATCACTTGAACCAAAAGCTACTTGTAATATAGCTATGGCTACCAGTCCAACTGTTTTTATAAAACCATGTTTAACACGAAGAAATTACAAAATTCGGCAATTTTCGAAATTCAAGCGCTGCCACACACAATTTATTGCCAAATGTAACGAAATTAACTGAATCTGCAGCTTTATCTATTTTCTTTGTTGTGTCAAAATTTCAAGTATTAGCGAAATGGTATTAAATTCAACCGCGAGTATCAAAATCGGTAGTTAGGGCTATTTCCACTCCCGGCGCTTGTACGACACAACCAAGAAGATACGCAAAGCTACAAAAATAGTTAATCTCGTACCATTTGGGCATAAATTGTATGTGTGTGGCAGCGCTTTGAACTTCAAACATTGCAGAATTTTGGCTACAAAATCTTTTTTTTTTGTGTTAAACATGATTTTTAAAAATATTAACTTTACAGATGTGAATGATTCAGAGTTTTTTAGTTCGACTGGTACTCACAGCTACATTACACATGAATTTTGCTCCAAGTATATAATAAAAAAGAAATTATGTTAATTGGAATATACAAACACTCCACATCGCAAAAATCTTCTTTCCTACAATATCCAAAAATTTTAGCTGATTGAGCAAAATGATGGTTATTTCGGAAATCAGCGAATTATCCTAAAATAGTTACTTTCTGCTCTGCAGCAAGCAGAATTTTTTTGTCAGCCAGTGTAATTAATAACGCTTAAAAAAGTGGGCTTAAAAAAGTAACTACATAAATCTATTCCTCATTTAATATTTATTTGTAACTTTTTAAAATTTAGCTGAATGGGATAACAAAAAATCCATTCACACTTTGACACTATGTCAGAAAATTTAAGTAGTTTTTCGATACATTTATCTATTCATCTAATTTTAAATTTAACACGTTTAGTGCCACGACACTTTTCAGAATTCCAGTGCATAAAGCCAATTTAATTTAATCAAGTAAACAAACTACGAGATAACTCGTAGTTGGCGTCCTAGACAATAACGAAAACAGTTGTCTCGTAGTTGGCAGTCAACGTGTTAATAAGCCATGAAATTTGATCAATTATGATGAAATTTCAAATTTTTGAAATTAAGTTGAAGAGCAATCGCCAAAATTGTCATTCGCGCCGCTAACACTTCTTTCTTTGAATATTTTCGAACTTCATTAGTTGAATTTTAGTCATTCGTATTTTGAAAGAAATATGTAGTAACCTCAGTAACAAACTACATCAAAAATTTGACAAAATTTATCGGTTTCTCTTTAAAATAAATTTTAGAAACAACTTACATAAATTCAACTATTCAAGCAACGAGCGACATACGAGGGGCATTAAAATGTAAACGAATCTTTTTAATTTAAAAAAAAAAAATTGTAGTAAATGAAAAGATACAGTACGTGGATTTTTTTCAACATAATCTCTTAGTAACTCAACACATTTTTGCCAGTTAAGTTTATAATCCCATGTTCATAAAACGAAACGGATTGGTATTGCAGTCAGTTTAGTAGTTGCACGCGAAATTTTCAACTTCTGGATTATCTTGAGTGTGCGTCTTTGAGTGGACCAAACAAATGGAAGTCAGAAGGTGACAAATCAGGACAGTATGGAGGATGATCTAAGAGTGCCCCATAGATTGTCAGTCTTTCGTTAGTGTAGCTGTGTGGGACGTTATCGTGCAGCAGAATGACGGCACAGAAGGGTTGCACGCGACTTCTACCAATTTTTCAAACTTCTGAGAAGATTTCATAAACCGTTTCACACCGATTAGCTCCGATGATATTTCTAGCCGCACGAATATTAAACTGCATACCGCTGGTCCGAAGCCGTTGAAAATGGGATTCATTTTCGACTCTTTCATGCCCCCTGCGAATTGTTTGTTCACCGAACTGAGAAAAAAGTGTTCAAAAAATTTCAATAGATTTGATGTCTTCGTTCACAAAAAAATTAATTATAATGCGTTGCGCAACAAACTGTTTGGCCCCAGTCTCAATTATTGTGCTACTGATCTTAAATAGGACCCGGCAGTTAGCTAATTTTTTATGCAACGAAAGTCACTACTTTCGATAAAAGTAACTACTTTAAGTATATTTTAAAACACGAAGTATCAGACGCATTGGATTCAGCCTGATCAGCCGAACTCATATGACGCTTTTGAATTTATTCATAATGCGACGTTTCAAATATTCGTAACAGGAGCTTGGTGCGAACTACGTGAATTTTTGGATAACATCCGATAAATTCAAATAATTTCAAAAACCGGTGTGAATACAATGTTAAATAAATTAAATTTCTAATCAAGAATGATTTAAAAAATAAATATCTTCTGACATTTTCAAAAAACAAAAATATTTCAACTGTTTTCGAATTATCTTGGTCTAGTAGTAATCCAACTACGGAAGAATACTAATTTAGCTCTCCCTTTTAAATAGTTTAATTCGTATTAAGCGCAATTGAGTTAATACTATTGCAAATGTGG
Source organism: Chorisops tibialis (assembly GCA_963669355.1). Classification (NCBI taxonomy): domain Eukaryota; kingdom Metazoa; phylum Arthropoda; class Insecta; order Diptera; family Stratiomyidae; genus Chorisops; species Chorisops tibialis. The sequence goes on from OY770263.1 coordinate 297,104,410, forward strand.
CGAATATTTAAAATAAAATTTAAGAAATTGGCTAAGACTATTTTGGCAATTCAAAATATTTTGATAATGCCGCGGCGCAATGACAGTTTATTAGCTTTAAAGGTAGTAATATTCGATACAGCTAAAATAAATTTTTGTTTATCGGCAACATTTATTATGCACATTGAATTCATATTGCATTTCCATTTCTTACTTGTATTGTATGTATTCATTTCAACTCTTATAATTGCATAATATACACACTTGCATATTGTACTTGAATTCCTGTAAATTGTAATTTTGATCTGTTCTGAATAAACACCCATCCTGATCGGATCGGTTCCGCGTTTTTTACTTTATTCCAACAAAAATGGGGAAACAATGAAAAATTGTAATAGTTTCGCTCCTGAAGAATATATGTTAACACTCCACCATACAATTTGACAACTTCTTGTAATTGCAGCCAATATTGCAGTTAATCCATGGGAAAATAGAGGAGCTCTCATAGTTTGATAGATGTGAAGCCTAACGACAAATTCCGAAGAATTTCTGCCCACATTTTGGGCATTAAGGTACAACCTTGCTCCACATAGGGACCTGCAAATTGATGTTGGTGGTGCAAGTAACCATCAACGTGTTCCCTGACATCCATGGTACAGAAAAATCTTCAACCAGTTTTCTCAAGAGTTACTTGCAGTAGAATTTGTTCATTACAATGAAACCAAGACATGGTTTGGCACAATCGCCTACCAAATGAAATATAATATTGGGACAAGAATTTCTAAAAACATGATATACAAAAAGTATGGACGATAAATTCAACACAAATCCTAAAAAAAAGTGAATATTAATTTAAAATTGAAATTTTCATTAAAAAATATTAAATCTGGCCAACATGAAGATAAAACCTTAAACTTGAAAAACTGTACATTCAGTTTAGATATAGAAATGAATTCCCTTACAGGAAATAGATAATTATCGGTTTGGAATCACGCAAACTACCAAAATATTAAAAAAAAACTCCACACAACCTTCTGACTCTAGATATTTCTCAGTCGAATCTTTCAAAATACCATCTTCATTGCTCTTAATTATATTGCAACAAACACCATAATTAGCAGCTTCATCATTTCCGTGTTCTTTGAATCAATAAGCTGCTGGAAAAAAATCGGAAAATTTTCAATGCAATCACAAAACTTAATTCTTCCCATAAGCTTCAAGCGATCTTATAAAGCCTTTAAGTTACCCGTGGCGCAACTTGGGAGGGGGCAAAGTATTTTCCAGCCGTGAGAACATCAAACAATGGATTAAGTTTTCGATTAATGTCAGTACAACCGGTAATTTGTGATGATCAGTCGTTGCTAATCCAATGTCGTGCTATTACTCATTAACCTCTTGACGTATTTACAAAAGGGATTGTGTTGAATATTGGTACTGTCCAATTAAAATGGAGAAAAGGCAAAATTAAAGAGATAGAACCCTCCAGACATAATTGCCTCGTGACATAATTACCATAGCAATGTTTCATTGATTTCTGATAATCCAGTGATGATCGTCGGATCGGCTTAATCTTTCGGTTTTGGATAATCTCTGTTTCCACTATGTTTAGGAATTGTTTGAGAATTTAGAAATTAGTGTTTTGAAATTCTTTACGATTCGTTCGCCTAGGTATCGATCGGTAAATTCTTTTGCTCCACTATTAAAAAACAATTTTATTCGAAAATTACAAATCACAAACGATTTTCCATGAAGAATGCGATACAAACCGAATTCCAATCTAAATAGCTCTTTCAAAACACCAAACAACATTCCGAGCAATCTCAAGACTCTTCTGTGGTGGGTCGTTTTTGTTATTACCAGGGTAAGCCCTGTGTTTAAGTGATTAAAATATAATTAAACAACTGGTAAAAGTCAATTCACTTTTTTCTTATTCAAAATATAAATCTGCTGTTGTTGAGCGAAACTTGATCCTAAAAGGTTTCGAAATTATCCTTCTACTACATTAACTGGAGCACTTTTTAAGAGATGTAGAAGCATTTATTTTTTTATTTTACTTTTCAAGTAGACTCCACGATCATATTGCTCTCGGAACAAAAACTAATTAGTAAACCTTGAAATACCTTCCGTTACGAAAATCACGTTTGTCCCAATAAAATCGTATAGGTTGATGCCATCTGAGCCAATGTCCAATGTTGGGACAAAAACTTCGACCAATTAAATTCCCAGTACCGAACATCACGAAATGTTTGTTGCAATTTTTATTTATTTACAAGACGACATGATCAGATAAATCATCTCGACAATTTACGTGATCTTGAAAGTATTTTTTTCCAATCGTTGATCTTAGTATAGATATCTTACAGCCTACACCTTTAAATCAGTTTTAGATATAATTTAATTTTTTTTATCATTTTTCTTTTTCTGTATGATGTTTTCGTATGTAGCATTGCACAGAGAATGTCTTTGTCCCGAAAAAAAACCTAAACAACCGAGGACACTAAGAAAATTAAATCTCATGATAAAGCTTAGACTTAAGTACAGATCGCGGAATAAGTAGGAGGCAAAAAAAAAAAAACTTAAGATCAATATCAGAAGCATAATCCATCTTCTGGATTTTCTTGATCGCAGACGTGCACAAAGGTGCTTTGATTATTACACCACTTCACCTTCCTGTTCACGTGTTAAAGGTTAAAAGAAATTGCTGTGCGATTGATGTTTAGTTTCTTAGCGTCTGCGATACGGGAAGAAGTCGTAACTGAAGCGCCTGTAGAAATTTAAAATACCAAGATGGCGAAAAAACGAAATTAGTTTTTGCATATTTTTGTTTTTCGAAGATTTAAAATTGTCGAATCGTGCACAATTGGACGGTTATAATTTCTTTTTCGGAGTCGACAACGAATAAAAAAGCTTCCTGATAGAAATCGTCTATAAGCGAATGTGTTTTTTTCGAATTGTGCATAAATTTACGTTTATATGCAAATTTCATGGTTGCATGGAATGAAGATGCTCGGAATAGAGTTCTGTGCAACAGTATTGCATCGAAGATGATGTTAAGCAATCAAATGGTGCATTCAAGACAAGTAATGACCCATGATCTTAAGCAAGATGATAGGTGCTTGTGGATTCAAATGTTCTGGTTGCTTTATCACTTATTTGAGTAGGTGTGTGCAATGGGGATGTGGTTACTGAGTGTTTTTAGTACATATTTTTTTCCCAGATCGCAATAAGTGCGGCGAAAAATCAAAAATGTAGAAATAATAACGCTCGGAATTCGCTTTATTGTTTCTCGTATTGCTTACATGACCTTATATTTATTTTTTGTGGAACTCGACTTCGTAACAATAAAATTGATATGATTAAATTCGAAAAAAATTATATTTAAAAATTAATGACTATTCCAAGATTTCGCGCAGTTATATTCATATAAAGCACGGAAGGAAAGTGCCAAAATCCTATTGAACTTTACTCACCTTTCAATCGGTAATTGAACCGTAACCGATTAAATTTTCGTTAATAACAAAAGCACAAATGAAACCGACTCACCCAACTTCTAACCCACACGCTTAATTGAAATAGCTCTGTGCACCTACACCAAAAACTGAATATTATGCAATGAAAGAAATATGCAAAAGTGTAATTAATTGCACCGTTTTCATCAATTTCGGTAGTTACGTGGTCGAAATTCCCTTAGAGAAACAGCAATGGTGTTATTATCCCGTCGAGAAGAGGCTTCATAAAAATTTCTCATCGCCCCAACAAAAGAAAACTTTAATTTCATTCCGTGCATAATTGGGTGAACTCAGAGAAAGGTTTGGATCAAACCGTCACAATAAAAATTCATCACTCATATTTTTTTAATATTCATTTTTCTGTTTTTTGTTTTTGTTTCAATTAAAGCACTGTCAATATTCTTGTACGAAAAAAAAAAAAATTTAAACCTCAGCGATGAAGCAGAAAAACTGGCGTGTAACAAGCGAGTAAAACGAAAGACTTAAGCGAGTAACTCGACAAATAAGCGAACAACTTTCTCGCATTGTACGGGGTGATTGAATGCGTTTAGTGCTACAGATTTTTTAATTGGCAATTTCGAAAGGAAAATAAATTGATAAATATTTGTCCGTTCAATAAGCTTATTAGTACGAAATTTCAATTTCTCGTTCGCTTCGATCCGGGTGGTCCGGTATTCAAACTTTCATTGAAGTGATACTTTTTCAATTGAAATCCGTAACTAATAATTCGGTAATGATATTAAGATAAATGATTGGTCTCGTATTGTTCTTTTGGCAGCCTTCAAACTTATATGAATGAAAGAAATAATGGTTTGAAAAACGTGTTAAAACAATTCTTCGCTAATTGCCTTGATGTTTCTATTCGAGCCTCAGTTTGGATCGATGATAGTGATCTTCGGCCGGAATCCGGAATGATTATTTGCCCAGCTGGACGATGCCTATTGATTTCTGATTTTCTTAAGCAAATTTACAACGAATGCCGCGGCTTTGTTCAATCTTCTTGAAAAGTTCAAGTAAACATAACCCCATGACGAAGACGGTTTGATTTCGTAACGTTGTGTTTTTTCGTCCAGATGTTGTGCTTTTTTTTCACTCGCTCAAGTACCTTATTTTTTTCTTTAAAGGTAAACGATAAATAAAAGCCAAAACCATTCTTGGTAATGCTATAAATCTTTTCGACAATTTCGGTTTTTATCGTGGTGAGATGATGCGCGATGGTTGTAAAATCTTCCCGAGAGAGAACTACAAAACGAACGTATAAACAATATTTCAAAATTGTAATAATAATTGTTCAATCTTTTCTCATCAATTGTATAAATTGTTCTCGTTAAGATCATCTTCAAAAATAACATAGTTGACATGATTTAACTTTTACTTTTCAAATCGATAATAATAATAATGATAATGAAAATTGTTTAGTATTGTCAATATTTGTTCGTTGAACGATGTGTCTATTAGTATAAATATTTTTCATATACAAAAATAACAATTTCATGCTGATTGTGTTGAATTTGAAATGAAATCGAAATGTCACATATGAGAAAAAATAAAATTCCATTTTGAAGAAGACCGCGGCTAAGAAAATACAGAAACAAAATCCACAGTAAGTGTTTATTTTCGGCTTTTGCAATCCGTCTTCATCTCTTAGCTTTAATTGAAAGCCAAATATTGACAATATCGAAGTCGTATAGGTTGGTTTAATTCACCTATGATGGCCGATAATGCCCTGTAGTGTTGACACAGATGACCATTCTGTCGTATTATCATAAGCTTTCCAAATCGATAGTTGATTCCCAGACAGCTGTTATTTAATCCGGGAATTGTATCGATTTTTTTTTTTGTCAATCCGATGTTTAGGTATGGTGCTTCAATTGAGCAATTCAATTGGTATTTTGTCATGTCTCGATAGTTTGTTGAGAAATTCAATTTGAAAACTTTAAGTACTTTTGGGTAATTGGATGCAAGGTCTGCGATTTGTGATGGTGGTGGTCATGCTCGTATTGCTTGGGCTTTAGCGATTTAGTTAAAAATGTACCTCACGAATATGAGTATTATGAAAGTGGCTTGAATTTACGCTGCCACCGAAGTAATCCATGTGTGGTATGATTTTAGTATCAAGAAAAACAAACAAATTGCATTAAAGTACGAGATATTATTTTGTAAAGATAAATGATAATATTTATGTCGTTTAATTGTCACTCCATTTCGATTGATGAGTGTTATGAAGTTGGAGCACATTTTCGATGGATGTTATGAACGATTGATATTATGGAACAATGAATTTGTATTCGTAGTTTGGTTGTATTTTATACCAAGACTGCGAATACCCTTAAAAATTTATATTTTTAAATGAATATCATTTAAAAAGCACGTAAGATAATATTATTCCTTATTTTGTTCTTTGATAACTATGTCAGAGTTGTAATTGAACAAATTATAAAAACATTTTTTGGGAAATTAGTTAACATTAAGAAATCGAGTTACGTAGATACTTGTACATCTTGTGTAGTTACCACCAGAGTCGACGATTGCTTGTCATCACCAAAGTAAGTTTTCCACCAAGTTTTGAGCTTACTCGCAAGGCCTCAGAGTTTGACTAAATTCACGAATTGAACAATTTTCTTTCCACGAAACTAATGCTTCAAATACGCCTTAATCTCTCAATGAAATTTGCATTCCGGCGCTCCGATACCAGAAGTCAAGGACAAGGCCACTAAGGATGAGTTTACTAATTGCAAAGTCTTCTTTGCTCACAGATCTGCTTTTGCCGTAGTTTTCGATTACAAAACGTATGAAGTGATCTTTGAAATAACAGATAAATTAAGATAATTCCAGCACATTGCCTACTTGGGTATACCTTGGTCACTTTAATCTACGAAAATGCAAAAACTCGTAGATAGCGAGTTGAGTGAAGGGCTAATAACCCTTCCACAATACCTAAACTGAACTTTAATACAATCAATCAAACAAGAACACTGCACGACCAACACAAAAAAATGGGGTTAAATTCAAAACAGGCGATCTTAATGGGACATCCTTTAGAAAAAAAATTATGAGTGTAAGATTTAATTTACGAATATTAGAAATGGTATAAAAGAGCGAGTGAGGCGCGCTTCACCTGACTAGTCGCCACTGACTTACGCAGCTGTTAGATATTTGAAATGGATTAATGTAATCATGTCAAGCCTACCAATCGGACCACTCCATAATCGAACCACTTTCGAATTGAACCACCCTATTCCATAGTTTTTTTCGTTTTCATAGAAATACACCTTTTTAAACGAACCACTTTTTAATAGGACCATGGACCACGAATGTAGGGCTAGCTTTAGGTCGATTGGTGTGCAAAGGAATCGGACCACAACTAAAACTGAGAAAGGGTCTGTAGATATCATTTGATTGTGAACAAAATTAGTGCGAGGGGTTATTCTCCGCCATCTAAATGAATCGGCAGGTTTAATGTTACCGGGAGTTCTGGCGTCATCAAATCGAGGATTTTATTATGGTCCCCTATCCAAAAAGCATACGAAGGAGTGCTATCGATCTAATGAAAAACGGCTAAGAAAGGTTAAAGTCACACAGTCAACAATGAGATCATAGCGACAGTTTTTCGGAGTTACCCAGTAATTATCGAAATCATAAAATGAATTATAATCGCAATCGGAATATACTACTCGTCATCGATATGTCAATTGAGGGGCGTACTCAAAAAAAAACGAAACGGAAAATCAACGATTGGTGTGCGTCTTCGGCAGTTCTACGAGCGACTACCGTCGAATGTCGCTTTCAGAAAAATTAGCCTAGTCTTTGCTTTAAGCGACTATTATTATACTTTATATGGAATATGAGAATATTATAAGTTTGCTCTAAAGTTTGGAACGCTAAGAAATAATGGTCGCACAGAGTAGCCAAGGGTACAGAAATATTTGTTGTCGCTCAAAAATCTCAAAAACGGATATCCGTCCGTCCGTTCGCTCCCTAGCTCGAGAGTACGTCGAGCTAGAAAGTTCAAATTTTGTACACATCCTTTTTGAAAAAAAGGGAAGGTCAAGTTTGTGAATGGGCCTAATCGCTCAACCCCTTCTATCCTCTCCTATACAAAATAACTCATTTTCAACCATTAACAATAATCAAATTTCCTTGGAAACTATAAAAGCTAATAATTGGAATTTTGAATAAATTGCTTTTATCATAAAAGTGATATGTAGTATGAAAATTATTTGAATTCCACCTCATTGCACCACCTCCCATAGTTTTTTATGAAATACTCTAAACCGATTTTCTAGTATTATTATCAAGATCAGAAAAAACTAACTGATTCTATCCCCTCCCATACAATATGACACAACTTCACAAAAAATCGATTTTTTTGAAAAGTATGAATGTTGCTAGTCTGAAATTTAAGAGATATAAATTTTATAATATTCGTAGTTATTTTTAGCAAAAAGCACTAAAATCCCCCCACTCGTTCTACCACCTCCCATATAAACTGCACGATATCACTAAATATAATAAACTAATTTTCTCAGAACCTTTTCAATTTTTGGAGCATGATGGGAAAAAATTATCGTTCATCATTCATATCACCCCTTCTATCACTCCCAATACAAAATTTCTTGGGATCACAAAAATTTCTATTTAATCTAGAGTATCGTAAAATTGCGCTTTACGCGCAATTGTAGCCCTATTATGTTTTTTATACTCTAGATGAAATCTGAGAGTATACTGTGTTCGCCTTACCGTTTCTAACGCTAAGAAATAATGCTCACATAGAGCCGCCAAGGGTACAGAAATATTTGTTAAGCTCGTGAACGGGCTACATCCCCCACTCCTTCTACTCCCTCTCATATAAATTTCATGAAATTTCGAGATTTTAAGAAATTGATTTTTCTTCGAAATTTATTTATCAGCTTGAAATTTTGGTGTAACACTATCATTAATATCACAAAATATTGATATGATCCCATCACTCCTTCTTTCCATACAAATGCACAATTTTGATAAATTAATTTTTTCAATTTTCATTGAAACTAGCAAAGCTAAAACGAACTTTTGCCAGAACTATTTTTATTATAATATCAATCTGTTTTGAAAAAATTAACAACTTCCCTCCACTCCTTCTGCCAAACAAACAAATTTTACTGCCAAAACTATCGACTTGACACATTTAAATGCATAATTTTGGTAAATGTATTAAATCGATTTTCATTAAAACTAGAAAAAGTACAAACTTCAAATTTTGCCAGTAATTGTTTCTTAATAATTATAATATGCGCAAGAAAAATTATCAGCTTCGCTTTACTCCTACTACCCCCTCCCATACAAATATCTGCATTAAAAATTCAAGAAAAACATTTCTCATTCGAACATTGAAAATGAAACAAATTATCGTGATAAGGATGTTGACAAACAGTTTCAAAAACGTCTAAAAGTCTCCACTTCTTCCGCCATCTCCCATACAAAATCCCCAATTTCAAGAAAACTATGTCTAATTTCTTTGAGAAGAACGGAAACTACAAATTTTAAATTCTGCACCAAACATTTTGCGTGTCTCGTTTGGTGTCATATACAAAAATTACAAAACTCCCCCCTTTGCTTCTATCACCTCCCATACAAAAGCTATTATTCACTATTCGAATGAATTTGAATGAACATATTTCCCGGCACATTAAACTCTTTCCCATTTCATCTAGAGTATTATATGATTGGGCGTATATTATTTTTTTAAATTAAAATCCGACTTCAATTAGTCAATCAAGTTCCAGTTAAGACCTCCTAGGATAGAAACAATTCTCATCCATATGGCGCGATCCTGAGCATCAGCCTTTAGTTGTCGCCACGACGTTTTTAAAGTGCGCTATTTCATGGTCAATCACTGATTGGGAGTATTTGGACCGAGTGTACCCAACCCTTCCACCGTCATTCAATATTCGAACGTACTAAATGCCAATGATAGTCCGTTTTCGAATGCCAAAAGACGTTACCGTAGAATTCGTCCATATCCGAGGCTCTGTATCCATTTCTCGTATCAGTTAGATTTTAAGATCACGAGTGATAAGCCCTTGTGAGTGTCCATTTACCACTTTGGTTGTGGGTATATTTTACTGCTTCCGTCCCACAGAAGGATCATGAAATCCGACTTGCGGGAGCTAAAACCAAATAACGAAGAAGTTTTAAAGTCCTCAGTATTAAATTATTTTGAGGAAAAACCTTCTGAATATACCGAAAAGGGTCTAGGATGTACCGAAAAGTGTATTCAAATAAACAGTGACTACATTGAAAAATAAATATTTTAGTTTAATTTTACAAACCCTCCTTTACCCTCACGCTGAAAGCATACCATTGCATAACATTGAAAGATGCTCATTATGGATATTTTATATGCCCGCACGCACCATAATACCCTTTAAGGTCCCGAAAAAAATATGGAAGTAATGTACTACTTCTAAATGTCCGTGGCGTACAACTGAAAAATATACCAGCTTCACCACTCGTTACAGTCGTTCTCACTCCCCTTCCCCTACCTTCCCAATCCCATGGCTTCTCTTCATGACATAAAGGCCGAAATTGCCTATAATACAAAGCCATTCTGTAAAAAGACGATTAGAAAACAAAAAACATAAACTATTTAAAATCCGTAAACTTAAAGTCTGGCTTTAACTATTTTCTGATCAAAATGTGAAATTAAAGTTTTTATTGTAAATGAATCATAAAAAATGTTAAATGCTGCTGTTTATAAAATATTCTTTGGACTCTCTAGTCTAATCTCTTTCAATATATCGCAAATTTTAACTGTTTCCAATATAAATTTACTACCATCCGTTTTTAATTATTTATTTTTTTAATTTTAAATATTACGCGCTAAGCGGATATTGATCTAGAAAACCCCAAACATAAGTAATGGGATGATATCATATGCATAAATTCATCAAGCAATTAAAATTCAGCTAATTTTAATAAATAAAAATACATTAATGTTTCCAAAACAAAAGTAAAATTTTTTTTTAAAATGTCATTCTAAATGGATTATAGTCAAAATGAAGTCACAAAGTAACATTAATTTCTGACATTCTTGTGTAATTAATTAAAAGACATGTTCTAACGCTCGAATCTCGCTGATGAGATCTCAATGAATGCGAATAAACATTTACGATAATTAACAAATAAAAAAATGTCAGTTTATAAGTTCAGCCTTGAATCAACTAAATTTATATCTAGTTTACCAACGAAAATTACTTTAGCGGCCAAGGTGTAGACCATACCTGAGAGTGAAACTGGAAATCAACGAGAATGAAAGTTTTTTTTATAATTAATTTCGCAAGCAGGTATACTCATATAATGTCTAGAAAAAATATCTCAATTTTTTATATTTCACCTGCTGGTGTATTATTAAATTCTCCTATTCGAGAAAAGTAAAGATCAAAAATAAGATCAGATTGTAAATGCTATGTCCATGGATGACAATATAGAAAAATAACGAAGACGGCTTGCGGCAACTGTTATGCGCCGCCTATGGCATACGACTATAGTAGTTTCGCAACAATTCTTCTTAAGTAGATGCTACCTTGTATGGTAAAGACACGAATTCATCCCCTGGTTACTCAACTGCATAATTTTGCCGTAAAATTGACCAGAGAAACATGTCAAAAGCAATTTTTGCATTGGCTCTTTTCAAGGACAAAGTACTCAGAAGGAATTGTTACTTCGAATCACCTTGTCGTCATTATTGGGACGTGTTAAGGTGTCGAAATATTGACACGTATCAAGAAGACTAAATTGCAAAATTCAGAAACGTCTTAACTAGCAATATACCGTATACAACATATTTACTTTAAACGCTGAGAACAAACACATGATGCAATCGATTTGGCCAATGTCCACTCACGATTTACTAAGCGTTTTTAATTGGCTACTATCGATTCTTTTGATCGCAAACTTAAACGTTAAATGCTTGTGTTGCTAATAAAACGAATATCACGACTATGCTCCCAATCATTTTCGGATTTTTTTTTTTAAAACAATACATAGCACCAATATTTTAAGCTCTTCGTAATAAAGGAGTGCAATTGTTGCGTAACGGAATTGATAAGAGGCTTTTAAGATTACTTAATGTTTCAACTCGTCTGTTGGTATTCTTTGAAACAATTTGGAACAAAAGAAAATCGTTATCTTCAATGGCACTACAACACAAATCGGGCTTTGGCCTCCTGACCTTCATGTTCCTTAATATGTTTATTTGTTATTGTGAAAAGGTTGCTAGCCCTTCTCACGACCCTCTATCTACGAATTTTCTCTTTGGTCGATTGAGGTGGCCAATACATTGTATACCCAAGCAAGTAGTGGGTTGAAATTATACGTCAACCGAGATTGGAACTCCCGACCTTCTTATTGTAGACCAATACGCTACTCACTAGGCTTCACCCTAGCTTAATATTTATAATATAGATGAAATCTGTAAATATAATTGCCATTGATCTGAAATCGTTTTCATGATGATTAAAGTTATTTCTTTAATATTCAAATTACTACTTCTACCACTTTCTATACAAACTGAACAATTCCTCTAAATACACTGCACCAATTTTCTCAGTTCCTATCAAATGTTTAAAGCTTAAATCTATGCTAAGAATATTTTGGCAGCAGCTGTAGAGAAATGTGATAAAAAAAAATATTTCAATCTTGAGGGGAGTGAATGGATCGTTCTCCCAACTTCCATACAAATACCTCAACTTCATTCTAGGCATTAAACCAATTTTCTGAAACATATCAAATTTTAGAAGCTTAAAATTGGGTTGGACATATTTGCTATCAAAACGTTTTACACAGGGCTGTAGTCCAGCAGAGAGTATACACTGTTTTAAGGCTAAAGTGGTCACCGGTGACCGATGATGCTAAATTTATAAAATTATCAAATCATAAACAATATTGAACTGCAATTTAATTTAAACTTAGGAAGATGTGCCCCCAATGCAAAATAAATCCCACATGGTGATCAAAGGGTTTACTATAGCAATTAAAGTGTTTTTCACTGACTGTATGTGCAAAATAACTAAAATGCAATAAAGAGAATAGATATTGGGTTTTTCATACCATTGTCAAGGAAAATAACGTTGAAATCGTCTTTAAGTAAGGCTTTAAATTTTCTGGAATAATTTCGCTATTGTCGGCAAGATCTCGGAACCCATGAATTACTTCGACTTCTTCCACGTTAAGTTGTCTCTATGTTGTCTTTATTTTAGTTTCCCCAAAGCGACATTTTCTGGTTTAATATTTCATGCAAAAATATTTTTCAGAAGCCTTGAAGTCATCCTATCGATTATTTACAAAAATTATTCCCTTTTAATTGGTACGATTCATAGATTACGTACCAAAGGGATATTCTTGTATATCAAAGTTTCGCTGGTTTTTATAGCCAGCTCGGTTTTTTCACTAGGGAATTCCAAGAGAACTGTTTTGTCGTCTCGTTTCATAAACGAGTTGATATAAGAAATTTCCGATTAAACAAATGAAAACCGCAAACATGATCGAATTTGCAATAAACGCAACTAAAAGGATCTAACACAATCAACACAACCACATAATTTAAGAAAAAAACATAAAAGAATTATGATTGGGCGTAAAGCCCAATCATAAGATACTCTAGATGAAATGAGAAAGAGTTCAATGTACCGGAAAATATGTCACCTCCAATTCTTTTAAATAATTAATAGTGACTATGGGAGGCGGCAGAAGCAGAGGAGGAAGGTTTGTAATTTTTGGATATGACACCTAATGTGGTATGCAAAATATTTCGTGCTGAATTTAAGGTTTGTAGCTGTCATTATTTTTAATTGGGCATAGTTTTCCTGAAATTGAGGCACTTCTATGGGAGGTGGCAGAGGAAGTGGAGCGTTTAAGATGATTTTGAAACTGCTTATCATCATCCTTATCACCACACTTTGATTCAATTTCAAATTCGATAGTTCTAATATATTCGAAGAAGAAATGCTTTATAATACAGATATTTGTATGGGAGGGGGTAGAAGGAGTGAAGAGGAGCTGATAATTTTTTTTGGCATTTATTGTAATTATTAAAAAACAAATTCTGACAAAATTTTAAGTTTGTACTTTTTTTAGTTTTAATGGAAATCGATATAATGCACTTAACAAAAATTGTACATTTGTATGGGAGGGGTTAGAAGGAGTATACGGATCAAAACACATTTTTTTTCCGTTATTGATATTTCTATTTTTATACTTTATGCAAAATATGAAGTTGATAGCTTTAACAGTTTCGAAGAAAAATAATTTAGTTTAAATTTCAAAATTTCTTGAAATTTGTATGGGAGGGGGTAGAAGGAGTGAGGTGAAGTTGATAATTTTTTCAAAGTTGATTGGAATTATAATAAAATTAATTTTGGCGAAAATTCGTTTTTCTAACTTTGCTAGTTTCAATGAAAATCGAAAAACTGCATTTTTCAAAATTATGCATTTGTATGGGAGGGGGTAGAAGGAGTGATGGGATCGGATCAATACTCAGTCATATTATTGATATCTATATCATAATGCTTTAACCCAAATTTCAAGTCGATAGCTTAAATAGTTTCAAAGAAAAATCAATTTTTTAAAATTTCGGAATTTCGTGAAATTTGTATGGGAGGGGGTAGAAGGAGTGGGGGGATGTGGCCCGTTCACGAACTTAAAGTTAATTTTTTGCTAAAAATGACACACAACAAATTTCAGCACGATAGCTCAAATCGTTCGAGAGTTATGCTGTAGACAGACGGACAGACGGACAGACAGACGGACAGACGGACAGACGGACAGACGGACAGACGGACAGACAGCAACTCGGATTCGAAGTTTTTGAGCGATAACAAATAATTCTGTACCCTAAGCGGCTCTGTGCGAGCATTATTTCTTAGCGTTACAAACGGTAAGGCAAACACAATATACTCTCAGATTTCATCTAGAGTATAAAAAAACAGGATTGTGATTGCACGTAAAGCCCATTCATACGCTACTTTAGATGAGTTAGAAATTTTTGTGATCTTAGAAAATTTTGTTTGGAGAGTGCCTCCGTTCACTGCCACTAGTTAATTTTTTTCACATCATGCAGGAGTAGCTATAAACATAACAGAATTATGATTGGGCTTCAAGCCCAATCATATGATACTCTAGATGAGATGGAAATGACTTTAATATACCGGAAAGTATGTCATCTCAAATTCTTTCGAATAGTGAATAGAGACTTTTGCATGGGAGGTGGTAGAAGTAGAGGGGGAGGTTTGTATTTTTCTTATATGACACCGAACATGGCATGCAAAATGCTTATTGCAGAATTTAAAGTTTTTAGTTTTCATTATTTTTAATGAAATTGGTAATAGTTTTCCTGAAATTGGGACTTTTGTATGGGAGGTGGCAGAGGAAGTGGAACATTTTAGATGATTTTGAAACTGCTTATCATCACCGTGCTTTGATTCAATTTCAAAGTCGATAGCTCTCATATATTCGAAGGAGAAATGCTTTTCTTGAATTTATAATACAGATATTTGTGTGGGAGGGGGTAGAAGGAGAGAAGAGGGCTGATATTTTTTTCTGGAGCTCATTTCAATTATTAAGAAACAAATTCTGGCAAAATTTGAAGTTTGTACTTTTTCAAGTTTGAACGGAAATCGATAAAATGCATTTAACAAAATTTATACATTTGTATGGGAGGGGGTAGAAGGAGTGTACGGATCAAAACAATTTTTTTTTTGAATTACTAATATTTCTATTTGTATACTTTATACAAAATATCAAGTTGATACCTTTAACAGTTTCGAAGAAAAATAACTTAATTTAAATTTCAAAATTTCGTGAAATTTGTATGGGAGGGGGTAGAAAGAGTAAGGTGAAGTTGATAATTATTTTTAAAATAAATTGCAATTATAGTAAAATTAATTCTGACAAAATTTCGTCTTTTCAGCTTTACTAGTTTCAATGAAAATCGAAAATATGTATTTTTCAAAATTGTCCATTTGTATGGGAGGGGGTAGAAGGAGTAAGGGGATCGGGTCAACATTCCGTGGTATTAATAACATCTATATCATTATACTTTGACCAAAATTTCAAGTCTATAGCTTAAATAGTTTCAAAGAAAAATCTATTTCTTAATATTTCGAAATTTCATGAAATTTGTATGGGAGGGGGTAGAAGGAGTGGGGGGATGTAGCCCATCCACGAACTTAAAGTTACTTTTTTGCTAAAAATAACACATAAAAATTTTTAGCACCATAGCTCAAAGCTTTCGAGAGTTATGCTGTAGACAGACGAACAGACGGACAGACAGACAGACGGACAGACGGACAGACGGACAGACGGACAGACGGTCACTCGGAATCGACGTTTTTGAGCGACAACAAATATTTCTGTACCCTTGGCGGCTCTGTGCGAGCGTTATTTCTTAGCGTTACAAACGGTAAGGCAAACACAATATACTCTCAGATTTCATCTAGAGTATAAAAATGTTTCATTCGAAATTTAAGCTTCAAAAATTAATTAGGAACTGAAAAAATTAGTTTATTAGATTTAGTGAAATTGTGCAGTTTGTATAAGAGGTGGTAGAAGGAGTTGAGGTTTCTTAGGTATATTTTTTAGTAATAAATACGAACAATATGCAATTGACATCAAATTTTAAACCAAGAACGTTCATTCCTTTCAAGAAAATCGATTTATTTGAAAAGTTGTGAAATTGTGTCACATTGTATAGGAATGGGTAAAAGGAGTGAAGCTAATCAGTTTTTTTATTTTGAATTTCAATAATAATGTCAACTAAGTATTAAGTGCAAAATTTGAGGACGATAACTATTATACGTACTGTAATAATTGGTTTAAGTATTTCATGAAGAAGTTTGTATGGGAGGCGGCGGAAGGAGTGGGAGGATTCGAATAATTTACCATAGGTTACATTTACGATAAAACTAATGTGTTTCAAATTATTAGCATTTATAGTTTCCAAGAAAATTTGATTATTGAAATTGAATCATCTTGTATGAAAGGGTGTAAAAGGGGTGGAGCAATTTAGCACGTTCCTAGTGGGTAGCGAGTTGGTCTATAATGCGAAGGTCGTGAGTTCAAATCCCAGTCGACGCATAATTCCAGCACACTGCCTGCTTGGATATACCTTGGTCACCTCAATCTACGAAAATGAAAAATTCGTTGATAGAGGGTTGTGCGAAGGTCTAACAACCCTTCCACAATAAATAATGAATAAATGTTAAGGAACCTGAAGGTCAGGAGGCCAAGGCCCGATTTGGGCTGTAGCGCCATAGTAGAAGAAGAATGTAGCACGTTCACGAACTTGGCTTTAGTTTACGTCAAAAATGATGTGTACAAAATTTGAACTTTCTAGCTCAACGCTTACGCAAGCTCGAGAACGAAGAGACACCAATTTTTAAGTTTTAGAGCGATGAAACAAACTTCTATCCAATCCATTTTTTCTCCGCGCCTTATTTCTTAGCATTACAAACTTTAGAGAAAACTTTAAATACTCTTAGATTTCACCTAGAGCATATGTATATATAATTGCGTGGGAATGGGATTTGCATGTGCAATGGGTTACCATGGGAACTCATAACGTTTCTTCGATACTGATTTGTTATAGATTGTCAAGTGAATGATGGAAAGCAGTTTAATAAAGGTCTCAGCGGAGACTGAAACGTCACACATAAAAATCAAAAGGTGTAAAATCCGGAAATCTTTCATTTTAATTTAAAATGCACTGCGAAAACTTTCATCAAAACCAGCTTTTATATTGTACTTTTCGAAAAAATCCATTTTTTGTAAAATTCTGAAATTGAGTAATTTTGTATGGGAGGTGTAGAAGGAGTATAGCGATTTGGCCCATTCACGAACATGACCTGACTTTTTCGTGAAAAACGACGTGTAGAAAATTTGAAATTTCTAGCTGAACGTGTTCTTCAGCTATAGAGGACACGAACGGACGGGCATCTGGTTTTGAGATTTTTAGTAATATTATGAACTTCTATATCATTAATTTTTTCTCCGAGCTTTATTTCTGAGCGTTACAAAATTTTTGGCAAACTTATAACACTCTCCGATTTCATCTAGAGTTAAAAAATATGCGTTATAAGCTACTTTTATGAAAAAGCAGTGAGAATACGACGTATATAACAGCGTATATGGCCCTGGTACAAGAATGTATACGCTTTATCTAAAAAATGAGCAGAAAGTATACGATGTATACCCCCTATACCCTAGGACGACAGCCCTGTTCTTACACCACATTTTGGTATAGCGTGAAAAATCTTTCAATGCCGTCATCCCTGCTCTTACATTTCAAACAAAAGTCAAATTTTGACCATGCACAATAATTACTAATATCTTCTTCTTCTCCTCCAATGGCACTATAGCCTAAATCGAGCTCTGGTTTCCGATCTTGGGATTCCTTAGCATTTATTTATTATTGTGAAAGGGTTGTTAGCCCTTCGCAAAATCCATCTATGCATTTTCATTTTCGCACATTGAGGTGGCCGAAATAAACTCATGAAAGTAGTGTGCTGAAATTATACGTCGACAGGGATTTGAACTCCCAACCTTCGCATTGTATACCTACACGTTACCCCCTAGGCTACACCCTATTCCTAATAACTAATATACGTTATACATCAAATAGAGAGTTGCACGAAGGGCTAACAACCCTTCCACAATAAATAATAAAAAAAATGTTAAGGAACCTGAAGGTCAGGAGATCAAGGCCCGATCAGGGCTGCAGTGCCATTGAAGAAGAAGGTAATATAAATAGGCATACTTTTCTATTAAAATATGCTTTTTGATAAACCACAAAAATCACTCCATAATGAACAAAAGTCTTTGATTAATCCCGAGTATGGCACGATTTGATTTTACGCTCAATAGCCGTTTCGCTATCTTTTTTGCAATGATATTTAACGTGTAAAAAAAATATAATGACCCCTCAAATTTAAATAATTTTCTAATCCTAATTGCACAAGGCAAACTAAAATTAAATTGCTATTAGCCTACGACGATATCTCAATAAACATTAACTAATGATTAATGTATGCACAAAAAGAAAAATGAAACATTTCAAAATATTTGATGAATATTCAATAAAACAAAAATTAAAATAATTCTTTTATAAATATTGCTACTTTAGCATCAATGCGATTCTTCATAAATGACATTGAAAAACGAACTGAAAAACGAATCACAAGCCAAGACCTTCACTCTACAGTAACCATACCGAAAATATTATTAAATAAATTTCTATACAAATTGGCTCTTCCAATGATATATTTATGTCAAAACGCTGCTTCTCAAGGACCGTGCGGAAAAAACGACATACTTTTTAAAACGACATTAAACGCACAACCTGTATGCCGGACCGAACGGAAACCGACTCTTCGGAGCTTTCTTCCCTTATGAAATCGTGTTGAATGACTTTTTGTATAGTATACATAGGTAGCTAGAAATGAACAATCCGTTCGCTTAACTTACTTTAGGATGAATAAACATTTTCACAACTTCCATTTATAAACCATTGTTTGTTCTTTTAAATGCCGATAAATTTGCAGTGTAATGGCATAAGGTTGCCGATTGTGTGGCGGTGTACGACGCCGATCTTGAGACACCTATCTATCCTCATTGAGTTTATTTCTTAATTAGAAACGCGATATTGTCTCATTTCGTAACTGTCTCAGGGCTGGTGTTTTAGCATCTTATTCGAATATTGTATTAAATTATCGAATCGTTGGAACGTTTTGAAGATAGCAGCATTTCATGATATGTTTAACGATCCATTCCGCATTTAGCCCGATTAATGATGTGTAAAATTATAGAGAGAAATAAACTGCAGAGCATTGCACTAATAATGCAATCACATCCTCTTTACGATAGTTTACAGGTAGCTCGGAAGACAGGTAACATGGCATAGTTAATAGCTAACATGACTTCTCTAAGCGGAGTTTGTACTAAAAATTGTTTCATTAATTCCATTAGTACCTGCTTTCTTCTCTGCTTTGGTCACTTTTACTTTTTCTGACGGAATGAGGAACTGACCACACTATCTTATCGCGTTTTTTTAAACAATTTTTACAGATATAATTAGTTAATCTGTTGAACGGAATTCCATTTCTTGCAATAAAAATGTCTATTGAAATAATGTAATTGGCCAAATTAAAGTTTTGGGTTGATGTAGCTAGGTTGCAAATGATATTAAATATTATTAACCGAATTCCTAAAAGGAGAAGATTATTATAGTTGCTTGTATTTATTAACAAAATCATTTTTAACCATCCACCCAAAGATCACAACCTTTACATCTTTATTGTTATGAGAAATAGGAAGATAAATTTTGACACAAAAAAAGGGTGAGCGAGAGTGAAAGCGAAATATTTGTCTTCAAGTAAGCGAGCGAGTAATTGTATATGAAATTTGATAAAATGTATAGATTTTCGACAGTAGTTAGAGGTTTCTATATACGACATTCCCAACCATTTATTATAAATATACTTATTTGTTACATGCCCTCATTAAGTTTATATATTTTATCTGTCATATTCAATCTATTTTGATTTATCGAGGTTGGCTACAAAATTAAAAGTCCGAAAATCCATACAAATCTATGGATGCCGAATTCTCCTTTTTGTACACTAAACTTGAGATCAGCAACTCCATAATGTATCCCTTAAAACTGCTTCGTCAACTAGCAATTTTGAGGGATGTACAGAATTAAGACAACCTGGTGAACATTATAGTTCAGAAGCAAAAAGACAAACACGCATCTATCGGGTTTTCCAATAGGGACTTGACAACTTTGAATTCAATTTGTGAACGCACCCTTTCACTAATCATCAAACTGTCACTGTCAATTTATTCAGTAAACTTAACATTTTTATCATGGTAAAGTACACGAAGGAACAACGTCTCAAATGGTTTGCATTTTATTTTGAAAAAAAGTTGTCAAGTCCTTATTGGGAAACCCTTTATTAATTACTATTGTATAATAAATGGCACGATTTTTAATATCGTATTTTTCAAAAGTTCATGCAAAAGTACAGAAACGATTTAGAAATATTATAGAGCAAAAATTATTCTAATTAGTAATGCCATTTCGCAGTAACCGGTGTTAAAGATCTACACCAGATTTAGTAAAGATGAATTTTCATTTCATTTTATTCAGTGAAGTGGGATTGTTAACCTATTTTTACTTATAAAGTTCCAACCCCACGTTAAGAATAAAATCTGGTTAGAGCGCACTCAATTTATAGTACAGCAAGAGGAAAAATCTTAAAAGTTTTTATAATTAATTGAAAATTTATGAGAGCAATTATTTCCAAGCTAGAGCAAATCATTTTCGATCTAGCTAGATCGCTCCAGAATATGTTTACACATTAAAACGAAAGATTTCCGGATTTTACACCGTCTGATTTATTATGTGTGACGTTTCGGTCTCTGCTGAGACCTTTATCAAACAGTTTCATAAAAGTCTCAGCACAGACCGAAACATCACATATAATAAGTCAAACAGTGTAAAATCTGGAAATCTTTAATTCTAATTCAAAATGCACTGCGAAAACATTCACTAAACCATATTTACACATATTACTGTTTTGTTTCTATCCTTAAATCCTTAATATAGCTAGAGTTGCGTTATAACGGTCATTGGTTGAAAGGTGTTCGAGACGATGATGCTATTTACGTATATTTTGTTGTACGGACGGATTGAGTGAAAGCAAAAAGCTAAAAGCATTTAGATAAGAGAACGGTTAGTTAAAATACATAAATAGCAGAACTTTGAAGAAATTTGGAATTTTTCAAATTGTATTGTGCTTTTGGTGGGGAGCATGTTGTAATTCAAGAATCTCCAAGCAGTGGTAGCTTGTATTTCAATTACAAAGGATCATATATCTTCGTTCTAATGGCTTTCGAGAGGCAAATAACAAATTGTTCTGTGTAGAACTTGGAGCTTCATTAAATGATCGTCAAATAAACTCCACATACCGAACGAAAAACCATTACCAGGTCACATTGAAACTGCGCTTGTACCTTGGTGGCTAATTACGAATTTGCTATGGCAACTTTTATCTTGAAGCCTTATCGATACAAGAATCAAGGAAGATCTTAACATATGTTTAAAACACCTCACTCGTGATAGTCTATTATTATCACGAGTGAGGTGTATAGTGGAAAATATATTTGATTTAATTTTGAGAAAGTATCGTAAACCCAGAAATAAATTGAACTTGGACGAAAAACAAAAAGGAAACGGCTTTGTAGCAACTATATGCGTCATACATGGCTACATTCTGGCTCAAATTATCGAATTGTATGCGCCAGTACGAATATTTGATGCTGAAATTGCAGGACAGGGAAATCATGGTAGCTGGGCTTGCCGGAAAGAAGTTTATTGACATTGCAATAATATATCAACCACTTAATTGGTTTCTGCATAATAAACATTCGCAATGAAATTAGGGAATATTTCGTTTCAAGACAAGGATTGTCGTGGCAATATCAACGCATTTAGTTCATCGGTTCGCGTGCAATACGAAGTGAACGTTAATCGCATCTTTTAAATTTGTTAAAAAAAAGAAAAGTTCAATCAATTAACACACTTTTACTTGAAGCAAAAATCCCCCAGGTTTTAATAAAAATATGCAAATTGTCTCTGTTACTGCCAGTAACTTCATCAAATTATGCAAAAATGAAACGCATTATATCGAAATACTCGTATTCCCACTAGCTTTTACAAATTTCTTCAGTTTCTGGTATACTTTTCTTTTGTTTTGATTTGCGCATTTCGGAATTGAACTGGGAACGTAAATTATGCAATTTCTTCCCTTTATACATCAAGATAATCCTATTGCTGCGCGCTTTTCTCGAATTTTATGATCGGCGGACGACAACAGCCATAGTATGTTATGACCAGCGTTTCAAACTCCACGATTAGCTGAAGTGTTTGCTCTCTTATCTACTTAATTTCTTTCTCTATCAATCAATTTAATTTAAATTTTTATTAATTTCATCACATTTTTTCATATCACTTAATTTAAAATACAACAAGCAATATAATAGATCGCTCTCGGGTCCAAGGGAATTGCCAGCTGGAGAAACTGCTCCAGCTAGATTGGCTTAAAATATCCCAAAAGTTTTGTAGACATTATCATCTAGTCCAAAGCAGAATTTATCACAATTTCTCTAGATAGAGCAGCTCACTCTATCTAGAAACTCTCTAGATTAAAGATATGATCTATCTTGAGCTAAATTGCTCTAGCTCAAACTAAAACACTACGTAGATGTGGATAGGCACCTTAAGATAAATATTAAACTCTAGAAGAAATCTGAGAGTATATTCTGTTTACTCTTATGGCGTTAAGAAATCATAATCGCAGAAAGTCATCAAGAGTATACAGAAAAACTTATTGTCACTCAAAAACCTCAGTTCTAAGTGACTATCTGTACGTTTTTCTACAAAATAACTATTGAATGCTTTAACCTCGAGCTGATTTTTTTTCATTTCTCCTAATCCTGCAAAAAAAAAGAATTGAATAAAAATTTATATGCTCAAAAAATCATCCATTGACAATTCCTCAGCGCGGATCTGGTAAGAACCGCTGGAAATAAGGAAATCAGTAGCAGAAGAGTAGCATCTGATGTTACGGTGAGGGTTGTTCTTAATTGGTGGGTGGTGTATACGTATCGTACTTCACTGGGATTCCAGGTTTCTGCATTCCACGTCACTGTTGTCCGAGAACAAAAGATTGCCTAAGTCTCACTGTTCAGTATATCATCAATCCATTTAGGAAAAGCACGGTTTATGCCTTGAGTTTGGTTAAGAAACATTTGTGCCAGGCTCTGCTAAACGACTTAGCAATGTCAACAGCAAGCATATAGTCTTCGATAAGTTTTGGGATTAGAAAGTGGCCTGTAGAAGGTCTAAAAAACCATTCTGGTAACACGTTAGAAAGCGTAGCAAAAAACATTATTTTCCTTCCCAACTTAAGTTTGGGGATATTACAACTTCCACTCCGCAAGAAATGCGTGAACTTTTTGTCAAATACTTTTCCTCCGTGTTTACCTTCTCCAACAAAGACCTATCATATGACTTTTTTATCCCACCACAGAATTACATCAGTGAATTGTCCATTAGCGAGAGTGATGTTATCTCCATTATCAATTCCCTAGATCCAAAGACCAGTGGCGGTCCTGATGGGATTCCTAATCTTTTTGTGAAATTTGCCTCTTCGGAGCTCTCGGTGCTACTTTCCCTTTTGTTCAATAAATCACTTGAGGAAGTTAGCTAATGTTGTTCCCATTTTAAACAAAGGAGACACGGAAAATGTCGCCAACTATCGTCCAATTTCTAACTTAAACTAAACGGTAAACTTTTTGAAAGAATAGTCCACAATGTGGTCTGGGAGAAACTTAATCATTTAATATCACCCGTCCAGCATGGATTCGTTAAAGGAAAGTCAACTACCACGAATTTATGTGAATTCACTGACCTTGTAGCACAATCCTTAGATCATCATAACACTGTTCATGCCATATACACTGATTTTTCAAAAGCCTTTGATACTGCTAATAGAAAAATTCTTATTGCAAAACTTGAAAGGTACGGTGTCGTTCGCTCTATCCTGAATTGGTTTGATTCTTACCTCACGGATCGTCGTCTGCGAATAACGTTCAATGGACATTCTTATGCTGAGTTTCTCTCTAACTCTGGTGTTCCCCAGGGATCTATTCTTGGACCACTGCTATTTACTCTCTTCATTAACGATCTGCCCCAATTCCTATCATCAAATTGTCTTTTATACGCGGACGACCTCAAAATGTTCCGTGAAATTTCTTCTTATTCTGACTGCTTGGACCTCCAGACTGACTTGTCTACTTTGTCCAGTTGGTGTTCTAACAATGATATTTGTCTGAACATTGAGAAATGTTTTGCTATGGAGTTTACGTATAAGACTACCTCTCCTGTCCTCCCTTACTCTATTAACGGATCCACCCTTTTAGCAGTATCGACAGTAAAGGATCTAGGAGTGACTTTCGATCGCAAGCTTAAATTCGTCAATCATTATTCTGAGATTACAAAGAAGGCATACAGACTTGCTGGGTTTGTCCTCCGTACGACAGTCCACTTTAACCGTCCAGGAGCAGCAGCCCTGCTATTTTCCACTCTCGTCCGTGGTATCTTAGAATACTGCTTCATCGTGTGGAACCCTCACCATGCTTGCCATATTGCGGCCGTCGAATCCGTTCAGCGTAAATTTACTCGCACCCTTTTCTACATACTAAAAAAGCCTCATATTAGCTACAAAGACAGACTTATAGCACTTCAACTCCAGCCTTTGCATCTACGACGGACTTTTCTTGATGCTTGCTTCCTCTACAAACTTTACAAATACTTGCTTAATACCTACCTCTGCAACGACCTGAATTTCTGGCAGGGAACAGTCTCAACCAGGAATTCAGATATTTTCTATCTTCCTCGAGCTTCATTCGATATTTACTACCACTCCCCAATGTTGAGAATGCAAAGGAATCACGATCAACTTCAACTTGGATCTATAACTACTTCTTTTGTTTTATTTAAAAATAGAGTAAAAACTATAATCTTTAATGTATGAAATCTTATCATGACTGCTCTAATATTTCTGCTTTTGTATAAATGAAAATGTTATCTTTTTGTTCAAAGCGTTGAAATAAATAAATATATGAAAAACTATGTGCACTTGATAATACTCAATTAGAAAATCTCAAACAAAATATTCTTGAACAGAATTGAAAAAGAAAAATCGCAGAACTTAGTAAAAGTATCAATTTTGTAATTTCGGCTGAAATCTACTAAACTGATTTTGTCTTGCTTGCAACGACTCTAACAACTAAAGACTTCGAGCGCTAATGCGGCAAAAAGCTACGTTCAGCTCCCTCAAATTCTTAGATTTAAAATTTTGATCGTATGTTTTTGGTTCTCCGAGAAATGTTTGACCAATTAGGTAAATAAGTGACAATTTAAGTTAACTATTTGTGTCACTAGCCATAATATACAGCTAAAAGAGATGAGGGAATCGTAAAATTTGTGATGCAGTTTTATTCATTTCTCTTGAAAGGTGTTCGTACAAAATTTCAATTTCGTACCTTTTAATTTTTTGGTTATTGAAATTGGTTGCAATCATACTTTTGTATGGGAGGGGGTAGAATAGAGGATTTCAAAACTTTTAATGCAAGTTTGTTTCATATATGTATAATTAAAAATATTTTTAAAAAAATTCAAGTTTATAGGTTTTAATGGTTTATAATAAATTACTTCTCAGAATTGGTAGAAAAAATACTTTTGTGTAGTATGGTATGGTTAATATTTTAGGCTGTTATGTACTTTTTATAAATGGCTTTCCCAAGCATTGATGTTTGTAGCTAAAAAGTTCAATAAAATTTTTTTTGTGGTTTTTATTTATTTTGCATAAAACACTTTGTGCAAGTTAGGGTCGCCCTTCGGTGGATAACAGTTCTGGTTCAAATCATTATTTTTTCTTTATGTATATCAAATGAATGTATGTACGTGCAAAATTTTTAGCCAGAACCTTAAAAAAATGCTCGAAATTTTCGTCATTTTGGCTCCATCCATTGGGGTGTAAATGGATGGAGCCAAAATTTTAAGATTTTTACCAAAATTATGGATCATGTAGCAATACAATCTAAAATTTCAACTTATTATCTGCAGCAGTATTTGGCATTTGTACATAATTGTCTTCAGCATTTCTGAACAACTTTTTTTCAACAATTGAATAGAGTATATTAGTAGCATGTATGAATGAATGAAAACTTAAAACCCTCGAGCCATGTCATACAATTGTCAAAGAATTAAATCGAATGATAGTTGACCCTAAATCAAGCGATATGGGGAAAATTTCCGTGAATGCAATCACATACAAACGCTTACCCGAAAAAATAGAAGCCTTAACAATATGTACGTAGACAGGCATATTAATATCCCCAGCAGGACAGAGATAGCGTAGCTTTAGTAAACTATACAATTGCAGAGTTAGAATCAGACAACATGGCTAACAATAAGTTCACATCATTAAAAACGTTTGACCAAGAAAACTCTTCCAGCAAAACTCAAGTAGAACATCCGTTTATAACACGGGAGTTCTTAGTCAACATTACTCGCACCCAAAACAACCAGAAATTATTCGGTCACGATAACATCTTCAATAACATAATTAAGAAAATTTCCGGAAAAGTGTAATAGATTTTTGTCAACACTTTTAATAGTATGCAACTGCCTTAACAATGGCTATTTTCCGAACAGCTGGGAAATTCCGAGAGGGCTCTAATGGCTTAGGAAATTTTCGTCCAAATCAATGCTTTCGAACAGGAATTCTAGAAAGAATTGTGGAGAATTATTTTGATTCTTTTTGTGAGAAACAGAATATTGTCCCATACCTACAATTAGCCTTCAAAAAATATCATTCTACAGAGCATGTATTACTGAAAATGCACAATGACATCAAACATAAATAGTAAGGTAGCCACTGTAAATAGTAATGTAGCCACTAATCAGCCAGAAGGTACCCTTCAATCTATTCATAATGTTCTATAATTTTTTAAAAATTAAAAAAATATACGTAGAAATAAATAGTGAGCAATCATCATTAATCATCGGTTAACGAAGCTAAGTTTTATAATTTTTTCCAACACGGCTTTCTACACACTGCACTAGAAGACTCTGTGCATTACTGTCATTGAACGACCAGAGAGAAGTACTATCAAAAGTTATGATAGACATGTTAGTTATTGACAACTCTTATATGTAAAACATGTAGTATCAACATTAACCCAGATAAGTCTTCCCTAATCTGTATGGGTATACCTTGGTCACCTCAATCTACGAAAAATTAAAAATTCGTAGATAGAGGGTTGTGCGAAGGTCTAACAACCCTTCCAAAATAAATAATGAAAAAATGTTAAGGAACCTGAAGATCAGGAGGCCAAGGCCCGATTTGGGCTGTAGCGCCATTGTAGAAGAAGTATAAGAATTCCAGAGGTTATGGAAGAAGAAACACAGTACAGCAATGCGAAAGTCTTCATCTATAAATTAACAACTGTTGTATAATAATATTAAGTGCTTGGGCGTACATTTGAATAAACTTTGGAAATGAGACGATCACGTAAAGATCATACTGGCAAAATCAATTAAAGTCAGCAATATTCTTGCCCTATAAATTCGCAACAAACGAAAAATGTGGAAGCCCTGGAGAGGAAAATCCTTACCAATTGTCTTTCACAGAAATATAGAAGCAGAACCAGACTCTATTCCAATAAATATCCATACAAAAAATCATAAATAACACAATGCACGCAATTAACTCTGAAACAAAAATAATAATAAAATAACATATCATTCTAATCCGATTATTTCAAACTTTATGATGATAACTCCAGTAGCTTTGCTGCGGATAAAATTTATGTCTCCAATAATACTAATTAACGATCATATCAAGTAGTTCAAGTCAAAATATGAATGAAATTATGAAATAAGTTGTATGCAATAACATATCAGATACACCACCGTGGTTAAAATTGATAGTCTTCTGTCTCCTAACTTCTACCATATTTTTACTCTTAATTTTTCTTTTCTATCCTTCTTTTCTTACGGACTGCGCAATTAAGTAATATTGTATTGTGTTATAATACTACGATAAAAACAAGTATTTTCACATTTTATATAAATGGGAAGAAAAATAACAATTTACTAACAAAAATAACTATTATGAACTTATTATTATATTATATAAACTAGCAAACGCCCGCGACTTCGTCCGCGTAAAAATAGCAATAATAAGCAATTTTTGAGAGTGTAGTTAGTAATACATTATGTGGGATACATAATCTGCTTACTTCAATGGCTCTTTGGAGAAAATGGTTTGTATTTTGTTGGAATCAGAACCATAAATTATTAAGAATGAAAACATGATACTCCCATTTTTATGGGACAGGCTCGTGATCAAATCAAACCCGTGATTCGAGATCATATACGTGTTGAAAAGCGTTAAGGACATGTGAATAATTGTAGCTGGTCTTATTTAAAAAAAAAAAAACAAATACAATAACATTAAGCTTAAAAACATAACAGGACTACGATTGTGCGTTAAGCCAAATCGTACGATACTATGTACAGATGAAATCGAAATCTTTGCGGCGTTAAGAAATTTTGTATAGGGAGTGGTAGAAGGGGTGACAGCATTGAACTAATTTGTTTCACATCATGCTAGAGTAGCTATAAAAAGGTTTTGTACCAAATTTAAGCTTCAAAAATTGAGTAGGTACTGAGAAACTTAGTGCATTGAATTTAATGAAATTGTGCAATTTGTATGGGAGGTGGTAGAAGGAGAGGGGGGTTTTTGGTGATTTTTCGAGAAACAACTATAACTATCATGCAATTGATATACTTTCAATTTCAGATCTGTATCATTCATACTTTTCAAGAAAATCGAATTATTGTATAGTCGTGGAATGTGTCTCATTGTATGGGAGGGGGAAGAAGGAGGGAAGCTACTCGGTTAAGTTTTTCCCAATATTACTAATAATGCTAATTAAGGATTAAATCCAAATTTTTACCTCGATGAAATTTAAATGTACTGAGAAAATTTGTTTAGAGTATTTCATGAAAAAGTACGTTTTATATGGGAGGTGGTGGAAGGAGAAGGGGGTTTCTGGTGATTTTTTGAAAAACAACTATAATCATCATGCAATTGATATATTTGAAATGTCAGATCAGTAACTTTCAGACTTTTCAAGAAAATCAAATTCTTGCGAAGTCGTGGAACTGTGTCACATTGTATGGGAGGGGGTAGAAGGAGTGAAGCTAATCGATTAATTTTTTCTCGATATTAATAATAATGTTAATTAAGGATTTCATACAACATTTTAGCTCGATGGAAGTTACACGAACTGAGAAATTTGGTGTAAGATAATTCATGAAAAAGTGTAGTTTGTATGGGAGGTGGTGAAAGGAGTGAGGAAACTCAAATAATTTGTAAACCAAAAGACTGTATTTATAATAGAAATAATATATTGCAAATTTCAAATTAATAGCTTTTATGGTTTCCAAGAAAATTTGATTAATATATATTTTGAAAATGAGTCAGTTTGTATGGGAGGGGGTAGAAGGCGTGAAGGGAGTGAAATAAAACCAAGTGCAGATTTCATTCCGATGGACACCTAACAAACTGTGCGAGTTTCATTACAATCGGTTCAGCCGTTTGCGCGTGAAAAGCGGTCGGACAGACAGACAGACAGACAGACAGACAAAAATTTCAAAAATGTGTTTTTATGCTTATTTAGTGCTAAAATAACTCAAAAAACTAACTTATAGCCATTTATAAGCAAATTACAGACAGACACTACAATTATATTACTATGTATAGATTTATCGTATCGTATAAATCTAATAAATTTCTGCTTAAAATAACATTAAATAATAAAATAAGACTGTGCATATGTCTGTAATCGTTCATTACGATTGTGTATTTCTATACCTTTGAATGATTTTACAAAATTTTCGATGAAAGAAATTGTCACCAGCACAGAAGAAAACAGAAATGAGCATCTGGATCCGGAATTGGTTGTCTTTAGTCTTTGTTTTATAATAAAAATTATAATGATGCAGAATAATGGCTTGTATACAAAATAGATTTCAAAATTTGTTTAACGCAGTTTTAATTACGCTCTAAAAAATTTTGAAGCAAAATTTTCGTTTATATTTTACATATTTTAAGTTTGTGATGATTTCTTTTTGTAATTTATCAAAACAAATATCAACGCACAGAAATAATGTAAATTATTTTGAAAAATAGCTGCGAGGCATTTAATTTGTGCAGAAATTATGCAAAAGACTTTGTTTAATTTTCTCATGGTTAGTTTTATTGTGAATGCGCCTTAAAGCCATTTAAAATGAATATGTAGGTCATAGTAATAATTGATTAAATTTTAAGAAAAATATAAATGTTTTTTTTTTTTTTAACTAATTTTAATTTATTTAAAAAAAGAATCATCAATGTAGAAATTATTGATCCACATGAAAGATAGGCACCTGAAGCTTCATTTATAAAGTTCAAGTACTTAAAAATATGAAAAAATTGAATAAAATCTTCATTGTCAACGAAATTATGAATAATCGTCCTCCCAGATACCACTAATTTTACCTCAGCAATTATTCATATCCAAAAAGTTATGAAATCCACATTTTTCTTTGTAAATTTCAGCGCAGTTAAATGCATCATTTTTTTTTGTTTAATAATAAAAAATTTATTTCAACAATATATTTATCTAATCAATTTTTTTCCGTCGTTAACTTGTAAGTGTAGTCTAATTAATCTTCTTGAATTGAAATTTTCATAGACCAATGTCAAAAGCTACTTAGAAGAGTGTCCGATAAATTACTGCAGAATTATTTTTGAATGAATAAACCTAACGCCTAAGGCGTTCGAAATTAAATAAAATCGGACACGAGCCTAATCACGATTTTCACAGTATTATTCCAATTGATTAATTCTTTGTCAGATCAAGGTTTCTTGCGCTCCTATTTTGTTTTGTAAACATATATGAATATGTATTGGTAACAAAATAATAAACTGCAATTGAAAACTAAAGTTTTTTGATTAGTGCAAAAAAACAGTTAAATTACTTTAATGGAAGGTTTTGATTATCGAAAATTTATATGAAGTGATTAAACACCACAAGGTGAAAGTTTTTCAATAATAAATTGTTCATAAACAAGAAAATTGGCTAATACAAAGCTTTCATTGATTTAAAACAATATAATCTTAAGAATTGATTTCACTAAATAGTTTTGCGAGTTACTTTTTTGCTTGTGCTTGTTCCTGAAATCTTAATAGAGAGAAAAAAAACATTTAACTGCTTATTATGTGTTAATTAATTTTAACAGCCTCTGGTTAAAATGAGCTCGTTTTCAAGTTTTCCACAAATAAATCATTCGACAGACAACTGACTTTTTCACTTAATTATTTATGTATAGTTAAATGTTTGAATTATACAATAATTGAGTGCAATGTTAAATGGTTCTGCGCGTTGGTAATTAAATATTTTCTTTGTGTAATAGGTTTTCGGTTATGTCAAAGTCAAGGTTTTAACCTTTAAGCAGATCAACGAATTATTTGAGATTGTTTTTTGTTGGCCTAGAATGATTTATAATTTTATTAATAAATGGTTTTTCATACAATAGAAGAGTTTAAGGATATAACTATAATCTAAATAATCGTTAAAAGTGTAAAATGCGGAAATTAATGTACTGTAGCTACCTTGTAAAATATTATAGCTATGATTTTCAAGATTGAAACATAAAGCACTGCAAAGTATGATAATTATTGTAGATAGATTGCGACTCATAGCGGTCCTAATTACTGCAGTTTGATAAAGGTCTCAGCAGAGACCGAAATGTCACGAATAGTAAAGCGTAACAGTGAAGAATCCGGAAATCTTTTCTTTCATTGTACATATCTTTTACCAGAAAATTAGTTAACATTTTCGACATTTTGGCTCACCCTTAAACCGCCAACCTAAAATTTTTATCAAATTTATAAATCACATAGCTCCACAATCTAACAAAATTTCAGCTTAATATTTGCATTGCAGTTGGAGATAAGGAGGTTTGAAATTTTGAAAAGTACACCATTTTTCGAATGCCACCCACTTCCCGCCGCTACTGTTATCATTAAATGTTATATTTTTCTCATATTACGCTGGTACAGCTTAACATATATTCTCCTTCAATGGCACTACAGCCCAAATCGAGCCTTGGCCTCCTGACCTTCAGGTTCCTTAACATTTTCATTATTTATTGCGGAAGAGTTGTTAGCTCTTCGCACAACCCTCTATCTACGAATTTTTCATTTTCATAGATTGAGGTACCCAAGGTATATTCAAGCAGGTAGTGTGCTAAAATTATGCGTCGACCGGGATTTGAACTCACGACCTTCGCATTGTAAGCCGAACACGCTACCCACTAGACTACACCCTAGCTTTTAACATACATATATTACATGTTTAATTATATAGCTTAAGAGATAATCGAGATGTTAATTTTGAACTGATTTTCTTTGCACCCCTTACAACTATAACCTTTTTTCTAAGTTGATTATGGTGGACCTATGTGCCACCAAATGGTTCTAAAATATGATTTTTGTATTTCGAAGATATAATCACTTGAAAAAATATTAATTCGGCAGACAATTTGCTTATAGCCTCTTCTTTTCAGACCGCAATGATACAAAAATGTAATTATTTTTAACGTTTGTCCTACAAACCCCTCCATATTTGTATCGATTTATAGTTTTCTAGCTAGAACTAGGTGGTTGGATGGGTATAGACAGGGTAGGCATCTGATCGGCGTCATTAGGCGACGCCCAGTGTTGTAACTGTCATATACACATCAATTGTGCTCATCATACCTCCTCGTGGTAGCCACCGGATCCTGGTCTTGTCCATCCGGACTTGACTTGCTGAACTGATGGGCGCGAGTGCTAATGAAACAGAAAAATTCTAGCACTATAATAATATGGCCCTCCAAATTGGGGGTTGGGCGATGTGTTAACAACTCATCCTCGGAAAAAACACACCCGTTTCGAAACCTGAAGCAACGCCTCGGACTGGATTGATTCAACGGCAACGACCACGCAAACGAAAAATGGACTATTCCTTCGGATCTTGGAACGTGCGATCCCTGTACAGAGCAGGAGCAGTGAGAGAGCTTCTGGAACAGGCAGTCAAATACAATATAAACATAATTGCACTCCAAGAAACTAAATTATTAGGTAACGAGATTAATGACTTAAGATCGCACACAATTTTCAAAGGTGGGAAATCATCGGGAAGCCGGGAATTTGGAGTTGCGTTTATCGTCGACAAGAAGTTTAAACACCAAGTTACCAACTTCAAATCCGTCAATGAACGATTGTGTGCAATCCGCATCAAAACAAGTTTTTTTAATGTTTGGCTTATTAATGTCCACGCCCCAACGGAAGACAAAGACGACGAAGTTAAAGACGATTTCTACAGCACCTTAGAATCAACATTCGACTCCCTTCCGTCGAATGATATTAAAATAGTATTAGGTGACTTTAACGCGAAAGTGGGCAAAGAAGAAGCATACATAGGGACAATTGGAAGGCATAGTCTCCATGATATTAGTAACGACAACGGCCAGAGGCTGACTGATTTCGCCAGCAGCAAAAACCTTATTGTAAGCTCGACATGCTTCTCGCATCGTGACATTCATAAGAGAACGTGGGCTTCACCCGACGGAAGAACATTCAATCAAATAGACCATGTTCTAATAGAGAAAAGGACGGCCTCCTGCATTCTCGACGTGCGTACATGTCGAGGGGCTAATTGCGACACAGACCACTATTTGGTAAAGACCAAGTTTCGATGTCGAATCGCAAACCGAGGACACTCAAAAATACAACCGGTTCCTAAATTCGACATAGGGAAACTCAAAAACGAGAAAATAGTTGCGAAATATGCGTTAGCCTTGGAGAGGCACTTCGCGACAATGCTGAATACCACTTTCAGCATGCCAATAGAAGAAATGTGGCAAAAAATCAAAGATGGCATTACATCTGTCGCAGAGGAGGTGATAGGACAACAACCCCGGCGCAAAAGAAATGATTGGTTCAACAAAGAATGCCAAGATGCCTTAGAACGAAAAAATGAAGCTTACAAAATATTAACGGAACGGCCGACACGAGCCAAACAAGACAAGTACAAGGATCTTAGACGATTTGCAAACAAAATATGCAGACAAAAAAAACGGAAGTACAATAATGACGAAATTAAAAACATGGACGAACAATTTAAATTACACAACACAAGAGCCGCGTATTCCCTTGTCAAAAGGATGAAAGAAGGTTACAAACCGAAAACGACCCTATGCAAGGATGCGGAAGGGAACATTATAAGTAACGCGGAAGATATAAAACTAAGATGGGCACAATATTTTGAACACCTTCTTAACCCGAGCCCATCACCTACACGAACAGCAGCAGCAGATACAATAGCAGGTATAACTGATGTAACAGCTGATGAAGGATCCGCTTTGAGTCCTCCCACACTCGAAGAAGTCAAAACAGCCCTAAGGAACCACCCAAACAACAAAGCGCCGGGCACTGATCAAATCCCAGCTGAACTTCTGAAAGCCGGCGACACCTGCATAGCGCATCTCCTACATAGATTAGTCGCGGACATATGGACGCAGGAAATACTTCCTGAAGATTGGCGCAAGAGCATCATATGTCCAATTTATAAAAAAGGTGACAAACTCTGCTGCGAAAACTACCGAGGAATATCTCTGTTGTGTACGTCTTATAAGATTTTGACGAAAATTCTAGAAAAGAGAATTAAGCCCTATGCTGACAAAGTAATTGGTGAATACCAAGGCGGATTTAGAGCTGGACGCTCGACCACGGACCAGATATTCTCAGTTAAACAGGTGCTGGAAAAGTGCTGGGAATATAATATTGATGTGCACCAGATATTTGTTGACTTCAAACAAGCATACGACAGTATCGACAGACGCGTACTGTATAAAATCATGTTGGAGTTTGGAGTCCCACCGAAACTCGTTCGACTGACAAGAATGACAATGACTGAGTCTTTGTCACAAGTCAGAGTAGAAAACGATCTGACTTCCAGTTTTAAAACAGACAATGGCCTTAAACAAGGTGACGGCCTCGCACCAACGCTTTTCAACTTAACACTCGAATATGTTGTTCGGAAACTTCCCGTTGACACCAAGGGAACACAATGCTTCAAATCCACACAACTCGTAGCATATGCCGACGACATAGATATCCTTGCAAGATCTCTGGAGAGTGCTAAGGAAGTATTTGTAAACCTTGACTCGGTAGCAAGGGAAGTTGGACTACGCATTAATGAAAACAAAACAAAAATTATGACGCAAACTAGGAAAAAGACGTCAATCAGACAAAATATTACAGTAGGAGACTATAACCTAGAAAACGTAGACAACTTCATATATCTAGGGGCAAATCTATCGAAGGATGGAAGCGAACCCATCGAAATTAAAAGAAGGATAATGATGGCAAACAAGACTTATTATTCGGTACTTCCAATAATCAAAAACAAGAACGTGCACAGGAAAACAAAACTTAAGCTATACAAAACAATCATAAGACCTGTGCTATGCTATGGCAGCGAAACGTGGACATTAACTCAGGCGTCCGAAAAACGACTTAACGCCTTTGAAAGGAAGGTTCTCAGAAGAATCCTCGGACCTGTGAGGGAAGACTCGATCTGGAGAATACGATACAATAGAGAATTGTATGCCATCTTCGACAATCCAGAAGTGTCAACCCCCATAAAATTTAACAAGTTACAATGGGCTGGTCATATGGAGCGGATGGACGACAGAAGAATTCCCAAACGCACACTAAAAGGGCCTAAAGTCGAGACCGGTCGGAAAACCACGAAAGCGCTGGGAGGATTCGATTGACGCAGACAGCAAATCACTGCTAAGATTTTCAAACTGGAGGACGCGGTCACTGAACCGAGATGGATGGAGGCAAAGCATTCAGGAGGCCAAAGTCCGATTTGGGCTGTAGCGCCATCGTAAGTAAGTAAGTAAGCTAGAACCATGATTGAAATGTTCGAATTCATAGTTTCCGGTTGTAGCGCTCCTCGCCTTCCCTTAAAAACTGCAACCCACAATATTGGTATCAGCCCAATCAGCACCCATCTACAATCTATCCAAAAATGAACTTACTATCATCAGGGATTTGCGAGTTAATGTTCGCTGATCAAACACGTACAGGAAAAAGATTTCTTTTGTTGCATTTTTTGGCTCATTTAGTCATGAAACGCAAAAAAAAAAAACAAATTCCAAGCAGAACATTTCTTTCCCAGGTCAATCACAATACTTTATTATTAGAATAATAAAATAAAATTGAAAATTGAAGAAAATATGGAAATATGTAAAAAGAAAGATATACGGTAACATTTTTTTATTTGGAATACTTTTTTATTGGATTACAATCAATCTTAATTGTAGTCCTTTATCACAAAAAAAAAAAAAAATTAAATCCATTATCTCGAAAATCACAGCCCTACAAAGAAAGTGATAACGAGAAAAAAAATCCTTCCGACAGCACTAAAAATTTTCGTCGAGATTTTGTTTGACTCGATTGATAATTTGTCGAGTTGTACTACAATATAAATAAAAGCCATTCGACAACATAAAAAAAACAATTAAGTTTTTCTATTCTACCAAACAGATTTCGCTCTACATACTCTCGGCAGAAAAAATTTGCGTACATACCCAACACATCCGATATACATATTTAAAGGAATAAGCGCTTTTGAAAATGCACTACAGCCTAAACCAATGATCCAAAATAAATAAACCAAATGGCATTGGAAAGGTATTTTCATGATGATGTGCCTTTTCCAGGTCTTTAACTATTCCAGTTCTGAATTTCTGCTCAAATACGATGGCAGGGTATAAGGGGAATTGCAAACTCGTTCCATACTCCAATCAGATTACGACATCCGACAGGCATACAAGAACGTCAGGCCAGAGCGAGACGAAAACTTAAAGCGCAAACGCCATTCAGTAATACCGTCTACCGATCTTTCATTCCAAAGAGTGATATCGTGCATTCGCAAAGCACACAAGATGTTGAAGAAGAGCAGGACACTACGCAATATTGTTCATGCGTTCTGTACTCAAATGATTTTTTATATATATGTACAGCGAAAGCGCAGTGACTGACATCAAGAGTTGGACATTTATTGTTAGCATATAACATTTTCTTTTCAGTTGTACGATTGTTGATGATGCCTTCGCGTCTTTTTTCACTCAAAAAAAAATCATTTTGGCCCCAAGCACTACGCCACGGAGGCCTGAAATATGACATAAGAGTCTTGATTTTAAATTTCTAAGTGCAAATAAGATTTTAAATTAGCTATACTGAAGCATTTTTTTCATCAGTTTCAAAGTCTTCTAATTTTTCCCCGCTTTACGCTTTCATATATGTACATTTTAATATTGCATTTCCGCTGAAGTAAGCTTTCCGCTTCAATAGAAGTAATTTGAAGCGTATTTTCACAGCCACTTTTAATCGTATATTTTCTACTACAATGGCACTACAGCTCAAATGGGGCCTTGGCCTCCAGACCTTTAGGTTCCTTAAAATTTTTCACAACCTTCTATTTTCGAATTTTTCATTTTTCGTAGATTGAGGTGACCAAATAGGCAGTTTGAATTCACGACCTTCGCTTTGTAGACCAACACGCTACCCACTAGGCTATACCCTAGCTAGCGTATATTTTACGTTGAGCAAAAAGTGTGATTTAGAGCTCATGAGTGCTCAACGAATAAGCAAGTGACTTTTTTTCAAATTGTGAAGTC
Source organism: Chorisops tibialis (assembly GCA_963669355.1). NCBI lineage: Eukaryota > Metazoa > Arthropoda > Insecta > Diptera > Stratiomyidae > Chorisops > Chorisops tibialis. The sequence continues at coordinate 297,142,351 of OY770263.1, forward strand.
GATTTTAACCTGGAATTTTAGATCGCAAAACAGACGATTAAACGTCACAGTCATCTTCACCTAACCTTTACGTCGGTCAAAAGCGTTTCCCCGCACGGAGGTTAGCTGCATGAGGAAGACTCTGCCAAATCATGCGAGTATCTTTGGAGACTTTAGCGCCTCCACGGACTCGAGCTATTGCAGGGAAGTAAGCGCTGGTCCAGAAAGCTACGGCGATTCCAATAACTGCTTTTGGAGCGTGGCGACTCCACGAACCTGAGCTGTTCGATCAGTAACAAAGTCATGTGTGAACTTAGACTGATGTGAGGTTGCCCTCACGGAAGTTCTCACCAAGGAGATTAAACTCGTTAAGAATTTTTGGCAGCCCTGTACCAGGTTATATCGATTATATCTCAATGGGGGGATGCAGGAGATGTAACAACTGAAAGATGGTGGCTCAACGATACGTATAATAAGTAGCAAACTGAAGGATGCAAAAAGCAGGGGTTCGGACTAGTAGTAAATGAAACGATGCGAAAATTGATGCAAAAACAATAAGCATACAGTTGCAAACTGAAGGAGGTGAGAGGCAGGGCTCGATATAGCCGGGGCGGCCCAGTTACTGACGGATAGATATAATGAGGAAATTGATGTAAAGTGGGTGACAAAGTTGCAAGCGGAAGGATGCGAGAGGCAGGGGCTCGGTATAGCCGGGGCGGTCCAGTAGCAGATGGAAGGATGTAATGATGTAATTGATGTAAATCCAATGGGTGATAATAGTAGGAAACTGAAGGATGCGAAAAACAGAAGATAAATATAGCCGGGACGGTTTAGTAGCAAACGCCAGGATATGAAATCAGCTGATATTGGTAAGGTGATAAGAATTGTTGATAATTAGTCTAACTGAAGTGTGTGAAAAGCAGCGATTATGTATAGTCAGAACGGCTTAGTAACGACTGAAGGAAGTTAATTTGAAGCAAGAAGTCATAAGCTATTAGATGAATTGATGGTTAATGGTCAATAAGCGGAAAAGTAGCAAATAAAGTAAACAGCTGATGATCATACGTATAGAGAACAGGAATTGAGACTTATCGATGTGACGTGGTACGGGCAAATCAATACATCCATGGATGAGGTGCCTTCGGGGTACACGTAGTGGTTGCTGGTTTACCACCTACATCGCGGGTAGAGCGTACTCCGTTTGTACTTGGACAGTATTTCGGTGTTCTTGGTATGACTAATGCAAACCTTGTGCTTGACCTGGAGCTGCATATCAACCGGGTTCCATGATCCAAAGATTGGGAAAGGTGTTAGATTGGCCTTGCACTTACCAGTGTGAACGCTGAGCACACAACGAAGCATAGACTGGTATCATCCATTGTGATACATGGGTTGTCCTTACAACTATCGTTAAGCACAATGGATGTAGACGTTAATGATTGTCGCCACAATAACAATCCGTGTTACTAAAGACAACCATGAACTTGCGGCTAATGTCGGGCTGTACATGTAAATCGAATCAGTTATGGTATCTATAGACTTATTCAGCCATGTAGGTGCAACAGATGTCAAAACTAAACTTACACTTTTTAATTCCTGGGAATTCAATATGAAAAATCCGTCTAAACAGTGTGCCGAAATTGTTCGCGATCACAATAGTTCCCATTTATTTCACATTATGGGAAACTAAAAATTGAAAAATATGGTTTGGTGAATGTTATTTAGTGCATTGTAAATGGAAAGAAAGTTTCCTTCAATAATTATTTATTATAGTAGTTCATGACATTTAAGTTTCAACTAAAACCACTTTGTTAAATAGATTTTATTCCATACATTTTTATTCTGTACATTATTTAATTCAGATTTCAAAATGTAGAGCAAGAAATCTGTGGACTTAACGATAGTTTATATTTAATACAAAAGATTTCCTCCTTGAAAATATATTTTTAAGTTTGTCACCCTATATTTGAAGCATAACATAACCTTGATTAAAACCTAGAGATATTTCATGGTGCCAATCTGATTTAGTAAAACGCAAACTTTGTCGACTTGAAATAGGTAGAACAACTCTTTAGTATTTCAGTTCCACTCCATTAGCCAATTATTTTAAATCAAAAGAACTGATAATAAAAGCCCAATCCATTGAGTTGTGTTTTATGATTCCGCGTATTTTCTATTAATCTATGCCCCCAAATGAAAGAATATCAATTTCACACTTGTTTAAAATAATAAAAAATATAACCATAAAGGCGACAAACATGTTTTCTATTCTCAAAACTGTCAGTACGTAGATTTCTGGCTTCAAATCATAGCCTTCAAAATTTTTAACATGCACACAGTGTCGTTATTATGCTTGTCGAATTCAAGGTGTTCTTAATAGTTAACCTCTGGTCAATAAACTAATCATGAAGCAAACAAAAACACATGGCATTAAATATTATGTGTAACCATGACAAAATCGAGCATAAGAGTGATAATGCCATAAAAAATTTCTTATTTCTGTTCGCATACCGCCTGTCCAAATAGACGTTCATTTCAAAATGGTCAAGAGGTCATCCGCTAATTCTACATTTAAAGTCTTAATTTCAGTATTGAACCCTCATCAATCATCGCCTAGATTATGTCATTATTTTAAAAAAAAATCTACCGAAAAAATTTTCAACGGTTTAAATTCTTTTAAAATATTTGTCTAATCCAAATTTGGTAAGTTCGAGGGCAATAAATTTTTAACACTATAAATTTTTAATTCGTTTCGCATAGCATAAAGATTTGCGTTAAATGTTATAACTCCATTGACTGAAACTATTAATATCTTAGATGGGCTTCAATTGCGATTTTATTATTTTTTCTATCCTATAATCTAATTAGCGTCTAGGTGTTTAGTGAAAATAAATAATAATAAAAAAAATATATAAATATATACGACTATCAAGTGAGCTGGTTGACATCCAGGTGATAAATCGAAAATCGGATTACCTTGTTTCTGAAGAATTTCGTGCGTTACTCCAAGAATAATCCCACATTAATTTCAGTGTATAGTGTTACACTACGACGATGTTTCCCATGCACTTATAAATCCGTAAAGATAATCGCATTAATGTCGAAATGCGTACACATACGGTGTGGCGGCGATGCGATTACAAATAAAATAACACATGCGATTATACTTGCCGTATGAAGGAGTGACAACGATTTTCAACAATTGCAATCTTGTATATGCGCATACAGCAATAGTTATGTTATGAAATCCGAAAGCTGATGTTTTTATGTATGTGCGTTTTAAAATAAATATTATTTTTTACGCGCCTACTATATTTCGCATAATTAAAATATAAAATGCAAAATAGGTTGTGAGGTGAGGCCGTACCCTTACCTATATAAATAAAACTTAACAATTACAGTACAGCTAATTGGAGTGCAATTGACCTGTTTTTATCAAATTGGAATTAAAATTATTTTAGTTTTAGTTAATTATTTTACAGATGGATGAAGAAAGTGCTTTATTAGATTTGAAATATGCCGAGCAAAAGTAATTTTTGTTATAATTTTAGCTCATAAACCTAGAAGAGGATATCTATTTCTACAAATTTAATTACTTATTAAACTTAATATAATTATGATTGGGCGTAAAGCATATTGGACATCTTCTAATTCTACAATGGCACTACGGCACAACTACGTCGACCGGGATTTGAACTCACGACCTTGGCTTTGCAAGACCAACACACTACCCACTAGGCTATACCCTAGCTGGACATAGTTTTCCTGAAATTGGCGCACTTGTATGGGAGGTGGCAGACGAAGTGAAGGGTTTAAAATGATTTTGAAACTGCTTATCAACATCTGTATCACCATGCTTTGTTTCAATTTCAAGATCAATAGTTCTCAACTAGTCGAAGGAGAAATTTTTTTCTTGAATTTACAATATAGATATTTGTACGGGAGACGGTAGAACGAGTGAAGCGAAGCTGATAATTTTTTTTTTAAACAATTATTACTATTTTCAAGGGACAAATTCTGGCAAAATTTGAAGTTTGTACTTTTCTAGTTTCAATGGAAATCGATATACTGCATTTGCCAAAATTATGCATTTGTATGGGAGAAGGAGTATACGCATCAAAACAAAATTTTTCGTCATCAATCATATTTCTATTGTTATACTTTCCACAAAACAGTTTCGAAGAAAAATATTTTAATCGAAATTTCAAAATCTCGTGAAATTTGTATGGCAAGGGGTAAAAGAAGTGAGGTGAAGCTGATAGGATTTTTCAAAACTGATTGGAATTATAATAAAATGAATTCTTGCAAAAATTCGCTTTTTCCGCCACGCTAGTTTCAATCAAAACCGAAAAAATTAATTTTCCAAAATTGGAAGGGGCAGAAGAAGTGAGGAGATTGGATCAATATTTTGTGAAGTTAATGATAAATACATCAATATACCTTGACCCAAATTTCGGTAGTTCGAGAGCTTCACTAGTTCCGAAAACAAATCAATTTTTTAAAATTACGAAATTTCATGAAGTTTTTATGGGAGGGGGTAGAAGGAGTAGGAGGATGTAGCCCGTTCACGGACTTAAGCTTTCGTTTTCGCTAAAAATGATACACAACAAGTTTCAACACGATAGCTCAAAGCGTTTGAGAGTTATGTTGGAGACCGACGGACGGACAGACGGATGAACAGACGGTCACTCGAAATCGAGGTTTTTTAGCGACAGCAAATATTTCTGTACACTTAGCGGCTCTGTGCGATCATTATTTCTTAGCGTTACTGTACAAACTCACATTGTGTGCATTTAACAAAAAACTCACAAGACTCAAAGTTATAAAAATAATTGCCAAAAATATATCAATATTCCAAAACTTTATTCATTTCAATCTACATAATTTAAAGTCATACAAATCAAGAATGACCCAATAAATTTTTAGTACCTTACGTTATATGAAATAATGAAATTTTTATGATCGTGGGAATTTTAGGGATTCGGTTTTTGACAAATTTTCACTAATTGAGATTTAAAACCGTTGAGTTTCATGAAGTCTGTCTGTATGTCGCGACGATAGATCGAGTAAGCCTGAACAAAAATGGGATGGAAGCAGTTTTTTTGCTTATTGATTTTGGAAACGATCGCTAACTGGAAGCGAAAGCTATCAGCTGTTACTACGCATATGGCAAACTGATATATCTGGACAGTCAAGCTCTAGTTTAGTGTATATTTCGTTTAGGGTTTTTTGGCCCATAAGGAAAAGTTCTCAAAATTTAAAGCTGAACAATTACTCAAATAAATGGGCTAGCAGAAAATCCCCAAAAACTGAAAAGAAATCTTAGACACATATCCGATTTTTATAGAGTGCATACAATAAACATCGTCTTATAAATCACAAATCGAAAAAAATCTTCGATCATTAAAAGTAAATTGCACAATATAATTAATATTACGAAAAATTAATTTCAATTGCTAAGTTCCTTCCGCTGCTCATTTACTTACCAAAAATCGGATGTATCTCTCTATACATATATACCTATATAATCAATGTTTTGCACTCTCATTTAAATTTTTCTTGCATCTTAGATAATAGCTACTTGCAACCTGATTGAAATTTTACGTAATAAAATTTCCCCGTTTAACGAATCTCAGTAATTCAATTCTTTCCGTCAGCATCACTAAAAGAACTCGACAAGGTTCATAATTATATACGTTACATAATCCAAAATACTACACCCTTTCACAGTTTTGAAAAAGTTAGTATGCACGTAAGTATAATGGTTTTTCTTATAGTTAAATTAAAAAAAAAACCAACAACAATAGCTTCAACTAAGGAGCCAGGAAATCCAAGAAAAAAGAAGAAAAAAAACAGCATACTCGTATATGTATCTTAGATGATTCGATTAAACTGAATTTTCCGCTTTCTTGAAAGCCATTTTGAAGCCGCGAAGTAATGTTTGCTCTTAATATGGCTGTGTATTACGTGGTGTTTGGTTTTTTCCTGACTCTAAATTCAAATCATTCGCTAAGCATGAGTCTTATTATTATTGTAGAGCGTAATAAACGTAGCAATACCTGGCGATATCTAACAATATCGAGCGCGATACCTGGTGTCTAGCAGCAGCGTAATAACAGCAGGTCCTATTGTTAAAATAGTCTAATCGATTCAATTTACCGTTTTACCGAAAGGTAAAGTACCTACGTCGGATTCGACGCAAGTACAAAAGTATCTTTTTGTTTATTATAGATATATGGATATATGTAAGTCGATATCCAAAAGACAGCCAAATTGGCTCGATCGCGCAGTATCGGTATGCTAATCGCAATCGCGCACAAGACACACCTTCTACGGATTAAGCCAATTTCGTATGCAGACATTCCTCTGATTGCACTTGACAGTAAATTGAGTTTTAAGTGTTTAAAGAGAGGTGCCTTCATTTTGCAATTCACTCGACTAAGCGACTTAAGTTTTGTCGATACAAAACGATTCGAACAATCGACTTGTTTTTATTTATCGTATCTGTGGCACCTTGTATACTAAATGTACGTCGAGATTTTGAAATGCGAATAATTGACGCTTTCATTTTGGAACAATGCTATATTTGCTCTCTCAGTGATTTTTTTTTTATTTCGTGCATTTTTGCAGAAAATAAATCGACCTTATTTATGAGCAGATAGAAAGAAATGTGTTGATCTCTCTAGTTAGTTAATGGTTTTTACAGAGTTTTTATCTAGCATGGGTTTTTGTCAATTTATTGAGCTTCCTATTTGGATTATCGGCTTATGAGATTATAATTGATTTGATCATTAGATCAAAACCGATTCGTAGATACCTTCAGATATATTTTAGTAATTAACTCTTAGGAAATAATCGTAGATCAATTTGAAACTTAAGCATACAAGTGCATTAGTTTTTTGTACCTAAAATACGATCAAAATAGATGATCTGTGTATTGTTCAACTTCTTGTAGTGAGCTGACTAATGCAGAGCGTCATGTTTTTTTTACAGAATGAATAGGCAATTTCGGCCTTTTATGTGCAATGCACAAACACAGTCATAGAGGGAAGGAATGGGATTGGGAAGGTAGGGGAAGGAGAGTGAGATCTACCGTATTGAGTGGAGAAGCTGGTATATTTTTCAGTTGTCCTGGCTGTTACTGACAAATATTTGCAGATGTTATGGGGGGACTGAATGATAAAAAGCGAACAGAAACCATCTTACTGGGCATATAGACCTTCTTGAAGTGGAACTGTTTCACTTTTACACTGTTTGCCCATTTTATTTCGAATTTTTTATCGCCAGTAGCAACTGAAAATTCGTGCTTAAAAAAATCCACAGTCTGGAGTAGGAATCGAACACACGACCTATTAACTGTGAAGCAAGCACGATGCACACTACGCCACGAAAGCCGTAAGATATTAATCGACTCGACTCGACTTTCATTGTGCAAAAAATTGGTTTCCACGTTTTTATATTCGAGTTCATCTATGAAATCAGTCATCTCATATAATCATTTAAAAACTTCGGCCAACAATTTGTTCTTAGCTTTCCTTCCCCACCGTATTTTCGGACCCCAATGGCTAAAAGAATTAAATTATTTTAGTGTTTGTCTAACAGCCCGCTTTAAATGTATGTAAATTTCCAGCTTCCTAAATAAAACCACGGATGAGATATTCGAATTAGTATGTTTCGGTTCTAGCGCTCCCCCGCCTCCCGTTTAACCCCAAAACCCCCTGAGATCAGCACCCATCTACAATTCATCCCAAACTCTCTATCTTTAAGGGTTTAGGAGTTGATGCGCGCTGAGAGTACACGGACGGCGTACAAACAAACGGAGTTTGGTTTTGCATTCTTAGGCTAATTTAGCCATGAAACGCGAAAAAACAAATTTCGGAGTAGTATTAAAATTGGGATATTCTCCAAAATTGAATCAACAATAAATGACTACGACTTGAATTACATACGTGTACGCACAGCAACGTGTAACTTGACGCTCAAAAAAAAAAACAATGTACATAATATTTATGCAACACAAGTATCCATCCTTTCGAAATTTCGCAATTCCAAAAAAAATTATTTTAAGTTCAAATTGAAGAAGTTTATCGAAAATATTTTGTTAATTTAGTAGAATTTCAAAATTGTTTTGACTCAAGCAAAAAATGACACTTAAATAGAAAGTTTATTTTACATAAGCAAAACACAATATGCATTGATTGTCTAAAAGGACACTTTTCGGCGTGCGTTTGCATATAAAATAATGCCATCTCGAAAATGTTAAAAAGAATGACTAAATTTATTTCGATATACGATTATATGGATATGAGAAAGTTAATTTATTCAATTTATTTGAAGCGTACTTCTCTTCGGGACAAGCAGGAACTACTCGTCTCAATTTCAAAATAAGTGTCCGCATGCCAAATATATCGAATCTTTTGTACACATCACGTAGCACTCCGGGACAATATTTTTATCTTACGAAAGCTGAATTAAACTTGTGACTAAATTAGTCGCCTAGTCAACTCATACTATATGTTCGACAGCATTTTTTTTTCTAATTTTTCCTTTAATAGGTAATAGCTCTCTCATCAAAAGTCATATCTCCTTCACGATCGTTATACCCATATTATAACGTCTTCACTTTCTGCAAGATCAGGCTTTGCGATCTTTAAAACGGTCTGACCTCTTAGCGTAACCTATTAAAGTTCTCACTATGTTTTTACTGATAGTTAGCTATGTCAGATCCCAACAATATGTTTATAGCTAAGCCAAGTATTTACGTACTTGATACCCTAAAGTAAGAGCAATCGTGAAGTAAATCCGGAATGCAAATAAAATACTTAAGTACGGACAGATCTACCATTTAGACATAACATTTTTTTAAAACTAAACTGGTAAAGCCAAAGAAGAAGAAAATGGTGAAGAAAAAGCAACTTTCTCTTCGCGAAGACCATCGAGTAAAAACCGTCTGTCCTTTAACCAATTTCAGCCCAATGCACTTTGCTGCAATTTTCTGGTACACTTTTACCTCGAATTTTCATCCCTATTGACCATAAAATGCAATTGATCGCTCCGCATGCACGATCATTTTGACCCACGATTTTCTGATCGGAAAAGTGATGTTCGATTCACGATCTTGCTCCGTGGTCATTGTGAAAGTATCTATCTTTCTAAGATGTTAATTTTTATGCTGTTCCTTTGATGGGTACTTACCGGTCGATTGATTTGTTGACTCTTTGGTTACGGGTGATGTCGATGACGTTGATACTGGTCGATTGGCTTCCGAATCTTTTGAACTTATAGCACCTGAAAAATATATTGAAAAAAGAAAAATTAATTTCAATCGTATTATGGAAAACTTAAGTCTGTTGTACAATAATATTATTCTCAACAACGCATCTTGCATAATTTCCCATACTCTAGATACGTCTCCAATTTTGGATTATAAGGTGCTTAGACATATCCGAGAAATGTATTCTTCTGGGACTTGATACGGTTATTCAGGTATTTCTCAATTTCAGTATATCGTAGCCAGATTGCTCCAATTCAGGCCGCTTGTATGCTGACATGTTAAAATGGCTTCGAAACTTGTCTGGTTGACTTACTTGCCTGGAGCAAAACTATACACTTTTCGTATTACGTAGCAACGTATACCATTTAGAGGATAGTAAAACATTTCGCAGCATACTAGCCATATAAGTTATCTGATTCGAGAGCAAAGTTTAGTTCTTCAACGAAACTTAACTACACTGCAAGCAAAAATTTGCATGAGAACTGAAAATCTATTGGTGCAATTAAGAGTGGAATTCTGTGCAACAATTTATTAATATTTACGACGGTGCGATTTTTAAGTGGTACTCTCAATACATTTCATGTATAAATTGACTTAAGTTTTTACGGGTTGAGACTTTCGGAATAATTTAGTTGTTAAAAGATGTAAATCTCAAGATTATATTAATTAACAAAGAGAAATATTGCTCTTTAGCAGAACACCTTAGTTTTATGCAGTTGGACCGATTGAGAGTGTGTTCATTTTTATAGGTTTTAATGGGATTCGGTTAATATCAACAACATTGGTGTCTTGCAAAGTTATAGTACAAATTTAGAATATAGCTCATTTAAAATGTGGTGATTTTTTACCACTTTAGATCCAATTTTTCTCATACCTAGAGACCTGACTCCGAAACTGATGATTGAACTTTCTCACATTTATTCACCTGGTAGAAAAAAATTGAATCAAAATTTGAATTATGGTCGCCAAATTTCTATTGCTACAAAAAGAAAATAGTGATGGAACAAGCCAAAATCTTGCGAAAACTTGAGACTAATGTTCCACTACCATCTTGTCCCAAAATTTTCAAATTTAAAAACTTTCCAAAGAGTACTCTGCCATCGCAACTTTCATAAAAAATTGCAAAACTAAAATCCTGACCCATCCCTTGGCAATCTCTATTGCAATTTCAAAAGTTAAAAATTTGACCTAAAGTGCTTTGAGCCTTAAGCTTGCCAAATTGTTCTATAGCATAAAAATTACAACCTTCTTAAAAAAAATGATAACTTGACCTAGGATGCTTCGCCACCATCCACTTGCTAACTAATTGAAAAGGTAATAATGTAATTAAGAATTTCTGACAGGATACTCCATCACCATCATCAACTCGTAATCTAAGAAAAGTGTTTTAGTAACAAATAAATACTTCATCCACTTTGTCATCGACCCTTTCAACCTTCTTCATAATTGCAAAAGGAGGAAGCTCAATTGGGGCCTCCACAATTGGTATCAGCCACACATAATCTCTTTCTTCAAAACTGAAACAAAATCGGAAAAATTACCTAAGGCACTTTATCACCATCATCTCGTAACTATTTTGAAAGTGGCAAAATTGTAATGAGATTGCGAGATCATAACTGAAGTTTTTAAGATATAAGTAAAGTTTTTACTAATTGCAATTTTTAAGGACGTCGTTAAGAAATATCGACTAGTCAACAAAGCAATTTTGAAACGTATTTTACGCTGGCAGAGCGAATTCCTACAGAAATAAAATTAATTAAGATGGAATTGCAATTTATTAGTAGCCAAACTTTTTATTATACTGTCGAAGAAATCTGAGAGTAAATTGTATTTGCTCTAAACTTTGTAACGCTCAGAAAAACTGTTTGCACAGAATTGCCAAGGGTACATAAATATTTGTTTTCGCTCAAAAACTAAGCAGATTATTTGAAAATCGACCCCTGCCTCACCGGGTCAGTGAATGGTTTAAGAGTCATTGATTCTAAAAGTGATGACAAAACATTCAATAGTGAACTGGGGGCTTCAATGTATGTATTGTAACATTATGTAGAAACAATTAGGCGAATATGTATGAAAGTAAATGATTGTGAGTATTTGGAGTCACTGGTAACGAATTTGGTGTCGAAACTTAAAAACAGCAAATTTTTTTATGGCAGAGAAAATTCAAAATTTAAATTTATCGAATGTATGTAAAACTGTGCAAAATTAGCGGTTCTCGGTACTTGCGCATATTAAAAAAATTTGGATTACAGCGACTGTATCTAAATATTTTAGCCGCAGTTGTTTTATTGCAACAAGGTCGAAGAAAACGCGCATAAAAGTGCGAAGACGAAAAGACTTAAGAGGCAGAGATCGGAGGAGTAGAACCAACCACTATTACAGTCTAAATAGCACAAGCTTAACAACTCCAGACATTAGGGCAGCTACATCAGGGACTCAAAAGGGGTCGAAAGCGGATGTCGCTAAAAAGCACCTCATAATAGCTCTTGTCGACCATAGTGATCCACTCAAAAGGATGAGTCTGTAAAAGTGGAAAATTGTGGAGATGTGGTTACTACGCGAAATTATGAGGCACATGGAGATGAACGTGGATCAACCCATGCTGTTTGATGGAGTGGGGTGATTCAACGAGGTCAAGATTGTGAAGTGCAATGACCAATTCACCGTAGACTTATGTAGGAAGGCCGTAAGCACTCTCGAAAATACGTATGAGGGAGCGGAACTGGAAATAGTTGCCAGGGCGCGTCTACCTTCAAAGTCTAAGACCGCGATATTTCTGTCTAGGGTGATGCCCGCCCTGAAACTGTTCCAGCAGCAGAACCCTGATATTCCAACGGCCGATTGGAGAATTATTAAGGTCGGCGAAATGCTGACTGCGAACGGCGGCCAAGTATTGATTCTCCAGAATAAAAAATCCGAACGTACTCTACCCTCGCTTCGGGAAAATGACCTGGAGAATTGCAAGTGTTTATGAACGAAGAGCGCAGCCCCGAGGACGGTAGCAAAAACATTTTTGAGGCTAATGAAGTGGAAAGCGATCTTAAGATAGAAACTCTAACTTCCGCTGCGGAAAAGCTTTCTGTCGACACGTATGAGGAGAGCACAAATAAGGCACCAGATCCAGAAGCTACTCCTACACCGTCTGCAATACTGAATCATGCTCCCACTCTTTATGATGCTAAGGGTGATCCGGAAAAACTTGCATCACAGTAGATGAGCTTCGGCTGAACTACTGTTCATCCTAGAGGCAGGTAATTTCGATGTGGCTAATACTTATACGAGAGCCATGAATCTCCGGAAACGGAGGAATCAAGGGCTTTGTGTAACAAAATTACAAGCTACTGGCAGCTCTTGAGGAAAGTAAACGTAAACGTACGGCCATTATGGCAGAAAAGAACCTCAATATCTTTCTGAAGTCAAAGTACTGCATAAACGCCTTAACGGTGTTACTGTTTGAGGACGACAACTAACAGCCGCCTCTGTTAGTTGCATCAATAGACATGGCCCATTACATGCCTATTCAACAGAAGAGTCGTAGATACTAACGACGAAGGCTGCACAGACCAAAGCTCAACCTGGGGACGCAAACTCAAAATATGGAAAGTAAAGGAAATGAACAAAAGAGGAGAGCCTCTACTACTCTTCATGCTAAATACTAGCCTACTAATCGGTAGCCGCGGGAGCGCGCCAACTTGTAAAGGCCCTACTACCGAAAGCGTTATTGACTTAACATTCTATATGGACTCTGACGGATGTAGGTAGGAAAATCTTTGATAAACCATTACTCTCCGACTTCAGATATATGTATATGGTTTGATATCGTGTTGACTCCAAGCAAACACGCAAAAGCGTCCAGAAATCCAGCAAAAGCGGACTGGAATCTGAACTTGAATATAGTCAAAAGCAAACTAGAGAATAGAATGCCGGACTATATTTGGAATACACATAAGTTGGAATTCACCACGAACTTTCTAACAAACACTCTAAAAATAAACATTTGAAAAGGCATGTCCTTTAAAAAACCCGCCAAAAAGGTCTAAGCCACCATGGTGGAACATAATAGTGAAATCGGTAGACATAGCTATGTGGTGGTGATAGACATCGAGAAATCTCTGCAATATAAGTAAAATACTCTAGGTAATTTCTTACAATATAGGAAGCTTTCAACAATGTAACGACTGAAGCTATGGTGGAGTCTCGCAGCGCTGCTAAAGTAAGTAATAAAACGATTAGCGCATGGAACGAAATATTGCTTTAGACCATTTCACTACCACACTTTCGAAATGACGCAAGCTTCTGCAAACGTATCAGTAGAGAAACGCCACAAGGACGAGTTTTATCTCCGCTTTTGTGGGTACTGACACTGAATGGCATACTCAAAGATCTGAGAAGTTCGGGGGTAAATGTTGTGGCTTATGCTGATACTATTGTAGTATCGGGTAAGTACACAAACGCAATGTCCGAACTCAGGCAAGAAGCTCTAAAAAAAACTAATTGACTGGGCAAAATGCACCAGGCTGAACGTGAACCCGTCAAAAAAAGAAACTGGTGCTCTTCACTTGGAAAACCAAAACACAGCAACTTAGGATACCGCATTGTCTAACAATGTATGTAAGTATCTGGGAGTAATCTTAGACAGTAAGTCAACATGGAATCAAAAATTATGGAGCGATCAACTAAGGCGACACATCGACAGGCCCGTACTGTCTAAAATCATGCTGGAGTTTGGATTCCCACCGAAACTTATTCAGAAGAATGACAATGACCGAGCCTTTGTCACAAGTTAGATTAAAAACCGATGGCTTCAAAACAGACGACGGCCTTAAACAAGGTGACGGCCTCGCACCAATGCTTTTCAACTTAACACTAGAATATGTTGTTCGGAAACTTCCCGTTGACACCAAAGGAACACTGTGCTTCAAATCCATACAACACGAAGCATATGCCGACAACATAGATAACCTTGCAAGATCTCTGGAGAGTGCTAAAGAGGTATTTATAAACTTTGACTCGATAGCAAAAGAAGTTGGACTACGTATTAACGAAAACCAAACAAAAGTAATGAAACAAACTAGGAAAAAAGACACCAATCAGACAAAATATTACAGTATGAGACTATGACCTAGAAAACGTAGACAGCTGTGTACACCTAGGATCGAAGCGAGCGAAACATGGACATTAGCTCAGGCATCCGAAATATTAATTAACGCCTTTAAGAGAAAGGTCCTTGGAAAAATCCGCGGACCTGTGAGAGAAGACTCTTTGGAGAACACGATACAATAGAGAATTGAATGCCATCTTCGACAATCCAGAAGTATCAACCCTCATAAAATTTAAGAAACTTCAATGGGTCGGTCATATAGAACCGATGGATGACGGAAGAATTCCCAAACGCACACTAAAAGGTAAAATTAATGGACAAAGACCGGTCGAAAAACGATAAAAGCGCTGGGAGGAGTCGATTGACGCAGACAGCAAATCACTGCTAAGATTTCCAAACTGTAAGACGCGGTCACTGAAGCAAGATAGATGGAGGCGAAGCATTCAGGAGACAAAGGTTCGATTTGAGCTATAGCGCCATCAAAATCGAATCGATCAACTAACGCCAACATCGCGATCAACTCTAAAAAAACATGGTCCGTAGGAAGTGATGTTTGCGCCCGACTATACACACTGGATCTGCACGGCTATAGTATGGTCAATTCTGTTGCACGGCAAAGTGACAATTGAATGCAGTCACTAAAGTAACATAACTACAATTTTTTTTAAAAAAAGAACACACCCTTTCCTCGAAATTCCTGCCAAATTCACCAATAGTTTCCTTAGAACATCGTTACAATTCCTATCATATAAAGTTATAAAAAATAAAAATTTTCACCTAAAAATAACCTTTTGCCTACCTAAATCATAATATTTTGGCAGCATCTTCAAAAGTAATAGATGCCAATTTTGAGAAAATAATTTATTCTTACTTTTAGCTAGAAATCAGATTTCAGATAATAAATCATGCGAATTTGTCTACATATCTCCGCACCAAAAATTTTCAATGAGTTGTTTTAAATTTGACTAATTTCTTTGCCGGTAAATTTCGATTAGGTCAAAATTATAATCAAAAAACATAAATTTACCTAAGGACAAAAAAAACCTGCCAAACCTATTACAAGGAGCTTCACCTAAAATTATTTTTATGTGCATGACCCTTTCAACTATACAACATTAACCTATAAAAATAAATTGAAGGGGAATCTTTATATCGTATAACTTGCAAAGCATTCACTTTTACTTTTCCTTCCGGGCAAAAACATCTTTAATTGCCATTTACGAACATTTATGAAGCTTAGCCCTCATTGAGTGCGCCGTCTCTTCATTAACACCTTCCATTCCTGAAACTTGAAATCCCAAATATGAAACATGGTCGTTGTTGCACTAACCTCTAAATTCAAGACAATTTAATTTTCATTTCATAGTAAATTAAGTTGTGCGGCTTGCACAGATAATCAGACTCTTAGCCGTTTAATCAGACCAAGGTCGCGCGAATTGTATAGTTAGTCAATCCGCGCTTTAATCAGTTTGAAATTGCTTCCAAGATGAAGTCCAGTGTTCACTGTAGAAGCTATAACAATTTTATTTCCTTGCGGTTATGCTGGTTTATGGATAAATTGCGCAAAACAAAAACAGAAAAAAGATAACCAAAAAGATACTAAACTTTTGCAGAAAATCACTAAAGTTTAATGCGATTTTATAAACTACCAATTTATATACCAATCAATTCTAAGTACACCGAAATATGGGTAGCTACTCAAACAATAACACATTTCCCAACATCAACAACAATCACCGCAGCTATTTGACCACAATTTCAATTTTATTGTTGATATTTGACTGCGACTCTAAGGTGCGTTTATTTGCCATAAACTATCGCACTGAAGATTTCCCGGATGATATAACACAGTATCTTGGAAGTAAATTTCAAAGATTTTTATGCCATTAGATGGGATATACATAAGAAAAGTGCCTTTTGCAACAATCATACACACGGCTTAGTTAAGATAGAGATCGTTACGAGCGGAGGTCTCTGCTACATGATTAATTCGATGACATATCGTGATAAATTCTTAGTGCCAACGATATAATCGAGTTATTAAACCGCCACTCTTAGGTCCCCATAGGCATCTTATCGCATCGATTACGTAAATTCGTATCGCGCTTCCTGGTCTTCCTTGTCCAGGTGGGAAGGCAATAAAATTGCCATATTATGCCCAGTATAGCCGTGCAAAAGGCATTAAACTGGCTTGACTTGAAGGTACTACCTAGCCGAATGGTATATATAATTCAGAGGTGTATGCACTCCGTCAGTACTACGATCACGATCACAACACCCCGCTAGTTATAAATCGCGATTTTAATCATTTATTATGGCCATCGAGTTATGAAGCTGTGGCTGTGCAGATCGTCGATTATGACTTGGCTATAATATTAGAGAAATTCTGCTAGAAAGCACGATGGAGAAATTTTTCTTGTAGATATTTCTACTTTGATTTTGGTTTTGATTGCAATTTGAAGCGTAATTAATTCAAATTTATACGCGGATCTCATCGGATTGTAATATGCGTAAAAATTACCGTGCAATAAAAAAGAGAGCTTATGGCGCTTATGAAGCAGTATTCGTCACACACGTTGGACGGTGGAAATTTGCGTGCCATACTCAAATTTATAACAAAATTTCGTTAAAAGTTTCACTTTTCGGCCGGTTCCAAATCGAAAATGTTATAGAACATTTTTTTTTCTTTCGAAATTTTCAAGTTTTTCAAAATAGATAATTTGAGTGTGTGCCATGAGAATATTGGCCCATCAAGGTCGTATGTGAGCCGTCTGAATTGCACAGATAAATTTCCCAAAAGATAATAAAAGGTTGATTGTAAATTTTCGTTAGATTTCTTGTAAAACTCGTTTCAAAAGGTTTTTTTTTATTAAGACATCAGCAACCTACCTAAAAACTATAATTAAATTATGTAATTTTTTTCTATTTCTTTACTATCTATCGAATTAAAACTTATGTCTAAATTGAAAGACAAAAGTATCGAAATCGATTAAGGTACGTAAATTGACCGGACCTATGCCTTGAAAAAAAAAAATTATTTTAATAATATCAATTTTTTTTCAAATGTATAATTTAAATATCGTTAACTTCATTTTATCCAAATAGAGCCAGTTAAAAAAAAAATTGATAGAAAGTTGATTATTGTCATGAAAGATGCAAAATGTTAAAATCTATTCGATATAATGTAACGAGAAAGTATCGGAAGAATGAATAAATTTTATGGATTTATCCCAGGCTAGCAAAAATACATCAATCTTTAGAGTTTTTATTTTTAGTATTTTGATTATCACTTAATAACATCAATCACGTGTTAGAGCAATCAAGAAAATTAGTTACAGCTGGAGAAAAAAACCGATACCGGTTTCATTAAGGCTTGATAAATACGTTTAAATTTATATTTCAAAGAAATTCTCTTGTCGATAAAAAAAAACAATTTAAGATTGTTTAGGTGATAAGTTATTTAAGCCATTAATAGTTGTTATAATGTTACTCTAAGCGAATGCGATGTTGTTTAATGGTTTTGAAATACGACAATGTTCATTATTTTATTGATTCTAGCGATTATCAATTATAATAATTTTGATCGTGCTGTGTATTGTTTTTTCTTTGCTTTAAAATTTAGTAGAATTATATTGCTTTGGTGCGATTGATAGAATTGCAGTTGAATTAAAATGATAGATATCAACGGGTGGCATTCAATTTGCTTCATTATAATGAAATTGAAAGATACGGATTTAATAAAAATAATTTGAAATGAATAAAAATGATTCTTCACGGATTGCCGAAAGAAATAGCGAATTTTGTAAGAGATTTTGATAAGATTAAAAAAAAAAACATTTGCATTATAAGAATTCATAAATTGGGTCGGTTGAAAGTAGAAGGAAAGAAAGTGATTTCTTTTGAAATGGCACTTTCAATGGATTAATATATTTGTATTTTATTTCAAAAATAATTTAAATTTTAAATTTTACAAACCAATAATTATAGTGTGGATCTTGGATGGATGTTTTAATTATCCAAAATTAGAGCGTTTTTCGGTATAACAGACATCATGAATTAAGTGCTATGTAACACTGAAACTAGAGACTTATCCTTTTGTTTAACCCATCTCTACATATAAATATAATTGTAGTGTCTGTCTGCTATTTATTCAGAAATGACTATAAGCTAGTATTTTACTTTAGACAATTAAGCAGAAAAACACGTGTTTGGGATTTTCCATTATCCGTCTATATGTCTGGATTTAACTCTGGAACACCTGAACCGATTCTAGTGAAACTTTTACAGTTTGTTAAGTACGCTTGGAGCCTCCTCCCATACAAAATGACTTCAAAAATATATAATAATCAAATTTTCTTGGAAACTATAAGAGCTAATAATTTGAAATTTAGAATATATTATTTCTATCACAAATGTGATCTTTGGTATATAAATTATTGGAATCTTCCACTCCTTCTAACACCTCCCATACAAACTGCACTTTATTATGAAAACTATAAACCTTACTGAGCCCAAATTTTGTAATTTTGACTTCCGGCTTATCAAGGGGTATAATATTCTAATGAGCATCAGTGTTTTGAAGACTGCATTTGAGATCGGATGATGGTAAGTTAGCTTTTATCTAAGTGCATCCCAAGGTATTTAATGTTATTAGACCATGTTATAACTTTTCCGAGAAAGTGGAGACTGGGAGGCTCTTATTTTCGTGAAAAAACATTGTTGCTGTCTTGGCAGTATTCATTCTTATTTTTCAAGTCGTGAAGTAAGTGCTGCTCTCTTGGCAGTATTCATTTTTTAAGCAGTAATTTTACAAAGCTGTCTTAGTATGTTGTTGATGATTACATGAGCGCTTTCTGATGTTTTGAAAACTGTAGTGCCTTCTGCAAACGTAGCTAGTTTACAAGTAAGGGTTTTAGGGAGATCGGAAATGTATAAGTTGAAAAGCAGGGGACTTAGACAAGATCATTTAGATACAACTGCAGGAATGGCGCATGGGTTATTTTCTCAAAAAATTTTCAAATTGAGGAGAGTAGCTACTGAGTGAAAAGAAATCTTTTCCGGGGTAATGAATAGCTATATCAGTTGCTTCTTTCCAGCATTTAGAAAAGTATCTTATCTAACCACAAAAACATGACTGCTTTTTTGGGGTGAAGAATATTAGGTATATTATCCTTTCCGGGGCATTTCCTGTTTTTAGAATTGCGAAGAATGTTTTTGATGTCAATAGGCTTACAAAGCTGGCTAGGCTTGAATTTTGGGGAGGAAAGCAAATTATCAATTTGATCATTGACCTCATTAGTGAATTGGTCATGGGTGGAACTAGATCCTACGATATCTTGAGAGGAATGGAATTG
Source organism: Chorisops tibialis (assembly GCA_963669355.1). Lineage (NCBI taxonomy): Eukaryota > Metazoa > Arthropoda > Insecta > Diptera > Stratiomyidae > Chorisops > Chorisops tibialis. The sequence continues at coordinate 297,162,059 of OY770263.1, forward strand.
ATCCGCTAATATTTCTGCTTTTTCGCCGTCTGCATAAATATTTTTATTGTTGAGCTTGAGATAAGATACACTTCTTGCTCTATTTGTCAAGTCTTTGTTGATTTTTCAGAATTTTGTGGAGTCTTTGTTTAAACCTTCTAAGAAAAAATTCCACTTTTTATTTCGCAGTTGAGATATTTCATAGTTAATCTCCTTCAGCAGGAAGTGAACTTCTTTTTAAAAGCGAGATCCCTACACCTTAGCCATTGTCGCCTTTTCTTGTTATGAGTTGAAATTTGTATTTTTATATGAGAGAGTAATACTGCTTTCCTTGATAGTCATTTGCGGCGTAGATTTTTCGGCGACTTCGATGACTTTGAAATAGAAGCTATTCGCCATTTCGTCGATTAATGTGGGGTTAGTTTCAGACAGGTCGAAGTTACTGATAGATAGGGAGTTTCACAAGCGGCGGTGAAAGGTCTTCCGTTGTGTTCTGGAATAATTTCAGATTTGTACAGTACTAGTATGGACTGGTACTTCATCCAAAAGGGAATGCAGAACCGGAAAATGGGCGAATGAAAGGTCTTGAACAGTTGTAGATTGAAAGACATTAATAAGGCTAGAACTAATAAATAGATCGAGAGTGGAAGAAAGCCATTTAAGTAGATGGTATGACGGTTCTGTTAGAGGGAGAACTACTCCATTTCTAATTCCATGGCTAATTCGTTGAAAAGTATTCGACTGGCTTTATTGGTTCGAGTACAGTTGCTTGGCATTAAAATCACCACAGAGTAGCATTTTTTTTATTCTGGTGAGTTTCAAAATCAGATTGGAATTTCTATGATTTCCCAGATATAACATGCGTTTCTAGGAAGTAACTGGCTGATAACAATATGTCCATGTCTATTACATTAACTGATAACGATCCGATTTTTTCGATACTGGGAATAGGAAATCGACAGAGTTTAATTTGCTTAATCATTGCAACGCCACCACCCTATTGATTCTCTCTATCATGTCTATAGACTGAATACAAAGGATCCACCAATTTATCGGCAGGCTTAAGCCAAGTTTCTTTTATAGTAAGGTCTATATCATTTTCTCTAATCAAACAGAAGGTTTCGGTAATTTTATTTCTAATGCTTTTTTTCCAGAATGACTTGTGCTATAGGCAATTCCGGCTTTTATGTGCAATGCACAACCACTTTCATGGAGGGAAGAACTGTGATTGGGAAGGGAGAGGAAGGGGAGAGAGAACGACCGTACTGAGTGGAGAAGCTGGTGTATTTTTCAGTTGTACTGGCTGCTTACTGACAAACATTTGCAGAAGTTATTTATATATTTATTAATCACAACAAGATAGTTTACATACTAATAAATTGCTTAATTTAATTTATTTTAATATATCCTAATATATTTAAAATTTTTAATTTTAATTTAAACAAATGTTATGTGGGATTGAATGATAGAAAGCGAACAGTAAGCCATCTACTGAGTATCTAGGCCCTCTTGAAGCATACATTTCAATTTGCGGTTTTGCTTCATAAACATACTTGTTGGCAAGATTCAAAACTACGTGGAACTGTTTACAGTTTAGTTTTGCACGTAGATAATTGCGTAATTAGATCAGCTGCAAGATAAGTTAGCTGCTCTGAAGATAAAAGCTCTTCTGTTGGATTAATGCTACTGGAGTCGTTGGCATTGCGAGCTGTGTGGGCGTGCGTGCGTTGTGCTTTTGCATTCTACGCTGTAAAGGTTGAAGTGGAACCAAATTAGTTCAATGCTGTAACCCCTTCTATCACTCTCATACAAAATTTCTTAAAAGCACAAATATAAACACTATGCCAAAACTAAGAAATTCAATATTTAGCCAAAAGGTTTTTTAAAAGCAACCTCCTAGGAGTAAAATAATTGCAATAAAAACACTACTCTACATAAAATTTGGAGTAAAGGAAACTTTTGAATTTTTAGAAATTTGATTTCAAAATGCTGAAATGTTATGTTAAATTTCCACATCTCTTTTTCAATTGCAGCATAAAAGCATAACAAATTATGAGGGCGTAAAGCCCAATCATATAATACTGTAGATGAAATGGGAAACAGTTTAATGTATCGGAAAATATGTCATCTCAAATTCTTTCGAATAGTGAATTTTGTATGGGTGGTAGAAGCAGAAGAATCACTTTGTAATTCTTGTAAATGATACCAAATATTGTATGCAACATGTTTCGCGCTAAAGTTTATAGCTTTCATAATTTTTAAGGAAATTGGGCATTATTTTTCTGAAATCGGGGGATTTGTATGGGAAGTGGCAAAGAGGAAGTTAAAGGTTTGGGAAGATTTTGAGACTACTCACGAGTGTCATTATCGTCTTTCTTATCACCGTGCTCTGTTTCAATTTTTAGATCGAAAGCTCTCATATGTTCAAAGGAGAATTACTCTTCTTGAATTTCTAATACAGAAATTGAATGGGAGGGGCTAGAAGAAGTGAAGCAAAGTTGATATTTTTTAGCATTTGCTAAGTGACAAATTCTGGCAAAATTTTAAGTTTGTATTATACTTCTTCTAGTTTTAATGGAAATCGATAAAATGCATGTAACAAAATTATGCATTTGTGTGGGAGGGGGTAGAAGGATCAAAACGAAAGTTTTCGACACTAAAAATATTTATATTGTTATACTTTAGTCAAAATTTCAAGTCGCTTTGACGCTTTTGAAGAAAAACGATTTAATTAAAATTACAATTACGTGAAATTTGTATGGGAGGAGATAGAAGGAGTGAGGTGAAGTTGATATTTTTTTTCGAAATTAGTTGCAATTATAATAAAATTAATTCTGGCAAAAAATTGTTCCTTTAGCTTTGCCAGTTGTAAATAAAGTCGAATAAACGAATTTTTGAAGATTTTGAACAAGAAGGAGTGAGGCGATCGGAGCAATATTTTCTCACGTTAATGATATTTATATCATTATACTCTGACCCAATTTTAAAGTCGATTGCTTGAATACTTTCGGAGAAATATCAATTTCTATAAATTTCAAAATTTCATTAAATTTAAATGGAAGGGAGCAGGGGAGTGGAGATATGAAGCCCGCTACATTAATGTGGGTCTCAGAACATACGAGGATTGAAGGAAATGAAGAGGCAGACCGCCTCGCAAAAAATGGCGCAGAAACAAATTTTATTGGACCATTCTATGAAAAACCAAAAGGACACTTCAACCTTATATCTAGAAAGTGGATTGAACAAGACCATAGAATCTACTAGAATAGACTTTCAGGCTTATCAATCTCAAAGAAATTTATCCTACCACAAAAAACAAAGTGGAGGATATTCTAAAATTCAGCAAAAGTGACATTAGTGCTCTAATCGGCCTATTGACGAGGCATAGTGGAGTAAACCAACACCTCAAAAATATGGACCTCGCTGAAACATCTGCCGCCTCTACCACAGAGACTCAGAAACGACAGAGCATGTCCTATGTCACTGCGAGGCAATAGCAAGGAAAAGATTCAATTTTCTAGGAAAGGGTTTCCTTAAAACTGATGAATTTGCCAACGTGGCTCCCTTAAATATACTTAGATTAGCCAAAGCTATAGAGTTATGGTTGGGTAAAGGGGCAATAAAAGCACAATAGACCAAAAAGTACGCGGTACTCTCAAGTGTTCCCCTAAATAAAATAATAATGTAGCCCACTCACGAAATTCAAGTTAATTTTTTTCAAAAAATCTTTTAAAATGAATTTCAGTGCGATAGCTCAAAGCGCTCGAGAGTTATTTTGTAGACAGACGGCCACTCGGAATCGAGGTTTTTGAGCGACAACAAATATTTCTGTACCCCTGGCGACTCTGGGCGAGCATTATTTCTTAACGTTACAAACGGTAAGGCAAACACAGTAAAATCTAAGATTTAGAGAATATAAAAGTAGCTAAAATTTTTAGAATGTACCATAAGCATCTAACCTAATGTTTGCGACGAGCCGAACGTTGAAGAATCTTACAACTAGGGTGTAGCCTAGTGGGTAGCGAGCTGGTATTGTAATGCGAAGGTCGTGAGTCCAAATCCCGGTCGGCGCAATATATAATTCCAACACATTGCCTGCTTGGATATACCTTGGTCACCTCATTCTACGAAAATGAAAAATTCGTAGAAAGAGGGTTGTGCGAAGGGTTAACAACCTTTCCACAATAAGTAATGAAAACGTTAAGGAACCTGCATGTCAGGAGGCCAAGATCCGATTTGGGCTGTAGCGCCATTGTAGTAGTAGAACGTTGAAGAATCTTACAACTTTTTAATAAACAAATTATCATAAAGCGTTATTACCTTCACACCTACAATGTTGAGCTGATTTTAAAATTCCACTCCTAACGATTTTCTGCTGTTAAAAAGAATAAACAGAAAACTGGTCATTACCCTAATAACCGGAATGTCTTACCGAAGAATGTCGTCTCTAAAAGGTCGAGTAAATGTGTGTTGAAATGAGAATAATCTTAAAGTAATTTATCTAATATTTAGTCAATGTGAAAATATGTATATACCACTTTGTTTGAAATGGAAACAAATAAGCCATCACCAAGGTTTAATTGAGTAGGCTTATAATCGTATTTTGGCGCGCAAAAATTTAAGTTGAGGACTTTAAAGTAAATTTAAGCGCTTGCAATTATTTCGGTCCTGCATATGTTTTTATAGTACGCAATTCTATTAATAAGAGCATTATACTTCTTTATGCAATAAAAATATTTTACTGAAATCAAAATACCATAAAAGGCAAAAAAAGCAATATTCTAAAATTTGTTGACGAAAATTTTTGCATTAATTTTTAAAAAAATATTTCAGACATTCGATCGGGCTTAGGCTTGAACTGGTTTCATTGAATTTTTTACTTGTTAATGCCTACTATGTGTGAAATTGGTAGAGGATTAAAAATTGAATTTAAAATATGTAAAGCTTTGAACTAATTCTTGGAGTAGCACGAATAAAAAAAATGTCACCTCGATGATGCAAAGTCCGATCATATTCATGAATCGTAATCATCGATCTAATCGGCTGCGTATCTTATTTTTTTTTACGAAAAAGGAAGGTCAGGTGAAAAGATAAACAAATCATTTATTTGAACTAATTAAAATACAGCCTTACATGAAATTGAAAATGGCAAAAATTTTGTTATTCAGTTTTCTTTTAATTTATAATAGATAACAAATATTTTATAATATTTACACACAGAAATAAAGTTGATTTCATGTTAAATTAAATATTTATAAATTCGAAAATTTTACATTTGTTCGTTTGACATAAATTTGAAATTTTAAACTTTGAACAAAAGCCATTATTCGGTTGTGACGTCTATCTCTGTTATCTATTATCTGGATGACATTGAGTGCTACTGTGCGTTTTGCGTATGTTCTAGTTTAATTTGCCGGCGATCTACAATTATCTGTTAAAGGCTGTGAAAAATCGAAAATAGCCTATTTTCAAACAAATATTCCTGATTAATTGTGCAAGATTTTAAAATCTTAAATTTTTCATTTCAATAAATTTAGGAATTGTTTTGAATAAATTTGAAGTATTTTGTTTCGAAAATTAAATATGACCACAAATTCGATTTACAAAAATTGGCATTTTCAAACAAATGTATTGACTACATTTCAAAAGATGACGACTTAATTTTTGTTCCTATAACAATAGAACAAGGTCACGAATAGGGTTTGCGTTGAACATATTTTAAATTTTTATAAGTTTTCTTAATAATATGTATATCAAGTGAAAAAAGACGCTTTAGTAAGATTTTTTCCATATTTTTGTTGTTCAAGTTTTCTATATAGTAGATTTGAAAAAACTAAATATTTTTTAACAGAGTAAAGTTTGATGTGTTAGTCTTTCGAAAAAAAAAGTTGTATGTAAATTTATACAATCAATTAGATAGACATAGAATTTTCGAATCCAATTTTTTTTAATCATCTTCTAGCCATTCAGCTAATCGGGTGGCACTTTTTTTATACAAATTATAACTACTAGAACTATTTTAAGCTATTCGCATAATTGTTCAATTCGAAATTATCTTATCTTCAACGAAAACGCAATTTTTGGGCTCACGCCACCTTGACCAGAAAGCAAATTGATTTAGCCTTGACCTGGGTTATATCTTACAGCCGTGTGCATCTGTGAACTTCGGCACCAATAATGAATTCATCATCAGCTACATCCCGACGAAGGGTCTAGTAGACATGTATGGTAAGCATATTTCTCATATCGTGTCTACCACTGAGGGCCTTAACATCAAAAAACTTCCGCAAAAAAGATTGTGAGTGTCTAATTATTCGTTTCTTGAACAGCCTTGAATTAGTTCAAAAAAATTGCCGGAATCCCATATTGGATTTAAGATTTGTTACAAATGATTTCAAAACTAGCTTTTTTTCATGTAAATTGTCCTTTGAAAAATCAATTGATCATAATCGAATTCTATATGTTTCAACAGAATTATTGTATTATTGACGTGAACTCTAAATTCTATAATTTTGGCAAAGTCAATTATGTTATTATAAATAATTTTTTATCGGCAGTGGATTGGTAATACATCCCAAATCGAGCTTTGACCTCCTGACTTTCGGGTTCCTAACATTTCATTATTTATTGTGGAAGGGTTGTTAGACCTTTGCACAAACTATTATCTTCGATTTTTTTTATAAAAGGAGTCATGTAAATTTAAGTCAGTGTCTTCCATTCGAAACTTTATGAAGTGTTTGGTAAATTTTTCCAGTCACAACAAAACATGAAAGTTCTAGGCCACCGGTTTAATTCAAGACTCAGTAGTCTAAAAAATCGCAAAATAAAGTTTTAAAAGAGTACTGAAGAACCAATAATAAAATCAAATAAATTGAAATATCTTTACATAAGAAAAGATTTTATCTACCTAAGCAGTTTCTTATATAGGTCAAACATTGCATCTGTAGAATCGAAAATCATATCGGACAGTAATTCAGTCTAGTTGCTTCCAAGAGGAATCAGTCAAATTTTCGTAAGACTCTGGCACTTTTTCAATTGGCTTTCAATTCTAATACGCTGGATGATCAGAATGTCTCAAAAAGGTTTAATACCTTACAGCAATTCGCTGACATTGGCAGTATTAGTGTAGCTTTGACGGATCTCCAAACTACGACGAATAATTTGAATGCCAATACTAAATCGGGATAGGCTTTGATTCCGCCATATTTAGAAAAATTGCTCGTTCACTTTATCTCAACGTTTAACCCTAATTTTTAATAAATCGCTACACAGTGGTAAATTTTTAAATGAATGGAGAATATACCTTGTAACTCCCGTATTTGAATTCGGTCGGAAGTTAAATTTGGTTAAGAACTACCGCCCGATATCTGATCGAAAGTTTATTAAATGATCAACTTTATTTCCAGCTCAAGGAATCCTTATCTTATTAGCAACATACCTTTGTTAGCGGTAGATCAGCTGCATCAAATTTTGCACTTCTTACCAAGTACTGCAATGATGCCATTGAAAATGGATTTTAGATGGATGTACTCTTTACAGACTTTGAAAAGGCTTTCGATAGAATTTATAATAAGCTTCTTTTTCGAAAATTGCCGATTCTCGGGTTCTTTTAAAATCTACTTTTGAGGGTATCATCTTAACTAACTAATAGAAAACAGTTTGTGAGAATAGTGTATAGCAACTCTTTTACTTTAAATGTGGTTTCGGGTATACATCAAGGAAGTCATTTCGGACCACTGTTGTTTCTGATTTAAGTGAATGACGTACCTTTGATCTAAAAATCTTCAAAATACCAATTAAACGCGGAGGATATAAAAATGTTCTCGCAAATTGCCATTACAGAAGACTGTTAGAAACTCCAATCAAATATAAGTGCATTTTCGATTCGTTGTGGAGAAAATTTACTACCACGCCCCCGAGAAATAGAACTAATTATGGCCTAAATTTCGAGATGCGTGCCGATATTGAACTCCACATGTGACAAAATAAACTTTACACTGAGTCTCTACTCAGTATTATATATTTTAAAAGAGAATTCACATCCTTAAATAATGTAATTATTTCTAAAGTCTTATCTTTTAAGTTTTCTTCTGTAGTAGAGTAGAACTCAGTACACGATAAATATATACATAAATATACCTATGGTCGCGGCGCTTGGAGGACAATAGAAATCAGATCTCTAAATATATTTCTGGTAGCAAAAATTACGAAATTAAGATAATATAAAGAAAGTATGAAAATATTTAAATATAGCAACACTAAATATGAAAGAAGGTTTATTGTTTCAGAAGTTCTACTAGTTTTAATTGCAATATTTTTTGATTTTTTGATACGGCAAATTGCGATCCAATAAAACCAAAAAAAAAATCAGCCAACAAGTCGGGTGCAACTTTATTATTGTTAGGACAAGTTGAGGATACTTGGGAAGTCAATATGCAGGTAGATAGGGAAGACTATGTGAATGGGGATTCCAGGGCAAGGCTGTTGGTAATTATTTAACACTTAACTGCAAATATGATCAATAGCTCCAGTAGATAGCATCCATATTTCATTCGTTTACATATGCAAGTTTGAGTTTGTATTGGAGTGGGGAGATGGGAGGTTGTGATAGAAGGGGGTACATGTCAATAATTTTTTAATTGATTGCTCGAATCGCGCTCAAAATTTGCTGTATAGAAAGTTAGTTTCATAGACGAAGTAAATTCTATGAAATTCTCAGTGTATTTTACGTTCTTAAAACCATAAATTTATGTGGAAGGGAATAGAGAAGTTGAGGGAATAGCAAAATTTGGGATGCAGTTTTGTTAAGTTTCTTTTGAAAGGTGTTCGTACAAAATTTCAAGTTCGTAGTTTTAATTTGTTTTTTATTAGTTGATTTATTGAAATCGGTCGAAATCATACTTTTGCAATGAAGGGGGTGGAAGGGCAGGTGGGATTCCAAAACTTTTGATTCATTTTTATTTGAAATATTTTTAGTTTAAACAAAATTTCAAGTTGATTTTAATGGTTTGGTGATAATTGATTTTTTAGAAATTGTCGAAAAAGGAGGGGTAGAAGTCTTGGAGGTACTCGACTAGTTAATATCTTAAACTTTTAAGCATCTGTTTTAAATGAATTTAACAAATTTCAAGTGTGTAGCTTAAAATTTTGAGTTTTTGTGTTTTTTTTTCAATACAGGTGAAACACCTCGTGTAGGTTAGGGCCCCTTTTTTGGTGGACAACAATTTCTGTTCAAATTAATATTTTTTCTTTACGTATATTAACTGGATGTATGCACGTGCAAATTTTTGACTTTGTATCTTTTACCAGAGCTCTAAAAATTAATGAAAATTTTCGACATTTTGGACCACCATCTCGTTCGATTTAAGCCCCCATCTCTAAATTTTTACGAAAATTATACATCATATAGCTCTGCAATTTGACAAAATTTCAACTTAATACCTGATTTCAATTTTACGATTTAACGGTTGGAAATTTTGAAATTTGCGCCATTTTTGAAATGCTACCTATTTCCCCCACTACTATCATGACTTATATTTTTCTGGTATTTCGCTGGTATAGCTTAATATATGTTTTAAGTTTCAATTACATACCTTAAGCGATAGTTGAGATATTCACTTTAAGTGTTTTTATCTGACACTTCCCAATATTTAGATAATGGAGCTCACTTACCCAATTAACAATCCACCCAAGTACGAACATTCTACCCTTAATGGTCTCGGAGATAGGAATCCATATGTACGGTGGACGGCGTGCGGCGGGATGGATTTTTTTTTTTTTGCTTTTTTAGGCTAATTTGGTTATGAAACGCGAAAAAAAAAATTTCAGGGTAGCAAATTATTTTGTCTGTGTCGATCACAATACTTAATTATTAAAATAATAAGGTAAAATAATTTTTTATCGACAGTCGTGCGTCCGTTTTTGAGCTGTTCCATAATTTTGCCATTAAAATATTTCGATGATAAAAAAAAAATAAGGGAACAAAAATTTTTGCTTTCAAGAAAATAACAACTAAATATGATAAAACCACTTTTACTTCGGATGATCCGATTGAAAATACAGCGAATTCACGTTTAATATAATAAAAAATATTTATTTGGACAAAAAAAAACTGTTCTACAACTTTTTTCGACAAGCTCAAAATAATTAAAAAAATTTATTTTCTTTGGTTAAATTTTGAAAATTTTTGTTTTCGGTTGGTTCCCAAAAATCATATAGGTCTATTCGGCGATGTGCCCGATCTTTTGTTATCACTCCCACCTTTTTATGTTGAGATTTACGGTAGCTATCGTCGTGGCACATAGACGTTACAACGAGACTTTTTTGCAATCCTGATAGAGGAAATATCTCAAAAACCAAATGTTGAAATTAATCACGACCAGAACAGTTCCTCCTTCCGTTGTATGGACCGAGTGACCCCAGCCCTTCCACCGTCATTCAATGTTCAGAAGTTCCAGAAGTCAATCATAGACCGTTTTCGAATGCCAAAAGTCGTTACCGGAGAATCCGTCCGTACCCGAGGCGCTGTATTCGTTTTTAAGGTCACGAGTGATGAGCCTATGATCCAGTGGGAGTTCATTTGCTATTTTTAGGGCAAGCAGGACTACCTGTGGGTGTATTCTACCGTATTCAAATTTGGACCCATATATCATGCACCTTAGCAATCATATCCCAATAATCAAAATTTTCCCATTAAAGTTTTTTTTTTTAGTTTTTCACCCAAATTGATATGTTTATCCATAGCTAATAATGTTGTTAATTTTTGACAGCAGCTAAATCAACCAAACTATCTGCATAGAACTTTAGATAACAACATACAATTTACTCCAAGATCATTCATCATATTCGATTTACAAATATTCAGGTTGATCCAGTTTTCGATTAAAGTTTTACCTTGAATGCAAGAACAAGATCCGTACCGTGAAATTGTTTTCCGAAAACATATGGCTCATATACGTTGGAGTACTCGATTTGAAAGTCACTGTGTCAGCAAGTAAAGATTGTCTTTTCTTATATACGATAAATACGAGGCACTTTATGAAGATATAATAGTTGAGCAATAATAGAAAATCAGATAGAAAAGACGATGAAACATTCCGATCCGTATAAATGTTAATGTGTGTCTCATCTCAAAACAAGAATCAGATGTTTACCTTCACCAGGTAAAAATATGACTATAGACTGCGGCAAAGTGTCTTGTCCATGTCTCAAGCTCAAGATGATACGCAATAGATAGAGCGACTCTTCCACCCACTTTGTATGGACCTCATGTTTTATGTAGACGATATTGAAAGCGTTTGGTTTATTTATTTATTTATCTTTTTTTTTTTTTTGGTTTTAGTTCAACAATCGTAGATGACATTCATAAATTATTAGAAATAATGTTTGAGTTTTGTAATATATTTTAATAGAGCCAAGTTGAATAATAAAAATAACGGCGGGAATAACGAAAACAATTTTAAAAGTCTCCAAATAAATACTTGATTTCATTTATTTTTTAATTAATTCGAGCTATAAAAGTATTCCTACATTTATCTCATAAATATTTCTTATTATTTTTATTATTTAAGTGAAAATTTTTGTTTTAATTAAAAAAAAAATTCAGAATTTTCGGTAAAGCAGTCTTTCCAAAAAATAACTCATCTTACGCTAGGGGCAATTTTGAAATGCACAAGTTTATTGGGTCTTGGACGACATTTGATTATATAAACCTTACCAGTCATAAAATGTCGAAAATCCATGAATGCTTTCTTAATAATACTCTGGACGATTTTGAAAGTACTCAAAGCGATTTTAAGATTGTGATGACCCTAAAATTCGATTTGACCGAGATTTGGCGATTTACGATTGAAAATTGAAAATCCATTTGAAATTTATCCAAGTATACCGCTTCAAAATGGTTTTGAAAGTAGAAGCTCAATGAATCTTGACGTAAATAGCTATGCTTGTTCGATTTCAAAATTATTAAAAATCCATGCCCATGTCCTACTTGCTATTAGATATAAGGTATCTCTCGAATCTGACTCCAATCTGCGGGCCGGAACTGTTTCTCTCTTTTAAATTCAAATTGCATTCAATCGTTGTCATAATTGGTAGTCACGTATACATACAAACTGTTTATACCCAAAGATTCTTACTCGTAAGATTTGTGATTTTCGGATCATAATATCATATACTTAAAACGTAAACAGTTGTTTAAAAGTTGAAATAGCATTAATGCCAAATCCTCCTTCTCCTATAGAATTTCTGCTGACCTTGCGTAATGCAATATATTTTGATTTGATGATTCTTAGTTTTGGAGACAAAACTTAGTATGTACTTTCTTAAAATCGGAAACTGATTCAGTCTATCAGCCCGATGCCTAGGTTCAAATCGAATCAATTATTAGACCTCAGTTTATTTATAGAAAACGTTTGAAGAGATTAAATAAAACATTTAAGGGAAATTACAAATATCACATATTACGCGGTATAGTTTAAAATAACATTTCAAAGACTATTATAGGTTTCTCTATGTATTTTTTCTCAACAAATGCAAATTACGCAATTACTAGCATCGATCAAGAATTATTTATTTCTGGGTAAATAATTTCTGATGCTACTTGCTAACGATGCTTACCATTGATCAATGCTATTGTTAGCTTCATCACTTGTATTGAGATATTTACGAAACCTGTCCAGCTATTCACAGAGTGGTCAAGATGCTAGCACCCTCAGTCAACCCATTTCCCATTTAAACGATACAACATCAATGCTAACGATTTCAACCAGTTAAAGTAGTGACTTAGTAAGCAGATATTGACTATAATGGGTGGAGTGATAGACATTCAGGTACTACTCATCTTCGCTTTGCATCAAAATTACAAGTAGCCTTTTTAACTTTTTTCCGTAAATAATTCCCATATTTCGCAACTCTGTAGACTAGTGTAAATCGATTCAAATCACATAATACGGTCATAATACATACAGATTGTTTCTACTGATGCTAACCAAATTTTAGCTAACAAGCAACCGCAATGTTATTACGAACCTTAAAATTTATATTCGGTTATGTCATGAACTCGCCGTCTTCATCAACAACTCATTTATTATGCCTCACCTTATGCTATCAGTACCTTTTTATACTCCTCCTAGTTATGGAGCATAACTATCCAACATCGAATTTTTGATATTATCATAATAATCACAATCCGATAACCAGTTTAATACTAATCAAATCCCATCTATCAAATTCCCGCTTAGCTAGCAGCATAATAGTCACAGATGTAGCTCTGCATTCAGATAATCTTTTAACTGTCCAAAAAAAATGAATTTTTAATATATTATGCTATTACACCATAGATCCAAACTTATCGGGTGATGTGATATTTTCTTCAAACAATAGGCGAAATTTTCACTTCTTTTCGAATTTCGTGTGTTGCTCAATCGTGTGTCTGACCACTTTCTCTGAAACGCTTTAAGCGTTACTGGTCAGCAAATCACTAGCCCGTATGGATTAGTCGAAGGAAAAAAAAACTAATTATGCTAATTGGCTATATATATTTGAATCCAACGAATCATTATCGAAGTGCTCTAAGACCAACAGTAATTCGCTTTAAATAACCGGCAATTTTGATTTCTTTGACAGCCTTAAAATTATGGTGTAACGAGTTCGCAATGAACCCTGTCAGCTTAGACCGCAATTACTGCCACCTACAATTTTTCAAAATGAAAAGATTTCGACCAGACTGTGTAATTATGCGATAGCTAAGTAGTTAATGGGGGGGAAAAACACTACTGTTTGGTTAAAATTGGTGCCATAATTAGGGTAATTTTGGATATTTTGAGATATTTAGCTTCCATCAAATTTGTTTAGATGCATGCATATGATTCTTTCGTGATGCATTCCGTTTTTTTGCTGATCAATTTAATATGGTGTGCCATTTTGGGGTTTGCTGGCGGTAGCGCAAAATTTTGGTAAAAGTAGAGAAGTTTGCATGATATTCATAGCATGTAATTGTTTGCTTATACCAACAGTAAGTTGTGTTCCGACTGTATTATATCACTCAAGCATTACCGTACCACACGATGCAACAATAACACGCTTTTCAACACGAAGATGCAAAGTTATGCCGGCAAATATCTTACAGTACAATTTCGAGTATCATGAGCCGTTTTGATGAGTTAGGGTGTTGCATAGTGGTTAGCATGTTGGTCGACAATGCGAAGGTCGAGAGTTCAAATCCCGGTCGACGTATAATTTCAGCACACTACTTTTGTGGGTATATCTTAGTGATTTCAATCTTCGAAAAAGACTACGAATTTTCAAACTATTGTAAGTCGAAAGTCCAGGGTAGTTTTTCAAGTTCTGCAATTGCATTCACATCAACGCTTTCTGTAACTGCATCACTTATAGTGATTTCTATTCTGAAAAAAATGTGGCCCGTAGTGGCCCTTAAAGATGCAAATTTTTCGCAATTTTGCACTCTTTTTTTCAGTTTTATCCGTCTGGCTATGTTAATTTACAATAGAACGCTTTAAGATTGAAAAGAAATTTGCAACTTTTGCATCATGTTTTCTGAAGCCTGCCGAACAGCTGATTGCCTTTCGCAACTATTAAAGTCGATGCTGACATGGGATTTTATTGTCATTTTATCGTACATTACAGGAAAAATGAGTTGTACTTCCGAAAAAATCGGGACAAGAAATGTGACTTTTTCAGGTCAAGTTTTAAAGAGCGTGCAAACCATTTTCCAGCAGGTCAGAATTTTTTTTCACAACAGAATAAAGGAACTGCTGGAAAAAATGTTAAGGGCAAAAACTGGTCACACTTTTTTCAGAATTTAAATCACTTTTAGTTAGTAGATAGTTTGCCAAAAACTCATCCGTTCCTTCTTTGGTAATATGAATTTCATCCTTATTTATGAGCGGTGAAATTGGTTTAGTTGTTTTTCAAAACTTTCACGATATTGCAGAAAGGCTTTGATGTTTCCTGCATCTGGGGTATGGTATTATTCCACTGGATGCTCCTGAATGTAATGAACATGCCCTGTATGATGCAATTTATATTTTTCCATTTCTGCTTGGATACGGAATCCCTGTTTCTTTGCCAACGTCGTATATAAGAATTTCTGGTGCGTATCAATGATTTCAAATCTTGAGGAAAAGGGACGCTTATGTGATTCGGCAAAGAAGTTTTTGGCACACTGCGATTGATGGCATAGTGAATAATATCTTCGAATTCAGACAAAGTAATTAACTGTACGTTTAGAATTTATGGACTGCTCTGCATGTTTTCCAAGATTTAACTTATCGTTTATAACGTTATGAAACACAAACCAATTTGTTTTTTTTTTGTAGTTAGAGAAGGTGCTGCATCCGTTAGATATTGGAATAGAAGACGTAATTTCATTAAGTACAATATTTCGGACAAAATAGGGCTATCCAAGGTCGACGGATTTTTTCGATTATACAAGAGAACATTAAAGATTTTAGATATGAATGGAGCTAATTGTTAATCAATTGCGTAGTGTGAAAAAGAGATGGAACGCAAGGTTAATTGGGGGTTTGTAGCTCGACTCCAAAAATATCAGGATAGCATAAGGAAATTTTGAAAAATTTAACGATAATTCTAATATCAGGTGAGTCGACCGCTCGAAGCTGATTTACACCTCATGCTTAAGGGCCTCTATCAATAATTTGTTTTAGCTTCGTCTTTGTGACAAAATTCAACTTTTATAACAATTTAGAAAGAAGCCAAGCTAATTCATTATATAGTAAAGAAGATAGTTACTTACTGGGACACTAGAGGCGCTTTTCCATAGTTTGGCAAAGCTGAAGCCCTGTTCTTGCAGCGAAATTTCAAAAAGTTTCGACCTTTTTTTTTGGTAGGTTCTTAGCATTAAAAACTGTGAGTAGTTTATAATACATACATTGCTATATGGTCACAAACAACAATTTTGAAGGAATAATTTATCTTAGTGTGGATGAAATTTTCAAAGAAGTCATTGAACCCAGGTATTTGGCATCGTAATTTTCTAATGGACAGGAGTTCGAATATTTTTGTGAAGCAAATCGCCATAAGACCTTAGGCACCGTATTTTTGTTAGTCCCTAAATGAAAAATCATCCTATAATTACTTTTTATGAACATGTAGCAGAATACACTTACATTTTGTCTCCGCCATGTCCAAAAAATAATGTCTATTTCATCTAGTCATCTTTTGCGTTGACTTCTTCAACTATTATAAGCGAATAAAAACTATTAAGCTAACATAACAGACAAATTAGAATTGGGACAGATCATTGTTACGTCTGATGGCATTGTGGCGTCATAATGTTATAACTAGATGAAGACGAAGCAAGGAATTTGTAAAGGCCCTAAGTAAATCTCCGAAATATTACATAATAATTAGATGATCGCAGACTTTACTCGAATGCCGAGCTAAAAATTCATTTGATATTGTTTAAAATTTTCGTATGAATCTACACCTGCGAAGAAAATGCGAATGAAATCTTGAAAATCATGCACAGTTCACGTGCAACTCATTTCTTTTAAACTTTTGATGAAATCGCCTTCAACCCGACTTGTGAGGCTGCGACAACCTTCAGTCATCGCTAAATAAACAGCTGCAAAATGCATTTAATGTAAACTTTAAATTACTTCTACTACATACCTACATACCATATGGTGATCGCGTCACAAGAAAATTTTCATATTACGTACATAGCATATGCCTACAGAAAAGATTGCATTGAATTGCTACCTCTACAAGTACTCGTATAAACTCTTAACCTACTCGTATAATTTCTTACATCGCGGCTCATTTATTGAGTAATTTATCAATTATTTTGGTGGGTTTGATTTCAATTTATCTGTTGTTCTGGGGTGTGCCAGCAATGTCTTTTATTTTGGAATCATTAAAGTAGTTAAAAAAAAGAAGCTGTGCGTGCCCGAATGTCAATGTTCAAATTTCATATGTGCAGTTTAAGTTTTTACATTATTTCCCAACAGGTACTAAGTTTGATTTGTATGAAATGAAAATCTTTTTTTAGATATTTTTCTTAATTGTGTGTCGATAATTAACTTTCTGATTGCGAACCAAAAAAAAAAAATATTGCCAACAAAATAATGAATATGAAATATTACAGAGATTTAAAATTACACAAAAACTTTATGGCTTTCTACAATATTTTATTGTAATTGCTCAATAATACATATGACCGATTATAGATTTATTTCTAATTTGTTTGTAGATGAATTTGTTACCTAAGCTTTTTTATTCATCGATAACTCACAGGGTATAATGGGGAGCCAGTTAGGGGCTCACATACCCCTGCGTGTGCTGAAAACCCAGTAAATTTCAAGAATTATTATAAAGGCTATATGGTGGAAAACAGATTAAATTGTCGATGTCACATTTTTTATTAACTTATTTTTTATTTTATTTTTAATATTAACATAATTTTTTACGGGTATAAATGGACTACTGATGCGTCTCCTTGTCGACATCATAACTTTACCAAACATTATTCAATCCGCTAAAATAAGAAAGGATCTTGTAAAATAATGTAGTAGTAATAGTATGACGGAGGGATTTTTTTTTTCAAAAATAAAGAAATTACAGTAATTCAAACTCTAGTATACAATTAAAAAAAGAAAAATTAGTGTTTAATATTAATTTACGAAAAATTATTTAACCAAAATATTAAAAAAAAACCTCTCGGCACACTAAAGAGAAAATAATTATCAAAATTTTTATCGTGCTGACACTATATAAAATCATCGTTTCGAAGAAAAACATCGGGAGGGGGCTAACTGCTGCACCCAACCCGATGTCCGGTCATATTTATTGCTATAACTTTGTAAGGGAGTTTAATTTTTTTGCAATTTTTTTTATCAATTCTTAAAAGTATAAAAAATAAAAATCTGTAAAAATAAAAAATTGGTTTTTTTGAAAATGCAGGGGTAAGTGAGCCCTTAAAGTTAGAATTCGATTCACATTCCGAATTTTGTGAGGTAGAATGACCGTAAGATTAACGTAACCCAAAAAATTCTTCTTCTGGTGGTCGAATGGTAGTAAGGGTCACAGAGCGTAATCGTGATCTGGTACATGACGTAGCATAAATTCTGTGAAAAGCCCACTGTAAATACCATCAACAGCTCTGCTACTGAATCCTATCTCCACCTCCCCGCGGTGGCTACCGGGTGTTTTATTTAAATCAGCAGACGGAGAACGGTGAAGGCGAGTGTTCCGCGCCTCTAATCGGAACTGCCATCCAGACTGGCCCTCCAGGTTAGGGGTTGGGCGAAACGCTGACAACGTCTCCCCGGAAAAAACTCGCGTGTCCAGGAACCCGGACTACAGCCTCGGATTGGACGGATCAAACGGCAATGAGTACGGCAACGGAAAATGGACTTTTCTTTTGGATCTTAGAATGTGCGTTCACTACATCGAACGGGTGCACTGCGGGAACTTCTTCAGGAGATGTCTCGTAACAACATCAACATCCTCGCTCTCCAAGAAACGAAATGGCTCGGAAACGAAATTAACGATAGCAGATCTCACACGATTTTTACCAGCGGAAAAGAGCTAGGAAGCAGAGAATTCGGTATCGCCTTTGTGGTAGATAATGCGTTCAAACAACTCGTAACGAAATTTATACCGATCAACGAACGAATCTGCTTAATCCGCTTCAAGTTGAAGTTCTTCAGCGTTTGGTTCATTAACTGCCAGAAAGATGATGTCACTAAAGACGAATTCTATGCCCGACTTGACAGCACTTTTGACGGGCTGCCCTCCAATGACATCAAAATTCTTATAGGAGACTTCAACAGTAAAATTGGCAACGAACTCTTTCATAGGGGCGTATCAGGAGGGCATAGTCTCCATAATGCAACGAATGATAACGGCCAAAGACTTATTGACTTCGCCAGCAGTAAGAACCTTATCATAAACTCCACCTGCTTCCCGCATAAAAATATTCATAAAATGACGTGGGCATCACCAGATGGGCACACCTTCAACCAAATTGACCACGTTCTCATCGAAAAAAGGGGCTGCCTCCAGCATTCTAGATGTCAGGACTCTACGTAGCGCGAACTGTGACTCGGACCATTTTCTTGTTCGAGCTAAATACCGTTGTCGCATAGCTAACAAGGGCCACACTAATAGGAGCTGGGCTCCGAAGCTCAATATGCAAAAACTAAAGGACGACACAACGAAAGTGGAATATATGACCACAATCAAAGCACATATTGAGGCATTACCTCAGGCTGAGCCTGAGCCTGAGGAAAGTATTGACCAAATGTGGCAGAACATTAAGGATAGTATTCACCGCGCAGCAGAATACACTTTAGGACATTTAGAGCGGAGAAAATGAAATGACTGGTTCGATGAGGAATGCCAAGAAGCCATCACCAAGAAAAACGAAGCCTATCGACTGTTTCTCGAAAGACGAACACGAGCTAGAGAGGACAACTATCAACGGCTCAGGCGAAACGCCAAGAAGATCTGCAGACGAAAACAACGCAAAATAAACAATGACAAAATTTTATCACTGGACGAAAACCTGAAGAAAAATGACGTGCGAGCAGCATTTAATACCGTGAAACAAATGAGACAAGGTTACAAACCGCAAACTACCCTCTGTAAGGACGAAGAAGGCAACATCATAAGCGACGCTACCGAAATCAATGCACGATGGGTTCAGTATTTGCGAACACTGTTAAATAGAACGACATCACAGACTGAACCTTTTATAATTCCGGAAGATCCAGATGGAGATCATCTGCCTATTGCACCAAATTATGATGAAGTAGAGACAGCCTTACATAGTTTAAGATCGAACAAGGCGCCCGGAATTGACGGAATCCCTGCAGAGCTCTTGAAAGAAGGTGGAACAGAGCTTACCGTCGAATATTTAGATTAATTGTTGAAATCTGGACAACTGAAAAATTACCCGACGACTGGCGGAAAAGCATTATATGTCCGGTATACAAAAAGGGTGACCGTTTGCGTTGCGAAAATTACAGAGGAATTTCATTGCTATGTACGTGTTACAAAATCTTGACTAAAAGTATCGAACGAAGACTCAGTGAATACGCTAACAACATCATCGGAGAATATCAAGGTGGCTTCAGATCTGGACGATCGACAACGGACCAGCTATTCTCAGTAAAACAGGTGCTAGCAAAATGCTGGGAATATGATATTAATATGCACCAACTGTTCGTCGATTTTTGTAAAGCAATCGATAGTGTCGACCGTAATGCTTTGTACAGAATAACGATTGAACTAGGTGTCCCATCGAAACTAGTTCGATTAATAAAAGCCACGATGGAAAACAATGAGTGCCAAGTAAAAATCCAGAACGAGTTGACTCACAGCTTTCCAATGGAGTCAGGTCTTAAACAAGGAGATGGTCTCGCCCCCACGCTCTTTAACTTGGTGCTCGAGTATGTCGTCAGGAAAGCAACTTCAGTAACCTCAGTGGACACCAGAGGTACGCTACTCGTAAAATTCGCACAGTTGGTGGCGTATGCAGATGACATGGATATTCTGGCCCGATCAATACTTGGCGTTAAGGAGGTATTCCAGGAGTTGGAGTCGGCAGCGGGTGAAGTAGGGCTGAAGGGAAAACTAAATACATGACCCAGACACGAAGGACTGTCTCAGAGAGGCAGAACATTACAATAGGCGAATACAACTTCGAGCAGGTGGATGAATTCGTACAAAGGACGGCAATGAGCGACATGAAATTCAAAGAAGAATCACGGCAGCTAACAAAGCATTTTATGCGGTCCTCCCCATAATGAAATCAAGGAAGGTCCATCGAAACAATAAACTACGCATCTACAAGATATTAATTCGTCCAGTGCTGCTATATGGATGCGAAACGTGGACCTTGACACGGTTTTCGGAGAAGTTAATCGACACTTTTGAGCGAAAAATTCTTCGGAAGGTATACGGAGCAGTTAAGGAAGGAGATGATTGGCGAATTCGATACAACCATGAGCTGTATCAACTATTTGACGACCCACCAGCATCTATAGTGATCAAACTGCGCAAGCTGCAATGGGCTGGCCACGTGGAACGAATGCACGAGGAACGCTCAAGGTAACCGACCGCAGGGGAAGCCACGAAAGCGATGGGAGGACTCAGTCGACGCAGACTGCAGATCGCTTCTCAATTTTTCAAACTGGAGGACGCGGTCGTTGGACCGAGACAATTGGAGGAGGTGCATCCGGGAGGCCAAGGCTCGATATGGGCTGTAGCGCCATTGCATCATCATCAAAAAATTCTTAAACATAATCTTAATTTTAGCCGTCCCAGGTATGTAACCCCTTAAGAATGTGGCAGCAACTAAATAAAAAGAAATAACAATAAATTTTTTAATGAAATTGATTGCACTATCACTGTTTTCTGATTTTTCAGCTAATAGCTGGCTGGCGTGAAAATAAGCCACACGAGGAATTTACGTCGATTGAAAAATGGTCGGCTCAAAGAGCCCGAACACGTGCTATGAAAAAACTGACAATAGAGCAAATTTATAAATGCATTAGTGATGAAAAGGATTCTAATTATCCAGACGCAGATAAATTAAAGCTTTGTATTTCGTTTTTAATATTCCTGATTATTACAATTTTGAACCTGGTTTTAGCTTCTAACGATTTTTACTCGGTGTTGCAACTACCTCGGTTATTGCAACTGCATTAGTTTCTATTAGTTGTGTTTATCGAGGTCGTAGTTTGTATTATATTTGTAACTAGCATTTTGTATTATTTATTTTTTTCAACAAAATTTATTCCTAATTAGTTTTTCAACGTAAAAATTTATGCAAACAAAAAAGATTCTAATCTTTTTGTATTATCGAATAAATTATTGAAAGAAGAGATTTCCGGATTCTACACTGTTACGCTTTATTTTCATGATGTTTCGGTCTCTGCTGAGACCTTTATCAAACTCAGCAGAGACCGAAACGTCACGAGTAATAAAGCGTAACAGTGTAGAATCCGGAAATCTTTTCTTTCAATTCGAATAAATTATTTTTATTATTATATAAAACGTTGCAACTTTCGTACTGTAACATTTTTTTTTATTATAATATTTTATTTTAATTTTCCTAAAACTTATTATATGGACTATTTTGAGATCTCTCAAAGATAATTGACGTTCAACACAAAAATGTTGAAGTGTACATAGCGAATTCTTTTTCTCGAATCGCCGTTCTTTTCTCAAAAATTTGAAAGTACTAACCCCCACACGGAAAGGAACGATACTGATTCTGTTATTTCGTCAAGTCGTTGAAGCTTTTTTCTTATGTACATTGAAATAAGTTCGGATTTTCCTTTCTCAATAAGTTATTTACGCCTTTTATTATTATTATCTTATTTGGAATGATCATAATTAAATTGGATTCAATATGAAAGCACCGTAGCTGGACAATAAACCAGTATTTCAAATTCAAAAGACAAGTTGTAGTTTTTTTGTTTTATATAACTCATTAATGATTTATTCGCCCATACATTCCGACCATACTAACTCTAACTCTAGAAATTATGGAAAACTGGACTTAAAACAAGTCATTAACTTGGCACGAATAACAGATTGCAATCTAGAGAAACAATTTCAGCTCTCTCCTAACTGTAAGCAAAAGCAGTCAGTAGTAAGAATGCACTTTAATCAACAGCTACTATTTTCATACCTGTAATATGCAAGTATCTAAACTTGATCAGAAAATACCATGCGAAACATTGCATTGTAAGTGTACGTAAGCTGCAGCGCAAAAGATGCCGCGTGTTTTTCAGTAAAATATCGCATTCAAAAAGAATTTTATCGGATCACGAACGACAACACACCGCAGCATTTAATGGTAATGTTGTACGCATACTTGACAACAACTAAAACAGGTCATAAAACCTGTTGCTAACATGTCGAGATCAATCAGGCAATATTAATCAATGGCCGACGACTAAATACGAGTGAGTATAAGAATAATAACAACGTTTAAGTCAGGCCTCCACGGCTTCGCTAAGTACTAAAATTTATATTTTATAATAAACAGCGTATTATGCAGAGAATCGACTCAAAGTGTCCTTCGCGACTTCGAAGACTATGGGCTATAGCCAGAAGAAATTAAGAGATATCAATGGGTAGAAATCTCGTGATAGAGAGGTGTAATCCAAAAGAACAATGCAAAATCGTCACGCTATAGAGCACTTAACTATTATGTGAAAATCTTAATCGCGAAAAAAAACGTAACTGCGGTACACTGGGTAAAGAGCAAACATCACTTTCGTATGCTCGAAGATATAGCTAGCTACAAAGCTGACTTGTATACCTATAGATTTGCCAAGCTTGTAAATCCGCTCGAGTTTACTTTAGTTCAAGCCAAGAACGAACCACTTTCCTTTAAAAGATTTTAAATGGAAAGTTGAATAAACTGGTAATGGATGGATTCAGTCAGATACGAATATGAACATAAAATCCAATTGAATTTTGTCCATTTTGAGAGAATGTAAAGGAAAGTGCACAGCAATCAACTTTATGCGTATCAAGTGATGGCGAATAATTAAGAAATCGTTTCGATTTTGAAAAGTGTCTCACATTAAACAGATGATACGGTAAATGAAAATAATGATGAGGTAATATCAAAAATAAATATTGCAATGCTCAAGAATGCTATAATTCGAAAATAAATATTTTATAAGTTTTTTCTTCAAGTTGGGTTGATGTTGTAATTCTGCTTGTAAGTGCCTTTATGGGCAATGCACAAATGAATAAAGCATTTATCGGGATGGGGAGGTTAAGGGGTATGAGAACGACCGAAATGAGTAGTGAAGATGGTATATTTTTTTCAGTAGAACTGGGTGTTACTGATAAATATTAACAGATGTTAGGGGTGAGTGGGCGATAGAAAGCAAACAGAAACCATCTACAGATATCAGTAATCTACTTGGAATTGTATTATTCCGAAAAATTTTACACTCTAGATGAAATTTGAGAGTATTATAAGTTTTTCACAAAGTGTGTAATGCTAAGAAATAAGGCTACGCTAGGCTAATGCAGAAATTCATATCAAATTCATCACTCAAAAATCTCAAAACCGGATTTCCTTCCGTCCGTCCCTGTTCTTTCTAGCGTGAGAACGCGTTGACTTAGAAAGTTCAAATTTTATAAACGTCGTTTTTGACCAAAAAGTAGGGCCAAGTTCGTGAACGGACCAAATCGCTACACTCTTTCTACCCCTCCCGTACAAAATGACAGACTTTTACACAATTTCGCAATATGACAATAAACAGATTTGCTCGAAAAGTATAAATGCTATTGATCTGAAACTTCAAATATAATACTATTATGATGATTTCAATATACTGTATAAAAATAATTTATGTCCTCCCCCTCCTTCCACCACCTCCCATACAAATTTCACTTTTTCATGAAAAGCTCTAAACCAATTTACTCAGTGTGAATAAAATTTATCGGGCTGAAATTGTGCGCTAAATATTTATTTAGAATTATTGGGAAAGCCCAAGAAAATTAAACGATCAGCGGTACCCCTTCTAACCCCTCCCGCACAAAATGACACAATTCGACAATAAACGGATTTGTTCGAAAAGCATAATCTAAAATTTGGAATATGTTACTTTTATGATGATTTCAATCTACTGTATAAACACTACTCTGCCTTCCACCACCTCACATACAAAATGCACTTTTTCATGAAATACTCCAAAAAATATTTACTCAGCACGTATATAATTTATCGATCTGAAATTGTGCACTAAATATTTATTTAGAATTATTAGTAATACCAAAAAAATTATACGATTATCTTCACTCCTTCTACCCCCTCCCATACAATCTGAAATAATTACACAATTTTACAAAAGCGATTTTCCCGAAAAGTATGAATACTACTGATCTGCAATTTAAAACAATTCAAAAGCCTGATTTTTATAGTTATTTCTGAAAATGTCATTAAGAACTCGTAACTCCTTCTACCACCTCCCATACAAACAGCACAATTTCACTAAATCCAATACACTAATTTTCTCAGCACCTATTAAATTTTTGAATACTAAATTTTGTATAAAACGTAACATGTGAAAAAAATTAATTCAATGCCGTCATCCTCTCTTTCTTTCATCTATAGTATCATACGATTGGTCGTTACGCACAATCGTAGTCATGTTATGTTTATTATTGCAAGTACTAATTGAGAAATTTGTGCTTGAATTAATCCTTTTGTATCCTACTGAATACAAGAATCAATATCTTCTTCATTAATTCCAATCTACTCTCTCTTCAATGGCGCTATAGCCCAAATCGGACCTTGGCCTCCTGGTATTCAGGTTCCTTAATATTTTTCATTACTTATTGTGGCAGGGTTGTTAGCCCTTCGCACAACCCTCTTTCTACGAATTTTTCATTTTCTTAGATTGAGGTGACCAAGGTATATCCAAGCAGGCAATGTGCCGGAATTATATATTGCGCCGACCGGGATTTGAACGCACGACCTTCGCATTACAAGACCAACACACTATCTACTAGGCTATACCTAGCTTCCAATCTACAATTCACCCAAAATAAAATCAAGCTTACTGTCTTGAAAGCTTCCATAGATATGAGTCATTCAAATGTAAAAATGCGTATATGTTCGGCGTACAGACTGGATCAAATCTGAAGTCTTAGAAGTTTACTCCAACGAATTTTTTAACAGTAAGAAATAAGGCTTGGCGAAAAAACAGATTGAACTGAAGTTCATGTCGTCATCTGCAAAGTTTAAAACTGGATGCCTATCTGTCTCTCAAGCTTGAGCACGTGTTGGGCTAGAATGTTCAAATTTTGTACATGTTATTGTTATCGAAATCTTAAGATCAAGTTCCTGAATGGGCCAAATCTTTTTACCCCTACTATCCACTCCCATAAAAAATTACACAATTTCACAACTTTATATTAAGCTGATATCCTTGCAAACTGTAAAAGTCTGATCTGAAATTTGAATCTTCTGCTTTCAATTATTAATATGACTATTTCTGAAAAAATCACTCTACACATTCATACTATCACTATCACCTCTCACATATGTAAACTGAAAAAAAGATTGTGGTTTTCGAAATTCGGTAGAAATAAGTTGTGTGAAAATACATATACATACTAAATTATAGAAAATTTTACAGCACCAAACTTTGCATTATATGAGGTAAATTTAATTTTTTTTCTTTCGGAAATATTTAGCCAGTTCAAAAATGCATTAGATACATTTTGCGAAAAGAAAAAGATTTATAAACGTGCTCAATATCATAATCTTTACCTAAGTTTGTGAAAAGAGTTCAAAAAACACTTTAATTTCAGAAAAAATAAATTCGGTCAATTCGAGTCAGTCAGTCAGTAAAAAAGTGTGCAAAGATTCTAAATTGCAAAAAGAAAAAAAAAACTTCAACCCTTCCCCTTCAGGATCGAGATTGATTAGATTGTTTTTTTTACACTAAATAGAATGTACGCTCCAAAATTCATGTTTGTGAACTTCGAAAGAAAGGTCTTACATAGAGGAAAGGTATCCCTGTGAGAAAGGGTGTCAGGCCAGTCAGCATAATATCACTAGTCCTGATTCTGGGGGTAATAAATTACATCTTTAAAGTTGCACTGGTAGGTGGGGAAGATAAAGGCCTTCAGTGGGGACTGTTTAACATCTTAAGTCACCTTGATTATGTTGATGACGTAAAGTTTGCTTGCACATAACCGTTTGGACTTAGACTCAAATGTTGGCTCGTTGCATTCTAAATGCAAAAAGGCAGAACTGACAATAAATGTGCGTTAAAGTGCACGTACATATATGGGGTTGAACACAAGCACACCAATTATTCTTAAAGAATAAGATGTGGAAGAGGTGCAAGATTTTTGTTACCTCGGAAACGTTATCAGCATGGACGACAGAGCCGAAAAAATGTTGAGGCTCGTGTAAATAAAGGTCGTCAGGCCGGTATCCTTTCTTCTATCTGAAGGTTAAGAGAGATCTCCCTTTGCACGAAATCGCGCGTATATGATGCATGCGTCAAATGCGTGTTGTTATATTGTTATACTATATGGAAAGGGACCATTCGAATTACTAGAAAATAAAAACTTTCCTTAACCAATGCCTCCGACGCATTTTACAGAAATTTTGGCCAGAAATGATCTCCAACGGCGAACTTTGGAGTACAACTGCACTGACTAAAGCAGCGATTAAGATTCTAAGCCGGAAATGGCAGCTTACACTTTGAGGTAACCAAAGTGAAACATCGCCAAACAAGTCCCTCAAGGAAGATGTCGGGCTGGTCGACCATGTAGCATGGAAGCGATCAGTTGAGCAGAGGTAAGAGGAATAAACAATTCCTGGCGATAATTAAAGGTGATGTTCATGGCCATGTGGAAGAGATCTGTTTCTTTCCTGAGCCCCAATAGAGGGACTTAAGAGGAAATTGATTGATTGAATTATCTGATGTCTAGTAATATGACATGGAAAAAAAATTAGTCACTTCTTCCATCAACGCTCAAGCCAAATTAAAGTTACATAATTCTCTATTTCGCAATAGAAGTTTTGTTTTACATTGAATTTTTAGACTTAGTTAGTAATAAAGTTTTGTGTTTGTAACTTTTATGATTTAATTTTCAAGGAAATCAATAAATCTACTGTGGAATTTGTATGAAATTTTCATAAAAATTGCCAGTTCTTCCAAACTAAGGCATTGCATTAACGTAATGTTTGTCTTCTGCGTACGAGTGGAAATGAAATTCTTTAAAGCCTTAAATTTTCGCACTTATTTCAACAAAAGCTAAATTTTTGCTGACTGCTGTACAATTTGCCTAATTTTATATTCATTTTTAAATTAGTAAAAAAAAGCGTGTATAATTTTGGAAATTATGCAGTCTTAAAGTGATGGAAAATTTTATTACTTTTTTTTTATGGGCGGGACCGCTAAAATTTTATAATGTTGCTCTTTCGTTAATGCTGGCTTTAAATCAATCAATCAATTTCATACTAAAACCATCTGCGGGAACAGAAACAGTTCTCTTCCACAATTTTCAACCCTGAACATTGGTTTTAAATGGATTAACCATATTTTAAGAAAAATAAATCAATTTAAGGATGCAATAATAAATCGTTTGCTCTCTCATAACATTCCAATAATTAAGGTATTCTTATCTTTTTTTTATGTATTTTGCCTTCTTTTCGTATTCGTTTTTTTTTTATCCAGTTCATGGTAAGAAATTTTATTTTCTTATCTTATAAATACAAACGGAAACGAAATCCGATCAATTTCTCAAGTTCCATTCCGCCTTATCCAATAGTTATTCCTATTAGAAATAAAAATTTGAGAACCAACACCTTGAAACGTCACAATCAAAAGCACTTGTCTAATAAATAATTAGGTAGGTACTTAGTTTTATTTTAGTATGAAATACAAACAATAAATATTTTTCTTATTAATCAGCTATCATCATCAATACTTTTCACACTCTTGACCCCAAACATCCACCACATGAGCTTTAATAGATCGTTAAAATTCCGCCAAAATTCCGGCAATAGAGAGTGTCTGCCTGTCTAGACCCTAGAGATGAGACCTTGATACGAATTTTAAACGTACATACTTAAAGTCCAAGTTAAATTCCGCTATCATAAACCTCTAATATCGATTACATCGATTCATTCCCAATCTATGGCCGAAACATTTTTGATAAACTTGAAATGATTTTAAAATTGATCACTTGCCGGACCTTGTCAGTCCTTCAAATGACCCAATGATTATGAAATAAAAACTCTTAATTATTTTCTTAAAAATTACACGGGGTTTTTTTCTTAGATATGCTTCGATAAGAAATAAACATAGCTTCTAACAATGGCATCAGTCTTTCCAGATTTACGACTGCCAGCTACGTCGTTCAGTCAATTGCAGATTAAGTTTTTAATATTACGGCGTTTGTAGCCGTACGATCTATTCAATCTAAGATTGGATATTTTCTCATCTCATGTCAGTGATTGATAACTGACTTCTGTTTAGATATATCTGCTGTATCAGCATTAGTAATATTGGCGTTAAGCTTAGCCACGCTAGCATGCTAAGCTATGTACGTCGTAACATTACATTGAAGCATTTGTTGCGTTTTGTTAATTGTTCCGCTTCGGAACTGAGCTCACTGAAAAGGCACACGCTTCCGTTCCATTATTTTCATCGATATACCAAAGCGATATGAAAAGGGAAATCGGGAACACTATTAACCTGACTTATCACGAAAAGTGAATCCGACGTGATTTCAAGCGGTCGAATGGAAAATAATGGCAATAATTGTAACGATTTTCGATCACAATAGCGATGGCTACAGGTTTGTTGAAAGGTTGGTCCGTTTTGTTTAAATGCAAAACAATGGTCAATGGACATGACGACTTCGACGACGACGAAGGCATAATGGAAATCGTTGAACATTAAAAATGGGTGTGACCCCACCCAGAACGATGGGAATGAGGCCGGAAAATATCATCAGTTGGTGAGCGAGTATATAGATATGGTCATGGTTCATGAAATTTACCTTTTTCATTGACTATCAACGAATCAATGTTGTTTGAATTATTTTTTTTTCTTAATTCCTGTAAGTTTTCCATTTCAAATTGTTTAATAACGGAGTAATGATTGATGAATTAGTTTAATTCGTACATTTAGGTGGAGGCTAAATCAGTTGCAATTATAAATTACCGGAAAAAATAAATTTCGAATCGAATTAGGTTAGTACAATGGTTTGGGACCTTCATTTACTCATCTGATGGCTTTTAAGTAAACAAATTATTTTCTTCTTCAATGGCACTGCAGCCCGATTTAGACCTTGGCCAGCAAGCCTTCAGGTTCCTCAACATTTCAATATTTTTTTAAAGATGGATTATTAGTCCTTCGTACAAATATCTTATTTTCTTATTTTTCGCATATTGAGGAGGCCCATATGTACGCAGTCGGGATTTGATCTCAAGATTTTCGCATTATAGCCAAACACTTTACCCACTAGGCCTGTGATGTTCGGCTTTTTCAGCTCGCATACCGGTAAATATAATAGGTTTGTGGAAAGGTTGGACACCAATGTACGTAGGCCACCAACGAGCTCATTATATACCTCCATATTTGTACCACGTCGACCTACATATCATTTAGCCAGCCTGCTATATCGGTGAAACTAATGAACTTCATAGCTTCAAGGGGCTGAGATCATTTAGCGCGGCGAAGGAGTACTCTCCGAGAATTTGTCTTCAAATTGTTTACATGGGCAGTGGCAGAGGAAATGCTCTACGGTCTCATCCTCCTCACTGCAGCCAATGTCATCAGTAGTAAGGAAAAGTCTTCGAGCACTCTTTCTAAGAAGGCAGTAGCCATTGACTATAGCTAACATACTAGAGCGCATAGAAAATTTGTGTCGATTTCTTTTGTAATTTTCCTCTATCAAACCCATCCCATAGCATCTTCGTGGTGTTACACGAGTCGCTTTGTAACCATTTGAGATTTTCCCTTGCCCATACTTTTTCGCGTAGATTATCTTAATCAGTTTCAAGGTAATGCCAACATTGTCCGTTTCCTCAACGGTGGCAGAAGCAGATCCGTACCTGGCCAGCCTGTTCGCAATTTCGTATCCAGGTATACCCCCATGATCCGGAACCCAATAACTTTGACTTACTTTGTACCCTCAACACCGGATTTGTTTGTACAACTAAACTCTATTTACAAATAATGCAGTGGTGTCAATTGATATACATCCGAATCAAAACCAACAAACGAAAGGCAATTATCCTTTGCAGCATAACTGTCTGCCTGACAATGTGACATCCAAATGCCACAAAATTTTTACTGGATTGTGACAAAAAGTCTTAGCTGTCGATAAAATCTGTGACACTCTGAACATGTTTAATCCAATTTTCAATATGTTGTGTTATTTTGGACTAAATTAATATTTTGGAACATTTGGTCCAAAAATGTGATAGTTAGTTTGGTGAATGTTTTCACAATGCATTAAAAGAAAAGATTTCCGGATTCTACACTGTTACGCTTTATTATTCGTGATGTCTCGGTCTCTGCTGAGATCTTTATCAGTTATCAGTTTGATAAAGATCTCAGCAGAGACCGAAAAGTTACGAATAATAAAGCGTAACAGTCTAAAATTCGGAAATCTTTTCTTTCTTTCAATGTGACAGCTATTTGTCATGCTTTGAAAATTGACAAAAGTTTCACCAACATTTATTGACAATCTTGTTTACAATTTTCGAGATTTTTTCAGAATTTTTCTCTCATTTTAAGAAAATGTCTTGCACCAAAATTGGAGTGACAAAAAAAAAATCATTATTTTATAACTAGCTCTAGCTAAACTAGCCATTGCACAATTGATTGGGCAATAATTTAAACCTCTTACAAACAACTCACAAACTTCCATTTGGGTGCTGTTGTGACCAGGCATAACCATTTTAAAAAACAAACAAAGTAAACTTGAAGTTATAACTTTAAAATAAAATAAAATATGTAGTAGCTAATTCAAGTTCAACACGCAATAGCAATCATTTGCAATTAAATTTAACAATTGCAAAGCGAAATACCAAATATTTCCACGGGCATTACTAGCATAACGACACGAATATGCTCCGTGATATCGAGTGACATAAGTAGAATACTTTTTTTTTTAGAAAAATGAGGAAGTATGGTTTTAACACGCATTTTAGTTGTTATTTTATATATAAAACTGTAAACTGAATAATGCAATTTCAAAATAAATACAATGTGTATAATCAAACGTTTGTATCGCTATGAAATACGACTCTAACAGATCTGCCTATAATACTTAGTACCTATTTGTTGTCGCCCAGAAACTTCTAATTCGAATTACTATCACACAATCTCGAACGCTTTGAGTCGTCGATCTGAATTTTTCCAATGCAAAAGTTTTATCACCTCCCACACAAATGCCACAATTTAAGAAGACTAAATTACCAAATTTCCTTAAGAAATGACATCATGAAATCAGGCACAATCTTATCATCATAATTTTTATTTATCACTTTAAAAATGATTTTCTTCCCATCTGTTCTGCCTCCTTTCATACAAATGTCACACACATTGTCATACAACTCCTTCCATTCCATTTAGAGTATTGCGTGGTTAAGCTCATCTTACTTTCAATCGCAATTTGCCACATTTTTGAACATCTTTTGAATTAGCTGTGGCTTATCCGTTCGCACGAGAACGTAAGCAAGAAAGTTCAAATGTTGTACATGTCGTTTTTGAAAAAAAAAGTAAGGTTAAGTTCGTGAACGGTCCAAATCGCTCCACCTCTTTTACCCACTCCCATACAAAATGACAGAATTCGACATTAAACGCATATTCTCGAAAAGCATAAAACATATTGATCTGAAATTTAGAATTTAATAATTTTATGGCGATTTCAATATAAAGTATACAAATTATTCGAATCCCCCACTCCTTAAACCACCTCCTATACAAATTGTACTTTATTATGAAATGCTACAAACTAAGTTACTCAGTACATATATCATAAAATTTATCAAGCTGAAATTGTGCGCTAAATATTTAGTTAGAATTATTAGTAAGACCGAAAAAAATTGGACGATTAGCTTCACTTTTTCTACCCCCGCGACCATACAATACGACACAATTTCCCAACGTTATTTCCTTTTACCACCTCCCATATAAACTGCACAGTTTCACTAAATCCCTTACACTAATTTTCTCAGTACCTATTAAATTTTTGAAACTTAATTTTTGTTTAAAATATTTTGATAGCAACTTGGACATGATGTGAAAAAATTAGATCAATGCCGCTTTAACCACTCTCCGTATACAATTTCTTAAAATCAAAAAGAAAAATTTCTTTCGTCTAGCGTTTTGTCAATCGTAGTTCTGTTATGGTTTTTGGTCTAAGTTAGTGATTCCTAATGGGTAGAACTCGTACTCTCGGGGCGTGTGGCATAAAAGAGTATCATATTTGTAGTATGATATTTGCTCTGAACTGAAAAGGAAAAGAAGAGGATTGCAAATACTTTTGAATACGAATTCTTCCAATCTCGGACTGCTAGATAATCAGTCGAAGAAAACAAAAAAATGAATTTGTATGTCCGTTCGAACAAGCTAAACTACTGAAGGCACGGATCTGCTTTAAGTCTCGTCAAGTCATAGATAATATAGGTAGATATGTATCTCTGATTGTATGGTCTCTGTAGTATATAATTGTATTCTTTTTTCGCATAAAATTTTATTTATAAAATCTGCGATAATTCAAATTCTGTTAAAAGCAGAATTTTCTCTCATGGATTGTGGGCAGTAGAACTCCGCCAGAGTCAGTCCTGTTTGTTTTTAGAATGGAACTCAATGAATAATGGGCTTTTCACTCGTACTCGTAAAATCCTGTCGTGATACGGATGGATTCTATGATGATTTGGAGGAACGCGCAGATATCAGCGGAGAATGTCATGAATAATGATTCGACATGGCGCTTAACTCAACTATCTGCTACCATTTCAAAATACGAAGCCGGTGGACATAGCTCCTTTCTTTCTCTCTCTCTCTCTCTATTTTTCTCTCTCTCTCATAGATTTTTTCTTATATCACACATCGCTAGCTAGCATTTTTCTCAGTAATTAAATTTTTTTTATGGCAGAAATGTCAAATATATCTGTCAACAATAATACCTTTTATTAGTTAACGTTTTACATCTTCTACTTCTACAAAGCACTATAGCCCAAATCGAGCCTTAGCCTCCTGACCTTCAGGTTCCTTAACATTTTTCATCAGTTATTGTAGAATGGTTGTTACACCTTCGCACAACCATATATCTTCGAATTTTTCATTTTCGTAGATTAAGGTGACCCAAGCAGGGACCGCGATTTGAACTCGCGACCTTCACATTGAAGACTAAAACGCTACTCACTAGGCTACACCCTAGCTACACATACAGCTTACATACCCGCTAGTAACTGTGTACTTAAATTTTTTGAACAAATGAAATATTGAAAATCATTTAGACAAATTAATTGTTTTTCATTTTGAAGCTTTAATAAATACCAAACATTTTTGTTTCAAGTATCGCTAAGCAATTTAACTAAATATGCAAGAAATATCTGATAAGTTTACATCTTTACGGTAACATAATTGTAACAAATTTGTCGTAATTTTGTCACATAAGTTTTAAAATAAATCTTTTCGGTTGAATAATAGTTGTCAGATAGACAGACCATATCAACGCTACTCATTTCAAAAAAATTGTGTCACAAATTTTGTCAGTAATCAACATTTTTTGTCACGTTTATGTTCAACATTTATTCCCAATTTATAATTTTTGATTAATAGACAATACTGTGCAATGTGTACTCAAGTGAACAAAGATGGGGAACTGCTGCGAAAATGTGACATTAAGTCTTTTTAACTGTTTGATAAAACTAGATATGTGATAAATATAGATGTATATAATATATGTTTAGAAAAAAAAATCCTCTTACCTTGAGTCTCAGTCGATGAGGCAATAGCATTTGCCTCCAACATAATTTCCATATTATGTTGTGACGTCTCGTTCTTATTATTATTATTTTTCTGAAGCACCTCATCACTGCCCACCGATACTCTACTAGTAGTCACCATAAGCACCAATACTATCAGATGAAACTTCATCATTTTAGCACAGTTTTTCACCGCAGAATGCTAACAGATTTTTTTTTTTTTTTTCGTCAAAAACTACTTTGGTAAAAATCTTAAAAAATTGTATCGGATAGTCCGAACAAGTTTAAGATTTATCGCCCGAAAACTTCCAGAAAAAAAAATCAAGAAAATTACACGTATAATTTCTTCTGCAGTTTACATTTTTGCGGATTATTTTTCAGCGAAATGAAACGGAGATATAAAATTGAAAATCATTTGCAGTTCGATGAAAATAATTGAAAAATTTTACACGCACTACCACTTCGAGCTGTTATACCGGACATTTCGTAATAATTTTACAAAAATAAAAAATTATCAACTTTATCGAATGTGCGTTACATATTGAATTGTTTATAAACCGTTTTTTTTTATATTCGAAATGTTTGGTTTGAATATTTGCTATGATAGAGAACGATGTCGCGATTACTAGCTTGAAGTTAATTTTAATTCAGCCAACATGTGAGATAATTGCATTTTTTCGTGTCGAATGCATTGTTCGTTAAGTGCACTTGAATGTCCAACGAAACTGTACGCGACGCTTCAATTACCTGCAATCAAGTTTAGAAAGTAAAAATTGATTAACCATTTATAATTTTATTGTTTTATTTAGTATTTTCAATGTAAAAGAAGAGTGGTTAAGTATGTAGGTACATGACAATTGAACGGAATGCATTATTGCACGTATGCGAATTGACTGTTACCTAATCGTGTTTTTTTCTTATTTATTTTTTAATATAGAAACACTTATAACACAGAATGCCGTACAACTAAATTGCAAGCCAGGTTACGGTATTGCCGAGGAAAATAACTATGAAGATAAGATGTAATAAATTTAAATTAGTTTTTAACGGTGGAATGATTAAGAGTTATTATTATTATTTATATAGTGATAGTAGCCGATCAGTTAACACTTTACGGACATAGATAGAAACATAAGAGAATCATGATTGGGCGTAAAGTCTAATCGAGAGATACTCTAGATGAAATGGGAAGAGTTTGATGAAGTATGTTATTTCTAATTATTTAGAATACTGAATAATGACATTTGATGTTGAAGGTGTTTAATGACTTTGATTTGATGACCACTAATTGCTTATTACCATGTTCTGTGCCAATTTCCAATATGAAAGCTTTCTTCTCGTAGAAGAGAAAAGGCTTTGATTTGGTAAATGTTTCCTCAGTGCATTTTGAATTTAAAGGAAAGATCTCCGGATTTCACATTGTAATACTTTATTTAACGTTACGTCCCTGTTGACACCATTATCAAACTGATAAAGGTCTAAGAAGAGATCGAACGCCGTTTAATAAAGCAACTGACGCTAAATCCAGAAACATTTGTTGGGTCTGTCCTGCAACAGAAGATGGATGTGTCCGGCCAGGAAGTCTATATGACTCCCTAAGTCAGACATTGCGCGGTATTCAACTCGATACATGAGCTATTGGGCTCTGAGTACGGAGTTGTCGCCAGTATATTTCAAACCCCATGAACGCTTATGGATGATCGTTGTCGGGTATTTGAAGACAGAAACTGGTAGCCTCTGTTTGTGATTAGCGGGGCGGTACACACTGCTCTGCAATGGCTTATCGACACGTGTGCTGTGTGACATGCTCTCCAGGAATGCTGAAACGGGAAGGTATATCTCGGAGTTCACGAGGTCGCTCCTGCCGAAATATATTTCGTATAAGGTGAGTGATCTCGTCAACTTCGATTCTTACTCCCAGGCGTTCTGTAGTGGTTTCATTTGCTGCGTGCGCTGTAATCCATTGGAAGAGTGCCAGCTGGAAAACAATGGTCGCGATCAATCTTAGGGCACCGGAAGGATCATCGATCTATCCATAGAAAGCGCGTCCGCCTGTATCCTGCGGCAAATCTAGATTTAATTCAAAGAAAGAAATGCTGCCTGACCTGGATAAGCTTTTCGTCACGGGTCCCGAACGAACAGGCGCGCATTTCACTCCTCGGACAGATCAATAGTCTGAATGACCTAACATGTGATGACATATCGGGCAGGAATTGTGTGTGTTTACCCAGGTCGACATGCAGGTCTCGTGAAAACTTTGCTCATACTTGGTACATTTTGGTTATCGAGTTACAAAAACTGGAACTTTGGAGAAGTGGAACGGACTTATTGGAATACCCAAATGGAGTTTAACGAAATTCGTCGAAAGGCGAATGCGAAATTTAGAAAATTTTTAATTTTCGTCGAAAACGAGTACGAAATAAGAAAAAAAAATTATTTTAATGTTGTCGAAATGCATGCGTAATATTCCCCTTACTATTGTCGAATAACGAATTCAAGCTCGGCAGGTAAAACGACTTAATTGTTAATTTTATTTGAAGGTGGAACAGAGTTTAATAAAAGGATATTCGGAAGCGAATGTGAGATTTACATTTAGTTGCCGAAGTGATTGCAAACATTATTTAGCTTAGTCCGAAACGAACTGGGAAGTTTGTATTTATATTAAGTGAAACCGAATTTACAATTTTATATAGAAATGCGAAAAGGACTTCAACATTTTATTTTGTCGAAAAGCGAATGCGAAATTTATGACAAAAATTTTCAATGTCGGATACGAGGAAGAATTATCGACAGCGAAACAAAATTTATTTTGGTCTTCGATAAGATGTAACGAAGCTAATTGGTACTTTCGAAAAGAGAAAGATGAGAAAAATTAATGAGTTTCCAATAAAATTTTGAATAGAAAGAACCTCTATTCATCTTCACAAATCCACTCTTCTGCTGGGTTTCATCGAAACATCTCGCCATGATAACACGCAACCAGAGCGGGATTCAGAAAATATTGAGCAATCAAATATAAAAAAATACGTTAAACCAAAAAAATTTTTTAGATAAAATGCGAAACAAAAGTTAATTCGAATGATTAATTTTTATAATTAGGAAATTCTACTGTACTTCACGAGGATAGGATTCAAAGGAAGTCGGGTACTTTGTGGAAATTAAACATATAGACAAGGATATGGGGCTCCTTGAAGATAAAGGTATTGTGTCCACTGTCCGATAAATTGGCCGCCCAGACAAGCCAAGTTCCGCTGTCAAATGGGAATCCGTGCCTGCGAAAAAAACACATACCATGTCTCATTCATCACTCGCAATTTCTGATGGTGTGAATGTTCGAATTGTTATCCAACTTCCGCCAAGGAACGTCGGTAGTGTCTCAAGGTTGTCAACGGGTTTGTCATTAGGGAGTCCAGCACAAATCAGGACTACCGAAACCCGCGAGTGGGATTCCAGAAGGCTTACACGAAAGACTATAGATGCCGTTTAGTCGAGAACAATTGTCACCTTCGCAATTTGAGTTATTTGATGCTCATGAAACTTACACGAAATTTTTCCGTCTCGTGTGTCGAGGCATCGCGTGTTCGGTAGCAAGCTTGGCACAAGGATTTTTAGGCCCCAAGTTGGGCGCCATTTGTTTGAAATATGCGAGGGGCTGGAAGAAGTGCGTTGCAATTTATAATTCCATGAAAATTTGTTGCCTTTGTTATTGAAGAAATTCTGGTAAGATTTATAGTTTCTTCCTTGACCCTTCGATGAGATTGAATTTTCGGAAACTATGCATTTGTAAGAGAGGTGCTGGATCGTAATATACTTTTTTGACTTTGATTGTATCCATATTAACATGATTTCAAATTTTCAAGTGTATACTTTGATAGTTTCGAAGAAAAATAAATTTATTCAGAGTTTCGTAAAATTCGTATGGGAGGTTGAAGAAGAAACATGGGGAGGTGGCTCTTCACGAACTTTTATTTTATTTCTTACTCAAAGCGTTCAAGTAGAATGAAATTTTTGTAGGGAAAATCTGAATAATTTTATGATTTCATTTACAAAAATTTCATTTTGAACTTTGAATAGTAGACAGGCAGACATACAGACAGTCACTCGGATACGAATTTTTCATGCAACAATACACATTTCCGTTTCCTTGGCAGCTCAGTGCGAGTTTTATTTCTTAGCCTTACAAACGATGGATCCAATACAACATACTCTCAGATTTTATCTAGAGTATAAAAATTGAGTTAATCTTCGTATAGATGTTTCCGTAAAGGCGTGCTTGTTGAATTATTTTTTCATTGCTTGGTTCGTTTGGTTGATTTGTATACTCTAGATGAAATCTATGAGTATATTTTCTTTGCCTTACCGTTAGGAACGCTAAGAAAAAATTCTCGCACAGGGTCGCCAAGGGTACAGAAATATTTGTTGTCGCTCAAAAATCTTGATTCCGAGTGACTGTCTGTCCGTCTGTTTACAATATAACTCTTGAACGCCTCGAGCTACCGTGCCAAAATTTGTTTTATGTAGTTTTTAGCATAACAGAAGCTTTAAATTCGTGAACGGGCTTAATCCCCCCATTCCTTCTAACCCTTCAAATACAAATTTAATGAAATTTCGAAAGTCGCAGTATAATAATGTTATAGATCTGGCAATGATCTTCCCGAATATGCCAGAACCATATAAAACAGTAAAAAGCAATAACCAAAGATCTAGAACATTCTAGTTGACACACACACCCACCCGACGAATACACCACAGAAGGTTCGAGAATTGGAAAAACTAGTATAAATACACGCAACTTTCGGACTGGTGCAGTCAGTTACTGAGCGACACTTATGGAAGACACCAACTGGTGTAAGAAGCGAAAGAACAATATCGGCGGTATTGCCATATAGTGTAAATTAAATTAAAGTGCAAATTAAGTAAAAGTGCGGATAAATAAATTATTCTTTATTTTTAAACGAATTGTGTTTTTCTTGAATTCTCGGCGAACCCCTAGCTCGCAACAATAACATGAATTTCATTAAATAAAAAAAATATTGAACCGGTCAACCCTCACTTCTTAAAAATACATCTCTACATTTCCCCGCTCCTTTTACTACGTCAAAGCTATTGACTTGGAATTTTGAGCATATTCGAATAATTTTAATATCATTAACGTCGAAAAATATTGTTTCGATCCGTATACTCCATCGACCCCCTCCCATGAAAATGTATAATTTCGGTAAATGGATTTTCACTAAAACTATAAAAAACAGAATCTTAAAATTTTAACAAAAATATTGTCCTTAATAATTGAAATAAATGTTAAGAAAAATATCAACTTCGATTCATCCCTTCTACCTCCTACCATACAAATTCCAATATTAGAATTCAATAAAAGCATTTTCCTTTCGATCATATTAAAGCATAGAGCTATCGACTTACTTTAAAATGGGTGTAAAGCATGGTGATAAGGATGTTGATAATCAGTTTCAGAATCATTCAAAATTTTACACTTCCCCCGCCACCTGCCATACAAATGCCCCAATTTCCGAAAAACAATTTGCAATTTTTCTGAAAATTATAAAAGCTACAAATTTGAAATTCAGCACAAACCATTTTCAATACTAAGTTCTGTGGTGTCATATACAAAAACTACCAAACCCCCCCCCCCCCCACTCATTCAAAAGTTGCAATTCACTATTCGAATAAATTTGAGGTAACATATTTTCCGGTATCACATGATTGGGCCTTACGCGATCATTCTGTTAAGATTTATTTCAACATTGATTTGTAAATTTGATTATTTGTTAGGTTCTTCGTTAGTTTGTTGATTTGTTTATTAATTTTGTATATTTATTTTTTGTATTTTATTTATTTATCATTTTAAATAATCAAAGAGCAAGAACAGAAAAACGAATCTACTTTTATAAAATTCTCATTTCAATTTTTATTTTTTTTTATCTGTCAGTTTCTACCTGGAGTCCTTTTCTCATAATCACCCGGCAACTAGAGTTTATTCCTTTTTTTTTGTTTTATGAAAAGTAGTTCCACTACAATTTGTTTAATTTTTACAGGCCTTTAGATAAAATAGATATTTGAAATTATTCCGCAACCTCAAAGATCAAAAGGAGCTAAAGAATGAAATGATTGGAATAAAAATACTGTTTCGAATGGTTGATCTCAGTGCCTAAATTTATAACATCAAGAGAGTTGTTTGTAATTATTTCAAAGATTTTGTTTTATTATGATGTTGAAGGGTTATGTTAAAGCCAAAATAATTGATTTTCTTTTGTGTCCAGAGATACTATAGTACATTATTTCCATGGGGATCGGTTTAGCCCAAATATATTTTTATATTTGGCTTTGTGGTCGGAGAATTTCTAGAAAATATCTCCTCTCAGACTTCAAAATATTTTAATCCAAAAAAATGCTGCATAAGGTGTAGAGCCGGTCTTACCAAGGTCCAAATGGAGCAGTTCCGCCAATGGCATGTTTTAGGGTCGGCTTCTTCAAAAAACCGAAAAGTTAAACCAAGTAATGAAGCAGTCTGCATCTGATATTTCATCACAAGAATGTTTTGTTGTCAGAAATTTGCCTAACATTTCATTTATAATAAGAAATACGGAAATTTTTCGAAACACAAAATTTATTTTGTCAAAAATACTTGTAGACACTTAATCTTAATTTTAAGCTGTTTAACATTGTCTCTATTCTTTCCACTTGACACGTCTCACAATGCTTCTCGGTTATTTCTTTCTTTTGGTAATTGGTTAATGCTTAAATAAATGTGTATTCAAATTTTCAGAATTAACAAACTAATTATCTTTTAAGCTAACTCAATTGTATTTTATTTCAAAGCTTAAATAAAAATATAAAAGATAAATGTAATTTGTTTTCAGCGGCAAGTATAGATCGAAATGTTATCAATATTGAATAGTAACTGTAACTTTTATTATTTATTTTACTCTTTGACAAATTTGATGTTCAAACCGTAACAAATATTTTGACAAATCTATCGATAAGAAATTATACTTTTGTCAAAGGAAAAAAAAAATTGTCACATTTCTTTCGACATTTTTTGGCATAATGTTCAACGTTAAATATGTTTTTCGTCGCCCACAATTACTGTAAGTCTGTTCCATTTCTCAATAAAATACCGCCCGCCCGGTAGTTAAATTTTGTTATGATTGAAAAATGTTACCTTATATTTTTATGTTGTGACAAAACACAGATTGTCGTTGCCACGAGAATTTAATCACAAAAGTATGTTGAAAAAATTTCAATTTTCTCAATGTTACAGAAATATATCGGTCAGAGTATTAATATATTTTTTCGACAATTAAATCTGTAAAATAAGAAATATCACAAATTTAATCTGTAGTGTAGCACATTTAAACTCTAATCTCACAAATTTTGTCGACAAAAGGAAAATATTGACATTTTTTGGGCATCTAATACAAAAACTATGACTAGCTGTGTGCAAGAATTCTGTTGTTTCAGCTCAAATCAATTGAATAGAATTCTTCTTGCTTTCTGGAGTTTAAAGGAAATCAGATTTTGAGGCACAAGTGGGTC
Organism: Chorisops tibialis; assembly: GCA_963669355.1. Taxonomy (NCBI): domain Eukaryota; kingdom Metazoa; phylum Arthropoda; class Insecta; order Diptera; family Stratiomyidae; genus Chorisops; species Chorisops tibialis. The sequence continues at coordinate 297,204,090 of OY770263.1, forward strand.
AGGATACAGAGCGCAAAATCACTAAATAGGCTTACTATAGGACTATAGGAATAACTAATGTATACAGGATTAGTTGCTTGGAAACAGGCACGTTTTCAAAAAAAAGATCCGGGCGGCGAACTGTATTGAACCGGCATTATATATAGTTTTCAATTTATTCGAACTAATTTGTTTTTATGAATTGACTCATCTTTCTGTCTGCGATTTTGGTCTTTAGCGATTAAGTTGGTTCAGATATATGTTACTTTCGTACATTGGAATTAAGCGCAATGCGTTAATCAGGACTTAATTTCGGCTTTTGCGGTATTGACCAACACACTACCCACTAACTGAGCTACACTTAGATTTTTTCTTATTCTCCATGTTGAGTGTAAATTATTGATTTTTGAATATAATAGAGAATAATAATCTTTAAATTTGCATAATCGTAGCTCTAAAATTTCATTAGACGAATTTATTATTAAAGATTAAATTAGTTATTATGTAACTTTATACTGCTTAACACACAAACTTGTCATCATAAAGGGTTTATTTTTGATACCAGAAAACTAGCTGATTTATTTTAATGATCATTTAAAAAGGTTGTTTCAGAACTAAAACGTTGTCGCTGTAAGCATATCAAATAACTAATGTAATTGATACTATCTTATATCGACGTATTTTTATCGAACTTTGGGAATAATTGTTATTCAAACATCGATTATTTTAGATATCAACATTTCAAGATCACACATGTGTTCATAAATTCCAAAAATCTGTGGTATTTCTTTGACTTTTACAATTACTTATTCCACTTGCTTAGACGTGTTTTTTTTTACAATTTTTCTTCTTTTTACCATTTAATAGAAACTCAGATTTTCAAAAAATTTAAATTACCAAATCACTTTGAGAGTGTAATCAATCACACAAACCTTAATGTAAAAAATACTAAATTAACTAACTACGTCTCATACTTTTCCGCTAAAGATTACGTACAATAATTCCGCTAAAGATTACGTACAATAATTACGAAATCTCTGAGTGATATTAGCAATGCAAAATAGTCAGTTACTAATGAAACTTTACTATAATTTCCCATATATTACATACCAATGAAAAGCCTTCCACTTTGATTGCGGTAAACGATCCGATAATTTCAAATACAATGGTATAAACAAAAAGAGGATTCGCTTCATGACGTAAAGAAATTTGAAATAATTTGAACAGGTGTTTAATGCTATATACCTTAACTATACAAGACTGCCTGGTTGATTGCGTAGAATTTCTAGAAGATATCTTTCCGACGTGAAAATTTTCAAATTACTGGAAAAAAAAATGCTGAAAGCATAAGGTGTATAATTTTCAAGCTATTCGAAGTAATTGAGATTCAAGTTAGCAACTTTAGCATAGACGTTAAGTTAAAGCACTGGCTATCATCTCTGCCATAAATGAGTAGATTTTGTTTGTCGTTACAGTAATAAGTGGTGGTGGGCTTTAAACTTCTTCAAGGTAAAGACAACAGAAAGAATTCGCGCTCAAAGCACGTATCACCTATGTAAAATTGAAATAGAAGATACTTAACATAATAACATATCCAACCTGTTGTATAGCTAAATATCTAGTAGTTAAGGCACTTAAAGATAAACACATACGGAAAAGAGTTCGTGCATAGCCCGGTTCATCCCATATTCAGGTCTTTATTAGTAACAAATTGAAAATCAACCGATCATTAACGCTAATTAGACACCCATAACGTTTTAACATTTTTCCATGAAGATTATACTTGCGTCTTGGTCTTCAGAGATGATGCGATGCGCGATGTACATATATATCTAGGTAAGTGAAGTATCTTATTTCTATTATAAAAACAATAGCAACCGCTGAATAAGTATAAGGTCAATTATGTTTTCATAGATTTCTACAAAGGCAATTTAAAATGTAAGTTCGGGTATTTGTCTTTTTTTCGTTTTGTTTTTGAAAATTTCACGGTTATACAAATTGAAAGTTCTTGATCGTAACCTTTGCAGGTGCACTACCCAAAAATTAGGACACAAAGGTTCACAGAGTTAGTTTTTACATACGGTAGCATCGTAACCATCGCAATTTTTATTAATTATGCAATCGGTATTGTTATTTTTATGATTCATTTACATGAATTTCAATTTTATTTTTTCATGGACACGGCAAAAAATTTTGTTCATGACATCGTAAAAAATTGATTTAACACTTGTACTGTTCGATGTTGTCTTTTGTGTCAATCAAAACCGGAATATAAAATTCCAATTTTATGTAGCTTAATGGAGTAACTTAATAATTAATAATTTTAAATTACGACATTATATCCAACAATAATCGTGTTGGGATAATAAATCAAGTTTCTAATTTCGAGTATTTTTAAACTCGTTTCAAGTTTGAAACAGAATCAGCAATATCGATCGATTGAAAGGTGTAAAACGTCAAAGACGATACAGAAAAGTATTTGGTTTCTATCAACTTGCACCTTGTTGTTTGTGGGTTTTCCTCGAATGGTTTTGCTTTTTGATTTCAATGTGAGCAAAAACTCACGATCGCGTGTGAGAACAATAACTAATAAACGTATCATTTTTCATTCCCGGGATTGTAATTAATATTTTTTATTCCGAAGTCCCACGATTAGGAGTATTTTCCTGGTTTGGAGACCCTGGATTGAACTCAAAATTTTGGATTATGTCACAAAAATTTCCAAATATATTTTTTCTCAAAATTTAAAGGAAAGAAAAAAACAGAACAAAAACCAAAAAGACCTCCGCTGCACGAAAGTACATAAGGAACATGGATATATCATTGTTATATACTTATCACTACCATCAACTCGAATTGTAGCTATTCAATAGGATGCTCCTCGTCTATGGTACGTTTGCAGTTTACAGAAAAAAAACATAATTAAATTAAATGACGGATCGAGTCCACGCTAAGCTTAATGAGTGAGTTATTTGTCTTAAAGTATGTTTTTATATCTGTTCTTATCATTTTTTGTGGTATTATGGAAAAAAAAGTGTTATATTGTACTATACCTAAACACTCATCAAGCTTAGCTTGGACTCAATTCATTACAGCTTTGATTTTAAGGCACAGTTGAGCTTTTCCTTGATCTATGAACTTTAGAGCTTCGAATCATTTTTTGTCGTCTTGGGTATTTGAAACTTTTTCGACAAATCTCAAAGCTCATGATCCCCGCTAAGTGACCGCAACCTGCGTACCCATATCCAAGCACCCAGCAATATCGTCACTCGTCTCTCGCTCTCACCGACCCTTCACCTTTACAAGCATATTAGTCGACGACAATTTTGCCTCTCGACGAGATAAGCACCATTGTAATTTAACTCACACTTTTCATATTGAATCTGAACAACACGCTGATCATAGTTCTGCGTACCTGGTATTAGATTCGAAAAATCCGTATTTTTCTCACAGCGAATATGGGAAAAATGCGGATTTTTCAGCCGACTGCGAGCGTGAGCGTATAATAATTCTGAAAAAAGGAATCAAGACGGCATAAAATTTCATTAAAAGCAGAAAGAAATAATCATTAAAGTCAAATTTTGTATACCGAAATCGTGAGTTAATATTAATCAGCTATGTATAATCAAGTAAACAGAATGTCGAGAAAATCTAAACAAACTTTCGAGTTAGTTTAGCAAAATCAAATCTACACAATTAATCTATTGTACTGAAAAGAAAAAGTGAATTCACCTTTTCTTCAAGTTAAATAAATTGCGGCTTACAAGTTACTTTTTCACTATTATTACTTTATAAAAAAATGGGTGTCTAAAGTTCAAAAAGTTATTCAATCAAAGAAATTTATTTTAATCAATTTTCAGAGCTGAAGTCATTCAATTGTGACTACTCAATTAAAATAACTCAATTATATAATTTGCTTCGTAATTGAAGTAGACAAACACTAACTCTAAATCTACTCCACCCACTGCCAACTTCCTTAAACACCCGAATCTTTAAACACTTTTCGCACACTTCGTCATTCAACAAAGCGATCCAATTTATCTGTCATAATTTTCATCAAATCATTCCTCATTTTTTTCCCTTACATAAAACCGTGAAGTATTTTTATTGCCAATGTTCAACTTAATCAAATATAAATAAGATCCAATTCGGAAACGAAGAAAAAGGAAGAAGAAAATGATTTCGAAAATTGAATTCAAAAGTTACAATCTTATTGTAGTGAAGTGACAAGGCCGTCGCATGCCCAATGAACATTATATTAATTGAAATTAGCGAAAAAACTATAATTACATAAAAACCGAGCAGAAAAATGCTGTTTAGCTATTTCCAAACTGCATGAGAAATTATTTTCTCGCTCATATTCCGTGAACAATGAATGAAAAATGCGCCACCGTGCTTCATTGCGTCACACCACGCACTGAAAGCCCGACGAATCTTACAACATAATTTCAAAATTTTCCCTCTATAAGAAGAAAAGATACTGGCCAAGCAATTCTATACACAATGGGAGGTTTTACTTAAAACGCGATTAATTAGCTCAATTCTTAATCAAATTTAATGAAAATCATGGAGTTTTCTTAATTTATTTGTTGAAACAATTAAAAACTAAATAAAAAATTTATGTTACTCACATTGATTGATTGATAAACGTTAAACTAATTGATTAAAAAAATTGGAGCTATTAGTGCAACAATTTAATTTAAACATTTGATTGCAAATATTTTGCAGCGCAGTATTATAAATCTTAAATTAAAACAGTGAAACAAATTCAAATTATGCAATATTTCATGGATAATTTTTTATTTTTTATCTTTTTTTTATGTTTACTACGAATCAATCAATTTCCTTATTTATGTTATTGCACAAGATAAATTTATTTGAATAAAAGTTAATCATAAATTCATTACCGGTTTTAATCACTTTTAATTCGATTTAAACGTTTTTGCTTAATTTGAAATTAGAAAAATGTGATATGGCAATCAATGGATTCCAGCTACATCATACCCGTACATGCAATTTTTTTTTAATTCACCCTTAAAAAATTTGAATTATAGAAATTAATTATTTCTGAAATATCTCTAACAAATAATTACAAGTCATTGGTAATTATTGTTACTATTCAAAATAAAATGAAAAAAACAACATGTGTTTTTTTCTAAAAAATATTCGAAGTATCCGTATGATGCAATTGATTACATAATACTTCTATATTGGTAAAATCACTAAAAAAAAATTAGAAATAATTATTGCAATTTTAAAAGCATTTAAAAATACGAGGATTTTTTTAGGTTTATTGTTTTTGTAACTTCTAAGTTGGTCTGTTACTGATACGATTAAATGTAAAAAGCGAATAAATGCAATTTTGAATGAAAGTGGAATATGAAGATAATGGCCAAGTTAATCAGAAAGTTTAAAGTGATTTCAGTAAAATGATATAGTTAAGCATTAATATTTAACCTGAAATTGATTTTTTTTCTCTTGCGAAATTAAGAGAAAAAAAAGTATTTCGTAATTTCGTTTTTTGAGAGAAATATTGAAAAGTAATCAATTCATTGTATATATGTATATCAATATATAAAGAGCGCAATTTTTCTTACTATGTGTTTGCAATTAACTCGAAAACAGCTCAAAATATTTGCATATCTCTAGGTTAGTTAAATTATCTAGAGTGTGGCCTATTGGGTAGCGTGTTGGTCGACGTATAATTTCGGCACGCTTTCTGCTTGGATATACCATGGTTACCTCAATCTATGAAAATGAAAAAATTATAGATAGAGGGTTGGGAGAAAGGTTAACCCTTCGGGGTAATGCATCTTCATCAAGGACGTATTGAAAATATGCAAAATATAACTGTAAATATACAGTAGTAGAATTTTTAAGAATTTTGGTTTTATATTATCAGGACCAATTGCGTTAGATTTGATAAGGTCAATCAAATTCCTGTTAAGACCCCCTATAGGGGCATAGAACAGAAACAACTCTCTTCCACAAGACGCGATCCTGAGCATGGGCCTTAAGCTGTTGCCAGGACTTGTTTATTCCTTTGGCTTCCTGCTCAACTGCTCACTTCCATGTGCTACATGGTCGACCAAATCGACGTCTTTCTTGAGGATTATAATCCAGAGCCTGTTTGGCGATGTTCCGCTCTGGTTTCCTCAAAGTGTGACCAATCTACTGCCACTTCCGCCCTTGAATCTCAATGCCTATTTTATTCTGTCCAATTATACTCCAAAGTATGTCGTTGGAGATCACTTTTGGCTAAAATATTCCTAAAATGGGTCGGAGGCATTGGTTTACGAAAGTTGGTAGTTTCTTGATAAGTCGAACGGTCACTTTCCACGTAGTACAATCATATAACAAAACGGACTTGACGCATGCGTCAAAAGCTCGCAGAGAAAAGGATACGAAGGCCTGACGACCTTTATTTATACGAGCCTCAATACCCTTTTCTATTAAGAACAATCAGTGTCCTTGCGTTCAAACCCACGTGCATGTACTTGGTTTTACGCACATTTATTTTGAGTCCCACCTCTTTGTATTTAGAATGCAACAAGCGAACATTTGACTCTAAGTCCGAACGGTTATGTGCAAGCAAACACACGTCATCAGCATAATCAAGGTGACTTAAGATATTAAGTAATAGCCTCCATTGAAAACCTTTACCTTCCCCACCTTCCAGTGCAGCTTTCAAGACGCGACACCTTGCAACTTCGTAGGATTTTTTAATCATTGCTATGATCTTATCTGGAATGCCTCTCCTACTCAAAGCATTCCATATGTAATCTCGCTTGATGAAATGTAGTGGCGAACCCATTTCGACTGTTCCAATATTATCCGTAGGGTATTTGTGTGGTCGGTACAAGACGACCCTTTACGAAATTCAGCCTGATAAACTTCGAGAGTGTTCTTCATGACACCGCTAAACTTAAAGGGAATTACCTTAGCCATGATTTTCGATACAGCAGTAAGTAGACATATACCACGCCAATTGCCACAATCCCGAAGGTTGCCCTTCTTCGGAATTTTCACAATGACGTCCTCCTTCCATTCAGTTGGATATCTTCCTTCATTTCACACCTTCTAGGTCCGCTTTGAGAAGTTCGGTTGGTAGCCCGTCTATACCTGGGGCTTTCCTTCCCGCCATTGACCGAATCGCGGAAACTATCTCTTCTTTATCTGGGGGATCGTCTCTAATAGAGGATTGTTGCTGCAGGATGTTTGGTAGTTGTTTTGTTTCCAGTGCATCTTCCTCTAACAAGATGTTCAAGATATCAGAGAAGTATTCCTTCCATCGCCGCAACTGATACTCACTCATATTAAGGTGAGTTCCGTTGACATCTCTCACCAGATGGTTGACGGTGAAATTTCTGTTCGTTTCTGTTTCATGATTTTGAACAGTGAACCCATATCCCCAAGGTAAGCCGCAGATTCTGCCTTGTTGGCCAGATCTTCAATGGCTTTTCTTTTGTCGCATCTAACAGCCTTTTTAAGCTGTGTGTGAGTATCGCGGTGGTTCTGCCTCAAGTCGGGTGTTCGTTGGTTGACATCTGGCTGAGAGATGATTGCCAATTTGGCTTTTTTTCGATCGCCAGATTTGATGGAGTACACGGTTTTAAGTAACTCTTTACCATTAATGCATCTAAAAGAGAATGCGCCATTGCTATTATTATGAAGGAAGTTAGGTCCTGCCACTGCAAAGCTTTTTGCGCTAAAATACTAGAAATAGTTATTCATCTCCTCGGAATCTAAATCGCACTAGGAACTTGCCTTACCGACCACACCCACCTGTCTTAATTGTTCCAAAGAACTCTGGTTAAGGTTAAGGTTAAGGTTAAAGTTAAGGCTGGTTAAGATCAAGCTTCTTATCATAGTTCCCTTTTTTTCCTTCTCGTATCGTAGCATTGGCAGAGTTTCTGGCTCACTTATATTTTTGATAAGCTAAGACTGCTCTATCACGTCTATAAATTTAATAAAGTTTTTTATGGAATATAATAAGCCTTTTAATATTACTGCAAAACCATGGGCACAACCATGGGCAATGAAAAGTTTTAGGCTTTATACTGCGTATAGGAATATCCTTGCGATGCGATCAATTCAGTATCATCTATCGGGTCCTCTAGTATTTTGAACTGTTTGTAATTTATAGATGAACAAGTGTAAATATTTTTCAAAGGAAGAGTAATACATTCTGATATTTAAAATGTCCATGTTTATAGCACGATAAGAGATAGGTAGGAAGTACTAGTATTGAACGTCAGAAATAAGGTCATGATCAAGCGAACTGAGAGGACTAAGCTGATTCATGAACCATAAGCGATTGACTTCAGACAAGGGCATTAGGTCAAGTTCAGATGGACTATTCGAATGATATATAACTGTTTAATATACTTAAATGAATACTCTCTAAAAGCGACTAGAATTTGTTCGTCGCAATGTTCGTAAGCTGCATACGTAAACTGAAATCACCACCCACAATAACCTTACTTTGCGTAAGCGCTGCTAACTTCACCTCAAAAACCTTTGCTTCTTCAACCATGAACTTCTCAGGGCAATAAACTGTAGAAGAGACAAGTTTTTTCTGGTCTACAGCAACTTCTGCACAAACAAATTCACACAAACACCATTATAAATATTGTAGATTATGAGAGTGATTAAGGCAGTATCCTTGAGAAATCTCGATGGCATATTCCAACCATCAGAGAGTACAATATTAATCCTATCATACAAAATAAGTATTTATTTAGCATAGATAGCATGGAAACGAGTAATTGATGAGTGTACTATTCGTGGCAGATAGTATCGAATACTTTTTTGAGGTCAAGAAAAATCATTCCCCGGTGAACGGTAGAGAGTTCCTTGAGGAAACCGAATTGAAAATCTGGAACAGTAAGTACATTTTTTTAAGTTAAGCTCGTAAGGATAGTAATTACATGCATTTTTTTTACAATATTAACAAAATAGTTCATAAAATAAAAATGTAATTATTTTAATTTAATGAATGATCTCCAAATTCGTACAATTATGTGTGAATACGAGAATGGATTATTCTCTCAAATATTTTCAGGTTCAGATGGCTTAAGGATGAGGATAATGACAGAATTTCCTCATATCTGAAAAGAAGTATCCTAGCTCAAAATAAGACAGGAGTAGAAAATAAAAATAATGCAAATTAGAGCGGCTTTTGGAAGATTTTTGATCATGCAAACATGATTATTACTTTGCAAATTTTTAAGATCATATAATATTTTGTATTTCTTTTGGTCGATATGGTTTCAGTGGGGCAGTGATGTAGATGAGATATTGGAAACTGCATTTTTTACTTGGTTTAATCTCTAAATTTTTCAATTAATTCACGAGCAGATAGATAGAAAGGAGCTATACTTTACCGACCTTGAAATATACGATGAGATCAGGTCTTTAATTGGATAGCGAAACGATTTTAAGTCGCCTTGAGGAAGGGAATTTTTTCTGTCCTATGCCCGATGACCCTTTAGGGGTTCTTAGTAGGAAATTAATTGGTTAGTAATTCAGAATGAATAAGAAACGCGTAAGTTTTAAAATTGCATAAAAAAATTTTAGTTCCACCGATCCGAAATCTTCCCTCTATATGGCACAGCACTACTCTAACTTGTGTTGGAGGAGCAGCAAACAATTTCTGATGCTTCATACAGAAGCGGACTAGCAATTTCACTTCAATGCCAAAATACTGAAAAGTTTTTAATTGTGACACTCTGACTTAAACCACGAACCAAATTCTGATAATAATTTTCGTTTTGATTTTCGATAGTTTTTCTAACATATTTGGTGTTAAGTCCAAACATTTTCAAATGCTCACCTTAGCGCTTTATTGAGTTAGGACGTTTTGGCCAATAAAATTTTCGAGTCGTTTTGCATTAGTTTGCTTCGTTATTGATAAAGTAATTTTTTCATGTTTAAATAAATCTTCTTCTTTTTCAATAGCACCTCAGTTCAAATAGGGATTCGTCCTCCTAGTATTTTTGAATTTTCATTTTCGGATATTGAGATGGCCAAGATATGCAAGTATTATGCTAAAACTTTTCTTCGACCGGGATTTTAACTCCGGACCTTCGCATTGTATACCAACCCGTTACGAATAATATATAACCTTTCATACAAATTTCACTTATGCTTATGGCGCCACCATCCAAATCGAGACTTGGCCTCTTGACCTTCAGGCTTCTTACATTTTTATTTGTTATTGTGGAAAGGTTATTAGTCTTTCGCACAACCCTCCATCTACGAATTTTCATTTTTGCAGATTGAGGTAATCCAGATATACCCAAGTAGGCAGTGTGATAGAATTATACGTTGACCGGGATTTGAAATTACGACCTTCGCATTGTAGACCAATACGCTACCCACTAGGCTACATATTAACTATTATTTAAGGATTAATATTACAATAATTGCTAGTGGCTAAATGATTGATAATAATATTTTCCTAAATTTAACTAGCATTGCTCAGTCTTAAATTCATTTCATCATTCTGTAGTTTCAATGCCAAAGTCATAATGGGATGAAAAGTAATAAATATTTTCTTGTCAAATTTTATCTTATAATAAGATCAGAATATATGATGTCTGTGCAAATGAGTGATAACACAAAAGGGAAATGAGAAACAGAGAAGTGATGAGCCCGAACTAAAAAGTTCATAGTTTACGGAAGATCAGATTCGGGTTCATATAATTTATTGTTCAGGAGCGATTTTTGGGATCAAATTCAAAATACATTAGATGTAACCTGAGAGTATAATAAGTACATATAAGCTAAAATGTGAAACGTAATGAGGAGAAAAGATATTTCAATTACACACAAGTTTATATAGTCTCTCGAAACCGGATGTTCGTCAGTTTATCCACCCTTGTTTTTTCTCACTTGAGGACGGGTTAACGTAGAAAATTTAGATTTCATACCAGTTATTTTTTTTTAATAAAATACCAAATACCTCCACGTGCTCTTCCATCTCCCATACAAAATTAAACAACCTTTTTAATGAGTTGATTTGCTTACCAAATATTAAAACTTGTGACATGAAAGTTACATCAAATCGTTTTAATGAGAATCGAATTTATTTGTAAGAAAAATTATCAATATTTACTTACTCCTTGAACCACCTGCTATACAAATACTTTAATTCACAGATTGGGAAAAAAACTAATTTTCTCAGCACATATCAATTTTCTGTACCTATAATTTTGAGCAAGTGTGTAGCCAAATGGGTAGCATGTTAGTCCAGATTGTGGTAGTTGGGAGTTGAAATCCTGGTCGACATAAAACTACAGCTCACTACTTGCGTGGGTATGTCTTGGCCACCTCAATCTGCGAAAATGAAAAAATTGGATGTGCGAAGGACTTACTTGACACAATAAAAATTAAATGTTAAGTAAGGTCAGGTGGCCAACGCCCGATTTGGGCTGTAGTGCCATTAAAGAGAAAGCTAATTTTGAACAAAACATTTTATTGGCAACTATGCATACTTGTTTGAAAAATTGAGTTCAAACTCGCAGCCTTTGCTGTCACCTCTCATATAAATTGTCGAAAATTCGTAGCTTAGCAGTGTTTTTCCCAAATTGCTTAAAGCCTTAGTTCTGATATTGGAAATTTACGATTTTTGTAATAACTCTTATCAACTGCAATGAAATGATGATAATATTACCCACTCTTTTTATTACCGTTTGACCATATACAGCCAACCAATTTTCTTAACTTCACTATATATTAATAACAAGGTTGTTCACATTACACATTCTACCTTCAATCACAATTTCATTTATAATTTCGCATGATTAAGATTTCTCTGCAAACGTTGTTCTATTACATAATTTTTCATATTTTATAATGTCCAATATGTAAAAATAAGCAAATTTCATATTTACGCGTACGAAAATTAAATAGTTTCCCTGATAAAAGATAATAGAGCGTTAGTTATACATATATGGTATTATGCCTCGTTATGTTTTGTTTCCTACACTTAATCTTGCGATGTCAGTTTTTGATCATTATCGAACTTCATGAATGACAGCAACTGTGTACAGTACTCGTATGATAAAGTAACAACTATTTATGGTTTTACCGTGCAATAAATTCAAAATATTTTTGGATGAATTTTACTAAAAATACAGGTAGCGTATATAAATTCTTAATACACTATGAGGGCTGAAAGTTGACCTATAAATTCTGATAGCTATGATGCCATTAAGTTGGGCGTTTAGTTTTTTCGCTTCCCTCTTTGGAAATGATTACATCTCTAATTTCTGGTGAATCCAATAATAAACTTAAAAAATAAATAAATTTCAAAGAATTGCTATACTAATATTTGTTTTCTTTAATGATAGGAAGTTGGAAAAAATATTTTCTTCTTCTATTGAGTACCGCTGTTCTCAAGATGAAGCTAGCAAGAAGTGCAATATCGTGATGATTTTTTTCTCGATTATTCTAAAAATTTCTAGTGTGCCCCAGGGTAGTAACAAATATTGGCCCACTTCTGTTTATTTTATTTATTAAAGACTTGAGCTCGGTTATCGCAAACTCAAATATTCTTTTGTATGTTGATGATGTGAAAATATTTAATACAGCTATGAAAAGTGCACCGTGACATCTTTCTTCAGAAAAAAATCATTTCAATTCGATTAAGTTTCAGAGGGAATTGCCTTACATAAATATATTTTCTAGGTCTTAGTTGATTATATTATTATCTAGATAAACAGAACTCTTCGCATATTTAAATCATTCATTTATTTAAATTACTCTCAACTCTAGTTTTGAAATGCGCATTTAACTTGTTAACGGCCATCTATTGCCAATATGTCACCGCCGATCATCACTATCACCTAATAATATTTCCTAAGTCATAAAAAAAAAGATGTGGAAAAATTTTTTGAAATTCGTCGAAATCAAACAGAAATTAACAAATTTCACACCCACTCTCTTTCCATTAAAATTTTAATTTCTAATTTGACATTTATTTTCCTATCCCTTCCGTGATTTTTTTTTTTCTTTATGACTTTTAAATCAAATTAGACATCGCTGACATTGCAATTTTTATTTATTTTCACCTCCAAAATTTTTCATTGACGAAATAAATGCTGCATCAGAAATTACACCTGGAAGATGAAAGTCGAAAGGTGGAGGAAGAAAATATGATTTTTTTTTTCAATTTACAGTCAATCATAAGATGGGTTTTCCTTTAAAAAATTTTTGTTCATATTTGCAGTATCAGAAACCTTCGAAAATACCGAATATATGAATAATTGTATAAATAGGGAGTTCCGTTCGGTAAAATTAAAAAAAATAAATAAAAACACCTTTTCCGAGAAAATTAAATACCCATAACAAATACCCGCCAATTTACTATGGTAATTAGTTAGACATTTAAAATCCTAAGCCATAAACATACCTTAACCAGTTTTCGAAAAATATGCATGTGAAATTAGTCAGTCAGCACATCGAAATCTGGTATGTTATGGCGATAAGAAATTTTGCATGTACATATGGAAAGCATAGGAAATTCATAAAAAAAATAATAACATTCACGCACTATTCAAATACGTAGAATTTAATTATTTCACGTTTCGAAAGTATGTATGTTGTGTTTTTCACTTCATTGCATCCATACACTTTGAAGTATGTATTCAGTATTAGATTTAGGGCCAATATTATTAAAAAATGTTTTCTTACCTATCAAACCTCAAGTCTCTTGAGAGGTTTGAAAATTCACACGCACAACATTTAAGTCGAACACTTCTTTTGCGCCAGTACCAAAGTACAGGCTAAGTGCGTGCAATATAATTAAGCTGGTTTTTTTTTTAAAAAATATGCTAAGTGTTGAAATTGAACCAGCGCGCAACGAAGCATGCATCTTTTGTACTCGCAACATCATCGAAACTGCGCGTTCTCAAAGAAAAACGAAGCGCACTCTACGGTGAAACTATAACTACTTGGGCCGGGAAAGCATTGTACAAAGCGGTTGAAACTTGTTTTCTTTGAAAAGAAATTATTTTTTTTTTCCTTTATAATTTCTTAGCACGAGAGTGTCTTATGCACCATACAACAATTTCAGTCTGCTCTCGAATCTTTTAAGTCTGCCATATCGACAATACTTAAACATTTCAATATCGAATTTCGCATTCAAAACTCACTGTTCCGTATGAAATGAAGATTAATTATCTACTTGATGATGGTTAATAATAATAATTGTTGCTGATGAAAGACGATATCTCTTTGGTTTTTGATTTGATGCGATTAAAAAAAAAACAAATTGTATTAATCGTCATATTTACGGAAACGGTTCACGGAAGGAAGTTATGCATTTGAGTTATGGAAAAAAAATTGTCAGATTATTTATTGCACTAAATCATTAATGATGATTATGAATATTTAAAATTGAAATTATGAGCAAAAAAAATCGTTTAAAAGAAAGTTGTAATGATTTGAAATTAATTAAAAAAATTCAAACAGATGAATTTCATGTCATAACTATTTTTTTGTGTTGTTTTTATTTTAAACTATACAATAAGTCTGAGTTCAGACTTAATTTGTAGTTATCTAATAGCTTGACTAAATTATAGTTATTTATTTTCGGATTTTTCGCAATCTGTTTGTGTCTGGTTTGCGTGTATTCAACATGGAATAATTGCAAATATGACGATTATATCTGCGAAAATAATATACGATATGTAATTCTATTGGATTTGTACATCATCGTGACGATATTTTGCGAAAATTTTGATTGTTTTTCGAGAGAGCTACCTACATATCAGCGGCTTTGAAATTTATCGAGAATAGCCAAGAAAAATAAAAACGAATTCTTAAAAATAAATTTGTTTTTGAATTTAAGTAAGTTTGCGCTTTCTGGATAGAAATGAGAAACGCTATGAACTTAAACAATACTTAAATGTGTGTTCAGCTTGGCGAATAAATTTTCTCTTAGCCGTATTCACCATATTAGTGATAGATCGATCTAGACTTCGTAACGAATAAATCACGTAATTTAGAGTTTTCCAATATTATGAGATAAGAGCAAAATATTGTGATGGGAACGAATTTCGACATCTGATTTTTGAGGGATTGTTTTGAGGTACCAGGATTTCATTGCATCCAAAAATCTTGTTTAGATCGTAAAATCGGTATTGATGTCGCAAAAAATTCTGTAATCACTATAGATACCTTCTCAAAAAGATCGTGTAGCGAAAATTTATTTAATAAAAAATTTCGTTTTCCAATAGATTTGTTTTAGCGATGGTGGGAGGATGGATGGTGGAATTTATTCAAATTAAACCTATTTTTCTACTAAAAATTCTACGGAAAAATATCAGTTCAAAGTTTGAAAGAGTTTATTTATTTATTTATTTATTCATTTGGTTTAGCACAATTAAGATACAATAATCTTTTGTTTGCGTAATAACGGTAAATTAACTATTCAAATTAAGTGGTTCATTTAAAATTAGTTCTATATTAATAACTGTTAGTCAAAAGAGGAATAGAAAAAAAGAAAAAGAAAACAAAAACAAAAATTTAATTAGAATAGAAAAAAAAAAGAAAAAAAGCCTCGATTCAACCTCTCAAGTATACGCCGAGCCTCCTGCAAAAATCACCATCCCCTCCTGATCTACGAATTTCGACTGGTAGCTGATTCCACTGCTGAATGACATAAACGAAGAATTGCCTCTGTGAGACTAGAGATAAGAACTCAGGTGTTATTAGTTGGTGAGTCCTGGAAAACCCGAACGTAATTCGTTGGAAAAGATACTCGGGCCTTTTGTAATGAATTATCTTGAAAAGAAATATCAAGCAGCGATATAGAATATAATGTTCTAGAGAGCAGCCAAAAACATTGTCAGCATAAGGAGAAACATGGTCAAATCGTCCGAAACTATGGATATAACGAATGGTAGAGTTGAAAGCTACATTTAGTCGATTTCTGCATATATAATCAGGTCTACAGAAAATATCATGCCCATATATCAAAATTGGTATTACCAAAGTTTTTACCAGCATAAGTTTGACATCTACTGGTACATACTGATGTGTGCTAAATAAGGTTCGAAGAATTCCATAAACTTTTCCTATATTGGATAAAATATGATCGCTCCACGTTAGGGTGTTGTTAAAAAAAACTCCAAGATTCTTAATTTTTACCACATATTCGATAACAGAGTTATTGAGGATGACAGCAAGGAAATACGACAAATCAAGCTGCGTTTTGTATATTACGATACTTTTGGTCTTAGGTGAGTTGAGTTCTAGAGAATTCATTCGCGCCCAATTACTAATACGAGTCAAATCTTCGTTAATGCGATTGGTTGCATCTTCCACCAACCCAAGTGGATAACTAAGCTGTAGTTGCACATCGTTAGCATACATGTTGATATCGCAGTGTTTTATAAAGAATGGGAGATCATTGATATAAATAGCGAAAAACAAAGGACTAACAATACTTCCTTGAGGTACACCACATTTTGTTTGCAAAAAAGGTGATAATTGCTCATTGACTGACACGGCTTGTAGGCGATTAGTAAGGTATGATTTGATCAAAGTGGTTGGAGAAGTAGAAAACTGATAATAGTTTAGAAGTTTGTAAGTAAGGATATTGTGATCAACTTTATCAAACGCTTTGGAAAAATCCAACAAAGTAAGCGTGGTCACACGATCATTGTCCATTTGCACTCTGATATTGTCAGTAACATTAAGTAGTTCAGTGATACAACTATGGTAGGGCAAACGATTTATTAAGGGTTTCACAGTCTATGTTTAGTTTAGGTTGGTCTAATTTATTTCCAATTCGTAGATCTTTTAGATTGGACCATAATTTTCTAGTTGAAAGACTACCGCGGAGTCTAGATTTGTAGTACAGGATCTTAGATTTCCGTATTTCTGAAACAACCTTATTCCGAATTACCTTGAATTCGGAGAACATAGAATTTAATCGAAATCGTTTCCACCGCTGAAAAAGAACCTTTCTAGCATGCATGAGACTACGAATATAAGAAGTTAGCCAAGGTGACTTAGCACTCTGGACATGTTTAGTTTTCAATGGAACGTTTTCGTCATATAGATGAGTAATTTGACTTAAAAAAATAAATTTGACTTAAAAAAATAAATACTTGACTGAGGATAACAGAAACAAATTTTCCCAGTTAATTTCCATAACGTGAAAACAGCATATTTTGATTAATAGCATTGAAGTCTCTATATTGATAAGTCATTGGGCCATCACTGTTAGATGCCAAATCATATGCTAGATGAATAAGGTCATGTTTAGAGAACGCCGGTAGACCAATCTGACTAAATGACTTAAAATACTCCATATCACCGACCAAAAAGATATCCAAGAGTTTACTGCGTGCGTTACTAAAATGAGTCGGCTCGGTTCGGTTAACAAAATGTAATTTGAAAGATAGCATATTATTAATAAAATCATTGACAATATTATCGGTCTTATAAGAAAGTTTTGTGTGGTTCTGTAAGCTTGATAACTCTGTATGAGATTAAGAGGGATTAATATACATATAATACACTCCCAGATTTTTATACCCTAGATGAAATCTGAAAGTATTATAATTTTGCCAAAAAGTTTGTAACGCTAAGAAATAAGGCTCGGAGAAAAAAAATTTGATCTAGAAAGTTCAAATTTTGTACACGTCTTTTTTGACAAAAAGGTAAGGTCAAGTTCGTGAACGGGCTAAATTGCTCCACCGCAATTTGACAATAAATGGATTTGATCGAAAAGTGTAAATGTTATTAATCTGAAATTTGGAATATATTACTTTTATGATAATTTTAATCTACTGTATAAAATCTATTTGAGTCCTCCCTTTCCTTCCACTGCACTTTTTCATGAAATGAACAAATTTACTCAGTATAAAATTTATCGAACTGAAATTGTGCACTAAATATTTATTTAGAATTATTCTACTACAATGGCGCTGCAGCCCAAATTAGGCCTTGGCCTCCTGTTATTCAGGTTCCCTAACATTTTTCATTATTTATTGTGGAAGGGTTATAAGCTCTTCGCACAACCCTCTATCTACGAATTTTTTATTTTCGTAGATTGAGATGACCAAGGTATATCCAAGCAGGTAAAGTGCTGGAATTATATATTGCGTCGACTGGGATTTGAGCCCACGACCTTTGCATTACAAGACCAACACGCTACCCACTAGGCTACACCTAGGCTAGCTAGAATTATTATTAAGACCAAAATAAATTAGATGATTAGATTCACTCCTTCTATTCCCTCCAATACAAGCAGACACAATTGCACAACATTGCAAAATGTCGATTTTCCTGAAAAGCACGAATACAACTGATCTGCAATTTAAAACATGTCAAGAATAATAATAATTATTTGTGAACAAGTCTTTAAGAACTCGCCCCACCTTCTATACACCACTACACTAATTTTCTCAGTACCTTTTAAATTTTTGAGTCCTAAATTTTGTATAAAACGTTTTGATAGCACCTTTAACGTGATATGAAAAAATTAGTTCAATATCGTCGCCCCCTCTACAACTTCCCCTACAAAATTTCTTAAAGTCAAAAAATTTCTCTTTCATCTAGAGTATCGCACGATTCGGCTTCATGCCAGTCTAGCCTAGCGGGTAGCATGTTGGTCTACAATGTGAAGATCATAAGTTCAAATCCTGGTCGAAGTGTAATTCCACCACACTGCTTACATGGGTATATTTGGGCCACTGCAATCTACGAAAAAAAATGACCGTAGGTAGATGGTTGTGCGAACAGCGAACAACCCTTCCACAATAACAATTAAATGTTAAGGAACCTGAATGACAGGAGGTGGAAGCCCGATTTGGGCTGTGGTTCCATCGAAGAAAATTTATTTACTTATAATATTTCTATTCGAAAAATTACATAAAAAAAAACAAATTGATTGCACTCGTAATTCTCAAAATTAATACTACTTGTATAAAAAGTAAAAAAGTTGAATGACATTTTTTTACAATAAAAAATTTTCTCGGAAAATAACCATATTTATAAATAACATGAGCTGACATTATTTTCTTAAAAATGTTTGTACATTATCCAAAATTTTGCATAGATATTCGTGGCCAACCCGCAATCATAATTCCATTATGTTTTTTTTTTCTTACAATACATGATCAATAATAAAATTATATTCCTTCCATATTTTAAGCAATTCGGTAGATTACTTTTCAGAACAATGAAGAAGTCTACAGCTTTTCAAATAAGAAAAATAATGGAACTGATAAATTACCTGACTTATTACATTACGTTGCCTTTTTTCTAAAGAATTATTTTTGTTGCTTACTGTTTTTATTTATACAATACAGGTAGGTGTGTTTTGCTAAGGTAAAGCCAGACAAATTAATGAAAACATTGAGTCATACATAAGTTTTAAACTCAAAGTTTCTAGTTACGTGCTTGAATGAAAATTTTAAATGCATTAAATTTTTGTATATAATAAATTATGCAATTATTCCTTTGTTCTATCGGGAACATAGCCCAGCGTTACACCCATCCTGGATTACGGCCAATTCAAGCAAGGTTCCTGAAATAAAAAAAAGTACTTGGACCAATTAAAGTCTTATTGTCCTTATTCAAAATGGGTTACATGACTATTCCCATCGACCAGAATGGCATGTGGTGGTCGAGAGTGGCTGACAATGGGCACTTTGTCGGTTTTCCAAGTACACATCAAAGAAGCGTGACATCATGGGGTACGGTGTGGCGGCATATACTGCAAAGCTATTAACCGACTAAGCCGTGGGGTCTAGATAGCTCAGTTGTAAGCGTGACCACTTTGCAACTCGAAAATCCCTGGGCTCTAATCACACTACCTGCACGATATTCCCTTAATGTCTAAGACCTGCCCCCTCAAGCCTTACTGACGAGTACGTCGTAAGCAGGTCTGGAACAAAATGCAATACAGCGCAGTAGCCGCTCACTCGCTACAACTATAAAGGCACAACCGCCATCGTGTGACCGGTGGTATTATTCGCTGAATAGTGGCGTACAATTGTGATGGAAATGGTGATGGTCATATGCCTCATCGCATATGAGGCCTTTGAGGAATGAGAACAGGACCAGCGATCACCGTATTAAGAAAAATAAACTGCCAACAAGTCGGGCGAAACTTTATTATTTTTGGGACAAAATACGCATGCGTAGAAAGTCAATATGCAGGTTAGAGTGGTTAGGGAAGACTAAGTGAAGGAGCTTTTGGGCAGGGCAGTTCTCAATTTAACACTTTCCGGAAAAGTTCAAAAGCTCCATATTTCATTGGTTTATTTATGCAAGTTTGAGTTTTCATGAAGGGAGGGGGGAGGGTGATAGTAAGGGTGGGTGGATGTTAATAGTTTCTTAATTGATTGCTTGAACCAAATCCAATATTCTTTGTATAGAATGTCAGTTTCATAGACGAAATTGCATAGAATTTTCATTGGATTCGGTGAATTTTAAATTCACGAAACCAAACATTTGTATGGGAGGGGGTAGAGGAGGTAGGGGAATCGTAAGATTTGTGATGCAGTTTTATTTCTTTTTTTTTTGTGAGGTGTTTGTACAAAATTTCAAGTTTGTAGCTTTTAATTTGTTAGTTATTAGTTGATTTAATGAAATTGGTCGAAAACAAACTTTTGTGTGGGAGGGGGTAAAAGGGCAAGTGCTATCTCAAAACTTTTAACGTAATTTTATTTCAACTATTTTTGTAAGTTCTTGTGCAAAATTTCAAATTGATAGCATTTAATAGTTAAGTGATAATTGATTTCTTAGAAATGGTCGAAAAAAAATTTTTGTATGGGAGGGGGTAGAAGTTTTAAAGATATTCGACCAGTTAATATTTTAAACTCTTGGAAATTTTTTTTAAATGCATTTTGCAAATTTTCAAGTTTCTACCTAAAAATTTCATTCAAAAATTTTGAGTTTATGTGTTTTTTTCATTGCACATGAAACACTTTGTGCACGTTAGACCCCCACTTCGGTGCATAACAATTTTGGAACAAATTATTATTTTTTTTCCATGAACATTAAATAGATGTGTCGACGTGCAAAATTCAAACTTTGTATCTTTTACCAGAGCCATAATAAAATCACTCAAAATTTTCAACATTTTCGCTTCCCACCTCCCTCCCCTTACACCCCCCAACTTAACTTTTTTACCAAAATTAAAGACTATATAGCTCTACAATCTGACAAATTTTCAATTTGATATGTGTACTTAATTTTGAGATTTGGTGATTTGTAGTTTTGGAAAGTGCGCCATTTTTTAAATGCTCCCCATTTCCCCCCACTACTATTATGTCCATATATTATATTTTTTTCATATGTCACTAGTAAAGCTTAGTATTTGTTTCAAGTTTCAATTACATAGCTTAAGAGACAGTCGAGATATTAATTTTTAAGTGTTTTTCCTTGCACCCCCCCTGACCCTCCCCCTTACAAGAATTAGCTTCTATCTAAACTGATTCTAGTAGATCTTGATGCCATCTTAATTGTCTCAAAATATCAATTTTTTAAACCCGTACACCCCCGAAAATGGGTATCCGCCTGAGATCCGCAACTACCTACAATCACTCCAAAAATGAACTTTCTATCTTGAAGGGTTTGGGAGTTAATGTGCGCTGAGCGTACACGTCGGCGTACGGCGGACGGCGGACGGCGGACGGCGGACGGCGGACGGCGGACGGCGGACGGCGGACGGCGGACGGCGTACAGACAGACGGATTTTTTTTTTTTGCATTTGTAGGCTATTTTAGTCATGAAACGCGAAAAAAAAAAATTTCAGGGTAGCAAATATTTTTTTTTTTCCCAAGTCGATCACAATACTTTATTATTAAAATAATAAAGTAAAATTAATGATGCGGAAGTTCACATTATCATTCAAAATTCTAAAAACCAGATATCTGTTCGTCCGTCCGTGTACTCTCTAGCTCGAAAACGAGTTGAGCTAGAAAATTCAAATTTTGTGTATGATGTTTTTGACAAAAAAGTAAGGTGAACTCGAGAACGAGCCAAATCGCTCCACCCCTGCCTCCCAAACGGAATGAAACAATTTCGCAATTTCAAAATGAACTGATTTTCTCGAAATGTATAAAAGCTATAGATCTGAAATTTGGAATATATTATTTCCGTAATGATTTCAATCTTCAAGAATCCCTCTACTCCTTCCACCACCTTCCATACAAACTGCACTCTTTCATGAAACACTAAAAACCGATTTTCTCAGTACAGAATTTATCGAGCTGAAATTGAACACTAAATATTTAATTAGAATTATTTGTAAGAAAAATTAGATGATTAGCTGCACTCTTTCCACATCGTCCCGTTCAATTTAACAATTTTGCAAAAAGTTGATTTTCTTGAAAAGTATGAACGTTACTGATCTGCACTTTAAAACTTGTCAAATAAATAAAGTTTATTTTAAATAAAATCATTAAAAACTCCCTACTCCTTCTACCACCTCACATACAAACCGCACTATTTTGCTAAATCCAAAACACTAATTTTATTAGCACCTAATAAATTTTTGAATTTCAAATTTTGTATAAACATTTTGATAGCAACTCCAGCGTGATGTGAAAAATTAGTTCAATGTCGTAATCACTTCTACCACACCCTATAAAAAAATTTTAATATCAAAAAATATTTCTCTTCAATCCAGAGTATTGCATGATTGGGCTTTACGCCCCGTGCAGTCTAGCTATGTTTTTTAATTGTTATGAATTCTCATTGCAAATTGAATGAACTCTTTTAAGATTTTTCCCTGATATCTTAGCAATTTTGACCTTATTGTCTTTGTGATAGGTTTTGCACAAATCTTTTGAATAATAAAGCGTAATAGTGTAAAATCCAGAAATCTTTCCTTTCATAACTTTATCTCCTTTTTTTTGACGATTTTTACAATTTGCATGACCCTATTAAGATAGCCTTGAAATGAAAATCATCGCAGAAATAAAAACGAATCTAACGCAATGTATCTATTTGTGCTAAACTACATTTTTTCAAAGTTTTCTACTATTAATTATTAAATTAATTATCGGCTACCATCAAAAGTGAAAACTAAAACTCTAAGAGTTGAGGCTAAACAAAAGAAGAAAATGGCACTGGCATGAGATAATGAGAGATACTTTCGCAATATTGAAGTGATAATTTCCACTCAATTAAAAGGTAAAATCGTGGATAGTACAGTGTACTAGAAGATACTTTTTTAATGACTCACTAGTGGTACGTTTTCCAATTTTTATAAATTTGTTCATTTATTAAAAAAAAATAAATAAATAAAATTTCTAACCGTTACTGCTACAACATATGCTCAAACTCCAAATTGAACTATAGATCTTCAAAAAATCAATATTATCAATTCTTTTTATATATAAAATTTAGATACCTATTTATAAAAAAATACTTTCAATCCTTGATTTTTTGCATTTTGTATTATATACAAGAAATTATCTTCAATATTACAGTAGAAAGGCAGTCTTATTTTTAAGAATTCCAATCTAGAAAACAAATATAAATAAAAAATACATATGCGAAAATACTCATTTATTATTGTTATATTAAATCTGTTCATTAGTAATTCCATGAAACTGTAAGCAATCAAAATAAATAGCATCTTATGTCAAGTACTATGAATTGTTCGACTTACATACACAAATGTAACAAAATCGTGTTAAACTCATTGACTTATATAATTTTCAATATAGAAAAAAACTTCAGTCTCAGGTACTAAATTGAACACAATTATGCATTATTATTTATTTAAGGTGTGTTCATTGTAGCGAATATTGACCAAGCCATTCGTGAGTACTCGAAGAGTTAAATAAATTGAACAAAACTAATAAAAATTATGTTTAATTTGCATAAGAATATTTTGATATGTAAGAGTAAAAATAAAATGTTATTTTTGCAGTGCATGTTACAGAAAAAATTAACAATTAAGACTTACAAAATAGAATAACATGATCGAATCTAAAAAAGGGGATTTTTGTAAAATTCAATATGCCAATGTTTTTCAAGTATCTACGTACCTACATATTGAATTGTTATAAGAAGTAAAATTTATTTCGATCACAGTACGGCTGGGTTAAAATACTCCATCCGCAACTGAATTTTTCTTACGTGTTCGTCTTAATATCACATTTTCACCAACCGATTTACTAGCTTGCAAACAACATATTTGTCCTGAGTACAGCAATTTGAAAATAACTTAATATACCAAAAGTTTAATTTTATAATTTTATTCGATATCATTAACTGTCTATGCATGTCCAATTACATTTCATTCAATTATTGCATTACACACAGGCAAACATCATGGAGAAAACTAGTTTTTGGACTCCTGGAACCTCAAAACCAGCAAATCCATCTAAAACCGGATGTCGCAAATTGTTCCCTATTATTATTGCATAATATGAGGAACTAAAAAACTAAGATAAAAAACTAAAGATAAAGTTACGAAACGTAAGGTCAAAATACTATACATTGAGATATAGCAATTTAATGAATGATATTATACATAGTGTAATTAAATTGCACTATATTTATTTTCCTGGAATATTCATAGAAAATGTTGATTTATTTCAATAATTATAAACAATGAAACAAATTAATTACATGATGTGCTCTTTGAGGGTAGCTTCATCCGCCGTATATTTTTGCAGTAGCAATTTTATCCAATACACTACGCTCGCAAGTTTCGAATTCCTTTGTTCTATACATATGTTATATTCATTGGAGATTCTCGTCAATATTGCGCCTTAACGACCGATTTTTTTTATTAAACAGTCAAGAGAAGAATTGTTTGCTTATCACGCGACCCAACTATTTTTTTTTTCTCAAAACGAGCACACTTTTCTAATCTGCCGTTTTCTAGTTATTTCTGTAGTTTGTCTGTAATCTGATTATGCCAAACAAATATTCTGAAAAAAAATCCCGGTCGACGTATTATTTCAGCACACTAATTCCGTGGGTATATCTTGACCACCTTAATATTCGAAAAAGAAAATTCATAGATAGAGGGTTGTGCGAAGGCCTAACAACACAATAAGAAATGAAATGTAAAGGACCGTGAAGGTCAGGAGGCCAAAGCCCGATTTGGGCTGTAGTGCCATTAAAACAGAAGAGATTCACTATATGGGACTCAAACAGCCGAAAATTTGCAACAGCCACCGAAAATAAGTGCTGCAATCGTTATAGAACGCAAAGTTCAAACTCTTCAAAAGGTGGTTTGTGTCTTGTATATAGGAATTCTAGATTGAGAAACGGAAGTTTCACATTAAATTTCCTGAACGAAACGAATGGGCAACAAACATGATACATACCCAGCGCCTGTGCAAGTCCTCACATCTACACGGATGGATCTAAAAATAACCAGGGGATAGGTGCAGCGATCTATTCCCACGACCTATACATACACACTACTTTCCATCTTCCTGAACAACCGACTATGTTCCAAGCGGCAGTATTAGCCATTATCGAGTGCATACATCCTTTAGATAAGCAGAACTGGCTCGCAAATTGTTACATATTCTCGGTCTGCAAGACTGTACTTCCAGCTCTCCAATTCTACAGGATCACGTCCAAACTAGTGTCCACTTGCAGACACAATTTGAATTGCCTAGCGGCTATAACCGAAGTATTGTTAATTTTAATACCGAGTTATAGCGACCTGTTGGGTCACGACGCTGCAGACATGCTTGCCAGGCAAGGATCTGAAAACATTAACTCCATTAGGAAGTCAGGCACCAACAGTGCTGAAGACAATTTTCAAACAAAATATTTTGGGCTCTTTCTTGACGTGGTGGAGGCAGCTGGATAGCTATTGTACGCTTACATACTTTTGGGAAGAACCGTATAAAAACATCACATCTCAGCTAATAGCTAACGTAGTCGCTATAGCATCCGTGCTATTGTCGGTCTGACCACAGAACAATTCCTGCTTAAGCTCCACGCATTGAAGCTGCGGATCGCGAGCGACGGCCTTTGTATGTTTTGCGAAGGAGACAAAGAATCTATCGAAAACTATTTTTGTCCACAAATCTCCAACACTCGTTTTCTATCTTTAGGCTCTAGATTCTTCTCATAACTGTACGACCTCAGGGGCTTTAAATATTCGAGCCATCTTTAGTTCGCAAACCATACCAAATGGCTAGCATAAAAGGAGTTCTCTTTCCAAGACCACCATTAACCAAAACCCAAACAAATTTCAAAAACTAATTACGATACATAGCTCAGATGAAAACATAACTATAAAAAGTAATTATAAAAGCGTTGCAATTCACATGAACTTGCTCCTACATATATCCATCACAATTAGTTGAAAACTTTAAAAATAATGTTAAATTATTTTCAAACAATTTTCGCAACAATATCGTAATTTGCCAAAGTCAGGTAGACGAGTATAGCACGCATAATAACAATGTTTCAGCAATAAAAAAAGTAACCTCTTAACATCTACCGAATTTCAGTCAATCAACGAGTTATTCAAATCGTGTTATTGCAACGGACAAAAAAGTTAGTTAAGAATAGCAAATCGAAATATTTTTTTGATTAGAATTGTTTTGATTTGAAATTGCTGATGATGGTCAAGCTGATTTTGATGAGTTGCGATTATGTAACTCTTGTTGAATTGCGATTACATGACTCTGATTTGTAATTTAATATAGGTATAACATACTTTGGCATTCATAGGACAGGTAGGTCGATGTGTGAAAAAAAATTTGGCATGACATAATTTTGAATTGAATTATGGTTGTGAAATTTTTTTTTTTTTTGCGATTTGAATGCAGATTTGTTATTGCAAGTGGTTGGAGCATTAAGATGAGTGAATTAAGGGAATTCCATAGTGGTAGAGTATAATGATAGTATTGTTTGTTTTGAAATACGAGTATGAATGTGCTTATGCTTGTAATTTTTAACTCGGAAAACGACAATGGCGATCAATGATGAATGGTCCGAGAACTAAAGCAACTGCACAGGGCGTAAACTAATAGCGACTCCAAACTTGTTAAAAGAGCTTAATCGCAAATGCTTTAAAACAAAAAATTACGACTTCCTAATTTGTTTGCAATGAAATTTCAAATTTAGTACAACCCCAAATTCAAGAAAATAGTTATTAAAACTAAATTCATTTTTGCCATATTCACAATACAAAAATCAGTTTAAACCATTAAAGAATTCAATATCATTGCAAGAGGGTATTTTTATTACCATTGAAACTGCTATGTTATCACCCTTTTTCAATTTACTTAGACTAAGTAACCGTTTAAGATTCCTTGGCAAATACATTTAAGCGTATAAAAAGCGATTACCAGGTTACAGATGAAAGCCAGAAACGATTCACGTTTATATGGTACTGATAGCTGAAGCGAGAAGTTATATAAAGTTTTTGCATTGTTTTCTCTCCTCAATTCGCCATGGTTGCGCTGATACCCTTAGGAATGAATGCAAGAAGCTATGCGTGTTTTTCTGCAGATTAAAGACTTAAAGCTTCTTGCTATTCAGCGTTTTTCCATACGAATTCCTATCGGTTTTTGTTTTGCGAAAAGAATCACCACACCAAAAGTTGATTGTTTTTAATTAAAACCATAACAGGGCTACGATTGGGGCATAAAGCCAAATCATACAATACTCTAGATGAAAGAGACATTTTTATGATTTTGAGAAATTTTGTATGGAGACTGGTAGAAAGGTGGCGGAACTGAACCAATTATTTTCACATCATACTAAAGTAGCGATAAAAATGTTTTGTTCAAAATGAAAGCCCCAAATTTGAATAGGTACTGAGAAAATTAGTGTATTAGATTTAGTGAAATTGTGCTGTTTGTATGGGAGGTGGTAGAAATAGTGGGTGCTTCTTAGTGCTTTTTATTGAAAAAATTATGGTCATCATACAAATAAATCCTCTTTAATTTCAGACTAGAAAAATTCATACTGTTAAAAAAAATCGATTTTTTGTAAATTTGTGAAATTGTTTCACATTGTATGAGAGAGCGTAGAAGGAGTGACGCTAATCAGTTAATTTTTTCCATCTTTATAATAATGCTAATTAATTAATAAGTACTGAGTTTGTTCCTAATAAATATTATAGGTACAGAGAAAATTGGTTTATTGTAATGGTTTGGTGAATGCTTTCACAGTGCATTTTGAATTGAAAGGAAAAATTTCCGGATTCTACACTGTTACGCTATATTATTCGTGACGTTTCGGTCAGCTGAGACCTTTATCAAACAGTTTGATAAAAGTTTCAGCAGGGACCTTCAGGTTCCTTAACATTATTTTTTTTTTCATTATTTATAGTGGATGGGTTATTAGCCTAGCCCTTCGCGCAACCCTCTATCTACGAATTTTTCATTTTCGTAGACTGAGATAACCAAAGTATATCCAAGCAGGTAGTGTGCGGGAATTATATTACGTCAACCGGGATTTGAACTCACTACCTTCGCATTGTAAGACCAACACGCTATCCACTAAGCTATACCCTAGCTATAGCAATTGTATAATAACTAAATTATACAATATATGTTAAATATCGGAAAACAAAACTTTGAAAAATGTTAAAAAATAGAATTTTTTAAAAGTTGTAAGTACTTTTATGTGTAAGATTTAGTAGGAACCAGTATTTAAAATATCAAGTCAATAAATTGAGGAAAAAGAAAAATTGACGTTTATATTTAATTTGAGCCGTTATGCGAAATTTTAGTTTTTAGTTAAAAGCGATATGGTTAATCACTGATTCCTCTCATTCAGGTAGCTCGCCCAATTTTACTCTAAGCTTACAAAATTCCAAAATTTCATAGGTCTAGCAGCCAAAAGGAAGCCAAAAGATACATTTTATGTTTCTAGGTGATAAAATTACGTATTGAATATCCAAATATTAGTGTTTTCTTAAAATAAGGCGTTGTGAAAATATGGTAATTCCACTAACAGTTATTTCTCCATTTTACATTTTAGTGATCAAATTTCGAAAAAAAAACAGTAACTCATTTTATTCGGAAGATTTTAGCAAAATTTCATATTCGTAGGTTAAAGTGTAGTGGAAGTACAGTAATTGATCAAATAAAGGTTTAACCCTTCTTATTTTCAATTTCAAGGAATGAGCATGTCGTAAGATAGAGCTGAATAATTATGTGCTGAATAACTATGATAAAAAGAGAATCCCTTGATATAATACCTAAATTTCTGCATTATCAAAGACGCCAAGATTTTTAGTTTAGATTGCACAATTTTGTTGATTTTCTTTCCGCTTTCACTGCGGGCTATAATGAGCCTATTGAGATATTTTCACTTATGGTATAGCCTGATTTCTATTTAGTTGTAGATATTCAGAAGTTCATTCAACTGAATATTTCGGCTTGCTTATTACCTAGTGCCGATTGCCAATATGATTTAAGCCAAATTTGGATGCAAATATTTTCCCGCAAAAGGAAAGGGAACCATCGAAATCAGATTGGGATCCTTTTTTGGCAAATTAGTCAGCATGTAAATTTTTTTCCCAAGGACACTGTATCCTGAGATCCACATCAAAACTAAATTTCTTTTGCTCACTAGTTCCTTTACTGCGTACTGGCAATTCCAAACGTGCTTTCATTGTATTTGAGATCGTTCATTTGGGAACATAGCCCAGCGTTACACCCACCCTGGATTACGGCTAGGTCCAGCTATGTTGTGAAAAAATAGGAATATGGATAGGACGATACTAGAAATGAGAACAGGCCTGGCGATCACCACTGCAGTCATCCGTATAGGTGTAGGGATGACAGCATATCATAAAACGAATTGACAAATAGTATTGTTATAGATCTGGTAACCACGTAATTGATCTTTCTGGAATATACAAGAACAGTATCCCCTAATATGTAAAAAGCCATCTAGAACCTTTAAGTATACACCCGATGGAACTGTATACTCCAAAATGTAGGCAATTAAAGATCTAGAATAGTCGAGACACAACCAACGATACCTGACGGAAGCTTCGAGAACTGGGGCAAATTAGTATAAAAGCACGAAGCTGTCAGACGGCAACCAGTCATTTAGCGACATCTGTGGAAGAACGCGAACCGGTATAAGAAAGCGAAAGTATAAAATCGGTGGTGCCATATAGTGCGAATTAAATTAAAAGTGCGAATTAAAGTGAAAGTGCGAATAAATAAATTATCACTTATTTTTAAACGAATTTGTGTTTTTACTTGAAATCCAGGCGAACCCCTCCATTGGGTCTTCATTACGGCAGTGACCACATGCGAGAGATCTACAAAATACAGCTGTACAACCGAACCCAAAAGAATGGTGAAACACTTCAAGAGCTGGCACGCGATATTGAACGACTCACACTATTATCGCTTCCCAATGCGCAAACAGAGCAACGCAACGACGCAGCTGTTTTCGCATTTAACATTGCTGTACAGTACAGAGAGCTGCAACAGGCGTTGAAATTGGCAGGCAAGAAAACGATTGGCGAAGCCTTGGTATATGGGCAGACGTTTGAAGCTGCCAAGCAAAGCTCACGGAGTAATTATCGAGTCCAAGAAATAGCAAAAGAGTGTGTGTGTCAGAAAGCAGAGTACACCAAGCGGAGCGAAAGATTTGGTGCCCCCCGATGCTGGAATTGTGGACAGGCAGGACACTTGAGACTCGACTGCCGAAAAGCGACCAACTATTGTTCCGGCTGCGCTGCTAAACAACGCGAAGATAGAGATGGGCAGGTAGATCTTGGTCAAGAACTAATCGTCAGAGTTCAAATTTTACACACGGTTTTGATAAAAGACGCCGGAGTCGGTCGAAAACCCCGAGCCGACAAGATCGATTGCAACAAGAACAATACATCGGGAAAGATCATGGAAACAAAGATAGACATTCAAATAAGGATCGCGAACGAACGGGTAGAAGCCGTGACGGTCAATTACTTCATGCGAATAATTGTGACAAGGCCGAACATGGGAAGCGATGTGATCGAGAAGATCGCGAAGGAAGAATGCGGAACGTGAAAAAGAAAGTAAACGTGCTGCTAAGGAGGAGAAAGAGCACGAAAAGGACATGGAGAAAGAACGCGAACGTAAGAAGGAAAAAGAAGCCGGAAAAACCATTCAGAGGATAACGACCGAACCAAAGGATGGATGGAATCAGCGAAAACCTCGT
Organism: Chorisops tibialis; assembly: GCA_963669355.1. Taxonomy (NCBI): domain Eukaryota; kingdom Metazoa; phylum Arthropoda; class Insecta; order Diptera; family Stratiomyidae; genus Chorisops; species Chorisops tibialis. Next base: position 297,235,206 of record OY770263.1, read on the forward strand.
ACTAAAATGAAAGTGGTACATCTCGATCGACTAACAAAGTATCACCAGTGCCATTGAGGAAGTGAACGACTCTGTTTGGGACGAACAGGGACTAAGGAGAGGGTAATGTTATAGATCTGGCAACCACGTAATTGATCTTTCTGGAATATACAAGAACAGTATCCCCTAATATGTAAAAAGCCATCTAGACCTTCAAGTATACACCCGACGGAACTGTATACTCCAAAATGTAGGCAATTAAAGATCTAGAATAGTCGAGACACAACCAGCGACACCTGACGGAAGCTTCGAGAACTGGGCAAATTAGTATAAAAGCACGAAGCTGTCAGACGGCAACCAGTCATTCAGCGACATCTGTGGAAGAACGCGAACCGGTATAAGAAAGCGAAAGTACAATATCGGTGGTGCCATATAGTGCGAATTAAGTTAAAAGTGCGAATTAAAGTGAAAGTGCGAATAAATAAATTATCACTTATTTTTAAACGAATTTGTGTTTTTACTTGAAATCCAGGTGAACCCCTAGCTCGCAACAGTATAAAATAAATTATAAATTTGACTTAAATACAACTTACCAAGTTTATTAAAAAACAAATTAGTGTTAAATTTTAATTTTCGTACTTCAATGGTATTTGAGATGATTTTAAATTGGAATCGGATTGTTGCCTTACTGCGTATAGCTCAATGTTAATTGATATTGTTATAGATTTTGCATTCCGATTATTTACACAAATTTCAAATATGCGTTCAAGTATTTCCGACTCATTACAAAACATGCGAAATCATCCCCTACACCCTATAAAACCTTATCTTTCCCTGCTGTACTATGGAAAATCTCTATGATTGGCAAAATTTGATCTAACTAGTGTTTACCAAAAAATTCCTCATATTATTTTTAATAGAATAGGTTTCACATATTCCAAGAATAATGTTTATGTTTAAATTTGTATTTTAAGTTACAAAATGGATGTGAGAATTTCCAAAGTAGTTTTCTTTCCTTATTAAAGCAAATTTATAAAATATGTGAGCATCTTATTTCAATACGTTCTCGAATAAACATCAATCGGTTATCAAGATAAAGGCATGCTTGGATTTAAAATTTATTTTATTTTTATTTTATATGGAATTATTCTCCAATAAACGTTATAAAAGCATGTTTAAGGCTAAATTAAATTAAAAATTATCAATGTAATTTAGAGCTGCATTGAATCCGTTCCAATTTCGATTTGAATTGATGGCACTTAGTGGAAGAGCAAAATGTATTATATCTCGATCAATATTTTTAGATATTTAGCCACGACAGTGTCGTATTCGTATTTTGTCTCCCGCAATCTTATTTTTTCGTCGTGAGATTATTGGCGAAATGTCATAAATTTTAACTACAATTAACATTTTTCTGTGACATTTCTCTCGAAACTTGTTGAAATTATTGGCGATATGCGCTTGTAGTAATATGTGCAAGAGTTTTATTATTTTTGCTCCATATTCAGTTTTCTTTCTGGATATTAAAAGCACTTTTTGTGCATCTTCTACAATGGCGCTACAGCCCAAATCGGACCTTCGCCTCCTAATGTTCAGGTTCCTTAACATTTTTTTTTCATTACTTATTGTGGAAGGGTTGTTAGCCCTTCACACAACCCTCTTTCTACGAATTTTTCATTTTCTTAGATTGAGGTGACCAAGGTATATCCAAGCAGGCAATGTGCCGGAATTATATATTGCGCCGACCGGGATTTGAACTCACGACCTTCGCATTACAAGACCAACACATACCTACTAGGCTATACCCTATACCTTTTGTGAATAGCGTGCGTTAAATCTCTTTTATTGTGCGGTTATACCTTACCAAAGAAAAAAATTCAACATCATACGTTGAACATGCAGAACGAGACAACATTTTACATTTTTTTACATGTTTTTTGTTTTTTTAATATTTATTTTCATGTTAATATTTTAATTATTGTTTTAAAAATACTTCAAAATTATTAATAAAATAAAATTTCAATTTTGAGTACGTACACTAAGGTTTATTTTCATGGAATATTCCAAAACGAAAATAATCGTGACAGTTTGGTGCTCTAAAATCATAAAAAATCTGTCTATCTATATTTATATTCTAGATGGAATCTGAGAGTATTATAAGTTTGCTCTAAAGTTTGTAACGTCAAGAAATAATGCTCGCACAGGGGCGTCAAGAGTACAGAAATATGTGTCCACTCCTTCTAACCCCTCCTATCCAAAATTACTCGTTTTTAATCATTTACATGTGTTCATCAAATTTTCTTGGAAGCTATAAGAGCTAATAATTTAAAATTTAGAATATATTATTTTTATAATATATGTAATGTGGTTAATGTATGGTTTAAAAATTATTCGAATCACTAACTCCTTCCACCACCACCCATACAAACTGCACCTTTTCATGAAATACTACATAGAAACCAATTTACTCAGTATGTATAAGAAGTGTCGAGCTGAAATCTTGAAATCGAAGTTCAAAACTGAACAATTTCACAAAATCTTGTACACTTATTTTCTCAAAATCTATTATTAAATTTTTGAAGCTTAAATTTGGCATAAAATATTAGTAACTCTATCATGATGTGAAGAAATTACTTCAATGCTGCCACCACTCGCCATACAAAATTTCTTAAAATCAAAAAAATTTCTAATTCATCTAGAGTATCGCAAAATTGGGCTTAAGCGCAATTGAAGCCCAGCTATGTTTTTTTTTCTTGTTTTAAATGTGGTAATATTGGATGCCACTTCATTGGTGGATTTCTCAAAACTCCCTCCAGATTTTAAAATATTTCAGTCTGAACGACATAAGAAAAAAATCAAATTTTACAAATGCTGTGGCAGTACTAGAGACAAACCATTTAACTGCAAAAAATTTTTCATAAATTGTCAAAATGATTTCAACGTGAAATGAAAGGAAAACATAACAGAATTATGATTGGGCTTAAAGCCCAATCATATGATACTCTAGATGAGATGGAAATGACTTTAATATACCGGAAAATATATCATCTCAAATTCTTTCGAATACTGAATAGGGACTTTTGCATAGGAGGTGGTAGAAGTAGAGGGGGAGGTTTGTGTTTTTCATATATGACACCGAACATGGCATGCATAATGTTTTTTGCTGAATTTAAAGTTTTTAGTTTTCATTATTTTTAAAGAAATTGGTCATAGTTTTCCCGAAATTGGGACATTTGTATGGGAGGTGGCAGAGGAAGTGGAACGTTTTAGATGATTTTCAAACTGCTTATCATCATCCTTATCAGCATGTTTTGATTCAATTTCAAAGTCGATAGCTCTCATATGTATACTTGAAGGAGAAATTCTTTTTTTGAATTTATAATACAGATATTTGTATGGAAGGGGGTAGAAGGAGTGAAGCGGGGCTGATATTTTTTTCTAGCACTTATTTCAACTATTAAGAAACAAATTCTGGCAAAATTTGAAGTTTGTACTTTGTCTAGTTTGAATGGAAATCGATAAAATGCATTTAACAAAAATTATGCATTTGTATGGGAGGGAGTAGAAGGAGTATACGGATCAAAACAATTTTTTGTCGTATTATTAATATTTCTATTTGTATACTTTATACAAAATATCAAGTTGATAGCTTTAATAGTTTCGAAGAAAAATAAATTAATTTAAATTTCAAAATTTCGTGAAATTTGTATGGGAGGGGGTAGAAGGAGAGAGGTGAAGTTGATAATTATTTTTAAAATAAATTGCAATTATAGTAAAATTAATTCTGACAAAATTTCGTCTTTTCAGCTTTACTAGTTTCAATGAAAATCGAAAATATGTATTTTTAAAAATTGTCCATTTGTATGGGAGGGGGTAGAAGGAGTAAAGGGATCGGATCAATATTTAGTCATATTAATGACATCTATATTAATATACTATAACCCAAATTTCAAGTTGATAGCTTAAATGGTTTCAAAGAAAAATCAATTTCTGAAAATTTCGGAATTTCATGAAATTTGTATGGGAGGGGGTAGAAGGAGTGGGGGGATGTGGGCCGTTCACGAACTTAAAGTTACTTTTTAGCTAAAAATGACACACAACAAATTTCAGCACGATAGCTCAAAGCGTTCGAGAGTTATGCTGTAGACAGACGCACAGACGGACAGACGGACAGACGGACAGACAGCAACTCGGATTCGAAGTTTTTGAGCGACAACAAATATTTCTGTACCCTTGGCGGCTCTGTGCGAGCATTATTTCTTAGCGTTACAAACGGTAAGGCAAACACAATATACTCTCAGATTTCATCTAGAGTATAAAAATAGCCAAATTGAAACAAAGATCTTACAATACTTTTGTTGAATTGGGTGAAGTTTTTAAAATCAACCGACATTAAGAAGTTTCTGCAACACCTGAAGATCTGGGATCTGGAGAGCAGGGTTCAATTTTCCATATGGTGCTATTGAAGAAGAAATATTTCTAAGAAATATTCGAAATACTAAAATCAAATTAATGATTTTTTCCAACAATTGTGATTTTGTTTTCCACTCGAATTAAAGGAATTGATCGTGGCCCAAGAGCGTGACAAATATTTAACAATCGAGGAGGGAGCGACCAAATCCATGGCAAGGCTGATACATAGTACTACAATATTTCTGGAATCTTGAGTCATTTGCGCCTCCTTATTCCAGGTTGGTACGCCCTTCGCTTTAAAAATAATTATTATTGAGTGATTATTTCAAGTGTAATAAAATGGAAATTTATGAAAATTCCGTCAATAGCTTGACCTCTTAAATTTGCCAAATGAACATCATTTTAAACCAACATTGACTGGCATATCGAATTCATTGAATTGGCTAATAACTGCGATGTTAATGCGTTCAACATGCAAAAGGTTTGGCAAGCGTAAAGTTCTTCCACCTTCTAAAATATGTATGGAAAATTGATAGACACGCTGGCTTCTTGGACCCGTTTCCTTGAAGTTCGTTTCAAGGAAAGTTCCAACACTTTTTCTTATGATGTCAAGAATTCATCTAAGTTGCGAAAACAGAAAATAATTGTTTAAAATAAAACTACAGAGGTTTTTACGCATTGAAGTAAAATGAAAATTTTTAATTGTGTGTAATTAGTATAATAAGTTCATTTGACACAATTTAATGATGAAAAACACGAGACTGGTTTGTTTGAATGTAAAGCACGTGTAGTCGAGGTTAATTTCATAGAAATATACAAAGTTAAATGAGTTTTACTAAGAAAATCAGCCGGTTTTTTTTTTTTCTTAAATCTAGAAAACCCAAAAGCTGGGTGTAAAAATATGGTCATTCTACACATTATGAGTCAAATATTTACACTTGAGTGGGAAACATTTTAATGCGAAAAAATTAAAATAAAATGCTCCCATTATGTCTTATATGGGAAAATTTCTTGTGTAATCTAAATTAAGTGGGTTGAATTCTTTTCATTTTGCAAATAACAACTGGATATGGCCAGATGAGAAGATTGTGTTTTTAGCTATAACACATATATTGTTTGAACTTTCTTAGTAAACCGTGTGTTTCGAAGAAAATTAATTACTAATGATTTAATTGGAGCTTCTCCAAAATAGCACTACAGGCTGTTTGAAGTCCTTTTGAGCATGAAACCATCAGGATTTGGTAAAAATGAAAAGATCGCTCAACTCTTAAATGATCATGATCGCAATGGATAACAATGTGTAAAGGAAAGTTTGCATCTAACTAAATTCCGATATGAACAACAACCATCTATAAGTATTATGTCATATTGGCATTTCAACACATCCCACACATATTAACATTCTAAACTTAACTGAAATCTCAAAACATCATTTTCAAACTATATCGCTTCATTGTTACTAAATAGAAAACAAGCCTATCCGAGTGTAACGATATCGAAAACAAAAAAGAGCCTCTAAGAAAACGTGACAATCGTACAAATTCCAGTAACAATGTCACACATATTGCGCAGATTTCCATCATAACTCGTGCGACATAATGCAATACGACGGCAAACATCAAAATAACAATTGTGTGTGCTTGTACTTTGGGTCGAATATAAGAATGAGCGCCTCCCCGAATGTACGCCCTTGACGCATACTTGAGACTAATTTCCATATTTCATAAGTAGCGTGTAGCGCTCGCGCAGTGGCCATTGAGCGCAGTGCAAAGAGCTTCTGTATGTTGCGCCAATTCTATAATCCAAACAATGGCGCATACTAATTTCAATTTTTAATGTGCATGCCGTCCTCGACAGCCTCGTTGTCGAGCCAGCCAGAGCTAAAAACCGCGGCTGCACATCGAGGTCTGCAGTTAGAAACGCTCCAAACGCTTCATGTAATACTAACTAGGACTTACATTGGACTTAGATAAAGTGCAGCTTAAGCTCGAAATCTCGATGTGATGAACTCGAATCCAAAGATGATAAGTGTAATCCCAAAAAAAATTTCCAGCAAACCGTACATGTAATCCAATAAAACGGTTTAGATCTCACATTATCCACGATTTTTCGCCACTATAAACATTTATTTACTTTTTTGCTTCTTATTTTTCTTATTATTTAGCACTTAAAGCACTTGACGGCGTATTCCATTCATGAAAATAATAATATAATCCACTAAACCATAAAAACTTCGACCAATGTAATCACATCGAGTTAGATTTCCAAAAAAAAAAAAATCAAAACAACAACAAAAACAAATATATGAGACATAAACGTTCGCGCAACCGCTGTCCGACATCAACTGCTCTAAGCCGGGCTTAAACAGTCCAATCATAGGTAAAATCGAGTCTCACCAGGTGAGATATATCATATACGAGCTCCAGGTGCTCCAAACTAAGCGCCGAACAAAAACGCAGGTGAGAACTGCTAAATCTGCACAAAATTATTCGCTGAGTAGCAATCTGCAAGCTCTGCAATCTTAATATTTCCGCTGAATTATTAGGTAGGTGGCTTACCTTTACCTGTTGTCGGTACGATAGTATGTACTGGTAAGCAACAAGTGCGCTGTGGCAGGCATTTACTCTGCGTCTTACCTGCAGCAAAAAGCGATTCCTTAGTATGTGCACCTGAAGGTGAACGCTAATTTGTCCGGAGCGAGTTGGGAAGAGTGCTGCGAGTCGCGCTTGAATAGGTCAGCTAAGCAGTACTTGCCAGACGAGTAAGCAGCAATTATTCGATTTCGATGGTACACGGTTGCTGCCTGGCTGCAACAGAGTCTTCTTCTAGAGTAAAGTTATGATATGCAAATTAGTGTATCGAGTACAGGTAATTGCAAATGTTGCCCACTATGGAAGCGGTAGCCAACTTTCTAAAGACGCCCGATCGTGTTTTCAGGCACTTCCTCGTTTCCAATTCTCATAATTGCTATTTATCGATGCAAAATGGGTGCATCTTGGGTGGAGATGCGCTTTGTATACATAATAGATGCTGTGTTTATAGTTTTGTAATTTAGTGAAAAAAATTGTTGTTCTTCATTTGGGGGTTACATATAGTATTGTTAGTATTTGGCTTCCGATTCGAGAGGTTCGACAAACCCGTCGTTTCTCTTAGTTTGGGGTTTATGGTATGTTAATAGTTTGTTGTTAGGTTATCTTTCATAGTAAGGTGAGATACAAACGTGCTTAATTTTTATAGGAAAGCTCTTTCACAACTGATGCCCAATATATTTAATTTCTAGTTTCGAAAATATATAGATACTGTGCATCGACGAAAAATAGTCTGATATATATTAAGGAGCTGCATAAATTGCATTAAACGATTTACATTGAAAATATGAAAATTTTACATCTGATGAATAAGCGTAATAGTTATATTGAAGTACGCGCGAAGTCGCCGGAATTCAAGTTAACTAAAATATCTGCCAACAAGTCGATCGCAACATTATTATTCTTGAGACAAGTTGAGGATGCGTGGAAAGTGAGAGGGAGGACTAAGTCAAAAAGGACTAAGGCAAAAGTGGGTGGAAGTTAATAATTCCATAATTGATTGCTCGAATGACGTTCAAAATTCTCTGTATAGGATATTAGTTTCATAGACGAAGTTTGATAAAATTTCTAAGAAATTCAGTGTACTTTCATAAAACCATAAATTTGTGGTGAGGGAATCGTCAGTTTTTTGATCCAGTTTTTTTTTTAAAGGATTTAGTACAAAATTTCAGGTCCGTAACTTTTAATTTATTTGCTATTAGTTGATTTATTGGAATTGGGATGCACCCCATTTGGTGAGCAGATATCAATATCAGTAAGCAGCCAGCAAACCCCATTGAGCACGAGCAGTGAACAGACCCAGCAGGAAAAAAAGTGTTCAAAAAGTAATTTCAATGCGCTTGATTTGAAGCGAAGAAGTGCTTCAAACTTGCCAACCTTCCATATACACTCAGTACATATAAAATTTATTGAGCTCAAATTCTGAACAAAGCATTTATTTAGAATTATTAGTAACACCAAAAAAGTTTATATTTATTTATTAATCATAACAAGATAGTTTACAAATAGATTGCTTAATTTAATTTATTTTAACATATCCTAATATATTTAAATTTACCTTAATTAATTAAACATAATTTGATATACATATAGGTATGATACATGATAGACACTGGTGGAAGGGTTAAGCGGCATGTGGGGACCTTATAAAACGGAGCGTAGTCTCAGTTTATATGTCAGCTTATTTATTGGGCGCTGAATTTGTTAAATACTCTACAGCATCTGTTAATAGGTTCATTTTGTCCGTAATCAGTACGATGTGGATATTCCTTAAGTGGTTTGGAATGTCTCGTCAATCTGACATCGTTATTGAGTCTGAATTTATTTGAGATGTGGTTAACCTTAATATCGCCATTCAAAACATCTAAGGTAAAACAGGATGTGAGCATAGTTCTTCTAGAATCAAGAGGTAAAAGATTTAATAATTGCAGCCTAACTGTGTAGGGTGGAAGGTTTTCAAAGTTTCTAGGATCATACAAGTCCCTGAGAGCAAAAAGAAGGAATTGCTTCTGGATTGACTCTATTCTGTTGCTGTATAACTGGAAAAAAGGGTCCCAAATGGGACATACATATTCCAGAATAGGGCGGACAAGAGAACAGAATAAGGATTTTGTAACCCATACATTCTTAAACTATTTGGCTCTTCTCTTAATGAACCCAAGAAGTCTATTGGCTTTCGAAATTATTCGATTATAGTGAGATTTGAAGCATAGTTTATTGTCCAGAAGTAAGCCGAGGTCCTCAATTTGATCAACACGGTGTAGTTGAGTTCCACTTAAAACATAGTCATGGTGACATGAGGATGATTTACGTGAGAAACTTATAACGTGGCATTTACTGACATTAAGCTCTAATTTGTTCTGAATGCACCAATGATCTAGCGCAATAAGCTTGGATTGCAGGAATGCGGCATCTGCGGGCGAGGTTATGGCATGATATATTTTTAGATCATCAGCGTACATCAGATGTGAAACATTTTCCAATACTTCTGATAGATCTGAGATGAACACACTAAATAAGAGAGATCCCAAGTGACTTCCTTGGGGTACCCCAGAGTACACTAATATTTTCTTGGAAATAAGACCTTGAAACTTAACAAATTGAGTTCTATTATTAAGATAGGACTTAAGCCAGTCAAGTAAGGATCCTGTCACAACAATTTTTTTTAACTTTAAAATCAGGACATTGTGATCAACTCGGTCGAACGCTTTGCTAAAGTCGGTGTATATTGTATCGACTTGATGCACATTTTTAAGTTCGCAGAGCGTATCAAATACAAGAATCATAAGATTCGTTGTAGTCAAGCGACCTTTTCTAAAGCCGTGCTGTTGGTCATTAAGAACAGGGTTGATCATATTGGTTAATTTATCGCAGACAATTTTTTCGAATAATTTCGGTATAGCTGATAGAATCGCTATACCTCTGTAGTTCTCAACTTTTCGTTTGTCTCCATTTTTGTGGATAGGTGTGAGGTGCGATGATTTCCAAGCCGAGGGGAAAGTTCCCAATGACAGTGACTTGTTGAAGAGAAAATGTAAAGGTCTTAAAAGTTGATGGGCACACTTTGATAAAAATAGGGGAGGAATAATATCAGGACCTGGACCTTTTTTGGTATCAATAGTTTTGTGAGCATCGAGCAATAAGTGTAGGAACCGAAATGTTGGGTTCACTGTGGGTTGAATCTGACTGGGCACTAAAAACCTCTTGAAAACGGTCAGCAAACATATCGCAGATATTACGCCGGCAGGAAGATTCAGACATGGTCATGGGATAACCCGAACTTTTTCGTTTTGTATTAACAAATTCGAACATTTTAACATTGCATGCCCGCTGAAATAAGTTCTTCGTTTCAACTTTAAAAGAAGAAATTTTCGAAGCCATTTTAAAGCGTATTTTCTTTATTGAGCAAAAAGTGTGATTCAGAACTGGTCCGTCGAGCCGGATACTTAACTTCAGCGTATTTTTGTAGTTCAGAACCGGTTGTGAAAACTTTTTTTGAAAATTCACCGAACCGATCATTCTGAAAATATCTGGAAACTCGAAAGACGATCTTTTCGGATTCCGTAACCTTCACCTGAGTAAATCTACCATCCCACTTTACTAAAGCCAAACGCGTTCGCGAGATTTTAGTGCCATGGGATTTAGTTCCGTGTTCGGAAAAAAACGACTCGCTATATACTACACATCCATCTTGCGACAAGGTGTCGGAAAGACTAGTTTTTATTCAATTGTCGCTCAAGAGACGTCTCTTGGCTGGATTCTGTCTGGAGCCTGCTCTGCTGACGAACACAAGTTCTCCATCCTATTCAAAGTATGCGCCATCGCTAATCACACATTCTCACCATCTCCCTGGCAATTTATGGATGATTTCCCACAAAAACCGTACACCTTTTGAAGTGGTCCAATCATCAAGCCGTTCTTGGACTTCTCCATAATTGTTGAAGTGTTGCATGGAGAGTGCATGAAACATCGATGAAAACAAGTGGTAGTCAGAATGGCCCAAGTCAGGTGAGTACGGCGGGTGAGCAAGAGTTCTTAGCCAAGTGTCTATGACCGTTTTCGCTCTGTGTGATGGGGCGTTGTCGTACTGCAGAATTACGTTTTCGTGTCTTCTATCCCATTCGATTAATAAATTTTTCAAATTAATGATTTGTTGACGTTATCAACTGTTTCACCTAGTTTCAGAAGCTGTTGGTCCAAGACGAATTAGTCTAGCGGTTTCCATTGAAGATTGTTCTAGGCTAAACCATGATTTCATGCGTTTTGGGTTCTGAAAAAGTATCCATTTTAAGTCTTATGTTACGATCTTATGCGAAAAATCGAACAAGCAAGAACAAATCCAACAAAAAAGTTCGTGCCGCAAATGCTATTTATTTGGCTCAAAATATGACATGTTTACTATAGGAAAAAAAAAATTACGCTAACTGGAAATCGTTTGAACATCAATAGCGTTTTGAAAGGTACCGCCATAGCAACAAACTGACGTAAGAGTTTAGACTGTGAAACAACCCTTGCTTTCAGCGCCATCCCTTAAGAAAATAATTTTTTGGTAATGATTATTAACCGCCACCTCTGGTAATATCTTAAACTTTTTTACCTTTTTATACTCTAGATAAAATCTGAGAGTATTATAAGTTTGCCCTAAAGTTTGTAACGCCGATAAATAATGCTCGCGCAGAGTCGTACAGAAATATTTTTGTCGCTTAAAAATCGTAAAATTGGATGTCCGTCGGTCAGTATAAAAATTATTTTAATCCCCCACTCCTTCCACCAACTCCATACAAACTGCACTTTTTCATTTTTCTCTAAGCCGATTTTCTCAGTACGTGTAACATTTATCGAGCTCAAATTTTTTAACAAATACTTAACTAGTATCATTATCATCAGAAAAAATTAACTGATTAGCTTTACTGCTTCTATCCCCTCCCATACAATATGACACAATTTCTCAACACACAAAAAATAGAATTTCTTGAAAAGTCTGAATGTTACTAGTCTGAAATTTAAGAGATGTCAATTTTATAATATTCATAGTTATTTCTGAAATAAATCACTAAAATCCCCCCCTCTCCTTCTATCACCTCCCATACAAACTGCACAATTTCACTAAACATAATACACTAATTTTCTCAGTACTTATTCAATTTTTGGAGCTTACATTTTGTATAAAACATTTTTATAGCTACTCTAGCATAATGGGAAAAAAATTAGTTCAATGCTATTACCCCTTCTACTACTCCCCATCAAAAATTTCTTGAGATCGCAAGAAATTCTATTTCATCGTCAACTATCGTAAGATTGAGCTTTACGCGCAATCGTAGCCCTGTTATGTTTTTTAAATGAATTTCGCAAATATTCAAGTTTCTAGCTTAAAATCTTCGTCAAAAAGTTTTTGTAATTTTTTCAATACACATGATATTCTAGGATCCATAAATATGCACAAAATAAAAAAACTCGCTTCATTCATATTAAAAAATGTTGAGAGAGTTCTAATTTTGGAGATGTTATTATTTTTTTTCTGAAATACTTTTGATTTTAGAAAAAAAAAAAAAAAAAAATTAATTGGATAATATGGATGTGCAAGTTTTGCACATGAATATCTCAAATATTCCTAGTTTTAATCATTTTGCTGAATCAAATTTAAGCTCCCACAATAAATTTTTTCATCTGTTTAATCTAAGTTATTAAAAAGGTCTTAATTTGCAAAGTTAAACATATTCAGACATATCAGTTGCTAAAGGTACTAATTTCGTATTTGAATTGTCTTATAAATTCAAAAGACTTAAGCCAGAAACTCAAAGATTTCGCTGCGAGTTAAGTTCTTCACTTATTACTTTAATGACCTTTTTGATCATACACTATATTACCCAAATTGAAATTGTATGGATTTTATTGATATTTACAACCTTTGTAGAAAATCTTTAAGAAAGGTGATTTCAAATGTGGAAAGCTTTGTCCTAGGTCATTCTTGCAAATAGCTAAGATCATCTTTAAAGAGATACTTGATATTTTTGTAGTATTTTGCCATCAAGAGCTCGACTTCAGCATCGATAGCCTCCTTAGCCTTAAATCTTTCATATGTAAATAATCGTATATGTTTACAAGCCTCTAATATTAAAGTGCGATTGACTCGTGTGGTCTGGACACTTTCTAGCCAAATAAATGTCTGTATGCCGTATCGATAAAAACTTCACGTAAATCCTAACTAAGTTTTTAATTTCGTATTTTTTTTATTTGAAACTACTTCGAGCAAGCCACTTGCCAGAATCGAAGCACCTCTCAATTACACGGCCTTTGGAGTCTCAATTCCAATTCACTTTCGGATTTATCCAGTGAAATTACTCTGATTGTCCGCTAGTCCACTTACGCTTTTAGCATCGCCTAATTTCCATGCAAACTATTCAAATCAGTCGCTTGAATGAAAATAAAACGAAAATTATAATCTCCAATTACTCCATGTCATCACGACATATACGATTAGTTAAGTGTTTCGTCAACATAGCGACCGGTCAGGGCGGGGAGCATAGAGCACCTTACGTGAAATTGTGATTGACGATGGGTTAAATGAACTGGGTCCGACTGCAAGGTGCTCGAGCGGGGGAGGGCAGCATTAATTAATAACAAAGCTTTCAATTTTTCCTCCCAGCAAGAGACCTCATACGCTAATCGATTTTATTTTTTTAACGCGTACTTGTGCGATGTGTCGAATATCTGAAGGCCAGGTGAAAAGGTAGAGAAAAAAATACAAAACAAGGGCGAGTATTGAACCTGCTTTAGATCTCAATGAAGTCGTTAAGCTCGTGCCGAGGGAAATTTCGATTTTTGATGCATTTCCGCGATTGATTGCAGATTATCACGCCAAATATCTTTTTTGAGCGGTCGAAAAGAACTGTTGACCTGGAATTTTAAACAATAAGATTTCAAGATTTCTTTTCTATCTTTAAACGGAGATCATTAAGATTTTTAAAATTTTTCACAAATTTTCATAAGAGGTCAAACGATAACGAAATAAATTCCAAACTTTTGTCGGATCATCGATTTAGTATAATTGAAAAATAGAGAGGTTGAGTTTCGAGTTGAATGAGACGAACTTCAGTAAAGTACGGTGTGAAGTTGATAGCCATGGTTTTCGGGTATCTCTCGTGAATTGGTTTAAGATTCTTCATTATAGTGTGCCGCTTACATATTTTGTGGCGAACGGATATTAATAAGCTCTTATAATAGTGCAACATCTTCACTTAGTTATTGGATTATAATCCGATAGCTAAATAAATATGGAATACAACATTTAAATTTTGTATTTCATAACAAAAAGCATAGTAATTATGAATTCCGATTACAAAATCAAATTAAAATTAAAAAATCACTTACCTACTTAAAATGTGTATGTAATAATAACAAAAAGGAAAATCCAGATTGCAACCATTTTTTTTTTTGCGTTGACTTTACTTTCACTACGTTTGCAATAAACAATAGAATTAATTTGGGTTAAATTGCTTGTGATATGCTAGGTAATTTGTATTAATTATTGAAAGTGAGTGTTTTTTTTTGGCTTTGAAGAAACGTACCAATGCATCGGTACAATTTCTTCTTCAATGACACTTCAGCCTAAATCGGACTCTGGCCTCCTGACCTTTAGGTACCTTAAACTATTTTTATTTATTATTGCGAAAGGGTTGTTAGTCGTTTGCACAACCCACTTTCAACGAATTTTCCATTTCCGCAGATTGAGGGTGCCAAGATATATTCAATCACATCTATATAATTTGGAGATTAGAATTGAAGCTTTAATGTTGACAGTATTTTCAGTTTATTTCCTTAAACTTCTCGTATCGTCTTAGAAGTGGTTATTTAATTCAAACCAACACGAATATTTGAGAAAATTGCGAAATTTAAGCGCCATTTCAAATTTATTATTTTCAATTTTCGACTACGTCCCTCAGGAGCTTATTTAATTTATTTTTAGGATTAGCACAAAAGTTTATCAAAGCTTAAACGTTAAATTGAATCATCATCATCATCAATGGCATGACAGCAGAAATCGGGCCCAGGCCACATGAAGCCGTCGCCTCCAATCGTCTCGATCCAAAGTCCGCGTCCTTCTAATTTTTAAGATGGCTTTGCTATCTTCATCAACCGAGTCTTCCCATCGCTTGCGCGGCTTGTCTACTGGCCAGTTACCACTCGCTTTGCCTTTCAGAGCACATTTGGGGATTCTTCTGTATTCCATCCGCTATACATGGCCAGCCCACTGCAGTTTACGTAGCTTGATAAGCGTTGAAGCTTCTGGCTCGCCGTAAAGTTGATACAACTTATGGTAGTATCTTATTCGCAATTCTTTTCCTTCCTTCACAGGTCCCAAAATTCTTCGGAGAGCCTTTCTTTCGAATGCGTTAACTGCTTTTTTGGAAGTTCGCGTTAATGTCGATGTCTCGCTGCCATAACAAAGCATAGGTCGTTTAATAGTTTTATAAATCCGCAGCTTATTGTTCCTGTGTACTTTCTTGGATTTCATTATTGGAAGTACCGAATAATACGTCTTATTTGCAAGTATTATCCGTCGATTGATTTCGTCCGTTTCATTGCCGTCCTTTGCTAGATTAGCCCCAAGATACATGAAGTTGTCCACACTCTCCAAATTACATTCCGTAATTGTTATGTTTTGTCTGATAGGTGTTCTCTTTCATGTTTGCGTCATTACTTTTGTTTTGCTTTCATTAATGCGCAACTTGACTTCTTTTGTGGTGGAATCAAAATTGACAAATACCTCCTTAGCACTAGGAGAAAGACCTTGCTAGGATGTCAATTTCATCAACGTATGCTACTAGTTGGGTGGACTTGAATAGTAGTATTCCGTTGGTGTCGGCTGGGATTTTTCGGACGACATACTCTAGTGCCAAGTTGAAAAGCATGGGGCCAGATGACCTCCCTGCTTTAAACAACATTGCGACGGAAAGCTGGTTGTAGAATCGGCTTGCATTCTCACTTGGGATTCAGTGTTCGTCATTGCGAGTCTTATTATTCAAACTAGATTTGAGGGAATCCCAAAATCAAGCATAAGATTTGGCGCAGTACCCTCTTGTTGATACTGTCTTCTGTTTGGCTAAAATCTACGAAAATTTGGTGCACGTCTGTGTTACACTCCCAACATTTCTCAAGAACCTGTTTCACCGAGAATATCTGGTCTGTTGTAGATCGTCCGGTTCTGAATCCACCTTGGTATTATTTTGTTAGTAAAGGGCTTAAGACTACGTTCAATTATTTTTCTCAGTTTTTATATTATCCCCGGCGCTTTGTTTAGTTTTTGGTCACAAAGGGCTGCTTCGATTTCAGCAAGCGTGGGTGGTGTCGACGATGGTTCTTCTTTATCAGTTGAATCTCAATTGAAATGTTTTCTGTCATGATCTGTGCTAATGGGGTGGGATTAAGAAGGTGTTCAAAGTAAGAAGCCCATCTCCTTCTGATTTCTGATGTTACCCTCTACGTCTTTGCAGAGACTGGTTTTTGGCCCTGTTTAGATCTTTTAGTATTGCTTATGCGTCCCATGTTTTCTTTTTTTTTTGTGTCATATCGTCGATCATATTTTCGCCTACAGATCTTTTCGTTTATCGCCTAGGTTCGTCATATCTATCTTTTTTGGATCGTGATGGTCGTTCAGTAAATATTTTGTAAGTCCCGTTCTTTCTATCTATTGCATCGCGATACTCTTGGTCGAACCAATCATTATTTTTTCGCCGTGCTTGATATCCTAACACCACTTCTGCAGAGAATTTGATGCCGTCTCGTATTTTTATCAACATATTCTCCACTGGCATATTCTGGATGTTTTCATTTATTGGTGTCAAGTGTTGATCTGGTGCTGACATATACGCCGGCGCCACCCTTTCGTCTTTAAGTCTGTCGACATTGAATTTGCGAGCTCTACTCGTTTTCGAATATACACCAGAATCACTATTCGCACCGCGGAGGGTTCGTACATCAAGTATACTGGAAGCAGCGCTTTTGATTGAAGGTGTGATCATCTGGAGATGACCACGTTCGTTTTGGAAATATGTGGGAAGCACGTAGAGCTCACTATCATATGTTTGCTGCTTGCGAAATCAATAAGATGTGGATCATTGTTGTTGGTTATGTCATGGAGACTATGCCCTCCTGTGGTTCCTCTATAAGCCTGCTCTTGTCTGAATTTTGCAGTAAAATCCCCCAAGACAATTTTTAGGTCATTCGAAGGCAGTTGATTATAGGCTGTCTCTAGGGTTGTATAAAATTCGTCTTTCAGCCATTTCGTTACATGGAGGGTAGTTATGTTGATTTTATGTTTTGTCACTTCTTCGAGGAACTCTTTCAGAGCTCCTGTCCTCAGTCGAAAATTCCAAAAACCAAAAGAGTAGTCCATTTTTCGTTTGCGGGGTCATTGCCGTTGAGCCCATTCTTTCCGAGGCTGTTCTTCAGGTTTCTGGACAGTGTTTTTTTCGATGATGCGTTGTGGACACCTCTTTTAGCAACGATACCCCTGATAAGAGAAAAATAGTGTCCGCCACTCGGTCAATGGCGAGAAAGAAAGCCCTTACCAAGGAACTGTAAACTTTCGCGAACCAATCCCTCCGACGCATTTTAGGAATATTCTGGCCAGAAGTGATTTACAACGACGAACTTTGGAGTACAACTAGCCAGACTAAAATAGGTATTGAGATTCAAAGGGGGAAGTGGCGATGGATCGGTCGCACTTTGAGGAAACCAAAGCGAAACATTGCCAAACAAGCTCTGGAATATAATACTCAAGGATTACGTCAAGTGGGTGGACCACACAATATGTAAGCGAGCAGTTTAGCAGGAGGCCAGAGAAATAAACAAGTCCTGGCGACAACTTAAGGACGATGCTCACGATCGCGCCTTGTGCAAGAGGATTGTTTCTGCCCTGTAATTACAATAGTATTCAAAAATTTAAAATCTAACGAAAATTTCACACATCTTCTACCTCTTCTCATAAAAATTCCATTTTTTGGAAAATGCTGTACAGAAATTTAGTTATAAAATATTAACAAGAATGGCGCAACCTTTTGATTATAATTTCAGCCACTAGTTTAAAATATCTGCCGGCAAGTTGGGTGCCACTTTATTATTATTCAAGTTGAGGATGCGTAGCAAGTCAATATGAAGGTTAAGGTGGATATGGAAAACTAAGTGAATTCTAGAGCATGGTTGTTGTCACGTATTTAACACTTAATGAATAGCTCCAGTACATAGAATCAATATCTTATTCGATTATGTAGTGCATGGGTTTGTATGTGGACGTATGGTGAAAAAGATGGTCGAGGTCATGTGAGTGCCAGAGATTTTTTTTTGTGAGATGTGTGTAGCGGCAGACTTTACGATATAGCATGTCATGTGCGCGATTCCCAAGACCCACGGTCCGTATTTGCAATTGGCAACGAAGATATTACAGAAAAGGATTATTTCTTCGGTTGGATGGTGAGAAATAAATCAAGAAGTTTCGATGATTTTCCTGAAATTTCTGGTAAACGAGCAAAATGTGCTCTTGGATCAACAATTTTATCCAGATAAAATTAAATTTCGGATTGAAGCATGTACCTGACTGCGGAACCAATTGGAAGGTCACATCATCGCGGGCATAGAGAGCGACACCCAGCTAGCTGAAAAGTCCTGGGATAAAATCATACCCGGGTAGAGAGTAAAATTGTGTACTACTCGATAACATCAAGCACTCGCCTAGTGCTAGAATATCCGTTTTTCTGGCTTTGAATTTTATATACAGTGAAAGATAAGCGAAACTCAATCCTTACTCACGACCTTAAGAGACCCGAGAATGGCGAAATATTTACAGAATTTTGTAGCACTCAGCAAATGGTCATCGAAGTGACCCATTTACCACACAATAATCATCATCAAACGTCTAAAGTCTCCCTATATGGGCAATCGGAGTAATGCAAATAAAGTGAAGATTTCCAACCACCATCTCCACCATACAAACCTGCTTACCTGTCCACCGCACGCCGTTTAGCGGTTTCTAAGCCGATTAATCCTCCTAAACACCCCCCAAATAGAAGCAATATACGAGTTAATAAAATCAATTCACTTACCTAAAAAAAAAAAATTTGCCATAAATTTCTCAACTGTAGATGAAATTGAAGGTTTGGCAACCATACGATTCCCATCCAAACGCTTGACCTGGCAAATCCTCCCTAAGCATTTGGAATCTTAGCGGCGCCCTCTAAGTGAATTCCATTCAATGGATACGACCTTGTTCTCTACATTTTTGTTGGTGGTCGAGCTCAGAGCTGTTTGGGATGCTTGCCATATGCAATGAGCTTACGATGATACCACACGTCCGACTCCGTTCAATAATTCACTAGCCCACCGAATTGCACATCCCGGAAAGGGGGAGAGCTTCACTGTTTTATGATAAGGAGATGTGCGAGCAACGATGAATGACCAACGAACCAGCAGTATGCAACTTCTTCGAATACAGAGAAGCTCAAGCGATTAAATGACTGGAAACGACGATAGCTGGGCAATGTTTTCCAATTAAATGTGCTGATTGCTCGACGAAGAAACAACAAATACACCGCTTGTTTGCTTATTTAAAACTCGGTAAACATCGGAAATTAAAAAAGAACTTTTGTAATCAGAAACAAAACAGAATTGATTTGGTTTTTTTTTCGGAAAACAAAATCGCAATTACCTCAGGGTCCTTGCTGTGGCGCCCCGAATCCTTCAGCACTTCCGGATTTGCCATGACTGCATAGACGAGTGGTGGACACCTCGGGCTTCCGGGAGGGACCTGAAAATAGGGAGTGAAATGAAACTAACTGCCATGCCGGCACTCGCTACACACCTTCATGCCGCCGTACAGCGGAATCGGATCGCTAGGCTCCTGGGGAATAACAATTCGCGTCCAGCTTAGGACATTGATGAATAGTTCCTCGCCGACTGCAGTCGTGACCCGAATACACATATGGGGCTGCGGTGGATTCTTGAAGTGGCGATAGGCACGAGAATGGCGATAGTTGTGAGGCGGCGAGGATTGACCCATGGCCTCGTTGTTGTTCGGCACAAAGGGTATTAAAATGTCAAAAGGAAGTAAACGATATTTTGACGTACAATTTTATCGTGATTTTAACATGATATTAACGTTCTTCTTCTGTGCTGGGAAGCCTTCATATGTTAACTGATAAAATTCAATAATACACCCTGCGGAGCATATAAACACAGTCAAAGCATGCTCATTTTTGCAATTTATTTAATGAAATATCGTTATTTCTTAATTGCTTATAAGAGATAGGAGATAAAGGGTAGCAAACAAAAACAATTAGCAACAACTGATCGCTGTAATTACCGTTAGTTTAATTTTGCTTAAATTTAGAGGGAGCATAACGACGCAAGCAAATAATTTTATAAAATAAAGTAAAAGAACGCACAATTGTAAATTTCAATGTTTGGTTCGACCACCTTTATTGGTTATCACTTCAACTAATCTGTTTGGCATACTTTTTATTAAATTTATTATTGTTTTTTCATCGGTATTCTGCCAAGCGTTAATAATATCACTTGCACGCTACGGTCCTGCAAACAGGAATAAGTGACACGGCCCAGATGTATTCTGGCGTTGTTCTGTTGAAAAACCCAATACCTGCCTCTAGCGCTTCTGGTTTTCATAAATGGCAACAAATTCATTAGAAACACCTCTACCTTTTCCGATGACTTCATTCGAGTACTGGAAAACGCCAGTTCCAACATTTGGTCTGCACAAAAAGCTCCCCAA
Organism: Chorisops tibialis; assembly: GCA_963669355.1. Taxonomy (NCBI): domain Eukaryota; kingdom Metazoa; phylum Arthropoda; class Insecta; order Diptera; family Stratiomyidae; genus Chorisops; species Chorisops tibialis. The sequence goes on from OY770263.1 coordinate 297,255,969, forward strand.
ACCATTAAAATGCTTCCACCGAAATTGCGTTTTGAAAAAATTTGGGGATCCTTTCGTAAATCACGCCAGTACTCATTGAAACCATCTGGGCCATCCAAGTTCCACATTTTATAGTCAGAAAAAATGGTCTTGAGTAAGAAATAACATTTAAAATGTACATTAAAAGTTAGTGTTCAGCAGTGTACTTCAAAGAAGTTGCATATTTGTTTGGGCAGCGAATTCTACCCTTGCTTACTTATGACGTGCTAAAGGTCGTGGAGCCGATTTCAGCTATTGGCGACAAATGGGCTTAGAACTCCTTAACACCCTGTGGACTGTCCATTTTGACACGTCTAGTCTACAATCCTTAACGATTTGAGCAGCGGTCTTCATGGAGTTGCTTGCATTTTGAATTATTCGATGTTTATTTCGGTCTGACAGCTTGGCTTTTGGTCATCCTGTTCTGCGTTTATAGAATTTCGAATGGGAGCGTCAGACCGATTAAGGTTTTTATCAATTGCACCACGCTTACTCAAGTCTTCTTCAAAAAATGCAAGAATTTGGCCTATCTCCAAATCTGTAAGCACTTTTCGCGCGACATTGTAATAATTAACAACCACAACAACGAACTTAATAATTTTTGAATAAATTTTACATGATATCAATAGTTGATAGCACAAACTAATGACCATCTACTTATTGCGTTTATAGTTACGATCCGGCTTAATTTCAGCAAAATTAAACTAACGGTAATTTTAGCGATCAGTTTTTGCTAATTGTTTTTGTTTGCTACTCTTTCTCTCTAATCTCTCATAATCAATTAATAAATATCGATATTTCCCTAAATAAATTGCAAAAATGAGCATATTTATAGTTATGCTCCACAGCGTATAACTAACTGAAAGATTTTGAAAAATCGACCGTTCAGATATTTCCGCTCAATTCGTGAGTTTCTACTACAAAATTTCGCGAACATCTAGTACAACAGGCATAAATAAACATTACTACAAAATACTGAGCACAGGAAACGATTTAATTTTTAGTCGAGCATGTGTTATGTGTGACGGGTCCACGCCATCTAGGTGTCGGCCAGAATTCCCGACCGCTGCAGTTGCCCAAAAGGTCGGCAGAGACTTTCGGCAATGACCACGTCTCCCAACGTGGTCGGTAGCAAGAACGGGACTTTTTGGGAAGAGGAACAGAGTCGTCGTCTCGTTCGCGGTGAAAAAACGTGCTGAAAATTGCACAGTAACGCGTGAAAAACAGCCAGAAAATTCGTGAAAGTGGTGCCCACGAGTTCCATGGAACGTGCGTGCGGTTTGGAAATGCTAGAGTCTCGCGCTTGGCCCGGAATTTCCACGCGTAAGAGCCTCCGGTGGCGCTGCTTCTGAAATTCAGAATTTTTTGTGTGCAGTGTTCGGCTCATTCGCCGTAGCAGTCGGACAAGAATGGGGCGAATAAGACGGCCGACTTCCAGATTCAACAATATTCACAATTATCAGCATCCACTTTACTAACATAACTTCACAAAGTTTTTATTTAATAAAAAAAATTTCAATTAGTGAAACGCTCACGATTCATTCATAGTTAAGTAATCAACGAAAGCTCAGTGTTGTTTTTAAGGACTTTAAAAATCACATATTGAATTGTAGGAACAGTCCAGCGATCTCCAATTGAGGATTTTATTCTGGTGAAACTTAAAAAAAAAACCAAGCATTCGAAGTGATCTTGGCATTCTCTGTTTTATCAATTGCGAGAAACACTTGAAAATAATATATAAAAAAAAAATCCAACTCCAGCTGTATCATCATTCCTCCTTCGCTCTCCTTTTTGCAACCATATCTTGAGACATAATGCAATGTCGGGATCGAGATGCACGTCATCGTCGTCAACAAAAACATCATCTTCAGCATTAACAAAGGATAAGGTTTTGGCCTCTTTATTATAATCTTTTATTACATTAATGTCCAAGTCACATTGCTATAATGTTTATATATTCTCTTATAACTTTTTTTTATATATTTTTCCTTTTCTTTTGGGTTATAAACAAAATATTTAAAAATTATTCTTCGATGAGTGTCCCAACCATATTATTGTGCGCAAAAGAATTAGGTAGGGAATAAATAAACGTCAGGTTTAATTGAAAAAAAAAATAAATAAAAAAAAAAAATTGGAAATAGTCAAATAATCAAAAAGAGTTAGAAACTACATTGGTTTTATTCCCTCTTTAATTTATTATCATAATTAATTAATTAATTAATAATTAATTAATTAATATATTTATTCATTAATATTGGTTTTCATAAATGCGTTACAGAGTTACAATGGACTTGTTTATATTCTATGGATAGTTTCCCAGACAGCTATGAGCTGATATTAGGGAAATTTTCATAATATCAAGAGATCGTATAAAAAAAATAGTGAATAATACAGATAATATAATTACAATTGCTGTATAAACTTCTTTACTGCAATCTTGAGACATTTGATATTCTTCGCCTGTCGAATATATATTGGCAAGGAGTTGTAGTATCGAATTGCTTCATAGATGGTATCCTTCCTCAATCGATTCGTTCTGCAATTTCGATTTCTTATTGAAGTTCCATTCCGTGTATTGTGATTGTAAATATCTTCGTTGTACGTAATGAGTATTGAAGATTTTAGTCCTCGGTTTATTAAATTGTATATTAATTTTGACCTCTCTAGGTTTAATGTTTGCTGTAGGTTTAGCTTGTTGTAGGTTTCGTATAGATCTGCTGTTGGTGTCAGGGGTGGTAAATTATAAACGGCCTTGATGCTTTTATTCATAATTCTCGATATTCTTTCCATGTTATACATAGATGTTTGGGTCCATATTACAATTCCATAGGTTATATTGGATAAAATAAACGAGTTATATAGAATTTCTTTTATTGGTGTTGGTAGAAAATGATTACGCCGAAGGACTCCAGTGATGGGTGCTATTTTCTTGCGTACGTTATTAATGTGCGGAGTCCATGTTAGTTTCTTATCGATCGTTAATCCTAAATACTTGGTTTGTTTTGATCTAGATAATTCAATTCCATCTATGTTGAGTTTTAGATTAATATTATCTCTGTTCAATTGTTTAAATATCATGAAATTAGTCTTCGAAATATTTAGGGTTAATCTATTTCCCAAAAGCCATTTCTTAAACAACTTGAGGTGAGTGTTGATAAGAAGTTCCAATTCTGGCTGATTTTTTGCTTTATAGAGCAATAGTGTGTCATCCGCATATACTATATATTTCGCTCTTAGACCTATGTACTGTATGTTATGGATGTAAAGTAGATAAAGAGTAGGGCCAAGAATTGAACCCTGTGGAATTCCAATGTTAATAGTTTTAGGATCACTGAATTTGTCCAAATTTTTTGTTATATAAGTACGTCCTAGGAGATAAGTTTTTATTAAATCATTAGCTTTTCCTCTTATACCTAGCTCATTTAGACCTTGAAGCAATATTTTATGGTCTACCGTGTCAAATGCCTTCTTAAGATCTACAAAGATAGACGTAACATAGAAGCCTTTGTCAAGACCATCATTTATGAATTGCATCGCATCAATCAGTGCTGATGTAGTGTTGCTCTTTTCTTGAAAGCCATATTGATTCCGATCGAATCCACCATTTTTGCATATAAATTTTGTGATTCTTTTGTTGATCACTTTTTCGAAGATTTTGCTGATAGAGCTTGTCAGTGCAATCGGTCTATAATTGTTGGGGTCTGTAATAGAACTACTTTTGAACACTGGGGTAATTAAAGAAGTCTTTAAGCAGGATGGAAATGTACCATCAGCCATGTGAACCTTAATCGCTTTAGAATGTGGTGACGATATAAACGATGCCAGAGTTTTTAAGTCATTTGTTGTTATTCCGTCAATACCTGGGGATGTGTTGTTCTTAAGTTCTGCTATTATTGTACTAATTTCTTTTGTACAGGTAGGATATAGAAACATAGTATTGGCAGTTATAGGACAACCGTATTTCGGATGATACTCTCCATTAAAATTTTTTAAGTCTTTCGCCAGGGTATCTGCTATCGAGTGATCGTTGAGCCGATTTCCAATTACGGAATGGTCAGTCGTTATTCCTGGATTCATATCTAATTCATTGATTCCCAGTTGGTAATGGGAGCTGTTGTTTTGACCGAGAGTCTCTTTTATAAGGGTCCATAGTTTCCTTGGATTACCGGCTGTCGACGCAAAGCGAAAATTATAAAACTTCTCTTTGGACTTCCTTATCATTTTGGTCGTCTCATTTTTAATTCGTTTGTATTCTGATTTTAGGTTCTGATTTAAAGGGTCTTTCACCATTCTCTTGTATGATCTATGTTTCTTATCTATTTGAGATAATACCTCATCCGTTATCCAATTAGAATTGCGGCGCGTTCGCCTCGTTTTGAGTCTGGTTGCTTTTTCCTTTGCTATTGTAATAGAGTTGATTATCGCTTCTATTGATAAATCTTTTATTTTGTTGATATTCAAGTTTGCCTCAGTTTTAAAAGTATCAATGTCAAGTAATTTGATGCGTTTTTTTCCATTTTAACCTTTTCAATTTTAGTATGCTTGATTGTTAGTGTTAGCACTTTGTGGTCAAGTTCTGGCCAGTCATCATACTGGATGCTATGATTATCAATAATTTTCTGAATGTTTGTAGGTACATGGTCTAGTAATGAGCTAGATTTCAACGTGCATCTTGTTGGAGAGATCTGATTTAGAATCTCAAAGTTGTTGATCTTCAGCATTTCTTAATAGTTTTGTGTTGTCTGGTTCTGTTTTAGTATATCAATATTAATATCCGCCACTGAGAGTATCCTTGGATATTTTGAGTAAATTGCATCAAGGTATTCGATAAATTGATCCTTTGAGGCAGAAGGTGGATCATAAAAAGTGGCTAGCATTAATGGAAAGTTTTCATTAAATAACTCAACTATTATTGTATGATAAGTATCATCAATCAGGATAGTTCGAAATTTGATATCTTCCCTAATATAGATAGCAGTGCTCCCTCCTTGACCAGAATCCCGGAAGTTGTGTACAGCATTGGAACCGTTTAGATTAAAGTATTGTTGTTCTGAGTTATATAACCATGTTTCAGCGAATATTAAAACCTGGATGTCTTTGTTTTGCAATGTTAAATGAAATAAATAATATAATAATTAAATTATAGGGAAAAATTTATATAAAACTAAAGTAAATGTTTAAATTAATTTTTGTTGTAAATTAAAAGAAATGCAAATTCTAAAGTTACGAGATCTTAAAATAAAATTATTTTCTAAAATCAATTTGTTTACATTTGATACCTACATAAATTAAATTTTATTTTCTATTCCGGTTTCATTTTTTTCTTGTGTGCATGCTGTTAGTGTGTTTCGTTTCGGTGCGAATTGGAGTTGAAAGCGCCGCTCACCTTTCAAACGCTGAAAATTGTGACAGCAACAGAAATGTTTTTATTCTCATGGCATCCTCTAAATATTTGAAATCGAAAAATTGTAATTCTACAAGTCATTATGCTGTGTATAGCGTCAGGAAAAATTTAAAGTAACAAGAGGTAGCGATTGTAATAGGCACTAAGTGAAGAAGTAAATTTTAAATATTTTCTGTGTGCTTTATGTAATAAGAACAATTAAAAATTCCTGGATTAGTTTTGTTTTTCGTTTTGTGAATTTGTAATTTTAATATTTAAACTATTTTTACTAATAATAATAATTTATTTAATAAATTCAAATACATTTTTTAGATATAAAAGTATAATTTTATAATTGTAAATTACAATCGAGGCCATTCTTGTGTACTTTTTTTTTATTGAGTTATTTTATTGTAGAAAAGAGATTAAGAACTTTAAAAGAATTCTTTGTTTTAACCTCTGTTGATCTGTTTCCCTCAAACAAACGCTAATCATCGAAACAGGCAGATTTAGTATCTGACTGTATTATCTGGTTTACCTAGCGGCTAATCAAAAGAGGTCAGTCGCAATATAAACAGATATGTTGAAGTACAATTTTATCGTGATATTAACGTTACTCTTCTGTGCTGGGAAGCCTTCATATCTTAACTTATAAAATTCAATAATAAATAATTAACTGAAAATTTTTGAAAAATCGACCGTTAGTCGTTCAAATATTCCCACTCAATTTGTTCGAACTTTCTACTACAAAATTTTGCGTTCTCTAGTACAATGGCATTCCCAGAAAATGCTAAGCACGATTTAATTTCGTGTGTGTGCATTTGTCTCCAGCTGTCAAAGTCACGATGAGAAACTTTTTTTTTGTCCTGCCATTTGCACACAACATACATAAATTCGTTAGCAATATCGTGCCAAGCGGATCAACATCGTGCCAAGCGGAGTGATAATCATGCAATATATAGTGCAAATTGAGGTGGAGAAGCCGGCAGAGTCTAGCAGCGGCAATGAAAGATTGTTACAAACATGCAGGCGGGATAGGGCCCAGGCGCAGTTTAAAGAACATCGATCCAAGACGCCGGAAGACATCTGGGAAGATGACTTGAACGGATTGGAGCAGGCAATGGACGCCTTAGAAAACGGAGGATCCTTTGCTAAGGACTACTTCGGACCAACACTGTTGCCGGAAACAGTATCAAGAGCTGTGGACTCTGACATTGTGCCACTACCGCACCATTCGCATGGAAACTCAGGCGCACAGGAAAGCGGAGAGTCGTTTCTTAGGTCATCTAAAGAAGAGGACAGTGTGACGATTGCACCAATCGCGCACGAAATACAAACGCCAAGCACAGCCCTGGCCCATGGAAACTTGCCACGGCGGAAAAGGCCGCCACAGGCTGCACAGGAAAACCAATTGTCCGGCATCAAGAAGTTGGCATTACCGGTGTTTGTTAGCATAGCGTCTGAAGGTCGCGATGCAAATGCCATTCCCGCGGTAGGAAATTCGCCGGCTGTCGAAAAGCGAAACCATGCGTTCGTAATTCCCGTTCCATCACCATTCCCGGGTGGAGTTCGCCTCTTCCGGTGCAGTGTGTGCGAGAGGGCTTTTCGATATATTAGCGAATGCAAGCGCCACACAGTAGTCCACACCGGTTAGTAAATATACACATATATAAATTTTTCTGAAATACTAAAATCCAATTAAAAAAAAATATTTGGCAGGTGAGAAACCTCTGAAGTGTTCAACGTGTCTGATTTCATTCAACCGCCCCTCAGCCCTGAAACGTCATATTGAGTCGAAACGACACAAAAAAGGACGAGAGGCAGCTGGGCCTTCCGCCGATGGCGGAAACAATTGAAGTTTTGGTAAGTGGTATTTAGACGTCATGCCAATTTTCAATGGATTTCACATTACAGTTTTTCTCTGCTCGAAAAAGTGGCAATTTCGTCTCAGTGAATACTCTAACAACATTATCGGAGAATATTAAGGTGGCTTTAGATCCGGACGATCGACAACGGTGCTAGCAAAATGCTGGGAATATGATATTAATGTGCACCAACTGTTCGTCGATTTTTGCTTTTTTTTAAGTTCGTTCCGTTTCCGATCCTTTTTGCTTGGAAAGACCGGAAAGGTTTTCAAAATTTTCACACGCGTAAAATTCACAAATATTACTTTTTTGTCAATTTCTTGAGACTATTAATTAACTTAGTAGCTAAACTTGGTAACTGAACTAAGTAACTAAATTTTTATAAAGAAATACTATTAACTATTATGTTTTTTTATATTTATTTCTTTTTTGTTTTAATTTGTCGCAATGAACAACATTAGTTTGAATTCCAACCGTTTGATAAATGTCAGAATCCAAAAGTCAATTCGCAATGGAAAGTTGTCGAATTGGAAAAGCTCCCACAACCACGGAGAAGCTCCCGCAATTACGGAAAAGCTCCCACAAACGCTCGTTTTGTAACGGTCGTCGACCGTTGAATTATTTTCAATGATTAAAAATTGAATAAAGAGATCATTTAATGAATAAAGAGATCAACCCGATTTTTCCGTGGTAAAGGTAGAAAAGTCCGCAGATTGCCAGGAGAACGGCGCATGTAACATGTAACGTTACTCACATTTAAGTAAAATTTGCAAACAAAAGGCAGTGGTATATTTTTGTGTAGTGTATTTTATATTTCTTATGTGTAATTTAGATTTATGGCACAACTTCGTAATACGCACGGTTTAAAAAATGCACTAAAAAATAGTTCACGGTACGTATTATGAATTAGAAACTATAAATAAATTAATTATTATTATTTCCGAAAATTACAATCTAGATTGTAGTCCTGTGCGGCTATGGAAAAAGAACCATTGAAGTAAAGCTTTCGAGCTTTGTTTTATAATGAAAGCCCCGCAGGGCCACCCAAAACGTAGTTCTTTGCGTAGCCCTAGTTGGATACGAAAAACAGGGTTTAATAATGAAAGCCCCGCAGGGCCACCCAAAACGTAGTTCTTTGCGTAGCCCTAGTTGGATACGAAAAACAGGGTTTAAAAATGAAAGCCCCGCAGGGCCACCCAAAACGTAGTTCTTTGCGTAGCCGTAGTTGGATACGAAAAACAGGGTTTAATAATGAAAGCCCCGCAGGGCCACCCAAAACGTAGTTCTTTGCGTAGCCGTAGTTGGATACGAAAAACAGGGTTTAATAATGAAAGCCCCGCAGGGCCACCCAAAACGTAGTTCTTTGCGTAGCAATCTAGATCGTCATTTTCGGAAATAATAAATTAAAAATGAATTTTTATAATTTTTAATAATTTCCCAAAAATATTTTTCCTCGGCGGGAAATTATGTAAAACCCACTTATTTTTTATGTCTGGTAATGCTCAGTCAGAGTACGGAAAATTATAAAAATGGACGGTTGTTTATTTACTACTCACATAATTTGTTAATTTTTGCCTTCCGGAAGGCGAAAAAACCGTAACAAATAGTGCCGGGACAGTACTATAAGTGTTTCCTGTTAGGGTTTTTTTGTGTTCTATAACAAAATTCCATCCCGAAAAATGGCGAAATCGGTGTTTTTAAAAATCTAAAAATGAGTTTTTCAAACGCAGTTTTCGTCATTTTCCGGGTGGAAAATTAATATAAAAAGTGCCGTGCGCGCCCTAAAATTAATTTATTTATAGTTTTTCAGGCAAAATACGTACTTTTAAATTTTTTTTAGTGTATTTTTCTCTACCGCGCGTATTACGAAGTTGTTCCAGATTTAGCAACAAACTATTTATTTTATCTAACGTCGAATTCAATTCAATTCTTTATTGCCAGATTTCAAACACAAATGTATACATAAATGAATACATTAATACTTAGGTATACAGTAACTTTTTAGTTTTTGTTGTTTACTTATTTCTATGTGTTATAACACACTACGGCGCAGCCGCGCATTTACATGAATTATTGCAGTTTTTATATTTGCAAAGTTATTTTGTACTTTTTTTAGTAGCGCATCGATGGCAAGGCGATTGCTTATATATCTAATGCTTTATATTCAGGTACAATAGTGATAATAAAAAAAAAAACACCCTCGAACAACAGCGGAAGAGACGAAGCGTTCGGCAAAATGTCGGACGTTCTCTTCTCACAAACTAGATCTGATGCGAGCATTACATGTGTACAGTATGACGTAGGCTATTTAGTTCAGAAACCAAAGAGTAGCGGTATATGACAACGCTCTTACACGGGTCCGACGATGACTAAATGAGCATTAAATTAAATGAGATTAAATTCAGTCTCTCAATTGCTATTGTGTACGACTATAAAACATAGAACCGAGGAGTGGCGGTATAAGACAACGCACTCACACTGGTCTGTTGATGATTAATATTACGAAAGTGAAATGAGAGGTAAATATTGTAATAACATAAATGAGATTAATTCAAGATTCTCTTCGGAAATAGATAGAAAATTGTTTGTTTGTTTTTTTTTTTAACTTATTTTTAAAGTGCTTAATTTTACGGTACTTAATATATCAAAGGCACAATTTCCCATTTTGTTTTTATTATAGCCATACGATACCATAAAAGGTAAATCACGAACCTTTTTGAAAGTTTACTTATAAATACGGTACTTAATAAATCATAAAGCATTTTATATATTTGTTTGTCAAAGTAGGAGAAGATATACAAATTCAACCAGGAACAGGCACTGTTAACGAGATCTTATAGATATATTAGCTATCCTCTTAGATGATCAGAGTCTCTAGCCGTGTTTTTTTCAACTGGATCACGATCACAGCGAGATCAAATGCCCTGAAAAAAGCAACAAAGCGTGATCCCAAGATGATCCTGGTGACGACCTGGATCATCGCGAGATCACAAAGGGAAATTTTTCATTCTAGTACAATTTTCGCATTTCACTTGAAAACTGTCATTCAAAACATCAGAGCGAACTGTCACAACAAATCATTTGTCAAGTGTCATCGAGTGCGAACGAATAGAAATTTAAGATTAAAGATAAAAAATTGAAGATTTCTGAAAGATGGAGAGTATTAAGTAAGGAGAAAAGAATTGCTCTGAGTGAACATGCTGGCCGGCGCAGTTGCTCTCGCGTACAACCTGCTCCTTCCCATCATATAGCGATCCCGCTTCTCCCACATAGACATCAATAAATCGTTTGTCAACATCAACGACAGCCTGCATATTGATACTGTAGTATCTCTTGCGGTTGAAGTAGCTCTCCCTGCTGTTTCGTGGTGCTTTGATGGCGATGTGGGTGCAATCAATAGCACCAATTACCCCGGGGATTTTTTTCTTGTCCTCCCATCGCGTTTTTGCCGTTCGTATGTTCTCGCTCGCAGGGAATGCAATATAGTTGGGACTTATTGCTACCAGCCAGGAGCTTACACGTCCGACTACTGTCCATGCACCAGATTTGCTACTTCACGAAAGGTATTCGTATTGCTGATGTACCACAGAAATAAGTATATTTCCTTGGGTGCTCCAGCCTGCTTCTGTCCACCATGTTGCATTCCGCGGATGACGTCCGATGCCTCATACAAATCTGCAATATACATAACGCTTCTTTAGACAAGTTTCGAAATAAACAAACCAATGCGGTCCTCTTACCTATTAGGTAATTTGCCGTACTCCTCCGTAGTCGGAAATGGGTTTTGAACGATGCGTCCGAGTAATTTTCGATCCTGTCGACGAATGATACCGCTCCTTCTCCTTCTTCCTCTTCAGAGAGGACGATGACGATGATGACGACGAGGAGAAGGACGATGATGACGATAAATCCATCACACTTTGAATGATCTACATATCTTCTGTTTCAGAATCATATTCGTACTTCATTACATGACAACTTACCGTTTCCAGATCACGTTGCTCCATTTTTTTAACCGATAGATTTTTCTATTTTCACTAACTTGTATGTGCGAGTACACCAAATAATTTATTTATTGTCATCCGACATGAACAGCTGATGAGATGTCGAAATGTCACTTGAAGGTAAATTTTGATTCCAGTGTCGTTTTATTCACCGATGATCGTGATCCAGTTGAAAAAACACGGCTTCTGTGGGCATAAAACTCTAACATCCAAATTGAAAACAAAAATTTTCGCGCCAAACTAAAAAATTTCCCGTCATTCAATGACCGCCGCATGGTACCACTAAAAATTGCGTATTTGATTTTTCGCTTCGAGAATTAGTTGCCAAGTTCATTATGTTTTAAACTTCAATGAAAAGAAATATAGGTAGCTCTAATACGTGAGGTCGAAATTGGTCGTTCTCGGAATGTGTGTGTGTGGCCTTTAACCTCGCGGAAGACCATTTTGTTGTTGTTTCTGTGTTGTGATTTCACGATGTCGCAAGGACGTCGATGAAACTGTGTATTTCTTCGTCATTCGCGCAGCTCCCGATTTTCGTTTGCGTTTTAGTTACGCGGAATGTCGACCGCGAGCGATCAACTGCAAGAAGCGCTGGAAAATGCGAGCAGCGTTGGCGATCCGAACCGAATGGAATCGCCACCCTCCGGGGCCGTTGAACTGCCCTTTGTGCCGAACAACAACGAGGCCATGGGTCAATCTTCGCCGCCTCACAACTATCGCCATTCTCGTGCCTATCGCCACTTCAAGAATCCACCGCAGCCCCATATGTGTATTCGGGTCACGACTGCAGCCGGCGAGGAACTATTCATCAATGTCCTGAGCTGGACGCGAATTGTTATTCCCCAGGAGCCTAGCGATCCGATTCCGCTGTACGGCGGCATGAAGGTGTGTAGAGAGTGCCGGCATGGCAGTTAGTTTCATTTCACTCCCTATTTTCAGGTCCCTCCCGGAAGCCCGAGGTGTCCACCACTCGTCTATGCAGTCATGGCAAATCCGGAAGTGCTGAAGGATTCGGGGCGCCACAGCAAGGACCCTGAGGTAATTGCAATTTTGTTTTCCGAAAAAAAAACCAAATCAATTCTGTTTTGTTTCTGTTTACAAAAGTTCTTTTTTAATTTCCGATGTTTACCGAGTTTTAAGTAAGCAAACAAACGGTGTATTTGTTGTTTCGTCGTCGAGCAATCAGCACATTTAATCGGAAAACAATGCGCAGTTATCGCCGTCTCCAGTCATTTAATCGCTTGAGCTTCTCTGTATTCGAAGAAGTTGCGTACTGTTGGTTCGTGAGGGTGATTCATCGCATCGTTGCTCGCACGTCTCCTTATCATAAATCATAGCGAATCTATTTTCCTTGCCGGGCTAGTGAATTATTTATTGAACGGAGTCGGATGTGTGGTATCATCGTAAGCTCGTTGCATATGGCAAGCATCCAAAACAGCGCTGTGCTCGAGCACCAACAAAAATGTAGAGAAATGGAACAAGGTCGTTTCCGTTAAATCGAATTCACTTAGGGGGCGCCGCAAAGAATCCAATATGAATGCTTAATGAAGATTTGCCAGGTCAAGCGTTTGGATGGGAATTGTACGGATGCCAAATCTTCAATTTCATCTAAAGTTGAGAAATTTATTGGAAATGTTTTTTTTTATGAAAGTGAATTGATTTTATTAACTGTAATATTCTATTTGGGGGTGCTTAGGAGAGTTAATCGATTTGGCAATCGCTAAACGACGTACGATGGACAGATAAGAAGGTTGGTGGGGTGGAGATGGTGGCTAAAAATCTTCAGCTTATTAGCATTGCTTCGATTGCCCATATAGGGAGACCCTAGACGTTTGATGGTGATTATTGTGAGGTGAATGGGTCCCTCCGACAACCATTTGCTGAGTGCTACAAAATTCTATAAATATTTCGCCGTTCTCGGGTCTCTTAAAGTTGTGAGTAAAGATTGTGTTCAGCTTATCTTTCACTGTATATAAAATTCAAAACCAGAAAATACTACCCAGGACTTTTCAGCTAGCTGGGTGTCGCTCTCTATGTCTGCGATGATGTGACCTTCCAATTGGTTCCGCAATCAGGTACATGCTTCAATCCGGAATTTAATTTTATCTGGATAAAATTGTTGGTCCAAGGGCACATTTTGCATGTTTACCAGAAATTGCAGGAAAATCATCGAAACTTCTTCATTTATTTTTTAAATCAACCATCCGGAGAAATAATCCTTCTCTGTAATATCTTCGTTGCCAATTGGAAATACGAACCACTTCTTGATTCGGACATCATTTTCCAGTTTCACCACTAAAAGGCTCCCTGATGAACTGTTCGGCAAATTTCGTAGGCGCTAAACAAGTTCGATAATGGCTTCTATTCGAAATTGTACTTTGATTCCAATAATTGCGATGAAGCCTGTAAACGTATCACCGAGTCTATCCTGAAAGGTATAAAGCTCTGCATACCTTCCAGTCAGAAGAGATTCCGGTACTGAACGGACTCTTATTTTCGAAAATCTACATGACTTTGTCAGGAATAGGTCCACTGTCACTAATTTGATGAAATTCACGAACAAATTAATTAGGGATATTGAGGAGGGTTAGCAGTTGGAATTTGTTTACACAGATTACACACCCCATTCCATTATTTTTTATGAAATTAGACTTGTTGGATTTTCCGAAATGGTTTATCAAATGGATTAAGTCATATCTACTTAATAAAACTCTTCAAGTTCTCTTTCGTACTTCCAAGCCACTTACTATGCATTCTGGTGTTTTTCAGGGAAGTCATTTGGCGGTTTTAGTTAATTTTAGTAATGGGGTAGAAGGAGTAAAGCTAATAGTCTAATTTTTTTTAGCCTTACTAATTCTAAATAAATATTAAGTGCACAATTTTAGCTCGATAAATTGTATGCGTACTGGTTAAATTTGTTTAGAGTATTTCAGGAAAAAGTCCAGTTTGATGGAAGGAAGGGAAGAACTTGAATAATTTTTATGCAATAGATTGTAATCATCATAAAAGTAATTATACTCTAGATGGAATCTGAGAGTATGATAAGTTTGCTCTAAGGTTTGTAATGCCAAGAAATAAGGCTCGGAGAAAAAAATGAATGATACAGAAGTTAATGTTATCACTCAAAAATCTCAAAACCGGTCTGTCCGTCCGTCTGTTCGCTCTCTAGCTTGAGAACGCGTTGACCTAGATTGTTCAAATTTTGTACACGTCGTTTTTGACAAAAAAGTAAGGTCAAGTTCGTGAACGGGCCAAATCGCTCCACCCCTTCTACCCCCTCCCATACAAAATGACACATTGCGCAATTTGACAATAAACGGATTTGCTCAAAGAGTATAAAAGCTATTGGCCTGAAATTTGGAATATATTACTTTTATGATAATATAAATCTACCGTATAAAAATTATGCGTATCCTCCCCCTCCTTCTACCACCTCCCATACAAACTGTACTTGTCATGAATTATTCTAAGTCAATTTACTCAGTGCGTATAAAATTTAGCGGGCTGAAATTGTGCACCAAATATATATTTAAAATTGTTAGTAAGGCCGAAAAAAAATAGACGATTAGCTTCACCCCTTCTACCCCCTCCCATACAAAATGACACAATTTCGCAATTTGACAATAAATGGATTTACTCGAAAAGTATGAAAGCTATTAGGCTGAATTGTGGGATATATCACTTTCATAGTGATCTAAATCTACAGTAGAAAAATTGTTGGCGTCCTCCCTCTCCTTCCACCCCCTCCCATACAAACATCACTTTTTCATGAAATGCTCTAAGACGATTTTCTCAGAACATATAACATTGATCGAGCTAATATTTTGTAATAAATTCTTAATTAGCATTATCACTAAGATCAGAAAAAAATATTTGATTAGCTTCACTGCTTCTACCCCCTCCCATACAATATGACACAGTTTCACAACTTCACAAAAAATTTATTTTCTTGAAAAGTATGAATGTTACTTATCTCAAATTTAAGAGATGTCAATTTTATGATATTTTTAGTTATTTCTGAAAAATTCACTAAAATCCCCCCACCCTTTCTACCACCTCCCATACAAACTCCACATTTTCACAAAATCTAACACACTAATTTTCTCAGTTCCCATTCAATTTTTGGAGTAAGCATTTTGAATAAAACATTTTTATAGCGAGTTTAGCATGATGGGGGAAAATTAGTTCAATGCTATCATCCTTTCTAACACTCCACATACAAAATTTCTTGGGGTCACAAAAAATTCTATTTCATCTAGAGTATCGTAAGATTGCGCATTACGCAATCGTAGCCCTGTTATGTTTTTTCCTGGTCTTACTAGTAATTCTAAATAAGTTATTAGTGCACAACTTGGACTTATAATTTTCGAGCAAATCCGTTTATTGTTGGATTGCGCAATTGTGACATTTTGTATGAAAGAGGGTGAAGCTAATCGTCTATTTGTTTTTTTTTTTGATCTAGTAATCCTAAATAAATAGTTAATGCACAATTTTAGCTAAATTTTATACGCACTGAACAAATTGGTTTAGAGTATTTCATGAAAAAGTACAGTTTGTATGGGAGGTGGTGGAAGGCATAATTTTTATACGGTAGATTGAAATCATCAGAAAAATAATTTATTCTAAATTTCAGACAAACAGCTTTTATACTTTTCGAGCAAATATTGTCAAATTGCGACATTGTGTCATTTTGTATGGGAGGGGGTAGAAGGGGTGGAGCGATTTGGCCCGTTCACGATTTTGACCTTACTTTTTTGTCAAAAAGTACGTGTACAACATTTGAACTATTTAGCTCAACGCGTTTTCAAGTTAAAGAGCGCACAGACGGACATCCGGTTATGAGATTTTTAAGTGGTTATATGAATTTCTGTATCATTCATTTTTTTCTCCGAGCCTTATTTCTTAGCGTTACAAAGTTTAGAGCAAAGTTATAATACTCTCAGATTTCATCTAGAGTATAAAAACCACAGAAGAAAGATAACGCAGGTATAGAAGAGCCTTAATTGCAAAATGGTTGAATATCTTGGGGATAAACAGCTATTCGATGATTGCCAATACGACCTGGGAGGTCGACGGAAGTTTTCGGAACATTGAACATCTTGCTTGCACAAATACGGCCAAGGTCAAGCTCTTGCGCTTAATATTGCAGAAGCTTTTGATAGAGTTTGGCATGAATGTCTCTTTATAAGGCTAAAGGTCATTGGCCACTACCCTCATTTAGTGGATTGAGAGTTTTCTGTCCGGACGTACTGTACGAGTACTATTAGATGGCATTACTTTTTCCTCCATCCCAATTAATTCCGGTGTCCCTCAGGGCTCTGTTTTATCTCCTACTCTGTTCTTAGTTTTCGTTAACGGCCTTTTGCCTTCTACTCTCAATCCATAGTTTTGCGTAGACGACGGTACTTTAGATAACACCTATGAATTTGACTCCAATTTCACAAGCAATCAGTTGTTTCTAAACGCAGGGAGTTATTCGGTTCGCTGAACTCCGATCCTGTTACGAAATGGGGGGGTCGTAGCAATGTGGTCCCATTTCGTTACAGTCCCAAATTAAGCCTGGATCCGTCAATCATTTAACACTTAACTGCGATTACGATCAATAGCTTCAGTACGTAGTGTACATTTTTCATTGGATTGTGTTTTTAGGAGGGAGGGGGGGGGGGGGGAATGGTAATAATTTTATAAATGCAACTCTGGAAAGAAGAAACCATATGGAGGAGGTTTTAGATGTGAAAAATAACTAAAAAACATAACAGAATTATGATTGGGCTTAAAGCCCAATCATATTATACTCTAGATGAGATGGAAATGACTTTAATATACCGGAAAAACTAATGAGGATGATGTTCTTCGATACGTTGCTGACAACCTACGCAATCATTCTTTTGACAAGAATCTTTTCACCTGCTCTAACTTGACGCCTAAAAACATCGCAAATCGCCGCATTTCGTCTTTCAAATTGACAGTTCCGCCGAATCTATTAAATATTATCTTATCACCGGATTTCTGGCCTGCTGATATTCTTGTTAAAGAGTTTGTTTATTCAAGAAAAAATTTTCGCACCAATTTTCGCCGGCAGCCTCTCACGTAAAATCTATTGATGGCTCAATGAGAAGTTTTAGTATCTACTATCAGAATGTTAATGGTCTCAGAACTAAAACTTCTCTGCTCAAGTTTAACTCTGAGCTTTCGTGTTTTGACGTGGTAGCAGTTACTGAGACTTGGCTTAATGATTCCTTTAAGGACAATGAACTGTTCAACAATTACAACATTTTTCGCCGTGATCGTCATGAGGGTACCTCAATTACTACTGTCGGAGGTGGCGTCTTGCTTGCGGTGAAAGCTGGAATAAAATCCACACGACTCTACCCTCCGAACTCTTCGAAGTTGGATTTAATATGTTTATCGCTCAAATGCGTTGCTTCTATAATATACATCATTGTTCTGTATATTCAGCCGAAGAGTACAATCGAGCTCTACAGAGACTATCTTCTGTGTATCGAACACATTTCGAACGTTGCGGACTCTAATGATGCTATCATCATTCTGGGTGATTTTAATCTTCCGTCTCTAAATTGGAAATACTCTGAGTCTGAGGATCATCTATTTGCGACGAATACATCGTCTCGCCTGGAATGTGACGTTATCGACAGGCTTAATGGTCTTGATCTTAATCAAATCAATAGTGTTCTAAATGTACGTGAACGAATTCTTGACCTTATTTTCGTTTCTGATCCATCAAATACAGCACTTTTACGTTCTGCTTCTCCGCTTGTTCCTGAGGTTCCTGATCATCCTGCCTTAGAAGTTAATTTAATTTTAGAACATACTGACCATAGTTTTTCTTGTAAGACGTTTTTTAATTTTCGTAAGACTAACTTTGAAAAATTGCATTCTCTCCTAATTAATGTGGATTGGTCGTTCCTTCTTAATATTAAACATAACAGGACTACGATTGCGCGTAAAGCGCAATCTTACGATACTCTAGATGAAATAGAATTTTTTGTGATCCCAAGAAATTTTGTATGGGGAGTGTTAGAAGGGGTGATAGCATTGAACTAATTTTTTCCCCATCATGCTAAAGTAGCTATAAAAATGTTTTATACAAAATGCTTACTCCAAAAATTGAATAGGAGCTGAGAAAATTAGTGCGTTAGATTTAGTGAAAATGTGCAGTTTGTATGGGAGGTGGTAGAACGAGTGGGGGGATTTTAATGATTTTTTCAGAAATAACTAAGAATATCATAAAATTGACAACTCTAAAATTTTAGTCTAGTAACATTTATGCTTTTCAAGAAAATCGATTTTTTGTGAACTTGTGAAATTGTGTCATTTTGTATGGGAGGGGGTAGAAGCAGTGAAGCTAATCAAATTTTTTTTTCTGATCTTAGTGATAATGCTAAATAAGTATTTATTACAAAATATGAGCTCTATAAATGTTATATGTTCTGAGAAAATCGGCTTAGAGCATTTCATGAAAAAGTGAAGTTTGTATGGGAGAGGGTAGAAGGAGAAGGAGGACGTAAATATAGTTTATACTGTAGATTGGAATTATTATGGAAGTAATATATTCCAAAATTCAGACTAATAGCTTTTATATTTTTCGAGCAAATGCATTTACTGTCGAATTGCGAAATTGTGTCATTTTGTATGGGAGGGGGTAGAAGGGGTGAAGGTAATCGTCTAATTTTTTTTGACCTTACTAACAATTGTAAATAAATATTTAGTGCACAATTTCAGCCCGCTAAATTTTATACGCACTGAGTAAATTAGCTTAGAGTAATTCATAACAAACACAGTTTGTATGGGAGGTGGTAGAAGGAAGGGGAGGACACACATAATTTTTATACGGTAGATTGATATTATCATAAAAGTAATATATTCAAAATTTCAGGCCAATAGCTTTTATAGTTTTCGAGCAAATCCGTTTATTGTGAAATTGCGCAATTGTGTCATTTTGTATGGGAGGGGGTAGAAGGGGTGGAGCGATTTGGCCCGTTCACGAACTTGACCTTACTTTTTTGTTAAAAACGACGTATACAAAATTTTAACTTTCTAGCTCAACGCGTTCTCAAGCTAGAGAGCGAACGGACGGACGGACGGACGGACGGACGGACATCCGGTTTTGAGATTTTTGAGTGATAACATTAATTTCTGTATTCATCATTTTTTTCTCCGAGCCTTATTTCTTGGCGTTACAAACTTTAGAGCAAACTTATAATACTCTCAGATTTCATCTAGAGTATAATAATTTAGATGTTTCTTTGTCTCGTTTTTATAATATTTTATTTGATTCTTTCCTACTTTGTGTTCCAATCTCTGTAAACAACATCAACTCAGTAAAACGTGCACCCTGGTTTGATGAATACCTGTGTCGTTTGAAGCGTGTTAAGAATCGTTCGTGGAAATCTTATTGTAATAGTAGGTCGACTGTTTCTTACAATGATTTCTCTATAGCAAGGCAGAATTTTAAACAATACGCTATTTTAGCTTACAACAGGTACATTGAGAAAGTACAAACTGATATTAAGACAGATCCTAAATCTTTTTGGGCTTTTATTAATTCTAAACGCAAAAATGATGGTTTTCCTTCGAGTTAATCGTTTGATGGGAACTTGTTTGACGACCCGGATATCATATCTAATTTATTTGCTGACTACTTTGCCCAATCATTTATCTTGGATGATGGTTTATCGGATTTCGATGCTTTGTCCAGTTCCTTGCCATGCTATACAATCCCTCGCTGTAATTTTATAAAGATTAGTGATGCTACTATTTTTCAGTCCCTTAAGCAGATTAAAATCTCCTATAGTTCGGGATCGGACGGGATTCCCAGTGCCATTTTGTATCATTGTGCTGATGTCTTAAGTCACCCTCTTTCATTACTGTTTAACAAGTCCCTTGTGTTAGGCGTTTTTCCACATCTGGAAAAAATCTTTTATTTTACCTGTTCATAAAAAGGGTAGCACTGTTGACATTAAAAATTATAGACCTATTGCGAAGCTTTCAGTAATTCCTAAAGTTTTCGAATGCATTTTAACTGAAGTGATTTACTTCAATTTTAAATCTTCACTTTCTACTCAACAACATGGATTCCTTAAGGGACGATCAACTGTGACTAATCTTCTATCCTTCACTAATTTCGTAAACAGTTGTATTGAAAACAAATCTCAAGTTGACTGTATATATACTGATTTCAGCAAGGCGTTTGATAAATTGTCTCATGAAATTCTACTTCTGAAATTGGATAAATTAGGATTTCCTCCTATACTACTTCGCTGGCTTTGCTCTTATTTGTCTAATAGAACTCAATCAGTTCTTTTTAGATCCTTTTTTTCCCATGATGTCATGTCTACGTCTGGTGTGCCACAAGGAAGTCATCTTGGGCCATTACTTTTTATTTTATTCGTAAATGACCTTTCCTGTGTTTTACCGAACACTAACTTACTTTTATATGCTGACGATATTAAAATCTTTAAAAAAATTGATATTGAAGCTGACTGTTTATCGCTGCAACGTGATCTTGATGTCTTTCATGATTGGTGTGTTCGTAACAAGCTATTCTTAAATATTGATAAATGTAATGTCTTATCCTTCTCTCGTAAACTTACACCTATTTTAACCTCATACACTTTTAATAATACTGGCTTGAACCGGGTTGATCATATTAGTGATCTTGGTGTTATTTTTGATTGTAAGCTGAGCTTCACCTTGCACTATGACACTATAGTAAGTAAGGCAAATAAAATGCTTGGCTGCGTACGTCGTTATACTCGTGATTTCACTGACCCTTACGTACTTAAATCCGTTTTTGTCTCATTGGTAAGACCTATTTTAGAGTATGCTTCCCCTGTTTGGTGTCCTCATTATGCTGTCCATATTAATCGTATTGAAGGTGTTCAAAAGCGTTTTCTTCGTTTTACCTTGCGGTTCCTTCCTTGGAATAACCCTGAATCTCTCCCACCTTATTCTGAGCGCTTGAAATTGTTATGTTTAGATAATCTGTCTGGTCGTAGAGAGGTCATCAATGTTTTGTTCGCTCATGGCTTACTCATGGGTAATATTGATGCTCCCGATCTGCTCTTACTTTTCAATGTCCGTGTACCTGCTAGATCTTTACGGTTTCATGACTTCTTTTACACTGCTTCTCACAGAACCAATTATGGGCAAGGGCAACCTCTTGATGTTGTTTGTAGAGATTTCAACCGTTATTATGAGCATATCGATTTTAATGTTAGTAAAAATTGTATAAAATCGGCCTTATCTACTTTTGTGTCGTAAATATTGTAGTTTTTCTATTTTTAATGCTTTATTTGTTTGTAAATATTTTTTCTTTTTTTTTTTCTATTATAGTATTGTTATTCTTTCCATTCTTTTAGTAATTATTGTTATTATTCATTTATTATACTCTAGATGAAATCTGAGAGTATTATAAGTTTGCTCTAAAGTTTGTAACGCCAAGAAATAAGGCTCGGAGAAAAAAATGATGAATACAGAAATTAATGTTATCACTCAAAAATCTCAAAACCGGATGTCCGTCCGTCCGTCCGTCCGTCTGTGCGCGCTCTAGCTTGAGAACGCGTTGAGCTAGATAGTTCAAATTTTGTACACGTCGTTTTTGATAAAAAAGTAAGGTCAAGTTCGTGAACGGGCCAAATCGCTCCACTCCTTCTACCCCCTCCCATACAAAATGACACAATTGCGCAATTTGACAATAAACGGATTTGCACGAAAAGTATAAAAGCTATTGGCCTGAAATTTGGAATATGTTACTTTTATGATAATATCAATCTACCGTACGAAAATTATGCGTATCCTCCCCCTCCTTCTACCACCTCCCATACAAACTGTAATAGTCATGAATTACTCTAAACCAATTTACTCATTGTGTATACAATTTAGAGAGCTGAAATTGTGCACCAAATATTTATTTGAAATTGTTAGTAAGCCCAAAAAAATTTAGGCTATTAGCTTCACCCATTCTACCCCCTCCCATACAAAATGACACAATTTCGTAATTTGACAATAAACGGATTTACTCGAAAAGTATAAAAGCTATTAGTCTGAATTTTCGGATATGTTATTTTCATAGTAATTTTAATCTACAGTAGAAAAATTATTTGCTTCCTCCCTCTCCTTCCACCCCCTCCCATACAAACTACACTTTTTCATGAAATGCTCTAAGACGATTTTCTCAGAACATATAACATTTATTGAGCTCATATTTTGTAATAAATACTTAATTAGTATTAGCACTAAGATCAGAAAAAAATATTTGATTAGCTTCACTGCTTCTACCCCCTCCCATACAATATGACACAGTTTCACAACTTCACAAAAAATCGATTTTCTTGAAAAGTATAAATGGCACTAGTCTGAAATTTCAGGGATGTCAATCTTACAATATTCCTAGTTATTTCTAAAAAAATCACTCTAATCGCCCCACTCTTTCTACCACCTCCCATACAAACTGCACATTTTCACTAAATCTAACTCACTAATTTTTTCAGTTCCCATTCAATTTTTGGAGTAAGCATTTTGTACAAAACATTTTTATAGCTACTTTAGCATGATGGGGAAAAATTAGTTCAATGCTGTCATCCCTTCTAATACTTCCCATGCGAAATTTCTTGGGATCACAAAAAATTCTATTTCATCTAGAGTATTGTAAGATTGCGCTTTACGCGCAATCGTAGCCCTGTTATGTTTCTATTTTAATTTGTATTTGTATGGTCAGTGGTATATAACCTGTCGACTATTGTAAATAAATAAATAAAAAATAAATAAATATGTCATCTCAAATTCTTTCGAAAGAAACTTTTGCATGGGAGGTGGTAGAAGTAGAGGGGGAGGTTTGTATTTTTCGTATATGACACCGGACATGGCATGCAAAATGTTTTTTGCTGAATTTAAAGTTTTTAGTTTTCATTATTTTTAAAGAAATTGGTCATAGTTTTCCTTAAATTGAGGCATTTGTATGGGAGGTGACAGAGGAAGTGGAGCGTTTAAGATGATTTTGAAACTGCTTATCATCATCCTTATCACCATGCTTTGATTCAATTTCAAAGTCGATAGCTCTCATATACTTGAAGGAGAAATGCTTTTCTTGAATTTATAATAGAAATATTTGTGTGGGAGGTGGTAGAAGGAGTGAAGCGGAGCTGATAATTTTTTCTAACAGTTATTTCAATTATTAAAAAACGAATTCTGGCAAAATTTGAAGTTTGTACTTTTTCTAGTTTGAATGGAAATCGATGAAATGCATTTAACAAAAATTCTGCATTTGTATGGGAGGAGGTAGAAGGAGTGTACAGATCAAAACAAATTTTTTTCGCATTATTAATATTTCTATTTGTATACTTTATACAAAATATCAAGTTGATAGTTTTAACAGTTTCGAAGAAAAATAATTTAATTTAAATTTCAAAATTTCGTGAAATTTGTATGGGAGGGGGTAGAAGGAGTAAGTTGAAGTTGATAATTATTTTTAAAATAAATTGCAATTATAGTAGAATTAATTCTGACAAAATTTTGTTTTTTCAGCTTTACTAGTTTCAATGAAAATCGAAAATATATATTTTTCAAAATCGACCATTTGTATGGGAGGAGGTAGAAGGAGTAAAGGGATCGGGTCAATATTCCGTGGTATTAATGACATCTATATCATAATACTTTGACCTAAATTTCAAGTTGATAGCTTAAATAGTTTCAAAGAAAATCAATTTCCTAATTTTTCGAAATTTCATAAAATTTGTATGGGAGGGGGTAGAAGGAGTGGGGGGATGTGGCCCATTCACGAACTTAAAGTTACTTTTTTGCTAAAAATGACACACAAAAATTTTTAGCACTATAGCTCAAAGCTTTCGAGAGTTATGCTGTAGACAGTCGCACAGACGGACAGACAGACAGAGAGACAGACAGACGGTCACTCGGAATCGAGGTTTTTGAGCGACAACAAACATTTCTGCACCCTTGGCGGCTCTGTGCGAGCGTTATTTCTTAGCGTTACAAACGGTAAGGCAAACACAATATACTCTCAGATTTCATCTAGAGTATAAAAATTGCAAATATTATACAAATGTTGGAAGTAATTTAGCAAAAAATATAATAAATAGTACCGGTACTATGCAAACTGAAACGTATATGACTGCAAACAGTTCAAAGATCGGTGTAGTGGCGGAAGGAGAAATAACCTTGGTTATTTAAAAATGGGTGGAGGACCATCTCCTGCTAGGCTGTAGCCTAGTGGATAGCGTGGTGGTCTACAATACGAAGGTCCGTGAATTCAAATCCCGGTCGACGCATAATTTCACTACACTGCCTGCTTGGGTATACCTCGGCCACCTCAATCTACGAAAATGAAAATTCATAGATAGAGGGTTGTGCGAAGGTCTAACAACCCTTCCACAATAAATAATAAAAAATGTTAAGGAACCTGAAGATCAGGAGGCCAAGGCCCGATTTGGGCTGTCGTGCCATTGTAGAAGTAGAAGAACATCTCCTGGGTTTGACGGATTAACAATTGAATGTATCAAAAATATTAGCACTTACATCACAAAGCCTCTTTGTCACACAATAAACCTTAGTTTTAAGACAGGACTGTTTCCTGATATATATAAAAATGCAATAATAACTCCTATCTTCAAGGCAGGAAACAAAGAGCACATTACTAACTATCGTCCTATATCTATCATTTCTAATATCGGAAAAAATAATTGAAAATTGTGCCAAAATAAGAATTGTAACTGTAATCAATTTTATTTTAGAGCGGAACGCAGTACTCATAATGTCATTGCACTGTTGTGTAAGCATATCGCCTTGGCTTTAGTCAAAGGATTGAAATTTTGTGTTGTTTTTTTGGATCTAGCCAAAGCTTTTAATTCGATTCTGAACACAAAAATAATTTCCAAGCTCCACAAAATGAACGAAAATAAATAATTAATAGATTGGATATCAAGCTTTCTTACAAAAAAACCACAAGTAGTTAAAATAATTAATGTTCTTAGCAACGAGCTGACTCAAAGTACAGTCGTAAGAATTAAAAAAAGTTATCTGTTGATACCCCAATATTGTTGGGTTGGACGTCCTAAAAACTTTCTCCGCAAGATGTGAGATCTTTCGGACGTTGCGTTTCAAGCGGAGAAGCCAAATCTGTTGCAATGGCTACTAAGATATTAGCCGAACGCACTGGGATTAAAGTAAGTGAATGGACAGCCCGTCGATCTCTAAAAGGAGCTGGTCTTACATCTAAAGAGAATCTAAAAAAGCCGGTACTTTAAAAAAAAAAAAAATATTGCTGCAAGACTATAATTTGCAAAAAAATATAAAAATTGGACAATGGAAAACTGTTATTTGGTCAGATGAAGTCAAAGTAAATAGATTTTTATCGGATGAGCGTTCCTGGGCATGATTACGTCCAAATGAAAAGCTGCAACCGAAACACGTTAAACAAACTGTGAAGCATGGTGAAGGATCGGTCGTGGTTTGGGGCTGTATGACCGCTTGGGGAGTCGGTTCAATGCACAGAATTAGTGGAATCATGGACCGGTATTACTATTTAAATATTTTGAAAGAGTATTTATGGGGAACCATAGAAAATTTATCACTACCTGAGACGGATATTATTTTTCAACAAGATCAGGACTCCGAGCACATCTCCAAGTTGGTACGAAATTGGATTACCAGCCAGCCATTTTCGCAGCTTGAGTGGCCGGCACAAAGCCCCGACCTCAACTCAATTGAAAATTTGTGGGCTTACTTAAAAATTCAAATACACAATGGATACGACCAACCCCTGCCTTCAGTTATGGCACAGATTGAAAGAACAATGGGAAAGTATTAATCCCAATTATGTTAAAAGATTAGTAGAAGTAAGCCAAAACGTATCAATGAGGTTTTGAAAGCTAATGGTCTGTGGACAAAATATTAACTACCCCGAAATAGTTACTTTCTAACTAATATACTTTATCGAGCAAAACTGAGTCTTAGGATATTTTCATTTTTATACTCTAGATGAAATCTGAGAGTATTATAAGTTTGCCACAAAGTTTGTAACGCCAAGAAATAAGGCTCGGAGGAAAAAATGAATGATACAGAAGTTCATATAATCACTCAAAAATCTCAAAACCGGATGTCCGTCCGTCCGTCCGTCTGTCTGTCTGTCCGTCCGTGTCCTCTCTAGCTTGAGAACGCGTTGAGCTAGAAAGTTCAAATTTTGTATACGTCGTTTTTAACAAAAAAGTAAGGTCAAGTTCGTGAACGAGCCAAATCGCTCCACCCCTTCTACCCCCTCCCATACAAAATGACACAATTTCGCAATCTGACAATAAACGGATTTCCTTGAAAAGTACAAATGACATTGATCTGAAATTTGGAATGTAATACTTTTATGATGATTCCAATCTACTCTATAAAAATAATTTGTGTCTTCCCCCTCCTTCCACCACCTCCACTGCACTTTTTCATGAAATGCTCTAAACCAATTTACTCAGTGCGTATAATAGTTATCAAGCTGAAATTGTGTACAAAATATTTATTTAAAATTATTATTAAGACCAAAAAAATGAGACGATTAGCTGTACTCCTTCTACCCCCTCCCATGCAAAATGACACAATTTCGTAATTTCACAATAAACAGATTTGCTCGAAAAATATAAATGCTATTGATCTTAAATTTGGAATATATTACTTTTATGATGATATAAATCTACTGTACAAAAGTTATTTGAGTCCTCTCCTTCCTTCCACCACCTCCCATACAAACTGCACTTTTTCATGAAATGCTCTAAGCCAATTTACCAGTGCGTATAAAATTGACTTAGCTGAAATTGTGCACTAAATATTTATTTAGAATTATTAGTAAAACCAAAAAAAAATTAGGCGATTAGCTTTACCCCTTCTACCCCCTCTCATACAAAATGACACAATTTCACAACTTTATAAAAAGTCGATTTTCATGAAAAGTATGAATACTACTGATCTGCAATTTAAGACATGTCAAAAGCATGATATTTATAGTTATTTCTGAAAAGTCATTAAAAACTCGCCCCTCCTTCTATCACCTCCCATACAAACTGCACTACTTCACTACATCCAATACACTAATTTTCTCAGTACCTATTAAACTTTTAAATCCTAAATTTTGTATAAAACATTTTGATAGCAACCTTACCGTCATGTGAAAAAATTAGTTCACTGTCGTCACCCCCTCTACCACTTCCCCTACAAAATTTCTTAAGATACAAAAATTTCTCTTTCATCTAGAGTATCGCACGATTGGGCTTTATGCCTAATCGTACTCCTGTTATGTTTTTATAATGAAAATGAAGTGGATATAGTATTTTGGTTACTTTTTAGTAAAAGACTGTTTGAAGTTCATTTTTTGTTAAGTTTTGAAATAAAATTTTCTTTCGCTGATTAAAGAAATGACTTTGTGTATACCTCAGGGTGGTTCAGTTTTGCACGTCACTGTATATAAAATGAACGTATGTACGTGCAAAATTTGAACTTTGTATCTTTTACCAGAGTCCTAAAAAAGTTTGTGAAAGTTTTCGACATTTTGGCCCACCAACTCCCTCCCTTTACACCCCTCAACTTAAAATTTTTACCAAAATTAAAGGTCATGAAGTTCTATAATTTCAACTTAATACCTGTATTGGATTTTGAAATATGACGGTGTGAAATTGTGAAATGTGCAACATTTTTGAAATGGTCCCCATTTTCCCCCCACTACTATTTTGTCCAAATGTTATATTTTTCTCATATCTCGCTAAAATAGCTTAATATATCTTCGAAGTTTTAATTACATAGCTTGAGGAATAGTGGAGATATTTATTTTTAAATGTTTTTCTTTGCACCCTTTTCCCACTCTGACTCACTTCCTTACAATAATTGGCTTCCGTATAAGTTGATTATGGTGAACCTGTATGCCACATTGGTCCTAAAATATGAAATTTTTTTGTAAGTAAGATATAATCATTTGAAGAAACAATTCGTCCTTCGATTTGCTTTTAGCCCATCCTTTTCGGACCCTAATGGATAAGAAAAAATAAATTATTTTTATAGTTTGTCCCACAAACCCCACTACAACCGTATCGATTTCATCTAGAGTATAAAAAAAAAGTGCCGATAGCGGTCTTTTCTTACACATTACTTTAAAACGTTTAATAGTTTTCAAACTTAACTAAAATGTGTTTTCTTATTAATTCCAGGAACGACGAGCTATGGTTGAGCTCATGTGTGATTTTGTTGAGGCTATGAATCCTGATGTCAAATTAACACGGTAAAATTCTCTGCCGCTTAAATAAAATTACCGAACGATTTCCCCAAATTATTTCAATTTTTAATTCATATTAGAAATGCTGTAATACTAAAAGATCGTGATATATCCGGTGAACTGAAAGACGTCTGGAATGCCGTACAAGCACAACGCGATCGCGAACGTGAAGAGCAAATTTCACAACAGCATTTTCACACCGCTCCACCGCAGCCAATGTTTCTACCACAAAAGCAACAATCTCCGCAACATCAACCGATTCCGAACGTTAATAATAATGCAACCATAACATCAACAACAACCCCAGCAGCGGCAGGAGCAGTACCAGACAATAAGGTTTTGTATATGGAATTCGGTCCGGAGAGTGCACCGACTTATCAGCCGTCCGGCGCACATTTGCAACAATCATCGGGTGCAGAAGTTCAGAAGTCATTGGATAACAATCCACCAACGGCGGTGGCGCAAAGTGCAATTAATAATTCTGGGAGTAATTTTAATAGTTTAAATGAGATGAATAAGAAGCAGACGGATGCTAACGATATAAGCGATACGATCAGTAACGATCAAACGGATTCAAAGTCAATAAAAAACGGTGCTGCCGGTCAACAACAAACGAATAATTTAGTTCTAAATAACGTAGTAAATAATAGCCATGTGGAAAGCAATGCATCACCAGCAACAGCAGAAATACAACCGGTGCCGATAGTAATGCCTGCATCGCCAGTAATAGCAACAGTGGCAGCAGCTACCACAATAAGTTCATCTCAAGTGGCGGTAAGTACGATTACAGCTACATCTACCACCACTACCCACCCATCAACAATTTCGACAAGTACACCAGCCGCTACCACTGCCTCTACTGCAACTACTACAACAACTACAATAACTACGAAAAAAGAGAAATTGGGTGGCTTTCTACCGAACGGTTGTATTTTTCCCCGATTCAAAAACAACAAGCACAAAGATAAAGACAAAGAAAAGGATAAAGATAAAGAAAAGGACTCGAAATCATCATCGAATCATAATTCAAAAGAGAAAACACTCTTGAATTCACTGAAAAAAACTACAACAGCTGCTACGAATGCTTTCAATAAATCTCAACCGCATAACGATGATTCGCCATCGACGACGACGAAATCCCATTATGAGAAAAACTGCATCAATTTAGAAGCCGAAGTTGAAAAATTAGATCTCAATAAAATGGAAACATCGCACGGTAATGATGTTCTAATTAAATTAAAGGTTGCCACATCGGGCTCGAAGTAATAGGAACGACGCTTTTGCTAAGCGTAGTGACGAGGCGCGGTTTATGCGAATGTGCTAATCCAACCTGCCAATAATAACAATTTTTTCCCGGCATTTTATTCTCGAGTAATGTCGCTTTAATGCATTTTTTCTGTTTGAGTCTGATAATCTATTTTTTTTTTTCGAAATGTTTTTCTCTTTTAATCTTCTTTGCTAATTACTTTGAACGAAACGTGAAATTCATAAAGTGCGATTTTTTTGTCTGTTTGTCTGAAGAAATGAAATTGAAACGATTTTTTAGAATGTTGGGAGCTATTTTAGGAAACTTAGTTGAATGCCATTTGAAAGTGCCATAATTTTACTAGGCAAACGATGGCTTCGCACGTTTTTTTGTGTGTGGCTTCATAAACTTAAAAAAAAAAATTAAATTATTAGATTCAAAATTGACGGGCTTTATGAAATGTACGATCCAAAAATTCATATAAGATCTAATAGCGTTCTGTACAAAATTTTGCTCATACCGCGATGTTTTATTTGGTGAAAATGTAATTTGATTGATTTTAATAGGTGTTTCGGTTAATAATGTCGATTTTTTCGTAATATGTAACGTGACGGAGGGTGGAACGTTTCATTGATGATTTTTAACACATCTTGCAACATGTGACCGAACATTGTCATATTGAAAAATTACTTTCTCGTGTCTTTGGGTGTATTATGGTAGTTTTTCCTTCAAAGCTTGGTTGAACTTCATACATTTTTTTTTTAATTTACGCAACTCTTAATATTTGCCGACGACAAATCATGTTTCGTAGGCCCCAAGGGAACTTGGACTACGTATTGAAATGCGCAAGGGGCTGCTGGATTTCTTTATTTTTTATTAACTACCGCAAACACTTTTTCCATTCACTAATTGTCGCTTTCCTATCTCTGACTCAACTGCTAATCTCCACCGTCGATTACAGGACTTACTCGCTTCCTGAATTTTGCCTGTCGATCACAGGACTTACTCCCGCCTGTTGATCACATAACTTCCTCGGTTACTGCTGAACTCCACCTGTCGATCACATGACTTCCTCGGTTACTGCTGAACTCCACCTGTCAATCACATGACTTACTCGCTTCCCAGCTTCGACTCTCCTTGTTATTGACGTTACGGGATGGGAAGAATGAATGCGTTGATAATTCGAACGACGATTTATTCTCTAAATGACAGATTATATAATGATTGAAAATAACAATGTTTTATTGATTCTTACTTGCTATTTTATCCCGATTTTTTCGGCTTAATAAATTTGACACGACGAGTTAACAAAATGGCGACTTGGTGTAAATGGGCTTTTTTTTTTTTTTTAAACAGGGTTGCCAACATTCCCGCCCCCGTGAATCGACTCGGAAGATTCACCATTATTGTCTTTAATGATGTCTAATACTGCGAGTTTTGAAGTAGGACGTCGTATCAGGCCTGAATTAGTTCGAACTGTTGCCGTTCTTATGATGCCATCTTTACCCTTGAAGATCTCCGCTATCTTTCCTCGCAACCATTTACTTCTTGGACAATTAAAGTCGCACACGAGAACTAAGTCATCGATTTGTAGCGGTCGAGTTGTCTTAAACCACTTTGTCCTTCTAGTCAAGTCTGGTAGATATTCGGCCATCCATCGTTTCCAGAAATGATTTTTCAGCTGTTGTGCGATGCGCCACTGCTTTCTTAGACATACATTTTTGTCAAATCCACTTGGTGTCTGCGTTGAATTGGTTCCACCCATCAAGAAGTGGTTTGGAGTTAACGGTTCCTCTTCATCTGGAGTAACCGGGATATGTGTCAGCGGCCTTGAATTGACTATATTTTCTGCTTCCACTAACAAACTAAAAAGCGTCTCCGGTTTAGGTGCTGTCTCCTTAAGGGTGTATCCCAATGCCTTTTTAATGCTCTGTACGAGCCTTTCCCAACAACCTCCTTCGCTAGGATTAGCTGGGCAGTTGAATATCCATTCGATTCCAAAGATAGAGAGCTCTGACTGGATGCGATCATTGTCTAGAAAATCTCTGACACCAAGTAGCTCCTTTTTTAGACCAACGAAGTTCGTACCGTTGTCACTCCTTATACGTATTGGCACTCCACGCCTATTCATGAAATTCCGTATACAAATTATGCAAGCGTCGGTGGACAAATCCGTCGCTAGTTCCACATGCACGGCTCGTACGGTCAAACAAGTAAATAGAGCAACCCATCTTTTTTCATGCCTTCTACCAATTGTTACATGGTATGGTCCGAAGTAATCCAATCCTGTATATGAAAATGGCCGAACGAAGGGCGTAATACGGTCTATAGGCAGTTGCCCCATCAGCGGTGCCTCAGGTTTGGCTGCTAATTTTTTGCATAGATAACAATCTCTTTTTGCGCGCTTTACCAACGTGCGAAGACTAGGAATCCAAAATTTTATCCGTATTTCGCAAATGACTAATTCTTGATTGTGATGATGATAATGTCTGTGATAGTAATCTATAAGAATTTTAGTGAAAATATGTTTACTCGGTAAGATTATCGGTCTTCGTGTTGTTACAGCTACCGCAGTTGCATTATCAATTCTTCCTTGAACTCTTATCAATTTATCGCTACCGATGTACGGTGTAAGCTGGAACAATGAACTACTAGGTTCAATCGATTTATTTCCAATGAGAGCAGCATATTCTTCTGCGAAGGACGTTTGTTGAACGTGGCGGCACAAAAGTTCTTCAGCACTTGCCAATTCTGCAATAGTCAATTCGTTGGGTTTGTTAATCTTGGTCAAGTTCCGAATATTGGCTAAACTGTTTCGAATGAACCTTAGCATCCACGCAGCCGTACGTTTCAGTCTCATGTAGTTAGAGAAACGACTAAAGTCTATTGGGCAATGTCTCCCTATATCGATACGCAATACATGTCTATATTTTGTTCTTAGTTCCTCTAAATTTTCATTGGTATTTATCGGAACATTTGACTCTGGCCATAACTCTGGTTCGTCCTTAAGAAAGTCAGGACCGTGGATCCATGTACCACCTGATTCATATTTAGGTGGAAATTTTGCTCTTGTTGCTTCATCTGCTGGGTTCAATTTGGATGGTAACCACCTCCACTGGGACGGGACTGTACTTTCAAGAATTTCCGATACTCGATGAGCCACAAAGGGTTTAAAACGGCGGTGGTCGGATTGTATCCAGCTAAGAACGGTTTTAGAATCACTCCAAATAACAATCTGATGACTCCTTATACTATGATTCGCGATAATTGAATCCATTATACGTGTTCCCAATACTGCTGCTTGTAGCTCCAACCGGGGAATAGACAATACTTTTCGTGGTGCACATTTTGTCTTCGCAGCTATGAAAGATACTTTCACTTCCTTATTATCAGAACGTATTCGCCAATAGGCTACAGTTGCATATGCCGATTCACTCGCATCAACGAATACGTGTAATTGCACGTCGGCATGTAAAAAATCCGGGCTATGGCATCTCCCAACTCTTAGACTCTCCACTTTAGTTAATTCTTTTTGCCAAAGGTACCACTTGTTGTATATTTCCTCTGGGAGTTGCTCGTCCCATGATATACCGGAACTCCAAACCTCCTGCAGAAGTATCTTTGAATATATTATGAAGTTCGCCAAAAATCCGAAAGGATCAAAAATTGACATAGTCAGGCTAAGCACCTCTCTTTTGGTAGGGCGCCTCTTTCCAGTCAATATATCTGGCGGCACTCTCTGAAATTTCAATACAAATGTGAACTCATCACTCTGTGTAAGCCAATGCATTCCCAAAATACGTTCACTTCCTCCTGCGGTATCAAAATTCATCCGCACGAGATCGTTTGTTGATACATCAGAATTTCTGAATTTAGTGAATTTGATACAATGTTACGAAGCTCGAAACCTCCTTTTTTATGAATGGCTATAACTTCCTGAAGTACTTCGATGGCTTCCACTTCAGTCTCAAAACAGTCGACGTAATCGTCGACATAGTGTTTTTCAACAATCGCCCTTGTGCCTTTTGGAAGATGTGGTTCTAATTCCAAGGCATTTTTGTTCTTAACGTATTGTGCTAGGCTGGGCGAGCAAGTAGCTCCAAACGTCATTGCTGTCATACAGTATATTTCTATAGGGTTAGATGGATCACCCTGCCTCCATAAAAATCGTTGAGAATTTTGATCATTGATTCTAATTCTGACTTGGTGGAACATATCCTTAATATCTCCACAGATAGCTACTCTTGCCTCTCGAAATTTAAAGAGTATTGTTGCCAACGGCTGGTTTATATCAGGTCCGGTCAACAATACGCTGTTTAAAGAAGTCCCATCCACTTCAGCGGCTGCATCAAAAACCAGTCGCAATTTTCCTGGTTTATTAGGATTGAAAACACCGAAGTGGGGTAGGTACCATGTTCTGGAATCTTTCTGAAGGATTTCATTCGTCTCAAGTTTTCTCGCGTATCCTTTTTCGAGGTACTCTTTTATCTTGTCTTTATAAGCGGCACAAAATACTGGATCTTTTGACATTTTTCTTTCAATGCACACCAACCTGCGCATAGCCATAGATTCGCTATCGGGCAAGTGGACTTTATCTGCTTTCCAAAGAAGGCCGGTTTCGAACCGATCACCTATTCTTTTCGTGGTTCTTTCCATTATGGCGCGAGCACGTTCATCTGCTTTTGATTCTAAGACTTTTTCCGATTTAGTAATACCCAAGCTCTCGATCGTAAAATAGTCCTTAACGATTGAATGTAGCTTATCCAAGGATTGCTGCTCACAAAGGTTGTTGCATTCAAAATGGTTCAGCAAAAGTACTGGCTCTTGATCATCGTCTCGCAAAAGCTTATCAATTGGACCGTAAAGCACCCATCCAAGCTTAGTTCTTGTTACAACGGGTCCATTTGATGGAACCCTACTGGGTGTTTTTGTTATTCCCAATTGACAATTGTCAACACCGATTAATATTTTTGGCATGGCATTAGTATAGTCTACAATTGGCAAATTCTTAAGATGGCTGTATTTACTATTTAAGTCATACATATTCAAACTCTGGACAGGCAAACTCATTTCTCGAATGGTGAACACGTTCTTTAGTTGAAATCGTTTGGCATTAGATTGCATGCCACATATTTCAAGACCTACGGATCTTGAATTTTCTACAGTTGAGTGATTTCCGAACCATTGCAGCGTAAGTGGCTTTGAATAACCTTCGAGACCCAATGTGTCGGCTATGTTCTGGTCAATCAAAGTTACGGATGAGCCTTCATCTAGAAAGGCGTGAGTATCGATTTGGCCCTTTGGCCCAAACAATTTAACTGGCAAGATACGAAATAATATTTTTGGACCCTTTTCCCAAACAGATTTTCCGCTAAACTTTATATCTGTTTGCGTGGTATTCGAACCGGCACTTGAGTTTTGGCTAGTTTTAATATATGAATGAAGCAGCTGATGATGTTTTCGTCTGCAATCATTAACTATACACTTTTTGCTGCTTCTGCAATTTGCCGTTCCATGTCCACCCCTTAAGCATGAGAAACAGAGATGTTTTTCCTTCGCGAATTTCCAACGATCATCAACGGAAAGGTTTGCAAACTTTTCACAATCAGACATCAAATGCTGCTTTCCACAAAGTCGGCAAGCAGAGATAGTACGCCTTTCTGCAGTCTGCAATACAATATTTTTGCGTTTTGACTGCTGTCGATGTTGACCTTCGTCTGTGCTAAAAGGATTTGGTGGGAAATCAGACACCATTGTGACAAGTCTTGACAGCTGATCAAGCCAAATACTAAAGTCACAAATGGTGGCGAACGGTTTTATATTAATGGCATAACTTGCCCACTCTAATCGCTTGCTTACCGGTAATTTTCCAATCAGTTCTTCGAGCAAAGTCGGATTTCCTAAGTGTTGGACACCATTCGCGGCCTGTAAAAAGGTCGCCAAGTTTCTCACGCTAATTGCGAATGGAATGATCCGATAGATTTGACTTTCGCTTATGTCCTGAATATTTTTTACGTGGGCAATTTGGCTCTTAATTAGGAGTTCAGGTCGGCCAAACCTAAATTCTAATTGTGTTATTACTTGGTCAACATTTTGCGGATGGATTAGTAATGATTCGACAGTCTCTCTTGCTTGGCCGGATAAACATTTCTGCAGCCTCATTGAATTTTCCAACTTGCTATAACCGTAGGCAGCTGTGGTGTCGTTATAATTATTGATAAAGACTGGCCAATCCTCTGGCTTACCATTAAACATTGGAAGATCGAATATTTTCTGTCGAATGTTTCCAGTTGACACTTGATGGCTTGTCATACACTGCGAAGTCGATGATGGCGAAGTATTTAGTGGCGAATTCGTGTTGCAGTGTGGCAACTTGAGAGATGCGGTGACGTTGTTTAATACAGGCGAATTCGACCACATATTATCAACTTGACCGGCCAACGACGATACTGGCGGATAATTTAAGAGAGGGTTGAATTGGCTTACCGATACTTGTTCTTGGCAATTCTTGATGTTTTGGCTACTAGACGATATCGGTTGCTGATGGATGTGGCGAAAACGTAGCGGGTCTATCAATTGTTCGGACGATT
Organism: Chorisops tibialis; assembly: GCA_963669355.1. Classification (NCBI taxonomy): domain Eukaryota; kingdom Metazoa; phylum Arthropoda; class Insecta; order Diptera; family Stratiomyidae; genus Chorisops; species Chorisops tibialis. The sequence continues at coordinate 297,292,353 of OY770263.1, forward strand.
GATGCGTGGGCGATGACGAATACGTCAGCTGTGCTGCAACGTGACTTGTCAAAGAATACTCGGTGGCACTGCGCATGGGCAATGACGAATACGTCGGCTGGGCTGCAATGTGACTTGTCAAAGAATATTCGGCGGCATTGTGCGTGGGCAATGACGAATGCGTCGGCTGCGTTGGCGAGACGACATGGCTGTCGACGTCCTTCTGAAGGTCTGCTATTTGGGATGAAAAACTGCGCTGCATTACTTCCAATTGCTGCTTAAAACCCTGGCTCATAGCTTGCAATTGGGTATCTATAACTCCCGATAACGCAGACATCAGTTGTTGGAGGTTTAGAGTTTCCTCGGCTGGCGTTCCCTCGGCTGGCGTTCCCCCGTCTGGCGTTCCCCCGTTGCCCTCAGCGGCGTCCGACTCCTCTTCCATTCGTTTTTTCTTTGTTGATCTCGTCCCCGGCATGAATTTTGCTTACGATAACAAAGAATAAAATTGTTATTGACGTTACGGGATGGGAAGAATGAATGCGTTGATAATTCGAACGACGATTTATTCTCTAAATGACAGATTATATAATGATTGAAAATAACAATGTTTTATTGATTCTTACTTGCTATTTTATCCCGATTTTTTCGGCTTAATAAATTTGACACGACGAGTTAACAAAATGGCGACTTGGTGTAAATGGGCTTTTTTTTTTTTTTTTTTAAACAGGGTTGCCAACACTCCTATTCAAATATCAACCGAGGTTGAAATTTATATTTTGTTTTGCTTTGTTTTGTATTATGTTGTGTTCACAATCAGGAAATCTAAACGTCCAAAACCCCCCGCTTCACGCATACATGCTTCGGATCCCGAGCGACAGTTCTTGCAGTGGTTAGAAGACGATAAGGCATTAATAATTCGAGCCTGCTTCGATTTGCATATCTTACCACGTGGCTTAATCAAAAGAATTACAGGGAGTTCAATCGATCCAATTATATAGTCTTAGCGCATTGCGACTCTTTTCCGAGGCTTCTTCTAAATTAGGATGCTGCGCGAACTCAGTAACTCTTTTCAATGAGCAATCAGTATCAATTTACTGTTAAGATCGTCATATATGAAGTATGAATTTAAACTTCTCCGAAATATACATTTAAAATCGTTTTTAGTGAAATCGTAAAATTTTATCATCTTTTCAGTACGAGCTATCACTCGTCGACATTTTAAATATCGACGAGTGATAGCTTGATTAACGGCTCCGTGACCAAACTCCATAGAGCGGGAGAGGGCCCGTTCGTATACAGTACCTCTAGTACCCGCCAGCTGAGTATGCCGGTCTTTTACCGCCTTTCAAAATCTCTTTCTCTATTTTCTGTTGCTTCGGTACACTTTTCTCCAAAACTACTAAACGGATTTTAATATTTTTCGTTTGTTTTTTGTTCAGTAGCTTATTGCGCATCATTTGATCGTTCGATATGTAAAAATGCTGAATAAATTATGAGTTAGAAGTAGAGGTAAAACTCAAAAAACGCAACTCAAAAAACGCTTTTAGAAGAACAGTTGGTGGTAATTATGAGTTTTAGGTAGAACAAACACGAACGATCAAAATGTCACATGCATCACAAACGAACTTTGAACACGTAAAAATAAAAAAAGAATAAACGCAATATTTTTAGTATTTTCTGAGAAAACGGTACCTGACCGAAGCTCAATTTAACAGACAACCCGTATGGGGTCTGACCATCGGGCTTGTTTATTACTGTGACCTTTTAAACTGCTGCATGGTCGACAACCTCAGATCTTGTATGCAGGTGTTCTGCACTGGTTTCCTCAATGAGTGACGGATCCACTGCCACTTACGCCTTGGAATCTCAGTGCCTGTTTTAGTCAGTCCAGTTGCACATCAATTAGACTATTTCCTAAGTTAAGCAAAAAATGTCGGTCAAATTATGTACAAAAGTAATAATTTCAATTTTCCTCAATTTATTGACTTCATTTTTTAAATGTTACGCGCCATGGGAAAAGGGACCTTACCTTACCAAAGCAAAAAAAAAGGGGGGGGGGGGGGGGTTGTGTGGTAAAAAATGATTGGGAGAGCTTTATATGTTAGAATTGTATAGACAATTAATAAATCCGGAACCATAGGTAAAACTTTAACCTCAATTATCTCGAAACTACTTTTTTTCCACTTCAATATTCAAAATGGCATAACTTCGTCAATTTTTGACATTTTCATGCAAATTCGATCGCCTTTCTCTTCCGAATTCGGTATATTTTCTAATGGTGCCAAAGGCTTAGTTTTGACCTCTAGCAATGTAAGGTCACTTTTCTCATGGGGCGTCACAAATTGAGTTTTATTTAAATTGTGTTTTGTTTTTAAAAAATTATTCAATTTATTTATATTTTTCAGAGTTTTGTGTCGCGGTTTTTGATATAGTGTATTCTTTTACATATTCTACAATAATCCGTAGAATTTCTGAATCAGTTAATATACGAGGGCAGTCTCAGCAGGGCAGTACCCAATATAACAAAGGAAACACAAAAAAATATCTTTAGCTCTCTGCTTAGTCTACTTTTACATCGATACGCTTTTTCCAGCGATGTTCAATAGCTTCGATAGCCTGTTTATAGTGAGAATCGTCGAACCTCAGACTTCGCCACTTCATTGTTGGCAAATCTCTTAGTGTTGTGCCATTTTTTCAAGTTTGGAAACAGAAAATAGTCCGAATTTTGACAAATGATTTGATCATTCAAACGCTGCAAATAAGTTCGCATAATGCTCGCCGTTGATTGATTTTCCTTTCTGATAATCAATGAAAATTTTCTTACGCGCAACCCAAAAAACTGACGCTGAGACTTTGCCTGTAAATGGAACTGTCTTCGCCTTCTTTGAAGCCGATTTTTCCCTTTTACTCCATTGCTTTCTTGTTTCTTCCGTCTCAGGTGTGAAGTGATGGACCCATGTTTCATCAATGGTTATGAATCGACGCAAAACTTTATGGCTGTGAACTTCGTCAAACACTCGAGAGAAACATCCCCACGACGTTGTTTTTCCGCCATTGTAAGTAATCGCGGCAGCCATCTTGCGAACAGCCCACTATCCAATTGTCATTCACGGCTCCTACGATCTTGCTTAAACTCTGCCACCCAATATATTACTATTGTAAACAAAGGAGCAAACTCTCCCAGAGTAGAATCTAGTTCCGCTGTGCTTTCAAATGACAGTATTGTATTACATAACGACAACAAATTTTTACATGTTTACAAATTCACTGAGAGCGTTCATTATTCATGGTCGCCAAACAAATACTAACAACGTAACGTCGTCAAACTTTACACTCAAGCTTTCTACCATATACATTTTTCAAACAACAACCGCCATCTATGCATCAGGGCTGGATACTTCTGGGAGAGCCTATGGTATTCCTTATAGCGTCATTGATATGTGGAAAAAATAATTAATTTTATGCAATTCAAAAGTTTCTGGTCAAAATGACATCTTGAAAGCTGTAATGGAAGGTGGGGAAGGTAAAGGTCTTCAATGGAGACTATTTAACATCTTAAGTCACCTTGATTATGCTGATGACGTGTGTTTGCTAGCACATAACCATTCGGACTTAGAGTCAAATGTTCGCTCTTTGCATTCTACATGCAAAGAAGCGTGACCGAAAATAAATGTGCGTAAAACCAAGTAAATGCACATGGATTCGAACACAAGCACACCGATTGTTCTTAACGGACAAGATGTTGAAGAGGTACAAGATTTTTGTTCTCTCGGAAGCATTGTCAGCATGGACGGCGGAGCCGAAAATGATATTGAGAAAGTGACCGTTCGACTTACCAAGAAACTACAGACTTTCGTGAACCAATGCCTCCGACGCATTTGAGGAATATTCTGGCCAGAAGTGATTTACAACGAAGAACTTTGGAGCACAACTAGCCAGACTAAAATAGGTATTGAGATTCAAAGAGCGGAAGTGGCAGTGGATCGGTCATACTTTGAGGAAACCAGAGCGAAACATCGCCAAATAGGGTCTGGATTATAATCCTCAAGAAAGACGTCGGGCTGGTCGATCTTGTAACACATGGATTTTGAGCAGGAGACCAGAGGAATAAACAAGTCCTGGCAACAGCTTAAGGCCGATGCTCAGGATTGCGCCTTGTGGAAGAGAGTTGTTTCTGTTCTATGCTCCTATAGGGGATCTTAACAGATATTTGATTATTTGATTGAATTCAAAAGTATCAGAAGATTTACTTTGATAATTATCCCTGCTTTTTCCAAAATGAAAGATGTTTAATGTGAAGTAGTTTTATAAAATCGAAAACTAAGTGAAACGGGCTACAGAAAAGCAAATAAAGTACATAACTAAAATCGCTTCTGTAACAAGATAAATTCTATAAAAGTCAGCAACATTCTTCCATAACAAAAAAAAAAAATTGAGACATCGCATTTCTCAGATAAACAGATAAAAAACATTTTTACATAAATTATACATTGGTGCTTTTTATAAATTTAAAAACATTTTTTAACGAAAATAAATGAACCAGGAAAATAAAGTTGTTTAAAAAAAATTTTCTATCATTAATATTTTAGAATTAGAAACATTAGCTTTATAAGAAATCGGCGAATAGTAACAACAATAATAATGAAATCAACAAATTTCTGTTTCGCTTTTTTGCGTGATTATTTTATAAGAAAAAACGTAGAATTTTTTTTTTTTTAATTAATTAATAATTTTCAAAAATATTTTTGCAACGAAAATTTTAATTTAAAATCGAGTCTCTAGATTCTTTTTCCAAATAAAGTGTTTTCTTTTTATAATATTCGTTTAGGATTGTTCATAAATTGTGTAACGCTACTTAAAGCTCGTTCGAAGAAGCTGTAATGCTTTTAGTATTTTTGTATTTTTTTGCATTTATGATTGCCACACATAATACGACGAGTTGAACTTTGTTTTTGCATTTAACGGACAACTTTTTTTATAATTGAAAAATATAAAATTAGAGATCGTACCTTTAATGCAAGATTGTCATAAACTTTGCGATAGTTGTATTGCAGTGTTTGATGTTGATAGATTTAATTTGAAATTCAGATTTTTTTTTTGAATTTGTCTTAAAATCAAGTAAAATTTCCTTCTCGAAACTAAGTTCCCAAATAATCGTTTGTGTTAATGATTTGTTTGCTTAACTCTGTACTCGGATTTGGGGCATTTGTATGTCAAGAACTTTTCCATGATTTTTCCGGCGGATTGTGAGACCTTGAACTTCTTGAAGGGTGAAGCGCGTTTACGGAGCCTGCTTTGATTCAGGCTTACAATGATGAACCCAAGTTTCGTCTCCAGTAACAATCCGGGTCAAAATTTTATCCCTGTTCTCGCTACAGAGATCCACGTGAACTCTCGGCGCGCTGTTTTTTCTGAACCGCTGACATTAAACATGCCGAGATGATCGTGGAGGATATTCCAAGTGGTTGTATTTGATACTCCAATAATTTTTGCGATTTGTTTCTTCTTTAAACAAGTATCTTCGAGAAGATGTTTCTTCATTTTTTTTTCAACGATTTTTGAGGAAGTAGCCTCAATTTTCCGGCCCGAGTATTTATCATCTTCAATTGACTCTCTGCCTTTCCTGAATAAACTATGCTACTTATAAATCATCGTCTTTTCCATGGCAAGAGTCCCCGTCAACATTTCTTCTAAAATTATTAGTAGCGTTTTTCTTTGCTTGGCAAGGAATTTTATGACGAAACTCAATTTTGTCCATAGTTAGCGTTTTCTTTTCGATTGACTTGTTGATTTGGCAATAACCAAAATGTTTGTGATTCGATTTGACAGAATCTTTGTTTTTATACCTGTACTGAGTGTTAGAATACGTTTAAGTAAAAATATATCCCACTTCTTTATCCATCCCCTTCATTTTGCGAACTTTTTGACCTTCCGTCGTAGTTCAACCATGAAAAAGTTCTATTTGAAGTATTTAAACCTTACTAATGCCGTTTTAGATAACCGCCACTGTTAATTATTTGATTTTAAATTCATGAAAATCTTTGCCATCATTAACAATATCTAACTTTGCCATGCGAAATAGCGATTTAATTATATGGCGAATATTTTAACGCATAAATTACGTAAAATTTTTCACACTTTTCAAATCACGATCAGCTGATGTCAAAACTCCTTCTGGTCAACTCGATTCCTTTCATTGTGTCACCTATTGCGGTTTATAAAAGCTGAACGCTCTTTGCGGTTTTCGGATGGAGTTTACGTTGTAATCTGTCTGCAGTATTATAGAGTACAGAAATTTTTTTTTCCAATTTTACAAAAATATCAGTCTTGTATTAAAGGTTCGATATAGACTTAACAGTATACATCACTTTTACATGTTTGAACTGTTTAAATCAAAAAAACGTAACAAATACTTAAAATGTTCGACTGTCTTTTATTTAAAAAAAAAAAATCAAACTAATAGTAATTTCTATTGGGTGATCCAGTTCTACTCTCAGTGAAGACACTATTCTTGCAGTTCTGCCCTCAATTCTTTTCAGTTCCGGAACAAGATGAGAGCAAAAAATTAAAAAAGTTTAATTCTTCTAATAATCATTATTGTTTTTCTCAATCCTAATTCGATTTTTTATTGGAACGAATTAATTTAATTTTCATTTCACGATTAATTGTTAATAGTTTCGTTCTTTCCGACTAGATTTGAGTTATGTTCTTAACCCTGGCAGCTCAATGAAGTTGTGCCGTGAAAAAATTCCGTGCAAGAAATGTAACTTTCACTTTTCTACCAAATCATTTCTTAGAGGGCAGAATTTTTTTTTGTTTTTTGAATGGAATATAAAAAGTGTTGAACGGGGTAGCAATTTTTCGTAGAATAGAAATCACTAGAAATTAAACCAAAATTTAAAGTATTATTATGCTATAAAAACAAACAACTTTTAGGCAATAATTAGATACATAAAATATTAATTCATCGTTCAAAATAGACTGTATTTAACTTTTTGTTTTTTTCTAATTATTATTTTGATTATTGTGATTTATTTTTTAAAAAGTTTATTTTATAAATTATTTTTACTTTATTTTGTTTTGTGACCTTATACCTAATCAATTTTAAGTAAACTAGTTTTTTTTTCTCATATATATTTTATTTGATTTTCATAACTAAATTAGCCTACATAATTAAGCATTTACAATTATAATTAAATAAAAATTATGAATAGTACTATCAAATTAGATTTTATAGAGCAGCAAAAAATAATAAACTATGATTTCTATCTTTAGTTTATGCATATTTGTTTAATCAATAAACGTCATGATAGAAAGCATAAACCTACTAATTAATTTGTAGTTTATAAAATAGCATATAAAACCTTCTCCCCTTCCTTTCTCATCATATATTAGAAATCATTATAATCGTTTTTTCTGACTTATTTTTTCTTCTCTGTAGCCATTCGTAGGCTCCAATTTCAATTTTTGTTTTGTAAAGTGTAAGTTTAAAATAGAAAAACAAAAATAAAATAATATAAAGAAATACCTACCTAAAAAAAGAAAAGGAAGAAAGAACGATCGAACAAATTAGGAATATAAACAATTTCTAAGTATTGTTTTTTAAGCGAAACTACATTTTAAACATTAGAAATTTTTATATAAAAAAAAAAAACCAAGCGATATATTCAATGCAAGCGACAGCGCAATTAAAAAAGTTTGAAATTATAAAAATTAAAGAAAAGGAAACAAAACAACAACTATTCAATGCTCTTATGTATTTTTTAGCGTTTAAAATGAAAGTTGATAAAAGTGAAAATTATACAGTTTTTTATATTATAAAAGAAATATTTAAAAAGCAGCAATTTATTGGATTTTTAATTTTCCTGAATTTGCTTTCCAGTATGCCTTTTTTGAATTTCAAAATTTTTAACTTAAATTTATTTCTTATTATTTTTCACTATCATCGGATATTTTTAATTTAGTGGAACAGGGCAGTCTGCCTGTAGCCCAAGTGAGTAGCGTGTTGGTCTACAATGCGTCGTAAGTTCAAATCCTGGTCTGGGCCACCTGATGTATTCGAACATTTCATTTTGTAAATAGAAGATTTTGCGAAGGACTAGCATCCCACAATGACAAATAAATGTTAAGAAACCTGGAGAACAGGAGGTCAAGGCCCGATTTGTGCTGTAGTGCCATTGAAGAAGAAGGATGAGGACATCGTATTTAACTTAGTGGGTCAGCATTTAATCTAATACACAGTTTAATCGGTATTCACTGAGACAAAATTAAACATAAACAGATTATACTTGTAGTTCGAAAAATAGAAGATTCATTAAATTTCGCTGGACGTTGTTATGTTGGTCGTGAAGGTTGTGAGTTAAAATGCAGGTCGACTTATTATTCCAGCACGGCTGCGTGCTTATATCTGGGCTACCTTAATCTGCCAGTTGGAAAACCACGCAAGCGCAGATTCTATTGACACAGGCAGCAAATCACTGTGAATCATATTGAATGGTGATTTTTAAATGGATGGTAGTAGAAGAAGTGGGAAAAGGTTTATAATTGTTAAATATCATACTGTTCTAGGTATGCAAACGGTTCGTGCTGCATTTAATGTTTGCATTATAGATTTCATAATTTCAAAGAAATTTTTGAAATTATGACATTTTGTTTGGGAAGTGGTAGAAGCATTGTTTTTCTTGAATTTCTATTGTACAAGTTTGTATGGGACGGAGTACAAGGAGCTGAAAATTTTCTCAGCAGTTATTTCAATTAATAAAAGAAAACATAACAGGGCTACGATTGCGCGTAAAGCGTAATCTTACGATACTCTAGATGAAATATAGTTTTTTGTGATCCCAAGAAATTATGTATGGGAAGTGTTAGAAGGGGTGATAGCATTGAACTAATTTTTTCCCCATCATGCTAAAGTAGCTATAAAAATGTTTTATACAAAATGCTTACTCCAAAAATTGAATGGGAACTGAGAAAATTAGTGAGTTAGATTTAATGAAAATGTGCAGTTTGTATGGGAGGTGGTAGAAAGAGTGGGGGAATTCTAGTGATTTTTTCATAAATAACTAGGAATATTATAAAATTGACAACTCTTAAATTTCAGATTAGTACCATTCATACTTTTCAAGAAAATCGAATTTTTGTGAAGTTGTGAAACTGTGTCATATTGTATGGGAGGGGAAAGAAGCAGTGAAGCTAATCAAATATTTTTTTCTTATCTTAATGATAATACTAATTAAGTATTTATTACAAAATATGAGCTCAATAAATATTATATGTTCTGAGAAAATCGTCTTAGAACATTTCATGAAAAAGTGTAGTTTGTATGGGAGGGGGTGGAAGGAGAGGGAGGACGCAAATAATTTTTCTACTGTAGATTGAAATTATTATAAAAGTAATATATCCCAAAATTCAGATTAATAGCGTTTATACTTTTCGAGTAAATCCATTTAATATCAAATTGCGAAATTGTGTCATTTTGTATGGGAGGGGGTAGAAGGGGTGAAGCTAATCGTCTAATTTTTATTGACCTTACTAACAATTTTAAACAAATATTTGGTGCACAATTTCAGCCCGGTAAATTTTATACGCACTGCCTAAATTGGCTTACAGTAATTCATGACAAGTACAGTTTGTATGGGAGGTGGTAGAAGGAGGGAGAGGACACGCATAATTTTTTTACAGTAGATTGATATTATCATAAAAATAACATACTCAAAATTTCAGGCTAATAGCTTTTATACTTTTCGAGTAAAACCGTTTATTGTCAAATTGCGCAATTGTGTCATTTTGTATGGGAGGGGGTAGAAGGGGTGGAGCGATTTGGCCCGTTCACGAACTTGACCTTACTTTTTTGCCAAAAACGACGTGTACAAAAATTGAGATTTCTAGCTCAACGCGTTCTCAAGCTAGAGAGCGAACGGACGGACGGACAGACGGACGGACGGACATCCGGTTTTGAGATTTTTGAGTGATAAGAATATCTTCTGTACCATTAATTTTTTTCTCCGAGCCTTATTTCTTGGCGTTACAAACTTTAGAGCAAACTTATAATACTCTCAGATTTCATCTAGAGTATAAAAATTCAGCTAAAATTTCAAGTTTCTACCTTTTCATACTTGCTTATTTACTTACGATGGCGCTACAGCCCAAATCGGACTTTGGTCTCCTGAATACTTTGTCTCCATCCATCTCGGTTCAGTGACGCGTCCTCCAGTTAGAAAATCTTAGCAGTGATTTGCTACGTTTTCTAGGTTATAGTCTCCTGCTGTAATATTTTGCCTAATTGGCGTCTTTTTCCTTTGTTTTGTTTTCATTAATACGTAGTCCAACTTCCCTTGCTACCGAGTCAAGGTAAACACTTCCTTAGCACTCTCCAGAGATCTTGCAAGGATATATATGTATATGCTACGAGTTATGTGGATTTGAAGCATAGTGTTGCCTTGGTGTCAACGAGAAGTTTCCGAACAGCATATTCGAGTGTTACGTTGAAAAGCATTGATACGAGGCCGTCATTTTGTTTAAGGCCGTTGTCTGTTTTAAAACTGGAAGTCAGATGATTGTCTACTCTGACTTGTGATTTTTACAATGGCGCTACAGCCCAAACCGGACCTTGGCCTCCTGACATTCAGATTCCTTAACATCTTTCTTTGCTTACTGTGAAAAGGTTGTTAACCCTTCGCATAACCCTCAATTTACAAATTTTTCATTTTTCGTAGACTGAGGTGACCAGGCAATGTGCTGGAATTATAAATTGCGTCGGGCGGGATTTGAACTCATGGCCTTCGCATTATAAGACCAACACGCTACCCACTGGGCTACACTCTAGCTTAAACCAGTTTCGGTGGGACTCCAAACTTCAACATGATTTTATACAGTACGATACTGTCGTATGTTGGTTGAAGTCAATAAATATCTGGTGCACATCAATATTATATTCCCAGCACTTTTCCAGCACCTGTTTCCGTGATCGCTTAATTGTACTGCAACTACTTCGCCGCCCATGAATATTAACACTTTCTAGTGCTGAAGGACTAGTGCGGCTAAACCTGCTTGGGCTTCCTCGCATCTGACCCGCCGTGCCGGACCTGTGAGGATTTCATGTAGGATCGTGGCCTGGTGGTGCTGAATGATGGTTGATCCACTTATTTTAGAACCAGAAATACGTTAAAAGCAATAGATGTGACACTCTCCGCTCCTGAACTCTCTCCCCTACTCAAATGGCTGCTTCACCCCACTACAAAAATCACCATCTTACCATCCTTATTAGCACATTTCTGTATTTCCATCCTAATTCATCAAAACCAAAAAAAAAAACATCACTCGCTAGTAAAAATAGCTAACTGGGAGCGATTTGAATCGTTCACCCAATTCCTCTCAGATAAATCCCCTCAATCGTCTAATCCTAAGCAAGAGGCTGCCAAACTTAAAAAAATTATTCGAACATCAGCCTTGAAATCGATCCGTTTCCCATCCTAATGAACGATCCTACAAACAACCCCTCTGGATCACTCCCCGTATTGCCGAACTCGCTCAATCAAAGAACGCTTGGCGGAAACAGTTCAAGCGCTCTCCCTCCCTTTGTAACACCATAGCCTATCGGAAATCCAGGTGAATTTCTCACCATTCCTTTTCGATATATTCTATGCTTTTTAAATAGCACAGGACTCGATGAGAGACCGGTTATTTCGGACCCATGGCCTTTGAGAGCGAACATTTTAATCGAATTTCCCAAAGTCACTTTCAAAAATTTTTCCCTCAGACTCTTCAGGAGTCTATTTTTCATCCTTGTTCTTAAATAAAACGTTTTGCGATGCTTTAAGTATCAAATTGTCGAATACTTTTTCAATCGAACTATACGAAAACTATCTAGGATTAAAATCGATAAAATATAATTAAATCAAAAAATCCAGTATATGAATCACAGGTAAATCCTAAAAGCTAACCGAAAATCCAGTTCTATTCAAATAAAACAAAGCTAAGAAAACAAGAATTAGCTTACTTATATAAATTATATTATATAATGGACACGTGAACAAATTAATGTTTTTTTTTCATTAGTCACAACCAAAAATTCAATATCTCACATCGATTCATCATCGCTTAGGGCACACTAGATGCTCATTAAGTAGCCACGATAATTAACTACCGTCTTCGTCTTTTTCAAGTAGCTATAAAGATGTCTGTAATGAAAAAAAAAACATAATCTTAAATTAAAAAAGAACAATGCTCTCTGCTAAGTCGTAAATAGTTCGTTGGCATCTTCTCGAAGCTCTTAGGCGCTTATCACTTGGTATCACTCTATCCGTGAGCCTACATAAGTTATTGAATTCTAGCTTTGTTTCATTTTAAGTTTATAGGACCAGGTCTTCTTCTCTGCCGATTGATTCTTATAGATTTTTTCAGGTTTTTCATTTTTTTTTATTCATATCTTTCTTGCAAGGAGATGAAAAAATCTTCGATTTCATACTTATAAATACTTGCCGAACTGGAATTCTTCGTGTATGGTAGAGAGTTGAAGATGGGACTTGATTTATAACTGCCGAGTTTCAACCATACTAAAGAAGTCAAAGTCAAGGTGAAATAAGGTGGGCATTGTTTGAAATTCGTATTTTCGATAACTGCTATGAAGTCATAACCGATTAGGGACTCGACTTTAAAATTTTATTATGTAACAGCTTCTGTAGGATTTTGTTGACAAAATAGTATTCGAATAAAATCCCAGAATTGAGTCAGAGCTATTTTTGATAAAAATTATAGTTATTGGTAATTTAATGAAAAATGATAGTGCAGTGTCAGCTTTGAAAATGCAAGGCTAACACTGCCAAGGTCTTAGATTGTTTGTTCTTTCTGCATTGTTTGCTTTATGTTTGAAATAACCTGAGAGAAATGGTTAAAAGATTTTTTTTTTAAAGGTTACCATAATTTTGTGGTGATAAAGATCTAAATAACTTTTTAAAATTTTTTAATATCAGAAGACGAAGTGAATAGAGTAAGATGACTTAATTGTTATTTCTTTTGTTTTAAGGAGTCTTTTTAGTTTGATATTTTTAAATTTTATAATCTAGACGAAATCTGAGAGCATTATAAGTTTTTAACGCTAAGAAAAATGACTCGGATAGAATAATAAATGACACAGAAATTCATTTTGCATATCTAAAACAACAATGACGCAAGTGCAAAATTATCAATTCTACAGAAAAGACGATTGAAACAAATTTTTCTGCGTAATTATTAGCTAAAATTTTTGTAAATTCAACAGCTACGTATTGGCTCTCTTGCAGATTTGATTGGTACTACAGACATGTTTTTGTGCCATAGGAAAGACTTTACATTCTTTATACTTCTATTGTAATTAACTAAAAAATTTCGTTTTTTGCAGTTGTGTCATTGTTCTTTTATATATCCAAAATTTTCACTCAACAACCTTAAAACTGAATGTCAGCTCATCTCTTCGTTCGCCCTTTCTACCATTTATTTATGAACGAATCACTTAAAACCTTCTAATCCTTTTACCACCTCCCATACAAACTGTACAACTTTACAAAATACAATACACTCATTTTCCCAGAATCTATCAAATTTTTAATCTCAAATTTTGTGTAAAATATTTTGACAGCAACTGAGAGAATATCCTTTTTTTTTTAAAAACGATCTCCACTTTCTGCCATCCCTTTTCAATTTGAATTTTCTGCCATATCGTCAACTTACTTAAAATACGTTTATTTAGAGCATCATTGTCTTGAAAACTGATCTAACACGTATCGCTAAACTGTGACTTTTGTATGAGAAGTGGCAGAAGGGGTAGGTGATATTTACAAAGGTATCTATACTCGGTATAGAAATGGATTTAAATTTCAAATCAGTAAGCTTTACATTTTCCAAGAAAATCGATATAATTTAAGGTTGTGAAATTGTGTCATTTTGAAAGAAAAGATTTCCGGATTATACACTGTTACGCTTTATCAAATTCGCAGTTTGATAAAGGTCTCAGCAGAGACCGAAACGCCACGAATAATAAAGCGTAACAGTGTAGAGTCCGGATATCTTTTCTTTAAATTCAAATGCACTGTGAAAACATTCACCAAACCATTGTGTCATTTTATGTGGGAGGTGATTGAACGTGTGACTGGATCGAATTTATTATTTCACATCTCACAATAATCACTATCAAAATCCTTTTAAATTAAATTTAAGCTTCATTACTTCGATAGGTACTGAGAAAATTAGTACATTATATTTCATGATATGACGCAGTTTGTATGGGAGGTAGTAGAAGGTGTGAAAGGATTTAATTTTTTTAAAACAAACTAAATAATATCACTGAAAAAGTTTTAATTTTCAAATTATAGAGCATTAGCTTTAATATTTTACAAGAAAATCTACTTATTATGTAGTTGTAAAATTATGTCATTTTGTATGGAAGGTGATAGTATAGAAGGTGCGATCAAACTAATTTCTTCTCATATAACTATAATCGCTAGCAAAATACCTAGCACAAAATTTGAGCATCATACATATTATGTGCGCTAAAAAAAATCTGCTTCTTCTTCTTCCACAATGCCACTACAGCTCAAATCGGTCCTTGGCCTCCTGAATTTCAGGTTCCTTAATACTTTTCATTACTTATTGTGAAAGGTGCTTCGCACAACCTCTATCTATGATTTTTTTACTTTCGTAGATTGTCAAGCAGACAGGGTTCTGGAATTATGCTTCGGTCAGGATTTGAGCTCACGACCTTCGCATTGTAGACCAACACACTACCCACTAGATTATACCCTAGCTGAAAAAAATTTTATATTATTTTTCGTGATAGTGTGCAGTTTGTATGGGAGATAGTAGAGTAGAGAGAATTAATTTTTTTTAAATAAATTAATATGTTTATCATAAAAGTGGTAAGTTTGAAATTTATTATCAGTAATGCTTATATCTTCCAAGAAAATTGAGTTATAATAAAATTGTGAAATTGTGTCATTTTGTATGGGAGGGGATAGAAGTGGCGAAGCGATATGGGTCGTTCACGAAATTGATCTTACTTTTTCACCACAAATAACGTGTACAAAATTTGAGCTTCCTACCTCAATTCGTTCTCAAGCTAGAAAGCGAATAGACGGACGGACATCCGGTTTCCAGAGTTTTTAGCGAAAACAAATATTTCTGTACCCTTGGTTACTCTATTACTAACTTTAGTGCAAACTTACATAAAATACTCTCAGAATCTATTAAGAGTAAAGGGTTTTCCAATAGGGACATAACAATTTTGTATTTTAATACAAACGCACTCTTAAACTTTATTTATGATCTGTTAATGTCAAAACGTCAGCCAAGGCTTACATTTTTATCATGGTGAAGTTCATGAACGTGCAACGTTTGCAAAATATTAAAAATTACTTCCAAAATTCTGAGTACGTTGTCGCAACTTTAAGAGCGCTTGTGTCGAATTTTGCGTAAAGATCTTGGCCTACACCCTTACAAGACCAAATTAACTCAAGAACTGAAACCTCTTGATCATTTAAAGTGCCGAAACTTCTCCTATTGGGCTCTACAAAAATTTGAAGAAAATCCTGAATTTCATCGAAAAATCATCTTCAACTATAAAGCTCATTTTTGGCTTAATGGCTTTGTCAATAAGCAAAATATGCATTACTGGACAGCAACAAACCCACATTTGCTTCAAGTGACTCCATTGCATCCACAAAAAGTAATCGTGTGGTGTGGATTTCATGCCGGAGGTGTGATTGGACCGTATTTGTTCGTTGATAAAAACGATCGCCATTTTACGGTCGATGGAATTTGCTATCCTGTTGGAAGACCAGAATTGGATGGGCTTAATATCAGTGATATGTGGTTGCAGCAACATAATGCCATATGCCACAGAGCTTGAGACATACAAAAGAATGATTTCGACCAATTTAAATAAATTAACTAAATCTCACAATTTAAACGTACGCGTTATATTTTGCTTTTTATTAAGAATAAATGTTTGACGAGATACACAAGTTATTATCGTAAAATTTTTTTATTAAACCCTAATCGTATTTAGTTACTTTCGTACGCTTTCGTCCGATGCTGAAGATTAAGCGAGGGTTTTTTCTCAGTCACATTTTCAATACAAAAGTCTTATAATGGAGTTACCATATGACAGTACGAACTTGGAATTTTGTACGAACACCTTTCATGAGAAACAAAATAAATCTTCATCCCAAATTTTACGATTCGACCTTCCATAAGTCCTCTCATACACATGTATGATCCATGGACTTAAAATACACCGAATTCAATAGAATTTACTTCTAAACCACGCATTTGTGTGGGAGGGGGTAGGAGAGTTGAGAGTATTTCTTTTCTCTTGAAAGGTACTCGTACAAAATTTCAAACTCGTACCATTTAATTTGTTAGTTTTTAGTTGCTTTATTTAAATTGGTAGAAATCAAACATTTGTGTCCCAAGCATAAGAAAGTTGCACCCGACTTGTTGGCAGATATTTTTTAATGATGAATACCTCTTTCTTCCAATATTTTCTGAACACATCTTCCAACCTACCAAACAAGTCACGAGCCGCCACTGGGTAGAAGAAGTGAAGCGATTGGACCGTTGACAAACTTTACCTTACCTTTTCGTTAGAAAAACGTGTAAGAGGTTTGAATTTGCTAGCTGAACGCGTTCTCAAGCTAGAGAGCGCCCAGACAGACGGACTTTCGGCTTTGAAATTTCTGTGTCATTCATTGTTTTCTCTGCACCTTATTTCTTTGCGCTGCAAACTTTAGAGCAAACTTATAGTTCTCTCAGATTTCATCTAGAGTATAAAAAGAATTTTAGAAATCAATCAGCTGTGCTTATTCTAACAAAAGACATCCCATCCGACTAACTACTTACTAACTTTTAATTCTCCTGGAAAGTAAAAAGAAACGTCCGCATGGTTACACTAAATCGATCGCTTTAAAAAAATTGCCAACAAGTCCGTGGAAGAAGTTGAAGAAGTCTATATGTAGATTAGGGTAATAGCAATGCATTGCTGTGGTTACTTACTGGAATTGCGATCAATAGCTCCTTGATATAAAATCAATATTTCATTCGTTTACTTATGCAAGGTTTTGTGTGGGAGGAGGGGCTTGGATGTTAATAATCGTTTACTTGATGGCTCAAGTTTTTTCCCATCTTTTTAGCAGCATACGGATCCAGCGTCAACAAGACTGCTCTTCTTTTGAGCCGATCCACGAATCGATCCAATTTTTGGCTTCTTCGTAAGAATGGAAGGGCTACTCAGTCAGGCCATGCGTCATCGATCAGAATAGGTGGTAGTCAGAAGGAGCGATGCCTGAAGAATACAGCGGGTGGGGTAGGATGTCTCCCATCAGTGTTTACTGGTAGGTTTTCGCAGCCTAAGGAACATGTGGCCGAGCGTTGTCGTGAAGCAAATTCACTTTGACGTGTCTCTCTTGGTACTGTGGCCGTTTCTTCTTCAATGCTCGGCTCAAACGCATCAATTGTAGTCAATAGTCATCTCCCGTGATGATTTCACTCGGTTTCATGATATTTTTTTTTTACGGAATGACCTGTGTTATAGGCAATTTCGGCCTTTATGTGCAATGCACAAACATAGTCATGGAGGGAAGGAATGGGATTAGGAAGGTAGAGGAAGAACGACCGTAACGAGTGGAGAATCTGGTATATTTTTCAGTTGTACTGGCGCTATTGACAAATATTAGCAGATGTTATGGGGGACTGAATGATAGAAAGCGAACAGATCATCATCTACTGAGTATCTAGGCCTTCTTGAAGTGGAAATGTTTCACTTTTACACCGTTTGCCCATTTTATTTCGAATAATTTTCCATCGTCAGTAGCAACTGAAAAATTCGTGCTTAAAAAATCCCGTCTGGAGTGGGAATCGAACCCACGACGTATTGACAAAAAAACAAAAAGCAAAACTTCCCGTAAATGACGCTTATTTGGCTCAAACTTCGACATATTCGCACACAAAAATTTACATGACGCCGATAGAACTTCACAAATCTAATGATGAAGATTTGTTGACAGATGCCTAAGTTTAACATGTTATGTTTCTGATCCGCCATTGTTGATCAGTATTTACTGCTGGCTCCATCTATTAGAAAATGGCGGGTTTAAATTTGTACTCCCGATAGTACAGATAAGAATACAAACTAGTTTTACCCTTTTTTTAGTTTTCAACCATTTATTTTTTATGCTTTTTAATTTTGACCCGATTTCGATTTTAATACAGTACTTTTTAAGTTCTCCCTAAAAACGCTGACTGCATCTAAATTATCCAAAAATTCATTTAAATTTTACGACGAAACTGTGTTTCATTCCTAAGGTTTTGCACCGAAAAAATATTTGCATATAAATATTATATGATATTCGCATGTATTAACAAACGAGAGGTACAACTTAAAACATTTTGACGGCATTTGCTTTAAACTTAGATCTTCCGATATTAAAAATTATCAATAAAATTCGCCACATTAGACACCTGTATCGTTTGAAAAGTTCTCGAACTTTAACATAATAAAAGAGTCGCTAAAAAAACAATGTGCCTCCCATTTTATTTTTCGTATCGAAACGACTAACGTGAATTCTAGTTTTGCTTTCGACTTTGTTTTGTTCTTGTTTTCGAGAAGGTTATCAGTAAGCCCGACTGTCTGCGGTAATAACTAGATTCTTACATCACAGGCTAAAATTGGTTTTAATCTGAATAAATTGACTGCAAAATTATTGCTAAAATTTATAATCACGTTAATAAATTTTGAAATAAGAAAATATACGACTATATATTTTAATATTTTGACTTGATCAGATACTCAGTCTCTGGATCCAAAGATGTAACACGATTGTATTTATAATAGTAAGACATGAGGCATGAAACAATGAAATAAACTCGGTAGATTGAAGGTGAGGAACAATTCTCTGTGAATTAAAGATTATTCTTCGGATTCCATATTCTCTATTAATTTCGAGCTAAGTCTTGCCGCGTTGTGTAGAGTTTTTTTTTCAATTTACGATTCTCCGATTAAAAAATCATTTTTTAATGACAATATAATTTATTTGGATTAAGAAATATTGCCTGCGGAGGATATATTATTAGATAGATATATCTATCCACTATTTCGATTCCGAATATGTACACCACGAATAACATATTTACACGGGCATGTTTAGAAGTCTCTTGGGCGATTGGAATTGAAATTTCGTTTCTTCCGCTGACTCATGAAAAAATCAAATTATTTTGGTAAATTAACTTTTATACACATATATTCAGGTGCAGACTTTCAACTATCCCTTACATAACTAGACAATTTATTCGTACAACACAGTCTCACTCGAAATTCATTGAAACAATTTACAAAAATTCGTTACCTTGCGCTTTGAATCGCGAAGAATTTAGAGCCGACAACCAGGGCTGTTCCTCAGCATCACTTTGTCACCCTCCTCCCACCTATAATAATAAAAAACCGGAGATTAAGAAGACTTTGATAGGTATGTAGACCAGAACTTAACTTTTCCTAAATACCTGGGTGTAGCCTAGTGAGTAGCATGTTACTTTACACTGCGAAGATCGTGAGTTCAAATCCCGGTCGACGTATAATTCTAGCACACTGCTAGCGTGGGTAAATCTAGGCTACTACAATCTGCGAAAATCAAAATTCATAGGTAGAGGTTTGTGCGAAGGGCTAACAACCCTTCCATAATATCAAATTAAAAATGTTAAGGAACCTGAAGATCAGGAGGCATTTAGGCTGTAGTGCCATTGAAAAAGAAGAAATTTTGAATAAGGCGGAATATTTATGGAGATGAAAAACTGTTTCTAAAAAATTAATCATCAAAAATCCTGCATTTGAAGAGTCTTAATAGTAAAAATCCAGTGAGCCAACTCTCATTGTCTTGAAAACCACATTCTCAGAGAAAAATTAAAAGTTCTAAGAACAAGAGCTCTGAAACCATTTTCCGGACATTTAAAAAAAAAAAAATTAAAAACAAAAAAAAATGTCTATAGGAGAGAATCTGTTCGCCAGGATAATAGCTGGCAAACAGATTCTCCCATCATCATCATCATCACAACTTCTAAGAACAAAATTTAAAAGAATTATGATTGGGCGTAAATCAGAGGGGGTCGTTTGTATTTTCTATAAATGACACTGTGCTGAATTTAAAGTTTGTGGTTTTCATTATTTAAAAAAAAAAATGGACATAATTTTCCTGAAATTGGGGCATTTGTATGGGAGGTGGTTGAGGAAGTGGAAGTTTTTGGATGGCTTTGAAACTGCTTATTAACATACTCATTAATATGCTTTGTTCCAATTTACAAGTAGATAGCTCTCATAAGTTCGAAAGAGCAATGCTTTCATGAATTTCAAATATTGAAATTTGTATGGGAGAGGGTAGAAGTAGTGAAGCGAAGTTGATATTTTTTCAGGCATTTATTGCAATTATTAAGTAACAAATTCTGGTAAATTTGTTTACTTTTCTACTTTTAATGGAAATCGATAAAACGCAATTTCCAAAATTATGCATTTGTATAGGAGAAGGTAGAAGGAGTATAAGGATCAAAATACAAATTTTCGTCATTAATTATATTTACATTATTACACTTTGCTCAAAATTTTCAGTCGATAGCATTTACAGTTTCGAAGAAAAATAATTTAATTGAAATTTCGAAATTTCGTGAAATTTGTATGGGTGGTGATTGATATTTTTTTTTTCAAATTTATTGCAATTATAACAAAATTAATTCTGGCAAAAAAATGGTTCCTATAGCTTAGCGCAATGAAAATCTACAAAACAGATTTTCCAAAATAGTGCATTTGTATGCGTGAGGGGGTCGGATCAATATTTTTGGACGTTAATGATATTCACATCATTATATTTGATCTAATTTTCAAGTCGATAGCTCAAAGAGTTTCGGAAAAAAAAATCAATTTATAGAAATTTTAGAATTTAATGAAACGTATGTGGGAGAAAGTAGAAGGACCGGGGGATGTAGGTAGAGCGTTCACAAACTTAAAGTTGTTTTTGATAAAATTGGCTTTACCAATTATTTTTTTTGTTGGTCTTGTAATGCGAAGGTCGTGAGTTCAAATCTCGGCCGGCGCAATATACAAATTGTATAATTCCAGCAAATTTCCTGCTTGGATATACCTTGGTCACCTCAATCTACGAAAATGAAAATTTCGTAGAAAGAGGGTTGTGCGAAGGGCTAACAACCCTTGCACAAAAAGTAATTAAAAATGTTAAGGAACCTGAATGTCAGGAGGCCAAGGTCCGATTTGGGCTGTAGCGCCATTGTAGTAGAATGATTTTAAATAAATATTTAGTGCACAATTTCAGGTCGATAAATTTTACACGTACTGAGAAAATTTGTTTAGAGTGTTTAATAAAAAAGTGTAGTTTGTATGGGAGATGGTAAAAGGAATAGGACAACTCAATTATTTTGTATACGGTAGATTGAAATTATCATAAAAGTATTAGGAGTACAAATAAGTTTCCGTCGTTTTCAATCAAAAATTAGGAATGTATTGTGAATGAACGGTGCAGTACCTTTTACTTAAAGTATTTTCCATCACTAGTCACTATTTGTTCCCATCTTTCTGCCAGCATTCGGATACCACGTCGGAAGAACTCTTCATCTTTTGTGGCTATCCATGAATGGACCCAATTTTTAGTATCTTCATTTGATGTAAAGCGCTGCTTAGACAGATCATGTGCCATCAACCGGAACAAGTGATAGTCGTCTGGTGTCTGGTGAATACGGTGGGTGTTGTAGGACTTCCCAATTAAGTGTTTCCAAATAGGCTTTGATCGGCGCCGCAACATGCAGACGAGTATTATCATGTAGGAGAATAATTTTGTCATGTCTGGAGTAGTAATGGGCGCGTTTTTCCTTGAGTGTTCGGTTCAATCTCATTCATTATGTTCGGTAGAGAGCTCCAGTAATGGTTTCGCCCGGTTTGAGCAACTCATAATTCACGACATCAAGCTGACCCCACCAAATACACAGCATGAGTGTTTTTCCATGAATATTCACTTTGGCAGTCGATGTTGAAGCACAGCCAGATGATCCCCATGATTCTTTGAGTTGAGAGATCCTTGAAGACATGCCTCGTTCTGAACGATCTCCGACCTCTTCAACTGAAGAAAACATTCAAAAAGTTAAGAAAATGGTGCTCAAAAATTATCTTACCTGTGCCACCTGTCTGAGTCCGTTCGTTTGATTTTGGTGGATAGTTTGGCCATGAAACGTGTCCTTGCTCGACTCGTTCCAATAAAGCTAAATTTTCTTAAAAAAAGTACCGTGAACAGGTCACTTTGGACATGCTTGATCGACGAATTCTTAACCCACATTCATGAAGCGCATCAAACCTGGTGATGAAACATGGGTCTATGAGTTTGACATGCAAAGCAATCAAAAATCATCGGAATGCAGGCAAAAAATTAGCCGAAACCGAAAAAAAGACGCCAAAGCCGCTCAAAAATCAAGACGATGCTCATTGTTTTTTTTTCGATATTCGAGGTTTGATCCATCATGAATTCGTTCCGGAGGAAGAAATGATCATTAAGGAGTACTATTTAACCACATTGAAGCGTTTGCGTGAGCAAATCATTAAAAAATGGCCGGAATTGTGGGAGGAGAATTCATGTATTTTCCACAATGAAAATGCGCCATCGCATTGAGCCTCAATTATGACCGCTGATTTTTGGGATAATAATTAAGAGCAGTCTTACCTGCTTATCGAAAACAAAATTTTGAAATATCATTTCCCAGACTAATTTTAATTACAAATTCTTGGTACTTTATGGTCACAAGGTATTCCAAATTTGAGATCAATAGCTTTTATACCTTTCGAGATAATCAGTTTATTGTCAAAAGTACGAAATCGAGTTATTTTGTATGGGAGGGGGTAGAAGCGGTTGTTCACGAAATCGGCCTGACTTTTTTATGAAAAACAACGTGTACAAAACTTGAACACTCTAGCTCAACGCGCTCTCGAGCTAGAGAGGACGCGGACGAATAGACAGACACGGACAAACGGATAGACGGACGGACGGACATCCGGTTTTGAAATTTTTGAGTGATAATATGAACTTCTGTATCATTCGTTTTTTTTCTCCAAGCCTTATTTCTTAGCATTACAAACTTTGTAGTAAACTTATAATACTGTTGCGAGCTAGGGGTTCGCCAGATTTCAAAGAAAACTCAATTCGTTTTAAAATATAAGGATAATTTATTTATTGCACTTTTATTAATTTCTTGATCACTTCACTTAATTCGCTCTAAAAACTTACTTCGCACAACCCAGTAACACCGCCGATCTATCGCTTTCGCTTACTTACACCGGTTGGTGTCTTCCATGAACTTCGTTCAAAGACTGGCTGCTATCTGGTAGTTGCATTCTTTTTATAGTAAACATCCGTCAGGCGATTTTAGGCGTGTGTCTTAACTAGAATGTTTGGGACTATTCGCGGCAATTCTGGGTGTGTGTCTATACTAGAATGTTCCGGGTTTTGCTTGAACGTTCTAGATGGCGTTTTACACAGTAGGGGATAATGTTCTACGTCATTCTCGGCCATTCGAAAAGAGAGATCGAATTGCGTGGTTGCCAGATTCATAACAATACTTTCAGATTTCATCTAGAATATAAAAATTTCAGAGTGATAAATTCCCGTGGCCAGTACATTAGAATTTTTCACCGAATGAGTTTTGAACTCACGATCTTTGTATTGTAGATCAATACACTATCCATTTCGCTATGCCGAGATCCAGAGCTGACTGACTTAAACAAGTATCTTAAAGCGTGTAGATCACAAGGTTAAATTTTGAGCACACATTATTAAAATCACGCATCATGTCAATTAATATTTCTTTTCTTTATAAAATTCTTCAATAAATTACAGTTTTCTAAGTACGCCTATCATTACTCGTCCGCTTTTCACTTTGTAAAGTGGCCAGATTTTCTCGAATATCTGCTAAGGCCAGCTGAAAATTTACGAAATCTTCCGCACTAATTTAAGGTATTTTAGTCGGAAATTTTTCGTTAGTCAGTCTACCTTCAGTGGGCGCTGAAAGTGAAGAAAATTAATTAATTTTTTAGTTAAATTACCTGCTGGTGTTCAAATCCGTGGCGAAGCAGTTGTTGATTTAAGTGTATAATTTTTGTTGGATCCTATATACGGACCTTGATCAATCAATCAAATTCCTGTTTAAACCTGGGGTATAGGACAGAAACAACTCTGTTTCACAAGGCGCGATCCTGAGCATCGGCCTTAAGCTGTTGCCAGGACTTGTTTATTCCTCTGTTACATAGTCAACCAACCCGACGTCTTCCTTGAGGAAGCGGACCTTGAGCTGAGAAATAATTGGAACCAGCGAATGCATCTTGATGTGTATGACCATTCTGATAGCGTTGATCGAAAATTTCGGAATTCTGACCTGTAAATTCATTCGAATTATGTCCTGTCGGCCCATAGGCTCCAGTAAATCCATTCGAATTGGGTCGAGAAAATCCATTGGGATCGATTACTGTCGTATGGGTGCAGGGCAGAATTTTGAGTACTAAATTGATTGTGATTAGGTTGATGATATCCACATGGATGTGATGGTACTGGCGTGTAACCATGCTCATGTTGTTATTGTTGTGGATTGCAGAAACCGAATGGAAACCGGAAGAGGCATTCACAATCAGTACCATCCGTTCCATCATCACCGTCAGGTTCATGCTTACCTGCCGGGTCCTATTTTCCTTGCAAGCCTTGCCCCTCACGCTCCTCTTGTAGTCTTCTTTTACCTGGCTCTTCAGGTGGGCCTGGAGATGCTAGAGGTCCAGCTTCGCAACCACATTGGACAATAGCTCCCGATTCTGGAAACTGGATGAAACCTTATATATTTAAAAAAAAGTTTATTTAAATAAAAAGGTTTCTATTTTTTCTGAGCAAATATCTTGAATGATCACTCATTCTCCCGAAGATAATTTTGAATAATGGAATTGATTCATTTTATTGCGACTCACTTCGTGTACACAGACGGACAAACGATCACTCGAAATCATGCTATATTCTAGATGAAAGAGAATTTTTTTACCTTAAGATATTTTGTATGGGGAGTGGTAGAAAGGGTGACGGCATTAAACCAATTTTTTCACATCCATCCTAAAGTTGCTATCAAAATGTTTTATACAAAATTTAAGCTTCAACAATTTAATAGATACAGAGAAAATTAGTAAATTGGATTTAGTGTAATGACTTATTCAAAAAAAACTATAAACATTATTCAACTGGCATGTTTTAAATTGCAGATCAGTAGCATTCATTCTTTTCAAGAAATTCGACTCTTTGTAAAGTTGTAAAATTGTGTTATATTGTATGGGAGGGAGTAGAAGGAGTGCAGCTAATCATTTATTTTTTTTGTGGTCTTACTAATGCCTCTAAACAAGCACGGAAGGGCGGACGAACATCCGGTTTTGGGATTTTTGAATAATAATATGAGCTTCTGTATCATTATTTTTTTTCTCCGACCCTTATTTATTAGCGTTACAATCATTCTGGCAAACTTATATATCTCAGATTTCATCTAGCATATACAATAAATTGACCAAAGTAAAAAAAAGGTAATTGTCAAGAATATCTACAGTAAAACGATCGTCGATAACAACTATTTTAAAATAAGTTAAAACTATTTTGAAATTTTGATTTGGTATCCTCATTGATCGGAATACATAATAAATATTTCGGAATCTACGTAATTTTTAATAGAATATGAAAGGCAAACTATTATCTCTTGAGGTTTCCTGTATTCTTTTGCATTCTTTCATGAAGTTTTTATTAATTTTATTAAATCTCTTCTTTAAAAAATGTTACACTATTCCAAGTTCAAAACAAATTATTCATTCTCATATAGAATGAATCGTAATAATATGATTATTAGTAAGTAGTCATCTATGTATGAAAAGCTTACATACAAACCGATTTATCCATTATTTAAAAAGTGGCTTGGGCCACCCTTATATATGTATTGTTATAGATCTGGCAATGATCTCTCTCAAATCTGCCAGAACTATTTAGAATATTCTTCCAACATGTAGAGGGCTTCTAGTAACTTCTCAAAGACACAAACAATGACACCCGACGCCATCCAGTAACTTCCAGAATAGTCCAGACCCAGCAGAAAAACATACACCAGAGAAGGTTCGAGACTCGGATAAATCCATTATAAATAGCCAGAGCTCACGACAAGGAATCCAGTTACTCAGTGACAGTTTCATGGAAAACACCTATCGGTGTAAGTAAGCGAAAGTGATAGATCGGCGGTGTTCCTGGGTTGTGCGAATTAAGTTTTTAGAGCGAATTTAGTGAAGTGATCGGGAAATTGTGTATAAAGTGCAATAAATAAATTATCCTTATATTTTAAAACGAATTGAGTTTCCTTTGAAATCTGGCGAACCCCTAGCTCGCAACAGTATGTATAACCTGAGTAATTAGATACCTAATAAAGTAAACGTCTTTCTAATGAAGATTGTGTTTCCTAAAATGATGGGTGCCTCATTTGTTTACCAAAATGTTCATCAATGATTCAGGGTGGATTTTTCGAAAAATTCCTTATCATACCAGGATGTGTAGCTCATAGCCGGGTTGATGTTTTTCAATTTCATTAATTTATCTGAATCAACAAATTTTTGGATTTTCCAAATAAATAGGATGAAGTACAATGAAAACCAGTTTTCAGTAATGCATGCGTCAGTTTCAACTTGGAAAGGATTAGAATTTACGGAGAAATTTTAAGGTGTGTTTACACTTGAATAAATTATCTAATTAGCAAATCACATATTTCTTCAAAATTCTACCAAAACTCCATAAATAATTTGCAGAATAAAGTTATTTAATTCATTCATTAAAAAAGAAACGAACAAATGTTCAATCTCAAAATAGATATCACCTTAATCCTTTAAGAAACTATAAACTCTTAAGAATCGATAAAACGATTGGAACGTGTTTGATTGTTTTTTATTCCATTGAAAAATAAACTTGTTTGTGAAGTTTCATAAAGCTTATTTTACACAATAGTTCAAAATTTCAATCTGTCTCTGCCGATCTAAAGATGGTATTTTCCACGAATATTATTAAAATAAAATACGTAATAATTTAACACCAGAAAGTCTTGCCATAAAGATCCCATCTATGATCTGTCCTCATGACTAATTAAACTAAACATGAGATTAAACAATTTATAATCTTATAAATTAGCTTAACCGGTCCTTAAGAAAGAACTGACGTAAATACGCATCGAAATCTTATACGAATTTAGTGTGAAAAATATTCTGATAGAATATTGAAGTGTTAAGTTTCAGGTTTATAATTTTTTATTCTGGCTAAATCTTAATAAGAAAAATTCTAAAAATATCGATTAGCAATAGTTTGTTTATAATTTTTTTTTTCAAAAACCTAAAGAATGATAAAAACCATTTTATAAAATCTTTTTTTTTCGAAAACGCGATGTGATATCGCATCGTTTAATTTACTAAATTCTAAACGATCATTTACTATGAATAGCGCAATTTTTGTTCGAAATGTTGTTCTTTAATTAATTCTGAACAATTATGACACTAGTTCTTTGTAGCGGGAAAAACGTGGCTAATTTACTCCAGGTAGTCATATTCGTGAAAAACAAACCTTTGAAACTAAATTTCTGAATTATGGAATGAAAGATATTCGAAAAATAGCCGTGACCTCTTGGGAAATACGTGGTCGACCGGATTTAGTATTCTCGATGCCAAAATACTGAAATTCGTGATGCAATTCCATGTTAGCACGTGGCTATGTAGATGAGTTTTTTGTTAGCATTGACCAGAACTCATCGGATTCTCATGATATTTTTCAAAACAATTGATGTAATCGTGAAAAGGTATGGTGTGCTAACTTTACTTCTTATGAGTAATATCTGTGTGTTATTATGCGTAATTAATATCAAGAAATCTGACAGATATGCGGAAGTCTTTAATTTTTACAGATAGCTCATTTCTTTTTGGAACTAAGCTAAGAATCAGCTACAATAACAAATTATTTTTCATCTTTTGTATAAATAAACGCGGATGTGTGCTTAATCAAAAAGGTTCAAAGTTCAATTATGGTATCGACATTTTCTAGCAAAAGATATAAATTTATTTTATTGAGATATCTGAAATTGTCCGCATGAAACAATCATGTTTCTTCATTGTAACTCAAATTTCGGAATGAGTTATGGGTCTTTGGGACCATTAGAACGTAAGCGAAATAATAATCTTTTTGGGGAAAGTAATCACTTGAAAATTAAATATGAAAAAGCAATACACTTACTTTTTTTAAAAATTATAATTCTACAGTACATTTTAATAATTTTACTTTATTATTCTAATAATGAAGTGTTGTGATCGACTTGAAAAAAAAAATTAAAGCTGCTTACCTGAAATATTTTTTTTTCACATTTCATGACTAATGCCTCAAAATTCAAAAAACTCCGTCTGTATGTGCGCCGTCTGCCATACGTGTACGCCCAGCGCACATAAACTACCAAGCCAAGTTTATTTTTGGGTGAATTGCTGATGCATGCTTATCTTTGGCGGATACTAATTCTGGGATGTTGATGTTAAGATGTGGCGGGGGAAGAACAAGAACCGAAAACTACTAATTCGAATATCTCAACCATGGTTCTATCTAGAGAGCTGAAAATCAACACACATAGAGGAGTTTTTGGGACAAACTTTTAAAATAATTTAATTTTGTTATACCTTGGAGTTAGGATAGGGGGTGGCTAAAAATTAATTTTTAGCCGAATTTTCATTTCAAATGATAATGTCTATGGAATTACGCATTATAAAAAGTTCATGTTTTAGGACCAATTAAGTGGCACATGGATCCACCATAATCAGCTTACAAAGAGGGCAATACTTGTGAGCGGGAGAGTAACGTGGGGTGCAAAGAAAAACACCTATAAATTAATATCTCAACTATAAATAGCCATATGATTGAACCTTGGAACATATATTAAGCTGTAATTACAAAATATGAGAAAAATATAAAATTTGGGTGCAATAGTAAGGTAGGGAGCAGTTTAAAATTTCAAACCATTACATCTCAGAATGAAATATAGAAATGAAATTGAAATTGAGTTATAAAATTGTAGAGCTATGTGATTTATAACCTTGGTAAATTTTTTAAGCTGAGGCGTGTAAGGGAGGCTCCGGTAAAAGATATAAAAGTTCAAATTTTGCTCGTACATACTACATATGATATACATAATTAAAAAAGTTAAAATCTTGTTCTCGTCATTTTTGGCAAGAATGTAAGGTCAAGTTCGTAAACGGGCCAAACCGCTCCAACCCTTCCACCTCCTCCCATACAAAATGACTCATTTTCAAAAATTTACAATAATAAAATTTTCTTGGAATCCATTACAATTAATGAAATTGTCTTCCATGGCGTAGTGGGCGTGTGCTGCTTCACAGTCAATAGGTCGTGGGTTCGATTTTTTTAAGCACGAAATTTGCAGTTGCCACTGGCAATGAAAAATTATTCAGAAAATAAAATGGGCAAACAGTTCTACTTCTAGAAGGTGCTTTCTGTTCGCTGCTCAGCCCCCATAACATCAGCAAATATTTGTTAGTAGCAGCTACACTCAGAGAAAAAATTATTATATTAACGAAAAACTACAGTAAAATCAATGAAAAATTACATTCCATGCGAGCCTATGCGAACTTTTATTTTTTGTAAGAAATTATTTTCTTTAAAATAATAAAAACTTTTTTAATTCAAATAAAGTATATTTTCATTGAAGTAAAAAATTAAACTACACCACGGAGCAGCATTTTTTTAAAGTGACATGTTTAAAGTGACATGTTTCTTCTTTCACACACAAAAAGGGCGAACTTGCATGATATTTAATGAAATTCTTGTTGTTGAAATAATGTAGTCTACATTGCATTTACAAAACTTATTTTCGTTGCAGTTAAGACTTTTTTCATAAATTGTATGAAATTATTATTCAATTAAAGAAAAATTTGTTTCTTTCTATGAAAAATGCTGTATTGTCAAATTAAAGACGGTTTTTCATTAATTCTAAGTAATTAATTTTTCTGAGTGTAGTACAACTAAATCGCCTACCTTCCCAATCCCATTCCTTCCATCCATGACTGTGTTTGTGAATTGCACATAAAGGCCGAAATTGTCTATAACACAGGCGATGAAAAAAAATAATAAAACAAATCACAAATGTGACCTAAAATTTTTGAAATCCCCCACTACTTCTACCACCTCCCACACAAAGTGCACCTTTTCATGAAATACTATAAACCAATTTTCTTAGTACACATAATACCTATATATCGAGCCAACATTTTGCACTAAATTCTTAATTAGCGTTAGTTTTAGGAATGGAAAAAATTAACCGATTTGCTTCACTCCTTCTATCCCTTCCCATACAATGTGACACAATTTCACAACTTTACAAAAAATCGATTTTCTTTGAAAGTATGAATGTTACTGGTGTGAAATTTCAGAAGTGTTATGTGTTTAATGCTCAAAGTTATTTCTGATAAAATCACTAAAAACCCTCCACTCTTTCTACCATCTCCCATATAAGCTGCACAATTTCATTAAATCTTAAACACTAACGCAACTATTTTATTTATATCTATTTAAAAAAAACTCAAATTTTTCGCCCATTTTTTTTTTTCAATTAAGGGAAATATAGACATATTGAAATATAAATGTATTATAAATTATATTTCCTCTTTTGGGTAAATTAGTAATCCGAACAAGCTTTGGTTCATAACTGTCCTAATTATCGAGCGACTACTGCATATATTATTAGGCTGGATTCTGCTTGTTTTTACATAAAAAAAAATATTTACGCTAAATTTTCAAACAAATGCTCGACGTCTTGACCACCAAGAGTTTAATTTGCAACTTCTAGAGAAAAAGTCTGAGTTCAGCGTGTAGACATATGAACAGATGGTTTTAAGCTTTCAATACGAATTTGTATAATAAAATTTATTCCAAATACTCTCAGATTTCATGTAGCTTATGAAAAATCGAGTGCCAATAGTATTTTCTATAGTGCCACAAATAAAACAAATTAAACAATTAAAATATTTTGTTGGTAACTGTAATATGAATGTGAAAAATTGTCTCCCATTCTAACACCCTTCATAAAAAATATAATATTTTCTTGAAGTCACAAAAATCTCAATCTCATTTCAGTTTTGGATGATTGGGTTTCTCAATAATCGTCGTTCTGTTATGATTTTCTTCTACTACTACAATGGCACTACAGCCCAAATCGGAACTTGGCCTCTTGACATTCAGGTTCCTTAACACTTTTCATTACTTATTGTGGAAGGTTTGTTAGCCCTTCACACAACCCTCTTTTTACGAATTTTTATTTTCGTAAATTGAGGTGACCAAGGTATATCCAAGCAGGCAATGTGCTGGAATTATACATATATTGCGGTGACCGGGATTTAAACTCACGAACTTCGCATTACAAGACCAACACGCTACCCAGTAGCTTTCACCGTAGCTTGTATGATTTTATAATAGATTGAATTCTATATTAGCGACCACAATTGTGTATAATATTTTAATATACGATGTTATATAGAAATGAGAGGTGATAACTGCATTTTTGCTTGTTTTTTCGTCGGGCTGGGAGTGAATTTGCTGATATTTTTGGGGTCGGCGACAGCTTGGGATCGTTTTGTTTTATGTATAGGCAAAGCTTCAGTTGACCTTTATAGCTTTATGGAGCTTTTCGTTTACATACATAAATATTCTAAGATTTATTAGTAAATTTTCGGTGAATAAGTTTGACATGATCCACGAAAATGTGCCATAAGACTCTGAGAATGAAACATTTTGTATAGGGGGAAGAGAGGTAGGAAATTTTTAAATAATAATGTTTTTTTTTACTACAACCAAATCAAAACACAACATTTTAAAAGAAAGCGTCATATACCAAATTTTAGGTGAACAACTTTGATACATTCTAAGAAAATGGTAAAAAAAATCTAAAAACGACACATTTTGTATGGAAGGTGGAACTTATAAGGCACGCTCTGATACTGGCATACGTACATTAGTGTCCAGCCTCTCCTCGATCCTAACCTAACCCTTGGGAGGTGAAAGGAGAGGGAAGAAAATTTAAATAATATTGCTCCATTTTACTGCAATCAAATTAAAACATAACAATTTCTTTGAAAAAAAAAGTTTTCATCAGAGAAATTGTGATATTTTTATGGGAGTTGGTAGAAGGCATGCGAGAATGGAAGTAAAACCAAAACCAGATTATGTCTTCAGGCATACCCAAGGAATTGTGAAAGTTTCATTAGAATCAGTTCAGCCATTTTTGAGTTAAATCCAGACATACAGACACACAGAGAAACATAACAGAATTATGATTGGGCTTAAAGCCCAATCATATGATACTCTAGATGAGATGGAAATAACTTTAATATACCGGAAAATAGGTCATCTCAAATTCTTTCGAATAGTGAATAGAGACTTTTGCATGGGAGGTGGTAGATATAGGGGGGAGGTTTGTATTTTTCGTATATGACACCGAATATGCCATGCAAAATGTTTTTTGCCGAATTTCAAGTTTTTAGTTTTCATTATTTTTATGGAAATTGGTCATAGATTTCCTGAAATTGGGGCACTTGTATGGGAGGTGGCAGAGGAAGTGGAGCGTTTAAGATGATTTTGAAACTGCTTATAATCATCCTTATCACGATGCTTTGATTCAATTTCAAAGTCGATAGCTCTCATATACTTGAAGGAGAAATCTTCTTGAATTTATAATACAGATATTTGTATGTGAGGTGGTAGAAGGAGTGAAGCGGAGCTGATAATTTTTTCTAACACTTATTTCAATTATTAAGAAACAAATTCTGGCAAAATTTTAAATTTGTACTTTTTCTAGTTTGAATGGAAATCGATAAAATACATTTAACAAAAAATGCATTTGTATGGGAGGGGGTAGAAGGAGTGTACGGATCAAAACAAATTTTTTTTTCATTATTAATATTTCTATTTCTATACTTTATACAAAATATCAAGTTAATAGCTTTATTATTTTCGAAGAAAAATAATTTAATTTAAATTTCAAAATTTCGTGAAATTTGTATGGGAGGGGGTGGAAGGAGTGAGGTGAAGTTGATAATTATTTTGAAAATAAATTGCAATTATAGTAGAATTAATTCTGACAAAATTTCGTCTTTTCAGCTTTACTAGTTTCAATGAAAATCGAACATATGTATTTTTCAAAATTGTCCATTTGTATGGGAGGTGGTAGTAGGAGTAAGGGGATCAGGCCAATATTCCGTCATATTAATGACATCTATATCGTGATACTTTGACCTAAATTTCAAGTTGATAGCTTAAATAGTTTCAAAGAAAAATCAATTTCTTAATATTTCGAAATTTCATGAAATTTGTATGGGGTAGAAGGAGTGGGGGGATGTAGCCCATTCACGAACTTAAAGTTACTTTTTTGCTAAAAATAACACACAAAAATTTTTAGCACTATAGCTCAAAGCTTTCGAGAGTTATGCTGTAGACAGACGGACAGACGGACAGACAGACAGACGGACAGATGGACAGATGGACAGACGGTCACTCGGAATCGAGGTTTTTGAGCGACAACAAATATTTCTGTACCCTTGGCGGCTCTGTGCGAGCATTATTTCTTAGCGTTACAAACGGTAAGGCAAACACAATATACTCTCAGATTTCATCTAGAGTATAAAAATCTCAAAAAAGAGTTCTTAGGATTAATAATTGTCTAAATAATGCAAAACATTAACATGTAGCCATTTATAAACAAATAACAGAAAGACACAATAATTATATTTATATACATAAATAAAAGTTGTACAACTACGATAAATATATAGTTTGTATTTTACTTCCCCATTTAATTTAGAGATAATTTATAGTAGCTTGATTCGTACTATAGGTTTTTCGCTACCTCCACAATTCAGTACTTATACATTCCTGATCACGGAATAACTATTAATCACAAATTGATACTTTTCACACCAATTGATTTTACCCCACTGCCGAGCTAGCTCTGAGTATAATAACGAACAAAAAAATTGTATAGTTAAAATTTTATTTACCGGTATCTAATAAGCCCACACATATTTCTTTGAATAAAGTGCTACAGAAATTATGATAGATAGGGTCTTGTCGTCCTCCGATTTATATCTTCAAATCGATAGGCCCGCTTCGATACTTTCATCGTCATTGTTGATTCATTTATGGAAACATACAGGATGACCTTGATGCACTTGAATTATAAATAAAGTAGAAGTTGATGTTCTGGAAACATTTTTTAAAAGAAATATAACCGATCGGGACAATAATTAGTTAAATAAATTTCGAATGTTATTTAGTTAAATACCCGATCGTAATCTAGCAAAAATTAAATGAACAGCTTTTGTATATAAATTTCCGAAAAAGTTTTCTTAATAATTTATGAATGGTTCACGTAAAAAAAAAATAATTTTTCGAAAGATACAAACGAACGAAGTTCTTTCAATTTAATTTATTTTGTTATTTACAGAAGATAAATAAGGAAACGTTGTTATATTTCAATTTCTTTTATATTGCTGTTTATGATGTCTTATTATTTTATAATTAAATTAATTATAATAATTTTATTAAAAATAAAAATAAATAAATCACATAAGCTTGTGTTCGATTTCAGTATTCTCGTTTCGATTCGAATATGTAATCAAGACTAATTTAGGTCGGGCTGTGCAAATTTCAATTTGAACAGTGACCACCAATTATTGCTCCTAATCATAATTTATTTCTTTTCCTCGATTTTACCGATTATATGTATGCTCTTGTATCAAGAAGTAATTGATCTAGTAATACTCTTTTTTTAATTTTCATATTTTTATAAATAAGCAAAAGTTTACCAAAGAAATCAAACCTACCCTTGACAAAAATATTAATTAACTGAGCCTATCATTTTCGAACCATGTCAATAAAGACTGAGCTTCTGTAAAATTTAAGTAAGAAATTAGCATGTAAATTGCATTGTGAAATCGACGTACATATTAAAATATACACAAAATCTTAATTGCTGCCTTATTAAACAGCTCAACGTTTACCTAGAGTATTATCACGCTGTGACTTAGACACCACAGCTCGATCAGAATTACCTTTAGTTGGCATTAAATTGGTTACAACGTCTGTGCAATTGAATCCAACTATTTCGCTATAGAGTATGTAATAAGTTTCGCTTCAATTTAACAGCCTTTAAGAACGTTTCACGATAGGTGGTATTTGCTTTCTATCTTCGCGAATTTAGTAAATTGTCTCGCCTCTTTTTGCACGATCATCATGTCTTCAAGAAGTATCGAATCTCTCCAAATGCTGACTTCGCAGAAAGAACTTGATTCTGAGGCACCATGTCTCGGTAAAATATTCCTGTATGATTCCTATACCTATAGGACGACCCTCCATTTTACTATCCGCAGTTTAGCGTTACATTACCTTCGACTGGGACCATGTACTTGAAATTTATGGATCTCTTTGTTTATCTTAAGAAATGGCTTAGCGATTTATTACGAAGGTTGGCTTACACAACTCAGCGATAAATTGGAGCACCCTCAGAAGTTCAGTGAATATGCTGAATAGGAAGTTACATGCATTCCTTGCAAGTAATTGAAGATTTTATGGATGGAACATTGGCAGTAAATTGCAATAAAAGTGCCTCATAACGAGAATTCTTGCAGAAATATGGAATTTGTGTTTAAAAAAATGGCATGGTAAAAGATGCCGTCGCATAATTTAAGAATTGTTTCCTTGTTCATAGGAACATGTTTGTAGCTTGACGATGTGAGTCCGAAATGATTAATTTATGTTGATGTTTATGCTGTAGAGATTTTCGTCACTTGTCATGATAGTTATTATTGATTAATTGGTTAGGGTTTGAAAGAATTAACCGACCATCAGACAAAAAGTGGTTTTGATTATCTGATGTAGGTTATGGTAGTTCTTATGCCGTACGTATTTCCAATCGGAATACAAAATATATTGCAGGACTTCCTCGCCCTAGATATCAAAATTATAAAATTTCATATTTGGTACAGGATTATTATTGTATGTACACTCAGAAAAATAAGTATAATAGAATTTACAATATGCCTCATTAAATATTTTTCAACAAAATTATCTTAAACTCCACAATTTTTTCGTATTTTTAATAACTGTTTTGGAAGAATTTACGAAAGAGTTTTTAGAATCACTGAAAGCTGCATCATAAAAAAAAAATCATCAATTTTACGAAAGATAAACTCAATTTAATGATTAGTTATCGTACAAAACTCTTTCACTATTTTTATACCATTGGAGTGACTATAAAAATGATCTATGTACATTTAATGAGGTCTACATGGAGATTTCGCGTCGACCTGCTAAAACAAGCAAAGAATATGTGAAATATTTCCTAAAACTTCTTTTCACTAATTTCTAATCAAAAATAGTAAAAATCGGCTGGAAATCCAGTGAAATGTAAACGAAAAGCAGGTGGCTTGCACTAGATATTCAATGAAATCAAATGCAAATCTAGTTATTGTTTTCATTTGATGTCAATCGGTTGCTTTTCTAGTTAATGAAGACAGTTACTAAATAAAGATTGAAAGAATTTCCTGTTAAAAAAAATTGCATTCTAGTTTAGTTTTCAGCTTTAATTTCAGTTTATTGAATCCAAAGAATTGGTATTTTAGTTTCTATTCTGAATGAGATACCATTCTAGTTAAATTTAAAATACATTACTTTTTACTGCGGGACCTATATATTATTAAGCCAGCTTGCTCTACCGGTTAAACTAAGGAGCTACATCGGTTCAGGGACCGGAAATCAATCAGCTCGGCGTAGAAGTATTCTCAGAGAATTTGTCTTTGAATTGTTTGAAGGCATGGGCAATGAAAGAAGAAATGCTCTACGGTCTCATCCACCTCACCGCAGCCTCCGCAACTTTCATTGGCTGTAAAGCGAAGCCTTTGACAGTGTTTTCTAAGAAAACAGTGGTTTGTGACTATACCTACTAGTGTCCGCAGGGAGTTTTTGTCGAATCTTAATATTTTTATTAATTTAATTCTATCAAACCCACCCCATAGCATCTTCGTGGTGTTACATTTGTTGATGTAGATTGACTTAATGATTCTCAAAGCAATGAAATGGGAAAGAACTTAAGAGCATTTCAAATTCTATGGAATGATGAATAACATCTGGAATCAGAAATCGTTATTGCGGACGAATCCAATATACATGATCAGAATTGGATTCAATTTTTACCTCACACATACCATGCTGGGCGATTTGTGGAACATGGAATCTTTCTAATTTTTTCTTTTCTTTCGACCCGGATAAATACTCTGTTTCTGTTCTGTCCTGGAAGCTTCAAACACTTACTTTCCGTCCATTTCCCGGTCAACACTCCGACCCCAGTCGCTCCAATTTTTCGCGAAAGTTTGTATATTATTAAAAATTTTGCCATTAGGAGGCAACTTGTAGAGCTTTCACTTAACTTTCTTCTGAATATAATTGGATTTTCTTTAAGTAACGCTTCCTAGCATTCTTGGGGCAAATTAACTTTTACAAATCGTTCGAAAGAGTAAGGCACCTCGTTTTGAACAAGAAACCATGCAATTCGTATGGTGTTGGAAGGGGTTGTTACTTCTCTGAATGATTTTAATACTGGAGTTCCTCAAGGATCAGTTCTTTCTCCGATTCTTTTTAAATTTTCACCGAATTCACATTTCAGTTGATGTCAGCACTATAGATTTGTCCTTTTGCTTTGAAAAGATTTCTTTTATAGTCCGAGTGCTGATATTAAATCTTCTTCCTCAATGGCACTACAGCGCAAATCGAGTTTTGGCCTCTTGACCTTCAGGTTCCTTAACATTTTATTTGTTACTGTGAGAGGCTTGTAAGCCCTTTGCACCAGTGGCGACTCGTGATTTTTCCGATAGGTGAGGCGCTCAGAAAATCTTGGGGAGGGGGGGGGGCTCTGGGTTTTACCATTAATATAATAATATTTCATCAAATCAGAGGATGTGTCATTTGAAGCAAAAATTTTATTGAAATAATTGCAGATAAATGCTCTTGTAATATAAATGGCACCGATAGAACAGTTGATTTTCTAAAGTAGCTTTACAGTCTGATCTATCAATCAATCAAATTTCATTTAATTCCGGTAATTTCACCATTTTGAATGCTAGATTTAGCATTAACATTTTATATTTATTGCGTTGATACACAATGATTTTTTAATATATGAAACCGCTAGCCTTATAAAAAAAAATAAGGAAAATAATTAATTTAATTATAATCTCTTCATAATATTTTTTATTAGTTTATCAAGTTCACAAAATTAAACGCGGCCACTATTTAGTCTTGCCTCAGCGAGCCCCATACTACTCTACAACTAAAAATGACAAGTACCAACAATACAATGGTTAATCAGCCAGGAAAGCTGAGAAAGCTCTGGTAGCTGTGGAAGTTGGCTGGTAGCCGATGAGCTTTACACCTTAGTTCTTATGCTTTTTAACATGTCGATATAGGATCAAGCCATACAAGTCGGCACGGCAGCAATGCACTGAACGAGCTGTGGTTGAACATGCTTTTTAGGCACCTCATTTCTTAAGTTGGGGAAATCGATCGTTTGCAGACTCGCAGACCGTTGCAAGTGAACTGAAGACGAGAGACGTTGAACGCCGATTATACATGTGTGAAATGCTGTTTGCCAGGCATAAGAGAAAGGGTTTTTCTTGCATCATATAGTATTCTACTTCTTCTACAATGGCGCTACAGCCCAAATCGGGCCTTGGCCTCCTGACCTTCAGGTTCCTTAACATTTATTTTATTATTTATTGTGGAAGGGTTGTTAGACCTTCGCACAACCCTCTATCTACGAATTTTTCATTTTTGTAGATTGAGGTGACCAAGGTATACCCAAGCAGGCAGTGTGCTGGAATAATGCGTCGACCGGGATTTGAACTCGCGACCTTCGCATTGTAGACCAACTCGCACTAGGCTACACCCTAGCATCATATAGTCACTGGTGATGCAAAATGGATCCACTACGATAACCCAAAGAAGAGAAAATAATGGTGACGACCTGGCTATACTTCAACATCGATAGCCAAACCGAATATTCATGGAAAAAAACTCATGCTGTGTAATTAGTGGGATCAGTTGGGTGTCATGTATTATGAGTTGCTCAAACCGGGCGAAACCATTACTGGAGCTCTCTACCGAACACAATTAATGAGATTCAGCCGAGCACTCACTACTCCAGACACAACAACAATTTTCTCCTACATGACGATGCTCGTCCGCATGTTGCAGCACCGGTGAAAACCTATTTGGAAACACTTAATTGGGCAGTCCTACTCCACCCGCCGTATTCGCCAGACATTGCTCCTTCCGATTATCACTTGTTTCGCTCGATGGCACATGGCCTGTCTAAGCAGCGTCTTACATCATATGAAGATACTAAAAATTGGATCGATTCGTGGATAGCCACAAAAGATGAAAAGTTCTTCCGACGTGGTATTCGAATGCTGCCAGAAAGATGGGAAAAAGTAGTGGCAATTGATGGACAATACTTTGAATAATAGATAATGTACCGTTCTTTCACAATACGTTCCTAATATTTGATAGGAAATGGCGGAATCTTATTTGTACTCCTAATAGCATTGAAAATTTTAAGCGTAAAAGAGAATTTTGAAAACAACGGTTGAGTAAAATTTCGAATGTCCAATCGTCAGCCTGCCAAAAGTGACTGGCATATTTTTCAGTTCAACTGGCTGCTACTGGCAAATATTTACAGATACTATGGGGTACTGAGTTATAGAAACTAAACAGAAACCATCTTTTGAGTAAAGAGAACTTTTAGAAGTGGAACTGTTTCAATTTTACATCGTTAGCCCATTTTATTTCAAATAATTTTTCATTGCAAGTAGCAGCTGCAAAATTCGTACTTAAATAAATGTCAATGGCTGGAGTGGAAATTCAACCCACGATCTATTGGCCATGAAGTAAACACGCAGTCACTACTTCACGGATGCCTCTGATATGGTATTCACATCAGTATCCTTTGTTCAAATTTTCATTCCAATAGCTAATAGCATTGGTACAAATGAAGAAAAACAAATTTTTTTTAACTTCGAAATTGTAGTAAATATGCTACCTTTCATGAGCCTAGAGATACTTTTTTGCTCAAAATTACATGGAGGATTTCCAGCTAGATAACACTGAAGAATTAGTATGTGGTTGTACATACGTTATTTGAACTTGAGATTTTCAAGCGAAAATTACCCTTGCGATCTTCTTTATTTATTCTATGGCAATCAGCAATTTAACTTCTCGATCATACAAGAGATAACTTTAAAATCGATATATATGTATAATATATGAAATCATAAAATTGAAGGCATTGTGAACAATTTAACCTAAAAAAAAAATCACTTCTTTTCCTAAATAGTACTTTCCTGACTTCGTATTCGAACTAAATAGAACATTCTTCTTGATTTCTTTACAGATTCAATCCGAATTTAAATTGCATAACACGTTTAGAGATATTTGAACTTCAAAGAAATTTATTCATCGAGAAGCATGTATGAAAACTTAATTTATTTCATTTATAAAACCGTTCAGCTAAGAACAATTGAAGGTTATTCGATAAGATTGGTATTTTATTTTTGGAAATTATACGCTTCAGTGAGATACTCGGGTGTCGAAAATAATCAACATCCCGTTTAGATTAGCCCGAAATTTGTTTATCTGATGGAATTACGTATTATGAATATTTGACATTTCTGACTGCAAAAGTGAGATATAATTGCATGCATTGTTAGAATTTAATAAATTAAATTTATCTTAAATCCTTTCTTGAAGTAAATCTTTTAAATGATTCATGGTGTTTCTTTAACTTGGAGTCTGATATGCAAAGTAGTCGAATCGTAAGATTCCAGATTGGCCATAGAAGAAAACTATAATTTTCGTTTCGGATATTTTATCTCCCTGTACAAATACCATTGCAAAACTATATAGACGTTAAACATACACGCAAAGAAGAAGACGATCATCGGGCTGAATAGTCCCACTGAAAAATTGTTCTCATCTATGCAAGGCTCCGCCGCAGGTATCGAAGATGCCTAAGCAAAATCAAATCAACCTTATACGCGGCTATATAAATGCTAACGTCTTAAATTCTTAAACGTTACTACATCTTAGGAAGTGACAGAGTGTAAATCGTTTTGACAACGAGCTTCAAATAATTTGAAATTTTTTCCCCCCGTTTTTAGTTCGGGACAATATTTAAGGCGTGAAAAAATCGCGTTACTCGCTTAAGTCTTTCGTTGTTTTTTTGAGGAGATAACACGCGAAAATGAAGTTGTTGGCGATATCGGCGTTTTTGATGGTAAAGTTCTGCTGTTATTTTTTTTTCTCAAAGTGATACGTTTCTATTAAGTTTTCTATTTATGTCCAACGATAAGTTACGTGTTAAGTTACTTGTCGTATTACTACCGCAAAAATTGAGTACCAAGTTGAAGGACTATTTGTTTAGTGATTAGTGTGCTACGTTGTGCTGCTCGGTTGTGCAATGTCTTTAGGATTTTGACATTAAATCATATTTATTATCGTTATTATTAAGTAAAGATGTGAAATGAGCTTTATCGTATATGGAAATTTTTTATCGACTTGCTTTTAACCGCAATTGTCTTCTGTAATTGGTAGTTAGTTTGGTTTGGCTGTATAGTGGTGTGTTAAGAAAACTTGATAGTTATGGGTGATGTTAAAGCTTAGTTTTTAGAAATAGGTAATAAGCACTGTTTAGAAGATATGATTAATGACGAGTTGTTAGTTCCGGGATGATTAGAATTCCGGTATTTTCAATTAAATTTTAATTGCCCGGATTTGAGGTTTGTTTTGTTCGATTTTAATAGTAATTCCTTAATATCTTTATAATTTGTGTAAATATTAGATATATACTAATAACACATAATTAAAGTTGAACTTAGGAGTTTCCATAAATTATAAATTCTTCAATTTATTTTATTACTTATTTGAAATTGCTATTTGCCTAAACACATAAAGGAATACAAAACTGTTATAGTTTTTCAGTGAATATAAATCTACCTACATGGTGCCTCTAAAACATCTCGAATTTTAATTATGTAAATATGGTTGTGAAATGGCGTATACAAATAAACAGTTAACGTTTATTGGAAATATATAGATGTAAGAAAAAATCGTAAATTATAAGTTCTATGACATCTAGACGGAGTAAGTTGAATGACAGAGGAACTTTTTTTTTAAAAAAAAATAACGCAAAATATACGATACCAGATCGAACACTCCTTAAAATCGGGTTCTGAATATGTGATATGTTAAGGTAGATATAGAAGATATCGCACATGCCTACTCATATACCTGGGCTAGTAATAAGGTATTCTAGAGCAACATTTTCATCCGGATATTCGGCACAATTGATGGTATTAAATTAAACATCTAAGTAAATTCAATCGAAGTGGTAATAGTTTGAATGAGTAACAGAATTTTTGAAGGTTTTTTTAATCTTTCAGTTCATTATATTTTGTTTTATAATGCTAAGTATAGTAAAATAATTTTGTTAAATTTAGTTCAAATAATTCTAAATTTATTTTTTCGGGTAATACTACTTTCCACTTAGTTACAACCGAATCATTGTTTGTTTGTTGAGATAGTGTTGCTGATTTTGTATTTGTTATTAATTAATTTTGTATTTGATATTAATTAATTCAATTGAATATGGAACATTTTAAATCTAAAATTAAAAAAAACTAGTCCGATAATTGTTGGTTCCCAATTGGGTCTTGACCTCCTGATCTTCAGGTTCCGAAATAGTGCTTTTTGGTGAAAGAGTTCTTTGTTGGAGTTTACATCGAATACGAACAAATGATCTTACAGAACAAACTTTACTGCATACTTCTGGAAAATTATTTTCTTACTTCAAAGATAGTCAATACATATAGCAATATGACAATATGACTGATACAAACAATGGCTTTAGGCAGTTTTTTTTTAGTTTGCATTATAAGGCATATGCAATGAAACATTCAGATTCCCGGAACGACTGAAATTTCGAAAATTGAATGTCATTGCAAAAATAATAGGAATTATAAACCAAAATTTTAAATTTGTGCTTTCGGTTACTCGTAAGCGTTCTTGCATTAAACACAAAGATCTTATAAAGGATTTACCATTAAGATCGCCTATTTTGAAATTAAAAAAAAAAACGCAGTGTTTATTTGAAAAGCTTCCATGTTTTTATTTTCATAAAGAGTGTATACACTAGAGGTTATACATGGAAAAAAAAATCTCCGAAAAACGCTGCCGTGTTAAATTACAAAGCCTTGGAAACAATTGCTCGAAACTAGCCGAAAGCTCACA
Organism: Chorisops tibialis; assembly: GCA_963669355.1. Taxonomy (NCBI): domain Eukaryota; kingdom Metazoa; phylum Arthropoda; class Insecta; order Diptera; family Stratiomyidae; genus Chorisops; species Chorisops tibialis. The sequence continues at coordinate 297,335,822 of OY770263.1, forward strand.
TTTACATTTAAAAAATATAAAATTCAACAAAAAACCCAAAGGATGAAGAAGACAGGTAAAAAAAGAGCTTTAAACGCTAAAACCTAGACTTCGCCTCCTGACCTCCACGTTTCTTAACATTTTGATTTGTTATTGTGAAAAGGTTGTTAGCTTTTTGCACAACCCTCCTTCTACGAATTTTCATATTCCCAAAATGAGGTGACCGAGATATACCTACTAGGCCGTGTGGTAGAATTATTGGGCCTTGGTCTCCTGACCTCCAGGTTCCTTAACATTTTCATTACTTATTGTGGAACGGTTGTCAGCCCTTCGAACAACACTTTACATATGATTTTTTTTTTCATTTTCGTGAATTGACGTAACCAAGGTTGCTGAAATTATACGTCGGCAGGGATTTGAATTCACGACTTTCGCATTGTAGACCAACATGCTACCTACTAGGCTACATCCTAGTCAAAAAATGTACGATGGTAAAACTCGATTACAACATCTTTTAGGGACAAAATTTGGGACAATATAATGGTCACGATTTTTAGTGCTATAATTTTCGATATGATGGTCGAAATTATTTTAGAGGAAATTTAGCGATCATTTTAAGCCAAGGGCTTATAACCTGTGATACTATGTATAATATTAAGTGGTACGAAAAAACGAAACAGTGCTTCGGATACGAATGAATTCCACGATAACAACCTTTGGCAATATAAAACGAACTAGTCCTGGCGACTCCTTAAGGCCAGGAAAAGAACTGTTTCAATCCAATGGCTCTATAGCGGATCTGAAGAGGAAATCGTAAATTTTCATCTGCTACAAAATTTTGTCTCAACAAGGGAATGATACACGCAAGAGAGAGAACTCATAACCAAAGTGTGACAAGTATTTGATTTTCAATACATGGTAAAATTATCGAAAATATTGTTCGTAAGACAATTGATTGATTGGAACGGGAAAACAAATGTACAAAAATGTGACAAAAGAATGAATTATCAACAAAATTGGTGACAAAATTGCTGTGAAATGGTTAGTTTATGACACTGAATAGGTGAAATTTTCAAGTTCAATTACAACCTTTTCCAAATATCTATCGAAATGTTTCTTCGCAAATATTACTGGTTTTAGTATTTAAAAAAAAAAATATATATATAAAAATTAATTATGACAACTCTTGATTTCGAACCTATTCGTTACCCTTTTTAACCTTCTTGTAGTCGACGAAGGGCTAGCAACTTTTCGCATTCGATTCCTCAAATAGTTCTAACCAGAAAAATTCCTCAAGTCTGGATAAAAATTTGCCTTCTTGTTCAAAGTACGATATTATTTACACATTTTTTTGTTCAAACTTTTTAATTTGGAATATCTATCATCCATTAAAATTTATTTCTCATAACATTAAAATTAAAATATAGCAATCGCAGCATACAATTTTGCCACATCATTATTTAATACTTAATTTCACCTCAAATTGACAAATCGGGGTGTGGTGCTCTTTAAACTAATGACCTTATCAAATTACATATCTACTTAATTAAGTAGTAACTGCTAATATTTGTTGAAGACAAAAAATCAAATCCCTGCAGTAATATCATCAAGTTGTCAACCTAAATCAATTTTCCCAAACCAATGATCTTCAGAAGCTTCGTATAATGACTGCCCGCGTATTACTAAAAGATATAGTTTAATCTGAAACTACTGCAAGGTCGTCGGTACTGTAATGCTCATTAAAGATTCATCATTCATTTCATTGAATTCTTCATCCACGCATGAGACGTACCTTGACTGAGCGTACGACAAGTCATCAAGTTTACCTCCCAAAATGTTGCTTCGTCATCGTGCTAAAAGTTAAAAACAAACAAAAACACGAAACCGGAAAAAAAATATTGAATACCACAAAAATGTGTCACGTATCTAATGTGCTGAAAATTGAAATCGATCAAAATTGATAGTGAATTATTCACGATCGTTAATCGCTTCTAGAATGATCCTCATCATCTACCATGTAATTTCCGTCGAGGATCCTGACAGATTTATGAGATTCGTCCGCCACCGGTATAATGGAGCGTAGAAAGACATTGAGTGACGTGCCAATAGCAGCAATGTCTTTAGTTACGATCCTATTCTAAGGCGCATGCCAAATTGAAGACTCGGTAAAATGTCAAGGCAAAAGAAGTCGAAGAACTTGTAAGTGAATACATTTATAAACTCTTCTCCACATACGAATAAATCTGCAGCTATTTTTTGTTTGCAACTTTGTTTTTCATCATCTGTTCTTCCCAAACGTTTATTAGAATTAGCATAAAGAAGCCTTGAAGATCTTAGCGAAAATCGTAATATTTACTTTTCTTATTTAACTAACAATTAGAGCAAACATGGGTGGAAGCTGACAAGAATATTTCAAGATAAAATCAAGATCTTACAGCTGCGATTTAAAAATTCGATTGAAATAAAATGAAATTATGTACTTATTTCCTCAGCAGTTTCGGAGTATTTTAAGTTTAGATTTTATCATCCGTTTTTGCCGTTTATTGAAACCTAATTAAATAGAATATTACCATCTTGATAAGGTGAGAAAACACAAGCCGAAATGTGTATGACTTGTAAGGTAGTTTCCAATTAATTACAAGATGCAAAACCAGTTTTCTGATATTCGGAAAAATGATATTGAACAGATGGTGTAATTATTTTGTGTCTGGTATTCTTACACCTTGTTCTGTTTGGAAGTTATTGCTGCGGTTGTATGCCGAAGAAAATTGCCTGGAATTAAGAATGTAAACTACATACATGTAGGCGTTTATCAAGCTTAAACCAATTTAATCCGTAGCACCATCTCTAGTTCGTTTAACACTTATAAATTTCATTACAACTCTCAACTTATATTTCAGAAAAACATTAAAACTAACGATTGTTTTTTTTTAATTTTCAGGTTGTACCATCAATTCTTGGCGAGGATGTCTTTCTGAATAATATCACGCCTGAAGAGGCACAAAAACTCATCACAAAGCAAGACTTGGGTCTCAAGTATGCCCCGAAGTTGGGTGAAAATCCACTTCCAGCATCGCGTAGTGCTAATGGAGATTTCATCTATCAAGGCCGTAAGATTGCGAATCCCGGCGACTATGTCGAGGATCACTTCTTGGCCAATCAATTCCACGGCCAAGATGGCCTTGGACGAGCCCTGTTCGGATACTCCGATTGGAATCAAGGTCGCGTCGAAGCCATCAATGGAAACGGAGATGTTCGCGGATCTTACAAATACGTCGATCCAAATGGCAATGATTTCGTAGTAAACTACTGGTCCGACAGTTTGGGATTCCACCACGAAGACAACCGTCCAAAGGTCGTTCTCGAACCGGTCACCAACACACCCGAAGTTCAGCGCGCACGTGACGAACATTTCCGTCAATGGCATGAGGCTGCCGAAAAGGCCAGAGCCAGTCCGGATCCAAACAGCGATATCTACAACCGTAATGCCAACCGTTGGGACGAGGATCAGGATCGAATTGATCAGGCTCTCGAAATCACCGGCGGAGTCTCGAACCAACATCAATCGCTCACCAGATACCCGAACCTTTCGAACAACAAACATGTTGTACCCGACCGTGACTACACTGCCTCCTCGTCTCAAGATTCGGTCACCATCGACCGCGATGATCCTCGCAAGTACAACCGCAAAATTGATGATGCTGAGCCAACCGGTCCACCACACGGATTCTTCTACAGCTTCGATTACCCAGTTCAATTGCTCCGCAACGTAAAGGAATCTCAACCCGGATCCGAGTACAGAAGTAACGTTGACACCACCTACAATACGCAACAGTACAACGTAAACGATCACACCAGCTACAAGAGGAGCAATGCCGAAATTGAAGCTGCCACCGTTGCATTGAAGGCTGCTTTGGGACCTTCACTCCGAGTCGATGCCGTCCATGATGCCCAAGTTCACCCCAAACAGAGGGCTGCCTTCGATGCCGCTACGGTTGAAGCATCATAAATTCTAAGTTTCGATGGTGCTAAGAAATAGTGATAAGATTTTTGTGACTTTTGCGGGGATGCCAAAGGAGAAGGGATGGATGTTATCTATTTTGTTTGGCATTCTTTTTTGCACTTATACTCTAGGATTTTAAATTATAACACGAAAAACGATAAATAAAAAATAAATATAAAAATGAAAGAAATGTATTAAAGCTTAAACTAATAGCGAAGGTTTAGCCGAATGGTTATTATTACAATAAGAGAAAAGTTTATATCTTCCGACAACATTGGTCTAGCAACATGAAATGTTTGTGTCGAAAGTTTGTGGAAACGCAATACACTATACAATGGTGCAAATTTCTACTCAATATAATTCTAATTTTAAGATTTGGCCAAGTAAAACAAAAACGCACTGCATGCACTTTTAAGCCGGGATTATATTAATATTTTATGTAGTATGAGCAATAACCGTTATGCGCTATAAAGTTCAAAACAAAACAAAATTAAATTCGAGATTTTGTTTGATTATACAATCAATCAAATTCCTGTTAAGACCCCCTATAGGGGCATAGGACAGAAACAACTCTCTTCCACAAGGCGCGGTCCTGAGCATCGGCTTTAAGCTGTTGCCAGGACTTGTTTATTCCTCTGGCCTCCTGCTCAACTGCTCGCTTCCATGTGTTACATGGTCGACCAACCCGACGTCTTCCTTGAGGGTTATAATCCAGAGCCTGTTTTGCGATGTTTTGCTCTGGTTTCCTCAAAGTATGACCGATCCACTGCCACTTTCGCCGTTGAATCTCAATACCTATTTTAGTCTGGCGAGTTGTACTCCAAAGTTCGTCGTTGGAGATTACTTCTGGCCAGAATATTCCTAAAATGCGCCGGAGGCATTGGTTTACGAAAGTCTGTAGTTTCTTGGTAAGTCGAACGGTCACTTTCCACGTAGTACAACCATATAACAACACGGATTTGACGCATGCGTCAAACACTCGCAGCTTCGTGCGAAGGGAGATCTCTCTTAACCTCCAGAAAGGGGAAAGGATACCGAAGGCCTGACGGGCTTTATTTAGCCGAGCCTCAACATCCTTTTCGGCTCCGCCGTCCATGCTGACAATGCTTCCGAGATAGCAAAAATCTTGCACCTCTTCCACATCCTGTCCATTAAGAACAATCGGTGTGCTTGCGTTCGAACCCATGTGCATGTACTTGGTTTTACGCACATTTATTTTCAGTCCCGCCTCTTTGCATTTAGAATGCAACGAGCAAACATTTGACTCTAAGTCCGAACGGGTATGTGCAAGCAAACACACGTCATCAGCATAATCAAGGTGACTTAAGATGTTAAATAGTCTCCATTGAAGACCTTTACCTTCCCCACCTTCCAGTGCAGCTTTTAAGATGTCATTTATTACCACCAGAAACAGGGCTGGTGATAATATGCAGCCTTGTCTGACACCCGTTCGCACAGGAAAGCTCTCGGACAGCTCTCCTCTATGCAAGACACGACACCTTGCATCTTCGTAGGATTCTTTAATCATAGCTATGACCTTATCTGGAATACCTCTCCTACGCAAAGCATTCCATATGTAATCTCGCTTAACGCTGTCGAAAGCCTTCTCGAAGTCCACAAACATGAGATGTAGTGGCGAACCCATTTCGGCTGACTGCTCTAACATTATCCGTAGGGTATTTGTGTGGTCGGTACAAGACGACCCTTTACGGAATCCAGCCTGATAAACTTCGAGAGTGCTCTCGACGACATCACTAATCCTATTGAGAATTACCTTAGCCATAATTTTTGATACGGCAGTAAGTAGACATATACCACGCCAATTGCCACAATCCCGAAGGTCGCCCTTCTTCGGAATTTTCACAATGACGCCCTCCTTCCATTCAGTCGGATATCTTCCATCATTCCACACCTTAGTGAAGAGTGGGAGGAGTATATCGGCTGTTATTTCCGGGTCCGCTTTGAGGAGTTCGGTTGGTAGTCCGTCTATACCTGGAGCTTTCCTTCCCGCCATTGACCGAATGGCGGAAACTATCTCTTCCTTATCTGGGGGATCGTCCTTAATAGAGGATTGTTGCGGTTGGATGTTTGGAAGTTGTTCTGTTTCCGGAATATCTTCATCTGACAAGATGTTTAAAATATCAGAGAAGTATTCCTTCCATCGTCGCAACTGGTGTTCACTCATATTAAGGAGAGTTCCGTTGACATCTCTCACCAGGTGGTTGGCGGTGAAATTCCTGTTCGTCAACTGTTTCATGATTTTAAATAGTGAACCCATATCCCCAAGGTAAGCCGCAGATTCTGCCTTGTTTGCCAGATCTTCAATGGCCTTTCTCTTGTCGCGTCTAACAGCCTTTTTAAGCTGTATATGAGCATCGCGGTATTTCTGCCTCAAGTCGGGCGTTCGTTGGTTGACATCGGGTTGAGAGATGATTGCCAATTTGGCTTTTTTCCGATTGCCAACCTTGTCCCATGTGTCTTGTGACATCCAGGGTTTCTCACCGCTTTGCACATATCCCACAGATTCTTCAGCACTAGTTAGAAAAGTGTTTCTGGTTGCCTCCCAATTGGCGTCCAGTGTGCGCATTTCATGTTCACCCAATGTGGATGACTTTTCGCGTAGAATGGTGGTGTATTCGCGTTTTTTGTTGGGATCTCTGAGTTTATCCACATTAAGCTTGCGCTTCATTTGAAGAATTTGTGGTCGTCGGATAGCTGCTGTACACAATCTCAAGCAGGCAACCATCAAGTGGTGATCGCTCCCCACGTCAGCTCCACGTTTCGCTCGCACATCGAGGAGACATCTTCTCCATCGGCGACTAATAGCCAAATGGTCGATCTGGTTCTGAGTAACACCATCAGGGGAAACCCAAGATGTTTTATGATGACTCTTGTGTGGAAAAAGGGTCCCTCCGATGACCATTTGCCGAGTACTACAGAACTCCACAAATAATTCGCCGTTTTCGGGTCTCTTAATCCAAGGTCGTGAAGCGTCGACCCAAGGGTCACCATGCCTCCCCATGATGTGTTCTAGTCCAGTGTTGTCTGATCCAACCTGGGCATTCATATCTCCCGAGATGATAATAATATCACCTCTTGGAACACGTTCGAAGGTGGCACTCAGTTGGCTATAAAACTCCTCTTTGTCACCAGATGTTGCGGTATTAGTTGGTGCGTAGCACTGCAGAATTGTGACGTTTCTGACACTGGTCCTGAGCCTGACGTCGATAATCCTATCCGAGATTGGTTCCCAGCTAATGAGACTGTTTCTCGCTCTCGGCGTAAGGACGAACGCCACGCCATTTCTGGCTTCACTTTCAGGGCCAATGTACAGAATAGTGTTTCCGCTAGGGGTTCGTTCTTCTCCTGATCCTGTCCACCTGACCTCGCTCAAGCCCAAGATTTGGATGTTATAGTGCTCCATTTCACGGTCAATCACTGATTGGCGGTGCAAGGACCGAGTAACCCCAGCTCTTCCCCCGTCATTCAATGTTCGAACATTCCAGAAGCCAATCATAGTCCGTTTTCGAATGCCAAAAGTCGTTACCGTAGGATCAGTCCGTATCCGAGGCGATGTATCCGTTTCTCGTATCATTTAGGTCTTAAGATCACGGGTGATAAGCCCATGATCCAGTGAGTGTCCATTTGCCATTTTTAGGGCAAGCAGGACTGGCTGTGGGTGAATTCTACAGCCCCCATCCCAGAGGGGGATAGTTAGCTCAGGTCCGTGGAGTCGCTAACTCCAAAGATAGTTGCAGGAATTGGTAAAACCTCATACTACAACTACCCCCTTGCGGGGACAGTATACTTATAATTATCGTTTTCGAGACTTCAGAAAAGTTCAAGACAATTTCTCGGGACATTTGAATGAACGAGTTGTTGTATCGTATTACCAGGCCATGGTTTAATTCTTGGTCATTAGGAGAATTTTGCACATGACACTTAAATTTATAATTTCTTTGCAAATAAATATCTCTAATTTAACTCTTAACTGCATCCTTTTTTTGTTTGGATTAGGTAAATATTTTTGCATGTATCCATCTCCATCTGGAAAAAAAAAATTAAAAAATCAATTCAAAGTGAAATTACATTAAAATGTACATATACATATATAAGGCCCGTTGCATAGCTAAAACACCACGCAGTTAAAAGATAAATATCTAATGGAAGAAAAAATTTCTGTCAACAATTCAGACGCAACTTTATTATTCTTGGGACAAGTTGACGATACGTAGGATGTAGAAAGTCAATATCGGAGTTGGGTCGCTTGAGAAGAGTAAGTGAAAGGGGGTTATAGGGCATGGATATTGTCGATTATTTAACACTACCACTGCGATTACGACCAATAGCTCCAGTACATCTGGGTTGTATGGGGGCGATGGAAGGGGTGGATGGATATTAATAATTATTTAATTGATCGCTGCATAGAATGTTAGTTTCATAGACTAAGTAAATTCTATGAAATTCGTAGTATTTTATGTTCTTGAAACCTTACATTTGTATGGGAGGGAGTAGAAGAGTTGAGTGAGTCGTAAAATTCGTGATGCAGTATTATTTCGTTTGCCTTAGAAGGTGTTCGTACAAAATTTCAAGTTCGTAGCTTTTAATTTGTAGTTAATTTAATGGAATTGGTCGAAATTTTTTTTTTGTGTGGGATGAGGTAGATGGTAATGGGGGATTTCAAAAGTGATGCAACTTTCTTTATAAGATTTTTGACAGCGTTCTTACAAAATTTCAAGTTGATAGCTTCTAATGGTTTGGTGATAAGTGGTTTCTTAAAAATCTTCGAAAATAAATTTTCTCTCAGAGGGGTAAAACTTTTGAAGTTATTCGACCAGTTAATATTTTATACTTTTGTAAATTTCGCAAATTTTCAAGTTTCTAGCTGAAAATTTAAATCAAAAATTTTGAGTTTTTGTATTTTTTTTTCAACACTCATGAAACACTTTGTTTCAGGTTAGGGCCACCCTTCAGTGCGTGAGAGTTCTTTTTCAAATTATTATTTTTTCTTTATGTATTGTAAATGAAATGGATGTATGCACCTGAACTTTGTATCTTTTATCAGAGCTATAAAAAGATTACTAAAAGTGTTCGACATTTAGGATTATGAGCTTATCAACCGTGATCTTAAAATCTAACTGATGGGCTCCTGGAAACATTGTCTCACGGTAGAAGGGCTGGGGTCACTCGGTCCATAAACTGCCAAGCACTGATCGACAGTGAAATCGAGCATAATAACATCCAAATCTTAGGCTTGAGCAAAATCAAATGGATCAGCAGAAAAATGTACGTTGCGCGTAAGCGGTGAGAAACATTCGATGTCGTAAGACATATGGGACAAGATTGGCGTTCGAAAAAAAATGCTCACAGCTTTGAGCGAAGGGAGATCTCTCTTAACCCGCAGAAAGGACAAAGAACATCGAAGGCCTCACGGGCTTTATTTATACGAGCCTTAATATCCTGTTCTGCGGCGCCGTTCATGCTGACAGTGCTTCCGAGGTAAAAAAAATTTTGCACCTCTTCCACATCTTGTCCGATTCGAACAATCGGTGTGCTTGTGTCTAAACTCATGATTTCTTATTTTTAGATTCTACTACTTCAACAATGGCACTACAGCACAAATCGGGCCTTCGTCTCCTGAACTTCAGGTTCCTTAACATTTTATTTGTAATTGTAAAGTAGTTGTTAGCCCTCCGCACAACCCTCTCTCTACGAATTTTAATTTTCGTACATTGAGGTAAATAAGGCAGGCAGTGTGCTGCAATTATGCGTCAACCGGGGTTTTGAACTCACGACCTTGGCATTGTAGACCAACATGCTACCCACTAGGCTATACCCTAGCTCTTATTTTTAGATTATACATTCCATATATTAATAAATACATTCTCCTAAATTACGTGAATTTGTAAAAAAAAGTGTTTTGATCGATATACTCCTTCTACCCCCTTCTATACAAATGCATAATTTTGGAAATTGTATTTTATCGATTTCCTTTAAACTGAGAAAAGTAATTTTACCAGAATTTGTTGCTTAATAATTACATTAAATTCCAGAAAAAATATCAACTTCGCTTCACTACTTTGACAATAAACGGATGTTCTCAGGTATGAATGCTATTGATCTGAAATTTGGAATACATTATTTTACTTTATTATTTTAATAATAAAGTATTGTGATCGACTTGGGAAAAAAAAAAAATTTGCTACCCTGAAATTTTTTTTTTTCGCGTTTCATGACTAAAATAGCCTAAAAAAGCAAAAAAAAAAATCCGTCTGTCTGTACGCCGTCCGCCGTACGCCGTACGCCGTACGCCGACGTGTACGCTCAGCGCACATTAACTCCCAAACCCTTCAAGATAGAAAGTTCATTTTTGGAAAGATTGTAGGTAATTGCGGATCTCAGGCGGATACCAATTTTGGGGGGTGTACGAGTTCAGGGGGAGGCAGGGGGAGCGCTTAAACCGAAAAATACGAATTCAAATATCTCAACCATGGTTACAGCTAGGAAGCTAAAAATCAACATACATATGCAAGAGTTTGTGGGACAACTTTTAAAAATAACTTAATTTTTTTATCCATTGGCGTGCGAAAAGGGGGGGCTAAGAACCAATTGTCGGCCGAATTTTTTTTTCAAATGATTATATCTTCGAAATTACTTCCCATAAAAAATTGATATTTTGAGACCATCAAGATAGTATACAGATCTATTAGAAGCAGTTTAGATAGAAGCTAATTAGTGAAAGGGGGAGGGTCAGGGGGGGTGCAAAGAAAAACACTTAAAAATTAATATCTCAACTATCTCTTATGCTATGTAATTGAAACTTAAAATGTATACTAAGCTTTACTAGCGACATATGAAAAAAATATAATATGTGGACATTAGAGTAGTGGGGGGGAATGGGGAGCATTTCAAAAATGGCGCACTTTCCAAAACTACAAATCATCAAATCTCAAAATTGAGTACAGATATCAAATCAAAAATTTGTCAGATTGTAGAGCTATATAATCTTTAATTTTGGTAAAAAATTTGAGTTGGGGGTATAAGGGGAGGGAGGTGGAAAGCGAAAATGTTGTAAATTTTGAGTGATTTTTTTATGGCTCTGGTAAAAGGTACAAAGTTTAAATTTTGCACGTCGACACATCTATTTGATATAGATAGAAAAAAAATAGTAATTTGTTCCAAAATTATTATGCTCCGAAGTGGGGGTCTAACGTGCACAAGATGTTTCATGTGGAATGAAAAAAACACATAAACTGAAAATTTTTGAATGAAATTTTTAGGTAGACACTTGAAAATTTGGGAAATGCATTTAAAAAAAATCCCTAAAAGTTTGAAATATTAACTGGTCGAATATTTTTAAAACTTCTACTCCCTCCCATACAAAATTATTTTTTCGACCAATTTTAAGAAATCAATTATCACCTAACTATCAAAAGCTATCAATTTGAAATTTTGCACAAAAACTTAGAAAAATAGTTAAAATAAAATTACGGTAAAAGTTTTGAAATCATGATTGCCCTTCTACCCCCTCTCATACAAAAGCATGATTTCGACCAATTTCATTAAATCAACTAATAACCAACAAATTAAAAGCTACGAACTTGAAATTTTGTACGAGCACCTTACAACAGAAAAGAAAGAAAATTCCATCACAAATTTTACGATTCCCCTACCTCCTCTACCCCCTCCCATACAAAATTATTTATTCGAGCATTTTTAAGAAATCAGTTATCAGCTATCTCTTAAAAGCTATCAATTTCAAATTTTGCATGAAAACTTATTAAAGTAATTCAAATGAAGTTGCTTTAAAAGTTTTGAAATTGCCCTTACCGTTCTACCCCCTCCCATACAAAACTATGATTTCGACCAATTTCATTAAATCAACTAATAACTAACAAACTAAAAGCTACGAACTTGAAATTTTATACAAGCACCTTACAAGAGAAGCGAAATAAAACTGCATATCAAATTTTACGATTCCCCTACCTTCTCTACCCCCTCCCATACAAATTTTCGGTTTCGTGAAAATAAAATACACCGAATTTTATGAAAATTTTATGCAATTTCGTCTATGAAACACATTCTATACAGAGAATATTGGACGTGATTCAAGCAATTATTAAAAAGCTGTTAACATCCACCCACCCTTGCTATTACTCCTCCTCCTCCCCTCATAAAAACCCACTTGCAGAAACGAATGAAATATTGTTAAATTGACAACAGCCCTGCCCGAGAAACCCCTTTGCACTTAGCTTTCCCTAACCACTTTAACCTGCATATTGACTTTCCACTCATCCGCAACTTGTCCCAAGAATAATAAAGTTTCGCCCGACTTGTTGGCAGTTTATTTATAATGGTTTTAAACTATGATATAAAAATTATTTGAATCCCCTTACTCCTTCTACCACCTCCCATACAAACCGCTTTTTTTATGATTTACTATAAACGAGTTTACTCAGTATGTGCAAAATTTATCGATCTGAAATTCTGCACTAAAAATTTATTTCAAATTATTAGTAGGACCAAAAAAAAAAATAGACGGTTAGCCGCACCCCTTCTACTCTCTCCCATACAATATGCCATAATTTCACAACTTTGCAAAAGTCGATTTACTTGAAAAGTATGAATGCTACTGATCTGCAATTTAAAGCATGGCAACTGATGTTTATAGTTTTTTCTGAGAAATTCATCAAAATTCCTCTTACCGCCTCCCATACAAACTACACAATTTCACTAAATGAAATGTACTAATTTTCTCAGTACCTATTTTTAAGCTTAAATTTCGTATAAAATATTTTGATAACAGCTCTAGCATGATGTGAAAAAATTGGTTCAATGCCGTCACTCCTTCTACTACTCCCCATACAAAATTTCTTAAAATCAAAGAATATCTCTGTCATCTAGAGTACCGCAGTAGTTCTGTTATGTTTATACTCTAGATGAAATCTGAGAGTATAATGTGCTTGCCTTACCGTTTGTAACGCTAAGAAATAATACTAGCACAGATTCACCAAAGGTACAAAAACCTCGATTCCGAGTGACTGTCTTTCCGTCTCGAAAGTTTTGACGTATCGTGCTCAAATTTATCATATGTCAACTTTAACAAAAAAGTAACTTTAGGTTCGTGAACGGGCCATATCACCGCACTCCTTCTACACCCTCCCATACAAATTTCCTGAAATTTTGAAATTTAAAGAAATTGATTTTTCTTCGAAACCATTTCAGCTATTCACTTGAAAATTAGGTCATAGTGTAATGATTCAATATTATTAACGTCAAAGAATATTGATCCAATCCCCTTACTCCTTCTACCCCCATACAAATTCACAATTTTCACAAATGCATTTAATCGATTTTCATTGCAACTAGCAAAGCTAAATGAACCAATTTTATTACAATTGGAGCCAATTTTGGAAAAACTATAAAACTACTCCTTAATACAAATTTCATGATATTTCGGAATTTGAATTATTATTTTTTTTTTCATAACTGTCAAAGCTATTAACTTTAAATTTTGAGAAAAGTATACTATAATAAATATCATTGATGTCAAAAAATTTGGTTTTGATTCGAGTACTCCTTCTTTTTGGAAGTGATGAACAAATCCTCGGTGAAGAGAAAGTACAGTACTGGTCCCAGTACACTTCCTTAGGAACCACCACAGTAGATTTGTAGAACTCGGTTGCTGTTTCCAGATGTTTTGATTTTGAATAGCCAGCGGCTGGTCAGTAGGTTCACTTGTGTACAGAACCACCTACATTTTAATGCTGCGCCTAACAATCAGGAAATTATTGCAAAGATAATCTTTCAAAAATAATTTTTCACATAAACAAAAATGAATTGCTTGATAATTCATTCGATCCCCTTCAGATGATCGAATGCTTGCATATATGTATTTGACATCAGCGTTATATAGACATCGCACGCAAAAATTCCACTTGTTGTTATGTATTTATACACGACTTATAAATGATAGTGGTAAAGCCTTGGAGATAGTTGTTGTTGCTTTTAGCATTCGATGAATACTTTCAGTATGACGCCTGATATTGGGCATTCTTCATTTAAATTATATTTGCTAGCTCTAGACATAAAAATGATTTTATTAGAGTGATCTACAAGTGTAGACCAATTTCGTTTAATTATAAAACACTTAGTCTTATTAGTTTTTTTATGAAAAATAGATATATACTTTTGCTTTGCAACTGGAATTAATTAAACTGTGGAATTTGAGAAAATATAATATGAAAGTTGTACACAGTTCAAACATCAATTGATATTTAGCGCCTTTCAAATAAATTGTTATAATTAGCTTGAAGTTATTTATTGTTACTTGTTTGTGCCACTGGATAGTATACCACTTGAGTTTTCTGCAAAATTTAATTCAAACTAGAAAATATTCTTAGTATTTTTGGTGGAGTGAACTAGAAATCAGCCAGAGCATTTTACCCATGAATTCCACCCACTCCAAATATATACGGGCCTGATGTCAAACCCTATCAAATGCCTGGACAGCATCGTAGTTGATGCTTGCAAGCTCTATCTCGATATCTTACAGCAACGTAGGCGGGATGCGTACGAAGACTCAGGATCTATATCTCGCCGCTGCTGTTTGTTCCTTTGGGATCGTGTGCATTTGCGAGACATGGTTATCCTGCCAGTTTAAAGATTCTGAGTTTTTCAATTCCGACTTTGAAGTTTTTCGTCATGACCGCCACCCCAACTTACTTGATCCACCGGTTGGGGGTGGAGTTCTCTGCGCCGTTCGTCGCCGGTTTGCTTCTTCAATAGTCGATGTTCCAGGAACCTTCTTGTGTGTAGCTGTAACACTCGGAAGCCGCAAGCTATACGTCGTGACTGTATACATCACATCGCCTTCACCTTCATCAGTTTACGATGCGGTTTATAATGCGTTTGAAACATTGCTTGGTCTTCTACATCAATCAGACGATATCTTAATTCTCGGCGACTTTAATTTACCACAAATACAGTGGCTACGCTCTGATGACAATGTGGTTTGTATGTCGCCTTCGTATTCCTCCGGTGCCCGACATGAAGTACATTTTGTGGATAACACGCTTGCTACTGGACTTTTCCAAGTGTGTCCGAATTCGAACGATCATGGTAGATTTTTGGATCTGATTTTCTCATCGGTTGATAGATGTCACAGCCCTTTGCTGCCTGACTTGCCAACTCATCCTGCGCTTCACGCAACATTCAACTCTCGGACAGAATTTAAGAACTCGAAATGTATTGTTAATAATTATTTTAATTTCGGCAAAGTTGATTTTGAAACTTTAAATCTTGACATATCCAATTGCGATTGATCGCCTGTGTTGAATGAATCTGATGTTGACAAGGTCACTTCTAATTTTTACACTATTTTAAGTGGCTGCTTTCTGCATTGCGTCCCTGTAGTTTGTTCAAAACCTACCAGGAGATTTCTCTGGTTTGACGATGATTTAATTAATTTAAAAATCGAAAAACGAAAGCTTGGAAAACTTACTCGCTCTCAAGAAGTGATACGGACTACATAATTTACATAAACCTATGTAATTGTTTTATAAGCCAGTCTCGAGCTGCATATAACCAATACATTTTTACTGTAAAAAACTCTTTTAAAGATAAACCGAAACAATTCTGGAATTTCATGAACTCAAAGAAAAACTCTGATGGTCCTTCCAGTAAGGTTCTTAATGATGTATTCTGTGCTGATCCCACTACAATTAGCAACTTATTTTCCTCCCGCCTTCAATTGCAGTACGCCACTAGCTTCCGTTGGCAATTTTCAATACCTATTAAAGTTTACTTCCTCGTGCTTGGTTCCAAAAATTCTTTTCATCGACGACTCCACTATTTTGAAATACATTGATAAACTTGCTATTAATTTCTCCAGTGGACCAGATGGTGTTCCTTCTTCTGTGATTAAAAAGTGTAGTTTATCGCTTTTATCTATCCTTGGGTAACTTTTTAATTCTTCGCTTCGTAATGGAGTTCTTACTATGTCATGGAAATACTCAACTATAATGCCCTTGCTTAAGTCTGGTAAAAGAGACAATATAAGTAATTATAGGCCTATAGCGAATCTTCCATGTGTTGCTAAGCTATTTGAATCCATTGTGTGTGATGTAATGTATTTCCATTCCAACTCTATTATTGGATTATTCCAACATGGCTTTGATAAAGGCAGATCCACTGTAACTAATCTTATGGAATTCTCGAACTTCTGTCTTTCTGCTATCAAAAACGGGAAGCAGGTCGATTGCATATACACTGACTTCAGTAAAGCCTTTGACAAAATTGACCCTAATATTCTTGTGCATAAGCTCCGCCTGCTTGGTTTTCCTGATATTTTCGTCCTTTGGATTAAGTCGTATCTTAGTGATCGCATTCAGAAAGTACACTTTCGTGGTGCCTTATGAAAATATCCAAAATATGCCAGTGGATAATGCGTGGATGAAAATACGAGACGGCATCAAATCATCCGCGGAAGAGGTATTAGGATATCAAGCACGGCGAAAAAGTAATGATTGGTTCGACCAAGAATGTCGCGACGCAATAGATAAAAAGAACGAAGCTTACAAAATTTTTACTGAACGACCAACACGAGCCAAAAGAGAAAGATATGACGAGCTTAGGCGATATGCGAAAAAGACCTGCAGACGAACACAAAGGAAGTACCATAATGACAAGATACAAAAAATGGACGACGACATGAGAAAAAATAATACGCGGGACGCATACGCCATAGTAAAAGACTTGAAAAAGGGATATAAGCCAAAAACCAGTCTCTGCAAAGACGCAGAGGGCAATATCATCAGCGACACAGAAGAAATCAAAAGGAGATGGGCTTCATACTTCGAACATCTTTTGAATCCCATCCCAGTAGCATCAATAACGACAGACAACATTTCAATTCAAGCCTCAACTGACGAAGATGAACCATCATCGACACCACCCACGCTTCCTGAAATCAAAGCAGCCCTATGTGACCAAAAACGAAACAAAGCGCCGGAAATTGACGAAATACCAGTTGAACTTCTCAAAAACGGTGGAAACTGTGTCGCTGAAATACTGCACAGGATGATATGCAAAATTTGGACAGAGGAAATCATACCCGACGACTGGCGAAAAAGCATTATATGTCCAATTTACAAGAAAGGAGATAAACTCTGCTGTGAGAACTACAGAGGTATATCATTGTTGTGTACGTCCTATAAAATACTGACAAAAATAATTGAACGTCGTCTTAAGCCCTATACTAATCAAATAATTGGCGAATACCAAGGTGGACTCAGAACCGCACGATCTACAACAGACCAGATATTCTCGATGAAACAGGTGCTTGAGAAATGCTGGGAATATAACACAGACGTGCACCAAATATTCGTAGATTTTAAACAAGCATACGACAGTATCGACAGGAGCGTACTGTACCAAATCATGCTTGACTTTGGAATTCCTTCAAAACTAGTCCGACTAACAAGACTCACAATGACGAACACTGAATCCCAAGTGAGAATACAAACCGATTCCACAACCAGCTTTCGAACGGAATGTGGTTTAAAGCAGGGAGATGGTCTAGCTCCTATGCTTTTCAACTTGGCACTAGAGTATGTCGTTCGAAAAATCCAAGTCGACACCAACGGGACACTACTATTCAAGTCCACCCAACTAGTAGCATACGCTGACGACATTAACATTCTAGCAAGATCCTTCCCTAGTGCTAAGGAGGTATTTGTCAATCTTGACTCCGCCGCAAAAGAAGTCGGGTTGCGCATTAATGAAAGCAAAACAAAAGTAATGACGCAAACAAGAAGGAGAACGCCAATCAGGCAAAACATAACAATTGCGGAATATAATTTGGAGAGTGTGGACAACTTCATATATCTTGGGGCTAATCTAGCAAAGGACGGTAATGAAACAGACGAAATCAAACGACGGATATTACTAGCAAATAAGACGTATTATTCGGTACTTCCAATAATGAAATCCAAGAAAGTGCACAGGAACAATAAGCTGCGGATTTATAAAACTATTATACGACCTGTGCTCTGTTATGGCAGCGAGACGTGGACATTAACGCGAACTTCCGAAAAAGCAGTTAACGCATTCGAAAGAAAGGTCCTCCGAAGAATTTTGGGACCTGTGAAGGAAGGAACGGAATGGCGAATAAGATACAACCATGAGTTGTATCAACTCTACGACGAGCCAGAAGCTTCAACGTTCATCAAGTTACGTAAACTGCAGTGGGCTGGCCACGTAGAGCGAATGGAAGACAGAAGAATCCCCAAACGTGCTCTTAAAGGCAAAGCGAGTGGTAACCGGTCAGTAGGCAAACCTCGCAAGCGATGGGAAGACTCGGATGATGAAGACAGCAAAGCCATTCTAAAAATTAGCAGCTGGAGGACGCGGTCTTTGGATCGAGACGATTGGAGGCGACGACTTCAGGAGGCCAGGGCCCGATTTGGGCTGTCGCGCCATTGATGATGATGGTGGTGCCTTATCTTCTGAAATTTTTAATACTTCAGGCGTTCCGCAAGGTAGCCCACTTCTATTCCTTCTCTTTATTAATGACGTGAGTTCGTTTATCTCTAACTCGACCATTCTTCTCTATGCCGATGATGCGAAAATCTTTAAGATTGTCTCCAGCAGCAATGATTGTCTATTATTGCAAAATGATATCTCGCGTGTTCATGACTGGTGCTTACTTAACAATTTACATCTCAACATTAATAAGTGCACTGCTGTTTCGTGTTCTAAGGAGAGAATATCAATGAATTTTGACCATGTTGTAGATGGATGCTCTTTTACTTCGTTCTGACAAAGTACGTGATTTGAGCGTACTATTCAACTGTAATTTTACCTTTGATGATCACGTGAATCACATTAATGGTGAAACGAACGCTATCCTCGGTTTTGTTAGAAGACAATCGAAAGAATTCAATGATTTCTTTAGAACGAAATGTTATATTGTGCATTCGTCCGATCTATCCTAGAATACGCTAGTCCTATTTGGTCGCCATTTTATTCCATTCACATAGATAGGATCGAAGCAATTCAGCGTCGGTTCTTAAGGTTAGTCCTTCAGGGCCTTCCCTGGTCCGATCCACTCAGGTTGCCACCATATGTTGATCGTTTAAATCTGCTGTCTATGGATTCCCTTGAGAAAAGACGGATCCATGCCAGAGTTGTTTTTGGTTTTAAAGTTATTTCATGCATAATTGACTCTGACAAATTGCTGTCTATGATTAAATTCAACGTTCCATGTCGTCCTTTGCGAAATTATGAGCTTTGTAGAATTCCGCAGCATCGCACGAACTACGGGTTTTATGAACCAGTTTCATTCATGTTAAGAGATTTCAATAACTTCTTCTCGCAATTGGATTTTCACTTGAGTGTTCCACAAGTAAAAAATCAGCTTTCTTGAGGTTAATTATGTTCGATTTTGTAAAAAAGTTAAAATTTTTGTGTACCTAATTCTGTTTCATTCTTTTTTTTATTGTTTCTAACTGTGCATAAATGTAGTAATCAATTTTTTTTTGATGAAATAAATTATTATTATTATTAGGAACTGAATGGATTTATGTTTTAAGTTTCAAATTAAAATGTGGATATTTTTGCTTTCGCGATGAATCAAACTATAAAATTTCGGTAACTAATATGAGAACGCTTAAGACTGGCCGAAATTAGGCATTTAAACTTTAAAATTGTAAAATTTCGCAAAAATCACCAAACAGGAAGAAGACAGGTCTTAAAAGAATTACCTAATAAACATTTTTTAAAGTAATTTTTCCTTGTCCTTTAAGTTTTTTAAATTTTGCAGTTAGTAAATATGCACTTCTCGAAATCAATATCACTTTCTCATCTGTTATGTTGTAGAGATGGCTACAAAAAAGTTTCAGCATATTACTAATCGTCCATTTCGTACACTAGCACTTGGTAGTAAAAATAAGTTTCTGCACAATTTGTCGACATTTTTAAATTCTTTTCAAATTAAACTAGTATTTTCAGAATTATTTAGAAAATTCGTAGAGCTTTCAACTAAACTAGAACTGATTTTAATTTTTCCTCTTCGATCCTTTAATGAAATTCTGAAATTGTCCAAAATTATTGATTTTTGCGTGTGCAACAAAAATGGAATAATGTTATTCTCACCCAATTATGAGCCTATTACATTTGAACTATAGAAATATTTTTTATATGTAAGAGTATTAAATATTTTACTTATTAATTAGCCATTTCGTTATATTTTTAAGATCAGGATAAAAATTTAATTGAATTTCGAGTTCCTCAACTTAAAATAAATAAAATTAAATATTTTGAAGACAGCCCTTCAGAAAAACCTCCAACAAAAAAATTGTTTCAATTAGATTAATAAAAAAAGTAGAATAAATTTTCAAAACTCGTAGCTTAACTATGGAATACTGCTCGGTTTATTTATTAGAAATGTATATAACAATGATTATTACATAAGCAATAGGAAAAAGAAAAACACTAATGTTCTGTAAATTTGTATTTCTAAAATAAGAACAATGAAAATTATTTTCAAAAATATTTTTTTTTTCAGCATTTTAAGCAATTCCATTAACATGTTTTTTAAATGGAAAATTAAGGAGATACTAGACTACACGTTTAACGACGCTAAATTCATCAGTGGATATTGTACAATATTTCTGAACGAACGAATTTTTAAGCAAGCTATATTAAAATATATCTCTAAACAAATAAAATTGAAGGTTACATTCCACATGGTGATTCCGTATCTATATAACAAAACAATCGAAAACAACCCATTCCGAACCATATAGTCTCCACATCGAGTAAATCACTTATAGTATTTTACATTTTCATTTCATTTTACAACCGAAACTATTAAAATATGACGCAATCATTATATATGGAATAGTAAAACATCTCAATTTCGATATCTAATATATTTTTTGCGACCAAAAATGTAGCCCTCAATCAAACAAAAAAACACTCTTTAAGAAAAAATATAAATCTCTTAAACTGAAACAAGTTCTGATCGATTGAAACAGATTCATGGTATTCAACTTAAATCATACCCCTCCTTTTGTGTCCTCCTAAAGCCTGATTTTTTGGGAATTCCTCAAGATGAAGAATAAAAAAAAATTTTGATCGAAATAATGATCCTCTGTGCTAAACTCGGCAATACTGAAAAAAAAACATTTTAATAGATTTTACACGTGTGTGCTTGAGAATGTAGTAGTACTCAAAGACGGATCGAGAAGTTGCAACAAAAAAATGTTCTCGTCTTCAACAAAACAGGGATTTAATTCCTACGCAGAATCATCAACATCAAAGATCACTTTCACTCGCCTATATAAATGCTAACGCCCAAAATCTTAAAAGTTATCCAACTGAAGAAGTCGTGGAGTGTGAATCGTTTTGATAACACGCTCTAAGTGTTCTTTTTTTATATAGTTCGATATACGCCTGAGACATATAAGAACCGTGTTACTCGCTTAAATCTTTCGCGCGAAAATGAAGTTACTAGCTATATCGGCGATCTTGATGGTAAAGTTTATTGTTTTTAAGTGATAATTTTAATTTTTGAAAAAATTGATTTATGGTGATAAGGTGTAGTGTTGATCCCTGATCATGCTGTAATTGAAGATTTTAGCGAAATTTAAAAACTGTTCTGTGATGAGTGTGAAATAAGTTATTTTAGTTGATGTCAAATAGTCACCACACTGGAATTCTTTTATAGACTTATTTCGTGTAATTGGCAAATTTCGTAGAAGTGGTTCTTATTCGCTGTTAAGTGTCTCTAAAATCTTGATAATTTTCTCCCATAATAATTCACAACATGATGCGTTTTTACATTTTTAATGTGATATCCTCAAATGAACACATTTTCTATTTCAAGTCTGTGATGGTGTATATTGAATTTAGGATCATGTTATATCATGAAAAATGTGAAAAATTGCATAGTAAAATATTTTTTTGAACATAATTTGAAAAAAAACCTATAATTTCGAGAAAAGTGCAGAAATTATTCGAAATTAAGTAAACTACTACATTGATTAATATCTTAGCACTTCTGTTAAATTCATTCCCTTGATAGTATGGTGCACTGATTTAACATCATATAAATATGAATTATAATTGAATGATTCTAGTAAATTTTCTGGAGAATTTTATTATTCGAACCTTGAAATTTTTACACTATCGTTAGCTGGCCATAAATGTTCGAGAAAATTGTTCGAGCATCTTCTTATGACATCATATGCGAAGATATTCGCAGGTGTGCAGTAATAAGTAGGACCAAGCCATCGTTTAAACTGCCATCGGAGTTCTCCTCAATTTTTTTTCGAAATATCCAACTATCCTTATAACTTTCAAGAAACTACAAATAAACTTTTGTCTGTAAAAAAAACGTTTGAAATGAAAAAGAGAGATAATACTTAAGATCTCTAACCATTAAGTACAGCTACAATTTTGTTTTGTTTTCATTCTATCGTACTTACACAATATTGATCACATTTCATAAATTTATTGAAATTACCATTAATTGAATTATACTGTCTACTTATGTACATATACATTATTTCTATATTCAGTTTTAAAATTTTATTAACTTGATCAATGTGCAGTAATTCTTTTAAATTTGTTTTATATTAAACTAAGTGGGATTACCTGAAATAAGTCATAGTTTCGCTTATCATGCAATTAATTATAGAAACTCGTACTGAAACTGAGCTAAGAATACTTCTCAAAGTATTGCAAATATTTACTTTTATTGAATAAATACATCCACAATATTTCACATATCTAGTACCTTTCTTCCATATATAATATTTCAAATAGGATAAATTTGTGGAAAATCAGGAAAATATGTAAAATATAATATTTCAAAAATTTCGCTGCACCCTAAATTTTAGATCCAATAAAAACTTTCTAATTAAGATGTCTGCAAAGGAAACGAGTTATACTCCAGTATAATAAATTAATAATTGATTTTAAGAAGCAATAAATAATCCGCTTATCATAATTAATTACTAATAAGTTCCATTTTAAACGGATGCAAGGTCATCAATGCCGTAATTCTCTTTAATCCAAAATCATTCATAAGATTTTCATTTAATCACGAGTCGTAGACATATTGATTGTATAGAAGAGACAATCATTGAAAAATCTATATACGGTACTCACATGCGATCATCGTGCTAAACGTATGCGAACAAATATACGTATTAGCTAAAATATTAAACCGGAAAGAATTTACTTATAAGCGAGAAAATATGTCGTCATAATCGCATAAATTTATTAAAAATTCAAATCGATGAAAACTGATCGATCGTGAATTTCTTCTAGAATGATCCTCTGTTTATACGATATCATGCAGAAATTGTTCTTCATAGTCCTGATAGATTTACGAGATTTATAAGCCCGCCGTATTAGGCTTGAGACGACATTGAGTGACGTCCCTATAACGAAGGCACTTATATGATCCCTATAAAAGCAGCTTCGTTACAATACTTCTAGTTAAGTTTTTCGATCGCAGAATGTTCTCCGTTGGGCAAGGTCTCAGCCAAAGACATGACAGACGAACGATAAAATGTCAAGGCCCGTATTGATGTCGAAGAACTTGGGAGTGAATCTCAACCTGCAACTTTGCGAAGCGTCTTTTGTTAGCATGGGTTTTTTCAATCACCTTTTCTATCTACGGCTCCAGTCAAATTTGCATATGGGAACCTTGAAAATCTCGGAAAAAGATCTTAATGTTTATTTGAAATGTATTTCACTAGCAATTACTGCGAACCACCCAAGAATCCGGAATAGCTTCAATGATGATTTTGAATTTAAAATGGATAAAAAATAATTTAGATTATCTTTGAATGTTCTAAATGTATTATAAATATAATAATAATGAACCGGCTGCGCCATTTTCTGTCAACATTATGGAAAAATTTAAAATTCAAAGCTTTATAATTATTTATGCAGAGTTAACAGTCGACTAGTTCTGCAGTAATATAATACTGAATCTAGAAATTATAATATTAGTAACAATTACATCCTGCTGCTGAAAATGCGCCAATAACGAAAACTTTTTCTTATTTTCTCAGATCGTGCCATCAATTCTTGGCGAGAACGTTTTCCTCGATAATCTCAAACCGGAAGAAGCACAAAAGTACATCTCTGGTACGAATGTCGGTCTTCGGTATGCACCAAAAATTGGTGAAAATCCACTATCACAATCGCGCAATGGCTACGCTAACGACTATCAAGGCCGAAGGATCTCAAATGCTGGTGACTATGTCGAGGATCACTATTTAGCCAATCAATATCATGGTCAAGATGGTCTCGGTAAGGCACTGTTCGGTTATTCCGATTGGAATCAAGGTCGCGTTGAAGCCATCCATGGTAACGGACAGGTTCGCGGAACCTACAAATACGTTGATGCTAATGGTAAGGATTACGTAGCAAACTATTGGTCTGATGGCAATGGTTTCCATCAAGAAGACAATCGTCCAAATGAGCCAGTTACTGATACGCCAGCCGTAAAAGCGGCTCGCAAGGAACATTTCCAAAAATGGCATGAGGCTGCCGAGAGGAACAAGGCATATGGCGGTAACAATTATGATGATGGTGAAAATGGTCAATACAATCGAAAATATGACGACGAGCGAAGTGGTCCACCACATGGCTTCTATTATAACTTTGACTACCCAGTCCAAGTTCTCCGCAATACCAAGGAACAGTATGGATCGCAATACAAGAACTACAATGGTGCGGAAAATTATAATGGTGCAGGTACTGCCAATGCTGGTGCCAACTATAATGCTGGTGCCAACTACAATGCTGGTGCTAACTACAATGCTGGCGCTAACTACAATGGCCTGCGACAAACCAACTACGATAATACTAATTACAACACGCAACCAGCCAGGAACTACAATACTCAGCAGTACAGCAACTATGACAACTCCCAATACAATACACAACAATACAATAGATATCCACGATACAATACGCACTCAAACATCAAAAGGAGCACCAGCGAAACCGAAGTAGCCAGCGTAGCTGGTGTAGAAACAGCTGTGGAAACTTCAGTCCCAGCTAAGGCTGTTGCCGTCGAAACACCAAAAAAGGTTGAAGTCGATTCTACTAAGGTTGTAGTCGATTCTACTAAGGTTGAAGTCGATTCTACTAAGGTTGAAACATCGTCTAAGGTCTAAATTTCGAGTGCTAAGTTATTAGTGATAAGATTTTGTAACTTTCCAAGAATAGGTAAAAATAAAAAGATAAAATTTAAAAATTTTTGTTGTTCAATTAATCTGTGTTAAGCTCGAAAATCGAGATTTGATCGTTGACAAACTCAATTTTTGATACCATTCCCCATCTTTCTTACTGCGATTTACCGTTACCGTCTCTTAGTTGCGTGGCATGATAATACGGCTAGGGGAAGCAATTCTTTAGAAACATAATTTAATCTTTCAAATTGTAATTTTGATCAATAAATAAAATCACTGATGAAGTTTTTGAAGGTACAAATTTTCAATTATGGGGTCCAGATCAAATATAGAACGTAAAGTTATTAATTTTAAATGATCAAAACTTGTCATCCGTGTCTGTTGACAAATTGTGCAAATTATTCAAGTCACAAAATGCTTCAATAATTTTTATCACTAGAAATTAATTTATATATTGGCAATAAACTAATTCTAGTTATTCGATAATGTCGTTTTTGAACGCAATAAATCTGAGATCTGCATACAATCTGCACAATCTGAAAAGGGTTATCAGTAATGCAACATTGATAAAAATCAAAAACCTTTGTTTAAGAGATCCAAATATCTAGTTTTTAAACCCACTCGTCGTGTTAATGAGTGATAATTTTTTTTAGCGGACGCGAATATATTTCATAGATGTAGAGCGAAAACCCCTAGCCGAAAGCTAGGCTTGTGTGCCACGGTGCTAAGCGAGAATAATGCCTAATTCTTTGGAAAAGCATGACTTTTTATATGATTTCACAATTTCTTGGGAAACTAAGTTTAACATTTTTAAACACAATAGAGAGGTAAAATATAAGGGAAGCAATGCTTCCGGTGCATTAATGAGCGCCACGCTACTGCCGTCTCTCTGTCTGAACGGGTCGCATCCGAAAACTCCTTTTACCACCTTCCATATAAATTTCACTCATTTTGAAATTTCAAGAAGTTTACTTTTCTTTGAATCTATCAAGGTCTTCAAAAATTAACCAAAAAAAGTAAAACGATGTGTTGTATTCCAAAAAGCGCGATCCTGAGCACAGGCCTTAAGTTGTCGCCAGGACTTGTTTATTCACATGACCTTCTGTTCAACTGCTTGCTTCCATGTGCTACATGATCGACCAACCCGACGTTTCCTTGAGGACTACAATCCAGAGCTTGGGAGATCTCTTTTAAGGAAGATCGACCAACCCGACGTTTCCTTGAGGACTACAATCCAGAGCTTGGGAGATCTCTTTTAAGATAGATCGACCAGCCCGACGTTTCCTTGAGGACTACAATCCAGAGCTTGGGAGATCTCTTTTAATGCAGATCTATTTTAACCTTCTAAAATGGAAAAGGATGCCCAACGCCTGACGAGCTTTATTTATGCGTGAATAAGCGGTGCGCTAGTATTCAAATCCATGCGCAGTTACTTGGTTTTACGCACATTTATTTTCAGTCCAGCCTTCTTGCATTCCGAATGGAACGAGCGAACATTTGACTCTAGTCCGTACGATTATCGTGAGTGTAATCCAAGTGACTTATGAGGCTAAATAGTGCCCACTGAGTGTCTGAGAGCTTGTTTCGGCGGACTACTCCAATATTATCCAGAGGGTATTTTTATGGTCTGTACAAGACGACCCTTTACGGAATGCAGTCTGATAAACTTCGAGATTGCTCATTACAACGTCACTAATCCTATTGTGAATAAAAATAGTCATGATTTTCGATATGGCAGTAAGTACACATGTACCACGCCAATTGCCATAATCCCGAAGGTCGGGATTTTCACAATGACGTCCTCTTTCAATCAGCTGGATATATTCCTTTATTCTATATCTCAGTTAAGATTTGAAGGAGTATATCGGCTGTTTTTTTACAGGTCCGCTTTGAGGAGTTCGGTTGGTAGTCCACCCATACCTGGGGCTTTCTTTGTCACCAAACTATTTCTTCCTAATTTGCGGGATCGTCCCTAATAGAGATTTGTTGTGGTTGAATGTTTGGCAATTGTTCTGTTTCTGGAATATTTTCTTGCGACAAGATGTTTAAAATGTCAGGGAAGCCGCAGGAAATGGTGTTCACTTCAACATATGAAAGAGAGTTCTGTTCACATCACTCACCAGATGGTTGGCAGTAAAAGTTCTGTTTGTAAACTGTTTCATAATTATAATTACATAGATAACCCATATCCCCGAAGTAAGCCGCACATTCCGCGATATTGGCCAGATCTTCAGTGGCCTTTGTCTAGTCACGTCTAACAACCTTCTTAAGCTGTATGTGAGTATCGCGGTTGTTCCATCTTAAGTCGGAAGTTCCCATCGCAACCTTGTGCCATGTACCCTGCAACATCCTGAGTTTCTAATCGCTTGGCACATAACCCACAGATTCTTATGCACTTATTAGAAATGTTTTTTGTTTCTTCCCAATTTGCGTCCAGAGTGCGCATTTCATTTCTGCCCAACGTGGATGCCTTTTCGCGTAGAATGGTGTTTTTTGTTGCGGTCTCCGAGTTTGTTAACGTTAAGTTTCCGCTTTATGTGAAGAATTTGGGCAGCTTCTGCGGACAGTCTCAAGAAGGCAACCATCCAGTAGGGATCGCACATCGAGGAGACATGTTCGCGATCGACGATTTGTTTCTTAGTAACACTATCAGGGGAAACCCTTAACGTCGAAAAATTTGTGTTTGACCTCCCCACTTCGTCTATCTACTTCCATACTGCACAATTGCACAAATTTTCTTTTTGAGCAATTGCAATAAATGCAAAAAAAATATTATAGATTCCGCGCCAACCACCGTGTGGTACTCTCCGTCACCCGATTTGAAGTCTTTTTTAGGTTCCCACATCTGTCATTGACATTTTCTGATTCATACCTTCACATTTGTAAAAGTTACGCCGTCTTTCCGGTATGGCCAATAGAGCTATCTTCGGTTTTTCGATTGCCTCCTATTGGCTGGTAAAATGCGTTTCCCTGATCAGATTTTCGAGTCAACCGAACAGAAAGAAATCAAAGGGAGCAAATTCGGTGGTTATTGGATAGTATTGGTCTAAAATTCCATTCCGAAAATTGCTTATCAAGATTGTAAACAGTTTTTAAATCGTTCAAAACCATCAACTCCTTCTACCAGCCCCTATACAAATGTGCTAATTTCAAAAACACAATATATCAATTCCCTTGAAAATAGTGAATATTACAGACATTAAATTCAGCACGAAAATTTTGCACACCAATTTCAGTGTCATATTCTAAAATTGTAACCCTTCTCCTTTTACCATCTCCCATATAAATGTCACTAATCTGAAGCCATATTTTCCGGTACTTTTCATTTAGAGTATCGTATGATTGGACATTAAATCTTTCTGTCATGCTTACAGTTTAAACATTGTATTAAGATAAAAGATGAAAAATTTATGAATAAAAGAACATTTTGATAACATAATGTATTTTTCTTTAATTATTTTCTTTCTTATATAATACCACTTTAAATTATAAAAACTAAATATATTTGTCACTTGTGTATTTAACACAACTTAACCCTGTTTGAGATAGCAAAACGATTCTTACAAAATCCGTTGCATAATTCTAGGGTAAGAAAGTTACATATATTAAGAACTAATTTCGCATGTCTCCACAAATTCTTCAGTAGTTATTCTTCTATTCCAATATAGTCTTCAACGTTTTCGTCATAGTTCTCTGGTGTGAAAGCCTGGGTGATACTAACAACTTGCTCATCGCCGAAAATCTCAGATGTTATAACTTCACGGTCAGTAGTCGTCCGCTCCTCTATCGGCTTCGGGGCTTTGGCGGGCGGCTTAACGTTGGTAAGAAACGCTTCCAGTTCGATATTGTTGGTATCGTCCATTTCAACAGCAGCCGGACGACTTGTGTCAGTATACTTGTAAACGGAAAAGTAGGATTGCACACGTTGCAGAAGGAACTCCAAGAACGGTGGAAACTTGGACTCGGTACCTTCGCCGTAGATCTTAATTGGCGGTTGAGTGCCGCCAAAAAACAACGAAAATGGCGGATTTTTCTGCTGCGGAGTGGCGGGAACTGCAGTTGGCAGCGCCATTTCACTCGGTCTCTTAACAATTAGATTTCCTGTAGAAAGTTGCTTGAAAAAGATTCCGGCATAAGATGTAGACCAGGTATCGGTCACTGGCTGCTTCCAATTAAATAATTGCAGCGGACTCCTTTGAAATTGCATCGTCTTAGAATTGGATACTGCTGTCACTATAATGCACATCACTGTCGTCCAACATAGAACCGGCACTTGCAGCATTTTATCGGTAATGAAATTCGCGATTGGTAAGTATTCCGGTAAAGGTGGAGTCGATAAACCGATAATAAAGAATTTTTCGAACAACAATTTTCGCGTCAAGATCACCCGACGATGTTTGATATCCACCTGAGACTTGAATCATTTTTCGCTTTAAGATCACGGATGAGTTGACTTGAAGAACTTGTCTTTAAGCGATCTTATCAGGTAACTGTTGAAAGTACGCTCACGCCAGCTACTTCTACCTTCTCGATGATCGCGTCCGAATAATAATCGAGCAGCACTTGCCACTAATGCTATTTACCTGTGGATCTTTTACCTATGGCACTCTTTGCTATTCAACAGATTCTGTGGTTACTGGTCGGAACTGGGTCACAATTTTCTTCTGTCAAGATTATTGATTGAAATTCTAATGGTTTATTATTGTTAGACTAAGCGTTTGCTTAGAATGTTAAGAATTTGTTGATTTCTGGAATTATCTTTAGTTGGCACTGTTTAAATATTTGGGAAAATTTTGAGTAATTCGTATAATTTAGAGTAAAGAATTTTAAATTAATACTATTTAAACTGTCTATTACGTCAAATAAAAAACTACAATCTTAATAACTATCTCAAAGTGTAATCGAACAGGCTTTTGGAAGTATCAAAAATTATCGAGTTTCGTTCCGAAATTTACGCAGTTTACAGTAAGCTTTTTTTTCTCCTTTTTCCAATGACACTACGGCTTAAATCGGGATTTAGCCTCCGGACCATCAGGTTTCTAAACATTTTGTCATCGGCGCAGAAAAAAAAAATTTGCTACCCTGGAATTTTGTTTCTTCACGTTTCATGACTAAATTAGCTCAAAAAAATGCAAAAAAGATCTTTCTGTTCGTACGCTGTCCGCCGTACATATGGACTCATTTCTCTGAGACCGTTAAATTTAGATTATTTAATTTTGGGTTGATTGTTAATTGGGTAAGTGAGCTCCATTACCTAAATTTTGAGGAGTGCCAGGTACGATGGGGAGGGGAGGAGCCTAGAAATAATATAATTTTGTCCGATAAAGAGGAGCTAACAAAAATTGTCAGCCGAATTGTTGTTTTTCTTCCAAATGTTTATATCAACTACTACTACAAAAAAATTGTATGTTAAGGTCTATTAAGTGACATACAGTTCCACTTTAATCTACTAAAAGGGAGGCCAATATTTTAAGGGCAAAGAAAAAGACTAGAAAATTAGTATCTCAACTATCTCTCACGCTATGTAATTGAAACTTAAAATATATATTAACTATGCTAGCGGAATACAAGAAAAATATAAAATTTAGTGATAATAGTAGTGAGGGGAAATAGGGAGCATTTCAAAAATAGTGCAATTTTCAAAATTTCAAACCGTTAAATCTTAAAATTCAATACATCTAGTATAGAGTATAGAGTTGAAATTTTGTCAAATTGTAGAGCTATATGATGTATAATTTTAAAATTTTTGTGATAGGAGGTGTAAGGAGATCGAGATGGTGGTCCAAAATGACCAAAATTTTCTTAGAGATCTGGTAAAGACACAAAGCTAAAATTTTGCACGTGCATACAACCGTTTGATATATATAAAGAAAAAATATTAATTTGAATCAGAACTGTTATCCACCAAAGGGGACCCTAACCTGAACTAAGTAAGTTGAAAAAAACACAAAAAAACTCAAAATTTTTGTTTGAAATTTTAAAGTATAAACTTGAAAATTTGTAAAATTTTTTTTTAAAAAAATGCTTTAACGCTTAAGATATTAACTGGTCGAATACCTTTAAAACTTCCGGTGCATTAAACTCTTTCCCATTTCATTTAGAGTTTCATATGATTGATAGATAGATAGATAGATAGATTTATTGCCAAGAATATTTGTTATTTTTTTTTTACATATTGAGTTTTGCTTAAGAGTTCAGTTCTTATTAACTATACAACTTTAGAAAATATAATGTGTTTTTTTTCTAGTTATATTAATATATATTTTTGAATCAAACGAAAAGAAGTGTTTAAAGGAAAAAGCTATGAGAAAAAAACCTATTTAATGAATTTTAACTACAACTAAAACTTAACCTAATTACAAACTATACTATGGATACATAAGTTCAAAAATGAAAAGAACAAGTTTAAAACAATAAGTT
Organism: Chorisops tibialis; assembly: GCA_963669355.1. Taxonomy (NCBI): domain Eukaryota; kingdom Metazoa; phylum Arthropoda; class Insecta; order Diptera; family Stratiomyidae; genus Chorisops; species Chorisops tibialis. The sequence continues at coordinate 297,367,442 of OY770263.1, forward strand.
ATTGATCACTCTGTTATCAGCTAGTTCAATTCTATTTCTGATTTTATTTATTAGTGTAAGTGCTTTAGCTTGAATAAATTCGGTGTTGACTAAAGAGTGTAACCTTTTAGTAGAAAAATATTTTGGAAGATTATCGATCAACTTTAAGATTTTGTTCTGAGCTATCTGGAGTTTATTCATATGACTTTTTGCACAGTTTATCCATAAGGGAGCACCCACCATACAGTAATACTGGTTGAAAAATTGACTTAAATATGAGCATTTTATTGTTGATGTTTAAGTCTGATTTTCTGTATATAAAAGAATAAAGGATTCTTATAAGAGCATTAGTTTCATTTAGCGTTTCTGTTATGTGGTATTTAAACGTAAGCTTTTTGTCGAAATGAAAACCCAGGTATTTTAAATTATTACTCCATTGCATTTCTTCTCCTTGAATGTTAAGATTGTGGGTTGGTGTGTATGGATGTGTTCTTCGTTTTGTAAAAAATATAGCCTGTGTTTTGGAGGCGTTAATTTTGATTTTCCATTTTTTTAGATATTCAATTACCACTTTTAAGGCGTGTTCGACAGAGGTACAGACATTTGAGCAAACTTTGTCCGACGAGTAGATGGCCGTGTCATCAGCAAATAGGGCTGTGCGACAGTTTTCTAAATGGGGGAAATCATGTGTATAAATTAAATACAACAGCGGTCCAAGGACTGATCCCTGAGGTACCCCAGCACAAATAGGGTAATTTCTGGAAAGAGTTCTTTGAATATAAACTCTAAAGTTTCTATCGGTTAAGAAACTACGAACGATATTGACAAAGTACGAGGGAAAATTGCATTTAATCGTTTTGTAGATAAGACCGTCATGCCGAACGCGGTCAAAAGCTTTTTCAATGTCTAGTGATATAAGGGCCATAGATTCTTTGGAAGCTAATGTGTTTAAAATAGAATTTCGTATTCTCAGAAGCTGGTGTGTTGTCGAGTGAGACTTTCTAAATCCGAACTGTTCGTCTGGAAGAATTTTTTTCTCATCTAAAAACTCATTTAACCTGTCTTTGATTATTCGCTCAAAGAGTTTACCAAGATTGCTGAGGAGACTGATTGGACGGTAGCTGCTCGCAGAGGTCTGGAGCTTTTGTGGTTTAAGGATTGGTAAAATTTTGGCAGATTTGCAAAATTGGCAGATTGGGAAAATTGCATTTAATCGTTTTGTAGATAAGACCGTCATGCCGAACGCGGTCAAAAGCTTTTTCAATGTCTAGTGATATAAGGGCCATAGATTCTTTGGAAGCTAATGTGTTTAAAATAGAATTTCGTATTCTCAGAAGCTGGTGTGTTGTCGAGTGAGACTTTCTAAATCCGAACTGTTCGTCTGGAAGAATTTTTTTCTCATCTAAAAACTCATTTAACCTGTCTTTGATTATTCGCTCAAAGAGTTTACCAAGATTGCTGAGGAGACTGATTGGACGGTAGCTGCTCGCAGAGGTCTGGAGCTTTTGTGGTTTAAGGATTGGTAAAATTTTGGCAGATTTCCAAGAGCAAGGAAAGTAGCCTATCTTGAGACATGCATTAAATATGTACGTCAACAAAACAAGTGCTTTTTTGGAAAGATGTTTAAGAATTAAATTTGAAGTGTTGTCAAAGCCAGATGCCTTTTTAGGTTTCAACAAGCGCAATATATTTTTAATATCGTTTGGTTTAATAAAAGGGAAATGTTCATTGATACTTTTGTGAGATGATTGAAAATTCGAAAGCACATTTTTAACTTCAGTTTCCATTAGAGTATCAGAGAGACAGGTATCAAGATTAAAATTTGAGTGAAAAACTTTTACAATGCACTCTCTTTTTTCCTCACATGTAATATATTTATTATTACAGTCCACCAAGTGGGACATTGGACTTCTTTTATTTTTAAGTACCTTCACTATGTTCCAGAAAGGCTTGGAGCCTTTACTCAGGTCAGATAATTTAGAGTTCCAGATACGATTTCTAAAGGTGCACATCATTATGGCAATGAGAGAGCGATTTCCACGAAGTCTTAAAGCTAGGTGTTCTAGTCCTTTGCCAATTGCGTCGACACGCGTTTTTTTTTGTATGAGTAGCTTAATTTCTTTTGGAATGGAGGGGTACGGATTGTTCTTGAGGGGTACCCTAGGATCACTACAGTTTATCGAAGAATGTATAGACTCATTGAGTTCAAGAAGAAGACTATCAATTTCGGTTGTTGAGGTAATGGTGTCAAAAGATATGCTAGTTAAATTAATTTTTGTGCTCATTGTACTTTGAAACTTGATCCAATTGGCTTTACGGAAATTAAGGAGATAGTTATCTGGGTTATTAGCGGTGATACTATTTTGAAAGAAACAGGTAGATGATCAGATATAAGTTCGTTAAGAATAATCGGCTTTGAGATTCTACACTGGTTATTGCAGATTATGAAGTCAAGAGTAGATGGATTTTGTTTTTTGTTGAATGGTACAAAACTTGGATCGTTAGGAAAGTGAATTGATACTGGATGCGTTTGAAGAAACTTGTTAAGAATACTACCCCAATGATTATTCCTACCACAGCTCCACGTTTGATGTCGACTGTTCCAGTCGCCTGCAATTACAAATTCTCCACTTAGCGAAAAGAGTTTTCGCAGATCATATTTGAACAAATATTCCTTATTGGTATTTATTTTTCTGCCACCTCCAGGAAAGTATACTGAAACTACTTTTATGATTTTTTCAGACACAAGTTTAATTTCGATAGCTATGTTTTCAATAACAGATGTATTTATTGCAGGGATTAATTTATGTTTTAAAGACTTATGAATAACTATAGCAACTCTCCCGTGTTTTGAGTGCTATCTGCATATAAATAACTTCAAATCATCTTGTGTTTGGACTCATGTCATAGTGATATGGAGTTGTCCAAGTGAAAATACATTTTTGGAAAATTCAAAAATGTTAAAAAAAAATTTTTTAGACCGAAAAGCGAACCCGCGTGGCCGGCAAGCATTCGACCGCACAACCACCGATGCTTATGAACATGTCTCGCCAAAATTTAGCCACAATTTTTGAATCTATCTAATTAGATTCAAATGTGGATTCAGTTTTAGACATCATGTCGTTAGTTTTAAACTAAACAAATCAATTTTATTCTGAACTCAGACCTGGAATTAAAATTAAATGAAATCATGATATTTCTACTGTAGTCAAATCGCAAAATATTCGTAAAAAGGAATATATATAAACCTATATATATATATATATATATATATATATATAATAGAGTTTTTTTATCTCTCTATACTTTTTTTATTTTGTTACATGAAAGTACAATAAAAAAAGATGGAATTAAAGCAATATGAACAGTGTAATTTAAACTAAAACTAAAATCTGGGCAAAATTGAAGGAACTTTTCAATTTAAATTTTAAAATACGCGCCGAAGTCATAGCATGGTGATTTTTTTGTCTTGCTGGTACACCTGTCCATAGCACTATGTGAGAATTTCAGCTTCATATGTCAAATAGTTTATCAGTTACAGCTATTTATGTACAGAAACATTTTGCATTGTGGCGATTTTTATAATGAAGGAGAAGAAGATACTGCATCAAATTTTGCGTTAAAAATGAGTTAAACGGTGCCGATACATTGAAAATAAAGGAAAGGGCATTTGGTGATGAATGTTTATCGAGATGAAAAGTTTCCTGATGAGTGAGCTGAGGATGAAACTCGGTCTTGTCGGTCCATCCACAGCAATAACTCATGAAAATATTGAAAAAATCAAATAGAAAATCACAGAAAGTCGTCGCTTGACTGTCAGAGTGTTAGTTGAAGATGCTACAATATTGCAAGGATCAAGGATCAGATTTTGAGCGATGAATTGGGTATTAGAAGTTTAGCAAGTAAATTCATTTAAAAGTCATTGAATTTTTTGAAAATTCGTTATGTATTCACGAATAATGATAGCGAATTCTTGCCAAAAATTTAACAAATATCGTTCTTATTGATAAAATTACTTCGAAGAACCCGTTTTGATGCAATTTATGCCATAAAACGAGAATCGCTGTAGATATTCTGGGCAAAAAGTAATGGGACTTTTCAAATAAATCACAACGAATAAGTTTATTCTTTAACGCCTATTTTGATCCTTCAAAGTACTCCCTATTGTATGCAATACATTTATGGCCACGTTTTATTCAATCTTTGAAACACTTTTCAAACTCGATTTTTGGGATAATGATTATTAACGCCTATTTTGATCCTTCAAAGTACTCCCTATTGTATGCAATACATTTATGGCCACGTTTTATTCAATCTTTGAAACACTTTTCAAACTCGATTTTTGGGATAATGATTATCCCAAAAATCGAGTTTGAAAAGTGTTCAAAGATTGAATAAAACGTGACCATAAATGTATTGCATACAATAATTTCCGTAAAGCCAATTGGATCAAGTTTCAAAGTACAATGAGCACAAAAATTAATTTAACTAGCATATCTTTTGACACCATTACCTCAACAACCGAAATTGATAGTCTTCTTCTTGAACTCAATGAGTCTATACATTCTTCGATAAACTGTAGTGTTCCTAAGGTACCCCTCAAGAACAATCCGTACCCCTCCATTCCAAAAGAAATTAAGCTACTCATACAAAAAAAAAACGCGTGTCGACGCAATTGGCAAAGGACTAGAACACCTAGCTTTAAGACTTCGTGGAAATCGCTCTCTCATTGCCATAATGATGTGCACCTTTAGAAATCGTACCTGGAACTCTAAATTATCTGACCTGAGTAAAGGCTCCAAGCCTTTCTGGAACATAGTGAAGGTACTTAAAAATAAAAGAAGTCCAATGTCCCACTTGGTGGACTGTAATAATAAATATATTACATGTGAGGAAAAAAGAGAGTGCATTGTAAAAGTTTTTCACTCAAATTTTAATCTTGATACCTGTCTCTCTGATACTCTAATGGAAACTGAAGTTAAAAATGTGCTTTCGAATTTTCAATCATCTCACAAAAGTATCAATGAACATTTCCCTTTTATTAAACCAAACGATATTAAAAATATGTTGCGCTTGTTGAAACCTAAAAAGGCATCTGGCTTTGACAACACTTCAAATTTAATTCTTAAACATCTTCCCAAAAAAGCACTTGTTTTGTTGACGTACATATTTAATGCATGTCTCAAGATAGGCTACTTTCCTTGCTCTTGGAAATCTGCCAAAATTTTACCAATCCTTAAACCACAAAAGCCCCAGACCTCTGCGAGCAGCTACCGTCCAATCAGTCTCCTCAGCAATCTTGGTAAACTCTTTGAGCGAATAATCAAAGACAGGTTAAATGAGTTTTTAGATGAGAAAAAAATTCTTCCAGACGAACAGTTCGGATTTAGAAAGTCTCACTCGACAACACACCAGCTTCTGAGAATACGAAATTCTATTTTAAACACATTAGCTTCCAAAGAATCTATGGCCCTTATATCACTAGACATTGAAAAAGCTTTTGACCGCGTTCGGCATGACGGTCTTATCTACAAAACGATTAAATGCAATTTTCCCTCGTACTTTGTCAATATCGTTCGTAGTTTCTTAACCGATAGAAACTTTAGAGTTTATATTCAAAGAACTCTTTCCAGAAATTACCCTATTTGTGCTGGGGTACCTCAGGGATCAGTCCTTGGACCGCTGTTGTATTTAATTTATACACATGATTTCCCCCATTTAGAAAACTGTCACACAGCCCTATTTGCTGATGACACGGCCATCTACTCGTCGGACAAAGTTTGCTCAAATGTCTGTACCTCTGTCGAACACGCCTTAAAAGTGGTAATTGAATATCTAAGAAAATGGAAAATCAAAATTAACGCCTCCAAAACACAGGCTATATTTTTTACAAAACGAAGAACACATCCATACACACCAACCCACAATCTTAACATTCAAGGAGAAGAAATGCAATGGAGTAATAATTTAAAATACCTGGGTTTTCATTTCGACAAAAAGCTTACGTTTAAATACCACATAACAGAAACGCTAAAGAAACTAATGCTCTTATAAGAATCCTTTATTCTTTTATATACAGAAAATCAGACTTAAACATCAACAATAAAATGCTCATATTTAAGTCAATTTTTCAACCAGTATTACTGTATGGTGGGTGCTCCCTTATGGATAAACTGTGCAAAAAGTCATATGAATAAACTCCAGATAGCTCAGAACAAAATCTTAAAGTTGATCGATAATCTTCCAAAATATTTTTCTACTAAAAGGTTACACTCTTTAGTCAACACCGAATTTATTCAAGCTAAAGCACTTACACTAATAAATAAAATCAGAAATAGAATTGAACTAGCTGATAACAGAGTGATCAATAACTTATTGTTTTAAACTTGTTCTTTTCATTTTTGAACTTATGTATCCATAGTATAGTTTGTAATTAGGTTAAGTTTTAGTTGTAGTTAAAATTCATTAAATAGGTTTTTTCTCATAGCTTTTTCCTTTAAACACTTCTTTTCGTTTGATTCAAAAATATATATTAATATAACTAGAAAAAAAACACATTATATTTTCTAAAGTTGTATAGTTAATAAGAACTGAACTCTTAAGCAAAACTCAATATGTAAAAAAAAAATAACAAATATTCTTGGCAATAAATCTATCTATCTATCTATCTATCAATCATATGAAACTCTAAATGAAATGGGAAAGAGTTTAATGCACCGGAAGTTTTAAAGGTATTCGACCAGTTAATATCTTAAACTTTTAAGCATTTTACTTTGAAGGATCAAAATAGGCGTTAAAGAATAAACTTATTTTATATTTTTGGGATAATGATTATCCCAAAAATCGAGTTTGAAAAGTGTTTCAAAGATTGAATAAAACGTGGCCATAAATGTATTGCATACTATAGGGAGTACTTTGAAGGATCAAAATAGGCGTTAAAGAATAAACTTATTCTTTGTGATTTATTTGAAAAGTCCCATTACTTTTTGCCCAGAATATTATGTAAAAAATTTATGAAATGTAAATGTTAAAAAAAATTTAAGTGTAATTGAAGTGTTGAAAAACTTACGTAGAGTAGAAGCCGATTAGAGAAAGTAATTATCAAGTCTATTTTCGATTTGATTGAAGTTGCGTTGATGACTTCACTTGGTAAAGAGTTTCGAGCGCCCATAATTCGGTTAGGCAAAAAGTTTCGGAGTGGATTCTTACTCGAGCTTTTTAACGTTTTGTTGATTTTAACCTTGTGACCTCTTAACTGATGATTGGTATTTCTCATATACATTGCGACCATAAAGTACTGGGAATTTGTAATTAAAATTAGTCTGGGAAATGATATTGGCAAGCAGGTAGGGCTGCCCTTAATTATTATCCCAAAAATCAGCGCGGTCTGTTAATCAGTTTGATTACAGCAGCTGATTGAATGGGTACACCTCAGTAGTCCACGGCGATTTTTACAATGGATAAGCAAATGGATTAAAGAGTTTGTCTCAAATTTTGTGTTTTCAACCAAATTTCGTATGCGGAATCGTTGCGAATGTTGGAAAGGCTTATGGTGATTCCGTAATATAAAAACATAAGGCTTCGGGTAGGCCAATGCCTTTAAGGACGGTCAAGAGATCGTTGAAGACATGCCTCGTTCTGGACGACCTCCGACCTATTCAACTGACGAAAACATTCAAAAAGTGAAGGAAATGTTGCTCGAAAATCGTCATAGTGTTAAGGAGATAGCAAGAGAGCTTGACATCCCTTTCAATTCTATTTTTTCGATTTTGGTATATACTTTGGCCATGAAACGCGTCCTTTCTCGACTTTTTCTAATAAAGCTGAATTTTCTTAAAAAAGAGTACTGTGAACTTGAACTTGTGTGCTTGATCGTGAGAATTCTGATCCCACATTCATGGAGCTCATCATAACTGAAGATGAGACATGGGTCTACGAGTTTGACATGCAAACCAGTCAAAAATCAGCGAAATGGAGGAACCCGCCAAAGTCGCTCAAAAATCAAGGCGATGCTCATGGTTTTTTTCGATATTCCAGGTTTGATCCATCATAAATTCGTTCCAGAGGGACAAATGGTCAATAAGGAGTACATATTGAAGCGTTTGCGTGAACAAATCCTTGAGAAAAGGCCGGAATTGTGGAAGGAGAATTCATGGATATTTGCGCAATGAAAATGTGCTATCGCCCAATTGTGACCGAATTTGAGGCGAAAAAAGCAACAAATTGCTTCATTCAACAACCGTATTCAACAAATTTGGCCCTGTACGACTTTTTTGAAATTGAAATTACCGCTTCGTGGAACCCGTTTTCAGTCAATCGAGGACATAAAGCAAAAATCGTCGTAGACTACAGAGGTGTACCCATTCAACCAGCTGCTGTAAACAAACTGATTAACAAACACAGCTGATTTTTGAGATATTAATTAATGACTTTCCCACCTGCTTACCAAAAAAAAATTTGAAATATTATTAATAATTTTAATTACAAATTCCCGGCACTTTATGGTTACAATGTATATGAGAACTACCAATCATCAGTTAAGAGGTCACAAGGTCTAAATCAACAAAACGTTAAAAAGCTCTACTCTAATTCTAATCAAGATACATTAAGAGCAAGTAGTTTACAAAGAGCCATAAAACTCTGAAATAATTATAACAATAACAGAGTTCTAATATATGTATATTAATCGCAAATTATGATCTTTAAAAGCGAAAGTTAATAAGATAGCTTAACTGATACAATTGAAGGTTAAACCGATTTTTTTTTCGCACGAAAAAAATTGTCACACTCTAAAAATCTTATATTCTCTTAAAAAATTATAGATTTTGCCAAAAATAAAAAATCTTCAACAATGAAATTAATCCAAAAATTTAAAAAAAAAAAAATTTACTTGTTCGAATGACCCAATTTCGGCAGTTAATACCAATTTTGCAATCGAGATGAGTTCTGTACGATTGAGCTGATCTAATGGTAAACAGCTTTTAGAGTGGTGGCATGTAAACTCGATTATTATTCGAAAACGCTCACACAGAAGGTTGTGGCCGGTATTTCTATACTTTCGACAGTTACCCACCTGATAGCATCACTTTAAATCGAGTGCTCTAAGTCAACTCATCCGCGATCTTAAAACGATAAATCACTCAGGTGGGCAACGTACGTTGGCACACAAGCCGCTTAACAGGTGATTTCGTTAGTAAACAGCCGCATTTCCATAAACAATTTCGGTTTATCGACCTCACCCAAATCGAATTGATTGCGCGGGATAAAGTGCGGTTTGAATGTCGGCAGTTTTCCATCGAATTGTGATGTGCATTCTACTGCCAGCCGTATTCCTTCGGGAGACGGCGCAACTTCAAAGAATCTCACACCAATTACTGAACGGACGGCAGGATGATGCAAATACAACTGTGCTCGGATCTTATGCAGAAATCTTCATGCGACAACTTTCTTCGGTCAATGCAATTCTTAATCCATCGGTTGTTAATTCCCCGGCGGTGAACGCCGTTGAGGCTGCCGTACCGCAGAAAAAACCGCCATTCTGGTTCTTTGGTGGCGCCGTTAATCCGCCAACTAAGCCCTTCGGTGACGACAGTGAATTCAGGCTTCCGCCTTTCTTAGAGGCTCTTCTGGAACGAGTGCAATCCTATTTCTCCATTTACAACTCTGACAACACAAGTCGCCCCGCAGATGCTCAGATCAATGATACCGCGACCGTAGATCTCGGAGAATTCAGCACTAAGAATAAGACTGCCAATAAAACTGCAAAAATGAAGCGGACTAGGAAACTAAAAGTTGGAAATGTTACCGAAGTTGAAGCTGGTGCTGATGATGATAAAAAAGACGAAATTTTCGATGATGGTGTTGGAATTATCGCTATGGGATAAATTAAATTAATTTATTTTCTTTAGAATTTCATTCGCCCTGAATTATGCAAAATTAATTGTAGCATTCGTGTAGCTAGCTATCTAAAGCAGGGCTAGGAACATCGCAATAAGTTTGAAATAAATTTATTTATATTTAATTAAAATTATAGCTTATAAAAATAACAATGAGAGAATAAGCCTTGAGCGAAGTCTAATTATAAATATAATGATAAATTAAAAATTTGATTCATTGTGTACACAAAAGGTTTGATCGTTTAAATAATTTAAGGATTGCTTCGCTGATAACTAATTGCGCTGCGCGTTAAATAAGGATGCTTCGCAATATTTTACAACAATGAAGGATATTTATCAAGCTCTTGCAGTAATGAAGAAGAACGTACATGGTAAATTTTATGTTTTTAGGTGAAGACGTTGCGGGATCAGTACTAAAATAGATATTTTATATTTTCCTCGACTTTGGTATTTAAATTTTGAAAAATCCTGGTGTTGTTACCATTGAGAACCTAATTCGAACACTTAAGCGAAATTTTATGTTTCTAGGTCAATCCAGCGTTGCACCAATCAGTTTTCTCTTAGTTTACTACTTTGGAATTTGGTAAAAATCGGTATGACCAAGCCGGGACTGTATGCTTTATTCCATGCAGGGAAAACACAGCTGAGAAATTGTTGTTGCTCAAAAAGAGACGGTTGTTAGTAAATTTTCTCAATATTTTTAAACTTCTTTTCTCCAGTGTTGTGGAAATACTGCTATAGACCTTCTAGAGAGTTTTCATACGTCAACCCCTAAGAGGTCGAATTTCGAAAAACCTCAAAATTACATTGCTTCTAGGTTACAAGTTGTAGCTTAAGGCGAAGATGAATTGTTTACTAAAACTGGCGCTTGTGAAATATCTCGAAAATCTAAGAGCAACTTTTGTTCATAGTAACTATCTTTTCCTCCCTATTTTTATCCAGAAACTTAAGATTTGTTTTACGAACATACAGCTATTGCTTGAGGCTTAAGCTTTAGTACAATCGAGAAATTAGATTTGCCATAGCTTAATTGGAATATTTTGCAGAATTTCATTTAATCCCAAAAAATTTCAAAGAAATTTCCCTTCCTTTCCAAGTAAACTATTTAGTAGGATGTTTAGAAAACATAACCAGGACTACGCCTTACGCTCAGACCAATCGTATTCTAGATAAAAGAGAAATTTTTTGATTTTAAGTAATTTTGTAGGGGAAGTGGTAGAGCGAGTGACGACATTGAATTAATTTTTTCACATCACGCTAGAGTTGCTATCAAAATGTTTTATACAAAATTTAAGTTTCAAAAATTTAATAGGTACTGAGAAAATTAGTGCAGTGGATTTAGTGAAATTGTGCAGCTTTTACGGGTGGTGGTAGAAGGAGGGGCGAGTCCTTAATTACTTTTTCAGAAATAACTGCTTTTGACAAGTTTTAAACTGCCGATCAGTAACATTCATACTTTTCAGGAAAATCGACTTTTTGTAAAATTGTGAAATTGTGTTCGATTGTATTGTACTGTATTGGGAGGGGGTAGAAGAAGTGAAGGTATGATCTTACTAATAATTCTAATTAAATATTTAGAGCACAATTCCAGCTCGATAAATTTTATACGCACCGAGTAAATTGGTTCAGAGCATTTCATGAAAAAGTGCAGTTTGTATGGGAGGTTGTGGAAGGAGGGGAAGTACACAAATAATTTTTATACAGTGTAGATTTTTTTAAGCACGAATTTTCAGTCGCTACTGGCAATGAGAAATTATTCGAAATAAAGTGGGCAAATGGTGTAAAAGTTAAACAGTTCCAGTTCAAGAAGGTCTATATACTCAGTAGATGGTTTCTGTCCGCTTTCTATCATTCAGTCCCACATAACATCTGCAAAAATTTGTCAGTAGCAGCCAGTATATCTGAAAAATATACCAGCTTTTCCACTCGTTCCGGTTCTTCTCACTCCCCTTACCCTACCTTCCCTCCATGACTGTGTTTGTGCATTGCACATAAAGGCCGAAATCGCCTATAACACAGGTCATTCTATGAAAAAAAAAGATTGAAATCATCATAAAAGTATTATATTCCAAATTTCAGATTAATAACATTTATACTTTACGAGCAAATCCATTTATAATCAAATTGCGAAATTGTGTCATTTTGTATGGGAGGGGGTTGAAGGGCTTAAGCGATTTGGTCCATTCACGAAATTGACCTTATTTTTTTGTCAAAAACGACGTGTACGAAATTTGAACTTTCTAGCTCAACGTGTTCTCAAGCTAGAGAGGACACGGACGGACGGACATCCGGTTTTGAGATTTTTGGGTGATTATAGGAACTTCTGTATCATTTATTTTTTTCGCCGAGCTTTATTTTTTAGCGTGACAAATTTTATGGCAAACTTATAATACTCTCAGATTTCATCTAGATTATTGAGAGCACTGAAATGATTGGATCTTGTTACCGAAATAGGGCGCTGTATTACGATGCGCCCAGACGTGAGCAATTCTCTCTCACTTCGTAGTAACATAACAACTTTTGGCTCACAGCTCCACATATCAAAAGCAAAAGAATATTCCATTTGAGCTCCATTTAACTTAAGGAGAAGTTTTTTTTTACAGCATTTTTAACTGTGCTATCTCTTAATCGATTCTTAACCTTTTTTTACTTGCCCATATCGATGAATTTCGGAATTAACCTGGACTTGGTATGTATCACTATTAAATATTGATTTGAATTAAGTGGGAAGAGCGAAATGACTTCAGCGTTATGCTACTTATAGTAGGGTGTAGTCTAGTGCCGGTCAAAGCATTATTTGATTTAACGATTTGCGTGGATATTTTTTGGCCACCTCAATCTGTAGAAATGAAAATTTGTAGATAGAGGGTTGGGCGAATAGCTAAAAATTCTTTTGCGATACATTTTAAGCAATCTGATGACAAGGGGGCCAAAGCTCGATTTGGCTTGTAGTGCCATTGAAGAAGATTATGCTTATTGCGAATGGAGAAATTAATGGAGAAAATACTCAACGTACGAATTGGGCGGAAGGAGTAATGAAAATCTCCATTGATCATCATTTTACCACCGTTACTCATTAAACTTGGAATCAGTGCGAATTTAGTAAAAACATTGGATCGTGAGGGTATGGCGATGACGAGTCAATGGTTCTCCAGTAAAACCAATGATGGCTTGTGCGAGATTCTACTTGAAATTGCGTACAGGCGAATAACGAGAGTGGAAAGCGCAGTTGCAATAATCGACCTATTTTTTAACAATAAGCAATCTACCAATTGCAACGAAATTATTTCTGTCTATCAAAATGATGATGCTGAACTTTCACTAACATTTGGATTTTTGCTTGGCAATTTATTTGGGCAGTGTGTGTAGTGACGATCTGGAAGACATCTCAAACATAGAAGGCGAAAGCAAAACCATTCAATACATACTTGGCGATTAGTGGTCGAATCGTAGGTTCAAAATTCACGCTTAATACTAGTGAGGAGTCCAACAACTTTCATATCGTTGCAGATTTGCCCATTACTTTATTATTTTAATATTAAAGTATTATAATCGACTTAGAAAAAAAAATTTACTACCTTGAATTTTGGGGTTTTCGCGTTTCATGATTAAAATAGCCTAAAAATGCAAAAAAACATAATAGGACTACGATTGTGCATAAAGCCCAACCGTGCGATACTCTATCTCGATCAATTGTATACGCACTGAGTAAATTGGTTTAGAGCATTTCATGAAAAAGTGCAGTTTGTATGGGAGGTGGTGGAAGGAGGAGGAGGACACAAATAGTTTTTATACAGTAGAATGAAATCATTATAAAAGTATTATATTCCAAATTTTATACCAATAGCATATATACTTTTCTAGAAAAGCCGTTTATTGATAAACTGCGTAATTGTGTCATTTTATATGGGAGGGAGTAGAAGGGGAGGAGCGATTTGGCCCGTTCACGACTGTGCATAAAGCCCAACCGTGCGATACTCTATCTCGATCAATTGTATACGCACTGAGTAAATTGGTTTAGAGCATTTCATGAAAAAGTGCAGTTTGTATGGGAGGTGGTGGAAGGAGGAGGAGGACACAAATAGTTTTTATACAGTAGAATGAAATCATTATAAAAGTATTATATTCCAAATTTTATACCAATAGCATATATACTTTTCTAGAAAAGCCGTTTATTGATAAACTGCGTAATTGTGTCATTTTGTATGGGAGGGAGTAGAAGGGGAGGAGCGATTTGGCCCGTTCACGAACTTGTTCTTACTTTTTTGTCAAAAACAATGTGTACAAAATTTGAACTTTCTAGATCAACGCGTTCTCAAGTTAGAGAGGACACGGACGGACGGACGGACAGACGGACGGACGGACGGACGGACGGACATCCGGTTTTGAGATTTTTGAGTGATTATATGAACTTCTGTATCATTCATTTTTTTCTCCGAGCCTTATTTCTTAGCGTTACAAACTTTGTGGCAAACTTATAATACTCTCAGATTCCATCTAGAGTATAAAAATAAATCCGTCTGTCTGTACGCCGTACGCCGACGTGTACGCTCAGCGCGCAGTAACTCCCAAACCCTTCAAGATGGAAAGTTCATTTTCTGGGGGATCGTAGATAGTTGCGGATCTCAGGCGGACACCTATTTTATGGGATGTGAGGGGAGAGGCGGGGGGACCGCTCAAACCGAAAAATACGAATTCAAATATCTCAACCATGGTTACAGCTAGGAACCTAAAAATCACCATACATATAGAGGGGTTTGTGGGACAACTTTTAGAAATAATTTAATTTTTTTGTCCATTGGGGTGCAAAAAGGGGAGGGCTAAAAACCAATTGTTGTAGTGCACCTGTTAAACGGACGCACTAGCGCACATAAGAGTGCGTGTCACCTTTTACGGAGGTTCTGTTTTCTATCTCTTCACTCACAGGGATTCTTCCATGAAATTAAACTCGGCGTCTTAATCACTTACAATTTATTACACGGTTAAGAATAATTACAATTTTAAGAATAGTTACACTGTTTATTTAATAGTTAAAATAGTTACAATTAAGGAATAGTTACACTGTTTATTTAAAGGTTAAAATAGTTACAATTTAGGAATAGTTACACTGTTTATTTAATGGTTAAAATCTATTGACGACGCGGCGGAAGATTCGGGGCTTGAGTCATTATACGACGCGGCGGAAGATTAGGGGATATTTTAAACGATACAGGGTAAGAGAATTAATTTACGACGCGGCGAAACGGAGTTGTCCGTTCTGAAGTCGATACGAGTGTCGCGACCCGGCCATCATGCAAGATCGCAAGCATAAAACGATTAAGTAAAAGAAATATGATCTGCAAGATAAACATATTTCTTTTATACGGACTCCAACCGATCGTGGGACATGCCATGAATTTATTGTGCATGGTAAGCACTTAGAACGCTTATCTTTAAGAGGTTTAGAATTGCGCTAGACGAAATATGAAATGTGCGCAACAGGATAAGTACTTGCATGTGCACATCGTGTTGGGTCTTGTGGGAAAGAAAATGTGTAAGCACTTTTAAAGGTTTGGTAATTTATGGGGTATCGTATCACAATGTAGAATATTCGGAATAAGATTTAGAAAAATAAGATTGAGACGTACTTAGATTTGAAGATAAGGATATGATTGATGTGATATGATAGAGAATTGGATGATTGATTGAGGCATGGTAAGTGGGAGGAGCTGGCTTTATAACACTTCCCTCCTTAAAGACGAAACTTGTACCTGGGATTGGTGCGAGTTTCGGTCGAAGAGCTGGCAGCAGATTTTGGACCTGGACAAGATTTTGATCGTATTGTGAAAGGACGCTGGGCAGGTATTGGTATTGAAATTTCTGGTATTTCTAATGTAGCGATTTCTGAATTTTCAGTTCTTTTTTGATTTTTTCTATTTTGAAGAATTTTATACGCTATTAAGAGGATGAGGATTATGACGAAAAGTACTGTTATCAGCGAGTATGAAGTATAAATGTGAGGCAACGGGTTGGGACGATTAAGGTCTTCATAACTTTTCAAATCATCTAAATTTTTGCTTATTTCATTAAGTTCTTTGATTTGGTTAGGAATGTTGAACGTTTTAGAATGAGAACTTTCTTCGCGTTGAATTAATTTTGGATCTAAATCGATTTTTATATCATTTGGTATTGATGAAATTAGATTTAATTCGGTATTGGTTTCGTAAATTGTTTTAGAACTAAGTATAGCATGTTTTGTATGGACTATACAATTTTCAGATACGTGGAGGAAACCTGTTGTGGATATCGTTACTTGTGTATTAGAATTGGGACATTTTATTATAATATTTTCAGATTCCGGTGTGAAAAAGAGATGTGAATTACGATTCGCTAGTTGAAGAAATATTGGATGATTAATATTCATTATTTTTGTTTTACAATTGTTAGGAATTTTAGGTAACGGGGAAAATAGATCTACTTCGCAACCATGACTAAGGTGTGCGAGTAATACTGGTTGATTTTGTTCGCATAGGTAAATTGATTTGAGTAACTTTGAACATTGTTGTAAGTCAGTTTCTTCCAACAGAAAGTAAAACTGTTTAAGAGTATCGATCACAAGAATCGGTTTCTCCGGTACAATTAAACTATACGTGTTTTGGGAAATGAGTTTGGGAATACTGGTCATTTTATATATTTGGTAATTTCTCGAAGAGGCTAAAGGTATTGTTAAAATAAAATGTAGTTTGTTTTCGTTATAGAAAACGTCGGTTTGAATGATATGA
Source organism: Chorisops tibialis (assembly GCA_963669355.1). NCBI lineage: Eukaryota > Metazoa > Arthropoda > Insecta > Diptera > Stratiomyidae > Chorisops > Chorisops tibialis. The sequence continues at coordinate 297,384,078 of OY770263.1, forward strand.
AAGAATGAGTCGATATATTGTTCTTGTAAAGGGAGTGGCAATTGATTATCTTCAGGTAGGAATGATTGAATTTTACGAAGTTCTTGGGTTAGTTTGATTGGGTCGATAATATAAGGATGTAATTTACCATGTGTGGACGAATAGATGACGTCTAGAATGTGACTTTGCATTGCGGAATAGTGCTCACAGAGGATATTGAAGACAGTGAAGAGTTCGGTTAATTTTAAGTGACTGTCGATGATTAGTATATTTTCTCTATTAGAGTTTTTTATTTGGTCCATTGTCAAAGTAATTTCCTGGAATTTGGATTTTAATTTTTGTATATATCCATCAGTAACGTTAAGTTGGTGGATAGTTGATTGATAAATCGAAGTTTGTCTTGTATAAAGATTTTGGATATAATCTTGGTTTTTCTCCAAGAGGTTTATTTTTTCGTTATATGATTTAGCATCATCATTATCTAGGGTTCCGAATAAGTGTTTGGCCAATGTGCCAATGCCGTCGATTAAACCTCGTTTTTGTAGACGATTTTTAGGAATTGTACCTAGATAATTTTGTAGAAGATTGTTTTGTAAGTCTAGTCGATGTATAGCTGCGTTTGCTTGAAATAAGAGAATTTCGCAATCGAAATTAGTTTTGTTGTTGGGATTGATTTTTGTACAGATATTTTTCATGTTATCGATGTAGGAGGTTAATATCTCATGTTGAGTTATTAGGTTTGTAAGGTTTGTGTATACCACTAGTTGCCATTTGTTGTTGTAGAGGCGCATAGCTCCGGTATTCTCGTAATATATTCCAGATTCGTTTTCCAATGCAGTTATATTGTAAGGTAATTCCTTTCCGATAGGATTAGCAACGGATAGGTTGACGATGAGTAGCACGAATGCTAAAATTTCGATGTTAACGATCATTTTGGAGTTAAGTATTTTCTGGAAGAGAAAGAAAATGTACTGGGTAGATTTATGCAGTAAATAACTTTAAACGATTGTTATGGACTTTGACATTTCGATTTCGGATTGCTATGACGGAGTTTACACCTGATGTGGAAATAATAGTATATGGACCATTCCATAAAGGAAGAAGTTTTTTGCATTTGCCTTTATGTGTGGCATCATCTTTGAGCAAGACTTGGTCTCCGATTTGGAAGCTTGCAGGGTTTTGTTTTTTATCATATTGACGCTTGGAAGTATGCTTGTTTTTTATGAGATTTTGTCGTGCAATTTGATGAGAATGTTGAAGTCTAGATTTGAGTTCGTTTGCATACATATCATAGTTGTAACAAATTTCAGGGTTTTTCGTAACGCTAGTTGGAAGTTCTATTTGTCTTCCAAAGACAAGTTCGAATGGGGTGAAAGATGTAGAAGTATGAGGAGTAGTATTATGGACGAAGACTGCATATTTTATCCATGTATCCCAATCATCTTGAGATTTATTGATGAAACAGCGAAGATATTCGACGAAGTTCCTGTGACTTCTTTCGCAGGACCCGTTAGATTGTGGTCGATAAGCTGTTGTTTGCAGTTTTGTTATTTTTAGGAGTTTGCAAATTCCTTTGAATACTTCACCTATGAAGTTTTGGCCTTGATCTGATAAGACATATTTAGGAGTGCCAAAACGAAAGATAACTTCAGTTACGAATTTTTCAGCTATAGTATTTGCTTCTTGATTTGGTAATGGTATTGCATCTGTATATTTAGTAAGATCGTCAATTATGGTTAACATATACTTGTTATGGTTATTTGTTGTAGGAAAGGGACCAACGATATCGATTGAAATTTTTTCAAATGGTGATTTAGCAGTGGAAGTGATAACCATTGGTTCAAGAGTATATTTTGTAATTTTATTTTTTTGACAAGGCTCACAATTTTTTATGTATTTTTTAATATCCTTGTACATGTTTTTCCATTTATGATAGAGTCGTATTCTTTTGAATGTGCGATTTACACCGCAATGACCTCCAATGGGATTTTCATGAAATTCTTTCAGAATAATTTTAATTTGATCCTCGGAAGGTTCATTTATTTTTGACGATTCGGTGTGGAACGACGATTTTGGAAAAGAGGGTCGGTTATCTGACTGAACGTTTAATGATATAGTAGATGTAGAAGGACATATTAGAGTCTTTGAATTTTCAGAATTAGTTTTATTAGTCTTGGATCTGGTTGTCATTTTTTTTATTCGGCTAAGACAATCAGCATTAGTATTTTGAGTACCCTTTTTATGAACGATCTCGTAATCGAATTCTTCTAGTTGGAGGCGATATCGCATAAGCCTTGAGCTTACATCCTTGCAATTATGAAGATATACGAGAGGTTTATGATCGGTAACAAGTTTAAATTTTCTGCCATACAAGTAAGGTCGGAAGTGTTTGACGGACCAGACAATTGCGAGCAATTCCTTATCTGTCGTCGAATAATTCTTCTCACTTTTATTCAAAGTACGAGAAGCATAGGCAATAGGCAAATCTTTGCCAACTTCTCCTTGAGACAGTATACTACCGATAGCGAAGTCGCTTGCGTCGGTAGTGACTATAAATTCACGATCATAATCAGGATATTGTAACAATGGAGGGCTTATAAGCTTTTCTTTCAAGGTATCGAACGATTCGGTGCATAAATGAGTCCAATTGAACTGTTTATCCTTTTTTAACATTTCTGTTAACGGTTTGGAAATTTTGGCGAAATCTTTTATAAATCGGCGGTAGTAACCAGCTAATCCAAGAAACATTTTAATTTCTTTGGCGCTAGTAGGTTGTTTAAAATTTTTTACGCTTTCGATTTTTTTTGGGTCTGGACTTATTCCTGAGTCACTAATTACGTGACCTAGGTAAGTCAGTTCGGAACGTAGAAATTCGCATTTTTCTGGCTGTAACTGTAATTTATGAGAACTGAGGCGCTCAAAAACTTCGACGAGTTTCTCATTGTGTTCGGACAAGGTTCGTCCGTATATGACAATGTCGTCCATATACACAAAAACTTTTATGCCTTGAAGACCTGTAAGAACATTATTCATAAGCCTTTGGAAAGTGGCGGGCGCACTTTTTAAACCGTAAGGCATCCTTACATATTCGTAGTGCCCAAAAGGCGTAGAAAATGCGGTCTTTTCTCTGTCTTTAGGACTAACTTCGATCTGGTGAAAACCATTTGCAAGATCCAGGGTTGAAAAAAATTTAGAACTACCAAGTTGATCGAGGATTTCCGTAATGTTGGGTAGCGGATAAGCATCTCCAATGGTTTTTTCATTTAATTTGCGGAAATCCACAACGGTTCTCCAACGTTTGTTACCATCGTTGTCCGGTTTTTTCGGGACTACGATTAAAGGAAAGTTCCATGGGCTTTTTGACGTAGTAATTATGTTGTCGTTGAGCATTTCCTCAACTTGTCGATGGACTTCGGCTTTTTGCGCTTCCGGCAGCCGATAGGGTTTTATATAGATCGGAGGAACTTGGGGAGTATTGATGCAGTGTTCGACTGAGTCTGTAGTGGTCAATTTATCACCTTTTAGAAAAAATATATGGTTAAAACGAGTGCAGACGTCCAGTATAGAAGATTTTTGTTCTGGAGTCATATGATCCGTCCGAATTTGGTCCTTAAGTTCACGAATCCGTTCCAAGTCGACGTTAGCGGTATAGTCGATCTTGAAAATATCGTACTCAGAGGATTTTTCTAACGTTAAGTTCGTTGTATCGAATTCGACGTCGTCTTCGGAGGAGTTTAGAACTGCGACGTAGAAGATTTTGTTGCTGGGTCTGCATATACTGTTTCCGACATAAATACCATTTTCGAATTGTTTCGAAAAACATATGCATTCCTCAGTAGTATTAGTTCGTATAGGAAGAATTATTTCGGATCTGGCCGGTACACGGTAGGTAGGTGATGCGAAATGAAATCGTAGGATTTGATTGTGGTAATTAATAGAAATATTGCCAGCGCAGTAATCAACTTTGGCTCTGAAATCCTTCAAAAAGTTGCATCCTAGGATGCCATCATTAGCCAAAGGGAAATCATTCCTTACGACATAGAATGGATAGGATACTTTTGAAGTACTGGTAAAACTCATAACCAGGTGTGTGAGTCCCATAGCAGTTTCTGGGGAATCACTTATTCCAACAAGTTCAATATTTTGGGTCGTATTTATAACGAGATCTTCTCTTACTGACCCGATTTTAATGAGGCATACCTCAGCACCAGAGTCAACCAGTAAATTGGCTTTTTTGTTTATCAACGACTCAGAGTGGATGTTGACTGAGGCACAAGTATTTTTAGCTTTGTATACTGGAGGCTTTGACGGTTTAGGATTTGTTGATGTAAAACGAGGTATGGAGGACAATTCCTCTTTTGAAGTAGGCTTAAGTTCAGACAATTTTGTAAGTAAGTCGTTATTGATAATGTCAATATAAGAATCTGGACGCTCTTCATTGTCAGAGGACTCATTGCTTGAATAATATTTGCGTCTTAATGTTTCAGCAATTGGCGATTCAGGGCTAGATGACTTGAACGATTTCGAACATGACGGCTTAGGACCGGAACGCGGTGTTTTCGATTGTGGCGATTTAGGAGGAGATGATTTAGTATTAATACTCGACGATACGGGGGAAGACGATTTTGTAGGGCTACACGAAGGTTTAGGAGAAGACGATTTTGTAACGACGCTTGATGATTTAGGAGGCAACGATTTAGTAGCGGCACACGGCGATTTAGGAGGAGATGATTTTGTAACGACGCACGGCAATTTAGGAGGCAACGATTTAGTAGCGGTACACGGCGACTTAGGAGGGGATGATTTAGTATTAATACACGACGATTTCGGGGGAGACGATTTTGAAGACGATTTTGAGGACACAAGGGTATTTAAATAATCCATAACGGATGGAGAAAACACGAACTCAGTTGACGGAGGAATTTGTAATAACGACGCGGTGTTAGAAAGGTGAGTTAGTGCAGATTGCGGGCTTGAACCAACCCACCGTTGGGGCAAGCCACACGCGCGTTTCCCGAATTGGAATCATTCCCTCGGTCGTTTACAGCATTTAACTTTACATTTCTCTTATACTCTCGTTTTTTACAATCTTTGATATGGTGCCCAATATTTTTACAGTAACTACAAACAGTTTGGTTTAAATTTATGTTGGCTTTATAGCTTGATCGGGGCTCTGTTTTTATTGGACCTGAAGAGGAACCTGGAGTTTCCGCTTTCCTTTTCTTGAAACAATCGGCTATTAGATGGCCCGATTTTTTGCAATAAGTGCAGAACTTGGACTTCGATGAACTCTGGTACGACGTAGTAGGAGAGATTTTTTCCTCATTGACGGCGGCTTCGATGGCTTCATTGAGCGTTTCGAAACGTGAGGCCTTGATGATGAGCTTTAGGCTAGAATTGAGGCCTTCCACAAAAGCTTTCAAGGCTGTTTTTGAGTTTAGGGACTCAATGACCCTAGAGGATTCGGCTCCCTCGGATGCGATACAAGCGTCATTGAGATCCGACATTGTAATCTCGATGCGGTTAGCAAACGATCGGACTGATTCGCCAGATCTCTGCTTGGAGTTGACGAGATCGACTTGAAGCTGGGTTAGAGTACGCTCCTCAAGAAATTGAGTTTGGAGCGCCTCCTTTAGCTCGTCCCAAGTAGCTAGGTCCTTATGCTTGACGACGTTGTAGGCGGGGCCGATTAGTTTACTTTTAATTATCATTGTAAACAACGGCATATCCGACGCAGTGATGTCTGCGCCCATAAGGTCGCAACAATTGATAAATTTATGGAGGGTTTCGCGACTCCCATTGAATTCGGGGATAAATTTAAGCGCGAAACCCTTGTCGAATTTTCGCGGCATATTTTGTAATGTGTCTATTACCTGTGATGACGATGACGAGGTGGACTCGGCTGAAGAGTTGTCTGCCGTGTATGATGGCATGAAACTAAACCGATCACTGTCTTTGTTTATTTGCACAGTTGACACTGTTTTGTGACTAATTTTTCACTATGCAGATTTTTGATTTATTAAAAAAAAAATTTTTTTTTTTTTTTTGCACTATTTTAGCAACAATTTGGAACGATTGTTGTATAATTGCACTGTCACAGATTATTTCACTGTTTTGTACTATTTGGCACGGTTAAATTTATTGTATCACTCGATTAAACGATTCGGCACTGTTTTAGGAAGACCAGAGTGAGAGAATATTTTAACCACCTGGGTTGAGTGACTGAACAACCCCACACCTGACACCAAATTTTTGTTGTAGTGCACCTGTTAAACGGACGCACTAGCGCACATAAGAGTGCGTGTCACCTTTTACGGAGGTTCTGTTTTCTATCTCTTCACTCACAGGGATTCTTCCATGAAATTAAACTCGGCGTCTTAATCACTTACAATTTATTACACGGTTAAGAATAATTACAATTTTAAGAATAGTTACACTGTTTATTTAATAGTTAAAATAGTTACAATTAAGGAATAGTTACACTGTTTATTTAAAGGTTAAAATAGTTACAATTTAGGAATAGTTACACTGTTTATTTAATGGTTAAAATCTATTGACGACGCGGCGGAAGATTCGGGGCTTGAGTCATTATACGACGCGGCGGAAGATTAGGGGATATTTTAAACGATACAGGGTAAGAGAATTAATTTACGACGCGGCGAAACGGAGTTGTCCGTTCTGAAGTCGATACGAGTGTCGCGACCCGGCCATCATGCAAGATCGCAAGCATAAAACGATTAAGTAAAAGAAATATGATCTGCAAGATAAACATATTTCTTTTATACGGACTCCAACCGATCGTGGGACATGCCATGAATTTATTGTGCATGGTAAGCACTTAGAACGCTTATCTTTAAGAGGTTTAGAATTGCGCTAGACGAAATATGAAATGTGCGCAACAGGATAAGTACTTGCATGTGCACATCGTGTTGGGTCTTGTGGGAAAGAAAATGTGTAAGCACTTTTAAAGGTTTGGTAATTTATGGGGTATCGTATCACAATGTAGAATATTCGGAATAAGATTTAGAAAAATAAGATTGAGACGTACTTAGATTTGAAGATAAGGATATGATTGATGTGATATGATAGAGAATTGGATGATTGATTGAGGCATGGTAAGTGGGAGGAGGTGGCTTTATAACACAATTGTCGGCCGGATTTTTTTTCCAAATGATTATATCTTCGAAATTACTTACCATAAAAAATTGATATCTTGAGGCCATTAAGGTGGCATACAGATCTACTAAAATCAGTTTAGATAGAAGCTAATTATTGTATGGGGGAGGGTCAGGCGGGTGAAAAGGAAAACACTTCAAAATCAATATTTCGGCTATTTTTAAGCTATGTAATTCAAACTTAGAACCCTTATTAAGTTATATTAGAGAAATACGAGAAAAATATAACGTTTGGACAAAATAGTAGTGGGGGAAATGGTTCAATGGTGCACTTTCCAAAAATCGAATTACTTTGACATATCTTAGAATATTGTGAATAAATTCTGAATAGGAAACATTTTTATGGTGAGTTTGAAGGAAAGGGATGAATATTTGAATAATCTTACTTTGTTTTTGTACGACAAAATCAGAGCACAATAGTTTTATTTGAAAAGAAAAGAAAATGATTTTCATTTGGTGAAATTGTGACTTTTGTATGGGAGGTGTCAGACTAAATTCTCCAAAATGTGTTTTTATGTTTAGTTATGATGAAGTAACAAACAGACACTTAAATTATTCGTATTTATATATATAGGTAGATTAATACAACAATTTCATTTATTTATTTTATCTTTCTCTTTATTTCTTGTTTGTGCAAATAGTTCCAAAGCCATAGCAAAAAATGGATTAAGTAATAATATAAATATTTAGTTTGAAATGCGTATTTTCTTCGCTAAAGCCGCAGTTCGTACCAAGTGTGCAGATTAAACTCTTCCTTCACACTAAAAATTGTTACTTAAAAAAACGAAAAAAACCACGCCCATTACTTCAAAAGTTTAATTTTATTTCAATTAATTTTTTTTTAATTTTACATTTTATTTTTGTTATGCATGATGATGTAAATGAGTATTATTTCTAAACCACTACCACAATACCGCTTCAAATACTTCATCCCAAAAATCTATAATTCAGTGGGGTATAATCCGTTTTTTTTAAACAACAATTCAAGTTAACTATGAATGTTTGTGCTTAATTCTATTCAAGATTTGATTCAATTTTCCTAGAATCGAGGGAAAGTTAAAACATCTCTGAGAAGATAGAAATATGGCGGTTATATTCGTAGAGGTGGTTTTAAAATAAGAGTTATAATGATTATGATGATGATGTTAGAGATAGAAAGATGATTGGGCACTACGTGAAATATTTTAGAGTCTTATTGTTTGATTTTTTTTTTTATTTTTAAAAACTAAATTTTTCGTGTTAGTATATTACCACCAATTCATTAAGAATTGAAATTAAAAAAAAAATTGTTAGTTATCTAAGGCCCTTATTGCCAAAGTTCAGTCGTAATGCTTATTAGGTAAATTTATCTGAATTTGAGTTTCGAACCCTAAACAGATTTACTTGGAAAACAAATTTCTTGCTATTATTCGATCAAAATTTTAGAAACTGTAGACAAATAAATTGGAAGAAAAAAGACCCAAAACCTTTAAAAATCACAAAATTTCAGTCAAATTGAATGGTATTTAGTTCGTTAGTGATTAGATAGATGGTTCTGCCGGTTCTGGCTTCTTGGGTTCCTCCTCGGCGGGTTTCTCCTGTATGATTGGTGTGATGGGAGTCTCTATAGCCAAGTCGGCTTTTGCAGCAACCACGGGTATATTTGCTGGTAGAGCGGGCTGTTGATCAATTGCAATTGGTAATGCTGCAGGAGAATAAAAACAAGCCTGACTGAATTGATATGATATTTTGAAAGTGCAAAATATTTTGTTTGTTGAATTGACAAATGTTTTTTTTCTGTGAAAATCACTGATATCCTCACAGTCCGAGGTATTAGGTACTTCCACGTTCCTGGCTAATATCGATCGACATTTAAAGATGTAGATGGACCAAATAAATGCAAATGCCTACGATGCTTAAGCCGAGTTCAAAGCTAAGATATTTAAGTAACCATCACCTAGTTCATACCATTTTGAATTCGCGTAGCGAATTGTCTTGCAATAATATCCTGGGCATTAGAAGTCTCTGGAGCTACGGGAAGCTCGGGTATAGTTGCCACTACGATGGATTGTTGACCGATTGCTGCTGGTGATGCTGTAGAAGAATAGAGAAAGGATTTTTGAGAAACCTGAGTGAAATCTATGTTCCATCAGTTGGTTCATTATATTGCACGTATTGACTTTAGCCATGTTGTTAAAGTATATTGTAAAGCACAAAAACATTCAAGGGAGCTAGCCCAAATAAATCCACTCTGGTACTTACTCTGGTACAGTATCTTAAAATTTTACGACCGGGATTTGAGCTCACGACCTTTGCAATGTGGACCAAAACGCTACCCACAGGATTACAGCCAGGATTCATCGTTTCTAAGCCAATCGTTTTACAACGCTAACGGATGGACAGACAGACGGACGGACAGATGGACGGACAGACGGACAAACGGACGGACATCCGGTTTTGAGATTTTTCACTGATGATATGAACTTCTGTATCGAATGGTTTGGTGAATGTTTTCACAGTGCATTTCGAATTGAAAGAAAATATTTCCGGATTCTACACAGTTACGCTTTATTATTCGACCGAAACGTCACGAATAATAAAGCGTAACAGTGTAGAATCCGGAAATCTTTTCTTTCAACTTCTGTATCATTCATTTTTTCACCAAGCATTATTTCTTAGCGAAACGAACTTTTTGGCAAACTTATAATACTCTAAGATTTCATCTAGAGTACAATAAGATCATTACCTTCTTGGTCCAATTTCGAAGATCGTTCGTCAGTAATTCGCTTAGCAAATTGTCTTGCAATAATGTCCGGGTCCACCTGGGGGCTGGCAATTTGCCGACGATACATCACTCCTGAAACGATTGCCTGTAATTGATCCTTTTCGTCGTTCTCGCGAAGCGGCTGAGGCGAAGGTAAGGCTTCTGAAACTGTTGCAATCGTTTGAATTGTATTCTTCTCCCTTTGAAAAATTTCTGCTTCCGGATTCGTTACACTCCTGGCCTTGATCGCTTGAAGTGGTTGAAGACTGAAGATTGGATGCAACGGATGCTGAAGAAGTTCGACATTCCCGAAGAACTGTGGTCGACCCGCAATTGTATAGAAACGACGTTCCGGCAACGGAATCGTTGATGCTGGCGTCTCTGAAAGCATTGCTTGAGGTATTCTCTCAGCATCATTGTTCATTTCCGGTAATCGTTGTTGAGTAATATCAAGCCGTTCATCGACATTACTGGAGTCGTCCGTGCTACCACTGTCACCGCTACCACTTCCCCCTTGTCCTGGGAACGGGAATGGGAATGTGGTCGGAAAGTTGAAGATTTGATTGCATATGTCACTAGAGCTTTGGCGTGTTCCTGGCGATCCTAGAGAGTAAACTCCAGATTTAACTGATATTTTAGTACCGAACTTGGCAATACATACCATAAAGTGCAAGAGGCTGAATAATCGATTGTTCTAATTTGTATGGTGGCTGCAGTCGCAATTGAGCCTCAGGAGTGAGAATTAAAAACTCCCTTACCTGCTGGACAGGTTTAATTTCTGGCGATGCAGCTTGTTCTAGTGGAGCGCTCCATGCCACCACAATCCATCCAAGTAGTAGAAGAGTTGACAACATCTGAAAAACAAAATGAAATGAAAATTATGTACATATGTCCGATAAAACCTCCAGGTTCCTGCGAATCGTCGAGAATCTCGTTAAAATACTTAAAAGATGCATCCCATAACGTTTATATTTATCCACTTCTTTTGCAATCGAAGTGAAATAAGTTGAAGACTGAGATAAAAAGATTCCAAGACCTGTTTCCTGAGTGCAACATCCCAAGCTAAGTGCACCGAATGTATCCAACCAAGAACTGGTTGTTCCGATGTACAACGCCAGACTAGCACGCTACAAAAAGCATGGCTTGTTGTTGTTGCTGTTTATTTCTTGGTTCTTGTATTCGCCATTACCATGAATACGACAGTAAATTGATGAGGATCGTCTAGGGTAGAGTTACCTTTTGGAGCTGGCATTCAGTTCATATAGCGTATGTGCATGGAGATCGTACGAGATCGTTACTTTGCGGTAGGTCAAGATCGGCCATATTTTTCATTGTCATGATCACCGGTATTCGAATGAACGAGATAATGGCACTCTTGGGTCTTAGTCGGTATTTTTCTGAAACTGATCGTGCTAGAGTACTCGTAATTCAGATTCACTTACTTGATAGCTTCTTTCGAAGAAAAACAAAAACAAAATGGAAAATTGTGGTAAATTCTGGTTTAGAATTTTGAAACACAATCTCGCTAATTGTACGATATTACATTTTGTTATACTGTAATCCCGTTCTCAGTAATATTTTTCGCTAATTCCAAAGTATTTTAATCGTTACAAAGTTAGACAGTCAATTAAAATCCAATTTTCACACTATTGCAATACTTTCACTGCCCGAAATAATTTGGCTTAAGGTTCACTATCAAACTGTGTCTAGCATGTAATTCTGTTTCGTAATATTTATTATCGCACATAAAAATATTTGAAATTGAAAACAAACTAATAGTGGACCGAAAAATTAGTTCAGAAAAACTATAACTATATACGCTTGACAATATCTTTGAATTTTTTATATCCAATTTTAAAATAGAAGATCTAATTACCTAAAACTTCATTGTATGTTATTTAATTACTAAGCTACAATAAATGTCAAAACTTATTTTTAAACGGGAATAGTTTACGACTATGTTATCCAATCTTCGAACCTACTCTATGCTTTTTGAATATTTTAGAATTTATTATATACCTATGGGATGGAGGCAGTAGAATGCATCCACAGCCAGGCCTTGAAAGAGATGTATTGAGGTCCGGGCCAGTAATAATGATGGTGGCCTTTATTAACTTTCTCAAATAAAATGTAATATATACAGTTTAGAGAAAAAATTTGGGTTTTATTTAGTAAAAAAAAAATAGTAAATCAATTCTATTTCTTTCAAATAATAGAAAACAAATGATAAACTAATAAATACAAAAAAAAAAATCAGTGGAGCCATGTTAGCTTAGAATATTTTTTTTCCAATTGATAATAACAAAAAATAATATAATAAATTACAAGATAATAAAATTTAGTAAAGAATTATCAGCGTGTAATAAATTTTGGAAATTTTCCTAGGATAGTTTTATGGAAACAAGAATTTCACTTTAGTCGGCCTTGTGAGCTTTTGAATTTGTGAAGATAACAGATTTAAGAAGTTGGAATTAAGTGGTATATCAGAGATAATGTTAAATAATGACAAGCCGTTTAGCTTCTCTTGAGATATGGTCGATCGGTTGTTTCTCTTGATGAAACGGAAGCGGATACTCTTAACAATATCTTAAGCATCATCGATAAAATTGGAAATCTAAATCAATTAAGTTTCATTCAAACATGTTTATTAAAACTGACTCTGGTGCGAACCAGATCCGAACCAAAACTTCGTCCTATAGGCTCCTTGCAATAATTTTTTTTATGTGACATCGAAACTAGGGGGGTTACCCTTCTCTACTGAAGCACAGCTCCGGTGAAGTGGCAAAGAAATTAGTTTTTGGGAACTAAGGGGAGAGAGACGGTAGTGGTTATGAATATTTCTCTTCAATTGTTGAATGTTGTAGTTTTGTGGGAGTGAGTTTCACATTCGAACAGTCTGGTTTAAAAACGAACCACGAAATCTGATAGTGCGACCGAAGACAGGAGCGCGTGAAGCAGCTCAAGTCTTTGTCACTTAATTCAACAGAAATTATATTTTGCGTAGTTTGTGCTGCGTCTTTAATTTCAGCTTCGGTTGATTCGTCAAATGTTCATAGAATTTTGAAAAGGTAACAGATTTCGAGTGATGATGCGAACCTCTCTGATAATCCGGATACTATGGATTCAATAACACAGAAAAAACATTTATTCTGTATTTGATATTACTCGTAAGTTTAACGATATTTACATTTAAAAAAAAAGAAAATCCGATCTCTGTGGACTGCTGCCAACAAAAATAGTGTGCCTGACCTACGCTGCACGTAAGTACATAATGAACATGTATGTGTTTTCGTGGATATATGTATATTTCACACTTACGTACGTAATCGTAAAATTTCTTAAAAATTTTCAATTTTTGTAGTACTCGAACTGAAAGATGTATCGCGAAAAAACTGCAAAAACTCGTCGCTGCTATGAAATTTATTTTCTCAGTTACGCTTACGCGATTGCATGCATTAAGTCGGCTTTAGATTTTGGAGCTATAGAGCCATTACGAAGGAATTCGAAAGATTTTGGTTAAATACTATACATACTGTATATATATATATATATATAAACACACAAATGTGAGAAAGATAGACTCACATTTAAGGCCACCATCCTTCCTTTCTGCATCTTCTGCAAAGCACGCGATCATGAGCACTGTCGCCTCACGACTAGTCTGGTGTTCTGTTATCCTTTTCGTAACGCGGTCAATGATGCAGTATCTAACGACAACAACAACACAAAACTCAAAATCCGGGCAGCCGTCAAGTGTAAATCCCACAAAACGAGCTCCGATGAACATGCGCTCATAATCTCAACCGAGCAGTAAGGATCAGAAGGGAAAAAAATATTCAGTGTGTCACGACGCATGGGCGAAATGAAACTTATGGCACAATAAAAAAGGCATGAGAATGTTGCAGAGGATAGTGGGCAACAGGAAGACTAAAATATCAAAAGTACTGGAATTGTAACAAAATTCAAAATTTTTATTTTTCTGTAAACTGCAAACTTACATGAATTCCAATTGTAGCTGTTCCATGGGATGCTCTCACCTATGAAATAGCTACAAATCAAGTTGATGGTTTACAGAAAAAAAACATAATTAAATCAAATGACGGATCGAGTCCAAGCTAAGCTTAAGGAGTGAGTTGTTTGTCTTAAAGTCGGTTTTTATACTCTAGATGGAATCTGAGAGTATTATAAGTTCGCTCTAAGGTTTGTAACGCCAAGAAATAAGGCTCGGAGAAAAAAATGATGAATACAGAAGTTAATATTATCACTCAAAAATTTCAAAACCGGATGTCCGTCCGTCCGTCCGTCCGTCCGTCCGTCCGTCCGTCCGTCCGTCTGTCCGTCCGTCCGTCCGTCCGTCCGTGCGCTCTCTAGCTTGAGAACGCGTTGAGCTAGAAAGTTCAAATTTTGTACACGTCGTTTTTGACAAAAAAGTAAGGTCAAGTTCGTGAACGGGCCAAATCGCTCCACCCCTTCTACCCCCTCCCATACAAAATGACACAATTACGCAATTTGACAATAAACGGATTTGCTCAAAAAGTATAAAAGTTATTGGCCTGAAATTCAGAATATATTACTTTTATGATAATGTCAATCTATCATATAAAAATTGTGCGTGTCCTCCCCCTCCTTCTACCACCTCCCATACAAACTGTACTTATCATGAATTACTCTAAGCCAATTTCCTCAGTGCTTATAAAATTCAGCGGGCTGAAATTGTGCACCAAATACTTATTTAAAATTGTTAGTAAGGTCAGAAAAAATGAGATGATTAACTTCACCCCTTCTACCCCCTCCCATACAAAATGACACAATTTTGCAATTTGACAATAAATGGATTTACTCAAAAAGTATAAAAGCTATTGGTCTCAATTTTGGTATATATTACTTTTTTAATGATTTAAATCTACAGTACAAAAATTATTTGCTTCCTCCCTTTCCTTCCACCCCCTCCCATACAAACTACACTTTTTCCTGAAATGCCCTAAGCCGATTTTCTCAGAACATATAACATTTGTTGAGCTCATATTTTGTAATAAATATTTAATTAATATTATTACTAAGGTGAAAAAAAAAATATTTGATTTGCTTCACTACTTCTATCCTCTCCCGTACAATATGACACAGTTTCACAACTTCACAAAAAATCGATTTTCTTGAAAATTATGAATGGCACTAGTCTGAAATTTAAGGGATACCAATTTTATAATATTCCTAGTTATTTCTGAAAAAATCATCAAAATCCCCCCACTCTTTCTACCACCTCCCATACAAACTGCACATTTTCACTAAATCAAACTCACTAATTTTCTCAGTTCCCATTCAGTTTTTGGAGTAAGCATTTTGTATAAAACATTTTCATAGCTACTTTAGCATGATGTCGAAAAAATTAGTACAATGCTATCATCCCTTCTAACACTCCCCATACAAAATTTCTTGGGATCACAAAAAATTCTATTTCATCTAGAGTATCGTAAGATTGCGCTTTACGCGCAATCGTAGCCCTGTTATGTTTATATCTGTTTTTACCATTTTTGTGTGGTATTAGGGAAAGAACAAAGTGTTATATCGTACAATTCCTAAGCACTAACTAAGTTAGTTTGAAACTTTGCTTTAAATGCACTTTTGGTCAAAACCAAGTCGATTTGACTGTTTGAAATTTTTTCGATAATCCATAAAGCTCATCATCCCCATTGATTGCCCGCAACCCGCATGCCATATCCAATAGCCCAGCAATATTGTCAATCGTCTCTCGCTCCCACGGACCATTCACCTGAAATACCAGGCGGGCATAGTTCAGTTGCAAGCATAAAAGTCAGCGATAATTCTGCCGCTTGGGGAGATAAACACTGTTGTAATTTCAATCACAATTTTTACACTGAATCTGAACAACCCAATGACCATGGTTCTGCGTACCTAGTCGTTTCGGTATAAGAAAAATGCGGGTTTTTTGGCCGGCTACGTACAGTGAGTAAACTGAATATTTTATTTTCTTGTTGAGATTATCGATTCTTATTAGAGAGATAGACTCACGGCAACATATTTTTGATGCTCAAAATTTTTGGATAAGTCGAGCCATTAGACATATCCATGTCAAAAAATTAGCTTTTGTTCAAAACTCTGGAAATAAAATATATCTTCTTAATATGCTATCAACTCCTACAAGATTCACAGCAACATTTTACTTTATAATTTTAATAATAATAAGCCTAGTGGGTAGAGTGTTGGTATACATTGCGAAGGTCGTGAGTTCAAATCCCGGTCGACGCATAGTTCTAGCACACTACCTGCTTGGGTATACCTCAATTACCTCAATCTACGAAAATTAAAATTTGTAGATAGAGGATTGTGCGAAGGGCACAATAAGTAATGAAAAAATGTTAAGAAACCTGAAGATCAGGAGGCCAAGGTCCGATTTGGGCTGTAGTGCCATTGTAGAATAGAATAGAATTTTAATAATAAAGTATTCTGATCGACTTGAAAAAAAAATTTACTATCCTGAAATTTTGTTTTTTGCGTTTCAAGACTAACATTGCCTAAAAATGCCAAAAAAAAAGAATCCGTCTGCCGTACGCCGGTGCGTATGCTCAGCGCACATTAACTAACAAACCCTTCGAGATGGAAAGATCATTTTTCGGGAGATTGTAGATAATTGCGGACCTTAGGCGGACACCCATTTTGGCAGGTGTACGGGTTCTGGGGGAGGCAAGGGGAGCGCTAAGATCAAAAATTTTCAATGATTTTTTTAGTGCTCTCGTGAAAGATACAAAGTGTTATGTATGTTATATACATAGAAAAAAATAATAATTTGTTCCATAATTATTATGCAGCAAAGTGGGGGTCTAACGTGCACAACGTGTTTCATGTGCAATGAAAAAAACACATAAACTGAAAATGTTTGAATGAAATTTTAAGGTTGAAACTTGAAAATTCTCAAAATGCATTTAAAAGAAATTGAATTATTAACATCCATCACTGAAGAAATCCCGACTTCAGACGGAACTATTGCGGTGCTCACACATAGCTTAAGAAGGCTGTTAGACGCGATAGTAGAAAGGCCATTGAAGATGTAACGAATAAAGCAGAATCGGCGGCTTACCTTGGAGATATGGGATCGGTATTTGAAATTATGAAACAGTTGACGAACAGAAATTTTACCGCCAACCACCTAGTGATAGATGTCAACGAACGATCCCCCGGATAAGGAAGAAATAGTTTCCGTCATTTGTTCAATGGCAGTAAATAAAGCCAGCAGACCCGGAAATAACATCCGATATAGTCCTCCTACTCTTTACTATGGCGTGGAGTAAGGAAAATATCTGGCTGAATTTAAAGAAGTCGTCATTGCAAAAATCCCGAAGATGCCCGACCTTCGGGATTGTACCAATTGATATGGCTTAGATCAACTTTTTTTTATTATTATTATTTGGGGAACACGTGAGAGCACTGCGACCTTCCTGGTCTATTATGTGTTTATTGACCCATTACCCTACCATAACCCGACAGCTTTGGCTAGTTCCTCGGTAGTAAGGAAACCTTTTCCTTAAAGATTGTGTCTTTTCCTTGCTACTGCTTCACAGTGGCATAGGATGTGTTCCATCGTTTCAGAGTCTTCGAGACAGAGGCGGCAGATGTCGGTTCCAGCTAAGTCCATCTTTTTAAGATGGTAGTTTACATCACTGTACCCCGGCATTGGGCCGATTAGAGTATTAATATCACTCTTGCTGAATTATCTTCCACTTTGTTTTATTTATTTATTTTTTTTTTTGTGATAGGATTAGATTTTTTGAGATTGATAAGCCTGAAAGTTTATTCCAGTAGATTTTATGCTCTTGTTCAACCCACTTTCCAAGTATAGGGTTGACGTGCCCTCTTGGTTTTCCGCCGAATGGCTCTGGTCTAAAAAAATTTGCTGCTGAGCCGTTTCTTACAAGACGATCAGCCTCTTATTTCCCTCAATTCCCATATGTCCCGATACCCACATTAAGGGTACGTTATTCCTTTTCCCTGGTTGATTAGGTTTTGAAGGCAGTCCCAAACTATCCGCGATCAGTTTTTATTAGATGCTAAGGCCGTGAGAACCACCGCTTGACTATCCGATGGGATATAAATAGTTTTGTTGCGATGATCTCTCCTTATATTCTCTTGGTTGCAAAGCTCCATTGCAATTAGTTCGGCCTGGAAGGTTGTGGCTTCTCTGTTAAGTGGTTTCGAAACCTTTAACTCCGGCTCCAGTGCCCTCAGAGATGCGCGAACCATCTGTATACAAGATGGTTGATTTCTCTTCCAGGTAGCATAGATTGCCAGTCATTGTGCTCTCTGATTATAACTTTGAAGGGGGATCCATTTCTTAGGAAAAATAATTATTGCTCTAAATAAAAACGTGTTTTCCTGATAGAAATCGTTGTGTAGTTAAAAAAAGATATAATGTTTTTAAATTTTCCATGTTGTTTCAAGGATTTTCCCAACTGCAAGACATTTGAGGGTTGCCAAGTAAAAGTTGTCCGAATCAAGCAAAATTTTGTAAAGCCTACTTTTTTGTTGATTATAACAAGATTAGGGGGTGGGAGCAGTAAAATGTTAACTTTCGGAACAAATCGTGTAGCTAATGACTACCCTAGTATGCATTCATCTGACTAAAGCATTTGATTATATTCCTTCTAATGGCATAATTGCTAAATTACATGTACTTAATGTCCAATAAAGTAGAATTAATTAGATCTCGAGCTTTTTATTGCAAATCTAATACTAGACACAAGGAACCGTCATAGGACCACTATTTTTCGATGGCTTAGAGATTTGAATTTGTAGGTTTTCGTATGCAGGCATAGTAAAAATCAACCTATTTAAGGGTCACAAGAACGGAACCTTGGTAGAAATCAGTATACGTATCTTCGTATAATTCCCAATATGTTTAGTAACACAGTAACGTAACCGGAGGTATGTATTTGTATTATTAACCAGGTTGTCAGGTTGACTAGTTACGTTTTTGTGACTCTAAGCTATCGGGCTTACACTCGCTATTGTTAAAAGGAGAACTCATTTCATTTCCGGTTGACGCAATGCTATTGATGGAAGATAAGACGTGGGAGGGAATAGATCTTAAAAGAAATTACAACCTTCAAATTATAAGAGATTGGCTTCATGGAAATGCCCCAACCCTTAATATTCAAACAAATAACATATTATTCTCCTGTGCATTCAGGTAATTATGCAATTATTGAACTAATGCAGTACAAAAAGGGCAAAAAGTTGTTCCCCCTAATTTTAACAAAGCTTTTTTGATGAAACAAATGTTTGTACAAACACCAAATTGCACTTTAATTAATCTTATATTTATTGTAGAATATTATCGAATTCGTCTTTCCCACGATCCTTAACCAAGTTTTCGGCATATTTGATCTGAAAAGAAAGCTCCCCATTGAACATTTTTCAGGCTCAAGTTCGTTATGGAATAGGGGTTAAAATATTTTTGTCAACAAATGAATGTATTTCTAATGCAAAGCGATAATTCCATACTGGTAATAATAATAATTGTAATTTTAAGGCAAAAATAAAATAAAAATGGTAAAGGCCAGCTATTGCACTGAAAATTAGCGGCATCCGTCACTAATCAATTTCGATAATAACCAAAATATGCGCCTACCAATTTTATAAAAATCATGGAATATAATATATAACTTATTTATATTACTCAAACTTCAGCTAAATTTACTATTTTTAATAGCGTTTTAATGATCAAACCAACTATGTATACTTGATTAAAGAAACTCGTCGTTACCTCTAAGAAATCACTCAATTTATTTACCACTCCTTAACAAAACTACCCTTCACAAAACTAGCACACCAAAAAATGTAACAACCCTTAAAATTTACCTTTTACATAAAAAATAGAATCCGTTCACTCTTGCACTTTTTCACTAATAACTAATTGCACCTCTTTGATCGACTCCAATCAACAAATGCAACCAAGGATTGAGCTAGTCGGCCCTTTATATAAACTCGAAACGGTTGCTAAACATGCGTGCTATACGCTCGACTATCCCCCTAACTTCTTTCGAAATAATGTTCTAGCCGCCATATGAGAAGTACCTTTCCAACTCGCTGTTTTTCTCATAAGAAATAAGCGAAAAGAAGTTAAAAGTGTACCTTCTCATCACAACTACAAATGAAAGCTAAAGAAAAAACTAAAATACTTAAGTGCAATTGCGATGCACAACATCGGCTTATTGCACGGATGGTGATTGCCTTAAGCCAGGTAATTGCACTCTTCCGATGCATTCTGCGCGCAGCACCCTTGCATACCTGACCAGCACTATCCGTATCCATGTTATCGCTCCATAGTTGTAAAGTGTCATTTCTTTTATACCTTCTTATGTCCAGGTCGTTTTCAATCTTCTTCTTTTTCGCTGAATCGCTTCTAAGATGCGTTAAATTTTTTTTATATCTTATTTAAAGAGAATAAAATAAATAATAAATATTTTATAGGTACCTGTAAGATCCTTGTTAAATTTTTAGAGCATTATTGGTCGTAATATGCAAGTATTGTGCGTTGCGACTTGGTCTGTGTCGGTGGTTTTACAATGGGTGGGCAATGGCTTCGAGAAAAATCAAACATCTATAAATTTTTATTAGACGGTAAAAAAGGGTTCCTGAAAAGAATGGTTATGGTGCCATAAGGAATTATTTTGGCTTCATTTCTTCCTTATTAACCATTCCACTCAACTCAAACTCATACAATAAGAATTGAATTGTTATAACTCCCACGCAAAAACCACATAAGTTAGCGTAGATTATTTGCAATAACATTTTAAATGTATGTTTTCCTTGTCATATATATACTTCTTGAGATGATTACTTGAACCTGAACTTTTATACGACTATTTAACTAGCTTCAACATCGTAAACTCATGAGTGCTATGTTCGAAATTACATCTGTGCTATGTACATAGTCGACTTTTATGCCAGACAACTAACTATACAAATTCTTGTATTTTGTCCTTGAAAAGGTAAACAAGAAGACAGAATCATCTTCTTGAGCTAATTTTAAACTTCAGGTTTTTATGAGTTTTATTTTGTTATTCCGCGATCGACATGCGATCCAGTTAATGACTTGCATTGATAATCGATTAAAATTAAGAGAATCCGAAACGAAAGACTAACTGAGTCTCTTGAAATATTGTGTTCCTCATACCGTTTTTCTTGTTCTAGATTTCTACCAATTTTCCGAATTTTCCTAAGCAATAATTTCCTGTTAAAAATAAAGACGGTTTAACAAAGCGGATTATTTTTGCTATGCAAAACTGAGAATAAGTAGCTTTGGGTTTCTGACAATGAGACAAGAAAGACTAAACCTTTCTTGTCTCAATACCGAAAAGTAGTAGTTCTGAATTCGATTATTTCCAAGTTTAGTATGTTCAATTTGAAATTCCAAAATTTTATTGCAGTTGTTATAATACATTTAGTTGCTTTGAATGTCTGAAATTAAAACTCTCACTTCCAATTATCTAATATTTTTAGTTTAACAATATCTGTACTATATTTTCAATTCTGTATGAACAAATGTTTTAAAGTACAGGCGTCTATAATAAGCAGGAATTTGATGGGTTTGTTTCATTTTTTCTGGAAAAAATTTCTAAAAATTTGCCGCCCCTCCAATTTTGCCGCCCTACGCAGCTGACAACTCTTACGTTAGGGTAAAAAATGGAATATAATGTTCTTATGACAATTTTAGTTCACGGTATAAAAATTATAATTATCTCCCATAAAAAGTGCACAATTTCACGAGATACTATGAATCGATTTTCTAAATATGTGTAAAATCTATCGAGCAGAGCAATTAACTTATTACACTCACTCAATTACTTTCAATAAATCGCTTCATCCGGTATATTTTTGAATACTTAAAAGCTCTGTTCCATATCACCGATACTCAAGTCTAGTAGCAGAGATATTGATGAAAATTATGAGCCGAATTTTAAACAGTCCCTGTTCCCCTGTAGGATGGGGCAATAGAAACCGTGATCTTAAAATGTAACTGATAAGAAAAACAGATACAGCTCCTAGGATGTGGGCAGATTCTACGGTAAAGACTTTTGGTATTAAAAAACTGCGTATGATTGGATATTATTATCATCTCAGCATGTATGAACATCCAGGTTGGCTCTGGCAATACTGAACTAGAAGAACTAGAAGCATGGCGACCATTGGATCGACGCGTTAC
Source organism: Chorisops tibialis (assembly GCA_963669355.1). Taxonomy (NCBI): domain Eukaryota; kingdom Metazoa; phylum Arthropoda; class Insecta; order Diptera; family Stratiomyidae; genus Chorisops; species Chorisops tibialis. The sequence continues at coordinate 297,406,195 of OY770263.1, forward strand.
GAGCTTAGATCAAGAGCAGAGTCCAACACAGGGGAGGAGGCTTAGAATGCTTACCCGGGCCAGGCGTCACTCGGGATCAATCTATACAAATCAAACTAATAAGTCCTAAAAGGTAAAATCGGAGCTAATACGGTTTGCTCAAAAATATAAAACATTTTAAAATAAAAACTAATAGGTAATCATTTGACTAAACTAGGGTGTAGCGCGAAGGTCAAGGGTTCAAGTCCCGATCGACGTTTAATTCCAGTACACTGCATACTTGGACATCTCAATCTACAAAAATATGAATACTACTAATCTGCAATTTGAATCAATGCTGTTTATAGTCATTTCTGAAAAGGCATTAAGAATTTCCCACTCCTTTTACTACCTCCCATGTTAGATTTTATTTTATTATAATTGTACTTCAAAAATCTGGTCTAATTTCTTATTCTTTTCTAGGACCTTCCGTAGAAATTATCAAAATTTTCCAGAAATTGTATAGCGCACAGAAGAATCAAAGAACATAGATAAAAAAATCTTGTAGAATGCAGAAAATAGCGTTAAATGTCAGCTCTACTTGCTTGTCATCTACCACTGAGTACTGATGCAAATAAGTGCGCGCGTACAAACACTATGAGGAACACCTGAATTAACGCTGCGCGACTAAATAGGAATGGAATGTTTAAGGTCTCCAACAACAATTACACGGGCAATGCAGAGAAGCACCTGCCAGCGATCTGATGACAAGGGAATGACTCGCTCGAGAAAGAAAGGCATTATATATAGCCAACAGCAGAATTTTACTTATTTTACTTTCGTACTTACTTATTCTTTTTCTCCACTTTTGACTTATTGAATTTAAATTATTACTTATTTTATTTTTTTTTATGAACTATTTTGTTAATATTGTAAAAAAATGTATATAATTACTATCCTCACGAGCTTAGCTTATGGATTAACTCAAATAAATGTACTTTACTTTACAGTTATTTATAACCAGGAGCAGTTCTAACAGTATAAAACCTGTGAGTTCTTTACCAAGAAAGGAACAATAACTACACGTATAGATTCTGCCGACAGAGAAAAGACTCGAACGACGAGAAAGTACTTTACAGAAGCAACTAACAGGACTTTGCCGAGAAGGAATATCACTTGCCCGAGAAGGAATATCACTCGGTCGAGAAGGAAAAGACTTTGAACGACGAGAAAATGCTTTATAGAACCAGCTAACAGCGCTTGGAGAAGGAAAATTCACTTGACAAAGGAATGATTTGGCGGACAATAGCTATATAAAAAGGAGAGTATTTTTGATGAACAGTCAGTCCAGTTTGAGTGATCGACGGGTCAGTCGGTATTTAGAATGCGAAAGATTAAAGACTGGCAAGCGATAAGTTGTATATGCTGTATCTTAAGTCGGATGCGATTAGCAAATGGACAAATGGGGTTAAATATATTACCACCAGATAGATTTGGACTGTGTTGGATATAAAAGCTCTGGTAGACTGATCACACTAATTAACCAGATGATCATGTGTTGGATTTGTTTCCATAACCCAATCAGAGAGCGTACATCACTGCAGATGGTCCGCTGGCTGCAGTTCTTGAGCCAATTGGACCTTGAGCACATGCAGAACCAAATCTTTCATCAATATTCGCTGCAGTATGGACGTGGAGAGGTGGAGTGAGTTCATGAGCACGCTGACAAATGGAGTTGTTTCGGTCGTTTTCAACACCGTCCTTCACTGCGGCGATATTTTTGGTCGAACGTCCGGAGCAAAGTCGATTCGGTGTCTTTACATCTTACACTCATCCAGTATCCTTATATTTTTTGAGTAGGTTGCGCATACACGTCGCAGAAGGCACATGAATTCTGTCAAAATTTGCTTGAATTCTGCGCATCTTAACTGCGATTGAACGCGAATTTTAGTAATAAAATTCAACGAATGTGTAGCGTTTCATTGCAAATTTCAAGCGTTTATAGATAACAAATGCCAACATTTTATAACTGTTAAGCGACCAGCTGTCAATTAATAGGCCTTTCCAACCCTACATCTCTTGCTCAAACACCTTATAGAAAACTCCAATTGGTTCACTGAGTAGGAGTATTTTCTCAGATCCTGTAGCATCACAACGAACTAGCTTATGTATATATTTGCCGGACTTGTGTCTGGGTAGCCACCTCTACCCACCCACTTCGGTGCATAACTCTTTTGGTTCAAATTGTTATTTCTATTTTGTATATATTAATCGGATGTGTGCATGAGAAAAATTTGAACTTTCTATCCTTTACCAGAGCCATAAAAAAATTAATGAAATTTTTCGACATTTTAGCTCACCAACTCCCTCTCCTTAAACCCCCTTATATAAAATGTTTATTAAAAATATAGGTTAAATAGCTAATCGGACCAAATTTTAACTTTAAACATGAATTGGATTTTATAACGGTTTCCTCTACTATAATGTCCAAATGTTATAATTTTCTTTTATTACGCTAGTATGGCTTAAAATATTTTCCAAGCTTTAATTACATAGCTTTAGAAATAATCGAAATATTAATTTTTAGGTGTTTATACTCTAGATGAAATCTGAGAGTATTATAAGTTTCCCACAAAGTTTGTAACGCTAAGAAATAAGACTCGGAGAAAAAAATGAATGATACAGAAGTTCATATAATCACTCAAAAATCTCAAAATCGGATGTCCGTCCGTCTGTCCGTCCGTCTGTCCGTCCGTGTCCTCTCTAGCTTGAGAACGCGATGATCTAGAAAGCTCAAATTTTATGTACGTTGTTTTTGACAAAAAAGTAAGGACAAGTTGGGGAACGGGCCAAATCGCTCTACCCCCTTCTACCCACTCGTATATAAAATTACACAATTTCGCCATTTGACAATAAACGGATTTTCTCGAAAAGTATAAATGCTATTGATCTGAAATTTGAAATATAAAACTTTTATGATGATTTAATTCTACTGTAAGAAAATGATTAGTGACCAGTTTGCATAGGAGGTGGTGGAAAGACACCTCCCATACAAACTGCACTTTTTCATAAAATACTCTAAACAAATTTACTCGGTACGTATACAATTTATCGAGCTGAAATCATGCACTAAATATTCATTTAAAATTGTTAGTATGACAAAAAAAAATTAGACGATTAGCCTCACTCTTTCTACACTCTCCAATACCAAATGATAAATTTTCGCATTTTGACAATAAACTGATTTTTCGAAAAGTATAAATGCTATTGATCTAAAATTTGGAACATATTACTATTAAATGATTTCAATCTATTGCATAAGAATTATTCGAGTCCTACCCTTTCTTCCACCACCTGCCAGACAAACTGCACTTTTTCATGAAGTGGACTAAACAAATTTAATCAGTACGTATACAATTTATCGAGGTAAAATTGTGCATCAAATATTTATTTAGAATTATTAGTAAGACAAAAAAATAGACTATTAGACTCACTCCCTTACTATCTAAGACAATTCAACAACTTCACAAAAAGTCGATTTTCCTGAAAAGTATGAATGCTACTCATCTGCAATTCAAAACGTGTCAAATGCATGATGTTTTTAGTTATTTCTAAAAAACTCACTAAGAACTATCCCTTCCTTCAACCACTTCCCATACAAACTGCACAATTTGACTAAATCCACTACATTAATTTTCTCAGTACCTATTCAATTTTTGAAACTTAAATTTTGTATAAAACATTAGCTTGATGTGAAAATATTAGTTCAATGTCGTCACCCTCTCTAAAAATTTCTTAAAATAAAAAAAATTCTCTTTCATCTAAAGTATTGCTCAATTGGATTTTATGCCAAATCGTAGTCCTGTTATGTTTTCATTTATTTTTAAAGTTTTCCGACAAATCCCCCTATATCTATGTTTGTCGAATTTCAACTTCCTAGCTAGAACCATGGTTGAAATATTCGAATTCTTTCTTTTTACGATGGTTTTTCACCTGAGATCAGAACCCATATACAATCCACTAAAAATTCAGCTTTTTGTCTTCAAGTTTACAGCGTTCAGACAGATGGATTTTTTTTTGCACCTTTGGTCTAATTTAGTTACAAAATGCGAAAAAACCAAATTAATTTTCATGTTTGTAAATTTTTTTTCCCAAGTTTATCCCAACACTTTATTATCTATCTATATATCTACATAAATATAATTGTAGTGTCTGTCTGTTATTTGTTTATAAATGGCTATAAATAAGTTTTTTGCTTCATTTTAGCAATAACTAAGCAGAATCAACGTTTTAAAAAATTTCTCTGTCTGTCTGTCTTTCCGGCTTTCACGCAAAAACGGCTGCACCGATTACAATGAAACTTTCACAGATTATTAGGTCTGCCTCGGGGAGTAATCTGCTTTAGGTTTTATTTTTCTCCCCTCACGCCTTCTACCCCCTCCCATACCAAGTGACTCATTTTCAAAAACTTATAATAATCAAATTTTCATGGAAACTATGAAAGCTATTAATTTGAAATTTAAAATATATTATTTTTATTATAAATTCAATCTTCAAGTATATAAATAGTTTGAATCCCCAACTCCTTCCACCACCTCCCATACAAACTAAACTTTTTCATGAAATACTATACTCCAATTTTCTCAGTAGGTATAACTTTGATCGAGCTAAGATTTTGTACTGAATCCTTAATTAGCATTGTTATTAATATCAGGAAAAAACTAACCAATTAGGTTTACTCCTTCTACCCCCTCCCATACAATCTGATACAAATCCACGACTTTGCGAAAATTCGATTTTGTGAATGTTACTGTTCTGAAATATAAAATATATCAATTCAATGATAATTGTAGTTACTTCTCAAAAAATAACTAAAAACCCTCCACTCCTTGCACCACCTCCTATACAAACTGCACTTTTTCATGAAATATTCTAAGCCAATTTTTTCAGTACGTATAGCTTTGATCGAGCTAAAATTTTGTACTAAATCTTTAATTAGCATAATTATTTTTATCGGGAAAAATTAACCGATTAGCTTCACTCCTTCTACCCCCTCCCATACAATGTGGCACAATTCCACGACTTTGCGAAAACTCGATTTTCTTGAAAAGTGTGAATCTAACTGATCTAAAATTTAAAACACATCAATTGCATGGTGATTATAGTTGTTTCTAGAAAAATTACCAAAAACCCTCCACTCCTTCTACCACCTCCCATACAAACTGCACTTTTTCATGAAATATCCTAAGCCAATTTTCTCAGTACGTATAACTTTGATCGAGCTAAAATTTTCTGATGAATCCCTAATTAGTATTATTATTATTATCGGGAAAAATTAACCGATTAGCTCCACTCCTTCTACCCCCTCCCTTACAATATGACACAATTTCACGACTTTGCAAAAACTCGATTTTCTTGAAAAGTGTGAATCTAACTGATCTGAAATTTAAAAGATATCAATTGAATGGTGATGATAGTTGTATCTCGAAAAATTTCCAAAAACCCCCCACTCCTTCAACCACCTCCCATACAAATTGCACGATTTCACTAAATCCAATGCACTAAGTTTCTCAAGTTACCTATTCAGTTTTTCACGCTTAAATTTGGTGCAAAGTATTTTTATAGCTTCTCTAGCATGGTGTGAGATAAATTAATTTAGTACTGTCATCCATTCTATCACTCCCCACACAAAAATTCTTAAGATTACAAAAATTTCGATTTCATCGGTAGTATCATATAATGGGGCTTTACGCACAATCGAGGTCCTGTTATGTTTTTAAGCTTAATGTCATTTTATTTGGGCTTTTTTCAATTAACACAAGCTACAACTATTCACATGTCCTTAACAAGTATACATATGATCTCGAATCACGGGTTTGATTTTATCACGAGCCTCTGTTTAAAGATTTATATTGTCGTTAAATAGCAAAAACCTAAGTGTCAGTCAGTCGGGATACATCAGTTTCTCATATGTGCAGTCCCATTTATAGTAAAGCTTCTCGACGATGGGAGTACTCGCAACGAGAGTACTACCAAACAAAGTACTACTTACCACCAATTGTTAAAAATGCAAATTTATTGCATATCTTCTCTTGAAGATAGATTAAATTTTAATAGAGATGTTTCGACTCTAGTTGAAATCTGAGAGTGTTAGAAGCATGCTATCAATTTTGTAACGCTAAGAAATAATGTCGTCTGTCCATCTGTGCGTCCGTCCGAGAACGCGTCGAGCAGAAAATTCAAATTTTATGCACGTTATTAGACATGAAAAATTAATACAAAATGGCTCATTTCCTATAATTTACGATAATCGAAATGGAAACTATAGGAGCTCATAATTGAAAATTTAGAATATATAATTTTTATCATTGGTTTAATCTATTGTATAAGACTTTTCACCCAGTCCTTCCGCCACCTCCCATACAAACTACAGTAAAAACTACAACTATAAATTGAATAATAGATCTCCCCAAAGATCCACGGATGTAAAGAATCTTGACATGTTGATTGATTCGAATTACCCTGCTTAATATTTAATACATAATTTATAAAGCTGATCCAAATCTTGGTTTTATAAGGCGTAATTCCAAAGAATTCCTTGACCCATATCCTGTAAAAGAACTCTTTGTTTCCCTTCTTTAACCGATTTCAGACAATTTTTGTGTAACTTGGAATCCTGTCTATCAGGTTCATGTGTCACGCACTGAGCGGGTTCAGCATAACTACTCAAGATATGCTCTTTGTTAGTTTAACCGCAATACTGCCATTTCCACGTATGAAACCATATGTCAATTAATTCGCTTACAGTCTTTAATTCAAAGTTTCAAGTACTTATGCGTAATATTTATTAAGAATGTTATCCCCTTTCGTATTGATACCCCTGAATTGCTTAGATATCTTCCATTTTTTGCTTTAAAGAGGTCATTCAGACAGAGATCGATTTCCATTCCATAACGTACCGTAACAAGTAAATAATTTATATATGTATGTTAAAAAATTTTTAACGAAACAACTGATTGGCCCACAGGACTAAAATTTGAACTGTTAAAAAGTCTTACGTGACATAATATTATTCGGAGGTGCAATATACGTTTAGCATACTTACATCTGATGGCGCTACAATCCAAATCAAGCCTTGGCCTATTGTATAGTATGTCTTCATCCTTTTCTAGTTTCAGCTTGGACAGAATGTTCCTAGTCTTGTCCAACTTTTAATCATATTTAAAAAAAAATTAGTCCTCATAAAATTTATTCCTAATTAAATACACAAACCAAATTTAAATCAATCATTTTATTGGCAATACAAAGGCACCAAATTACAAGAATTGTCTTAATGAAAAATTCCCAATAATTTTAATATTTAGCTTAAACAATTGAGAATTTTCCAAAATTTTTATTTATCGTAAATACAAACATATTTTATATTTCTTGCATCAGTAAATTTAAATCATTGCAATTCGTGCCAATTCTGGCTTCTTCTTTTCATTTCGGTTCGAAGCCAATCTTTTCCCTTTCAAATCGTCAAAATTTTCTTCAAAATGAATTGATGGTATTCCAGCACCAGATCGACCAAAACCACCATTTCCTAAGCCGCCGCCCCCAAGACCACCAAGACCTCCCAGACCTCCACCAAGTCCACCACCAAGTCCACCACCAAGTCCGCCACCAAGTCGTTGTCCTCCGAGCCCTGAATTTCCAAAAACATTTCCTAAAACGTTTTGGAAGCCTTTATCGAAGCTATTTCCGAAGCTATTTACATTGCCGAAGCCATCTCCATTTCCGAAGCCATCTACATTGCCGAAGCCATCTTCATTTCCAAATTCATCTCCGAAAGCATTTCCGAAACCGTTTCCAAAACCACCTCCCAAATTACCTAATCCACCTCCCAAATTACCTAATCCACCTCCCAAATTACCTAATCCACCTCCCAAATTAGGTTGACGTCGTCTGTTGCCACCACCACCCAGTCCAGGAATACCCGGAATACTAGGAATTCCAGGGTATCGGGCACCAGGAACTGGTGGAATCGGGTATTGTCTAAGATTTGCACTACCACCACCAACATCTCGAGATCGCTCCGCGTTAGCTTCCACAACTATACTTTGTTTTTCCTGCGATGGTTTTGCTAATTCTGAGGGTCCTACAAGATAACCCTTTTCGTTTAGACGATATTTAGTTTTGACGGCATGATCAGCGGCTTTGACAAAACCTTGCGCTGTTTTGAATCGATTCGGAATCGGAACACCCAACGTCGAAACTTCGGCAGGTGATACTCCGGCTATAGCGGTTCCAACTGGACGTGACACTGCTAATCCTTCGGCTCCTGCGATTGCTGTTGCAATCGGCTTAGACGAAGCTACGCCACCTTCTCCAGCAATTGATAGACCTGTAAAAATTAGAAAATGAATTCTTTTAGAAAAATTTAACTTTCTGGATAATTAGAAACATAGTTTGGGTTAATAATGGTAGTAGATAGTTAAAATGTCTTTATCTCAGCTATAGACATTAATTCCAAAAGTTATGATCAACTCAATATAAAAAAAGGTTGTTTTAAAAATTAGTAAATCGGCAACTTTTTTTTGGTTGCTATATGGGCAGATTAGTGTGCTAACTACCACTACTGCTAGTTCTTCTACTGGCACTACTATTAGTTCTACTACTTGAAATAATGAATTTTTATCACCTTTATGTACACACTACTTCCGCATTTTCTTCGAAAACATCCAGACGTTTGGCTAACAGCAATTGGGGAATTAGATAAACTTGTTATTAGTGTGAAAAATAACATGCACAGAGCTTTATTTTAGCGGAAACTTAACTCCCAATAGTTTGTCTTAACGATTTTTTCGGTCGTGGATAAGATAAAATCAACATTAATTATCACCAAAAAACAACTTGCATCACCTAATTGTGTGTTCCTTTTCCTTGAAAAAAAAAAGCTAATCTACAATATTTTTTTTTGTGTTTTCTCTTACTGACTCGACTTGGCTCGATATAACTCGATGTACCTCGCTATCAAAATATTTATAAACGTAATCAACCTTTATTTTGACTGACCTATCGACCCTTTAAAAATCAGAAAAAAAGCCTTATATTCTGCAATTACAAAATTTCTACAAAACAATGAAAATAAAAACCGAAAATTCAAAATTAATCATTTTATTCCGACAATTAGAAAGCACAAGAGACCAGGTTACCAAAAATACAAGAAGCATCATTATGAAAAATTCTCAAAATTTACAAAAATTGAAAATCTTAGCTCTGAACAACATTCAAAGCTGATTTTCTGAGAATTAATGAGAATTTTCGAAAACGTTTAATTGGTTTTTTGTGTCCCGTTCCGAATTAACCGAAGTAGCGAATCCGTTTGAATTGTTTGCCATTCTCTCCAAATTTTTGTCGCCTGAAGCCGAGATCTAATAAATCAAGTTCAAGCTCAAGTTCATCTAGACCGCCTCCAAAATCATCGCCGCCAAAACCACCGCCTCCAAAACCACCTCCAAGACCGCCTCCAAGACCTCCCCCTCCAAAACCACCTCCAAGACCTCCTCCAAGACCTCCGCCTCCAAAACCCCCGCCTCCCAGACCACCGCCTCCAAGACCGCCGCCTCCAAGACCACCGCCTCCAAGACCTCCGCCAAGTCCTAATCCTCCGCCAAGTCCTAGACCAAGACCGGGTTGCCTACGCCTATTTCCGCCAAGTCCAAGAGGAAAGCCGGGTATAGTAGGTGGGGATCCAGGTAGTCCATCGAAAAATGTTCCCGGAATTGGAGGGATTCCGCCGAATTGCTTAACATCTCCATCAACCGCTCGTGTTTGCTCATCGGCTTCAACAATGATGCTTTGCTTATCCTGCGATGGCTTGAAAAGTCGTAGAAGTTGACCATCCGAAGTAACGTACTGTTTAGTTTTTGTAGGAGCTTTGGCAGCTTTTTTAGTCATTCTGAATCGATTTGGAATCGGAACGCCCAAGCTCGCGATTTCGGCAGGAGCAACTCCGGCAATGGCAGTTCCCACAGGACGAGCTACAGCTAAGCCATTCTCTCCAGCAATGGCAGTGGCAATCGGCTTTGCCGATGCAACTCCCCCTTCTCCGGCGATTGCGAGACCTTGAAGAGAAATTATAAGAGTTTTGTTTTTGTATAAGAAAAAGTATTTCGTATATACTTTGGTATCACAGAGGCTACTTTGAAAATATGATGGAGAATAGATGTTAATTGGATTTGGAATTTTGAGATTTAGTACTGAATGTATAATTCCAAAGAGAATTTTAGGCAACAGGAAGATGATAGTTAATAGATAGGGCACTGTATCACCAAATCGATCGCTCATCATAAGTTGCTTCTTGGAATATGATTAATTTAAGCAATTCAAGAATTACTTGAAAATAGACAATGAGACGAAAATATACAATTTTTAAGCTAAGACTTAGTAGATTATACTACAAGTTTCATCTTTTTTTATTTCCCTGTATTATAAAATAAAGTGTTACAATTTCCCATGTTTACATTAGAATGGAAATTTCAACAATTGTTTTTGGCGGATTACCACTATACTTTATCTCAAAAATAGTAGTACAATTTTTTTTGTTAGGGTCTTCGTGTTTTTGTTTCTCGACTGTCATTCGAGTAAACCTCAGCAGAAAAGGGTGGGAGTGTTCACAAAAGATTGACCCAATTTCTAGACAGAGCGGTATTGGTTTTGCGAATAATTGCCTACTGAAAGCAGAAGTTATTAGCATTTAACTAAAATAAAAGAATCTAAAATAAAATCTTTGAAGGTAACCGAAAATATTGTAAGACGAAGCGTTGCAGAATAGCTAAAAAAATTATTGATTAATGTTTTCATTTTGATGCATAGCTGTCGATTGATTATATTAAAAACTGGCGTACCCAATGCAGTGATTAAAACCCATCCTAAATAAAAGTTGAACAGTATTTTTTGTAAGCATTTAATGCATAACCAACTACAGCTCGAGATAATTGATTGAAAGTTTTTTTTTATAATAAAGCATATCTAATGAAGATAAATTGCAGTTCAATCCAAAAGTGCTTAAAGTAAGATTACTAAAAAATAAAAATTTGATGTCATAAAAAATTGTTCCATATTAACGAAAATTCTTTTAAATTTTTGCAATTGGAGGTACACATTTTGTATTTTGTTTGGTAGGTGATAAGGAGTTCATAAAGCCAAGGCTCGAATTGGCCTGTAGTACAGTGACGGCTCGTCAGATGCGGCAAATGAAACACTGCCCTACCAAAATAAATCCACTTATGAACACTGAAACTACTTTCTTCAATAAAATCTATCAAAAACTTAGTATCGAGTGCAACGGTTGAAAAAAATATTGCAATAAATTTTTCACAGCAGTCCTTATTTTCATTTCAGCTATATTTTGAGCTAACATAGGCTTATTATGTATTAACTGTCGAGATGCAGACATATCTAAAAAGATTAAAAAAAACATTACAGGACTACGACTGGGCGTAAAGCCCAATCGTGCGATACTCTAGATGAAAGAGAATTTTTTTTTCATTTTAAGAAATTTTGTAGGGGAAGTGGTAGAGGGGGTGACGACATTGAACTAATTTTTTCCACATCACGCTAAGGTTGCTATCAAAATGTTTTATGCAAAATTTAGGATTCAAACATTTAATAGGTACTGAGAAAATTAGTATATTGGATTTAGTGAAATTGTGCAGTTTGTATGGGAGGTGGTAGGAGTGTGAATTTATTAATTACGTTTTCGGAAATAACTGTAAACATCACTTAATTGATGCATTTTAAATTGCAGATCAGCAGCGTTCATACTTTTCAGGAAAATCGACTTTTCGTAAAGTTGTTGAATTATGTCAAATTATATGGAACGGAGTAGAAGGAGTGAAGCTAATCGCCTAATTTTTTTCAGTGTTACTAATAATTCTAAATAATTATTTAGTGCATAATTTCAACTCTATAAATTTCATACGTACTGAGTAAATTTATTTAGAGTATTTCATAAAAAAGTGCAGTTAGTATGGGTGGGGGTGGAAGGAAGGGGAGGACTCAATTAATTTTTATATAGCAGATTGAAATTATTATAAAAGTAATATATTGAAAATTTCAGATCAATAGTTTTCAAGCGTTTTGAAAAAATCCGTTTATTGTCGAATTGCGAAATTGTGTCATTTTATATGGGAGGGGGTAGAAGGGGTGAAACTAAATGTCTAATTTTTTTGGTCTTACTAATAATTCTAAACAAATATTTAGTGCACAATTTCAGCACGCTAAATTTTATACGCACTGAGCAAATTGGTTAAGAATTTCATGAAAAAGTACAGTTTGTATGGGAGGTGGTAGAAGGATGGAGAGGATACTCATAATTTTTATATGATAAATTGATGTCATCATATGTTACGTATTACTTTATGTTCCAAATTTGAGGCGAATAACTTTTATACTTTTCGAGCAAATTCATTTATTGTCAAACTGCGCAATTGTGTCATTTTGTATGGGAGGGGGTAGAAGGGGTGGAGCGATTTGGGCCGTTCACGAACTTGTCCTTACTTTTTTGTCAAAAACGATGTGTACAAAATTTGAACTTTCTCGATCAACGCGTTCTCAAACTAGAGAGGACACGGACGGACAGACGGACGGACATCCGGTTTTGAAATTTTTAACTTCTGTATCATTCATTTTTTTCTCCGAGCCTTATTTCTTAGCGTTACAAACTTTGTGGCAAACTTATAATAATACTCTCAGATTTCATCTAGAGTATAAACACGGCTACGCACTTTTGATAAGAGTATTCTGAAATCCTGACTAAATAGATTTTTTGAAAAAGACAACAAACCTTCCGTCAAAGCCCAAGATATGCTATAACCTACCTCACCTACAGAATATACCGCATGGGGCTGCTATAATGCTAATGAAGAAGAATGTATTAATATGGATTAAGTGGTTACAGCAAGTGGTATGGTAACTGCTGACACAGTTAAAAATATCATGAACACTGCCATTCAAACATTCAAATTAGTGGTACAGCTACACACATATTTCTGAAACGATGTCTGGAAAATAACAAAAGACGCTGTTTTCCATCTTTTAAAATGTAAGCCCGACATTAAGACGGCATTGTAGTCCACAGATTTGCTCTAATTTGAGTGACCGTTTGTACTAAATAACTTCCGTACGCTTGGGGCTATCGAGCTAAAAATTTTTCCATTTAGCAAAAAAGTAACTTTAAGTTTGTGAATTTACAATTAGCCTCACTATTTCAATCACATCCCATACAAATTTCACGATATTTCAAACTTGAAAAATATATAGGGGAATCCGGGCCACAACGGGGTACCGGGATGGAGTGAAGTTCGACGTTCTTCGGTATCAAGGATGTGCTACCAGCGAGCGGCAATAAGTAGAACTAGACCATTCTGTTACTGCTGAACTACAGCAGCCATTTTACTCTAGTTTGCTTGAGCATTGGTGCGTGAAGTTTTCGATCTGAATTTTTTTTTCTCCTGTATTGAAACTCTTTATGATTTTGTAACCACGGTAAGGTATACATACTTGTTTAAATTACATCTATAATTAATACATACTTGAAGTACGTTTAATTGTCTTTAGTTTCGTGTATTTAAAGGTCAGATTACGTATCTTACTCAAGTGGCCTTACCTGAATCTGGGGCGGAATCGGGAAGTACTCAATTCCGACTGTGAATGTTTATAATGCGTTCAATTTCAAGCAAAATCAGTTTTAGGTTGGGTCGATTATTCCAAGAGGCAAACTTATTTTTTCTGCATTTCCACTAGTATTACATGTTTTTAAATTGTCCTAGCCACCCCATTGCACCGGGCACAGCCGGGGCAGAATGGGTAAATGATATTAATTTCTATTTTGCAAAACAAAAATACCGCTCTTTTGTTTTCTCTTAATTTTATCATTTTAATTTTATTATTATATTATAATGTGCTTATAGAAAATTTTGCATCTCTTTTAATTAACCCTTTTGTGTTTTTTAACCATATTTCCAACTTAATACCCCGTTCTGCCCCGGGTTCCCCTATACATATTTTTTTTGGAAACAACCAAAAGTATTGGAAATTTTACCTAAGTTTAACGATGTCAATACCATTTATTCTTAGAAACAGGGCCAGCCAAGGTGCAAATTAAGCATTTCCGCCGGGTGGCATGTTTGAGGGGTGGCATCATCTAAATATCGAAAACAACAACGGTGTTAACAATGATCGAACGTTGTCTAAGCTCGAGACCGTTGACACCAATAACGGCTGACTTCGAGGACCTGGCTGTGCTTTCCTCACGGCACTTATTGGTGGGCGGCGCTTTAACTACTGTTCCAGAACCATTTATCTTGTAAAGCAATTTTCATCGCTTTACCCGCTGGCAACAGGTGCAGCAAATATATTACACAACATTTTCGAAAGAGCTGGTCAAACGAATATCTGCAGCTACTACAGATGCAACACAAATGGAACGTTTCCAGCCCAAATCTGCAACTTTACAAACTTGTGCTCATTAAAGGTGAGCGCATCCCTTCAGCTCCAGCCATTGAGCCACACCTATGTGTGTGTTGCTACTTTCTGCACATCAAGCCCCGCAAGGGGAGGGTTATTTACTGGCATAGGAAACTAATGCAATTCCATTACCTTTGGAGACTGGTGACTCCAAAGATCCCAACTGGTCTAATAGTAGCAAAGCTATGTACGAGTTTAGACTGAAGTGGGTAGCGACCGACGAAAGCTGGACCAAAGGCTTAAAACCCGGTATTACAGGGAAGGTGTCGAGGACCCTAAAGCATGTCGCATCAGTGGTATACAAGGAGCTGTACCGGCTCTGTGGGATTATAGGCATATAGTCTCACAGAGCAACATCCTTTTACGGATAGGACAGCAGAACTGGCTGAGAAAAGAGGTGTAGTGAGTTTGATCTGTGGTAGAATGGATGAAAATGATGAACTGCCAAACAAGTAAATTGATGATGAAAGTAGCGAACCGAAAGTAGTGGTACCTGACAGGGAGCGAAATCGGAGACTTTTATTGTTGAGAAGTTGCCACAAAATTAGTAGCGAACTGAATTATGCGAAATACTCCTCCAAAACCGCACTCCTTGAAGCGGGCTGTAAATTAGTACCTGAAGGAAGTGCAAATGATGTGAAAAAGTGAAAACTTAATGTGGAACTGTTGATACGTGTAAAATGCTGAAGTGAGTAACGACCCGATCAGAACCAGCGAGGGAAGTGAAATCTGTTGCAAGTAACTGAGATTGGTGAGACCTAAAAGACACGAGGAAGAAAGTAGTAACTGCTTGTACCGACAGTGTAAAGAAGGGACCCAGGAACGAAATCTGAGGAAAGAAGTGCTGAGAAGATCAAAATACACTACTTGTACCGGCACAAACACGATGCACAAATTTGTAGTATAGACCGAACAACAAGTGATCATACATGGGAGTGATGTAATAGTGGAGACTTAATGCAAAACTAGTAGTACATGGTAATATTGGTGGAACATGGTAGACATGTGGAAGAGAGTAGTGACCGAGGGCACCGAAATGTATTATAGTTCGATATGCAGATGACAAAGTAGTGAACCGAAGGGATTGAAATCCGAAGCGAAAATGGTGATGTGATGAAATATCTGGCGTTATACATAGTGAAGTGGAGTCAGGTACTGATGCAACCACATCTATGATTGAAGTTCTTTCGGGGTATACACAGTGGCGTGGCGTCCACTGATGCAAGGGAAGCAATGCTTCCCTTACGTTTTGCCTTTTATTCAGTTTACAAAAGCTAAACTGAAATCAGCACAAATATGAAAATTTATCAAAAAAATTCTTTGAATGAAAGCACACATTATTTTCTTCTAAGATTGTATACAGCATTTACGTGCTTTTTTATCACGCTTTTTCTGACCAACGAAAGTTCAAAGACTTCCTTAGGGAAAAATCGGTGAGATGCGATTTGAAAACGCATTTACGAGACCGCCGGCCAATATAAGTAAAATTTTCGCGCACGACGAGCGCAAGTTCGACTTCCTTAGGAAGGGAAGATGAGTCACAGTAATTGCTTCCATCTAACGCTCTCAATAGCAAGCCATTGCGTTCCTTCAATCAAAATACTGCCAGCATTGAAATTTCTATACTACCCGAAAAATGATTAGAAAAAAAAATGTGATGGGGTAGATCTGACAATATTCCCTATATTTGTCGTACTTTGAGACGATACGAATCGGCTTAAGATTTTGTAGATCGGGCGACATCTTTTTTTCGACGTCTTTACTTTTTTGTTCAGAATATAAAACTTATAGTAGTTTAAACTTGTATTAATTAATTATTCAACATTTTGAATACTTATATGTACTTACTGAAAAAAGGTCAAAGAGTCTGTCAAAGAGTCTGTCAAAGTAAGACGTCACGTTAAGATTTCTTCAAATTTTAGTCCGTTACCACCCTAGCAAATAAAATGCCATCTAATGTAGGAGATTGAATAATATAAGTTATCTGTTACTTTCGCACATGAGCTAAGAGCGCCTGATGGTAGTAGGGGTGAATGTGGATCATTCTTTATATATAATTTGTTTGCGCAAGTATATTTGATCCTCAGATAGGCAGAGATATTGGATAGATCTCTTATCTAGCAAAATGAATGGCAAACTGCAAATTAGGTATAAACTGCTACCGATCCCGGGACGTTGATGAATGGCATCACAAAAACAATCCGCGTTGCTAAAGACAATCGAGAAGTAAATCCGTAATGGAGGAACAATAATCTCTTTTTATAATATTCAATTTCAACACATTATAATATTACTCTCTGAGAGCTTCGGTAGCATACCGACCAAAAAAGATCGTCATTAAAATTAAAGTGATTGACAACTATTTAAATTCTTATTATTATTTACATCCGATATCCAGAACCCCAACATTTTCTGCAAGAAGACAATCCACTCACTCCTCCTGCTATTTCCCATAGAAATGAACAATTTTGGAATATATATATCACATACATTATAATAAAACATTATTAATAAAACTAGGCGAGGTGCAAAAATAAAATTTGGCAAGAATATATTTTATAATGATTGAATCGGAAGTTTGAAGAAGGCAACGAATCCAAAAGCCAAAATTTGGAGAAATTGAAGAAAACTTGCTAAAATTTACACATGAATCGATCTTAAAGATCAACATCATTATTATTACTTATGACGGAGTTGGTCTTTCTTTCTTACTTTTACCTCAGGTTGTGAGTACCACTCCAAACCAATTTTTGCCGCAGAAATTGAAATTACAATTTTCTGGCGCTTGTTTCCTTCTTCAAACTACCGACTCAATTGCATTAGACGATCAAAAAATTATCAACTACCTCATCCTGATTCCATAAAATTTGACTCCCTCTTTCTCTCTCTCTAGAAGATATTTACCAATTGAATAAATTTAAGCAATCGACTTGAAAATTGGTGCGAAATCGTCAAAATCCTTAAGCTTCTTCTAACACTTTACACACCAAAATTTCAGAAAAGTAAATTTATCAATTTTCTTGAAAATTATTAAGGCATCAAACATGAAATTCAGCGCAAAAAATTTGCTTACCAAGTGCAATTTGTTCAAAAATTATGAACTTAACACCATGCCTTCAACCACCTTCCTTAGAAATGTTACTATTCAGTATTCTAAAGACGATATCACTTGTAAATTTTCTAGCCCTTATTTGATAACGAATCTTTTGAAATTATCGATAGACTTCTGACGCCTCTTTAATTCTCGAAATGAATGTACATAATATTTATGACGAGTTCCAACCACTTCTATTATTCCCTTCAAATATTTCAAATTTTCAAACTAAGTTGTCAGCATCATTAGAATCGACGATGAACTTAATTTTACCAATTAACTTAAAATTAGAAAAAAAAATGACTTTGTAACGTTGCAAAAGTATGAAAGAAATTGTGTACGAAAATTAAACTCAATTCATAAAATATTTCAAAATTGCTTACCGATTGGTTTCGATTCAGCAACCGATGCTTCCTTGGGCGGAACATTAACTTGAACCGAATCCTGATCGTTAGTAACACCCGGATAGCCTTCTTCGCCTACATCTTCCTCCGGATACTTGCCGCTATCAATTTTCTCATCATTCTCCCCCATTGGTTTCTCAACCCGGTATCCATACGGTGGTTCGAAGAGCTTCCTGAAATCATCAGTGCCGCCTTCCTCTTGCAACTTGGCCAATTGCTGGGCAGCAACACCCAACTGATACAGATTATCAGCGTAGATCTTATTGTCAACCGAAGTGAAGGTTCCGCGCTTCTTGGCCGACTCCTGAATGGCAACGAGTCGCGAAGCAGCCTCCTGAATGTTCCTCAAGTTATGCTCGAAGTTCGCGTGCGTGTTCAATTTCTTCACATCGTCCTTCTTCAATATCGAACTGGTAACTGTGCCGTCGTCGTTACGCACCAATTGAAGAACATTTCCCTTGGCGCCGCCATAATACGAAAGGTTAACGATATCTTTTTCGTTCAATTGTCGATGCCTGCGAAAATTACAAATTAATTGTTTATTAGCGATTTCAAGTTTGCTTGTGCTTTTATTTTGCTGCAATAAAAATCCAATAAATTCACACGAATTGTATATTGAGATAGAAAAATAATAATAAAATCAATTACCTAAGAGCGTGATGGAAGAAGTTTGGCACGTTTTTAGGCAATGGATAGACGCCAAGAAGATAAAGTTGGACGTGCTATGAAAGCTAAATGTACAAGAGAGCTTGCGGCTGAAGAAAACAAATTACTTTTGGATCTAAATAAGTGAGTAAGTGTTTAAGAAGAACTGAAATTAAAGTATTTACAAAGTAGAGTTTATATGTACCACAAAAAAAGCGAGTATTCATTTTATTCATACAAAATTAATTCTATATACAGGATCAGCCTCGTTAAAGCGCTAGTGCTAGTTCTGTACAGTGGTATTAAAAAGGATCTTAAATTCTACGAGAGTATTTACAACTTCATTCGACATAATCCAAAATTAGATCGGCCGCTGCATGGGCTTTACCGCCGACACCAGCAATCGCTACCGATTGCGGTCGGAAGAGGACCTGCGTGGGAACACCTTTTCTCAAAATGGCCCGTGATAGTGGTGCCGCGACAGCAGTTCCACCATTACCAGCTACAGCCTTGGCCGACGGTTCCAAAATAAGCGTAGTCAGTTTCTTACCGCTTTCCGCATTCAAGGTACTTTGATACGGCGTGAAGAAGCTTCCAATCGGAATTACAGGGACCGGTTGATCGGCTGCAGTATGTCCTGTTGCTGTTACTACAACGTCCGTACCATCAGCAGCAGTCAACTTTACGGCTTCGTCTTTTCGCTGAATCCGCTCCACACTTGTCGAGCCGAAAACCTTTCTACCGGGTATTGGGATGATTTTCTCCACAACGAAACTTCTATTTGGTTGCTGAACGGCTCGAATCAGTTGGAAATCGGTACTAGTAGCTTGTGTTTCGGCAGATTTTCGAACCAGCTTGCCAGATGCCGGCTCAACAGATTCAATTTGTGGCGGTGAGTTTGTTGTAGGCTCAGCGTTATTTTTTCGCTTTGGATTTTGCGGCTTAAGCTTGAAAACCGGAGCGTTTTGTGGCAAAATTTGATAGGCTGGTTGAGCATACGGAGAAATTGTGTACGGGTAGAATCCGCGTTGATAGTTTCCGTTTTGGCTAAGGAGGAGCGGTGCCGGAATAACTTGCCCAGCTAGAAAAGGCCACGACTGAAGTTGGGAGTTTTGCCATCTAAATGTGGATTTCGAGGATTTAAAATTATTTCTTTTTTGTTTTCCGTTTTTGGATATTCGACACAAATTGCGACCTTGCCATTAGTTACGAAATTAGCTACGTTTACGATTCTATCATATTAAAAATGAAATTAATTTTGTTAAATTACACAGCGAAATAAATTCGGAAAGCATAATTTTATTATTAATTTTACTCATTTAGTTCTTTTGTGTTAATACATATGATGGGATTACAACGTGTTTTTTTGCTTTGTGTATTTTGGTAGCCTTGTGTGCGTTATTTAATTTGATTTCTGTGCTGTTCAAACATCGGTTTGTAAATTATTAATTGGTGAGTAAAATAAAATTATTTCTGATCCAATTTAGTTTTAGTTTTTAGCATGCACATCGCAACCTTATTATTATTATTATTTTTGTTTGGGAACACTACTGAAATTATTATTTTTTCTTTGCATTAGTTTCAATAATATGAATTATTGTCTGAGAGTAAGATCTTGCCAAACTATGGATTTATTTCGAATCATATGAACTTAAGCTAAAGCTATTATTGTAGTAGATTTATTAAAATAGAGATATTGGGAAAAAAAAGATAATTTTGAAAATAATTTAGACGAACATCAGGACATTAAGCCAAATTTTTGAATATTTTTAATTTGGCATGACTGAAATTTTTTCACCATGTTTTTTTCCGTTTTCTGGAATCACTTCGTGACGATTATTAAAAATATTTTATATTTTTAGATTTTAGACTATTTTGAGAATAAATGTATAATTTAATTTCAATTAAAAAAAAAAAGATTATTCAACATTAATCTTTTGGAAAAATTATATTATAACATTTTGGCCAAATCATTACTACGGATGTTGAAATTCGTACTACTACTAACATTTTTTAATCTAACAAAAAATAAACATTTTTTTTAATAAAACAGATATTTTTTTATTTCACTATAATAAAATTAATAACAAAACAGTCAGCTTATTTTAGATAAAAAAAACCTCTCTGTCTACAGTCTAAGTAGTACTGAACTAAAAACTTAAATCATAATCAGGTATAGGCAAGAAAGCGTCTCTTCAAATCCTTCATGGACTATAATAAATAGTTGGACCCGTAGCTACTACGACTCCCTCTTTTGGATAGCTTCGTCCCGAAGAATTTAGAACAGCCTTTTCGAGATCATATGATTCAGGCAATGCAATGACCTTAGCACCCGGTCCAGCTATCGTTAAACTCCTGGGATGGGTAAGAGCAAGACCACCAGGTCCAATGATAGCAGTTCCGCCGCTACCTGCCGTAGCAACACCACCCGGACCGGCTATGGCTATACCACCTTTGCGGACTCGTAATTTTTGTATTAGGACTCCGCCACTTTTAAAAACTTCCTTTTGTGTATCGAGAGCCTGACTGAATAAACCCTTCTGTGGATCTTCCTGATAGCTATCTAAGTAGGTGTCGTCGTAGTCATTTTCATTATCTTGCATCACTGATGCCGGTGCTGCTGATGTTGCAGGCTCAGTCGTTTGAGGCTTGAAAAACTGTGGCAGTGGTCTTATGAAAAAACCGAAAGGATTCTTCACTTGGCCTTGATCGGTTAGATTTTGAACCGGCACTGGCGTCTGAAGGATTGGTTTTGTTACTTTTGAGCTCTCCGTTGGTGTTGGTTTACGAGCCACTATTATTCCCGGAAGTTTGTGCAAATTCGCTGGAACGGACGTGAATTTCGTTTGTCCTTTATGATTCTTATCATTAAAATATTGACTGGCTTGCACCTTATTGGCTTTCGATTCTTTTCTTTTTGCCTCATTAACAATCTTCTTCACGTTATTAAGTAGCCGGCTCTGGAATTCTTGATTTTTCGCATTACTCGTATCGAAGCTTTCGAAATCTTTAGCATATTCGATAATGCTAGTAATATCGTTGCTTATAGCCAACAGATTGGAACCGAAATTATCACTAAACGGGTTGGTTGGCTTGAATATTCTGGCACTATCGCGAAACGGAGCCCGTAGATACGGCTCTGGGTAGTAGTAAGCCTGAGCATTAAAGGGATGCGGAATCATCACTGAATGATGGTGAATAATTTTTCGTGCAATCGGTGCTTGCTGTTCTTGCCTGTAATTGCGAATTGTTGCTGGCAATGGTAAACCATTATTATAATTCGAATGTATCGGATGATAGGCCGGTCTAGGAAATAGATAAGTATCGGAATCTAAAATTGTCGGACCGTTATCAACTTTTCGCTCTTCTTCCTTCTTAACATAACCAAGAGCAACATTTATCTTGTTTATTTCGCTTAGTATTCGCCTCGTTTCGTCCGATTGTTCACTGGTTTGAAATTGAAATGTTTCCTCCGGAAATTTAACCAAGCGCTGTTTGATGATCCTAAAAATAAATTGGCATTAATAATCGCTAAGAAAGATTTTTACGAAAGCTTTTTTTTTTTTTACAAGAACACAGAATGAACAAAAATATGAAACAAAATAATACAAAATATTAAACATTTTTGGGGTGATTCGCCCGCAAACCTACCTATAATTATTAAAAATTTATCGAATTAATTTTCAAGCAGCCGCCATCAATGTCATCTTTTGCCGCGTTATTTTATGCGGAAATATTTTTTTTTATAGCCGGGACACAAACACATGACGATCAATTCACAGCACAAACCTTTATCCAATCGCGGCGGATAAAGTTGATTAACTAACTTGACGAAATTGTGTCTTGGATTAGTAAAATGAGAAATATCCGATTTGGCCGTTAAAAAGCCATTTTTATACGAGACTTTGATTTTATTTGGCGAGAAAATGTCTCTAGTTTAGATTAATAATTAACCACCCCAAAAAAGTTTTATTATTTTTTGTTTGTTAAAACTGTTTAAAAATAATAATTAATTGACAAGCAAGAAAATATCAGATGCCATGCATAATAAATTTAGATTTTTTTTACTTGGTAAAAATTGTTTGAAGAAGCATAATATAAGTGAAGCAAGCATTTTGTTAGTTATAAATTATAAAATAGAAATATTTAATTATGTACTTAAAGCAAGATTTGGTTTAGATTTTGTTCCGAGACTTACTCAACATCCCCTGCTGGACTGCCAACAACCAGACCCAGAGCTAAGGATATCTGAAAAGAAAAAAGAAAATGGTTTATTTGTTGTTAAAGATTTTTGATAGAATATTAAAGACTAATGATAGAAATTTCGAATTTAAATTTTTGGGTGTAAGCTAGGAGTAGATTTTTGCGTGTTAAGATATTATAGACGCGAGACCCTGTAGCACACGGTTCGGATCTCACACAACGACAGAGTTCTTGTTTTCTGCGATATCCTCGCCATGTTACCATAACACTAGAACAGACAATTATTGTCATGCCTTTGTTTTTTTTTTAGTTTTAATTTTATTTTTACATTTCATTAGGGTGACCCTTACATAATTTTCAACTTTCTAAAAGTTTTGCTCTCACCCCCTTATCTTGTTTCAATCGACGAAAAAAATCATATGCTCAAAATCTTAGCTCAATCGAACAACGACGATGCGACCCTCATCGACCATGAAGAGTTTGAAATACTAACCGTGTGAATTTTGTTTTGCGATTTGGTATTATCCGCTAATTTAATTACCTTAGTTAACTAAATTCATTACCACACCAAATTAACACCATTTCGTATAAAATCTCAATCTCAATCTCTCAAGTTTTTCCAGATTCATATTCATACTTGATAAATTTCTTCTATCTGGGGGGGCTATGGTCTGCTGACTTTCAGGTTCCTTAACATTTTCTTAGGCATTGTCAAAGGGTTGTTCGCACAACCCTCTATCTACGAATTTTCATTTTCGTAGATTGAGGTAACTAAGGTATACACAAGCAGGCAATGTGCTGGAATTATGCGTCGACCAGGATTTGAAGCTACGACATTCGCATTGTATACCAACACGCTACCCACTTGGCTACACCCTAGCAACTTGTTAATTTTGCCATTATTGAATTCACTTACAATAACGTAAACTTAATTGGCGCTGTTAAAAAAAATTCAAACCATTTCTGGTACTTATCTCCTAAACGTTTTCTATTAGCACTGATTTTCTCCACAAACACTCTTCAACATGGAAGGATGATCTTGGTTACAAAAGTGGAATTGAGAAACTTATTAAGACAGTGACAGTGTGACAGTGGCGTAGTATGGTATAATAGTTAGAAGAAGCAATTACTTTTTAAAAATATTTGTTTGTTACATAAAATTTCACTGACACAAACCTCTCCCGTACGCTGCTAAGAACATTTGTAATGTTGATAGCACGCATGAGCCTGAGAGTATGTATACTGTTCTTTATTTTAATATTTTTAGTAATTTCATTTTTTAATCAAGTTTTTGCATTCATAATTGGATGACTAATTAGAAGTAATAAACAGAATAAAGTGCAACAACGTTAAAAAAAATCTATATACAACAAACTATACTCGACAGATTTGAAAACAAATAAAAAAGATCTATTCACCCTAATACTAAATAGCAGCCTAAAGTGTTTGAATTCTTAAATGAACGGTATCAAAAGAACGAGCTTAACCCAGTCATAATTTTCAATAAAACCGCTGTATTGTAATTTTGTCGTTACAGAAAAATGGTGCTGCCAAATTTATTTTGACAACAGATTTTCAAATTTATTGATGCCAAATATTTTTTTCTCAAAATTGACGCAAATATTTGTAAACAAAATTTTAGATACAAACTGTAATATTTTTTATGATTCTTCTATGCGAAAAATTTTGTATTTAAATTGTATCAAATATTATGAAAAATTTATCGTTAAGATTTTGTACCATACTTTAATCACCAATTTAGTTAAATAACTTTTTTCGACAAAAATATCTCAAATTTCACACCTAGGTTGTCGCGACAGATATCGCGTCACTCCTGAACATTCATTTGATAACAATTTTGTCACATTATCGTCTATATAAAAAATTTGTAACACACGACGCGAAGATATCGAATTTTATTGACATATCTCAGCGTCGTTTAAGTGAGTTTTTGTCTCAAATAATTATCTTTAGTCTTTTATGTATTTCAAAATACGTTCCGCTTAGTAGCTAAATTTCATCATGACTAAAAAATAGTTTATTTTTGTAACAGTTCCAAAAAGATTAATTGAAATTTGCCAAATTTTTTAGTTTTGTGGTTAAAATGACGCACTATTATCAGAATTTTTTTTTTTTTTTTGGAAAAAAATTTATTTTGTCAAATGAGAAAACGTTGACAAAAATGCTGTTAACTTAAACTCTAATGTCACAACTTTTATCAACATTGAAACAATTTTTTGATAACATTTTTTTTTTTAAATGTGACATTAAGAAAACTCATAATTTTTTTGATGAAATTTTTTTGCAAATTACTAGTAATAAATTTGGCGACATTATTATGAAAATTTTCTAATTTTTTCGTCGTGAAGAATTTTTTTTTAGTTTAAGTAAAAAGCATTTAGGAGATAGGAAACACATAAACGACGTTGAGGAAGGCTTATATCAAACAAAATTTCTACAGAAATGTATTGGTTCTTTTTTTTTTCTTTGCACAAAGCAATCGTCAAATCCTTGTTATTGCGCGGTTGTACCAAACAGCAGTACACATTTGCAAGTGTAATTCGCATTGATTAGGTCACACCACAACTCGAAAATGCTCTGCAAAATATCACAAAATTGACTTTCGATTGTAGAAGAAACTGAACGGAATCATTTTTAACCAGAGCACTAAAAAACAAAGTACTAACTTACCTTCAATTGCAAAAATTGTAAATTGAAGAAATTATGCGAATTTGGCAAAATTTTATATGACAAAAGTCTATTTATTTGGAAGCTCTATAACTTTTATTTTTGATCCGATTGAAAAAGGCGAATCGGGTCCAATAAAACCAAAATTATAACCATCCTTCCAAATGAAAAACCACACGTTTTTAAAAAAAAATGTTACCATCTATGAAAAAAATACATATACAGTATAGGAAAAAAGTTTTTGATTTTGAAAGCTCTACAACATTTACTATGAATGTTTCTTAATTCAATTGGAAATACATCGGAGTCCATAATATAAAATTTGTTGATTTTTATGACGAGTATGAAAATTACAGCCGAGCAACTTTTGGGTCGCTGATTGCACTTGCACGAATAATATTTGAAAACTTTAACTTGTGTTAGATTTCCGCAGATTGAGGTGAAAAACAGTCACACGGATAGTCGAACAACACGCTAGCTAGGGCGTAGCCTAATGGGTAGCGTGTTGGTCTACAATGCAAAGGTCGTGAGTTCAAATCCCGATCGACGTATAATTCCAGCACGCTGCCTGTTTGCGAATACCTTAGTCTCGACAGTCTAGGAAAATTGAAAATTCATAGATAGAAGATTTTTCGAAAAGTTAATAACTCTTGCACAATAAGTACTGAAAAATGTAAAAGAGCATGAAGGTGAGGAGGCCCAGGACAGATTTGGATTGTAATGCCATTGTTGAAGTAGAACACGCTTCGTACTAGGATACATCCAGATTGTAAAATTTATGCTAAATGAAATTAAAGGGACGGGAATAAAGTCTGCCTGTTTTAAAATGATATATAATGTTCTTGCTAGGGTGTAGGCTAGTAGTAGCGTTACAATGAGAAGGTCGTCGGTTCAAATTCCGGCCGACATATAATTCACACTGCTTACTTTAATATACTTTGGTTACCTCAATCTACGAAAATGAAAAATTTATAGATAGTGGTTTGTGCGAAGGCCTAACAATGCTTCCACAATAAGTAAAAAAGTAAAAAAAATGGTAAGGAACCTGATGATCAGAAGGTCAAGGCGCGATTTGGCTGTGGTGCCATTGTAGAAGTAGAAGAATGTTCTTGGCCAGGTACGGTTCAATCTCATCGCTGGCATCGTAATTTAGCTCCTCGTGCCAGTCGTGGTGAATTGCTATTAAATCATAAAAGGCGCCATGATAGTCCTCATACATTCCATCATGGTACAAAGCCCTGCCTTCTATAAAAAATGTGCAGTAATTTGAATTTAAACTATCAAATAAATGGTTGTATCCTCTAACAATATCGTGTACAAAATAACCCACCATTTATTAATTTAGTCTCGCGAAGATTATCCGATTAACTTCTTTTGCTATAATTCCTAGTACCCTAAGCGGAATAAAAACATTTAGTTTTTTTCCTATAAGTTAAAGTTTTTGTTGCTAAACTTTGCTTCTGATTCGAAGAATTCAAATGATAATTCCATACAGAGCACGAACAAGTCGCGTTTCTAAGATCTCAACACGATAGTATTAATTTTAACCCATTAAGGTCCATAGCAGAAGTCATTAAATTATTATAAAATTCATTAAATTACTATGATGAAGTGCTAAGATATTTTCATTTATATGTAAGTATACCAAATGCAAACTAAATCATAAAAAAAATAGTTAGTGGTATCACTGGATTTAGATTGCTGCACCTCTGAACCAAAAAAACCTGTTAAAACTCCCTGAAAAATCAAAAAGAAAACCTACATGGCTGCAAAACCTGCTAAGTTCTGAAGATTATAGGATGCAAAACCAGCCAAGTGTATATAGGGTACGAAAACTGTAGACATGGACCAAGTAGGTCATCTCAGAACTTCTAAATCAAAAACCTGATAAGTATTATTGTGCATTAATTTTAAATAGTTAATACTCTATTTTAACATATTTAGCTGATAATTAGTATTATACAAAACCTTGAAAATTAGCCAGGAAGAGTGAAGGAAGGTTATAGTGACTCTGTCGGTGTTCTTCAAACCAAAGAGTACATCACAGACTAACTAATTTTGATAGTGTAAAAAAACTGAAACTATTTTCCGATGGATGTGGGGGACAAAACAAAATTGGAATTATGTTTTGTAGTACTCATTGTTTTTACTACAAGGTCCTCAAGCCTAGACACAGTAGAGATCTGTTTCCCAATTGTTGACCATTGTTTCTACCTACCGACAGGATTTTTGGAAATTTGGAACACCAATTTAAAAAATTAGTGTAATAGCAACTCATCCTGAATATAATAATATTATCATAAAGTTTCCCACTGTATTCAATTTGGGAGATGTTGGCCGGTGCTTTGTTTATGATTGGAAGAACAATCTGAACATTTAATTAAAAGTACAGGCATTTCCATTTCCAGAAAGTAAAGAAATTAATTATCATAAAAACAAAAAAACAAAAAAGGCAGCAATGGTTGAAAGGAGGCTTACCAAAAAGTTTCCTTAAAAAGGGAAAAGGCTTTTGAGAAGGAATTTTTTCTGACCACTATTGAAAAAGGTGTTGCAATGAAAGACGCAAAATTAAAGGATACTAAAAAGCTTCATAATTGCTGCCTTGTGGAAATCATTCAGAAGAAAATGAAAATTTATCATTTCAAAAAGATGTATTTGAAGAACAAGAACGTCTTTATAACAACGATGATTCATTTCAAGTGCAAGAGGACATCGAGAAATATACTATCTACCTATATTGCTTTACGATTGTGATTTATTTCAAAACCAATGGTAAAAGGTGTGGGGAACGTTTTAATAATAAACCGGTTATGCAGCCGTATCACAAAATTTAGCAGCTTTTGCTACCTACATCATTTCAAAGATGGGTGTCAGAAAGGTTTCAAAACCTGATAACTCTGGCGTGTGATTTCAAAACTTGCTTAGAAGTTTTTCCCCTTTGCCAAAATTCGATCAACAACGATTTAGCAGGGTTTGCATCTGAGCGAATCATGTATTTCAATCGTGATCAGTGGGCAAAAGTAAATTTGATCTAAATGTATTTTTTCGTTACATACAGTTTTTTTTACGTTCCCAACTTACTCTATTTTACACCAAGCGTAAACAATTATTATTCTATGGGGTGGAATTATGCATCTCGAATCGAGTTTCTAGTGACGAATATTTCTAAACTAAGTTCGTTTTGGTATCACTAATCTCGATTGAACTGAAAAAGTAAAACGTAAGTAGACACTGTAGAAAATTATGTAATTTCTGTTAAATAGCAACATAGATGCGGTTTTTTATGGTGCTATTAACGCAAAATTGCATTTGAACAAACATGAATACTTTCTCTACTTCGAGTACAATAACATCTCGAAACGAGACACATAAATATTGAAACCAATCTAAACTTTAATTTGATGCTCGACTTAAATATGGTCCAAAAAAATGCTTGCAGTCAGAACTTCTAATCCTGGAATCGTAAATTAATGAATTACTTCCTTGAGTTTATCTGATTTTTCCTTTAAATTTCTTAAAATTATCAAAAATTAATAAAAAAATAAAAGAATTGAACACTAATTTAGCATCGTGTTTTTCACCTTTACTAAGCAGGTTGCTATTTATGTATCCGGAATTAGCAACTCTGTCATATGGTCGCCATATTTGTGTTTTATAGTAAATTGAAAATCTCATCTCAATTATAAAATGGAATTAACTCGTGAGCATTTTCGTGCGATGACTTACTACGACATTCGACGGGTATTATCTCAACCACAATGCATCGATCAACCGACTTCGACTTTTTGAGATGAAGCACTATTTTCAAACACTGTATGTATGTATATCACTTATTTAGTGCATTCAATCGTGGGTGTCGTCCGCTCATCGACGAATTTAAAGGAGGCCGTCCAAAATCGGTGGTTGTACCGAAAACCCTCAATGATGTGCGTGAACTGATAAAGCAAGATCGTCATAGGACATACCGTAAGAAACATCCTTGGACAATATGACAAGCACACTAGATTTTACATGAACATTTAATCGTGAAAAAGATCTGTGCGCAGTGATTTTCACTTAATTTGAAAATCGCTCAAAAAAGCCTCGGGTCGATTGGTGTAAAAGAAATGCTAAAAAAAATACAATCGTGGTACGTCAAGCCGTATATTATATTTGTACAGGTAACGAATCTTGGATCTATGCGTATGAGCCTGAAAGTAAACAGTATACGTCTGTATGGGTCTTCCAAGATGAGCAAAATCCAACATCACGCCAGAAGCACTGCGAAGCAAATGATTGCCTGTATTTTTGGAATAAATAAGTATTTGGCTATGGTAGCACTAGAGAATCGTAGGATGGTTAAATATTTGTTTAGAATTACACAAGCGTTTGTTTGCCATTGAAGAAATTTGACAAAACCACCAGAAACGCAGGATCATTTTTCTCCAGGACAATGCAAGCTCTCACACATCGGCTCAAACAACTCAATATTTGAACGGTCAAACATCGAATTGATGGGTTATCCTCCGGACAGTCCTGATTTTGCACCCAATGATCCATGAAGACTACACGGTCTGCAATTTTCGACGCAAGAAAAATCGGTTGATGCGCTCAAAATGCATGTTTTGGAGATACCTCAATTGGAATGGCTAAAGTGGCATGAAAATTGATTTAAACGAATGCAAAAATGTATCGTGGAGAATATTTGGACAAACAATAAAACAATTTTCAACAATAAATATTTGTTTTTATTTATTAATACGAATACGAATGAGGGGATTTTTAACCGTAGTAGGAGATGAACTGATAATTACCTATTTTAAACGTGTATTTTTTCTAAAATCAAAAGCAACAATAACATAAAGTTAGTTGTGACAATCAACAATGGTAGAAATTTCAAAGAAGACATGAAAAATCTACACCTTAAGCAATTGAAGTTTATCCAGAAGGGTTAAATTAGTTTCAACAGTAGCTCAGAGATTTCATTTCCTACCATAAATAATTTAGAGCTTCCCAGAAAAAATGACTTCATTATTCTCACTTATTTTTATACCCTAGATGAAATCTGTGAGTATTATAAGTTTGCCACTAAGTTTGTATCGCTACGAAATAAGACTCGGAGAAAAAATGAATGATGTCGAAGTATAACTAAAAAATCTCAAAATCGGATATACGTCTGCTCGTCCATCCGTCCGCCTCTTCTCTAGCTCAAGAACGCGTTGAGGTAGAAAGCTCAAATTTTGAACGCGTCGCTTTTGACAAAAAAAATTAGGTCAAGTTCGTGAACGGCCCCAATTGCTTTACCCCTCCTATTACCTTTTATACAAAATGACACAATTTCATTTGACAATAAACGCATTTTCTCAAAAAGTTTAAAAGCTATAGATCTTAAATTTGGGATATATTATTTCCATAATGTTTTCAATCTACAGTATACAAATTATTTAAATCCCTTTACTCCTTCTACCACCTCCAATAAAAACTGCACTTTTCCTTGAAATACAGGGCTGCCGAGGTATATCCGGAAATTGGGATGCAAGTATGGAAACCCTTATAGCTCAGAAAATAATGATTTATTTTGTACACAACTCGGCACAATTGTAGGAGACATGTTCACAAACAAAATTATTCGATGTAACCGCCATCAGCTTCTACAACTCGTTCAAGTCTGCCTCGAAACCTGCTACACGTACGTTTTACCTCCCCCTTGTCCATGTTGGTCATTACCTCCGTAATACGGCCTCGTAGTGCGTCTTTGGTGTTGTGGGCTTTTCCGTTGACCTTTTTTTCGACTGCGCCCCAAAAGTAATAATCAAGGGGGTTGCAATCTGGGTGGCCACACATCGGGTGTCCAGTGGTAGGGCACATTGCTGTAGAGCCACGCTTGAGTTTTCCTTGCTTTGTGAGCGGGCGCTGAGTCCTGCTGAAACACGTAATCTCTTCCAGCAGCCACTTTGTTCATCCAACTTGCGTTTTCTAGTATCCGAACCATTCGATTATTTCCTTGGGCGATTTTCCGGCGCGCAGTGACTCAAGTATTGCAGCTGTTCTGTCCTGCTCCCGGCCCATGTTTGCGCAGGTGGCAACGTGTTTGCTTCTCAGTGGCTCGTAACGGTATGCACTACACTAGGGAAAGGGCATATGCCAGATTACACGTGACACCCGTCAGAGGGCAACCTATAAACATATTCCGGATTTACCTCGGCAGCCCTGTACTATAAACCAATCAGTATGTACAAAATATATCGAGCTAAAGTTGTACACTAAATATTTGCTTAGAATTATTATATTAAATATATAAGACGGAACAAAATTAGATGATTAACTTCACTCCTTTTTCCCTCTCCCACACAATATGACACAATTTCACAACTATACAAAAAATCGATTTTCCTTAAAGAATGTTACTGAACATGTCCATTGAATGATGTTTAGTTATTTCTGAAAAATTCATTAAGAACTCTCCATTCCTTCTACCACCTCCCATACAAATTGCAAAATTTCGCTAAGCCCAAAATACTAATTTTCTCAGCACCTATTAAATTCTTGAATCCTAAATTTTGTATAAAATATCTTGAAGCAACTGTAGCGAGATGAGAAAAAGTTAGTTCTATGTTGACACCCCTTCTACCACTCCCATACAAAATTTCTTAAAACCAATAAAATTCTCTTTCATCTATCGCATTATTATTATTGTTATTACTATTAGGGGAACGCGTGAGAGCACTGCGACCTTCTTGGTCTATTGTGCGTATATAGCCCCTTCACCCTATTATAACTCAATAGCTTTAGCTAATTTGAGAATCTTTAAGGGAGGCGTATTGGCTAGTTCCTCCGTAGAAAGGAAACCCTTTCCAAGAAGACTGTGTCTTTTCCTAGCTACTGCTTCACAGTGACATAGGATGTGTACTGTCGTTTCTGAGTCCTCTAGACAAAGGCGACAAATGTCGGTTTCAGCTAGGCCCATATTTTTGAGGTGGTGGTTTACTCCACTGTGCCCCGTCATTAGGCCGATTAGGGTACTAATATCCTTCTTGCTGAATTTTAGAATATCCTCCACTTTGTTTTTTTGTGGTAGGATCAGTTTTTTTGAAATTGACAAGCCTGGAAGTCTAGTCCAGTAGATTTTATGTTCGTTTTCTACCCACTTTTTGAGTATGGGGTTGGAGTACCCTTTTCGATTTCCCCAGAATGGCTCTGGACCAATAAAATTTTTTTCTGCTCCGTTTTTGGCAAGGCGATCAGCCTCTTCATTTCCTTCAATTCCCATGTGTCCTGGTCCCCCAGGGTGATTAGGTTTTGAAGGCATTCCCATACTATCTTCGTTCCGTGTTTATTGGATGCTAGAGTTTTGAGAACCGCCTGACTATCCGATAGGATATAAATGGATTTATTGCGATAAGCTCTCCTTATATTTTCTTGGATGAATAGCTCCATTGCAATTAGTTCGGCCTGGAAGATTGTGGCTTTTTTACCGAGTGGTTTTGACACCGAGAAGTTAGGTCCTTTGACTCTGGCTCCTGTCCCCTTAGATGTGCGAGAGCCATCTGTATACCAGATGGTTGATCCCTCTACTTAGTAGAGGGTTCCCAACTGGTGGGCCGCGGCCCCCTTGGGGGCCGCGAGAGCTATGTTGGGGGGCCGCGAGCCTCTCTCTTGAAAACAAGAAAAAACCTATTAAAAATAATATTTGGACAAGAAGAAATCATGGAATTTTATATAAAAAATACTCTTGAAAAACATATCATTGTATATTCGTATTTTAGAAATTTTCCATCTTTGTAAAAGTTTATTCATTGAAAATAAAACTGTTACGAAAACAAAGATTTTCAAAGTAAGTGTTGCATAAAGAAATTAAAATCATATGTCATTCAAATTGGTTCATATCTATCAACACTGAAATGAGCTGACAAACTGTGTGTGAAAAGTACAGGTAATTGATCTATTTTATAATCAATTGTATGAATATTTTAATTCAAAACGTTTTTCAATTTAAATTCTTAGGACATGGCTCCGAAAAAAAGAAAATACGATGAAAGTTACATCCAATATGGCTTTACTGAAATCGAAGTCAAAGGTGAATCACGGCCACAATGCGTATTGTGTGCGACTGTTCTTAGCAATGAAGCATTAAAACCGAACAAGCTAGAGAGGCACTTGAAAACTAGTCATCCACAATTCGCTGCAAAACCGAAAGAGTTTTTCCAATCAAAGCAACAGGACTTGAAAAAAATGAAACTTGGACCAAGTGGCACGCGATATGAATCAGCCGAAAACACATTGACAGCGTCGTTTGAAGTTTCATATTTGATTTCGAAAGCAAAAAAACCACATACGATTGGCGAAACGCTGATAAAGCCGTGTTTACTAAAAGTGGCCGAACACGTTTTGAACAATGAAGCAAAACAGAAAATTCAAGACATTGCTTTGTCAAATAACACCGTGAAATCACGAATTCAAAAGATGTCGGATGATGTCGAAGAGCAGCTTCTGGATAAATTGAAACTGTCACCATATTTTGGTTTGCAGTGCGATGAATCAACTGATATCTCCCAGTGCTGCCAATTGCTTGTTTTTGTTCGATTTCTTGATATAGCCGACGATACAATCAAAGAAGATTTTCTATTTTTACACGATTTGGAAACAACATCGAAGGCAAAGGATGTCGTAAAAGAAGTGGACGACTATTTTGAAAGCAAGGAAATTTCGTGGAAAAAATTAGCAGGTGCCTGTACAGATGGAGCACCTTCAATGATTGGTTGTCGATCTGGTGCAGCAGCACTAATCAAACAAAAAAATCCACATACCGTCACAAGTCATTGCATTATTCATCGCCAAGCATTAGCAGCCAAAACTCTGCCAGCAGCTTTGAAACCAGCGATGGAACTCGCTATTAAATTAGTGAATACAGTGAAGAAAAGTCCACTGAACGCGCGCATTTTCAAACATTTGTGCAATGAAATGGAATCAGAGCACGAAATCCTTCTTTTCTATACTGAAGTTCGTTGGTTATCGAGAGGCAATATGTTGGAACGTTTGTTTGAGCTGAAAGAGGAACTCAAAGAGTTTCTAAGAGAGAAAAAGATGAACGATCTGTTGGTGGATTTGATTGACCCAGTGTTTGAACTACAGCTGGCATACCTTGTCGACATATTTGCGCATTTAAATCAACTGAATCTACAGTTGCAAGGCTCAGGCAATCGAAAGTTGTGCGAGGCGGGAAATATTTTTGGTTTCGAAGACAAATTGCGCGCATTCATTTGCAAAATTGATTTGTGGATCAAGAAAGTCGAAATGGAAAACTACACAAACTTTCCAACGTTTGAAAAGATTATGCGCAGTACAGATGAAAACATTGTATCAAGCATTCAGCACCAGATTATCGAACACCTTCAAGCGCTCAAAGGTGAATTTTCGCATTACTTTCCGGAATTCAACCAAGAAGAGCCCGAAATTTTGCGACGAATGATTCGAAATCCATTCATTGTGAATGTGCTGGAATTGCCCGACGAAATTCAAGAAGAACTCATCGAACTTCAGAATGACCGCAGCTGCAAAGAAAGTTTTGATTCTGGCATCAATCTGGAAGAATTTTGGTGCAAAAAAGCAAAGTCATATCCAAAAATTCGTGAAAAAGCAATTCAATATCTTGTCATGTTTTCGACTACATATCTTTGTGAACAAGGATTTTCCAGTATGCTTCTGATAAAGAACAAGCAACGGAGTCGATTGGATTGTGAAGATGATATGAGACTGGCGTTGAGCACAATTGAACCACGTATACCTCAACTTGTCAAATCAATGCGAGCACAAAAATCATCGAGTCAATCAACAAGTCAATCAACTAAATAAGTAATAAGTTATGAAATAACTAAATATTTGAAATATTTAATCATGAACTAAAAACTAAAAATTGCGATTGACAAAAAAGATGAACTACTAAATAAAAATTTGATAATTTAATGAACTATCAAAAATTTTGTTTTCCTTTAAATATGTTGTAAAATCTAACCAAAAAATAGGGGGGCCGCGACCACTTTTGAATTTGGCGTTTTGGGCCGTGAACATGAACGAGTTGGGAACCACTGCTCTACTATATCAGGTATCATGGATTGCCAGTCCTTGCGTTCTCTGATTATAACTTTGAAAGGGGTTTCAAAGTTGAATTTTGTTGGCGTCGCGTCCGATAATGTGGAAGTTATAACCTCCATTTTTGGGTATTTTAGGATTTTGAGGTGACCTCTAAAATCCCCTGATTTATAATTGTTTTTCTCCTGTATGCGTAACACTCCTTTGATAGCTTTCTTTTTTATTTGGATATGTATCGGAGGGATGTTAAGAAACATTTCCATTGCCGCTGTCGGACAAGTTTTCATTGCACCTGTGATACCAAGGCAAGCTAGCCTTTGGATTTTTTGTAGCGTAAGTTGAGCTTTCCTTTGTAATAATTTAGTCCACCATATCATTGATCCGTATGTGACTATTGGGAGAATGATTGTTCTGTAACACCAGTAAATCATTTTGGGCTTTAATCTATTGCATAGTTGGGCTTTACGCCCAATCGTAATTCTTTTATATTTTAATTGACTTTTACGCCGGCTAAAAAACAGAAATAATGAATGTTCAATCAGAAAATTATAAAACAAGAGAATAAACAATGAAACACATAACTGCATCATGACTTCAAACCACCCTCCTCCCTGCCACTAACCATTTTTAAGTTAAGGTAACCAAATTCTTTATTACCAGTGTAAATCCTAGTTTCACTAATATTTTCAAAAAACGAAAAACAATCAAAATGAAGAAATAGCATTTATCCAGATTTTCGTTGAATGCATCAAATTTCGCGTTTCCTGAAAATATGTGTTACTTGAAATGAAGGCGAAAACGATGATAACAAGTATTGAAATTTAATGAAAAAGGACGTGCACAAGTAATTCATCAATCCAAAAATTATAGTTAAACAGAAACACCCTATACGAGTATCTACTGAACTTAAATCCCCGGCCATTGGTCTACATTTCAATCATAAAATTTATTACTTTGACTGAATTTCTTTATTCACGTGAAC
Source organism: Chorisops tibialis (assembly GCA_963669355.1). Lineage (NCBI taxonomy): Eukaryota > Metazoa > Arthropoda > Insecta > Diptera > Stratiomyidae > Chorisops > Chorisops tibialis. Next base: position 297,442,751 of record OY770263.1, read on the forward strand.
ATTAATCTTTTAATAGATAAGCTGGATTTCAGTAGGAAAAAAAACCAAAATTCTGGTTTTTAGAATTATCTCAGTCTCAGACAAAATTATCCATTTATTAGTGAAGAACACATAAAAAATGTTAACACACATCAAGAAATTCACTTCATCTGAATGAAATTCCTATTAAACAAATTCAGATTTATTTTGATCATTATCTCCCTTTTATTGTCATTTCTTATTAATTAATGAGCTTGTATCTGGCAATTAAGGAGAGCGAGAAGGAAAATTGAGTAATATGACGTTTGTAACAATCTTTGTTTTTGACAAAAATTTAAACAAAAGAAAACACGTCAATTTAAATTTTTTTTTTCGGTTGACTGTTTAATTTCGAATCTCATCCTGACTTTACTACATTTCAACAAAAGTCAACAAACTTCCAGAGAGGAACTTTGTGCAGACCTGTTTATAAATTGGCGCTTTAATGGAAACAATTCATGTCGTGAAAACCCCAGGCTCTAGGCTCCGGCTGAGGTGCGATATAAAAATTTATATGTTACGAAAATCCCGAAAAACGAAAGACTTAAGCGAGAAACCTGTTTATTTTCATGCGATTTTTTGAAGAAATTCGAATCGATCGGATCGAGTTTGAATGCGCGCCGCTTAAGCAACAAAATTGCTTTTCTGCAAGAAATATGAAGGTATGTTCGCGGCTCGGTACGCTGCCGATAAAAGATTCAATGGAAAAGGAATCATAAAAATTCGGCCATAATAACAACAGGAGAAACGCCTCGAAAAAAATGCGATTTTTTGGCAAATCGCACGGCTTATCCAAAAAATATGTTAATGGATGCCATGCGGATCGTCTGCCGAGTCGTTGAACTGGCGACTTTTGGGGCGGAATCCAAGGTAGACTGGACTTATTGTTTTTTTTTTCTTTATGTTCCCATATAGCAAGGTGTATTCCAAATCTCATAATTAAATCGAGTACGCGATTCTTATGGGGATCGGCCTTGTTACGCTGCCGGCGCTCATTAACATTCAATGATGTGCGAAATGATTCGCGCGATCTTCCACCAGCACTTAGAACCCACCGGCGAGAAATTACAGCGTGAATGGAAGATGACACGCAACATCTTAAGATCTAGTCGAGCGCTACGGCTCTGATGAGCTCTATTAGATCTGAAACCTGAGATCTTGTATGGCGATTAAGTGTGACTTGACGGAATTAAGAGCAAGAAGATGAGCTCGAGCGGGACCCTCGTGTGTGATATGCGGTAACTGTATACCGCTCGTATTACGCGAAATCATGCCAATCGGATTGTATGACGTGAACTTGATCTTAACTGTAGCGCGCGATGCTATGCCGGTTTGAGGAGTACATGCTGCCCGGGTGTTTTGGTGGGTGACTGCGATCATCATTGAAAGTCCGCTACCATAGTTGCAAAGTTGATTGGTATGCCGCGGAGGCAACATCGAAGATATACGATAAATACTGCGGTAATTTCTTAGTTTTATTTTCTGTTTACTTACTTCTGATCGACAGCACGCCAGGCACTAGGTGTACTACTGATTAGCCGGAATGGAATGTGATTACGAACTTGTCTTCCGAATAGCCACAGGAATTTTTTTCTCGTTCTCATAGAACTTAGCCAAAGTCTAAAGTGATTGGTCTAAATTCGCCGAAATATCGGGTGTATACGTTAGGAGATAATCTATAAAATATTCGACCGGTCGTTTGGTATTCACTAAGGTGGATGAACAACTAACCAGAGTAAGTTCTTGTTTACAAGAGCGGCACATCTTAGACTTTTTTTAGATTATATACGAATCAATTTGGCATCATCAATTAATTAGATGGTATTATTTGTATTATGGCAAAGGTCGTGAACTTAAATGACGATACGATGTAAAAAAAAATTCCAGAACATTTCCAGTTTGAGATAGATTTTTATCTCAGCCAGCAGAGAAACAAGTCTGTAAATTGAACCATATTTACGAAAAGTCATATAGATATTTCCAAACCTTGAAAGTAAGATCAAGGTCTTCTTTAGTAGATAGTGCTGCAACATGTATCCCGCTTTCATGTTTTTCTCAACGTAAAATTTTTGAAAAGCAAAAAGTCACATAGTTCCCGATTGGTTTAAGTAATTGGGAACGATTCGGCGTCAGAATTTTAAATTTTTGTCGCTATGCATATACGCTATGCACAGTTGGCAGCTGAACATTTTTTCGATAAATGTTGAAGATACGAAAAAATGGGTGTAAATTATTTTTCTTCAGAATTTTTTGCTCTTTAATTTGAACTCAACATTTTTTTCATCAGCAAAAGTTTCAAGATCTATATGTACCTATGGCTTTTATATTCTAAATGAAATCTGAGAATATTATAAGCTATGAAGCTCTTGATTTGAATATCATTTATTAGTTTTATGAAGATTTCAATCCACGGTATACAAATTATTTGAAACAAACCACTGCTTCCAGCACCTCTCATACAAACAGCACTTTTTAATCAAATACTATAAATCACATTACTCAGTACAAATAAAATCTAACGAGCTGAAATTGAGCGCTAAATATTTAATTCGAATTATTTAGAAGATCGAAAAAATTAGGCTATTAATTTCACGCCTTCTGCTCCCTCACATGCAATAAGGCAGATCTTCACATCTTTACAAAAAATTGATTTTCTTGAAAAGTATGAATACTACTCTGCAATTTGAAAAATATCAATAGAATAAAGTTTATTTTATAAAAAAAAAATATTAAGAACTTGTTACTCCATCTACCTCCTCCCATAGAAATTTTTCAATTTCACAAAATCCAATATACAAATTTTCGTCTACTTCTTCTTTAATGACAGTACAGTCCAAATCGGGTCGTGGTCTTCTGATCTTCCTTAATATTTTCAATACTTATTTATTGTGGAAGGGTTCTTAGCCCTGCACAAACCTCTATCTACAACTTGTTTTCATTTCATATCCAAGAAGGCAATGTGATGGAATTAAATTCAATTAGTTTAATGACGTCACCACTTCTATCACTCCCCATACAAAATTTCTTAAAATCACAAAAATTACTCTCTCATATAGAGTATCACATGATTGGAATTATATCCAATCGAGATCCTGTCATGTTTTATTTTAAATACATAATGTTTCCCGAAGAAAGTTTTCTTCACGAGCTTAGCCAAATTTCACTCAATATAAATTTTGAAATTATAAATTGCTCAATTATAAGTCGCGTGTGTTTTTGTGTGATCATAATAAATATTTCCTTAGTTGTACGAGTATCTTATTCTCCATTCCGTTTTTTTTTTTATTTTTATTTAAAGGTCCCGAAGTTCTTCGAAAGACCTTTCTTTCGAATGCGTTAACAGCTTTTTCAGAAGTTCGCGTTAATCTTCACAGCTCGCTGCCATTACATAGCACAGGTCGTATATTAGTTTTGTATACTCGCAGCTTATTGTTCCTGTGCACTTTCTTGGATTTCATTATTGGAAGTAACGAATAATACGTTTTTTTTCTAGCTTAATCAGTCGATTGATTTCGTTCGTTTCATTGCTGTTCTTTACTAGATTAGCCCCAAGATATATGAATTGTTTTGTTATTTTGTCTAATTAGCGTTCTCCTTCTTATTTGCGTTATTACTTTTGGTTTGGTTCCATTAATGCGCAACGCGACTTCTTTTGCGCCGGAGTGAAGATTGACAAATACCTTCTTAGAACTAGGGAAGGATCTTGCAAGAATGCTTATGTCGTCAACGTAAGCTATAAGTTTAGTAGGCTTGAATAGTGGTGGCAGACGACTGCGAAGTTGAAAAGCATGGGGACTAGATCAACTCCTTGCTTTAAACCACATTTCATTCGAAAGCTAATTGTGAAGGCGGTTTGTATTCTCACATGGGAATCATTTTTCGCCATTGTGAGTCTCGTTAGTCGAACTAGTTTTAGAATTCCAGAATCAGGTTTGATTTGGTACAGAACTCTCCTGTCGAATGTTTGTTTAAAATCTATGAAGATTTGGTGCACGTCTGGGTTATATTCCCAGCATTTCTCATGCACCTGTTTTACCAAGAATATCTAGCCTAATGTAGATCGTCCGGTTCTGAATCCACCTTGCTATACACCCGTTATTTCATTATTATAGGGCTTAAGACGACGCTCAATTATTTTTGTCAGTATTACATAGTACGTATATGCGTAAGTGGGGCTTTGAAAACAACCCGCAGCATTAGAAGAGCTGTTTTATCTTCTACCTCTCGATATTATTGGTAAACAGATAGCTGCAAGTACAGCCGCTCACCTTAAAGAAACTCGCCAGTGGACCAGCATTCAAACTGGTTACTCCTTCATTCTGGAAGATTTCGAGAATTTTACTGAAAACACAAACTACACTCTACCAAGTTTTGATTTTGATAATAAATTCCTCAACGTCATACCCTCGAGACAAGATTGGGAGGCAGATGAAATACGAGAAGAAGAGCCATATCCTTCGATACTGATGGCTCTAAAACTAGAAGTGGAGTGGGAGAAGGTGTTTTCTCCGCAATGCTTAACTTAAACATATCTTTCCGTCTTCCGGATCAATGTAGTGTGTTCCAAGCAGAGGCGATGGCGGTAAAAGAAGCCTTGTCCTGGGTGAAGTGTAATATAGTGTCTACTAACGATATTGGCATCTTCACAGGTAGCCAGGCCGCTATTAAATCACTAGAATCAGTCTTGTATACATCTAAGACTCTTCTTGATTGTCGCGCGTCTCTGAGGGAGATGGCTGAACGATTCAATATTTGCCTGTGCTGGTACTAGGCCATAGGGAACTGCAGTGCCGACGAATTCGCCCGGCACGTAACCTCCTTGCAGATTTAATCTGAGAAAGAGAAGCTGAGTATGCCTCTCGCAGCTTAAAAGTTGAGACTTAACTTGGATGCAATTAGCAAAGTCAACGGAAAATGAGCAAACGGTGTCACATGCAATATCACCAGAAAGATTTGGCCTATGCTGGATGCAAAACGTTCTGGTGCGCTTATCTTGCTAAGCAGGCAGATAATTGGCTCTGTAGTAGGAGTCGTTACAGGACATTGCCTGATGGGGGACATGCTCAGAGTCCTGGCCTTTCGTTAAATGATTTTTGCAGGAGCTGCAAAGTTGAGGAAGAGGAATCGACGATTGTTCATCTGTTATGCACTTGCCCTGCTCTCTCTTGAAGAAGGAGACGCAATGCAGGCGCAGACTTCTTCGATAGTCTCGGTAACCTGGCAAATGCCAGAGCCTTCAACGCTTCATAGACGGATATTCGATTCGAGATCTCCTAGTCTATCCAACATACAATAAAACTCGTGCATTCACAAATCCAGTGAGGGTCCGGTACTGGCTCTTGGCATTGAAAAAGCCTTTGACAAAGTTAGGCACAAGGTCTATTGGTGAAACTCTTAGCCATAGGATGTAATATTACCAATGTCAAATTGATTGAGAGTTTCCTTTTTGATCGCTTGAAATGAATCGTAATTGATTGTGTATCGTCCCAAACATTTCAGTTAGATTCCGGCGTCCCTCAAGACTATGTTCTATCCACTACGTTTTTTTAATCTTCATTAATGATCTTCTGTTAGCAACAATCATTCCAATTCCCAGCTGTGCAGTACTCTGGATAACACCTTTCAATTTGACTCCGTTGCTGAAGCTTATCGTAATTCAGTAAATTTTAAATGAGACGATTTACACAGTACACACCTCAACTTAGTCCTAGATTCTACTTCCACAATGGCACTACGGTCCAAATTGGGCCTTGGCCTCCTGATCTTCAGGTTTCTTAACAATTTCCATTATTTATTGTGAAAGGGTTGTTAGACTTTCGCACAACCCTCTATCCACGAATTTTACTTTATTATTATAATAATAAAGTATTGTGATCGACACAAAAAAAAAAAAAAGTTTGCTACCCTGAAATTTTTTTTTTTCGCGTTTCATGACTAAATTAGCCTAAAAATGCAAAAAAAAAAATCCGTCTGTCTGTACGCCGTCCGCCGTACGCCGTACGCCGACGTGTACGCTCAGCGCACATTAACTCCCAAACCCTTCAAGATAGAAAGTTCATTTTTGGAGAGATTGTAGATAGTTGCGGATCTCAGGCGGTTACCCATTTTGGGGGGTGTACGGGTTCAGGGGGAGGCGGGGGGAGCGCTTAAACCGAAAAATACGAATTCAAATATCTCAACCATGGTAACAGCTAGGAAGCTAAAACTCAACATACATATAAAGGGGTTTGTGGGACAACTTTTAAAAATAATTAAATTTTTTTATCCATTGGGGTGCGAAAAGGGGGGGGCTAAGAACCAATTGTCGGCCGAATTTTTTTTTCAAATGATTATATCTTCGAAATTACTTATCGTAAAAAAATCATATTTAGAGACCGTAAAGGTGGCATATTGTTCCATCGGAACCAGCTCAGAAAGCGGCTAACTATTGTAAGGCGGAGGGTCAGGGGGGGTGCAAAGAAAAACATTTAAAAATTAATATCTCAACTATCTTTTAAGCTATGTAATTGAAACTTAAAACGTATATTAAGCTGTACTAGGCAAATGCAAAAAAAAATATAAAATGTCGAAATAATAGTAGGGGGGGGAAATGGGGAACATTTCAAAAATGGCGCACTTTTCAAAATTACAAATCCCTATATCTCCAAAAATAGTACAGATATTAAATCAAAAATTTGTCAGATCGTAGAACTATATAATAGTTAATTTTGGTAAAAATTTTAAGCCTGGAGGTGTAAGGGGAGGGAGGTGATAAGCAAAAATGTCGAAAATTTTGAGTGATTTTTTTAGGGCTCTAGTGAAAGATAAAAAGTTAAAATTTTGCATGTGAATACCTATATTTAATGTACATAGAAAAATAATATTAACTTGATCCATATTTATTATAAACCGACTCCCCCGGTCTAACGTGCACAAGGTGTTTCATGTGCATTGAAAAAAACACATAAACTAAAAATTTTTGAGTGATATTTTAAGGTAGAAACTTGAAAATTTGCGAAATGCATTTAAAAATAAATGCCTAAATATACGAGATATTAACTGGTCGAAAACCTTTAAAACTTCTACCCCCTCCCATACAAAATTATTTTTTCGACCATTGTCAAGAAATCAATTATCACCTAACCATTAAAAGCTATCAAATTCAAATTTTGCAAAACAACTTACAAAAATAATTAAAATGAAATTGCGTTCAAAGTTTTAAAATCGCGCTTGCCCTTCTACCCCCTCCCATACAAAAGTATGATTTCGACTAATTTCATTAAATCAACTAATAACCAACAAATTAAAAGCTATGAACTTGAAATTTCGTACGAGCATCTAACAATAAAAGTGAAAGAAAATTGCATCACAAGTTTGACGATTCCTTTACCTCCTCTACCCCCTCCCATACAAAATTATTTTTTCGAGCATTTTTAAGAAATCAGTTATCAGCTAACTCTTAAAAGCTATCAATTTAAAATTTGGCACAAAAACTTATAAAAATAATTCAAATGCTTTAAAAGTTTTGAAATCGCGCTTGCGCTTCTACCCCCTCCCATACAAAACTACGATTTCGACCAATTTTATTAAATCAACTAATAACCAACAAACTAAAAGCTACGAACTTGAAATTCTATACAAGCACCTTACAAGAGACGCGAAATAAAACTGCGTATCAAATTTTACGATTCCCCTATATTCTCTACCCCCTCCCATACAAATGTTCGGTTTCGTGAATGTAAAATACACCGAAATTTATGAAAATTCTATGCAACTTCGTCTATGAAACACATTCTATACAGAGAATATTGGACGTGATTCAAGTAATTAATTAAAAAGCTATTAACATCCACCCACCCTTACTATTACTCCTACTCCTCCTCTCATAAAAACCCAAACTTACAGACACGAATGAAATATTGTTAACAGTCCTGCCCAAGAACTCCCTTTCACTTAGTCTTCCCTAACCACTCTAACCTGCATATTGACTTTCCACTCATCCGCAACTTGTCCCAAGAATAATAAAGTTTCACCCGACTTGTTGGCAGTTTATTTAATTTTTTTTTAATATTGAGGTGACCAAGGTATACCCGAGCAGGAAGTATGTTGAAATTATGCGTCGACCGGGATTTGAACTCACGACCTTTGTATTGTAGACCAATACACTAGGGTACACCCTAGCTCCTAGTCCTAGATTGGGGCAAGAAAAATAGAGCAGAGCTCATTGCCTCTAAGACTCAGGCCTGTAATCTATCTCTTAAAAGCGATGTTCCGGCGTGTTCATCAAATATGTATAGTTTTCGGAAACTTCATCACCCGAACAACAAGACTGTGAAATGTATTGCCGCCATGTATACCGGACAGCTTATAACATTCAATGTTTCAAGAACAACGTCCACCGATAGTTTAGACTCTTCCCTCGTGAAGCTCTTGTAACCCCATCGTTCACCTATCCTATACCAACATGACTGTGTATCTTATGCATTAAAAACCCCCAAGCTATTTTCGGTGCTATTAAAAAATACTGTAGAAGAAAAAGAACTAAAGAACATAAGGAAAAGCAAACTTACCGCACCCTAAATTTTTCGATATACGCACAATGATGTCCACAATTGGGCATTTACTATAAAATTCTAAATTCTAAATGAATTTAATTTCTATTTCGCATGAATAACATCAAATATAGATCTTATTATCAAGAACTATAACAGTCATTACTATTCTCAAGGTGGCAATAAATCGCCAAATCGGTATGCCAAACGTGCCATGCATATAAAGGAAAACGTAGAATGAAATTATTTATGTCAATGAACTGTACCAAAAATAAGAATGCTACAACGCTATTATAACAATAGTCGATTGAAAGGAGTTTATAAAATAAAAACTTTATTGCATTTTAGAATAAAGATTCATAAAACTTGTGAGCAAAAGTCACTGAAAGCATTACTATCATAATTCGAGACAGGGCAGCGTAACTAGTGAATTTTATTGCTCAATTTATTTCTAATCATTTTCAACTGTACGAACAAAATATCTGCCAACAAGTCGTGCGCAACTTTATTATTCTTAGGGCAATTTGAGGATGCGTGCGAATATACTGGTTAGGGTGGATAGACTAAGTGAACGGAGCAATGCTGTTATCAATTATTTAGCACTTAACTGCGATTACAATCAATAGCTCCAATAAATTGAATCAATATATCAGGGGAGGGGGAGGGGGAGGGGTTAGAAATGTTGGCAAATGTTCATACGTTTATAATTGAATACTTAAATCACGCTCGAAATTATCTGTTCAGAATGTTATTTTCATAAACGGAGTTGCTTAGAATTCTAATGAAATTCGGTGTATTTTATATTCACGAAACCGAACATTTATATAAGGAGGGGTAGAGGAGGTGAGGGAACCGTAAAATTTCTGATGCTATTTTATTTCGTTTTCCAAAAAGGTATTCGTTTAAAATTTCAAGTTCGTAGCTTTTAATTTGTCGGTTCCTAGTTGATTTATTGAAATTAATCAAAATCGTACTTTTGTATAGCAGGGGGTAGAAGGGTTATGAGTATTTCAAAACATTTTACGCAAATTTGTTTTAAATATTTTTAAAAGTGTTTGTACAATATTTTAAGTTGATATCTTTTAATAGATTGGTGAAAAGTGATTTCTTAAAAATGGTCGAGAAGATACTTTTGTAAGGAATGGGGTAGAAGTTTTGAAGTGGTTCGACCAGTTAATATCATAAAACTTAATGCATTTTATTAAATGCAATTCGCAAATTTTCAAGTTTCTAGCTTAAAGTTTCAATAAAATTTTTTTTTTTAATTTTTTTTTTTTTTTCATTACTTATAAAATCCTTTTTCGGTGCACAACAGATCTGGTTCAAATTTTAATTTTTTCTTTATGTACATTATATGGAGGTATATACGAGAAAAATTTTAACTTTGTACCGACAATTAAGTTTTAGCCTCTGCCCCTTCCTTACGAACCCCACTGGATACAAAAATTTGATTTATTTTTCTTTTTTCCTCCACAAACCAATTTATCTTAATATCGAGTTTCAGCTTCTTATCTGCATTTTTAGTGGAGAGTTTTTGACTCTTTCCCTGCCACCCCCTTCCATCTGGCACTCCCAATCCACTCAAAAACGAACATCCTGTTTCAAAGGATCTAGGAGTATGAGTTCATATGCACGGCGTACAGACAGACTGATTTTTTTTGCATATTTAGGCTAATTTAGTCATGAATCAAGGAAAAACAAAATTCAGGATAACAGATTTTTTTTTTTTTTCAAGTTGATCACAATGCCTTATCATTATAATAATAGAATAAAACCGCTTTATTACTTTGTGTCTCATATAATCGACAATTCACAAAACTTAAAATTTAAGAATTAAAATTTTTTGCGATATGATAAGACCATTAGAAGTTTTTTTCGACTTGGAGCCACTTATTATTTATTTTTCTATGCGTCGTTCAACTTGATCGAATGTTGTGATACTAAGCTACACAAAAGAGTAAACAAATCCTAGTGATAACTAAAGGCAAATTCTCAGGATCACGCTTTCTGGAAGAGGTCTGTCCTATACCCCAATTAGGGGAATCAAAAGGATATCGGTTACACTTTTTATTCTGTCGTTACAATAAACGTCTCAGAGAGTCTATGATTAGCAAAAATTGTTCATAAGCCAAATTTTTGGCACGCTTTTTGTATTTGAATTTCGAAAAAAAAGAATAAAGTAAAATTATTAAATGTTAAAACTGTAAGGATTATTAACATATCATAAATAAGAAAATATACATATAACTCGAAAATTCTAACTATTAAATAATTTTATTTGGAAACAGTTCCGAAATCTGTGAAATGTCTACTACCCCTTTCAAAATTCTTAAATTCATGAATAAATATTGCTTACAGCTAAATTTTAAAAGTTAGATTTTTGGACAAATCGCCGACACTCAAGAGATTCCGAAATTGATGTAATTTTTGGTAATTTTTTATATAAACTATACAACATACAATATCCTTAAAATGCAGCTTATTTTACATTAATTAGAGTGTACAAAAAATTATTGTATGATTTATTTTTAGAGCTCAAAATATTGATGCTGTAGGGTTCTTCAAAAGTACTTCCCAAAAATCTAGAAAAACGACATACTGAGGGTCTCGATACTGATGCGGTTAGCAGACACTAAAATATTTTCTTAATGAATAAAAGTCGAACATTAGATATTCCTGGTGGTTTGCCGAATTATGATTTTTTGAGAAAATTATTGAAACTCAATTTGCATCAAAAATTTTGATTAAATAAATAAAATAGAGATTGAAACATGAAATCGTTTCAAAATCATCAATTTCAGATAAGAGCATTTACAAATCACAAAAAAACTACAAACGTGAAATTTGGCACGGACATTTTCATTTCTATTACAGTTCCTCATTCAAAAATTACAAACTTTATTTCTCTACTTTACCACTCCTTATGCAACTAATGTAAATTTTCGAATTTTAGTCAATTTTTCTTTAAAAATATTGACCTAAAAACATACCCTATTTCACTTTATAATAATACACACATACTATGTATGAGGCTATGAGAGCACCAATGACCTAACCCCAATAGAAACATATTGGGGTTAGGCCAATTTTGCTCTCATAGCCTCATATATCTGAACTTCGGAGGCTAACTGCGCTTTGTCAACGTGGTGCTGTTTTGGAAAAGATACCATAATTCACTCAAAAAATAGACGGTTTTATTAGTTAGATTGTACATAATAGCCATATACCAAGTACAACATTTGGTCAATTTACTTCACCCAGCAGGACACTATGCTGGGTGAAGTAAATTTAATTCTGGTTTGAAAGATTTCAATAGCATTTAAACTGCCCTACTAAAAAGTTGAATAAAATTACTTAGCGCAATTTGCGCTTCCGAGGTCCGAATTCACACTAGAAAATATCTAAAATCTATCAGCATCTGCCTCTTCTATAAAATACAGTTTAGATGATATTTACATATTTTCTAATGCATCAAAATCTTTCCCATTTGTTCTAGAGTTCGCCTGATTGAGCTTTAATATTGTGTTTCTCTGATAATTTTTTTCGAGAAAAGGACAATTCTAGTGTGTAGCGTATTGGTCTACAATGCGAAAGTCGTAAGTTCAAATCCAGACCGACTTACAATTCCAGCATACTGTTTGCTTATGTCACTTCACTCTACGAAAATAAGAAATTCGTGGAGGGTTGTGCGAATGGCTAACTAAGTAATGAAAAAATGTTAAGAAACCTGAAGGTCAGAAGGCCAAGGCCCGATTTAGACTGTACTGCCATTGTAAAAGAAGATAATGCATAGAAAGTTTATAGTTCTTTTTTTTATCAAATTATTTAACAATGAATTGAATTACAATTAAATTAAAATAATGTAAAATCCGTAGGTACCGACCTATAATTTATTTAACCAAATATTTTGTACAACAGTTCTGAATCGAAAAATCATGCCAAAAATCAAATTCTAACATTAGCCTAATAAAAATTTCAATACACGAATTGCTAAATGGATTTGGATTTTATTTATTTTTTTTTTAATCCCAAAACAAATAAAATCTTTCTTCTAGAAACAAGCCCGTTAAATAATCTTTTCAACATTATCTTATCAATTGAATTTTTTGCAACAGCCAAAATTGATTTAAAGCCTAACTATGGTATTCAACGCATTTAAATAGCCGGAACAATAACACTTAAAACCAAAAATATAAACCGCCTCTCACTTTTAGCAAATAAACGCCTACATTTCGCAATAACCAATATTAAGAATAAAATTGTGTTATTATGAAAATCTGCATGCGAAGAGTATATTGCTCCCAAAACCGACTTATTTGGTATTTTGTAGACATAGTAACGATCATTTTTTTTTTCGTCGTCGGAAATTGATATTTGACTTTCTTCACACCAAACAATCGTTCAATGTTTAGAGATGCTAAAGAATTCGTCAAACAGGCATTAAACCATTTTTTTTTAGAAAATTTGTAAGATAATTTTGCGAGATAATTATCCAAACGAATAAATATTTACGTAGCACGGTATTCATGGTCAGAATGGCTTCTTTCATTTTCGATATTGCCACTTTTCTCTGTTCTATTTACCTGCGCAAATAACTTTGTATGACCACGATTGAAACTTCCTAAGTGAATACTAAACGGTTAACTGTTTGAGATTTCTTCATTAACGTTCTTATGCACTTCTTCTGATTTTGGGCATGAAGTCGGAACAGACTATCAACTAGGTACATTATATTTCTCGATAAAATCGTTTTAATTAATATTTTTCTTAAATCACTTACCACTAAGAACAATTTCATTATGAAGTTTTCACTAAACTAGTTTTGATCACTCGAATGGAAATACTCATGCACTAGATCACTAAATCGACTGGTTAAAAATTGTATCCACTGAAGACGATTTAGGGTCTCGTTAGTCGCCTCGATGGTCCGTTAGTCCCAAGTTAAGACCCAATGTAATTCTAGTAAATACGATACGATCTCGTCAGCGCTGTGAAATGAACTGTGCCGTCAAACGCTACAACGATCGGTTTTTAATAATCGACGAAGAAAAATGTCTTAAGCTCGGAAGCCATAAGTTGGAGAGAGTACAATTTTTTTTCGAATATGCAGAATACCACTGGACATGACCACTCTACCTGTCGTATCTGGTAAGATATAAGATACTAACTATATGGCGGACTGATAGTGTGTGATTCTTTTGTGGTGGGGAAATGTGGCAACTTATGTGCAGAAAATGACCATCGCAGCAGTCATCATCTCGCAAAAGAACTTAAATACATTTTTTTGTTTATTTTTTTTTTTAAATAATACTAAACATTTAATTTTGGAGACATGTATGGAGGTAAAACCCACTGGCGACATATGCACACACTTGGAACGGTAAAAGAATACACCTCCCTCCTTGCGTTCTTATGGTCAATGTTGACTTAACTTTTAAAGTTTTTACCTTTGAAGTAGGCTTAATACTTAGCAAGCATAAGTACGAAATTCTAAAATAATACATTGCGCGAGTATAATTATCTTCAAGAATTCAGCGAAAAAAAAAACGCTTTTATCGAAAAACCGCAATTTCTTATTAAGCCTCACGGGTGATTTTTGAGATCCCAGATGAAGACGACGACATTGAACTTGAGCTTGCAGAGGCGTTAAGTCACACTATCGATATAAGTATCGCCTTTTGTATATGCCGCTCGTATAATGATGCTTGAGGTCGTGAAAAATTAAGAAGCTATCGATTTACCCTTTTTGGGCAGGTGACAGAACTTTTATCGATTAAATACGACACCAAGTCGATGAAAAGATCACCGATTTGTGTATGGTTCAGTCCAAACATGTAAATTTCAATTTACGGCATTATCGTTCGTAAAAGGATACTTGAAAAGGGTTTAACAATTTTATTTTAATGGGCTTATGATTTAATTCCAGATAAGGTTTTGCATCTTTCATGATTATGGCACGTTTAAACATGAATAACCGATTTTTTCGCTTTTCGAATTTAAATTATTCTGTGATAAAAATATAATTGAATAATTTAGTACATTATTGTAACAATTTAGTGGATATTATTAACATGGAGACGAAATAGTTCTCTGCTGTGAAGTTGAAATGAAGTTATATTGAACATTTTATTATTATTCAATCATGAGTTTCCTATTAAGGTCCTCTATAGGATCAAAGGGCAGAAATAATTCTCCTTTACAGAGCGCGATTTGTTTGTTTCCATGTGCTATATGAGTGACAAACCCAGATTTTGTATATAGGTTTTCTCAGCGAGTGGCCCGCCCAGTGCCACTTCTGCCTTTGGAACTTAATGGCTATTTTAGTCTTTTCAGTTGTACTCCAAAGTTCATAGTTGTAAATGAAGCTTAGCCAGAATTCATCTAAAATAGATCGCAGGCATTGATACACGAAAGCTTGCAATTTCTTGGTACGCTTATTGGTTGGTGGTCGGATAGGCAAAGATAGGGTAGGCATCTGATTGGGGTCATTAGGAGATATCGAGTGTTGTAACTATTACATACACATCAATTTTATTCATCATACCTCCATGTGGTAGCCACCGTGTACTGTTGTCTTGCTAAACTGATAAGTGCGAGTGCTAATGAAACAGAAAAATTCTACCACTATGATATAGGTTGGGCGATGTGGCAACAACTGATCCTCAGAAAAACCAAACTAGTTTCGATACCTGATGCACCGCTTTGGACTAGATTGACTCAACGGCAACGACCACCCAAACGAAAAATGGACTAATCCTTCAAAACTTGGAACGTGCATACAAGTAGTACAGGACAAGAGCATTGAATCGCTTGTGAAACAGGTCAGTAAATACAACGTAAACATCCCGGCACTCCAAGTAACTAAATTTTTATTTAGCGATATTACTGACATTAGATCGCACACAATTTTCCAAAGTGGGAAATCTTCGGGAAGCCGGAAGTTTCGAGTTGCGTTTATTGTCAGCAACAAGTTTAAGCACCAAGTTACCAATTTGAAACCAGTCAATGGACGATTGTGTGCAATTCGCTTCATGGCGAATTAATGTACACGCCAAATGGAATACAAAGACTATGAAGTTAAAGATCAACATCCGACTCCCTTCCATCGAACTATATTATTTATTTATTTATTTAAGAATTCATCAACATATGATTACTTACAAATTATACTATATTACAAAGATTACAGTGAAACATCATTTTGTTTTTTTAACAAAGCTGATTTTATCTGAGTAATATTAAGATTAAAATCAAAGTTGCTATAATTAACGTTAAAAGCCCATGAAATGGAAGTTATCGGATCCTGGTCGCCGTCATTAGTTCGATGAAATGGAATGTCGAGAAGTACGTAGTTTCTCAAGGATCGATAAGGTATTTTGAAGGAGATAGCTCCTAACAAGAGCGGCGAGTCGATTTCACCTGAAATTAATTTTACTGTGACTGCAGCAGTAATAATAAATCGCCTATGTTCGAGTGACTCCAACGAAAGTAGTTGAAGTCGTTCTTGATAAGTAGGAAGACATATTGGATCTGACCAGGAAAGACCATTGAGAGCAAATCTTAAAAATCTTCTCTGTACAGACTCGATCCTATGTTATGAATATCGTAATACGGAGTCCAAACAGGGCAGGCATGTTCAAGAACTGAACGAAAGTGGCTTAAAAGGAGACTTACATAAAGACAATTGGAAGGCAAAGTCTCCATGCTATTAGTAACGACACCGGGCAGAGGCTGACTGATTTTGCCAACAGCAAAATCCTTATTGGAAGCTCGTGATGCTTTTCACATCGTGATATTTATAAAAGAACGTGGGCATTACCCTATGAACGGATGTTGAAGCTAATTTATTAATTCTAATTGAGAGAAGGACAGCCTCCAGCTTTCTCAACGCGCGTACATGTCGAGGGGCTAATTGTGACACGGCTCACAATTTGATAAAGACCAAGTTCTGATATCGAACAGAAAACCGAGGACACACAAAATAACAACCAGTTTCTAAATTCACGTGGGAAAACTCAAAGAAGAGAAATCCGTTGCGTATCAAATATCAGCCTTGAAGAAACACTTCGGGACGATGCTGAAAACAACACCAGCATGCCAATAAAACAAATGCTGCGAAACATCGGAGATAGCACTGCATCCGTCGCAGAGAAGGTGAAAGGACAACAACCCTGACACCAAAGAAATGATTGGTTCGACAACAAATTTCCAAAATGCCTTAGAGTGAAAAAAATCAAACTTACAAAAAATTAAAGGAACGACTGGCACGAGACAAACAGGATTAATATAATGGTCTGAGTCGAGTTGCAAAACAAAGTATGTAAACAGTAAAAACGGAATGGATGAACATTTTAAATTAAACAAGAGCCGCGTATTCTCTTGTTAAAAGAAGAAATATCAACCAAAGACGACCCACTGCAAGGATGCGGAAGGAAACATTATAAGCAATACGGAAGGTATGAAACTAAGATGGGTACAATATTTTGGACGTCTCCTCAATCCGAGCGCATCATCCGCACGAACAGTGGCAGCAGACTTAGCAGCAGGTACAACTGATGTTACAGCCGATAAATGTTTCGCTTTGAGTCCTTCCACTCTCCAAAAGTAAAAACGGTACTGAGGAACCACCAAAACAACAAAGCCCTAGCTGAGCTTCTGAATGCAGGAGACACCTGCATAGCACACACATCTAAGACAAACTCTGCTGCGAAAATTACCGAGGAATATCTCTATTCATAATTCTGGAAAAGAGAATAAGTCCTGTGCTGACAAACATTTTTTACACCAAGGCAGGCTGAGAGCTGGACGATCGACTATGGGCCAGATGTACTCCGTTAAACAGGTGCTGGTAAAAGGCTTGGAGTATAACATTGATGTGTGTGATGCACTTGTTGCACATGTTCAACTTCAAACAGGTAAACGTCAGTATCAATAAGCAAATACTGTGTGAAATCGTGTTCGAGTTTGAAGTTCCACCAAAACTGGTTTACAAGAATGACAATGACCGAGTCTTTGTCAGAGTAGAAAATGCTGTGACAACTTCTGAAGGATTGTCTTGACGCAACTAGAACCAAGTAGCAGTCGATCCAAAAATATTGAAAAAACCTGACTGCCGGGAACAGACTCATTTATATTGGCAAGAAACGCATGCAATAGAATTTTAAAGTGTGCTAAGTTCAAGAATGACCAAAAACGTCGGCTTGAGATTGTCGAAAAATTCATGAATTCCAGATCTTTTTGGTCATTTATGAAATCGGTCAACAATAATTTTACTTCATACTCAAAACCTCCTCTTCGTTGTCTATGGAAAAGCCCACCATTTAAGCAGTGAGTTTTGCCAGGAACTCAAAACTTTAATAATTAAATCAGAGCCCACCTCAACTACCATTAATTACCATTACTTAATTACCATTACTTATTAATCTGCAACTAATAAATGGCTTAAAAGTTGGTTTAATTCTTTATTTTCGATGCTCAGCTTTAAATAAAAATTAATCACATAGCCTGTGAAATGAGAGAAACGCGGATTTTTCAAATGGTTTCGTAGGTCTCAAAATTTAGTATACTGGTTGACGAATCAACAACATTAAGTAACAAATCAATCCTAATAATTTATTTGAAAGCATATCTAGGAGTAGAAAGTCTAAATATGTGTCTCTCGATTTGTGTGGGTTAGAATCGTAAGATGTCGCAAAAAAAAAAACTGGATAGCAATTGCCACTGATGAGCAAGTGTTTCTTATGCGTAATTGTAAACCCTTTGATCACCAAACGAACTTTGTTTCGCACTGAGAGCACATATTTATAAGTGTATAATTGGAGTTCAATATTATTGGTAACTAGCAAACCCCCGCGACTTCGTCCGCGTACAAATAGCAATAATAAGCAATTTTTGAGAGTGTAGTTAGTAATGCATTATGTGGGATATAAAATCTGCTTACTTTAATGGCTCTTTGAAGAGAATGGTTTGTATATTGTTGGCATCAGAACTATAAATTATTAAGAATGAAAGCATGATACTCCCATTTTTATGGAACAGGCTCGTGATCAAATCAAACCCGCGATTCGAGATCATATACGTGTTGAAGAGCGTTAAGAACATGTGATTGTAGCTGGTGTTAATTAAAAAAAAAGCAAATAAAATAACATTAAGCATAAAAACATAACAGGACTACGATTGTGCGTAAAGCCAAATCATAGGATATTATTAATAGATGAAATCGAAATTTTTGCGGCGTTAAGAAATTTTGTATGGGGAGTGGTAGAAGGGGTGACAGCACTGAACTAATTTGTTTCACATCATGCTAGCTATAAAAATGTTTTTTACCAAATTTAAGCTTCAAAAATTGAGTAGGTACTGAGAAACTTAGTGCACTGAATTTACTGAAATTGTGCAATTTGTATGGGAGGTGGTAGAAGGAGTGGGGGGTTTTTGGCGATTTTTCGAAAAACAACTATAACTATTATGCAATTGATACACTTTAAATTTCAGATCTGCATCATTCACACTTTTCGAAAATCGAATTGTTACATAGTCGTGTAATGTGCCTCATTGTATGGGAGCGGGTAGAAGGAGTCAAGCTACTCGGTTAATTTTCTTCCCGCTGTTAATAATAATGCTAATTAAGGATTAAGTTTAAATTTTTACCTCGATGAAATTTAAATGTACTGAGAAAATTCGCTTAGAGTATTTTATGAAAAAGTGCGGTTTATATGGGAGGTGGTGGAAGGAGAAGGGGGTTTTTGGTGATTTCTCGAGAAACAACTATAATCATCATGCAATTGATATATTTTAAATTTCAGATCAGTAACATTCAGACTTTTCAAGAAAATCGAATTCTTGTGAAGGCGTGGAACTGTGTCACATTGTATGGGAGGGGGTAGAAGGAGTGAAGCTAATCGGTTAATTTTATCTCGATATTAATAATAATGTTAATTAAGGATTTAATAGAACATTTTAGCTCGATGAAAGTTACACGTACTGAGAAAATTGGTGTAAAGTGGTTCATGAAAAAATGTAGTTTGTATGGGAGGTGGTAGAAGGAGTGACAGACCTTAAAAAATTTGTATACCAAAAGACTGCATTTATAATAGAAATAATATAGTCCGAATTTCAAATTAATAGCTTTTATAGTTTTCAAGAAAATTTGATTAATATATATTTTTGAAAATGAGTCACTTTGTATGGGAGGGGGTAGAAGGCGTGAGGAGAGTGAAATAAAACCAAAAGCAGATTTCATTCCGATGGACACCTAACAAACTGTGCAAGTTTCATTACAATCGGTTCAGCCGTTTGTGCGTGAAAAGCGGTCGTACAGACAGACAGACAGACAAAAATTTCAAAAATGTGTTTTTATGCTTAGTTAGTGCTAAAATAACTCAAAAAACTAACTTATAGCCATTTATAAGCAAATAACAGACAGACACTACAATTATATTTATATGTATAGATTTTGTTCAGTATTTCACTTTATTATTCTAATAATAAAGTATTGTGATCGACACAGAAAAAAAAAATTTTCTATCCTGAAATTTTGTTTTTTCGCGTTTCATGACTAAATTAGCCTAAAAATGCAAAAAAAAATCTGTCCCGCCGTACGCCGTGCATATGGACTCATTTCTCCGAAATCCATAAAGGTAGAATGGTAGATGTTAGGTGGACGGGGGATTCGGGGGGACGGAAAGAGTCAAAAAATACACTTACCACATTTACATTTACACCACGAATGCAGATACAAAGTTGAAAATCAGTAGAGATATAGAGAAGGTTGTGGGACAAACTTTAAAAATAATTTAATTTTTTTATCCCTTGGCGTCCGAAAAGGAGGGGGGAGGGGCTAAGAACAAATTGTCGGCCAAATTTGTTTTTCAAATGATTATATCTTCGAAATTACTTATTGTAAAAAAATCATATTTTGGGACCATTAAGGTGGCATATAGTTCCACCGGAATCAGCTTAGAGAGTGGCTAATTATTGTAAGGGGGTTGGGTCAGGGGGGGGGGGGTGTGTGTGAAGAAAAACACTTAAAATTAATATCTCAACTATCTCTTAAGCTATGTAATTTAAACTTGAAACATATATTAAGCTATACTAGGAAAATGCAAAAAAAAATATAACATTTTGAAATAATAGTAGTGGGGGAAATGGGGAGCATTTCAAAAATGGCGCACTTTTCAAAATTACAAATTGTTATATTTCAAAATTGAGTACAAATATCAAATCGAAAATTTTTCAGATTGTAGAACTATATAGGTATATGTAGTCGCTAATTTTAGTAAAAAATTTAAGTTGAGAGGTGTTACTAAGGGGAGGCAAAAATGTCGGAAATTTTGAGTTATTGAGGGCTCTGGTGAAAAATGCAAAGCTTAAATTTTGATATACACAGAAAAATAACAATAATTTGTTCCATAATTGTTATAAACCGACCATTTTCAAGAAATTAATTATCACCTAACTATTAAAAGCTATCAATTTGAAATTTTGTATATAAACTTTGAAAAATATTTGAAATAAAACTGCGTCAAAAGTTTTGAGATTGCGCATGTCCTTCTATCCCCTCCCATACAAAAGTATGATTTCGACCATTACTAAGAAATCAATTATCACCTAACTATTAAAAGCTATCAATTTGAAATTGTGCGCAAAAACTTTTAAAAATAGTTGAAACAAAATTGCATCAAAAATCTTGAAATCGCTTTTGCTCTTCTACCCCCTCCCATACAAAAGTATGATTTTGACCAATTTCAGTAAATCAACTAATAACCAACAAATTAAAAGCTATGAACTTGGAATTTTGTACCTTACAAGAGAAATGAAATAAAACTGCACAACAAGTTTTATGATTCCTTTACCCGCTCTACCCCCTCCCATACAAATGTTCCGTTTCGTGAATGTAAAATACAATTTTATGAAAATTCTATGCAACTTCGTCTATGAAACACATTCTATACAGAGGATATTGGACGAGATTCATGCAATCAATTAAAAAGCTATTAATATCTACCCACCCTTACTATCACCCTTCACATCTCCCCTCATAAAAACTCAAACTTGCATATATAAATGAACGAAATATTGATTATTTGTACTCGAGCTTTTGAACGTTTCCGCAAAGTGTTAAATTGACAATTGCCCTGCCCAAGAACCCTCTTTCACTTAGTCTTCCCTAACCTGCCTATTCACTTTCCACGCATCCGCAACTTGTCCCAAGAATAATAAAGTTTCGCCCGATATTGTTGGCAGTTTATTTATAAATAATTCACAATAAACTGCCTTACCTAACCTTTTAGAGTATTTAAATAGTTATCGAATAAAATGATTAGGGTTTTCTAAAGAAATATTTCATTTTAAAAGGTGTTCGTTATTGGCTTAACACTATGCTCATAACTGGACAGTGATGTGCTCGCTATTTGATTATATGTCTTCTTTTATTATTTTTCAAATATCTGTATATTTTTAATTTTTCCGTTAAGATAAATAATTAAGGGGAACATTTCATAGTTTCAATTTTGTTATAGCGTCTATGAATGTTTCAATGAAGGGATTGCTAGAATTAGATAGGTTCCTTTGGATTTCACTCTTTAATATTTTACATCAGAATTTGTTAGAATTTTGGGTTTTTTTTATAGTTAAATAATGCTTGAAGTTGCATAAAAATCGCAGTTGAAAAAAAAATCAAATTTGAAGTCATTAAAAAGTTCCAGAAGAGCTATTATGATTCTTTTCATAAAATATACCCAGAAATACTAGTAACAACATAAATAAAAGAACCAAAATAGAACTTATTGTGATGTGAAATAATTAATTAAAATCCCAGAAGACAAATTTCTCATAATTACATTGTTCACTTGAAACGAACGTTTCTGGCTTAAGTCTTTCGTTTTAGTTCTTAAGAACCATCTCTCCATTTTTATTTTTTCTATAAATATGATTCCTAAAATCATCTAAGCTCTTGAAAAATTACCAGTGCGATTTAAGACATCCTATTCAATATTATTTATCAAGTACCTCTTTCGAAGAAACACTTAAGCAAAACCGGAGCAAAATTGTAAAACCCAATTGAACTTTCGACAAAAACCTATGCCATTTTTCCTTTCACACTCGACGAGGTCAAAGACATCCCCTAATTTTGGTTTCGAATTTGTCAACAAAAAAAAATAAAATGAAATCTGAATTGAAGCAATTAAGCTGTGAATAAATTTAAGCAACTTTTTGGCATTAAAAACAACACTCAGAGACGCTGCTGACTAATTATAAGGAGACGAATTATATGTATATTTATCACGTTAGAAATAAAACCGAGAATAGTTCTGTAATTGAAGTACTTTGCAAAGTGATTTTTATCTGTCGATTTGAAAACACTTAGAACAAGTTTTCTATGGTTCCACCAATGCTCCGTATATGCATATCGTTTAACGCATTTCAGTGTTTCTGGAGCCTCCTACTCGTCAATTAGGAAAATTTTTTTTGTATGTCGATAAAAATTCAAGAATGCTTGAGAACCACGATGATATACCATCTCGGAAATCTTAAGTAAAATGTAACAAGAAGGCTATCGGATGATCAGAGCAGTTCATTGGCCGTCGTCACTCAAAAAGATTAACTTAATCTTGAGGGCCTGGCTATGTAAATCGTTAAGCGACATTACAAATCTAATTATGGCTGTCAACACGTAATAATAAAATCACTTTTGTGTGCTACGCCTGATGTCACAAGTCACCTGGTGATTGGAATATGATGGTTAAGAGTCGCGCCTTAGAACGCACAAAAACGGTTGACGCAAAACATTCGAGCCAAACCTGGATATGAGCTTCGTAATCGTTTAGTATTCTGCGATTGAAGGAAGGCATGAATCTTTTATGCGTGTTGTAAATTTTGATAGTTTTTCTTCAATTATTCATAAGAAATGGAAAGAATTCCAGGATGTTCCCGATTCGCGGGAATTTCATTATGATTTTATTGATCGTAATCGCGCGATGGAGATGAAAAGCTCACGAATGATTTTGCTCCGTATGTGGGTTAAAGGTCTTCGTGATGTTTTCCAAATGGAATTCCAATGATGTCCACTATTTTTTTAGTTCGTTTGTAATTGAAACAATAATTCATATGGACATGATTAAAATAGCCAATTCGAATGAGTTGAATCAGTTAAAGAATATTTTATGCAAAGTTATTTACCTAAAAAATCAGCTTAAGTTCAACATTGCGCTTCACATTTTTGATTTTTTGGTGAGTTAGTTGAATTACTCAGAAATTGGTCTAAAACCTTAGTATACGAGTACATATGGAGTAGTAGAGCGCATTATCATTTTTTGGATATTATCTTGAGTATTTTGAAAAATCAAACAATGTGTTATATGGCAACACTAAGCATCTGTGCAACTGTTGTGTCTTCAGTTGCTTACGACTTTGAACTGTTCACACACACACACATGGGCGCACAAACTCACGCTCAATTTCATATGATAGCTGGTTTAAGCCAGACGTACTAGTTGGAGAATATACCACAAAGGAATACGACAAGCCCTTAACAGTGGAGAGAAAAATAAAGGAGGAACGAGTAAGTACCAACGTCAGGCAACTGCAATGGAATATCGAGGACAAAGGCCGATGTACGATGGACAATGAAGTATATTACTAACTGACCGAATTTATGTCAGGGCAAGGCTGTTGCAGAAGCTATTTGAACAAATATGGCCATGACTCCTCGGCGTCATGTCCAACCTATACAAATACGATAGAAAATGTAGAGCATATATTCTTTCACTGCTCAATATACGAAATGAAAAAAAAAAGAGTAGAGGAGTAGAAGACATCGTGGAAGAGAATATTTGCCCCAACAACAATGCTTGTCACACATATGTTGAACAGCAAAGAAATCTGGAGCGCAGTGGCTGAGAAGTGCGCGACAGTCTCCATCAGAGCTGCGGAGAATCGAAAGACTACGAAGGGAATTATCTGAGAGGTCTACAGTAACTAGAACAACTGACAGTTAAATAAAATAGGCAAAGCAATATAAACAAGGTGACTTAAGTTACATGAGATAGTAAACTGACGACTGAGCTTCATGCTTCTGCCTCCTCCTGACATAATGCTTAACGGTTGTCCCGGAAAAGGGAGGACTTGCATTTTCCCCGCATTAAAAAAATATCTCACGCTAGTGGACATGTGAAGCAACGAAGTCAACTAATAGCGGAAAAATGAGAGCAAATAAAGAAATAGTTGAATACAAAGCTTCTAGAATAACCAGCAGTTCTAGAACAAAAGTAATCGAAAATTCTGGACAGATCGAGGGCATCTTCAACGAAGAAGAGCTTCTGAAAATAGGCTTGAAAGTGGTAAAGATCTCAAAGTGTCGTTCAGAAAAACATGAAGTCTTAAGTTTTCGATTTTCATTAGATCATCGACAAAACTCAATTTGAAGGGGCAACCGTCACCACGTATCAGGACCGAGAAACATCCTTCACATTGGCAACTAGGGCCGAAATTTTCCAAACCAGAACACCAGAAAAACGATGAGACTTTTAGTTCCAGGTGCAAATTTTTAAGTTTTATTAAAAATGCTGCAAAAGCCTTTGAAAACACTGTCACACGAATAGTAAAAGACAATCAAATTCGTTCGTAGGTTGGTTGCGCCAATAATGGTTCGCAATTATACTCAATCAATCAATTTATCAATTTCCTGTTAAATCCCATATAGGCACATAGTACAGAAACAGTTCTCTACCATAAGGCGCGATACTGAGCATCGGCCTTTAATTTATTTATTTATTCATCTATAGAGGATATCTCAACAGACTAAAGAATTAAAATTAAAAATCTGTAGACATTAAAAATTAAGAAAAACCAAAACAATAAGAAACATTAAAAAAAAAAAAATTATAAATTTGCTACAATATAGGCTTTGAACTGCGGTCGACTGTCAGTAAAATCGATGTCGCATATCTTATTAAAGTAGGAGATGCATCTAGAAATAGGTTCATTAAGTCCATAATTTGTGCGGTGCGCGGTGGGATGAAAAATCGCTCTCTGCCTCAATGGCCTTTCTGGAGCATAAATTGGTAGATAACTAAGCAATTCAGGGCTTTTAATGCGATAGGAGATAACATCCTTTATAAACATCACACATAATAACTTCCTTCGATGAGCCAAAGATTGCAAGCCAATTAATTGGCATCTGGTTTCATACGTGGGAATGTCAGCACTCCAGTTAAAGTTAAAATTAAAATCGATCAACACGCCAAGATCCATTACCTGTCGCTAGGACTTTTTTATTCCTCTAGCCTCCTGCTCAACTGCTCACTTCCATGTGCTACATGGTCGACCAACCTGAAGTCTTCCTTGAGGATTATAATCCTGATCTTGCTTGGCCATGTTTCGATCTGGTTTCCTCAAAGTACTACCGATTTTCTGCCACTTCTGCCTTTGAGTCCCTATGCCTATTTTAGTCTATCCAGTTGTGCCCCAAAGTTCGTTGTTGGAGATCACAGCTGGCCAAAATATCCCTAAGGTACGTCGGGGGTATTGGTCCATGAAAGTTTGCAGTTTCTTGGTAAGCGGAACGGACACTTCTCATGTAGTAAAACCACATAGCAACATAGATTTGAAGTCAAATACTAGCAGTTTCATGCGAAGGGAGATCTCTCTTAACCTTCAGAAAGGAGAAAGCATACCAAAGACCTCACGAGCTTTATGTATACGAGCCTCTATGCATTTTTCAGCTCCATCGACCATGCTAACAATGCTTCCGAGGTAACAAAAGTCTTGTACCTCTTCCATATCTTTTCTGTTAAGAATAATCGGTGCGGTCTCCTACGCAACGCATTCCATATGTAATCTCGCTTAACATAGTCGAATTTCTTCTCAAATTTCACAAACATGAGACTTAGTGGCGAATCCATTTCGGCTGACTGCTCCAATATTATCCGTAGCAACTGATTTTGAAAAATAGAGGTATAATTCATGCATAAATACAGGTAACAGCGATATGCCTTTCAGCCATACATAAAAGTACTGTGGTTCCTGACCATCAGATCTTTTCTTCTCCAATTATCTCGGCCCAACGATCGTGTTCTCCATATGAAAAATTTCAGAAGTAATTTACAGACTTCGTCAATTGAATCCTGGTTTTTAGCTCTGCTCGTCTTTTTGTACACGTTTGAGTATTCTTCAGTCCCGCATTCATTGTACGCGAATGAAAGATTAACGCAAATACACAGCCCGAAGGTTTCAACAACGAGGGCATAAATTCACGGTCGCCATCGACAACTGGGATTGTTTTCGTGATAATAATCATTAGTTCACCTGGTGGTACCAATTTATGCCTATTTGCAGTTCGGCATTCATACTGGTGGATGTAAGACTTATCTAACATCTTTAGCTAGGTGCTGCCTAGTAGGTAGCGTTTTTGTCTACAATGCGAAGGTCGTGAGTTCAAATCGCGGTCGACGCATAATTCCAGCACACTGCCTGCTTGGATGTACTTTGGTCACCTTAATCTACGAAAATGAAAAATTCGAAGATAGAGGGTTGTGCGAAGTTCTAAGAACCCTTCCACAATAAATAACGAAAAATGTTAAGGAATCTGAAGGTCAGGACGCCAAGGCCTGATTTGGGCTGTATTGCCATTGTAGAAGTAGAAGTAGAATACCTTTAGCAGTCTATGGGTCATAATGCCTGGTTGTAAACGCAATTCCACGTCGAAAAACGAGAAGTTCCAGTTCCAAGCTTCGCTGCCCGTGATGTCGAAATAATCCATGGCACTGATGATTTACCCATCTCTTGTCACATCAGTCTATCTGTCCACCTCTGTGTGATCACTTGAAGTTCGCTCCATACCATCAACTTTCACTTCCTATTTCAATCCCTTTAGGTCACTACTTTAACATACGCATCTCGAACTACAGATCATTCCGATCACCTTTGTCAATTCTGCATCTTCTAACAAGTAATCTCTAAGCATCTGATTTCGCTTTCTCAGTTCGCTACTTTGCCGTCTCGCCTATACCCAACCCCTGCATTTTGTTTATCTTGGAAAATACTTTCTTCTGCGTTTACCATGTAACCATTAGTCAACATTTAGCCTTCCGTTTACCTCCAATTTCATTTCCTGCAGATCACTGCTTTCACAAACTACCCCAAGGGAAGCATTTCATTCACTTCAGTCCGATACTACTTTCCGCAAACAACTATCCATCAAGAACTTCAGATTTCGTTCCTCTTAGTTTCCTACAATGCCATCCCGGCTATACCCAAGCTCTGAATTTCGCTCCCTTCAGCTCACTACTCTCATCATCAGCAATTTATTTTATTCTTCTTTTTATTTCATCGGTTCATCCATTTCATCGGTACGTCAATTTCATTAATTTCGTCAGTTCAACTATTTCTTGCGTATTACAGTTTTTTATCTTTGTCTATAGTTCTTTCCAAATCAAGTCATATCGGTGATATATAACTCCGTTACGATATGTTTTTGGGTCCTTGTAACCTACCTCGTGGTACCAGGTCTTAGACCTTTAATGCGGTCTTCGTGGGCTGCTACTCACTTTAGTCTAAGTTCGGGATACTGGCGCTGCCAAACTCCAAATTACTGGAATCTGGGAACTTTTGTAAACCAGTAATTACTCCCCTGCGACATTGGTCAGCCCACAGTAGCTTTCGAAGTTTAATAAAAGTATAGACTACTGACTCCTCTGCGGGGCAGAGGGTAAGTGCTGGTCGAGAAAGTTATGGCAACTCCAGTAACTGCCTTTGGAAAGCGGTGGATCCACGGACTTTAACTATTTGAACTGAACTATAGGCTTCAAACCTGATACTACGGAAGATGTGTGGGGGTCTTCAACTCAACTCCCATATCGTCATGATACCTTATACGACGGAAGGTGTATTGGAGATCCCCCATGATGTCGTACCAGTTGGTTAGTATACCAGGTATACGAGATTGATTAGTCTCGAGCTGGGGAGGGCTTAGAGGTTTTGGTTTTGATGATACAGGTCTGTAAAACCGCGAAGCACAGTACAACGAAGGGTATCGCAATAATAGCAGAAGGGGAAAAAATTAGCGATCGGCAGTTGATTAAGTTCCCAATGCGATCGAAATCTGGGTGGAAGATACATGAATGGAGGATCCTAACCGAAGCTTTGTAGCAAGGAACCAAAAGTCGGAGGCGGATGGTGCCGGATGCAGAACCCGAACGGCAGATGCACATTAGTGTTTATCGGAAGAAATTAGTGGACTGAAGTGAGTGAAATATTAGAGGCGAGCTGAAGGGAGAGAATTTCGATGTTAATGGTCTTATGCAGGATCGTGAGAAAAAAAAGTACCTAAGACCCAGGAAAAGATAATGTTGGAGGTAGGCGGTAGGATGATTGGTTTGCCCAGAAGAAAGTACAGACTGGAGGTGAGGGAAACATTCGTTAAGTACCTAAGACCCAAAGAGATCGAAACCAGAGGTAAATGCTGCATGATGGATTTGACGGAAGGTTATTTTTAAATTGCTAGAATTTGGATTTCACCGATGGATTAACAGATATGATATAAAGCGGGCGATTCAAAATAGCCATGGTTCTATTCCCTTCGGGGCACACGTAGTGGCTGGTGACACCCATATTGCGGAAAGAGCGTCTTCCATTATGCTGTACTGTGCATCGTGCAGTATACGGATTTTTTGGTTTTACCTTGTGCTCAACGTGGAGTTGCATATCAACCGGTCACCACGACCCACAGATTGGAAAGTATTTAAATAGGTCTTGCACTTACCGTTGTGAATATTAAACCTGCAATTCAGTATAGACCGGGACTTACTAGGGATTAGTACGCATGTCTCTTGAAGTATCCTTGTTTACACATGCGCAAGATTCTGTTCTATTACCTTGGGCATTGTTGTTGGAGGCTTAGTGGAAAACAAAACAAGTTATGGTTCTATGAGTCCTCAAAGATAGTTTACAATCCCCAATTTTATCGAATTCGCCTTGTTCTCTTACCTTTCCGAGGATTCGTCAAAGTGTCTGCTATCGAAGGGGCTTACCAATTATACTTTAGTAGAGTACAGGTCTTATTATAGTCTTGTAGATTCGCAGTTTCGTTTTTCTTACATTTAATTATAATGTATTACATTTAGTACAGAATAATACGCCTTGTCTGCTGTCATTATGTGTCTTTTCGTTGATTTAATAAATATGTAAAGTTATTCATTTTTTTATGTTAAATAGTATTCGATTTATCGTATTCAAAAATCGTATTTTGAATTACTAATTTTGTCCATATAATTAATAATGACATAAGTGGATCAATTTAATGATCCGTTTAAATGCATAATAACTATAAGCTTGCAGTGTAAATGACCTAGGAGACATAAGCTTAATCTGGCATTGAACAACTAATAAATCTCGCTAACGTCATTATTCCCAAAATATACTCATCACTCGATTCTTCAGTCGTTGAACGAATTATATATTCAATTTAATATCTGAAATCTAACATGTAATAAGTTCTCTAAGTAGACAGCTACAAGCTACAACATTTGTCCCATAATTATTTCTTGTTTATTCCATCACTTTCTTAAGAACTTTATCCAATTCGTTCTGCTTATCGAATTCTTAGCTCGAAGGTTGAATATCCATTCATTCCAAAGAGAAATATGAATCGAAAAATTCATATTCGATACTTTCAATAACCAATTCGATTGAAATCAATTTGGCGCCAATACGAAGATACGAAGGCATTGTTAATTCCTTGTTCGATGAGATATACCTGAAACTAAACCGTTTTGTTTATCATAGATTTATCCACTTACGGATGTAGGAGGATTCCCACATTAAAATTAGATTAGACCTCTTCCAATTTATACTAGGTACAAATGTTAAATAGATGTTTTTTTGACAATATCAATAAATTAATAGACTCGATGGCATTTAATATTTGTTAACTATCTGGGAGAAGAAAAAAATGTGTCTAGCTAGGTCTTTGACGAATGGTTTGTACCGAATTTAGACGGAATTAAGAATGACCGGATAGCTAAAATTAATGAGTTCATTCCATAGCGAGTCGCATATAAAAACCTAATAAACTTCTTTTTAAATAGCTAACTAAAATAATTCGTATCGAGTTCTAGAGACAACCGGCTTTACATGAGTCTGAGAGAGATTTTTGACAGTCGATTATTCGATTTAAATTGGCAGATATATTTTTAGATGACGAATGATTTACATTTAATGTGTTTTATCATTCTTCATTATGCTTATATGAAATACAATATAAGAGAAATATGCCAGCTTACAGTTTAATATGCTCCCTACTGGTTTTATTATAATTTTCTGTAAGAAATCCAAGATCAAGAAGTCAAAGAAACCAAACACGAAGAATCATCAACCCGCATCTCTTGTGCATGCGAATAGTTTCGTAGGTGTGGAAAGATAGCGTTGAAATACTTAAACTGTAACAAAAAAGTGAAGATCACGAACTACATCCGCAAGGCAAAATGAAAGGTAGCTTCATTATTTTTCTGATCTTGTTCTCAAGGTTGGACCGTTGCAGCGCCAGCATTCGATTGCATCAAAACTGCATTGCTAGTTAAGAATAAATCCATGATTCACAATTATTTACGTGATAAGTCCGTACATATCATCAGTTCCTAATAAGAATCAGCTCCATTAGCGAATGATCCTCGGGATCTCTGATCTTGAAAATCCGAAAACGTGTTGCATATAAGCTTGCAACATTCAACAGAAGCGTTGCATAAAAATTTATTTAGATCACACTGTTGATTATGGAGATATCAATTTTGACCCGATTTATCGCCGGACAGTTTTTGGACACTCTTGCAAATGCCAAACGAATACCCAACAAGATTACCGCCATTGCAATCAAAACCGCCAAAACGTGCGTTTAATCCAGCTTAAATTTTGTTTTTTGGTTTACTCCAATCCAAATCTCCATTACTTAACGTTACGCAGAAAATAAAAATTAAAATGCGTTTAATGATCTTGATTTCAACAATCTGCATACATTCGCTGCAAAACAACCTCGAAAATCACAGCAACATTTCCCTGGACATAAGGCGGCAACAGGTGAGCACAATTTTACCGGCAATCAACCACGTGGAATCAAAATATTCATAGTTTGTTTAATTTGGGTATAGCTACCTTTTGATGATGATCACACTATTTTTTTATGACATTAAAAAAAAGCAGCAATCGAAAATCGTTGGTATTCCAAAGGTGGTGCAGGTGAAATGAGTCGATTCGACTTTATTGTGCAGTGTGAAAGCTATTTAGATGGACATTCTGTGACTCTGCTAATCGCATAGACATCGCGCTTAACTAAATAATGTTTGTGAAATTATTAGGTAATTGCAATCGACAAAATTATACGCTTAATACAATTATGTCATTGGCTTGGTGTGTGCATGATGAGAGCTGATGATTTCCTTATCGAAATTCTGCTACTACGTTTGACCTTGCCCTGGATTTTATGCCGCCGACGATTCAATTTTGCAGTGAAGTTGTCGAGAAGAAAACGAAAATGGCAACATATCTTATTTTTGATTGTAAACTATTCGTTATACATTTTAATGATGCTTTAAGTGAGACATTATTTTATTATTGGATTTATTTTTTAATTATCCTAGTTAAATTTTTCATCCTCATCTTCTAGAGAAATATCTATTGCAATAATCCGACCGTATCTATCTATCTATATATCTATTTATCTGACTATGTGCCGTGATAAGCTATAACTGTTTTTATTCTGAAATTTATTGAAAATCCTCTTTCATAATAGCTTTGTTGATTCAGCTTTTTGAATAAAATTAAAATTTAGTAAGTTTAGAATTGATTATTTTTATATCCAGAGCTCAAGGATTAAGATCCCTTCACTTTACTTAGCAATCATTCAATCAATTTCCTGTTAAGACCCTCTATGTGAGCATAGGGCAGAAAAAGTTCTCTTCCAGAAGACACGACTCTGAGCATCGACCTTCAGCTGACGCCAGAACCTGTTCATTCCTCTCGTCTCCTGCTTAACTGCTCGCGTCCATGTGCTCCATGGTCGACTAACCCGACATCTACCTTGAGGATTATAATCTAGAGATTGTCTAGCGATGTCTTATTCTGGAGTCCCCAAAGTGTAACCGATCCACTGCCCCTTTCGCCTTTGAATCTCAGTGCCTATTTTAGTCTACCCAGTTGTACTCCAAAGTTCGTGGTTGAATATCCCAAAAACGCGTCGGAGACATTGGTTCACGAAACTTTGCTGTTTCTTGTTAGGTAGAGTATTACTTAGGTTTTGAGATTGACAAATAAAAACAAATATTTATCATCGAAAATTGTTTTATTGTTTTCAAAATATTCTCCATAAAATCAATACACTTTTGCATGTGTTTGAACCAATTTTCGAAGCACTTCTCCCACTCCGAATGAGGTACTACCAAAACATGCGTTTTGAATACATCAACTACTTCTGCAAGCGACGAAAAACGTTAACCTCGCCATTTATTTTTGATGTACGAGAATGAAAAGTAGTCTTTGGGTGCCATATCAGGACTGTATGGTGGATGACTCATCAATTCGATGTTTTGAGTGCTCAAAAAGTCACTGGTTTGAGCTGATGTGAGGGAGATTGCATTGTCATCATTGAGAATGATTCGTCTTCGGCGGTTGGTTTTCCTTATTTCACCGAACACTTCTGGCAAATGAATGCAGGTTTACCATTTCGAATTGGCCATCCTACGTCGCTCTAACGACACTGTGGCGACATGTCCGGTTATCCGAAAAAAAAGGCGACCATTAGCTTCGAAGTGCTTCGTGCGCGAAACACTTTTGTTGGGCTTGGCTCGTATTGAAAGACCAATACAGTCTACTGCTGTTTAGTTTCGGGATCATATGCATACATACATGATTCGTCATCCGTGATTATATACGTCTTTCGAAATACCGCGATCGAATTTCGTGAACATTTTTTTGGACCAATCGACACGAGCCTTTTTTTAAGCAATTATCAAATTATGCGGTATCCAAAGCGAACAAAGCGGTACACTGTTGCTGAGTTGATCCACGTCGAAAGTCGCAAAGAATCATCTCACGAAATTGTATATAAATGTATAATTCCATTTGACGGTCGAGATGAATATTTCAATGCAATGCACAAAACATCAATAGAACTCGTATGAAAAAACGTTCTAAGCATGAGCCACGAATAATAAATCGTAACAATGTAGAATCCGGAAATCTTTTCTTTCAATTCGTTCTAAATACGTTTATCATTAAAAAAAAGGCAAACTTTACAAGGATGTTGGCAGATTCGATATATTCACACCGGTGTTGCCATATCGCAAAACTTTAATAGTACCCTACGTAAGCCTAACTGTCTCTTTCCATATAGTATAACCATTTAACAATTTGAATTGTATGCATGCGTCAAAAATTTTACTTCTGTAAATCAAATATTAGCAAATTTTTTTTATACTCTAGATAAAATATGCAAATAACGGTTGTAACGCTAAGAAATAATGCCTGTACGTCCATTATTATATTAACTGCCAAGGATACAGACATTTTTGGCTCAAAAACCTCGATTTTGAAGGAATGTCTGTCCATCTGTCTGTCTGTCCATCTACAACATAACTCTCGATCGCTTTGAGCTATCGTGCTGAAATTTGTGTCATGAAAAAAAAATTAAGATTTTCATTGAAACTAGCAAAGTTGAAAGTACGAATTTTGCCAGTATTCATTTTATTATAATTGCAATCAGTTTTGAAAACATAACAGAATTATGATTGGGCTTAAAGCCCAAGGGGGTAGAAGGAGTGGGGGGATGTGGCCCGTTCACGAACTTAAAGTTTTTTTTTTGCTAAAAATGACACACAACAAATTTCAGCACGATAGCTGAAAGCGTTCGATATTTCTGTACCCTTGGCGGCTCTGTGCGAGCATTATTTCTTAGCGTTACAAACGGTAAGGCAAACACAATATACTCTCAGATTTCATCTAGAGTATAATTATCAATTTCACCTCAGTCCCCTCCACATCCCATACAAATTTCACGAAATTTTGAAATTTCATTATTTTTCTTCGAAACTGTTAAAGATATCAACTTAAAGTTTTATGCAAAATACAATAGAAATATCATTAACGACGAAAAATTTTGTTTTGATCCGTATACTCCTTCTACCCCCTTCCGTACAAATGCTTAATATTAAATGCATTATATCGATTTTCATTATAACTAGAAAAAGTACAAACTTAAAATTTTGCCAGAAATTGTCCCTTCATAATTGCAATAAATGCTAAAAAATATATTACTTCGCTTCACTCCTTCTACCCTCTCCCATAAAAATTTTATGTTAGAAATTTAGAAAAGTATTTTTCCGTCGTTCTTTTGAGAGCTACCGACTGTAATATTGAAGCAAACTATGGTAATAAGGATGTTTATAAGCACTTTCAAAATCATCCAAAACCTGCCAATTCCTCTGCTCTTTCCCATACAAATTACCAGATTTCAAAAAAATAAAATCTAAATTCTTTGAAAATTATGAATGCTACAAATTTTAAATTCAGCACGAAACATTTTGCATACTACGTTCGGAGTCATATACAAAAATTACAAAACTTCCCGGTTAGCTTCTACCACCCATACAAAAGTTTATTAACTATTTGAAAAAATTTGACATCACATATTTTCCGGTACATTAATCTTTTTTCCCATTTCATCTCCAGTATCACAGGATTTTGCTTTCGACCCAATCCTAATTCTGTTATGTTTATATATGAAATAAAATTGATTTAGAAAATACATGAAATGTATTTATGAACAAGAAACGAATTTTTTATCCAAACCAAACCAATAAGAAAACTTGTATTTCGAAAATGATAGTTAATAATAGACAGCTGTAATTTAGTCCTCATTAAAATTATGTATAAAGAAAAATAAGTGCATTGTAAAAACATAAAGAAATATGTAATATTTACGAAGAAATATTGAAAAAATCCGAATGCCTTACGAATATCAAGTTTAAGCTCTTAATTCGATGAATTTAAGAGATTTAACTCAGAAAATTAATGGATAGATCGTACATGATTATAATTATTATTGATTTATTGGCGATATTTTTTTCAACTCCTGCACACTTAATAAATCTCCATAGGTTTTTTTTAGTTGAAAGCAGGTGTGATTATATTTCACTGAAAATTTATTTCGTTTAGTCAGCAATGCCCGAATGACTTAACACTAAATTTTTGTTCATAAATTGACGATTATTTATTACTTATATTGAAATTGAAGCTATAGCCACAATATGTAACATAAATTATGTTAAACTATAGTGGACCAAAAAAGTTCGAACTAATTAAGTTAGGACCTTTACTGATCCGTGTTTTTTTTATTTTGCCTTTAACTTGTTAAGTTTAGAGCTTTTTAGTATAGCGCGAAACTAAGTGAATTATTTCTGCATTATTTCAATGTTGAGGATATAAAAATGAGTTAATAGAAGGAAACATCCAATTTATTTTTTGATCACTTCAGTTTTATATTTGGAAAAGCTTTGTCTGTATTTTTTCAAGCCTTGCAGGCGATTATATAAGTTTTATAAATTTATAACTAGTGTAATGAGATAATTTTTTTTTTATTTTATTTCATTTTTATTATTTCTCTAGATGAAATGGGAAAGAGTTTAATGTTCCGGAAAATATGTTATCTCCAATTCTTTCGAATAGTGTATTTTTACTTCTGTATAGGAGGTAGGTAGCAGAGGGGGAAGGTTTGCAATTTTTATACTCTAGATGAAATCTGAGAGTATTATAAGTTTGCCACAAAGTTTGTAACGCCAAGAAATAAGGCTCGGAGAAAAAAATTAATGATACAGAAGTTCATATAATCACTCAAAAATCTCAAAACCGGATGTCCGTCCGTCCGTCCGTCCGTCTGTCTGTCCGTCTGTCTGTCTGTCCGTCTGTCCGTCCGTGTCCTCTCTAGCTTGAGAACGCGTTGAGCTAGAAAGTTCAAATTTTGTATACGTCGTTTTTAACAAAAAAGTGAGGTCAATTTCGTGAACGAGCCAAATCGCTCCACCCCTTCTACCCCCTCCCATACAAAATGACACAATTACGCAATTTATCAATAAACGGTTTTTCTCAAAAAGTATACATGCTATTGATATGAAATTTGGAATATAATACTTTTATAATAACTTCATTCTACTGTAAGAAAATTACATGTGTCCTCTCCCTCCTTCCACCACCTCTCATACAAACAGCACTTTTTCATGAAATGCTTTAAACCAATTTACTCAGTGCGTATAAAATTGATTGAGCTGAAATTATGTAGTAACTATTTATTTACAATTATTAATAAGATCAAAAAAAATTAGATTAATAGCCTTACTCCTTCTACCCCCTCCCATACAAAATGACACAATTACGCAATTTATCAATAAACGGTTTTTCTATGCTATTGATATGAAATTTAGAACATAATACTTTTATTATGATATCATTATACTGTATAAAAATTACGTGTGTCCTCCCCCTCCTTCCACCACCTGCCATACAACATACTGCACTTTTTCATGAAATGCTTTAAACCAATTTACTCAGTGCGTATAAAATTGATTTAGCTGAAATTATGTAGTAACTATTTATTTATAATTATTAATGAGACCAAAAAAATTTAGACGATTAGCTTCACCCCTTCCACCCCCTCTCATACAAAATAACACAATTTTACAACTTTATAAAAAGTCGATTTTTCTGAAAAATATGAATGCTACTCATTTTCAATTTAAAACATGTCAAAAGCATGATGTTTATAGTTGTTTCTGAAAAGTCATTAAAAACTCGTCCCTCCTTCTATCACCTCCCATACAAAATGCCCTACTCCACTACATCTAATACACTAATTTTCTCAGTACCTATTAAATTTTTAAATCCTAAATTCTGCATAAAACATTTTTATAGCAACCTTAGCGTCATGTGAAAAAATTAGTTCTATGTCGTCACCCGTTCTACCACTTCCCCTACAAAATTTCTTAAGATAAAAAAATTTCTCTTTCATCTAGAGTATTGCACGATTGGGCTTTATGCCCAATCGTACTCCTGTTATGTTTATATATGACACTGAACGTGGGATGCAAAATGTTTCGCGCTAAATTTAAAATTTGTAGTTTTTATTATTTCAAAGAAATTGGACGTAGCTTTTCTGAAAATGGGGCATTTGTATGGGAAGTGGTGGTGAAAGTGGAGGGTTTTATGTGGTTTTAAAACTGTTCAACAACATCCTTATCACCATTCTTTGTTTCAATTTCAAAGTCGATAGCTCTCACATGTTCGAAGGAGAAATGCTTTTCTTGAATTTATAACATGGATATTTATATGGGAGGAGTTAGAATGAATGCAGCGAAGATGATAATTGTTTAGTACCTATTGCAATTATAAAGGACATTAATCCTCTTTCCATACTTAAGGCAATATACGTACATAGAACATCATATTATGAACTCTTTTGAGTTTTTTCCACTCGCCTGGAATGATGCCGTGGTATTGCCGGTCCCGAAAAATCACAATCCCTCAAGTTATAATGGTTTCCGTCTAATCAGGACTTAATGCTTCTTTTACAAAATATTCGAAGAAATCATGTCAATACAAATGCAGGAATATGTTATAAGTATATTAAGCAATAAAATGCGATAGACTGTCTAATAAGGGTTTCAACGTCATCATGTGATTCTGCAGTTGTTGAAGTAATCTCTGATATTAGAGGCGCTATAGATGATAACATGTTTTGCTTGAATTTTCTAAAGCTTTTAGCTGTGGACAAAGCAGACAACTAAACAAGCTGACGTCTATCTGAAAGTTTTCTTTCATTGCTGCTTGGTAGCTATCTAGCCAACAGATTTCAACAATTTAAAGCTGATCATATTTTTCTGTGCTATTACCCCTGCACTGCTAGGGAGAGGTAATGTTTTTCATCATTTTTATTAATAATCACCCTAATAAATTGGTACAAAAAAAAAACCTTCAATTTGTTTTTTTTTATTTTCAAAATTCGATTATTGTGCGAAAATGGTTAAATATTTATTATTCAATGAAATTCCCTTTGCTAGCCACAACTTTTCCTCATGTTTCTGGCAGCATACGGATTCTTGTTTTCAGCCGATCTACGAATCGACCCAATTTTTCGCTTCTTCGTAAGAAAGGAAGTGCTACTCAGTCAGGCTATGCGTCATTGTCGTAAGAATGGAAGGGCTGCTCAACCAGACCATGCGACATCGATCGGAATAGCTGGTAGTCAGAAAGGGCGATGTCTGGAGAACACAGCAAGTGGAGTAGGATGTCCCATTTCAGTGTCTCCAGGTAGGTTTTCACAACGTGAGCAACATGTGGCCGAGTGCTGTCGTGCATCAAAGGCACTTTGTCGTGTCTCTCCTCGTACTACGACCGTTTCTCCTTCAATTCTCTGCTCAAATGCATTAGTCGTTTTTTGTAGCGATCTGCCGTGATGGCTTCACCCGATTGCAGCAGGTCCTAATACAGCACGCCGAGCTGGTCCCACCAATTATACAGCATCAGTTTCGAACCATCGATATTAATGCATAGCCGCGGTATCCCCACGATTTTTTCGCTTTGGATTATCGTATTGGATCCACTTCCCATCGCCAGTAATGATGCGATGCAAAAAAAAACATTCCTTTTTTGCCGTTGGAGCGGTTCGCAAATGAAAAAACGACGTTCGACTTTTCTTGGCTCCAACTCGTATTAATTTTCCCGCTTTTGGATCATTCCCAAGCTTATGAAACAAAGTTAAATGGCTTTCAGAGTTGAGCCCGATGAAATGGCAAATTTTTGGTGCATTTGGTATGAGTCTTCGTTATGTACTGCCTCCAATTTTGCGTTTACAAACTGCTTAACCACCCCGGGATGCTTCTTGTTTTCCATTCCGATATACATTTTATAGCAATGAAACCATTCGCAACCTGTTCTTTCACTAATAGCACCTTCAACATAAGTTTCAACAATCATTCGACGCTCCGCAACCGCAGATTTTTTGAATTGAAGGCAAAAAGCCTAATTTCCCTTAAATGACGCTTATTTGGCTCAAACTTCGACATCTTCTTCTCCTTCTACAATGGCGCTACAGCTCAAATCGGACCTTGGCCTCCTGACATTCACGTTCCTGAACATTTTTCATTACTTGTTGTGGAAGAGCTGTTAGCCCTTCGACATATCCGCGCACAAAATAGTGCATGGCAAAAAATTTCACAAATCTAATGATGATGAGTTGTTGACATATACTTAAGTTTACCATGTGACGTTTTTGATTCGCATTTATTGATCAGCATTTACTGTTGGCGCCATCTATTGGTAAACGGGGGGTTTTAATTTGTACTCCCGATATATTACTATACGATTCAAGCTTTCGTTTATATGCGGATGATGAACAGATTTACATAAGTAAGTCTATTGGGACTGTGTTGAACGCGTAAATTACGATATTGCGCTGATGTTAAGTTACTCACAACATAACCATCATAAGCTGAATGAGTACAAGTCTCAATTCATCATTTTTACCGTGCACTACAGTGAAAGAAATGAATAGAAAAACAACCTAAACATTACTTGGTTTTCAGCCTACTAATTGATTTAGACAAATTGACTACTGAAAATAATTCTATCTCCAAAATATTTTGTATTATTATCTAATACAATAGTTGATGGATCGATTTAATTAGTCAATTTGTCTAAATCAATTAGTAGGTAAACAATTAGTCAATTTGTTGTTGTAATACTCTAAATTCATGGAATCTACACCACACAACAATCAACGGTATACCATTAATCTCCAAGCCTATGTAAAGAACTTAGGAGTAACTCTTGACTGCTGGCAAAATACATTATCTTTATAATTATTCACTACCTTCTAAATCTTAAAGACTTGGTAAAAGCCTTGCTATACGTTTCTCTAAGGTAGTGTTCCTTCTTCGTCCCACATATTCAGCTTGTCGATGATTCAGGCGTCTTCAGATTATATGTAAATCTCCAATTATTTTTTAAACTAATAATTTTGTATCCTTTTATATTTTTGAGCTTAATTTCTTAAAACATTATTTTTCTTTTAGTTTATTTTATTTGTTTTATTTTGTTTTACCATATTATTGTATCTATGGTTTATGATAAGTTCAATAATTTTAATTAGATTCAAGTATCTGCTTCACTATTGTACTTATGAAAGATTCATGATCTTGTTGTATATGCAACATAAGAATCTATCAATTACCCGAGAATCTTTTATTTTTGTCTCATTCTGCGAGTATAGCTCAAGACCAGATCCGAATGGAAAATTCAAATACTGAAAGATAGTCGAGATATCAATTTTTAAGTATTTTCCTTAACCCTTCTTTGGCCGTCTCCCTTCAAGGAATTTGTCTTTCCAAAAGTGATTACGGTGGAACTATACGTCGCTTATATGGTCCTAAAATATAAATTTTTTGCTAAATAGTTTCGAAGATACAATCGTCTAAAAAAATGGGCGTGATAATTGGTTTTTGGTCCTTCTGGATATAAAAAATAACTTATTTTTTAATTTTCTCCCCATCGATAATATATTCACTATCACTATTCGAAAGAATTTGACCTGACATATTGTATTTTCCAGAACTAATGTTCTAACTCTTTCCCATTTCATCTACAGTATCATAATTCTATAATATTTCTTTCTGTGACTACCATTAGAATAATAAAGTATTTTTATCGAAATGACAATAGATTTACTATATTATCAATAAATTAGAATAGCAAAAATTTTATTTCTGGCAACTTGGTACACTTATCGTCATCTTCATTAATATTACCCCAAAAATTATACATCACAATTTTATGCAGAATACCACTTCTATTCAATTAGTAATCCAATCTGCCTAGCAGTATGCAATATTAACACAGTGTTGAACATAAATTTTTGATCAGACGAAAGAAAAATTATTTTTAAACAGGAAGAAGAGAAGAAGGTGAAGAATGCAATTTTTCAAAAAATTAATATAATTATCACATACAGGGTGGTCGAGAATCTAAAAAATTATAAAAACAATTCTGTAGTAATTTAATTATTTTTTTTTTTTTTATTTTACTTCATAAAATTCGAAAATGAATATTTAGCCTAAGAAAGAGTTTTGCCATACCAATGTGACATCTTACAACTTCATCCATTAAAAATGCCATTAATCGCACGGGGAATTGTTAACGATTCAAACAGCAGTTTCCGTAAATTGGTGGCATCGAATGTCTGTAACATAATAGTCCATTATATTCCACGTATTGGAATATGGAAATCATTATTTTCAATCTTTCATTTAATATTTGGATTAGTTATATTGTTGAAGGATCCCTGGTTTCTGTCTGCTGGGCTTCGAAAATAATTCAACGGAACGAATCCTGGCTCGTTGCTTTCAACACTTGTTTCATCCCAAACCAAAAGTGCACATTATCTAGGCTATTCATTTCTGTCAGAAGAGGTTGGATTAGTCTAACTTATACAATAATTTACTCGTGGTTTGTTTTTATACTCTAAATGAAATCTGAGAGTATGTTGTGTTTGTCTTACCGTTTGTAACGCTAAGAAATAATGCTCGCACAGACCCGCCAAGGGAACAGAAATAATTTTTGTTGCTTAAAAACCTTGATTCCGAGTGACCGTCTGTTCGTCTGTTTACATCAAAACTCTCAGCTAACGTCCTGAAATTTGTTGAATGTCATTTTTATCAAAAATAGAACTTTAAGCTCATTAACGAGCAACATCTACCCACTTCTTGTACCCACTTCTTGTACCCACTCCCACACAAATTTCATGAAATTTCGAAATTTGAAGAAACTATTAAAACTATAGACTTAAAACTTAAGTTATAGTATAATTATGTTAATATCATTAAATGTCTATCCGATCCTCTCACTCCTTCTACCACCTCCCATACAAATGAGCAATTTTGAAAAATGGATTACTTCGATTTTCATTGAAACTAGCAAAGCTAAAAAGGCGAATTTTAACCAGAATTATTATTATTATGATTGCAATCAATTTTGCAAAAATTATCAGCTTCACCCCACTCCTTCTAACACCTTGTGATACTCTACAAATTACACAAAATTTTGAAATTTCAATTAAATTGTTGGAGCTATCAACTTGAATTTTGAAAAAAGTACAATATAATAATGCAAACACGTTGAACAATTGTGTTTTGATCCGTATACTCCTTGTACTTTCTACCATATAAATACATAATTTTGGTAAATGAATTATTTCGATTTCCAATAAAACTACAAAAAGTAGAAACTTAAAATTTTTATTATTTAATAATTGCAATGAATTCTTAGAAACATTATCACTCCTTCTACCCATACAAACATCTATATTTCAAATTGAAAAAAAGCATTTTTCCGTCCATAGGAGAACTATCGAGTTTAAAATTGGAACAATGCATGGTGATAAAGATGTTGATGAGCAGTTTATAAATCATGTAAAACCTTCCACTTCCACTGCCATCTCCCATACAAATGACCCAATTTCAAAAAAACACATCGAATTTCCTTGAACACTTCGAAAACTTCTACTTCTACAATGGCACTACAGTCCAAGTAGGGCCTTGGCCTCCTGACCTTCAGGTTCCTTAACATTTTTTCATTATTTATTGTGGATCACACTGAAATTTGTCATATATCATTTTTAGCAAAAAATTAACTTTAAGTTCGTAAAAGGGCCACCTTCCCCCACTCTTTCTACCCCCTCCAATACAAATTTCATGAAATTTCGAAATTTAAAGAAATTGATTTTTCTCCGAAACCATTTCAGCTAATGACTTGGAAATTAGGTCATAGTATAATGATATAAATATCGTTAACCTCAAGAAATATTGATCTGATCTCCTTACTCCTTCTACCACCTTCCATACAAATGCACAATTTTCAAGAATGCATTTATTCGGTTTGCATTGCAACTAGTAAAGCTAAAAGAACCAATTTTTGGCATAATTAATTTTATTACAATTGCAAATAATTTTGGGAAAACTATCAACTTTACCTCACTCCTTCTACTCCCTCCCATACAAATCTTACGAAATTTCGGAATTACACTTAAATTAGTTTTCTCCAAAACCGTCAAAGCAATCAACTTTTAAATCTGAGAAAAGTATAATATTATAAATATGATTGATGTCAAGAAATTTCCCAGCAAACAATGATTTATCACAGTGAACTCATAATGAAATCTTTATATGAATGTGAAATCACTTAAGGTTCATTTTGGCTTCTTTTTGAAGTCACGTCGAATCAACTATCGGACTAAAAACTTTACCCCAGGCTGAAATCAGTATATGAATTCAGAAAAGCTTGCGTAGGTGATGCAGAACTAAACTCAAAAAACGACTTCGGAAAGATGTCACAGAATGGACCCACAACGTTATCATCTGAGAGTATTATGTGTTTGCCTTACCGTTTATAACGCGAAGAATAACGCTCGCACAG
Source organism: Chorisops tibialis (assembly GCA_963669355.1). NCBI lineage: Eukaryota > Metazoa > Arthropoda > Insecta > Diptera > Stratiomyidae > Chorisops > Chorisops tibialis. Next base: position 297,486,799 of record OY770263.1, read on the forward strand.
AGTCGACAAGGGTACAGAAGTATTTGCTGTCGCTCAAAACCTCGATTCCGAGTGACCGTCTGTCCGTCTGTCTACAAAATAACTCTCGAAGGCTTTGACCTATCTTGCTGAAATTTTTTATGTATCATTTTTAGCAAAAAAAGTAACTTTAAGTTTGTGAACGGGCCAAATCTCCCCACCCCTTCTACCCCCTCCCATTAAAATATCATGAAATTTCGAAATTTCAAGAAATTGATTTTGATCCGAAACCATTTCAGCTATTGGCTTGAAAATTGGGTCATAATATAACGATATGAATATCATTGACGTCAAAAAATATAGATCTGATCCTGATACTCCTTCTACCACCTCCCATTCAAATGCACAATTTTCAGAAATGCATTTACTCGGTTGTCATTGCAACTAGTAAAGCTAAAGAACCAATTTTTTCATAATTAATGTTAATACAATTGCAGCCGATTTTGTGAAAGCTATCAACTTCACCTCACTCTTTCTACCCCCTCCCATACAAATTTCACGAAATTTCGGAATTTTAACTAAATTATTTTTCTCCAAAACCGTCAAAGCTATAAACTTTAAATTTTGAGAAAAGTATACTATTATAAATATCGATGATGTCAAAAAATTTGGTTTTGATTCAAATACTGCTTCAATCCCCTCCTATACGAATGCACAATTTTTGGCAAATGCATTTAATCGATTTTCATTGAAACTAGGAAAATCACAAACTTCAAAATTTGCCAGAATTTGCCCTTTAATAATTGCAATAAATGCTAAAAAAAATATTAACTTCGCTCCACTCCTTCTACCACCTCCCATACCACTTTTATATTGAAAATTCCAGAAATGTATTTCTCCTTCGAACATATGAGTAGCAAGACAATGTGATTAGTATGTTGATAAGCAGATTCAAAATCATCCAAAACCTCCCACTTTTTCTGCCACCTCCCATACAAATGCCATAAATTCAGTCAAATTTATTCAAAAATTATAAAAGCTACAAACTTTAAATTCAACATGAAACATTTTGTATACTACGTTCAGTGTTATGCATAAAACTTACAAACCTCCTCCCAATGCTTTTATCACCTCGCATACAAAAATCGCTATTCACTATTCGAAAGAATGTGAGATGATATATTTTCCGGTACAATAATCTCTTTCCTATTTCTTCTAGAGTATCATATGATACGCCCAATCATAATTCTGTTATGTTTGATTATTGGAACTACTAAATAATACGTCTTATTTGCCATCATTATCCTTTCGATGGGTTTGCTTCCATCCTTCAATAGGTTTGCCCCTAGGTATACAAAGTTGTCTACGTTTTCTAGGTTATTACCTCGTACTGTAATATTTTGTCTAACTGGCGTCTTTTTCCTAGTTTGTGTAGTAGCCCAACTTTCCCCGCTACCGAGTCAAGGTTTACAAATATTCCTTTAGCACTCTCTAGAGAAATTGCAAGGATATCTACATATGTCATCGGCATATGCTGCGAGCTATGTAGATTTGAATCATAGTATTCCCTTGGAGTCAACGGTTTCCGAACAACATATTCGAGCGTCAAGTTGAAAAGCATTAGTGCGAGGCTGTCCCCTTGTTTAAGGCCGTTGTCAGTTCTTAAGCTGGGAGTCAGATCATTTTCTATTCTGACTTGTGGCAAAGACTGGGTCATTGTCATTCTTGTAGGGCGAACTAGTTTCGGTGGGACTCCAAACTCCAACAGGATCTTATGCAGTATGCGTCTTTGATACTGTCGTATTTATTCCCAGCACTTTTCCAGCAACTGTTTAACTGAGAATATCTGGTCCGTGGGCGATCGTCCAGTTCTAAATTCGCCTTGGTATTCGCCAATTATTTGGTTTTGATTCATTTTCTCCAGAATTTTCGTCAAGATCTTAGAATACCTATACAATAAAGATATTCCTCGGTAGTTTTCGCAGCAGAGTTTGTCACTATTTTTATAAATTGGGCATAAGATGCTCCTGCGCCAATCTTGTGTCGCCGGCTTTCAGAAGTTCAGCTAGAAACCAATCAACTTAAAAGCAACATGAAGAATTTTTTGATAAGCTGTAGTTAGGTCTTCTGTTACCAATTATAAGAATTTATCCCAGTACAGCATGTAAAGGTAAAGTTTTGTAGGATGTAGGGGAAATTTTTTGCATATTTCGCAATGAGCAGGAAATTCTTGAACGTATATTTGAGATTTTTCTAATAAAATGCAAAATTGTAACCAAGCCGAAGGATGACAAATTTATTTCGAAAACCGGTGCCAAACTTGTCCTTCGGAGTGGCACAAAAAAATATTTTGTTGGTAGAGACACAAACTTGGAGTCACTCGCTGAGCACTTTACGAAAATATAATTTGTTTCCTGACAATTTGTTCAAAAACGGCTGAAAAATATATATCAGCTTCTCCACTCGTTACGGTCGTTCTCACTCCTCTTCTCCTACCTTCCTAATCCCATTCCTTCCCTCCATGACTGTGTTTGTACATTGCACAGAGAGGCCGAAATTGCCTATAACACAGGTCATTCCGTAAAAAAAATAAAAAAAAATTGTTATTATAAATTTGATAAAATATTGTATAAAATTCTCACAAAGCAGTTTGTAAGAAAAAATTACATATTCGTATAAAACTCCTCAAGGGGTTCCAATGACATCAATTTTATGTCGATATCTTCGAATTATTTTTTCGCTCCACCCGTTTGGTACGAGATTTGGAAATTAATTTTTTGCCCTTCGTGTTAGTTACACAGTGTACTATCATAATATACTCTTCCATCGCTTTCCGCAGCTATTTTACTTTATTATTCTAATAATAAAGTATTGTGATCGACACAAGAAAAAAAAAACTTTGCTACCCTGAAATTATTTTTTTCGCGTTTCATGACTAAATTAGCCTAAAAATGCAAAAAAAAAAATCCGTCCCGCCGTACGCCGTACATATGGACCCATATCTCCGAGACCGTTAAAGGTAGAATGTTCGTTTTTGGGTGGATTGTTGATTGGGTAAGTGAGCTCTATTTTCTAAATTTTGGGGGATGTTAGGTGGAAGGGGGAGGCGGGGGGAGGGAAAAGTCGAAAACTACACTTGCTAATATCTCCACCACGAATGCAGATAGAAAGTTGAAAATCAGTAAAGATATAGAGAAGGTTGTGGAACTTTAAAAATAATTTAATTTTTTTATCCTTTGGCGTCCGAAAAGGGGGGGCTAAAAACAAATTGTCGCCTAATTGTTTTTTCAAATGATTATATCTTCGAAATTGCCTATTGTAAAAAATTCATATTTTGGAACCATTAAGGTGCTATATGGTTCTATTAGAATCAGGTTAGAGAGTGGCTAATTATTGTAAGGAGGAGGATCAGCAGGGGTGCAAAGAAAAACACTTAAAAATGAATATCTCAACTATCTCTTAAGCTATGTAATTGACACTTAAAACGTATATTAAGCTATACTAGGAAAATACAAAAAAAATATAACATGGTGAAATAATAGTAGTGGTGGGAAATGGGAAGCATTTCAAAACTGGCGCACTTTTCAAAATTCCAAATCCTTATATCTCAAAAACTAGTGCAGATATCAAATCGAAAATGTCAGATTGTAGAACTACAAAATGGTTAATTTTGGTAAAAATTTTAAGTTGGGAGGTGTAAGGGGAGGGAGGTGATAAGCAAAAACGTTGAAAATTGCAGTGTATGTTTGTTTTTCGATACGTGATCTTTTAGTGGTGCTAACATTTATTTAAAACTGACTTTGACTTTATTTAACTCACACCTGACGCCATGTGGTATTATATGAAATAATACGACTGATTTGCTTGACAGTTGACGTGCAACTGCTGTCAGTTTATTATAATAGTTTAGTGTTGCCATGTAGGCAGATCATACTGTAACAGATGCCAAAACCCGATTCGAGCTATAGTTGGATAAAAGATGAAAAAAGGTAGCGATCACTTAAAAAATTCAAATTGATTTTTGTAAACAAATTTAAAACGAATTAAATTTTGTTTCGAGTCGTTTTAAACTGCATCACTCGTTATTTAAATCTAACGTTCCCACAGATGAACTTATTATATTTCGGCCTTGTGTTCTCATCCTAAGAAAGCATAAAAATCTTTTTAGAAAAATATGTATTTCCTCTAAGAAGAATCCATCATGGAACAGAAGAGATAATAAAGAATGCATTAAGTCAACTACATTCTTAAATTAAAACGACCAAGATACATTTTTTGTAAGGATATTTTAAAGTCAGGTGATTTTTTATCGATATATTTTGAAAACAGTTTTCTAAATCATGATACAGAGAAATTTTGATGATTGTATGTTTTATGAAATAAAGGTATGTTATGTTATCATAAAAACGAAATATCTCACCACTCGGCTCTCAACGAGTTGACAGTCCTTTACCATATTTGATTTGGTTTGAAAAATAAGTAGTATTTAAAAAAAGATAAGGGACTTCCATGTAGCCAATAGAAACATACTGATCATTTCAACTGACAAGCTTTATAATTAGAACACATTTATGAAAACTGTCGAATATTGTCCTTAAAAAAAATCAGAAAATCCTCGTAGAATAGTTAAACAACCTAAAAGCGATATATTGCAAATTAGAGCCAGATACTTTTATTCATGATATCACAACTTAGACAGATATGTTATATGCACACCTTTTAAAATGAACTCAACAAATAATATCAATAAAAAAGTAATATTTAATTGCCACATTATTGACACAAAAATCATTTACAAACAAAACAATAAAAAAAGAAGACAAACCTTATGAATTTTTAAGCATTCATTTTAAAATAAAATCATTAAAATCGTACAGCCACCTTAAATCTTCCCGAAATATATAAAATTCCATAGCTTTTTGCCCAACCTTCAAAGTTGAAAGAACCATAATTAATAATTTAATCATAAAACAATAGACCATAAAATCTAAATTATTACACCAACAATAAAATAATCATACATCACCAAAATTTCTATAATTTTCCAAATATAACAACAATATTATGTTAATGCGCTTAACCTTGTTCTGGTATTGAAATTTTTAATTACACTCACCTTCCGTGATTTCACGAATCTTTTTTTTTTCGCCACGTTTCGAACATTTTCTTAAAGTCATAGACCGTTTTACTGCGATTTCAACGCATTACTGATCACGCCAACAAGCCGGTGGAGTTGTCATAAAAATGTTTAACATATGGAAATGAAACCAGAAATAAGGTGTAAAATCCCCGAAAAGCGTCTTTAAGTAATCACATCTAATCCCAGACACTATCTGTTTATCTATATCCGCTTTTTATGGTTCGTTGATTTTTTAGGTAAGAACAAAGATCACGGAAGACTTCCTAGGAGAGTATTTTTTAAAATTTGCAAATTAGCTAACAAGAATTATTTATAATGGTAATTAGGTGTATATTTTAATTAAAAATAGCTTTGATGAATTTCGATTTTTTTACATTAAATACAAAATATAGTACATAAGAAATAAATATGTTTGGAAATTAGGAAATCACTTGAAATTCTTAAACTGCTGCAATTTCATCCTTGCGAAGTGCTTCCGATGGTGATGGCTGTCTTCCACCCAAAGGCAGAAGATCGATATTTTGTACATGAGCGCGAACTGATGCTCCCGGCGATAATCCGACGTACCATTTTCCAACATTTTTAATTAAAGTTGAGTCTCGATCCTTCTCTAAGCCTCGACGATCATTCGTGATCGTGGGGAAATCGTTATCATAACTACCGTCGTCGACACTTGGTCGTTTACTGTTGATTTTATTCACGGTTATTCGGTTTCGATTTTGCGAATATTCATCACGATCAGCATACGGTTGCTTACTACCCTTAGAAACACTGCTTCCGGATTCGCGATCGTAGTTATATCTTTCTGCACCGAATCGATCATCCAATCTGATTCCAGCACCGCTACTACCAAATCGATCGCCTGAATCGTTGTTCTTATTTCCTGCCGATCCTCGATTAGGATTGTAGTTGTTTCCACCATATCGTTCGGTTGAACTAATTCCCGGGTAGCTCAACGATCCTCGATTAATATCGAATCTAGTTCCAGCGCGATCACCAGATCCAAGTTTGTTACGATCATCATGGTCTACTGGGAATTGAACCCGATCGTTATCCTTTCTATTGTTGAAATAGTCCCGATTTCCTTTTTGAGTTGAATCATAGCTCGGCGTTGAGCCTTGATCGCGATTATTATAGCCTCCCCGATCACGATTGCCAAAATTTCTGGGACTAGTACTATAAATGCGAGCATCATCGAAATCACGATCGTCTCCGCGATTACGATTACCAAAACTTCCTGGTGTAAGATCATCGTCATAGTCCCGATCACGATCTGTAGGACGGAATCTGCCCGATTCTGATGTCTTCAATGCAGGCCCATCGAACAAATCGTTAGATTGTGCGTCTTTTATCCCATATTCTGGAATTGCAGGGTTCGGAGCCAGATGGGTTCCAGACCCTGTAGTACTCTTCACTATCCTATATCCGATTCCAGCTCCAGCAATGTATTGTACGGTTCGTTGAATTCCCTTGTCATCCAAATACGAGTATGATCCTCGAACGATACCATCCGGTCCACTTGATTCCGATCTTCGCTGATCTGGTGCGGACAGAATAAACTTGTATTGTCCATCTGGACCACGTTGCGTAGACATTCGACCACGCGTACTCAATGGAGCTTTGTATAATGGAGCGCTGTATGCAACATGAGCAGGTGAATCAGGAATCGAGTTTTGAATTTGGAATCCGGTTTCAGCTCCAGCTGCGTATCGGACCGTATGTCGTTCACCAATGTCATCCAGGTAGGAATATAGCCCTGAAATATTCAAATTGTAAAAGTCGTCAGTTGCGAAATTTCCGCTTACCTCTAACACGCCCCGTACTATCGGCGTTTTCACGTCTTTCATGATCAGACGTTTGGAAATTAAAGGCATAGCTGGGATCATCGTAGGGATCAGCGTTAGGATCGTCTGGAGTCCCAATTGGTCCTCGTGGATACTGCGATAAATCCATTATCCGATGAATTGTAGGACCGCGAGCGCGAAATCTTTAAGAAACAACCATTCAAATTGCAAATCTTTATCCTCTATTGATTCTCTGCGAAACTCTGAGTTTTTCGCAACATGGACATGATCATATACGTTAACATTGCCAACGAAACAATGAATAATGAGATCGGCTTACAAGTGTAGAGCAAAACTCGATTGTTCGTTAAGACAGTTCGAGAAAAACAAGACCGGATATACAGCGCATTGATCACTTGCTTAAGGAATTGCGTTAAATGATGGCAAAGATCATGATCTACAATCCAAGCGAGACTCATATCATTGATACGTAGATTGGCTCAATTGTGCCGTGTATCTGTGCGATCTCATGAATATTTCAAGAATGCAAAAATACTCGTACATTTATACACTTTAGCTAAAGTGGAAATTTCTTTTTCAAATTACTTACCCACGTGGACCTGCTGTATATTCGGTTTCTTCGACACGACCGCTTTCCGGATTTGTTGAACCATACCGACCTCGAACTATTTTATCTGCTGATCCAGCCGCTTCGTGATAGTGACCACCAATGTCATTGTTTGATAGGCTGTTTGTTTAATGGAAATTGTAAGGAAAATAAATTAATAAAAATTTTGGTTTTTTTTTATGTGTGAACTCTTTCGACAGCTGTTAAAGTTGTTAATTATTATAGTCGAAAAGAATACATAACAATAAATGAACAAATAAGAAAAGAGATAGAATTGCCTAGAATGGATGGAATTATGCCCTTGACATAAGCTAACTCTAAAATCGATTTCTCTGAACTATAAGCCATCTCCACAAGTTAGTTTTCACTTGGATGGCAAAAAAACATCTACTGGATTTAAGTCTTCAGACGTAGAACTATTTCAGTTGCATCTTCAATTGCTGTTGGAAATGGTCAATATTCATAAATTCTGAAACACGTATCTAAAAGTAAACTTAATTTTTGTAGTCACTAATTACTTATCTACAAACTCCTTTAATTATCCGCAATATTTTAACAAAATTGTCCGAATTTATGTGAAGTTGTTACTTATACCGGAAGTTGACCGATAAACTTACAAAGAAATTGAAAACGTGAACAAATGCCCAGAATGTATGGATAGAAATTCAGAGACGAAAGTGGAAATGGATCGGTCACACTTGGTGGGAGCTAGGCTGTAGCATAGTAGATAGTGCGTTGGTCTACATTGCGAAGGTCAGGAATTCTAATCCCGTTCGATGTTTAATTTCAGCGCACTACTTGCGGTGGTATATCTTAACCACCTCAATCTGCGAAAATGACAATTCAAAAATAAAGTGATAGGGAACCTGAAAGTCAGGAGGCCAAAGCCCGATTTAGGCTGTACTGCCATTGAAAAAAAATACTAATTTTTAAACAATTCAAAAATAAACGATTTTTATTTCTTGTTGTACCTATTGCATTGATATTTGGTATTTGCATTGCGTGTTCAATTTGGAAACAAAAATTCTCTTCGAGAATCGATGGTACAAAATAATCTGTACGCACCAACGTACCTACGAGTATGTCGCATTACTTTCAATGCCAATGTACTAGACGCAGGTTGATAATAAGTTGATTTTTCATACAACGAAAGCCACTATTTTCGATGAAAGTGACTATTTTGTGCGAGGAACAAAGTATGAGGTGTGTAAAATTCAGCCAGAACATCCAAATTTTTTCGTCGTTTTACAATTTACTCTCATTGCATTATTTCGAATATTAATAAAAAAGTGTTTGGTGAGAGCTACGTAGAATTTCGAGATTCCGAGATATTGCCGCTAATGAAAAATAGAAGTTTTATTTTAATAATATAAAATAACGAAATGTTCACATCGACTTTCGAAATTATCGTCAAATCAGAGTCACCCTGAACTACCACGCTCTAATTTCGTGTTGTCACTCCTTCGTTTTCAAACTAGGATTATTTCCAAGATTCCGCATGAGCTCAATGTTAACAAGTCTGCTGGTCCGGATAGCATCCCTCCCATTGTCCTTCATAAATGTGCTTTCTCTCTAGCTAAACCACTTCGCAATCTTTATCGTCTTTCATATTTTTCAGGGCGGTTGACATTGTAAAAGCGTTTTCAGAGTTTGGCATGAATGTCGCATTGCTAAGATTAAATCCTTTGGATTTAGCTCAGCCTTCATTAAATGGATTGGTTGCTTCCTTTTGAGCAAACTATACGAGTTGTACTGGATTGAGTTACCTCGGCCTCCTTTTCTATTGATCCCGGCATCCCTTAAGGTTCAGTCTTACCACCCACCCTCTTTTTAGTCTTTATAAATAACCTTCTGTCGTTAACTCTCAATCCTATCCATAGTTTCGCTGATGGCAGAACACTTGACAATATCTTCCAATTTGACTCCCCTGCGGAGACACTTCCGACTTTTGTGTCCTCATGCTATTACGAGTCAATAGGTTCATTAAACACTAACCTCAACTTAATTCTGGAATAGGGCAGGAAAAACAAAGTTTAATGCCGCGAAAAGATGGTCTTGTCATCTATCTCTATACATAATGTTCCAACCTCAACCACTGCAATGTCCTTCAGTGACACGCAGATTACACCTTCTACAGACTTTACGTTCTTTTTCTACAATGGCACTACATCCCGAATCGGGCCTTGGCCTCCTGAACTTCAGCTTTCTTAATATTTTTATTACTTATTGTGGAAGAGTTGCTCGCCCTTCACAAAATTCTCTATGTACGATTTTTTAATTTCGTAGGCTAAGGTGACTTTACGTTACTTGGTGTAAAATTTAACAATCGCCTTGATTGGAGTGAACAAATCCCAGATCTAGCTTTTAATGCCTTCAAACGTTGAGGTATTCTACGAAAGTGGAAGAAATACTTTTTTTGGCTACCATCTACAAGTCGTACTTCTGGTCACGTCGTGAGTAGAACTCGCTTGTCTGGAATGGAGCCCCAAAATCACACCTAGCGTTGCTCGATTGTATCCAAAAATATGCGTTTCGTCTAATTGAAGACGCAACTATATCAGCTTCTTTAGATTCCACCGAGCATCGCCGATATGTCGGAAAACTACATTTTTTATAGATTTTTCCATGTAGTAAGGAATTAACAGACCTAATACCTCCTCTCTTACATGCCTTTTGTAATAGTCACCAAGCTGCACATGCTTACGAGTGCACTGTGAAGCATCTGCTGTGGAGAACTGTAAAATTTAGACAGTCCTTCATCTCTCGAATGTCAATGATGTGCATTCCACATTACGGGGCAATTTGTTTCCAGAGGCGTACATCCCCAACAATTCAAAAAGAACGTCCACTTATCCTTCCTACGTTTCCCTTCTAGCTTCTCTACTTCCACCTGTTTCTCGCAACCATGTCGATCTAGTGCATTACGCATTGAAGGATTACCTCCTAAGATACCTTGAAAATGTTATCACTTTTATTTAAACTTGAGCCGCATAGCATTTCGAATGCAAGGCAATAATGCGTTTGTTCCACATTTTAAAGAAGCCAGGTTTTTTAGAACGATTCATAATGTGAATAAAATTTTTTGAGATGCTCATCGTACCCGAGTGCCTAGCGAACAATATTTATACCCTAGATGCAATCTGAGAGTATTACAAGTTTGCTCTAAAGTTTGCAAATCCAGGAAATACTGCTCGCACAGAGTCGCCAAGGGTATACAAATATTTGTTGTCGCTCAAAAAACTCGAAACCGGATGTCCGTCTTTCCGTCCGTCTGACCCTCCGTCCGTCCGTCTGTGCGCTCTTTAGTTTAAGAACGCGTTGAAGTAGAAAGCTCAAATTTCGTACAAGTTATTTTCAGTGAAAAGTATAGTGAAGCTCGTGAACGGAGCAAATCGCTCCATCCCTTCTAACCAATCCCATACAAAATGGCACAATTTCGGAATTTGATAGAAAACCCTCGAAAGCTTAAAAACTTTTGATCTGAAATTTTGATCATATTATTTTTCACTTGTTCCACCACCTCCCATACAAACTGCACTTTTTCATGATAAACTATAAATCAATTTAGTCAGTACGTATAAAATTAATCGAGCTGAAATTGAGCGCGAAATATTTATTTAGAATTATTAGTAAGCCCGAAAATAATTGACGAGTAACTGCACTCCTTCTACCCCCTCCCATAGAATATGGCACAATTTAACAACTTTACAAAAAATCGATTTTCTTGAAAAGTATGAATGCTACTGATTTGCAATTTGTCAATTGAATGATATTCATAGATACTTCTGAAAAAGTCATTAAGAATTTCTAACTCCTTTTATCACCATCCATAAAACCTGCGAAATTTCACTTACTCCAATTTAAATTAATTTTATAAGAAACTATTCAATTTTTGAAGCTTAAATTTTTCATAAAAAATTTTGATGTGAAAAAATTATTTCAATGCTGTCACTCCCCACTCCCCATACAAAATTTCTAAAAATTAAGAAAAAAAATTCTCTTTCAGCTAGAGTATCGCATGATTGGGCTTTACGCAGAATCGTAGTCCTTTTATGTTTTTCTTTGCATTGCTGCTCATTTGGAATTGATGTGTCAGAACTTGTCGGTAGTTTAACATGAGTACTTGCCACAAGAGCGCTATCCCAACGTTGCCGTTAAGACCAAGAATAGATTTTGTGACGTCATTAACACCCCGTGTGTAAAGGCACTCGGTTTGAATAACGCAAATCCACACCGAACTCCTAAGAACTCTACCCGCGATATGGGCGGTAAATGATATCCAGCATGATACTTCCCCAGGGGCTATATTCCATTGCTGGAGGTGGAAGCAATCTTCCACGGGCTCTCCGACACTCGTGGTACCAGAAAAGCTATGGTCACGTTTCGTAAACCAAAAGTTACTTTCAGTTTGAGTTACTTGCAACATTTGACTGGTAGCACTCCCCTTCGGTAACGTGAAGTAGTTTTTTAATTGACACTGGAACTATATGGGAGCACAACTACGGCTTTTGGTAATTAAGGGGATAGAGATACTTTTCTTGACTTGCTGGATGTTGTAGTCTTCCGGGAATATTGAGTTGTACAGCAAGTTCCATATTCGAACAGTACGGCTTTAAGACAATTCACGGAACTTGACAGTGCAACCGAAAATGGATTTGAAAGAATACTTATGAGTATATGAAGTGGCTCGAGTATTACATAGCAAGAGGTTAATGATTTCGTCCAAACAATCTTCACTGTAGTACCGATACAAAAGGGTTAAGGAGCTTCCAATTCTTCTATCCTCAAGTGAATCGAGCCATGAAGAGATGTCAGAATCTCCTATAATTTTAATGGCTCGAGACTGTATACTATTCAGATAGGAGAGGGAAATTTTTGCAATCCCCGCCCATAAGTGGGAATTTAAATTCAAGACGTGGTATAATATACGTCGCATTAATAGTCATTAATCCAGAAGCAGTGAAAGTGTTCTTACAGCGTTTTAGGTTACCTAAACATTTATGTGCTTCCTTGGCAATGTTAAATATATGATCGATTCAACCAAGTTATCTGTGATTTGGATACCTACCATCTTAACACTTGTAGAATCGGATAACGGCTAGCCACCGAATGTGATTGGATCAAAGTTAGAATCACGTTTGTGGGACACAAGATAGCCTGGAGTTTCGAAACATGAAATTCATTTTAATTCTTGAAGCCCCAAGAAATGTATACAATGGGCCTTCACGATCTTCATCACCATTCTATGTAGTCATCACCAGGGCTGACGATAGCAATTTTGTAGGTTTTATGAGCACACATCAAAGGTGCATGTGACACAACTGCCATAGTTCGGACAGTGGCGTCATTCGCGTGCTAAGACAATATGTAAGTATAATGGTGATGGCCATATGAACCATACCCAACCGGGCATATGACCATCACCATCACCATCTCCATCAACATTCTTTGCCGCCCGTCGTTACCAGGGAATGATTCCACCTTCCATCGACAAAATTTCCATTGTCAGTGAAATTTAGGATAGGAGCAACTGATAACGTAAATTTTTCGTAAAATAAACAAATTTTACATTAATATTTAACAATATGCTGGAAGGACTATTCTTTTCGACGATTACTCATATTTTTTGTGATTTGAAGATTAATCGTGGCCATCAATTTTACAGATAAATTGAAATAAATACAGGGTGGGCAATTAATTGGTTTCTTTTTAAACCATAGGTTATTTTGACACTGAAAGCTGTTTCCCGCTCGAAATCTTGACAAAAAGTCAGTGTCATACCTCCGCGAAATGAAATAAGTCGCTTTGCACTTGAGCAACGTTGAAAAGTATTGAAAACTTATTTCCAAAGTGAGTGAGGTGTAGCCCAAACAGTGCGTTTTTTGGCGTTTTGTGGCGTTTGGCGATGTCAATTGGCGGCCTCGAAGCTGCGATTTGACCCCCTTGGACTTTTTTTTCTGGGGAACCGTGAAGGACCGATGTTATGCCAACAATCCAGAAACGATTCTAGCACTTAAGACCAATATCATCCAAGCAATCTGTGAGCTACAGCCCGAAACCATCGACATGGTCTTGGAAAATTAGAGTGACAGAATGCGCTACTGCGAAGCCAGCCGAAGCAGTCACTTGAAAAAAGTTGTATTTCATCATTAATGGGAATGTTTGTTCTTACTAAAAAAGCCATAATACATGGGAAAAAATTTAATTTTGTTCATTTTATTGTATTTTTAAAAAGAAACCAAGTAATTGCCCACCCTATAGTCAAAGGTTCAATCCAAATTTAATGGTACAAAAATGCTCCAATGAAAATTGATGGATTAAATACATTTTATATGTATGCACATTTGTGCTTTCGATTATCAATGAGAATTTATGTTGATTGGTGAACGTTTTTACAGTGCATTTTGATTTTAAAGGAAAGATTTCCGCATTTCATACTGTTATACTTAATTATATGTGACGTTTCGGACTCTGCTGAGACGTACAAACTCATCACTCACGTTTAATAAAGCATAACAGTGTGAAATCCTGAAATCTTTCGCTTAAGAAAAATACAAATCTTATATTCTCAAACTAATAATACACCTTGCGAATTTCAACACTACTGATTATGGAAATAGAATTGGTCAGGTATAGCCTATAGGGTAGCGTATTGGTCTACGTGAGATTAAGTCCCACTCGACGTATAATTTCAACACACTGCCCGCTTGGATATACCCTGCTTACGTAAATCTGCGAAAATGATATATTCGTAGATAGAGGGTTGTGCGAAGGTCTAGAAACCTTTCAACAATTAATAATGAAAATGTTAAGGATCCTGAATATAATGCCATTGTAGAAGTAGAAGGATTATAGAAATAGACATTTTATTCAATTTATCTTAATTTTCAGACAAAAATTTAATCAAAATCTATTTATACATATTCCGACAAAATTTCAGTCATCGTTACAGAATTTAAAAAAAAACGAATAATTTCTAGAACTTCTTAAATTTGATAGAAACTAAATGAGAAATAAATAAAATATAATTATAATAATTTTCGTTTTCTATTTTGTATTAAAAATTCTGAAAAGAATAATTTCGACAATTTCAGGGCAGTCCAACTTTCAAATCAAAAAATGTTTGATCTTGAATAAGAGGCATAATAATCAATTTTTTGCAATTATGTTTTTGCTACATACATTCCATGAAACTGAATAAGTCCCTTTTTGAACATATTTCGGAATCCTTTTGTAGTTAAATGTGTGTAATTGTTTGGTGAATGTTTTCACAGTGCATTTTGAATTAAAAGAAAAGATTTCCGTATTCTACACTGTTACGCTTTATTATTCGTAACGTTTCAGTCTCTGCTGAGACCTTTATCAAACTGCTATGGCAAAAGTTTGATAAAAACTTAATGAGAAACGAACGAAAAAAAAACATGTTATCCGTTTTTGATTTTCTTTTTGTACGAAATGTGCTGAATAGAAAGAAACCCAACTTTCAAAACCGAAAAGTTTTAAAATTAAAGTTGCTCTATAAATTCTACAAAGCTGAAGATGTCCCTTTTTAAAACTTTTTATGGGGTAAATAAGCCTTAATCCTTATGACATTGCAGTGGAACATTTTCAAAGGAGAACTATCCTTAAAAAAAGGACTCATTATTTATACAAGAATCCAAATAGTAAGATCCTTCCTGAATTAATTCAAATATTCGACTTCAAATCATTTTCCATAAATACCCAAACGAAAACGATCCATCATTGTTCACTTTATTAAAATCGGTTGCTGCATCGGAAAGGACACCGTAAACTTGCACAACACTTAAAATCCATAAAGTTATCAACATTTTTTTTCACTTGAGTTCACTTTTTTCAAACAAGATTAATTGAGCTAACTAAACACAACTCTAATTGCTTTTATTCCTTAAGATCCAAGATCGATTGAGATGTGTTGTCGTCGGAACCTGTTAACAATAGCAACTAACTTATCATATTTCACACAGCCACGTTTTATATGCAATTTTCAAATTGACCCGATCCGATCAACACTGAAGTATTCGAGAATCGGCGGCAAAAGTGTTTCAATGCCCGTCTCTTCCGAGATGGCCACCCACACATCCAAGTGCACCTGTTGCAGATCGCTTCAATGGAATTCGGCCTTAGAACAAAGTGCTAATCCGTCGTAATGCGAACAGGTGGAAGGGATCTCTCAATGATCATCACAGATTTATGAATCGTTTAAGATATCGCCAGCTAGCCCCCGTAGTCGGAGGGCTAATTGACCGGATCGATTAACATGCATGCGAAGCTACGACGACGGGAGATTCTTTCTCACCTGTATACGAATCGGCAACCCAATACGAAGAAGCTGCAGTTTGTTGGGGTCGATTGTTTCTTGAGAGGTGTTTCAGTTTTCTGTTGAGTTAATTACAAGCCACTATGGCGCTATGCGGCCTCCCCAGCCACCAGGTATTGTTCTCCGGTGTGCCATATGCTGTCCAGATCACTTAAATTTCCCGAAGAGGTTAGGTCAATGTCTTAGAGTTGTGCTGTCTTACAATCGCGATTAAAAATTAATATGTAAATTTTTTTAATTGAGCATTCTGTTTTGGAAAATTTTAGCACAATTCACCTCTGATTTTATTACGATTCGAAATAATTACAGGAGTCGGCTCGGTTTCTATTACAGTTCTGTTTAAGCAATTTTGTAATGTTCGAGCAGCATAGATCTTGTGTCGAACACATTGCTTGGATATATACGATTTCATAATCAGCTGTGTTTCTTTTTTTATAATTTTCTTTCAAAAACAAAAATTGATTTCAATGATAAGTTAGAAGAGTTGAGGATATGTGGAAACTTAATGATAGATCAATTATATGGAAAATATTATATGAGAAAAATTTGATTTTGAGATGTTTATGGCAATATAAGCTTTATGGGTGGAATAATTAAAAGAGTTCTCATGGCTCATAGCGAGATATTTTGCACAAATTAGATTTAGTATTTCACTGCTGAAACTAATTAAAGAAAAAGATTGTGGAGAACTGTGCTCGTACTTAAATTATTAAAATTATTATCAGTAAGATTTGCGAAGTTTTTGAATTTCTTTACGAATTTTGTAACAAAAAGTTTCAGTTCTCATGAGGCTTACATACAAATACCGAAGCATGCAATACATTTTTTTTAATAGAAATAATAATCATTGCATACTGCGGTATTCCTTTTTTTTTGTTTTTTTATTCTTCAGGTTCTTTTCCACTTAGTACTGCATAAATCACAATCCAAGTGTTACTAAACTAACAGAATTTTCCTTTGAATGCCCAAACATTAGGCTCAAGGAATGAAAATTTACTTAAAAAATCAGATTAGACTCTTATGCCTTCAACAGACGATGCAAGCTAATATATATTAACTTTCTATTTTGATATACATAAGTACGCTGAATTATGTATAGGACACTAGTAATATCGAAAAGCGGGATAATATATATTACCTCATATCGTGTGTCGACAGCCTAAGTGTGTCATGACAGTGTCATACATTTATTTATTTATTTAGGTGTTTAATATATCATTATATGAAAAATATAAAATCTTATACATTTAAAAACAAAAATGAAAAAACTCAACATTTAAATACAATAAAAAAACATAGCAGGAGTAACATAGTAATCGTGCGATACTCTAGATGAAAGAGAAATTTTTGTATCTTAAGAAATTTTGTAGGGGAAGTGGTAGAGGGGGTGAAGACATTGAACTAATTTGTTCACATCACGCTGAGGTTGCTATCAAAATGTTTTATGCGAAATTTATGATTTAAAAATTAAATAGGTACTGAGAAAATTAGTGTATTGGATGTAGTGAAGTAGGGCAGTTTGTATGGGAGGTGATAGAAGGAGGGGCGAGTTTTTAATGACTTTTCAGAAACAACTATAAACATCATGCTTTTGACATGTTTTAAATTGCAGATGAGTAGCATTCATACTTTTCAGGTAAATCGACTTTTTATAAAGTTGTGAAATTTTTTGGTCTTATTAATAATTATAAATAAATAGTTACTGCACAATTTCAGCTCAATCAATTTTATACGCACTGAGTAAATTGGTTTAAGGCATTTCATGAAAAAGTGTAGTTTGTATGAGAGGTGGTGGAAGGAGGGGGAGGACACATGTAATTTTTATACAGTAGAATGAAATCATTATACAAGTATTATATTCCAAATTTCATATCAATAGCATTTATACTTTTCGAGAAAAACCGTTTATTGATAAATTGCGTAATTGTGTCATTTTGTATGGGAGAGGGTAGAAGGGGTAAATCTATTCGTCTAATTTTTTTGGTCTTATTAATAATTATAAATAAATAGTTACTACACAATTTCAGCTCAATCAATTGTATACACACTGAGTAAATTGGTTTAAAGCATTTCATGAAAAAGTGCAGTTTGTATGGGAGGTGGTGGAAGGAGGAGGAGGACACATGTAATTTTTATACAGTAGAATGATATCATTATAGAAGTATTATAATCTAAATTTCATATCAATAGCATGTATACTTTTCGAGAAAAACCGTTTATTGATAAATTGCGTAATTGTGTCATTTTGTATGGGAGGGGGTAGAAGGGGTGGAGCGATTTGGCTCGTTCACGAACTTGACCTTACTTTTTTGTTAAAAACGACGTATACAAAATTTGAACTTTCTAGCTCAACGCGTTCTCAAGCTAGAGAGGACACGGACGGACAGACGGACAGACAGACGGACGGACGGACATCCGGTTTTGAGATTTTTGAGTGATTATATGAACTTCTGTATCATTCATTTTTTTCTCCGAGCCTTATTTCTTGGCGTTACAAACTTTGTGGCAAACTTTTAATACTCTCAGATTTCATCTAGAGTATAAAAACATAACAGAATTATGATTGGGCTTAAGGCCCAATCATATGATACTCTAGATGAGATGGAAATAACTTTAATACACCGGAAAATATGTCATCTCAAATTCTTTCGAATAGTGAATAGAACCTTTTGCATGGGAGGTGGAAGAAGTAGAGGGGAGGGTTGTATTTTTCGTATATGACACCGAACATGGCATGCAAAATGTTTTTTGCTGAATTTAAAGATTTTAGTTTTCATTATTTTTAAAGAAATTGGTCATAGTTTTCCTAAAATTGGGACATTTGTATGGGAGGTGGCAGAGAAAGTGGAGCGTTTAAGATGATTTTAAAACTGCTTATCATCATCCTTATCACCATGCTTCGATTCAATTTCAAAGTCGATAGCTTTCATATAATTGAAGGAGAAATGCTTTTCTTGAATTTATAATACAGATATTTGTATGGGAGGTGGTAGAAGGAGTGAAGTGGTGCTGATAATTTTTTCTAACACTTATTTCAATTATTAGGAAACAAATTCTGGCAAAATTTGAAGTTTGTACTTTTTCTTATTTGAATGGAAATCGATAAAATGCATTTAACAAAAATTATGCATTTGTATGAGAGGGGGTAGAAGTTTGTGTACGGATCAAAACAAATTTTTTTTCGCATAATTCATATTTTAATTTGTATACTTTTTACAAAATATCAAGTTGATAGCTTTAACAGTTTCGAAAAAAAATAATTTAATTTAAATTTCAAAATTTCGTGAAATTCGTTTGGGAGGGGGTGGAAGGAGTGAGGTGAAGTTGATAATTATTTTTAAAATAAATTGCAATTATAGTAGAATTAATTTTGACAAAATTTCTTTTTTTCAGCTTTACTAGTTTCAATGAAAATCGAAAATATGTATTTTTCAAAATTGCCCATTTGTATGGGACGGGGTAGAAGGAGTAAGGGGATCGGGTCAATATTCCGTGATATTAATGACATTTATATCATAATACTTTGATCTAAATTTCAAGTCGATAGCTTAAATAGTTTCAAAGTAAAATCAATTTCTTAATATTTCGAAATTTTATGAAATTTGTATGGGAGGGGGTAGAAGGAGTGGGGAGATGTAACCCATTCACGAACTTAAAGTTCCTTTTTTGCTAAAATTTACACACAAAAATGTTTAGCACTATAGCTCAAAGCTTTCGAGAGTTATGCTATAGACAGACGGACAGACAGACAGACGGTCACTCGGAATCGAGTTTTTTTAGCGACAACAAATATTTCTGTACCCTTGGCGGCTCTGTGCGATCGTTATTGCTTAGCGTTACAAACGGTAAGGCAAACACAATATACGCTAAGATTTCGTCAGCAGAAACAAATTTCTATAAAACTATTGAAAAAGAAAACAAGTGATCAAAAAACAAAAGAAAAAGAAATAATAATAAAGTAAAAATAAAATCAAAATTTAAGAAAAATAGAAACTAAAAGGAATTTAAAATATCGCGTTTGAAAGTTTCTCGAGTATCGGTAAAGTCGATTTTGCCACATATAGAATTATAATAAGTTATGCATCTGGATATTGGCTCATTCTGTCAATAATTATTAAGTTGTTGCAGATAAAATGGCGACTATCGCGATGAAGTGAAGTTAGTTGCGATTTTCATGTCTCAAACTGCCGCCAGATGGCTCTGGTAGTAATAAATATTGAAGTATAAATACTCCTGGTGGCCAAATGGTAGTAAAAGGTCTCGGGTCTGCATTGGTTTACTGGTTTCCAATAAAGTATTAAAAGCCGAGAAAAGCCTACTGTAAGAACATCGTCAGCTCTGCTACCGAATCCTACCTACACCTCCTCGTGGTGGCCGCTGGGAACTCTCACTTGAGAATTGCTAACGTAGGAGGGTGAAGGCGAGTTTTCCGCGCCTGATAACGGAAACAACAATAATAACCACTCCTCCAGAGCGGAGGTTGGGCGAAGGGTTAACTCCCCTGTCACCGTAAAAAATCTTCATTGTTTTGGAACCCAAGACGAAGCCTCGGATAGGATTGGACCAACGGAAACGACCGCGCAAACGTACAACGGACTATGCTTTTGGATCCTGGAATGTCAGATCATTAAACAAACCTGGTGCTGTTAAAGAATTACTACAACAGGCCAGTCAGTACAAATTAAATGTGTTGGCAGTCCAGGAAACGAAATGGACTGGTAGAGAGATTCAGGACATGAGATCGCACACAATTTTTAAAAGTGGGAAGCCCTCAGGAAGCCGTGAATTTGGAGTCGCCTTTATTGTGGATAGGGAATTTAAATCACACGTCATCGACTTCAAGCCAATTAACGAACGGATGTGTGCGATCCGCATCAAAGCGAAATTCTTCAAAATATGGCTAATAAATGTACATGCCCCGACGGAAGAAAAAGATGAGGAAACGAAAGATGCCTTTTATACGAGCCTTGAAAGGCTATTCGACTCATTGCCCTCAAACGACGTTAAAATAATACTTGGCGACCTCAACGCTAAGGTCGGGAATGAAGAGACTCATCGTGGAACAACTGGAGGGCATAGCCTCCACGACGAAAGTAACGACAACGGCCAGCGCCTGATAGACTTTGCATGCAGCAGAGACATAGTTATAAGTTCGACATGCTTCCCACATCGACGCATCCATAAAAGAACATGGGCATCACCAGATGGCAATACCTTTAACCAAATAGACCATGTCCTTATACAGCGGAGATGGGCCTCCAGCATCATTGACGTTCGAACATTCAGAGGAGCAAATTGTGACTCGGACCACTACTTGGTCAAATCCAAATATCGATGTCGTATGTCAAAGGCGTATCAAACAAAGACCAGCCCTCTTCGTAAGTTCGACATCGAAAAGCTCCAAACGGCGTCAGTTGCGGAAAATTACGCAGCAGCACTTGAAAGAGAGCTCACTCCGATTCTGCAGGATGACATACCGAAGCCTGTGAACCAAGTTTGGATGGATATAAAGGCAACCATAAAGACCGTTGCGGAACAAGTGGTTGGGTATGAAGCTCGGCGCAAAAGAAATGACTGGTTCGACGACGAATGCCAGGATGCGTTAGATAAGAAAAATCAGGCGTACAGACAGTTTCTCGAAAGGAATACCAGAACGAAGAGAGAAAAATACGAAAATCTCCGACGAGTAGCAAATAAGGTCATTAGATGTAAGAAAAGAAAATATTATGACGACCAATTGAGAAATATCGATGACAATCTTGCGAGCAATAAAACAAGACAAGCCTACAAAGTAGTGAAAAGCCTAAGACGTGGATATCAGCCTAAGACAACCCTCTGTAAAGACAGAAATGGCACTATCATCGCCGAGGATAATCAGATTAAGGAAAGGTGGGCGTCATACTTTAAAGAACTCCTTAATCCCGCATACGGCTCCCGAACATCGGAGCTGATAGGTCTCCAAACCTCCGACGAATGTCCACTGGATCCTCCAACGTTGGAAGAAGTCGAATTTGCCATCAGAAGCCAGAAAAGCAATAAAGCGCCGGGCATCGACGAAATTCCAGCGGAATTAATTAAATATGGCGGAAGCTGCACCCGAAATGCCATCCATAAAGTGATTCAGTACATCTGGAATCAGGAGCAAATACCGGAGGAGTGGTGCCAATGCATTATTTGCCCTATCCACAAAAAGGGAGACAAACTGCAGTGCGAAAACTACAGAGGTATCTCACTACTTTGCACGTCATATAAGATACTGACAAAAATATTAGAAAATAAGATTAAAATTTACGCTGACAATGTGATTGGGGAGTACCAAGGCGGTTTTAGAGCTGGTCGATCAACGACTGATCAACTTTTTACGGTCAAGCAAGTGCTTGAAAAATGCTGGGAATTCAACATCGACGTTCACCAGGTTTTTGTGGACTTTAAACAAGCATACGACAGTATTGATCGAAACGTACTGTACAAAATAATGCTGCATTTTGGCATCCCAGCAAAACTAGTCCGACTGACCAAAATGACGATGACATCAACAACATCACAAGTCAGAGTCAACAACCAACTAACTGATGCCTTTGACACAAATGTCGGACTAAAACAGGGTGATGGGCTGGCCCCTCTGCTTTTTAACCTAGCTTTAGAATACGTCATCAGAAAGTTACCCGTTGACACAAGAGGTACGCTGCTTTATAAATCCAGCCAGATAGTGGGTTATGCGGACGATATCAACATATTATCACGCTCTTTCACATCCGCAAAAGAAATTCTACTAAGCCTCGATCAAGCAGCAAAAGAAGTTGGCTTGAAAATTAATGAAACAAAAACGAAAATAATGACACAAACAAGGAAAAGGACCCCCAATAGACAAAACATTACAATTGACGAATATAATTTGGAAAATGTGGACGAATTCATATATTTAGGCACAAAATTGACAAAGAGTGGAAATGAAACGAATGAAATAAAAAGACGAATCCAGCTCGCAAATAAAACGTATTATTCAGTCTTAGCTATTCTTAAGGCCAGCTGCGTACACAGGAAGACCAAACTCCAAGTTTACAAATCAATAGTAAGACCTGTGCTTTGCTACGGATGCGAAACATGGACCCTTACACAAGCATCCGCAAATATGTTGAACGCTTTCGAAAGACGGGTCCTGAGACGAATAATTGGAGCGAAACGTGATGGTGACCGATGGCGAATTAGATACAACAGTGAGCTGTATGATATATTCGACGAACCGGAGGTTTCCACTATCATCAGACTGCGGAAGCTGCAATGGGCTGGCCATGTACAAAGGATGGACGAAACTCGAATACCTAAAAAGGTATTCGAGGGAAAAACGGAGGGCCGGAGGCCAGTGGGAAAACCCAGGAAACGCTGGTCCGACTCTGTTGACGAAGACTGTTCATCGCTGCTCGGATTTCAAAATTGGAGGACGCGGTCACTGGACCGAGATCGATGGAGACTTCGGTTACGGGAAGCCAAGGCCCGAAAGGGGCTGTAGCGCTGCGACGACGACGAAATACTCCTACAATTGGTCATGGAATCATTTCAGTTTTGGACTTCATTGAGATCTCAGAGAAGAAAAAAATGAAAAGCCATGGAATCGAGTCAAAAACTGTTACTTTTCCTTTACGAGTTCAAACTTGGCCACAACGCAAGGGAGGCAACCAAAAACATCAACAGGGAATTCGGAGCTGACACAGTAAGCAAACGAACTACATAGCGATGGTTCAAAAAATTCCTATTAGGACATATGACCCTTCAAAGTGAGTCATGTGGTCACCCAGGACCATCGATAGATAACGACGAGCTGTCGAGTCTGACTCACGCCAAACTGTGAGGGACATTGCAGAGAAACTGGGCGTACACTATTCGACAGTTTCCTGGCACTTGCAACAGCTTGGAAAGTCAAAAAGCTTGATAAGTGGGTTCCGCATGAGCTTACTGAGCAAAACATGACGCGTCGAATCAAGAATAAAGGTCAAAAAATTACACGAGTTGCAGCATGAGACTCTTCCTCATCCACCATATTCACCAGACCTCTCGCCAACTGATTACCCCTTTTTTAAACATTTGGATCACTTTTAGGCGGAGAAACAATTTAACAATGAAGCAGTCATCAAAAATGCCTCGAGAAAGTTCTTCAGTCTATCGGACTTCTACGAAACTGGCATAAATGCACTTGTATCTCGTTGGGATGGAGAAGTGTATGGCATCTGCTGGTACCTATTTTGATTAATAAAATTAAGTTTTATAAGAGTTAAAGTTGTTTGAAATTTCACTAGCAAAGTCGCCATTTCATCTGCAACAACCTAATAGTTACATGCGGGTATTCACGAAATAGAATCCTTTGACGAAGCAGACGTTCGGGAGCATATGTCGGAAATACGATAAGACATAATATCTTTTATTAACATGATGCCAATCATTTTCCTCCTGTCAGATAAGGATTGTAAATCAATCAGCAGAAGTCTAACGTCATAAGATGGAATATCAGAAAATCTTAATATCATTTGCGTATAATAAACACAAGCAGAAAGCAAGGACAGATGAAATAAATAGTAAAGGGCACAAATGGCTGCCCTGGGGAACACCAGATTCCACGACAAATGTCTTTGAGATACAACCGCTAATTTTAACGAACTGTTTTCTGTTAGATAAATACGAAGACAACCACTGAAGGAGTTTCGAATGGAAACCGAGAGCCCATAGTTTGGCAATAAGAAGACCATGGTGGACTCTGTCATGAGCCTTTTGAAAATCTGTGTAGATCACGTCAACTTGAAAACCATTCTCAATAGAATCTACGCAAAATTTAGTGAATAGAGTTAATTGCGAAGCTATAGATCGACTCTAGACAAATCCACGCTGACAATAACAAATAGATTCCTTAATTCAGAAATATATTTTATCCTTGACTATCGCTTCGAATAATTTCGGTATAGACGAAAGCATAGAGATCGGTCTATAATTTTCAACAAGGTGCTTAAGACCTGCCTTATAAATGGGGGTAATAAAAGATATTTTCCAGATATCCAAAAACTCTCCAGACGATAGTGATTTATTGAAAATTAGGGCTAAACAGTGACATAAAGAAGATGAGCAATTTTTTAACAACGTCACAGGAATCAAAACGAAACCTACGATTTTTTGGCTGTCAAGATTATTAAGAGCTGATCGAACATCTTAGTCGGATTAACCCCTAGGTCAGTAATAGTGCTCAAAGAGTTATAATTGTCATATGACACCACAGTCCGATCTGAATTGTATACTGACCTAAAGTACGATGCAAAAAGATTATTAGATAGATTAGAAAATAATAGTAATAGCTTTGTGATTAATTGAGTTGTTCAAAAGAGCAGTACGTACATCATGTGAATAATATTCAAAATCGTTACTAATGAAAACTAAATCTAATAATCTATTAAGACTATTTTTCACAAAATTAATTTGAAATAAGTGAAGAGAGAGTAATGAATCGATGACTAAGAATTCCGTGAGCGTCTTCATATTGGAGGGATAAGACATTTTTCTTCATCCGACAATGTCCAATTCATGTAGCCAAAATTGAAGTCACCCATAAAGCAAGGATTTTGAGCCTCGCCTAGGTCCTTCACGATAAGCTCGATATTGGATATGTCTGCCATGTATAAGTCAATATCGCTTAATGAAGGAATATAGCTCACGATGAAATAGACTCTGTTAACTGGAGACGCTTTAGAAAAATTGACGAGTACACAGATTTGCTCGATCAATTCCGACTTCTGATGCAGATCAATTTGCTTGCTAATAAACGAAGTACGTACTGCCAATAGTACTCCGCCTCCACGTAGCTTGCTGGTAGCGCGAGAAGAGCGATCGCATCGATATACGACATAGTTGGAGTCGAAAGTTCGGCGGAAAGAAACAATGATTGCAGCCAAGTCTCTGTCAAGGCGATGACATCGTAATCAAGTGATGAAGATGATAAGAAAAGCTCCGTAGTTTTCGACCGAGTACCATTCCCATTCTGATAGCAGACTGAAACGTGGGAGGATACATCACAAGAAACTGAGCTCTGAATTACGTTGCGGCCGAAACGACTTCAATTTTTGGAAAAAACATAAATTCCTTGATATTGACCGTGATTGGCCAGACAGACGGATCCAGAGTATTGGGTAATAAGTGCTCAGGAACGCCAAGCTTGAAGTTGACGAAACGCATAGAAGACAGGTCCACGACTCTCTTCGTGAGTTTAGCGCAAATTAGCAGTTTAGAATATTCCGTCATGGATGCAACTTTGAAGTGGTCGCCACTATGAAGTCATTGCTGGAAACTATTGAAATGGCAAAGTTCACCTCCTAATAAAACTATGAAGTTCAATTGACCTTGATGGAGGATCGAAAATTATAGTAACGTGTTCAATTATAAGATGTGACTTGTAGAACTTTGACTTAACATTCTGGATTGAATTGCATATTAATTATTTTACTCAAACGTAAATAAGTGATGATATTAGTCTCGGGAATGTAATTCTTACTTCATTATATTGTAGTAACAATTTAGTTGGATACAAGTTTCCGGGATAGGGTGTAGATTAGTGGGTAGTGTGTTGGTCTTAAATGCGAAGGTTGTGAGTTGAAATTCCAGTCTTATAATTCAATCACACTGCCTATCTGGGTATATCAGGGTCACCTCAATCTGCGACCATGAAAATTCGTAGATAGAGAGTTGTGCGAAGGGCCAACAATCCTTCTAAAAAAACAAAAAATAATTTAAGGAATCTAGTTCGAATCGAGTTAGGTTCAATTCGAACTTTTAAGAACCATTGTAACTACTTATATTCCAGCCCAACTCCGACCGAGCTCGTTATTTGCAAGTGCACAATTAAACCAAATATTAAAAAAATAATTTAATTTAATTAAATAAATAAATAATTTAAATAAATAATAATATGAATTTAGCTTAAAACGAGAATAACAATAATCAAAACTTAACTATCATGCATGCAACTAATTAAAATCACTCCGGATGGTACTGATCGAAGCAATATTCTGTAATCTGATCCGAAATACAGTCGAAAACATCGAACGCTAGATCGCAACTTTGACCACGATTCGGATGTTCCAAGCGATTTATCCGGTGTTTTCGAATGATAGCCCGCAGGCAATTGTTGGCCGCCCTCAGGGTGGCCATGAAGAACGCATGATCGTTGACGCCGTCCGAATAGAAGTGGACAAGGCCGTCCAGTGTCGGCCAGCCAAGTTTATCAATCGCATTGTTCTTTGCGTACACGCAATGCAGCAGGCACTGAACGGATTCGATTAATTTTATTTGCAGAAAATGGAAAGGAAAACAACAAAGATTAGCAAAATTTTCTATACAAAGCGAGAAAATGTGGCGGCAAGTCAAGCGTAAGCCCCGACCATTCAAGATGCCAGAGATCAAGATGTGGATGATTAATGGAAGAAATGCACGGGCAGTTATGCTGAACGCTCAAGACATTCTTCGAGTTTTCAAGGAAGGTTCTTGAAGTCGTACGGGTGGAGGGTCTTGGTTGGATTCGTTTGGGACTTGGTAATTACCCCGGCAATACGCTTGTCCTCGTTCGGTACCAACGTCGGATGATAGGCTGTTGATGATCTTCTTTTGTGTTGCTTGTGCCTTTCGTTCTCGATGTTGTCGTAGATGTCGTCTGGATGTGACGAATCGTACAACTGGTGATTGTAGTGATGATAATCAGGTGTTTCATAATGATTTTCTTCATAGCTTTCGTGCAGCAATTGAAGTGCTTCTGTAAGATAGAGAACATTTTGTCAAATTTTTTAAATTTTAAGTATTTTGGACTTTCATTTCATTATACATATATCTTCTACAATATCACAACATCCCAAATCAGGTCTTGGTCTCCTGAGGCTCCATAACATTTTTCATTACTTATTGTGGAAGGGTTGTTAGCCCTTCATACAACCCTCTATTGACGATTTTTTTATTTTCGTAGCTTAAGGTAATCAAGGAATAGCCAAGCAAGCAGCGTGCTGGAACTACCTTCGCATTGTAGACAAACACGCTACCCACTAGGCTACACCCTAGCTTTATTATTTATTGATTATATGGTGTCTTAATTCGCAAGCCCTTCAAAGACCAAAACCAAAAACTTTTTATTTTTTTTTTTTTTTCAAAACCTTTTCAGAAGATTTTGGAAAATTTAAATATGTATGGCAATTTTATAATTAAGAGATTTTAAAATATATTTTATGAAACCTGGAGGTCAGGGTTCATGTATGGTGAAAATAATTTTTACTATTGCTTTTTTTTTGTGTTACTTGCAAATTTTTTGAAACAAAAGTTTTATGCTTATTACTATTGAATGTTACAGTTGGTATTATTCAAAAGGCTTTCACATTAATCTACATTTTAGGTACGCAACGTTTAAAACAATAAATGATTTATAAATTTTGTCAAAAACCTTCCAAATTCTATTTTTAACATTTAAAATCAAATTTCTGCTTATTACCTTGAACAATTTTATTTTTAACTTCTTCCTGGCACTCTTTAATATAAGTTTCAACTTTTTTAGCCGTAGTCGGAGGATTTAAACATCTCATTTTCTAAAATAGAAAAATTTCACAAAAAAAAAATAACATCAAAATCAAAATTTTGATTTATACCTTTGACTGCTTTGAACCATATTGTGCACTAATAAAATCAGCAATCACAAATACAATTAAGATAAAAAAATATTTCATTTTCACTCAAAAAATAATCAAATTCACAAAAACTTCCTATTTTTTGCCTCTAAACTTCTCCCGACAACTTTCAGCGATACCCCTGTTCGCCGTTTACTAACTGAAATGAAACTGAAATTTTTCGCAACGATGATGTTAATCAAAAATTACTTTATAGTTCATTTCTCCCAGCCCAGCCATTTGCAAATTGCATGAAAAGTAAAATTTCTTGAAGTTGTATTTCTTCATTAGGAAAAGTATCTTAAAGTATCGAGTAAAACTAGTCGCTGCGACATTAAGAGACACAAAAAAAATACCTCCGCCAACATCATCCAAGTGCGATGATGATGGTCAGACAAGTCTTAGATTATGGTTCAAGTTTAACTGCACCGTTTGCATATTAGTGCCTAGATTATAAGTCTTAAATTTCCAATTTAAATTGGTATTTATTAATTCCACCTCAACTTTATTTCTGCTTTCTTAAATGCTGGCCGTTGGTAAAAGAATCGTTAACCATTGGCCGACCTCCTCGGATTAACCAAAATCGTTTTTTTTTTCTCGCAAAAATCTTCCGATAGAATGAATTTCCAAACAAATAAGATCATAAATTTCTGACGAACATTTTAATTATATTAATTAACCCTGAATTTCGGAATCTACGATAGTCGCTGTATTTTTTAAAGTTTCTTGATGAATAGGAAATGAGAATTTATAAAATTCAGAAGAATTTCTTCCGGTGTTTATAAATGTGTTCTAAAATTGTAGTTCCGGATTGATATTTTAGAAAAGTTTTAGTAAGAGTGATTGGATTGAAAATTTAACGCTTAAAAGATATCCGCTACATGCATTGTAAGAAATTTCGGTGTTAAGCCAAGCGAAAATGCATGGTTGATGTATAATACGTATTAAAACAAAAGGGCATAACAAACGCTTAATTTTCAATTGAATTTACATAATTGAATACTTAATGGAATAATAAGTCGTGGAGTAATGATGAATTTAAATAACCATAAGGACATGGATGAAATTATAATTGAAAAACATGTCTGCTGAAGATTACATGCGTATAATCTAGATGGAATCTAATAGTTTTCGTATTGAATCTAACGTATCCATACGTGAAATTCGGAAGGTATTTGTAAGGTTTATTCGGAATGCGAAAGGAATGCAAGAGTAATGCATACGAGTTGGTATTCTTATATACATTCCATGAAATGAATTATTGATCGCAGAGCTAAGCTAAGGAAAATGAACATGCTCCGGTCCGTATTTTAAGCATCGACTTGGAGAAAAAATTGCTACTCTGATTTTGTTTTTACGCGTTTCATGACTAAAACGCCGTTCGCCGTACGTGTACACTCAGCGCACATTACCCTTGTCTCGAATTGTTTTCTACTTTTTACTTTGTATTTATTTATTTTTATAGCAACTTTTACGATCGATTAGATCAACGTTCGGGGATTGAGTTCTGCATACCTCTTCCTGTACATTTACACCCAAACATCAGACCCAGAAATACTAGCACTTGGCGAGTGCAAGGTGCTACCAGGGAGTGAGCAGTTTTATTCTGCTCCCGGATACCACCTTATCGCAGGATTTTTTCGCCAGCGGCGATCAGTCTCTACATCCGCGATGATGTGCCCTGCCAATTGGTCCCGCATTTAGGTATCTGCTCCAATCCGGAACTTAATTATATCTGGATAAAACTTTTAATCCAAGGATATATCGTGTATATTTGTTACGTTTATAGAAGCCCGGTATTGAATGCTGAAACAGCCAGTGAGCTGTATGGTTTGTCACTCCACAATACCACCTTCAAACCATACCTCTCCTATTCCAACACTATCAGGTTTTTCGCTGCCTCCGCTATATTTCCACACGCGTCTCATATTCAGGATCCTGCAGAAGCCCAATGTTCACAAGTCCGCTGGTCCTGATGGTATTCCCCCATTACCCTTAAAATATGTTCCTCTTCTCTGGCTAAGCCCATTCGCAATCTTTTTCATCTATCTTACTCTTGTGGGTGCTTTCCACGATTTTGGAAACTCGCGAATGTTCAGCCAATTCCCAAGAAAGGAAGCAAAGCGAACCCCCCTAACTTCCGCCCGATAGCCATCACTTCAGTGTCCTCGAAAGTGATGGAAACTGCTGTCAATCGCAAAATCATTCACTAAAACAGCTTATCCACAATCGTCAATACGATTTTCGATCTGGAAGTTCGACGGGAGATCTCTTGGTCTACCTGACGGAACGTTGAAACTCTTGCTTGCACAAATACGGCGAAGGTCAAGTTCTTGTCCTTGACATTGCAAAAGCTTTTGACAGAGTTTGGCATGAATATCTCCTTGTTATGCTAACGGCCATTGCCCTCGATGCTACCCTCATTCGATGGATTGAGAGTTTCCTGTTCGAACGCACTATACGAGTAGTATTAGATGGCGCTACTTCTTTCTCTTTTTCAACTAATTCTGGTGTCTCTCAGGGTTCTGTCCTATCGCCTACTTTGTTTTTAGTATTTATCGACGATCTTTTGTTCTTCTACTCTCAATCCAATCCATGGTTTTGCAGATGATAGTACTTTAGATAACACCTTTGAATTTAACTCTGCTGCGGATTCTCACAAAGCAATCTGTTGCTTCCAAACGCAGGGAGTTATTCGGTTAGTTGAACTCCGACCTGCACTTAATTTTGGAATGGAACAGGAAAAATAGAGTAGAATTCAACGCTGTTAAGACACATGCCCATCGCCTTTCCCCGAAATACTCGTCAAGCTAAACGCGCAAATGAGCTTATCGTCTACCCTATTCCTACTCGTACAGTGAAATATAGACAGTCATTCATCTCCCAAACGTTCAGACTTTGGAACGCATTGCTTGATAGCATATTTCCAAGCAAGTATAACCTTCAGCGCTTCAAAAATAATGTCCATCGACATTTTCGTCTCTCTTCCCCAAAATTCACATAATACTACCAAATTTCATCCTCTTTCTATACCGACATAACTGTGCGATGCATTAAATGGTGACCCTCTAAGTTATAATCGGTGCCATAAAAAAACTTCCAAGCCCTTCAAGATAGGAAGTTATTTTTTGGGTGAATTGTATGTTAGATGGTTGCGGATCTCAGAAAGTTGTAGTTTTGATTCAATCAACAAAAGAAAAAGAATCCTTATACTTTCAACGTTAAGCAGACATTACTCGTAATACTTACATTTGCATTATTTAGAATATTCCTTACTCGTAATGCTTCCGTTTACCTTCCGGGTAATACAGAGGTAACGTAAGTAAATCTCTTATATACCTTCCAGTTATAGGATATGAAGCAAAAAATATATGTGCTGGTAATAAGCAATTAATGCTTCCACTGCTTCCTACAAATGCTTCTGCAATGCATTATTATTGTATACCTTACTTTTCCCGCTAGGATGTAAAGCTAGGAAATAAAGTTTATACAGACTCGCCAAAGGTACAGAACTGTTTGTTGATTTCAAACTCGAGTAACCGACTATTTGCCTATCTATCAGTCCCACTGATTGTCTACTAATTAACTTTCGAACTCTTTAGGCTATCGTGCTGAAATCCTTTCTATGCCATAATTAAAAGGTACTTTAAAATTCGTTAATAAGTAACCACTCCTTTCACCTGCTCCCATGCAAGTTGGCAACTTATATGTATTAAGGTTGTATCAACAAGAGGAGTACGATTTGTTTTTTTGAATAAAGCGAACAATTGTTTGGATGTCACTGAAATTTTTATTGCGTTATAAAGTAGACACATGGGGATTAAGTATGGAACACAATATCTGTCAAATGGCCGCCTCAGCTTTACTTGCAGACTTTTATCCCTTTTTCGAGTTTTCATTCACTCTTTCGCAGAATTGGAGCTCTAATTCAGCGATGGCGATTTAAATGTTTGCTTTGCGAGTTAAAATTTGCGGTCGGTTAGCGTAGACCTTAATCTTAACATAACCCCAAAGGAAGAAGTATAACGGTATTAAATCGCAAGATCTTGATGGCCAATTGCAAAACGCGAAATTACTTCGTGCGCAATAACACGATTGTTTCGGAATTTATATGGCACGTAGCACCATCCTGTCGAAAGTATATTTCATCTCTGGCCACAAGAAATTGTTTATCATGTGTCTGCAGCGCACTCCATTGACTGTAACACCTCTTCCTTCTTCCCAATCAGAGAACGTACGGCGCTGCTGGTGATCCACCGGCTGCAGTTCTTGAGTCAATTGGACCTTGTACGCATGCAGAGCCAAATCTTTCGTCAATATTCGCTGCAGAGTGGCGAATTGAGGTGTTTGGGTCGTTTTCAACACTTTCCTTCCCTGCGGCAATATTTTCGATCGAACGTCGGGAACGAAGTCGTTTCGGTGTGCTCACATCTTGCACTAAGCCAGTCTCTCGGCATTTTTTGATTAGGTTGTGCACACACGTCTCAGAAGGCGCATGATTACGATCAAAATTTGCTCGAATTTTGCTCATCGTAACTGCGATTGAACGCGAATTTTCGTAATTAAATTCAACGACATCTAGTTTTTCTTTCGCTGTGTAGCATTTCATGGTAAATTTCGCGCGCTTATAGATGACAAATGTAACATTTCACAACTGTCAAGTGACCAGCTGTCTAATAATAGGCTTTTCCTTCCCTACACCTCTTGTTGATACACCCTTTATTAGAAATTTAAGGAAATCATTTCCCCTTCAAACGCGTGCGAGTAATTATTGCAGCATAGCCTGGTAATAAGAATGTTAATAAGCAATGTCAATTTAGATTTTTTTTTCTTATAGCACCGATTATAACTTAGGGGGTCCCCCTATAATGCATTGCACCGTTATGTCGGTTTAGGAAGAGAATGAAATTTGGTAGTGTTATGGGAATTTTGGGGGAGAGAGACGGAAGTGTCGATGGACATTATTTTTGAAGCGCTGAAAGTCATACTTGCTTGGAAATATGCTAGCAGGCAATGTGTTCCAGAGTCTGGACGTTCGGGGGATGAATGACTGCCGAGTAGGAATAGGGTTGATGGTAAACTTGTGCGTGCGTTTAGCTTGACGAGTATTTCGGGGAAAATGAATTCTTCCGCTCCTACCACCGCCCATAGAAATCGTACTATTCTAAGAAATTTGAAATGACATATTTATCAGAGCATAAATCTCCTTAATATTTCATCTATAGTATCGCAAGATTAGGTTTTACTCCTAAACATGATTCTGTAATGTTTTCATGCTGTTTTCTTGTATTTATAATGACCATTTAGATTTACCAGGCCGTAAAGCTGCAGTATCTCCTAAATTGCAAAACAATGAAAATGTGAGCACATTTTTCTTCCCAAAAAAATATTGCACCATCATTTCTTTTTATTTTTCTACCACAGCTATGAAACAGCTCAGCATTTCGGACTAGTAAAATCTAGAGCGCACAACAATAACACTGATGGTCTTATGGAATAGTGATAAATAATCCATGACGACAATCGTGGCCAGTTTTAAGTACAGAACATAGTACACTTCCTTTCGATATAAGAATGTTCAGCAATAGTTTTTAGTTCTTTATAGATTTCAAAGCTTTGTATTTTGCGTCACTATTTTATTTTCTGGTTGGAACCTAGTAATCTAGAAGTCATCTCCAACGACAAACTTTGGAGTGCTACTGGACAGACTAAAATAGCAAATGAGATTCAAGGGCAAAAATGGCAGTAAATCGATCATGTAGAACATGAAAGCGAGCAGTTGAACAGCAGGACAGAGGAATAAAAAAATCCTCGGTTATAACTAAAGACCGATGCTCAGGATCGCAACATGTGTTCTGTCCTATGACCTATGGAGGACTATGGGGGGTCTCAACAGGATATTAATTGATTAACGTTAGAAAGCGGCAATGAGTTCATCAATGCTATCAAAAGTTCAAAACTGAAGATCAGAACGATAGGATGGGATCAATCTATACATATAAATACAATTGTAGTGTCTGTCCGTTATTTGTTTATAAATAACTATAAGTTAGTGTTTTGCTTTATTTGGGCAATAACTAAGCAGAAACACACGTTTTTAAAATTCTTTTCTTTTTTTCTGTCTGTCCGGCTTTCACACAAAAACGGCTCAACCGAATATAATCAAACTTTCGCAGTTTATTAGGTATGCTTTGAGATGTAATCGGCGTTTGGTCTTATTTCAATAACCCCACGCCTTCTACCACCTCCCATACAAAATGACTTATTTAAAAAAAAAAAATATAATAATCAAATTTTCTTGAAAACCATAAGAGAAATGATTTAAAATTTAGAATATATTATTTTCATCATAAATGTGATGGTATACAAGTTGTTCTTTGAATCCCCCACTCCTTCTACCACCTTCCCCACAAACTGCACTTTTAAATGAAATTTTGTAAACTTATTTGCTAAGTATGTATAACATTTGTCGAGCTCAAGTTTTGTACTAAACCCTTAATTGGTATTATAATTAAAATCGGGGAAAAGTAAATCGATTAGCTTCTCCCCTTCTAGCCCCTTTCATGCAATGTGACACAATATCACATCTTTCCAAAATTCGATTTTCTTGAAGAGTATAAATATTGGAAAATTATGACGCATTCTAGCTATTGCGCAACAGCAATTGACAATTGATTTCAAGCATTAGCTGCGAACAAGTTGTTTTTTTTTACAAAAAAAAATGGGAAATAATAGTAATAAAGTGATAAACTCAGTGCAGTGTTCTTGGAGCCTGTTTCAGACTCTAATTTATTTATTAAATTATTAATTGAGTGGAATCTGCTGCAATTACTAAATACATTACAAGGTAAGTGAACCAAGTGAAATAAGGAAAGAGTTTATTTTTATTTTTTTTTATTTTTAAGTGCTGTAAAATACAATTTTTTCGCGTCCCTTAGTACCTGCCGCCCAACGCGAAATTCAGTGGTGCCTGCCTGCGTAAACGTGTTATGTTATATTAAATTAGACAAATATTGTGCAATCTAAAGAGTTTTCCCCGAAACATCATTAAGGGGTATCGATATTCAGTAAACGTTGTTATTAATGTCAATATCTAGTTGAAATAAAAGTGAATCTGGTTGTTCCAATGACAAACAGAGGTCTGTTGAAATCAATGTGAGTATGTCAACAAAAGTAAATCTCATTAAATTGGAGTGAATCCTTTAATTTTCATAATATTCAATTAAATCGGCTTATTATCATTTCGGAAATGCGTACAATTGATTTAAAAACACAAATCTTTTAATTCCCTACGTAATTGTTTGTAAAGTATAATAAAATGAAAGTATCTTACTTTGATTCAAATGAAAGTACATTTGAAGCAAATTCATATTTGAATCACTTTTAATCATACCCATATTTATTGATTTTAATAGGTTTTTTTCTGAGTGTAAAATCACGGCTCATTCCATCTTCAGCCCATCACTTTCATAAAAATTCTAGCCACCAGCAACTTAAACTTACATAAATAAATGCAATCATTAAAAACTCCATTAATTATCCATTAATTTCGTTAAAAACCTTGACAATTTTTTCACAACTTCTATATGACGCGCGATAAGATCGATCTTCACAGTTTTAACGATCTTTCTTCAAGAGATTGCAAATACCGGAGAACTCCCTAACACCCAAAGTGACTGTATTACTCGAGTATGCAAAAGAGTCCCGGATAACATTTCACAAGATTTGTTGTTTTTGCGTATCCCGGAGTTGGACAAAACAATGACGATGCGTTGGCGATCTCTGATCCATGATCGTTTACATTGTGGAGAAATCTGATTTTTCTGGTAATTATGAATCGATAAGGTGCGATTCGTGAAACAATGCCAGCAGAACAAAAGCGATCTTCATCCAAGCCAAAATCTTTGTGTTTTTCGAAGTTTCAATGTTAATACTGAGGATCGCTAATAATGGTCAGTTCGATTTCGAAGAGGATTTCCATGGCAGTTGAAAGAAAAACTGATGTCAGAAAAATTTTTGAATTTTTTTGATTAGAAATGACGAAATATTGCAATGATCGAGTTTAAGAAAAAAAAATGTTTTTCTATAAATACTTACTTGTAAATTATTTAAACGAACCTGCAATATCCGCTACTGCGGAAACATAAGCCACAAACTTCCAAACTGCTAACTCGTCTTCCGATTGTAGCCTTACCACTGATCCTACTTCATATTGAAATGAAAAAAAAAACGATGTTTCCTCTGTGAAGCGCTTAAAGATTTGCATCGTTATTGTCCGATAAGATCGTCCGCCTCTTTGTTTACATTAACGTCCGAAAAATTAAATTCCTCTTCTGTGACGGATAGGTAATTTTTTGCTTGTTAGATAAAACAATTTTCTTTTTATTAATTAAGCAGGTAAGTGACTACCGCGAGTGCGTGCTTATGAATAAGACGCATCATAGCTTTGTGTACTTGAAGAGGAAAATTGCATGAAGTTCGTTCTTATGTATATAGCGATCGCGCGCGGGAATCTTCATTTCAGATCGAGTCAAGGTTTCTTTGAGTATCCACAAATTATCAGTTGTTTATATTTTTTCTTTACCTCATTTTCATGATCGAAGAGAATTATTAAACAATTATCACGTCTTTGAATGGATTTTCATTGAGAGATTTATGGGGTTGGTAAGATCTCATGTTATAGATCAGATATATTTTATTCAAAGGAGATTCAGTAGTGGGTGATTCGAGTAGTGTAGGGTCTTTAATCTTTTCTCATTTCTATATAATAATGGAAAACTGTGCATATATTTGAAGTCATGTGAAGTAGGTGACTGTTTTTTACCGAAATAATTTTGTCGGTATCGGTGGTTCAGGGGAAAAAGTCGTCTGCCATGCGGACGGTCTCGGGATCGATTCCCGCCGCGTTCGATTTTCGGCCGAAAAACTTTTTTAAATATTTTTTTAGCACATTGCAAATTCGAATTTTCGCAGGTAAAATTATTTTTACTTATTTATTTTTTGACTTATTCAGCAATGACAATAAGATGGGTCTTATAAAATGTTCTTCCTTTTCGTACAAAATACGCGTGCGAAACATGGCTGCATGTGCTTGTCTTAAATAAATATATTTTTTTGATATTGTTTAAAATAAGTATTATAGCATTAATTCTTTTTCTTGAATGGCAATACAGCCTTGGCCTCCTGATCTTCAAGTTCTTTAACATATGTATTTGTTACTGTGGGAGGGTTGTTCGCTCTTCGCAACACCTTCTGTCTACGAATTTTCATGTCCGCACGTAGTGTGGTAGAATAATACGTCAGCCGGCATTTGAATTCACGACCTTTGCACTGTAGACCAACACGCTATCCACTAGGCTATCACCAGGCATCAATTACTTATACTTGTTTATAATTTTTCAATTAATAAATTTATTATAAAATACTGAGAAATTACTAACTTTAAGCCAGGGTACATATTTCAATCAAAGCTCCAATGATTGATTTGGAGAGTTAGTGTTATTCAACAGTTCGAAAGCGCCGAAAGAAAATATGTGGAAAAGCGAAAAGGGAGCTATTACAGTAAAGACCAAGAACAGTCAATTATTGGAAAAGGTTAAGAAAAAAAAAATATAATACAACCGAACTAAAGGAAGAGCTGATCAACCTAAATCTGAATATAGAGGATTCTGATGAGCTAAAAACAAGGTCGGATCGGCCATACCATGTGAGCACACTGAGCACAAACACAGGGCGCCAACTAGTAGAGGCTGCCGAAACATAGAAAGGAAGAACATTTAGCAAATATAGTAGAATTAATTTTTAGTTTAGCAGTGCCAAATCTGTCATCCCAATGAATAAGTGGTTAAAACAAATTTGGTCCAAAATGAGTTAAGTGGCCTAAGGGAGGCAGTTGTTTTCTTCGTTTTCATCCATCTTCAGTTTTGTAAATCATAAATAGTTAAGTCAATTGATACAAATACACACAATTAATTCAATCGAAGAGCAACTGTCTAAACGAAGTTGATCAAATATTCACTCCCAGTGATATCTGGTCAGGTTTAGAGTCACTCCATGCAAGAAGGTGATACATTGTATCAGAGTCTGGCAGAAATGTTACAATCGACACCTGTGAATTCATCTACCCCAAGATAAATTGTTCCTTCAAAATGTTTGTTTGTGACTTTTTAGTTAAGTATCAAAAACTTCACATAGTTCCTGATGTTAAGAACATACCAATAAAAAGGAAGATCGATACTTTTTTTAAATTTCGCTCCAAATATCGTGCTTCACCTTTACTAAACTATGGTAAAGTACCTCTAGTGTTCTATGGAGTAACTATAGTCAGGTAAAGTTAACCTTTTGTATACACATATTCAAGTTACCCGATTTTGTACACTGAATGCAATCTAGTTAACTGCAGTTAATCCCCGTTAGACGTGTCTTTCGGAGTTAAAAAACTATACTTCTCTACTCCCAATCATTTCTCAGTTATGTAAATAAAAAAAAGCTTCCACCAAAAGTGATAATTTTGACTCTGTAAATAGGAATAACATCGAAAAAATCACGCAGAATGCTCCAAATCAAGATATGCATTGTTTGTTGATTATTTTTAATGATTAATTAATATTTTCATTCTAATTCATTAATGAATATCGTTAACGATTCATAAACCATATTATTTCTGAAACATTAACGATTTATTAAAGAACTTGGCTTTTAAAGCTAAACAAAAGAAGATAACAATTGTTTCTTTTTATGTTTCTGTTGTTTATGACTTTTGAACATTTCGCGGACACACACCCTCAATCAGACGCGAACACCTCTGCAAACTCCAATTTTTTCACCGTTTGCGTTTGCAATATTGTGAGATATCGACACGAAATAACTTTTGGCTCTGTTAATGTGCATGGTGAAATTGTATACAGGATGTTTGGCACTCCGTGCACGACCTTGTAAGGGGTTATTTCTAGATATATTTGGAGAAAAAAATTGTTCTACGGAGATGGTCAATTTTCAGTATCCGCGGAGATACAGGGTGATCTAGAAAAGGGTTTCGGACCTGTACCCTCACTCACTCAAAACGCTATATCTCAAAAACTAATAATTACAAATCAAAGTGTTACAGCTTGTTTTTTAGGAAACCGAATTACCTTTCATTTGGTGTAATAGTCCGTACTGTAACTGTACCCAACCCTAAGGTATTTACCTCAGAACACAAATTTTTGATACTTTGACCCTCAAAATTCTGGGATCAATGTAGTTTTTCTCAAAAAAACGCATTATAAAAATGTCATTTTAATGTTGTTTTTTTATGTGCCATATTATTGCCTTAGGCAGAAAATGATCTGCAAACCCTTTTAATAATTACTTCATGTGAACAACTGCAAAACTTCTCTCATTTGCTCATCAGCTCTTGTCTGAGTTTTTCCTCATTAATCGTTAAATTTGTAATGTAGTGTTATTTCGTTTGTCCTGAACGGCGTTCGTACAAAATTTAAAGTTCGTAGCTTTTAATTTGTTGGTTATTATTTGATTTATTTAAATTGATCGAAATCATACTTTTGTATGGGAGACAAAAAAATTTCAAAACTTGTGATGCAACTTTGTTTTAAATATTTTTAGAAGTGTTTGTTTGAGGCTTCCGTCTCGTAATGGGCAGAGTGCTCGCTTCTCAATCAATAGGTCGTGGGTTCGATTCCTACTCCAGACAGGGGATGTTTTTAAGCCCAAATTTTTCAGTTACTACTGATGATAAAAAATTATTTGAAATAAAATGGGGAAACGGTGTAAAAGTGAAACAGTTCAGGAAGTCCTAGATACTCAGTAGATGATTTCTGTTCGCTTTCTATCATTCAGTCTCCCATAACATCTGCAAACATTTGT
The DNA here is from genome assembly GCA_963669355.1 of Chorisops tibialis. Lineage (NCBI taxonomy): Eukaryota > Metazoa > Arthropoda > Insecta > Diptera > Stratiomyidae > Chorisops > Chorisops tibialis. The sequence continues at coordinate 297,527,189 of OY770263.1, forward strand.
CAGTAGCAGCCAGTACAACTGAAAAATATACATCAGCTTCTCCACTCGTTACGGTCGTTTTCAATCCTCTTCCCCTAGCTTCCTAATCCCATTCCTTCCCTCCATGACTGTGTTTGTGCATTGCACATAAAGGCCGAAATTGTCTATAACACAGGTCATTCCGTAAAAAAAAAAAAAAATTTGGTGATAATCGATTTCTTAAAATGGTCGGTAAAAAATACTTTTCTGTGTGAGAGGGTAGAAGTTTAAGTTTTGAAGGTATTCGATCAGTTAATATCTTAGACTTTTAAGCTTTTTTTTTAAATGAATTTCAGAAATTTTCAAGTTTCCAGCTTAAAATTTCAATCAAAAATTTTTAGGTTTTGTGTTTTTTTCCTGCAAATTAGGGCCCCTTGTACATAACAGTTCTGTTCCTTATACCACCTAACTTTAAATTTTACCAAAAGCTCTACAATCTGATTCAATTTCAACTTAATACCTGCATTAAATTTTGAGATATTACGGTTAGAAATTTTGAAAAGTAGACCACGTTTGTAATGCTCCTAATCCTCCCTACTATAATATCCAAATATTATATTTTTTCATGACACATTTTTTTTACATAACATAAGAGATAGTCGATATATTAATTTTTAAGTGTTTTTCTTAGCACCTCCTTAACCCTCGTTCTTACAATTATTGGTCACCCTCTAAGTTTATTATGGTGGATCTGTATGCCACCTAATTTGTACTAAAATATTATTTTTTATTTGTTTATTTATTTATATAGGAATTCATCAATATATGATTACTTACAATTTATAACACAAAGATTACAGCAAAACATCAAAAACATTATATTTTTAACGAAGCTGATTTCATTTGAGTAATATTAAGATTAGGTGTAGCCTAGTGGGTAGCATGTTGGTCTTGTAATGCGAAGGTCGTGAGTTTAAATCCCGGTCGGCGCAATATATAATTCTAACACATTGCCTGCTTGGATATACCTTGGTCACCTCATTCTACGAAAATGAAAAATTCGTAGAAAGAGGGTTGTGCGAAATGCTAACAACCTTTCCACAACAAGTAATGAAAAATGTTAAGGAACCTGCATGTCAGGAGGCCAAGTTCCAATTTGGACTGTAGCGCCATTGAAGAAGAAGAATATTAAGATTAAAATCAATGTTGCTATAATAAACGTTAAAAACCCGTGAAATGGAAGTTATCGGATCGTGCTGGCCGTAATTAGTTCGATGGAATGGAAATGATAAGTAGTTCCGAAGATATAATCATTTGAAAAACAAAAAAAAATCGGACCACAATGGATAAAAAAATTTAATTATTTTTATACTTTTTTCGCACAAATTCTTTTACATGTGCATCAAATTTCAACTTTCTAGCAAGAAGCATGGTTGAGATATTCGAATTAGTAATTTTCGGTTCCGCCCGCCTCCCTCTTCCACCTGACACTCCACGAAACTGAGATAATAGAGCTCACTTACCCAATCAACAATCCACCCAAAACGAACATTATACCTTTGACGTCTCGGAGATATGAGTCCATATGGGTCATTCTTTTACAAACCGTACACCTAATTGGACGACATATTTTTTATTGCTTCCAAAATTTTTCTATAGGTAGTATACATCGAATAAGCCGACACGTGTGCGGGGATTTTTTTTAAATTGTTTATTTTAAAAAATATGGATGTTTAAACATTTTGAGAATCTTTGGTTTTTTTCTTCTTAAAAAGCTATTATCTTCGGTTCTATTTGTCCCACAGATTTCGTTCTTATCTCATTTTAAAGGTAATTTTGTAACCTTTTTACTACATTGTTCCAAAAAAATTGTATTGTTAAATAATTGTAGTTATTAGCAATTAAAGCACTTAAAGTCGATTTTCATACTTGCGCCCAGCCGATAAAAAATCGAAAAAAATACCATCGTATTCCTTGATTGATTCTCTAAAAAATACATTAAAAAACGAGACATCTTTTCCATGGCCAAATGGTCGATTTGGTTCTGCGTAACACCATTAGGAGATACTCAAGATGTTTCATGGTGACTATTGTGTGGAAAAATAGTCGCTCTGATGACTACCCACAAATAATTCGCCGTTTTAAGGTCTCTTAATCCAAGATAGTGACGCGTTGACCCTAGGGTCACCATGCTTTCTCATGACGTGTTCAAGTCCACTACTCTCAGAGCCCACCTGGCCGTTCATATCTGCTGAATAATAATATCACCTCTTAGAACATGCTCGAATGTGGCACTCAGTTGGCCATCTTTCTTTACCACCAGGTGTTGCGACATTAGTTGCTGCGTAGTAAATACACTCGATACATACTAACACTACTCTCCTAATAGAATTGGGACAATGCAATAATACTAACAGCTCAGCCTGAGTTTAGAAGTACAAAAAGGCAACATAAGAATGTGAAAAATAATCAAACTTGTAGCTTGCTCTTTGTTCCCGCTCTCGGTGTAAGGACAACTGCTACGCGATTTTTGGCTTCACTTTCAGGACCAATCACGGAATGGTATTTCCACTCGGGGTTCGTTCTTCTCCTGATCCTGTTCACCTGACCTCGCTCAAGGCCAAGCTTTAGATGGTATAGTGTTCCATTTCACGGTCTATCACAGATAGGCAGAGTGGACCAAGTGGCCCCAGCCCTTCTGCCTTCATTCAATGTTCCAATATTCCAGAATCTAATCATAATCCGTTTTCGAATGCCAAAAGCTGTTACCGTAGAATCCGTCCTTATCCGAGTCACTGTATCCATTTCTCGTTACATTTTAAGATCGTGGATGACAAGTTTATGATACAATGAGTGTCCAGTGCTATTTTAAGGGCAAGTAGGATTGGCCGCGGTTGTGTATTCGACTAACCCCGTCCCAAAGGAAAAACTTTTGTTCATTCTAAAGTTTTTTTAATTAAAAATTATTCATTTTAATTTAAACAAAAAACTAAATTTACAATAAATGGTCTCAAGAATTATTTTCCTTGTTTTGGAGTTTGTCAGTCATTTTGCCCATCACAATCATCATTTTATTACTAATATACCGTAAGGGCTATGGTTATAAAATTTGTTTTAAACATAACATGGTTACGATTGAGCTTAAAGCGCAATCTTACGATACTCTAGATGAAATAGAATTTTTTGTGATCCCGAGAAATTTTTTATGGGGAGTGGTGGAAGGAGTGATAGTATTGAACAAATTTTTTTCCCATCATACTAAAGTAGCTTTAAAAATGTATTATACAAAATGCTACCTCCAAAAATTGAAAAAATTGAAATTGTGTAGTTTGTATTTATATTATACTAGCAAACCCCCGCGACTTCGTCCGCGTACAAATAGCAATAATAAGCAATTTTTGAGAGTGTAGTTAGTAATGCATTATGTGGGATATAAAATCTGCTTACTTTAATGACTCTTTGAAGAGAATGGTTTGTATATTGTTGGAATCAGAACCATAAATTATTAAGAATGAAAGCATGATACTCCCATTTTTATGGGACAGGCTCGTGATCAAATCAAACCCGTGATTCGAGATCATATACGTGTTGAAGAGCGTTAAGAACATGTGAATAATTGTAGCTGGTGTTAATTAAAAAAAAAAAAGCAAATAAAATAACATTAAGCATAAACATAACAGGGCTACGATTGCGCATAAAACGCAATCTTACGATACTCTAGATGAAATAGAATTTTTTGTCAAGAAATTTTGGATAGGGAGTGTTAGAAGGGGTGATAGCATTGAACTAATTTTTTCCCCATCATGCTAAAGTAGCTATAAAAATGTTTTATACAAAATGCTTACTCCAAAAATTGAATGGGGACTGAGAAAATTAGTGAGTTAGATTTAGTGAAAATGTGCAGTTTGTATGGGAGGTGGTAGAAAGAGTGCAGGATTTTAGTGATTTTTTCAGAAATAACTAGGAATATTATAAAATTGACAACCCTTAAATTTCAGATCAGTACCATTCATACTTTTCAAGAAAATCGATTTTTTGTGAAGTTGTGAAACTGTGTCATATTGTATGGGAGGTGGTAGAAGCAGTGAAGCTAATCAAATATTTTTTTCTGATCTTAGTGATAATACTAATTAAGTATTTATTACAAAATGTGAGCTCTATAAATGTTATATGTTCTGAGAAAATCGTCTTAGAGCATTTCATGAAAAAGTGTAGTTTGTATGGGAGGGGGTGAAAGGAGAGGGAGGACGCAAATAATTTTTCTACTGTAGATTTAAATCATTATGAAAGTAATATATCCCAAAACTCAGACTAATAACTTTTATACTTTTCGAGTAAATTAATTTATTGTTAAATTGCGAATTTGCGTCATTTTGTATGGGAGGGGGTAGAAGGGGTGAAGCTAATCGTCTAATTTTTTTCGTCTTACTAGTAATTTTAAATAAATATTTGGTGCACAATTTCAGCCTGATAAATTTTATACGCACTGAGTAAATTGGCTTAGAGTAATTCACGACAAGTACAGTTTGTATGGGAGGTGGTAGAAGGAGGGGGAAGACACGCATAATTTTTTGTCGGTAGATTGGTAATATCATAAAAATAATATATTCCAGATTTCAGGCCAATAGCTTATATGCTTTTCGAGCAAATCCTTTAATTGTCAAATTGCGCAATTGTGTCATTTTGTATGGGAGGGGGTAGAAGGGGTGAAACTAATCGGTTAATTTTATCTCGGTATTAATAATAATGTTAATTAAGGATTTAATAGAACATTTTAGCTCGATGAAAGATACACGTACTGAGAAAATTGGTGTAAAGTGGTTCATGAAAAAGTGTAGTTTGTATGGGAGGTGGTGAAGCAGTGACAGACCTTAAATAATTTGTATACCAAAAGATTGCATTTATAATAGAAATAATATAGTCCAAATTTCAAATTAATAGCTTTTATAGTTTTCAAGAAAATTTGATTAATATATATTTTTGAAAATCAGTCACTTTGTATGGGAGGGGGTAGAAGGCGTGAGGAGAGTGAAATAAAACCAAAAGCAGATTTCATTCCGATGGACACCTAACAAACTGTGCAAGTTTCATTACAATCGTTTCAGTCGTTTGTGCGTGAAAAGCGGTCGTACAGACAGACAGACAGACAGACAGACAAAAATTTCAAAAATGTGTTTTTATGCTTAGTTAGTGCTAAAATAACTCAAAAAACTAACTTATAGCCATTTATAAGCAAATAACAGATAGACACTACAATTATATTTATATGTATAGATTATAATATTATACAATTGACACCTCTTAAATTTCAAACTAGTAATAGTCATACTTCTCAAGAAAATATATTTTTTGTTAAGTTATGAAAGTTTGTCATATTGTATGGGAGGTGGTAGAAGCAGTGAAGCTAATCAATTAATTTTTTCTGATCTTAGTAATAATTCTAATTAAGTATTTAGTACAAAATATGAGCTAGGCAAATGTGATATGTTCTTAGAAAATCGGCTTAGAGTGTTTCATGAAAAAGTGCAGTTTGCATGGGTGGAATGGTGGTGGAAGGAGTGGGGAATTCAAATGATTTTTATGTCATACATCACATTTATGATAAAAATATTGAATTCCAAGATTCAAGTCAGAATCTTCCATAGTTTCCAAGAAAATTTGATTTATTTAAGTTATTGAAAATGAGTCATTTTGTATGGGACGGGGTAGAAGGGGTGGAACGATTTGGCTGGTTCACGAACCTGACCTTACTTTTTCGTCAAAAACAGCGTGCACAAAATTTGAACTTTCTAGCTCGACATGTTTTCAAGCTAGAGAGCGAACGGACGGACATCCGGTTTTGAGATTTTTGAGCGACAACACATATTTCTGTACCGTTGGCGACTCTGTGCGACCATTATTTCTTACAAACTTAAGAGGAAACTTATAATACTCTCAGATTCCATCTAGAGTATAAAAATGATATAATTAAAAGATAGTCTTGAAATATGAGCGAATACGAAATTCTAGTGAACCAGTGAAAAATAGGTACCGAAAGGTTAATACAGCACGTACCAAAATAAGCAATAGCATACATTCAGGCGATTTTATGTACTGCTCTTTTATTTCATCGACTTTAGGCTAATGAATATAATAATAATATTTTAAATAAAAACAAACAAAAGGCAGCAAATGAAATAACTGCAAATCGTTTAGTTTTGAAATCATAATTTTTAATATAAACCACTTCGAACGAACCAACCCAATCATTTGTACGGTTTAAACAAAAGTCCGGCACAGGAAAAGCAAAAGCTCTCTCATTTGTACGGTTTAAGCAAAAGTCCGGCACAGGAAAAGCAAAAGCTCTCTCATTTGTACGGTTTAAGCAAAAGTCCGGCACAGGAAAAGCAAAAGCTCTCTCATTTGTACGGTTTAAGCAAAAGTCCGGCACAGGAAAAGCAAAAGCTCCCGAAAACGAAGGGAACCCCATCCGCAGCCTACTTCACACCGTTCGACTCCACTGTCACCGCAACAAACTGTCATTTGTTTCTGTGTGGAAAAAATCGCCTACATATTTTTTCCGATCTGACCAATTTCATTTGTTTTCCCGCTGACAAATTGGCTAAATTTCTAAAAAGTTTTTCTTCTCGACTCGTAACAACCGTGACCGATTAATAAACAAAAATTTGTTTTTTCTCTTTTCTTGTCAAATCGGAAAATAATAGAAATTACATAAAAGTTAGTTTTGAGTGCTGAGTGTTTGACCGAAAATAGAAAGGAAAATCGCAACGAAAGCAGAAAAATTCTTCGGGAAGTAGGCAGACGTCAAAGGTGAGTGAAGCGACGGCTCCTGTCGCGGTTTTTTTCTTACATAATTAAATTACGTGAATGGAAGTGGCTCTAAAATTTCGGTGGATTTCCGTAGAATTGGCGATGGGTATTGTCATGTGGCACAGCCGCGACCGCCGACTTTCCTAGAATGAGCTCTGAAAGAGTGATGTAACGCTGACGAATAACGTGATCGGTGAAGCCGCGCGAGTCCAATTTAATGCGGCTGTATCTGCCCCGAAATTGCAGTTTGTTTGTTCCGATGGGGATGACGAAATTCCAATTAGCATGTTGAGAAATTCAAAAAAATCTTGAGTTTCGTTTGTCAGTAGCCGGCCTTGGCCTTCACGTTACTTACGCGTTTGTTCAAGAAAGCAAAAGTCAAAAGAATCCTCAGACAGATTCTTGAATTGCGCAAGTTTCCCGCCCTTTTTATTATGGGTTTTTATTCATTAATCTCGTAAACAAAAATTTGTTATGCGAACTAACTGTATGAAAATGTGGTTATTCAGCAAACTTTGCTTATCGAGTGATTTTGCAGTGCAAACTTTTTTTTTTATACTCTTCCGGCTGACGAACCCCAGTACTCCTTGCATGTAAATGTTAATCTCAACGCATCTAAGAGGTTGAAATTTTTAGCAAAGCCCCTCGTTGATAATCTTGTTTCAAGAACAATAACTGATGTCTTAAATTATTTGATCTATTGTAAGCTTTGAAACATCTTATGACTTCCATATCGGTCAACGAAAGAACTTTCATATGGACGACACATCTCCAACGATCATTGCAAGTTTCACCACTTTTTATTGCAGTCCACTGTGCCACTATAGATTACGTTCCTGATTGACGAAATTGCTTGTGTGAGTAATATCGTGTGAAAACTAGTGATATCAAAAAAGTAACTATTCGTTACACGAGTACCTGTTACCGACCGAAATCCGAAGTAACGAACGAGTTCCGACGCAGAATTATTTTCGTTACTTGAGTAACGAAATGAGCACCCGAAAAAGTAACTGAACTGTCAAAACGTTTCGTTACTTAAGTACTTGTTCCACAGACAGGAAAGTGCCTATACCGAAAGTAACGTTTAGTTGTTTTTTTCGTTATGTTAAAAGAGGGAAACCTACACTTGTGCATAACACCATACCGCCATTCCAAAGCAAGAAGAAAGAAGAAATGCTCTTATTCTACTGCTGTAAGGTAGCTAGGGTGTAGCCTAGTGGGTAGCGTGTTGGTCTTGTAATGCGAAGGTCGTGAGTTCAGATCCCGGTCGGCGCAATATATAATTCCAACACATTGCCTGCTTGGATGGATATACCTTGGTCACCTCCTTCTACGAAAATGAAAAATTCGTAGAAAGAGGGTTGTGCGAAGGGCTAACAACCTTCCACAATAAGTAATCAAAAAAATGTTAAGGAACCTGCATGTCAGGAGGCCAAGGTCCGATTTGGGCTGTTGCGCCATTGTAGAGGTAGAAGGTAAGTCTACTGAGAAAATGATGTTTTGTTTTCGTTTCGTTTCTTTCAACACCATGAATATCGTCGAGTAGAGTTGTAGCGGTCGGCTCGAGCGGCAGGGCAGGCAGTCGTTACTTATGTTACGGTTGTGGGATCAATGATACCAGATTGCAGAATTTTTTAATGTTGGGGGAGACAAAGGTACTTTTTTTTATCAATTTGAGGGATTTTTGTTGAAGAACATTTCAATTTAATAAAAGTTATTTCCTTCATGTTGTCGTTTCATTTATTTTAGTGTTTAAAGGGATTTTCTACTTAGAAATGAATTGATACACGTACTAGGCCAACGAAATCAAGACTGATTTACAAGCGATTTCTTGTTACAAATATACACTCCGTTTCATATTTATAACCCACGTAGCAATTTTGGGTTATTTCCACTCGGAAAATTATTATGCTTTTGTATTTGATTGGTAAATGTAGAAAGCCTGAAGCTGAAATTATTTGTAGGTAAATTATTGCAAGGATTCGTTATTTTTGCACAAAAGTTCCAGCTATTACACGTTTTTTGCTCGTTTCATATATATAACCCAGTTGAAGTTTCCAACAAAATAATGTGTTTATTTCATATAAATTTTAAATAAAAAATGTTATACAAAAACTTAATAATTAATATTGGATTTTATGACTTCAAAAATCCTTTTTTTCATCGATTGGATTAATTTATTTAACAGTTCAGGGTCAAGTTTCTGCCATTCATCAAGGATTGCAGCTTTCATTTCCGGCAGTGATTCATACTGGCGATTTTCAGCATGTACCCGTCTGACAAGAACTCCCCGAATGTTTTCAATAGGATTCAGATCGGGAGAACATGCCGGCCAGTTCATCACCCTAATGGAATTCGTCTCCATCCAACCCATTGTCTCACGACTGGTATGAATTCTGGCAACATCTTGTTGGCAAATCCAGTTTTTTCGCCATGTCCTCCCAGAAATGGCAGTAAACAGTTTTCGAGTACTTGGATGTAATTTCTACTGTTCATCCGCGATGAAATAATAATAATAATTATTATTATTTATTTCATCAAAAAAAATTGACTACTACATTTATCCACAGTTGGAATCAATAAAAAAAGAATAAAAATAATAAAACAGAATTAAGTACATGAAAATTTAAAGTTTTTACAAAATCAAACATTATTAACCTCAAGAAAGTAAAAAGTCAACTTGTGGGACACTCATGTGAAAATCCAATTGCGAGAAGAAGTTATTGAAATCTCTTAACATGAATGAAACTGGTTCATAAAACCCATAGTTCGTGCGATGCTGCGGAATTTTACAAAGCTCATAATTTCGCAAAGGACGACATGGAACGTTGAATTTAATCATAGACAGCAATTTGTCAGAGTCAATTATACCTGAAATTACTTTAAAACCAAAAACAACTCTGGCATGTATCCGTCTTTTCTCAAGGGAATCCATAGACAGCAGATTTAAACGATCAACATATGGCGGTAACCTAAGTGGATCGGACCAGGGAAGGCTCTAAAGGACAAACCTTAAGAACCGACGCTGAACTGCTTCGATCCTATCTATGTGAATGGAATAAAATGGTGAGCAGATAGGACTAGCATATTCTAGGATAGATCGGACAAATGCACAATACAACATTTTCGTTGTAAAGAAATCATTAAATTCTTTCGATTGTCTCCTAACAAAACCAAGGATAGCGTTCGCTTTGCCAGCAATGTGATTCACGTGATCATCAAAGGTAAAATTACAGTTGAATAGTACGCCCAAATCACGTACTTTGTCAGAACGAAGTAAAGAGCATCCATCTACAACATAGTCAAAATTCATTGATATTCTCTTCTTAGAATACGAAACGTCATCAATAAAGAGAAGGAATAGAAGTGGTCCTAGATGGCTACCTTGGGGAACGCCTGAAGTATTAAATATTTCAGAAGATAAGGCTCCACGAAAGTGTACTTTCTGAATGCGATCACTAAGATACGACTTTATCCAAAGGACAAAAATATCAGGAAAACCAAGCAGGCCGAGCTTATGCACAAGAATATTATGGTCAATTTTGTCAAAGGCCTTACTAAAGTCAGTGTATATGCAATTGACCTGCTGCAGAAAGACAGAAGTTCGAAAATTCCATAAGATTAGTTACAGTGGATCTGCCCTTGACAAAGCCATGCTGGAATGATCCAATAGTCGACTTGGAATGGAAATACATTACATCACACACAATAGATTCAAACAGCTTAGCAACACATGGAAGATTCGCTATAGGCCTACGTTGTCTCTTTTACCAAATTGTATATCCAAACGCCTTGCTGTAGAAAATGCTCCCACAACATCACAGAACCGCCACCAAAATTCCTCTTCGAGAAATAGAGAGGTTCCTTCCGCAGATCGTAAGAATTAAATCCGTCGGGCCCATCTAAGTTCCATTTCTTTTCATCAGAAAATATCACCTGAAAATGAAATCTTGAGCTTAAACAATAAAGAAGTACGAAAGCTAGTATGTCTTACAGAGGACCAATCTGTAGCCATGTGGTTTTCTGAGAATTCCATCCGAGCTTTCTTATGGCGATCTAATAGTCGTGGAGCACTCATCATTTTACCTCTAGAAATGTTAGAATTACGTTGAATCGTTCTCCAAACCGTTGTTTTTGACACCTTTGTTGGGACAAGAGCTGACAATTTATTGCAACTTAATGTCGAATTGCTTGCTGCATGTACAATTTTCCTCTCTTCCCGCGGAGACAGTTTTCTTTTTCTTCCCTTTCGCTTCGTTTCCCATATATGTAACTCCGGACCCTTTAAAAAGTTTCGTATTACACGGCGACTGCGAGTAAATTTTATTGAAATTTCACTTAGGTTCAAACCATCATCTTTGTACGCTAAAATTTCAGCCTTTTCGACATCATTTAAAGACACAACGCGCGGCATTTCAAATAATAAGATTATTACGAAACACTCTTGTAAAGAACAACTAAACTGATTCAGTGTGTCGATTTCTAACTGCACTAATCACCATGTGGGTTATAAATATGAAACGCACAAAAATGACGAATTTCCAAGAACTGCAGCAAAAAGAACGGTAATGAGAAATGATTTACAGAAAAATCATGGCACACAGTTTCTCAAACTTTCCTGGTATTTAATTTGGGGCGAAATTATTTTAAATTGGTAGGTGGGCTATAAATATGAAACAGAGTGTATAATTACTGACTTCATGGGGCACTGGAGGCCGTTTCTTCTATTCAAATTTATGATTTGCAAAACTGGTTTCGCCATCCCTGTAACATCATCATGCATCAAATGCAAAATGTCAACGATTCCTGAGTTTCATGTCACGTGCCCAAACTTCAAATTCACATTCCCATTTAATTAATTATCGTAGAAATTGGAACGGCCACTAAAAATGGTCCTTTGCAATGGCCCTTGTATATCGAATAGAAGAAAGTTACGGTTTGAAAAGTTTTACAAAATCAATTTCGTCGGCAAGAATAATGTATACACCCTAGTGATGAGCACTATCGAAAAGTTATTCGATAGTTTTTACTATCGATAGGGGCTTATCGAATAACTTTCTGGACGAGTGAAAATCACTATCGATAGCTACCATTGATAGTGGCTATCGAATAATTTTTTGAACAAATGAAAATTACTATCGAATAACTTTTCGAATGAATGAAAATTATTATCGATAGTAAATATTGGATCATTTTTATGAAATTACTTTTTTGAATGAATGAGAATAACTATGGAGTGGATGCGACTATCTTTGTTTGAATACTTAATAGCTGTTGATAAACTTTATCTGAACGAAATATCATTAGACTATTAGTGAATGAAATAAAGGACTGTCGACAGTTAAAGGAGTTTTACATAGAAAATTTGAGTTCAACATGATCTCTCGACTTGTTGAGGTGTGATCTCTTTTGTTTACATTAACGCGTGTGTGGCACATAGATAAAACCTAGTCGATTTCATATTGTTATAGATCTGGCAACCACGCACTATTGATCTTTCCCGAATATGCCAGAACAGTCCCCCAATATTTAAAATAGATCTAGAACCTTCCAGTATAGTCTAGACATACACGGGAATAGTATACTCCAAAAGGTAGGCAATCAAAGATCTAGAACCTTCCAGTATAGTCTAGACATACACCCTACAGAACCGTATACTCCAAAATGTAGGATCTAGAACTCTCCAGTATAGTCGAGACATAAACCCGAAAACATCCACGACGGAAGCTTCGAGAATTAGTGAAATTGGTATAAAAACACGGTAGCTCTCAGCGAGCGGTCAGTCATTCAGCGACATCTGTGGAAGAATGCGAACCGGTGCAAGAACGCGATAGAACAATATCGGTGGTGCCATATAGTGCGAATTAAGTGAAAGTGCGAATAAATAAATTATCATTTATTTTTAAACGAATTGTGTTTTACTTGAAATCCCGGCGAACCCCTAGCTCGCAACAATATGTTCAGACGCGCATATTTATTATCAGACAAATTGCACTTATGCATCGTTAACCCTCATAAAATTGTTTGCTAGAAAGTTGCAATTGCACAAATTTCAGTTCTTATCATTTCTCTGGTAAAGAATTGTTAAAATGACGAAAGCTAAATGTTGCTAATGTTTTCTGCTCTGCACGTACAATGAATTTAGTAGTAATGGACGCAATAACTGCAACAGAACAATTAAATGTCATTACTTCAATAATATCGAAAAATTGTATCGCACTTCAGGATGTCTGTTGCATCGACTCAAAAATTCAAAGCGACGCAGAAACAAATTAGTCTTAATGAACTCAAATCGAAGAAGGATATTGTCACTAGATGGAATTCAAGATTGATACTCTTAAGGAACCACTTTCAGCTACATTGAAAAGTCCGGAGACTCTTTCTAATATTGAATAGAGTATTCTGCAGGACTCTGTTCCTCTATTGAAACCCTTTGAACAAATAACAGCCGAACTATCGGGCAAAAAGTATTTTTCAGTTCCCATCATTATACCTGTCGTTTGCACCCTTACAAGAGTACTTACGGAACCATTTATACACTAATGACGAAGGAAATTCCTTACAGCAGTTATTGGTTGCAGGAGTGGAAACCAGGATGGTTCCTTATGAACGCGATAACATTGCTGCTGTCGTGACATTTTTCGACCCCCGCCACCACGGCTGAAGAATAAGTTAAATCAGAATTAAATAATTTATCTGAAATAGTTGATGAAGCCTAAAGCGGCTTCATCAACTATTTCAGATAATTTCTTATTATTATATTATTTATTAAAATCTAAAAACTACTAATAGCCCAATGGCTGACAATTTAATAATGTAAAAAAATTGTTAGGATCTTCCCCACTTACTCCGAAATGAAAATACTTTTCATTTTTGGAAGAAAAGCGAATAAGTATTTCGGAATCATACGAAAGTTGCAACGAAATTTTTGTGTGTTCCGAACACTTCTGTCCCATTTGTGAGAATATTTCCAAAAGCCGGATTGACCTCTAAAGATCGTGGAAAGAGAATCAAAAATAAAAATTTAGATACAATAATTTTCTTACTCCACTCACCACGTCCCATACAAACAGTACAATTTAATTAAATCGAATACACTGATTTTTTCAGTACCTATTTAATTTTGGAAGATTATTAAGATTATTGAAAGTTTCGAGTTTTCATTCGAACAGAAGCTATCGATAGTTTTCATTTGCATATTTCATTCGAACAACTATCGATAGTTTTTGTTCGAATAACGATCGACAATTTCATTCGAATAAAAATTATCGATGGTTATTCCATAGTTCAGTAGGACTATCGGTAGTAAAAACAATCAATATTGCCCATCACTAATAACACCCTGACTCCACGAATAACGCAACCAGTTAATACCCTATAAATGGAAAAGATGCAACTGCATACCAGTTTCTGATATATAGATGGGCTGCTGTTCGTATTATTTTTTCAAAACGTTGTACATCTCCGTGTAAAACGTTGTACATCTCCTAACTCTTTTTTCAATTTTGTTCCATGTAATAATCGATTACTTTCTTTAGGCCTAGAATATCATTAGAATCTTCCTCCCATGTTATCTTATCGTACGATAAATCTCTCCATTTCACAAGATAGAAAATGGAGCCGTCCTTCGTAGTGTGATGATTTTTAACGCGCTGCACAATCAACGCCATTCTTATAAAATTTGTCCTCCAAATTCATATTTTCTGCATCTGCAATGCTATAAATTTGCTTGTGACGTTGAAAACGTTTGAATTGATTGTCGCCCTCATCTAAGGTTTCATCGAACTCAATATGATTGATTATGCCACTTATCGAAATACTCACACGTTTTAGAAACATTTTGCTTTTTGGAAGTAGATGGATCCGCTATTTGCGTTTCCGCCTATCTCGATGCTAATATTTTATCGACCTTACCTGGAAACTCGGGACAACTACATCTAGGACATTTCTAATCGTGACGTTTCGGTCTCTGCTGAGACCTTTATCAAGCTGCGTTTTTTTTATGTTAGACCTTGGCGAAAACTTAAGGCCGAATATCAGGACCACGCCTGCTTGAAGAGAACTGCTTCTCTCCAATGCCACTTTAAAGTACCTCAATAGGATATTGAATATTCACTTAAGTAACAAGACGTAGTCGTTTAAATTACTTCATTCTTCAATATCATTTTTTCCGGAAAATCCTGTAACATTGAATTAAATTTTTCATTACTACGATATCAATCAAAATTCATTGTCAATGAAAACGTAAATAAATTAAATGTTTATTTCCGTATCTTTCTATCCATGGCCAACGAGTATTTCCCCATCCAATGAATCATGTATTCGTTAGGATTTGGTTCTATCTCCTGCTCGGTTACATTCTCATCGACCTTAATAGTGAATTACAAGTTTTATTCACCTCAAACACCGTTCAAATACTTTACACCTTTTCTGCGTTCGTTCGCGAAAGCCTACTTGGAAATATGAAATTATAAAAAAAAAAACTTGCTGATCTTGACCGACTTGAATATATTGATCTTTTTGCTTTGCATTAAATTATTACGCTTTGATAAAAATTTAAATCTCATGTTGATAACTTTTCTTCTGGTGGAACAGTCAAGAAGTCAATTAATTTATTTACACTGAACTTGATGGATACGATTCCAGACGATTGTGATTCATTCAAATCTAATCGCATAAATAGCAATTGATTTCGATTAAAATTCGATTTATGCTGATCTTGACATTTTGTTGTTATGCAGCGTTGCAGTTTAATTGATAAGGGTACATATAAACTCGGTTAAATTGAATTATTGAAACCGGAATGTGTTGGGGGAAAATAATTGTATTTGTTGTGTTGAATTTAAACTGAGAGTTTTAAATACATTTCGAACCAAATAAACATTTCTAGTTTCGGCAGGGACTGGTTTGTGATCAGTAATTGTTCTTATCGGACAAGACGTTAAAGAGGTGCAAGATTGTACTGTAGAACCGAAAAGAGTATGGCGGCTCGTACAGACAAAGTTCATCAGGCTTTCGATATCCTTTCCCATTTCTGAAGATTAGAGAGATCTCATTTCGCAGGAACCTGCTGTGTTTGACGCACGCATAAAATCCGTGTTGTTATATGATTGTACTACATGGAAAGCGACCGTTAGGCTTACCAAGGAACTGCAAACTTTCGTGAGCCAATGCCTTCAAACACATTTAATAAATATTCTGGTCAGATATCGTCTCCAACAACGAACTTCAGAGTACAACTGGACATATTAAGATAGGCATTGAGAGACAGAAGTGTTAGTATCGTAGCGTCCATTGATGAGAAGCATTGCTTCCCTTACATTTTGTCTTCGTTTGAGGCTAGAAATACTAAATTCAAATCGAAATAAATATTATAAATTATAACATTATTTAAAAAATTCTAGAGAAAAGCGTGCATTATTTTCGTCCATCACTGTAAACACACTTTACGTGCACAGAGCAGCTTTTTTTCGGATGCTTTTGTTAAACCACGAACGCCCAAAGCCACATGAAAAAATCGCTCTAAGATGCTATTTAAAAAATGCATATATCGGACTGCCGGCCTGGTAAAATTTTCCCGCTCGACTCGATCAAATTCGATTAGGAAGGAAGGGGAGATGCGTCGGGGGAATTTCAATGGTTTAGACTGCTATGTAGTATTAGGGTGAATATGTATCGTGTTTGATTTTAGATCTTTTTTTTATTTGTATTCAAATCTTTAATTATTAGATTTGCTTTTAGCTTAACTGTCGAATATACTTTGTTGTATATAGATTTTTATTAACGATGTTGTTTTTTTTTACTTATTGCTTCTAAAAAGTCTACCAATTTTGAACACAATTATATAAAAAAAAATTGATTAAATAGTGAAATTATTAAAAATATTAAATTAAATGACAGTATCCCTAGTCTCAGGTTCCTGCGTGCTCTCAACATTACAATTGTTTCTAGCTGACGGGAGAAGTTTTGGTAATATTGCATATTAAACATGTTACTTAATTGTGTGAACAAATCAAACAAACCAATATTTTCAAAAGGTAATTGCTTCCCTTAGCTATTATATCGTCGCCCCACGCCACTGGTGTTAGTGGGTCGGTCACACTTTGAAAAAATCTGAGCAAAACCTCTCCATACAAGTTTTGGATTATAATCCTCAAGGAAGACATCGCGAAGCGAGCGGTCGAACAGGTTGCCAAAGGAATAAACAAGTCTTGGCGGCAACTAAAGGCCGATGCTGAGGATCGCGCCCTATGGAAGAAAACTGTTCTGTCTTCTTTTATAGGGGTGTTAACAGGAAATCTATTGATTGATTGAATCAAAAATATTATAACATGTTAGCACTAGTCGTTCACCGTATGTTTGCATCTTCAGTTATTCTCAACCAACAAAAAATATACGCGCGCAGAAATTCCGATCATCTACACTCGTCATATGTTCAAGGTCTTCAACCAACAACAATTTCGTAAAAAGAACATCTGTGAGTTCTTCGCCGAGAACGAAAAGCAACAACTATTGAAAGCCCAACGGAGGCCGACGATAATTGAACAAAGCTACTTTCAGCGAGAACACATCGTAGTGCTGTATATAAAAAGGGCGAGCGCTGATGATGAAGAAGCAGTTGTGAGTTGATAGGTGTTAGTCGAGATTCGAAAGCGAAAGAGTCTAAGATCAGAAGCGAAAGTGTTAAAATTAATGTTAAAAAGCGATATTAATAAAGTTTGCGGTTATTTTAATTTAACGAAAACTAGTATTATAGTATAGCACTTTATGATTTTAATTCAGATAAATTTCAAATTTACGAAAAATCATACAGAATAAATCTTTGGTCGTTTGAATGAAAGAACTGCTATAGTCGTTTCCACTCACTGGCGGTCTTCGCATTTCTTTCAATACAAAAGTACTGAAAGTAAACTAATTTTTCATACAACGAAAGTCACTAAATTGCGACGAAAGAGAATACTTTGCGTGTGTTTGTTTGAAGGTAGAAGGCGCGCCGAATTCATCGTTTTTCAATTCACTGTGAATGCATTGTTTCAAATATTCGTAACACCAGCTTGATTTTAATTTCAAAACATTCGATAAGTGCAGATATTTTGCAAGCCGATGTTAATACACATTAAATCGTATTGCATAAGACACGTATAACATTTTCAAAAAAAAAACTAATTGATCGCATGTGATCAATTTTTTGATCTGAACGTAGATAATATAAACCTAATAAAAATTATCAATTTCACACACTTTTTCATTGTCTTTGGTTATGTTATAAAAATGCGACATTTTTAATCAATACACAAAACAATTAAATCAATCATTTTACAAATTAAACGCCGGAAGGTTAAACCAGGAAAAAAAACGACGGCAATTGTCAATGATATCAGTCTTTATCGTATACAATTGTGGATTTAAATAAGTTTGATAATGGTTTGGTGAATGTGATTCAAAGTGCATTTTGAAATGAAAGAAAAGATTTCCGGATTCTACACTGTTACGCTTTATTATTCGTGACGTTTCGGTCTCTGCTGAGATTGATAAAGGTCTCAGCAGAGACCGAAACGTCACGAATAATAAAGCGTAACAGTGTAGAATCTGGAAATATTTTCTTTCAAGTTTGATAATTTTGTTTGTGGGCGTGTTAGAATGACGGAGGACCGAGTCATTACACACCAGACAAATTAATTCATTTTCAAGTGAAATTTTTAAGTAATGGGTTCAATTTAGATTCAGCTCTGGTCTACTATTTGTATTTTTCACATATATATGACATCACTATTGACAAATCCTTCCAAGCAGTAGCAAACTTCACAGGATACATGTCAGAGTTTTATGACATTTCAACCATTACTTTACAAGTTATAGTGGTCTTAGTAACGCTGCATTTGATATTCCCAAAACAATGAAAAAAAAAGAAACTCGAATGTAGATTAAACATTGCTTTTTGATGCGAAAATATGTTTGAGCAAAAGTTTGGCTTGATAAGTACTACGGAGACTCTGCTCCATCGAAAGCAACGGTCAGTGGTTTGGAATTTAAACGCGGTCGTGCAGACACCGATGATGCTGAATGCTCTGGGCGTCCAAATAAGGCTGTTTTCCCAAAAAACATATAAAAGTGCACCAAATCGTTTTGGAAGATCGTAAAAAGTAGTTGCAGGAGATAGTTGACATCCCAAGGATATCAAAAGGCAGTATGTTCACCATATTGCATGAACATTTGCCCATGCGGTATGTGTCAATGGATGAAACATGGATCCATCACTGCACTCCAGAGTCAAATCGGCAGTCAGCTGAGTGACGAGAAGCGACCAAAAACGCAAATGTCCGCCGGTAGGGTTTTGGCCTCTGTGTTTTGGTATGCGCATGTAATATTGTTCTTTGACTACGCTGAAAAAGAAAAGTCATCAACAGCAAATACTATATAGCGTTGTTGCAGCGATTGAATGACGAAATTGCAAAAAATCGGCCACATATGAAGAAGAAAAAAGTGCTTTTTCATCAAGACAATGCATCGTGTTACAAGTCAATGGTAACGATCACCAAATTTCACGAATTAAAGTTCGAATTGCTTCCACAGCCAACATATTCTCTAGATCTGGTCCCCAGCAACTATTACCTGTTCGTGGAGCTCAAAAGAATGCTCCAGGGAAAGAGATTTGCGTCAAATGCTGAAACCGTAGTCGAAAAAATGCTTATTTTGAGGGTAAAGCCAAATCGATTTATAAAAAGGCATCGAAATGTTAGAGCAGCGCTGGAAAGATTGTATCACTTTAGAAGGAGAGTATGTTGAAGAATTAAGTCAAATTTTGCCTAAAAGTTGATGTTTTATTAGTCATCCTATGAACTTATTAAACGATGTGTTATACTCGTTATGATGACCAGTTGTTATTTTCTCCAACTTCAAAACTATGGAAGCTAGCTAATACGTTTCGAAACAAATAAAAGCATGTAGTTGCGACAAATCAACCTATTAAACAATTCATAAAATATTCAAACCACAACAATTCTGTGGTTTTACTTTAAAACTCAATAAAAAAAATGCGGCTCTATTCTAAATGAAGACCGCAAAACTTGATTTGTATGTTTACATTTCCACTAATCACACTAAAAATATTATTTATTCGCGCTTCATCAAATAACTACATTCGCTTCAGACCTCTAGTAATGGCAAACATAATTGTCTAACAAATCTACGCTAATTAATCATCTGCATAGTTAGCGTATCGTCTTCAATGTCATTCAACTATCGATTAGACATTAGAATTATTGATAAAAAAAAGTCACGGTCACGATCAAGTCATACGCTAAAAATAAAATTTAAGTATATAAAATTTTTAGATATTACATTCCGAAAATTATCTTATCACGATAACAACCAAAACTGGATGTGATTCGGCAGTGTCGCAATGTAGATTTTAATGATTCGTAAAAAATAAAAATAAAATTTTTTGTCTCTATGACGTTTGTTAATTAAATTGTACGAACAATAAGATAGTTATTGTTACGTCAGAAAGATGATTAGATTTTTTTTTAATAATCTTCTAGTGCATCGAAGATAACATTTTACTGCAAAATTTGAATGTAGACCAATCTGAACTAAATAATATGAACTGCGAAATTTCACATACAGTGGCTCACAGCTTATTTGATACATTGTCTGTTTAAAAATTGATGCAGCAATAATTGAGAGTAATAATAATAACAATTTGAAAAAAATATGAATGCCATTTTGTACCAAATTGGTACACAGCTTAAAGAACAAAAAACCAAAAATACTAAGAAATTTCATATCATAGCTTATTGGATGCAGTTTGATTAAAAATTGTTATAAAGTAAAAGGTTTTGTGATAATAATCCTATGATAACTCTTAACATTAAGAAGAGCCTGGAGCCTATTCGACATTGAGTCAACGAGCTTTTGTGTGATGTCTGTGATCATATTTTGCTATTCCTTCAGCAGTGTTTTCTTCGGGTCTTGTTTATTAGAAATTTTGTGCTGCCTAATGTTGTTATCCAACAAAGCCCACAGATTTACGATGACGTTCATGTCAGGCGACTGTATCGGGGGTGACATCAAGTGAGGGCAGTTCCAAATTAGCCGAGACTGCGCTATTCCCGATTTGTGCATCTGATCGTTTGCTTGCTAGAACCGAAATTGTTCGCGCATACCCACTTTTTCTGCACTTTATTTCACTTGTTTCCGAAAATTGTTATATTGAGGTATTTTGTTTTGACCATTGTTTCTCCAATAAACTCTAAAATTAGGACTCCGGCTATGAGTATACAGGCCCAAACTAGCTCGTTTTGGACTCCAGTGTTCGAAACTCACACGATTTACGCGATTTTTTGCTGTAAATGGCCAAGACCATTCAACATAACTATTTGAACTCGTTTTTCTTTTGAAATTTGCTGTGCTTTTCCCATTTTCTTATATTCTGATAAAAATTATAATATTTGTTTAGGAATCATACAATATTAAGGTTACGTCATTTGAAATGTGAAAGCACTGCAATTGTCGGTGCAGAAAATCGAAACACGGTACAATAATCAGTAACATGTTAGTATGTATTGTAAATATAGAATATGCTAACTAATTTTAAGGAAAAACTCAAAAGGGCGCCCCAAGAATATCACTATATCAAACGGCCATAAGCTGCGACAATTTGAATTGACACTGAAATATCTGAAATACAAATTGAAACCCTCCGTTTCCCAATAGATGGCACCAGCAGTAAATGCTGATCAACAATAACGGATCAGAAACGTCACATGGTCTATCAACAGCTACTCATCATTAGATTTGTGAGGTTTTACCCTTTGTGCGCGAATATGTCGAAGTTTGAGCCAAATTAGCGTCATTTGCAGCCAGTTTTGCTTTTTGCCTTCAATTCAAATCTGCGGGTGAGGCGCATCGAATAATTGTAGAAACTTGTGGTGAGGGTGCTATTAGTGAAAGAACGTGTCGCGAATGGTTTCAACGCTCTAAAATGGGTGATTTCGGTGTGGAAGACAAGGAGCATCCTGGAGCGGCTATAAAGTTTGAAGACGCAGCGTTGGAGACATTAGTGGACGAAAATTCATTCCTAACGCAACAACAGCTTGCAGATTCACGTGACTTAACAAGTCATTTCACATCATTTGTAAAGCTTGGGAATGATGCAAAAGCAAGGAAATTGGGTGCCATACGAGTTGAAGCCAAGAAAAATCGAACGGCGTTTTTTCACATGCGAACAGCTGCTCCATTGGCAAAAAAGAGAGGGTTTTTGCGTCGCATCGTCACTGACGATTAGAAATGGATCCAAAGCGAAAAAATCGTGGGAATAGTGCGGCTTCAACATCGATGACCAAGCCCAACATCCATGGCTCGAAAATCATGTTGTGTATTTGGTGGGACCACCTCTTCGTGGTGTATTTTGAGATGCTGCAAGCAGGTGCAACCATCACGGGAGATCACTACAAAAAACAACTAATGCGTTTGAGCCGAGCATTAAAGGAGAAACGGCCGCAATACGAGGAGAGACACGATAAAGTTCGGCCACATGCTGCCCAAGTTGTAAAAACCTACCTCTCCAGACATCGCCCCTTCCGACTACCACCTATTTCGATCGATGATGCATGGCCTGGCTGAGCAGCACTTCTATTCTTAGGAAGAAGCCATAAATTGGGTCGATTCGTGAATCGACTCAAAAGAAGAGCAGTTTTTTCGACGCGGAATCCGTATGCTGTCAGAAAGATGAGAAAAAGATAACATTATAACATTATTAAGTTATAAAAACCTGATAAATTCAAAGCAATCCAAAAAGAAAATTTCCCTTGGGGTGTCAACCATTGTAGTCATCACGCTATGCAATTGAAACATACCTCAAATGTCACTCTAAAGTAAATGCCTGTATGCTGTAATTCAAACAATCAATTTCCTGCTACGACTCTAATAGGAGCAAAGGACAGAAACAGTTCTCGATCCTGAGCATCGACGTTTAGTTGTAGCCAGGACTTGTTTATTTGTCTGGTCTCTTAATCAACTAATTGTTTCCATGTGCTACGTGGACAACTAACCCAACGTCTTCCATGAGGATTGTAATCCTGAGCTTGTCTAGCGGTGTTTTGCTCTAGTTTTTTCCCAAAGTGTGACCGATCCACTGCTATTCCCGCCTTTGAATTTATTTATACGACTCTCAATATCCTCTTCAGCTCCGCCGTCCATGCGGAAAATGCTTCGAAGGTGACAAAAATCTTGCACCTCTTCTATTAAGAGCAATCTGTGCGCTTGTATGCAAACTGATGCACAAGTACTTGCGCTTATGCATATTTATTTTCAGTTCTGCCTCTTTGCACTTACAATGCAACGAGCGAATAATTGACCCTAAATCCAAGTATGGGCAAGCACACATACGTTATAAGTATAATCAAGGTGACTTAAGATGTTAAACAGTCCCCACTGAACCCCTTTATATTCTCCATTTTCCAGTGCAACTTTTAAGATGTCATTTATTGCGATCAGAAACAATGCTGATGATAATATGCAGTCTTGTCTGAGTTTGCACAGGACAGCTCTCCTTTATCCAAAGCACGACATCTTGCATCTTTGTAAGAATATTCAATTACAGCTATGATCGTATCTGGAATTACTCTCCTGTCTACAACGTTCCATATGCAATCTCAATTAACGCTGTCGGAAGCCTGCTCGAAATCCACAGACATGAGATGTAGTGGTGAAGTCATTTCGGTTGACCGCTCCAAATCCGTAGGATATTTGTATGGTCTATACAAGACCACCCTTTTTAAAATCCAGGCTGATAAACTTTGAGAGTGCTCTCTACCACCTCAATATTTTTTTCGAATTACTTTAGCCATGATCTTCGTTGCGCCAGTAAGTAGACATATACCACGACAATTGCCATAATCCCAAAAGTCGCCCTTCTTCGAGATTGTCACGATGATGCCCTCTTTCCATTCAGCCGGATATTTTCCTGCATTCCTCACCTCGGTAAAGAGTGGGAGGAGTATATCGGATGACATTCTCGGGTCCGCTTTAAGAAATTCGGTTGGTAATCCGTCTACACATGGGACTTTCTTTCCCGCCACTGACCGAATGGCGAAAATTTTTTCTTCCTTATCAGGGGTGTCGTCCCTAATAAAGGATTGTTGCATCTTTGGCAATATTTCGGTTTCTGGAATATTTTCACTTGACATGTTTAAAATATCAGAGAAATATTTCTTCCATCGGCGCAACTGGTGTTCACTCATATTAAGGAGAGTTCCTTTGAAATCTCTCACCAGATGGTTAGTGGTGAAATTCCCGTTCCTCAACTGTTTCATAATTTCAAATAGGGATCCCAAAGCAACTCGCAAAATCTGCCTTATTGGTCAGATGTTCAATAGTCCTTCTCTTGTCGCGTCTAACGGCCTTCTTAAGCTGTTTATGAGCCTCACGGTAGTTCTGTCTCAAATCGAAAGTTCTTTGGTTGAAATCGTTTTGACAGATGATGGCCAATTTTGCTTTTTTTCCGATCGCTACCCTTATTCCATGTGTCTTGCGACATCCAGGGTTTTTCCCGCTTTGCGCATATTCCACAGATGTTTGAGCACTTGTTAGAAATGTGTTCCTGGTTGCCTCCCAAATGGCGTCCACTGTGCGCATTTCATGTCCGCCCAATGTGGATGACTTCGCGTAGAATCGTAGCATGCTCGCGTTTTTTTGTTGTGGTTTCCAAGTTTATCCACATTAAGCTTGCGCTTCATTTGAAAAATTGGTGGTCGTCGGATAGCTGCTGTGCACAATCTCATGCAGGCAACCATCAAGTGGTGATCGCTTCCCAGTCAGCTCCACGTTTCGCTCGCACATCGAGGAGACATCTTCTCCATCGGCGACTTGTGGCCAAATGGTCGTTTTGGTTCTGAGTAACACCGTCAGGGAAAACCCAAGATGTTCAATGGTTGAAAAAGGGTTCCAATGACCATTTGCCGCGTACTACGAAACTCCACAAATAATTGGCCGTTTTAAGGTCTCTTCAGGCTGCGGATTGTGAGCGACTGTCTTTGCAGAGGTTGCGAGGAAGACGAAGAATCTATCGCACACTATCTTTGTCACTATCCGCAAATCTCCAACAGTCATCTCCTTTGTTTCGTCTCAAAATTCTTCACGGACCTAGACGACCTTAGAGGCATCAAACATTCGAACCTGTTTCGGTTCGCAAACCGTACCAAGTGGCTAGCACAAGAGGAGCAACATCCATCTCATAATCAATAGACAGGGAGTAGATGGCCCCAGTGCAATGTGGTTCTTCGAAAAGGTCTCTTAATTCGGTCCAAGGGTCACCATGCTTCCCCATGATAATAATATCAGATGATAATAATATCACCTCTTGGAACACGCTCAAAGGTGGCACTCAGTTTGCCATACAACTCTTCTTTGTTATCAGGCTCTATAGCACCAGTTGGTGCGTAGTACTGCAGAATTGTGACGTTTCCCACCATAGTTCTGAGTCTGATGACGATAAACCTGTCCGAGATTGGTTCCCGGCTGATGAGACTCTTTTTCGCTCTCGGTGTAAGGACGTCCGCCACTCATTTTTTGGCTTTATGTATACTCCGGACCAAAGTTCAGAATCGTGTTTCCGCTCGGAGTTCGATCTTCTCCTAATCCTGTCCACCTAATCTAGCTCAAGCCCAAGGTTTGGATGTTATATTGCTACATTTCATGGCCGTGTTATGGACCAAGGGACTCCAGCCCTTTCAGCGTCATTTAATTAATGTTCAAACGTTCCAAAAACCCATCAGTCCTTTTTCGAATCTCAAAAGTCGTTACCGTAGAATCCGTTCGTATCTGAGGCGCTCTATCCATTTCCCGTATCAGTTAGATTTTGACATCACGGGCGATAAGCCCACGGTCCAGTGCGTGTATGTCATTTTTAGGGCGAGCTTGACTGGCTTTGGGTGTATTCTACTGCTCCTATAGCACAGGGAGAAAAAACACTTAACAGTTTGAAATGCGGAAATTTTTCCTTAAAAACATGGAACCGTTATAAATATGAAAGATTCTATAATATAAGTAAGATGGTCAAAGAATAATTAATTGCAGAAATCTAAATATTTGAAACAACGAAAGGTTATGCTTGATCACCATCAAGAATGCTTAAACTTAATTAATTCCAGCACACTACAGCCTGCGTGCGTACGGCTTTATTTGGACTGTAGTGCCATTAAACAAACTAAACAGAATTGTATCCGGCTATGAAATTTAAGTTCTTTATTATGATGCTTTTATGCTGTGGTTAAAAAGAGTGATCAGCCAGAAATGGATTTCGAAGGGGATCATTTTGATTGATTGCAAAAGTAAATGCGATAATAATAGAGGTGCATCTCACGCTCGTTTAAAGGTAGAAATCAAAACACGGGAAAATTGGAAAAGGCGTATTTTAACTACTAGACAACGTGCCGATGTATTGCAAAATTCGCTTGTGGAACGCAGTTTAGAAAATATTACCCAATAAGAAAAGCTATCGTACGATTTTTGGTTTAAACGTCTGTGTTTTTTTTTTTTCAAATAAACACAGATATCTATCGAATGAATAATAAGACTCGGAATAATTTGATTGTATGTACATTTTCAAATTACTGCTATGAATTGATCATGTGCATAAAATAAGCTAAAATATTATCTACACGCTAAAAAGTACAACCAATTCCATTCACGTTTTTCTGTCCGGTCGCAATCTTGTCTTGTCGTTAACTCCTCTTACCTTATCAAAAATGCGAGTTGTGCTATGCGCTCCGCTTTCAAAAGAAAGTACATACATGCCCACCAAAAGTTAAAGTCCAGAATTTCAGAAGTCTTGCTCTCAGTAAGATTACTAATTGACCTATGTGTCCCCGAAAACACTGATATGCAATCTTGGCCACCAGTTTTACTATGAAACTGGGTAAATTTCATTTCTTATCTATGAATCGAATGGGTGGATGCGTCAATAATCAAAAAGATGAGACTTTGACTTTGTTATTAACCAAATAAGCTAATTTCGAAAATTAGGCACGACTTTGGAACTTACTCATCTTCACACCTAATAGAGAAGAAAATTATAAAGTTCATAACCGCTTTTTGTTCGTCGTTTGCGCAATAACAACACCGGCTGTAAAATCATATGTTGCTGCCGAATCGCCTTCGGATTTTTCCTCTCACGTGTGATTTACCCCGCGTTATATTTCGTTAGAAGCGGGGAGCAGCAGTAAAACTTTTCCGACTGGTCTATTCCTTTAGTCACGGGCAAAACTTTGGACGCGAACGGCGTTAATCGAAAGCTCCGCTACGGAAAGAAAAATCTCTCAGCGGGTGCCATACATCTTATATCTAAATTTAGCGTAAATTTTTTTTAAAACTTTTTGAAAGTATTTTTCATTAATTTTTCGTATAAATATTCTTGGTGCTTTTTTTTAAAAAAAAATAATATCTGAACTACGGGTAATCGAGTTTTGTCGCTGTGCTCTAAAACCAGCTCCTTTGAAAATTTTCAGCAGTGCCGGTTATATAAGAGGACTGTTTTTGTTCCGATTTGAAAAGGACTGTGAAAACGGCTGTGATTAAGTTTTGTTAATAGGTTTATAGTTTGAATCATCTTACAATTACGGATTAAAAAAAATAATTACATAAAATGTAAGTCTCTCATTTTAAATCTTCTAAATTGGGTTAATTGCGCCGAACGGCAATGTTCTAGTTAATTCCACTCAACGAATGCTAATACTTATGTAATCGTGTCTTTAATCTCATAATGAAGAACTTTTTAAAAGACAATTTACAGTGTTCGAACACGATTTTATTTATATAATTTTATCGTGCAATTACCAAATTATACATTGTAGTTAGTACTGAAAAAATTTGATACAAATCGATTTAACAGTGAACTACAAAATTGTCTTCGAAATTTAAGAGCAAACGTGCGATCTTGTAAAATTGTACATCTCTTAGCAAAAACTTAAAATAATCTTGTATAATTGGAATTTAGGAGAATTGTATTAGCCACCCTTCCGGCCAATCTTTGGCCGTTTAAAGGCCAAGGCTATCTGTAGATTTATGACATTTCTGGCGCATTCTCAGTATGAGCTTCGGGTGTATTTTTATGGAGCTTATTTACTTGTTTGTCTTGAATTTAAAAGATTGCTGAGTCGACTTTTCTTATTTCTTATCAATTCAGAATTACTCAATTTAGATAATGTTATGAAATAATATTAATAAAATTTATTGCCGTGCAGTACTAGGGAGATAAGTTATATCAACGTGTATAGTAATCTTCCGGGAAATTGAGGCAGGATGTAAAGAGTGTATTGGCTCATGTGACACAGTAGGTTTTCTTCGGCATAAAGTAAAGAGAGTTTCATATCTTTTGAAAGATTATGTAGCAATGTTTTTTATACTATGGGGAAGCTACTTATTAAAAGTTTCTTATTTCGGGTTTTCATTCTAAACTAATCCCACGGTCGGAATATTGTAAAGTTTCGAGTACGGAAAAGACTAAAGAATTTCAAATTTCATTTAGAACCTGTTCTTTAATAGTAAAGAATGACGTAGCTTGCAGACAGGTTTTAAGCAATCTGATAGTCATCTTATCATTATTTACAATTTAATGGGTTTATCCCGCGTTTAATAATTGAGTTCTACAAAAAATTTTAATGATTTTTAGAGAATCGCTTGCTTACTTCTTGGTTAAACTTCAGAATAGTTATGCGGAGGTCATAGAGCAGCTTCGCACTAAGCGTTCTAATAGATAACGATTTTTAGATGACTAATGTGAAACCAGTTGAGCAAAAGGCCAGAGGAATAAACACGTCCTGGCGACAACTAAAGGCCGATGGTCAGTATCGCATCTTGTGGAAGAGAACTGTTTCTGTCCTATGCCCATATAAGTGGTTTTAACAGGAAATTGATTGATGGATTGAATGTGAAACCCCTAATTTAAACGCTGAAGGCGGTACATTGAAATTACCAAATCGATTTAATTTTAACGTTAAGGGTTAAATTCGTAAAGATCTTACAATTACAATTTCCGGGCGAAATGTTGTGATCTCGACGTTTTTTTTTAACCTCAATGTTTTTGTTTTTTCTTTTCTTTGAGTAGATTACGATAAAAATATCGCTGCCGCTGCAGGAGTGGGGAAAGGACTCGGAAAATAGAAAAATTTGCAAATTTTCGCCTCTTTTAGAGATTTTATGAGATTTACCACGTTGTACTAAACTATATTGAAGAACTTAAATTGAAGTCCGATTGCAGTTAAATTTGGTTTATCTTAATCTGAGATATAGACTGTTTTTAAAGACGTTTTTCGCAATTTTCAAAAAATTTATTTTATTTAGAAACGTTTGCCGAAGGGCTGAAGAAAGCATTGTGCTATTGATCCACAATTTCATTTGAAAATTTTGTTCAGTGATGAAGCACACTTTTGGCTAAATGACTATGTCAATAAGCAGAATTGCCGCATTTGGTGCAATGATAATCCATTGTCGAAACACCTTTACATCACCATTTGGTGCGCTTTATGGGCCGGTAGAATTAATTGGTGGTGGCGGATTTAGAGCTGGACGCTCGACCACGGACCAGATATTCTCAGTTAAACAGGTGCTGGAAAAGTGCTGGGAATATAATATTGATGTGCACCAGATATTTGTTGACTTCAAGCAAGCATACGACAGTATCGACAGGCGCGTACTGTATAAAATCATGTTGGAGTTTGGAGTCCCACCGAAACTGGTCCGACTGACAAGAATGACAATGACTGAGTCTTTGGCACAAGTCAGAGTAGAAAATGATCTGACTTCCAGTTTTAAAACAGACAACGGCCTTAAACAAGGTGACGGCCTCGCACCAATGCTTTTCAACTTAACACTCGAATATGTTGTTCGGAAACTTCCCGTTGACACCAGGGGAACACTATGCTAAAATCCACATAACTCGTAGCATATGCCGACGACATACAGTGCCGGAAAAAAGTTTGGAAACACGAACCTGCGAGTTTTTGACGCATGCGTCAAATCCGTGTTGTTATATGGTTGTACTACGTGGAAAGTGACCGTGCGACTTACCAAGACACTACAGACTTTCGTAAACCAATGCCTCCGGCGCATTTTAGGAATATTCTGGCCAGAAGTAATCTCCAACGACTAACTTTGGAGTACAACTCGCCAGACTAAAATAGGTATTGAGATTCATCGGCAAAAGTGGCAGCGGATCGGTCATACTTTGAGGAAACCAGAGCGAAACATCGCAAAACAGGCTCTGGATTATAACCCTCAAGGAAGGCGTCGGGTTGGACGACCATGTAACACATGGAAGCGAGCAGTTGAGCAGGAGGCCAGAGGAATAAACAAGTCCTGGCAACAGCTTAAAGCCGATGCTCAGGATCGCGCCTTGTGGAAGAGAGTTGTTTCTGTCCTATGCCCCTATAGGGGGTCTTAACAGGAATTTGATTGATTGACAAGTGGTTTCAACGGGACGGCGCCACATGCCACACAGCGTGCAATACAACCATTTGATGATCGATTAATTTCAAGAAATGGACCTGTTAACTGGCCACCTCGTTCGGGCGATTTAACGCCACTAGATTTCTCTGGGGATATGTAAAGTCCCATGTCTACGCCTGTAAACAAAAACTTTTGAGCACTTGGAAGCCAACATTCGACACGTTATTGCCGAAATTCAGCCTGATTTACTGCGAAGAGTGTGTGAAAATTGGACTTCCAGATTACGCCATATACCCGAAATCATATTTAAACATTAATGCCATAAAAATATCTTTCAAATAAATCCAATTTCATAGGTATTAAAAACATTTTTCTGTATTTTATTTCAATTTAAAGTTTTCCGCCTCTAAAAAAAAAACCCTATGCTTTTTCCAAAAAATATCGAGGCCTCGCAACCATCATCCCGGCAACTATGTACATTAAATTCAAAAAAGAAGAGATAAGCTCAGGGGAGCCTCTATCATTATCCTGGCAATCACGTGTTCGAAAAAAGGAATCAAAAAAAAAACTAAAATCCCGCTCCGTCCTGACAGCCAGTCTAAAAAAAATCAAGGAATTGTCTTAGGTAGTCGTCTCCTGGCAAAACCATTTTCAGAAACGATAAATACTGAAAAAATTTCGGCAATCCGCCACAACCTTCTGGGCAACTAAATTCTAACAAAAAACTTATTCAAAAATTAAGAAGAAAGCTCTGGGGAGCCGTCACCATTATCCTCGTATCCACATTAAAAATAAAATAAAAGCATGAACAATTTAGAAAAAAACTGGGTGCTGGTACGATTATCCCTTCAACTACATTCTAAAAAAAATCAACAAAATTGCCCAGAGTAGTCCTGGCAATCACATTACAAAAAAAAAAGTTTTAAAAATTTCCAGGCTTCGTCCCCGCCTAAAAACAATAAATTAAGAAATCAAACACCATTTTCTTGGTAACCACATTCTCAAAACAAAACAAAATGCGGGACCTCGGGACATTGTCCAGGCAACTACATTCCAATAAAAATTTAATTCAAAAATCAAGAAATAAGCCAAAACTACAGTATAATAAAATAATTATAAAATCTAAATGATTAAAAAAAGTTCAGACGAACCACCCCACTCCGTCCTGGCAACCACATTCTAAAAAACAAATAAAAAATTGAAAAAAAAGCTCTGGGGAGCCGTCATCATTCCGTCCTCGCAACCAAATTTTCTCCGCCATCATCTTCCTGGCAACCACATTTTTACTAAAAATAAATTCAAAAATTTAGAAGAAAATCGAGGAGTGCAACCAGGAGTGTATTAGCAACTAAATTGATGCAATAAAAAAAATCGGGGCTTCGCCTTTATGATCCTGGCAACTATTTACATTCTCTATAAGACTCCGCGTCCTTGCTACCATCTTCCCGGCAACTACATTCTACAAAATTAAGAGTTAAGTTCAGGGGAGCATCTCTGAAAAAAGCTTAGGGAGGAGGGCTAATTCCTTCCTGAAACTATTTTCTAAAAAAAAGCAACCATCATCATTCCAATTTAGCAACCGCATTTAAAATAAAAAAAAATTTCTCAAAATGAATAAAAAAAGCCCAAGCGATCCGTCACCATTATCCTGACAACCACATTTTAAAAAACCGTCACCTCAATACAACAACTTGATTTCCAAAATTCAAAACCGGCAATTAAATTTGACGACAAATCAAATTGAATTATTAAATATTAAGGAAATTTAAACTTTCTCAAATTTTAATATTACTACATATCATAAGGGTTTGCTTTTTAATTGTCCAATTGTAGCACAGTACAGAGCAAAGTTAAGTATACCCTTTGGAACACATCTCGAAGAGATTAATGTTTGGGTTATTTAGTTGTAGCATTGAGGCGACGAAATAATCTCATGAATTAAAAAAAATAGCCCAGATGATCCACCACCATTTCGTCCTGGCAACAAAATTATAAAAAAAACGTCATGCAGAAAAACTGCCGAGGTTCCGCCACCACAAAAAAAAAATAATAATAAGTTCAAAAATCGACTCAAGAGCTGCCTTCATTACCCTGACATTCTCAAAACAAACATAAAATCCGGCTGGTGTTTCGCCATCATTGCCTTGGCAACCACTGCCAAAAAAAAGAAAAAGAAAATCCAGAAATAAGTCCGCCATCGTCCTGGCAATTACTTTCCCGAAACGAAGGATAGGAGAATACAAATTTTCTACTTAATTAACAATTTTTAATCAATTTTAATTATTTTCACTTATTTTTCATTGACTCCGGTCTCTCTCATGGGTCAGTTTTATCTCCCACAATCTTTTTAGTCGGTCGCTAAAATGTGTATACTCTAGATGAAATCTGAGAGTATATTGTGTTTACCTTATAGTTTGTAACGCTAAGAAATAATGCTCGCACTGAGTTGCCAAGTGTACCGAAATATTTGTTGTCGCTCAAAAACCTTCGAGTGACCGTCTTGTCTGTCTGTTCGTATAACTCTCGAACGCTTTGAGTTAGCGTGCTAAAATTTGGTGTACTATATCAGTTTTAGTGAAAAATAAAATTTAAGTTTGTAAACGGGCTACATCTCCCCACTTCTACCTACTCCCATACAAATTTCATGAAATTTCGAAATTCAAGCTATCGACTGGAAAGTTAGGGCAAAGTATAATGATGTAAATATCATTAACGTCAAAAAATATTGATCTGATCTCCTCACACCTTTTGTCTCTTTTGCAAATGTACAATTTTGAAAAATGCTTTTTTTTTTCGTTTTCCATTGAAACTAGCAATGCTAAAAGATCGAATTTTTGCGAGAATTAATCTTATTATAATTGCAATCAGTTTTTAAAAAATTACCAACTTCTTCCACCTCCCATACAAATTACACGAAATTTTGAAATTTCAATTAAATTATTTTTCTTCGAAACTGTGAAAACTATCGACATGAAATGTTTAGCAAGATAGAATAATGTAAATATCATTTGGAAAATTTTGTTTTGATCCGTATGCTCCTTCTACCCCCTCACATACAAACGCATAATTTAGGTAAAAGCATTATATTAATTTATCAATTTCTATTAAAACTAGAAAAAGCAGAAACTCGAAATTTTGCCACAATTTGCCTTTTAATAATTTCAATAAATGCTAAAAAAACAGCTTTGCTTCAATCCTAATATCCCCTACCATACAAATTTCTTTGTTAGAAATTCAAGGAAAGCATTACCTACTCCTTCGAACATATGATAACTATCGATTTTTAAATCGGATCAAAGCTGGTGGATGTTGATAATCGATCTCAGAATCATCCAGAATCTTACACTTTCTCTGCTACCTCCCATACAATTACCCCAATTTCGGGAAAACAATGTTCAATTTCTTTGCAAACTATAAAAGCTACAAACTTTAAATTCAGCACGAGACATTTTGCCGACCATTTTCGGTATTATATACAAAAATTACAATTACTTTCCCTCTGCTTCTACGAATTTAAGATTACATATTTTCTGGTACTCTTTCCTATTTGATCTAGAGTATCACTTGATTCTGTTATGTTTCTTAACCGTGTTCGTGTACATATTTCAACTTCTGCAGACTGCGTTACTTGGTGAAAATATTAACAAGATCTGTTGTCTTTAATCAAGGCGGAAATCCACACATCTATGAAGTCGCTCTTGATACCTTGAAACGTTTAGATAATCAGCGAAAGTGTAATAAATACTTCGCCTGAACTAGCTGCCATTTATTAGGCCTATATCCGGTCATGTCTTGAATACGATTTGCAAATTTGGGTTGCTGCCTCAAAGCCACACCTAGGTTTAATCGATCGATTCATAAAACACGCGTTTTGATTAATTAGAGATCAGACCGTATCGGCTTCAATAGACTCCCTCGATCATCGTCGGGAGTACTCTGTAATTTACTAAAAATGTTTACATGATAAATGCAGCAAGGAACAGAGTATCTCTTCTCTTAAATACCACCGAAATACTCGCAAAGCTGCATACACAACGATTACACTGTGAAATTCTTGTCGTTAAATTTATTCAGTCTTTCATTCCTTTGGACGACAGTGATCTGAAATGCTTACTATAGTCAATCAGTTCTCAACGGAGTCCAACCTCGAGCAATTAAAGAACAATGTTCATCGTCACTTTAAATTCTTGTATTTTTCTTCTCCGTTTTTCTTCTAACTTAACGAATTTCGAATAGAACGAACGAATCTTTTTCGCTCATTGATTTTTCTATATTACGAATAATTCAACAATCTATCTTATTTTAGATTTAACGGGTGCTTTTTAAATTCTTAAATTGGAAATTAAAAGGTATTCCCTTGCACGCTTCCGCTTGTCACCTATTTTGTTGATCTTGTAGTTTCTGTCAATTTTGGAAGAGCTAGCACCCCAAAAACAACATTTTGAAATCCTTTCATTTAGCTAGAAATAAATCCTGGAGCTGTGTAGGTAGTTGAGATTCATGCGTTCTAAGGTTTTGGTAGTTTTAGATTAGAAACTGCAAACTTTCGTAATCTATTCTCGCCTTTGCATTTTCTGGATTTTCTGGACGGATGTCATCTGTAACGACAAGCTTAGATATAGTCATTGAAATTCAAAGGTGATCACGGTAGCACATGGAAACGAGAAGTTGAATAAAATAGTGATAACCAAGGCTTAGTTACAACTGTTACCATGGGACACTAGAGGCGCTTTACCATAGTTTGGCAAAGGTGAAGCCCGAAACTTGAAGCGAAGTTTAAAAAAAGTATCGACCCTTTTTTTTGGCATGTTCTTAACATCGAGAACTGTGCGAAGTTTTTAATACTTAACTAAAAAGTCACAAACAAAAATTTTGAAGGAACAATTTATCTTAGGCTGGATGAAATTGGCAAAAAAAAATCACTATACTCATCACTCCACGAATGGTGGATTGGGGATGGTGAATTCGCAGGTGTTGATTGTGACATTTCTGCCAGGCTCTGATATAGTGTGTCTCCTTTTGCATGGATTGACTATAGTTACAACTATAGTTACTCCATGGGACACTAGAGGCGCTTTTCCATAGTTTGGCAAAGCTGAAGCCCTGTTTTTGTAGCAAAATTTAAAAAAGGTGTCGATTTTTTTTTTGATACGTTCTGAACATAAGAATTGTGCGCAGTTTGTAATATGTACTTCACTAAAAAGTCACAAACAAACATTTTAAAGCAACAATTTATCTTAGGGTGCATGAAATTGGCAAAAGAAAACCACTAAACTCATCACTCCACGAATCGTTAAATGGGGACGGTGAATTCGCAGGTGTCGGTTGTGACATTTCTGCCATACTCTACCTCTTGTTACAACTAAAGGTCGATGCTCAAGATCGCGCTTCGAAGAAGAGAACTGAATTGATTGATTTATTTTGCACATTAAGCAATTGTTTTGATATATATTCTCGGTAATTTCTCTATTCTACAATTCTAATCTACAATGGCACTACAGCCCAAATCTGGCCTTCAGGTTCCTTAACATTTTCCATTATTTATTGTGGAAGGGTTGTTAGACCTTCGCACAACCCTCTAGCTTGGAATTTTTTATTTCTGTAGATTACCCAAGCAGGCAGTGCTCTGGAATTATGCGTCGACCGGGATTTGAACTCACGACCTTCGCATTGTAGACCAACACGCTACCCACTAGGCTACACTCTAGCTTTCTCTATTACAATTTTTAATTATTATGAATGAATTTAGTGCTTCTTTTTATTGATTTATGATAGAAAATTGAATTCGGTGAGTAAGCAAACACATTTCTCCGAAATTGAAATCGATAAGAATCCTTATGAGTGATTGCTGCGATTTTATTTATACATTACGAATTAATGACCTAAATTTCTCTTTATTATTTGTCTCTCAGTTTCAAATGTATGCTTCAGATATGGCGCATTTTTAAGCTGAATTTACAATGTATATATATTTATCTTCATGCTACGTAAAAATGTACGCTTCAGACTTTACAAATAACTTAGACGAAAAGAAAAGAAAAATCACGTTTTAGCGCTATTTGAATTACTCAGAAAAAAGAATTGTGTTAACCGGTTTTTAGGTTTCGGGTGAGTTAAATGGTGATTTGTCTTATCTGGAATAAATAGAAATATTTATATTGTGTGCTTAATTGTCGTAAACAAATTTAAATATTTCATAGGTAATTTACTTTGTATTATTTCTATTGTGACAAAATTTTCATATTTACAAAAATAATAAAGTTTTTCAATAAATCCAGATTTAGAAGTTTATTACAGTGCATAATTCCAATGCAATTCTTCTACACTCTTAGTTCATTTCTCCCTGAAATTTATTTTATATATGTATATCGCGTAAGTGAAATTCTCTGACCACTCTATGGGTGCTAGAAGTGCTTCAGTATAGTCGAAAATTTTCTAAAATACGCATCTACTGTAGATCGAAATTTCAAAAAATTTTCCGAGGTTCTTTTCTGAAACGAGTTTTTCCAGAATAATGAATAGTTGATAATGTTCAGTTAAAAAACTGCAAAAAAAAATTTTTTCTTTTCTGATTGCATAAATAAATCGCTTAAAATTCGAGAACTTCTGTAGCAATATTTAATGGCTGGGATGTAGCCTAGTGTGTAGTGTGTTGATCTACAATGCGAAAGCTGTGAGTTCAAACCCCGGTTGACGTATAATTACGGCACACTTCTTGCGTGAGTATATCTGGGTCATCTCAATCTGCGGAAATAAAAATTCGTAGATAGAGGTTTTTACGAATGGCTAACAACTCTTGCACATTAACAAATAAATGTTAAGGAATCTGAATGTTAGGGCAGTGCCCGATTTGGGCTGTAATGCCTTTGATGAAGATGACTATTTAATGGTGTCCATAAAATTTTTCAAAAAAACTAGCCGGATTCTATTCTTTTGTCGATCCACTATGTTCAGATGTTTACCGCTTTTCTTTAAACTTACATAATATGGTAGAAATCTAATCAAAGGTGCTTACTAGCATTAAAAAAACAAATGTTGCAAAATATTTCCAATTCAGGTTAACATTGATGTTACATTTTTATATAATATTTAACTTTAGACGGACGCGATATCATTGAGAACATTCTACAAATAAAAATTTTTTGAATTTTTTTTTAACTACATTGTGGCAAAAAAAATATTTTACGTATTTCATTATCTTTTAAATTACAAAGGTTGATTGTTCAACCTTCCTTCCATTGATTATCACTCCAATTATTTATTTAAGTACACAGCGTTCTGTAGACATTGTATTTTATCACAATAAAGAAAACAATTATTTAAATAGCTGTGAAGTATGTGCCATAAATTTTTTTTTTTTACATTTTTGAAATTACTGTAAAAATGATTTCTAAATAATTTTTCAAATCTTCTATTACAGACATTAATCATGCATCGGGCAAACACGGCTTTAAGTTTAGCTGCGGCTCCGATGGGGCAACAAAATTTTGCAGTATGGCTGCTTCGCGGTCCATCTAAAAGTCGGGTAAGGTCGTCAATTCTGTGTAATTTTCTTTTTCAGATGCGTAGATTATTTTCGAAAGTGGCAATATCGATTTTGTATTGCAAAGAAATTAAAAGCGTATTTATTTTTGTTTTAAAAGACATTTCAATGTCGACCGATATGTACAGTCGGATTTTATGTGTGTACTTTTTATTTTTGCTAAAAAACATCTTATTTTATTTTCAATAGTTGTGAAGAAATTTTTCTAGACGTTGAAGATTGTTCGTTTTAATTTTACTTTTGATACGTTTGAAAGTTTTGGATGTATTCCAAGAGAAATTTGACGTCAATCCTATATTTGTCTTTTTTTAAATGAAAAATTATCAAATTTGTTAGTAACTATTGTTTTTTTTTACATAATTCTAGCTTGCTGCGGCTGCGTCAGTTAAAACATACAATTCAGCTGCTGCTGAGCCATTTTTAAATGGAACAACATCCAGTTATGTTGAGGAAATGTACAATGCTTGGTTACGGGATCCAGCGTCAGTTCATACGGTAGGTAAATAGGGAATTTTGTAATAAATATGTGATATTAAATTTTTAATTATAAACGAAAAAGAAAAATATCAGTAACGTTCTAGAATCTATAGATTCACAAATAACGTTAAATTATAGCCTA
Source organism: Chorisops tibialis (assembly GCA_963669355.1). Taxonomy (NCBI): domain Eukaryota; kingdom Metazoa; phylum Arthropoda; class Insecta; order Diptera; family Stratiomyidae; genus Chorisops; species Chorisops tibialis. The sequence continues at coordinate 297,565,564 of OY770263.1, forward strand.
TTGGCAACAATTTTCCAATCGAATCTCTTAAAAAAATTCGTCAAATATTTTTTCGGCGTGGTTAAATTGCGATGCTAAGATTAGTCAAAAATTTAGGCAAAAATACAATGTGGGAATTAAAGTTCTTCAGTGAGGATTTAACGTCTGAAGTTATCTTGATTATGCCGATGAAGAGGGTTTGCTTGTAAAGAGTTGACGTGTATGATTTAGTGAATCTGATGGCGACATTTAACGGAAACTTCAGATAAAATTACGTACTCCATGTAAGGATGAAAGCTCGATACATATATCGAATGTAGGCGTAGTGTGATTATACCTAGTCCTGCCATAAGTTCTGTCACATAATTTCTCACATTGGCAACAACTTTATTTTATGAGTGACATTTCAATATCGGCCAGTTTTATAAACGTCATAATGTTGTTGAAAGTTGATGGTCATTTAAAGTGTGTTCGTTAACGTGTGAAGATGGAATGGGGTGGAATAGAAAACCGAACTGCAGTGATTGCACTACATAAGTGTGGAAAATCCGCGAGTGAAATTTTCAAGTTGTTGTGCCCGTTAAAAATAACGCAAAGATTTGTGTATCGTGCGATCCAGAGATATAACGCGATCCAGACTATTGAAGATCGACCTCGTTCTGGACGTCCGCGTGATGTACGTTCTTCTGCTGCCATCAAAGCGGTCGAGAGTCGAATTCGTCGAAATCCGCTTCGTACACAACGAATCATGGCTCGAGAGATGAACATCTCCACCCGAAGTATGTCTCGCATCATAAAATCTGACCTCGGGATGAGTGCCTTTCGACGATCAACGGGACATTTGCTGACTGAGCAGTTGAAGCAAATTAGGAGCACCAGATCGAAAGAGCTCCTTCGGCGGTACGGCAACAACAAACATCGAGAAATTTTATTTACCGATGAAAAAATTTTTACGGTGGAGGAACATTTCAACCGCCAAAATGATAAGGTGTATACCCACAGCTCCATAGAAGCCCGAGAAGTTGCCACTAGGGTACAGCGAGGACATCATCCAGCATCAGTCATGGTATGGTGGGGTGTCAGCTACGAAGGGGTCACCGAGCTTCATTTTTGCGAAAAAGGCGTAAAAACTGCAGCGAAAAATTATCAAACGGACATCCTGGAGGGATGTGTGAAGCCGCTGAACTCTACGCTATTCAACAATCGACATTGGGTTTTCCAGCAAGATTCTGCGCCAGCCCACAAAGCTCGAACCACACAAGCGTGGTTGGAAACCAATATTCCACAGTTTATAAGGGCGACGGAATGGCCTTCTGGGAGCCCAGATTTGAATCCCCTGGACTACAAACTGTGGGCGGAGTTAGAGTCCATGGTGTGCACGAGACGACACCCAAATATCGAGAGCCTAAAGCGATCTTTGACAGAAGCAGTAGCTAATTTTCCGCTAGAAACAGTGCGTACTGCTATCGATGACTGGCCCAACAGATTAAAGAGCTGTGTTAAGGCTAAAGGCGGCCACTTTGAATAATTTGTTGCTTATTTTACTTCCATTAGTATGCTAAAATAAAATATATTTTCCTTTGTCAAAAACTGTTTTTCATTTATACAAAAATTGCCCATATACGTGTGACAGAACTTATGGCACGACTAGGTAGTAACCCTGAACCTTATCGACCTATTATTGGGAGTGGAAATTGAAAACCGCCGTTTTTGTTGCAAAAATGATTAAATATCAATTATTCAAAGAAATACCCATCGCTATCCACAACTTTTTTCCCATATTTCTGACAGCATGCGGATTCCGCGTGGAAAAAACTGCTCTTCTTTTGAGCCGATCCACGAATCGACCCAATTTTTGCCGTTTTCGTAAAAATCGAAGTGCTGCTCAGCCAGACCATGGGTCATCGATCGGAATAAGTGGGAGTCAGAAGGGGCGATGTCTGGAGAATAAAGTGGGAAGGCTAGGATGCCTCATGTCAGTGTTTCCAGGTAGGCTTTCCAACCTAAGTAACATGTGGCCGAACGTTGCCGTGCAGCAAAATCACTTTGTCGTGTCTCTTTTGGTACTATGGTCGTTTCTCCGCCAACGCTCGGCTCAAACGCATCAATTGTAGTCGATAGATCTCCTGTGGTGGTTTCACTCGGTTTCAGCAGCTCATGAGATTCCACAACAATTTTCTTTCTTCCACTGTACGAGTAGGAATAGGGTTGACGGTATACTCGAGCTCGCGTTTATCTTGACGAGTATTTCAGGAAAGATGTAAAGTGGAGGAATGAGTGATCTAAGTTCCGCATTACATTTACCATGAAAGTAGCTATAGTAAATGCTGAGTACTCCAACGTTTCTGCGATGCTCGAGGGAGTCAATAGAAACCGGCACAGCTTTATCTCCAATTAGTCGGAACTCATGTTTTTGCATTCGATTGAGCAGGACAAGGTGTGTTTTGGCAGCCCCAGCCCATAAATGCAAATTGTACTCTAAACGAGGTCGAATATAGGCCTTGTAGATGGTAGCTACGTCGAGAGGCGTAAAATATTTTTTGCATTTGCGAACAATATTTAGGCGTTTGGAGGTATTAAAGGCAACATCAAAGATGTGTTTGCTCCACTCTGGTGGTTATTTAACTTTACGCCTACTAGAATAAGCTTATCTGAAGAGCAAAAAGGTACGCCATTAAAGGCTAAATTAGACGACGCCAATGGAACATCACGCTTAAGAGAAAGATGACAGGTCTGTGTTTTGGCTGCGTTAACCTTTAATCTATTTTTCCTGCCTCATTCCAGGATTAAGTCGAGGTCGGAGTTCAGCGAACTGAATAACTCTCTACATTTAGACGCAACAGATTCCGCAGCGGAGTCGAGTTCAAAGATGTTATTTAAAGTACTGTCATCTGCAAGACTATGGATTGGATGAGAGTAGAAAGCAAAGGTTCGTTAATAAATACTAAGGAAAAGAGTGGGCGATAAGACAGAACCCTCAGGCATACTGGAGTTGATTGGGAAGGAGGAAGAAGTAACGCCATTTAATAGGACTCATATAGTGCGATTGGACAAGAAACTCTCAAGCCATTGAATAAGGGAAGCATAGAGGCCAATGGCCTTAAGCTTAACAAGAAGGCATTCATGCCAAACTCTGTCAAAAGCTTTTGCAATGTCAAGTGCAAGTACTTGAGCTTGACCTAAGGATTCAACTACCTTGAAATTCATCCTCACGGGCACTGCAACATTAGCTTGCGGGTCGCAACAGCAATTAACTACTTTGCGCCAAAACACTGTTTCGATAGGAAATTGTAGATTAACATATACTCCAGAGATTGTTGAAACTCAAGAACTTGTTTTGATTCTTATGGACTAAATAAAACTATTAACTGTCGAATCTGAAACGAGTGGGTGCAATATTGTACTGACCCGACCTACAAATTGACTCATACTTTAGTTGCCGAATTTAATATTTTCCATGTTCTATAATCCAGAAGGCAGCGGAACTCGCCTGCACATCACAAACCAGTCAGGAAATTCTACGTTGATAGTCTGGCAGCCTTAAGGGATCATACTTTATTAAATCTAAAACAGTTCTCAGCTGCTAAGATTCCAACAAATAGGTGTAGCACCAAACCATAGTATCATAACGGAAAACGATTCGAACTCGCTAAGAGTGGGGTCAATCTCGAGCGAGATACCGCGGAATGAATTTAACCTCCATAGAGATCCTCTCTCTTGATACAAACACGAGAAGTTTGACCGAACACAAGTTACTGACGAGAAGAAAACTAAACTCTTGTTGGCAGAACCTGTAAGATGCGACCTTGATTGAAATTAGAACCGGCCTTTGCTTGATTGGTGTGCATGTCAATCAAGAAAAATAACATAACAGCTCAGGTTCCTTAACTCTTTAATTTGCTATTGTGAAATGGCCTTTCGTACAACCCTCTATCGACGTATTTCCATTTGCTCCGTTTGAGGTAGCCCAGATATACCAAAAAAAGTCGCAGGAAGCCAAATCAAGCGGTTTGGTCGATCGTGGTGCAAAATCCACCAATTGTTTGTCCACAAATTCGGTCTCATCAACTCCCAAATAATACCCCTTGCTAACTGTCTGACCCTTCATGATACACAACACCATTGTAATCCATGAAAGCCGTGAGCATCGCCTTCCTTTTCGACTGAAAAGGGCGTGATATTTTCGGTCTTGCTGTACGCCATTTGATGCTTGGACTGCGTGTCATACTCATAAACCCACGTCTCATCTCCGGTAATTATACGTTTCAGAATGTTAGGTCGGATTCAGCCATGAAAATCATGTCTTTCGCGACGTCAACGCAGTCCTTTTTTCCATCAAATTCAGGTTTTTCGCACCAGCTTTGCAGCGACATCAAATCACTAACCAAAATGTCTTGAACATAAGCGATGTTCAAGTCCTCTGTCAGTTTTCTAATGGTCAATTTGTGGTTTTCGCCCATCATTTCTTTGATTTCATCGATGTTTTCAACGGTTTTTAATGTCGACGGCCTGCTACTGCGTTCATCACTTCTGAAGCGTTCGTGATCGAGCTCCACATAAACGTTTGCTTTCGATGAAAAACGTCTCCAACATTTTCAAAGTATTCATGGAATTCGTTTTTAACGCAAAATTTAATACAAATTCGTTGATAGAAAGTCGATTCCATTTTTAAAATCGAAAACACGCACATATGTACTCAAGATGGCGTAAATTTTACAAATATTAAGCAATGACGCTGAAATTTGGATGTCAATGACAGATGTGGCAACTTAACAAAAACAAATAGTCAAATCGGATGGCTGAGAGCACTACACGGTAGTCCTTCCGAAAACTTTCTGATCAAGACGGTATGTTGCCTTCTTATACTCATAAACTCACGCTGAGCTGTTGGTGTTATTGCATTGTCCAAAACTCTATTAGAAGAGTAGTGTTGGTATATATCGAGTATCTCTAGTGTCCAGTGCTGGCTCGAAGAAGGATGCGTTTCCCTAAAGTACCAATCCTCACAGATCCTAAGGACGCCTTAAAATACAACATAAGAAGTATGCGAAACTTTGCTGAGGCCGCCGCTCTTGACGCCGAACGAAACGAACGCGTAGACCCCTTAGACGCAAAAGGTTTCTTCTGTGTTAATAAGTGTTGACGCTATAGACCCTAACGGTCTACGTGAGTACTCAACTGCCAGTACAACCTGTTTTTTGTTACCTGAGAGGGATATTCCGAGGCTTAGAGCGATTTCCATTCGTGCTGATATGCTATTACACCAAGAAACTGCAAACTTTCGTGAACCAATGTATTCGAGAAATATTCTGGGCAAACGTCATCTTCAACGATAAACGTGTGCAAACGAGTTCAAATGGACAGACCATTTTCATCTTTCAATCTCAATATCTCTTCAAATATGAAAGTGGTAGTGGATCGGTCATATTTTGAAGATGCTAGAACAATATATCTCTAAACATTATAACACATGAAAACAAAGGCCAGAAGAATAAACAAGCCCTGGTACATTGTGTAAGCGAACTATCCTGTAAGGAATCTTAATCGGAAATTGATGGATTGAGAAGCGGCCGACAGCTATCGTACGACAAGGAAATAATTCGGATAAGACGGAAATGATTCGGATCACAAACACAAAATAAAAAGTGCGAGAATTTTGAGGAATAGCCAGTCCGGATTGAACAGTCGATGTTTGGAAAGCGAAAGTTTCAAGATTGAGGCGTGATAATTTTTGAGCGAAAAAGTCTTAAGTTAAAAGTGTAAACCGAATAAGTTGAATTATAATTAAAGTTTTGCGGTTAAATTCAAGTGAACTTGTTTGTAGTTTTATTTTTACTTGAAACCCAGCGACCCATTGCGCACTTCAATATTAATGTAAGCTCAATTTCTTGAAAACTTTTGCATTTTTCTACCACAGCGAAATTTTTTATAATTAATCATCTGCATAAAAATTTGATTGTGTATAGCTATACTATTATTCGCAAAATTGTATCTTCAAAAAGTTTACAATAAAGTTTGACATCATCATTAATGAAATTCAACAATTTTTTTATTTTAGTCATGGGATGCATATTTCCGTAGTAACACATATATGGCACCACCAAGTCTTGCACCGATGCAACGTAATGCCGTTCCAGTATCGCAATATATGGGCGCATCACCTGTCGCACTAGGGCAACCCGATGAACATACAATTGACGATCATTTAGCGGTACAGGCTATTATCAGGAGTTATCAGGTATGTTTTCAATTAAATTCTTTCGAAAAGCCAAATACTCAAAATTTTGCAATATTTCTATATATTTTTTAAATTTTTTTAATTATTGGAAAATCGCTTAAAATTTAATTTTTCGAGACACAAATCATGCAAATCTTATGCAATTGATATTAAGGAATGATTTCGCACTGTTTAGATTTATTAATCGTAACAAAATACCCAAATGCGTCCGAATAATTAATTATCCCTCATTAACCTAATTTTCCTTACAACTTTCAAATAAGCCCTTTCTATAAATATTGAATTTGTTAGGTTATCGATCAAGAATCAAAACAATGTGAAATCCGGAAATCATTCTTTTAATTAAAAATGCACTGTGAAAACCATCACCAAACCTTAAGATTTTCCAGTAATTTATAAAAAATCAATATTTTTTATTTAATTCTTTTAATAATTTCCTCCTGTTTTGATTATTTTTTATAAGAATTTTAGCACAATGTTTTTTTATGTAATTCATTTAATTTTCATAAAATCATAAGTGTCGAAGCACTCAAGATCTCAAAACTATTCAATTGAAAATACATTAAAATTTATTTTAGTTCAATAAGAAAACACATGAATATGAATCGAATTTTGGTTTGAATTATGTTGCACAATATTATTCCGATAAATAATCATTCAATTATAATACAAACATTAAATTCATTATAATTATAAATACACACATTTCAAAAACATCTTTCAGTATCATCAAATTTATTTATTTTTTTTTTTTATAAAAAAAAATCCTAAGTTATGCATGAGTCGACTGTCTTATGTTAAAATTTGTTTTCATGTTTAGAGAAGGAGAAAAGCGCAATGATTTTTATTATGAAATAAAATCGCCACAACTATTTTCTAAATAAAAATAATGCATGATTTATTCTTAATGATGTTCTTATATATTTCAAAAGATCATTTCTTTGCGTTTTTTTTTAATGAAAAAATTCATGCAATATTTTTTTTAGATGAATGAAAGTTTGTGGGTATTAATTAGGTTTAAAAGGGTTGAAATTGCTTTAGGGAACGGTTTTTAATTTAATGGTATGCGATATAAGGAGTCTGGCTTCTAGTTTTTAATTCAAGTGTTGATTATAAAGAAAGAAGTAACTGCGATCAGAAGTAATTTTCGAGATGTTTTTGTTTTTTTTTTATTTAAGACAGCAAAAACCTGACTCTAATTTACTTAAATTTTCCATATCTTTAATATGGGATCCGCTAAAATTTATCGTCATTAAAACAGCAAAAATGTTCTTACAATTGAATCAAAGCTGTAACATATACACGTTCGTCAGAATATAATTTTACTGATTATTGCTTAAATTACGCATGATTGCCAAGCAAAAAAAAATCAGTTCAGTTGTATTTTGTCTAACATCATTTTATTTATCACGTCATCTCTTAGAGCAATGTTAATTCAATTTTGTATTGCGTAAACTACTATTTCAACATTCAATCAACACTTCTAGAGCTCTCTTAGTTATTAGAATAATATTTTTCTTAGAAAACAATTAATGCTTCAAAATTTTTTTTCTATTCATTTTCGCGCTTGTTCTGTCTACGAATATTTACGATTCTAATGTGTCGTAATTTGTTTTGTTTCCCTGAAAAATGGGTTTCAATTTCATTGCTTAAAGCTTCAAATTGATTTGATTTAGATTTTTGGTAGTAGGAATGGAGTCACCCATTGCTGGGAGTCTGCAACTACACGCACAATTTAGTTTTATTATAATATTTTGGACATGAGTTTGATTTATTCAAAAACAAAATGGTAGTGAAAGTTTCTTTAGCTACGATATAACTATTTATTATTAACTAATAAGTTTAAAATGTTACTAACTTGGGCGGTAATTTATAAACTCAAAATGAAGTTAGAATTAAATGGCAAGGTTACAGCAATAGACTAGACGAATGCATAATCAAACTTGGAGCTTTAATTTTTAAGTTATACATTTTTTTTTCCAATTCTGAAAGATTCAATTCAAAAATTTTCGACCACACACAATTATGAAGAAAAACAAATCAAACAAAAAAAAAATTCAAAAACTGTATTTATTGGCATAATTTACTAGTCTCGTGGTCACTTGGCAGCCGAATTGGATCCTCTAGGAATCGTAACACCTGCTGTATCCGAAACTAAAGATGGTATTAAACGTCGTGCTAACGAAGCTGTACTTAGACAACATAGTTGGTTTATGCGTGGTAAAGTTTTCTCTTATTTAAAAAAAAAAAAAATGATTTTACTATTTCTATTTTTTTTCTTTGTGTTGTATAAAACAAAACAAAAAATTAAGTACAATAATTGATTTCGTTAGACCACGAATTCAATGAATATAGTTATATTCAAAATTGAAATTCGGAGATGAAGCTATTTTAAAATTTCGTAATATAGGATTTATTTTGATTCAAGTAAATGGTAAAACTGAAAAAAAAACTTTTGGCTTTATCGCAGCCAATTTTTTTCCTATGGGTTATTTGTATTTATTGTATGTAGTAGTTCATGTCATGTGTCATGTTCTGTATTGCGTTTTGTCTTTATTATTTTTAATGCATGTCCTTGTTTTAATTCCTTTTCGTTTATAAATGTTGAAAATATACTCTTTCGCTTTATTTTGTGTTACATAACATCACATCGCATCACCGAATTTCTTAATCGTCTTTCACTCGCACTATGGAACTTTTTTTTTTTACAAACACTTAAAACTGCACACGATTTTTATTTTCTTATTTTTATCTTTTTTTTTCTCTTAAAAATATTTTTAAGTTTTTTCTTGCTTTATAATATAATTCTTAAAAAAAAAGTAAATTCAATTAAGTTAAAAAAAACACAAAAAAAATTAATTTTTAAAAATGAAAACATAAAATAGATTCGAGGACATAACATTGCTCGCCTCGATCCTATTGGTATAAACGTCACTGAAATACCCGACAATTGTACGACAAAAGCTATCTATGCCAATTACAATTTTGGTAAGTACTTTTAGAGTTTAGCAAATTTTTGTATTAGGCCTTGTTAAACGTCCTTTAATTTTTTTTTCTGTTTTATAAAAAAAATCTATTTCCCCATAGATTTTCGTCCTATTTTATACAAATTCCCTGTTTTCAGAATTCTAAATCTAATTAGATTTATGTTCTTGTTTGTTATTGAAGTTTTCGGCATATCCACGATTGCGCTTCATTGCGAATTCGTTTATTCGTTTTTTACAAAAGATTTTTTAAGTTTAAATATCATATTCGAATGGTTTGCATTGTTCATATTTTTAGTCTTTTGTCCTGTATGATATGGGTTAGAGCAGGGATCTTTAAAGTCATCGATCGAAGACAATTTAGAGTGAAAGTAGTTGATGGAATTTTTTATGACTAGGTTCGAGATGGGTTGAAATCGATCGATCTCTTTTGAGCCCTAGGCATTAATCGACACACTTAATTGTCCCATCGATATCAACTTTAAGGAACCCTGCGTTCAATTATTTTATTTACATTTTCAAAGTTGATTAGAGCATGCGATTCTTCAAATATAAAATTATCTAATTGAAACGATTTTTAATTGATCTTAAAATTTATTAGTACGTTTTTAAGAATGGTGATAATACGATAATAAAATAATTTAGCCAGCTGAATTTTTTTTTATAATTTATTTCCTGTTGACGTGTGCGTTAGCTTTGAGTCGGATATCGCCGTACGCTGCTACTAAAAAAGCAATAGCAATCATATTCCCTCTGAGGATCGTTAAGTGCCAATCAAAGACTTTGTGCTATACTCGTATTTTCGTATGAGTGACCAGTTTAGCTTTTCTGTTTGGTTGGCCTACTACTTTCTCATCATGTACAGTATGTACAGTATGCCCACTAATGGAACAAATGTATTTTTCGAATACCGCTAATTTATCTTCTGCAGAATGGAATGAAGGCAATCATTAAGAAAATATACAATCGCTTGACATTAATAAAACTTTGTATAACTTAGCTTTAATTATTAAAGAGTTTCTGCTCCGTTATGTTTTTGCGCAATAATATACATAATTAATATCCATATCTCGTTTATATTTTTCTACCAGTCAACATAATATTTGTTACCAAAACACATTTTAATTTATGACCACTACACACCTGAAATAATGCAATAATAAACCAATAAATGAATTTAAAAAAAAAAATAATAACAAGTGATCCAATCATTGTATCACAATGATGCTACAGCTCAAATCGGATCTTGGCCTCCTGATCTTCAGATTTCACATTATTTATTTCTGTGATGGTCAAGCCTTCGCACAACCCCTAATTATGATTGCGATGGTCTAGATGCATAGGCAGTGTATTGAAATTATATGTTAAGCGGAAATTGGACTCGCGACGCTTGCATTTTAAAAACACGCTACTCACAAGACAATCTGAAAAAATTATATTTTTGCTAACATAAAAACCAATTATTTTTGTTTTTAAACCGAAAGTCAAAAGACTGTTGCAAGCTCAGAAACATGAAGATGCGACTATGTTCCAGTAGTGTTTGATTTTCTGCCATTAGAACCAACTTGAATCGTATAGAAACAGCACATTGAGGACGTTGGCCTGCCGGCCTATTATACTGCCAAAAGGTATCTGAAGCTCTCTAGATAATGTCACGAAGTGTCATAGGTCTTTAGGAATTAAGACGGCTCAAACAATGCGCTGCATTATGCTCTGTTGTTTTTCCCTCCTTATAGAAGAGAAACTTAGATCGCACATGTCGTTTTTCAAGATCCTCGTTATTTTTAAGTGTGTTTACGGAATAGTCAAATTTATGAGTCTGATCCTGGTTAGGAATACAGAACGACCACGATTAACGCAACCGGAACTTCCCGTTACTTCTCGATTTTCACAATACCTAAATTTTTACAATTTTTTTATTCGAAAATCCAACTTCGATTCGATAATTGCGTCTTTTCATACATTTGACCTTTGTTTTATTTTTTCTATTTTAGTTTGTACTCGAATGTACTTTGTCTTGGCAGTTATCTTACAGTCATTTGTTTCTTTGGATTTCCTTCGCCCTTAAGAATGTCGGAATCAATAGAAAAAGGGCCAGAAGTAACTTTGTCTAACACGTCTTACACAGCGAAATCGGAGAGAAAGTTCTCAATGCAAGCCAAATACCGATGAGTTAGGAGTCATGCCAGATTATATCAAACGCTTTCACGTTGTCAAGCGCAAACATTTAACCGTCGCCAAATTAATACATGGAAGAGCTTCAACGTTCAGTTAATTACAACAATTATCTACCGTAGAACGTCCTGAACGGAACCTTTATTGGTTTGACGATCGTGTATAACATTAACACAGTATCCTGCGATTGAAATCTGTATTCATAACCTTTGAAAAAACTGTGATAATGGCAATAGTGCGATACATAATGGGAATCGCTTTGCATCCTTTCTTGAGAATTGGCTAACTGACGCGACTTGCAGAATCTGGAGAAAGAACCATGCGAAGAGGTTTGGCCAGAGTGGCTGCATACTTCGCAAGGACAAGGGATTGGCGTGAATGCCATCCGATGCAACAGAATCGTTAGCATTGAGCTTCTGCAATCCCAGGCTGGAACTTGTGGGTGTTTCTGATTCGACAATGAAAGAAGAATGCGTCTGGCGAAACTCGTCAAAAGAATTTCTTTTTCGACTGGATAAGCAACGGTACCATGACTAAGAAGAGATGTTTAGGATGAAAAAAAATTGTTGTTGATCGATTTCCAAAAATATCAACTTACTGCATTTGTTATCTTCTTCTTCAATGGCGCTACAGCCCAAATCGGGCGTTGGCCTCCTGACCTTCAGGTTCCTTAACATTTTCATTATTTATTGCGGAAGAGTTGTTAGCTCTTCGCACAACCCTCTATCTACGAATTTTTCATTTTCGTAGATTGAGGTACCCAAGGTATATTCAAGCAGGTAGTGTGCGTAAATTATGCGTCGACCGGGATTTGAACTCACGACCTTCGCATTGTAAACCAAACACGCTACCCACTAGACTACACCCACGGCATTTGGTATATACGAGTATTTACTGCATTTATTATCTACGAGTGTGTTTCCAACAGTTGATTTGTTACGATATTTTTTGGAATACTACTTTTTCGCTCGAGCTCAAGTCAATCCATCGTGAACCAGGAATCTTTCCACGGCCTAGTTCTTTTGAGGTTGAAGGTATAAAAAGCCACACATCTTTCTTCGATCAGGAATTTCGAGAGGAACACGCATTTTCTTGGTTCGAAACACAATCTCCAATCAAAAGCACTATAGAATATATCAAGTACACTCCCAACTGCTCTCTTGAAATGTCAAAAGGTTCTACAAGAAGCTTCTGTAATCGCGAACTTCATGAAATTTCAGTAAACTACGGTATTTCAAGTTGAGGAAATTATTGAACGGATTAGCTAAAACAGTGTGATTGATCCACAGATGCGTGTGTTTAAGTTTTCTTCAACAATCCATTAAAAGAGTTGCGCACATCAGTCCATTCGGGTCGGTTTTATTGTCTGTATTGTGTTTGCCAAATACATATATTAATTAGTCCAGTGTATTTTGTGTTCGCAGGCATATTAGGCAAATGAAGCTCCTGGAGATGTTTTTAAAGATCTTGAAGTCTTTTTGTTTAATTAAGCCTAACAATTTTCTTTGTAGCGTTTTATTGAGCTATCGCTAGGGGCGATAGTCCTAGAATTGCATTTAGAACAACTGTTGGAGTGGTTTTCATCGAGCCTAATCAAGCCACGCGTTCTAATCTGTCGAGTTAAGATTTGCATGTAACTAAATAGTTCTGGTCCACTCTGTTTAACAAAATAGATTTAATATCGACGCATGGCGCACGTATTTTCCAAAATGCGATTTTTACTTAGCGGTACTTCTCATCAACGTGTGCTTTCCAAGTTAGTTTACTGGGATAACCCATAGATATTTAACTTTACTATTATGTTGTTGCAGATGGAATGGAGTACTTGGTAGTGAAATTTCAAACAACTGTAACCCTTATGAAACTTAATTTTATTAATTAAAATAGGTAGCAGAAGATACAATACTCTTCTCCCAACGAGATACAAGTGCATTTATGCCAGCTTCGTAGAAGTCAGAGTTTCTAGACTGAAGACATGGCACGAAGGCATTTTTGATGGCTGCTTCATTGTTCAATTGTTTCTTCTCCAAAAAAATAATTCAAATGTTTAAAAAAGTGGTAGTTAGTTGGCGAGAAATCTGATGAACATGCAGAAACAGTCTCTTACTAAAACTCGTGCGCTGTCATGAAGCAGCATAACTTCATGTCTGTTGATCAATCTTTGCCGTTGAACACGCAATTTCTAATGCATTTCATCGAGTTGGGTTCAATACTTCTCTTCATGAATGGTTTCACTATGTTGCTAAAAGGAATAGTGAATAACTCTAGTTGCAGGCCACCAAACATTCACCATTATCTTCCTCGGATGAAGATTTGGTTTCGGCAAGTGTTTGCATGCCTCATCAGCATCTAGCCATTGTGCCGTGCGGAGACGATTGTCGTACAATATCTACTTTTCATCACATATCACTATTTCGTTCAGAAACGGATCCGAGAGAGCAAAGAACTGCAAATTTCCATTCGAAGCGTCATCTTTTGCTTCTTGGTTTTCCCAAGCTGTTGCAAGCGCCGGAAAACTGTCGAATAGTGTACCCCCAATTTCTTTGCAATGTCCCTTTCTGTTTGGCATGACGCCTCTAGTAAACGTAGCTCGTCGTTGTTGATCGATAGTCCTAGCTCGTTTTGAAGGGTCACATCTTCTAATCGGAATTTTTCGAACCATCGCTATGTGGTTCGTTCGTCCCTCAGCTCAAAATGTCCTGTTGATGTTCCTGGTAGGCAACCGTTGCGCTGTGGCCAAGTTTAAATTTGCAAAAGAAAAAAAATGGCATTTGACTCACTTCTATTTTTTTTTCTCCGATCTCAATGAAGTGTGAATAGTGCAATGATTCCATGAGCAAATGTGGGGGTAGTATGTATACTTCAATATCCAGTAATACTAATTTGGGTTACACGAACGTTCCAGAAGTCAGTGATACTCCGATTTCGAATTCCGTCCGTATCCGAGGTACTCTATCTGTTTCTCGTATCAGTTAGTATGATCCAGTGAGTGCCCATTTGCGATTTGTTAGGCAATGAGAACTGGCTGTGCGTGAACTTTACTGCCCCATCCCACAGGGAGATAAATTGACCATTAGTCGCCTTTTACGACGTGCAGCTATGAACTAATTCTAAACCCGTTTTCACAAAGGGGCACTTCTGTTGTAAACACAAACAACTACACAGGATTTACTCACTTCCTTATATTTGCAAACATAACCAGTTTCGTCTTTCCAAAATTATAGGATTGGTCGATGTGTACAGGCTGGCGCTGTGTGAGGCTTCCGTGGCGTAGTGGGCATCGTGAAGCAAAGTCAATAGGTCGTGGGTTCGATTCCCACTCCAGGCAGTAGAATTTTCTTAAGTACGAATGTTTCAGCTGCCACTGGCAATGGAAATTATTCGAAATAAAATGGGCAAACGATGTAAAAGTGAAACTGTTCCACTTCAAGAAGGTCTGTATACTCAGTAGATGGTTTCTGTTCGCTTTCTGTCATTCAGTCCCTCATAATATCTGCAAATATTTTTATCTGCCAGTATAACTGAAAAATATACCAGCTTCTCCACTCGTTACGGTCGTTCTCACTTCCCTTCCCCCCACCTTCCCTTTTTTTCCTTTCATGTCTGGTTTTGTGCATTGCACATAAAGGCCGAAATTGCCTATAACACAGATCATTCTGTAAAAATAAAAGACACCAGTGTCGTATGATCATTAACGCATGTTGCATTTTGTCGGCTCAGTCTTCACAGATAGCTTTGAGCTCTAGTTCTATCAGAAGCGAGTCCATTTGAAAACACCTGGCGTGAATTGATAGTAGTTTCTCGTGCGGATATTCTTTTTGGATTATAGGCGTTTTGTGAGAATTGGTGCTTTAGTTGCTAGCAAGTTCAACTTGTAGTGCCTCGAACTCAATACCCATCATCAATTTCACCTCTCTTCTTCTAAACTAGTCTAATTTGAATTTAATCCACATCAAATACCGACTTAACTATTGACGTTTATCATTAAAAAAATTATCCTCTTTACTTAACTCCGCATGAAAAAATATTGAAATGGGTACTCTTCATTTTTTCTCTGACGAAATCCAAAAATTACCCATCCTACTATAATATTATGTCCCAGATAATGAAAGAAAACAAATAACTCAATTATATTCAAATTGTACCTTCAAAAATACTTTAATTTAAAACATGATTTTTAATGTTGTGTGCTGCTTACATTTTTTTTATTATCTTTTAAAATCCACAACAAAAATGCTGCATTAAGGGGAGCACTCCGAAGAACATTTTCAGTGCAAATTGAGGTACACTTTTCTCAGGAACTACTTGATTTCGTCCAAATTTTGCAGGCATGTATTTTACTCGAAACATAGCAAATAGAGTAAATGACGATTAAAAACAGTTTACATGGAATTTTCTATAAAGCTTCAAAGTTTAATAATTTCCTCGTGCAAGGAAAAACCTTGTAAAAAAAAATCATAGCCAAAATTTAAAAAAAAAAACCCTCTACTCGGTCGGCAGCTAGTAGTGCTACCTTTCCAACAAAAAAAAATAAAGTGGATAGGTTATGTAGTTTTTTAGAAAATCGTACCTAAAAAGTAAAAACACTAGTTTTCAGGAGAAGCAAAAAACCAAATAAAAGTTTTTTTTTTAATAAATGTAATTATATAAATAATGTAGTAATATAAAATTATTGATTATAAAGAAAAAACCTGATTTGCCGGGTTAGTGGTACTGGTTGTGGGGGATGGTGATTAGGTCAGTGGGCCGGCGCGGCCGGGGAGTGAGCCGAGCGCCAAGCTACAAGCACTGCGTCAATATGCACGGTTCCACAAGTTTACATCATACTTGAAATACGTCTACTCATCCGAGAGGGGTGTGGATTTCGGCAATCGAGTTAGAATCCAGTCTACATTATTAATCGGATATAAAAAAATCGATTTTTTCCAATTTTTTAGGTACAGCTCCCCTTAAATGATCACTCGTTGCATTTTTGTTCAAAACTTTTGGAGCCGCACTGATTGGATTGTTTCTTCTATTTGTTTTTTCTACTGCTTGCTAAATATTTCTGATTTTATTTATACTCTTTTTTTTTAACTCTACAGCGTTTAGCTTCTATAATATCATAAAAATGCTTGAACTGATAACTTGAATTTTTAATTGACTTTTATCACTAATAATAAATGCATTATGTTCGCAAGTTTATTTTTATGCTTTTACTTTCGAGACCTCCGAATTTCAATAATAAAATTAATTATTTAAGAATTATTACTAAATATATCCTGAATGTTTTCAAATTTTATTTCCACATAATTATTCCGATTTTCATCCTAATATATTTCTTTCATTCGAAATTAATAAAATCAGGTGAACAAGATATGGATCGTAAATTCAAACTTCCTAGTACAACATTTATTGGAGGAAACGAACAATATTTATCGCTAAAGTATGTGACTTTTTTTTGAATTGGATATTTTACATTTTTACGTTTTCTTCACACAGAGAAATTTTGGATAGACTTGAAGAAGTTTATTGCACTAAAGTTGGAGTTGAGTTTATGTTTATTAACTCATTGGAACAATGCAATTGGATTCGTAAGCGTTTTGAAACACCTGGTGTTATGAGTTTTACATCAGAAGAAAAACGTCTTATTTTGGCTCGTTTAACTCGAGCTACAGGGTAACTAATCGATTCTCCCAACGAAGAAAAAGATCTTAACTCCATTATTCTTCCCATTGAAAACAGTTTCGAATCGTTCTTACAGAAGAAATTCCAATCTGAAAAACGTTTCGGTCTCGAGGGTTGTGAAATGATGATTCCAGCTTTAAAACAAATCATCGATGTCTCGACGGAATTGGGAGTTGAATCGATCATTATGGGTATGCCGCATCGCGGTCGTTTGAATACTTTGGCAAACGTATGTCGCAAGCCGCTACATCAAATCTTCACACAGTTTGCTGGTCTGGAGGCGGCCGATGATGTAATATTTTATTGAAATATGATTTCTTTTTACCAAAGTCCGAAAATATTTTTTCAGGGTTCCGGTGATGTCAAATATCATTTAGGCACATACATTGAACGATTGAATCGCGTCACAAACAAAAATATCCGTTTGGCTGTTGTCGCTAATCCTTCGCATTTGGAAGCTGTCGATCCCGTCGTACAGGGAAAGACTCGTGCCGAACAGTTTTATCGCGGTGATGGTGAAGGCAAGAAGGTCATGTCGATTCTGATTCACGGTGATGCAGCCTTCTGCGGACAGGGTGTCGTCTACGAAACAATGCACTTGTCAGACTTGCCCGACTACACGACGCACGGTACGATTCACGTTGTTGCCAACAATCAAATCGGCTTTACGACCGATCCGCGTTTCTCGCGTTCATCTCCGTACTGTACGGATGTTGCACGTGTCGTAAATGCTCCGATTTTCCACGTAAATGCTGACGATCCTGAGGCTGTTATGCATGTTTGTAAGGTGGCTGCAGAATGGCGTGCTACTTTCCATAAGGATGTTGTTATTGATTTGGTCGGATATCGTCGTAACGGACACAACGAAATTGATGAACCGATGTTTACTCAACCCTTGATGTACCAGAAAATCAGGAAACATAAGAATTGTAAGGCCGAGAAGAGTTTGCTATTTTAACAGTTTAAATTTTATTTGTTTTGATTTTTCTTCAGCTCTTGATTTATATGCTGATAAGCTTATTGAAGAAGGCACTGTAACTGCCGACGATGTCAAGACCGTTGCCGACAAATACGACAAAATTTGCGAAGAAGCATTCGATCTAGCGAAGAAAGAAACTCACATTAAGGTAATTCGAAACAATATGATAAAATATAGTTTTTTTATGTTTGTCTTCTGCGTTTCAGTACAAAGATTGGCTCGATTCGCCTTGGTCCGGTTTCTTCGAAGGCAAGGACCCACTCAAAGTTTGCCCGACTGGTGTTCGTGAAGAAACTCTCGTACACATTGGAAATCGTGTCTCGTCTTCGCCACCAAATGCCGCCGAATTCGTTATCCATAAGTAAATTTGGCTTTAGCTTTTCTCATCAATTTGGTTGATAATTTAAATTAAATTGCAGAGGTCTAATGCGTGTTTTGGCTGCGCGTAAAGAAATGGTTGATAAGCGCATTGTCGATTGGGCTCTTGGTGAAGCCATGGCGTTCGGTTCGCTACTCAAGGAAGGTATTCACGTTCGCCTATCTGGTCAAGACGTCGAACGAGGCACCTTCTCTCATCGTCATCACGTACTTCATCATCAACTCGTTGACAAGGCAACCTACACACCACTTTGCCATCTCTACCCGGATCAAGCTCCTTACTCAGTCTCGAATAGCTCCCTTTCGGAATACGGTAAAATTTGTTGATTATAAATTTCTTAATTTTTTCAATGTGAGTATGATTTCAGCTGTACTCGGCTTCGAACACGGCTACTCAATGACCAATCCCAATGCACTTGTTCTCTGGGAAGGCCAATTCGGTGATTTCGCAAACACTGCACAATGCGTTATCGATCAATTCATCTCGAGCGGTCAAGCTAAATGGGTACGTCAGTCCGGTCTCGTTACACTTTTACCACACGGTATGGAAGGCATGGGCCCCGAACATTCATCCGCTCGACTCGAACGTTTCCTTCAAATGTCATCGGACGATCCTGACTATTTCCCACCCGAATCCGATGAATTTGCCATCCGTCAACTTCACGATATCAACTGGATTGTAGCAAATTGTTCGACACCTGCAAACTATTTCCACATTTTGCGACGACAAATCGCTCTGCCGTTCCGCAAACCATTGATTATTATGACCCCGAAATCATTGCTCAGGCATCCAGAAGCTAAGAGCTCCTTCGATCAAATGACTGAAGATACGGAATTCTTGCGTGTTATCCCCGAAGAAGGCCCTTGCAATAGTAGTCCTGAAGGCGTCAAGAAATTGATCTTCTGTACGGGACGCGTTTACTACGATCTCACCAAGGCACGTTCCGATAAGAAATTGGAATGTGACATTGCGATTGCACGAGTGGAACAAGTAAATATTAATATATATTTTTCATTATTATCGCATCATTCCAATGATGTGTTTCAATTTATAGATTTCACCGTTCCCCTTCGATTTAGTGAAGAAAGAATGCGAAAAATACAAGAACGCCGAAATCATTTGGGTACAAGAAGAACACAAGAATCAAGGCGCATGGACTTACATTCAGCCACGATTCATGACCGCATTAAACTCAAGCCGTGATGTTTGGTAATTATATATATTTCAGCTCTCATCTGCCACACTCGATTCAAATTGTATGTGTGTGCGCTTTTACCATTCCTCATTATTTATAATATTGAAAAAAAAATTAAATCTTTGCAAAATGGTTGCCATCATAGACAATCGTTTTGCTCTTTTTTTATTTAAGTTTTAATTTTGGAAACTAGATAGAGGTTTCCGAATTTTCCATTTTAATTGGTGACTGGGAAAAAAACAAAGTATTTTCTTTTGAAATTTCAGTGAAATATATTTTTTTTTTATGAAAGAAGAAAAATCATTAAGCATCTCACTTCGCACAAACATTTTAGTTTGTTACTCCCTCTTTTAATATGTACTGGTTAATGTTTTTTATTTTATTTTAAAATATTGCCTGGTGCCTAAATATCTACCTATCAATGCTAAAATATAGAAATTTCTTTAAATTAATTTAATTTTCTGATATTTTGGGTATCCTATTTATATTTCAAACCGAATCTAATAATAATTTTTTTGATGCACATTTTTGTAAGATATGTCCCCGATGTAAGGAAATTGTCTTAATGTTTTTCTCCAAGAGATGTGCAGTTGTTTTATGTTTTTTTTTCTAGAGTTTGCATCAATCCCCGAAATAATTTATGTATGCTTTCGAATGTAAAAATGTTAGTTTATAAGTTATCATATAATTTTTGAAGATGTTGATGAGGTTTTATTGTTCATGCGAAGTTTGGGATTTCTTTTATTATTTAAAATGTAGGTGTAACAACAAATTTGTGTATAACACTTTTTCACGCCAGAATTGGGTAAAATACGGTGTAATACCGCGAACTACACGAAGTTTAGTATTCCAAGTTGAACATATTGAAGTGCGCTAGGGGTCGCTTGACTTCAAGTAAACATAAAACTAGTTCGCTTTTAAATTAAAATAACCATAAACTTTATTTTTCGCTTTTCTTATAATCACTTTAGCACTTTTCGTTCACTATATCGCCTTAATCTTAGCGTTGTCACACGACTTAATCGCTTTCCCAACATCGACTAACTCCAATATTCTGCCTCAACTTTCATTAATTGCGCTCTGTCGATCACACAACTCGATCGGCTTCTCAATCTCGACTGATTCACTCTTCGCAAACGTTAGCCTTTTTATATCGTTTTTTTTCGGTCGCGGCCAATGTCGGTTTTCTCCACTGTTTCGGCCATTGTCGGTCTTCTCCGCTGTTGCGGCCATCGTCGCCTTCTCCGTTATCGTCGGCCACTATCTGCCTTCTCCGGGTCATTAAATACGCGTGCGTGTTTGTTTGTATGCAGAATAGTAGTCAGCTGAAGATCGCGAATACTCGATGAAATATATATTATATATTGCGCCTACCGGGATTTGAACTCACGACCTTCGCATTACAAGACCAACACGCTACCTACTAGGCTACACTCTAGCTTTTTTCGAACTAAACGTCCACCAGCATTTTGGGCTTTTCCTTCCTTTTATTCCCGTTTAACTTGCAATTTCTTTTTTTTATTTTTCCCTTTGCCGATATAACTTTGTAAATTGCATTAAAGGGTGACCCTCTTAATAAGATATGTTCGGCGACGTAAAAAAAAAATGTTACAAACTTAGTTTTTGCCCGAAAACTGCTACATAATAATCGAACGATACATCATCGTGCAAAAGTGACCAGCTGCTTGCAGATGTTTCCGCCGTAATCGACGAACTCTCGCCATCAAACACTTCATAACATCGATATAGTAGAAGACACTATTGAACGGCCAGGCGAAACGAATTCCTTATGGATAATACAATTGTAAAAACAAATGAGCATTGTTTTCATCCAGCCCTCCGGCTCTGTTTTTCGGGTTCAAATTAAAAACACCACGCTTCGTGACCAATAACGATCGTTCTTCGTAAATTTTGGTTGTTTTTACCAAGCTTAACGTAGAAGTCAATCACAGTTCTTTGTTGGAAGCTCATGTTCTATAGTTGGTCAAAACACACTGTTAATCTTGGTGTTATAACTCGACTTCGTAATGAAATTTTGACTCAGATAAAAATGGTACTTTCGACAACAATAAAGGATCTAAATCTTTTTGGTCATTTGCCAAAGTCGTCAGTAATAATTTTATATCATCGTCCACCCCTCCTCTTTCTGATGGCAGCCGCTCAGTCGTTGATCAGTAGAAAAGGCAAATTTATTAGCAGCGAGTTTTGCGAGAAATCCAACCCTCCTCCTCCCACCTAGTAATCAGTCACCTCCAACTGTAACGCCTAGAGGCACCAAATTAATAAATCCTCTGATCCGGACGGGTTTCCCCTTATAAGAAATGCTTTTCATCTTTAGCTAAACCTTTTCCACCTTCCCCCACTCTAGGAAAATTCGAAGGTGCAAGAAATATTTTACACCATCTGATCTTGCCACCATCTACAAGTCGCACATCAGGCCCCAACTCGAGTGCAATCCGCATATCGCGGCAAGACCATTCAAAACTCATCTAACGGCATTGGACCGAATTCAGAGATTTGCGTTTCGACTTATGGGATAGATATATATATAGATATGATAACATCAAGGCATCGATAGACTCCCTTCAACATCGCAGAAATGTCGGAGTACTCTCCATCTACTCCACGGCCGCTGTAGTCGTGAAATTAATCGTCTTATCCCTCCTTTATATAAACTCCCGCGTAATACTCGTGCTGATGAACACGCTCACGAGTATACGATCGAGCGACGCACATCACTTACAGTGAAATATAGGCATTCGTTTCTACCGCGAACAAGCAAAATGTGGAATGCACTGCCGCTTTTCCTAGTAATTATATCATTATGCAATTTGAAAGCAACATTTACCAACTTTTACCCTATCCGTCCTTTAACAGTAAACGTGGCTCCTAAGTTCAGCTTGGTGGCTTAAAAAAATGTTGACGTCACGAGTTCCTTCTCCTTTTAAATTGCTCTTTCTTGAATATAGTGTAAGGTTGCATAACATGAAGTTTAGGTTTAGCTGTAAACATCGCTTAATTTAACTCTGAAGTTCTTAATTTTTTAGAATATTTACAAACTTACCGCAGCAAAATTTTGGCACCACTCATTAGTCCGTACCTTGAGTACGCGACCACTCCCGTAACTTAACATTTGCTATATTCTAGAATTGAGCTAATGAAATAAATAGTTCAATTAGGAAATAGCATGAACCAGAATTTTGTATAAGCAGTGTTGGGAATAAGGACGTAAAGTTGTTGATTATTTGATATTAAATTAGAATTGACAAGGCGGAACAATACAACTTCATCTCTCTTTAAAAAAAAAAAAACTCGTTAAAACTAAGAAAATATCCGTGTACTACTTAATATTAAAATTCCAATAAGCTAATGATATTTTTTTTTTGTTACATGTAAAATAATTACATTTGAAAACCTTCTCCCCCAACCCGTGTGTGTATATTCGTAACTACTACATATTTGTGTTGCAGCCCTAATGAACTAAATGATGGAAATGCTGATGTTACCAACCCTCCCACTTCCGATAATTCTTCTGATAAAAATGACGGAAAATGGTTGAATCGAATTTTCACGCAAAAAAATTCGACGACACAAAACGATGATGCACGTCGTGGCGTTAATAAAGAATTTGATAAAAATTCCGCATTTGTTAACCTGAATGATTTCAATAGACCTTCAGATGGCAACGCGGCTAAATCACGTAGCGCGAAATCTGGAAAACAAATTAGGTGAGGGACGGGATTACAAAAAAAAATTGCAAACAAAATTTAATTTTAAATTAAATAAAAAAAAAGATGAACTTTTTCGATCTGGTTGTATAACTTTTTTTTTCCTTTTATGAAAATGAAAGTTCGCGTTTAATACTTGACTTCATCTTTGATATTTTTCGCGAACGGGGTTTAAACATTTTTGTTTTCAATTAACCTCAAAAAAATATTTGTGCTAAAATTGGAAATAGTGGAATGATTACGTAGAATCGATTTAGATTCACCGATATTGTCTTCTTCTTTGGTGTTTTTTGTTTTATAAATTTGATTTTTTTTTTCAAAATTACGGATTATGCGTTTAATATGAATTTCTTGTAGTTTGATTCACAAAACAGTTCCGGTGAATTAATTTGGAAATAAATCTAATAGATTTGAATATTTGAAATATCGGTGCACTCAATTTTATTTTTAAAATGAATTAAACTGCAAAAAAAAACTCAGTAATTGTAATATTGGATATCCCAAGCACATGGAAGAAATTTTACCCATTGAGATACGTTGAGATTGTTCGAAAAGGTTCCAAACATCAACAGTCCCCCCGATTGAATTGGTTGGCACTTGGATATGGGCGCGCGGGTAGCGGCCAGTGGGCGAGGATCATAAGTTTTGGGTGCTTGCAACCTTTTCCGTCAATCTCAACATATCTCAATGGGTAACATTTCTTCCATAGGCCTGGGATATCTTATATTATTCATAGTTTTTCGTAATAGATGTGTGAACACGTAATTTCAGCCATAACTGCACATTTCAACTATGAAGCATGATGAAATTTTTGTATGCAAAATATGAACAGTTTCTTTTCATCTACTCTGATTTTCCATGCAAAACTCTCGTTTCACTTATTCGGCTTTAAAGTGAAAAATTTACAGAAAAAAAAAAAATCAAAGAAGGATTAATCTATAGGTAGGATTTTTTTTGGTATCGTATCGCCTTCGACACACGACTCGACATCGACATTATATCATTTTTTATATTACTAATGTCATACATTATTCAATACGTAATTCAGCCTACAGGCGTCGTATGTCGAGAGCATAAGAATCATTTGAGTAAGGGGTAAATGAATTAATGTAAAAATGAAAGGAAAGATTTCCGGACTTCACACTGTTGTTGCTTTATTATTTGTAATGTTTCGGTCTCTGCTGAGACCTTTATCTCAGCAGAGACCGAAACGTTACAAATGTTAAAGCCTAACAGTGTGAAATCTGGAAATCTTTCCTTTCAATTCGAAATGCACTGTGAAAACATTCACATAATATAAAGCTTTTTTTTATTAAGTAATTAATTAGGAAGAGAAAATTTATATTCAACTTCGAAACAACACGTACGTAGTCATATCTACTAATTTCCAATTATCGCTTATGAGAATCAAGGCCTACACATCAAGTTAATATTTAATTTAATTTTCTTTCTTACTTTCAATTTATAAAGCAGTTTCTCACTGATACTTTCTACCTCTCGCTTTCTCTTTCTTCAACCAAACAATCTCCTTTGCTTTCCTATTTATACTAACAAATTTCTATCAATCTTTTATCGTTTTTCTTTCGATTCTAACTATTAGCACAAATATTTTCCAAAATCATATCATAAAAGTTCGAAAACAGTCCAATTTTTTCTATTCAATCAAAAATCACTTTTAAGAAAAAAAAAAGAAACAAAATTAACGTTACAATAAGTAAAATGATTACCAGATTTTGTTTTGCTTATTAAGAGCTATCATTATTATTTGGCGCTGTGTTATAGTTTTATATTGTTTACTATTTCTATTTATTTGATTTTTTCAATGTAAAAAAATTCATTCTTAGTTTTTTTTATTTAAGTTCGCCTGAATAAGTTTCTAACCATATACACATGATTGTACTTTTATTATAACCCGTCCCTCTCTACAAAAAAAATTGAAGCAATTATTGATAAACGAGATGTGATTTAGGACGATGATGTTTTTTTTTTTAATTTATTTTCTAAATTCTACAAATTTTATGTGAATGAAAATTTTAATTTCACGTTGGTTGGGGCTAGAATATGAATCTAGGAAAATAGATCTTACAGCAACATTTCCAACCTATATTTGTTTCGTATTTGAGCATTAAAATGTTGCAATAAGATCTTTAATTAGATTCTGTTTAGTGTTGGCCGATGTGATTATTGGGTTTCGTATAATTCTCGATTAACCAAAAAAAAAAAAATAATAATAATCAATATTGATACCGTTTATCAACTAATTTGATGTTTGTTTTTCAAATTCTTTTTTAACAACATGTTTTTAAACGTGAAATATGTACATAATGTATTTCGTTTTGTGTGGTAGACGTAGTATAACGGATTATTTATTGTTTTTGTCGGACCTAATTAATATCATTTCTCATTCGTCTTATGAATGTGTTATGTTGCATGCCTTTTTTTTTGTGTCGAAAATTTACCATATTTCACAATTTTGCATGAATTTCAGTTTTTTCTACTTCACCACAAATTTCTATGACAGAGCCATTATCTTATTTGTGATAGAATTTTTTCTATTTTCGAATTTAATTTATCACAATAAAAAATTGAGTCCACAAATGTAGATTTACAATAAAATTAGTTAACTTTGACTTGTTCAGTTTTTTTACAACGCACTCATTTTATTCTGGCACCAAACATGATAACAACATTTGTTTTAGTGTTCTTTTTAACTAAACCAAAATGGAACCAATCAAATCAATGAAAAATGTAACAATGATCAGCAAATCATTTGCGTTACCATTTTCTTGAATTATTAGTTTGGAATACTGAGAAATAAACATGAAATTTATGAGAATAATTTATTTACATTTCCGTGTTCCGTTGTCCTGCTTCTACAACAAAACAAGCTCAGAAGTATTTTCAAAAAAAAAAAAATTAATTCTTTTAGTATTAAGAGCAACTGTTCAAAATTCCAAGATCTTTCCATTCGATACATCTTAGTGTACTCTGGCTATGCGAAAATCAATGAGTTCAACGAATTGAGAGTTTGGTTGACCGATTATTCTCTTTATAAATTTTTCCTAGCAGAATAATTGAACGAACTTTTGCAATTTTTACAAAACAATAAACCATTGGATCTCGCTAGTCAATATGCTAATCGACGTGTGATACTGTAAGTTATCAATTACTCTTTTTTTTGAAATAGTGTTACTGTAAGTTAGTCTTAAAAGTTTTCTAGAGGCAATGTCTTTTGTATCTGTAGCTCTACATCTGGACCAGATCTTTTTAACTTCCCAGCGTGTGATGTTGACCCTATCCCATTGGATGCTCAACTTTTAAACATGGTGAAGTTAAGGAGTCGTAGTTTTTCCTTTAAAATTTTAAATTCATCTTCAATATTAAAATTATGTCTACCTAAAGTATTTCTAGCTCACAGTTCTAGACGAGGCCTCTCTTCTATGCCAATTTTTATAGCTAAATTTTATTGGCTCATCAGTTTAACGCTCTTCAGTTCAGTACTCAAACTTTTAGGTGTACGACCTCTTGGCTTGGTAGTCGGTATCTCCAAAAGAAATCTCTAGCACAGAATACCTCGGGAAACGGTACGTAGCTCGAAACTTGCTACCCGTTGAGGTTTTTTCCAGCTCGGGTAGGCCATGTCAGGCAAATGGAAAAAAACTGGAATTTATCAAATTGTTAATCCGTTTAGATTTTTAACCTCTTTGCTTTCAAAAGGAAGAGTAATACGCATCGATTTTCTTTTTCCAAAATGACACTACAGTCCGAACGACCGCCTGAGGTTTCTTAAAATTTATTCGTTACCGCTTCGCACAACCCACCATCTTAATTTTTCACTTTAGCGTATTGAAGTCAGACATACCCATGCAAACAGTGTGCTGGAATTATGCGTCTAATGGGATTTAAGCTCACGACCTACTCATTGCAGACCAACACGCTGCCTGAGTGTAGCATCAAGTTACTTCTCCGGAATGCGGAGCGTACTATTGCTCGAAGAATTTCAAACTGCTTTATACAGAGCAGGAATTTAGAAACATCGAAACATAAGATGTGCAGCCAACATTCCCAAGGAGCACTATACTACACTATAACTAGCGCTTTCATTCAAAACTCTTTTAGACAGAAACTTGTTCATACTGCTATGGCCTTGTTCTCCCTGGCGTAAATAACGTCCCTAAGGTCACACGTTTTGATATCAGCAGAGACTGAAACATCACGTTTAATAAAGCACAACAGTGTGGAATCCGGCAATCTTTCCTTTGAAACTCGAAATTTTCAGAAACCTTAAAATGTTTCTGACGACCAGCGAGAGGTAAAAATCAGAAAAGTAACATTGCAAAAAAGGGCCATTATTAATATCAATCCGGTCCGAAAAGCTGCCGAACTTTTCAAAAATAAAGACAGCTATTATTTTGGTATAAATCATTTATTGGTTTCAAAATAATCCCCTTCAGAGCCAATACAGCGATTTGCTCGTTCAAGAAGCATTTTGTGTGTTTTAGCTCGATGACCGGGACATCCTTCAGTATGCCGGTACAATCCTTCTGGATGGCAGCTACATCCACATAGCCTTTCCTTTCCTTTCATGACCAAATGAAGTTTTCCGAATAAAAAAAGTCTCAGCTATAAAGCAAGCGAATTCGGTGTTTGAAATGCGATTTTTGGTCAAAAAACCGTTAAATCCGTCATGCTTTTTCTTCGTCAGTAAGTTTGTGTGGAACAACCCGTGCACACAAATGCTCAATCAAAATGCGATGCATCGGAGTTTTGTGAATATTTGATTTCCAGGACCGCACCGAAAATTTCGGCACAGTTTTGATGAATTATTGTACGGGATTGACAATCATCACCATAAACTCATCATTTGATGAATTTCGGTAAAATTTTTACCAAATTCAAAACTATTGGCTCTTTGTTCGATGCTCATTTTCGTGCAGATGACATAAAACATACTGTCACTTCAGACGCAAAAACTCCACTTTCAATCGACCAAATGTCGTGAAATTTTGACTGGCAGTCGGCAAATTATATACCTTTTCAACGCACACAAGCCACATACAAGTGGTGCCACTAGAAAAACCCTTAAAAAAAATTCTTTTGATTGCTACAAACCCCTCTAAAGTGAAAGTCATGTAAAACAATCTGAAGTTCTTTGGTTGGAGTCAAATAAAAATGACAGTTCCATACAAATTCGCTCGCTTTTGTATGAAGCAGACACAGCTTCGTAAAAACTGCGTTTATTTTTAAATGCAGTGTTGAAGATAGTTAAAATTTCTGAGGAAATAGTGCTCGGCTTATAATTATTACACGTTTATATCGGAGCAATAGACTTTTAATTGATTAAAGCGCAATTAAGTCAGATTTCGGTTTTTCGGATCGAAGAGAATCTGTCATTCATATTGTGCAGAGTTCCCTGGCTAATTTTCACACGGAAAACCGTAGAATTTCAGTTATTACGAAAAAGTATGCACTCGCGTAATATTTCCGCGCTTAATTTGATTTACTTACGCTTTTGTGTTGTTTTCGGTAAATCGTGTTTTTACGACAAGATCGTACAAAAATTATACAGGTGGTCTTATGAAATGGAAAAATCCATAACACCATACCCACAGGAGTCAAACTAAATGGTCGCTACGTTAGTTATGCCCAGCGTGATCTGTAGAAAGCATTGGTTGCTATGGTATTCAAAATTTATATTTTTATACTCAAGATGAAATCTGAGATTATTATGAATTTGCTCTAAGGTTTGCTAAGAAAGAAGTAAAACTCCGAAAAAATATGGATTACACAGAAGCTCACATCTCCATTAAAAGCTTCCATAAGTCCGTACTCTCTCCAGCTCGAGAACGCTGCGAGGTCTAGAAAGCTCAAAGTTGATCATGCTATTTTTGGCGAAAAACTAAGATCAAGTTCGTGAATAGGCCAAATCGTTTCATCCTTCCTATCCCCTATCCCTACTGATCTCAAAATTGAATCCTTGTACCACCAGTAGATAGCGTGGGTCGCACGTTGTTTTTTCATTAGACAGCGTGACCAACCAACGACTCGCAGTAGAATTACACCAATAATGCAGCTTTTAAATTTCTCGTCCAAACTCTACTGTTTATTCAGGTTTACCGCCCACATCGCAGACAGAGCTCCTAGGAGTTCGGCGTAGAGTTGCGCTTTTCAACCCGGTGTCATGACCAATGTACTGTAATAGCAGAGATTTCAATAGGTCTCGCATCCAGCAGTATGTTTAGCGAGTTTGCATTCGATATAGACTGCGACCTCTTGGCGCGTTATTATCGTCACAATAATAATCTGTTGCTAAACACAACCGTGGCATCAAGACTCAGTGTCAGGATGTCCACGTTAAATAAAACAAGATATGGTTCTATGTCTTCGCGTCACATAGCTCTTTAACAAATTCAAATCGGGGTAAGCGGGTGGGAAGTTATCCGACGGTGTGGCACATCGTCGGAACCATATCCTGCTGAATTAACATGGGCACCTGCCACTTGGGCTTCATTTCACGGTTCTCTACGAAGTCGGATTGATTTTCTGGCGGCAATCATCCTATTTTCAACTATCCCAGGAATACTCGGCAAGCCGCACGCGCTCATAAGGTCACTGTTAAGCCTTTATCGTCGTGTAATGTGAAGTATAGACAATCCTTCATCACCCGAACATCAACACTGGAATGCACTGCTGCCCCACATGTTCCCATCAACTTTAAACATTCAGTGTTTCAAGGTTAACATCCACCACCATTTTAAACTCTCTCCTCCGAATACTTCCTTATAACCCCATCGCTCGTCTACCCTATAACGGCTCGACTATGCATGCAATACAGTAAAGGGTGACCCACTATGTTATGTTCGGTGCTATAAAAAAAAGATACCACCCAAATTAAATCGACCCAACTTTAGTTTTTTTCTCCAACTCATTATAGGCTGACTACCCAAGTGAAAAAAAAGGTTTATACCGAATGCAATTTCGGCATTTTCACTGCACTCTCCGACACTCGTGGTCGTAGTAAATTACACCAAAGAGGTGTCATGGTGGGTTGCTTTGAGCTTTTCACTGCTTTGAAGTTTCCCGTCAGAACAAAAAGTATGATGAAATTGTAAACCACCAGATCAGGGAATGCGTTAAAACACTCCAGGTTTAACTTGTTAATCGGGTGCTGGTTTTGAAATGGAATCAAATTTTCGTTTCCTTCAAATTTTTCGATTCAAGTATTTAGAATGTTTTTTTTTACTCACATACCAAATTGATTCTGATTCATTTCAAGTTAAGTCATAATTTTCAAAAAAGGCTCACATCAGAAGACTTTCAATATTTTTCCAGAGTTAGGTTTACTTTCAAATTTGCACTTATATTGCCATTCGTTCGACCTTTCGGCACAGTTTGACACT
The DNA here is from genome assembly GCA_963669355.1 of Chorisops tibialis. Lineage (NCBI taxonomy): Eukaryota > Metazoa > Arthropoda > Insecta > Diptera > Stratiomyidae > Chorisops > Chorisops tibialis. The sequence continues at coordinate 297,596,288 of OY770263.1, forward strand.
ACGAGAAATTAATTCCATCCCCTAAGTAGTTCGGACAAAATGTATTTTTTTTTTCAACTGAGCCCTTTTCAAAATTCACAATTTTCGGAAAGAAAAGCCTGTTCAGTTCGAAGTACTCGGTAAGCCGCCGGCACCGGGCGGTGTGACATGCCACGAGTTGAACGTGTTATTAAATTGGCATCTAAATTTCTATATTTTCAAATGCGATTCAGATTACTTTAACCTCCTCTGTCAGTGTGTGTCCCTAAATAGTGATAGAAACTAAATATTTTTTCCCAATTCGAATGAACTCCAAATTTTCTTTCCTTTAATCATATGTTACAAACGGAAACTTAATCCTTGATGTATAAATTGGTTTTTTTTTAAATTACAGCACCTAAAAATAATGATAATGTCATATTAATTTTATATTATAATTCAATTCGCACTGCATGTTTCCGCTCTGAAGAGTTTACAACCGATTTTATTAATTTTGTTTAAAATAACGCACGTACCATTAATATTCTCATCTATCTATTAAGATCATTTTCAAAAATAATATTCATCACAAATCCCATCAAAATTCCGAAATATGATTAAAATTAATAAAATGTCGTTTTTTTTCTCTTTCTCTCTATTTCTTACTTCTTCTCGTCGTCGTTGTCGTCATCATCATCTTACATCGTAAACCACACAACACCTGATTGATTTTTTGTATATTTGCCAACAAAAAAAATCGCATCTATCGTGTATAGCTATGTTGGTCGCGCTTGTGGAGCATCAACCGCTACCGGATCAAAGGCTCAACATCTTCGGGAACTTTCGAATTTCTTAAACGATGCGATGTCGATCTGAATCGAGAAGAGCGACGTAACGGGCGTCATACACAATAAGAAAACTATATCTAGTAAAGATAATGATAAAGATAATAGTAATAATAGAACAACAGAAACTACAACAACAAAAACTTCATCATCTAAAAAGTCAGTTATTTCTAATTTATTAAATTATTTTATTTCAAAGAAGTGAATCTTAGATATTATGTAAAATGATGTTTTTTTTTCTCTTGTATTTTAATTCTTATTATTACTCTTAGTTCTTTATAATTCTTGTTTAGTTCTTTCATTATTTTTCTCCCCATTCTCCTTTATAATAATTTATAACCAGAAAAACAACCGAATTGTAATTTTTTTCCCATAAATTATAATTATCGTTTTCATAACTATTACTTTTCATCATTAGATATTATGTATTAATATATGAATTTTTTTGTTTTCGTTCTATTTAATTATTTCGAAGTAGGATACTAAACAAAAAATAGTTTAAATGAAACAAAACTAATACCTTTGTAGGATAGTTTTTTTTTCCTTTCTCTCCAACTCTAATAACATTGCTCTGAAAATAATGAAAATACTACCTTAACTAAATAATTATAAAAAAAAATAGATCAAAGAAAACAAATAAAAACCATTTAAAGTAATTGAACACAATGTTATTTAGTAATGTTTTAAGTTATAGTTATTATTATTAAAAATATGATTAAATTAAAAAAAAAAATACAATGAAACGTGATAATGAATCGCTTATTTTTTATTAAAATATGAACCAATAATCAAGTCTTATATAAAAAGTTTATAACGAAAACAAAGAAACCAAAACCTAAATGCACTTGACGTTCTTTAACATAATTTTTAAACTATGAAAACTCATTGAAAACTATGTTTTTAGAGGTAATGTATATTTGCACCGATTAAATGTTGAACATTAAAACTAATTTTCTTTATTCAATTAAATTAATCTCCCGTCCATATTCCAAGCTCCCGAATTTTTTCTTTCATTTTGAATTTAAATTTGCGAGTATTATTTTTATTTAAAAGAGTTTTGAAAAACTGTAAGTACAATAGAGCCAAAAATAATCATAATTTCATAAGGTCATCAATCAATCAAATTCCTGTTAAGACCCCCTATAGGGGCATAGGACACAAACAACTCACTTCCACAAGGCGCGATCCTGAGCATCGGCCTTAAGCTACTGCCAGGACTCGTTCATTCCTCTGGCCTCCTGTCAACTGGTTGCTTCCATGCGCTACATGGTCGACCAACCCGACGTCTTCCTTGAGGATTAAAATCCAGAGCCTGTTTGGCGATGTTTCGCTCTGGTTTCCTCAAAGTATGACCGATCCACTGCGCTTCTGCCTTTGAATCTCAAAAGCTGTCCAGTTGTACTACAAAGTTCGTCGTTGGAGATCACTTCTGGCCATAATATTCCTAAAATGCGTTGGAAGCATTGGTTCTTAGTAAATTTAACGGTCACTTTCCACGTAGTACAACCATATAACAACATTAAGTCATACGTTACATAAATTCGAAAATATTGAAAAGTTTACAGCGTCATTGATAAATGTTTTTTCAAACGCAATAAAAAAAAATGTGATTGCGTCATTTGTTGTTTATGAACTGACGTCATGATGTGTGCCGACCCGGTCTTTACGTAAACTTTTCAAATAAAACAACGTCATTCGTCGAAAACTTAACAAGTTAGTCATTTTAACGACGACATTGAACAATTTTTGATACGTTAAATGTTGATTTAGTCTATGTTTCCTTCAATTGTTATTTCAAAATGAGCTAATAATATAAAGGGCTTTAAGCCAACAATCCCGTCTCACTCTCTATCGAAAACTTTTATAATTTTTCTGTACATTATATAATTAATTAATTTAATGATATTGGATTGATTTCAAATTAAAAAAAAAATACAATTTGTGTTTTGAAAAAGGTTTAATTTTGCTCACTTTCTATTATATCATATTTTTTCTTGTATGATTTCATTAATGTGTTTTAATTACATGTAGCTTGAAAAGTGTATTTCAAAAACTATATTACATGTCTTCTTTTTTGTCAAAATCAAAAATCAGAAAATTGTTTTGCATTTAATCTTATGGATTTTTATAATTGACGGGCTGAGAACCAGAGGGATTCAAGTGCAAGTTCAAGTTTTTCCTTAATTGTGCTGTAATTCCATTTTTAAAAGAGCCTCCAAGTATGTACGAAACACAAAAAACCAATTAACTATACTACTAGCAGCAGTAGTACAAGACATTTTGTCAGGTTGTAGACTGTGATTTATATTTTGGATAAAAAATTTTAAGTTGAAGGGTGTAAGGAGAGGGAGGTTGTAGGCCAAAATGTCGAAAATTTAACCTTCATGAAATGTTTCATAGGTATTGAAAAAAACACAATAATTTTTTGATCGAAACATTTTAACATAAAAATTTGTAGAGTTCATTTAAAAAAAAGTCTAAACGTTTCATATTAACTGATCGAAAAGCCCTCCCACACACAAGTAGTTTTTCGACCATATTTAAGAAATCCATTATCACATGACCGTTCAAATATCACGAAATTTTGAAATTTAAATTAAATTATTTTTCTTCGAAACTGTTAAAGCTATCAACTTGATATTTTGTATAAAGTATACAAATAGAAATATTAATAATGCGAAAAAAATTTGTTTTGATCCATACACTCCTTCTACCCCCTCCCATACAAATGCATAATTTTTGTTAAATGCATTTTATCGATTTCCATTAAAACTAGAAAAAGTACAAACTTCAAATTTGCCAGAACTTGTTTCTTAATAATTGAAATAAGTGTTAGAAAAAATTATCAGCTCCGCTTACTCCTTCTACCACCTCCCATACAAATATCTGTATTATAAATTCAAAAAAAGCATTTCTCCTTCAAGTATATGAGAGCTATCGACTTTGAAATTGAATCAAAGCATGGTGATAAAGAGGATTATAAGCAGTTTCAAAATCATCTTAAACGCTCCCCTTCATCTGCCTCCTCCCATACAAATGCCCCAATTTCCGGAAAACTACGACCAATTTCTTTAAAAATAATGAAAACTAAAAACTTTAAATTCAGCAAAAACCATTTTGCATGCCATGTTCGGTGTCATATACGAAAAATACAAACCTCCCCCTCTACTTCTACCACTTCCCATGCAAAAGTCTCTATTCACTATTCGAAAGAATTTGAGATGAAATATTTTCCGGTGTACTTAAGTCATTTCCATCTCATCTAGAGTATGAGTATGTTATGTTTTTATTTTTTTTTTCTCTCCGATCTCAATCAATGAAGTCCAAAACTGAAATGATTCCATGACCAAATGTAGGAGTATTTATTCTTCAATATTCATTACTACCAGAGCCACCTGGCGGCAGTTTGAGACATGAAAATCGCAACTTAACTTCACTTCATCGCGAAAGTCGCCATTTCATCTGCAACAACATAATATTTAAAACAAAGTTGCATCAAAATTTCTGAAATCCGTTATGCCCTTCTACCTCCTCCCATAAAAAAGTATGCTTTCGACCAATTTCATTAAATCTACTAATAAACAAATTAAAAGCTACGAACTTAAGTGTTATACAAACACCTTGCAAGACAAGCAATAATACCTACCTAATACTGCATCACAAATTTTACGATTCCCTTAAGGATATAAAATACATCGAATTTCATAAAATTTACTTCGTTTATGAAACTAACATTCTATACAGCGAATTTTGAAAGTGATTCAAGCAATCAATTAAAAAATTATTAACATCCACACATCCCTTCTATCACACCACCCTCCCACTCTCAAACCCAAACTTGCATGCATGTATAAACGAATAAAATATTAATTCAATGTACTGAAGCTATTGATCGTAATTGCGGTTAAGTGTTAAATAATTAACAACAGCTCTGCCCTTGAAACCGTTAATAATTTAGTTTTCCCCATCCATCCTAACCTGCTTATTGACTTCCCACGCTTTCTCAACTTGTCCCACGAATAATAAAGTTGTGTCCGACTTATTGGCAGATTTTTTTATTTTTTTTGTGGAGGCAAATTGTTTTAAAATTACCATGACTACTAACTCAAACGTCAAGCAATAACCTTTACTATTCGAATAAATTAGCTTGGCTTTTTATAATTGTTATAAAAGCTGAGCTTTGCGTGACGTCAACGTAAACAAAGACAAAGCTAAGACAAACTATTGATAAAGGCCCTTAGTCTACACCGGGCGTTGCGGAACGTAAATTAGAATGATTTTACATTTTTATGTCTTTAATAATCGATTGTAAAACGTCGAATCGATTGTAAAATGTAGTTTTATGTCGAAATTTTATAATACAAACTTTGTGGTACATGATTGTGACAATCCTTCTACACTTCTACAATGGCGCTACAGCCCAAATCGGACCCTGGCCTCCTGATATTCAGGTTCCTTAACATTTTTTATTACTTATTGTGGAAGGGTTGTTAGCCCTTCGCACAACCCTCTTTCTGCGAATTTTTCATTTTCTTAGATTGAGGTGACCAAGGTATATCCAAGCAGGCAATGTGCCGGAATTATATATTGCGCCGACCGGGATTTGAACTCACGACGCATTACAAGACCAACACACTACCTACTAGGCTATACCCTAGCTATTGTGATTGTGACAATCCTGTAAGTTACAATTAAATGGCATAAAAAATTTCACTAACAACATCTAGGCGATTTTAGGTTTTTCATATTTCTAGTGAAATTTTTATTTATTTTATTTATTTCGGTCCTTTTCTAGATCTAAACGAATTTATTTTAATTAAATTCCATTATGAGCAATGAATGAAATTTATTTTTGTATCTTTGAAGTAAATAAAATTATTTTAAGAGATCATCAGTGTTATAAGATTTCTCAGCAAAATCTCCTTCTTTGGCTCGCTTTGATCTCTGTACACGATTCCATCGTATTTCGTGTGTTTGTCTTAATTATGTCGGCAATATTAGATAGATTATTCTTATTTAAGACGTCACTAGTATTGTGCTGCTTGGCATTACTCCAATAAGATTGAATTTGAAATAATTGTCAAATTGCGGCGATCCGTTTTAACTACATTTTTATAAAAAAAATGTTGGTAATTTAAAAGTAATTTGAGATAAGTTTCTGCAATGGTACTTACAGCCCAAATCAAGTCTTAGCATCCTGACTTTCATGCTCCTTAAAATTTTTCAATTATTGGGGAAAAGTTGTTAGCCCTTCGCACAGCCCTTTTTCTACGAATTTTTCATTTTCGTAGATTGCGATGACCAAGGTATATCCAAGCAGGCAATGTGCTGGAATTAAATATTGCGTCGACCGGGATTTGAACTCACGACCTTCGCATTACAAGACCAACACGCTACCCACTGGCTTGAAATAAGTTTTTATTAATAAAATCAGATAAAGAATACCAACGAAACTCATCTGACTGAGAAAATTTACAATGAAAAACTCAACACTTTCCGGACTATAGCAAGGAGATGGCTCTACACTATTTAATTTATGGCGGGAACTTTAAATTAGAATAAAACACAAAAAAATGTTTTCAATATCCTTGAAATTGGCTTTATTTGAAAGTTAATTTTATAACATTAATGTTTGAATATAATTTCGGGCATGTGGCCGCCGTGGCTGGCGCGTACATGGCGTAATCTGGAAGTCCACAATTTCATTTGCAAATTTTGTTCAATGCTAATCGCTATGTCCATAAGCGGAATTGCCGCATGTGGAGCGATGATAATCCAGAAGTCATTGTCGAAACACCGTTACATCCAGAAAAAGTCACCGTTTGGTGCGCTTTATGGGCCGGTGGTATCATTGGTCCAAATGTCTTGAAAAATGATGATGGTCAGAACGTTACAGTCAACGATGAGCGGCACAGAGACATGATTACTAACTTTTTCGTGCCTCGAAGGCATTAATGTCGTGACGGCGCCACATGCCACACAGCGTTAATTAATTTTAATTTTACGAAATGTCAAATCATGCGATTTGACGCCATTCGATTTTTTTATCTGTGGATATGTAAAGTCCCATGTCTACGCCGATAAATCAGAATCTATTAGGCACTTGAAAGCCAACATTCGACGCGTTATTGCCGAAATACAGCCTGATTTACTGAGAAGAGTTTGTGAAGTGGAAGTCTACCCAGATTACGTAATGTACGCGCCAGCGGCGGCGGCCACATGCCCGAATCATATTTAAACTAACTTCATGGATATTAAAAACATTTTTCTGTGTTTTATTCCAATTTAAAGTTCTTCGCCTATAAAAAAACAGCCTGTAGAACTTTAATATCTTTTATTACTCCACATATTTCTGAAAATTAGCATGGCTTCATTCCCGTAAAATCTACAACTAATTTATCAATTCTTACTGACTTCTTTGGACAATATCCTACAAGTTGATGTTGTATATACCCAAATTCGAGGAAGCATTGGATAAGATACACCATAAGGCTATCATCAGGAACTTGAAGTTACTTGGATTGGATGAAAATGTTGTACCAAAATGTATTACTCCAAGTAACGTCTTTTCTACCTCTAAAGTTCTTCAAGGCTCAATTCTGGGCCCTATTGTTTTTTCCATCCTTATTAATGATATTGCGCAACACTTTTCTACACCCTATCTTCTCTTTGCTGACGATTTAAGGATTTATTCATGTATTTGAAACGTAAGAGATTGCGTCTTATTAAAATAAAATACCGACTGTTCTTTAGTGTGATAAGAATAAGCTGCAATTGGACACAAGTAATTGTTCATTTATGTTGTTCTCCAGAAAGTGCGACACAATTCTCTTTAATTGAGGCGCTTAGATGCCAAGGGGTATAAGTGACATATTTCTGAAAATGTAGTTAGGTGTGCTGTTTGTTAGATGAATGGTAGTTTTAGTTGGTGGCCAAGGGATATGATTGTCTGAGAATTCTAAAAGCGACACTATCGGTCAGAAAATGTACCATTGAATAAACAGGTGAATGTTTCGATTGACAAGGGGCACAAGTTCACTTGTATTTTTTATTTTACATCTTCTGCACTTATACCCCTAGGCATCTAAGCGCCTCAATTATAGTCTACTTGGTACAGACCCGACCGGAGTTTGTGAGCAAAAAGATCTAAGTGTTATTTTCGACCCTGAGCTTAGCTTTGATATGCATATATCGTTTGTTAAAAAGCGTGCAAGCCGTGCTACAGGATTCATATTTTGATGCGACAAAAAGTTCCGAAAACCTACAACAGCTATTTATCTCTTTACTATGCTAATTCACATTGCTTGAATATGCTAGTGTGGTATGGAATCCGATATATTAAGCATACAGTAAAAAAATAGAGCGAGTTAAAAGATTGTTTACTCGGCTCTTATATTGAGAGTATAAATTGAAAACCGCCGTTTTTTTATATTAAATTCGAGCCCTTATTGCGCAAGAATGGTTAAATATTTATTATTCATAGAAATGCCCATCGCTAGCCACAACTTGTTCCCATCTTTCTGTTGGCATACAGATTCCGCGCCGATAAACCGGCTCTTCTTTTAAGCCGATCCCCAAATTGACCCAATTTTTGGCTTCTTCGTAAGAATGGAAGTGCTGCTCAGCCAGACCATGCGACATCGATCGGAATATACTATTCCACCGCCATGCCGGTCAAAATCACCGCTCTTGAAGCGTTGAAACCACTCACAACACGTTCTTTCACTAATAGCACCCTCACCATAAGCTTCAACAATCATTCGTCGGTCAGCCGCCAATTTTTTTTACTTGAAGGCAAAAAGCAAAACTTCTCGCAAATGACTCTCATTTGGCTCAATCTTCGACATATTCGCGCACAGAAAAATATATGACGCAGATAAAACTTCACAAATCTAATGATGAGGAATTGCTGATAGATGCCCAAGTTTCCCATGTGACGTTTCTGATCCGCCATTGTTGATCAACATTTACTGCTGGCGCCATCTATTGGGAAACGGCGGGTTTCAATTTGTACTCCCGATACTTTAAAATGAATCTTCAAAAAATTAAGAATTACCTCAAATTGCATAACTTGGGAATGATATCGCTTCAACATAGAAGAATATTACTTGATAAATCGGTTCACCGGTTTTATTATCTAGACTGAACGTTTTTATGAGGCAATCATCAACTGAACGCAAGTCCGCATTCCAAAGCATAAAACCAACGCAATTTTTAAATCTCCCATTATACGTATTTAATTTAATCCCAACGAATTTTTTTATGAGAATATCAATATTCTCCTTTTTGATGTTGTTAACCTTAGATTCGACGTATTAGCGGCTCTTTTAGACTATGCCTCCATTCGAATACTTTCTATCATCCTCAGTTTACTTTCCTTATTTTTTGAAAATTTTCAGTTTTGTTCTTATTTTACTTTATTATTCTAATAATAAAATGTTGTGATCGACTTGGAAAAAACATTGCTACCATGAAATTTGGTTTTAGCCTAAAAATTTAAAAAAAGGAAAGCTATCGACCGTAGTCGCGGTTAAGTGTTAAATAATTGATAACAGCCTTTCCCTGGAGCTCCCTTTCAGTTAGTCTTCCCTATCCACTCTATCCTGTATATTGATTTCCCACGCATCCTCAACTAGTCCCAAGATTAATAAAGTTGCGCCCGACTCATTGGCAGATATTTTCAAATAGTTTGGCGATAGTAATAAGATTTTTGCATACCTAATTGCCTGGTTCTTTTAATCTTCCCCATTGCGTAGTAGAACTACAACATAGAGGGTGTCCCATTAAGGCCGCCTATTTTAAATTTCAAAACAAAAACCAAGTGCTTATTTCTAGCTGTTTGTTTAAGGTCGCAATATTTGTTCTTTTCAATCTCTTCCAATTAATTTCTTATTATTTTAACATTGCATAATAAGTTTATTTCAATTTTTCTTAATTACCTTGCAACAATCATAATTTTATGAGAGTTTATTTTCATTTCAATAGAATCTTATTATTATTTTCTTTTCTTTTTTCTGCTCTGACAAGGACTCTAGAAAAAACACTTGTCTGAAACATTTCATACACAGTATTCTCTTGACAATTATTTGGCAGTAACGAGCTAACTGTCATTCACAATTGCATCTCGTAAAGAACGAGCAAACGTTTCAATGTACGCGCCCCTATCAAAAGATTATCATTATTCAAACAACTTAATTAGACTGTAGCTAAATTTTGACTTATCTAATGAGGCGCCGTAAACCTAGTCGCAGGTGAATCATTACCAAATCGGTCAACCTAATATCATAATGGGGCTAAGCGACAGCCAACCTCTTGGTATAGTTGAATATTTAAGACATGTTCTTGTTATTTGTCTTATTCCGATGACACACGTAGAAAAGACATTTTCAAATGGCACCATTTAAGATTCTTTCACAGACGAAACGGTCATATAGAGAGCACGTTTTCATTAAGAAAAATGTTCAAGGCCAAGTTTAAAGTACACAATTGTTGTCGTATCTAGATTCTCGAAGAAGAAGAAAACTCTTTTATGTGTTTTACGTATGCGCATACTTATTCTAATTTCGAAAATCTCGATCGCAATTGGCCACGACCCAATACAAAACGGATTGGTTTATTGGCAATGAATCCTTGCCAATTGGGGAATAGCCTTTGACCCAAGAAAAAAAGCCAACAGTAAGATAAACCCCAAACACGACACAATGTACTATGCCCAAGGTTATTACATGTTACTGCATCGCGGTTTAATTAAAAGCGACAATAGCCGGCACCTTGAAATGAACGAAAGGTTTCCCTTTAAATCGGAGCAAACGTTTTGAGGTGATTTTTTGACCGCAATTAATTCAATTTGATGGTATACGTATTTAGTATATAAGCTTTTTGATTGTTTTTCAGAAGTATACTCTCGAATTACTGTGAGTTTTTCGATTTTAAATCTTTTTCTTTTTTTGTTGCTTAATCATTATTATTTTGTTAATTGATCAAAACAATCTCTTGTCTAATACTTTGATAACAAGGATGAGAGAATTGATTTACCAGTATTTGCAATATGTGGAGTCGCTGATATCGATTTAATACTTTCAATGACAAATTCAAAGCTACAGGTCGAATATGACAAAGAAAATCAATAAATTTAAAAAAATTTGTGTGCATGTTAGAATCTAAGGGGTATTTGGATCTCTGCTGATTTTGCATCTTTCGTCAAAAACTCAAAATGACGGATAATGAATATATTTGATTTTCTGATGACGATACATATCTTCTGGGATATGTAAGTGATTTTACCGACTGGACGATTTTTAACCTAGTTTAATTACGACAAGGCGATGTAAATGATCGGTAGAGCTTTGTAAACCTAAAAATGAGCAGAATACTAAAGACGCACATGTGGTATAGTAAACCTGGTGTAAGTGAAATACTTGGTATAACGTATATGTGTCAAGTTACACCGCGTTTATACCAGGAAAAATAAGCAATAATTTTTCATATCAGCTCTACTTGCTAATCATCTACCACTGAACACAGAAGCAAATTAATGCGCGGGTACGAACATTATAAAGAACACCTGCATGAACTCGATCTGAATTTTCAAGATCTCCACAAACAGTAGTGAAAGAACACGTACCTCTGGAGCGCGCGTTCATCAAATATTCAAACTCTGAAGATCTTGAACATTCAACCAACCAACAACATAATATAAAAAGACGATCGTTTCTTATGAACATTCAGTCTGGTTTGGAGCAGTCGACAAGTCAGCCGATGTTTAGAAAGCGAAAGAGTCAAGTTTGGCAAGCGATAATTTGTGAGTCAAAAAGTCTCAAGTATAAAGCAGTTTAGTTGAATTAAATAAAGTTTTGCGGTTAAATTAAATTAAACTTGTTAAACAAGTAGTTTTATTTTTACTTGAAATCCATCGACCCCTTGCGCACTTTATACCTATGAAACACTGCTGGTACACAATACATGGTATCATCAATACCATCAGTATATCAACCAATACCATGTATATACGAGGTATACATAACTGAATTTCCATAGTATAGAAGGCATTCGAGGTATGCTAAATTCGCAAATTTTTTATAGTAACTAGACGGTATAGTGCGTTCCTTAACCTTTTTTCGGCACTGCAATTAAATGTCGTAAATATCTGACCTAAATTTTCCCTGCCTTCATGATAAGGGACACCAAATGACAAAATTTCGATTTTAAATTCTTAAAAATTATTGCAATCATTAACAAGACCTAACGTTGCCATGCAAAATGGGAATTTAATTGATGTGGCGAATATTTTAATACAGAAATTGCGTAAAATTTTGCACATTTTTCGGTTCGGGTTCGCCACTATATCTCATGTTTGTGGACTTCGGGAAGGCTTTCGACAGCGTTAAGCGAGATTACAGAACAGAAAAAATCTGCCAACAAGTCGGGCGTAACTTTATTATTCGTAAGACAATTTGAGGAAGTGTGGAAAGTCAATATGCAGGTTAGGCTGGATAGGGAAGACTATGTGAATGGGAGTTCTAGGGCAGAGCTGTTGCCAATTATATAACGCTTATATGCGATTACGATTAATAGTTCTATTATACCTAATCAATATTTAATTCGTTTATTTATGCAAGTTAGGGTTTGTATGGAGGAGGAGGGGTAGAAAGGGTGGATGGATGTTGATAGCTTTTAAAGCATTACTTGAATCGCGATCAAAATTGTTTGTATAGAATGTTTGTTTTATAAACAGAGTTGCTTCGAATTCCTATTTTACATAAATGCCCGGAACCAGACATTTGTAAGGGAAAAGGGTAGAGGAGGTGGGCGAATCGCAAAATTTGTGAACCCGTTTTATTAATTCTCTCTTGGAAAGTATTCGTACAACATTTCAAGTTCGTAGCTCTTAATTTTTTGGTTAGATTTATTGAAATTAGACGACATCATACTTTAGTATGGGAAGAGGTAGAAGAGCAAGGGCGATTTTGAAACTTTTGATGCAAACATATTTAAATATTTTTAAAAGTGTTTGTTCAGAATTTCAAGTTGATAGCTTTTAATATATTGGTTATACGATGGGAGGTCAAAAACTTCGCGGAATGAAAGGGATCGACAAGGGAGGCGGGAAATATTTTTACTTGGAGGTATTCTAACATTCAATACAGGTATAAATACAAAGTTTCTGTCAAATCGAATTACTAACATTTTGGTTATCGCCAAATCAACAAGTCAATCGGAAACAAAATGCTAACTATGGACATCGTGCGATAAAGATCCTTACCACGCAAGGAAAAACGTGACCAATCATTTTAGAAGAAATGTTAATTGTTTACGGGGGCTCTTACCCAAGGAAAACGATGATTTATAAGTGGCATAGTTTATGGAGACAGGGCAGAGAGTCAGTTGAAGATGATGAACGATGGGACCGGCCGATAGAGGACACTTCCTTAAAAATCACCGAAAAGAAAAACTTGTTCTCGAAGATGCTCGCTTAAAGAAGAAACAAATTGCAAAAATTATTGAAGTATCAAATACAACCATTTTAAAAATCTTCTACGATCATCTCGGCATGTCCAAAGTCGGCGCAAGATGGGTATCGAGACTGCTCTCATCGATTCAGCAAAAGCAGTGCGTCGAGTGTTGACGCGAGTTTTTGGATCTCTGTAGTGAGAACAGGGATAAAATGTTGATCCGGATTGTTACTGAAGACGAAACTTGGATTCATCAATATGAGCCTGAATCAAAGCAGGAGTCAATGTAGTGGCGCCGAAAAGGCGCATCACCCCTAAAAAATTCAAGGTGTCACAATCCGCCGGAAATAACCATAATTTTTTGGGATACAGAGGGGGTTTTGATGATCGACTATAAAGAAAAAGTACAAAATATCACAGGTGAATACTATACCAACCTACTACAAAAATTAAAGGATCAAAGAAACAAGAAGAGGAAAGTGGATTCGAGGAGCGCTGCTTTTGCACGACAACGCACAAAAGCCACATTGCAATGACTGCCCTACAGAAATGCAGCTACGGAATATCGAACCACCCTCCTTATAGTCCAGATCTAGCCCCTTTTGATTACAATTTATTCCCAAAACTGAAGAAAGAACTTCGAAGAAATTAATATTTAATTGCTTGTCTTTGCACTCCTTGGCCTTGATCTAAGCTGATAATGGTTAACATATTTAATCGTAAAATATGAACTTATTCTGTTAAATAATTTCGAAGATATAATCATTTGAAAAAAAATTAGCCGACAATTAGTTTTCAGCCCCACCTCCTCCTTGTACCTCACTGGATAAAAAATTTAAAGTATTTTCAATTCCCGAATGTCGAGTTTCAGCTTTCTATCTCAATTCGTAGTGGAGACATTAACAATCGCAGTTTTAGACCTTAACCCTCCCCCGCCTCTCTCTTTCAAAAAACTTAGGCAATGAAAGTTCCCTACCCAATCTATAATCCACCCAAAAATTAAATCTATCTGAAAGGGATTCGGAGACATGGATTTTTAAATGTCATTGGACCGTACACGTGTGGCACAGACTGACGGATTTTTTTTTTAAATTTTAAGCTAATACGCTAAAACGCGAATAAACAAAATTTCAGGGTAGCAATTTTTTTTTTGTGTGTCGATCACAAACTTTATTGTTATAATAATAAAGCAAAACTACAAAGTCTTCGGCCTGTCTTGAACGTGTTAATGGAAAATATTAGTCAGTTTTTTTTTCATCTTCTCTTATTGTGTTATTTTACTCTAGATGAAATCTGAGAGTATTATAAGTTTGCCACAAAGTTTGTAACGCCAGAAAATGTGAAAAAAAGTAATGAAAACCCGGATGTCCGTCCGTCTGTCTGTTCGTCCGTCCGTCTGTCTGTTCGTCCATCCGTGTCCTCTCTAGCTTGAGAACGCGTTGAGCTAAACAGCTCAAATGCTGTACACGTCATTTTTGACAAAACCCCCTCCCATACAAAATTACACCATTTCGCAATTGGACAATAAACGGATTTGTCGAAAAGTATGAATGCAATTGATCTGCAATTTGGAATGTAATACTTTTATGATGATTTCAATCTACTGTACAACAATTATTTGTGTCCTCCCTCTCCTTCCACCACCTCTCATACAAACTGCACTTTTTCATGAAATGCTCTAAGCCAATTTACTCAGTGCGTATAAAATTGATCGAGCTGAAATTGCGTACTAAATATTTAATTAGAATTATTATGTATGTATACTACTGATCTGCCATTTAAAATATGTCAAAAGCATGATGTTTATAGTTATTTCTGAAAAAGGCATTAAGAACTCGCCTCTCCTTTTACCACCTCCCATACAAGCTGCACAATTTCGCTAAATCCAATACACTAATTTTCTCAACATCTATTAAATTTTTGAATCCTAAATTTTGTATAAAACATTTTGATGGCGTGATATGAAAAAAATTAGTTCAATGTCGTCGTCACCCCCTCCACCACTTCTCCTACAAAATTTCTTAAAATTAAAAAAAAATCTATTTCATCTAGAGTGTCGCACGATTGGGCTTTAGCCCAATCGTTATGTGTCGTGTGTGCTGTCCTGTTATGTTTTAGTCATAAACCCACGTCAAAATTATCAAAAATTTATTTGATAAACACAAAATGATTATTTATCGCTTTAAAATATTTCTTCACTCACAACTTCCAAAGTCACACTCATAAAGTTTTTGAAACATGAAAACATCCAAAACAACAACATTTTATGTGGGTATGTTTCCAGTCCTTGTATATTTTTTTTAAAATAATTTTAAATCTATGCATCATTATTATTACGCCATACAGAAAGGAACAGCATTTGATCTTGAATCACTTCGAATCTGTTTGCTAATATTTCAATGTTACCGCAAAGAACAAAAAATAAATTAAATTAAGATTTTCCGAGGAAACACCGAATGAGTCAAGTCCGAATAGTAAGTGCCTATAATTGAAACAAATCTTAAAATAAACTTGTAGTAAATACATAGCAAGTGTAGCTTCCTGCCTTCATCCAGAAGACAAGGTTGGGCAAGGCCTTTGAGCATTTTTTTATTGCTTTATTTTTGTATCCGAGGAATGTATGTTCGCCGCACTCGTAGAAATATTCAGTAGATTTGGAACTATCTGATCGTGTCTAAGGTTAAGACGATCGCTTTTGAAGATCATTGTACACGCCATATCTAATTAGTTTTGGCACGCGAAATGAAAACCAGGCAATTCTAATTTTTTTTTTATTATTTAAAAAATGACAAAAACATTTTTCTCGGATTACCATTTTTTTCAAACATTATTTCATTAGTTAACAAAAAATTATTATTCAGAAATTAGAGCTATGCATTCGATAATTTAAGTAGAAATTTGTCAAAAAAATTAAAAATTTCCACATGCACACAGTAAGTCCTTGAAATATTTGAGTCAGATTTTCAATTGCAGACAAGATAAATATTTTGTTTAGTAAAGATCGCCGAATCGTCAAATCGTAAATTTTCCAATTAGAAAGGCGAAATTTTACTGTTTGAAAAGAGAACATAAAAATATTTGATCGCACAGAATTTTACAAGTGAAAGAAGAGAAACCTAATTTTGAATATTTTTGGAAGCCAGAAAAAATTTCTATTAATAAATTGCTTGAATTATTTTCGGATCATTTGTTGTGATATTTTCAGTTGAATTTAAACCGTCGCGCTTCTTTTCTCTTAACAAGATTATTTATTTTATGCTGTTTTTATTGTTCGCTCAGGCTTTCGACATATACCTACAATTTTTGTTTATTTATCTTTCTTTTAACTATTATTGTTCGTATAACAATCATTCATTGATTTGTAGATGAACTACTACCCCTGCGCACAACTCCCTAACTTTATTCGATTGTTGTAGGCCTTTTAGTGCAAAGCACAAAATGCAGTGTTATAATGGAGAGCTTTGGAAAAAGTAATATCGGAAGTTGTTATATCAGAGGACTGAATGATAGAAAGAAAATGAATACCAACTAAGTACACTAACCTACAGAAGTACGTTTCGAATATTTCAAATGTTGGCAGCAACTGAAAAATAAGATGATAGTAACTTGCTAGCGACTAATGATTAGACAGCGTGCGATGGAGCAGCAATCATTTTTGTCAAAAATTCAAAAAGAACATTTCTTTTGTGAATAAAATAAAAATGTTAATAATAACTTCGCTTTTGGCTCACCCAACTCCCAGTCATAAAAATGAAAGCAAAATTTTTGGCAAGATTATACTAATTTAAATTTTATAATTTTAAAACAATGTAGAAATAATAATTTTTGGACTAAATTTATCCGTAAAATAAATGAAAATTAAATTTGAAAATTAATACAGAGTAATGTTGCGCTCTATTAAATGAATCGTAAATTATGAAATACGAATCAAACAGAAATTTTACATTGTGTGCAGCCCGAATGCATAAAGTTTGCCAAAATATGTTTTGATAAATAATTTTTATTATTCTTAAAAACGAGCAGCTCGATTTTTAAAAAAACCACATGACCTCCAGAGCGACAACCACACAATAAAATTTAAATTAATTTTTTTACCTAACTTGTAAAATGCGAAATTTATGGAAAAACCAAGAATGAAGAAAAATTTCATTTTGAGAAACTAACCAACGACACCATTTCGCATAGAGCACTTAAGTTCAACTAATGCATTTTTCGTTGTGATGGTCACAAAGCACTATAAGTCATATATTTAGACCACAGTCCAAACAAAGTAAGGGAGTCTATAGGCTTGATTTCCTGCCCATAGACAGAGAAATTTTATAATGTTCATACTTCCCAAATGAACGATTTTGATTGGTTCGCACAATTTTCGAAAGATATCAGCTGATAACTGAGACATATTTTACGCATGTACGCGTCTAGATTGTATTCAAGTTTTTTTGAGCCTGTGAACTGGGTATGTATGCTTAAACTGTGATTTAGACTCTAGATGAAATTGCTCTAAGGCTTCTAGCGCTAAAACGCACTAGGCGACTTATTGTGGTGGCTAAAATTTGTGCGTGCAGCTCCGTTCACACAGTGCGCCTTGCAATATGTGACCTAAAGAACGTGACTGGCTACAGCGACCAAGTGGAACAAAGTATTTTTCGCGTATTGCGGCGAAATTCGGACCGAGTACATTCGAACAAATTTCATTGTCCTTCTGGCCGACTTTCTACCAATTGCGATGAAACCAACGCCATTCGAAATTAAAATTTGCTCTAACGTCCTTTTTTGGTTTTCCGCGATCGGACCGAATTCCGCCGCAATACGCGAAAAAATTTCTTTGTTCCACTTGACTTGCTCTGCACTGTAGATTGTTCAATATTTTCAATCAATTTCTTCCAATTTAAAGGCTTGCATTCTTCACTGAAAAAGAAAATTCCCAAAAAATTAACACCATAAATTAATTTTATAAACAAAATTACTCTTTATTGGTAATATAATTTTTTTTTTTTTTGGAAATGCTACAAAATTTTTACAAATAAAATTCTGCAACAATAAAAATAATAATAGACAAACGTTTTTTTTTTCATAATTTTTTCTCATTTTTCTCAATGTTAAGAATAGTTAATTATTAAATTTTTATTTTAAATTAAATAAATTAATTAAATAACGAATCAGACTCTTGCCCAAATATTATAAGCGACTTCGACTTCAGGCTCTTCATTTTCCTGTTCATAGTCGATCTCTAAGTACTCCTTCCCTCCGAATTGGACCTTCTTGTCCGTGTATTTTTTAATGTAGCTTACGTGGGCGGGCTTCTCCTCACCCTCGATATCCAGCTTGTACGATATGCTAGTGATCTTCTCGATCACAGTGCCCTTCTTCCATTTGACTATCTTGCGAACGCGGTCGGCATACATGACTATGTCACCAGGTTCATAGGAGCGAATTTTCAGACAGGATTTCGGAGCGGCTGGAACTGGAGGTGGTTCCTCGGCGACAGGTTCTGGTTCCGGTTGCTCGAATTCGATGGGTTTCTCACAGATTTCCGGTTCGACTTTTTCTTCGGTCGAATTATCGCGTGATAGTTTCCGCTTGATACGTCTTATAATGACCTTCTTCTTAATTTTTCGCTTCTTTCGAGGTGCAGGCTTTCCATCTTCGGTTGTGGGTGTTTCGGGCAGAGACGATGAAGATTCGATCAGTTCGCCTTCAGTTTCTTGGGATTCAGCGGTATTAATTTCAGGATGACCAGATAAGAGGTCCTCTGGAGGAGGGATTATCAGCGGGGGTAGTGTTGAAGATGTAATACTGGTTGGAACTTGAGGTGGCTTCGATGTTGTTGGAGATTTAGTGTCTAAGGTAGTTGTTGTCGAGTCTTTCTGATCGGGCTCTGTTTTTTCATCTTGTTTTGTAAGAGCAATAGGCTCCGATTTAGAAGTCGGCTTAGCTTCCGGCAGAACTTTCAGTTCTGGTTTAGAAGTCGACGTTTTTTCCTGAATTTTGGATTCCGGTTTATCGCTCGATGGTACTTCAGGTTGAATTTTGGGTTCCGATTTTGCAATCGGTTTTAGTTCAGACGGATTTTTGGGTTCAGGTTGAGCACTCGCTGTTGCTTCACGTTGGATTTTGGGTTCAGATTGATTTTGGAGTTCCAGCCTAGCACTGGCGGTTACTCCTGGCTGAGCTTTGTGTTCCGGTTTGACACTCGGTGCCATTTCAATCTGAACTTTTGGATCCGGTTTAGTAGTTGGTATTTTTTCAGGCTGGATTTTAGATTCCACTTTGGACGTTATTGCCGACTGAATTTTGGGCTTGATACTCGATGCGGCCGAAGATTGGAGCTGTGGTATTTTGGAGCGGAATTTGTCTGACGGAGATCCCGCCTTTTTTGGCAATTCATTTGTTTTATTTGCACCTTGCAGCGTACTGGCTTCCTCATTTTTCTGTTGACTAACACTTTCCTTAATTTTCGTTTCAGATAGGTTTTCAGTCTCTGTCGCATCCATTCTGATAAGTGAACCACGTTTCAACTCTTTATTTTGCGTTGATCCTAATTCTTGCAGTGCAATATTCCCGGAAACTTCTGCGATGGGCTTATTTTGCGCTATCGTCGGCTCCTTTTTAGAAGATATATCTATTAATGGGATCAATTCTCGCGGCAAATTGGCAGTAGATGGCTTTTCAGCGGCGGTACTTTGTTGCATTTTTGACGATTTTGTATTATCAGATTTAGGAACTGGTTGTGAGCCTTGGGTCGAACTCGTACTCGGTTCAGAGATCACGGAACTATTTGTTAAGGAAGTTGCCCCCGGTTTTGAATGCATGACGTCATTTTTATTTGATTGTTCGGTTGTAGGTGGCGCGATCTTATCTTTCTCATTCGGAACTAGAGGATGTGTTTTTGTAGTATTTCGAACAGAATCCTCTTTCACTGATCTTGTAACTGCCATTGCTGGCTTTTCTTTATTCAATTCGATACTTTCACTAGATACACTTTTATCAGCCGAACTAATTAATGGCATAACTACATCTGATGAAAATTTGCTCGATGTTTCTATTTTGGCATTCGCGTTCGGTGTAATAGGATGAGAAATTTGCGATTTGGCAATCATTTTGTTTACTTCCTGTGGCTGTGATTTAATATCCTGCGATGATGTGGCTACAATTGGCATTTTAATTTCGGTAGGTTTTAGCTCTGGATCAATTTGGATGGTTGATTCTGATGGTTTGGTTGTACTAGAGTCAGCTGGTTGAGTTTCTGAATCAATAGCGTCCTTAGAAGGAGTCTTCCCTATTTTGGATTTCACTTTTACGGTATCAGAACTTTTTGAAAGGGTTTTTGTTAATTTTTTCTCGGGTTTTGGAAGTTTGGCCAGATCACCCTCACAGATTGATGCTCGCTTTAGTTTTGTAGCTTTTATTATGGCACCTTTAGTTTCGTTTAGACTGGCACGCTTCAATCTTGTTTTCTCTTTTTCAACAGTATCTATGGACGCAGTCTTTTGGAGAGTTGCTTTTCGTTTTGTCTTCACTTCTTTTGATTTAGCTGCGTCTTCTTTTGCTTTGGGTAAGTCTTCAAGTTTGGCTTCCTTGGGTTGCGGTAATTCATCTTTTGATTTCGCTGACTGATATTCAGGGAGCTTATCTTTCCGATCATCTGACTGAGTTGGATCGATTCGGTCAGTGATCTTCGTTTTGCCATCGTGATCTTCACTTGGTTTCTCCATTTGGTGATCAGGATTGTCTGATTTTTCATTTTTGCTTTCTGATTTCTTTGAGTGATCTTCGCTTTTTCCTGTATTTTCGGTATCGATCGGATCTTTTGAGGGACTTGTAGATTTTTCTGTCTGCAGCTGCTGATTCGTTTCACTATTACTGACGATCGCGGTTTCCGGCCGTACATTGCAAATGATTTCCTCATCGTCCAATTTAATTACGCTTTTCTTCCGAACGCGCCGTACAAATCGAAATTTTACTGAACCATCATCGTTTTGGCCGTCTCCCCGTTTATCGTCCTTTTCATCAGTTGGCTCGTCCGTTTGCGGAGCGTGTTGATCGAGGACCGCTTTCACTTCTTTTAGCGCGTTCGAAATATTGGCACGTAATGCATTAAGTCGCGCGATCGGATCATCATCTTTGATCTGTTTCGATTTCTCCAAATCAGTTTTCTGTTCGTTTGCACTTTGATCAACACCGTTTTTATTATTTTTATTATTTTCTTGTCTCACTAAATCGTTTCCATCGATTTTCTCGGCGATAATTTCACTAGGACTATTTTCATTATTTGGAAAATTGCCACTGCGTGCATTGTCACTCTGAAGGTCAGTGTTAATTGTTTTTTCGGAATGAAAACCGATATTATCGGTAGGCGCACGATCACTTATATTTATCACATTTGAATTATCCTTGTTGCGATTATCGCTTATATTCGATTGAATATCACGTAAACTTTCGTTACTATTTTGCTGCGTTATTACCGTCATATCGATAGATTGATCGCTAGCATTGACGGTATGATCGCTTTTATTTCCCACGTTTAAGCTAGACTGGTGACCTGTATGATCGCGATCCGGTACCGGAACTTTTTCGTCTAGATCAGATCCGCGAACGACCGTTTTATTTGACTCGATTTTCACGGCTGATCCGCAACTAGAACAAGAATTGCGAAGATCGTTGCGATCTCCCGCGATATTTTTAGATATGCTGCCGCCAGCATCCGTGTCGTCACCGACTTGATCCAATACGGGATTATTCGGTTGATGGCCACTGTCCAAGTTTTCTTCTTGCGTCATCGTTTTGAACTTCCTTTCACCGACACGACCTAATTTCTACCGCACTTGTTACCTGTGATCGAAAACTTTTCATTAAAAATAAAAAATTTTCTATCGAATTTCCACTCTTTTAGTTGAGTTCAGTGCATACGTTTAGTAGGACCCAACCGTCCGACACTTTGGGATTTTCTATTTATTAATTCACTTGGCGCGCGGATCGTTTTGAACCGAACGTCGTGTATGCATGATGTGAGATTCTCACCACGTTTTGCGACTGAACTTATTTTAATCAATGATATCTGGGCTAAAAACTCTCGCAGATTTTATCTATAGATTTTTAATGCTTTATTCTATTCTGTGTATTCTACACGGACGAGTCGAAAAATTTCGTATTAAAAGTTTTCTAGACGCGATTTTTGCTCGCTATTGTTTGAATATAAATTTGATTCTAGTGTTTATTGTTTTTGCTATTGGGTTCAAGATTTTCCTTAGTTGTTCAGTAGCGTGCTGAAAAAATTGGATATTTGGAGAAAAGGTATTGATTCTTCCGAAATAAGGGGCACTTCAGAGCAAACCGTTGGCATCCGGAGTGTCAAGTTCCTTGTTATTGTGGAAGGATTTTTAGCCCTTTCCACACATTTTATTTCTTTTATTTGTGTACATTGAATAGGCCACATATGGTGGTGCTGGAATTTTACGTTGACTGCAATTTTAATTCACGACCTTCGCATTATATACCGACACGCTATCTACTATGCTAGGCACTACCCCTATCTGAATGCTGTGTTTTCTTGGGGGTTATAGAAGATTATAACCACGTTTTGCTAACTTCGTAGATTTTGTACACCATAAATGATTTTCGCCGTTATTTTTGATTATTGTCCACAAACAGGTAAAAACACACAAATAGTACACAAATATAAATAAAAATTACAGATACAAGCCCCCTTAATCCAAAGCTTATAAGTGGGAGCTCAAAAGCTAACACAAATTAATTTGTTATTTATTAAATTCAAGTAAGTTGTCTTATATTTTATGCTTAGAAATAAAATAATTGAAAATATTAGATTAAAAATAAATAAATAACATTCAAATTGAGAGAAAAAACTTGAAAGTACATCTTCCAAAAAAGGAAAATTCCAGAATAGTAATAGTAGCAAAAGTAAAAGTAAATAAAATTAAATATCTTAAATAAAAAAAAATAACAAGACTACGATTGGGCGTAAAGCTCAATCGTGCGATACTCTAGATCAAAGAGAAATTTTTTGATTTGAAAAAATTTCGTATGGGAAGTGGTACAGGGGTTAAAGACATTGAACTCATTTTTTCTCATCCCGCTAAAGCTCCTATCAAAATGTTTTATTCAAAATTTAGGATACTGAGAAAATTAGTATATTGGATTTAGTGAAATTGTGCAGTTTGTATGGGAGGTAGTCGAAGGAGGAGCGAGTTCTTAAAGAGTTTTTCAGAAATAATTATAACCATCATGTTTTTGGCATGTTTTAAATTGTAAATCAGTGGCATTCATAGTTTTCAGGAAAATCGACTTTTTGTCAATTTGTGGAATTGTGTCAGATTGTATGTGAGGGGGTAGAATGGATAAAGCTAATAATCTATTTTTTTTTTCGGCCTTGCTAATAATTCTAAATAAATATTAAGTGCACAATCTTAGCTCGATAAATTTTATACGTATTGAGTAAATTGGTTTAGAACATTTCATGACAAATTGCAGTTTATATGGTAGTTGGTGGAAGGAGGGGAAGGACACAAGTAATTATTTTTTCAGTAGATTGAAATCATCATAAAGGTAATATATTCCAAATTTAAGATCAATAGCTTTTACACTTTTCGAGGAAATCCGTTTATTGTCGAATTGTGAAATTGTGTCATTTTATATGGGAGGGGGTAGAAGGGGTAAAGCTAATCGTTTAAATATTTAATACAAAAAATTCAGCTCGATAAATTTTATACGCATTGAGTAAATTGGCTTGGAGCATTTCGTAAAAAAGTGCAGTTTGTATTGGAGGTGGTGGAAGGTGGAGAGGACCCAAATAATTTTTATATAGTAGTTTGAAATCACATAAAAGTAATATATTCCAAATTTCAGGCCAATAACCCTTATACTTTTTGAGCAAATCCGTTTATTGTCAAATTGCGAAATTGCGTCATTTTGTATGGGAGGAGAAGAAGGAGTGGAGCGTTTTGGCCCGTTCACGAATTCGACCTTACTTATTTGTCAAAGATGACGTGTACAAAATTTGAAATATCTAGCTCAACGCGTTCTCAGGCTAGAGAGCGTATAGACGGACGGACGGAGACTCTTGAGTGATTATATGAACTTCTGTGTCATTAATTTTTTCTCCGAGCCCTAGTTCTTAGCGTTACAAACCTTAGAGCAAATTATACTACTCTTAGATTTCAGCTGGAGTAAAAACATAACAGAATTATGATTGGGCGTAAAGATGAAATAGAAAAGAGTTTACTGTACCGGGAAATATGTCATCTCAAATTCTTTCAAATAGTAAATTGTGACTTTTATATGGGAGGTGGTAAGAGCAGACGGGGGATGTTTGTAATTTTTGTATATAGCACCAAACGTAGTATACAAAGTGTTTCATGCTGAATTTATAGTTTGTAGCTTTCATAATTTTCGAAAAAATTGAACAATTTTTTTTTCGATTTATGGCATTTGTATGTCGAATAAGACGAAAAAATCAATAATCAAAATAATTTTTGAGTAGCAGATAAAGTCGGAGGTTTCGGATGATTTTCAATCTGCTTACCAACATCCTAGTTACATTGCTTTGTCACAATTTTAAAGTCGAAAGCTCTCATATGTTTGTTCGAAGGAGAAATACTTTTCTTGAATTTCTAATACAAATAATTTGTATGGGAGGTGGTAGAAGGAGTGAAGCGAAGTTTATATTCTTTTAGCATTTATTGCAATTATTTAGGGACAAATTCTGGCAAAGTTTTAAGCTTGTACTCTTTCTAGTTTCAATGAAAATCGACAAAATGCATTTACCAAAACTGTGCATTTGCATGGGAGGCAGTAAAAGGAGTATTCGAATCACAACCAAATTTTCCAATACCAATGATATTTGTAATAGTATACTTTTCTCAAAATTTAAAGTTGATAGCTTTGTCGGTTTGGGAGAAAAACAATTTAGTTAAAATTCCAAAATTTCGTGCAATTTTTATGGGAGAAGGTAGAAAAAGTGAGGGGAAGTTGATAATTTTTTTCCGAAATTGGTTGCAATTGTAATAAAATTAATTATGAAAAGAGTTAGTTCTTTTAGCTTTGCTAGTTGCAATGAAAACCGAATAAAAGCATTTTTGAAAATTGTGCATTTTCATGGGAGGAGGTAGAAGGAGTAAGGGGATCAGATCAATATTTTTTGACGTCAATGATATTTACATCATTATACTATGACCTAATTTTCAAGTCAATAGCTGAAATGGTTCCGGAGAAAAATCAATTTCCTTAAATTTCGAAATTTCATGAAATTTGTATGGGAGAGGGTCGAAGGAGTAGGGGGATGTTGCGCGTTCACGAACTTAAAGTTACTTTTTTGCTAAAAATGATATATGAAAAAATTTCAGCACTTTTTTTCAAAGTTTTCGAGAATTATGTTGTACAGATAATATTGTGATTATCAATATTTAAAATATTTTTTACCAAATCTGGTAAAATGTTAAAGGTTCCAAGGTCCAAGAATACAAGCATGCCTTTGCAACATGGTTTTATTGCATTTTTCAATAAATTATAAGTTCTTTGCTTGATTCCTTGTCGAATAGTTCGTAATATTTATTCTAAATTTCGATGCATTGCAAGCCATAAACTTTAACAAAGTATAGACAAAGACCTGTCTCAAATTCAGAAAACGCTTGAGTTGTAGAATAAAACTTGGACTTCCACAAACATATTTTAATTATCCTATTTTGCGAATTTATCAATGGCGATAGTGTTGCCGTGCATGCGGATTCTCCTGCTAAAATACAGTATTGAATGATACCCTGTGCTAACGAGAAATATACGGTTCTAATGAAATGTCTATCAGAAATCCTACGTAGACTGAAGTATGTATGTAGAGTTTTTTTTAATGTTTTGCACAAATACAGTATATGACAATCCCATTTTAAATTATTATCTACGATAACACCAAGATATTTAACTGCCTTCGTATCGTGCATTGGTTCCATCAGAGTTTTAATATTTCGGTTGTTGGGGCTGTATTAACCAAACAGCATATGATGTTTGGTTTCGTTTAAGTTTAGTGACATTTTATGAGCCGTCAGCCAGCCAACTACACTTTGAATGCCTGTATTTGCTTTTACAAAAGTGTTTTCCCAGATATTACTCTTGAATAACAGAACTGTATCATCTACAAAAGTGATTATACATCCATTAACTTCAAGTTCACTCATTTTGCAAAGGTCGTTTATATAGATGTTGAATAGGATTGGCCCTAGCACAGATCCTTGCGGAACACCACATCTTAATGTTAAAGGTCTACTAATAGTATCGCCAACTTTTACCACTTGATTTCAATTTTTTATCGAAAAAAGCAAAGAGCGTTATTAACGATTCCAAGCAATTTAAGTTTCGCAAGAAGTATTTCATGATCAACACTGCCAAATGCTTTTCTTATATCCAAATTCAGAGCAACTACTTTTTCATTTTTATCTGTAGAGTCACAGATATATTCTGTGAGATCGTATATTGCATCCGCTGCATTTAGTCCACCTTTAAACCCATATTGATTTGCCGCTATAATTTATTTCATTTTTCACAAGGTATTTTAATATTTTTTTTAAACATTTCTCAAATAGTTCCTCGATAGTAGAAAGCAAAGATATTGGCCTATAATTGCTTGGATCTTTCTTATCTCCGTCTTTATGCAGTGAAATTTTAACGGCATATTTCAATTTGGAAGGGAGAATTCCCTGAGATAGACATGTGTTAAAAATATGTGATAGTGGATGAGATATACTGCGACTTGCAGCTTTTAAAATATTAGGGGTAATGACATCAATACCTCGCGATTTATCAGGTTTTGATTCACGTACCAGATTTTCAGTTCATTTGGTGAAATAGGAAGTATGTGGAAAGATGAAGGAGAAACATCTGAAGTTCCATTGTTATAAGCAGAGAATTGAAAGTTATTGCAAAAAGATTGTCATACATTGATAAAATGGTCATTCAGTGCATAAGCCACTAGATGGGGCCTTGATCTCCTGACTTTCAGGATCCTTAACATTTTCTTTGGGTTACGTTCAGATTCGCGCTTTTGAGCATTCCGAAATTGGCTCACAATTGATAAGCTAAGAACCAGAGGGGTACAAGTGATTCTAATTTCCCCTTGACAGTGCTTAAATCGCAGTTTTAAAAGTGCATCCACGTATATTTAAGTGAACGAAACTAAATCACTTTAAATTAAATAAACACAAACACAAAGACCGAATATACTTTGAGCGAAAGTAAATTATTGACAGGAAGTTAGCAGTTTTATGCCATACCTAATTATCATCTTCTGCCTGCTTTTTTCGCCAGCAGGGTATCACTATTTACATCCGCGGTAATGTCGCTTTTCAGTTAGGTCCAATCCAGAATTCAACTTCAACTGCATAAAAATAAATGTCCAAAATCACATCTTCTTTTTCTGCTATGTTTACAGTCCGGCAATGAGTACAGCAAAGTACAGAAAGTCAAGTTCTTGCTTTTGACATCGTCAAATGGTTTGACAGAGTTTAGCGGAAATGACTTTGGTTTTAACACTTCGTTTCTTTAATGAATTGAGAGTTTCTTCTTCAAGTGCTCTATTAGAGTCGTACTAGACAGAGTAACTTCTGCACCCTTTTCCATTAATTCCTGCGTCCCTCATAAACGACCTTCTGTCGTCTACTCTCAATCCTATTTACTGTTTCGTAGATGACAACACTCTATATAACATCTACCAATTTGACTCTCCTGCGGAGGCTCGTCCGACATCGGTGAACTCATGTCGTAATGCGTGAATTCTGACCTCGTTTAATCCTGGAATAGGTCATGAAAAACAGAGTAGAGTTGAATGTCTTAAAAACGCAATCCTGTCATCTATCTCTTAAATATAAAGTTCCGTCGTTGGTCACTAATATGTCCTTAAATGGCGTACAAATTCCACCTTCCGTAGACTTTACATTACTAAGTGTAAAATTTAACAATTGCCTTGATTGGAGCTAACACATTTACGAAGTCGCTCTTGATGCTTCGAAGGGTCTAGGCATTCCGCGGAAGTGCAAGAAATACTTTTCTGCTTCAGAACTAGTTACCTTATGCTTGTTTGGGTTGGGGCCCAAAATCACACCTAGCTTTGTTCGATCATATTCAAAAACATGCATTCCGATTAATTGGAGATATCGGCGTCAATATGTAGACTCCCTCGAGCATCGTCGAAATGTCGGAGCACTCTGAATTCACTACAGATATGTCCATGGTAATTACAGTAAGGAACTAAAAGCCCTAGTTCCCCCTTTATTTAATGCCACACGAATTACTCGCCAAGCTGCAGGCTCACTCGAATACACTGCGAAACCTTTACCGTGGAGAACAGTGAAATTTAGGCAGTACTTCATTCCTTGGACGACAGTGAGGTGGAATTCATTTCCAGGCAATCCCTTTTCAACGGGATATAACCTCCAACAATTTAAGAGCAACGTTCATCGCCACTTCATAATGTTCCCTCCTATATTTCCCTACAAATTTTCCTATATCCACTTATTTCCCCGTACCCACGTCGACTTAACTGTGCATCGCGCATTAAAGGGTGACCCCCTAAGTTATTTTCGAAGGCAGTAAAAACAAAAACTTTATTTATTTGACTTTATAAAATCACTTTAACACTTTTCATTCACAATATGTCGCTTTAATATTCGCACTATTCGCGCTGTCGATCACAAGAAGATTCTCCGCTGTTCTTGTACCTTGTTTTTCTTATTATTCTCTAGATAACGCTAAGAAATAATGCTCGCACAGAACCGTCAAGGGTACAGAAATATTTGTTGTCGCTAAAAATTTCGATTCCGAGTGAGCGTCTGTCTGTCCATCCGTCTGTCTACAACATAACTCCCGAACGCTTTGAGCAATCATGCTGAATTTTGTTGTATGTCATTTTGACCAAAAATAAACCTTAAATTCGTGAATGGGGCTCATCCGTCCACTCCTTCTACCCCCTCCCATACAAATATCATGAAATTTCGGAATTTTAAGAAATTGATTTTTCGCTGAAATTATTTTAGCTATCGACTTGAAAATTAGGTCAAAGCATAATCAACAATGAATATTCAAGTTGCTGTTGCGTTTGGCATGAAACTTTGTCCAGTAATGCCTCATATTCTACGTGTTCAAACTTTTTAACAGCTCCAGGATGCTCCTTGCTCCCACGCCGAAATCACCCATTTCATAGCGTTGACACCATTCACACTAATAGCACCCTCACCATAAGTTTCAACAATCATTTCACGCGTCTCAGCCGCAAATTTTTTTAAATTGAAGGCAAAAAATTCCCGCAAATGACGGCTCAAATTTCAACATATTCGCGTAAAAAAAAAGTATGTGACACCTAAAAAACTTCACAAATCGAATGATGAGAAGTTGTTGACAGATGCCATTACCATGTGACGTTTCTGATCTGCCATTATTGATCAGCACTTACTGCTGGCGCCATCTATTAGGAAACGGAGGGTTTCAATTTGTACTCCCGATAATAAATGTAATGAAATCCAATTAAAATGAGTTGTTGATTTAGTAAGGTAAAGGCTTCCTAACAACTCCACACCTTCCTCCCAACTCTCTTCATGGGGCCACACAATAAAGTTTTATGAACGACAAGTGCGGCTTAAGCAGGCAAGGCGACAGTTCGTCAGTCGCCTTCGTCGAAGCATCTAATTGGGGCAACACTGTGATCAGAAGAATTCCTTTTTTTTTTTTAAGTTGAATACCTGTTCCGGGTAAGACGACACGATGAGCTCAAAAGCTCATTTTTTGTTGTTTCATGCCGGTTTCAGGGCAACGAATACCTCCCCCCCTCCTCCCCCCTCCTCCCCCCTCTCAGGCCCCTTTAATCCTGAATCCTTTTAATCCTTCAGTTTATTTCGAAAATTTCGGTATCGAAATACACATCCTAGGCCTCTGGCATACAACACTTGATATAAACTAAAACTAACGCTATTTCTCCGTATTCAACCGTGTCTCATTATTTCAATATAGTCATAAGGCCGATTCTAATGGAACGCGAAAAAAAATGAAAATCCGCTAAAAATATAAATTGCAAAAATTGTCTAGACTCGAACAGATCTTTGCCGAAGAGTGAGTGCCAAACAATTTCGCGGCTTATACCCTCGACACATCACTAATCTTATCCACATCTCTCTGTGTCATTTTAATGCATAATTTCTACTTATAATTTTATTTATTACTAAAATTCCATATATTTCATAGATGCAATTCCCTTTTAATAGTCGAGCATAGCTGACACTAATGAAAGTATTTGGCGAATCACTCATACACGCTTTATGCATTTTGTTTCAACCGCGAGGCGCATGCAACTTAAAAGCACTGTTGTAAACAAATCTGTAGCTAAAATCTGAAGCTAGTTTTTATTTTTTTTATTTTTTTTTGTCTTTTTTTGAACGTTTGGGATTGTTGGCCGCCAAAAATTAATTTGGCATTTCCGTCTTTTCGGCGAAGGGGATGATTTGTGATGTAATGAGTTCCTTGTTAAATTCGTACAGAGATATGTCACGAAAAAAGAAATAAAAACGCCAATAATGCTTAGGAAAGGCCATCGTTGGTGAGTGATTCATGCCAGTTCGTATGTTGTAGACATAATGTGGATTTAATTATAGAATTTAAGGGCGTCTGTATGATTAAAGTTTGCTCATAAGCAGCAGACTTTCAACATGGACATGTGAAATCGATCATGAATGCTTTGAGTGATTTCGATTGGAATTCTAATTGTTTTTCTATGTGGAATTTCATTTGGAATTGCTTTGGAATTTGTAATGATGATTAAAAATTTAATCTTGGGCAGTTATAATTATCGAATCTTCAAAATTCTCAAATGTAATTTTTGTGGCATTTCAACTGGAATTGACATTATTTTTTCCATGCGTGGGAGCTCCAATTCTGAATTGTTTTATTTAAAAAAAAACCTTAGATTAAAGCAAAATTTGCAATTTCGTGAATACCTGACAATCGGTTGCGAAATCTAATTCAGAATTTCAATTTGAAACTACTATTGACACATAGCGCAGCTTAATTATAATTTAAGCCTAAATTATCATTAAAAGGCAGTCATACGCTAATTTAGCTAAATTACCAAAATAGTGATCATTTATCAGCTCAGTCATCTCATTTAGCTAAATCCTCTCATTTTTCTCAAAATTTAGGCAATAACTATGAAGAATGTACTAGAACTGCCCATTTCAAATAAGTTCTTTCGTGCTAGAAAGAAAAAGAAAGTTATTTTCTAACAGCTCTGACTTATATGAAATCTTTGAATGGAAACGATTCCAAAACAGGACTAACGATCGTTTTCTTCTTTTGTGGCTTTGGCTATGCAATTTAACTTTTAAAACATATATCAGATGAATAAATGGCTCTTCTTAATTAGCAAAGTGCTATGTGTCACCAATCTACTACTACTAAGTTAAATTATAATTAGGACCGCAAAGTGTCACTGGTGTCACACTTACAAACTTACCTACAACACTAATTTCTTAATATTTTTCAGGTACATTGGACGAGATCCAAACGCATCATCTGCTGTTGGAAATAAAGCAAAACATGAGCAAGAACTTAACCAACTTCTCAGCTGCGTAGTTGGTAGCCCCTATAATATTCATGAAAATGTACAAAACAAAAAGGACGGTAATGGCGGAAAAAAAATAACTCATGATAAAGAACCGGAAACCCCGGTAGAATCGGATGCAGATACAAAGCCGCATGATCCAGGAAGTTCAGGCTTTAGTCCGGCGGGTGCAGCGCCCCCAACAGGTGCAGCACCAACAACTCCAGTGGGCTCAGCACCGCCATCTTCATCAGGTGCTAGTTTATCTGCGCAGTCGTCTTTTGCAACGCCTCATCAAACTTCAGATTTTTCTGATATAACTGGTTATAGTTTTGAATTCAAAATTGTTTTTACTTAACTACTTAATATTTTTTTTCAGATTTTTGCACAACAACTGTTATCAGCGACTCTCAAAAACCAAATAACAAGACTAGTGCAACATCAGTCGACCTAAAACCCAAATCATTCAGTAAATATTTTTGATTTTATTCATTTAACCAACATCAAAACAATTTTATTTCCCTCAAACAGACATCTATTGTGATATAACTTATGAGCCCGGTTCCAATGGCAGCCTAAAGAGGAAATGAAATTGATTTTTGATAAAAACAAAAAAAAAAAATTTAAGAAAATTTGGAAAAAAAGACAATAATTTTTGAAAATATTTATTCTAATTTATACTTTTGTACGATGCTATTTTTTTTCGAATATTTCTATACTTATTTTTTTATAAAATTAATTATCAAATGAACTACAATCTCGTATTGATTCTCTTGCTAATTTAAATCGTGCAGATGCTTCGATTGCCGCATAGATAGCACGGCGAAGTGTTTCGTCTTCCTTGCGATCAGGCTTATACCTTATGAAAAATTGAATTACATTAATTTAATATTTTCATTTTGAAATTTTAATTATACTGCAAATAGCTTAAGCGACATCGAAATATTTCTTCACCATTCAATTTTATTACGAGTCGATCACGTTGGTGTATTTTCTCAGTTTCGGTATGAAAGCCAAGTGAAGTTAAAGCAGCTTAATAATGTTTTTTAACATTTTAATTATTATGAAAAAATAAACACACTAAGAAAATTAATGGAAGTTACCGATTAAACGACTTAGACGTTGACGATGACGCTTAAAAACTCCAAGTGCTTCGTTTGGTCCGTAACATAAAGTTATATTTTTCATTGAAGTATCCATTTAAAAAAAAAATTTGTTAGTAAATATATTTTCGTTCAATGTAATCAATTTGAATAAACTTGAATTTTCAAAAATTGACACTGAAAATAATAAAATCAAAGGCTATATTGCTAATTGTTTTTTATATTACACCATTGCACTTAGTTTCCGAGAAGGCTTTCGATAGCATTGATCGAGATTACATACGGAATACTTTGCGTAGAAGAGGTATTCTAGACAAGATTATTGCTATGATTAAGGTTCTTGTATACTTGTACTATACTTCTTCTTCTTTAGTATTTTCTGCTAAATGTTACACTTCTAATGTTTATATTTGTACTTTCGGGTAGTGTTACGCGTTCCTGATGTTGATGCTATGGTGCTACATCCCATATCGAACCTTGGTCTCCCGGATGCACCTCCTCCAGTTGTCTCGGTTCAACGACCGCGTCCTTCAGTTTGAAAAATCGAAAAGCGATCTGCTATCTGCGTCGACTGAGTCCTTCCATCGCTTTCGTGGCTTCTTCTGCAGTCGGTTGTCTTGAGCTTTGCACTTGCGGCCAGCTCATTGTAGCTTGCGCAGTTTAATCACGATAGATGCTGGTGGGTCGTTAAATACTTGATACAGCTCATGGTTATATCGAATTCGCCAATCATCTCCTTCCATAACTGATCAGTATACCTTCCGAAGAATTTTTCGCTCAAACGTGTCGATTAACTTCTCCGACACCCGCGTCAAGGTGCACATTTCGCATCCATATAGCAGAACAGGACGAATTAATATCTTGTAGATGCGTAGTTTATTGTTTCGATGAACCTTCCTTAATTTTATTATGGGGAGGCTCGCATAAAATCCTTTGTTAGCTGTCGTGATTCTTCTTTGAATTTCATATCACTCATTGCCGTCTTTTATGAGAAGGACTCCCAGGTATACGAATTCATCCACCTGCTCGAAGTTGTATTCGGCCTTAGTAATATTCTGCCTCTCTGGGACCGTCCTTCGTGGCTGGGTCATGTATTTAGTTTTTGCTTCATTGACCCTGAGCCCTACTTTGCCCGCTGCCGACCCCAACTCACGGAATACCTTCTTAACGCAAAGTATTGATCGGGCCAGAATATCCACGTCGTCTGCGTACGCCACCAACTGTGCGGGTTTTACGAGTAGCGTACCTCTGGTGTCCACTGAGGTTACTGAAGTTTATTTCCTGACGACATACTCGAGGATTAAGTTAAAGAGCATGGGGCGGGACCATCTGCTTGTTTGAAACCTGACTCCATTGCAAAGCTTTGAGTCAACTCGTTTTAGATTTTAACTTGGCACTCATTGTTTTCGATCATGGCTTTTATTTTCGGTGGGACACCTAGTTCAATCGTTATTCTCTTCATACTATCGTATGCTTGACAAAATTCAACGAATAGATGGTCCACATTAATATCATATTCCCAGCATTTGCTAGCACCTGTTTTACTGAGAATAGCTGGTCCATATCATCTTGATATCCAATGATGTTGTTAGCGTATTCCCTGAGTCACTTAAATTCCTCTGTAATTTCGCAATAAGACGGTCACCTTTTTTGCTTTTCCGCCAGTTTCCAGATTTTAACAATTAATTTAAATATTCGACTGGTAAGCTCGGTTCCACCTTCTTTCAAGAGCTCTGCAGGGATTCCGTCAATTCCGGGCGCCTTATTCGATCTTAAATTATGTAGGGCTGTCTCTACTTCATCATAAGTTGGAGCAATTGCCAGTTGATCTCCATCTGGATCTTCAGGAAGTTGAAAATTCTATTTCAACCAATGTGTAATCGTTCGGGCCGAACGAATCTGCACAGAATGGCCGAGTGGAGGATATTTCCATCTGTCTGGCAATTCCCTACTGCACTTCCACAAAAAAGTATCCAACTAGACGAATTTTTCTTCTCTAAGCATCAGTGGCAGTGGACGGACGGTTATCGATTTAATTATCACCGAAAATTCTTTTGTAACTTTTAATATTTTTCATCAACAATTTTTTTTTAACTTTCATCAAATATATTTAGTAGTTTATTGTATAAACTGTTTCATTCCTACCTGTATTGTATATATTGTAGAAATTAGGTGTTACATAGCAAACATTTTGTCGTAGTTACGCAGTGCTCGCCACAAATACGCTTCTGGCATATACAATAAGATTTTCTGGTGCTACGTCGCCTTTTAAAAGTAGCTGACAGACAGCCGTAGCATTTTCCCACATGTTGAGCAGGTCCTGAACGTTTTTCGACTAAACAAAAAGATACTTCCAATGGTTTTCCAAGAACACTTTCTATTCCACTACGACCATTGAAATGTCTTATTATTGAAGAATATTGTACTCTGTAATCAATATTTGGTAAGGCCAACTGTTCGCCAAGGTCCTGGAGAAAAATTCGTCTTCTATTGGAGCGATTGTTAGAATTATTTTCGCTGTAAACTTTGAAGGCAGCAAGACAAGCCACGTCAATTGTATTATTGAAAAATGCTACTGACCAGCGTTTTGTTCTTCTTTTTGTCGTCTAATGTCGACATTATTTATCCATTGCATCTACGCTACTTTTGTTACTGTTGTAATAATGTATAATTTCAGGCTTTTTCTGGACACCGTGTACGTCTTTTGTGTAGTTGTTGTGTGTGACGAGTTAATTTTTGAATGTCCAACGCGCCCTGTAGAATTAACGAAACACAATTTACCGATCTGGCCACCCGAATTGATCTGGCGATACGAACTCGATCGGGCAGCCCGAACGACATCCGGGCGGTGACAGGTACGAGAGTTGCATGGTGTGCGCCACGAGGCGGTCTCAGCGCTTTGCGATAATCTAGTTATGCTTTTAGTGTTTATAAATATAATATTCACTGTGTACTGGAGTGCTTCCTTCGAATTGGATTAATAAGTGAATCTGGTGTTTCTTGAATAATTAGATGTTAGCATACAAGCATGTTTTAAAATGTTGGGTGATTAAATTGTTACGTTCAATGAAAATCGGGTATTGGCCACATAACGTTATCCACCAACCTACACATCCTCAGAGGAGAAGTGCATCAGCCGAATGGAATAACCGTAAATTGATATAGGAGTCTACCAGTATCGATACCGGTAGATTTGTACAGCCCCGCTCCAACCTCGATTTTTTTCTGTGATGCATCAGTTTTCTTCGAACCCAGAACCGCCCCGATCTAATTTCAAGGATAATTCGGAAACGCGGTCCCTCTATCGCTTAAAGTTCGATTTTTTTTACCGCCTTTCCCCAGAATTTCGGCGATCGGAACGGGCATAAGCTGTTATTACGCCGCGCACGTACTTTAGTGACGCGAGTGGTTGTTTTCTATCCACCCTTTCGCTCGAAAGCGACCTGAGAAATTTTGGAATACGGCCGAAATGGGCGAGTCACGCATTCATCCTTTGGTCTGTGCAATCGGCGTTTGGATCCACGCTTCTCCGTCTGAAGGCGACAAAGAAGACGAAAGATCCGACGAGAGATTGGAAATCAGAAAGGCAAAAACCCGAATTGGAGTCCTCTTCGTCGTGACGGCGAACGGCCGCCGCACTTTATTCATATACATGAGTTAAGTAGAGAACATTTGGAATTTAATTTTTTTTCCTGACGTTTCAAGAGGGAGGTGACGATTACGCAAAGCCTTCTAAGGGTGCAGGACGTAGAATCATCCGTACTAATTAGTCAATCAGCTTGGTTCAAGGGAGACAAACTTTCTCAACGATTTTTCTTTGATCTGGAAGATAACTTTCCGGTTCCGATTTGTGGGCAACGAACCACATAAATATTGATCTCAACATGAAAATCAAATCGTGTGGCATTCTTGGAAACGACAATAACAAGCCCAATACCTCTATCTTCCTGGTGATACCGCTGTGGCTGTACGTCAACGAGAAAACGAACCGGATGATATTCAGGTGCTTGGAAATTAATCCTGAATTTCAATGCAATGCTCTACAATACTTTCCTACACACCAAGAGCATCCACGATTCTTAATCTTCATTTAGTACTATTTGTTTTGTTTAATTAATTGTAATTTCCATTCACAAAAAAAGAAAAGAAAAAAGAAATACCTTCAATTTAAGAAAATAAAATTGTAGCAACCAATAAGCAAGATAGAGCGAGAATACACTTTTACCAATTATTAGATAACTTCGACAAAACTGGGTGAATTTTAAAGACAAACTAACAAGCAAACGAGAAGCACGATTTATTAATTAAAAGAAATAATTGCAACGGAAAAACAAAAATAAAATCAAGATATTGCTATTAATAAACCTATAGTTATAAGTGGAATAAATAATTAATTGAAATTGAATTACAGCATAGGAAGATATAAAATAATTAAATAATATTAACAAGGAAAACATCTTTAAAAAAATATTTAACTTTATACTAAAATGGGCATGCTAAACTAATGAAACTGGTTTCTATTGCTCTATTCTTTACTAAAATTAAATAAACCTATATATATATATGTGTGTGTGTGTGTTTAAATGGGGGGAAAGCAAGCGCGCCCGCTTCACTCTACGATTAGAATGAAAAAATAGAGGTACTACAGTATTTTCTTCTAATCAACTTATCTATTTTATTTCTTTTCGAATGAAAAATAACCTGAAATTTAAAAGAAAGAAAACTTACGAATCCTTCGAGCAAAACAGAATTTATATGGAAAGAAAACGAGAGCTCCTTGTACAATTATTTATTTGATCCTTAATTTTTTATTCAGTACATTATATTTTTTTCTCTTTCAAAAAGGAAATAATCTAATCAGTACTCGGTCTTAAAAGAAAATTGAAAACAACAAATCGAAAATTTATTCGCAGATTTTTTTATCTATTTTGAACATTGTCTTCCTTTTACTACGGACTCTAACGTCATACAAGTAACGTATTTAATTAAGTATAATAGCAATTGAAACAAAAAGAGAAAAAAGGAAAATTTATAATTTGTAATGAAACTTATCCAAGAAAAGAAAAGCTTAATTTGGGTTTTTTTTTGGATTATCCGAATAGAAATAATTTGCAATACTGAACTAGATATTTTTTTGAATTAAACTATTCGAGTTTTTACGAGATTTTGGCAATAGTATACAATTTTGTATGAGTTTTTATTACAATTAATTAAAATGAAGAGATAATTATATTATTGGTGATCTTTTCAAGGAAGGAGCCCCTCTAACCTCCACAGCTTCCTCCTCCTCTCTCCATGGGGCCATACATAAAAAGATATGTTGGAGACTGTATGACAGCGGCAGAGCGGCCAGGGTAAGGCGACACAACATCAGTCGCCATCGTCGAGGCATCTGATCAGGTCAACATCCGCGATCAGAGAAAGTCCTAGTTTTTGTTGGTGTACCTATTCTGGGGTAAGTCGACGTGACGAGCTCTAAAGCTCGATTTGTTGTTAAAGGCCTGGTTTTTATGGTCAGTATCGGAGCAACGAACGCCCCCCCCCCTCCCCACGACTCCCGTAGCTAGACCTAGCAAAACGCTAGCACGTCGCTCCAGCCCGATACTGCCACTGAGATGGACGTTGGTGGATTTCGGACCAGTTTATTTCCTTACCTTCATTTTTCCTTTCTCTTTTCGGCTATTTCGATATTTTGGTATCGAAATAATACATTTTGGCCTCAAATATCACAAAATAGTGTTGAAAGCAGCACAACAGTCTTGTTCTTTTTTGGGACGTAGGAACATAGTGTGACCTTGTCATTGCTAAAACCAAAAGCTGTTGACAGAACTTCTCTAGATTTTGACGGAAGCATCTCTTTTTGGAACATACGGTTTATTTTTTTTAACGTTCCAGTAATTGACAGTTTCCAGGACATTAATAATCGAGCAAGTAACAAGGACGTAAAAAAATTATCGCAAACGACACTTCTACCACTTCCCTTGAATCGAATACAAAGATCCTTTACAACTCTTTCCCCTTGACCCTTTTCTCTACCAGAAGGTAGTTTTCCTGTGTAAATCTGTCCCGGAATAGGATACGAGCTAGAGGAATCACAGACCCAACAAACTTTGATCTCGTACATTGCCGGTTTGAAAGGAATGTATTGCGTGAATCTAGTTCATTATATGGAAAAAGCTGTTCATCAACTACCACACAGCTTGATGGAGCGTACTGGGATCCCAAGTTCGAATTGAGGAGCATAAAAATTTCAGATATTGGTGCTGCCTTATCTTGCAATAGCCTTTCGGTCGAGTGTTCATGGTATCAAATCTAAGAAATAGCGAAATTGCCCAAAATCAATGAAGTGACATCGCTGCCCGATAGAGGGGCAGAATTAAATTTCCACAATACAGTGGAATG
The DNA here is from genome assembly GCA_963669355.1 of Chorisops tibialis. Lineage (NCBI taxonomy): Eukaryota > Metazoa > Arthropoda > Insecta > Diptera > Stratiomyidae > Chorisops > Chorisops tibialis. The sequence continues at coordinate 297,635,637 of OY770263.1, forward strand.
TACCTAAGGTGTAGCCTAGGGTGTAGCCTAGGGTGTAGCCTAGGGTGTAGCCTAGGGTGTAGCCTAGGGTGTAGCCTAGTAGGTAGCGTGTTGGTCTTGTAATGCGAAGGTCGTGAGCTCAAATCCCGGTCGACGCAATATATAATTCCAGAACATTGCCTGCTTAGATATACCTTGGTCACCTCAATCTACGAAAATGAAAAATTTGTAGAAAAAGGGTTGTACGATGGGGTAACAACCCTTCCACAATAAGTAATATAAAAAAAATGTTAAGGAACCTGAATATCAGGAGGCCAAGGTCCGATTTGGGCTGTAGCACCATTGTAGAAGTAGAAGAAGAAGTGGAATGTACCTTGTTTGAATGATAGACGCCAGCGGTTATCAAAATGCCAAATACGCATCAAACTCTTGAGCGGTTAGTTCGTTCCATATCTTTGTATTTTTTGGATGCTGTATATTGTATTCGTTGTATACAGCTTTAGATTTTCGATTAGTCGCACGAATAATGATGTTACACATAACATCATCAAAGATTTTTCGTAGATTGGATTGGACCACCTTTTTGATGCAATATATTGTGAGAAAGTGTTTGACTGCTGGTAGGACTGGCACTCCACAAAGTACCGTCTTTAGACCGTAAGAAATTACCGTCTGTGATTTCCATGTCGCCTGCATCGTTGTACATTTCATTATCACTACTTTCATCTTCTTCTGGTATTTCAATAGGATTATCATCTGTTCTACAAGATCATGCATTCAAATCATCTAAATCTTCATTCTCATACTCTGATGGATCATCGTCATCGCTATCAGATAGTAAGTCGCATAAATATGGTTGTTGTTGCTCATAAGATAATCTATCAAACATCGAACACAATAAAGATAGAATATTCGTAGTCGTATATGAACGTTATAAGGAAAATAATTCAGTAAATATATTTACTTATAAAAATGTAAATCACGAAAAAATAAGAAATAAATCATATAATTTTCACCTGCCGTAGATTGTTCGTGGATTAATTGCGCGTTTGTTGTTCGTTTTAACAAAAAATGTCAGAAAGTCTATTGAAATTATTGCAAATGTTAACAAAGCAGAGAAAAAATAATTGAAATAATACACAAGCCTGACTGCCGTGGAATGAATTAGTTCCAATAATTTAACAACAAAGAATCATACAATACATGTTTTTGTCTATCTATTAAAGCCCACTAGATGCTTTACGAATGTACAATGTCCAAATGCTCCTAATGTTTCATTGTTTTACACAACATCAAGAATTTTCATTTAACCCAGATATGCATATGGAACCGGAAGTTGAGTTTGGCGTGTATCTTAATAATTATAGTACTAATATGGTCATAAGAAAAACATATTTCCTAGTTTCAAAAATTTTATTTTAGGAAAACTAGGAATTTGGAGGTGTCCTATATATAGGACATTAAGCATATAGGTAGCAATTAGATACAATATTCGGTTTAATATAAATGATCTAAAATATGATGGAAAATAATGTAAAATGCTTAGTCCTTTGTGTGATAAGCGACAAAACACTTTACATGAAGCCCAACATTGCATTTAAAGCACCTTGTTGTTGTTTTGGTATGACAAAAACCACATATTGTTTGTTTTTCTTGCAGTACTACCAAATGGTCTAATCTATCATACCGCAATTCAATTTCGTTTGTCATACTTAAATGCCCTCTCTGAAATGAAGTTGATTTTCTATTCTGCAATAGCATGGTAGTTGCCAGTCGCCTTCTGAAACTAAGCTGGTCCAGTTCGCCTCCTGTTTTGCGATTTAATTGCCATGCATTTTGAACGCACATGTCAATGCAATGGACTATCAAAGAAAAATACCACTTTTTTCCCCTGATTGAGGTACGGTATAAACTTATGTTTTGATCTGACCGATCAACTCCTCCCATATATTTATTGTACATATTCACGATATGAGGTTGTTCAACCTGGAATTGAAGCGTTATATATTGTAGTTCGTTGATATACAAGAATTTTACTACTACAATAGCTGAATGCTTTTCTTTTTCTCCTGTGAATATCGTTTGACGATGTGAATGGGCTGGATTCCGGAAAAGTTTGAACAAATATTTACAATACTGTTGTCATGCCATTTAACTGCTATTATATTTTGATCAATGATTTTTGAATAATCAAAAGATCCTCGGTCTTTTTTTTTCATAGTTTTGCTGTCTTTTAGAGAATGTCCCTTTAGTCTATTTTCTCTAAATGTACCAGTTGCAAAAAATTTTTGTTGTGTTAACTCTTCCATTAGAGGAAGAGAAGTGAAAAAATTATCGAAGAAAAGATGAAATTTGTAATTAGGCCACGTTTCGCGTAAAATTTGTGCATATTCTAACACAACACTGGCACCTACTCCAAGATCAGCAAACTTTTCACTAATATTAGTAGCAGAGCCTTGATAGGGTTCAAACCAATTCAGGTAACCATCTTTGGTACTACAAACCCATAGCTTATATCCATATCTTATTGGTTTGCTTTGAATGAATTGTTTGCATCCGTGACGTCCATAATATGGGACCATAGCTTCATCAATAGAATGCATTTCATGAACATATGCGTTTGCAATAAATTTTTTATTCAATAATTTAAAAAGAGGTCTGACTTTTGCAAACTTATCACATTGGTCCAAGTTTTGATTGTTGGACACGTGTAAATTTGACAAAATGTATTCGAACCTGTCCCTAGAAATAGCCTCAGACACAATTGCATTGTGCCCATCTCTTTCACGTTCCCAAAAAATTCTTCTTCGTGGTACTTGAATATACCCGCTGAGCAATAGTACACCAACGAAAGCTTTGATTTCAGAACTTTCGATGTTAGGTCTCTTATTTTTTTGCTGAGCATAATTATTGGTCTCTTTCAAAAAGAGATTCAACACTTCCTCATCGAAAAACTTTCCGAAGGTATCTAGAGGAGATTCTGTATTTTCATCATTATGGGGTAAGTCCATTTCTTCCGAAAGTAATGGCAGACCTTCTTTTATCCAATGATATTGTTTTACTCTTTTTGCTCCAGGCTTTTTCTTATTTTTTTTGGATGAAGGTATCAACTTACTCAAAGGGAGATTGTCATCTGACGAATATTCCAAATTATCATTCGTGTGAAAACAAAATTCAGCTGGCGCTCGTAGTTGTGATCCAGGTAAATTATCTATACAGACAATATTCTCGTCCCCAGAATCTTCATCGGTTACGTCATTCGTAGCATTTTCCGGTGGAAAAATTACAATTTCAGCTACATTCTCAGCGATTTCCTGGTCATCATCCAATATAGCAAGCGCTTGTTCAAGGGAAAATCCCCTACAAAAAAATTACAGTTATGCATATGGATATGCCTAATGTCCTATATGTAGGACACCATGAAAAAAAGTTTCAAAACTACCACTAAAAGTCGAAAAAAACTCGAAAGAGCTACGATTTACTCTTCACTACACATTTATCTTTCAAATTTACTTAGTTTCTATTATTTATATAGTATATGGAAAAAATTATGAGCCTACCTTTCAAAGCGGATCCCAAAATTTTCCATTTGTAAATATTCTTGGAATTCAAACGAAAAAAAAACTACCAAATCACAAGCACAGTTAGTTTGGAATGTTTTGCCACGACAGCTAAATGCGTTATGAACTGTTTAGAATATCGCAACTTGTGTGCAGGCTAAGAGTTGTAGCAGAATATGATATAGCTTGGGTGGCCTATATACAGTCCATTAGGCGTATCTGGGTTAAAATGATGTGGCCACAGTGTGTGTGTTTTTTTTCTAATTGACACAACTGTAAAACTGGAAATTCGCACTATTTTGTGGAATTATTTCCTATGGTTTCTAACGATCATTTCTGCTTCCCTCTGGTTCGAGCCACCGCTTATCTTTCGTTAAAAGTTTCAATTTTTTCTAACCATCAAAAATTCGAACATCTGTTATCTGTCAACTGTCATCACGCGATAATGGCACAGTTCGTTGCGTTTGCCAGGCTCGGTTTTCGAAGAAATTTACTTTTAATTCGTGAACTTTCCGCTTATCGTAAATTCAATTCGTGTCAAATAAATCCCAAATGTATCGGTCATGATTATAAATTACTGTCACAGCGGGTAAGTAAGAAAAACCATAGAAAACTCCTGAAAAAAGATAATTTTGCTTCGCTAACCCCCGAAATTCTGACGTTTTTGTGTTCGTCCCCCCCGTTCAAAGGGGTCATAACGCAACCGTCTCGTAAAATTAATCGCTATCTTTAATTTATTGACTGACGAGGTGCAACAAAATCACTTTAATTCAAGTATTTCTGATTTCAGAGACGGCATTGATTGCGTTTCGCTCGTTTGAACGGCGGGAGAACACAAAATTACGTAATTTCTAAATTGGGGTCTGCAACAATCCGCGAACAAAAAAATGGGTCGAACTGGACGGCTCAGGACACGGAAAAAGATTCGATTTCAAGCAAAAAATGATGACGAGGTTGAGAGCGCACACGCGTTGTACAAGTTGCTGGGATCGGCTGGCTGGCGCAACGAAACAGATTTGAACGTTCGCTGTTTCTCAAACACTGGCAGAGGATTGTGCTTGAAGCGCCCTATTCCCGAAGGTGGCCTGCTAATCAATTTGCCGTTTTCGAGCTTAATAAGCCTACAAACTTTAGAATTAGATTTAGATTTTAAGGATGTTTTCAGTTCGGCTATGCAAGAAACCGAAAAGGAACTCGACTTTCAAGCCTTACTTGCTTTTTACATAGTATTTCACAAACACCAAACCGATTCCACGCACCTCGCTTATATCAATTCTATCCCGAAACATTTCACTAATCCGTTCTTCTGCTCGAAGGATGAGCTTTACTTTCTACCCGATTCAATTCTGCAAAAAATTGTAGAACAGAATAAAGAAATCAAAGCTGCCTATGATTGGCTGTCTGCGAACTTAGTCCGCAGCAATTGCCAATGTTGTGGCAATCCGTACTTCCCAGATATCTGCTCTTTAGAACAATTTAAGTGGTCTTATTTTGCAGTGAACTCGCGCTGCGTATATGTTGATCCGCAAAAAGTAATCACCATTACTAAAAACTCGCTGTTTACTAAACTAATTAAAGACGAACCAAAATTGGCTCTCGCTCCGTTCCTCGACCTTTTCAATCACTCCGATTCGGCTGTTACAGTGACGAAACTAACCGACAGTGATCCTCATCACTACGAATTATACACAGGTCAATCTTATCCGCGTTACCATCAAGCCTTCATCAGCTACGGCCAGCTTGCAAACACAAAACTTTTAATCGATTACGGATTCTATCTTCCCTCGAACAAACATGATTTTTTCGAATTCGATTTACCCGATATCGAATTCTTGATTAAATCGCTGAAAAGAACCGTTCATCGGAATAAATTCAAATTCATAAAAGATCACAATTTGGACGCGCAAATGTTCGTTCATTGGCACGATGGTTGTTCCCACAATTTGAAAGTGGTTTTGTATTTGATTTTTGTTGAGGATTCGCCATTTCCCAATGTTCTTAATCAAGTCGCGTTCGGATCGACTCGGCATTTTGAAGACGCGATACGTGACGAAATTAAGGAACTGATTGCGATTAAGGTGAAACTCCAGGAGGAGTTTATTGCAGGATTGGCACGTAAGGAGCGGTTGACTGAAAGCGGAAAAGTTGTTTTGGGTTATTTAAGAGAATGTGTTTTGAATTTAAGGAAATTTTTGCAGGATAATTTTGATGATCATTGTTAAGAAATAAATGATAAGAATTTTTCAAATAAAATTTCTACTTTATTTTTATTTTAACTGTTTTTCTTGTTTTCGAAAATTTAAAAATATAGTTTGGGCTGCGAGTAATTTGATTGTTATCCTACAAAATTTTGACAAGGAACGTGAAGTTCAGAGTAAAATACGCTTTAAGTGAGAACAATAGCTGCGAAATTCATAACCGCGTGGAAAATTCTCGAATGAACAAGTGTCGACAAAAGCAAATTGCTCTTGAAGCCGAGAAAAGATTGTGACAGAGAAAGGAGCTCAATTAGCAAAGCTGTTAGAATTCCCTACAGAATGGGTATGTAAGAAGTGGCTGTCGTGCTAGGGCCAATGAAAGTAATAGGGCGCGAGAGATACTCGATACTCTCCTAATAGAGTTTAGACAATGCACGTACAGCGATTGCACGAGAAGTTTTGTCCGAAATTTGAATTTTCTCAATTCTTTTTTTTTATGAAGTAAACACAATCATAATGAATTGTTATTTACGAAAGTCATATTTATTTTCGATTGTAATGAGGAAATCCATACCAAAACTTGTAATTTAACTCAAGTTTGTGCTCATCTCCACGCATTTGAAAACCGTCAAACTCAAGCAAACTACAAGTTTGACTGTTTTTCACATTCTTATGTTGCCTTCTCGTAATTCTAAACTTGCGCTGAGCTGTTGGTATTATTGTATTGTCCAAACTCTATTAGGAAAATAGTGTTAGTGTGTATCGAGTATCTCTAGGCGGCGCTAACTAGACAGAGTTTAACGATGTTGGTATTCCAAACATCCAGAGCATTTGAGGCGTGACCATAGAATTAATAATACAGGAAGATCAAATCTGCAAGAGAATGGAAACAATTCGGATGTTTGAAGAAGAAAAAACGAGAAACCAGTTCCGCCGTTAAACTTTGCATAATTCTAAGGGGATCTTTGTATGTTAAGTAACATGTGTCAACTTCAGCAAACTATTAACAAGAGTTTAAATTTAAAAACATACCTGCAAACTAGTCGGACGTAACTTTATTATTCTTCTATCAATTTGGACGTATGTCATAGGCCGTACAGATGGACAGATTTTTCTATTCCGTTCTTCAAATCTCAAAATGATTATAAGAAAACATAAGGTATTCAGGTATAGAAGTGCTCTTCTTCCGTGGTGTTTTTTGATTCTTACATTAGTTACCACAGTTTCGCAATTCAATTCACATCGAAAGCTAAATTAATTGCCCAGTAATTTTAAATTTACGAACGAATGGATTCAATTCCCGAATTTTCATAATTAAACGTGGACACTTCTGCTTCCGCTATGATCCAAACTACAACGAACTCCGTATTTAATGCGAGATACTAGTCGAAAGTACCAATTTAAACACCAGAAATGTAATATTAAGCAAAAACAGTAAAGAAGAAGAAGACAGGCACAGAAGAGCGTTAAACCTGTTCGCACCGCGAGGAGTGAAAATTGAGATTTTGATCTTGTAAATGAATTCTGCTGCAAAAAACTTTTGAAATACATTTATACACAGAAAAACTTACAAAGGAAAAAAAGATCCACATCTACCTTTTTCTTTACGTGGCCGAGCACAACATAAGGGGTCACCCTTTAATGCAATTTCTCTCTTACCGACATGATTGGGTACATGTCGGTAAGGGAGAAAAAAGGAGTTAAGGTTAAACGGGATTAAAAGTAGGGAAAAAACCTAAAATGCCGGTGGAAATCGATTTGAAAAGAGCAGTTTTTACCATCCCTAAATATGACGTCCAGTCACCGCTGTTGCCTGACAACTTTGGCTCAATTTTTCAGCGTAATCCACACTGAGACCTCTTCAAATTTGTTTTAAACTTCGAATAAGCTGTTGCGTAGTGGATATTTTTTTCCCATTTAGTTTAGTCTTCATGAACGAACACACATATTCAATGGGATTCGCATCGGGACTCTTCGATGGCCAGTCCAAAGTTGTTATCCCATTTTCTGCTTTCCACGATGTGCAGAGGCTACTTCGAAGTTTGCGGTCATTGTCTTCTTGGAGAATCCAGTCATCGTGTTGGAGTTCATACAGCAACTCAGCAGACTTTAACATCCCTTCTTGTATAAATTTAGCATGAATTCAGCATTTAGATTTTTGGTGAAAGCAATTAGCTTTCCGAATCCCTTTTCAGAGAAGCTCCCATAAATATGCACCTTTTTAGTTTTTCTTTTGCCTATTGCGGAGTTAATGTCGGGTTTTTCCAGAATAGCTGAGCGATTAATTGATCGTTCCTTTTTGATGTTTCTCTTTTAAGGCCTCTACCTGGCTCATCATCGACATCACCATGCTCTTTATACCTCGTAATCCACTTCTTTTCGCGGCCTGCCTCACACTCATTCTGGGTCCTTTATGACCAGAAAAACAATTTCATAACGTTTTTTTATAAAGAGCGCTAATTATTTAACTTGTTATCTTTACGAAAGATCAAACTGTACTGACTAAATGAGTCTAACGCGAAATCGGCAGTGCATGCAACGGGACTCGAACGGGTTATTTTGTTCGAGTTCCTCAAGCTCCTACAAAACATTATTTTTTTTTTCAAAAATGATTTACAAAAGAGACCCGACTACACTTTTACTTGTTTTTTCATCGCGCTGAGACCAAATTTGCTGGTTTTCGGGTACCTGTGTGCGGTCGACGTCAGGTAGGGATGGTTTTATTTATGTATGGGAATTGCTTCGATTGCTGTTCTCTATATTCTAAGAACGTGACTGCTGCAAGCCGCGACGAATGATTGATTTCTAAGAATCCAGGAATACCTGTAACTTTCCCATCGAGAGACCTACGGCGGATAATAACACATTTGGAGCGTTCAGTAAAAAAAAAAAAATTTTACTGAACGACCAACACGAGCCAAAAAAGAAAGATATGACAAGCTTAGACGATATGTGAAAAAGACCTGCAGACGACAACAAAGGAAGTACCATAATGACAAGATACAAAAAATGTACGATGATTTGAGACAAAATAAAACGCGGGACGCACACGCAATAGTAAAAGACCTAAAAAATGGATATAAGCCAATAACCAGTCTCTGCAAAGACGCAGAGGACAACCTCATCAGCGACACACAAGAAATCAAAACGAGATGGGCTTCCTACTTTGAATATCTTCTCAATCCCACCCCATTCGCAACAACATTTCAACCAGTAAAACACATGTTTGATTTATTTATAAAAGACGGCCACCTCGAGCGTACTTCAATAGGGTCTTTGCTTTGCTGCAGTAGTGAAACCTGAATCCTACCGGCATCTGAAAATCATTTATATGCCTTTGAAATGTTTCAGTTATATGTTAGATTTACGATCTTTCTTCGGAGGAGACTGTCGAATTGCTAACAGTGCTTCCATTGCTTCCATTCTAAAAAAAATTTGACCCATTTTTTCTCTTAATATTTTTTCTAGCAGTTCCTCTGCTCTATTGTAAAAAAAAAATTAACCTCTGCCGGAAAATAGTTTGCGCACTACGTTAAACTTAACCTGAAAAAGTCCCATTTCTTGCCCCGAGTTTTTCGGCGGTGCAACTTAATTGTCCTGTAATGTACGATAAGCATATATGTATGTCTATATTTTTGGTTGAAGAGCGAGGTCTACAGTTGGAGAGAATGTAAAGGGGGAAGGAAATATTTGGCACGCTTCAGCCAACATGATAAAAAAGATGTAAAAATGCAATTGCACTTACAGCGTTCCATTATAAATTGACCTGACGGACGAAACTGAAAAAATGAGTGCAAAACTGCAATAATTTTGCATCTTTAAGGGAAAAACGGGTCACTTTTTCCTAGAATAGTAATCACTATAATATTTTCTGCAATAGTTATTTTCTCAGATAGTTTTCTAAACTAAGCTTTTCCAAACATTTAATTAATTACCGTGTTGTAATAAAAATTCATTATTTTTTTTTCAGTTATATTCGTCGAAGGTAACATCCGCTGCAACATCAGTACCGCAAGATGAGAAGCCAAAAGTAAAACCCTATTCGCCGGTGGGCGGTAATGTTCTTGGAAATGTTTTCGGACGAAAGCGAAAAGGAACAGGTAATGCAAGTTTTCCGTGTGTATAACTTTTGGAAGCATCCATATAGTACCAACGACGAATAATAAAAAAAAAACATCGAACACAATCAATTTAAGGAGCATTCATTGTACATGATAAGGTCGTAAGTTGTCTCTGTTTTCGAAACAGGAGTGCTATAATTCCCATTCCAAATGTAGATCGCTCGTTCTTGCAAACCAACTGTATCTAATCAAATCTTTATTTTGTTCATTTTATTTATTTATTTTATTTTTTTTTTAATTTTCCATTTTCTTTCATTTCTAATCTGAAAACCACCACAAAAATGCACAATTTTCATTTTGAGTTTGCTTTTATTTTATGGCTATGTTGTGTGACCCTTAGGGACATTACCTTGAATCAGTAATTCCTTAGGTCCATGGCAGCCTGTACGATACTGTTTTCATCCAGGCACTTCATCAATAGCCCGCGAGTCAATAGGCGCTATCAATGCTCCGGATGTCTCATCGCAGGATATGCTGCGTGCTATGATGGCATATATTTGGCCGAAAGACGATGCAATGGTTAAAAAAAGGTTTGTTTTGATTTTCGCAATTGTCTTTCTGCTTTATTCGGTTTTGTATTTTTTCACAGAGTGATGATTTCGCTGGGACTTTTAGTTGGTTCGAAAGTTTTAAATGTGATTGTACCGTTCTTATTCAAAGGCGCTGTGGATAGTTTAGGCGTGTTAAATATGAATTCGGCTCCCGAAACTGCTCTGGCATTGTCTATGTCCTTGCTGATTGGATGTAAGTTTTCGTATTAGAATTAATTCATGTAATTTATTGAGTGCAATTTTAGATGGTGTTGCAAGAGCAGGAGCGGCTGGTTTCAACGAGCTGAGAAATGCAGTGTTCGCAAAAGTAGCGCAACATTCAATTCGAAAGATTGCAACAAATGTTTTTTTACATTTACACCAATTGGATTTGTCGTTTCATTTGAATAAGCAGACTGGAGCACTATCAAAGGTGAGTTTTTGGAATGGTTTTAACATTTCATCTAACACGAGCTTTTTTTGCAGACTATCGATCGAGGATCGCGTGGAATTAATTTTGTACTTACCGCGATGCTGTTCAACGTCGTACCGACTATTTTCGAATTGGCTCTGGTTTCTAGTATACTTGGCTTTAAGGTATAATTGTGAAAACAAAATTATTTTTTAAAAGTCAAAAAATTCCATCAACATAGTGTGGCGCAGCATTCGCTGGAGTATCGATGGGTTGTGTTGGGGTCTATGCAGCTTATACGCTAGCTGTAACGCAGTGGCGAACCAAATTCCGTTTGTATATGAATCAAGCCGAAAACGATGCAGGCAATAAGGCTGTCGATTCGCTAATAAATTACGAAACCGTAAAATATTTCAATAATGAACAGTATGAGGCTAGACGATACGATAACGTTTTGAAAAAATACGAATCGGCGAGTTTAAAGACAAGTTCGAGTTTGGCATTACTGAATTTCGGTCAGAATGCAATTTTCAGCGTGGCGTTAAGTACAATAATGGTGTTGGCGGCCAATGAAATTGCCAAAGGAAATATGACCATTGGTGATTTGGTTATGGTCAATGGACTGCTATTTCAATTGTCCATACCATTGGGATTTTTGGGAAGCGTTTATCGTGAAGTTCGCCAGGCCTTGATCGATATGCGCTCGATGTTTACGCTTATGAATGTCGAAACGTCGATAGCGAGCAAGGCAAATGCTCCGTACTTGGCGATTAGTCGCGAAAATGCAACAATCGAGTTTGATAATGTTTCATTCCAATATGAGAATGGGAAACCTATTCTTAGAGACATGACGTTCTCTATTGAGCCGGGAAAGAAGATTGCCTTTGTCGGTGGATCCGGTTCGGGTAAATCGTCGATGGTTCGATTGCTTTATCGGTTCTTTGAACCGAACTCGGGTGTTATTCGAATTGGTGGTCAAAATATCAGTGATGTCGATATCGATAGTTTGCGAAAATGTATTGCTATTGTTCCGCAGGTTGGTTTGTTACCTTATGTTTGCAGTTCTGGTTTTTATAATAAATTTCAAATATTTTCGAAGGATTCGGTTCTATTCCATGACACAATCCGTTATAATATTGCCTACGGTGACTTGTCGAAAGGGCAACATGAACTTGAACATGCATCGAAAATGGCTGATTTACACGAATCGATTTTGGGATGGCCAAATGGCTACGAAACTCAGGTTGGCGAACGAGGCCTTAAATTATCCGGGGGTGAGAAACAGCGCGTTGCCATTGCTCGCGCTATTTTGAAAAATTGCCCGATTTTAATTTTTGACGAAGCCACAAGCAGCCTTGATTCGATTACCGAATACGTAATTAGTTCAACAATTCTCTCTACTTTACCGTACTAATGAATCTCGTTTCCAGAATATTCTACGAGCTTTGTCAAGAGCTACCCAAGGTCGAACAAGTATTTGCATAGCTCATCGTCTTTCGACTGTTATGGATGCCGATGAAATTCTTGTGCTTGAAAGTGGGCAGATTGGAGAACGTGGAACGCATGTCGAACTGTTAAGTAAAGGTGGACTCTATTCAAAATTATGGGATACACAAAATAAACTTTGATCGTAAACAATTCTCGGTTTAAATTTAAGTTAAAAAAAAATTATATTAATTGTTAACAATATCGTAAATATGACGCGATCAACCTTTTCTTCTTTGTTTTGTATTTATTAAGTGTATTCAATCTATTTTTTTGATTTTTATTCCATAGAACTTTTTTTGTTGTTGTGTAAAATAATGTAAATATAAAACGGGAAAAAAATTTTGATGAATTTAAAGATGTATAATTATGAGAAATAAAAAGATGGAGAAATGTTAAAAATGCTATTTTCAATTTAATAATATGTACTGCTAAAAAAATCGTTATTCGTAACCAATTTAAGTGGAATGATGGTTTAAAATTTTTGGTAAAGCGAATTTTTTCAAATCTAAAAAGTATTGCGTGCCAGCTCTACTTGTTCATCACCTACCACTGAAAACTGTATAAGTCCCATTAATGCGATTTTAAAAAAAAGATTTTTTATTTTTAGACATTTTAAAAGAGCATTTATTTATTTCATCTAGTTGAAACTAATACAAGAAGTTAACTGAACTGTAATTCTTAGCTAGTTATTTTTATAATTTTCATTGCTGAGGCAGCGTCCACAACCTCCACATACACTATCTCAAAAATCATCGTTTAAAACTGCAATTTTATGATGTAATGGGAAAATGCTGACGGAGAAAAGCTGTCCTTGGGAATGTTTTATGTTTTGTAACTCGCGCGTAAGAACACTATGCTAGAAAATAAGAAACAGTTGCAAACAAATTTCGATCATGAAGGCTATGCGACTCGATCGGAAGTTCAAGGTCTCCAATCACAACAACAACAGAAAGAAAAACTGCGACCAAATGCGACTCGATTGGAATGATCAAGGTCCAACCAAAAACAATTCTAATAGAGGAACACCTGTGAGTTCTTTTGATTAGAAAGCAACAACAATTACACGTATAGACTCGGTCGATAGGGGCAAAAATCGGACGTCGAGAAAATGCTTTATAGAAGCAACCAACAGCGCTCGGCGAAATATTTGTCAGTAGTAGCTAGTGCAACTGAAAAATATACCAGCTTCACCACTCGTTACGGTCGTTCTCACTCCCGTTCCCCTACCTTCGCAATCCTATTCGATTACTCCATAACTGTGTTTGTGCATTACACATAAAGGCCGAAATTGCATATAACACAAGTCATTCTGTAAAAAAATGATTCGGAAACATAAAAAGGCGAGCGCTTTTGATGAACAGTCAGTTCGGTTTGAGGGATTGGCGGCTCAGTCGATATTTAGAAAATGAAAGAATCAAGATTGGCAAGCGATAAGTTCTGAGCGAGAAAGTCTCAAGTGAAAGTGCAAAACGATTAAGTTGAATTAAATAAAGTTTTGCGGTTAAATTAAAGTGAACTTGTAGTTTTATTTTTACTTGAAATCCAGCTCAATTCAATATCTTATACCACTTAAACAACTTTTAAAAGTGCAACTTTGGTTCATAGAAGATCGATTTTTAACTTTATTTTTTATTGTAGGTGAAAATGATGTGTAGTCGGTGATGGTTGATAAGCAAGAGAGCGATATTTATTTTAGAATTCATAAATTTGATTTGAACAGTAGCCGATCAATACCGTTAGTAAGTAATTACATAAAAGAGAATGAGTTTACAGTGACGAACAAAAGTTTTTGAACATTTATGATGTACCCTGAACAGTAGGCAAGCCGAAATTCCTTCCCATGTTTTGAATCAAACCATCCAGCACTTAATTTCTCTACGTATGAAGACTTTGGTGCAGGTCAAAACCTAAATGCAGGTGAAACATCGAAGGCCGCACGATAATGAAAATACGGTCTCTCTCAGTTCTTTCCAAAGCTTTGAAGTTCGTGTTATGATTGACTGCCTATCTTTCACTGTACGAGAAGCTACGTCGAGTTTGTGCTGGTTCCAATTAAGATTGTTATATAATCTAGTTCCCAGGAGTGAGATATATTCGGAAGAGTCTAGCTGCACACCAGCGAAGGCTGCATTAGAGGTGTTCACTGGAACATCACGCTTAAGCGAAAGATGACTAGTCTGTTTTCGAGGCATCGAACTCCACTCTATTTATCTTGCTCCATTCGAACATTAGGTCCGGGGCAGAGTTTAATAATCCAAATAATTCCACACGTTTAGGTGCACCGGAACGTGATGAGCGACGAATTCATAGTTCCTATCCAGGATACTGTCAAATAAGAAACAGTTAGGGACGCCGGCGTGGTTTCGCCGGGACAATCACATCCTGTAAGAAAGGCAGTGCCACCACGTGCGCCACAGGTTTTGGATAGTGGATGGCCGACTTGGGTCTGCCGAATAAGCAAAATATGCGAATAGGCAACCGCGGATAAAGAGACAGTTTTCCTATTGTGTTGTCGTTTTTCCAATTGCCACTCCTACAAACCTTCATTATTATTTTTTTTTTACGGAATGAACTGTGTTATAGGCAATTTCGGCCTTTATGTGCAATGATATCGAAATAACTATATCCTTTTAGCCACCATTACACAACATTTGTTTTGATTTCTCCGGGAGCCTGTTTTGATGAGCTCATTCGACATTTTCTCATATAGGAATGGGATTGGGAAGGTTGGGGAAGGGGAGTGAGAACGACCGTAGCGAGTGGAGAAGCTGGTATATTGCTCAGTTGTACTGGCTGTTTTCTGACAAATATTTGCAGATGTTATGGGGGACTGAATGATAGAAAGCGAACAGAAACCATCTACTGAGTATCTAAAAATGCGTCCTCCTAAAACCCTCATCCTTTTCTACAATCAATGGGCTGGATTAAGATACCTGTGCCGAAAATCGACCAGGCTCAGTTCAGTCGCTAGCGAAAGATACCGGGTGACCTCTGGATAAATTACCCTTGTCTGCAAAATGCGGATCTCTGTGCTGATCGACCATTTTTTCTCCGCTACTCGATCATATATGTCCAATAATATTTGTACAACCTGCAGAGACCGGCTCTCTTAAAATGGCGAAAGGAAGCAAACATGCTTCCTCCAAGGTTCCTTTGGAGACAAACAAAACTTAGCCCACCAAACCTGGTCTCATAGCGGGCGCTGCAAAGACTATGGCCACCAAAACTAGTCCAAGCAAAAAACGTGAGGCCCCAACATGCAAGCAGCTGAATTTTTGGACCCTAAATCTGGATATAGTGCACGTGGGGAAAAATCGGTTTCCTCCAAACCTAATGCACACAGCTGGTAAAGTTAAAGGATACCAAACCTGGCCGCAATAGCGGCGTGCACTGTGGAACTGGTGGTGGGGACCCATCCAAATTGCCGGTAATCAGAGGGAACCGAAGAATTCTACCCTCAAAACAGCTCTTTAGAGAGCGGCTTAGCTACCAAAGGCTTCTGGGTTGCCTGGGGAGATCCCGGGACACATCAAAACTAATTTCGGACGCACTTTCAATACTGAAGGTGGAGGCTTCGCTTGGCGTGCTGATTAATTTAATTTTGACATCTTGGACTATCAGCACAAAACTGGGCGTCGCATGCGCTAGAAGGCTTGTTTGTTGACTCCACAAGGCGGGTTCCTCTCTCGACTCCTTTGGAACGTGGCGGTCAATGGACTACTACTAAGACTGGAAGAGGCAAGCTGTAAGGTAATTGCTTATGCGGACGACGTTGCTATAGCAATCTCTGGTAAACACCCGAGTACTCTGAGCGAGGCTATGCAAAATGCCCTCCCAATACTCTCTAAATGGACTCGTGAATGTGGACTGGAAGTGAATCCAAACAAAACCAAGCTAGTCCTTTTTATAAAGAAACACAAAACTCCCCATATTGACTCCTCTAACCTGGATGGTACCAGCCTTGTTTTCACAGATAGAGCAAAATATCTGGGTCTTGTTTTGTATAGGAAACTGAGCTGGAAACCTAATATTCAGGAACGTGTAAACAAAGCGTCTGTTGCGCTTTGCTCTTGCAAGAAAGCCATAGGTAAGAAATGGGGAGTGCAGTCCAAAGTAGTGCATTGGCTCTACGTTGCCATCATCAGACCCATCTTGCGTTATGGTCGGATTGTGTGGTGGACTGCCCGAAAGACAGAAACAAACCGCACTCTCCTCGGTAAGGCGCAGCGAACAGTATGTGTATGCATAAGTAGTGCTCTGAGAGCAACCCCCTCCGCAGCATTAGAAGATCTGTTTCATCTGCTGCCCCTCGATATTAGTAGCGAACAGATAGCTGCTAGTGCAGCCGCCCGCTTCTTAGAAACTCGCCAGTGGACCTGCATTTAAACTGGTTACTCCTTAATTCTGGAATATTTCGGGAATTTAACCTAAAACACAGACTACACTCTCCCAAGTATTGATATTGGTAATGATTTCCTCACCGTCATCCCCTCGAGACAAGAGTGGGAGGCAGCTGAAATACGAGAGGAAGAGTTCATATCCTTCTATACTGATGGCTCTAAAACTAGAAGTGGAGTGGGAGGAGGTGTTTCCTCGGCAATGGTTAACTTAAGCATATCTTTCCGTCTTCCGGATCATTGTAGTGTGTTCCAAGCAGACGTGATGACGATAAACGAAGCCTTGGCCTGGCTGAAGTGTTATGTAGTATCTACTAAAGATATTCACTAATAGCCAGACCGCTATTAAATCCCTGGAATAAATCCGGTCTACATTCAAAATTGTTCTTGATTGTTGCGCGTCTCTAAGGGAGAATGTCAAATAATTCACATTCGCCTGTATTTGGTACTAGAGCATAGGGCCATTCCGGTGAACTGCAGAGCCGACGAATTCGCCCGGCACGGAACCACCTTGTAGATTCAGTCTGTGAAAGAGAAACTGTACATGCCTCTCGCAACTTATAAGCCACAACTTAAATTGGATGCGATTAGCAAAGCCAACGACAGATGGGCAAATGGTTTTACATGTAATACCATCAGAGAGATTTGCCCTGGGCTGGATCCAAAACTCTCTGGTAGACTGATCTCGTTAAGCAGGCAGATAACCAGCTCCGTAGTAGGAGTTGTTACGGGACAATGCCTAATAGAGAGATAAGCTCAGAGGCTTGGCTTGGCTTATTGATTTTTGCAGGAGCTGTAAAGATGAGGAAGAGGAAGAAACTAATCTTCATCTGCTATGCACTTGCCTTGCTCTCTCTAGGAGAAAGAAGACGCCACCTAGGCGCTCACTTTTTCGATAGTCACGTTAATCTGCGGAAGCTAGGAGCCTTGAACGCTCAATAGAAGCTCCGGTTGGCTCACCAATTAGAAGTCTTTTCTGAGATCCTGTGGCATCACAATGAACCAACCTATGGTCTATGTGCGCTTGGACTTGTGTCTGGGCACCTGTACCTACCTAAGGACGCCCGAATCTATGGGGAAGGGGAAGATGCCACCCCTTCCGTTACTACTTACATGGTGCGATCATATAAGTAACTATTAATCCATTTTACGAGGTTTTTATTAACTGTTTTTATCGACTGCTTTGAGCTTCACGAGGAGACATTTATGCAAAACTGTATCAAACGCTTTAGCAGCGCCAAGTGCAAGAACTTGACCTCCGTTAAATTAATGCAGTCAAGATCGCCAACTTTCAGTCAGATATACCAAGAGGCCACCTGTAAAACTTCCGGAACGGATTCCGTATTGGCGTTAAGTTGGTTATCTTGCGAACTATTTTGCGACTGAAGCCGTCTCCATTACTTTCAACGGAATCAAAGTAATAGCAATAGGGCGGCAGTTAGCGGGTAATGCTTTATTTCCTTTCTTGGGGATCGGCTGAACATTCGTCACTTTCCACGTGCGCGGAAAGTGTCCAGGAGAATAAGATAGATGGAATGAGAATACTATCGGAACCAGCAGATTTCTAAATATTAAGTTCATGAATAATTCTGGATATAAGTCGTGTGCGAAAATATATTGCAGGTAGGCAAAATCCAGATGGTGTTATATGCAAGGAGACTGGTTGGTCGTTGGGAGCCTGGAGTTTCGGGCGAAAGTTGCTGCAAGAAGAAGGGCTTTCTCAACAGAATGGACTACAATGTCCAAGGTCCGATTTTAGCTCCATTACTACAAAACACTGTCTTACTCAACCTGATCCTACACTAAAAAAATTCCGAGTTGTATGCTATGAAATTTCGAAACTTTTGGAGAATTCAAAATCTACGTTCATTTCTCTATTAATTAGTTATTTCAAAGTAATCACATTTCTCATTAAATTATGAATTAAAGGGCAACGTCTTTTGCTACGACTGACCGATCAACCACATCCCCTTTGGAAAAAAACGAAGTGATTGATCACTTCTTATTAAGGCGCGCTTTATTAACTAAATTTGACATAAATGATAATAAAATCGTTCCGAATTATTATAGAAATCGGTTCGGTATTGATAACGTCAATCAATCTATAGACGGAAAAAGAAGAACAGAACAAAATTAAATATAGAATGAAATCAAAATACATAAATCTATTTTTGGGTTCATATTTCATTTTTTTTTTTTTTATTTAATTTAAATTCACTTAAGTACACTTAGCTAACTGAGCTTGTATGCAATTTTGTAAAATTTATAATAATCATGTTGCGATTGCCATTTCTCCGTAATTAAAATCGTTCTCGAACTCGTAGTGGCATGGGAACTCCATAGATCAGGAACAATATCGAATTGCCGATATGATAGAAGAATAACTGATAGTGCGTGATTCGATCGATGAATTCATCCCAAAGTGGAAGAATCTTTTGATTCGAAGGTGGATTGATCGTTATATGAAGATCGGCCATGGTTCGGTTGACAAATGTGTACATGTAACAGGACGGTGTCTTGCTGACCGTTGTAACACGATGCAATTGTCCCGGTTGAATTGCTAAGCGTTGTCCCGAACCAATGGACATAGGGCAATCCGATTCCAGATAGCTATCATCGTTTTCATAGTGAACGGCTCCAGCCAGAACGATCATGGTGACATTATTTAAGTCAGTGGAAATGAAATTCTCCATAGCTAAGCCGGGATAGTCGGCTATAAATAGGCAATCGGAATGGTTACTCCATGCTAATACTTCGCGAGTGATTGCATTCATTTTCGGACGCATATGATTCAATTCTTTGAGGATCGGCAATACCCATTCTGTTTCTTCGAACGGTGACCATTTCGCTTGGAGGAGATCAACGCGTGGATCAAAAACGCGTTGCTGAAAGCGTCCGTTCATCGAGCACCATATGTCGAAGTAAACCGAGATATTTTGGGAAGTTAGAACTGTTTTGGGATTTTGTTCCAAGTCCCTTATGAGATTTTTTTCAATACACTTTGCATATTGAACAGCCATGTCAGCATGTTTAGTCCAACGATCGTACTCGGTAAAGGCGTATGGCTCGAGATAGTGAGTCTTTCCGTTGTTGTTGTCAACTACTTTGACTGTAGCGGACAGCGTATCATATGCATGTACCATCATATCCCAGGAGTAACCATAGGCCCCCTTTGTCCAATTGTTATAGCCCTTGGTTATGAAGTGCGAATATGGCAGGAAACCTTGAATGGCACAGTACAGTAGAATTAGTAAAACGTTCCCTCTTTTATACCATGTAATCTTCGATTTTAGACTAGCATCCTCGGTAGAACGTGCTTCAGATTTGGATGTAACTGTCTCTTTCTTCATTGAATCACAACCCTCTGCTTTAGATTTATCTGTTCCGAGCGATATCCTCCGCCAGATCCTGCGTGGCCAGTCGACTTTATAAAACAGATGAAGTTCGGCCAGACATACCCAGGGAAACATACCTAGAAACTCAACTCAATTACTCCACAAGTAAAAAAATCCAGAACAATTGTAACTATACTTACCAATTGAAAACAATCGGGAATTCATTAAATGAAAGCTAATTACAAACGGTGTTGCTGCAATCCGTGTCCTTTCATACGTTAACCAAAATCCAATCGTTAAATCAAATATGGCTGCAAACCAATGAATTATCAGAAGTTCGATCATTTCAACGCTCAATATGATACGAAACGGTGTAAAAACCCAGTGATAACCCAGATTAGTCATCGCATAACCTGACAGCCATTCGAAGGACATCTTCTTCAGTCCGGCCACAAAGTACAAAATGAAAAACTGGAACTTGATGAGAAAGTAATTCCAGTACGGTACAGTTTGCTGGACTACCGCAAGATTTCTATAATCGACGGAACTAAAAGACAGATTAATGGGAAATAATTTTAATTTACTCATCAGCATCCTTACCAATATCGGTTTGCGTCCGTGAAGAGCAATAGGAATCCACACAAGCCATACAAGTAACTATGATTGTTCCAAGCCGGCTTGTCCAATAAGAAAATATAAACGTATGGCACTAAGAACATCAGACAGGATGCTCGAAATTTATAACCTAAGGCGATGCCCAATGCGCCCAGCCACATTATAAAATAAACGATGCCCATAAATGGCATCGCAATGGGCACGATAAATTCGAATAGTGGAAAATGACAATGTTTAACTTCACCAAATCTTATGTCCATATTTCCGCCACCCCTTTCTTCTGGGATATCGATTAGCATGCATACTCCTTTGAAAGATAAAAAGGATAATGAATTTTGTTTTTAGACAAGTCTTAAAATTTTTGGAAGTTGGAAAGCACTACAAACTATGTGATTTTGAAATGCCGATACTTTCATTTAGTGGGGACAGTATTAAAATCGATTGCTGTGAAAGTGCTGTTTAAGCACTTCCTCTTAGCTGGATGTACAATAACATCTTTAGATGCTCTTGAAAGCACTTTGGAAGCTAATTTGAAGTGCTTCTTGCATTCAATGAATGTCCTTTTAACATATGTGGTGGAAGCGCAATTATTCCCGCTGGTCAGTCTTCAAATTTGAATGACACTTTCAGATATCCAAATTTTCCAATAAATAATAAGCGTTTTCTTCTTCCTCTTCTAATTTTAAAATTTCAAAAATTTTACCAAAAAGCATTCGGAAAATTCCTAATGCAGCTGCATCGGTTGGTTTATACATCCATACTGTAAAATTATCAAAGGAACTAAAATTGCTGCTATTGTGTCCGCTAAATTCGGTAAGATATTTGTCAAAACGTTTTTTCACAGCCTTCATATTTCGACAGATCGGTGTAAATATTGTCGAACTATCACAGTCTGATAGGTGGGCATTTTTAACATCAGTTGCGGCAGATTCACTTTTTGAACGCATATTTATGGAACTGAAATATTGAACAAAAAAATTGATTATATTTAAAAACTATGATATTAAAGATCAGTTAAAAATGTTTACGAAATATCAGTTTAGTAAAATAAGAAATTTTCATTTCGACAAATTGATATTGCCCAGTTATACTAAGCATAAATAAATTTAAAAATTAGTAAATTCTAATGGCGACTACCATCGATTTTATTATTTTCAAAAAAGCTTCGCCACTGGTAGCTTCAATATTTGCCATAAACTCAGAAATTCTGTCCCTTTCTAGGTTTAGGTTGTTGGAGGGTGATCTCGAAAAGAGAACCACGTTGTACTGGGAAGTTGAGTCCATTGTACTTCTCCTATTGGATGTTACTCCTCTTGGGCCAGCCAGTTGGTTAGGTTTGCGAACCGAAGCAGACTCGAATGTTTGACGTCTGCGGAGTCGTGCAGCTCTGAGGAGAATCTAGAGTCTAAAGAAAGGAGAGGACTGTTGGAGATTTTCGAATAGTGGCAAAGATAGTGTTTGATAGATTCTTCGTCTTCGTCTTCCTCGCAAAATCTGCAAAGGCTATCGCTTGCGAGCCGGAGCGTGAATGCGTGGAGCTTAAGGAGACAATGACCTGCGGTTCGACCGACAATTGCACGGACGCTATTGCGACTACAGGTGAGCAGTGATGCTTTTATTTGGTTCTTTCTAAAAGGATTTGGAAGCTCTAGCTACCGCCATCCCTTCGAAAAAGTCCAAAATATTTGGTTTGAAACTAGTCTTCAGCACTATTGGTGCTACTTCGACTGACTTCTTAATGTAATTTGACTCCCCTGCGGACGTCCAATATCAGTAGCCTCATGCCGTAATGAGTCTGCAGACTTCACGTTACTAGGTGAAAAATTTAACAATCGCAACACATCTACGAAGTTGGTCTTGATGCTTCTAAACGGTTAGGTATTCTGCAAAAGTGTAAGAAATACTTTTCTGCCCCCGAACAAGATACCATCTACAAGGCTTATATCCGACCACGTCTTGAGTACAGCTCGCATTTTTGGGCTGGGCCCCAAAATCATGTCTGGTTTCTTCTTGACCGTATTCAGAAACATGCATTCCGATTAATTCGAGATGAAGGTACATCGGCCTCATTTGACTCCCTCGAGCATCGTCGAAATATCGGAGTACTCTTCATTTACTATAGATACTTCCATGATAAATGCAGCAAGTAACTAAAAGCTCTATTACAACCTATATTCAATGCCCCTCGAAATTCTCGCCAAGCTGCACGCTCACACGAGTACTGTGAAGCCCTTGCCGTGGAGAACGTTGAAGCTAAGACGGTCCCTCGGACGACAGTGTTCTAGAATCCATTACCAGACAATCTCTTTACCACTGATTTCAACATCCAGCAGTTTAAGAACATCGTTCACCGCCACTTCAAACTCTTTCCTCCTGTGTTTCCCTACTAATTGCCCTATTTCCACTTGTGTCCCTTACCCATTTTGAATTAACTGTGCATCGCGCATTAAAGGGTGACCCCAAAGTTTATTTCGATAACCACCCCGGTATCCAAATTAAAAGCACTTCAGCTATAGCTTCTAAGTGATTCAAATTGTGTAGCTTGCACGTGGTCTTCTAGAATTGGAGAGCCAAATATGTACAATGACAATTCCCGAGACTACTCTGCAGATCTAAGAGAATATTTGTGCACTCGTCAATGGCTAATACTTCCGCTTGGAATACAGTCACATGTTCTGAAAGATAGTAAGAAGTGTGGATGCCGAGGTCGTTGAAATATATCACTGCACCTGTTCCTTGCGGAATTGGGGTAGTAGAATACATCCACAGCCAATCGTGCTTGCCCTTCAAATGGCAAATGGACACTTACTGGATCATGGACTTATCACTCGCAATCTTAAAATCTAACTGATACGAGAAACGGATAGAGCGGCTGGAAAACGTGTACGGTAACGACTTTTGGCAATCGAGACCGGACCATGAAATGATTATGGGTCGTTCAAATATTGAATGACGGTGGAAGGGGTGGAGTCATTCGGTCCACACACCGCTAATTAATGATTGACCGTGAAATGGAGCACTATATCATCCAAATCTTGGGCTTAAGCGAAGCTAGGTGAACAGGATCAGGAGAAGAACGAGCCCCGAACGCAAACACCATTCTCTATGGTGGTCCTGATTGTGAAGCCATAAACGGCGTAGCGGTCGTCCTTACACTAAAAGCGAGAAACTGTCAATATCGGATAGAATTATCGTCGTCCAATTCAGAACAAGTGTCAGAAACGTCACAATTCTGCATCGTTACACACCAGCTAATACTGCAACACATAGTGACAAAGAAGAATTTTATGGCCAAATGAAGTGGTATTATTATCATCCCAGGAGATATGGACGCCCAGATTAACTCTGATAATACTGGACTAGAACTCGTCACGGGGATGCATGGTGACCCTTTGGCCGGCGTGTCACGACCTTGGATGAGGAGACCCAAAAACAGCGAATTATTTGTGGAGTTTTGTAGTGCCCGGAAAATGGTCATCGGTGGGACCCTTTTTCAACACAAGAGTCACCACAAGACATCTTGGGTTACCCCGCTTGACGGTATTACTCAAAACCAAACCGAGCATTTGGCCATAAGTAGCCGATATAGAAGATCGATGTGCGAACGTAGCGTGGAGCTGACGTGGGGCGCGATCACCACTTGATGGTTACCTGCATGAGATTGTGCACAGCAGCTTTCCGACTACCACAAACACTTCAAATAAAGCGCAGGGTTAAAGTTGATAAACAAGGAAACCCCAACAAGAAACGCAACCATTTTACGCGAAAAGTCATCCACATTGGGCGAATATGAAATGCGAACATTGGATGCTAATTGGGAGGCAACCAGAAACACATTTCTAAACAGTACTGAAGAATCTGTGGGCTATGTATAAAGCAGTGAGAAACTCTGGACATGAGACATTGAAAAAAGCCAAATTGGCAATCAACTCTCAACCCGATGTCAATCAAAGAGCTTCCGCTTTGAGACGGAACTACTGCAATGCTCAGCTTAAGAAAACTGTTAAACGCGACAAGAGAAGGGCCATTGAAGGGTTGGCCAATAAAGCAGAATCTGCGACTTTCCTTGACAAACAGGAATTTCACCCCCAACCACCTGCTGAGAGATGTCAACGGAACTCCCCTTAACATGAGTGAAGACCAACTACGGCGATAACAGTAATACTTCTCTGATATTTTAAGCATCTTCTCAGAGGAAGATCGCCAAGAAACAGAACAATGGCCTAACATTCAACCGCAACAATCCGCTATTAGGGACGATCCCCTCAATAGAGGAGAAACAATTTCCGTCATTCGATCAATGAAGGGAAAAAAGACCCAGGCCTAGACAGACTACCATCCAAACTTCTCAAAGTGGATCTCTTCTCTTCCTACTCTTAACTGAAAAGTGAAATTAAGGATAATGTTCAGATGAATTGAAAGAGGGCGTCATTTCGAAAATCTCGAAGAAGGGACTGTGGCAATTGGCGTGGTAAATGACTACTCAGTGCTGTATCGAAAATCAGGGCTAAGGTAATTCTCAATAGGATTAGTGATGTTGTAGAGAGCACTCTCGAACTTCCGAAAAAGCAGTTAACGCATTCGAAAGAAAGGTCCTCCGAAGAATTTTGGGACCTGTGAAGGAAGGAACGGAATGACGAATAAGATACAACCATGAGTTTTATCAACTCTACGACGAGCCAGAAGCTTCAACGTTGATCAAGCTACGTAAACTGCAGTGGGCTGGCCATGTAGAGCGGATGGAAGTCAGAAGAATTCCCTCGATTGATCAAGACAGCAAAGCTCAAAAATTAGCAGCTGGCGGACGCGGTCTATGGATCGAGACGATTGGAGGCGACGACTTCGGGAGGCCAAGGCCCGATTTGGGCTGTCGTGCCATTGATGATGATGATTACGAAAATATAGTGCTTACTCAAATATAAGATTTTTCCCTTTTTCGCAAGCCAAATTCAGTAACTGCTTACTTTATTTAAGAATCGATAAACTTATTTAATATAAAACCTAATTAGAACATTTATGCGAAATTCATCTCTAGATTAAAGCAAAAAATAAATGTTATACAGGATTTCCTCCTTTTTGTTTGAAAAAGATATTTTTTTTAAGCCTTTGTGATTGTTGAAGTGACGCTAATCAGCATTTTTAGTACGAAAAAAAAAAATCTCAAAATAGATAAGTTCTCATTTGATTACCTGTCCAATTATTTTATTATAATTATTTTTTTTTTCACAATTAAAAAAGCGTACTCCGATTTATACATAAATAAAAAAACATAACAGGACTACGGTTGGACGTAAAGCCCAATCATGCGATACTCTAGGTGAAAATGTTTTTCGTGATTTTAAGAAATTTTGTATGGGGAGTGGTAGAAGGGGTGACGGGATTGAATTTGTAGTGCCTACTTTACTATCACTACTTTACTTTTTATAAATTAAGTAAATCGTAGAAACTTACTTTAATAGCGCTACTTTACTTTTGATAAATGAATAGATCGCACAAAATATAAAAATAATCATATTAGTTTTTTATGAAAAAATTGTAAAAAAACAAGTCAGTTGAAAAATAAATGATTTACTAGATAGTCATTTTTGAAAAACGTTGTCGTAAAATTAAATATCTGTTTTGAAAAATTTATTAAATAAAAAAGAACATAAATAATAAAAAAATAGTTGTTGTTAAAATTTAAAAAATATTTAAATAAATATCTAACAATTGTTAAATAATAAATACTAAAAGTGAATGTTAATTTAAACTTAAAATAAATAAATGTTGTTAATAAAAATTATTTTAAATGAATAATTTATTAGGGGAATTTGTGTTATCTAAAAGAAAACCCCTAAAAATTAACTTTTTCATATCATACTAAAGACGCTGCCAAAATGTTGTAAACAAAATTTAAGCTTCAAAAGTTTAATATGTGCTGAGGAAATCAGAGTATTAAATTTAATAAAATTATGCAGTTTGTATAGGAGGTGGTAAGCTGCATATTATCACCAGCCCTGTTTCTGGAGGTAATAAATGACATCTTGAAAGCTGCACTGAAAGGTGGAGAAGGTAAAGGTCTTCAATGGAGACTATTTAACATCCTAAGTCAGCTTAATTATGCTGATGACGTGTGTTTGCTTGCACATAACCGTTCGGACTTAGAGTCAAATGTTCGCTCGTTGCATTCTAAATGCAAAGAGGCGGGACTGAAAATAAATGTGCGTAAAACCAAGTACGTGCACATGGGTTCGAACGCAAACACACCGATTTTTCTTAACGGACAGGATGTGGAAGAGGTGCAAGATTTTTGCTATCTCGGAAGCATTATTAGCATGGACGGCGGAGCCGAAAAGGATGTTGAGGCTCGGCTGAATAAAGCTCGTCAGGCCTTCGGTATCCTTTCCCATTTCTGGAGGTTAAGAGAGATCTCGCATGCATCAAATCCGTGTTGTTATATGGTTGTACTACGTGGAAAGTGACCGTTCGACTTACCAAGAAACTACAGACTTTCGTGAATCAATGCCTCCGACGCATTTTGGGAATATTCTGGCCAGAAGTGATCTCCAACGACGAGCTTTGGAATGCGACTGGCCAGACTAAAATAGGTATTGAGATTCAAAGGCGGAAGTGGCAGTGGATCGGTCATACTTTGAGGAAACCAGAGCGAAACATCGCCAAACAGGCTCTGGATTATAATCCTCAAGGAAGTCGTCGGGTTGGTCGACCATGTAACACATGGAAGCGAGCAGTTGAACAGGAGGCCAGAGGAATAAACAAGTCCTGGCAACAGCTGCTCGGGATCGGGCCTTGTGGAAGTGAGTTGTTTCTGTCCTATGCCCCTATAGGGGGTCTTAACAGGAATTTGATTGATTGATAGGAGGTGGTAGAAGGAACGGGGAGTTGTCAATGATTTCTTTTAAAAATAACAATACACATTATGCAATGGAGATGTGTCAAATCGCAGACCATCCATACTTTTTTAAAAAATTAACCTTACAAAGTTTTGCAATTATGTCATTTGTATGGGAGGGAGTAGAAGGAGTACAGCTAATTGTCTAATTTACTTGGGCCTTACTAGTAATTCTAACTAAATATGTAGTTCACAATTTGAGCTCGATAAATTTTATACGTACTGAGTAAATTGGTATATAGAATTTTATAAATAATTGCAGTGTGTATGGGAAAAAGAAAAAAAGAAAATTACTTAAAAACTAACATCTCAACTATCTCTTAAACTGTGTAATTGAAACTTAAAACATATACGAAATTATAAAATTTGGTCATAATAATAGTGGGGGAATTCATTTCAAAATAAACTGCCAACAAGTCGGGCGAAACTTTATTATTCTTGGGACAAGTTGCGGATGAGTGGAAAGGCAATATGCAGGTTAGAGTGGTTAGGGAAGGGTAAGTGAAAGGGAGTTCTTGGGCAGGGCTGTTGTCAATTTAACAATATTTCATTCGTTTCTGCAAGTTTGGGTTTTTATGAGAGGAGGAGCAGGGGTAATAGTAAGGGTGGGTGGATGTTAATAGCTTTTTAATTAATTGCTTGAATCACGTCCAATATTCTCTGTATAGAATGTGTTTCATAGACGAAGTTGCATAGAATTTTCATAAAATTCGGTGTATTTTACATTCACGAAACCGAACATTTGTATGGGAGGGGGTTGAGAAGGTAGGGGAATCGTAAAATTTGATATGTAGTTTTATTTTGCTTCTCTTGTAAGGTGCTTGTATAAAATTTCAAGTTCGTAACTTTTAGTTTGTTGGTTATTAGTTGATTTAATGAAATTGGTCGAAATCATAGTCTTGTATGGGAGGGGGTAGAAGGGCAAGCGCAATTTCAAAACTTTTAAAACAACTTCATTTGAATTATTTTTATAAGTTTTTCTGCAAAATTTGAAGTTGATAGCTTTTAAGAGTTAGCTAACAACTTATTTCTTAAAAATGCTCGAAAAAATAATTTTGTATGGGAGGGGGTAGAGGAGGGAGGGGAATCGTAAGACTTGTGATGAAATTTTCTTTCGTTTTTGTTGTAAGATACTCGTACAAAATTTCAAGTTCGTAGCTTTTAATTTGTTGATTATTAGTTGATTTAATGAAATTGATCGAAATCATGCTTTTGTATGGGAGGGGGTAGAAGGGCAAGCGCGATTTCAAAACTTTTAACGTTATTTCATTTCAATTATTTTTGTAAGTTTGTATGTAGAATTGCAAATTGATAGCCTTTAATAGTTAGGTGATAATAGATTCCTTCAAAATGGTCGAAAAAATAATTTTGTATGGGAGGGGGTAGAAGTTTTAAAGGTTTTCGACCAGTTAATATTTCGTATGTTTTGGGATTTTTTTTAAATGCATTTCGCAAATTTTCAAGTTTCTACCTTAAAATTTCACTCAAAAATTTTCAGTTTATGTGTTTTTTTCAATGCACATGAAACACCTTGTGCACGTTAGACCGGGGGGGTCGGTTTATAACAATTATGGATCAAGTTGTTATTATTTTTCTATGTATATTAAATAGACGTATCTACATGCAAAATTTAAACTTTGTATCTTTCACCAGAGCCCCAAAAAAATCACTCAAAATTTTTGACATATTTGCTTATCACCTCCCTCCCCTTACATCTCCTAACTTAAAATTTTTATCAAAATTAAATATTATGTAGTTCTACAATCTGACAAATTTTGGATTTGATATCTGTACTCTTTTTTGAGATATAAGGATTCGTAATTTTGAAAAGTGCGCCATTTTTTAAATGCTCCCCATTTCCCCCCACTACTATTATTTCAAAATATTATTTTTTTTTTGTATTTTACCAGTACAGCTTAATATAAGTTTCAAGTTTCAATTACATAGCTTAAGAGATAGTTGAGATATTCATTTTTAAGTGTTTTTCTTTGCACCCCCCTGACTCTTCCCCTTACAATAATTAACCACTCTCTAAACTGATTCCAATGGAATTGTATGCCACCTTAACGATTCCAAAATATGAATTTTTTACAATAAGTAATTTCGAAGATATAATCATTTGAAAAAATAATTCGGCCGACAATTTGTTTTTAGCCCCCACTTTTCGGACGCCAATGGATAAAAAAATTAAATTATTTTTAAAAGTTGTCCCACAAACCCCTCTATGTGTATGTTGAGTTTTAGCTTCCTAGCTGTTACCATGGTTGAGATATTTGAATTCGTATTTTTCGGTTTTAGCGCTCCCCCCGCCTCCCCCTGAACCCGTACACCCCCCAAAATGGGTATCTGCCTGAGATCCGCAACTATCTACAGTCCCCCCAAAAATGAACTTTCTATCTTGAAGGGTTTGGGAGTTAATGTGCGCTGAGCGTACACACCGGCGTACGGCGTACGGCGGACGGCGTACGGTGGACGGCGTACAGACAGACGGATTTTTTTTTTTTGCATTTTTAGGCTAATTTAGTCATGAAACGCGAAAAAACAAAATTTTAGGGTAGCAAATTTTTTTTTTTTTCCAAGTCTATCACAATACTTTATTATTAAAATAATAAAGTAAAATGCTATAAAGTTTGAAATATTAACTGGTCGAACAGCTTTAAAACTTCTACTTACTCCCACATAAAAGTATTACTTAGACCATTTTTAAGAAATCAATTTTTACCAAACCAATAAAAGTTATCACCTTGAAACAAACACTTTAAAAAACATTTCAAACAAAACTGCATCAAAAATTTTGAAATCTCCCCTACTCTTCCACACCCTCCCATGCAAAAGCATAATTTTGACCAATTTCAATAAATTGACTATTGAACAACAAATTAAAAGCTACGGATTTGATATTTGTGCAAACGCCTTTCAAAATAAACTTAATAAAACTACATCACAAGTTTTGCTATTTCCTCACCTCCTCTACCCCTCCCATACAAATGTATGGTTTAAGAATTTTATAGAATTTAGTTCGTCTACGAAAATAATATTCCATTCCCTAGCCACTCTAACCTGTGACTTCCCACGTATCCTCAGCTTGTTCCAAGAATAAGAAAGGTGCGCCCGACTTGTTGGCAGACTTTTTTTTTTTGCTTCAGACTTTGGAGTATTTTACTTATTTATCTGAAATGCAAACACAAATGTAATGGAATCGATCTCTTAATCCTGAATTAACTTCATAAGCTCCGTTTATTATGATTTATTGTGTTTATATAATTTATTCTGCTGATACACAATTCTCTCGGGTGACCAAATATTTACACAACAGAATCGCATCTTCGTGCCCACATTTGGTTAATGTTCCCATTAAATCTCCCTCGAGAAGATTCTACGCTATCCGCTTACCTTAGTTTAATGTTTCATCGGCTCGAAACGGTTTCGGATACTACGTGCCAACTTAATTAATATCATTCACTTGATTACACACAATTACGTGAAACTTAATAAACAAAATCAACTGAAACAAAGCACAAAACACCGGAAATCTTAAAAAAAAATAACCACACTATGCTCGAACACTTTTATTCTTCACTAAGCGAGGAGACTTTTGATTACCGAGCGAGATCTTTGACAATACTGTCGACACATGAGCTTTCGTAGAAGGCTTTTATACCCTTTCGGAACGTCCTTGCCAGTAACAACCCCGAAAAGCAGGGCACTGCGCACTGTTAAGCCACGGAGCACTTTCGATTGCACTTTGGTCCAAAAATGTTCGACAGAGCCAAGATGATTTGTTGTGTGTTCGTTCGCCCCCAACTCAAAAGTTCGATTGAGATGTGCGCAGATGCTCTTTTGGTGGAAATTTTTTTTTTTTTTTTTCAATAAAAATAATCATAGTTTCAGCATCCTATCTCCATCACAACCGAGACGACTGTAAAACGGAAAATGTTTTGATGAGTGCAAAATATCATATACTTGGCATAGACTTATGCTTAGGTTCTTTGTACTAGCATAAAGGTTTCACTGTTTTTCATCCCATTTTCATCCGTAATTGCATCAATTCGTGAGCATGTCTCTTTTTAGTGGTAATAATTTAAATTTTACGACCAGTAATTTTGCTTTTGATTGTTAGTCTGTCGGTTTGTCCACGATGCTCTGTAAACCATCATATGAATTTCTAAAAAAACATAAAATGTCGTAAACACTTTAAACTGCTTTACTAGGAAAAACGATTAACAGAAAAATTTACAACATCGAAATGTGCACTTTTTACATCAAAAACCATCTCTCTCATCACGCCATTAACATTTATAAAAGTTTAAAATCTGAATCTGTCAGTTGCGGTGGCAATATCCTTTCCGCAGGTGAGTCAAGAAATGGGCAATAATAAATTGTTTGTTTCCGCAAATCTAGGAAATTATGGATTCGTATTTGTCGTCTCATGTTGAACATAGGGTGAGTCGTTCTTATTTAAAATACTACACTTTTTAATATCTCCACCACGAATGTAGATAGGAAGTTGAAAATCAGTAGAGATATAGAGAGGGTTGTGGGACAAACTTTAAAAATAATTTAATTTTTTTATCCATTGGCGTCCGAGAAGGGGAGGCTAAAAACAAATTGCCGGCCGAATTGTGAAATTACTTACCGTAAAAAATTCTAATTTTGGGACCATTAAGGTGGAATATATTTCCATCGGAATCAGCTTAGAAAGTGACTAATTATTGTAAGGGTGAGGGTCAGGGGGGTGCATACAAAAATATCACAATAATATATAATATCTCAACTATCTCTTAAGCTATGTAATTGAAACTTGAAACATATATTAAGATATACTAGAAAAATACGAAAAAAATATAACATGTTGAAATAATAGTAGTGGGGGGAAATGGGGGAGCATTTCATTGGCGCACTTTTCAAAATTACAAATTCTTATATCTCAAAAAATAGTACAGATATCAAATTGAAAATTTGTCAGATTGTAGAACTATATAATGGTTAATTTTGGTAAAAATTTTAAGTTGGGTTAAGGTGTAAGGGAGGGAGGTGATAAGCAAAACTGTCGAAAATTTTGAGTGATTTTTTAGTGCTCTGGGGAAAGATACAAAGTTTAAATTTTGCATGTAGATACATCTATTTGATATAAATAGAAAAATAATAATAACTTGATCCATAATTGTTATAAACCGAACCCCCCCCCCCGGTCTGACGTGCACAAGATGTTTCATGTGCATTGAAAAAAACACATAAACTGAAAATTTTTGAGTGAAATTTTAAAGTAGAAACTTGAAAATTTGGGAAATGCATTTAAAAAAAACTTTAAATATACGAAATATGAACTGGTCGAAAATCTTTAAAACTTCTACCCCCTGCCATACAAAATTATTTTTTCGACCATTTCAATTTGAAATTTTGCACAAAAACTTTTAAAAATAGTTGAAATAAAACTGTGTTAAAATTTTTGAGATCACGCCTGTCCTTCTACCCCCTCCCATTCAATGATTTCGACCAATTTCATCAAATCAACTAATAACCAACAAATTAAAAGCTACGAACTTGGAATTTTGTACAAGCACTTTACAAGAGAAACGAAATAAGACTAAATCACAAATTTTATGATTCCCTTACCTGCTCTACCACCTCCCATACAAATGTTCAGTTTCGTGAATAAAAAAATAAAATACACCGAATTTTATGAAAATTTTATGCAACTTCGTCTATGAAACACATTCTATACAGAGAATATTGGACGTGATTCAAGCAGTCAATTAAAAAACTGTTAAAATTCACCCACCCTTACTATCACCCCTCACTCCTCCCCTCATAAAAACGTAAACTTGCATAAATAAACAAAATGTTAAATTGAAAACTGCCCTGGCCAAGAACTTCCTTTCACTTAGTCTTCCCTAACCACGCTAACCTTGTCCCAAGAATAATAGAGTTTCGCCCGACTTGTTGGCAGTTTATTTTGAGAATGTACACATCGCGCAAAAAGTACAGCCCCACTTGAAATTTTATTCGTCTTTACATGATGTTGCTTGGAATAATTTGATTGAATTTTTCGCAAGATATGTACCTATATTAAAACGAGTTTTTAGAATGATGCAGATTACTTTCATTAAATTAATTATACTTTGCCAAAATACTTTTTGCCATCATTGTAACTAAAACCAGTTTAAGAATAAGTCGTTACCTTTTTCGCTTATCATTTTTGTTTTAAAACTTGTTGTATGCAGTCTTTTCTAAAAAGCAAAGCCGTAGATTAAAGTAAATGTAAAGTGAATTTTACTAAAACGTGTCTTTTACTACCTAAAACCCACATATATAACAGTTATGCTCTGCTATTAAGGCTTTAATTTCTTTTCAAGTGCGTAAATTGCAATTTTAGCTGTGTAAAAAGTAAAGCCGCAGTGAAATGAGTGCTATTGCAATTGACACTCGACAAATTTGAGTTCAGTTGTTGAAGTTATCGCTTCGAATAAACTTTATAAAACTTAACGGTAAATTTATAAATCTTATAATTCCGAGTATTATGAAATTATTAAAATGCCGCGTGGAACTTCTCTCCCCGAAGAAGAAAAGGGGAAAATTATTGCGTATAAGGACGAAGGATGGAGCAATTGCTGCAAAAATAAACCGAAGTGAAAAAGTTATAAGAAATTTTCTAAAAGATAAAGAGAATTATGGGAAAAAGAAGAATACAACACGACCCAAAATTTTAACGGAAAGAGAGCGACGATTGATTTTAAGGATTGCATCAAACTCAGCATTATCCGCCCGTGAAATTGCCAATCGAGCAGGAATTAAAACAAATATTAGAAATGTCCAAAATATTATAAAAGTGTTTCCAATCCTGCAAAGAAGAAAACTCCAAAAGAAACCGCCATTAACAATTATTTTTTCAGATGAAAAAAAATGTAACATGTATGGACCGAATGGATTGTGAGATTATATTCCGTAGACGAATTAATTGAACACGACAAAAATAGTTAGAACAATTCTTTATTACGCGTTAACCGCACGTTGTATTTTTGTGTACTAAAAAAGAGAGATTGACAGCTGGAACTATTCCAGTAGAGTGCGTTCACAATGCTGGTTAAATTACATATTCCAATACCGCCTCTTAATTTAACAAAAGCATTAAAAATTTAATACATCAAATTATCTTGAATTCAAAATTGCAAACAAATTAAATAATATTTAGAAAGTAGTAATTCAAATTATCATCTATTAAACTAAATTCATGTTTATACGATGTTTGACAAATAAAATTCGACCAAGCGCCTTTGTCATGATGTGTGCCACTTGGTTTTCCGATGGTATTTGAACCAAATTGTATTTCTTCTTTTGCACGAAGTCCCGAACAAACATATATTTGACATCCAGATGTTTCATTCGCTTGTATTCGCGTGGCTCCTCAGCAATTTTGATACACGATGTATTGTCTTCATAAATTGCAATCGTTTCAGCAAACTTCACCTTCAAATCGACCAACAATTTCTTTATCCATTCACATTCGCTAATTGCCTCAGTCAATGCAATATATTCGGCCTCTGTTGACGATTTGCTTACTGTTGGTTGTTTTCGGGATGCCCAACTGATTGTGTTTCCATATAATTTGAACACATACCCCGATGTTGACTTTGAATCATTTCGATCACCTGCCCAATCGGAATCGCTGTAGCCTACCAATGTATCTGCTTGCTGATTCTTTGTGTACACCAATTTCGTGTTGATCGTACCACGAATGTAACGTAAAATGTTTTTGGCATGATTGAAATGCTGTTCATTGAAACAACTTTGATATCGACTGAAATAGCCAACTGATGCACATAGATCTGGTCGTGTAGTTACAGTTGCATACGTTAGGCATCCAATCAATTCACGGTATGGAACATTTTCCTTTTTCGCCCAAATCCAAATGCAAACCTTTTTCCATTGGAGTTGATTTCGGTTTACACTCCTGCATTTCAAATTTATGCAACACCTTTTCCAAATACTGTGATTGACTTAAAGTGATTATACCCTTTTGCTTGTCTCGCTCAATTTGCATGCCAAGAAATGAACCAGCTTCACCCACATCCGTCATTTCAAATTCGTTTGAGAATAGCTTCTTGATTTTGGCTATCACCTTCAAGTCGCTGCAAAATATTAGCGTATCGTCGACGTACAGTAGTACAAAATATTTGACACCATCATGCTCCTTTACGTACAAGCATTGATCAGATTCACTACGCGGGAAACCAATGCGAATCATAAATTCATTGAACTTCTCGTTCCATGCACGGGATGCCTGCTTCAGTCCATATAGCGCCTTGTTGAGTTTACACACCTTACTTTGTTGACTAAAACCATCGGGCAGTTGCATGTAAATGGTTTCCGATAGTTCACCATTTAGAAATGCACTCTTAACGTCCATCTTGTGCATATCGTCATAATTCGCAATTGACAGTAAAATTTTCAGCGTCACCAATTTTGCAACTGGTGCATACGTTTCGTTGTAATCGAATCCAGCCTTTTGCGAAAAACCACGCGCCACCAAACGCGCTTTGTATTTGTCGATACTTCCGTCCGCTTTTCGCTTTAACTTGAATACCCATTTATTCGATATGGCTGTTCTTCCCTTTGGCAGCTTACAAACCGTCCAAGTATTGCTTTTTAACAACGATTTGTATTCACCTTCAATAGCCTTTTTCCATTCCGGCCAATCAATTCGATGTCTTGCCTCTTCAATTGTCAATAGATTATCATCAACAAATTGCTCCGCTGACAACGCCATATGAACGTCTTCACATTGCGATGCCCAATCACCATAGCAATCAGGTGCCCATCGAATTCGTTCACTGCGCCGTAGAATGCTCCTGTCGTTGTTACCAGCACCATCCTCGTTCAAGCTTTGACGTCGATTGAATGATACATCACTTGCATCATTGAAAGAATCAGATGTATCCGCCTCTCTGTTGCACATTTCTTCACTCCATGCCATCAAACGATCAGAATCCGCCTCTGAAATCGACACGTTTCCATGTTTTGATCGATTCAACACTGATGCCTCATTGAAAACCATACTTCGACCAGTAACAAATTTGTTTTTCTCAATGTCCCATAATCGATATGAGCCGAATGATGCAGTGTAGCCAAGCATAATGCATCTTGATGATTTTTCATCCAATTTTGATCGTTTTCTTACCGGTTTGTGATTGTAGCATTCACTACCAAAAACGCGAAGATGTGACAAATCTGGTTTTCGTCCAAACCATATTTCTGCTGGTGTTTTTGATTTAAATTGCTCACCAATTGCGCTTGTTGGCGATCTATTCTTTAAATAATTCGCTGTGAGTACTGCCTCATTCCAAAACTTTGGATCCATATCACTGGCAATCATCATGGTTCGCGCCTTTTCCAGAAGCGTTCTATTCAAACGCTGAGCCATCGAATTCAATTCTGGATTGTCAGCAACGGTGAATGATAATTCGATACCCTTTTCTTTGCAGTACGCTTTCAATTCGTTTGAAATATATGCACCACCATTGTCTGCCCGAAGCTTGGCAAAACGTTTTCCATGCCTTGCCTCAGCCATTTCAACGAATTCCTTCAACCTTTCGTATACTTCACTCTTCCGTTGCATGAAATATACCATCGACGCTCTTGAATAGTCATCAATGAACGTTACGAAAAACCTGGAACCATCGTATGCCGATGTACTGAATGGCCCCCATACGTCAGTGTGTACCAATTCCAAAATTCGATTCGAGCGTGGCGATTTATTCCTTGGAAATGATGACCGCGTTTGTTTGCCAAAAACGCATGGTTCACACACCTCGTTTGCTTCAGGGCTGACATTTACACGCATTCCATCAGAAAAATTGACTAGCTTTTTCATATCGGCCGCATTCAAATGTCCCAATCTGAAATGCCACAAATTTTGACAAACTTTTTGTGTATTATTCTCACCTAATAAACCAGCAAAGCCATC
This sequence comes from Chorisops tibialis, assembly GCA_963669355.1. Classification (NCBI taxonomy): domain Eukaryota; kingdom Metazoa; phylum Arthropoda; class Insecta; order Diptera; family Stratiomyidae; genus Chorisops; species Chorisops tibialis. The sequence goes on from OY770263.1 coordinate 297,673,128, forward strand.
ATCTATATGAAAAATTGCTTCATATAATTTTCCATTTGCATTCGCGAAAATTTTGTCTTTCCGTCAAGCGATACATGTGCCGTGTCACCTTCAAATTTCACAACATAGCCCTTCTTTGTTAGGCTTCGGATGGACATCAAATAAAATTTCAAATCGTTGACTAATAAAACATTTCCATTTTTTTTGTAGACGTATCCCCATCGTACAATGTTTTTACTGCAATGTCACCCTGTTGATTCGCTGAAATGCTGTGATTTCTTTACGCAACAGAAATTTCAATTTCATCGATCGCATGCATGCTATTGAAATATCGTTTCTCGTTCACCATGTGTTGCGTCGCACCGGAGTCCAATACGAATTTGATTTGCGATGTGTCATTGCTACGCTGAGCTGCTTGTGCGTTGTGTTTCATTGAATTGTCACTACATGTTTTTGTTTGCTCGTTCACAATAGCACTCATCGATTCAACGTACATATTACTTGCTTTGTTCGCATTTTCCGTGCTGTTTTTGACATTTTTACCATTCTTAACCTTTTTATTTTGCCAACACTGAGATTCCTTATGACCAGGCTTATTGCATCGATAACAAATAATTTCCGATGATTTTCCTCTTGCTTTTGCACTCATTGCACCAGGCTCGCTTGATTTACTCGAACTATTTCCACCCGTTCGCTTGTTATACTCATCCATTAGACGCGTTTTAACAAAATCCAAACTCAGTTTGTCCTGATCCATTGTCTCCAACGCCGTCACCAAATTGTCATACTTCCTTGGTAGAGTAAGCAACAAATGCACAACAACATCAAGCTCTTCCAATTTAGCACCCGTTGATTTCAATTCACGAATTTTTCGGTCAAAATGCAAAAAATTATCGGTGATGTCATTGTTTGTATTGTATTTCATCATCAGTAGTTGCTTTCGCAACAACAATTGCGTCGCTATACTTTTCCGCTCGAAAATGCCGCACAATGCATCGTACATATATCTTTTGCCTTTGTCTTTTCTCGTACGTACTCCAACTGACTGTCATGAATCGATTGTACCAAAATTGAAATGCATTTTTTCTCCTCCAATTTTACTTTATCACGTTTAGTTGAGTCCACATCAGTCAAAATTTCATCCAAATTACTCTCGATGTATTTGCGCAGACCCTTTTCATCCAGCAAAACTCCAACACGATATTTCCAGTTGCTAAAATTCGTGCCATCGAATGATTGTATTTTGATGATGTTGCTGACTGTACTTTCCGCCATCTTTGATTTTTCTCAATTTCTTTTCTAGAAAAATCAACACGATTTACGATTCAAAACGAAAGTCTTTTTACTGTTTGTTCTCAATTAACTCAAAACGCACTGGGCCCCATAACCTGTGAGATTATATTCCGTAGACGAATTAATTGAACACGACAAAAATAGTTAGAACAATTCTTTATTACGCGTTAACCGCACGAAGTATTTTTGTGGATTAAAAAAGAGAGAGTGACAGCTGGAACTATTCCAGTAGAGTGCGTTCACAATGCTGGTTAAATTACATATTCCAATATGGATATGCCCATTATTATCATGATTTAAGGAAAGAAAAGCGTATTCTCTCTAGACGGAAAGTGGGTGGAGGATCGGTGTTGATATGGGCTGCTGTTAGCTATAACAAGAAGACCAATGTTCTCATTTTACCGACGAGAGTAAACAGCGACGTGTATAAGCAGATTCTCGAAGAAGAACTGATACCATTTCTCGATGATTTTTTAATGCCGCCGTGCATACAGCCAGATCAATAACTGAGTGGTTTCGAACCAAACAAATCGATGTAATGAAATGGCCGGCGAGGTCTCCAGACCTTAACATAATAGAGAATATCTGGGGATATTTATCACGTCGGGTTTTTAAAGATTGCAAAACCTACAGCAGTATTTCTGAATTAAAACATGCCATTAAAAAGGCCGGGGAGGAATTACCACAAGAACTTATCTAAAACCTATATGAAACTATTCCAAATCGTATTTGGAACTATTGATGAAACAAGGTAAAAACACTAAATATTAAAAATTATATTTAAATAAATAAATTAGTTGTTTTATTGGGTTTTTCATAACTTCGGCTATACTTTTTTCGCAGCTGAAATCATTTTTCCAAACTTAAAAAGCAATAAAAATCTCAATAGCAAAAAATAAATGTTTATATTGTGGTTTTCTAAAAACGCGTATTAGTATACAGGGTGTTTGATACTCCATGTGCTACCTTGTAAGGGGTTATTCCTAGATATATGTATTTGGAGAAAAAAATTGTTGTACAGAGTACAACTCAAAACGCTATCTCTTGAAAACTAATAATCGCAATTCAAAGTATTATAACTTGTTTTTTAGGGAATCAAATTACCTTTCATTTGGTGTAATATTCCGCATTGTAACTGTAATTAAGGAAATTTGAAATAGACCATAAAAACCATTCTTAAGTTCTTTTAGTTCAAGCGGAGAGCGTTGATCAACATATTTTTGTTTTTTTGATAAAAGTGCTAAATTATTGGAATGATAGTTTTTGCTAAACTGTGAAACTTATGCAATGCAAGTGTATACATCTTTTGTAGGCAATAATATGGCACATAAAAAAACAACATTAAAATGACATTTTTATAATGCGTTTTTTGAGAAAAACTACATTGATCCCAGAATTTTGAGGATCAAACTGTCAAAAATTTGTGTTCTGAAGCAAATACGTCAGAATTGGGTACAGTTACAATGTGGACTATTATACCAAATTAAAAGTAACTCGATTTCCTAGAAAACAAGCTACAATATTTTAAATTGTGATTATTAGTTTTCAAGATATAGCGTTTTGAGTGAGTGAGGGTACAGGTCCGAAACACTTTTCTTGATCACCCTGTATATCCGCGGATATTGAAAATTGACCATCTCCGTAGAACAATTTTTTTCTCAAAATATATCTAGGAATAACCCCTTACAAGGTGGCGCACGGAGTACCAAACATCCTGTATACAGGACGAACATTTTCATAAAAATAAAAAAGAAAAAGTTTAATTTCTCTAGAATAATTTGAATAAAATAATAAAACAAGGTAATAAATATCGGGTTTTCCAATAGGGACTTGACAACTTTGAATTCAATTTGTGAACGCACCCTTTCACTAATCATCGAACTGTCACTGTCAATCTATTCAGTAAACTTAACATTTTTATCATGGTAAAGTACACGAAGGAACAACGTCTGCAAATTATAAAAATTTACTTTGAAAAAAAGTTGTCAAGTCCTTATTTGAAAACCCTTTACATAGCAAAACAGCCAGGGTATTTACTGCTCTTAAAATATGGAAATACCCACAAGGGACTTATACCTGTGGTAATTATTGTTTCATTTCGAAGAAAAGTGCTTTGAGTATAATTCATTGGCCAGGTACTACAAGTGTTAAATTGGCAACAGCCCTGCCCTAAAACCCCCTTTCACTTAGCCTTCAACTACACTAACCTGTAAATTGACTTTCCACGCATCCTCAACTTGTCCCAAAAATAATGAATTTGCGCCCGACTTGTTGGCAGTGTACTTAATTGAAAAGCATAAGCTAAATTTACTTTATTATTTTAATAATAAAGTATTGTGATCGACTTGGGAAAAAAAAAAAATTTGCTACCCTGAAATTTTTTTTTTTCGCGTTTCATGACTAAAATAGCCTAAAAATGCAAAAAAAAAAAAATCCGTCTGTCCGTACGCCGTCCGCCGTACGCCGACGTGTACGCTCAGCGCACATTAACTCCCAAACCCTTCAAGATAGAAAGTTCATTTTTAGAGGGATTGTAGGTAGTTGCGGATCTCAGGCGGATACCAATTTTGGGGGGTGTACGAGTTCAGGGGGAAGCGGGGGGAGCGCTTAAACCGAAAAATACGAATTCAAATATCTCAACCATGGTTACAGGTAGGAAGCTAAAAATCAACATACATGTACAGGAGTTTGTGGGACAACTTTTAAAAATACCTTAATTTTTTTATCCATTGGCGTGCGAAAAGGGGGGGCTAAGAACCAATTGTCGGCCGAATTTTTTTTTCAAATGATTATATCTTCGAAATTACTTCCCATAAAAAATTGATATTTTGAGACCATCAAGATAGTATATAGATCTACTAGAAGCAGTTTAGATAGAAGCTAATTAGTGAAAGGGGGAGGGTCAGGGGGGGTGCAAAGAAAAACACTTAAAAATTAATATCTCAACTGTCTCTTATGCTATGTAATTGAAACTTAAAATGTATACTAACCTTTACTAGCGACATATGAAAAAAATATAATATGTGGACATTATAGTAGTGGGGGGAAATGGGGAGCATTTCAAAAATGGCGCACTTTCCAAAACTACAAATCATCAAATCTCAAAATTGAGTACAGATATCAAATCAAAAATTTGTCAGATTGTAGAGCTATATAATCTTTAATTTTGGTAAAAAATTTGATTTGGGGGGTGTAAGGGGAGGGAGGTGGAAAGCGAAAATGTTGAAAATTTTGAGTGATTTTTTTATGGCTCTGGTAAAAGATACAAAGTTTAAATTTTGCATGTCGACACATCTATTTGATATAGATAGAAAAAAAATAGTAATTTGTTCCAAAATTGTTATGCTCCGAAGTGGGGGTCTAACGTGCACAAGGTGTTTCATGTGGAATGAAAAAAACACATAAACTGAAAATTTTTGAATGGAATTTTTAGGTAGAAACTTGAAAATTTGGGAAATGCATTTAAAAAAAATTTGTAAAAGTTTGAAATATTAACTGGTCGAATATTTTTAAAACTTCTACTCCCTCCCATACAAAATTATTTTTTCGACCAATTTTAAGAAATCAATTATCACCTAACTATCAAAAGCTATCAATTTGAAATTTTGCACAAAAACTTAGAAAAATAGTTAAAATAAAATTACGGTAAAAGTTTTGAAATCATGCTTGCCCTTCTACCCCCTCCCATACAAAAGCACGATTTCGACCAATTTCATTAAATCAACTAATAACCAACAAATTAAAAGCTACGAACTTGAAATTTTGTGCGAGAACCTTACAACAGAAAAGAAAGAAAATTCCATCACAAATTTTACGATTCCCCTACCTCCTCTACCCCCTCCCATACAAAATTATTTTTTCGAGCATTTTTAAGAAATCAGTTATCAGCTATCTCTTAAAAGCTATCAATTTCAAATTTTGCACGAAAACTTATAAAAGTAATTCAAATGAAGTTGCTTTAAAAGTTTTGAAATTGCGCTTACCGTTCTACCCCCTCCCATACAAAACTATGATTTCGACCAATTTCATTAAATCAACTAATAACTAACAAACTAAAAGCTACGAACTTGAAATTTTATACAAGCACCTTACAAGAGAAGCGAAATAAAACTGCATATCAAATTTTACGATTCCCCTACCTTCTCTACCCCCTCCCATACAAATTTCCGGTTTCGTGAAAATAAAATACACCGAATTTTATGAAAATTTTATGCAATTTCGTCTATGAAACACATTCTATGTATACATAGAATATTGGACGTGATTCAAGCAATTATTAAAAAGCTGTTAACATCCACCCACCTATTACCCCTCTCCCTCCCCTCATAAAAACCCAAACTTGCAGAAACGAATGAAATATTGTTAAATTGACAACAGCCCTGCCCAAGAAACCCCTTTGCACTTATCTTTCCCTAACCACTTTAACCTGCATATTGACTTTCCACTCATCCGCAACTTGTCCCAAGAATAATAAAGTTTCGCCCGACTTGTTGGCAGTTTATTTTATCTTAGAAGCAGAATTTACATTACCATTTTATTTTTGAAACACACTGAAATGCGCATATTTTCTGAAGGTCAAATAGTCATTAATTTTCACAGCTTATTCACACTTGTCGTAAACAAAGTATAACGCATTTCACTCATACCGTTTTATCGAATTTTATGAACTATATTTTGGTACAGAGCGACTTCAAAATTTACATACATTGTCATTCCGTTCGTGCTCGTTGAAAATCTGTTTCAATCCTCGGAACAGCGTTATCCTTAAAATAGAAAGTTTGGCGTATTATTAGCAAACATATATAGAAATATCTAAACATAGGTGCCCATATTATACTGAAAGTTCCGACAGGCGTTGTGCACGTTGTCGCCTTGAGTTTAACACTTCGAAAAACATCAACGTGAAACGTCCACCCTGAATAATAATAAATCGAAAGCCCTCGATAGTTTACCTATTCGATCTTCTCAAACTCTTCGTACAGCAAGTGGTTTGTCCCTTTTTTATTATGTTTGTGTATCACTCGAAGCAGTCGACACCTTCAAACACACCCACATTAATGTCATGTGATGAGATAAAATTACGGCGTGAACAAGTCCTTGTTGTCCTGAAAGTCTCGATAGTAGTATTTAAGATTTTAAAGCTGAAAATTTTGACTTAATGAAAGTTTTTAAAGCATGAAAAACTTACATTGCATTGATCATTGCATATATTTATGAGTCATAGATGGAAAGTTCGAATTTTTATGAGTTTCATGCCGGAACAGTGTTATAGCGATTTCTATGCAGAAATTCTGTTCTGTCCTATTTTTGGAGTTCTGGGCTTCAATTTTTTCAGTTCCACTCTTAGATCAGTTAAGAAAGCAAGGGGAGAGAAAAATGGAATTATTTTTCATTATTATTTTTCCTCAACCCTAATTCGATTTTCAGTTGAAAGTAATCACAACAATTTTCATTTCGCAAGCTTCTGTAGAAAAAATTACTTAGTCACTCAGAAAATTTTTCGATTTTGTACCTATTTAATTTCATGTTTCGTGCTTTTCGACCAAATTTTCGAAATCGCTGGGTTATGTTCTCAGCTCTCGCATTTATTATACATATATACAGTTACATCACACATCGTATCCCAATAAACAAAATAATTCATTAAAGGGTCGTTAATAAATTGTATTGACGAGTGTTTTGATCATTAACGAACGTCGTTAGTGATACATCATACATACATACATCAAGCGGACTAAATGGCCACTCATTAATGAATTCCCTTTAACTATTTATTAATGAATGGTAAAACGCTTCTGTTTGTGTTGTCAATGCATTGAACATTTCACGCACAAACGAAATGTGCGATATGCCTTTAAACATAGCAATGTCGACATCATTTTCGGACTCGCATATCGCACGTGTGATGTGAACTCTGCAGATTTTGGTTCACAAATGGTTTATATAATTTTATTTTACCCTCCTGCTCGGCTTTCGAACGTTTAGATTACTCATCATTTCATTTGTTTTTCAGGCATATTGCAGCTCGGGCATGCAAAACGATTGTTTTTCGATCATAAATTTATGAGCGCTCGTTAAAATGTTTGCTGTCACTTCTTGATGAGGTCATGCTCTCATTGAGCCATACAACCATCAGTACTCGATATATTCCTCGACAATATCAACACAGCAAAAATGGAAGGTTCAACAGTCGTAGTAAGCGAGCAGATGAGCGAAATCATCGTCCACGTCCTCATCATCGTTACTTCATCGTCGTCATTCACATCGTCTTCGTCGTCCTCGTCACTTCGTCGTCAACATTCACCATATACACGCCAACAGCAGCGGTCACATGCCCGAAATCATATTCAAACATTAATGTTATAAAATTATCTTTCAAATAAAGCCAATTTCATGGATATTAAAAACATTTTTCTGTGTTTCTATTTGATTTAAAGTTCTCCGCCTATATATATATATCAGAGGAAGAAGGGCTAGCAAATGGAGAGTCTGTCTGCATTCGTAATAGGAACGAGAGACATCTGCGCCAACTGTTCTACTAACTTACTAACCTTAAACTATGAATTTTAATTTAAATCAGTGTGCGTGGGGAACTGACCTTTTAAAACAAAATAAAAGATTATTCAGAATAGTAAAAATGATATTAGATCTCGGACCTAGATATTTTATTTTCTATATATTATATAATATATATTTTTTACCAATACATAAAAATACAAAATTTATGAAACAATATTACTACATATGATACTTTCTTTTTTAAATATTTATTCAGGAACGATCCAATAACTTCTCGAGTTAGGGGCGAGAGTGCTAAAAAACAAAAAGATACATAGACATTGCAGACGAATCACTTTAAAATTTGAAGGGGTAACCGGAAAAATGACCCCCGGTTGGCACGCCACTGTTTTTACTTGTCCATAATACGGCCACTGTTTTTACTTGTCCATAATACGGAAAACTCGATGATTTCGTATTTCGAGCATTCTAGCACTTTCAGTTGCAACCTTCTTTGTAAATCAGCCTTGATACCAGTAGTTGGTGCGCCCAATTTAGACAATTTACTTTTCAGCTCCCCGACAGTTGCATCATTGATGAAGTCGGTAATACGTTTCATGCAATTATTCACATCTTCATTATTACACGCTGAAATAAAAAATTAAAAATATTTTGATAATAAAATAAAATAAACTGCCAACAAGTCGGGCAAGTTGGGACAAGTTGAGGATACATGGAACGTCAATATACAGCTTAGAGTGTTTAGGAAAGACTAAGTGAAAGGGAGTTCTAGGGCAGTGCTGTTATCAATTTAACACTTAATTGCAAATTCGATCAATAGCTCCAGTACATGTAATTAATATTTCATTCGTTTGTGCAAATTTGCGTTTTTATGAGGGGAAGAGTGTTAATTGATTGCTTAATTACGTCCAATATTCTTTGTACAGAATGTCAGTTTAATAGACGAACTTGCATAGAATTCGATGTATTTTACATTCACGCAACCAAACATTTGTATGGGAGGGGGTAGAGGAGGTAGGGGAATCGTAAAATTTGTGATACAGTTTTAATTCGTTTCTCTTGTAAGGTGCTCGTACAAAATTTCAAGTTCGAAGCTTTTAATTTGTTGGTTATTAGTTGATTTATTGATTTTGTTCAGGAGGGGGTGGAAGAGCAGGCGGGATCTCAAAACTGTTAACGTAATTTCGTTTCAAATATTAAAAACTATTTAAAAGTTTTTGTGAAAAATTCCAAATTGATAGCATTTAATAGTTAGGTGATAATTGATTTCTTAAAAATGGTCGAAAAAATAATTTTGTATGGGAGTGGGTAGAAGTTTGAAAGGTATTCGACCAGTTAATATTTCATATATTTAGAGATTTTTATACTCTAGATTAAATCTGAGAGTATATTGTGTTTGCCTTACCGTTTGTAACGCTAAGAAATAATGCTCACACAGATATCACAAATATTTGTTGTCGCTCAAAAACCTCGATTCCGAGTGACCGTCTGTCCGTATGTGCGTCTGTCTACAGCATAACTCTCGAAAGCTTTGAGCTATAGTGCTAACATTTTTTGTGTGTAATTTTTAGCAAAAAAGTAACTTTAAGTAAATGGGCTACATCCCCCCACTCCTTCTACCCCCTCCCATACAAATTTCATGAAATTTCGAAATATTAAGAAATTGATTTTTCTTTGAAACTATTTAAGCTATCAACTTGAAATTTAGGTCAATGTATTATGATGTAGATGTCATTAATACCACGGAATATTGATCCGATCCCCTCACTCCTTCTACCCCCTCCGATATAAATGAACAATTTTGAAAAATACATATTTTCAATTATCATTGAAACTAGTAAAGATGAAAAAGACGGCAGAATTAATTCTACTACAATTGCAATTAGTTTTAAAAAGAATTTTCAACTTTACCTCACTCCTTCTACCCTATCCCATACAAATTTTACGAAATTTTGAAATTTAAATTAAATTATTTTTCTTCGAAACTGTTAAAAGTATCAACTTGATATTTTGTATAAAGTATAAAAATACAAATATCAATAATGCGAAAAAAATTGTTTTGATCCGTACACTCCTTATACCCCCTCCCATACAAATGCATAATTTTTGTTAAATGCATTATATCGATTTCCATTAAAACTAAAAAAAATATAAACTTAACATTTTGCCAGAATTTTTTTTTATTAATTGCAATAAATGCTAGAAAAAATTGTCAGCTTCGCTTCACTCCTTCTACCTCCTCCCATACAAATATCTGTATTATAAATTCAAGAAAAGCATTTCTTTTTCGAATATATGAGAGCTATCGACTTTGAAATTGAATCAAAGTATGTTGATAAGGATGATGATAAGCAGTTTCGAAATGATCTTAAACGGTCCACTTCCTCTGCCACCTCCCATACAAATGCCCTAATTTCAGGAAAACTGTGTCCAATTTCTTTAAAAATAATCAAAACTAAGATCTTTAAATTGAGCAAAAAACATTTTGCATGTTCGTTGTCTTATACGAAAAATACAAACCTTTCCCTCTACTTCTACCATCTCCCATGCAAAAGTCTCTATTCACTATTCGAAAGAATTTGAGATGACATATTTTCCGGTATATTAAAGTCATTTCCAAATCATCTAGAGTATCATTTGATTGGGCTTTACGCCCAATTATAATTCTGTTATGTTTTTTAAATGCATTTTGAAAATTTTCAAGTTTGTACCTTAAAATTTCATTCAAAAATTTTCAGCTTATGTGTTTTTTTCAATGCGCATGAAACACCTTGTGCACGTTAGACCGTGGGGGCTGGCTTATAAAAATTGTGGAAAAAAAATAATTTTTTTTTCTATGTATATCAAATAGATGTATCCACATGCAAAATTTAAACGTTGCATTTATCACCAGAACCCTAAAAAAATCACTCAAAATATTAGACATTTTTGCTTACCACCTCCCTCCCCTTACACATCCCAACTTAAACTTTACTAAAATTAACCACTATATAGTTCTACAATCTGACGAATTTTCGATTTGATATCTGTACTCAATTTTGAGATATAACGATTTGTAATTTTGAAAAGTGCGCCATTTTCTAAATGCTTCCATTTCTCCCCACTACTATTATTTTCACCATGTTATATATTTTTCGTATTTCGCTAGTGTAGCTTAATAAATATTTGTGAGAAATAACGAAAATCATACTTTCAATATGAATTCGCCTAATATTTGGCATTCCTTAATAAACGAACACGGGCACTTTTTCATTTCCACACTACATTGGATTTACCGTTGCTCGTTCGATCTCCAAAGTCAAGCAGCAAAGAACAATTATTGCAGATCTCAAATGGGATCCCGCTTGTATGTACCCACTTTATTTTGCCATATAAACACGATTTTTGGTTTGTGCACATCTACGACACAGTACCTTTTGACATGGATATGTCTAATGGCTCGACTCAACCAAAAATTTTGTGCACCAAAAATATGTTTCGTGAGTCTATCTCTCGAATAAGCGCCCATAATCTCAACTGAGTAGCAGTGCATGCGCTCGTAATCGGCTGAGAAATCCGCATTTTTTCTGATACCAAAACGAATCAAATACCAGGCACGCAGAATTATGATCAGCGGGTTGCTCAGATTCAGTATGAAAATTGTGAAATTACAACAGCGTTTATCTCGCCGAGCAGCAGAATGGTCGCCGACTTTAATGCTTACAACTGAACTATGCCCTCTTGGTATTTCAGGTCGGATTTTGTATGCAAAGCGGTCGAATTGCCGAACGTATTTGTGCTCTGATTTTTCTCCGGGGACAGGAAAACTGTTTTTTTCCCTACTGCTCGGTTAAGATTATGAGCGCCTGTTGGTCGGAGCTCGTTTTGTGGGATTTTCACTTGTTGGCTGCCCGGGTTATGAGTTTTGTGTTGTTGCTGTTGGATTCTGCGGCATCGGGATGTTCCACTGCGTCTTAAATTTGCTACAGCTTAAAGCTGAAAGGTTTGTTTAAAGAACTTGACGAACATTGATATTTTGAAACGCCAATAATTCTCGGCGGCGATCTAAATTTGAATTTACGCGGCCCTAATGGTGCCGAATTTATCGAATTTATGCACGACGGACTCGGATTGGCACTCGACAATGATCTCGCCGTTTTCATCTCTCGCAATTTAATCTTCATCGACGCAATTTTCTCAGAGGTCACAGAGTCAATAAAGCTTACGAAGTCTTCTGTATTCATTTCCATTCCTTTAGGTTAAAGTAGAGCGCACTTTGTGCAAAGCATACGTTAAATCTTTGTTTTGTATTAGTATATCAAACGGAGGTATACATTTGTTAATGCTAATGATTGAGTCACACATCACCTGGAAGATGCAAAGCACAATATCTGTATAGGCCCTCGCCTCTAAAAAACTAATATGTCCAGGATTAGCTGTTTGAAAGGGCGCAGTATCCAGACGGTAAATTAACTTGAGCCGACATTGTTAATTTACATCACTATTTTAAATTATCTACTTTTTTTCCCCAAAAAAACATAGTCGCCATATTTGACCGCACTTCCGTCACATAGACTCTCATGCTTCTAATTAAACAAACATCGTGAAAATGTTATTCAATTTATTACTGACATATCGCTTTTAAAGAAGTTTTCCTACTTCTTCGATTCGATTCATCCTGATTAATGAAAAAAAATTAAATTTTTTTTATTATGCTTATATTGAATCAAATAAAGTGCATGCAAATCTGTCTTTTTATTAATATTTAGCAAATATATTAACACAATAGCACAGTAATAATGAAGTCAATAATTAATAAAATATTGTTTACTTGGGTATGGAAAAAACAGTTCCATTTCATGATCTGTAAAATGTTCGACCTTTCGGAGGACTTTCTCCTTTAGCTCGCTTTCCATTCCAGTTACTGGTTCTCCCATTTGATGTAATATAGCCTTAAGATCCTCCACGGTGGCGTATTTTAAAAATAGTAGTACGCGCGGTACCATTTTTCTCAAAAATTTGTTAAATTTAACTAAATAGGGTAATAACTACTTCTTATTCTAATGCTGCTCTATACTTGACTGATTCATATTTCTTATCTCACTTAGCTGGTTAGTTAGTATTGGAAGAGAGTTAGTGTTGCAAGTAGTAAACAATTAAACAAAGTAATAATTTTTTTGTAAAATGCGCGCATTTAAAACCTCACTTACACGACGATAATTGATATTCACCTCGAAAGTCTTGCCATAATAGTATATAGTTTACACGCTTGGAGTGACTGTGACAGTAGTAACAATATACAACATGGCCGATACTAACACGGAGCTAGTAGCTGCGGTAATTGAAATTCTAAAAATCATGTTGGAAGGAACTTCTGTTTTGCGTGGTCCCTTGTAGTATGGTATGCAGGAGGCCAAAGTACGGGTTATTTCGATATTAAAATATCGAAATAACCGAAAAAGGGAAATAAATAAGGTTCGGGGATGGAACTGGTCCGAGATCCGCCAACGTCCATTTTGGTGGCAGTATCAAGCTGGAGTGACGTGCTAGCGTGTTGCCGGGTCTAGCTACGGGAGTCGTGGGAGGGGGGAGGAGGTTCTTTGCTCCGATACTGACCATAAAACCATGGCCTGTAACAACAATAACGAGCTTTAGAGCTCGTCACTTCGACTTACCCCAGAATAAGTATTCAACAAAAAAAGGACTTTCTCTGATCGCGGTGTTGACCCGATCCGATGCCTCGACGATGGCGACTGGTTTTAAGTTGCCTTACCCTGTTCACTCTGCCTTAGCCATTCAGTCTCCACCATAACCTTCCTAGTATGGCCCCATGAAGAGAGGAAGTGTGGAAGCTAAGTAAGAGGCTTTTCAATTACAAAATCAGTTATTATACTTATAAATCTTATAATTTTCCTTTTTTTTTCTTTTTCTTTAAATATCTTGTTATTATTAACGACGACCTTAAAATTCTACCAAGTTAATTGTGTAGAATTATAGTAATTTGTAATGAGATACTTTTTTTTTTATTTTATTTCATTTATATTTTTTTTTAATTTATTTATTATTTCAAATAATCAAAACAGCAAGAATAGTAAGAATCTGATTTTATCAATTGTCTCATTTCAATTATTTTTTTCTATCTGTCAGTTTCTGCCTGGAGTCCTTTTCTCCTAATTCCCCGGCAACTAGATTTCATTTTGAAAAGTAGTTCCACTACAAATTATAAATCAGTATCATATTTTTTTTAATTATTTCTGTAAACAACTGATCATTGTTTCCGTTATTTGTAAAAAATTTTCCTCTTTGTTTTCTTTTTTCTCTCTTTTTAAATGGTTTAAAATATTATTTCAAGTACATGTTAATGGTTATTTTGTCTAATGATTTCTTATAATAAGACACTGCTAGTAAATTATTTTTTCTTAATTAATCGGTAATAAATTGTATTCCTTTTGCTATGACCAACGCGAGAAGGGTAGAAGTCGGTTGCAATTTAAAAAAAAAAATATTGTTGATCAATTAAATAAAAAAAAACCGAATAATACATTTTTATGCCAGCATAAGGATATTATTATTTCCTTTTGGGATTAAGAATTTATCATGATATATATATAATCGAATTCGAAATTTAAATACATGCTTATTATTTCTAATCTTTTTTTCTTTCTAAACTAAATTGCCATAGACTATATTACAGAAAAATGAATTCACAAGCACAAAAAAAAAAATATTTGTAGAAAGCAATGTTTAAATTATGTAAAATCGAATTATTCAATTTTAGATCAAAGGGGATGAAGAAGACGATCTGTTGTTAAATCATAAAAAAATCTACTTTTACTTCTGTGAACCAATAAACTAAAAAATTACCGACGGTTAACTATAATAAATGTTTCGCGCACGCCTAAATTTCAGTAAAGAAACAGATCCTATCATTTACAAAAAAAAAACATAATCGAAATAAAAACACCTGGCCTTGAATGGCTACGTCCCTTGTCTTAGTTCTTCGATTTCTGTTGTATTCGTAGCACTATTACTATCATCTTTGTCCTCTTCGCTTGATGAGATTGTTTACTTCACTCGATGAAATTGACTTCTTTACTGTTCCAGTTGCTGCCGCCACCCCGCCAAGAAAGAATCCAAAATAGTCTGTTTGAAGCTAGTCTTCAGCACTGTTGGTGCTACATCGACTGACTTCCTAGTGGAATTGATGTTAGCAGATCCTTGCCGTGCAAGCGTATCTGCCGCCTCGTTACCTAGCAGGTCACTATGACCCGGTATCCAAATTAGAAAAACCTCCGTTATGGCCGCTAGGCGATTTAAATTGTGTCTACAGATGGACACTAGTTTGGATGTAGTCCTGTAGGATTGGAGTACCTGAAGTGCAGCCCTGCTGTCCGAGAAAATGTAACAATTTCCGAGACTGTTCTGCTTATCAAGAATAATTTTTGCACACTCGTTAATGGCTAATACTTCTGCTTGGAACACTGTCGCGTGTTCAAGAAGATGGAATAAAGTTTGGATGTCGAGGTCGTGGGAATAAATCCCTGCACCTGTCCCCTGGCTAGTTTTTTAGATCCGTCCGTATAGAGATGAGACCTATACAGGTGCTGAGTATCGTATTTGTTGCCCATTCGTTTCGTTCAGGAAACATAATGTGAAACTTCCGTTTCTCAACCTGCGGTTGGTTCATGCAATCATACTCGCGGTCTAAAAGGGAGTTTGCGTTTCTAATGACGTTTAGAATTTGTCCATGACCAATTTGTGGCGCTGACCACGATTTAGTGATTTTTAATCTAATGGCTGCCAGGCCCGCTGCTTCTTTTATAAAAAGATCAAGTGGGGGTAGTGAGAGAATCACCTCCAGAGCTGCAGTCGGTGTGGTTCTAAGGGCACCTGTTATGCACAGACATGCCATCCGTTGGATCAGCTGTAAGGGTGCCAGGTTGGTTTTTAGTACCACCGCCGGCCACCACACCAGCGCACCATAGCAAATAATTGGTCTAACAATACTGGTATATATCCAGTGGATGAGGTGCGGCTTAAGGCCCCATCTCAAACCGAATGTCTTCTTGCAAGCGAAGAAGGCTACTGTAGCCTTTTTTGCTCGTTCCTGAATATTGGCCTTCCAGGATAATTTCCTATCAAGAATTAGGCCTAAATATTTAACTTGATTCGAGAGGACCATATTGATTCCTCGAATGTTTGGTGGATTGAAAACATATGGTCTTCTTCTTCTGGAGAAGAGGACCAGTTCTGTTTTTTGTGGGTTAATAGTAAGTCCTTTATCTAGTGCCCAGCTATCTAACAGTTGTAAAGCGGATTGCATGAGGTCTCCTAGAACTTGCTCAAACTTTCCAGTTAGCATGATGACAAGATCGTCTGCATATGCTATTGTGGGGAAGCCGTTCTGATTTAAGATGGAAAGGGGTTCATTCACTGTTAAGACCCACAGGAGAGGTGATATTATTCCGCCCTGTGGCGTTCCTTTGTGAACAGAGCCTTTCCTTGTCTCTTCACCCATTCGTGCTACGATTTTCCGCGAACGAAGAAGCTTTGCTATCCATGCAGTCAGGAGAGGTTCCACACTATGGCTGCGCAAGGCCTCAAGTATGGCGTCAATGTTGACGTGGTTGAACGCGCCTTCCACGTCTAGGAAGGCACCGAGGGCAACCTCTTTTTGATGGAAAGCTTTCTCTACGGCGGCTACCGCCACATCCAAGGCGGTGTCAGTGGATCTACCTTTCAGATAGGCGTGTTGGTGGGGGTATCTAACCGAGAGGTTCAGATTTGCCCGTAGGTAGCTGTCCACCAGTCTTTCTAGGCCTTTAAGAAGGAACGAAGTCAGGCTGATGGGTCGAAAAGCCTTCGGGATGTTGTGGGAGGCTCTACCTGGTTTAGGTATGAAAACTACCTTAACCTCTTGCCATAACTTCGGTATGTAACAAAGTCTGATGCATGCTTTATATATGTCTACCAGGTACTGAATTATTGTTTTATCCGCGTTCTGGATCATTGCGGGATAGACTTCGTCCAGCCCTGGTGACTTGTAAGGTTTGAAGGAACTGAACGCCATTCCTATGTTTCCTGGTGTCACGACTGTATCTACTAGTTCTGAGTTAGCGATCGGCACATGAACTTTGTGGTGGGGGCTCAAAGCAACCAGGGAAATGCGTTTGCATTAAAAGTTCAAGTGACTCGCCGCTAGACCCCGTCCATGAACCATTGCCTTTATCCAGTAATTCAGGCATGTTTGGGTCTTTGGATAGGGTCCTCTTTATCCTAGCAGTTTCGTTGACGTTATCGATTTCTTCACAGAATCTCTTCCATGAATTTCGTTTGACGGCTCTTAGCTGTTTTTTATACAGTGTAAGTGCTGCTTTGTATTTGTCCCAGTCTGTGTCAAGTTTGCTGGAGTTAGCTTTATTAAAGAGTTTCCTTGCTCGTTTTTTCAGGATATCGAGATCGTTATTCCACCAGACAGTGTTCTTACTATCTTTGGCAGACTTCTGAGGGCAGGAACTCTACTACTTGTCGATTAGTTATGATTGGATTCAAACCACACGCCATTTTTTAAAATTTCTAATTGATTAAATTTCAGGTTTTTCTATTGTTGGGCGATTTTCACTACACTCAGCTCTATCGAATTTGATATGGATACTTGCCCTGAACAGGCGTATGATTCTTTCTATTCGATTGGTTTGGGACCGTTGATCGCGTTCCGGTACACGCGAGGAACACTTAAAGACGGGATTTTTAATGGAAATTTACACACAAACTTAGTTGATGCTGTTCGATGAACTAGTCGCTTTAATGGTTCGAGACTGCGGCTACTGTTGCCGGTGACCCCGACCGAAGGCAATGGTGTTGTTAGAAATGGCGTTTTTTTCCCCAGATCGATTTTCGCAATCACGTCGCGTCGTAATTTCCCCAATCAGACGCGAAACAAAAACTTCACACTTTTCATTTGCCGGTCGCATTCGAATTGCCGCAATTTCGAGCGGGCGGATGCGATTTCTCCGTTCCGAAAAAAAAAAATTTGGAACAGAGGGTTCGAAAGGTAAAGTATACACATAAAATATGCTCTTCGATTTCGTCGTTGTCGCTGTCGTCGTTCGTTGCGCTGTCGTCGCTCGTTGTTGGTAGAGTACCTCCATGCAAGAGGTAGAGTATGGAAATATCACGACCGACACCTGCGAATTCACCGTCCCCATTTCACCATTCGTGGAGTGGTGAGTTTAGTGGTTTTCTTTTGCCAATTTCATGCACCCTAAGATAAATTGTTGCTTTAAAATTTTTGTTTGTGACTTTTTAGTTAAGTATTACAAACTGCGCACAGATCTTGATGATCAGAACGTACCAAAAAAAAATCGACACTTTTTTTAAATTTCGCTCCAAAATCAGGGCTTCAGCTTTGCCAAACTATGGAAAAGCTCCTCTAGTGTCCCATGGAGTAACTATAGATGTTGGCGGAGCGCGCTTTCCAAAAATTATACAGTGACCGCAAGCAGGACTTCGGAACTTTCACCAGTCCTGGGACCGGTGAGGACGATGTACGCACCTGAGGTCCCTTCTCTGGCACAGGCGAAGCGAATTTTTAGGTTATGGACGACGGAGAACTTCCTGAGAGCCGCCGCTCGTTTATTTCATCTCGGCACGCACAATTCACTGGCACCTTGCGGGCCGCAAAACGTTTCGTCAACGAGCTACGGGACTGCTGCAGCCCGTCAAAGTGCGACTCCCCGAGCGGTAAAATGTCCCGGTGATCAAAAAAAAAAACCACCGAGCCAACGAACGAACACTGAACCAGCCCGCCGTTCAACTTCTCCAAAAAAAATTTATTCGATCTTTGATCAAACAAAAAGAAATCACAACCGAACAATTCCAGGCTTTTTTCTTATTTTCCTTTATTTTCAGATATGCTTGTGTTACGGAATTTTAGGGCTGCGCGGGTGATTTTTTTTTCTGATTTTTCTCGAGCTCGTGTTGTGCACGTGCGAATTACTTTTTTTTTGTTACGACGGGATACACCCGATTGATTGCCGAAAACGAAATGCGAGAAAGATTTTTACGATGGGAATGCCGCGGTAATCCGGTTGTTCTTTTTCCCGATCAAGTTGTCAGCCGATTTCGTTGCGGACCAGCAATCCCGCGCATGTTCTCTTTGTCTATCACTGTCACCCTTCTTCCGGCCTCTCTAAACAGAACTTTCCGTCAGTTATGAAGTTGGCTGCGTGTCTTGATTATTTTTTGGGGTACTCCCCCCTTCAGAGGTAGATGGCGCTCTCATGATCGAGATGAGACCATAGTTTCGAGTTAAAGAAGAAGCTTCGGGAGTTGCCACAAGGCGCGCCAAACTCGCCACACCTAACACCCTCTTAACCCTTTTAAAATCAGGGCACTTTTTTAGCCATCAACATGGGAATCTCACATATTCCTCTAAAAAGCTTATTACTTCATAATTAGACATAATTTATAAAAAACAAAAACTTTAAAAAAGCAAAACATTAACAAATTATAATGAAAATATGACAGATAAGACTAATCAGAGAATCACTATCACATTTCTGTTTTGACGTGACAGTAGGCGTGATAGTTCTTGTGACTGCCGCGAGAGTACTATCAACTATCTTCTATTCTACAATGGCACTACAGCCCAAATTGGACCTTGGCCTCCTGGAAGGGTTCTTAACCCTTCGCACAACCCTCTATCTACAAATTTTAATTTTCGTAGATTGACGTAACTAAGGTATACCCAAGCAGGTAGTATGCTAGAATTATGCGTCGACCGGGATTTCAACTCACGACCTTTACATTGTTGACCAACAGGGTACCCACTAGGCTACACCCTAGCTATCAAATATCTTGTCAAACTAGATAGTGTGATAGCAGTGTTGTGATAGTGCGATAGTAACTACCAAGTTGTCTAGACGATGACAGTATATGCGATAGTTACTCATGAAAGTTACTGTCACATGGACTATCGTCGTGTAAATGAGGCTTAACACTATCATGGACATAAAATTTCTTTCTCTAATACGAACAAGCGTCTGTGTGACGATATGAATTTCGAGAACCTTTTTATATTATTTACAAATACTCTTACGAATATTTTACGTCTGTTTCCGATTCTTCAATACAACTTTTACTAATAAGTGAAACAGAGAAAAAACATTTTTAATATATTTAATTTCGTTTTTAGTTTTTCGAAATAACAAACTTGGGCAGAGAAATGGCCTCGTCTTTGACGGTCGTCAGCGGAAAAGAGTTAAGTTACAGACACAAACTTGGTTTCAATCAATCAAAGAGTAAGGACTGGTAGATACATAAGTTTCGGCTTCAACTTTGCGAAATTAAATTTGTATGCAATTCAAATTTTAAGTTAAGTTGGTGTCGTCTTTCAGTAGCAGACCAAATACTAAATGAGTAACTATTTCAGTCGTCCATTCGTAGTCTTTCGTTGTTAGTAATTGAAATAAAACACATCTAATAAGCGAATCGAATCTTTTTATTTAATAAAAGAATACGTATGTATAAATTCAATTGACTCATTTTTGGAGCAAGCCCCATTTTCAATGCTCGCTGAAACATAATTAGCGCTTGTTTATGGTTTTTTTTTATGCCACCATAGCCGTGTGCTTTATAAACACCGATATTGTAGGTGCATTTGGCATGACCTAATGACGATCCTCTTTTATAATATTGCAATGCCTTCGTAAGGTTTCGGTTCACGCCTAAACCTTTCTCATAGCACAATCCAAGATTAAAGTTGGCAGCGGGATTTTGTAAAGCCGATGCATTTTTCAAGTGTTGGATAGCCGTTTGATATTCGTTAGATGCGATTTTTTTTAAACCTATTGTAAGGTCGGTTTGTGCCATCATTGCGATGAGATCATTTGTTGCTTCGAGTGGAGTTTGTTTAAGCTAATTGAACAAAAAAAAAAAAAATGTTTTTCAAATTCTAAATATAAAACTCTACTATTTATAATATTCTTCTTCAATGCTCCAATAGCCCTAATAGGGCCTTGCCCTCCTAATCTTTAAGGTCCTTAACATTTATTTGTTACTAGCGATCCCCCATGGCTTTTTCCGCGTAAGAATCGGAATAATAAGCAATTTTTGAGAATGTACAATACTTAGTATTATATTATGTGGGATATATAATTGGCTTAGTTTAATGACTCTTTGAACAGTTTGTATTTTGTTGGAATCAGAACCATAAATTATTAAGAATGAAACCATGACACTCGCATTTGTAATGTGCAGGCTCGTGATCAAACCAATCCTGTGATCTGAGCTCATATACGTATTGAAGAGCATTAAGGATATGTTGTAGTTGTAGCTTGTGTTAATTAAAAAAAAGCCAAACAAGATAACAGTAAGCTTAAAAACAAACCAGGACTACGATTGTGCGTAAAGCCCAATCATACAATACTATTGATGAAATCGAAAATACTGTGATCTCAAGAAATTTTGTATGGGGAGTGGTAGAAGGGGTAACATGCTAGAGTAGATATAAAAATATTTTATACAAAATTTAAGCTTCAAAAATTGAGAAAATTAGTGCAATGGTTTAAGTGAAATTGTCCAGTTTGTATGGGAGGTGGTGATTTAGTGATTTTTTTAGAAACAACTATGATCATCATGTAATTGATTTATTTTAAATTTCAGATCAGTATGGGAGGAAGTGGAAGGTCTGGGGGAATTCGAATAATTTGTACACCGTAGATCACATTTATGACACCATAGATCACATTTATGATAAAAATTTCAAATTATTCGCTCCTATGGTTTTCAAGAATATTTGATTATACATATTTTTAAAAAAAGAGTCATTTTGTGTGGGAGGGGGTAGGAGGCGTGGGGTTATTGAAATAACACCAAACGCAGATTACATCTCGAAGCATAATTTATTAAAACTGTGAAAGTTTCATTACAATCGGTTCAGCCGTTTTTGCGTGAAAGCCGGACAGGCAGACAGAGAAGAATCTTAAAAACGTGTGCTTCAGCTTAGTTATTGTCCAAATAAAGCAAAGTACTAATTTATAAATAAACAACAGACAAACGCTACAATTATATTTATATATGTATAGATTGTGAAAAGCAGGCGGTGTTCTAGAAATGTACGTCGAACGGTGTTTGAGCTCAAGACTTTCGCATTGTAGACCAACACGCTACCCACTGTGCTACACCCAGACTCAACTATTTATTACATTACTAGTTATTCACTGCGAGGAATTTTAAACCTTATTTAAGTCTCATTCATTGGGAATAATTCGCAAAATTTAGTGATTATGTTCTACTGGCTACACTAAAAAGCTCCCATTTTGTCTCTCCTTGGGTCACTAAAAGCGCTTATCTCTTAACGGACGGACCTTTCCGTAAACAATTAACTCTGTAGTCAAATTTTATCTTGATAGAAAAATGTGTTTTTTGCCAAATAAAATTGTTAATTTTTTCGCCAGAAATTTCCTTATAAATTCATGACTAATAACATGGGAATTAGCGTTGCATATTTTCGAGGAATTTTATACCGAATGAATTTCATTTTCAGTCGTATTCAATAATCAGCGTAATGAGCGTCAGCATATGATAGTTATTAAAAAAATATTATTACGAGTATTTTTATTGCGCGCCAAAACTTATGGGATGATTTTTGGGATCATTTTCAACCAAAAAACAGTCGTCAGTCGTATTGAAGAGTCAGGTACATATGATATTTGAACCATATTAAAAATAAACTGCCAACAAGTCGGACGCAACTTTATTATTCTTCGGACAAGTTGAGGATGCATGAAAAGTCGATATGCAGGTTAGAGTGGTATTATGAAGTAAGAAAAGGTTGAAGGCCGCTTCCAGCAAGCGTTCTTCAATTTTATGATTTTGATGCGTGGAGTAAACCAATACTTGCGCGAACGTTGGGAGGGACGGGAACCTGGTATAAACTTGCATGCAGCAGATCGAAGAATTTTTTTAAGTTTCACTGCCTCTTGATTTGGCTTGTATATGGTGGAGATTGGTCGCAATGGAGTTGTCTAGTGGCTTGAAAGATTGCCCCATCGACCTAAATCTAATGATGTGTTTTTTGGGATGCGAGGGGGGATAATTGTTGACTTTTTTTTAATATCATTAGAAATAGAATTATTTATATTAAGGTTCGATGGGGTTTGAATGTTGGTTATCAGAAGGAGGTTGGGCTGTTTGGTTCCTGATACAATTTCTATAGTGGTGAATTTTGATTGTGGCGTGGATGCAGCAATATTTTCTGGTATTGTATTTTTCCTGATGACTTCGGCAATGGTAGGTTTCGTTGCATTTCGATTTGTAGGCGACTTCACTAGATAAAATTTTGGGATTGCGTTGAAAATTAACCAAGCTTGCCCAGCTGTGCACCTATTTTTTGCTTTTATTTTATTTAGCGATTTGTGCCGCAAGAAGGTAGGGCAGAAAAGGTCCTACGGCTTATGAGTGTTTACGCAAAATATTTGTGTGCACGGTGGTGTATGAGATGGTAGGCAGCATTCCAAATATACAGGGTGTAACTTGTGTGAAGCATCAAACGAAAATGGGAGATAGAGGAACTTGTCCTGAGTGGAAAATCGTTCCCCACATACTCCCGTTTTTGCACCGTTAAGGAAATAGCGCGATTGTAAGGACGAAGTTTTTTCATCGTACCTGTGATCACTGTTTGATCTATAACTTCTGCCGTACTTAGCGTAACGCAAAATTTTCTCGTTGGAAAGGACACAAATTCTTCTTTCCATATTGCTATCAACTGTGTCAGTCAGTGCTATACTTTTTGAGAAAAAGTCATTTCAATGACACAAAAATAATAAAAAATTGAAAAAAATACAAAAAAGTCCTTTTTTCTTCAAGAAGGATTAACCACCAAATTTTATTACATTTTCGGAAAGCCCATAAAATTTCACTATAAGTTTGCAAACAAAATTTCTTCATAGGTTGAATTGTAAAGGAGCGGGGCTAACAGTTATCAAGCAAGTTCCCTTCAAGTAAATCTGGTTTGACACCCGTCATTCGCCGAAGGAGTATGATTAATAATAGTGAGGACAAACTAAAAGAGTTGTAAGTATAGTTCAGTACGTTTATTTAGTTTATAAATAATTTTCAACATGTCCGCCGTTGTGAAGCAAGCACAATTGGTATCGCCGACGAATGGCATTGGTGGGGTTCACACGCAGTAGTTGGGCTCGTAACTGATCGCATGCTTCGGTGATACGGGAAATGAGCCGTTCTCGTGTATGAATTTCCTCTGCGTAGACGATGCTTTTCAAATACCCCCAGACATAAAAGTCCATGGGAGTTAAGTCGGAAGATCGTGGAGTCCATGCAATGGGACCGCCACGACCAATCCATCGATCCTGAAAATTCGCGTCGAGCCACCGACGGACATTAGCACCGTAATGCGCTGGCGCTCCATCGTGCTGGTACCAAAACCTGACCAGTACACGGAGTGGTATATCCTCTATGAGGTCTGGTAAAGTTTCCTCCAAAAATTCGGCATAATTGGTGGAATTGAGAAATGGGGAAGAAATACCGGACCGATGAAAGTTCTGCCGATGTTGCCATGTTCATAGGACGTATTTCGGCTGGTATGGGGATTTTCACGTGCCCACACATGCATATTGTGGAAATTTTGTATGCCATCGCGGGTGAATTGGGATTCGTCGGTCCAGAGAATTCTTCCGAAAAACGCTGGATATTCTTCTGCTCGCAGTAACATAACAATAGTTGTTGCGCCGAGTTTGGCAACGGAGCCATTAATCGAGCAGTTGTCGATTTTTTTTAAATTTCGTCGAGTGACAAATCGTACTGGAAAGATGATAGAAGCTTGCGATTTCACTCAAAATGACTTAAAACGTAACTTTCGGGAGCTTCAATTTATACTTGGCCAAAAACCCCTGCAAAAAACAAAATCGATCTCCGAAAATAAAGCAAAAGTAATCTTCGATTTGGAAATTTCCCGCTCGTCTTTTTCTCGAAAATAGTAAAAGCTACCACTAGCAAATTTTTTTTTTGTAATACATATTACATATTATGATTTCATTGAATAGAGGTAAATTTGAAAAACTGTGAAATTCATGTTTTACAAAATTCATAAACCAGAAAAATAAGACAAGTTTTTTACCAGCGTAAAAGTTAATATTTTTCCCAAACTATCTGTTCAATACTTTCAAATAGATGTACGTAACGTAACAAAAAAAATGCACAAAGATTTGTGAAACATTGGGCCTTATGGAGAAATACTCAGCGCAGTCACACTCTTAAAACTATGTTTAGGGTAGGAGCTGTTTATATGTAATGGCAAAAAAAAATCTTTATTTCATTTATTTAATTATTCATACCTTGAATTCGTGATCCATTTTATTCTCATCCAAAGCTGTCGTATTAAGTTTCAAGTTGGTAATCGAAAGATACTGTGAGCTACTCGTAGTTGATATTGATAATGTCTCTTCATTTTGAATCTCAACACTATCCTCGATCTTAAAATTAAATAATTATTTAATAAAATATTTATATAGGTAAATTTAAAATATTTAAATAGGGAAAAAAGGTATGTGATCATATAACTTCAAAGAACGAATAATTAGTAGGTTTACTACTAGTTCATCATTACAAAAAAACAAAAAAAAATGTAAATTTCAAATGAAAAAAAAATAAGACGAAAGATGCAAGAGGTAAAATTATATGTAACGCCGAAGATATAAAGCTAATATAATACTTTAAACACCTCCACACAGCTGATGAAAAATCCTCTTTCAGTCTTCCCACACTCGAAGATGTCAGAAGGACCTGAGGAACCACACAATCAACAATGGGCACGGACATATGGACAAAGAAGACAGTTCCAAAGCATCTAAGGTCCAATTTATATCTTCTTCTTCAATGGCGCTACAGCTCAAATCGGGCCTTGGCCTCCGGAACTTCAGGTTCCTTAACATTTTCATTATTTATTGCGGAAGGGTTGTTAGCCCTTCGCACAACCCTCTTCCTACGAATTTTTCATTTTCGTAGATTGAGGTGACCAAGGTATATCCAAGCAGGCAATGTGCTGGAATTATATAATTCGTCAACCGGGATTTGAACTCACGAACTTCGCACTACAAGACCAACACGCTACCCACTACGCTACACCCTAGCTAAGATAAGATAAATATTTATTCAGTAGTACTACAAGATTATAAATTCTTATTTAAAAGTACAGTAAATTACAGGTTAAGTTATATGGAAAGAAATAAAAGGAAAAAGAAAAATTAACTTAATTAACAAAATAATTACAATAACAACGAAAAAAACAACAGAATTATGATTGGGCTTAAAGCCCAATCATATGATACTCTAGATGATATAGAAATGACTTTAATATACCGGAAAGTTTGTCATCTCAAATTCTTTTGAATAGTGAATAGAGACTTTTGGATGGGAGGTGGTAGAAGTAGAGGGGGAGGTTTGTATTTTTCTTATATGACACCGAACATAGCATGCAAAATGCTTATTGCTGAATATAAAGTTTTTAGTTTTCATTATTTTTAATGAAATTGGTAATAGTTTTCCTAAAATTGGGGCATTTGTATGGGAGGTGGCAGAGGAAGTGGAACGTTTTAGATGATTTTGAAACTGCTTATCGTCACCGTGCTTTCATTCAATTTTAAAGTCGATAGCTCTCATATATTCGAAGGAGAAATGCTTTTCTTGAATTTATAATACAGATATTTGTATGGGAGGGGGTAGAAGGAGTGAAGCGGGGCTGAAATTTTTTTCTAGCACTTATTTCAATTATTAGAAAACAAATTCTGGCAAAATTTGAAGTTTGTACTTTTTCAAGTTTGAATGGAAATCGATAAAATGCATTCATCAAAATCTATGCATTTGTATAGGAGGGGTAGAAGGAGTGTACGGATCAAAACAAATTTTTTTTTGAATTATTAACATTTCTATTTGTATACTTTATATAAAATATCAAGTTGATAGCTTCAACAGTTTCGAAGAAAAATAATTTAATTTAAATTTCAAAATTTCGTGAAATTTGTATGGGAGGGGGTAGAAGGAGTAAGGTGAAGTTGATAATTATTTTTAAAATAAATTGCAATTATAATAAAATTAATTCTGACAAAATTTCGTCTTTTCAGCTTTACTAGTTTCAATGAAAATCGAAAATAGTTATTTTTCAAAATTGTCCATTTGTATGGGAGGGGGTAGAAGGAGTAAGGGGATCGGATCAATATTCCGTGGTATTAATGACATCTATATCGTAATACTTTGACCTAAATTTCAAGTCTATAGCTTAAATAGTTTCAAAGAAAAATCAATTTCTTAATATTACGAAATTTCATGAAATTTGTATGGGAGGGGGTAGAAGGAGTGGGGGGATGTAGCCCAGTCACGAACTTAAAGTTACTTTTTTGCTAAAAATTGCATACAAAAATTTTTAGCACTATAGCTCAAAGCTTTCGAGAGTTATGCTGTAGACAGACGGACAGACGGACAGACAGACAGACAGACGGTCACTCGGAACTGAGATTTTTGAGCGACAACAAATATTTCTGTACCCTTGGCGGCTCTGTGCGAGCGGTATTTCTTAGCGTTACAAACGGTAAGGCAAACACAATATACTCTCAGATTTCATCTAGAGTATAAAAATCGTATAATAGAAACTAAACAAATAAAAAGATTGTAAATGATAAGTTTAGCAAAATTATTCAAAATAGTTCATGAGTAGCAGAGAATAATCAAAAAATAGTGAAAGTATTAGAGAAAAAAAATGAGAAAATTAAAATTACAATACATTTATCAACACCAGCACTAGGATCAACTGTACGCCGAACTTTTTCAGGAAGATTATTGCAATGTCTAATTGCTTGAACGAAGAGAGAGTGCTTCTTCTACTTCTACAATGGTACTACAGCCCAGAGATTTTTGAGTGATAATCTGTATTACTTATTTTTTTCTCCGAGCCTTATTTCTTAGCATTACAAACATTTGGACTTATAATACTCTCAGATTTCATCTAGAGTATATAAAATGGTAAAAATCTATTTTTACACTCAAGATAAATTCTAAGGGTATTATAAGTTTGCCACAAAGTTTGTAACGCTAAGAAACAAGGCTGTATGTATGTTTATCCGACCATTCGATTTCCCCTCCCGATGACTGCTTTGACGAATTGTCCTAATGACATTCTCGGTTACTTACTGTATACGAAGAGGGCCATTCTGCTCTCTCGAGTTTGGCAACGGAGCCATTAATCGAGCAGTTATCGATTTTTTTAAATTTCGTCGAGTGATAAATCGTACTGAAAAGATGATAGAAGCTTGCGATTTCACTCAAAATGACTTAAAACGTAACTTTCGGGAGCTTAAATTTATACTTGGCCAAAAACCCCTGCAAAAAACAAAATCGATCTCCGAAAATAAAGCAAAAGTAATCTCCGATTTGGAAATTTCCCGCTCCTCTTTTTCTCGAAAATAGTAAAAGTTACCACTAGCAAATTTTTTTTTTGCAATACATATTACATATTATGATTTCATTGAATAGAGGTAAATTTAAAAAACTGTGAAATTCATGTTTTACAAAATTCATAAACCAGAAAAATAAGACAATTTTTTACCAGCGTAAAAGTTAATATTTTTCCCAAATCATCTGTTCAATACTTTCAAATAGATGTACGTAACGTAACAAAAAAATGCACAAAGATTTGTGAAACATTGGGCCTTATGGAGAAATACTCAGCGCAGTCACACTCTTAAAACTATGTTTAGGGTAGGAGCTGTTTATATGTAATGGCAAAAAAAAATCTTTATTTCATTTATTTAATTATTCATACCTTGAATTCGTGATCCATTTTATTCTCATCCAAAGCTGTCGTATTAAGTTTCAAGTTGGTAATCGAAAGATACTGTGAGCTACTCGTAGTTGATATTGATAATGTCTCTTCATTTTGAATCTCAACACTATCCTCGATCTTAAAATTAAATAATTATTTAATAAAATATTTAAATAGGGAAAAAGGTATGTGGTCATATAATTCAAAGAACGAATAATTAGTAGGTTTACTACTAGTTCATCATTACAAAAAAAAACTGTTTCAAATGAAAAAAAAAATAAGACGAAAGATACAAGAGGTAAAATTATATGAACGCCGAAGATATAAAGCTAACATAATACTTTAAACACCTCCACACAGCTGATGAAAAATCCTCTTTCAGTCTTCCCACACTCGAAGATGTCAGAAGGACCTGAGGAACCACACAATCAACAATCCGTTGGGCACGGACATATGGACAAAGGAGACAGTTCCAAGGCACCTAAGGTCCAATTTATATCTTCTTCTTCAATGGCGCTACAGCCCAAATCGGGCCTTGGCCTCCTGAACTTCAGGTTTCTTAACATTTTCATTATTTATTGCGGAAGAGTTGTTAGCTCTTCGCACAACCCTCTATCTACGAATTTTTCATTTTCGTAGATTTAAGTAACCAAGGTATATTCAAGCAGATAGTGTGCTGGAATTATACGTCGACCGGGATTTGAATTCACGACCTTCGCATTGTAAACCAAACACGCTACCCACTAGACTACACCTAGCTAGTCCAATCTATATGCAAGGTGAAGAACTGTGTTCAAAGTAAATCTTTGTGCCAAAATAATAGCGTACTCGAAATGGTGGTTAATATTGTTGCATGTCAGCCCTAGTCTCGTACATCAGGATGGCGAACGAGTGGAAAAACAACTAGTGATCGAGTGGCGAACGAGTTGCAAATGGCTGGCGAATAAGTGGCGATCGAGTTGTGAGCGAGCGGCGAACAAGTGGCGAAAAAATGGCAGACGAGAGGCAAGCAGGAAAATAGCAGACAAATGACGGGGGAAAAGTAATCGACAAGAGCCATATAAAAATGCATTGCCAACGAGAAGCAGCGTTTAAATTTAGAAACCAAAGAATCAAGATCGGGTCGTCGCGTGGTAAAGTTGCGATAGAGGAGTTAAGATTGGAAAACGTCAGAGTCGGAGATAGGAAAGCGACAATTGATGAATAAAAAAAAGAGTTTGTGAAAGTCAGCGATAGAAAAGCGACAATTGGTGAATAATTGTTTATGAGAGTTAATTTAAAACGATAAATAAAGCTTGCAGATATTTTAAATTAAAGTGGACTTGAATTTTGATTTTTACTTGAAATCCAGCGACTCCTTGCGCACGAAAATATTTATAAAAAGGAGGAGGTTCCGAATTTACTAGTTGTACGATCTGGTTTCAGCTGTGTCAATACTGCGCTTGGCACAGCCGGTTAGTTGTAAGAGAAGGATTGAAGAATAAAGTTGGTTTTTTAACAGAAATGTTTTTCCAACTCAAGAATTTCGTTTTATTTTTTCAAACTCCACTTTGTATGAACCACTAGTTGATTTTTTTTTTTTCAATTCGACCAAAAACTTTCAGGCCCGAAGCCGCTTACCTTTATCAAAAAACGATAGCGCGCCCCATGGAGTAACAGTAGTAAAATCTGTTTATACCTAAAAGTCTACGATTGTAATTTTTCCATGGAGAAACAGTAGTAAAATCTGTTTATAGCTAAAAGTCTACGATTGTAACTTTTCCTAAATTCATTCAGCGAAAAGTGTTAATGGCAAAGAGTTTATCCGCTACACTCAAACCTATTAAATTTAAACTCGCAAATGCCATAGAGTTTAGTTCAGTTTACAAAAAGCTTAAATTAAGGAGATGAATTTCAGTATGAAATGGTTTTTGTGGAATGTTAGTGGTAGCGAAAAAAGTTAATTTATGGAAAATTTTAAGTTATGGAAGGTTCAAGTAAAGGAGTTTGACTGTATTTCGAATATCAGTTTTAGGCAATCACTATTGAATGTATTGCACAAACAATTGTTATAAAAATCATTCGCATTTCTTTTTCTTTTTTTAAGTAAAGTGATTTTCTTTTGTTCAAAAACAGTTTCCAGCAAAAATTGCTATTGGGGAAAAAAATAACATAAGCATCGATGGTAGAATACCAGCCGTAACATGCGCAAGAGAAACGCTTGACAAATTAAGGATATTGCCAAGAAATGTGAAAGGGCAAATTGTTTATCGTACAAACCTTTGAATAATTTGGGTATTCGACTCTCATCGGTATTGCGCTCTTACTAAGTTTCCGCGAATTTCTCGACATATCACATTCCTCAAAGTGCAAACTGCATATTTGAGGTGTTGGGATTGCCTTTAATACTGGATCTGGTTTAATGTCCAGCGCATTACACCATTTAATTAACGTCGCTAGGTCGTTAGGAAATCTAAAAACGAGATAACGGATATTTATTTCGAACTGTGCACGCAATTCGAATTTGAAAAGGGCGGTTATTTGAAACTTACCTAAACTTCGAAGCCGAACACTCACGACATTCAAAATTACTTGGACAATCTTCCAGGAAACAATTAACTGACATGCTCTCCATGAACTTGGCATAACTTATCTCCGATTCAACCGAGCAATCCTGCGAAAATCTTTCATTTTCCATTATTTTTAGTTGTGTTGTACGAGATTTGTTGAATAATAAGAAAATAGTAGCAGCCTTCTACAAATGAGACGTTCCACTTGGTACACTTTCTTTTATTCTTAAAGTTAAACAAGAAATTAGAAGTCGGCTCAATGATTTTTTATGATCTTCATCACCTTTTACGATCGCCCTTAAAAGTTCAGAGTTCGGATGACTTTCGTTCTTCTTCAGTATAATATTTCTGTGCCAGTATAATATTTCTATTGCGAGCGAAATCAGTATAACAGTTTAGTGATCCAATTCTTCTCAAACTGTTATAGAATTCAAATAAATTGTTGAATTGGAATGATTTATCGAACACGATTATTTTCCGTAGTACAATAATTATTTTAACACCAATTAACTAACTCACTGAGTGGTGCTGGCGGGAATTAATGCTATTCAGTTCTGGTTGATAGTATATAAAAGCAAGTAGCGAAATTTTACATATAAAAATAAGTGGTCTACGTGTGTACACGTGTAACTCAGCAACCGTTCGTCCGATTATCCTCAAATTTTTTTGTTGTGGTCGTTAAAGCTCAACTTAGATCCTAACGGAGCCAGAAATTGCAAATTTTCACCGAAAATTGGAAAATTTCATTTTTAGTACATTTTGTATGGAGAAATTTTTTCGTTTGTTGTTCGCAACTATTAACCCGATTTGCATGAATTTTTTTTTTGTTCGGAATAGTCTCTGCTATCTCTACACATAAAAAAAAAATTCCGGACGAACACAAATCAAAACACACGGCCACATGGTCATACATATACATATACATCCATATATACAAAAATATGTATGACCATGTGGCCATGTGTTTTCCTACAGCCGACGTACAATTGTCCGTGCGAGAAGCACGCCATTGTTGAGTTGATCGAGTTCGTTTCTAATCAAATTTTTCGGTAATTTGTGAAACAGTGAAAACAACAACAGTGAATCCAAGTGGATTTTTAGAATTCTCCGTAATTTTTTCCAGCAAGCGTTCTTCGGATTGATTGATTGGCAATATGTCGCCAATCAGGAGATCAAACATTGCACAACGGAGTCGTAATACAAAAAGAGTTGCGAATGTTCGTTCGAGTCAAACTGATGAAGAGCGCGGACGAGATGCTCAGCAGAGATACATACTTATTTCACAAGTTCGAGCAGAACCATCACAAGAATTTCGACAAACGCAACAAAGGTCGAAGAGATTAAGACAGCGCCACGATCACATTAATCAACGAAACCGACGTAACGCAAATCGATGAGAAGGAAGAAACATCGGCAATGTCGATTTGTTTTTTTTTTCTCTTTCTTCTAGAGTATCGCTTAATTGAACAGCACCCAAGCAGACTTATTCATAGAAAAAAGTGACGTACATTTTCATTTTGAGATATCAATATGTGTGTGTGGGGCGATTAATATTTCCCATTAAAATCAAGTTTATTTAAAATAAATTAATTTTCATGCCATAGCGGGTCACGGGCAACGTCGTGCGGGACTGCTAGTTGATTATAATTTCTCACTACGTAGTTATAGTGCACACGAAAACATAACCTTCTCGCGATTTTAACGAACATGAATGTGATTTCAAATATTCTGAGTTCATTAACAATATACACAACTTATTTGCTGAAAAATGATGGGTGCTTTTCACATTTAACGGAAAATCCCCTCATTTAAAATTTAAAAAAGCTAACGATTTAAAAAGGTTGAGAAACATTGTATTCAGTGATCTATGGAAATCAAATCTATTTCGTAATACAGTTGCTCACAAAATTATTTGGTCACTCTGGAATGTGAGCTAAATTCGTCATTTTAAGACACCAAAATTAATTCAAATTCAAATTCATTTATTTCATCATTATATATCAGTTTGTATAACACAGAGTAACTTATTTTTGTAGACATTTGCTGATTAGAACTGTGGGTTTTATTATTATTATTAAACTGACCAAGGAAAAATTTTTTTAAAAAAAAAACCTTAATAACTACTTAAAACTAAATTTAAATTTAACTTAACCTAACTTATGATAAATCAAGAGATACTTGGCTGCACTTTATTGCAATTGATTGAGAAGAGTTGAAATGAGCGTGTTCTTGACCATTTGGGACAAAAGATGAGAATCTCTTATCAGCTAATTTTTGTACATTAGGCACATTGGCTATTTCGTGGAGGGCCTTGGTCGAAAAGTAAAAAGGTTTTTTGAGAATCATTTTCAGACACTTATTTTGTGAAACTTGTAATTTATTTTTATGGACGTTTGCACACTGGTTCCAGACAGGTGAGCCATGAGATAATATTTAAAAAAAGTAAAAACTGGGATTTGATATTAAAAGTAAGTAAGTAAAAAGACAATATTTTTTACATTTAAGTAGTTCAAAAAAAATTATTATATTAAAAAGAAAATAAGAGATTGGATATTCATCTCACAAAATTATTTGGTCACTAGTTCATATTAGTTTTAATACATTTAATTCTTTTTAACAAAACCTTTTTATTACTTGGTGGGGTGTCCGTTTGCTTTAAGAACAGCTTTTAGTCTATCCTGCATATTTTTTATTAAATTGGCAGTAGTAGAAACATCTATTTCGTCCCACTCCTTTTTATACTCTAGATGAAATCTGAGAGTATATTGTGTTTGCCTTACCGTTTGTAACGCTAAGAAATAATGCTCGCACAGAGCCGCCAAGGGTACAGAAATATTTGTTGTCGCTCAAAAACTTCGATTCCGAGTTGCTGTCTGTCCGTCTGTGCGTCTGTCTACAGCATAACTCTCGAAAGCTTTGAGCTATCGCGCTGAAATTTTTTGTGTGTCATTTTTAGCAAAAAAGTAACTTTAAGTTCGTGAACGGGCCACATCCCTACACTCCTTCTACCCCCTCCCATACAAATTTCACGAAATCCCGAAATTTTCAGAAATTGATTTTTCTTTGAAACTATTAAAGCCATCAATTTGAAATTTAGGTTAAAGTATTACGGTATAGATGTTATTAATATGACTGAATATTGATCTGATCCACTCCTTCTACCCCCTCCCATACAAATGCATAATTTTGAAAAATGCAGTTTTTCGATTTTCATTGAAACTAGCAAAGTTATAAAAACGAATTTTTGCCGGAATTAATTTTATTATAATTCCAATCAGCTTAGAAAAAATTATCAACTTCACCTCACTCCTTCTACCCCCTCCCATACGAATTTCACGAAATTTTGAAATTTTAATTAAATTATTTTTCTTTGAAACTGTTAAAGCTATCAACTTGATATTTTGCATAAAGTATGAAAATAGAAATATCAATAACGAGTAAGAAATTTGTTTTGATCCGTACACTCCTTCTACCCCCTCCCATACAAATGTATAATTTTTGTTAAGTGCATTATATCGATTTCCATTAAAACTAGAAAAAGTACATATAAACTTAAAATTTTGCCAGAATTTGTTTTTTAATAATTGCAATAAATGCTAAAAAAAAAATTATCAGCTTCACTCCTTCTACCTCCTCCCATACAAATATCTGTATTATAAATTCAAGAAAAGCATCTCTCCTTCGAATATATTAGAACTATCGAATTTGAAATTGAATCAAAGCGTGGTGATAAGGATGATGATAAGCAGTTTTAAAATCATCTTAAACGCTCCACTTCCTGTGCCACCTCCCATACAAATGCCTCATTTTCAGGAGAACTATGTCCAGTTGAAAATAATGAAAGCTACAAATCTTAAATTCAATACGAAATATTTTGCATACCACATTAGGTGTCATATCCAAAAATTACAAACCTTCCTCCTCTGCTTCTACCACCTCCTATATAAAAGTCACTATTAATTATTTAAAAGAATTGGAGGTGACACATTTTCCGGTACATTGAACTGTTTCTCATTTCATCTAGAGTATCATATGATTGGGCTTTACGTTTTATGTTTTAAAACAGTTTTCAGTTGATTTTTGTTTATTATGTAATGATCCTGAACTTTTTTTTCCATCACAGATGCTCAATAGAATTTAGGTCTGGAGACTGTGGAGGCGTTTTGAGTTGTTGGGGTACGTTGTACAGCAGCCAACTTTTGACTACAAAAGCAATGTCCTTTGGGTCATTGTCTTGCTGGAATTTCCAGACACTTGGCATTCCCAATTTCATAGCACTATTGTTGTATGTTGGGGGAGAAAAACCCAACGTACATACTTAAGAAGGGGGATTTTTCTCCACCGCAGCTGTAAACAGCTTTCTTAATGCGGGGAGAGGGAAGTGGGGGTGGTGTTGAGATATGAGTCGGGCGCCCCTGGGAACTCCGATTTTGACTCCTCAACTCTTTGATTATACTTACTTATTGTTTTGACGAAATCCTTATTCCTTCAATCAAAACGCCTTTCATTGATCTGAATAATTCCTTTACTTTATTCTCAGTCTTCTAGTATCCAAATCTAGGATTTATTACGTTCTGCTTCTTAACTCACCTAAATCTTATTCTTTCACCTACTTAAATAGTTCATTTTGCCCTACTCGGCAAAATGAGTTCATAAACATAATTTTCCTTATCATTTCTACTTACCTAAATAACTTAACTGTGGAATTCACCTACAGCCAGTCCTGCTTGCCCTAAAAATGGCAAATGGACACTCACTGGATCATGGGTTTATCACCCGTGATCTTAAGACCTAACTGATACGAGAAACGGATACAGCGGCTCGGGTACGGACTGATTCTACGGTAACGACTTTTGGGCCGAGAGCCGAGAGCGAGAAACAGTCTCATTAGCTGGGAACTAATTTCGGATAGGAAATTATCGTCGTCAGGCTCAGGACCAGTGTCAGAAACGTCACAATTTTGCAGTGCTACGCACCAACTAATGCCGCAACGTCTGGTGACAAAGAGGAGTTTTATAGCCAACTGAGTGCCACCTTCGACCGTGTTCCAAGAGATGATATTATTATCACCTTTGGAGATATGAACGCCCAGGTTGGATCAGACAACACTGGACTAGAACACGTCATGGGGAGGGAGGCATGGTGACCCTTGGGTCGACGCTTCACGACCTTGGATTAAGAGACCCGAAAACGGCGAATTATTTGTGGAGTTCTGTAGTACTCGGCAAATGGTCATCGGTCACCCTTTTTCCACACAAGAGTCATCATAGAACATCTTGGGTATCCCCTGATGGTGTTACTCGGAACCAGATCGACCATTTGGCTAAAAGTCGCCGATGGAGAAGATGTCTCCTCGATGTGCGAGCGAAACGTGGAGCTGACGTGGGGAGCGATCACCACTTGATGGTTGCCTGCTTGAGATTGTGTACAGCAGCTATCCGACGACCACCAATTCTTCAAATGAAGCGCAAGCTTAATGTGGATAAACTCAGAGATCCCAACAAAAAACGCGAATACACCATTATTCTACGCGAAAAGTCATCCACATTGGGTGAATATGAAATGGACTGGACACTGGACGCCAATTGGGAGGCAACCAGAAACACTTTTCTACCTAGTGCTGAAGAATCTGTGGGATATGTGCAAAGCGGTGAGAAACTATGGATGTCGCAAGACACATGGGAACAGTTTGGCAATCGGAAAAAAGCCAAATTGGCAATCATCTCTTGACCCGATGTCTACCAACGAACGCCCGACCTGAGGCAGAACTACCGCGATGCTCATATACAGCTTAATAAGGCTGTTAGACGCGACAAGAGAAAAGCCATTGAAGATCTGGCAAACAAGGCAGAATCTGCGGCTTACCTTGGGGATATGGGTTCACTATTCAAAATCATGAAAAAGTTGACAAACAGGAATTTCACCGCCAACCACCTGAGTGAGAGATGTGAGAGATGTCAACGGAACTTTCCTTAATATAAGTGAAGACCAATTGCGGCGATGGAAGGAATACTTCTCTGATATTTTATATCTTATCAGAGGAAGATATTCCAGAAACAGAACAACTACCTGACATCCAACCGCAACAATCCTCTATTAGGGACGATCCCCCGGATAAGGAAGAGATAGTTGCCGCCATTCGGTCAATGGCGGGAAGGAAAGCTCCAGGTATAAACGGACTACCAACCGAACTCTCAAAGCGGACACGAAATAACAGCCGATATACTCCTCCCACCCTTTACTGAGGTGTAGAATGAAGGAAGATATCCGACTGAATGGAAGGAGAGCGTCATTGTGAAAATTCCCAAGAAGAGCGACCTTCGGGATTGTGACAATGGGCGTGGTATATGTCTACTTACTGTCGTATCAAAAATTATGGCCAAGGTAATTCTCAATAGGATAAGTGATGTCGTCGAGAGCACTCTCGAAGTTTATCAGGCTGGATTCCGTAAAGGGTCGTTTTGTATCGACCACACAAATACGGATACGGATAATATTGGAGAAGTCAGCCGAAATGGGTTCGCCACTACATCTTATGTTTGTAGATTTCGAGAAGGCTTTCGACAGCGTTAAGAGAGATTACATATGGAATGTGTGGCGACGCATTTAGTACACAAAATAACTTTGATTTAACTTTTGGTACTAAATGTTAATTCAATCGCAGTAAGCAAGTTTATGTTTTTTCATTAAAAACTTTTGTTCAGTTTTAAGTTTTTAGTTGGATTTTGAAAAGGCTAAACATAGATTATATAATAAAATTATAATAAAATTATTAAAATTCATAAAGCTAATATAAATTAAATATTATTAATTGAGTGGTGTATTTTTAAAATATAAAATAATATAATGCCCCACAGAATGCTTTGCGTAGGAGAGGTATTCCAGATAAGGTCATAGCTATGATTAAAGAATCCTACGAAGATGCAAGGTGTCGCGTCTTGCATAGAAGAGAGCTGTCCGAGAGGTTTCCTGTGCGAACGGGTGTCAGACAAGGCTGCATATTATCACCAGCCCTATTTCTGGTGGTAATAAATGACATCTTGAAAGCACTGGAAGGTGGGGAAGGTAAAGGTCTTCAATGGAGACTATTTAACATCTTAAGTCACCTTGATTATGCTGATGACGTGTGTTTGCTTGCATATAACCGTTCGGACTTAGAGTCAAATGTTCGCTCGTTGCATTCTAAATGCAAAGAGGCGGGACTGAAAATAAATGTGCGTAAAACCAAGTACATGCACATGATTTCATGAAAAAGTACAGTTTGTATGGGAGGTGGTGGAAGGAGGAGGAGAACACGCATAATAAATTTATACGGTAGATTAATATCATCATAAAAATAATATGTTCCAAATTTAAGACCAATAGCTTTTATACTTTTCGAGCAAATCCGTTTATTATCAAATTGCGCAATTCTGTCATTTTGTATGGGAGGGAGTAGAAGGGGTGGAACGATTTGGCCCGTTCACGAACTTAACTTTATTTTTTTGTCAAAAACGACGTGTACAAAATTTAAACTTTCTAGATCAACGCGCTCTCAAGCTAGAGAGCGATCGGACGGACGGACATCCGGTTTTGAGATTTTTGAGCGTTACAAACTTTAGAGCAAACTTATAATACTCTCAGATTTCATTTAGAGTATAATTAGTAACATTTGAAAACACTTTAATAGCAACTCTCTCCAAAATGGCCGTTTGCCTACCAAGCATTTCCTTCTGCTCCGCAACCATTTTTTTAATTCTACTGTTTCATTTGTTAGATACTGGATTTTATTATTGCGATTTCCTGAGAAAACTTAAATTAAAAGAGGATTTTAAATAAAACTATTTTTCCAAACCATAATGATCGCAGATGTCATTCCTCAGTGGGTCCATCAAAAAGGCGTTGCAACTGAAAACAGGTGTTGGCTCAACGGTAATTTTTCTTAAATATTTTTGTTAAAGTTTAATTTGCAATCCGAAATATGTCTTTCCGCTTTTACTTTAAGCAGTGCATTGATGAAAAATTGGTATTAATACAAATCCACTATCATAAGAAAAACAAACTAACTTGCAGGTAATATCTTTAATATCATAGTGCATTTCTTCGCTTTGGAATCCTTTAGCGAAATATTTATCCAAAGCATGCACTGAAAAAACAGGTTCTTTGAAAAAACTTTTAATGGACAAGAATGGTAATGATAAGTTAAGAATATCTGGAATTGTAAATCTTTTCTCTTCCTCTTTGATATTTTATTAAATCCTTTTTTTTTTGCTTATCGTGTATAATAAATCTTCTTTCTTCATTGCGATTATAAATTTGCTGCTGTATTTTATTCGGCATGCGGCAATCTTCAAGCCGATAAGCAGAAAAGTTATGCTATGCAAATGGTTGTGAACATTGTAACTTATTTTGTCTTCTCGATATACAATTTTTTTTTCAGGGATTTCGGCAAGTTGTTACAGGCTTTTATTGATATCTTTATAAAGTCATCTCCTGCTGATCGTGTGATTCAGTGTTCTAGACAACATGCAATCCTGCAATCCTTTCGAAAAGCCCCGTTCTCACTTAAAGAAACTTCATGAAAAGTACTAGAACCAGCCGTTAAACATTCTCTATTCGGCACTAATTGTGAATCTGATGCAGCACTTTAGACATTCGCATTGCCTTAGCTGGGATCAGTATTCAATAGATTGGCAGTTCAATGATTGGTAAAATAGTCTCCGAAAATGTCTTTTACTCACTCCCGCTTCTCGATCGTTCATGTCGATTACGGTCATAAAAATAATAATTTATTATTTTTTTGGCCAATATTTTGTTGCTGTGACTTTAAAGCAGAGCTCGAAAAATGATATTTTTATATATATATTATTATAGTAATATATATGTAAATAAATTTATATGTATAATGCAAATTTAAATCATTACTTTTTCAGAGGGCAAGAATACAGAATATAGAAAGAAATTTAATCGAGTTATGACACTATTAATATAGATATTAATTTTTATCATAAACAAGAATTATATTATTATAATAATTCGTTTATAATGAAAAGTAATATTTTTATTAATAACTCGATTAAATTTCGTTCTATATTTCTTATTATATTATGTTAAAATAGATATTTACATATATCAGGTTGTTGCAGATGAAATGGCGACTTTCGCGATGAATTGAAGTTAGTTGCGATTTTCATATCTCAAACTGCCGCCAGGTGGTTCTGGTAGTAATGAATATTAAAGTGTAAATACTCCTACATTTGGTCATGGAATCATCCTGATTACTGCGACGAGGTTGGATATATAGGTCTATATTGATATCTAGTGTAGATGAGAGAATAGTTCGCGGTCTTGTGCTGCCCACAGATTAGATTCCCAATAACGCAAGGTGCTTGGAACAAGTACATTATCGACTTCTCGTGAAGCGAAATTATTTTCGAAGCTGCGTTCGCCTCCGCTACGGAGTGATTATTGGAGCAGTTGTAAGTTCTTTAAAAGCAAAATTATTTAGTGAAAAGTACATAGAGAACACAGAGTTTATTACTACTTGAGGCGGGAGAAATCGGGTGCACGGTCAAAATACATGAGCCAACTTCGAAGTTCAAAGGAAGTCGTTGGGAAGGTCCCGCAAAGAACTTAGCTTGGACCCAAATCGAATAATTCTCGACCTCTTTTGTTCAGTGATCATCGACGAAATTGGACGGCCTTGAAATCGAGATCAGTAATTTGAAATGAACCTGAAGTACCATAAATTGGTGGCTTATCATTACTGTATTCGAGTCAATGCCTTCGCATCGAAAAATTTATACACCGATTACGGGGAAGAGTCGTACAAGAAATCAGCGAGACGACGTAGAACTACTGCTTGAATCGCACAACAAAGAGGCCCAAATCGAGGAGTCGACGAAAGCAAAGGCTCAAACGATCGATAAATACTGTATAGTTTAGTCAGGAATTTGAAAATAAATCATTCTCAGTAGATTTCAAATCGAACTTTTGGCTTTCTTTGCTTGCATATAGGTGTATTATTTTCAGTGCGACCTCCGTTCCAGCCATCGTTTCTCGAAATTCCCTTCTGGCTCGTGATTTGGGCCGGAAGTAGAGTAAGGAATGGGTCAGCCGGCCTGGCCGCGTTCCGTCCTCTGTAGTGCAAGGGGGTTTGTAGCGGGATTCGTCTTGACTCGTGAGAAACGTAGGGCGCATGATCTATAGTCTGTCAACGACAATGTCTATGCCTATGCATTCTGTTCCTACCGTAAAATAGGCATTGAGATTCATAGGCGTTAGTGGCAGTGAATCGATCAGTTTGAGGAAGCTAGAGCAAAACCTTTCCAAACAAGGTATGGATTATATAACCTCAGAGGAAGAAGTCGTATTAGTAGCTGCTAAAAATTGGGCTAGACATCGAAAACTTCTCTTTGCTGCATTGATAATAATTTTTATTTGTTTGCATATATATTTTTTTTTTTTTCAACATTACAATAAATATGATTTTTTTTTTAAATTCACAACAAAGAACAATTTTTTTTTTAGAATAATTCAATTTAAATTTTTTTTATGTGCAGTACTACAAAATAATATGATTTTTTTTCATTTGCAGTGCATTAAAATTTGAAACCTAATTAAATGATAAATTTTTATACGTAGGCGATTGAAACACTAATTTTTCTTAATTAATTACGACATCTAATTATTTATTTATTTTTTTTTTCTTATTCACTAATTATTGTCTGTCCACTTTCATTATTGATATAATAATTATTTTATCATTTATCTCTTCGTTTGATTTTTTTTTAAATTCTTTTTAATTGACATGTTTTTTTATAGTTTATTGAATCTTTGTGTAGAACTAAAAATCGATTGGCTATCTTTAGGGTAGGTGGGTGAAGTGGGATAGAGAGTATAGGGCGTGGTGATTGCTTTGAAGGGTTTATAAAATAAAAGAGTGACATCTATTCGTAACAGGGTTTTTGATTTGAATCTATTATTCGGGTTTCCATGCTTTAATTACCAGCGGGCGGTTTCCAATAAGGCAAACATTTGTTAAAATGGAAAATCTTCGTACAGCGAGGACGCAACAATCAATTAAAGCGATAATCAGCCGACCTATATGATAAAACTTGGAGATTTTAATTGTTTTATATTAACGAGTTGAAAAGAATTGTACTCGTGTGAGCATTGATTTTCTCGGTACTCTTCGAAAGGGCAGTGCATTTAATTTAAAATATCGATATAATTTTCCTTACAACATTGAGGAACATTTAATTATTGAAACAATTAATTCTTTTTTTTTCGAAATAATTTTCGAAAATGGTTACGATTAAAATTCGTTGAAATCGAAATAGTTAGAAAAAGCCGAAGAAAAATAAAAAATGCAAAATATTATTTCTTTAAAAATAAATCACATATAATTTTAACTAAAATCTTGTAAATTTTAAAAACTAAGAAAATAAAAGTAATAACTATTTTACCTCTCATTATTTATAATATAAAATAAATTAATTATACTGTTTCAATTGTATTACATTATTATTATTTTGACAGGTAGAGATGATCTGTAGAGATTGGAGGAGAATTTACACATTTCGTGATGGATCGACAACACCACCGGGACCCGGTAGACCACTTGGACGACCGATAAGATAAGAATCGACTTGGCGTGCCGCTTGGCGACCTTCTGTGATGGCCCATACGACCAATGATTGACCTCGGCGACAATCTTAAAAATGAACAAGTAATATTAGTGTGTAAGAATTGAAATAATTTTAAGCAAATTCTTACCTCCAGCTGCGAAAACTCTCGGAACAGAGCTACCGTACTCTCCAGTAACGGCTTTGATATTTCCCCTGTTATCCAATTCGAGTCCAAGTTCGCTGGGAACGGATTTCTCTGGGCCCAAGAAGCCCATAGCCAAAAGAATCAAATCGG
Source organism: Chorisops tibialis (assembly GCA_963669355.1). NCBI lineage: Eukaryota > Metazoa > Arthropoda > Insecta > Diptera > Stratiomyidae > Chorisops > Chorisops tibialis. The sequence continues at coordinate 297,716,187 of OY770263.1, forward strand.
CTGGATAGTATTTCTCGCTCCCGGAAACCTCCTTCATACTCCACTGACCGGTTGGACTTTGTGTCCATTCGACTTGAATGGTATTCACCCCCTTGATATGACCGTTTTCTCCAACGAACTCCTTGGTTGTAGTCGAGTATTGTCGCGGATCCTTACCGAATTTAACGCGAACCTCTTCGTGACCATAATCCACTCTGAAAGAAAAAATTGTAATAGTTAATACAAAGAATTATTTTTTCGAAAATTTCACCCACCTGAAAACTTTCGGCCATTGAGGCCACGGATTATCACCAGCACGAGTTTTCGGTGGTTCTGGAAGTATTTCGAATGTGGTAATGGAATTGGCTCCCTGCCGAAGTGATGTTGCAATACAATCACAGCCGGTATCACCACCTCCTATAATAATAACATCCTTTCCCTCGGCTGAGATGTTCTCCTTCTTACCGCCGAGCTGCTTCTTTTGACCGGATTCGAGAAATTCCATTGCGAAGTAGATTCCCTGAAGGTCACGATTCGCTAGCGGAAGATCACGAGGCCAGGTCGCTCCCGTAGTCAAAAGCAGTGCATCGAATCTAGAACAATAGGAGTTAGGAAAAAAATCGGCTAAGAGATGATAAGACACGAGAGAGCTTACTCTTTTAACAAGGTTTCAGCTTGAAGATCCTTTCCGACATGAACGTTGGTTTTGAATTCGATTCCCTCGGCAGCCATCAAATCAACTCGCCGCTTTACAACATCTTTGGATAATTTCATGGTTGGAATGCCATATTGTAGAAGTCCGCCGACACGATCGTTACGTTCGAATACTGTTACGTAGTGGCCGGCACGATTAAGCTGTTGCGCTGCTGCCAAGCCTGATGGCCCGGACCCAACAACAGCAACTCGTTTTCCGGTACGATGATCAGGAATCTAGAAATTTTTCGACGTTTGTTAGTTGTTCATTGAAAATGAAATTTCTGTCATACTTCTGGCTTAATCCACCCGTTTTCAAATGCATGATCGATAATAGCGCATTCAATATTCTTGATGGTAACGGGCGGTTCAGAGATGCCTAAAACGCAGGCTCCCTCGCAAGGAGCAGGACAAACTCGTCCAGTGAATTCCGGGAAATTATTCGTCTGCATTAACTGATTCAATGCTTCCTTCCACGATCCATGGAATACAAGATCGTTCCATTTCGGAATGATGTTACCCAACGGACAGCCATGAACATTCGATTGGCAGAACGGAACTCCGCACTCCATGCATCGAGCTGCCTGAACTTTTAAATACTTGCGAACGTGTGGAAAGTTGTAGACTTCATCCCAATCTTGTTGACGAGCCTTGGCGTCTCGGTACATACCGGTCTCGCGTTTGTACTTGATAAATCCGCGTGTTTTGTCCAGAACCTTATCGGCTCGCTTCCTTTCCAGTGCAATATCTTGGATAGCCTCTTCGATATCTTTAATGCTTGGCTCTGCGATAACACCATTCTCAATGGCTTTAGTCGGAGCTTCAACGCTTTGATCAACTTTGGCTTCTTCGAGAGCCTTCAAGGCCTTTTGGTACTCATAGGGGAATACTTTCACGAATTTCGATTGTACAGCCGACCAGTTTTTGAGTAGTTCACCGGCTATTACAGAATGCGTGGTCTTCTCAAATTCAACAAGCAGATTCTTAACTGTTTCGATATCTTTACTTTGATCGAGTGGAAGAAGTTCAACTGATTCGGTATTTACTTTCGACTTGAACGAACCGTCGATATCATAAACGTAGGCTATACCACCAGACATGCCTGCAGCGAAATTACGTCCTGTTAGGCCAAGGATAAGAACTAACCCATCGGTCATGTATTCGCAGCCGTGATCTCCAACACCCTGAAAAATAGTGGAATAGTAAGCTCTGGGATTTGGTAAACAACTTAATGAAACCCACCTCAACAACTGCAACCGCTCCTGAGTTTCGAACGCAGAAACGTTCGGCTGCGATACCACGGAAGAAAGCCTTGCCACGCGTTGCGCCATACAGACAAACATTGCCCACAATAACATTCAAATGCGATTCAAACTTGCTGGCCGGTGGAGGATAAATAACGATATGTCCACCCGACAATCCTTTGCCCACATAATCGTTCGCATCACCGATTAAAGTGACATCAATACCCCGCACTAAAAATGCACAGAAGCTCTGACCTGCAGATCCTTCAACCGTAATACTAATACTTTTTTCATCGGGAAGTCCTTGTTCGCCGTATTTACTGGAACATTTTCAAATTCAATTATAAGATTCAAAAAAACTGATCGCAACATTTCTCACCAAGCGATATGATAACTTAGAGTCGATCCAAATGCACGCATGCTATTGTTGATATTGAAGCTCATCGTATCCTGGCAATCCGGTCCGTCAATTACATTTCCGAAGTACTTGATCAGATCCGTGTCACAGCGTGACTCCAAACCGAAATCCTGCGCTACTGATCCTCCGACGATGTTAACGTTCGGACGTAGTTCAAGTGCGTTCTTCAGAAGCAACGACAAATCTAGTTGAGATGCTTTCGGCGAACAATTCTTACGCGGTCGAAGCAAATCGGTTCGTCCAATCAGATCTTGGAACTTCCGTATACCTAGTTTGGCCATTTCTTGACGAATCTGAAATAGGGACGTTGAATTTTAAACTTGGAAGTGGAATGCAGCGATTAAGGAGCCTTACATCTTCGGCAAGCATGAAAAAGAAGTTGATAACATGTTCAGGTTTTCCGGCGAATTTCGTCCGGAGTACTGGATCTTGAGTTGCAATGCCAACCGGGCATGTATTTAAATGGCACTTACGCATCATTGTGCAACCTAAAACGAAAGATTACGTTAAAGTGTTTCTTGAGCGATACTGAAAATCTGTTGTGAAGCACAGTGCCAGGAGGGATCTTACCCATAACAATCAGCGGTGCTGTACTAAAACCAAATTCATCTGCACCTAATATGGCGGCAACGCATACATCGAAACCAGTACGTAATTGACCGTCGGCTTGAACCACAACCCTAAAAGAATGAGCTTCGATTAGTCCAATTTTAAGTTCAAATTCGAAAAGATATAATTAAAAATAAATTACTAATGAATTAACCGCTGGCCACAATACAACACAATGAAATACGCGCAGACTGGGATTGATCGATAACACACATATGAATATTTTGATCACGCACAGGATTGAAAATGGTTTTTAAGGATGGTTTTGTTTTTTTTTCAGAACGTACAACCCACAAATCAATCACGAAGCGATTTGAAATAATTTTCGATATGCTCGTTTTCAGATTGATTGTGTTTAGGTTTTTTTTTAGATGAATGAATGCGTACGTTTATGTGTGATTATATTCGTCCCTCACAAGAGCTTTTTCACGATCTGGCAAACCAGTTGTCAGTGTATAATTTTGTATAAAAAAATTATAGTTTACAGGAGAACGTATTTACCTTGAACGAAGATTATTTAATACAAGAACTTGATGTGTTTCAGCAATACCCAATTCCCATGGAAGACCTGCTGATTTGATTCCAGTCCAGGAGCTAGCACCAGTACCGCCATCGTGTCCGGATATTACCACATGTTCGGCTTTACCCTGCAACGAATGAAGCACACTTCAAGAAACTTTTTTCAGTGAAATCGATCTTCAAATCATACCTTGGCGCAGCCGGCTGCAACAACTCCGACTCCCACTTCGGAAACGAGTTTAACGCTGATCCTTGCCTTCGGATTGGAACATTTCAAGTCATAGATGAGCTCGGCCAAATCTTCAATAGAGTAAATATCATGATGGGGTGGTGGCGAAATCAAACCAACTCCGGGCACTGAGTGCCGAGTATGAGCGATATCTTTGGTTACTTTGTAGCCTGGCAATTCACCACCTTCGCCTGGTTTTGCTCCTTGTGCCATCTTAATCTGTAGATCGTCGGCATGCGCTAGATACGAAGCTGTTACACCGAAACGTCCCGAAGCAACTTGCTTAATTGCCGATCGTCTGTTGTGTTCTGGATCCTGATCTTAAATTAAAATGAAAATCAGTTTGTTTCGAAGGAATCTTTATCGAAATAACTACCCAAATATCTGTCGGCATCTTCTCCACCCTCGCCGGTATTACTTTTACCACCAATTCGATTCATAGTAATGGCTAGAGTAGCATGAGCCTCGAGCGAAATACTTCCAAAGCTCATGGCACCAGTTGCAAATCTGGAATAGAGTTAGAAATTAGTGAAGAACTACTCTCACCAATTTGACGAAAACTCACCTCTTTACGATTTCACTAGCTGGTTCAACTTCGGAAATATCAATTTTGTTGCGGTCGTCCACCAACTCCAGCTGTCCACGCAACGTACACTGCCTGACACTCTCCAATGTCGAAGCTCGAAATTTCTCGTATGCACTCTGATTATTATTTATGGCAGCTTCCTGCAAGCTTGCAATAGAGCTCGGCTCGTTGATATGTCCTTCACCGCCATGACGCCAATGGTATTGTCCAGGATTGCGAAGAATTTTCGTATCGGGAGTCACTTTGCCGAACGTAAGCTCATACCGATCCAAGGTATCACGTGCTATCATTTCCATCCCGATGCCACCTAAGCGGCTATGAGTTCCGCGGAAGCAACGCTCAATTATTTCCGGTCCTAGACCCACAGCTTCAAATATCTGGGCACTTTTGTACGATTGAAGCGTACTGATTCCCATCTTGGCCATAACTTTGGAAATACCTGTCTCGATCGATTGTGCATATGCAGCATAGATCTCCTTATCGCTAATCGCACTATCGAAGACTCCTTCATCACGGAGAGCAGCGGCCAGCTCGAACGCTAGATATGGACAAATAGCATCGGCACCGTATCCTAGAAGGACGCAAATATGATGAACTTCCCTAGCTTCACCGGTCTCAACGATCAATCCCACTCTCATCCTCTGACGCGTCTCGATCAAATGCTGATGAAGCGATCCGACTGCCAGTAATGCTGAGACAGGAACTCGTCCCAGCCCGACATTACGATCGGACACGATCAGCAATTGATAGCCACCTTCGGCTGCTTGTTGTCCTTCGAGACAAATCCTACGCAATGTGTCGGTATATCCTTCGGTTCCGTCAGCAAATGGGAACGTAATGTCCAGAGTCTTAGCCTTCCAGTTGCGGTGCTTGGTCCTCTTTAACATCTCAATATCGGGAATGCTAAGAATCGGATTCGATAGCCATAATCGATGAACTTGTGATGCCGACGGATGAAGTAAATTCGATTCGGGACCGATCGGGCATTGCAAGGACATTACGATTTTCTCACGGAATGGATCAATCGGTGGATTAGTGACTTGAGCGAAAAGCTGCTTGAAATACTCGTATGGAAGCGGTTGGAATGTTGAAAGACAAGCTAGCGGAGCGTCATTACCCATCGAACCAAGAGCTTCTTTCCTGCAAAAATAAAAGAAGGAAGAAACAGGTAAGATCGATTTTCATCTTTAAATTTACAATTCACGAGAAGCTTACTTGTTAGCAAACATCGGGACGAGTAACATGTAAACAGTTTCGGTGGTGTATCCGAAAAGTGATAATCTTGGATCCAGAATGCCTCGTTTTTCCGGTAGAGCCAATGTGCCATTTAGCCCGTTCGTTGCTTTTCCGGAATTGGCAAGGACATCGGCTTGACGTATCTCGTCAAGTGTAATCTTTACACACAAATATAAATGAAAAATAAATGAGAAATTTAAGAAAATATTGTTAGTGAAACAAAATGAAGAAAAAAAGTAAATAAATAATAAAAACAGAATCAGGTTGATGCTTAGAACAAGTGAATCTTTTCCTACAGTGATTTTTATTTTCAGATTTTGCAACATTGCTTTTTGAATAAGCGGTCCTGTTATTGTCCCGGCAAGCTTTATGGCAACAAATCGGGTATGACTTCATGTCTAAAACATGAGAGCATTAAAATTCAATACCAAGCTAGATTCAAGCTCAAATTTCAACAAAGAGGCATAATTTAGGCCCAATCATAATCATCCTATCCAAATTAGAAAAAATTTCGGGACAGGTTTCTTATTTTTTAGAAATTTGAGAACTGAACTAACTTCATTGATTCCCATGTAAGTGAAAAATTTGTGAGATACAAATGTTGATTGGAAACAAAATTGTTGACCAAGTTATTACGATATAGCGGGTAACGTTAACGCGATTTTCTATTTTTTAGAAGGTTAATTTGTGACTTGTTTGTCAACAGTAAGTTTTTGGCGACATTTATCACATTGGTTCAATATTTTAATGATAAATTGCAATGATATCAAGGGACTCGGCCTTTATCAACATACTGTTACATGACCACACCGTGCTGCTCATCGAATGTTCGAGATCTTCTACCACTTTTCTCGACAACAGTAATACTACATCTGCCGAGAACGAAAGCAACAACAATTACACGCGCGCACAAATTTCGATGCCGACACATATTGGATTACTCATCGACGGTCGAAAAGGAAATGATTCGGAATGAAGAACCGACAGCAGTCAACATAAAAAGGCCAAGCGTTCGTGAAAAGGAGCAATTGAAGATTAGAACGCGTTAGAGTGGACGTTCGGAAGTGAAAGAGTCGAAGTTGAGAAAGTGAGAAAGTGAACAAAAATGTTTGAGTTAAGCTTTAAAGCGAAAAATAAAGTTCGTGCTTATTATAAATTAAAAGTGACGTAGTTTTATTTTTACTTGAAATTCAGCGACCCCTAGCTCATTTCAATTGGTGTCAGGAGTGGGATTTGACGTAAAAATAATCGCGAGTGATAATTGCGAAAAAACGGTGTAGAAAACTCAGGAACACTTAAAGCGAAAATTTCCTGTAACAACGATTTAGTGATCATATATTAGCGAATGTGAAATTCTCGAACGGAAAGAATTTTTGAAAAGTTTTACAACGAAACAAGTGATCGTGACGAAGGTTCTCGAGCAGAATTTTATGATTGAAATCGAGTGACCGGTGAAAAATTCGCGAACAAATAGTTAGAATTTTTTGGATTTGTTTTCGCAGCGCGATATTCTGAAAAATTCTTGACGGACAATAAGAATTTTGTGTCGTGAAATAGATTAAAATGCCTCGGTTCGTGAAAGACTTAAAAGTGGCTGAATTGAAAGAGGAACTTGGTAAACGTGAGTTTCCTAACAATCAAGGCAGAACTTATTCAAGCTGCCGAAAACTATAAGTTCCCCATCAAACATGAGGTCGAACAGGAGGTCGAGTAATAAATTGTACAGAAAATTGTTCAGCAAAGTGTAGCAGAAAGTTGATGATGCAACTGATGTAACAAATGGCAAAAATGGACCAGCAAAGCCAACATGGCAAAGAGCTGAAGGATGATCTTGATCAACAGGCTTAAGATCTCAACCAGTAAAATCTATAACTGACCCAAAGAATGGACCTTCACAATCAACAGTCAAATGAACTGAAAGATCAAACGGTGAATAAAATGGATGCACTAGGTAAGCAGATTGAAGAACAGTAGATGCGAAGCTTCTAGGACAACGAACGCTACCAGAACAAAAGATCTCCGAAAATTTTGGAAAAATCGAGTGCATCTCCAGCAATGTAGAGCGTCTGAAAAAGGACATCGAGGTTGGTGTCAACAAGTCTGAAGGTTTCGTTCATAGAAACGAGTATTTGATAATCAAACCCTTTGGGCCATCTACAAGATGCGATTTTAACCGGCGACTACACCAACTACTGGACGCATCAAGAACGAGTAACGGCCTTAACATTTGCGTTACGAGGATTAGCGATCGAAATTTTGCAGACCCCCACGGGCGAACAACAAAACGACTTGAAGTTTCTGGTGCGGACCTTGGACCTTCGATAAGCTGGAGATTATGTGCAGGAAAATTATACAACGAAAATTCATACAGAAACCCGGCGGAACCCTATAACAAGTTGCTCAGAACATTGAAGTGTTGGCGTTATTATCCTTCCTCCCCTTGCTTGAATCCTGAAAATCGGAATGAACAGATTGTGGATGCATTTATTGATACTCTGCTGGATGGAGAGCTACAACAGGCCTTGACATTAGCGGGCAAAAAAACACCGCAGAAAACTTTGGTATATGCTCTACCCTTTGAAGCTACGAAACAAGTGTCACAAGGTAATTAACGCGCCCAAAAAATTACTGTGGAGACCAAGGAATGCTTGTTCCAGAGGGCTGAACAAAACAAAGGTCACCGAAACTTCACCGTAGTTCGGAAGGACCGTATCAAGTCATCACTAGAATGAATGACGTAGTATACCGCATTCAACTATATCAAAAGCCAGGCACCAAAATGAAAGTAGTGCATCTTGATAGATTTGCAAAATACCATGGCTTAACGACAGTGTAAACTCTGTTCGAGACGAACAGGAACTAAGGAGGGGGTAATGTGACATGCCAAAACTATGCTGCTCATCGAATGTTCGAGATCTTCAACTACTATTTTTGACAACAGCAATACTGCACCAATAGAACAGCTGCGAGTTATTTGACGAGAACGAAAACAACAACAATTACACGCGCGCACAAATTGCGATGCCATTGTGTTACTCATCGACGGTGGACATGGAAATGATCCGGCCGAAAGCGGTCGACATAAAAAGGGCGAGCGTTCGTGAAAAGTAGCAGTTGAAGATTAGAACGGGATAGAGTCAGGCGAAGTTTGGAAACAGAAAGAGTGGAAGTTCGGAAGTAAAATAGTCAAAGTTGGGAAATCGGTATAGTAAACAAAAAGCGTTTAAATTAACCGCACTTGAATATTTTTGCAAGAAATTTGTTGGATCTTTCTAACTGACAGTAAATATGACAAAACTATTGTAGCATTTTTCTGTCATGATATGAATCATTAAAATTTCATCATTACTTCAGCATTTGTGCAAAATTTCTGTCGTGAATAGTGGTGCGCATTCTGTTCTTTGTGTTAAGACAAAAAATTTATGATTGAGAATAAATAGCCCTCAATTTTAAGTAAGAACCTTATTTTATTGTGAACCCCTGACGATTGGTGATATTAACACGATCGATTCACAAAACGATGAATAAGATCACTCGAACTAATGAACACCGTCTGAAAAATTATACACCAATAAAACCAATTTAAAGTTTCGATGAAACTCGCAATGAAAATAATATTAAATAAATAAAGAAAACAATTTAAAACAAAAACAAAATAGATCTTTTTAAACACGCTCACCGCAAAGCAAAACATGCACACGATCCCTTTAACCAAGCAGCATGCTACTTACCATCTAAAAACGACCATCATGAGTAGTAAAGCACGATTAAAATAGAAAAAATATACAAAAAATGTATAAATTAGTTTTAAAATATTTTTAAGTGTCTATGATATCATTGGTGAAAGGAAATATCGAGTATAAGACAGTTTACAGATTATTGTATTATGCATGTTATGTGAATGTATTTCTGTGTTAAACCGTACTGACAAATGTTTCAATATTAGCGATAGATAATACCTAGATTATCATAGTATCAGTATATAATTTTTATAGATGCATATATTGTAATAACGACCACAATTACTATTGCTTACCTTTTCACGAAGCCACTCCGAGTGAGGACGTGATCGTGCAATATTCGCCTTCAACTCGATATCCTGAATCAGAGTTTTCTCCTCGGTATCGACCAACAGCATGCGTCCCGGTTTGAGACGACTCTTCAAGATCACTTTAGCCGGATCGGCATCATAGACGCCAACTTCAGATGCCATGATCAGAAGATTATCGGTCGTTACATAGAACCGAGACGGACGTAGTCCATTCCGATCCAAAACAGCTCCAATATATCGCCCATCGGTGAACGAAATCAAAGCAGGACCATCCCACGGTTCCATCACGCACGACGACCACTGATAGAAGTCACGCTTTTCCTGCGACATTGTACGATCATTTTGCCATGCTTCTGGCACCATGGTCATAACGGCTTCCGGAAGCGATCGTTCACCGGCCATCGCTAAAAATTCCAGGACACAATCGGCTGATCCCGAATCGGAAAGTCCAGGCTCGACGACCGGAAACAGCTTCTTCAGGTCCTTTCCGAATGCGTTACTCTCCATAACACCTTCACGTGCCTTCATAAAGTTCACGTTACCCCGAAGCGTATTGATCTCGCCATTATGTGCGAGCACACGAAGCGGATGTGCACGTTCCCACGATGGGAATGTATTCGTACTGAAACGTGTATGGACCAGAGCCAAGTAGCATGTAAAGCTGGGATTGAAAAGATCCGTGTAATAGCCCCATAGCTGATCCGATGTAAACAATCCTTTGTAGACGATAGTTTTGGTCGATAGCGAGCAAATATAGAAACGTCGTCCTTCTTTGGTCAGTTCGTGAGTGGCACGTTTTCGTAGTACGAAAATCTGCCGTGCCAGTTCAGCTGTATTTGCATGCGGACACGTGACAAAAACTTGACGCGATAATGGTTCGCTTTTACGAGCAACCGGACCAATAGCGTCCTTGTTCACGGGCACCGTACGCCAACCGATCACCAAAATTCCCAAGCTTTCAGCTAGATCGCTAAATTCTTTCTCGCTATCCGAATGAGTTTTCTCATCGAGATAGAAAATTCCGGTTGCGTAATCACCGCTTCCCGGTAGTGTAATACCTTGATTGGCCCTGAAATAAGCAAAAAAAAATATTTAAAAAAGCTATAAAATTAATTTTCAAATCCATTATGGATTTGAATTATAGCCTCTGTCAAGCTAAGGTCCTAAATTCAAATCTCCTTTCAGTTCCCGCAAGGGTGTATTTAGGACTCCCCTGAAGTTGCGTAGATAGAAGAATTTGTTCGAAAATTATTCGCGATATCCAAAACAATCTCATCTCTCACAAGTACCAGGATTTTTTTTTTTTTTACAAAAGTAACCAAATACACAATTCCAGAATTCTAAAGTCTAATAGAGGTGGTTAGAGTGGTGGAGATTTGTTCATAAATGTATGCCATTACTTTAAAATAATTATTTCTAATTAGAACAACAGCTAAGATAGCTTTTACAAACAATCAATAAAAGATCAATGGCTTACAACTAGGTCTAGGTCGTTTTAATTTGCTTTACTTTATTTATAGTGTTTCGACACGTGGTTTTGTCGTTAGCGCTTATCCGCTAGTTCGGGGGAGCATATAACAACGCAACATCAAAAAATATGTATATACGAGTAGCTAAGACTAAAAAGAGATTCGATGTTAATTAAGTATGGAAATAAATTTTTGATCTTGGGTGATCACGTTTTTAAAAATTGGCTTCACATTGCAAGCAATTTACATCCAGTAATTAATTATAAGTGATATTCAAATATGATAATTAAAGTTTACATAAGAATAAACATTAGAACGTATATATATTAATTAGTGGGTGAATAATTTATTCCTTAGACTTATTTTCTTCTATATGGTAGAATTATCATTTGAAATTAATCTCACTCCTGAGGTTCCACTTCATATACTTAGTAGATGGTTTCTGTTCGCATTCTATCATTCAGTCCTCCATAATATCTGCAAATATTTGTCAGTAGCAGCCAGTGCAACTGAAAAAATATACCAGCTTCTCCACTCGTTACGGTCGTTCTCACTCCCCTTCCCCATACCTCCCCAATTCCATTCCTTCCCTCCATGACTGTGCTTTTGCATTGCACATAAAGGCCGAAATTGCCTATAACACAAATCATTCCGTAAAAAAAGGCAACAAATCCATTAATAAATTAAATTAATTTTCAGATTAAAAGCTTTCGGACTTAACTATTCTACAAATCCAAAAATTTTGATATCCAGAAAACTTAAATCCTTGAATATATAATACCACTCAAGTTATTATTTATTTATTATTTCGTTTTTATTTTTCTAATCACATCTTAGGGGTACTCTGGCCAGAAGTCACCTACAAATTTTCGAGTACAACTGAACAGACAAGTACTAGAATATTGTTGCATGTCAACTCTAGTACTCATCGAATGTTCGCGATCTTCAATTGTCTAATATTCTAAACACACATTGGACTCCTCATCGACTATCTGCGATCGTCAATAGTTTGTGACCATGAACTGCTTGTATACAAACATCGGTATATGCAGGCGCGTGCGATTAAGTCGTGTTATCGACAGCGCGAATATTAAAGCGAAATATTGCGATGAACAAGTCTTAAAGTGATTTTTGAAAGGCAATTTAATAAAGTTTGTGTTTATACAATTCAAAGTTAACTACTTTTAATTTTATTTGAAATCCATCGACAGCGAGTGCACTTCAACTGGTGTCAGAAGTGGGATTTCAAGTAAAAAAACGAGAGTGATAGTTGCGAAGAGTACTGACGGTGTAGAAAATTCTGGAACGGTTAAATTGATAATTTTCTGGAACAACGATTAAGTGATCGTGTATTCGGGAGTGGATTATAATCCTCAAGGAAGACGTCGGGTTGGTCGACCATGTAATACATGGAAGCGATCAGTTAAGCAGGAGGCCAGAGGAATAAACAAGTCCTGGCAACAGCTTAAGGCCGATGCTCAGGATCTTGTGGAAGAGAGTTGTTTCTGTCCTATGCCCCTATAGGGGGTCTTAACAGGAATTTAATTTGATTGATTGTATTCGCGAGTGTGAAATAAAATATATTCGGAATATTCTCGAACGGACAAAAAGAAAATTTGCACGAAGTGTTATTGTGATCGTGTAGAAAATAGAGAATTTTCGAGAACACTGATTGTGAAACAATTGACCGCGTGGACAAAAAGAGAATTTTCGAGAACAAAAATTGTGAAATTAGTGACCTCGTGGAAAATCCTCCAACGAACAAAAGAACAATTTTCGAGAAGTATTACCGCGGAACGAATGACCGAGTGGAAAGTTCTCGAGCGGGAAATTGTGATTTAAATCGAGTGGCTTGGTGAAAGATTTCGTACAAACAGGGTGTAAATTTTTGTGATTTGCTCCCCCGACGCTATTTTGTTTTTCTCGAATAGCCGACCGAAATATTGTGAAAAATTCTTAGCGGACAATAGAAGAATTTGGAGTCGCGATATAATTAAAAATGCCGCGTTACGCCAAAGATTTGAAAATGACGGAGTTGAAAGAGGAACTCGGTAAACATGCTACTAGCGGCTGGAACCAAGGCAGATCTTGTCAACCAGATTTGGGCATTGGGCACAATGCCGACATTTATGAGTTTCCCATCAAGCAGAAGACCAAACAACAGATCGAACAACCAGTCGTACAGCAAATTGTAGCGGAAAGTAATAGATCTTTAGACCCAATGATGCAACAAATGATGGCGAAGATAGACAGCGAAGACAACAGGCCAAAAAACAAATCCAACAGCTAAAGGATGATTTAAACAATAAATTGGACGAACAAAGTGAAGACCACAACAACAAAAAGTATATAACTCCAAAGTCACCAGATAAGAGAAGAAATACGCCAACAGACGAAAGCACTCGGCAAGCAATTGAAGGGCCGCTAGAAGCGAAACTTCAACATCAGCGTACCATTGTAAAAGATAAGCTAAACGATACGACTAGCTTTCCTGAAGTCAAAATCCACAACAATGCAAGGAAGATCGCCGAATATACTTGAAAATCGATGGCGTCGTTCAAACAAATTGAAAGGCTCCATTCTTCGATGGGCAAAAACCATGGGCCATCTACAAGACTTAATTTGAGGCGGCAGTTATCGCTAACTATTGGACAGATCAGGAGCGAGCAACCGCCTTAATACTAGCATTATGAGGATCTCGGGCCGAAATCTTGCAAACCACAACAGTCGAACAACAAGTGACTTTCAGTTCCTGGTGCAGATATGGATACGGTGAAGATCACATGCGGGAAATTCATAAAGTTGAAAAGCGATTAAGTCATGTGCGAATATTAAAGCGAGATATTGTGAAGAAAAAGTGATTTTCAAAAGGCAATTGCCTTAATAAAGTTTGTGTTTATTAAACATACATTTCAAGTGAGCTAGTTTAATTTCTCCTTCAAATTCAACGACTCCGAGTGACACTTCAATATTATTGTGAAGCGAAGAACCCAGTCCTTCAAGCACCATACAACAATGGGTGTATTTTTTTTTATATGACAAAGGAACTAGAAGGGTTGCCCTTTTGTACTGAAGCACAGATCCTGTGAGGGGAAAAGGATATTGGTTTTTGGGAATTGGATAGAGACGGAAGTGGATACTATCCAGATAGGAGAGAAGTTTTTGCAGCTCCCGCCCATAGGTGAGAATTCAATTCAAGACGTGGTCTAAGCGGTGAAGGAGTTGTTACAACGATTTAGGTAACCCAAACATTTAGATACTTCCTTGACGATGATAAATATATGATCGTTCCAATATAAGTTAACTGTGATTTGGATACCTAACATCTTAACACTTAAAGATTTGGTTAATGGCTCGCCTCCGAAGGTGATTGGATCAAGGTTTGAGTCACGTTTGTGGGACACAAGTCAATACCGGGTTTTCGAAGCATTAAATTCGACTTGATTCTTATTGCCCCAACTAAGAATTTAAGCCAGTTCGTCATTCAATGATTGAACCATGTACCTACGTTATTCTACTAAGCTAGTACATCGGGCTAAGGACGCAGTGTTGAAGTGATAGGAGAAGTCTATGTGCTGTCATCAGCGAAGCTATGTACAGAATTGAAAGTTGTAGACAGCAAGTCATTAATAAATATTAGAAAAAGGGTGGGAGAAAGAATCGAACTTTGAGAAACAACAGCGTTAATTTTATAAGGGGAAACCACACCATCCAATACCACACGCATTGAACGATTGGCTAAAAAACTGTCAAACCAGAAAATAACCAATAGCTTTAAGTTTGATTAAAAGGGCGCTGTGCCATACTGTGACAAAAGCCTTGGAAATATCGAGAGCAATATTACAAGATTCACCAAACTGGAGAATGCTCTAGGTCCAACGTTAAAATTGCGCTCTATCTTAGGAAATTTTCTTTAGAGTAGTGATTCTCGTTCACTTTTATTTTTTGGAGGAATCGGACGGGTCTAAATTTGAAATGGAGATAGCATTTACGAAGTGCTCTCCAAAGCATTTATGTTGGTTGGCTATTGTCTCACAGCCATGAGGCAGTTGTTGGGTTTGGCGGAATTGTTTGGTAAGAATCGCTTAGGCGCTTAAATTTATTTGAGCAGTTTCTTTGGAGGATAATGTCTGTACAGAGTTTATTTCCGCTTGAAGCCATCGATCCATCAGAGTACCATACAATGTGGTCTGCTTTGAATTACGGTGCATTTACCTTTGTCTATTACAGAGGATAGATTTAAATGGGATGTTGAAGCGATTATTTTTCACCTTGTAGCCTGTGGGAAAGTCCAGTAAATCTATTTTAGTTTCCCAGACTGGATATGTCATTTTGTCCATTTCCTCCTGTCGCCGTGTTGCCATTTAGTATTTACTTCTCTCCTCATTGACAGTATTGCATCTAACTAGATGAAGATGTGTAGCAAGGTCCAGTAGAACCTCCAATTCCGCTGTGGGATGCGATCTTATAGCTCCTGCAATATTAAAACGTGCAAGCCATCCAATTTGAATTTGGTGCTTATCTGTGACGTTTATTGTAACTATACCACTGCCGTATACGCGATCATTCGCCTTACGATCGCTGTATATGGGCATATGGCTAATTTGGACTTTATCTCCAGATTTCGTCCATGGTTCGCATACATGTAAATAAAGTTGTATTTCCTTTCTCGGAAACTTTGTTCAAGCATTTGTTTCACAAAATTCTTTGGTTTAAAAGGTATTTCACTTCTGTCAAGAACTCAATTTCGGTTTCATACATACATCGTGAGTAATTTCTTCTTATTTAATTTCTTTTTACTGGTAAAAGGAATAACTCACGGTTTTGCCCGGGTCGACCCTTAGGCCTTTTTCTTGGCACCATGCACCATGGTCTTGCGAAGGGTTTCTTGCATAAAGTTACATAGGACTTTTTTCAAATTCGCCCTAAATTGGTACAACAAAGTCGTCCGCGTATCCTTGTCTCCTGAATCCACTGCTGCTAAGAAGATTTACTAGATCATTTACTATCAGGCACCGCAAAAGTGTGAACAAAACTCCCCCCTGATGACAACCTTTCTCAACTTTGGACAAACTATATAGATAGTTAGGCATTCAGAATCAATGACAAATGTAGCAATGGATCAGTTACACTTTGAGGAAGCCAGAGCAAAACATCTCCAAACAAGCTCTGGATTATGTTCCATCAGATAGCAAATGAAAAAGAGCGGTTAAAAGGGAAGCTTAGGATCGCACCTTGTGCAAGTGAATTATTTCTGTTCTATGCTTCCATAGGGGGTGTTAAAAGGAAATCGATTGATTTTTTTTCTGCAGGTGTTAGAGCAAATTGTTTATCAAATTGTGGTTTAGTACTCTCCAAAAGTCACGCAAGATTTTAGAATAGAAGACAAAATTATTTTATTTCTTCATAATTTTTATTATTTTTCAATTTCATTATACATTCATTTGCCCAATCTTGTCATTTCATTTTCGGTAAATACATGCCATCTTTTTATTTATTTTCTGTGATTTGTGTTGACTTTGAGATATTCTGAATGATATAAAGATTCGTCGAAAGAGAACAAAATATAATTAATTATTTTTGAAGTGGTTGAATTTTTGAATTTCTTTAGCAAAATAATAAAATCGTTAACGTCAATAAAATAAACAAATGTGTAAAAATATTCTTCATGCAAATCGACTCTTAAGATATTTAAAATGTTCTTACTGAGGTGATAAGTAAATTGGATCGTATTACAATATAAAAACCGAAATTCATATCTTTAAAAAATGATCAATAAATAAATAAACAAGAAAAGATAAGCAAAATAAATTGAAAATCCCTGATAAGAAAAAGCAACAAAGTAAGCACCAAATTCAAAATAAATGCTTGTGCATTAAACAAAATGATATTTTTTTTCGTCAATAATCAGATAATTATAAACATGTAGCTATGTAGGGTGTATATTACAAAAAAAAAAAAGAAATTGATCAAGATTTTCCTATAAATAACTCAGTCAGCTGAGATTTTTTCACAACTGATTTTATTAGAAACTGATAACTCTATCCAAAAGATAACATTGACTCCGAAAATGTCTAGAACTCAACATTTTTTTTCCAAAACTATAACAAATTAAATCACGCATGTGACAATTTATCTATTAATAAACTTTTTTTTTTCATTAATTTTCTAGCTCATTGTGGCTTTCTCTGAGACAAAGATTGCCAGATTAAGTTGTTATTTTCTAACGTTGGGATGAACGACCCTCCAAAATTCTTGATGAAAAAGAAATGTTTTTCTTAACAGATAAAAAAATCCCCGTCACGAGTTTTGTCTGGGACAAGGAAAAAAATTAAATTAACGACAATTAAGTGACCTATTTCACTTAGAAATCCGTTCAGATATATCTGAGGATGATAATTCTTGTAATGATTAAAAAGGCTCCGTACTTGGGGTTGGGTTTGGTCTTTCAAGACCCCTGTAAATTATTTTTTTTTTATTTCGAAATGGACACAAGTATCTAGAAATGATGTGAGTAACTATGAATATAGTGTCAGGTCTACTGAATCGTGAATCAATCGATTTCCTGTTATGGCATAGGACAGAAACAGTTCTCTTCCATAAGCGCGATCCTGAGCATTGGGCTTTAGTTGTCACCAGGACTTGTTTATTCCACTGGCGCCATTTTCAGCTGCTCGTTTCCATGTGTTTCCTGGTTGACCAAGTCGAGGTCTTTCTTCATAATCAGAGGTTGCTTGAAGATGTTTTGCACTGATTTCCTGAATGTGTGATGGATCCACTGCCATTTTCGCTTTTGAATCTCAATGCCTATCTGTCTGTCCAGTTGTAACCCAAATTTCGTTGTTGGAGATTTCGACTGGCCAGAATATTTTCCCAGATATATCGACATCATTAGGTTGAATCTCATGACTGACGATTTCGTTAGTTGACAATACTGGCTAGAATCGTGTAAATAGCTGTCAATACGCTTGTACTATATTTTTCATAATTTGTGCTAGTTATTTATTACTGACCATATGAACGTGATGTCAAGTTATTTTGATGTACATAGATCGATAAGTTTTAGATAAGATTAACCGTACTGAAAATTTTATTGACAATATTTCAGTTCGGGTATACACCACTATTATTACAAATTTCGGCAATTTGTTCAGTAGTGTAAACTCGGCATAAGTTATGTTGGATTTAGTGTAAAAATATTTGAAGGCAAAAATTTTAAGCATTAAAGGGTAACCCCTTAATCTAGTTCGGTCTCTTAAAAAAAAAAATTGAAATTGCCAAAATTATAGAAGCCAAATTAATTAGGGTGTAGCCTAGTGAGTATCGTGTTGGTCTGTGTTGGAAAGGTTGGGAATGCGAATCCCGGTCGACATATAATTTCAGACACCTCAATTTGCCAAAGTGAAAACTCGTAGATAGAGGGTTGTCCGAAGGGCTAACAACTCTTTCACAATAACAAATGAAATGTTCAGGAATCTGAAGGCCAGGGGGCCAAGGCCCGATTTGGGCTGTAGTGCCATTGAAGAAGAAATTAATTAAAAAACATCTTTCTAAAAGTTTTTAATTATTTAAATCGGTATGGTGAACGAAAAATCGCTGTGTATGATGAACGAATATCATTTCTATATTAGAACAAGCTTTTAAACAATTTTAAAGTTCTCGAATTCAATTTTTATTTGAATCGATACAAACTCGAATTAGTTAAAAATTAGTATTATTATTGAAAATAATTTGACCTTGCGAGTATGAATCCCAAGAAAACTTTTTCAGGATTCTCTAACACGAAAATTATGTTCGCGTTAGAGAATCAAAAAAAGTTATATTCCATCAATAAGTTCGACAGTACTTAATAGAAAATTTCACTACATCTGGTTATAACATATCTTCGTCTGAATTTTATCGGTCAGTTGGTAAAATTAGTCATCCATGAGATATAATTCTGGGCTCTTCCAAATATAAAAACAGCCCAATAATCTCTATGTGTTAGCCTAGTTGCAGCGCTCTGTAGTAGCGATTCTAACGCAATATTTATCTAAATATTTAAATATGATCGCGTGCTAGGCGATATGACTAAGCGCCGGCTTGATAAGCCTTGAGAGTTTTTTTTTTTTGTTTTTTTTTTGCATTCATTGCGAATCATGATTATAGAATTGATTTTTTTTTGTATATGTATTTAATTTTATTTTTCGATTTTATAAAGCTTAGGAGTTCATTAAACCTACAGCTTATAGTATGCAAAATGTGCGTATTTGTTGGTGTGAGCTATTTTTTGTATTTTTTTCTCTTATTGCTTTATGCATATTGTTTATAATTTTATAAGTTGATTCGGCTATGGTATTTCAGCTTTATGATGCTAGTCAGATTGTATTTATGACAAGCCGAGTAAAATAAAATTTACGACCAGTTGAATAATATGCCATGCCGTCAACAACGTATTTAATTATGCGCATAGGGACGGATTTTTATACTCTAGATGTAATCTGAGAGTATATTGTGTGTTTATCTTACCGTTTGAAATTCTAAGAAATAATACTCGCACAGAGTCGCCAAGGATATAGAAATATTTGTTGTTTCTCAAAAACCTCGATTTCGAGTGACCGTCTGTCTGTATACAACATAAATCTCGCACGCTTTGAGCTATCGTACTGAAAATTGGCAAAATTACGTTTGATTGCTTCGAGATCATTAGTCCATTTAATAACTTTAAAGATTTTTAGATCATCGGCAAATAAGATAAATTTAACAAGGAAATATCAGTAACAAATAACAATAAGAGCAGTCCTAAATGAGAACTTTGTGGTACTCCTAAAGTCACCAAAAAACGGTTCCGACTTTGAAAATTTGATGTTAACGATAACTGTTAGATGATGCAGATAATCGCATAACCAGAGCAATAGATTACCAGTAATTCTATAAACACTGAGCTTTGAGATATGTAAGTAAGCAGTGATTAACTTTATCAAAAGCTTTCGAAAAATGGTTTTAAATCGAATGGTTTTGAGCTTTGTTCCATAGCCTCATTGATTGTCTCAACACAAGGTAACAGGTTCGATAACGTAGATCTACCCTTAAGAAAGCCGTGTTGATTGGGGGTGATAACTGGCTGAAATAGTTGTTAGCTTGGTCGTTATAGTCTTTTCAAATATTTTAAATTTTGAGACACACGATTAGATACATATGGTTATGTAATTTTTGACATTACTTGACTTGTAAACCGGTACTAAAAAAATGCGTTTCCATGTGTTCAGGAAAGTACCAGATCGAATGGAAAGATTAAATAACTAATAACAGTAATTGTTGAGAAGAAGTTTCGTCAGGTCCCATAGCTTTACTTGGATTTAGATCATTCAACAATGATACAACCTCGGCAATATTAATGTCAATAAAAGGAAGATTCAAGTTAGAACTGATGGATGACGAAACATTAGAATTACAAGGAACAAGGGATCAGAGGCAACCTCATCGTTAAGGAATATAACTGAAGGAAGAAAATTTTCGGACCTCAGTGAATTGAAGTAATTCCAGAATGTCTTACCATTAGTAGAAATATTGGTTTCTAGTCGATTCATATATTTGAAATAGACCAGAGTTTTTATAATTAATGTGTGCAACTTTCTTAGTTTTAATGATTTGTTTAATGATGAGCTAGAAATTATTTGTGTTGGCATGTATCCTTCGATAATATTATAAATACGAGCATAGAATGCGCGATCCCCTCGCTTCAATAGCACTAATTTTTTGAGTAGCACACAATAGAAATCGCAGGAGCAGGCCAACTACTTCACAACAAAGGATACCATATAGAGCCGACCAGATGCAAATCCTGGTAAGAAGAAAATGAAAATTTATCATTTTATAAGGATGTATTTGAAGGACATTCATTTTTACATTCTAGATGAAATCCGAGAGTATATTGTGTGTTTGTCTTACCGTTTATAATACTAGCACAGAGCCGCCAAGGGTACAGAAATATTTGTTGTCGATCAAAAATCTCGATTCCGAGTGACCGTCTGTCTATAACATAACTCTCGAACGCTTTGAGCTATCGTGCTGAAATTTGTTGCATGTCAAAAACAAACTCGTGAACGGACTACATCTCCCACTACTTACAAATTGTTATAAAATTTGGAGCAGAAGTTAAATTTGTGAAAATTTAGTGAATAACTTTCCGATAAAATTTCGATTGGTGATAAGTTTTATAACAGTACTACGACATTTAACGATAAATTTGTGTCAGTAGAAAGAAATTGAACGCAATTTTATCATGAAATTGGGGAAAATTTATGATAATAAATTTTATAAAAATACAAAAATTATACATTGTTTTGTCATATCCAAAATCGGATACTAGAAACAAGTTAAAAATATGAGTAAAAAAACTGAGTTGCATTGTTGTTCATTTGCGACGATAGCTTCTTATCAAACAGCTATATCAATCGCATTGTTTAACAGAATTGCAATTGCAATTGTTTAGAGGATATAATAAATTATAACGATCGATGGAAATTACATATTTAAAACTTTAATCTACAACATCAGATATATAAGACTTCTATTTTGTTATATATCTTCAATTTGATAAAGTGACAGTATTTTTCATTTTTGTATCTTTTTTTAGGTATATATTTTTTGGATTCTTTTATTATTAAAGACATTCGCAACAGAGAGATAATAAGTTATTGCTATCCAAAATTACACAAAAATCATATGAAAAAAATTAATAATAAGTATAAAAGTTCCATACACTTTTTTTTAATTCAGGAATATTTAGAATTTTTATAAACTACCATGAAATTTAAGAAAAACATTTTTGTGAAATAATGAAATATTTTAATGTTACATAGTAATAAAGTAACAGTTGAAATTTGTTCAACGAATGATTGAATTTGTTCGTAATGGTTTCGGCAAGTGCTTTCTTAATGACAAATTGCAAATTAAAGAATTTGTCATCGATAACTATGGTTGTTTTTGCATGGATCGAATTTATTTTTTCACAGCTCACTAAAGTTACTACCAAAATGCTTCGCATCAAAAATGTGCTTCAAAACTTTGAAAGGTATTGAGAAAATTGGTTCATTGTATTTCATAGCTTGGGGTAGAAGGAGTGGGAGCATTTCACGTATTTCAATAAAATTAAATAGTGTCACTAACTTTCAAATTTCAAAGCAGTAGCTTTTATATTTTCAAAGAAAATCGGCATATTATAGTTTTAAAATTGTTTCATTTTGTATGGGAGGTGATAAAAGGGGTGTGAAGATCGATCCTATTCCCTCTCATATCACTGTAATTGCCACCAAAATACTTCACACAAAATTTGAGCCCCATAAATTTCTTACATAGTGAAAAAATGGTGCAATGAATTTCGTGAAATTGTGCAATTTGTATGGGACGTGGTAGAAGGAGTAGCGCGATTTTAATTAGTCCTAGACAACAAATAAATTTCTAATAAAAATAGAAAGTTTAAGATCTCAAAGCAATAGCATTTATATTTTTAAAGAAAATTAGCTTATTATGAAGTTGTGAAAATATATCATTTTGTATGGGAGGGCGTAGAAGAGATGGAGCGATTTGGTCCGTTCACGAACTTGACCTTACTTTTTTGTCAAAGACGACGTGTACAAAAGTTGAACTATCTAGCTCAACGCGCTCTTAAGCTGGAGAGTGAACGGAAAAACAACCGGTTTTGAAACTTGTGCGAGCATAATTTCATAGCGTTACAAGCTTCAGAGCAAACTTATGCTCTCAGATTCCCTCTAGAGTGTAATCAGGATTATTGCGCAATAACTCACGTGCATTAAAATTTGATAAATATCTTAATAAAAAATCACTAACTCGGAAACAAACAATGACCTTTTATTGACGCGATTGGGAAGTAGGTAATCAACCAAAAAAGTAGAACGATTAAATTGGTATTAATTTTTTGTGTTTTACCTTCTGAATCAGATAATTATCATTTAATACAAGAAATTTCATGGTCGGTGAATATTACGAAATAAATCAAATTGTAATTATAGCGACGAGTGTCACGAATTCAGAATTTATGAAAATGAGGATGAACGCTGGCCATTAGGGATTCTTTTCTGTTCCTCTGTAGATTTATTAGATTTTTTTTTGTTGATTTTGAATCTGATGTCGAAAATACGAAATGGCAAGTTCAAAAGGGAGTAATAATTTTGGCGGATGTGGCATAGCGAACATCACGTATTTTATAGTGAAGAGATGTGGCTTGCAAGAGTTTGCCTGCTATCTAAAGTTTGTAACAACGAGAAATAACACTCGTAGAGTAGAGTTTTTCTGTAAAAATATCGAAAATGTTCCTCTTCTCTTCTCTTCAATGGCGCTACAGCCCAAATCGGGCCTTGGCCTCCTGAACTTCAGGTTCCTTAACATTTTCATTATTTATTGTGGAAGGGTTGTTAGACCTTCGCACAACCCTCAATCTACGAATTTTTCATTTTCGTAGATTGAGGTAACCAAGGTATATTCAAGCAGGTAGTGTGCTGGAATTATGCGTCGACCGGGATTTGAACTCACGACCTTCGCATTGTAAACCAAACACGCTACCCACTAGACTACACCCTAGCTTGAAAATGTTCCTCTTCTTCCATACAAACTGCACAATTTCACAAAATACAATATACGAAATGTCTGTTGCTCAAATTTGGTGCAAAATAGTTTTGATCTGACTGTAGTGTGATATTACAATAGAAGTAGAAATGACGTTTCCATTACAGTCTTAGATAAAACTTAGATTTCACAAATATGGTAGCAGAACCTCAAAGCTGAATTCTCAATGCAACGCAGATCTTACGCAGCCGACGTAGCTTTTCCTCTCACTATTCCCCATGTGAAGGATTCACGCGTCACGACAGTCTTCGGTTCAGCATATTTCGTTTTCAAAAAACTGCTTAATTTTAGTATCGGGTTACCAAATATTATTTCTATCCCTTTTTCATTCATAACCAGATTTAAAGTTAACATTTGAAGTTAAAATCAATTTTACTTTATTATTTCAATAATAAGGTATTGTGATCGACGCAGAAAAAAGAAATTTCCTCCCCCAAAATTTATTTTTTTTTCGCGTTTTATGAATAAATTAGCCTAAAAATAAAAAGTATCAACATTCGGGTATATTGATTTATGGGGAGAAAAATGAAAATAAATTAATTTCTTAATCCAGTGGGGTACAAAAACTAATTGTCGGCCGATCTTTTCAAAATTACTTAACACAATAAGTTCATAATTTAGAACCTATTAGGTGGTTTATAAATCGACTTAGACTACTTAGCAATATTGATATAACATAGTCTGTAGCAATTAGATAGAAGCGGCGAGCGGATTAGAACAAGCATTTTGCACTTCAATTGTATATCTTAGTGGTAAAAACTCTAGACCAATCACAATATACTCTCAGATTTCATTTAGAGTATAAAAGTGGAGGACAAGCAGATTAGAAAAAATTGCATTTTCAGTAATAATGCAGTAACATTTTCTCATAACTAGTTTTCTTCCCATAAAGAATTTTAGTTGATCTGTTTTTATGGCATAGTCTCTCTCCCGCTTTATATTGCCCTAGCTAGGGTGTAGCCTAGGGGGTAGCGCGTTGGTCTACAATGCGAAGGTCAGGAGTTCAAATCCCGGTCGACGTATAATTCCAGCACACTGCCTGCTTGGGTATACCTTGGTCACTTCAATCTACGAAACTGAAAAATTCAAAGATAGAGGGTTGTGCGAAGGTCTAACCAGCTTTCCACAATAAATAATGAAAAATGTTAAGGAACTTGAAGGTCAGGAGGCCAAGGCCCGATTTGGGCTGTAGTGCCATTGTAGAAGAAGCTAAAAAATTGCGTTTGGGCACTACTGGGTAGACTTTAGAAAAGAGAGAATACCTTAGTACCAGTTGCCGCTCAAAATACACGTCATTTATGACTTACCCTCATTGTTACTTCGTATGGAAAAGATTTCTACGCACTTTTTATTTGACATGATAAATCGAAATAAGGACAACAAAATCAACTGTTATTCAAATGCAAGCCATTTATGACTGTGAAAACAAATTTTGCACAGAATAAACTTTTCTGCGCACTTACTATTTTGGCACATCAAATAAAAATTCTCAGAGATTGTATGATGCACGAAAATCGTTTATATACAAATTTTTGGCGCGCTTTTTATACTCTAGATGAAATCTGAGAGTATTATAAGTTTGCTCTAGAGTTTGTAACGCTCAGAAATAAGGCTCGGAGAAAAAAATTAATGATGCAGAAGTTAATTATCGCTCAAACCGTCTGTTCTCTCTCTAGCTTGAGAACACGTTGAGCTAGAACGTTCAAATTTTGCACTCGTTGTTTTTGACAAAAAAACTAAGGTCAAGTTCGTGAACGGGCCGAATCGCTCCACCCCTTCTACCCCCTCCCATATAAAATGACGCGTTTTCGAGATTTGACAGTGAACCGATTTTCTCGTAAAGTATAAAAGCTATTGATCCGAAATTTGGAATATGTTATTTTTATAACAATTCCAATCTGCGGTATAAAAATTATTTGAATCTCCTTACTCCTTCTGCCACCTCCCATACAAACTGCACTTTTTCATGAGCAATTTACTCAGTACGTATACAATTTATCGAGCTGAACAAAATATTTATTTAGAATTATTAGTAAGATCAAAAAAATTAAATGATTGGCTTCACACCTTTTACCCCCTCCCATACAATATGACACAATTTCACAAACTTTTCAAAAAGTCAATTTTCCTGAAAAGTTTGAATCCTACTGATCTGCGATTGAAAACATGTCAAATACATGATGTGCATAGTTATTTCTGAAAAACTCACTAAGAACTCCAAACTCCTTTTACCACCTTCCATACAAACTGCACAATTTTACTAAATCCAATACACTAATTTTCTCAGTACCTATTGAATTTTTCATGTTTAAATTTTCAAAATAACATTCTGATAGCAATTCTAGCAAGATGTGAAAAAATTGGTTCAATGCCGTTACCCCTTCCACCACTCCCCATACAAAATTTCTTAAAATCGAAAAATGTCTCTTCACCTAGAGTATCGCATGATTGAGCCTTACGCCCTTAATCGAATTTTGTTTTATGTCCTTTTTTTCCTCCATTCCGATGATTGTTGATTGGTTTGCATGTCAAACTCATAGACCCATGTCTCATTACCACTGATTACCAGACCGCGCTAATTTTTGGGATAATAATTATGGACAGTACTACCTGCTTACCAAAAACAAAAAAAAAATTTTGAAACATCATTTCCCAGGGTAATTTTAATTACAAATTCTCAAAACTTTATGGTCACAATGTAATATCGTAGTGTTGTAAACAGTTGTGAAATATGAGAAATGTGTTTTCAACTTTTCGAATCGCAATAAAAGTTGCCTACAGATTAATTTTAAACTAGAGTTGTGCTCTAACGCCAGGAAATCCTACAATTAATGTAATTTTTAGAATTTTTGTATTATAAACTAATGCAATACACAATATATTTAAAGTGATGCTCGATATACATTTCTAGAGTGTGCAAACAAGTATTAATTACTATTCAGGCTTATAATGTCGCAGTGGGGTTTCCAGAAACTACTTCCAAGGCCCTAGAAAAACGATGCAGAAGATTATTCATTCGAGGTAATGAACAGAATACAGGCACCAAGAGAATGTTTTTTTGTATAATAGTTAAACCTTGGAACTGCGCTCGTTTTAAAATTAAATTTTTACCAAAAGTTTGGATCAAAAAATGTTGGTTCAATTAAGAATTTCACCAAAATCTACTTCCATAAATTTCAATGTTCTTTTTTTTTTTTTTTTCCAAAGTGACCTGTGTTATAGGCAATTTCGGCCTTTATGTGCAATGCACAAATACAGTCATGGAGGGAAGGAATGGGATTGGGATGGTTGGGGAAGGGGAGTGAGAACGACCGTAGCGAGTGGAGAAGCTGGTATATTGCTCAGTTGTACTGGCTGCTTACTGACAAATATTTGCAGATGTTATGGGGGACTGAATGACAGAAAGCGAACAGAAACCATCTACTGAGTATCTAGGCCTTCTTGAAGTGGAACTGTTTCACTTTTACACCGTTTTCCCATTTTATTGCGAATAATTTTTTATCACCAGTAGCAACTGAAAAATTTGCGCTTAAAAAAATCCCGCCTGGAGTCGAACCCACGACCTATTGACTGAGAAGCAAGCACGCTGCCCACTACGCCACGGAAGCCTCAATATCCTTCCAATGTGAGTGATTCAGTATTTCATGTTTTGAGAAAAAAGTGTGGTGAATGCATAGTAGGCATGGAGAAAGAAAATTAATAAATGAATAGTAGGCATGGAGGAGGAAAATAATGACATTAAGTTTTTAATTATTTTAGTATTCCAAAAACCTTTAAAAGAAAAACATTAAATAATCCTCAAAAAAAAAACATTAATAAAACATAAAATAATTATGATTGGGCGTAAAGAAATAATTTACAGAGTCCATTAAGTAGGACGTGGAGGAATAGGTTGCTGTAATGAATTTTGGTTTTATTGTATAACATACATTTTTTTAAATAATTCCAATATTTGTGTAAGACATTCTCACTGAAGCTGCTTTCATTTCCCAATTAACACCACAACTTTGAAAGAGAACAGAAACTCCAAATATTCTATTGCACAGTTTTTTTACTTTTGTAGAAAAGGAGACTGAAAAATAATGTCGTGGCAGCACTTTGCAGAGAGATCTATTGGTAGATATCCTGCGTTTTTCAGATAACATGATCTATGGGGAAGTACTGTGCTTTCGCTTGCGATAAAATTTAACTCAAATTACATACAAAGTACTTCAAAATGTATCGCGATGTTATCTCAGAGGTGACATTTATCGTAATCCTTCACATAAGCTGTACTGTGTTTATCTGGTGAAGTGTAGGTTCCAGTACTTAAAGATGACGCTAAAGTAAGTGTCCAATGGTATATCGAGATAAAGAATGACGCAGGTTATTATGTAGCGCTATAAGTGTTGCGGTAGACAGTTGAAAAGTCCAAATTGGGGAAACGGAAGCTGTTGTGAAAATTGTAAAGAATAAAGCAAAACAGCACCCGTTAAACAAAGGCAAAGCCTTCACTTATGAGGAGATGAAGTTACTCCTTGATTGCGTTAAAAGACATAACAGGACTACGAGCGGACGTAAAGTCCAATCATACGATACTCTCGATGAAGAGAAAATTTTTGATTTTAAAAAAATTTGTATAGAGAGTGGTAGAAGAGGTGACGGGATTGAACCAATTTTTTCACATCATGCTAGAGCTGTATCAAAATGTGTTTAGGATTGATAAATTTAAAAGGTTCTGAGAAAATTGGTGTATTGGATTCAGTGAAATTGTGCAGCTTGTATGGGAGGTGGTAGAAGAAGTGGGGATTTCTTAGTGAGTTTTTCAGAAATAACATTAACATTATGCATTTCACATGTTTTGAATCGCAGATTCATTCAAACTTTTCAGGAAAATCGACCTTTTGAAAAGTTATGAAATTTTGTCATATTGTATGGGAGGGGGTAGAAGGAGCGATGCTAATCATCTAATTTTTTTCTATTCTAAATTTTAAATAAATATTTCGTGCACAATTTTAGCTCAATAAATTTTATATACGTACTGAGTAAATTGGTTTATAGTATTTCATGAAAAATTTCAGTTTATATGGGAGGTGGGAGAATATCTGGTCTGTTGCAGATCGTCGGGTTCTGAATTCACCGTGGTAATCGCCAATTATTTCGTTAGTATAGGGATTAAGACGACGTTCAATTAGTTTTGTTAGTATTTTATAGGACTAACGATATTCCACTGTAATTCTTACAGTAGAGTTTGTCTCCTTTCTTGTAAATTGGACATATGATGCTTTTCGCCAATCGTCGGGTATGATTTCCTCTGTCCAAATTTTACATATCATGTTGTGCAGTATTTCAGCGACACTATATCCACCATTTTCCAGAAGTTCAACTGGTATTTCGTCAATTCCCGTCGCTTTGTTTAGTTTTTGGTCACATAGGGTTGCTTTGATTTCCACAAGCGTAGGTAGTATCGGTGATGGTTTATCATCATCAATTGATATTTAGTACGTATTAAATTTTAACGATCTATTGCTAATTATTCTTGAGCTATTTTCGAAATAATCACGAAACATTAGTCTAGAAAGTCATGCCTAAGTATTTCAACTTCTTGCTTATAAAATGCACAACAAAAACCGAAAAAAAAATAATTTTCTTTTTTTAAATAATCCGGAATGCAGAAAACTGTTGTATGTACAAATTGCATACCATCGGTTTATTGTTTACAATAATTTAAAAATTTTACTCGGCAGTACGACAAGCAGCTTTTCATTATTGAACCAGTGCCAAAATTTGAACTATACGGCATAATAATATGAAAATCATGGTAAACAAAAAAACAGCTGAACCCCAATCTAGCTAGTTTAAATTCAAGGTAGAAGTATTTAATTAATTCTAAATCAAGACTTACATTTCTTTGGCATAGAGATCATGTGGTATCGAAGACAGAACACCAGCACCATCACCGGTGTCATTGTCACAGGCACATGCGCCACGATGAATCATCCGTTCTGACAGGGTCTGGGCATTACGAAGAATCTGCCAAAAAAAATGTATATTTTAAATGTTTTTATTATCCTGTTAATGTGCTTATTATATGTATAATATATCTTTAAACAATCAAAAATCGAATAGACTAGACAGCAAATTCATATTTTCGAGTCACAGCGCGAATTCAGTTGTTGCAGTGTAACTTCTTCAATGACACTACAGCCTAAATCAGGTTCCTTAACATTTTATTTGCACAAACCTCTATCTACGAATTTTCTTTTTCGCAGATTGAGGTGGCCAAGATATATCCACGCAAGTAGTGTGCTGAAATTATACGTCGGATTTGAACTCCCGACCTTCGCGTTGTAGACACGCTACTCACTAGGCTACATCCTAGTTAGTGTTGCAAAGTATACTTAGACTGATTTGATCGGTTCAGGCAAACTATGAATATGAACTGAAGCGTGAAGAATAACACATTTGCTAGAAAATGTACAACACATATCTTTAAACATTATCGTGTATTAATAATATCTTTAAACATTTGTCCGACTGTTATTACTACACTTTTTTAATTTATTCAGATGATTACTATAATAAAAAATACTAGCTTTTTTTTAATAATTTATAATAGATAACAGAAAATGATACAATTTTCAAGAACAACCATTATTAAAACAAACATTTTAATTAATAACTTGAAAGCTAGAAATTATACAACAACAAAATTATGATTGGGCGTAAAGCTTAATCATACGATACTTTAGATGAAATGGGCAAGAGTTTAATGCACCGGAAAATATGACATCTCAAATTCTTTTGAACAGTGAATAGTGACTTTTATATGGGAGGTGGTAGAAGCAGAGGAGGGAGGTTTGTTATTTTGTATAAAATACTGCTAAGATTTTCAGACTGGAGGACGCGGTCACTGAACCGCGATGGATGGAGACGAAGTATTCAGGAGGCCAAAGTCCGATGTGGTCTGTAGCGCCATCTGAAGTAAACATAAGACACTAAAAGTGATATGCAAAATGTTTCGTGCTGAATTTAAAGTTTGCAGCTTTCGTTATTTTCAAAGAAACTGGACATTGTTTTCCTGAAATTGGGGCATTTGTATGGGAGGGTGGCAGAGGAAGTAGAGGAAATTGGATGATTTTGGAACTGCTTATCAACGTAGCTATCACCAAGCTTTGTTTCAATTTCAAAGTCAATAGCTTTCATATGTTCAAGGGAGAAATGCTTTTCTTGAATTTCTAATATAGAAATTTGCATGGCTGATATTTTTTTTAGTATTTATTGCAATTATTAAGGGACAAATTCTGGTAAAATTTACCAAAATTATGCATTTGTATGGGAGGAGGTAGAAGGAGTATACGGATCAAAACCAAATTTTTCGTCGTCAATTATTTTTATTATTATACTTTCCACAAAACTTCAAGTCGATAGCTATGACAGTTTCGAAGAAAAATAATTTAATTGAAATTTAAAAAATTCGCGAAATTTATATGGGAGGGGGTAAAAGGAGTGAAATGAAGTTGATAATTCTTTTAAAACTGATTGCAATTATAATAAAATTAATTCTGACAAAAACTCGTCCTATTAGCTTTGCTAGTTTCAATGAAATTCGAAAAAATGCAGTTTTAAAAATTGTGCGTTTATATGGGAGGGTTTAGAAGGAGCAAGGTGATCGGGTCAATATTTCGTGACTTTAATGAATTGTATATCATTATACTTTGATCAAGTCGATGCTTAAATAGTTTCGAAGAAAACTCAATTTCTTAAAATTTCGAAGTTTCATGAAATTTGTATGGGAGGGGGTAGAAGGAGTGGGGAGATGTACCCCGTTCATGAACTTAAAGTTTCTTTTTTACTAGGTTATAGGAGGGCGGTTTCGTAGAGCCACAATGCACTGGGGCCATCTAGTTGAGGCCATCTAGTTGGGCCCATTGTACTCCCCCTATTTATTATGAGATGGTTTTTAGTCCTCCTGTGCTAGCCACTTGGTTCGATTTGCGAACCGAAGCAGGCTCGAATGTTTGACGCCTCTGAGGTCGGCTAGTTCTGAGAAGAATCTAGAGCCTAAACAAAGAAGACTACTGTTGGAGACAGTGCCTTGCCAAACGAATTTGGCTGTTCTACAGCTGTCCACAGCCACCCCACCAAGAAACGATTCGAAATAATTTGTTTGAAGCTAGTCTGCAGCACTGTTGGTGCTACTGTCTTCCTAGTTGAGTCAATGTTTGCAGATTCTTGCCGCGGAAGCGTGTCTGCTGCGTTGTTTCCTAACAGGTGCTATGACCCGGTAACCAAAATAGAAATACTTCTACAAATGGACACTAGTTTGAACGTGGTCATATAGGATTATAGCGCCAGAAGTGCAGCCCTGCTGTCCGGGAAAACGAAACAATTACCAAGGCTGTTCTGCATACCTAAAATAATTTTTGTGCGCTGGTTAATAGCTAATACTTCCGCTTGGAACACAGTCGCATGTTCTGGAAGATGAAACGAAGTGTGGATGTCCAGGTCATGGGAATAAATCCCCTGCACCTGTCCCCTGATTAATTTCAGATCCGTCCGTATAGAGATGAGGACCTGTAAAGGTGCTGAGTATCGTGTTTGTTGCCCATTCGTTTCGTTCCCTTAATGTAAAATTTCCGTTTCTCAACCTGCGGTTGGTTCATGCAATCATACTCACAGTCTAAAAGGGAATTTGCGTCTGCAATGACGTTTAAAATTGTGCCATGACCAATTTGTGGCGCTGATAACGAATTAGTGGTTTTTAATCTAATGGCAGCTAGGTCCGCTGTTTGTCTTATAAAAAGATCAAGTGGAGGTAGTAAGAGAATTATCTCCAGGGCTGCAGTTGGTGTGGTTCCAAGAGATTAAACAAAAGCATGCCATCCGTTGAATTAAATGTAAAGGTGCTAGGTTGATTTTTAGTACCACCACTGGTCACCAGACCAGCGCGCCATAGCAAATCATTGGGCTGACAATACTGGTATACATCCAGTGGATGAGGTGTGGCTTAAGCCGAATGTATTGTTGCAAGCGAAGAAGGCTGCGGCAACCTTTTTTGCTCGTTCTTGAATGTTAGCCTTTCTGGATAATTTAGTATCAAGAATGGGACCTAAATATGTAACTGGGTTTGAGAGGACCATAGTGATACCCGAAATGTTTGGTGGATTGAAAGCATATGGTCTTTTTCTTCTGGAGAAGAGAACCAGATCTATTTTCTGAGGTTTGATGGTAAGTTCTTTATCTAGAGCCCAACTGTCTAACAGTTGTAAAGCGGATTGCATAAGGTCCCCTAGAACTTGTTCAAGCTTACCAAATACCTGCATATGGTTATTGTGGAGTAGCCGTTCCGATTTAAAATGGAAAGGGGTTCATTCGCAGTTAGGATCCACAAGAGAGACGATATTTTGCCGCCCTGTGGCGCTCCTTTGTGGACAGAGCCTTTTCTTGTCTCTTCACCCATCAGTGCTAAGATTTTTCGTGAGCAAAGAAATTTAGCTATCCATGCATTCTTTTTTGCTAAAAATGACATACAACAAATTTCAGCACGATAGCTCAAAGCGTTCGAAAGATATGTTGTAGACAGGCGTACAAACGGACAGTTGTCACACGGAATCGAAGTTTTTGAGCGATAACAAATATTTCTGTAAACTTGGCGGCTCTGTGCGAGCATTATTTCTTAGTGTTACAAACGGTAAGGCACACACAATATACTCTCAGATTTCATATAGAGTATAAATATTCATAGAACTTTAGATACAAGAAATTGTATTTGTTTAAAAAAAAATCTATCTATTTTTCAAGCTATTAAGTAAATCATCCGTCCTATTGCAATTTTTGTCCGTAAAAAGTTCAAATCTCAGTTTGTGGAGCTATGCTCACTTCACCTAAATCATTTAATAATGCATAAATTTCCTGAGTTCACACTTTACTTACTAAAATTTCCGGATTAAAAACTTTTTTACCAAATTAATAATAATAAATTTGTGAAAAAAAAAATGAAAATGTTTCTGATCTTACCTTGTGGTCGCGTTTACCATCAATGGCAACAATGAAACCAACTCCACAAGCTTCATGTTCATTCTCTGGATCGTACAATCCTTGAGCTTTAGGTCCTTCCCAAGGCATTTGTTGTTGCTGCTGCTCATTCTGTTGCTGTTCTGAATCTGATTGTTGATGATCATTATCATTTTCATGATTAATGCTGTTGTTGGTATTAATTTCAGTACTGTTGATTTCTTCACTTTGATTTTTTTTATTCTTGTCAAGTTCACATCCCGATTCTATGTAGTTATTTGTTGGGGCCATTATACGCTTACGACGTTTTTTTTTTAACTATGCAACGTGTCTTTTATGATTATAAACTTCACTTATAAATTTAATTATATATTTAAAAAAAAAAAAATAATATTCACTTAAAACTTAATGATGTTTTTAAATGCAACAAACAAACAAAAAGTCGGCAAACAAGAACGAAAACACTGAATTATTAATAACGTAATTGAGTTTTTATTTTATTATTGAACAGAGTATTTATTTATCACTAATTTTATTGTCTTTATTATGAATTTTGATTGATTTTTATTATTCGAATGATCGGAAGACTTTTATTTGTCTGAAAATAAAAACGATTGATTTTATAATTAGTTGTGTATTTTCTTAAGAATAATTTATTTAGTTTTTTCTAGAAATTATAAATAATATTCTCGCTTGTTTTAAGTTATACTTTCAAGTTGGTTGTGCGGTATTATCAGCATGAGTTCTATGCAAAATGATGTAAACTTACTGCGCGCTTTATCGCGAATGATGTAGCGATCGCGATTGAATTAAATGCTTCCCGGGGTACTTCTCTACTTGCTAATCAGATAATTCTTATCTTTATTAAATTTTTTTTTTTTCGTTAAGCTTTATATGTGGTTTTGCGTTATATTTCTAGGTATATTTGTTATATACTAGAACGTAAACACTCTGTGTGCAAATTAATTATTCGATCACAACGTGATTTTTGAAGTACAACAAGTACTGTGCCGATATAGCTCGAGAGTAAGTACCTACATACTTCGTCAATCTCAATTTAAATAATTTTTTTAAAAATGCATTTGCGCATTTTGCGATTGAAATCAAACTGCATAATGTGAATTTATATTCAGTTTTGATTACGTACTAATTACAATCAATTTCAATTTAAAGATTGAATTCAATTTTAGTATAAATTAGCATATATTTGTGGATAAAATTTGAGAAGTATTATGAAAAGATTGATATTTAAAAGAAATATCGTTGTGGTTATTGATGGTGTGAAAATAATACCTTTTGTGTTGTTCAGTCAAAGAAATTGGAAGCTTTTAGTGGTTTATTGAATTGTAAATAAATAAACATATTCTGTGAACTTGAGAATCACTAATGCGATTAACGAAAAAAATAGATATTATTTGCGAAAGCGTTCCAACTATTTAAGATACTACACCTCATCTATGAGTTCACTTTCTGCCATATGTAGTAAGATTTTTTTTTAAGTTTTCATTTAACAGCAACCATTAATTTTGTTAAAATTTCTTTCAAATTGGCGCCTTTTAAACTCAGTTATTACGTTTAGCTTTCTATCGTTCTACAACGGCACTGCAGCCCGAATCGGACCTTGGCCTTCTGACATTCAGGTTCCTTAACATTTTTCATTACTTATTGTGGGAGGGTTGTTAGCCTTTCGCACACCCTCTATCTACGAAATTTTTCATTTTCGTAGATTGAGGCGACTAAGGTATATCCAAGCAGGTAATGCGCTAGAATTACATATTACGACGACCGTGATTTGAACTCACGACCTTCGCATTACAAGACTAACACGCTACCTACTAGGCTACACCCTAGCTTACAAAACACACAAAAATCCCTTCCATTATTTTAATTTTAATTAATGTAAAATGGTGAAATCACGTATTCACATTTAAAATCTTTTTTTAATCGTCAATACTATGATTTTTTTTGTTACTTTTCGAAAACATGCAAGCAATTCGTCACATATTTTGTAAGAAATATTACGAGGGCTGTATGATAAGTACCCGTGTTTACCGACTGATGCCACCACTGACGCAAAATGTTTATGCCATCATGTAGCGCCATCTTTACAATGACGACTGAGAAAATTTCAGACAGATTTATCGAGTAGTTTTGTTTTGACAGCTGTTGAAATTCATCAAGTTCGTGTTTATTTGCTATAATGGAGAAAGAGCATTATCGATCAGTGATTCGATTTCTTTTTTTGGATGGGAAGACGTGTGAGGAAATCAAATTGAAGTTGCATGCCGTTTATAAGGACCATGCACCTTCGATGCCTACCATCAGATATTGGTTTAATGAATTCAAGCGTGGCTGAACATCCGTTTTTGATGAAGAGCGCCCAGGCCGTCCGATTGAGGTGACTACGGAGGATATGGTTAATAAAATCCATGATATTGTGTTAGCAGATCGTCGGATGGAGGTCAGAGAGAGTGCTAACATTGTTCACATCTCAATTGAAGGCATACAAAATATCCTACACGAAAAATTGGGCATGAGAAAGCTATCGGCGAGATGGGTGCCGCGTTTGCTAACAGTGGAGCAAAAACGGAATCGCATGACAACTTCGGAGCACTGTCTGGACATGTTTAAGCGCAATCCGAAAGAATTTCTACGGCGTTTCGTGACTGTTGACGAAACATGGATCCATCACTACACGCTAGAAACGAAAGAACAGCCAAAACAGTGGATTTCACACGGCGAAACTGCTCCAAAGAAGGCGAAAACGATTCCATTGGCCGGAAAAGTCATGGTCACCGACTATTTGGAGAAAGGAAGAACAATCACGGGGCAGTACTATGCTGATTTATTGGATCGATTCAATGCTGAATTGATAAAAAAACGTCCGCAATCGCCACAGCAAAACTGGTCGAATTGCGCTACGAATTGCTGCCTCACCCAACATATTCCCCTGATTTGGCCCCCTGTGAGTTTTTCCTCTTTCCAAACTTGAAGAAATCGTTGGCAGGAAAGAAATTCGGCTCGAATGAGGAGGCTATCGACGCAACAGAGGCCTATTTTGCGGAGTTCGACAAATCGTATTTTTTGGATGGCTTGAAAAAGTTAGAATATCGCTGGACTAAATGTATCGAGCTGAAAGGAGATTATATTGAGAAATAAATAAGAAATTTTTTTTTTAATGCGTTTTCTTGCCTAACATGGGTACTTATCATACACCTCTCGTACATCTTTCATTTTTACAATTCGTATCCATTTATTATTCAAAAATCGTTCGAAAATATAACTTAAAAATAGAATCAGATTTTTGAAAATAAATAAATTTGTGTGTAAATATACGAAATGCTTTTAATTGCTAAAAATAAATGAGCTTTGATATGACGAAATATTCGATGAAAAATAACGAATGAAATGCAACACGAAGAGCACAGAGAAATGTGAGTGTAAGCTTGATTATAATTTTATATATGCCATACAACGTAAGTCACGGGCATCAACATAAGAACCAATAAAAACAGATACATCATCTGTTTAGATAAAAATCCTCAACCGCTAAATAATATGAAGGAACGAAGAAGATTTCAATACACCAGAAAAACATCCCAGTAGGACCGGTAGTGAACACCGACTCGATACTGTAATGACAAACAGAAAGGCCTCCTCCCACTAAATTTTTTTACAGAACCGAACCTTTGTATTACTATCGGCTAATTAACACAAAACCTTTTCCACCTTCATTTTGCAGTTAAAGTAACCGACTATTCCTAAGAATTGATGAAAACAATGATTATTAAGTCTTACACTGATTTCTTCTTCTACAATAGCACTAGAGCCCAAATCGGGCCTTGACCTCCTGACCGCACAGCCCTCTATCTACGAATTTTTCATTTTCGTAGATTGAGGTGACCAAGAAGCAGGCAGTGTGCTGGAATTATACGTCGACTGGGATTTGAACTCACGAGCTTCGAATTGTAGACCAACGCGCTACCCACTAGGCTAGACCCTCGCTAATTTACATCACTGAAAACATCGCCTGCTATTTCTATAGACCTGATTTCCATAGACCTGACATGACAATCTGCAATACCAGGTAATCGACTACCATTTCTTGAATGGGATAATCAAATTCAAATTCACTTCTTGTAAATTCACCGACTGTGATAGAAGATCTATGATTGCGTGTAAAGCCCAAATATGAAATGAAAATGAGGTTAGTGCACTAGAAAATAAGTCGTATAAACTTCTTTAGAATTCTCAATTGGGACATTTGCGTGGGAGGTTATAGAGGAAGCCTTTTAGGTATTCAGTTCCATTATCATATGGCCATGCTAAGTA
This sequence comes from Chorisops tibialis, assembly GCA_963669355.1. Classification (NCBI taxonomy): domain Eukaryota; kingdom Metazoa; phylum Arthropoda; class Insecta; order Diptera; family Stratiomyidae; genus Chorisops; species Chorisops tibialis. Next base: position 297,754,175 of record OY770263.1, read on the forward strand.
AATGCACATGGGTTCGAACATAAGCACACCGATTGTTCTTAACGGACAAGATGTGGAAGAGGTACACGATTTTTATTATCTCGGAAGCATTGTCAGCATGGAGGGCAGAGCCGAAAAGGATATTGAGGCTCGTCTAAATAAAGCTCGTCAGGACTTCGGTATCCTTTCCCCTTTATGGAGGTTGAGAGAGATCTGCCTTCGCACGAAGCTGCGAATATTTGACGCATGCAACACCAAGATATTTTGCTCTACCTGCGAAAACAAGACTGGTACCATCCTTCAATATCGATAAACGCTACCATTGTGTACTCTTTAGTGTTCAGAAATTTTTTGATATAGCATACGAAAGCATGTAGGGACACTTTAACCTAAAAATAACGTCCAACCAGAAAAGGAAGATATCAGAGGTGTTTTGAAATTCGGCAGGTATTATGCTGTCCGGTCCTAGGCATATATACAGGTTGAAGCTGCGTACTGCCCTCCCTTAGGATGTTGATCCGCAAGAAGATGATTTCAGAGTCACTGAAGGCTTGAATTGGTGCTGTTCTTGGTATGAAGCGACGGTAAAGCTTCCCAGAAAGTGAGTATTTTTAACTTATTGGATTTCTTCATGTTGTTGGGCATTGGTACACTGAGGGGAGATAGAAAGAATTTGGCGGGAGTGTAGACGCTTCGGATATCTTTTCTACCATACCGCAAAAAGAGTTTTCAGGATTCGCGCTGCGCTTTCTTCAAGTTCTTTTTAAAACAGCGAAGGGTTTTCGTATAAGATTCCCAGAATGATGTCTATTTGGTTCTCTTGACCTTATTAAAATCCACGATGGTGACTTCTGTTTACCTCTTGGCTTCCTAGTAGGACCAGAGCGTGACATCGCCCCATTTAAAACCCTTGTTAGGCTAGACACGATGCCATAAAAAATAACGGTGTTGCCCGGAAGGCTTGGAACTTCGGAGGGAAGCAGTTCCTTGATAGTATTCCTGTACTTGGACCAGTTAGTCTTCCTGTAGTTGCTGAAGACTGGTTTGTCGAGAGGATGGTCATCTAAACGAAATTGGAAGTATCGATGAATGGAGAATGAATGTTTGGACACCTTCCATTTGCTAACCAAATGCGCGGTATTCTCTGAGACGAGGATAATATCTAGGACTTCCTGTCTATTGCTAACAAAAGTGGGTTCTCCTCCTCTGTTGCAGAGCAGTAGATTCATGCTCAAGAGGTAGTCAAGCAGCACCTCGCCCCTTGCATTAATATCAGAGCTACGATATGATGCGCGTTAGCATAACATCTAATAGTGAGGTCTGCTTTATGGCTCCGTGCTTCGATGTTTTTGAGCAGCCACAATAATTTCTGTACCCTTAACGACTCTGTACGAGCCTTATTTCTCAGCGTTACAAACGTTAGAGCCAGCACAATATGGTAATTTTTGTAGACCACGAATTGTGACAGATCGGTCTGTGGCTAAGTGGTCCCCTCGAACTCTACACTCATTCCCACCAGTGCGTCTCAACGTATTAAAAACAAATTTCCGACAAACTTAATACCCAATTATATGGAACTAACTTAACCCTTGAGGTCTGCTCGAGTTATCGTCGGAACACAGCGGCACACAGGAAGAAATCATCGCCAAATAGTTTTTTTCCGGGTTTTGAAACCGTGGGCAATTAGTCATGATATTAATGCTAATAATCTATTTCAATAAATTCCTTGTTCAGAACCCCAAAGGCATAGAAAGGAGAAAGGAAACCGAAGGCGTAACGAGTTTTATTAATACGAGCTTCGCTTCCCTTTCGACCTCGCCGTCCATGCTTCCAAGATAAGGAAAATCTTCCACTTCTTTCACTTCTTGACGTTCAGGATAATCGAAGTGCTTGTGCTTGAAGAACTCATGTGCATGTGCTTAATTTTACGTACATGTATTTTCAGTTTTGCTTCTTTGCATTTCAAATTGAAATACCGGACATTTGCAATACACTTGCATGGATTTAATAGTGCCCTCTTATAGCCAGAGCTGTAGTCCTTGTATTTTTTTAATAGAATAAACTTATGCCTTTTAGAAAGTAGCGGGTACTAGATATTAAAGGGAAAATAAAGTTAAAAGCATGTGTACACCCTCTGCGTTATTTACAACTAAAGCATTACTTACAGCTCGCAATAACATGTTTACTTAATTTGAGCCTGTTTTAAGGCAATAAATATCCATTAATCTTCAATTACAAAAGAAATTGACTAAAAAATTATAATATTGCAAATCACCTGAATATGATGCAATATTTACGTTCCGGTTTTTATCTTAAAAAAAAAAAAACGACAACAAAATAGAAGCATTTTGAATTATCATTATTTTGGCGTAAAGAACTTTGAGCTTATGACGACTTATTTGAAGCGGGACATGCTTTCAAAGTGTGATGGAAAATTTTGGCACATACGAAAATTCTATACATAAAAATAAAAATATTATCAACGACCTCAAGTTCGTCTGCATAACATTGACTCAGCACCGAAAAATCCAAAATTTTTTCAGCGGCCTTATCTAGAAATGGTGTGTGAAATTTTAACAAAAAAAAAATGCGTGATTATGTTAAAGTCACCCAACAGATTTATAAATAGGATTGGTATTGTTTATGATTTTTCCCAGCAATTTGGCATGAGGTCTAGAGTCAGAGAATCTTATCGGACAAAGATTGATAAGAAAAGCTTTCGAATTTTGAAAAAAAGTGCTAATAAATTATTTAGGCGTCGTATTGAAACAGATTTAAATTTGAAGTCAGTCACCGCTCGTGATGTGGATTTATGAATAAATTGTATGTATTTGCATTCGATTTTGGTCGCAATGATCCATTGTGAAATCGAATTCAAGTTTATATAAGAAAATGCGATTTTCTCATGGAAAAATTATATTTAAGTTTTTGAAATATGCAAGATAAATTTAATGTTTTGTCGTATATATGGACGTAATATTCTTCGACAAAAAATCTTGAAAAAAAATTTCATGGACAGCTGGTGTTAAAAATTTTAACTCTTCGTGCAAAGATCATAAGCCTGGGTTTTAAGTGACAACGCAAATAAAATTTGTCCACTACCATTCAAATTATAAATCATGAGAAAAGATTACTTAAATTCGTTACATATATATTTTGAACTAATAATCAATTACAATTTTTATGGAAACCCTTTCATCCCACATTTTGTAAAATTTGTAAAAACTTGTAAATCACTGGATAATATAAATATATACTTACAGTGAGTGCACTTACATAAACTAATTGATGAGCTCTGTTTTAGCAGAACTAAGCTCTTGAGTACTGGCTCCTGCCTCAGTTTGTATTATTAAAAATCAGTAAACAGTAATTTTAGTTCTTCAACACCTCCACTAATTGATGGTGACCGTACCGTGACTGATCCTGTAGTTAATCTTTTGGCAGTGAGTTTCACGAGAAGCTCAACTTGACCACCTTCTGGGCAGTCCCTCCCACTCCATATATAACTGGTTTTACGCTGCTAGCTTTACACTTTCGTACACGGCTTATACCCAGGATTCTTCAAGAGCTCAATATTCACAAGTCTGCTGATTCTGATGGTGTCTCCAACTACCCTTAAAAAAATTTTCTTACTCTCTGGCCAAGCCTCTGCGCAATCTTTTCCATCTATCTTACTCCTCTGGGTGCTTTCCACGATTGTGGAAAGTTACGAACGTTCAGTTAATACCCAAGAAAGGAAGAAAAGTGAACTCCACTAAATACTGCCCGACAGCCATTACCTGAGTGCTCTCAAAAGTAATGAAAAATGCTGTTAATTGCAAAGTTGTCAAATATTTAGAAGACAATCACCTCATCGACGGATTCCAATAGGGAAGGTCAACGGTGGACCTCTTAGTCTACCTGACCGACTGTTTCCATACATATGGGGAAGGTCAAATCCTTGCCATAGACATCACAAAGGCTTTTGACAGAGTTTGGCATGATTCCCTTTTAGTTAAGCTAACAACTATTGGCTTTACTCTTGTTCGGTGGATTAAGAGTTTCCTTTCTGAGCGCCCTATACGAGTAATATTAGATGGCGTTTTATCTTCTTCCTATTCAATCGATTCCGGCATCCCCCAAGGTTCAATCTTATCTCCTACTCTATTCCTTATATTGATCAACGACCTTTTGTCGTCAATTCACAGTTTTGCAGATGACAGTACTCTTAATAATGTCTACGAATTTAACTCTCTTGCGGACTCACGCAGACATTCTGTAGCTTCCAAATGCAGCGAGTAATTTGGTTCGCTGAACTCTAATCTGGAATGGAGCAGGACAAATAGAGTAAAGTTTAACGCTATAAAAATACAGTCCTGTCATCTATCCTTTAAGCGTGATATTCGGGTTTCATCCTCCAATGTATACTTTGGCGGCGTACAACTTTGCGCTACTTTCCTAGGCATGAAAATTAATAATCGCCTTAATTGGAATCCACATTTAAGTTGCTCTTGATGCCTCCAAACGTCCGATTTTGCTTACATTTATAAAGCATACATTCGATCTCGCTTAGAGTGCAATTCACAAATTTGGGCTGCGGTACCCAAATCCATCTCGCGTTGCTCGATCGCATCCAGGAACATGCGTTCCGACTGATTGCAGATAAAATTATCACGGCTTCTGTAGATTCCTTCCAGCACCGCCGAAATGTCGCAGTGCTCAGCATCCATTATCGGTACTTCCACGGTAAATGTAGCATAGAACTCCGCGAACTAATTCTCCCGCTATCTACTTACCCGCATCATACTCATCAAGCTGAACGCGCACACTAGTATACCGTCCAACCTTCTTCCTTGGTATTTTTTCCTAAAGAGCATAACACGCAATGCTTCAAGAATAACGTCCACCGACACTTTTATCTCTCCCCGCCTAAATTTAGTGTCCATTATATCCCTATACCGACTCAACTGTGAATAGCATTATAGGGTGACCCTCTACATTGATATCGGTGAAAATAAAACAAAAATTATTTCATTCAATTGCCTTATGATGAGCAGTTCTTGAATGATGTATATTTAAACAATCGCCGTTATCGGTGTCAGCTTCATATTCTGTTTTCTTGTTTTCAATACAGTTTTCGTCACTCAAGAACAAATTTTCAAGAATATTAAGGAGAATAATAGAGAAGAAAGTTCATATAACATTTTTCCGATTCAAATAAATGCATTCAGAAAAGAGGGTATTTCAGTCCACAGTATTTTTCTAATTTTTTTTCAAAAATTACTCTCCTTTATATAAATTCGCAGGTAATATTTGGGCAGCTGAGCGTGCTAATGTTGAATTACCCAAATCATGTACAGTGAAATATAGACAGAAGTTTCTACCTCGTGTGAACAAAATGTGGAATGCACTACCCGCGGCAGCGGAATGAATGAAGTGTACAGCATGCAACAAATTAAGAGTAACATTGATTAAATTATATTATCCTGTCCGTTCTTACTTAATTAATTTGTATTTTTTGTATCCATTCCTAAAATGACTGGACTCTACGCTCCAGTATTAATGGGTGACCTCTAAGTCTCGTTTGGTGATTTAAATAATATAAGAATAAATTTATATAATTTGAAATGTAAAGTCAAAGCCATATGACCAATTTGAACTCTTTTTATTTATAAACAATTTGAATTTATTTAACGCGTACACGAGCATGAATGGAGTGCGTGCATTCATTTATTAATAATATAAAAGAACGTATTAAAAAAAACCGTCAACTCTTGATAAGACTACTGAACGCGTTTCTGAGATTGCATTTTCAATTACGTAACATGAATAATGATAAAGTGAGTAAATTTATAAAACAACGCAAAATGCTGTCCGATATTGTGAAAAAATGAAATAAAGAATGTTTAATTTAGCTGATTGGCAGTGGGCTATCTTTTGTATATAAAATATTTTCTGAAGAAATATTAAATGAGGTTAGACGTCATTGCACTCAAAATCATTGTTATCATTTACTTAGTAAATTTTTTTTCCATTATTTTCCTTTAAAATTCAATGCTCAAAATCAGTGAAATATATTTAGCACGACTCATGAATTAGCGTTATTAAAACAAATTTCATACATCATGCATATGGAATTTTTGAATCACTTTCATCCAGCGTGATCACAGAAATCTATAAAAATTAATTCGTGTTTTATTAGGAGAATACGAAACGAGTGTATTTAGCAATGCACCCTGGAGTGATCGATCAAATTAGAGATCAAATTTATTATCGATGGTCGATAGATAATTGTAATATTTTCCTATTGTTAATTTAAAAATAAAGATAAGTAATTGATTGGAAGAAATTTCATGTTATATCCAGGATTTCAGTAATTAGCGCTTATTATAATTTGAAAAAAAAATTTGCCGCCAATAGTGCTTCCTAACGAATAGCATATAAAGAGGTTCAAGGTAAACAAGAATCACCCTTAACCCTTCTGCCCACATCCTTTACATGTAGTGTACACCATAGATTTGGCTCAACGTACATGGAAAAAATCTAAATATTTTTCAAAAGCTAAATTTTTTATTCGAAAAAAAAATGTTTAAGATAGAATTGAACACATCAATTTTGACATTAAACATTTGTAAGCAAATAATTTAATACTTTAAAAATATAGGAAAACACAACAGAATTATGATTGGGCGTACCGAAAAATATGTCATCTCAAATTCTTTCGAATAGTGAATAGTGACATTTGTATGGGAGGTGGTACAAGCAGAGGGGGGAGATTGATTTGTAATTTTTATATATGACACCGAACGTAGTACACAAAATATTTCATGGCGAATTTAAAGTTTGTAGCTTTCATAATTTTCGAGGAAATTGAACAATTTTTGTCTAGATTTATGGCATTTGTTTGGGAGGTGGCACAGAAAGTGGGAGGTCTCGGATGATTTTGAATCTGCTTATCAACATCCTAATCACATTACATCGTCACAATTTTAAAGTCGATACCTCTCATATGTTCGAAGGAGAAATACTTTTCTTGAATCTCCAATATGAAAATTTGTATGGGAGGTCGTAGAAAGAGTGAAGCGAAGCTCATATTATTTTAGCATTTATTGTAATTATTAAGGGGAAAATTCGGGCATAACTTTAAGTTTGTACTTTATCTAGTGTCAGTTGCCTTTGTATGGAAGGAGGTAGAAGGAGTAAGGGGATCATATCGATATTTTTGACGTTAATGATATTCACATCTTTATGCTATGACTTAATTTTCAAGTCGATAACTAAAATGGTTTCGGAGAAAAATCAATTACATTAAATTTGGGGGGATGGGGCCTGTTCACGAATTTTAAGTTACTTTTCTGCTAAATATGGCGCATGAAAAATTTCAGCACGATAGGTCAAAGCTTTCGAGAGTTATGTTGTAGACAGACGGTAACTCGGAATCGAGGTTTTTATGTACCCTTGGCGACTCTGTGCGAACAATTTCTGATACTGAGTGTCTCAGAACAGTCCAAGTATTAAAATCTTGTTTTCTTTTCGCAAATTGTCATTGGTCCAACAAGTTTTCATAATGACTTCTTAGTAGTTTTAGCAACAGAGCTTTGAGTCGGCACACAATCCTGCACTGGCTTACCAAGGACGCCTTCGATACCACTTCTAGGGGTGAATTGCTTCATAGCCTCTATATTTTACATTCTCTCGTCAATTTACGGTCTGAAATCCACAAGTCTGATGGTCCACAAGTATAATTAGAATCTGGCTGAAGCTTTTTATGAACAATGTACGCAACTAAAATTGTAACGTCCAAAATATTGTAAACCAACGCTTGGTTCATTTTTTACATGTGTATTCACCTACCATCTGATCTATAGCGTCAAGTCAACTCCACCCTTATTTTTATTGTAATATTGTAAAACATTATTGCATGAAACCAAACAGAGTAGAATGCACAGAACGGCTACGACAAGGTAACATCTCCTTCGGAATGCACTTTTTATTTTTTCGAATTGTACCAACAAATGCCAATCCACTACTCTTGAGGTTTAGGATACCCCTAATTGTCTGCAACTACTGTTCTTCCTGGCATTGAATATTTACCCAGCATTTTTTCGCCAGCGAGGGATTGCTCTCTACATCCGCGATGATGTGCCCTTCCAATTGGTACCGCATTTGGGGACCGGCTCCAATCCAGAATTTAATTATATCTGGATAAAACTATTAATCCAAGGGCATATCTTGTATTTTTGTTACGTTTAGAGAAGCCCGTCATTGAATGCAGCTTTTTTTTACGTGGCCGAACACAACTTAAGGGGTCACCCTTTAATGCAATTTACAGTCATGATGGTAAGGGAAAAAAAGGAGTTAAGGTTAAACGAGATTAAAAGGAGGGAAAAGCCTAAAATGCAGGTAGACGTTGAGTTTGAAACGTCGAAGGTCGTATGACAATGGGAATACAGTTTCTGGCAATGCATTCCCAAGCTTAGAAGTTCGGAGTATAAATGGCTGCCTATTTGATTATACGGGACTGTACGGGAAGTCGGAAGCTTAACAGTTAACTTGTATGCGCTTGAAGCTAGGCGAGTGTTTCTAGGAGAAATGTGTACAGAGGTGGAATAAGTTTATCAAGTTCCTCACTGTATTTACCATGAAAGTAGCGGTAGTAAATGCTTAGTACTCTGACATTTCTGCGATGCTCCAGGAAGTCTATAGAAACCGTATTGGCTTCATCTCCAATTAGTCGCAACGCCTATCTCTGGACACGGTCGAGCATCGCAAGTTGCCAGTCCATAAATGCGAGATGTACTCGAAGCGTGGTCTAATGTAGGCCTTATAGATATTTGCTAGGTCACTGGGAGTAAAATATTTTTTATATCTTCGGAGAACTCCTAGGCGTTTGGAAGCGTCAAGTTCTACGTCGAGTATGTGCTGGTTCCAATTAAGATGGTTATTTATTTTAATGTCAAGGAGTGAGAAGTATTCGGGAGCGTCTAGTTGGACACCATCGAAAGTTGCATTAGAGACCGACGCTGGAACATCACGTTTAAGGGAAAGATGACAGGCCTGTGTTTTTGAGGTGTTGAACTCTACTCTATTTATCTTGCCATTCCAAGATTAGGTTCAGGTCAGAGTTCAATGATCCAAATAGTTCGGCACGTTTCGATGCTACCGGGATACGGTGAGCGTTAGTAATCGAATCGAAATCATAGATGTTATCCAGGGTACTGTCACCTTCAAAGCAATGTATCGAGTTGAGCGTTGACGACAGATGCTAAAACAGCTAGTGAGCTAGATGGTTTATCAGAATCCATCCAGTCCATTTATACTACACACCATGACGCTGAAATCGTTATCGCGAGCGATTCCAATGTTCATGGCTTAAATATTCGTCCTGCACGGATCAAGAGGGACATGATACTCAGCTCTTTGCCTCGTTAAACGGTCTAACACAGCTGGTAAATAAGCCTACTCGTTTACCAGAAATTGCAGGTGAATTCTTCAATCTTCTTGATTAATTTCTCACCAGCAAACCTGAGAAATACTTTCTCTCTATAATATCCCCTTCGCCAATTGGAAATACGGATCACTTCTTGAATCGTGCACAATTCCCAGTTGTAGCACAAAGACCGCTGGCAGTTAGGCGGCACCCCGCAAAACTGTTTGGCATTTTGAAAGAGCCAATTGGGGGGCGCTGAACGAGTTCTTCAATGCCTTCAATTGGAAATTGTGCTTCGATTCTAATGACTGCGATGAAGCCTGTAAACTTGTTACCGAAACTATCCTGAATGGCATGAAGCTTTACATACTTTCTAGTCCAAAACGTGTCAGAAGGACTCTTGGTTCACAAATGAATGTCTCGCGGCAATTCAGGCTAAGAAACAATCGTTTCAAAATTTTAAAAATTTTCCAACTCCAGCTAACAGAGAGCTTTAGAATAAATCAAGAAATACCTGCAAATCTATCCTCAAACGTGTTAAATTTGATCACGACCAAAAACTTCGGCGGAAGATCTTTCAAAAGGCTCAAAATCTTTCTGGTATTTTGTCAAAACGGTCAACAATAACTTCATCTCTTCATCAACACCAACACTCTTGATGGCGACCGTACCGTTATTGACTCGGTTGAGAAAGCTAACCAATTGGCTGCAAGTTTCGCGAGAAACTCTACGCTACCGCCTTCACACCAAACTTCTCCTATCGCAACAACCTCAGGTTTTTCGCTGCCTCCGCTACATTTCCGCACGCATCTCATATTCAGGATCCTGCAAAAGCTAGCCCTGATGGCATTCCCCCCATTACCCTTAAAATGTGTTCTGGCTAAACTCCCTCCCAATCTTTTTCAACTATCTTACTCTTCTGGGTGCTTGTTTATAGCTACTGAAGTGAGAAAAATTAGCTCAATGCTGTATGATCACAAAAATTTCTATTTCATCTAGAGTATCGTAGTCCTGTTATATTTCGTTGAAATTTTAGGCCAAATATAAATTAATAATCTTAAGAATTACATTTTAAGTAGTTTTTAGTGAAAAAGCAATCTTTTATCGTCTTTTCAGTATGATCTGTCACTCGTTAACTTTTTGAAAATAGACTTGACATCAGCAGAAGAGGGCGCGTTCCTGTACAGTAACTCTAGTCACGACAAGCTGTAGTTTTTTTTATGCAACTGAACAGTTCAATAGGTCTGGCTAGACCTATTCGTGAACACTTTATTAATCGTGGCGTTTCGGTCTCTGCTAAGAGATCTATATAAGGTTTCTTTTTGGATGTTTTCACAGCGCATTTCGAATTTAAAAGAAAGATTTTCAGATTTCGCACTGTGCTTTGTCAAATGTCTCTGCTGAGAGTAGAGACCGGAACATCACGTTGATTAAGCACAAAAGTATCAAATCTGGAAATCTTTACTTTATTATAACATCCTTGATTTCATAATAATTCCGAAACCATGCAAAGCCGAAAAAGTTTGTATTTTGGCAATAACGCGTCGAGTGTTGGCTTCTAAGTGCTCAATAGTTTCTGGTTTATCGGCGTAGACATGGGACTTTACATATCCCTAGAGAAAAAAATCGAATGGCGTTAAATCGCAAAAACGAGGTGGCCAGTTAACAGGTCCATTTCGTGAAATTAACCGATCATCAAATGTTTCTTTCAGTAAATTAATTGTATCGCGCGATGTGTGGCATGTGGCACCGTCCTGTTGAAACCACATGTCTGCGACATGAATGCCTTCCAATTCAGGCACGAAACAGTTAGTAATAATGCCTCTGTACCGCTCACCGTTGACTGTAACGTTCTGTCCATCATCATTTTAGACGAGATATGGCCCATAATGCGCACCAAACTGTGAATTCTTTTGGATATAATGGTGTTTCGACAAAAGCTTGAGGATTATCATCGCTCCAAGTACGGCAATTCTGCTTATTGGCATAAATTTTGAATCAAAAGCAATGCTTCCTTCGGCCCATTCACCAAATGTACGGCGCGAACGATGATCGTGTGGCTTCAATTCCTGTATAAGTTAAATCTTGTAAGCACGTACATAGATCTTTACGCAAAATTTCCCATAAAGTGAATGGACACAAGTTTAATTGGTGAGCTCGTTATCGTGCTGACTCATTTGAATCATCATCAACTCTACGCTGCACACCATCTATCGCTTGTTGCGTGCGCACTGTTCGACGTATTACGGGATATCGTTTAGAGTAAACGTATTGCGATAACGTCCCATAGTTTCTCGAATTAATCGCTTACGAGTACCATAAAATGCACGTAATGCCCGATGAGTTTTTCGAATTGAACCGTGGTTTTCAAAATAAGTTTGAACAATTTGCAGACGTTGCTTCGGCGTGAACTTTTAAACCAAACTAACCCCAAAACAAACGGGAGCTGTCAAGTCGGCACAGAAAACAGTGTTGCCAACTTAAAGTTCTCCGCCTCTAATAAAAAAACACCCTCTATTTCATTGAAAATAGTCCGGTAAATATTTTTACTGTAGTAAACCTTGGTAAGAGTAGTTGTAGCCTGCTTTCATTCATTCCACATAGCTTTCATGAATGAAGAAATAACAAAACAATTTAAATTTGTAAAACGATATACATATAAGACTCACGCTATTTTTATAGCAGAGCTTTCTTAATCGCGCTGGCATTTGATTAAGAAATTCTCAAACAATATAAGCTGAGTAAGTCTTGTCGCCTTCGTCAAAAATATAGAGAGAATTATAATTAGATAGAGTCGGTTTATCAACGAGTATACTATAGATTCTACACAGTACAGTACACACTGTATATGTATATTTAAATTGCATGTCACAAATTGCATGCGACTACAACATTCATAGTGCGATAGTTTTCAACCTGAAGATACACATTGGATACACAGGAAAACACAACTTCTATCGTTTCGATTAAATTAAGTGGCGTATAAATGCATCATGTAGTGTAACACCACATAGTAGGTCAAATCCTGACGCCCTTGCCCCATCATCAAACGCCTCTATTAAATTAGATATGGTGCCTAAGCCACACGACTGTAATCTATATTTAGTCATAAATGACATTTCCGCTGTAATAGGGCTCCTGCTATGCTATGTCACTTTTCTAGTTAAAATTGCTACGATGACGTCGTATATTATTAGTGCGAAAACGTCCAACCCTGCCGCATTACACGCACGGTATGCGGGTATTATTTGCGACCTATCAGGTGCGGAACAGATGGTAAATGCTATGAAATTAGATCAATCGATAGAGGGTGGATGGTGCTAGGGTATGTTTTCCATGCCTAGTACTGAAGACTAATTTAGTTTGATGAGTGGCAAGTTTCTTTGATGTTGTTTCGGAAAAAAATCAATGCCATTAGGGAGAGATGGTAGTTTATGATAATTCGATACTTTAAAGAACATTATATTACAAATGGACACTTCCAATGTAAAATATGCAACCTATTTGTATCAAAAATACACAGTATTGAGACTTGAAACTATTAGCTACACTACGAACAATTTGTACAGCCATTCAAATTTCACAAACAGAACGATCTCTATCAAATTTTACAAATTGATAGAAAAATTCATTTAATCATTCAATTGAATACGACAGTTGAACTTTGTACAATTTCTTCAAAAACCGATCGTTTCGGTCAGACGTAAATACAATCAATCAAAAATTGTTTAGAAAATTTAAGCAAACTGTTGTTCGCATTACGTAAATACATACATACATATATAATTTATAAAATAGTCAACGAAATTGCTCCAAATTGATGGCAGTTATGAATTAGAACGTTCAATTCATTGTCAACAAAAATTATATTTAACAATTTATTATTTCGTTTTAAGAATTTCATAACGAAATGTTGTATGATACAATATGATTGTAAAATAGACTTGAAGGTGTAGACGCAGGGTCGGTCCTACGAAGGGTCAAATGGAGCAGATGTGATGTCAAAAATTTAATGAAAAACTATGCCAAAAAAAATTTCAAATCGATGCTAAATTTTGTTTGACAAAATTGTTCCAAATATTTACTATTTGCCATGAAAGCGTTCACGAAATCATTTTCCATGTTTTTCGCTTGACACGTCGCGTAATATACTAAGTGTTTTTTTTTTGTTAAATTGAAATTCTACTAGATTTGCATACAAACTGTAACATGTTCAAATGAATCAAATATTATAACAAATTTACCGCTAAAATGTCGTGCCGGTCTTTGTCGCTAAATTTATGTTAACAAAATGTTGACTAAAATATCGAAAACCGTGACACCCACCCCTAAATATCATTACATAAAAATTTTGTGACTTTATCATCTTTAACATTTTTGCGACTTTATGATCTATAGAAAAAGTGAGAGCTTTCTGCCAAAATTTTTTGGCATAAGGATATCCTAACGTTGAACATGTCTGTTTCTGTTTCCACAATCGCTGTAGCCTGTAGCCAAATTGCCTCATGACTGATAAATATCATATTTTTTCGGTAAATTTCTTTTTGCAAAAACATAAAACACATCAACAAGAACTGATGAAAATGTCAAATTTAAAATCTAATGTGACAATTTTTTTCAACAAATAACGTTTTTATACTCTAGAAATCTGAGAGTATTATAAGTTTGCCACGAAATTTGTAACGCTAAGAAATAAGGTTCGGAGAAAAAATGAATGACACAGAAGTTCATATAATCACTCAAAATTTTCAAAACCGGATGTCCGTCCGTCTGTCCTCTCTAGCTTAAGAACGCGTTGCTCTAGAAAGTTCAAATTTTGTACACATTGTTTTTGATAAAAGAGTAAAGACATGTTCGTAAACGGGCCAAATTGCTCCACCCCTTCTACGCCCTCCCATACAAAATGACATAATTGCGCAATTTGTCAATAAACGACTTTTCTCGAAAAGTATAAATGCTATTGATCTGAATTTGGTAAGTAATGCTCTTATGATGATGTCATTCTACTGTATAAGAATTATTTGTGTCCCCCTTCTCCTTCCACCACCTCCCATACAAGCTTTTTCATGAAATGCTCTAAACCAATTTATTCGGTGCTTATACAATTTATCGAGCTGAAATTGTGCACTAAATATTTATTTAGAATTATTAGTAAGACCAAGAAAAATTAGACGATTAGCTATACCCCTTCACAATTGACACCTGCCCTTGACACAATTCCGCAATTCGACAATAAACGAATTTTTTCGAAGTGCATAAAAGCTATTGATCTGAAATATGGAATATATTACTTTTATTATAATTCCAAACTGCTTTATAAAAATTATTTGTGTCCTCCCTCTCCTTCCACCCCTTCCCATACAAACTGCACTTTTTCATGAAATTCTCTAAACCTATTTACTCAGTGTGTATAAAATCAATCGAGCTGAAATTATGCACTAAATATTTATTCAGAATTATAGTAAGACCAAAAAAAAAATTAGCCGATTAGCTTTACTCCTCCTACCCCCTCCCATACAATTTGGCACAATTCAACCACTTTACGAATAGTTGATTTTCCTGAAAAGTATGAGTGTTACTAATCTGCAATTTAAAATGTGGCAATAAAATAATGTTTACAGTTATTTCTAAAAAAGTCATTAATCGTTCCACACTCCTTCTACCACCTCGCATACAAACTGCACAATTTCACTAAATCCAATACACTAATTTTCTCAGTAACTATTAAATTTTTGAATCCTAAATTTTGCATAAAACATTTTGATAGCAACCATAGGGTGATGTGAAAAAACTAGTTCAATGTCGTCACTCCCTCTACTACTTCTCCTACAAAATTTCTTAAAATAAAAAAAAAAATCTCTTCATCTAGAGTACGATACTGGGCGTATAGCCCAATCGTAGGCCTGTTATGTTTTAGGTGTAAGTTTATAAAAATTATCATATTTCTGTTAAAATTTTGTTGGACATAGTCACCCACAATCAATGTTAAGCATTTGTACATCAATAAAAATACGCCCCACCCTGTAGCTAAATTTCTTCGTGACTAGGTGGTATTTTGTCACAATAATGTCGCCAAATTTGATCTCAAATTGTCACAAATTTTGTCAACAACATGACATTTTTTTATGACATTTCTGACAAAATTTATTGACATTCGTTGTGCATTTAATACAGAAAATATGTCAATTTGCAGCACCGGGTACATGTATACTGATTTCCCTGCAGCAATATGTGCAAGAATTTTGTTGTTTTGGCTCGAATCAAGGAGGGTATACATATAATAAGGAGTGACTATGAGCATACTTTGCCATGTAAGAAAATGGGAATGAAAGTATATCCCTCCCTTACTGGCGAAATGCTCGAAAAATCGTTTCGCTATTTTTGTCTGGCACACTTAAAAATATTGCAACTAACTCTATCCCACGTTAAATTGTTCGAAACAATTGTCAAATTTTCGAAAGAATTGTTTCGCTATCCTTGTTTGGCATACTTAAACCCAAAGTAACTATCTCTGTCGCGCGTTAAATTATCCGTTGCTAAAGCGCTTAGTTTAGACATGAACCAAAAACTAATAAAAATTGAAGAAATAAAGATTTCTGAAATAAAACAGCAAATTCCATTCTAGGTACTGAAAATTATTTTATTGCTGACTTATTTATTGCTTATTATTAGCAACCAAGAGAGAATACAAATTATGGTATTTTTTGTAAAATTTTGAAGCCAAGTTAAGCTTGGACACAATTTTGGAAAATTTCCGAATCAAAAAGTATTCCCACATGAAACAGCCTATCAGGTACTCCATTTTATATGTTCTGTTTGGCTCGAATCAAAAAAAGTATACCCAGTTTTCTATATTCTTCTCCACTCCTTTAAATTGAAGGCTACAGGCTACCTTTTATACAAGACATGTGTCATATCCCTGTTATTATTGTGCAGTTGTACGAAACGGAGGTACACATTTGGAAGTGCGAGTGATGGGGTGGTGTGACCCAATCATTGTCACTCACAGAAGATGCAGAACAAAATATCGCTAAATAGACTCCGGTCTAAAAAAAAAACTAATGTGCCCAGGATTAGTTATTTCTAAGAGCGCAGTATCAATAAAATGATCCGGGCGGCAAATTAACTTGGACCGGCACTGTGTAGACGAAGTGAATTATATTTTTAGGAAACTTAATTTTATTATGGAACTTTTCGCATTTTTATCAGAACATACAAATTGGCTTAAAAGCCGAAAGAGTTCACTGCATATTTGTCAAAATTTTTTAAATAAAATTATTCAAAAATCAAAAAATTTCGATATGAAGGAAAACATATATTTCACTAATTTAGCTTGTGCGCCTGTTGTCATCATCAAAGCTAAAAGTTAATGAAAAATTTCTTTAATTAGAAAAATTCTGAGTAACCTACTTTTAATATTTCGGAATATTCTACAAAATCGCTTGTTTTAAATATGAGACTCTGAATTTAAAAGTTCAAAATTTGCTAGTTCAATATGGCGTATTCAATATGGTGGATAATAATCGATAAAGTTAATATAAAAGGTACTATTTAAAAGCCGTGTGAAAGTTACCATGTTTGTGGGATAAAATCAATTTTTTTTATTTATTTCAATTTTAGAAATTATTATTCGTAGCAGTTATTTTAACCAAATTAAAAAATATTTAGACAAACTTACCGCGGCTATGGAAGAATTGTCGTTTCGCTGTAAGACAAACGCATTGAGCTGGATATTGAACAAACTGAAAATAGAAGAAAGTTATAATAGTTAAATGTGTTGTCAAGTAGTGGAAGAAAATAATTTGAAGGTAAACTGGATCGTAAAATGGGATTATGATTGAGTCATAAAATAATGACCTTTCAAGTGTTCTTCGAAAAGAGCATGATTAAGGGGGAGGGAAAAACAAAAAACCCTTTTTTTGTACAATTAAAAACTACAACATTTTATGAACATGTTAAGATATTGTCCACAATCGGCCAATTAGAAAAAGTAATTGAAAAGTTTTTTTAAAGTTGGGTTTCTTATGTTGCAACAAAGTGAATGAAAACTTTAGCTTGAAAAATAGCATTTTTTCATGCGATGTTCCTTTTTCTCAGTTCTCTGTTAATATTTTGTTTTTGTTTTCCTACAGTTTTGTAATATAGTAATCTACATTGTTACCGATTTTTATTAAAAAATATTTTTTAAATACGGTTGTAGGGCATTTCGAAATTTCAAAAAAGTGCTTTTAATTAATTAGGCATAACAATTTTTCGTTCAGCAAAATAATCGATGGAACATGGAAATGTAGTTGAATATATCACAAACACGCAGAAAAAAGAATGGGTAAAAAATATCAACAGGGATCTGAGAAAAAGGTAATTGAAAATGGACAGTTTTCTATGGGATTTTGCTACTCCCCTCCCCCCAAAGTTCAATGCAACTATAATTCAATGCAGCCTCCCATATCTGAAACGTGGTAAAAGTACGGACTCTGAAATTTTTATTTGTCAAATTTTAGACGATTTAGTCGATGCAAAAAATACTGTTCACCATCCGAATTACTCATTTTTTTACTATGACCAAAATATCATAGGGTGTAACCCTTTAATGCGTAATGCACATTCAGATCGACATGGGTAAGGGAAGCAAATGGAAATAGGGAAGTTAGAAGGGAAACGTAGGTGGAGTAAGTCTGAAATGGCGGTGGAAGTTGTTCTTGAATTGCTGTGGACTGTACTCCGCCGAAAACAGGCCGCCCGGTAATGTATTCCACATCATTGACGTGATCCTGGAGTCACTTCCCGTCTTACACTTTAGCTCAACATGTTCTCGAGCTGGAGAGGGCACGGACGGACATGTCAGCTCTAGTCGCTCGTCGCATGTTCGCAATCTTCCGCTATTATCGGAAACAAATACGTGCACGCGTACGAACGATACGCTACTCAATAAATGTTCAAGGTCTCCAGCAACACAACACTGTGCTAAAAAAAAAACCTGTGACCAACAACAAAATATACGTTCGATCATCGAATAAAAAGATTTGGAAAATTTGACCAACAAACAACAAATACACGGGCGATGTAGAGAAGCGGCCGACAGCGATCGTACGACAAGGTAGTGACGCGGACGAGAAGGAAATACTCTATAGAAGCAAACAACAGCGAGCGGCCGAGAAGGAAAAGATTCGAACGACAAAGGAATGATTCGGGCGAGAAGGTAATGATTTAAAATGGTAAAGTCGCGATAGAGTGGAGAGCGATAGAGGACTGAACAGTCGACAATGTTTGGAAAGCGAAAGAGTCAAGATTGGAAATCGATTATTTGTGAGCGAAACAGTCTTAAGTGAAAAAAGTAAGGCAACTTAGTTGAAAGACAATTAAATAATGTTTTACGGTTAAATTGAAGTGAACTTGTTAAACTCCTAGTTTTATTTTTACTTGAAATCTAGCGACTCCTAACGCATTTCAATGTGAACTCCTGTATCATTAATTTTTTTTCCGAGGCTTTTGTCTTGGCGTTACTTATGGTAAACTTATAATACTCTCAGATTTCATCTAGAGTATAAAAAAGTATTTCGAATATCTTTTTAAATTAATGTGCCATCCACACCTAATTACATATATAGAAAAAATCCCGGATCTTTTAAGAACACTTCACAACTAAATTCAGGACAATTTAACTTAATCGTTATCTTAATCAATAAGATATCAGTTTGATTTCCTAATAATAAAAATTAATCAAACTAAATAATATTACATTCAATCATGTACACACGATCAATAAAAATACTTGTGACATCCTTGAGATATTCGAACAATTTACATTCCATTAATATACATACATAGGTAAATTTGTCATTTAAATGCAAACAACCGAGTAGGAAGGTACTTAGCATGTATAAAATTGTTGTGTGCTTTAATCTGTCGGGTCGAGCTTATTATGGAAAATAAACAGTTGATGACATTTTTTTGATGACGACGAAAAAATCCCAGAACAATAATTTTCATAAAAATATGCCCTCAAATTGACCTTCCGTGATTAGATTACTGAGATTCAGCGAAAATTTCGATTTTGGTAAATTTAGCGTAAATAATAACAATAAAGTTATTATGTATAGGTGGTACATGTTATGATTTGAAAGACTCACATAGAAGGAATTTAGAAAAAAAAGTCTGTATTAAACGTTCGTGCACCAAATTGGTATAGTAATGATACCGGGTATCAACGGAGCTATACAAAATTGTTGTGTACAAAGCTCAATTACAGAATATTATTTTTATGATGTGATATACATGGTGCTTTGCGGATTAGAGGAATTTATGTAAGAGACTAACAAAACAATACAATACCCGTAATTATGTACTAGAAATTTGAAAAACAAATTTAGACATACGAGTATCCAAAGAACTCTTTGGTGAAAAATTTAATATAAACATTTCAAGTCGTATTGAATTATATCTATCTTAAGTTATAAGTATGTGGAGGGAGGGGGTCTTAAGTAACATGTCTTAATTACTAATAAAGTAATTATTGCACTGGACACCAGATGGAGCCATGCTGTTCAAATCGGGTAATACCAACGACACATAGCACAGGTAAATTAGTCAATAGGCCTAAATAATCTATAACCGGCTGTGTGTCATACACCAATTGTGTCTAATGACCAAAATCTTGATTATAATGATCTAAGCTAATTATCTTCTTTTTCACATAATAAGGGCTATAATGATGAAGAATATGCTGGTGCTGCACATTTCGTACAAGTTTTTTTTATGTTAGAAAGAAGAAGAAGAGTCATTTTCTGACATGTATGAAATCTTTGAGGCGTGTGTTGATCTCAGGTACCAGTAGGGGAGGAGGGGGCAGTTCGAACATGAAGTGCCCTTCCCCTCCTCCCTCCCCTTTGGAAAATTAACTATATTTTATTTTTCAATAATGAAGCTAATCTCAGTTTTGCTTTCTTTCAACAAAATTACACTTTTTGTAGGTTCTCACCAAAGTAGGTAAGCATAATAAATACACACATGTTCACGGTGATTAGAGGAACTGGACCTGGAAATCTACATAAACTTTCTGCAGTATTGAAAAATGGATATGTAAAAATAATTGCCTAACAATAGAGTCCTTCCCCATTCTGCCCCAGAGACACGATTCAGGTATGTGAGATAAGGCCACTCGAGAAAGAGACGTAAACTAACGTTAAACTACACGAAACTAAAGACAATTAAACGAACATCTGGCATGTACTTACTATTGTTGTAATTTAAACAAATATGTATACCTTACTGTGGTTGCAAAATCATCAAAAGTTCCAAAAATAGGAGCAAAATAACACAGGACGAATACTTTTTGCATTAATGCTTAAGAAAACTAGACGAACATGGCTGCCGTAATTAAGCAGTAATGCGTTGGTTTAGTTCTACTTATTGCCGCTCGCTGGCAAAACATCTTTAACACCGAAAAACGTCGAACTTCATTCCGCCTCGGTACCCCATTGTGCCCCGGGTTCCCCTAATAACCATCGATTTACTAAATGAACGTAATTTAGTGCAAACCAAACTCAAAATCAGATATTTAAACAATTGGCATAATGAAGAATTGCAGAAATTCCGCTGACAATTGGTAAATATTTGCTCTTTTATAGATTTAACTCATATCATCTTTCGATACGAGTTGTCTGGAATTGAAAAAATTCTTTTTGGGCTATAACGCTTGCATTAGAGCTCGATTTGATAATGAAATGGCACATAGGTACCCCAGTTGTAGTAATGCTTAATATCCTGTAGTATTTGAGTAATACACGACGTTTACACGGCTGACAATGAAGTTAAGAAAACAACAAGAATGTAGCTGTTCGTCAGAAAATTCTAATTCAAATGTATCTTCTTAAATTTTTGGTACAAAATATTTGAACAAATGGGGACTTTTAAAAAATGAGCCGATTTTAAAAAAGGGTCAATTGCTTAAGAGATTACGGAACTTGAGGACCACTTTGAACACTTATGTAAAATATCATTTTTTGATCTCTTATTGACAATAAACGACTGTGTCAATACCTGTTCGTAAAGACAGCTTGAATATTGTCAATACTGTAAACCGTGTAAATGAAGGATTACAATAGACGAAATTTCAAAATTTTGACTGAAAAACTCCAAATTAATCATTCACCACGTTTAATACTTCTTGGCGCTTAATACGAATTAAAGTGTCGTATAAACGAAGAAAATTGAGTTAGTCTAGCTCGGCAGTCGGATTAGTACAAGATTATGTTAATCCGAGAGCATTTGATATATTGTTGATTATACACTCTCAACGGAAAATATCAGTAGATATTTATTTTGTTATCGGTCTGATCCTTAATTGAAAATTGAATCGTTTCCGTAAAATTTTAAAATAAATAAACTGGAATCGTATTAAGTTCATGCCTACTGAAAACAGTTTAATTTGTATTATTGTGGCCATTTTCCATAATTTTTTTAAATATAATGTTATTAGTCTGAAATTGGTTTTATGAAAAAAATTGTTTACGCATAATTTACATTTGAAAAAAATTCATTTCATAGTGAACAAATTTGAATTGAAATCTGTATGAAAAATGACTTGCAAACGACTCCAATACAGGACTTAGGATTTTTTTTATTCTTTTGGGGTCTTCCTTGCAAAGTTTTATTCCCCAATTTAAATTCTGAAATTTGGCAGATGAGTGAGCGGCTCTTCTTAATTAGGAAAGTGCAATATGTCAACTTTCTACTAACCATAAAGACGAGCTTAATTACTAATTAGTTAATTCATAATTAGGAGCTGAGCTTACTTCAAAGCATTGGTCAGCGAATCAGCGTGCAGCAGCCATCATCGAGTATTCGTTACAATATTCAAACGTGCTATCGATATTTTTAAAAGAAATATAACTTTAACCGAATAAATGCATTTTTGAAAATTGTGCATTTGTATGGGAGGTGGTAGAAGGAGTAAGGAGATCAGATCAATATTTATATCATCATACTAGGACCTAATTTTCAAGTCAATAGCTGAAATGGTTTCGGAGAAAAATCAATTTCTTTAAATTTCATGAAATTTGTATGGGAGGGGGTAGAAGGAGTGGGGGGATGTGGCCCGTTCACGAACTTAAATTTACTTTTTTGCTAAAAATGACACACAAAAAATTTCATCACGATAGCTCAAAGCGTTCGAGAGTTATGTTGTAGACAGACGCACAGACGGATAGACAGCAACTCAGAATCGAGGTTTTTGAGAGACAAAAAATATTGCTGTACCCTCGGTGGCTATGTGCGAGCATTATTTCTTAGCGTTACAAACGATAAGGCAAACACAATATACTCTCAGATTTCATCTAGAGTATAACAATATTTTTTATATTCAGGTCAAATGCTAAATCTAGCTTGCCTAAAAATAATCCCGGTGTATTCGGCAGTGTGGCCAATGTTCTGCGACCACTTCCACCTTTTTCTGTTGAGATTTACTCGAGTGGTGGTCGAGACAGACGAAACCTATTTTTTGGAGTTCTAGAACCTCGGATACTGGAAACTTGTTAAACCGGGATGACGAATTTTGCCACGATCACAATAGTTCTACGATTTTTCAAAATATGGCGGAACTAAAAAACCCATATTGCTAAAAATGAAAAATAATTATGGTAATTTTCACGGAGATTGCTGGTTAGAAAGTATTCCACATTTCATAATTTTTATTAAGAGTATTACATTCTCAATTCGCTATTTTTTTTTTGGCGAAGAAAGCTTGATTTTGATTTTAAGTTCTTTACATATTAATGATATTTTTCCGCCCAGTTTCTTTTTGGGTAAAGGATTAATTTGTTGTGAACCAAAAAAAAATTTAAAAATAATACAAATTACGCAAACAATTAAATGTTATGTCCATTCAAATGTGCTTCGAAATTTCAAAGTAATTTTTTTCTAGTCACCTCCCAACCATTCTTTTCCTCCAAATTATCATTACTAAAACTATTTTTAGCTATTCGAATAATTTTTAACTCATCTCCAACGAAAATGCCTTTTGGGTATATACAGCCCACTAAATAATAAAGAATAATAAATGGCGTCTGTACTAATAATATGCAACGCAATAAATATTTATATCAATTAGTGGCGACCTGATACGGAAGCTTGTGTATACTGCATTCAGAATGAATTTTTTATTACATAATCAACAACCACAATTTCTCATTATTATTGTGCAATATTTATTGTACTTGTGACACCTTGTAACTCAAGTAAATAGCGTTCTCGTAATTCATTGGGGTAGAAACACGATAAAAAATGTATTAACTTCTTTTTTACACAAAAATAATAATGAAACCTTACACATGTTCATAGTATGGCAATATCTTAAAGAAAATATATTGTGTTATATTTCTCTACCAATTGAATCTATAAAGGAAAGACTCAGTTAACTGACCAACAACGTAATAAATTAATGGAAAATTTTTGTCACACATCGTAATTGTAGGAAAAATTCACTTATTTGTCCATAAGTCAGGAAAATTGTTGTGATTAAAGCTAATTAGAGATTTATTTATTTTGTATTGATCCAACTTCAATTATAGCATAAGAATTATAAGCAAAAATCTTCAAATTTGATTTCGGATATCAAAGAATCATGAAGAGCGGATTGATTTCTACATTTTGTTTAGTTTAAGAGCTTCCCTTAAGAAATAATATTCTAATTTACCACTCTTTGAATTATATCAGATCAGTAAACAAAAAGGCTGGGTGTAACGTACCAGGTAACGTGTTGATTTACAACGCTTGAGTCGTGAGTTCAAATGCCCGTCGACCTATGTATAATTCACTGCCTACTTGGGTATAACTGGTCCACCTCAATTTACGAAAATGATAGAGGGATGTGCGAAGGGCAAGCTTTCTTTAATAAGCAAATAAATGTCAAGGAACCTGAAGCTCAGTAAGCCCGATTCAGGTCATAGTGACATTGAAGATGCAAATGTACATCTAAAATAAAATATTCAAATCCTACTGAGCTAGGTGCTCAGGGGAAAAATGTCATAATTTACTAGCGGAAATTTGTATTAAGTCTTAGTATATTCTATTGACAGCTAGGATGTAGCCTAGTGAGTAACGTGTTGGTCTTGTAATGCGAAGGTCGTGAGTTCAAATCCCGGTCGACGCAATATATAATTCCAGCACATTGCCTGCTTGGAAATACCTTGGTCACCTCAATCTACGAAAATAAAAAATTCGTAGAAAGAGGGTTGTGCAAAGAGCTAACAACCCTTCCACAATAAGTAATGAAAAATGTTAAGGAACCTGGATGTCAAGAGGCCAAGGTCCGATTTGGGCTGTAGCGCCATTGTAGAAGAAGAAGATATTCTATTGACACGTGGGTAAAATTAAATTTACATGTGCAGGCGTCAACCCCATTTGACGGAACTGAAAAAAAAACGATTAAATAAAGTAAGTGGCCAACTTACTTATGCCGGTTGGCAACTTGATAAATATCACAATATTTAGAGTATAAATATTGTGATATTTATCAAGTTTCTAAAAATCTGAGAGTATTTTAAGTTCAAATTTTAAGATATAAGAATTATTTAAATCCTCCCACTCCTTCTACCACCTCCCATATAAACTACACTTTTTCATGAAATACTATAAACCAATTTACACTGTAAGTACAAAATTTATCGAGCTGAAATTGTGCCCTAAATATTTATTTAGAATTATTAGTAAGACCGAAAAATATTAGATGACTAGCTTCACTCTTCTACCTCCTCCCATACAATATGGCAAAATATCACAACTTTCCAAAAAGTCGATTTTCCTGAAAAGTTTGAGTGCTGCTGTCTGTGATTGTGTGATTATAGATATTTTTGAAAAACTCACTAACAACTCCCTACTCCTTCTACCACCTCCCGTACAAACTGCACAATTTGACTTATTCCAATACACTAATTTTCTCAGTACCTATTAAATATTTGTAGCTTAAGTTTTCAGTAATGGTAGCAACTCCAGCATGATGTGAAGAAATTGGTTGAATGCCGTCACCCCTTCTACCACTCCCCATATAAAATTTCTTAAAGTCAAAAAAATTAAAGTAAATGGTATTTATAGATCATGTTATCTGTGTTCGTAGGATAACCGGGTAACTCTACATATGTGTGAAGTTGGTTAGCAATATTGCGATTGGGTAGACTTCAGAAAAAAGCGAATCGTACCAGACGTTACTCAAAATACACGGCATTTATGACAATAAGAAAGAATTTCGTGTAGAATAAATTTTCTGCGCATTTCTTATTTGATGTGCTAAATCGAAATAGAGAGATCAAACTCAACTGGTACTCAAATGCACGGCATTTATGACAATGAAAACAAATTTAGTGTAGAATAAACTTTTCTGCGCACTTTTTATTTTGGTATATCAAATGAAAAATCTCAGAGATTCTATGATTCGCGAAAATTCTCGGCGCGCTTTTTGCGCTTTTTATTTTGACATTTCAAATTAACCACGAAATCTAATATGCAGTGCAGTTGTTAAAATGTCAAAACTGTAGGGTTTAACGTAAAAAATTATGAAAATTATAAAAATATAAAAGTGCTAGCTTTTGGATAATATAGTGTTGTAAACAGCTGTAAAATATGATAAATGGTTCACAACCACACTATCCCACTCGGCGCCTCATAGAACACCACTAACTGAAATCTTTGCCGCTAGCAAATTTCGAAAACAACAAATGCAATTTTCTATCTTTACAGTATATTTTCTCGTAGGCGTACAAATATGTCGCTAATATAATTTTACTCGAAGTTAATTGTAATTAGTGGTATACCATCCATAATTCTATTTTGGTTGGGTAAAAAAAGAAAGAAAAGAAAAAAAAACACATTTTCAAATGCGTAAATTTGATGACCTTTGCACACAAGCTGCACATGTTGTGAAAATTCTCGTGAAGTTAAATATTTCACAAAATCCAAAAATATACATTCTTTCAAAATGTTTGGACATGATCCCAACTGCGAAGAACTATTCACGTTTAAGACTATTTAAAGTATTTTACAAAAGATTGAAGATTTTCTTAAACTTTAAGAAAAATAAATTATTTACTAAGGAGCAGATACATTCCTTCCACGCGTACTGTTTAAAATTTTGTTTCAAAGTACTGCGCAGCACATACCCAACAGTATTGATTGTTACGAAAGAAACATGCATAGATATACTCCATGTTGAATTTTATGTAAGCATTTTATAGATTATGAGCTTACATGAAATTTGTCTCATGTTCGAGGAGTTATTTCCGATTCTCGTAATTTTCAAAATGATTCAGATATTCTGAAAAATGAAATTAAGTTGATTATAAATTAAAATTGAATAATTTTATTGTAATGAAGAAATCAAGTAGCGTAATAAACAACTGTGTTATAATCTGGGATACAAAAATGTCTGTTGTTGTGGATTGTGTTCTTTTAGTTTTCTTTGAATTTAATGTCGATTTATGTTCATATAATTTTGAAATAGGTATGGTGCGTAATCTCGCTGGTTTAAATTTAATAAATGGGTTAATGCCCAGCTTACACAAATATTCAATTATTAAAGCGAAACAAATTTCTTTTAAACGGAATAAAACTAGCTTAATAAGTATGAACTCTGTTCAATAAATGTTCCGTTTAAATTCCCTATAAGAGCATTTCGCAAGGGGCGATCATAAGCATTGGTTACTTATCGATAAGTTTTCCACTCTTCTGGTCTCTTGTTCAACTCCCGGCGACTTCGTTGAGGGTTGAGAAATTTTGTTCTGGTTCCCTGAATGTGTTACCGATCCATTGCCACTTCCGTCTTTGAATCTCAATACCTATCTTAGTCTGTAATTGTACTCAAAAGTTTATCGTTTGGGATAATGTCTGGTCACAATATTCCTAAAATACGTCGGAGGCATTGGTTCACGAAAATTTACAGTTTCTTGGTAAGCTTAACAGTTCACGTTCACGTTCACTTTCAGTTATTTAAACAGAAATATGAAAAAATCATAACTAATACAATGCTTTCGAGCTTTTGCCATTGTATGTCGCAAAAACATCTGAAACCGCTGGTTCATGTACGAGCCATTGGTGGTGTTATATTATAACTAGACTATAGCAAACATCGTGAATTTCCTCCCATAGCTTTTCACATTTTTTCAGTAAACAAAATCTAAATCAATAATAAACAATAATAATGATATTTTCAAGCTGCTTATTCCACATATTTTATTTATATAATTTAACAATTGACTACCAATTAAGCCGATTAATTGCGCCATAATTCCGTTGAAACAGTTTTGCAAACATGAAATTAATATCGAATTTGTATCTTGGGCCGCACTTAAACACTTGGCGATGTGACCTACTCAAATCGGCAGATTCTTAGTAAACTTGACCTTGCAGTCGACCTCAGCTGGCGCTTCCTCGCTTTAATTTCCAGACCTAATGAAGATTAGCGCTTATGATTAGTCAATTGGCGAATAATTTAGCATCAGTTCGAGTGCATTTTGAATTGATTTTACCCGCAGGCAATGGCGATTATACGCAATTCAAATTGCAAACCAGACGATTATGCAACAGCTAAATGAATTACGCCATGTAACAAGAAATGTGCTGCACATATAACGGCTGGAATTTCATTAGTACTCTGCTAATTTATTACAGAATTCAATACTTTGCAGGTACATTACAGATGTCTGGCACGTCTCGAATTTCTCTCCAGAATTCTTTTTGACGTCTGAATAAAAACATAAAAAGATGATAATAAGATCGCAAATTAAACGTATTATTGGAGCCCGCTACTCGTGGACAGATACCGGATAGTTCTCAAAACACTTCAATTTAACACTAGTGGGTTGCTAGTGCTGCTTAAAGCATTTGAGTAGGTACCCATCACGTACCCGCGCTTATGGCTTTGCACTTGATTATTAAATTCGCTGTCGTGTAAAATGATGCCAGTAGGGGTCTGGGACATGTACTTTGTCGCCAACAATTTTATTGCGTTTTTACACGACAGATGAAATTGATAAAAAAAATTGCGGTTCTGTTATGTATACACTTGTACTTTACCGCATGAGTAGGTCAGCAGACATAAACTTCTTAAGAAATTCAATACAAATTGATTGTAATTGACCTTAGGGGAGGGTTATACAATAGCAGAAAATTAAGTTGGTTTTTTATTATAAATTAAGTGCAAATTAAGATATCGGATTACTGCTTTCTTTCTACTTCTGCAATGGCACTACGGCCTAAATCGGGCTTTGGCCTCCTGACCTTCAGGCTCAGTAACATTTTCATTATTTATTGTGGAAGGGTTGTTAGACCTTCGCACAACCCTCTATTTTCGAATTTTTCATTTTCGTAGATTGAAGTGACCAAAGTATAGCCAAGCTAGGGTGTAGCCTAGTGGCTAGCGTGTTGGTCTATAATACGAAGATCGTGAGTTCAAATCCCGGTCAACGCATAATGCCAGCACACTGCCTGCTTGGGTATATCTTGGTCACATCAATCTATGAAAATTAAGAAAAATTCGTAGATAGAGGATTGTGCGAAGGTCTAACAACCCTTCCACAATAAATAATGAAAAAAAGTTAAGGAACTTGATAGTCAGGAGGCCAAGGACCGATTTGGGCTGTAGTGCTATTGTAGATAGATAGAAAGTATACCCAAGCAGGCAGTGTGCTCGAATTATGCGTCGATCGGGATTTGAACTTACGACCTTAGTATTGTAGACCAACACGCTACCTACTAGGCGATACCCTACGTCCCTAATGTCTTTAGAACGTTTTAAAATATTAAAAGTTCATATACGAGGGGAGGTTAAAAATTTGGTTGACATCGGGTTGAGAAACGATTGCCAATTTGGCTTTTTTCCGTCTTGTGTGTCTTGCGACTTGTAGGGTTTCTAACCGCTTTGCACATATCCTACAGATTGCTCAGCACTTGTTAGGAATGTGTTTCTGGTTCCCACTCCCAGTCCAGTGTGCGCATTTCATAACCGCCCAATGATGATGACTTTTCGCGGAGAATGGTGGTTCATTCGTTTTTTTTTATTGGGGTCACCTAGTTAACCCCATTAAGCTTGCGCTTCATTTGAAGAATTTGTGGCCGTCGGACAGCTGCTGTGCACCATCTCCAGCAGGCAACTATAAAGTGATGATCGCTCACAAATTCGCGTCAGCGCCATACTTCGGGCCAAATGGTCGATTCGATTGCGAGTAGCACCATCAGGGGAAAACCCAAGATGTGTTATGGTGTCCCTTGCATGGAAAAAGAATCCATCCGATGACCATTTGGCGAATAGTACAAAACTATACAAATAATTCACCGTTTTCGGGTCTCTTAATACAAGGTACTTTAATTTAGTATTGTTAGAACCTACCTGGGCGTTTGTATTTCCTGAGATGAAAATAATATCACATCTTGGCAAACGCTCGAAGGTGGCACTTAGTTGCCCATAAAACCTCTTTGTCACTAAGTGTTGCGGCATTAGTTGGTGCGTAGGATTGCAGAATTATGACGTTTCTGACCCTAGTCCTGGGTCTCACGACGAAAATCCTATCAAACATTGGTTTCCTGCTGATGAGGCAGTTTATCGCTCTTGGTAAAAGGACAACAGATACGCCATTTTTTGGCTTCGCACTCAGGCCCAACGTTCAGAATGGTGTTTCCGCACGGGGTTCGTTCTTCTCCTGATCCTGTCCAACTGACCGCGCTCACGCCCAAAATATGGATGTTTTAGTGCTCCATTTCACGATCGATCACTGATTAGCGGTGTATGGACCGAGTGATCCAACTCAGCTCTGCCACCGTCATTCAATGTTCAAACGTTTCAGAAGAAAATCATAGTCCGTTTTCAAATGCCAAAAGTCGTTACTATAGAATCCGTCCGTATCCGAGGCGCTGTATCCATTTCTCGTATTAGTTAGATTTTAAGCTCATCCAACGCTTTTGGTGTCACGTAAAAGCGTCACGCATGTAAGCCCAACCAACATGAGTCTCTGATCGGTATATTATTATATTGAAAAATTTCGGTAAAACAATTTCGAAAACGCCTCTAAGCAGGTGATTATTTTGTTAATGAGTTAATCCAGCACTGGTTTGCTTAAATAATCACGACTCAAATTACTTTTCTTAGCAAAAAATAATTATCGTATATACTTGTTATTAAAACATTTTTTTTTGTTGCGAATTTAATAGCTTTCATAACTGCAAGTACACATACTCGAAGCACTGACATTGATCCTTCGATAATGAAAATTATGTAACATAATAAATACAAGCTGGTCAATCAAATTCCTGTTAAGACCCCCTATAGGGGCATAGGACAGAAACAACTCTCTTCCACAAGGCGCGATCCTGAGCATCGGCTTTAAGCTGTTGCCAGGACTTGTTTATTCCTCTGGCTTCCTGCTCAACTGCTCGCTTCCATGTGTTACATGGTCGACCAACCCGACGTCTTCCTTGAGGGTTATAATCCAGAGCCTGTTTTGCGATGTTTTGCTCTGGTTTCCTCAAAGTATGACCGATCCACTGCCACTTTCGCCGTTGAATCTCAATACCTATTTTAGTCTGGCGAGTTGTACTCCAAAGTTCGTCGTTGGAGATCACTTCTGGCCAGAATATTCCTAAAATGCGTCGGAGGCATTGGTTTACGAAAGTCTGTAGTTTCTTGGTAAGTCGAACGGTCACTTTCCACGTAGTACAACCATATAACAACACGGATTTGACGCATGCGTCAAAAACTCGCAGCTTCGTGCGAAGGGAGATCTCTCTTAACCTCCAGAAGGGGGAAAGGATACCGAAGGCCTGACGAGCTTTATTTAGCCGAGCCTCAACATCCTTTTCGGCTCCGCCGTCCATGCTGACAATGCTTCCGAGATAGCAAAAATCTTGCACCTCTTCTACATCCTGTCCATTAAGAACAATCGGTGTGCTTGCGTTCGAACCCATGTGCATGTACTTGGTTTTACGCACATTTATTTTCAGTCCCGCCTCTTTGCATTTAGAATGCAACGAGCGAACATTTGACTCTAAGTCCGAACGGGTATGTGCAAGCAAACACACGTCATCAGCATAATCAAGGTGACTTAAGATGTTAAATAGTCTCCATTGAAGACCTTTACCTTCCCCACCCTCCAGTGCAGCTTTCAAGATGTCATTTATTACCACCAGAAACAGGGCTGGTGATAATATGCAGCCTTGTCTGACACCCGTTCGCACAGGAAAGCTCTCGGACAGCTCTCCTCTATGCAAGACGCGACACCTTGCATCTTCGTAGGATTCTTTAATCATAGCTATGACCTTATTTGGAATACCTCTCCTACGCAAAGCATTCCATATGTAATCTCGCTTAACGCTGTCGAAAGCCTTCTCGAAGTCCACAAACATGAGATGTAGTGGCGAACCCATTTCGGCTGACTGCTCTAATATTATCCGTAGGGTATTTGTGTGGTCGGTACAAGACGACCCTTTACGGAATCCAGCCTGATAAACTTCGAGAGTGCTCTCGACGACATCACTAATCCTATTGAGAATTACCTTAGCCATAATTTTTGATACGGCAGTAAGTAGACATATACCACGCCAATTGCCACAATCCCGAAGGTCGCCCTTCTTCGGAATTTTCACAATGACGCCCTCCTTCCATTCAGTCGGATATCTTCCATCATTCCACACCTTAGTGAAGAGTGGGAGGAGTATATCGGCTGTTATTTCCGGGTCCGCTTTGAGGAGTTCGGTTGGTAGTCCGTCTATACCTGGAGCTTTCCTTCCCGCCATTGACCGAATGGCGGAAACTATCTCTTCCTTATCTGGGGGATCGTCCCTAATAGAGGATTGTTGCGGTTGGATGTTTGGAAGTTGTTCTGTTTCCGGAATATCTTCATCTGACAAGATGTTTAAAATATCAGAGAAGTATTCCTTCCATCGTCGCAACTGGTGTTCACTCATATTAAGGAGAGTTCCGTTGACATCTCTCACCAGGTGGTTGGCGGTGAAATTCCTGTTCGTCAACTGTTTCATGATTTTAAATAGTGAACCCATATCCCCAAGGTAAGCCGCAGATTCTGCCTTGTTTGCCAGATCTTCAATGGCCTTTCTCTTGTCGCGTCTAACAGCCTTTTTAAGCTGTATATGAGCATCGCGGTAGTTCTGCCTCAAGTCGGGCGTTCGTTGGTTGACATCGGGTTGAGAGATGATTGCCAATTTGGCTTTTTTCCGATTGTCAACCTTGTCCCATGTGTCTTGCGACATCCAGGGTTTCTCACCGCTTTGCGCATATCCCACAGATTCTTCAGCACTAGTTAGAAAAGTGTTTCTGGTTGCCTCCCAATTGGCGTCCAGTGTGCGCATTTCATGTTCACCCAATGTGGATGACTTTTCGCGTAGAATGGTGGTGTATTCGAGTTTTTTGTTGGGATCTCTGAGTTTATCCACATTAAGCTTGCGCTTCATTTGAAGAATTTGTGGTCGTCGGATAGCTGTTGTACACAATCTCAAGCAGGCAACCATCAAGTGGTGATCGCTCCCCACGTCAGCTCCACGTTTCGCTCGCACATCGAGGAGACATCTTCTCCATCGGCGACTTATAGCCAAATGGTCGATCTGGTTCTGAGTAACACCATCAGGGGAAACCCAAGATGTTTTATGATGACTCTTGTGTGGAAAAAGGGTCCCTCCGATGACCATTTGCCGAGTACTACAGAACTCCACAAATAATTCGCCGTTTTCGGGTCTCTTAATCCAAGGTCGTGAAGGGTCGACCCAAGGGTCACCATGCCTCCCCATGACGTGTTCTAGTCCAGTGTTGTCTGATCCAACCTGGGCGTTCATATCTCCCGAGATGATAATAATATCACCTCTTGGAACACGTTCGAAGGTGGCACTCAGTTGACTATAAAACTCCTCTTTGTCACCAGATGTTGCGGTATTAGTTGGTGCGTAGCACTGCAGAATTGTGACGTTTCTGACACTGGTCCTGAGCCTGACGACGATAATCCTATCCGAGATTGGTTCCCAGCTAATGAGACTGTTTCTCGCTCTCGGCGTAAGGACGAACGCCACGCCATTTCTGGCTTCACTTTCAGGGCCAATGTACAGAATAGTGTTTCCGCTAGGGGTTCGTTCTTCTCCTGATCCTGTCCACCTGACCTCGCTCAAGCCCAAGATTTGGATGTTATAGTGCTCCATTTCACGGTCGATCACTGATTGGCGGTGCAAGGACCGAGTAACCCCAGCTCTTCCCCCGTCATTCAATGTTCGAACGTTCCAGAAGCCAATCATAGTCCGTTTTCGAATGCCAAAAGTCGTTACCGTAGAATCAGTCCGTATCCGAGGCGATGTATCCGTTTCTCGTATCATTTAGGTCTTAAGATCACGGGTGATAAGCCCATGATCCAGTGAGTGTCCATTTGCCATTTTTAGGGCAAGCAGGACTGGCTGTGGGTGAATTCTACAGCCCCCATCCCAGAGGGGGATAGTTAGCTCAGGTCCGTGGAGTCGCTAACTCCAAAGATAGTTGCAGGAATTGGTAAAACCTCATACTACAACTACCCCCTTGCGGGTAAGAATTTCAATATTATTAATAAAGTTACCAGGTATCGCACGACTGCTACTATAGTAACTAATGTTGTTGTGTTATTAAACACGAAATACTGTTTCACTACCGCGCGATTACACTCAAGACTCTCAACCAAGGTGATGCACATTACTTATTTCCGATAATGACTTATCGTGTCGTATTGCAAATTAATATGAAAAGCTCTTCTTTCCATTATCAAACATGCCTCATAAATCGTAAACAGTGTTTCTCAAAATAGATTTTTGTTTTGTAATTTGATACGAATACAGCAAGCACGCACCTATATCGGTAATATTTCCGAAGTTAGGGAGTAGCCAAGTAGGTAGCGTGCTGGTCTACAATGCGAAGGTCGCGAATTCCAATCCCAGTCGACGTATTATTTCAGCCCACTACTTGCATGAATATATCTTGGCCACCTAAACGAGCGAAAATGTAGATAGAAGGTTGAGCGAAGGGATAGCAACCCTTTCACAATAACAAATAAAATTTTAAGGAACCTCAAAGTAAGAAGGCCCAAGCCCGATTTGGGCTGTAATGCCATTGAAGAAGAAGAATATTTCTGCATGACAGTTCGGTGAAATGTTCAACCTTTCAGATACGTACCCGTTGATCTGATATAAAAATCTCGGCGATTATTATGAAATTGATGAACACATTACCGTATAATTTTGAGCAACTATGGAAATTATAATTAATAAGATCTTTGTCAAAAAACCAAGTCTTTTTTTGATATATTACTACTTTTCACACTAACGTTGTTGTGATAGAATGCAAATATATAAAAATCTATCTAGTACAGAATTAGAAATTATCAATTTTCGGCCACTGTTTCTGTCACCTCCTATATATATTTCGTACAAATGGGATGTAATACCACAATACTTTTAAATATATACATACATTTAAATACAACAAAAGCAAATTTATTATATCGCTGATTTGATGAAATACCGTCAAAACTCAAAACTCTACTCAAAATTAGCCTTTATTTTCTAAATGATAGGAAAATATATTTTTCTGCTTGTATAGGATGTTTTTTTAGAGGCGGAAAACTTCAAATTGAAATAGAACACAGCCAAATGATTTTAATATCCATGAAATTGGCTTTATTTGAAAGAAAATCTTATAGCATTAATATTTGAATATGATTTCGAGCATGTGGCCGCCGCGGCTGGTGCGTACATGGCGTAATCTGGAAGTTCAATTTTCACACACTCTTCACAGTAAATCAGGCTGTATTTCGGCAATAACGCGTCGAATGTTTGCTTCCAAGAGCTCAATAGTTTCTGGTTTATCGGCGTAAACTTGAAACTATACATATCCCCAGAGAAAAAAATCTAATGGCGTTAAATTGCAGGAACGAGGCGGTCAATTAACAAGTTCATTTCGTGAAATTAACCGATCATCACATGTTTCTTTAAGTAAATTAATTGTATCGCGCGATATGTGGCATATGGCGCCGTCCTGTTGAAACCACATGTCTGCGACATTAATGCCTTCCAATTGAGGCTCGAAAAAGTTAGTAATCATGTCTCTGTACCGCTCACCGTTGACTGTAACGTTCTGACCATCATCTTTTTTGAAAACATATGGACCAATGATTCCGCCGGCCCATAAAGCGCACCAAACAGTGATTTTTTCTGTATATAATGGTGTTTCCACAATGGCTTGTGGATTGTTATCGCTCCAAATGCGGCAATTATTGACTTAGCTATTTAGCCAAAAGTGTGCTTCATTACTTAGCAAAATTTTCAAAATTTTTAAAATTTGAGCAATTTGCAAAGGTTGCGCCGGCGTGAGTCTATTCCTAATGAGTTGCCAAACCGAAGTAACCCCAAGACAACCGTCACAGAAAACAGTGTGTATTTAAAATTCTCCGCCCTTAAGAAAAACACACTTTCCTATCGCTAACATTTTGAAAGTCAAAGTGGCATCTCTTATTTTGGATCAATTGAAAAAAGACAATTGCAATTTTTTCATGATTCGTCCACATATCTAGGTTTTCATAGCTATTTGATAAAAAATTACATCTTTCATTCACATTTTTCTTTGTTTGTATCATCATTTTATTTAAAACTTTCTCATTTAATACAAAATAAATTTCGTAATTTTTGAATACGATTTTGCCTTGGAAACAGATTCGACTAAACTGACAAATTTACCCTATTTTTAGATTTACTTTTGTTAGAAGAAAAATTTTCCGGGCACGTTTAATTGAGTTGTGAAGACAGTGGGATCACATGACTAACAGTGAGACGTCTGCTGCTTTAACTATCGCTGAGAAGATAGCAGAACATCTTCAGTTTAAAAAGAGACATTTTTTAAAACTTACGAAAGCGATTGTTGAAGAATTGTCTTTTTTTTTGCATCAAACGATTGATAAATAACCCCCTTTTTGCAGCCCACAACTTGATAAAAATCATACAAAACGCCCTTTCGAAATTAGTAATAAAATAAATATCATTAACGTCAAAAAATATTGATCCGATCCCTTACTCCTTGTACCCCCTCCCAAAAAAACATTTATTCGGTATTTATTGCAACTAGAAAAGCTAAAAGAAACAATTTTTGCCACAATAATTTTTTGTATAATCGCAATCACTTCTGAAAAACTATCAACTTCGCCTCACTCATTCTACCCCCTCCCATACAAATACATATCGCGAAATATCGAAATTTCAATTAAATTAATTTTCCTTAAAATTTTGAGAAAAGTATACCATTGCAAATATCATTGATGTGGAAAACTTTAGGTTTGATTCCAATAATCCTTCTACCCCCTCCCATACAAATGCACAATTTTGGTAAATGCACTTAATCGATTTGCATTGAAACGAGAAAAGGTACAAACTTGAAATTTTGCCAGAACTTGTCCCTTAATAATTGCAACATATGCTAAAAAAAATATGAACTTTGCTTCATTTCTTCAACCACCTCCTATACAAATTGTAACAAAGCAATGTGATTAGGATGTTGGTAAGCAGATTCAAAATCATCCAAAACCTTTCACTTTTTCTGCCACCTCTCATACAAATGCCATAAATTCAAACAAAAATTGTTCAATGTCCTCGAAACAACACAAACTTTAAATTCAGCATGAAATATTTTGTATACTATGTTCGGTGTTATATTCAAAAACCACAAACCTCCCCCCTCTGCTTTCACCACCTCCCTTACAAAAGCTATTCACTACTACTACTACTACAATGGCGCTACAGCCCAAATCGGACCTTGGCCTCCTGATATTCAGGTTCCTTAACATTTTTTTTATTACTTATTGTGGAAGAGTTGTTAGCCCTTCGCACAACCCTCTTTCTACGAATTTTTAATTTTCTTAGATTGAGGTGACCAAGGTATATCCAAGCAGGCAATGTGCCGGAATTATATATTGCGTCGATCGGGATTTGAACTCACGACCTTCGCATTACAAGACCAACACACTACCTACTAGGCTATACCCTAGCTATTCACTATTCGAAAGAATTTGGGATGATATATTCTCCGATACAATAAACTCTTTCCTATTTCACCTAGAGTATCATAGGATTGGGCGTAAAGCCTAAACTCTGTAATGTTTTTTTGTTTTTTTGCTAAATTTGACACTTTGACAAAATATAAATGCGCACTCTCGACCAATCTTGCGCGTTCTTATGTCAGTTACAGTTTTTTTTTTAATTTAACTTATGGTGAAAGCTGAATTAACTGCGCCGTAATTTGGGATTTAGAAAGGGATGAGATTCAAGTCTTGTATTTCAAATTAAAAGGTGTATACTTCTGCGTTCACGATGAGTTAAACGACAAAACCTCGGCAACTACTGTGGGAACGCGTATGACCAGCCGAGAGTTCACATATAAACTTTAAAAGAGTAAAATTTCACAAAAGAGCCTTAAATGGCTAAAAATTTTCTTCCTGTCAGTTTTCTCTGGTTTCTTCGCTTTATTTTAAAATGTTCGACCAAGCGAAATTTTCGACAAAATTCATTTTTGTTTTGTAGTATTTGGCAAACATAAGTTAACCGTATACACGAAATCACATATTTAAGTGAAAATGTAGGATTTTATAAGCAAACTATTTGGTCGAAACCGTTGGAAACCTTAACTTTTTTTCGAATATCCTTCAATCAAAGCCTTGGTGAGGAAACTGATTTAGTGGCAATCTGATTAGTTGATTAGTTTTGAAGTTGTAAACACTTTCGTGCAAGAAGTTTTTAAACAAACATTTTGTTATATTTTGCGAGGAAGTGTTAATTGCTTTTCCCATGATCGAAAAATAAACCTTTCCATGGAGGGAACTGGTTAGAAAGTTCCCGAATTTCAAACTTTTCATTAAGAATATCACGTTCTGAAAAAGCTTAATTTTGATTTTAAATTCTTGGCATAATTTTTCAATTCGAAATTACCTCATCTTCAACGAAAACACCTTTCCAGCATATGTGAAAAAATTGTTAAATTTGAGTTGTGAAATTATTAAATAAATCAGGCCGTTAACGAGTTTATTTTCCTTTTGACGAATATTCAGTGGTCTGAAAGCAAAGATTCCTAGATCTATTCTCAATCAAAAAATATTGTATGACACTGGAAATGAGCTTCGCAGATATCTTGAATGAAAGTTGATAGTTCAATATATTTTAATTTAAAAATCACATAATGCATACAATTATATATTTTGAGATTCCCTGCTATAATCTTTAGTTAAATTTTTATTTCCATTGACCATTTACAATAATATCTGTTTTGTGATAATTTACGAGTACATAGCACATTTCTCGCGTTCACATTAAATATTTCAGAACATGTGTATGTTTGTACATATGAAAAACATCAGGAAGTTTTTTTTTAAATACACATCTTATCGGTCAAAAAATAAGTGCAGTCAGACGCAATTAATCTAAATTGTTATTATGGGTCTTATCAGTATTTGTTATGAATGAATTTATTTACTTATCAGTTTTATTGATTTTAATTTAGGTATTACCATTGCAACAAGTTTGAAATTTTCCTTTAATTTAATAATAAATACGTTTTATAATTCAAGCTAAGCAATGTTATCAGTTCACGTGAGTAAAATAAAAGTGGAAATCGCAATGGAAGAATATAGTACAATCACAAACTAGTATGCAGTGCTTCTAAACCTTTTTGGAGTGGAGCACTATTTTTCAAACTTTATTTTCCCGAGTGTAGTTTTGTATAATTTTCGGAATTCAATGACAAATCATTCTTAGTAATTATCGTGGTTTGTATTAGAAATGTTCAATTAGGTATACAAATATGTGGAAGATTATGTAGGTTTGACCTATTGTGTTGCTTTTTTGATAAATTTAACAACGTTTTCATAAAAATGGTTTTCCCTAATCTTTGGCCATTTATTTTTTGTAAATAAACACGGATGTCTAATGGCTGGACTCAAAATCATTACCGTGAGTCTATCTCTCAGGCGCCCATAATCTCAACCGAGCAGTAAGCAGATTCCATTCGGCATGTATTGCGAAATTTCGGCTCGAGTTAATTTCTTCCGTTGGTCGAAATTTTTTTCCCTACTCGGTTGAGATTATGGGCGCCTGTTGGTCGGAGCTCGTTTTGTGGGATTTTCATTTGTTGGCTGCCCGGGTTTTGAATTTTGTGTTGTTGCTGTTGGATTCTGCGTCGTCGACCAAATAGCGAAAAGGCGAGCAGAACACCAGAAGAGTTGAAGGGCCGCGCTGCTCAGGATCACGCGCCTTGCAGAAGATAGAGAGAGGAAGGAAAGTGGTCTTAACAGTGAGTCTATCTCTCTCGCACTTGTGTCTATAGAGTATATATATACACTGCCGGTTAAAAACACTTGACTGTCGATGAGTTTTTTTTTTTGTCTGATTTCATGTATAGAAGTAATTTTATTTTATCATTATTAATCAACTTATGAAAAAATATTACTTTCTAAAGCATCGAAGCGATATTCATATTCAAATGAAAATAGTTTTCAAAATACACTGAAATGCGTTTTTCATTCAGCCGTTGCTTTAATAACAGCTGCAAACACACATCTCTCAGTCGTCTTTATACTGTTAAAACCGAAAGCGAACTATCTTGACTTTGGTTCATTTTCGCTGAAACATTCGGCCTTCCACAACATTTTCGATTTGAATTCGATCCAGTTTCAGCCAATGACATTTGAATTAGATTATGATCAATAATATTATCATATGCTTAACACTGATTTACCGTTATTTCAATGAGCTCATTGGAAGTGCCGACATTATTCACTCTGAGTATTGCACTTATAGTAAATGCTAAAAATTAAAAACGTAGAAAAAGTTTTTATGTGGTTGGCGGTGCTTGAAGATTTCTGAAAGTCAACAAACTGATCACACGTGAGCAGGTGCGGTCGGCCATGTTTTCCCGAGTTAAAGGAATGTGGCCGTTAGCATTCCATCATTACCGATGATCAAGTCCATTCGAATTGAAATTACTCTCACCGAAAGTATGTACATGAAATAAGACTAAAAAGTCAAAACATTGATTTTTTTCAGCATCGGTCAAGTTTTTTTGACCGGCAGTGTACATATGTATATAATATGTATAGTATTTACCTACTGCTCTGTTGAGATTATGAGCGCCTGTTGGTGGGAGCTCGATTTATGCGTGTTTTGAGTTTGAAGTTTGTGAGTGTTGTTTCTGTTGGACTCTGTGTCGTTGGGATGTTCCACCGCGTCAAATTTCCAAGGTTATAGCCCAAAGCTGAAAAGTTTGTTTAATGAACTTGGCTTAACACTTAACAACGATCTCGCCGTTTTCAGTTCACGCAATTCGACCTGTATCAATTTATTCAATTTTCTTACGCCACATCGACCCCCTGGAAAAGCAAGCCTACATTTCCTACTTAAGTACCCACCATCCTCTTTTGTCAATAACCTCGCGCTCTAACGATTACTACTGTCAAATAAATCCCATTATACTTGATTAATAACCTCGGAGGTAAACTGCGCAATGTCGATTTGGTGCTGTTATCTAAAACCTACCCTAATTCAGTCAGTTCTTCGAGAGCTCTGTAGAAATATTCTGCACTATTCTGGTATTAATGACATCATACCCAAAATTACATGGAAACATAACAGAATATACTCTATACTATACTATATGATACTCTAGATGACATATGTACTTACTTACCTTTTGCTTGGGAGGTGGTAAAAGCAGAGGGGGAGGTTTGTCATTTTTGTATGTAACACGAATGTAGTATATAAAATATGTCATGCTGAATTTAAAGTTTCATAATTTTCGAGGAAATTGATCAAATTTTTTTCTGAATTTATGATATTTGTATGGGAGGTGGCAGAGAAAGTGGAAGATTTTGGATGATTTTGAATCTGTTTATCAACTTCCTAATCACATTGCTTTGTTACAATTTTAAAATCGATAGCTATCATATTTC
Organism: Chorisops tibialis; assembly: GCA_963669355.1. Lineage (NCBI taxonomy): Eukaryota > Metazoa > Arthropoda > Insecta > Diptera > Stratiomyidae > Chorisops > Chorisops tibialis. The sequence continues at coordinate 297,795,548 of OY770263.1, forward strand.
TTGACCTTTCAATATAAAAATTTGTATGGGAGGTGGTAGAAGTGAGGTGAAGGCGATAATTTTTTTAGCATTTATTACAATTAGTAAGGGACAGATTGTGGCAAAATTTTAAGTTTCTACTTCTTCTAGTTTCTATGAAAATCGGTTAAATGCATTTACCAAAATTCTGCATTTGTATGGGAGGGGGTAGAAGGAAAATCCGAATCAAAACCAAATTTTTTGACATCAATTATATTTATAATAGGATACTTTTCTCAAATTTTAAAGTTGATATCTTGGACGGTTTTGGAGAAAACTAATTTAATTGAAATTCCGAAATTTCGTAAAATTTGTATGGGAGGGGGTAGAAGGAGTGAGGTAAAGTTGATAGTTTTTCGAAAATTAGTCCCAATTATAATAAAATTAATTATGACAAAAATTGGTTCATTTAGCTTTGCTAGTTGCAATGCAAACCGAATAAATGGATTTTTGAAAATTGTGCATTTGTATGGGAGGTGGCAGAAGGAGTAAGGGGATCATATCAATATTTCTTGAGGTCAATGATATTTATATCATTATACTATGACCTAATTTTTAAGTCAATAGCTGGAAAGGTTTCGGAGGAAAATCGATTTCCTTAAATTTCGAAATTTCATGAAATTTGTATGGGAGGGGGTAGAAGGAGTGGGGGGATGTGGCCCGTTCACGAGCTTAAAGTTACTTTTTTGCTAAAAATTACACACAACAAATTTCAGCACGATAGCTCTAAGCGTTCGAGTTATGTTGTAGACAGACGGACAGCAACTCGGAATCGAAGCTTTTGAGCGACAACAAATATATCTGTACCCTTGGCGGCTCTGTGCGAGCATTATTTCTTAGCGTTACAAACGGTAAGGCAAACACAATATACTCTCAGATTTCATCTAGAGTATAAAAATAGAGCACTTTGTATGTTTATGATGTATGATCTCAGTAGTTTTTAAGCTGATCTACTGGAAAGTTAAATAAAACGACATAGCGCAGTTTACCTACGACCTCTTAATATATGTATACAAAGACATATCCATGTTCCCTATGTAACTAATAGTGTGTAGAAGTCTTATTTTATGTTTTTAAAAATAACTTTATTCGTAATTATGTCTTAACTTGTCTGCTGACATTCTAAGACTGACTTAATTTCTAAGAGCTTATCCTAATTTATAATTTACTAACTCAGCATATGGGAAAGCAATATAATTTTGGTTCCTATCGTTAACATTCGAAAATGCAAAAGTGCATCTAAATTTTATGATGGGTTGAGGAACGTTTCTTAACACCTTAACCCAATGCCTATGTTTGCTAGCATAGTTTTTCAGATGCGCAAACATTAGTTAAACGTGGGTATACTTGTGATCTTTTCCGATGCGTAAACATTGACCAAATATACCCACATTTCTCTATGTGTTTCCCGATACGTAACCTGTACATTCGTGCAGCGGAGGTCATTTTTTTATTAAATTATTTGAAACATGAAAGTATTATAAAAACTTTCAAATCCAAATAATATTACAGCCTAAATCTCCGAAAAAGGGTTTAAAGGATTTCCCATTTTAAAACTGTGAACATTAAGTAGATGGGTACATTTTGGCAGGATAAAAGTTTATCGTTTCCACAAATATATACATATTTTCAATATATGTCAATCTTACGAAGCAGAAGAAGAAAAAAATAATCTTTTGGCATCATAACTAATTTTCTTAAGTTATCTATAATAATAAAATACAAAGTCTGTAGTCTGTGTCTATATGGGCGGTGCCCTGACAAGTCTAGAGCACGTAGAAGTCTGAAAATTTGAACCAAGGAGCCCACAAGTTCGAACTGATGCAAGTTCGCGGATGAAGCAAATGCCGCCTGCCATACAAATTGACACAATTTCGGAATTTAACAATAAGCGGATTTTCTCGAAAAGCATAAAAGCTATTTATCTAAAATTTGGAATGTATTATTTCTATGACGATTTCAATTTTCGGTATAAAAATTATTCGAATCCCTCCACTCCTTCTACCACCGCTCATACAAATTGCACTTTTTCTCGAAATACTATAAACCAATTTACTCAGTACGTATAAGATTCATTGAGCTGAAATTGTGCACTAAATACTTATTTAGAATTATTAGTAAGACCAAAAAAATTAAACGATTAGCTTCATTCGTTCTACCCCGTCCCATAGAATATGACACAATTTCATAACTTTACAAAAAGTCGAGGGGGGGACACTTGGTTTCTCATTACAACTAAGTTTACTTAATGCTAATTAATTTTCATGCCACAGTGGGTAACGGGCAAAGCTGTGTGGTACTGCTAGTTGAATATAAAATAGATTGTGAAGGTTTTTGACTTTTCCTCGGTGGTTTTCTCTTCGTCTGACGTGATTGTTTTTAATGATTTTATTGTTAAAAAAATGTTTTACTCTGCACTAGTGTTAAATTTAGTTACGAGTACCATACTTATAACTTCTTGGTCCAAACCAAATAGCGAGAAATCAAGAGTCGTTCAACTAATATTTTTGTTTTGGACTGTTAGAGCTTTAGCAACACTTTCAGTCATAAAACTAAGTGTAGTTCCTTATATGCCATTATTGAAATGTCATTTTGAAGCTCTCTCTCTCTTCTCTTCAATGGCGCTAGCCCAAATCGGGTCTTGGCCTCCTGAACTTCAGGTTTCTTAACATTGTCATTATTTATTGCGGAAGAGTTGTTAGCTCTTCGCACAAACCTCTATCTACGAATTTTTCACTTTTGTAGATTGAGGTAACCAAGGTATTTCCATGCAGGCAGTGTGCTTGAATTATGCGTCGATCGGGATTTGAACTCACGACATTCGCATTGTAGACCAACACGCTACCCACTATTTCAATAATGAAGTATTTTGTGAACGACACACTAAATTACCCTAGAAATGCAAAAAAAAAACCTGTCTGTACGCTGTACGTGTACGCTCCAACGACTTTCAACGACTCTCACCCCGAAACCCTTATAGATAGATAATTAATTATTTTTTGGGAGGACTGTAGATTAGGTGGAGAAATTTCGTTGCCTAAATTTTGTGGAATGTGGTGTGAAAGGAGAAGACGTGGGGAGGGGGTGGAAGGGGGGAGGCGGAGTATATCGAAAAGTGCACTTGCAAATATCTCAACTACGAATACAAATAAAAAACTGAATCTCGACATTCGGGTATATTGGGAGAAAGGGGAAAATAAAATAAATTTTTTATACAGTGGGGTACAAAAAAAAGGGAGGGAGGGGCTAAAAACCAAATATTGACCGATTTTTTTTTTTTTTCAAATGTTTATGTCTTTGAAATTACTTAACAAAATAAGTTCATACTTTAGAACCAATTAGGTGGATAAACCATAATCAAGTTAGCGGAAGGCAATATTTGTAGGAGAAGGGTCGGGGGGATGCAAAAAAATACTTAAAAATTAATATCTCGATTATCTGTTAAGATATGTAATTGAAACTTGGAATATATCACATATTAAGCGAAATATGAGAAAAATATAACATTTGGACATAATAGTAGTGCAGTTCAGAAATGGTGCACTTTCCAAGATTTCAACTCGTTATATCTCAAAATTGAATAAAGATATACACATTTTTTTTCTTTTGCATTTTTGGGCTAATTTAGTCAAGAAACGCACGAAAACAAATTTTCAGGGTAGCAAAATTTTTTTCCTGTGTCGATCACAATACTTTATTATTAGAATATAGATAAATTAAACAAATTGATTACAATGCTTCGTACCATGTTACTATCTTTTCAAATTTTTTAACTATCATTTGTTTTAATTAACTCCCATAAGAAATAGCTACATTTAAGAACGTCATTGCTGTTGCACCCGGCAACATTCCATAATTAAATAAGAAAAAAAAAGTCCAGAATTGACTCAAAGCTGATAACGTAGCAGAAATCTTTACTAGGGTGATATTCTTATCAAATGTCTATAAATATTTCCCAGAAAAGTCTACAAGCATTATATACATACATATATCTGGCCTAGCCCTAGAACAGGCAATCAATCTTTTATTTCTCTTTTGATTTCAGACCAGATAAAGTTCACTATCAATTTTAAAACTGTATTAATTATGTAACTCTACTCGTACATAGCTACGTAGCGCAATGCTTTAAATTTCTGTCTACAAGGTCAGTTACCAGCTGGTGATAAAATTAAAATTATATTTCCAGAACTTATTGTTTACTCGAATACACTTGGAGTAATCATGTTGTAAGTTGAGCGTTATAATTAGCCCTTAGTTTAGTCGAAAGTTGCTTCAATTAAGAAGAATACTTTAGCTGATAGTCTTGGTCCATCTATTAGAATTGTCACTGGATCAGCACCTCCATGAGTAGTAGATCGTCCGAGGAATCAATAATAGCACCAACTCTTTCTCATTTCGATGTATCAGCCTAGATGAACTTTTCTTTGTTTATAAGAGTATTAAATCTCTCACCGTAGGAGGAGCTGATAAAATGTATCCTGATACCATACCAGTACATAATTTTGAAAAATGCATTTCTTAGAATTTCAAAGCTAAAAAAAATTAATTTTTTCCCAGAATTATTTTTATTATACGAGGGACATTCAATTAAAGAGACAAATTGATGTAGAAAAAAACTGTGTATTTTTACAAAATGAGACTTTTACTGCTTCTCAACATAATCTCCACCAATATATGTATACAGTGTGACCCAACTAAAAGTGTCGATTTAAAAATTAAATAAAAAAAAAACCGTTTAATATTTTCCAAATTTTTTTTTTATTTGAAAGTACAATCCTTCCGGTTTATTATGGAAAATTATTTCATTCAAATGGCTGCCGCGGCTGGCCTTACAGTAGGCCATTCTGTCGGTCCAATTTCGAAGCACACTTTGGATTATTTGCGGCTCTATATCGGCAATGGCTGCTTCAATATTGGCCTTCAAATGGTTAATTGTTTGTGGATTGTCCGCATAACACTTGTCCTTCACGGCTCCCCACAAATAAAAATCCAAAGGTGTCAAATCGCAGCTCCTTGGCGGCCAATTGACATCGCCATTTCGACTGATAATGCGACCATCGAATTTTTCATGCACTTCGGCTATTGTTTGGCCCGCTGTGTGGCGCGGAGCATCGTCTTGTTGGAAACAAAGATCTTCCAAATCAATATCTTCAAGATATGGCCACAAAAAAGATGTTAACATCTGGCAGTAACGCTCGCCATTGACCGTAACGGTCGCGCCAGACTCATTTTCGAAAAAATACGGGGCAATGATGCCGCCGCGCCACAATCCACACCACACAGTCACACGCAATGGATGCATTGGCTTCTCTTCATATGCCTGAGGATTTTCAGATCCCCAAATGCGACAATTTTGCTTGTTTACGTACCCGCCGAGATGGAAATGAGTTTCGTCCGAAAAGATGATTTTTTGAGCAAAATCTTCATCAATTTCAAGTTGGTCGGAAGCCCACACAGCGAATCGATATCGAAGCGGATGGTCCATCAATTGCTGGACTAATTGAACTTTGTAGGGCCACAAACCAAGATCCTTGCGCAAAATTCGTTGCATGGAAGAGCAGCTGATGCCCATTTCCAATCCACGACGGCGACACGATGTTCTCGGCCACCGCGGCGATATTTTCGGCCGAACGGACGGGATGAACACGGAAACGTGTTGGTGCGTCAATAATCATGCCCATTTCACGATTTTTTTTCACCATTTTTTTTATTCCACTCACTGAAGGTGCACTCTCTCGACCGCATTTCGTACGACATTTTCGGTCCAATTGTCTTCGTTTTAGAAATAAATTTTCAATACTTCCCAGCGTTGTTCAAGCGTAAATCGGCTCATTTCGTTCAGCGGAGATATGATACTGAATTTCTGTCAAAGTTAGAATGACATTAGTGTTGCCAGGTGCAAAAAAACCGGTAATTTAAAAACACACCGATAGCTCGGTCACCCTTTATATTCTTGTCTCAATGATAATAGTCTTTTTTTATACCTGATGCAAAGAAGTCTTTGTTTGAGCCACTTTCCCACAAATTCTTCGACCTCCTCGTTTTTGCTGGAATTTTTTCCACGTATTGCCTCCTTGAGTGGACCAAACAAAACAAAATTCAAAGGAAGCCAAATCTCGACTGTAGGGAAGATGAGGTAGTATCTCTCAACCCATTTTTGCAATGGTTTCTTGGGTCAGCCGGACAGTGTGAGGGCGAGCATTATCGTGTAGGAATACCACGCATTTTCTTTGAGATCCGCAACGTCTTTCTCTCATTGCTGACTTTACTTTGTTCATCAGCATGTCTGAGTAGTTGGTACTGTTTATTGTACGCTGATATTCCAAATAATCACAAAAGACACCTTGGACATCCCACAAGACAGTCATCATAACTTTTTCCGCTGACGTTGGAGGATGTTGTTCGTCAGTCACTGAGGTTCTATCGTTTTTGAACTCTTCTACCCACTTAATAAATTTCCGCGGTCCATAAAATTTTCACCATACTGTAGCATCATTCGAGAAAAGATTTTAGCCGGTTTTTATACTTCAGAAAGCAAAAAACGGATCAACGTTGTTCAACTAATGTGGAAACTGCAAGCGGACACGCCATTGTTAAATGCAATATTGAGAATAAAAAAAAAACCATTTTGTATTCGTTAGCTGTTCTCAACTCATTCCAGTGATGCCAACCTAAGGTCATAAAAGTACAAAACTCCTCCTACAAACTGTTTCATTTCTAAATCAATTTGTCTCTTCAATTAGTGAATGTTCCTCGTAATTGCAATCAGTTTTAAAAGAATTGTGGACTTCATCCCACTTTTTTTACCCAGTCCCATACGAATTTCACGAAATTTCGAAATTTCAACTAAATTAATTATCTTCGAAACTGTCAAAGCTATCGACTTGAAATTTTAGCAAAGTATGTGTTTTGATCCGTATACTCCTTCTACCCCTCCTAATGTACAATTTTGGTACATACATATTTGCATTAAAACTAGGAAAAATTAGAAAATTTTGCCAGAATTTGTCCCTTTATAATCCTTCTACCCCCGCCAATAAAAATTTTTATAAAGATTCTAGAAAAATATTTCTCCGTCGAACATATAAGAGCTAGACATACTCGATACACACTAACATTACTCTCCTAATAGAGTTTGGACAATGCTATAATACCAACAGTTTATTGTGAGTTTAGAAGCACAAGAAGGCAACATAAGAAATATGAAAAACAGGTAAACTTGAGTTTGACGGTTTTCAAATGTACGGACACGAGCACAAACTTGCGTTAAACTACAAGTTTTTGAATAGAATACTCATTACAATCGGAAAAAAATATCACTTTCATAAATAATAATTCATTATGATTGTGTTTACTTCATAAAAGAAATAGAATCGAGAAAATTTAAATTTCGGACAAAATTTCCCGCGCAATCGCTGTACATGCATAGTCCAACTCTACTAAGACAGAAGTGTTAGTGTTTATCGAGTATCTCTAATAAGAGCTATCGACTGTCAAATTGAAGCAAGGCATGGTCATAAAAATGTTGAAAAGAACTTTCAAAATCATCCAAAACCTTTCACTTCCACTGCCACCTCCCATACAAACGACCCAATATCAGGAAAACAGTGTCCAAATTTCTTTGAAAATTACGAAAGCTATTAATTTTAAATTCAGCGAGAAACATTTTGCATACCAAGTTCGGTGTCAAATTCAAAAATTACAAACCTCTCCCCTCTAGTTCTACCACCTCCCATACAAACGTCACTACTCTCTATTCGAAAGAATTTAAGATGACATATTTTCCGGCACATTAAAATCTTTCCCATTTCATCTAGAGTTTCATATTTTCGTCCAATCATAATTCTGTTCAGTTTTTTTCCCAGAAATGGGCAAACTTGAATAACTAATTACAGTGGATTTAGCGACTTTCGTTAATTTGGCCATGCTAGCTCGAGTCAATTATAGTTGGCGCTGAAGCACAGGAGGACAATTTTCGATTTGGGATACACAAACAAATCACGAAATAGTGTATTGTGAAGTTAAAGCAATTTTAATTTTTCTTGATGGAAAACGTTCAGAAAGTCTCAACCTCGGCGGTTAAAGAATCTGTTCGTTGAGCATGAAGTACATTGAAGTAGCTAGGCATACATTTTATAGTCTAAGAGCCCTAAAACTAAAACTAATAACGGAAAACAACAAGAATGCAAAGTGCATATAATGATAGAACGGTGTATAGCTAAAACGAAGGAGGAAAAAGAAATTTTGAAATCTGGTGTTAAACGCGTCCTGTCTAGTGGAACGAAAAAATTATTTCAGGATATCGACATGGTGTCATTGGCAAGCCCTTGAGGAGCTCTAAATGAATATATAATTTTTCCTCGAAGTTACAAGCTACTTTTCAAAATTTTCCACAATTTCTTATTAGATTTGAAATACTAATTTACCGTTTTTGAGTCAAGGGCAACATTATTAGGCGTGACCTTTCCAATGACATCAAGTTTGTGTCTGTGCCTTCAAATTATTTTTCGTCGCACTACGCAGGCTTCGTTTGGCTCCGGTTTCGGAAATTAATTTTTCGTCCTTCGCCTGAAATCAGCACCCATCTACAATCCACTCAAAAAGGACCTTTTATCTTCAAGGGTTTGGGAGTTAATGTGCGCTGAGCGAATGAAAAATGTGTCCGACACATGTGTTCTTATGTATAATGTGGACGGGTCGTACATTTATTCCAAATTTTAGCATTTCGAGAACTGTCTGACACATATCCATGACATAAGTGTCTGGTAATTTCTGTCAGATGTAATCAGGCAAAGCGATTTTCTGTCTGAAACTTGAGATATATTTTTCCGGAGAGAAGTGTCAGATGTAAATGTACCTTTAGTTGCACTGCGTTCTATCATTATATGTGCTTCATGTACTTGCCCTTGTTTTTGTTTTTTTTGTTCTCGGGTTCTCGTTCTAATATAATATTTATACCAGCCCTATAAAGCCAGCTGAAGTAATTCCCATACATAAATAAGACGATCCCGAACTACCGCCGACCGCTCTCAAGTACCCTAAAACCAACAAATTCGGTCTCAGACCGACAAAAAACAAGTAAAAGTGCAGTCACTTCTCCCTTGCATTTTACAAAACCGGTATATTTTAAGCCGTTCAGGTCCTGCCTTCTCTTTTTGTTGGTGTGGTCCACGTGGCACGAAGTATAAAAAACCCCAGCGAACGAAATAACACATTCTTAAATTTTTTTAGGTATGTTTTAAAAAAGTTGCTAAACTATCGCCAATAGCTAAACTGTCAGTTATTCCAAAAGTGTGTGAGTGCATGTCGTTTCACTGTAAATCTTTAATTTCGAGTAAACAACATGGTTTCGTCAGGAATAGATCCACTGTCGCTAATCTGATGGAGTTTGCAAATAAATCCATTTTGGCTATGGAGGAGGGGGAAGCAGATTGATTGCATACATACTGAATTTAGTAAGGCTTTTGATAAATGACCCCACTCCATTATATTGTTGAAATTGGACTTGTGGGGTGCCTACATGGTTTATCAATTGGATTAAGTCATATTTAATTGATACAACTTACCAAGTTATTTTTCGGTGTTGTACTTCTAAGCCATTTCTTCACTTCGCATTCTGGTGTTCCTCAAGGAAGTCATTTGGGGCCACTTCTTTTTATTCTGGCCATTAATAATGTTGCCTCTGTTTTTAAATATTCGGAAGTACTCATTTATGCTTCTTCTTGTATAATAGCGCAACATCCCAAATCGGGCCTTGGCCTCCTGACCTTTAGGTTTCTCAACAGTTTTTTTCATTATTTGAAGGGTTGTTAGACCTTCGCACAACCCTCTATCTACGAATTACTCATTTATGCTGATGACATTAAAATTTTTAGGTCTCTTAATTCCAACTCTGGCAATTTTCTTCAGGAGGATTTGATTAATTTTAGTAATTGGTGTCACCATAGTGGTCTTAGACTGAATTTGGATAAATGTTATGTAATGTCATTTAATAGGGAAATCTCTCCGTTTGTGATAATTTATAGTCTTAATGACTGTATTTTGGATCGAGTCAGTTCCATTATTGACCTAGGTGTTACATTTGACCAAAAAATTGATTTTGGTTTGCATATTAATAAGATCGTGCAGAAAGGTAATTCTATGTTGGGACTTACCACACGCTTATCCAAGGAATTTAACAATGCGCTTGTTAGACTAAGTCTCTATAACACCTATCTCACCTTGAACATGCTTCTCAAGTTTGGTCTATACTTATTATGATGAGTACATTGGCAGAATCGAATCGATTCAGCGTAAATTTGTAAAAAAACCTTGTCACCTTAATTGGAACGATAGAATTCGTCTTCCTCCATATGATCGACTTCAGCTAATAAATATGTTATCGCTTTCGAAACGACGTGAAGTAGCTGATGTAATTTTTGCTCATAATCTTCTTTCAGGGTTAGTTGATTTCTCCTGGGTTTGATGTGCTTCGATGTTGCTCAATTTTCACCAAGGTACCTTAGATTGCTGCAGATTGGTTTTCACCGGACAAACTATGGTATGAATGAACCGATTTCGCATCTTGCGAGAGAAGTTAATAAGAATGCTGATGTATTCGACTTCTCAATTGATAAGCAGTGCTTAAGACGTAGACTTTACGCTAGATGACACCGCTGTATGTGAATTTTTGTCTCTTTCGTGTTTTTGTTATCTGTACTTGGTGTTGGGATGTTGATGTTTGTTTTGTCGCTTCACTAAATGATGAGCCAGAGGATAAATCGACTTTCAATTTTTAAATTTTGAATCGATTTATGGCAATTCCTTGCATTAAGAAATCCTGATAGTGATATGATTTACTGTGAAGAGTGTGTGGAAATTGTAATTTCAGATTACGCCATGTACGCGCCAGCCGCGGCGGCCACATGCCCAAAATCATATTTAAACATTAATGCCATAAAATTATCTTTCAAATAAAGCCAATTTCATAGATACTAAAAACATTTTTTTGTGTTTTATTTCAATTTAAAAATCTCCTCTAAAAAACACCCTATATAGGTATATATTCTAAGGTATACATACAAAATTATATTTTCGAAAACTGCTTCCAAAAGCCTTTCAATAAGCAATGGGCACTATCGATTGTTTTAACTATCGATAGTCCTATCGATAGTCAACTGAACTATCGAATAACTATTGATATCCATCACCAGTCATTTTTATTTTATGAACTAAGATTCCACTTTACACTAAATTCATGACACAAAATTTTTTTCTTTCGAGAAAAGCAACCGTTATTTCTTGGGCATTGACAACTTCCCATTTTAGAAAAACCCTTAGGACAACTGTAAAAAGATCCTTAACAATATAATTAATATACAATAATATTTAAAATATTTATATGCACATAATAAAACATTTCCAATCATGAGAATTATTCAAATTATTAATTTATTAAATAAAATTTTACAATGACAAAGCAAACATTTTCCTACACATAATTCGGGATATGGCAATACTGCTAGGGTGTAGCCTAGTGGGTAGCGTGTTGTTCTTGTTATGCGAAGGTCTTGAGTTCAAATCTCGGTCGACGCAATATATAATGCCAGCACATTGCCTGCTTGGATATACATTGGTCACCTCAATCGACGAAAATAAAAAATTCGTAGATAGAGGGTTGTGTGAAGGGCTAACAACCCTTCCACAATAAGTAATGAAAAATGTTAAAGAACCTGAATGTCAGGAGGCCAAGGTCCGATTTGGGCTGTAGCGCCATTATAGAAGAATACTGCGAAATATGCATAAAAAAAATCAAAACAAACAGAAAAGTGGTAAAGCTACATTTCTCGTACGGAATTATTAGAGATGAAAATTTTATCTGACTCATCAGCTGTTTAAATTTTTGGACGGTATAAACATGGAGCGAACCAATCATAATCGTTCATTTGAGTGGTATGAATTTTTTATGCGAAAAGTTTTTTGATCTATGGGCAACATGGCAAGTTTGTGCTCTTTCGCTCTGATCAGCAACTGGCCATTGTGCCGATCGTCGACGATTATCGTACATATGTAGGAGTATTTATACTTCAATATTCATTGCAACCAGAGCTACCTGGCGGCAGTTTGAGACATGAAAATCGCAACTAACTTCACTTCATTGCGAAAGTTACAATTTCATCTGCAACAAGCTAATATAAACGCGGGAAATTCACCATGGAATTGCTTCACAGTCGTTGAATTTTACTACGTTCAATCGCCAGTTATGATGCGCAAAATTCGAGCGAATTTTGATCGTAATCATGTGCCTTCTGAGACGTGTGTGCTCAACCTACTCAAAAAATGCCAAGAGAGTGGCTCAACGCAAGTGTCTAAAACACCTCCATTCGTCACCGTGCCCAAGAGCTAAGCTTCTACACGTTCAGATTTGGCTCTGCTTGCGTACATGGTCCAATTGACATAAGAATTGCAGTCGGCGGAACCACCAGCAATGCCGTACGTTTACTGATTTGGTCTTGGAAACAAATCCTACACCTCTTCCTGATACGCCCTACACTTATAATGGTACAGGAAAAAACTCGCCAAAATATATATTCCGCTTCAAATTCTTGACAAACTATAAGATCTCAATAACACTTCCTTAATAGTTGTCCTGCCTTCTCCAGTTTCATACACGAGGTTTTTTTAAAATTTGAGCAATTGTTGGTTATGAAGCGCCAATATGACTTTATGTTTACTGTTTTTTCCCAATAGTTGGTAGACTTCCTGTCAGTTTCGGTTAGGAATGCACTCTGTAGAATAATCACAGTACTTACAAAAGTAGAAAATACCAAGTCACAAATTTCAGACGGCGAAACCATTCAGGAAATAATTAAATTTGTAATTTCCCTCCTACGACGAACAGGTACGGTTCAATGGGACGTCAAAAGTCGTTGAAGTGTTTCTGACGTTGGGAGCTTTCGGTTCTTTCCATTTTTTTACATAACTTAGGCGTTTCTCCCTCGTAGTGTTTAGTACCGCTTGGAGGCTCCTCTCCCCTCTGCTCCACGTCGAATGCAATGTATATCAACGACACAAGTAACAGCCAATGAATGCCACGGAATTAGAATAAGATGCAGCGCGCAACTGGGGCCCATTGCAGCCGACAGACACGTTTTTACGGCTGCCTCAGTTTGTTCCTTACTCTTTTCTTATGCCTCCCAATTCCCAATCCGACTCTAAAAATAGTCCACCACCACACACCCGAGCACGACGGATGATGACCGGTTGAAGGGCCATCACGGGGACGGGTTTACTCCCAAGTCCGAAGGGAGCTGCGAGTAGCTTTTCCTTAAGGCGAGGCCGCACTAATCTTCCTCTCCCCCGGGGTCATGTCATGTCTCGTGTCTTAAACGCTATTACGTCGCAGTTAAGGTTAATGCCGAACGGAACCAAAGACCCAGCAGCGGGTGAGTACTGTTAGTTGCTTAGTACACTATCGATTGATGTGTGTGAAATTATCGTGCACGCTATACCGGTAAAGGACGGACACATGAGCACCGACGACGGGCCAAACGTGGACCCAGTTCAGAGTCGCACGGCTGGAACTCCTCCATCATGTTCCGAGCGGTGTAACTAAAAATATCGTTCATCCGCTGTGGAATTCAATTAGCGGAAAATTCTAGACTAGACGACTACAGGACTAGAATATTACAAGGAAATAAATACCGTTTACAGTTGATTGATTACGTCCTTGCAAGGACCTCCTTTCACACGAACGCACTGTACACGACACGACAAAAAAAATTCACCACTACAACAAAGTTGGTCCTTTAGGAGTTCGCTTCAGCAAGTCCCGAATCACTATTAATTGTCTTTCTTAACCCTTGAGGCGTAACAGGGAATCTTATTCCCGGTTATGGATCTGCCTTTTCGAAGACGTCGAGGAGAGAAAAAAACAATTTATGGATTTTATTCACAGGGAACGAGACTGCTCAATGCGCAGTATTTGCTTGGATTTCGATTGTGTGTTCGCTGAAGGGAGAGAATCGAATCTTTCAGAAGTTGTTCAGGTTCGTTCGCACAGAAAATCTCTTCCCCAGGTAGACGACAAAATTCTAAGTTCACAAACAAAACGTCTTATTTCTTCCGATGCCCGAATGAAACTGTTCCTCTTCAAGTTCTCCGCTCTGAGTTGTTCTGTTCTGAGGAGCTTTCAGAAATCTGGTGGCGCGACGAAAAAGTATTGGAAAATGTGTGAAAGCTTTTCGCCGTATTACTTACTGTGCGTTATTATAGTTAGAGAAGATAGATACGGTGTCAGTCACTTACAGCACTAAACTAAAGCACTTCTCCTTCCGCTCCTTTCACTGCAATGCAATATCTTAGTTATCATCTCGACAGTGAAATAATTATATTGCTGTTAAGTAATTAATATATAATAATTTTGGCTAACTTAATAAACAATCTAGAAACTGAATTGCACAAGATGTGCTTAACTATTAGCATTTTTCAAATTAATGGGGACCAGGATACTCGCATCAGTGTGTACAGTCTAAGCATGCAAATGTGAACATAATTGTAGTGTCTGATATTTGTTTATAAACGGCTGCAAGTTAGAGTTTTGCTTTATTTAGACAATAACTAAGCGTAAACACAATTTTGGGACTTGTGAACGAAGGAACGGAATGGCGAATAAGATACAACCATTAGTTGTATCAACTCTACTAAGAACCAGAAGCTTCAACGTTCATCAAGCTACGTAAACTGCAGTGGGCTTACGAGCTAGAGCGAATGGAAGATGGAAGAATCCCCAAATGTGAAAAAGCAAGTGGTAACAGACCGGTAGGCAAAACCACACAAACCATGGGAAGACTCTGTTGATGAAGACAGCAAAGCTATATTAGTTACGTATACCCCTGAACAAAACGAGACACGTGCAGAATATTGTAATTATAGTTATAATTGAATTTGAATTTATTCTAAAACATTGTGAATTACTATTGTGATTTTTTTTTGTAAAATACCTTATTTGAAACATGTCAAATAAACAATCGCCCCACTTAAAGTCGAGCCGTCAACAAAGTAACAACCTTTTATTTTAACAGGTTATGGGCCAGAAGTCGCCTTAACCAGACTCTGGTCAGTTTTCGTTCCATAAAATTTAAAGTAAAGTGTTTTATATTTTTACAATGTCGGAAGCAATAGTGCGAGTTGAAAAACTGAAGGGCTGAGAAAATTGGGATGTTTGGAAGTCGGCCGCCAATTCGTATCTTGTGATAAAAGGTCTATAGCCCTAACCAGAATATACTTAGAGAGCATTAAAGCACCTTAAGTCTTTCTACGACTGTATAGAAATGCACGTTGACAGCCAGAATAGACTTAAGGAATCTTTCGTTGAATTTTTCAAACTTTCGTTAAAACCTACGAGCACGGCCCTGAGCGTAGAAACTTAAGCAATCTTCTGCGTTTGGCATTTCTTCACAGTTTTTCCGAGATTTTTGTAGTTTGTGATTTCGGATTTGTGATTTGTATTTCTATAAAATAGAAGATCTAAAATATTTGAAGATTTGAGTGATTTATTGGACTTGTCGGGAAAATTAAAAAGGAGAAAAAAGTGTGGTGTTAGAAGAATAAATAGAGATCGGCAAAAAAACGGGTATTACCGAGTGACGTTCCAATGAAAACGCACAATCCCGGACAATTTTTCAAAAATTGCAGAATGAACTCGGAAAGGTTTGACTTTTTATTAAGTTTAATAAAGCCTAGAATTCAGAAGAAATCCGCTCCGACCTTCATCATGCCAACATAGATTTAACGGCTCGAATGCCTTAGAATTAAGAAACACATTATGTAATTATTTTAACTGTTAGAATATATTTTTTCATTCATCCAGGCCTTATAATTAATACAGTGTAGATATTTGTATATGTGACAGGTATTGCATTTTTATGTAGAACGTTCGGTTCAGAGTCCACGACTCAGGTATTCAGTTTGTACTCTATAAAAGGTTATAGACATATTTTCTCTTCAACTGAAAAACAGTTTGGAAAAGGTCCGCCCTGGCTTCGTCTCGTTTCTCAGCGGGGATTTCGTTTAACAGTGAAATAAGTTAAGAGTAAGGTATCACTATCTTCACTATGCTCGTTTCTTAACGGCTGCCGCCGCGTTTTCAATTGCTTTCAACGTGGATCCAATGGTTTTTTTCGGGGGTCGTTGGAACGCATTTGACACACTTGAACTCGTACTCTGCGGAGATTCGGGTCCTGGCGAACTTTGTTCACGGCCCTCGAGTATTGAAATATGCTCTATTATTGCAATATTATAACATCTAATCCTGCAAATATAAGAATTATCTTTCTTGTTTTTTTAATTAATTATGTAGTGTTTTTACGCTCCAAGTTTCACGAAATTTTTTAAAAACATCATGCTCTCGAAATAAGGCCAACTATTATATTCTGCCCCACTCCCTGTAGGCGGCGCTTTCGATTTATTTACAAATGTTTCCCTTAAATGTTTCCATTTCTTTTTGCAGTTTTCAGCTGAAAAATAAATCAAAATTATTACTTCAACTTACCAAAATAGCAAGAAAACACATACTATTTTGTTTCAGCTCTTCAGCGATTTGCTTCCAAATCCTATTTTTGTAAGTTTTGTTGAAGTACTTTTTGTTTGATTTATCGTAAAGTACATTATTGGCTTGCATTTTAATAATAAGACTATTCTCGAATTAAATGTCTTCGATCAGATCCATTTTAAGAAAAAAATTATTTCGATTATCAGTTTGTCGACACAAACTTGTTGATGAGTATTTGACAGCCGATATTTGTCTTTTTCAGCTGTCAAACTTCTCTTACCTTAAGGTTATTATGGTTGGGTATAAGATTCGTTAAGTTTTGCCAAAACTTCACGTACCTTAATGCATTTGACGAAAAGATCTTAACGTGCCTTAAGTCAATTCTGGTTAAGGCCTAAGGAAACATGTGGAAGGCACAGCTGCAGCTGATATCAAACGTGACTTAAAGGCGAAATCTGAGATAATCCTGCTCATTGATCCCGTGAATTATTCCTACCTACGTAATGAAGACCGAGACTGCAAAGGAAGCATGGGACTGCCTTGCTAATGCGATTGTGGATAGCGGTACAGGACGCAAGATAAATTTGCTTCAAAAGTTAGTGCCAGTTAAACTCGTGGAATGTGTGTCAATGGAGGAATATGTGAATAAAATTACTAAGTTGTGGATTAAAGTAAAGAAATCGGGCTTAAACATAGATTCAAAAATCGTCGGTTCGCGGTGGGCTTCCGGATGAATTTAAGCCACTCGTGACGGGCATTTTGGTCAAAAGATACGGCGGATTTAGTAAAAACTGTCTTGTTGCAAGAAGTTATGTTCGATGGACAAGGAAATTCCGAAAACTTAGCGCTTTACGGAAAGGGCGGAAAGAAATTCAAACCTAAAAATCAACGAACGAAGAATAATAAAACTTCTCACAATGGATGTTTTAACTGCGGGGAGTCAGGTCACTTCGCGATAAATTGAACAAAAATGGATAAACCTGGAAACGTAAAAAATTATAACACTAATGTGGTTTTGCATGTTGCACGCGATTTCAAGGACGTATCGAGTGACTGATTTGTCGATTCCTAATTTCGATTCCATATTTTTTGGTGACTTTAGCCGTACGTTATTTGTTTATACAATCCGTGAAAAATCTGAGGTATTATCGAAATTTAAACTGTTTAAAGACTTTTCCGAGAAACAGGGCGGTAATAATATTATTACTCTCCGAACGGACAATGGAGGTGAATATTGTAATAAATCGTTTCGCAAATATTTACAGTGCAATGGTATAAGACATCAGAAATCTGCGCCATATAGTCCTGAGCAAAATGGAATGGCAGAAAGGGTTAATAGAACTATCATCGAAAAGGTACGCTGTACAAAATTGATTCAGCGTTAGAGAAGCGGTTTTGGGCATAAGGAGTGAGTAATGCATCTTATGGAATTAACCGACTAAAGTGCAAGGGAACAGGAGAGAACACACCTTACGAGCTGTGGACTGGCAGGGTTCCCGATCTAAAGTGTATAAAAATCTTTGGATGCAGAGCAATGGCGCATATTCCTAAGGAAAAACGAACGAAATTAGATCCATAGCCAACAGATTATATCTTCGTTGGATATAGTGATAATTCGAAGGCATATTGCTTGTACAACAATTAAACACGTAAAATCATGATATGCAGGGATGTTATTTTCATGGAAACGGAGAGCTGCAACCAAGATGACAACTGGGAGAATACTCATTTATCTGCCACGGAGGAAGATAAAAATGAAATAACATTATCGAAGAAAAATTAACATAAGGAAACAGAAAAAGAACAGGATGTTAAAGATATAAAACCATTCGAAGAAAACAGTACTGTCAGTGTCAGTGCAATGTCATCGTGTGATGAAAATGTGAAAGATGTGGTCAGGATGCGTCGATCAGAAGCAAAAGCCTCATCAGAAATCATACTCAATGAAAACTGAAAAGTTGCTGGAACCTGAGCTTTGTAAAGTGCAGAAGCAAAGGAATGGAAGCTAGCAATGAACGTGAATTTGAATCGCTTCAATGTAATCAAACGTGGGAGCTTATGGACTTGCCGCAGGGAAAACCAGCAGTAGGATGCAAATGGGATTTTAAAATCAAAACTAATGCAAAAGATTTTACACAACGAAAAGGCATAGATTACGAAGAAACTTATTCGCCAGGAGACACACATCAATTGGTTTTTGTTGGCCTTGGCAACGAAGTTAAATTTGCGAATGCGTTAACTAGATGCAGTGACAGCTTTTCTCAACGGAAGGTTAAAGGAAGACATCTGAATGCAGCAACTCGAGATGTTCAACGACGGAAGTGGTTGCGTGTGCTAACTGTTACGATTAATCTAAGGACTCAAACAAGCAAGCAGAGTATGGAATCAGCAGCTGAGCTCAGCGTTGATTGAATATGGTCTCCTTCGATCTCAAGCCGATCAATGTATTTATTACTCAGTTAACGACAGTAATATTTTAATATTGGCTATCTTTGTCGACGACATATTAATTTTAGGTAACAACGAAAATGAAAAACCTCTCTTGGTTCGTAATTTGATGAACCAATTCAAAATGATGTATCTTGGTGAACCAAGCCTACTTCTGGGTATGAGGATTACTCGCTCTAAGGATATTCAAAGTATTGTATTTGATCAAAAGCAATACATTTCTCGAATTTCGGACCGCTTTGGGATGTCGGACTGCAATCCTGTTTCGACATCACTCGATCCGAACCAACGGTTGTTTCAGGATACTAGTCCTATGAGGACGGAACTCTCCTTAATATAAGTGAACACCAGTTGCGGCGATGGAAGGAATACTTCTCTGATATTTTAAACATCTTGTCAGAGGAAGATATTTCAGAAACAGGACAACTACAAAACATCCAACCGCAACAATCCTCTATTAGGGACGATCCCCCAGATAAGGAAGAGATAGTTTCCGCCATTCGGTCAATGGCGGGAAGGAAAGCCCCAGATATAGATGAGCTACCAACCGAACTCCTCAAAGCGGACCCGGAAATAACAGCCGATATACTCATCCTACTCTTTACTGAGGTGTGGAATGGAGGAAAATATCCGACAGAATGGAAGGAGGGCGTCATTGTGAAAATTCCGAAGAAGGGTGACCTTCGGGATTGTGACAATTGGCGTGGTATATATCTACTTACTGCCGTATCGAAAATTATGGCTAAGGTAATTCTCAATGTCGTCGAGAGCACTCTCGAAGTTTATCAGGCTGGAATCCGTAAAGGGTCGTCATGTACCGACCACACAAATACCCTACGGATAATATTGGAGCAGTCAGCCGAAATGGGTTCGCCACTGCATCTCATGTTTGTGGACTTTGAGAAGACTTTCGACAGCGTTAAGCGATTTTATATATGGAATGCTTTGCCTAGGAGAGGTATTCCAGATAAGGTCATAGCTATGATTAAAGAATCCTACGAAGATGCAAGGTGTCGCGTCTTGCATAGAGGAGAGCTGTCCGAGAGCTTTTCTGTGCGAACGGCTGCATATTATCACCAGCCCTGTTTCTGGTGGAATAAATGACATCTTGAAAGCTGCACTGGAAGGTGGAGAAGATAAAGGTCTTCTGATTATATCAACTTCTGTAGCAGTCATTTTTTTTCTCCGAGTCTTATTTCTAAGCGTTGTGGCAAACTTATAATACTCCAAGATTTCTTCTAGAGTATAATAACAATCGATACCATTAAATCGAATCTGTTTTCCAACCCACAGTATAAAGCAACAGTTGGTTACATAACGCCATCCCACGAATGTAAATTGTGTGTAAACTTTAAGCTCTTCGCCTAAAACTAATCTAATTTCTTATTACATTTTCCAATACTAACCCAATACCCATTATATAAGGAATACTTTCCGCGTCCGAACAGCTGCTGTTATGATTCCGCACAACCTATAAAAGCCCCATAATTACTGCTACAGAAATAAGCACTTCCGAGCATATCAAATAGAAAAGTTATGAGAAAATCGCTTATAGCAGAGCTTCCGAGTTGGATAACAAAAAACATTTTTCTTCCTCCCACACTTTTTCAATTTTGTATCGATTTTTGCGGTCTATTCGAAGGAATTTCCCCATCCTACTTGCTATAGGCAATAAGCTCTTATGAAATTTCCTTTTTCAGAAATTTCTGCCTTGGTAAACATTAACGTTACTCTGGTTGTGACGTAATTTCTGAAATTTTTGGCACTTTACCAAATAAAATTTTCTCGAATTCATAGAGTTGGGTTTGAATTTGGAGTGGGTATAGGATGCTGTGGTGTCACCTTATGTGTCCTTGTCTTGAGGATAAATCTGTTCTCGTGAAGGCTTCAAAGGTGAAAGTAGTACATATGTTATTCGGAAATAGATGGTGTGAACGATTGAAGGCTCTGTAACATAAATTAATTTTTCAATAAATTTTCTTGAAAAAAAAAGTAATGATGGACAGTTGTAAATCCATAAGGGTGGCATTAACATATTAAATGTATGCAAAAACAGAAAAAAATTAAAAAAAAAATCTGGCGCAACTTTATAATTCTTCGGATAAGTTGAGGATGCGTGGGAATTCGATATGCAGGTTAGGGTGGTGACAGATAAGCAAGACTAAGAGGATGGGTGTTCCAGGGGCATGGCTATAGCATAGTTACTCCATGGTGCTTTATGATAGTTTGATAAAGGTGCATCCACATTTCCAGCGAAATTTAAAAAAGAGTCGACCCTTTTTTGTTACGTTTATAACATCAAGAACTATGCACAGCTTCTAATACTTAACTAGAAAGTCACAAACAAAATATTTTTCAAGGATAATTACCCTTTTGTGAAAGAAAAACACTAAACTTACCACTCCACGAATGGTGAACTGTGGAAGGTGAACTCGCAGGTGTCGATTGTGACATCTCTGCCAGACTCTACTGCAGATCGTCTTCTTTGAGTATAGAGTGACTCTAGGCTACCGTAAATTAATTATAATCAATAGCTTCAGTACAAAGGGGGAGGGGGGTTTCGTTGAGTGATCCGAACTCCCAACTCACACCTCGTGCGCGATGACTAATGAGTGGAATATCTCGCAAAGTACCTTATGTCCTATGTGGAACTGTTTGACATAAGATAATTTACCACGACCTTCGAGTACATACTATATATTTTACGAAATTGAAAAAATTACACTTTTTTCAGCCCCTGCTCCCATTTTTCAAACCCTGCGCACGTCACTGGATTCCATTACATAAATAATAAATTTTTCGGCTTATTAAAGATATTCGTGTGTGTAATACCTTTTTCAACTATTCGCTGGGCAACGGCAGCGATCTGATCTTCGAAACCTTTTATATAACCAATCCCAATATTATAAAACCGCGAACTTCAATACAAAAATTAAATATTTTTAAGCCCCCACAATTACAAAAATTGCTCTTTAAGCCCGACCATATCAACGAATTGAATTCGCGTGAAACTTTCTTTCAAAACTGACGCTTCTACATAATTGAATACAGCATACAAACCTTAATCTAATATCCGGTTTTATCAAACCTTCCTGACATTCATAACATACCTATAAACTTTCTTCAAAAACAATCTGAAACCCAACAGATATTAACTAAATAGCAAATGAGCAAATATTTATCAACCCATATAACTTTGATCCTTATCAATCCACGACCCGATCATATGAGAGACATTCCGGAGCCGAAAAACCATCCCAAGAGGTCAAAGTTCGAATGTCTTTGTAATCAATTTAAGAAATTATTCGTCCTTGTACCACTCATCCCTTTCCCCAAAAAGATAAAAAATAACGATAATCGATTCTTAGGAGACAAATGGGTCCAACTTAGGGATCCTAAATTGTCTCCATTCACCTGACTGCACCAAAATTACTTCAGACATTAAATCCGCTATTTTGAAAGAAAATCATCCTTTCTGAGTGGTGATATAGAAATCACGGGCTCTGCAAGTTTAATGTGCCAGAACAACAAGGTGACCTTTTTGAAAGATTCCAGTGAGTTCCATGTTCCCGAAATGGAAGTAAAAAGGAATCGCGGGGGAAAATCCTTTTTGCTGCTTATATTCCAGTCGTGGAATGGGAAAATGGGAGTATCCTGATCTCCTGCTCGGCAAATTTGAAATACCAAAGGTCAGTGTTGCTGCGAAATACACACTCTGGTACCGACAAGGATTTTCAGGGATTCGACTGTCTCTGTTGTTACTGTGTTGTACCTCTTCATCACATACAAATGTTGTGCAATTTGCATGGAAACACAACCAAAAAAAATAACAAACATCCTTATCGATCGCCTTTTTCATCATCGGCCACGTCAATAGGCAAGTTTTAATGAAATTCAAAGTGTCATCACACAAACAGAAAAATATAACATCACAACTGAAAAATACACAAAGGATATGCGCAGCAAAATGTAGCATTGAGTGAGAAGGCTGAGCTTTCATCATCACGACATGATTTATCGATCTTTATATCCTTCAACTTGACTGCATTTGATGGAATAGTGGGAGTCGTTAAGTCGTCTTATTGCTCGATATCTCTCCATTATGTAAGCCTACTATATTGTGCAGGCTAGATGAAGATTTAGAATTATCCTGCGTAGCACTTGAGGACGCTCTTTCATTCTTGAAATGACCATAATGTGTTGCTCTTCCGAGTTCGGATAGAGAGCGAGTGCTGAAACTCTAATGGTTCTAGTGGCTCGTCCTTTTTCATCGGTTCTTATCTATATTGGAGAGGCTTGTTGGATGTTAAAATGGGGATTGGCAGTAGGCCAGTAAGTACAGGCATGCTTTTATATACCATGTTTAAGTAGATGAAATTTCATTGAAGGACGATTTGCTTTTATGTCGTTTAACATTTGATTTTTTTCTAATTAATTATGTACTACATATTAATCCATCTTATTAAAAGTAAATTTCTTCTTCAATGGCGCTACAGTCCAAATCGGGTCTTCGCCTCCTGACCTTCAGGTTTCTTAATATTTTTCATTATTTATTGCGGAAGGATTGTTAGCGCTTCTCATATTAAATTTGGTAATTCGTTATTTGTCATTAGAGCGCCGATAACTAGGGCTACGATTTCAAACTAGTGATGAATACTATCGTAAAGCTATCGCCATGTTTTGTAATAGTTCTTACTACGAGTATTAATGTATAGAAATAATTTTTCGAATGAATGGCATAAACTTTCCATAGGAGCTATCGAATGGCTCTCTCGAAGGAACAGTGATATCGATAGTGACTGTCGAAATCAGTTGGAGACGGTTTAGTGGAAGAACAATATTTAAACGTTTTCTACATATCTCGTTTGTTAACGTATTAGTGCATAAAGTGGAAAATTTATCCGTTTTAGATTACATTTTAGAATGAATAGAAAGTCCTTCTTCTTGGCATCCTGACTACCTGTTCCTCAACATGTATTTCTTTTTGTGGAAGAGTTGGTAGGTCTTCACACAACCTTCGATCTACGATTTCCTTCGCATTGTATACCAAGACGCTACTCAGTAGACTATCCCAAGAAACTTCAAACTTGCGTGAACCAATGCCTCCGATGCATTTTAGGGATCTTCTGACTAGATGTGATCTCCCACGACGAACTTTGGAAAACAACTGAACAAACTATAATACGTACTGTGATTCAAGGGAGAAATGGCAGTAGATCGGTCCCATTTTGAGGAAACTAGAGCAAAATGTCGCCAAACAAACTCTGGATTTTACTCCTCAAGGATGACGTCGGGTCTATCGAAGCGAGCAGTTGAGCAGGAGGCGGGAGGTATAATCAAGTCTTGGCGACGACCAAGAGGGGCAAAGTCGGCATCTGCTCCTCCCCACCTGGAATTGGGCTTCAACTTGATGTGATTGATCCTTGTAAAGCTAATTTACTAGCAGCGAATTTCGCTAGGAACTCACGCCTTCCACCATCAATCCAATCGCCTACCGCCATAAATGATTCTGGTTTCTCTCAGCCCACACTAAATTTTCGCGCGAGACTTATTTCTAGGATCCTTCAAGAGCTCAATATATACAAATCTGCTGCGGACAGTATTTTCCCCATTACCCCTTGCAATCTATCTTTCCTATTCAAATGGGTGCTTTCCACGTATGTGGATTCCCAAGAAAGAAGCAAATCGAATTTCGCCAACCACTGCCCAATAGCTATTTTTTTTTTTATAGAATGACCTGTGTTATAGACAATTTCGGCCTTTATGTGCAATGCACAAACACAGTCATGGAAGGAAGGAATGGGATTGGGAAGGTTGGGGAAGGGGAGGGAGAACGACCGTAGCGAGTGGAGAAGCTGGTATATTGCTCAGTTGGCTGCTTACTGACACATTCAGTGCTCTTGAAGCTGATTGATACTGCTTTCAATCGCAAAATCGTTCAATATCTCGATAAACAGCTTATCCATGATCGTTAATATGCGTTCCGCTCTAGAAGGTCGACAGGAGATCTTTTGATGTAGTTGACAGATCATAAGAACTCATGCTTACATATGTAAGGCGAAGTTTAAGTTCTCGCGCTTGATATTTCAAAAGATTTTGACAGAGTTTGGCATGAATGTCTCTTAATGCTACCCTTGTTCAATGGAATCAAACAAGCATTCCATTACTTCCAATCGCAGAGACTTATTCTGTTCGCTGAACTCTGATCTCAACTTGATCCGGTAATGGGGCAGGAAAATTAGAAAAAATATCCAAAAGTATGCGCTCCGATTGATTGGAAACGAAGCCATCACGTCTCTATAGATTCTCTCCAGCATCGCAGAAATGTCAGAGTACTTAGCATTTACTATCGCTACTTTTATGGTAAATGCAGCACGTAACTAAGCACAGTCATTCTACCTCTGTATGCTTTCCCCGGAATACTTGCCAAGCTGAGCGTACATAGGAGTAGATGGTCAAACCTTTGCCTTCTCGTACGTAGTGAAATATATGGACAGTCAATCATTTTCCGAGCGTGATGTCATTGGAACGATTTGTCACCCAGTTTGTTTCCCAACAAGTACAACCTGCGGTGCTTCAAAAACAATGTACACCGTCACTTTTTCCTCTCTCCACCCCAATAAGCCTCATTCCAACTCCAATTTCTATACCGACATAACGGTGCATTGAATTAAAGGGTGTCCCTCTGAGTTAATCTCGGTGCCGCAAAAAAAAATTTAATGACGGCTATGGTCACTCGGCCCATATACCGACAATCAGTGATCGACCGTGAAATAAAACAATATAATACCCAAATCTTTAGCATGAGCGAGGTCAGGGGTGAGGGGGCAGATCCGGAGAAGAACGAGCCCCAAGCGGAAAAGTCATTCCTTTCGTTGGTCTTGAGAGTGAAGCCAAAAATGGTGGGGCGGTAACTCTTACACCGAGAGCGGGAAACATTTTTATTATTTACATCAGCTGGGAACCTGTGGCCGCTTATACTGTATCGCTACTAACCGACTAAGCCGTGGGGTCTAGATAGCTCAGTGGCCAGCACGGTCGCTTTGCAACTCGAAATCCCCGGGTTCTAATCTCATTACCTGCACGGTATTCCCTTAGCGTCTAAGGCAGGGCCTGCTTACGCAAGCCTTACTGCCGAGTACGTCGTAAGCAGGCCTGGGACGAAACGCAACACAGCGCTGTAGCCGCTCACTCGCTACAGAATCAATCTCGGATATTGGATTATCGTCGTCAGACAATTCGGCAGTGATATGCACCAACTAATGCCGCAGCACCTGGTGAAGAGTTTCTTCTCCAACTGAATGCCACCTTCGAGCGTGTTCCAAGAGTTGATGTTATTATCATCTCAGGAGGAATGAATGCTCAAGTTTGCTCTGACAATACTGGACTAGGAAATGTCATGGGGAAGCGTGATGATGGGTCACGACATAGGATTAAGAGAACGGCGAATTATTTGTGGAGTTGTTGATACTCGGCAAATGGTCATCGGAGAGACCCTTTTATGCCACAAGGGTCACTTTAAAAGATCATGGATTTTCCCTGAAGGTTTTACGTAGAAACAAATCGACCAGCAAGGGTAATGATTGATTGATAGTTTTTATTGGTGTTCTAAATAGTAACATACTCGTAGTATAAAAGGCTTAAAAATATATTTAATCTGGTGAATGTTTTCACAGTGCATTCCGAATTGAAAGAAAAGATTTCCGGATTCTACACTGTTACGCTTTATTATTCGTGACGTTTCGGTCTCTGCTGAGACCTTCATCAAGAGTTTGCTAAAGGTCTCAGCAGATACCGAAACGTTACGAATAATAAAGCGTAACAGTGTAGAATCCGGAAATCTTTTCTTTCAATATTTAATCTGTTGATGTCCGCCATTTTATTACTCTGCAAGCAACGCTTGTATTGGGTGGCAGTATTAAATAATATTAAATTAAACAAAATTTCTTAATCATTACATATTAAATAATAAAAATATATAAATAAAAACTGATATAATAAAAAATCAAGCAATCAAGTAAGAAATAATAATAATAATAACAAATATTAGAATACGTAAGAGAAAAAAATAGAAAAATTAAACTATTTAAAGTGAAAATTGATTAATCTAAAAATACTGTTGCGAGCTAGGGATTCGCCGGGATTTCAAGAAACACAATTCGTTTAAAAATAAAGGATAATTTATTTATTCACACTTTTTACTTAATTTTCTTTATAACTTAATTAGCACTATCTGGCAAAACCACCGATATTTCGCTTTCTATCGCTTTCACTACCGTTCGCGTTCAGATGTCGCTGACAGCTACCGTGGTTTTATACCATTTCCCCTTTTTCTAGAGGTTTCTTTCGTGGATGTTTCCGGGTGTATGTCTCGACTATTCTAGAAATTTAATTGCCTACATTTTGGAGTATAATGGAAGTTGCTAGAACTTTGTTTATGGCTTTTTACATGTTGCGGGACTTTTCTGGCTTTTTCTGAGTAGATAAATATTACGTGGTTCGCCAAATCTATAACAATACTAACAAAAAGAAAACTAAATTACAATATTAAAAAAGAAAATAATAGTAATAATGATAATGTATACTTTAAGAAACGCCGTTAGGGGTAAAATTATATCAATATGCATTTAACATTCAAGCTCTAACAGGAAAAAACTACAAAAGAAACCGAAGAGACATATCATTATACCACAACCATTCTCAAAATATCGATGACGAACAATTCACGCTATTTGCACCTTCAAGTAGCCTCGTAATAAAAATGAAAAATTATTTATAAAAAAAAAGTCAAAAAGAAATATGTTTCTAAAAGGAAATAAATGAGAAAAAATAGTAGATTTAATGACAAATTTTGATGTAAACTAAGAATACTGAAAACTCAAATTTAAAAACTCATACTGAAGAATATAAAAATAAAATTGAGAAATTGAGTCAAGCTGAATTTACTTAAAGAAAAATAAAAATTTGGATAAAACTAAATTTAATGAAAATGAAATCGAAAATGATAAAAATAATTACTCAAAAAAAAAGAAAAAACATATCGAAAACAAAATAAATCCAAGGCCAAGAAAGAAATGAAATAAATTAAGTCTGAAATTATATAAGTAACTGACTACAAATTAATGTAATTATTTAAGTAATAAAATAGCTTTATGGATTATTAAAAAAAAATCAGAAATATTGCATAGTTTATTTAATTTCTTTTATTATTTGAATTTAATATAAACATTTTTGCTTAAGAAAAAATTTTAAAAAATAAAGGAATTGTTACATGCTGTACGGTAGCACTAATTCTAGTACATAAATTAGTTTAAGTAACTGCTGTAAAAGTTCAGTTGAATAAAGTGAATGGCATGAGCAAGACGTGTCTTTTAAGAACACAACACTATGAACGGACGCTCAGGATCGCTCTTTGTGGAAGAGAATGGTTTCTGTCCTATGCCCCTATAGAGGATCGTAACAGGAAATTGATTGATTGATTGCTTTACATAGAATGTGGCTGGTAATTTGTCCAAAAAACGGATAACTTTGGAGAAACAATGTCTCCAAAACACTTTAGGGCTATTCTGGGCAAACGTCGTCTTCAACAGCAAAGTTTTATCTAGGCAGGCTAAGATTATCACTGAGATTCAGAGACGATAGTGACTGTGGATCGGTCATGCTTTTAAGAAACCAAAGCGAAGTATCTACAAACGAGCTCTGAATTATAACATCCAAGCAAGACTTTGGCCATTTAGCACATAGAAACTGAAGTCATTCCTTGCAATACGAAGAAGACAAACTGTTGTAAAGTCCTTGGAATTCGCCTTCCACTGCCTTACGATTTCTCTATTTGATACAGATTTTCTTTTGTAAATTTTATTTTCATTAAGAAGTATTATTCCTTAAAATTTATTATTTAAATTTTACTAAATGTAGCCCATGTAGAAGAATAAATTATAATGGAGAAGAGCTATTGAAAATGAAAAATTAGGATTAAACAAATCATAGCGACAACTAAGAACAAGTGCTAAAGATTTCAAGAGAACTATTTGAGAATTTATATCCCTATGAGCTGCCACATCACTCATTAATTCACTTACTTCGAGAATCAGGATGCAAGAGTTCTTCACTTTTTTGCGTTGAAAATTTGTCGAAGTTGACGCCATTGAAAATTAGCCACCCTAGACCCCAGCCTATGCCCCTAAATGAAAATGCTCGTTTTGTATCAAGACTTGAATAAAAACTGTCGATAGCTGATCCTAAATTATTATTAATAGTAAGAACACAATTCAGCTAGGGTGTAGCCTAGTGGGTAGCGTGTTGGTCTTGTAATGCGAAGGCCGTGTCTTCAAATCCCGGTCGGCGCAACATATAATTCCAACACATTGCCTGCTTGGATATACCTTGGTCACCTCATTCGACGAAAATGAAAAATTCGTAGAAAGAGGGTTGTGCGAAGGGCTAACGAACTTTCCACAATAAGTAATGAAAATGTTAAGGAACCTGCATGTCAGGATGCCAAGGTCCGATTTGGGCTGTAGCGCCATTGTAGAAGAAGAAGAACCCAGTTCAAACACGAATGACCGTTAAAACTATAAATGTATGGCAATCGAGTTAATAGCAAGTTCAATTATTGTTGGACTTATTTTTAAATATTGATTTCCTTACATATTCCAAATTGTCAAGAATTTTCTTGATATTGTAAATTTTTTGTACTGCTTATTTTTAACATTTATTTCAAAAATTAATTTGTAACGAACTAATTTGGCGGCAAAACTGATAATAACTCATAATAACTTCAACTTCAACTATTGCCCTCCAGATGACTCGTACGTTCCGTCTTTCCTGAGTGAAATTCGGAGGGAGTTTGAGTGAATTTCCGAGCATTTTTGAGTGAAATTCTGACAATTGTCAAATTCTGTTTGTCACCGAGTTTCCCAGGTGATTTTCATGCTGTTTTGTTTATTTCTGGAAACGTCTAATAAGATCGTCTAATTCGTCGCGAATACGTAAAAGTGCCGAAATCAATTCGAAAATGTCTGGAGACGGAGATCAATTCGACCACATATTGCTTGCGCTGGCGGAGCAACACACAGGCGGTGTTCACCAGGTAAGCCGACCGACAAAATCAAAACCCAATTTACTCTCGAACTAATCCTCCAATTGGAAATTCCAACAGCTTCTGCAGACGATTGCAGGATTTCTAGCTAGAAAAACCGATTTCTTTGTCGGTGCCAAGGACGGAGAATGGGAAAAGGTAAGAGTTTTCCTGAACCAATTTTGAGGTTAGAAATGTATGCGGAGAAAATTAAAAACTCGTTGATTCTACTTTGCAGATACTTCTGGCCGAATTTCGAAAGCAGGGCGATAAAGCCATCGGAATTCAAAAAAAGAAATTGAAGGAGAAAGAGGATGAAGAGCGTCGTCGGGCTGACATTTTTCGGAAAAAGAACGAAGCTGAAGCTGCTGCTCGGGCTGCTGCAGCAGCGCAAGAAAATGAATCACAAATTCGCGAAGTTACAGATGAAGAGGCCGAACAAATTAAGAAAGATATCGACATGAAAAAGTACGATTGGGGTGGAAGCTTTGGTTCGATCAGTTTTTTGAGAAAAGTTTTTTTTTCAGGCTTCAAAAAGAAGGTAAAGCTGAGGAACCCGTCGCGCAGGGCTCGCCTCCAAACGACGATGAATTGGACGAAGCCGATAAGGATAAATTAAAGCCGAACGAAGGAAATGGTTGCAACTTGGACAACTATCAGTGGACCCAAACTCTGCAGGAAGTCGAGGTAAGTGACGATTCTTATCAATCCCGTCGAAATAGCCAACAGTATTGGATAAATTCGCGTAACGTTAAATGTCTTTATAACCGGTTTTTATCAACGTGTTTTCGATTATGGAAAATCTAGTTGAATCGATAAAATCGATATCTTCTTTGGTCACAGCGTTTGTAAAACGTTTCGCCCAGATCAGAAGTTGAAGAATTTGCATATTTAACTAACCGGCTAGTTGAAGACGACATGAATTTTTGTGTTTGTAGCGTTGTCCAAACACGGAACAGCATGGAATAAGTCATTTGAAATTAGATTAAGTAAAATAATATTGGTTTCGTAATAAAAATTTCATCGTCGGGCGATTCTGAGACGCATGAATCGTAAAAAGTTTGAGAATGTTTGCTTGCACAGAAATCTTGTCCACACGCACTTTTATGGCAATTTATTTGCCCGGACACGCAAAAATAAAAACTTTTGAGTAGCAGTTATTTCAAGGATGTAAGTCGGCGGTGTTTCTACGAATAAATTAAATTTTCTCACGCGAGAAAATCGGACGAAATAATGAGGCGTTTGCTTTCAATTTTTTGTAAAATTGATTTAATGACAAAATGATTTCACTAAACTGCGAAGCCACTAAATCCAATCGCGAATGTAATACCACGATTTACGTTGTGAATTGTTCTAAGAAAATACAGCGTGAACTGAAACCACGTTTTAAAAGAATGTGTTTGTAGAATATTTGCTTTATAATAGTAGTCGCTTATTGTTGCTGAAAATTCCGCCTTTTGTCCTTATACGATTATCTGTAAAACTCTATGCTATACTAAATGGAATTATTTATTGATTCGAACCTCTACATCCTTATTATAGTTCTGGAATATTTCCATAGATCGGTCTAGGAAATTTAATGCCTCTTATAATTCATCTTTTACGTGTTCTTGCTCAATAATTCTTTCAGTCTAAATTTCTTCCTATATTTCAAGAAGTTCATTGCTAATAGGTCTCATGTGGGCCTAATAAAGAAATTATATCTGTTTTAGCAACTTCTGAAAACTTAATTCTGTCAGCCAGATCTGTTATTTCATGTTAAATAGTTTCACAGTCATCTACTTCACTTGCTTCTTGAACATACTAAGGCAATATCTCTCTCCAAACTTTATTTGTAGTAGAATTGGTGGAATTTTCGATGTTTTGAACTGCTTGTATTTTTTTTTGCAGCACCGAGTATAACTTAGGGGGTCACCCTTTAATGCAATTCACAGTTATGTCGGTATAGGAAGTGGAGGTATTAAGGTGGAGAAAAACGAAAATGACGGTGGACATTGTTCTTGATGCACCGCAGGTTGTACTTGTTGGGAAACAAACTAGCTGGCAAATCGTTCCAAAGTCTTGACGTTCGGGAAATGAACGACTGCCTATATTTCATTATACGAGAAGGCAAAGGTTTGACCGTGTACTCGTGTGCGCGTTCAGCTTGGCGGGTATTCCGGTGAAAAGTATGCAGTTGAGGAATGAATGCGGTTAGCTCCGTACTGCATTGGAAGTATCGATAGTAAATGCTGAGTATTCCGACATTTCTGCGATACTCGGGGGAATCTATAGAAGACGTGATGGTTTATTGGATGATCGAGCAACGCGAGGTGTGTTTTGGGTGCCCCAGACCAAACATGCTTGTTGTACTATAAACATGGTCTAATGTAAGCATTACAAATGGTTGCTATGCTGATGGGTGTGATATATTTTTTGCATTTTCGGAGAACACCTAGACGTTTAGAGGCTTCAAGGGCAATATCAACGATATGCTGGGCCCATTTCAGGTGGTCATTAATTTTGACGCCTAACGGTGTGAAATTCTCCGCAGTGATAAGCTGTGCACCATCAAAGGTTACATTGCGAGACAACACTGATAGTTGACAGGCCTGCTTTTGGATGCGTTGAACTCCACTCTATTTTTCCTGCCCCATTCCAGATTGGAGATCCGAGTTCAGCGAACTGAATAACTCTCTGCGATTGGATTTTTCCGTAGCAGAGTAAAATTCATGGGTGCTGTCTAAAGTGCTGTCATCAGCAAAACTATAGATTGGATTGAGAGTTGACGACAGAAGGTCGTTTATGAAAACTAAGAAAGATAAAGATAAAACAGAACCTTGAGGGACGCCGAAATCAACTGGGTAGGAGTTAGAAGTAACGCCATCTAATACTACTCGTATAGTGCGTTCAGAGAGATAACTCTCAATCCATTGAACAAGGGTTAAATAAGAGACATTAGTGCCAAACTCGGTCAAAAGCTTTTGCAATGTTAAGTGCAAGAACTTGTCCTTCGCCATTCTATTTAAGCATGATTTCCAACGCTCTGTCAGGTAGACTAAAAGATCCCCCGTCGACCGTCAAGAACGGAACCCATACTGACGATCATGAATGAGCTGTTTATCCTCCAGATATTTAACAATTTTTCGATTGACACCAGTTTCCATTACTTTCAGTGCTCTCAAGTAATGGCTGTTGGGCGGTAGTTGGCGGGGTTCGTTTTGTTCCATTCTTGGGAATAGGCTGAACATTTGCAACTTTCCACATACGTGGAAAGCACACAGTAAAGTAAGAAAAATAGAAAAGATTGCGAAGAGGTTTAGCTAAAGAAGAGGCGCACTTTTTAAGGGTAATGCGGGAATACCGTTCGGACCAGCAGATTTGTAGATATTGAGCTCTAAAAGGATCCGAAAAAAAAGTCTCTTGCGAAAATGCAGTGCAGGCAGTGAGAAACCAGAAGGATTTGCAGCGGGAGTCTATTGGTTTGATGGTGGAAGGCGAGAGTTTGTTGCGAAACTTGCTGCTAGTAAGTTGGCTTTTTCGCTAGGATCAATCACGGTACAGTCGCCAACAACTAGAAGTGGTATAGAAGCAAAAATTAAATTGTTGTTGGCCGTTTTGATAAATGACCAGTAAGACCTCGAGCCTTTAGGGCACTAGAGGATCTTCCGTCGAAGTTTTTGGTCATGCTCAAATTAAACACGATTGAGTATGGATTTGCAGGCATTTTTTGACCCATTGAAAAGTTCTCTGTTGGCAGGTGTTTTATTGTCTCTAAATGTTTGAAAAGCTTATATCGTAGTTTCATTTGACACATCTGAATTTACGGAATGCCCAAGTGCATGGTCTAAACAGTAAAGCTTTGATAAATTATTTTTTCGCAAAATGATTTAACAGAAGGACGCAAATAATTTGAGAACCAATTACTAAAACGCGCAGCAGTCATTCAAGCTTTTTTATTAGATTTCCAAAAAACCAGCAGTTACTTGTCATAGCTATCGGATTTTCTGAGTGGTATATAAATAGATGCTTAAACTTGAAATCACTGAAAGCGTTTTCATCAAGGAAAAGTGTCAACTGTTTTTTTCACTATTTGTTTTTCTTGTCCAAAAAACTCTAGTTTCGGCTACATTAGAAATCTGTTGCGGAGTGTAATCAAACTCTGTGCAATCCTGGCGTTTAACTTTTCATGAAACTTTGTTATACAAAAGAGATGGAATGTGACTGAAATTTTCTGTCACAGCTCTGACATGTGATTCTTCAGACACGTCAATTTGACAAAAAAGCTGTGATTTTGCCACTTATGTTTTTGCAATTAGGAGTTGAAACTAGGGTATTTCTGTGGATATTGAAGTGCGCAAGAGGTCTCTGGATTTCAAGGAAAAATCAAACTACAAGTTCACTTTAATTTAAATTATCCGCAAACTTTATTTATAGGTTTTGATTAACCCATACAAACACTAGAAAGTACTTTCGTTCACCAAATGTCGCTTTTCTACCTCCGAGCACGACTTTCCACGCGATCACCCGATCTTAATTGCAAAACCAAAAAATGGCAAAACGGATAAAACATCTTTCTTTTGAGGAAAATGCGAATCTTAAATTCATTTCATTTGAGTTCATTCTATTTGAGTGAAGGGAAAAAGATTCGCAATCACCTATATATTAATTTTTCTGAAAATAATATATTTTGAAACTGAATAAATTTTAAAGCTGAGTTTTGGTGAAAAATTTCGGTTTTTTTAATTAAAAAAAAAAAAAAATGATAATTTTGAATGGCTTTGCCCACGAGAAGCATCGACCTTCAAAGTACCACCAGAGGAGTTTAATCCTTGGGTTAACGTATACAGCACGTAAATGCCCGTTCTCGAAATCCAAATTCATAAATCGCACTAAAACAATTTTTTGCGTTTTCGAAACGTGTTCAGTTTGCAAACTCATAACACCGTTTTCAATAAAAAAAATAGTTTAATTTCTTCATACGTTCTCACAGGACATTAACTGCGTGAGACCCCGCTCAATTTTAAGTGCCGAAAAGCTTACTCAAAAGCTCTTCAAAAACAGCATTTCCAGTCAGTGACATTATGCACATATTTTCACACTGTTGCGGGTAGTGCATTCCACATTTTACTTACTTGAGTTAGAAATGACTGTTAATTTTTCATTGTACGTGATTTGGGTGGCTCAACCGAATATTCGGTCCAATACCGCTAGATAAGTTGTGAGTACGCCAGTCCAGATATGTGAATTGTACTCTATTCGGGACCTTATTTTGGACTTGTAGATGGTTACAAGATCAGATGGAGTAAAATATTTTTTACTCCTTCAGAGAAAGCTTAGGCACATGGAGAGATCTAAAGTTACATTACGGGTTGTGTTGATTTAATAGTTTAATGAATCAAATAACTTGCTGCTTTTAAAGGGCACAGGAGAGTGGTACGCCTCTCTATTTATATAAGTCGAGGCTGTAATTGTTTTCAAGTGCACTGCCATCAGCAAAATTGTGAATTGGATTGAGAGTTGACTACAGAAGGTCGTTAATAAAAATTAAGAATAATGTTGGAGATAAAACTGAACCTTAGCGGGGCTCTCCAAAAATACATGGCCTTGTGATTGACAGCAGTTTGCAGCACTTTTGATAACATGGAAGTGATGGCTATACATAAAATTTGCGAGATTCCAGTTGTTTCGTTTCTTGGGTATAGGCTGGACATTAGCTTGTTTGTTGGTTTAGTCAAGGATAACAAGTATTTTTTATGGTTGAGGAGAAGAATACCAGAGCATTTATTGATATTGAGATCCTGAAGAATAGTGAAATAGGGAAACTAATACTAGGTAGTAGTTATGCTGGGTTTTAACCAAGTATATTATGGAGTTGCAGAAATTTCTTGCCATGATATACAGTTTTCAGTTGCTGTGGGTGGAGTGCTGAGACAATCTTTGGTAAACCACGAGTGCTTAGATGATCTAACTCTTTGAGGTTGAAGGAAATAAAGAATCGCTGTCCTTTTAAAATTGTCTCAGTAATAAGAGGTGTACCCATTCAACTAGCTGCTGTGAACAAGGCCACCCTAATTTTTGGGATAATAATTAAGGATAGTCCTACCTGCTTACCAAAAAAAAAAATTTTAAATATCATTCCTCAGAGTAATTTTATTTAAAAAATTTCGGTACTTTATGGTCACAATGTTAAGTTCAACTTCCAATCAAAAGCTTTGAAGGATGCGTTTAGTCCGCACCAGTGCCAAGCGATCCTCTTTGGGACTTTTACTGTCGGCGGTTTCAATGCTGATATTTACAACAGATATGTTCTATTTCTTATGCTGGTTTATGAGAAAAAGATCAAGTAGACTTGGATAATGGTCTCCAGCTTTAGGTAGTCAAGTAGGTTCACTCATCAGCTGTTTAAGTTTGTAGATAGAAGCAAATATACTAACCA
Source organism: Chorisops tibialis (assembly GCA_963669355.1). Taxonomy (NCBI): domain Eukaryota; kingdom Metazoa; phylum Arthropoda; class Insecta; order Diptera; family Stratiomyidae; genus Chorisops; species Chorisops tibialis. Next base: position 297,832,043 of record OY770263.1, read on the forward strand.
CTGTTGGTCCGTGCAGTTAACAGTATTGAAGACAAGAATAATAAAGTTGCGCCCGATTTGTTTACAAATTCATCGAGAGCGTTCAATATTGAAGGCTTCCAAACAAATACTGAACAACGTAGCGTAGTCAAACTTAAGCATTGGTACTTTTTACCATAGTCATTCTTTTTACACAGCAACCGCCATCTATACGTACAGATACTTCTGGGACAACCCTCGTATAAGTAAATATGATTTGTTATTTTGAACTTTCACCAAAGAAAAAATTAAGTTTCGTTGGTTACGATATTTTGCAAGAAGGCATCGTTGTTGGTCATTCGCTGGCAATTTTTATTTGATTTAAATGAAATATTGTTTAAGAGTTTCAACGAATTGATAATTATATACTCGTACTCGTAGCAATTAGAGATTGATTGAACCAGAAAAGAAAAGCGTAAAAAGTGCTGAAGTTCTTAAAACACAATATCACAAATTTTCGAATTCGATTTTCTGAACGTGTCATTCTTGCTTTTTTGGATTCTGTTGGGTTCTTCCAAAAAGATGCAATGTTTAGCAACAAATTAATCTATTTGTTATATGCTAAAATTGCATTATGGTCTTGTTCGAGTATTCATACTAATATTGTTTTGTGATTATAGCGACTCAATTATGCACTGCATTTTAATCTCTTCATGCATAAATTTTTATTTTTTGTTAAAAAAAATTGTCTTAGTCGCGTAATGAGGTACACATGGCGGGAAAAATAATGAAAAAAATTAAGGGGCCCCAAATTTAAGTTTAGGGGCGAAAAATTATCGTGGCATCATGTGATGCCACCATGCAGGTAAGGATAAAAACAAAAATTGTGTTTTTTTATTGTAAAAAGTAGAAAAAATAATTTTTTTTATTAAAATATTTATTATATTATTATAATTTTAATATAATTTTATTATTTATTATAATACTAAAATATTTATTCATGTTTATTACAAAGTATAAAATTTATTATGTGTGGAAGACCTCCATACAATTCGGACAAACGGGCTCTTACACGTACGTAGTTTGCGTACATACCCAACACATCCGACATATCTATAAAAAACATCGTTTCTAACATTTTATTCCGAAATATTTTTTTTTTCCTATTTTTCATTACTTCATTATGAACATAAAACAAAACAAAAATGAGAATTACTGTACTCTAAAACAACGGTAAAATTCGAAAACGAAAAATAGTCTGAAGTTCCAGGAATAAAAAGTCTGCGTTCAAAGCGTATAAAGGGAAGTCAAAGTCTCTGAGTTGCAGTTAAATCATTAATAACAATAAAGTTTGTGTAGGAAAGTTGATAAACGTGTTTTTATCTAAGGTTTGCGTTAAAAATAATTGCAAAAAAACGTTAAGTAAGAGATATCTAATAAAGGAAAGGAAATTGAATTTGGGGAAAGGAAAATTATCGTGGATTTGTGGAAAAAAAGGTAAGTCATATCGTGAAATAGGTGCAATAGTCAGTAGAAGTCATTCATCTGTCCAACGAGTCGTAAACAACTTCAAAAACAGAGGAGTTTTGGTTTCAAAACCCAGATCTGGCCGTCCTCCAAGGTTGAGCCCTCAGCAAAATCGGAGTTTGCTCCGAACGATGAAGGCTAATCCTAGATTAACTGAAGCTGATATGGCAAAGGACATCAAAGCAAAGTACCGCAAGTCTATTTTTGATGATGGTGTTCGTAAAATTCTTAGGAAATATGGATATCACGGACGCGTTGCCCGTAGAAAGCCATTTATAACAACAGTAAACAGACTGAAGCGGCTGGCGTTTACTAAGGAGCACATAAATCAGCCAAAAGAATTTCGGAAACAAGTTATTTTCTCGGATGAAAGTAAATTTTGTATTTTTGGAATCAAAGGTCGGAAGATTGTATGGAGAAAAACTGGCGCGGCCTTTGACGTAAAAAATCTCTGTCCAACAGTAAAGCACGGTGCTGGCGGTGTTATGATATGGGGGTGTATGGCTAGTGGAGGAGTTGGAAAAATGGAGTTTATTGAAAGTATTATGAATAAAATAGACTACCTAGATATTCTCAAGCGCAATTTGAAGAAATGTGCAGAACATTTGGGTTTAAGCGACAACTTTTACTAAGCGACAACGACCCTAAACACACTGCGCAGGTAGTAAGACTCTGGTTGCTGTAAAATGCCCAACATCAGCTTCGTACACCGCCCCAATCTCCTGACCTTAATCCAATAGAGCATTTGTGGCATCACTTGGAACAAAGGATTCGAGCGCACACAAGGTCGAAGGTAATGATCCATGAGTGGAATTCAATAACCCCAAAGTTCACTAAGAAGCTGGTCCATGCAAAAACGGTTGTGGGAAGTAATAAACAGACGATGATATCCCACAAGCTATTAACGAGGAAAAACAATTGTTTTATTTTGAAAAGAAATATTTGCACGCAGACTTTTTATTGTTGCAATTCAGGATTTGTTCGTTTTTTAATTTTAATATTTTTATGGAGTACAATAATCATCATTTTTGTTTTGTTTTATGTTTGTAATAAAGCCATGAAAAAAAAAGAAACAAAATTATTATGAAATAAATTACTTAAAACGATGTTTTTATAGATATGTTGGATTTGTGGAGTGTGTAAGCAGACTTTTTCTGCCGAGTGTATATCTAGTTCTTTTTTTGCATTCTCTGCTATGATACCTGGGGGATGCTGAAGTTTGAATTTTTAGAGGCCAATGACCAACGCGTCAAACCTAAATGCCAGGGGCTGTTTTGGTTTGATGATTTTTTTTTTTAATTTAGACGGTGGACCACCATCTGAGGCTAAAGGCCGTCCTCGTTTTGGCGTTCTTTTAGAGTTCGCCGTGCCAAGAGCGATCAGCGAGGATGCCACCATTGATTTGAAAAAAGGCATTTTTTGATAAATTTTTCACGTGAACAATATCCAGGCATTTATTAATGTGACGTTTACAAAATGAAAAAATAATCTCAAGTTCCATCGTTTTCCTTTTACGCCATGGGGGTAGTGTGCAACTAAATCTATACAACCCATAAACATATTTTACTGCTGTACACTGAATGGTCTTGATACTTGGATGTGCTGCTTTGTACAATAGATCTATCCCATCTCTTTACTTTATCTTCTGGTAGTGTACCAGCATAGGTTGATATAGTATAAACCGGGTTGTTATCCATCCACATCACCAATGATATGTTGTCAGTGCTCGCCAGTCCTCTTGATAAAATGGATGGACTCACGAGTTTTGTCGCTACTTCTTTTGCCACTCGATTTATTCGGAATGTTCCAACTGCCAAAATTTTTAGCTCACGCAAATGACGCATTAGAGGTATACTAGAGAAAAGGTTGTCCATAAAGACTTTGTGGTTTTTTTCCTGAGTCGCCAATTGGCTATTTTTAGCTACTCCTTCGTACAGCTCGAAGCAAGAGCCATACCCAGTGGAGCTCGCCTTCACCCTGGCTTTAAGACCCCACTTCTTTGGTTTGTTTTTTAAGTACTGTTTTAGTTGACTGTGTCCTTTGAAAGGAATCATCATTTTGTTTATTGACTGATATTCTACTGGGGCAGCAGCTTTGTGGAATGTATTATGAAGTACATTGAGAACCGGTCTTACCTTCCAAAATTTATCATTTACTTTTAGACGTTCTTCGTCTTGGTTATTTGCAAAGTGAAGGAAACGTTTTATTTCTTCGAAACGATTAACACCCATACTGTCAGCGATCAAATTCAATCGTAGCCCTTGGTCAGCCGACCAATACAACCCCCTACATTTTGGATATCTGATGTACGTCATGACAATATTTATTTTAAGAAATATCTGCAAGTCTTCATTGGTCAACTTCCATTCGGGTTTTGACTTTTCGTTAGCTGCATATCTAATACTTTCATCCCTAATCAAGTCCATCAAGCTTTGCGGAAAAAAGAAATTAAAAAAATCATATGGCGTGTCAACTTCTATAAATATTTCCACGCTACCTTCAAACTTTGGTACAGGTTCCCTGTACTCATTCCCTTTACCGGGTCTCAATTTTTCTGATTTTTCTGGAACCAGTTTGGGAGGCGCTTTTGTTTTTCTGAAAGTGCTGAAACTACAGCAGGTTTTTTTCCTAAGCCTAGTTCTACGTGCGTCTGGACTTTCTGTGCTTGAAGTACCTGGCTGAGGATCAGAAGGAACGTTGAATGCTATGTCTTCAATATTTTCTGGAGACATCTACATCTACTTACTCCAAAAAGTAAACTGAATAACCCCAACTCCTCTAACTCAGCTTCATTATACTATGTAGACAAATCAATCTCACCAATTTCCAACTCACGTAGCACGTTCTGAAGTTCCAAAGTTTTAGGGAAATAATCATAGTCCTCGCTATCTGACAGATTTTCACAGTCAGAAACCAATGGAATATCTGCTTTAAGAAGGAATTCTAACTGCTCTTCATTTTGTGCATAAATTAATAGTAGCGAAAGGTTAATTTTGAAAAATAAAAACAATAACATTTTCATTCTTTACGGTAAAGGTTATTTAACTATTTGACACTAGTGCATGGTGGCATCAATTGATGCCAGCCAAGTTTACATGTTATTTTATCAAGAAATATAATTAAGCAGCATTTCTTTATTAGAATTTCCTTTTATAGGTATATTATAATAAACTAGCAGGAAACTATTTTTTTACTTATCATTTTATTTATTTTTGATCTGAAACAAAATCCACAAAACAACAAAATCACAGAACATAACAAAACCTTCACTTCTCATGGATAAATATGAATAACCTTCTTCTTTGGATGTTCTGACATCTGGTGGATGATTTTTCAACTGGAATCACCACTATGCATCAAGAACAAGAGTTTTATCAGGATTTGTCGTTTTAAATAATAAAAACTCATGTGGCATCATATGACGCCGCCATGCATGAAGGAGTTAAGACGACCATTCAAACTAAAGTGAGTGCCTTAAATAAAAGTAACGCAAACTTAATTCAATTTAATAAAGGTAAGTTTGTATTAAACTGACAAGCTAATGATTATGATTTAATTCACAATTTACCGAAGAGATGGGCGTCGTCTGCCAATGCATTAAATTTAGCCTAATCATGCTTATTAAGTTATGAACTGTTAATTATTATGTATATCTGCTCATGAAATAACATTAAATTTTTGAAAATCATCGTGCACGATGTGCATGAATGATTTAGTTTTTTTCTCATGAACAAATCGAGGACCTCTCGAGCCAATCACTCGTATTATTCTTCAGACAAGAATAGCTAGAAATAACAGAAAAGGGATTCTAAGACTAAAGCCGGCGTTCAAATTCAAAAAATGAAATAAAAAAGATGAACAAAAATTCAAATCATAACATCAATATCAAAAATTTCCATTGCTTCATAGCGCTACGAAATGACTCGCATTATTTCATGTGCGATATATCCGCCTCCTGAACACACTGCCAAATCACATTTGTGTTTATTTTTCGAAATAACTTGGCGCGATTAAAAATGAAAATGACGTTATGCCGCAACCCCTTAACGGCTCTAGTCCAGTGGTTAAATAATACCATAATACCCTGTATGATAAGAAATCGAATTGGTCAGGGCCAAAAAAGCCAAATAGATGCCGATTCATCCACCCTCTTAGCCGTATGGATTTGTGTGAGTGAGATTTCGATCTCTAGTGGAGCTATCAAGAAACACATTTTCGATCCAAACTAAAACTGAACGTCACGTTATTTTCTTAAGCACTTACTTCGCTGATCGGTCATCGAGTGTCTTCATGTGATTTTTTTTTTCTTCAAATCTATCGCGACTACATAGGAAAAAACTGGCGCCAAAATAAATCGACGAGCAGCCACTTAGCTTCCCGAAATGTAATATGACGTCAGAAATAACTCTTTTTTCGTAACAATAATAGCGATTTTTTTTTGTGAAGATCCATTTTCGTTCGGACCTCAAAAGCCTCAAGTAATGCGCGGCATCTTACCCAGAGATGGCGACAAGTGCGACTGGTACGGCTGTTGTGCTCTCAAGAAGGTCTTTAACTTAACCACACCGCAAGATGAAATGTGATCGAGGAAGAAAAGTGAGAGCGATCTCACTGAGCTTTGGTGGGTTTTGCTGTTATAACGGGGCGGACATTTCGTTCATGAACTTGAAAAAATTTTGGGGAATTTTACGGAAGATAACAATTCGTACAGAGATGATTTATGTTATATGTTGTTGGTTTTTTTTTGGGAAAGGTTAGTTCTTCGAAACGGTTTAATATGAGAGATGCTGTAAGCACATGTTTATATGATTTGCGTAGTAGTTTTTTTTTTAATTTGTAAAACGCATTCTCATTGAATGAGTTTTCAATCGAAGTAATGAATTAGTTATCTATCTTTATTTTCGTCTTGGAGGATGAGTTAACAACCCAATCCCCTAGGTCAGGTTTATTAGGTCCGATTTGGAAGATTGCGTAGTGTATTACGTTTGAGAATAAGCCAAGGACACTAATACTTTGTGCATTTTGCCAATTCATCGTTGTCACAACTAACATACAGCGATTGCAATGACCTTGATAAGAATTTTTCGTTTTCAATGTTAGAGAAGTCTCATTTTCGTTGAATCCGGTCTGGCCGAATCATTTCTGGTTGCCTCCGTTTCGTTTAGAATTCGTACAAGTTGGCGTTTATGAAAAAAGTGGTATGAAAACCTCATTCAATAATGGAATACGGAATTTACCTGAATCCAGAAAAAAGTCAGTAGGTTCATCATTAGAATCTAGAAACACTCTTTGAGAAGAATTAAACTTTGCAATAATAGGCACAGACAAATTCAAGAATGCTATTAGAAAGACCAAGCGCAAGTCCCGAATCAAACTCTGAGAGGATCTGCACTCATTGGATTACTTACTTCCAACGCAAAAATAGATTTTCTTAGAAGTGTTGACAATACATTCGCGATATCGATACCACTTATCGAATCTACATAGAAGAAACCTAATCTGTGCCTGAGAAAGTTCAAAGTTAAGATCTCAGCCTCAAAATGGTGTATTCGATATTTGCACTCGTCCAGCTATCGACCCTCGGCTACGAAAAACTCATGTTTTTCCGCTTCAAATTTAGAATTAATATACATTATTTTATTTCCATTCCATTTTCGCAAGAAATTGAGATATTTTTTTGCTCGTAGAGCGTACGAACCAGAGACTAAAAATACGTCTACACGAAAAAAGTGAAGGAAATTGAGCCAGAGAGTAGCCGAGCGCACTCCGATCATGTCGAATACGACTTGAACCAAAGCTCCAAGAGTACCTTGTACTTGAATGCAAAATAAAATGTGTCGCGGACATGTCGATAAGTAAATACGACGAAGGTCAAGTGCTTGTGTTTGACATTCCAAAACCTTTGAGAGATTTTGGCATGATTATCTTCTAGTTAGGTTAACGGCCATCTGCCTCGATACTACCCTGTGCGGGAGTTGAGACTTTTCTCTTTGAATGCGCTATGCGAGTAGTATTGAATAGCGTTACATCTTTCTCCTTCCTAATCGATTCTGGCGTCCCCTAAGGATCTGTTTTATTTCCCCATTTTTTTTTTAGTTGTTATCCAAAACTTTCTGTCGTATACTCCAATCAATAGTTTTACGGATAGCAGCACTGTAGACAACATCTACGGATTTGACTACGTTGTAGAATCACTCCATCACTGCTACTTTCAAACGCTGAGAGTTGTTCGGTGCAGCCAAATCGCGCCTCAGAATAAATTGACTAGACTTCAATGTCTCTAAAAGATTGTTGATTGTCGCTCTAACTTTAAATTGTTCTCTAGCCCTGTGGGGCCTTTCACGAAAAACGGGCAATATAGGGATTGTTTCTATTGTTTGGGTTAACTTACAACAACAACAGCCTTCGGGGTTCGAATGAACCTACAAAGTCTCAATATGTATGAGGAATACGTGGCAACCAGTTTTGTCCGTTTCACGAATAGTAAGCGATTCAGCTCGGAACTGTTCGACTGATAAGTGTTTGGGCACCATGATACCGAACAGTCTGTAATATAGCAGAAAGAACTAGTTGGGAAGAAAACAACCTATTAGCATATTAGACGGTAGCTATAGATTTTCAGAAAGTAGATTGGAGGCCGGAGTCTTTTTGAAAGATTTACCCATGAGAATGTCAATTTGCACTCGTAAAAGAAGTGACAGTATTTCAAGCGTCTACTCGATCAAGCTGATCAATTTGCATAACTAAGTGGGTGGAAAGCAAAATTCGTTTCAATCTTAAGCAGGGCTATTACAACTCTCAGCTCAAGTACGCTAACGATTCGGTTGCTAGACGAAGTCGTTCGAAGTCTGGGCAGATGCAACACGATATTTTTTTCTTGAGTTCCGGTCTGTTCTGAAATATCAGGACTGGATGAATTTGTGTATTTTATTTAAGAGCAAGCTCGAAAAAATCCTCTTAACGAGCAGTTATCAAGGGATCTTCTCTCCCTTGTATTTGTAGTGATCTGAAGATGATGAATCAGTGGAAAGTTTTATGCATGTGCTCAAACTATGCTCACACCCACCTGAATGACTACACTGTGTCTACTCTAGATGAAATCTGAGAGTATTATAAGTTTGCCACAAAGCTTGTAACGCTAAGAAATAAGACTCGGAGAAAAAAATGAATGATACAGAAGTTCATGTTATCACTCGAAAATCTCAAAACCAGATGTCCGTCCGTGTCCTCTCTAGCGCGAGAACACGTTAAGCTAGGAAGTTCAAATTTTGCACACGTCGTTTTTGACGAAAAAGTAATGACAAGCTCGTGAACGGGCCAAATCGCTTTTTCCCTTCTACCCACTCCCATACAAAATGTCACAATTTCGAAATTTGACAACAAATAGATTTTCTCGAAAAGTACATATAAATGCTATTGATCTGAAACTGGGAATATATTATTTTTATACTAATTTCAATCTATGGTATAAAAATTATTCGAATCCCTTTACCCCGTCTACCACCTTCCATATAAACTGCTTTTTTGAATGTTTTCATAGTGCATTTAAAATTGAAAGAAAAGATTTCCGGATTCTACACGGTTACGCTTTATTATTCGTACGTTTCAGTCTCTGCTGAGACCTTTATCAAACTGATCGACAATTACAGAAGAATATTATTTTATACAGAATGGGGTTAATTAGGTGTGGCAAGGGTAATTTAGTTAATTAGTATCAGGTAGTTAAATTAGTTAAGGATTTCTGGGCACGGATTTTGTTCTTACCAAATTTTAAGGCAGGTAGCCAAACTGCTGATAACTTGTATCCGGTGTCTCGGTTGAAGTTCTGTGGATGTTTAGAAATTTCAATGGCTTCTCTTACTATACGCTGAAAATATTGGTTTGTCCTGGCTAGAATTTGCACATTGTCGAAATCGATTGTATGGTCCTCTGTCGTTGCATGTTCCACGATCGCTGATGACTGTATTTGATTTTTCCGTGTGCATCGTTGATCCCGTTTTTCCTATGTACACTTTATTGCATGAGCCGCAAGGTACTGTGTATACTCCTTCAGTCTGCAATGGTTGTTTCTCCTTCTGGTTTCCTGAAATTCCTCGAGTAGTAATAACTTCATGGCCAGGTGGGTGATTCAACAGAGCCCGCGACAAGTGTATCCCTCTTGTCACGGGCTCTATTGCGTTGTCATACATACGATATCAGATTTTAGGCTTCCGAGGCGTAGTGGGCAGCGTGCTTGCTTTTCAGTCAATAGGTCGTGGGTTCGATTCTCACTCCAGACGGGATTTTTTTAAGCGCAAATTTTTCAGTTGCTATTGGTGATAAAAAATTATTCGCAATAAAATGGGGAAACGGTGTAAAAGTGAAACAGTTCCATTTCAAGAAGGCCTAGATACTCAGTAGATGGTTTCTGTTCGCTTTCTATCATTTAGTCCTCCATAACATCTGCAAATGTTTGTCAGTAAGCAGCCAGTGCAACTGAGCAATATACCAGCTTCTCCACTCGGTACGGTCGTTCTCACTCCCCGTCCCCAACCTTCCCAATCCCATTCCTTCCCTCCATGACTATGTTTGTGCATTGCACATAAAGGCCGAAATTTCCTGTAACACAGGTCATTCTGTAAAAAAAAAAATCTAGACTGAAGTGCTCAGCAGCCTTCTGCACCTCTCCCCATAAGTTAGAGTGCGTGCACTAGTTAGTTAGGAACACCACCCACTTTTACACGTCATTGGCGACGAGAATTTGGCTCAAACTCGACATATTTCCGCACAAAGAAGTACATGACGCCGATAAAACTTCATAAATCTAATGATGAGGAGTTGTTGACAGATGTCTAAGCTTACCACGTGATGTTTCTGACCCGCTATTGTTGATCATCATTTACTGCTGGCGCCATCTATTGGGAAACGGCGAGTCTCCATTTGCAATCCCGATAATAAATACTCTGGTCCGGACGGTAATTCTCATATCAACCTTAAAAATGTTTCTCATCTTTGACTAAACGCCTTGGCAAACTTTCCCACTCTTCAGTAAAATTCACACATAGCTGGAAACAAGTGAATGTCCAGCCTGTACCCAAAAAAGGGAGCAGGTGCAAATTATCGCTCTAGAGCCTTCACTTCTGTGCTATCAAAAGTGATGGAAACTGCTGTAAACCGCAAAGTAATGCAATTCTTGGAGAGCCCTGTAAAGACTCAGTTTTATCATCTATCTTATTTTTTATTTTTATTAACGAACTTCTGTCGTCGACTCACAATCCAATTCACAGCTTTGCAGATGACAGTACACTTGAAAAGAATTATAGTTTTGACTTGATTGCAGAAGCGCACCAGTCATTTGTCGCATTTAAACGCACTAAGTTGATTCATTGAGTTTTGAAATCAACACAATTCGCAATGTAGCTTTAGATGCCTCCAGGTACCTAGAATTTATCCGAAGGTGCTAGAAATGTTTTACACCATCTGATCTTGTAACCAGCTACAAGTTCCACATGAAGCCTGTCTGGAGCACCCATAACTCATCTAGCGGTATTGCACCGAAATCATAAATTTGCGTTCCAGCTTATTGGAGATGATGCCATCACGGCATCCATAGACTCTCTTGAACATTGTAGAAATGTCGAAGTACTTAGGATCTACTTCCATGGCCGCTGACATTAGTTGTCTTTTTCCTCCTTTATTTAAATACCCGCGTAATGCACGTGCGGCTGATTGCGCACGAGTATACGGTTCAGCTACCCAAATCACGTACAATGAAAAATAGACATTCGTTTTTACCTCGTGCAAGCAAAATGTGGAATTAGTACTCGCGGCCGCTTTTCCTAGAGTTAAGCATCCAAAAATTTACAAGAAACATTCACCGACTTCTTTTATCCTGTAAGTTCTTTCTCAATTAATGTGCGTTGTACTTGTTCCTCTCTAAACCGACGACTATACGCTAAGGGTGACCCAAAATCTCCAGCCAAAATTCTTCACCCCTACTACTCACTCCTATGCGAAATGATAGATTTTCGCAATAAAAAAAAATCTATAATATGGTGATAACTTATTTAAATGTTGCTCTTCCTTTGTTGCCCTTCCTATCGATATCGAGGGGCTTTTAATAACGTAAAACCACAAGCAATTACGGACGCACTTTTAAATGTGACACAGAATTGCCCATGTTGACCCTCCTACCCTGGGTGGTACCAGTCTTGTTTTCGCAGATAGAAAAAAATATCTGGGTCTTATTCTGGATAGGAAACTTAGCTGGAAACCTAATATTCAGGAATGTGTAAACAAAGGTACTGTTGCGCTTTTTTTTTTACGGAATGACCTGTGTTATAGGCAATTTCGGCCTTTATGTGCAATGCACAAACAGTCATGGAGGGAAGGAATGCGATTGGAGAGGTAGGGGAAAGGTAGTGAGAACGACCGTAACGAGTGGTGAAGCTGGTATATTTTTCAGTTGATGTGGCTGGTACTGACATCTACCGAGTATATAGACCTTCATGAAGTGAAACTGCTTTACTTTTAAATTGTTTGCCCATTTTATTTCGAATAATTTTTCATTACCAGTAGCAACTGAAAAATTCGTGCTTAAAAAAATCTACTGCCTGGAGTGGGAATCGAACCCATTACCTATTGTCTGTATAGCAAGCATGCTGCTCACTACGCTACGGAAGCCTCTTACTCGTGTAAGAAGGCCATAGGCAAGAATTGCGGAATCCAGCCCAAAGTAGTACACTGGCTCTACGTTGCCGTCATTAGACCCATTTTGCTATATTGTATAATTGTGTGGTGGACTGCCCTAAGGACAGACACAAACCGCCTTCTCCTCAGCAATGTGCAGAGAACAGCATGTTTATGTTTAAGTGGGGCTCTGAGAACAACCCTCTGCGCAGCATTAGAAGTACCTGCAAGCACTCCTTAATCCTGGAAGATTTCACGAATCTTTAAGAAATTAGTGGAACACAGATAAAATATGGAAAGAAGAGTCCATATCTATACATATATGGCTTCGAAACTAGAAGTGGAGTGGGAGGTTGCGTTTTCTGAATGTTAACTTATCTTTCCGTCTTTTGGATCATTGAAGTGTGTTCAAAACAGAAGAGATGGCGACAAAAGAAGCATTGGCCTGGCTGAAGTGTAATGTAGTATCTACTAAGGATACTGGCGTCTTCTCTGTTAGCCAGGCCGCTATTAAATCCCTGGAATCAGTCATGCCTACATCCAAGATTGTTCTTGATTGTCGCGCATCTCTGAAGGAGGTGGTTTAGCAATTCAACATTCGCCTGTGCTGGGTTCCAGGGCATAAATCGATTCCGGGTAGCTCTGATAGACTGATCTCGTTGAGTAGGCAGATGATGAGCTCCGTAGTAGGAGTCGTTACACTGCCTGATAGGGCTAGCTCATAGGCTTGGCCTTGCTTTTAATGATATTTGTAGGAGCTGCAAAGATGAGGAAGAGGATGAAGACATTCTTCATCTATTTGACACTTGGACACGTCACTTAGGCGCACAGTTCTTCGAAAGCCTCGGTAGTCTGGCAAATGTGGAAGCCAGGAACCTTAAACGCTTCCTAGAGAGCTCCAGTTGGTTCACCGAGTATGAGTCTTTTCTGAGATCCACAATGGACCAGCTTATGTTCAATGTGCGGCCGTACTTGTGTCTGTGCAGCCACCTCTACCTACCTACCCCTTCTTCCATCTCTCATTCAAAATATAACAATTTCATGAAGTCATAAAAATCTCTATTTCATCTAGAATATCGCAATTGCAGTTCTTTTATGTTTTTTTTTTCATTCTTAGCCACAATATCATTGATTACCTTCACACTACCAAAATACAAACCACCCAGCAAACAAAATTTTGACTTTCGGTAATATATTCCGATTGCAGAGCCGGCTTCAGTACGAATTCGTTAAAAGAATGTATAAAGCGGTTGACTGCCTTCTTAACGAAAAATCGTAATGAAGAGGCATTCCATTTCTAAACGAATTCTGAAAAAAATCTTGAACTTTTCATAATTAGTTCCGATTTTTTATAGATATAATATCGTTACTTTTTGCTTTTTGTTTTTCAACGATGAGCTATCTTCCGATTTCTTTCAGAATTGTCTCGAATATTTCGAAATAAGGAATTTTCATTAACGTTTCCGTGTTAAATTGCTTGCAAAATAGTTACGAATTGTCGTAACTCACGAACTAGTCGGAAGCTTTGGTTTGCTGGTCAGGATCTTGTTCAATAAAATAATAAAAACACTTTCATATACATATTTCAATAATTGTTTTTTTTTTCAGTTTTCTTCCATTTTAATATCACAGGGATAAATTAAAGAAATTTCTTAGAAGATATTTGTCCCTAGCTTAATATAACTTTCTTTCTCTTCATTTTTTTTACAATTAAAAACAAAAAAAATTAAGCTATAAAAACTAAAACCAACAAACATTTCGTTTCTTCTATTCGTTGTTTGTTCGTTTGCATAAATATTATTTTCGTTGTCTTTCTTTTTTTTTTTAAATATATTTTACATAAGGAGATAATACTTAAAATGTATTTACTTTAAAAATACCCTCTTGCCGAACATTCTTTTTTTCTTGACATACTGCCAAAAAAACAAAAAACACAATCAACGACAAGAGATTATTATAATAATTCCGATTTAATTTTTTAATTTCAATTATTTATTTTTTAAGACTTATTTATCGTTTGTTTATTTATAAATTCTCGGTAAATTCGAGGTAACTTGAATATTGGTTTATTTTATTTGTTTTATTTTATTTTCAGTATCATAAAGATTTTATATATAAAAAAAAAACTAATAAGAAAAAATCTAAACCAAATGTTAAAAATCAAATTAAATTAATAATAATAATGGGAAATTTTGTCTTAACATATTTTTTGTTTTTGAATAATAATAATTTAATTATACTTTGAAAGTATATTATAATTTAATTTAGGGATGTTTTTTTTTGTTTAATAATTTAATGAATTTGAAGAGAATAAAGAATAAATATGTAGCTTTATAGCGCAGTACTAATGCATAATTTAATTTGCAATTAGCTGATATTAAGCCGGAAACAGGAGCATTGTTTTGCATGTCATTGCGATATTTTTCGTTTAATTTTGATGGTACATTACTCTGGTTCGGTTTGTTTTTTATGATTAATTTATTTTTTCCAATGTGATGTTATAGGTACTTATTACTTCCAAATACATAGTTTTGTGTGATCTTTAACTCACACCAAATTGTCTTTAGATTTTCACTGAGGCATTCCTCTTGCTCGCACTGAAATTGGAAAAAAATTGTTTAGTACGATCATTCTAGATCAGAAACAAAATAAATTGAACTTACTTTCAAGAAGATAAATGGCTGCCAAAATGCCTATTAAGAATATCGTACTCATACTTAGAATAAGTACGGTAATTTGATGTCCTCTACTGCATATTCCGCTCTTTGTTTTACGAGGTGGACCACCCATACCATTCACCATTGTGAAATGCGTCGAACTGGCTATTGACACGGAGTCAACATCTTTGGTTTTAACGAAATGTAGATTTGGGTCGATTGCAATAATCGCGTCCGTATTTTGCTGTTGCACTACAGATGCATTATCACTGGCCGATATCGCCGCTACGCCTCCTGTAATATTCGTGTTGTAATTTTGACGAGATTCTCGAACATCACTTCCGGTCAATGGAGTTTTCTTATGGATCGCTGCAAAACGCTCCAGATTCGCCGTTGTTAATAATAATGAACCGGATGCTCCGCTCTGTAAGAACGAACAAAATCAGAATATTTAGTAAAATGTTCATTGATCATGATTGAAAAAATTTAAACTTACATGTGTACTACTATTACTATCAGTCGAACCCTGTGATGATCGTGATCCTCTCTTATTGCTGCCATTAACTTTCGATGATGTCGATGACATCTCGTTTGGTTTTTGTAATCTACTTGATGACGATGCGGTCGGATAATGATAATGATGAACATCGCTAGATGATCCTCGAGGATATCTGCTTACATCACGTTCTAATTGACTATTCCTATCGTAATTGCTAATGAAACCCAAATTTGTGTGTCCTACTTGATGAATGTATCGTGTATGTCGAGTTACTGTCGATGGATTCGAATGCGATTTATTACTACTGTTCGATGAGCCGCCTGATGTCGATGAACCACTCAGCGAGGCTCGTGGTATATGCCATGTTTCATTCATCTGGAAAATAATAAAATAAAATTAGTGATGTTGCATTGTTTGCCATGATAAGATAGGATGGTTGGTGTCATAATTAGTATTGCGACCATTCGATTGTTCTATGTTCAAATTATTCGAAACATTAACCTTTTCGATTGCTCCAACTACGATCTAAAAATTTCGTCTAATTTTTTTATTGCTTTTAATCAACATTCATACTGTCTCTTTTCATTCATTCTAAAGATCATTAATTCTGAGGTCATTTCGATTCAATAAATTCGTTTCTTTGCATCATTTAGATTTTTTTTTATGCGCGATCAATTTACGCACATCGTCTCCTTTTAAAACCACTTTCACTTTCTGACCTTCTCCGGTGTGTTCGCACAGAATGAAACGAAAAACCGTTAAAGAACGCACGTAAAAACCATTATAAAAGATTTCAAGGAAACAACTTCTACAAGCTATAGATTCGACAAATAGACATTTCTTAATATAAATTAAATTAAAATACTTCCTTGTTAACATTTGCAAATCAAATAAAAAGAAACAAAAAACCTAACGAACAACTATAACATAAATTTGAATCACGATCCGGACCCAATCGAGTGACTTAAGCCACATAATCGAGAATAAAAAAATTAATGTTTATCTGATCAAATACCTAAGCAACGGGTGCTCAATTTTCGGTTTCACTTAGTCGGAAGATTAAACGATTCGTTCTGAATGAGAGAAAGTATCTATAATATTGATTATGTGTTTCGTTTCGATCTATAGATTTCGAATTGATCTAAAGATTTACAACCGAACTTGAAATTAATTATTTTCGCTTTTATATTCGTAAACGCTTCTTGATTTATATTGAGGGAATTAAATGCGAATGACAAAATTAATAAAACTAAAATTTCAAGAAAACTTCGTTTTGGTCTTGTGTCTAAATTAAATTTAGAATAAGAACTAAAAATTGAAAAAAAAACTACCAAAATTTAAATAACAAAAGGCTTTCCGACCTTGGACTAGTAATCACGGCACCCACCTATTCGAGAACATACGTAAGTGCTTTTGTATAGAATAAAAACTAAAGGTTAATTATTATTTTTTTTTTAAATCGAATTGATATTCTTTTGATGCTAGAATTTCAATAATTGTTCACCTAATATTTTATTTAGATTTGATAAAATAACATCAGAATTTAGTTTGGGTGATGATTCATGTCGCCATCATCCATACAATCAACTTGCTCTTGTTCCTAATCGAACCAGCTGGAGATCATTAAGTTAGTGTTCAGCAATTTTTTTTTCAAGCGAATTATTAATTGCAAATTATCCAAATTGCGATCTCAATTTGAATCGATACTATTCAAGTTTTTTTTATTATTTATTGGTGTCTGAATATTTTCAAATATCATCGAATTAAAATATTCAAAAATTTCAAACTTTTTCTTTTTTCGCAGACATTAAATCAAAAAGTTCAATGTTATAAATATTCACGCGATTCGAGCATTTTCATTTTGTGAATCATCGAACCAAATCAATGCTCTATTTCTTTTATTATTAAGAAAAAAACAAACAAAAAAACAATTTTTTTTCTTAACATTTTTTTATGTAATGAATTTAAAGACCGCCAATTTAGACAGATAACCAAACATGATGATCGAAAAAGGTCACTTGGTCTTGTTAACATTCCAGTTACATTGCGTAGTAGTAGTAGTTTTATTTTTGAAATGTACGTTGAGGATGAAGAAGCAGGAAAAAAAGTTGATTCGCCAAGTAAGGAGAAAGGAGTTATTAGCCTACGAATGATTTATTACTAGATTTAAATCAATGTTCTAGAAAAGGGTCTAGACTAGAAGATGAAAATTTAATTAATTAAATAAAAAAAAAAAAGAATCGATTTGGTCTTGTGCTTTTAAATAATTTTGGCGATATTTTTGTAATCTTTAATACATACTACTTTTTTGTTAAGGGGCCATATATATCGAAAAGGCGTTTTCGTTGAAGATGAGGTAATTTCGAATCAGAAATTATGCTAATAGCTCAAAATAAAGTGATAAATTGGCTGATCAAGAGCCATCCGATTAGCTGGATGGCCAGGAACTGACTAT
The DNA here is from genome assembly GCA_963669355.1 of Chorisops tibialis. Lineage (NCBI taxonomy): Eukaryota > Metazoa > Arthropoda > Insecta > Diptera > Stratiomyidae > Chorisops > Chorisops tibialis. The sequence continues at coordinate 297,849,807 of OY770263.1, forward strand.
GAAAATTCGATGTACCTTTAAATGGTCACAAAATCTAATTGGTTGCGTAGTTTTTATAATTTTTATTTTTTTCTGCCCACATCAAATCAATCTTTATACTAATAAAGAAACAGGGACGGAAAAATAACATTTTCATGCAAAGAATTTAAAACCAAAGTCAAACCTTTTCAGTTAAAAAGTAGCTAACTCAGCATGTAATATTATTAATAAGAACTTTGAAATTTGGAAAACTTGTTACGTATTTTCCGATCTTCCTTTGGGTTAACCATTTCCAATCTGCTTCGGTCTCTCTCAATTCCAGATAGCGTTCTTCGACGAGTTTTGTATAGCTTTCCATTATTCACGCGCCATTCTGAAAACGTTAACGAATTCTTTGCTACCTTGGACTTAATTTTTTCGACGCAATGAACCGGACAATATGTTAGCTAAAATTGGTACTGTGCGGGATAACATGTCAGGCGCAGCATGCAATTTTCCCTTTCGATGTACAGCCTCCATGGCAAACTGCTGTAGTTGGGCTGCCCATCGAGCCAGCCTGCCACGTGGGTCCTTTAGGTTGCTCAACCATATCAACGAATGGTAGTCGGTGACCACCATGAACCTTTCTCCTTCGAGGTTAGAACCCAATTTCTCCAATGCCCATACCATCGCAAAACACTCTTTCTCTGTGGTTGAGTAGTTTTGTTCCTGCTTGGACAATGACTGACTTAGGTATGCTAGCACCTTTTCGCCATCTTCGTAGGCTTGTGACAGTACCGCACCGATCCCAAAATCGGAAGAACCTGACTGAACTTGAAACGGCGGATTAAAATTTGGACATGATAAGATGGAAGCCGAAATTAGGCATTTTTTGGCTTTTCGGAAAGCTTCTTCGCAATCTGTCGACCAGTCAAACTTCTTATTTTTTTTAAGAGTTCGGTCATGTGTTTGGTTGTGGTTGTGAAATCAGATTCGAAGCGACGGTATCACGACATGGTGCTCACAAAGCATCGTATCTCTTTCATGCATTTCGGAGAGTGAATCCTTAACATACATTCAACTTTCTCCCGGTCGACGTGCAACCCATTTGCTTCTACCACGTAACCCAGATGCTTAAGTTGAGAGCGACAAAACTGACATTTTTCCTTGGACACCTTTTGACCGGCCTCCTCTTGAATACTTCTTCGAAGACCTCTATATGTTCCGTCCAAGTACACAAACGCATGCGGGTCTAAGTCGGCCTCCAGGACGCGGTCGATAAAGCGTTGCCAGGTAGCCGGAGCATTGTGTAACTCAAAAGGCATTCTTTTGAATTGGCACGGCAAATGCCGTCATTCATTTCGACTTTTTCTCCATTGGTCGATTTTATACGTTATGATGACAAATATTTCGCGTTTGGCTGTTTATCCAAGGTGGCAGTTACGAAAAGCAAGGGATATGCATCCCGTTCCGTAATCTTGTTCTTTTTACGATAATCTACGCAAAATTGATACATTCCGTTTTTTTTTCGAGATTACCACCAAGGACTTTTGGACGGTTCCACTCTACTCCATCCGCCAACATCTCTTCCAGTTCGGTATTTATTTGTCGTTGTACTGTTGGCGAAACCTTCGCTATACGACTTTCAAGCAATCTTGATTGTTTCAGTGTTAGGTGTGGAGTAGTTCCGCGTGTTACGATGGCCGCGTTCCGATTGGTTGAGAATTCCCAGTGGTTGCAGCACAGGTCTGGAACGATCTCAATACGAGTTCAGAAATCCGCTCTCAAAATGAGCGTCCGGGGCAATGCCGGAATCATCAACGCCTCTACCCTTCCCCTAATACCGAAAGGCACCGACTCACTGCCCGACATTTTCATACAACATGAAACCTAATTCCTGTAGCACCAGCCAGCCCTCCCCGCTATGGCTCGCAACGCGCCAGAATCTAGTAGACCCAACAACTCGGCCTTGCCAAAAATCGCTGCTGTTAAGTATGGCCGACTATCATCCGGCCATTTGTTTCCAATTTTACACTAACATGGACATCCTAACCAGTTCCCTCCGTGAAAAGGTTTATTTTTCAGTATGAAAAAAATTGACGCTTCCTCACAAAATATAAAAAATGTTTGTTGATATGGAAAAATTTGCTTTCTTTTATTTATTTTTTTTTTTAATTTTTCGAAACCAATCTACCAATCACATTGCCATTAAACCAGTTCCCTCACGAAGGTTTTGATTTAAGAATATTGAAAAAAAAAGTTAAGTTTTCCAACGGCATCGACAATTTTGTATACTCTAGATGAAATCTGAGAATATTATAAGTTTGCCACAAAGTTTGTTACGCTAAGAAATAAGGCTCGGAAAAAAATGAATGATACAGAAGTTCATATAATCACCCAAAAATCTCAAAACCGGACGTCCGTTCGTCGATCTGTCAGTCCGTCCGTGTCCCCTCTAGATGGAGAACGCGTTGATCTAGAAAGTTCAAATTTTGTACACGTCGTTTTTGACAAAAAAGTACGGACAAGTTCATGAATGGGCCAAATCGTTCCACCCCTTCTACCCCCTACCATACAAAATGACACAATTTCGTAATTTGTCAATAAAAAAGTATAAATACTATTGATCTAAAATTTGAAATATAATACTTTTATGATGATTTCATTCTACTGTATAAGAATTACTTGTGTCCTTCCCTTCCTTCCACCACCATCCATACAAACTGCACTTTTTCATGAAATACTATAAACAAATTTACTTGGTGCGTATAAAATTGATCGAGCTGAAATTGTGCAGTAAATATCTATTTAGAATTATTAGTAAGACTAAAAAAATTAGACTATTAGCTGTACCCCTTCTACCCCTCCCATACAATCTGACACAATTTCACAACTTTACAAAAAGTAGATTTTCCTGAAAAGTATTAATGCTACTGATCTGCAATTTAAAATATGTCAAAAGCATGATGTTTGTAGTTATGTCTGAAAAAGTCATTAAGAACCAGCCCCTTCTTCTACCACCTCCAATACAAACTTCACAATCCTATTAAATCTATCTATTAAATTTTTGAATTCTAAATTTGGTATAAAACATTTTGATAGCAACCTTAGCGTGATGTGAAAAAATAAGTTCAATGTCGTTACCTCCTCTCCCACTTCCCCTACAAATTCTCTTAAATTAAAAAAAATTCTCTCATCTAGAGTAACGTACGATTAGGCTTTGTGCCCAATAGTAATTCTGTTATGTTTTTATGCGTTTTCGCGTATACGCCCTGTTAATAACAATCATGTCGCAGTTGTTCAGAAAAATGCTGCGATATATCTCTAAAATGTGTGATATTATGAAATTTTGGGTGTTTGCAACTAAAACATAATTTGACAAACCGATCGAATCTCTAGAGTTGCCATCGTCCGATCATAACTAGATTTGCCATCGATCGATCGACACTTTTGATAGTTCTGTATTTAAAATTTTCACCTAAGATTGTTCTAAGGGCCTGTCTACAATCTATACTGTAGCTTTGGTTTTGACTTTGCAAAATATCACCCGTTTGAATTTGTATGAAGCCTAATCTAACTACTCTGTTAAATTGCATAGAAATTTATATCGCAAAATGAAAGCTCGATGCTGCTGCATACATTGTAGCCCTGATTTGCTAAGAATTAGTCTTAAATGTGATGATTTAATAATATGCCCACAATAACATTCAGAAATTGAATGCAATCAAATCGAATCATAAACACTTTTAAATGCAACTTTGAGAGCAATTTAAAATAAATCATATCTTTAAATTCCTCTTTTTCCATTCAATTTGATGATCTCCGTGATGAATTTATGGATCGTGTAAGGTCAAAAGTATTCTAAAACTAAAAAAAATTCTTCAATTCTCTACTTCCTATAATATGAAATATTTCTTTTTTATTCTTTCTTATTTGTCACGTCAAGAATCTATTGAAATACCTACGCTTTCAATTTTATGATTACTTAAAGAATCAGGGGGTAATAAAATTAGCGATTTGTAAATGTTATATAAGGAAATGACAGACATCTTCAATTAGTGTTCTTATGAATTTGGAGTTCCTGTTCTAAGATAGATATCTTGTAGAAAATTATTATTTTTTTATTAATAAAAAAATATGAAAATCTGGTGTCAGAATTTGTTGCTAACCGAACGCGTGTCGATCTCAAGAAGTGACCGCTAATAGCGATGGAATGAAAGATTTTTTTCCGATCACAAATCTATAAATTTATGTAGTATTTCCTTTCAGCATATCAATTTGAGATGACCGCTTGCTAAAAAATCGACAATAAATGTTGAATCTGATTATCAAAATTCATGAATCACCTTCAAGAAATACTCGTTGCGAACTGTAACGTCGAGAGTAGGAAATGAAATTCGATAAAAAAGGAAAAGTTATTTTAATAATTTTTTTTTTTTATAATTTATGCTGATGACATGTTTCATGTTTCCTTGCACATAATCGTTCGGACTACATTTGACTCTAAATGTTCGCTCGTTGTTCTAAATGCAAAGAGGCAGGACTGAAAATAAATGTGCGTAAAACTAAGTACATGCACATGAGTTCGAACAGAAACACACCGATTGTTCTGTGGATATTGAGGATTGTATAAATAAAGTTCGGCAGGCTTTCGGAATCCTTTCCTCTTTCTGAAGATTAAGAGATATCTCCGTTTGCACGAAACTGCAGTATTTGACGCATGCGTTAAATTCGTGTTATACTATATGGAAAGCGATTGTTCGATTTACAAGGAAACTGCAAACTTTCGTGAATTTGAGGGATATTTTGACCAGAAGTCATTTCCAACGACGAACTTTGGAGTACAACTGGGCAGATTAAAATAGGCATTGAGGTCACACTTTGAGGATACAAGAGTGGAACATCGGCAAACAAGCTCTGGATTATAATTCTTGAGGCTTCCGTGGCGTAGTGGGCAGCGTGCTTGCTTGCTTCTCAGTCAATAGGTCGTGGGTTCGATTCCCACTCCAGACGGGATTTTTTAATCGCAAATTTTTTCAGTTGCTACTGGTGATAAAAAAAAAAATTATCCGCAATAAAATGGGGAAACGGTGTAAAAGCGAAACAGTTCCACTTCAAGAAGGCCTAGATACTCAGTAGATGGTTTCTGTTTTCGCTTTCTATCATTCAGTCCCCCATAACATCTGCAAATATTTGTCAGTAAGCAGCCAGTACAACTGAGCAATATACCAGCTTCTCCACTCGCTACGGTCGTTCTCACTCCCAACTCATCCCCAACATTCCCAATCCCATTCCTTCCCTCCATGACTGTGTTTGTGAATTGCACATAAAGGCCGAAATTGCCTATAACACAGGTCATTCTGTAAAAAAAAAAAAGAAGATATCGGGTTGGTCGACCATGTAGCATATGCAGGCGATCAGTTGAGCAGGAGGCCAGAGGAATAAACAAGTCCTGAAGACAACTAAAGGCCGATGCTCAGGATCGCGTCTTGTGGAAGAGAACTGTTTGTGTCCTATGCTCTTATACGGGATCACAGGAAATTATTTGATTGATTTAGGTTGAAGCCAAGTTAGTTCTAGTTGTAATCTGGAGCTTGTGTGGAAACGTCTTATTCAGGCCTCCTCAATGTCTGGATTTTGAGAAAATCAATTTTTTGTACAAACGCACAGTTCCGACGAGGTAATAATGGATGAATTAATGTGAACCTTTAAATGTCGTATTCGTTTGCAAATACTTTTTAACTTTGCTTTTCATCATTTAATTTGTGTTTCTGGTACCCCTTAGCTTCTACTTCTACAATGGGGCTACAGCCCAAATCGGACCTTGGCCTCCTGATATTCAGGTTCCTTAACATTTTTTATTACTTATTGTGGAAGGGTTGTTAGCCCTTCGCACAACCCTCTTTCTATGAATTTTTCATTTTCTTAGATTGAGGTGACCAAGGTATATCCAAGCAGGCAATGTGCCGGAATTATATATTGCGCCGATCGGGATTTGAACTCACGACATTCGCATTACAAAACCAACAAACCACCTACTAGGCTATACCCTACCTTCGTCCTTAGTTAATCCCATTATGTTTTTACTGCCATATTTGTCTGCAATGGCCTGGTAAATTTTTTTACAACATTTAGATATAAATTAAAAATATCCGTTTTTTGGAATGTTCTGATTTATTAATAGTGACGTTTCAGTCATTGCTGAGAGTTTTACTAAAATTTAATTAAGGTCTCAGCAAGGACCGAACCGTTACGTTTAATAAACTAGAACAATATAAAATTCGGAAATCTTTTCTTAATCTCAATCAACGACAGCAATTTTATCCCTGGCATATATTGTAATATAATTTTTGTTTGCACTACTGAGGATCACTTAGGGATTCATATTAATTACAATGCACGGTTAAATCGGTATCGTTGGTGGATAAAACTGAACTCAATGAATTTTAAGAGAAAAGACATTTTTCCATATCGAGTTCGATCTCAATGGCAATCAAATTAGTACCGTCATAAAGTATCAAAGATCCATGACCCCGAATGTGGCAGCATCAAAATCAAATCTAAATATTCGATGAACTACCAACGCACGACTTCTTCTCAATATTGCAAATTTTTTACAATTTTTTTCTTTCATTGCTCATAATTTCTCCATTAATAAATTCTTTCTAATAATAAATTTGAATATACTCGCACAATAAAAATATAATTTTCTATGTTCACGCATTTTTTTTTTAGTCTAGACATCGGATCGAGATGAAATTTATCCCGGAATTATATTCCCAGATTACGATCGATTTAGTCGTCGTTAATCGATTCTATCGAATATAGTTTTTTTTTATCGATAGATTTGAAGCGTTAAAAACGAATGCCTATGTAAATAAAAGATTTATGTTCCGTTAAAAGATTCGTATCAAAAATATTTTGCCTAAGATACACAAAAAAATCAAAGGTTTTTTCGGAACAAAATTTTATGCATACCTGATTAATTTATTCTTTTGAAAAAAGTATCGAACTTCTGGTTAAGGATATTGAAAAACAATTATTCTTTTATTTATTTGAATTTTGCTAGTTTTTTCTGTTTATTTTTTTGGTTGGTTTACTTTCATTTTTATTGATATTTTTTAACATTTTTTTTAATTAGACATTTTTATGAATAATTTACGAAAGATTATGAGTAAGCGAAAGAAATTGCTAGATGGAGAAATTTAGTTTTTGTTTTTTTTTAATAAAAGATGTTACTATGCAATTTCAAATGGAAATTTTTGATTAGAAATTGCGAACATTTTTTTTCTAAAGGAAACGTATAGACTTTTGTATTTTTTTTTCGATCAGTTTCTAAAAATTGTGAAGTGAATTTCACGTTAGATAGTTGCGTTTTAAAGTTATAGAAGAAGTGAAATTTTCATTGATCTTAGTGATAATCGTTGACTTGATCAAATCATAATGATGATCGATAATCTGTAAATTGGTTAATGTTTTACGCATATTTTGCACTAAAATAATATTTTGTAGCCACTGCCACTAGTTCTAAATAAACCCAAAATGCCATATTTCAATCACCTTTAGCATTTATCCGAACAATTCAAAAAATTCAATATTCAATATTCGAGTTTATGTTAAATTTTTCGCATGTTAGGACTTAATTTTTTGCTTCTCGGTAAAAATGTTCTTGCTGACGCATATACGACCATCAGCACATGTTGTAATAAAATATTCAGCCATAATGTCATCTAGTTTCTAGAATATTTCGCGGGGCTCAATAATCTTCGGAATTTCAGGGACTTTTAGTTCTTTTTTTTTCAAATAAATTTTTTCATGAATAGTTTTGTTCAAATTTATGTGCTGCTTTAACATGAGAAATGTGGAAATGCTTTAAATCTATTCGGTTTTTATTAACATTAAAATTATTGTTGATTAGTAAAAAAAATTGAATTGAATATTTAATTCGTGAAATTATGAATAAATATACTATCACCAGCCTAGAAGATAGCTTGTTAGTCTACGATTCGAAGGTCATGAGATCAAATTCTGGTGGAAGTATAATTCCACTGCCTTTATGGGTATGTTTGGTGCAACTGAGTTCATGCATAGTGAAGGGTTGTGTGAAGTCCTGACAAGCCTTCCAAGATACCAAAATATAAAGGAACCCGAAAGGCAGCAGACCAAGACCCAAGAATGAGTCATATAAACCGTAAAACGGGGTTAATAGGAACACTTTTCAACTTCTAAAATTAAAAAAGTACTGAATGGTTCTCCTTTTTCATTATAAATTTGGATTTAAAACTTGGCTCTAGGATGGTCTACATTTTTAAATAAAAAAATGTTTTAGGTAATTTTTCTATTAACAAATATCTTTTTTCATTGTATTTCACCCCGCAGATAGGGGTGAATCAGAACACCTGGTAAATTTTTTGGTTGTTTTAGCTGAAACTTGTACGGAGTGGATTGGAACCAACCAAAGTATTTATTTGAATATTAACATATTTTTTTAAACCAAAAAAAAAAAACTCAACCTTTTTTTTTACTTTAGTGAAGGTTCAAATCAGTCATGTCGTTCTTAAATTCATCATACTTTTAAAACGGGAAAATGTCTTAATGTTGTTAGAAGGCTTCTCTCAACACCTTCAGGAAGGAAAGATGCTTCTTCATTCGTCTCAGAAAATTTTCAAGTGTGAGTGACCTTTTTGTAGAAAATTCCCACGTGCCTCTTATCTTTAATAACACAACGTGTAAATGGTTTCACCTTTTCTACGTTTACTCGCACTTTAAGCACTAGGAAGTCTTCTGGTTTTTGGAGCTTCACACTCAAAGTCCTCCTCAGAAGTTGTGGATAGTCTAACACTCTTTATCACTGTCTTGTATGAAGTAGTCTCAATCGTCTTTGGACGACGATTCGTTTAAAAGAGCTTTTGTACTTTTCTTTATCAACTTTGAGGCTTTAGGTTATCAGTTGGTATGTGTATTAGTTCCTGAGGCTACCGCTTGGTCGGTATGTGTAAATCCCTTCAGGGCCTTCACAGTCATTCACCAAAAATCTGCTGTTCCGAATCACTTTGCGAATCATAAATTTATGATGCTATTTTTTATGTGACACCGAAACTAGAGGGTTGCCATTTAAAAAAAATTAAACCAGGATCCTGCCTGGTATGGTATCATAATATAATAGAATTGAATTAGTTGTGGCTCTAAAACGCTATCTTTGATCTTTTGTAGAAAGACAAAATCAATTGATATTCAAACAATAAATTTATACGTTTTTTTTCATGCATTGCAAATAATTTAAAACTATTAACGAGCTCTTGATAAATCCAAGGTAACAGACATAATGTACTGTGTTTTCTTCTTCTTCTATCACTTCCCTACTCTTTATCGCAAATCATATTATTTATTACCATAAGAAACTCGTCAGTCATCTGCACAAAAAAAAAACAACAACGGCATACTGTAACACTCGCTAGGCGGTAGTATCTTACTGAACATCGATATTATGTCAAAGCAAATAACGTCGATCTTAACCATCAACACAAAAGATGATCATCTACAATAATATATCGTACATAAAAAAGATCGTTTACAACTCAACGAAGTTAAATGCTTGCAAAATGACACCGATAAAAAAAATAAATACCTGAATATTTCGTATTGTTATTAGAAATATTAGCAAAGAGAGGAGGAGGATCATCGCAATAATAATCAAATGAAATGTGGAAAAAAAATCACAGCCTGCAGTAACCATCGTGAAATATCTAATAATACTTTATTCGCACTGAAGTGAGTGAAAAACTACATAAGATGTCTTATATAATTTTTACCGATCGCCATAGTGATCGCGGAACAAATCTACTTTAAATGGAAACAAGAAAAGCGTGGCGGCTCTCTCGCACACATAAAAATAAGAAATGATGTTTATTTATATTTTATGTGGCATAATAAACTACGAAAAGAAGATCAATTTAAAAAAAATTCAATTAATGGATGCTACGATGGACTCCCCTCGTCCCCCTCTTCCCACGCATGATTTAATCAATATAGCTGATCAGGTGCTATGCTGTCTATTTGGCCCGATCAAGGTAAACCGGACAAGTGCACAAGAAAATATTTGTTTCCCCTTCAATATGATAGGAAGGTGTTATTCTATTCTAAAGTGATCTTTGACATTGAGGAAAAAAAATACAAATATGATAGTGCTACACATTGGTTATAATAATCTTCTTCTTATAAAAATTCATAATTCTGAATGACCATGTACGGTATAAATAGTTCCGGACAATTTATCACTGAATTATTCGTTCGAACAACTCTTCAAAAAAAAGAGCTCTTCAATATGTGAACAAAATAAATAAATAAATAGGTGACAAATTTGTTTGACACCTACAGCTAAAAATGGAATATATATATATTTTTAATTATATTCTGAGCAGGTTTCTGGACCTTTAAAGTTCATAATTAAATTATGTAGAAGCGTTTAGAAAATAAGAACTCTTAAGTTTTCAATTTTGATTGCGGAATTGATTCTATTTTCGGATTTTTAAATTATTTTTTTCCCCAATTTAGGTGAATTATTGACATAGTTCGAAATTATTTACAAACTCATAATAAATTTATCTAGACGAAAACGATGTTAAATTACTGAAGGTCTTGTTCAGCTTGTCTTTAAGAAGTTCTAAAAATTAAATTATGTCATTCTGTGGACTATTGACGTAACTTCAAGGTTCATTGTATTCTAAAAAGTAATTTATTATTATTTGTTTACTAATTTTCTTTTACTTGTATGCAATTAAGTCAGAATTTACACTAAGAGAATTATTATAAATAAGCAATTTTGATTTTGCAAAAACTCGAAGAACAGAAAAAAAATCCATGAAATTGGAATTTCGCTAATGAATTTACAATAATTATTCACGTAATGATATTAATTCATGTTTAGACCAGTAGGCGGTTCAGTTTTTTTTTCGACTAGAAATATGAAACATCATTACCATTTTGTCACAAATAACTAACCTTGGTGGTAAATAATGCGAAACCATTATTCGCACCAATTAATTGTTATGTACCTGAAATGCGTTCCACAATATGTGTAATCTAAACTTTCATGCCATTACGGCAATGAAATTTTAAATTATTCAAATTCTAGAGCATTAAGATATACTTCCCCATCATGTGATCCTCCTTCTCCAGTTTGACTGCACAATAAAAATCATGTCGATTGAGTTTAACATCACACCATAAAATATTCATAAAAATCACAACTCAAGAACGCTGCCGTTCAATCGAAATCATTTCATTTCTATATTTTAACTTCATAAAATCGTCGTTTCTCTTAAGATTCAATTATTTAAATTTCGACACTCGTATCGGAAATTTATAGCACCCCCGATTATCTTTCAATAAAAATTATTGAAGAACCTTTTTTTTTCTCTCTTCTCTCTACACCTGTTGCAGTATAAATTTTCATGCGTATCGTTTCCGTATCATTAATACCATTTAAATGTTTTGTTATTGCGAAAGCTGACAGGAAACAAGTCCTTCAGAAATGTTTTAAGAAAGTTGAACGTCTCCTGAATGTACCGTCCTCGAATTATTTCTTCTAGAAATTCAATATGAATCTCATGGAAATTTTTTGTCACTAGTGACAATTTATCACTTAATTTCCTTGAAAAGAGGAAAAAAACAAACGAATTTCCTGCATTCATCCTGTCAATAAATTTTGTCGAATTAGAGCATTTCCTTAGTTGCATTTCGAGATGAAAAAAAAAAACTTTTTCAATAAAATATTGCAATCCAATAAATCATCAACACCTCCGCAACTATCAGTTTTTTTTTGGTTTTCTTGCTGTACGTCGAATCAAAATTTATGAATGAAAGGTCAATGGAGGTAATTTAAAATTTTTTCGTTTTAAATGTATAAACAGAGATTCTGTGTAATACAGTTTAAATGTATTCGTTGTTTTCTGGGAATACCACGAAGCAATTAAACAGTTTTGCCTTGTCTATTATCAGGTTGGTTTTTTTTCGGTCGATTTGACCACGAAGTTGTTGTATCTTAGGTGACAAATTAATTTATCATTTTTATATTGAATATAAATCTTGTTATTTGAGCTGAGTTGATTTTCAGGGTCTTGCTTGTCTTATTATTCGGGGGAATTTAAGGTTCAAATGCCTTTTCTAAGGTGAAATAGTTTGGCAGACGTTGTAATAGGAGCAGAGCAGGTGATCTCTGAAGGTTTTTCATATTGTATGTCATGTGATGTTTGGAAAATTTCTGTGAATTTTTTTTTATTAGTCATGTGATTGTAATTTAGTTTTAAATAATATTCGCAATAATAATATAGCATTGTCTTGTTATTGCGAAGATATTGAATAAAGTTTTTTTCTTCCAATCGAACAGATCGCCACGTTTTGGCACAGAAAATTATAAGGAACTAAAGTAAAGGTGAAATAATAGAACCTTGTGGAATGGCGTTCCATAAAGTTCTGTTTTTCGGTCTTCAGTATTACACGTAATTTTAATTATTTAAATTTTACTTTATAAGTGGAATTCGAAAATCTGTTTCGTTTTATTGTAACCATCAAGGTAATAGGGTAATATCGCATAGATATGAGTAGAGAGAATAAAATTTAGCGGTAGAGAAATCTGATCTGATATTATTAGAAACCAGTGAATAAACTTAGAGAGTTCAATCTAGACTCCTAGCTACAGAATTATCTCTAAAGAAGAAGTCGTTTGGGCAACCCCTTGCGTTTTATTATATTCGATTTAAAAAAAATTCACTGTGCTTGTAGCATTACAAAACATTCTAGATTTATAATTGTTCATAAATTCATTTACAATCTTAAACTTTTTTGGGAAAAAACGAGAAAAAGCAGATAACCTTAACAGTGGTGTAACTAAGAGTAGCAGCGAAGTTTTCAGAGCGCCCAGCACCTCCTCCCCTGAAGCCATGCTTTTGCGGTAACAAATTGTGTACAAATTTATATCCCGGGAGTAGCCGATTACAGTAGTTTTCTTTTGCAGTTTGACAACTTCACGGACCCGTGTTGTTCGATCAGTATTTATGTTTTGCATGAACTTAGACAGAAGTGGGTGGCTACTCGCGAAGACCGCACTACTACAACTGCTGCTACTACTAAAATTGCACTACAGCCCAAATTGGACCTTGGCCTCCTGACATTCAGTTTCCTTAACATTTTTCTTTTACTTATTATGGAAGGGTTGTTAGCCCTTCGCACAACCCTTTATCTACGAATTTTTTCATTTTTGTCAATTTAGGTGACCAAGGTATATCCATGTAGGCAATGTGCTGAAATTATATATTGCGTCGACCCACTAGGCTACACCCTAGACCGCACGGGAGGTCTATATCTGGTACTACGGAGAAGCTACCGATGATCCTAAATCATGTCGTATCGATGATCTATAGGCATATACATAGATGCACAGCAAAAATCGCTGAACCGATGAAACAAAGTAACGCTGAATGGCTAAATCGCTGATATGGTTGGGTATCGGTGAAGAAGTAAACTTATGGTGAAAGTAGTGAATCGAAGTAGCGACACGCATTGCAAAGTGGCTTTCTGAGAAGAGCGAAATCTACGGTTTTTGTTGTTGAGTAGTTGGTTTGCGGAAATAAGTAGCGAACTGAATTGAACGAATTATTCCTCGCTAGGTTAGCCCACCTGGGGTGGGCTTGTGAAAGTAGTGACCTGAAGGAAGTGAAACTGAATGTAAATAGAAATACTAAATGTTTAAATGTTAATTGGTAGTACATGGTAGATGCGGAAGAAAGTAGCGTCCAAGGTAAGCGAAATATATCACAGGATGTGATTAGCGAACTGAGGAAGCGAAATCGGATGCTTACAGATGACATAGGTAAAATATGTTAAACATACGGAAGAGAGTAGTGATCGAAATATGCTGTATCGTACCTGCAGACGGTAAAGTAGTGACCTAAAGGGATGCGGAAATTTATGGTATGAATCGAACATTTAGTGGTTGTCATACGTAGGCCGCTATTTAAGTTTTGAGCCTAATAATGAAACGACAGTAATTCCTTATTGGAAATGACTTTATTGTTTTTCAAAGTAGTCTCCATGATGATCGATACACTTTTGCATTCGCTTAAACCAATCTTCGTAACACTTTTTCCACTCCGATTGAGGTACCTCCAAAACATGGTTTTCGAATGCATCAACGGCTTCTTCAGGCCTCAAAAAACGTTGACCGCGCAATTTATTCTTGATATTCGGGAATAAAAAGAAGTCATTAGGTGACAAATCAGGACTATACGGAGGATGACCCATCAATTCGATGTTTTGACCAGTCAAATAGGCGGTTGTTGCAGCCGATGTGTGAGAGCTCGCATTGTCATGATGAAGAATAATCCTTCGTTGCCGCTTTCTTTTTCGTATTTCGCCGAACACTTTTGGCAAACAAATGGTTGTGTACCATTCAGAATTAACCGTTCTTCGTTCCTCTAATGGTACGGTTGCCACATGTCCAGTTATTCCGAAGAAACAGGCGATCATTTGCTTCGAAGTGCTCCGCGCACCAACAACTTTTGTCGGATTTGGCTCGTCGTGGAAGACCCATACGGTGGATTGGCGTTTTGTTTCAGGCTCATATGCATAGATCCAAGATTCGTCACCTGTGTAGATGTTATAAACAGCTGTTGACGCACCGCGATTGTATTTTTTGATCATTTCCTTGCACCACTTGACACGAGCATCTTTTTGATCTTGTGTCAATTTATGTGGGATCCAACGTGAACAAATCTTCTTCACAGCTAAATGTTTATGCAAAATCTTGTTGATGGTCGTCATACTGATGCCCACGGATGCCTCAATCTCCCGATAGGTCACATGACGATCTTCCAATATTAGTTCGCGAACAGCAGCAATGTTTTCTGACACAACAGCTGATTTCGGACGACCTGCACGATTTTCGTCCCTCATCGAACTACGGCCACGATCAAATTCGTTGTACCAGCGTTTCACAGTGGCCACGGATGGGGCTTCATCACCAAAAGTCGAAGTGTGTTGATCAATGCACTCCCGTCGTGATAATCCACGTCGAAAATCGTAAAAAATCATCGCACGAAAATGTTCCCGAAATAATTCCATTTTTTCGCTGAGACAAAATTTTGAACATACTGTAAACAACAGAAGTTATGCTCCAATGTCAAAACGCTCTGAAGTACGTTATGATTGAAAAGATCATACTTTTTATTTGAAACGTCAGATGGCGCCTATCAACACTGCGTATAGGTTAGGCTCAAAACTTAAATAGCGGCCTACGTACAAAGTTGGAGATCTATGGACGTCAACTGTGAAGAGTTTTACTGACTTTTGATTCAGGCGATGTCTTAACGTCTGAAATTTTTAAAATTCTGAATAGCAGACTGAAAAATCGCCAGACGGAGATGCTGAAAACTAAAAGAAAACGATTCAAGAAAAACTTTTTCGGGGTAGAAGATTTTTACGCTTGTTAATGAGAAGCCCCGATCTCAAAGTCCGAGTATAACTTGCTTTTAGCTTCATTTAGGCACAGTCGCCCCTTAACGCCATTGAATCTTGGCGCCTCCTTCCACAATGCGGGGTTAGCGGCGGTGCTATTTACGCCACTAACGCCTACTAACTAGCTAGATTAGGTTAGACTCTTGAAGACACCAATGTACGTAGGCGTGTTTTTACCATGTGGACCTACATATCATTTAACCAGCCTGCGCTACCAGTGAAACTAATGAGCTCTTTCAACTCAAGGGACCGGAGATCATTCAGCTCGGCGAGGAAATACTCTCCGAGAATTTGTCTTCGAAATCTTCGGAAGCAATAGCATAGGAAATGCTCTACAGTTTCATCCTAGTTAGTTAGTTGTAAGGCGAAATCTGCCAGCGTGATTTCTCTGAAGACAGTGGCCCGTGACTATACCTTCTAGTGTCCGTAGGGAGTTTCTGTCGAGTCTCAATATTTTTATAGATTTTCCTCTATTAAATCCACTCTACAGCCTCTTCGTGATTTTACGAGTAATTTTGTAACCAGAGATTTTCCTTTCCCGACACTTTGTTAGCGAAGATTGTCTCAATGACTCTTAAGGCAATGCCAACATTGTCCATTTCCGTTTCTAGTCAACTTGTCCGCCCTTTCGTTTCCAGGTATATCTCGATGCACCGGAACCCAAAAAAATCGCAAAGTGCAGGTTTTCTCCAATTCTTCTGTCCATACAATGGTTCAATCTTGAATTGCAGCTGTAAGCGGTGAAGGCGTTCAGTGCAGCTTGGCTGTTCGAGTAAAAACAAACTCCCTTTGCATTTACTCTTGCACGCAAGACCAGTTTCGCCCCTTTCGCAATAGACATCACCTCCAATTGGAAGACCGTGGCATATTCTGGTAGATACCTGGAGATTTGTAGATCAAGGCTTTCAGAAAAGATTTCATAACCTGCTCCCTCTTCGCTTTTCGAACCATCAGTAAATATCGCAACCTGTTGTCAGTCTATTGCTGTCTGTCAGGTAGAGTGACTTCATAGTGAGTTCTTCACAAAGGTGCATCTTTGATAGCAATGTATCACTACTATAGCCTGAGAAAGAAAATCTCCTTCTCATACGCTCCAGGGTGGTAGCGTAGATAGAAGGTTGTGCGAAGACCTAGACACCCTTCCACAATAATAAAATAAAAGTTAAGGAACCTGAATGTCAAAAGACCAACCACCCATTTGAGCTGTAGTGCCAAGAAAAATAAGAATTTTTTTTCATAAATCTTTGCTTCGCATTCTAAATAACTTTATTTAAATTTCATAAAAATGGTAATCAAAAGTTTCCTTTCTATTCTTATTTGGAATTAAAGCAATTTTCAACACGGATCTAAATTCTTGAATTTAACGTCAAAATTAAAAAAAAAATATTTTAAATAGATGTTATAATTTAGATAAATTAGAGAGAAAAAAAACAGAAGAAAAAAAATTGTTTTGAAATGTAAATTTTTATAGGATCAATGTTTACTTAAATATTTGAAAAAGAAAAAATAATCATATCATCGAGATTAAGACCCGTTAAGAATAGGGATACCATATGCTAATTAGTTTCAAGGTCAATTCTAATCTAAACTAGTTTAATTTGATGTTCTAGTAACTGGTTCGATACGTAAGAGAAAGGGGTTATTAGCCGCAATAATGTTGAAGGTAAGCGATTTTTTAAGACAAAATCGTTTGTAGATTTTAGAATAGAGATAGACTCGACAGCTGTTTGAATGTTGAAGTGATGATTATGTAAGATGACGATCGAAAAGGTGATTCATGATTGATGTTTGGTTTATTCTTTTCTTTTTTTTCGGGTAGTCATCAATCAATTTCCTATTAAGATCCCCTATAGGTGCAAAGGATAAAAAGAGTTCTCGCCTTGTGGAAGCCGCAATCCTGAGCATCGAATTATAGTTGTCTTCAGGACTTGTTTATTCCTCTGGCCTCCTGCTCAACTGATGTGCTACATGGTCGATCCATCCGACATCCACCTTGATTCAGAGCTTGTTTGGCGATGTTTCCCTCTGGTTTCTTCAAAGTGTGACCGATCCACTTACACCTTTGACTCTCAATGCCTATTTGAGTCTATCAAGTTGTACTCTAAAGTTCGTCGTTCGCTTTTTTTTGTTTGTTTAAATTTTACCAAATTTATGAATCGTGTTCTAAGATTATGGATACACGTTAACTTTAATGACTATGCGCCAGTTAGTTTCAGACCGATGACAACAACCAATATTTCAAAAATAATGTCGACTGTTGCTTTCGTCTCACCACCAAAATTCCTTTAATATGACCAATTTGGATTAAAAAGGTTTTTTTTTGCGGCTTAAAAGGTCACCAAATAACGAAGTCGGTATAGAAATTGAATAAAATGGAATTGTGATTAGGATAATTTTGGTGGAGAGGATGAAACTGATAGTAAACATTGTTTTTAGAGCATCCTAGAACGTACTCGTTGAATTCGATGCCTTAAATTGTTATTGTGGAAGATTGCTTGGCTCTCGCACAGCCCTCTCGCTACGAATTTCCATGTTCGCAGATTGAGGTGACCCAGATATTCCCACGTAGGCAGTGTGGTAGAGTTATACGTCGTCCGGGATTTGAATTCATGAACTGCGCATTGTAGAACAACACGCTTCCCACAAGGCTACACCCAGGCTTAATGCAAAATGTGAAATGTGAGAGCTCGAGGAGTGCGTTTCAAAAGAAAGGTCAAATTTTCTTCTCAATCTTCTTGAGCTCTTATACGATTTTACTTCATTATCATTAATCTTATTTGAAACATTCTTTAATTACTAATGACTTTATTTTTATTCTTCAGCTATGTGCTTCTAGATTCCGGGAATATCTTTGCTTCACGACTTTTCCCCAAGTCTCAATAAAAATCGAATTAATCATCACATCCGTAACCTGCCGACGTAATTTACTCGAAATATAAGTAAGAAATTTCCGCAATTATTAAAAAACCATTTGTATAAGAATATCAGATTATTCTTTCATATTCTCATTTAATACTTCCATCGCAGACAACATTTTTTTTTCGATATCTCGTCATATTTTCCAGATTTATTTTCTGCATAACTATCGTTATCGTATGAAGCCTCTTTCAAATAAATCGAATGAAAAACAAAAAAATCAGAAGATAAAAATCACTCTCAAGGACTACAAATTTATAAGATAAAAATTAAAATATCATCTACCAAGTTCGAAACGATCGTCATAGATTTTTGTTTTTGCTCTTATCTTAAAATTATACCCGTTTCTGGCTTCATATTATTTTCGTTTCCTATCAACAATTAAAAATTAATAATTAATCAATAATTATGTTATATATCGTATTTCCGTTGTTTTAAATAGAAACGATACGTCCTGCTGTGTTTTTTCTCGATAATACATCCTGTTGTTCCTGAACAATTTATGTCTACGTGTTAAATAGCATGTCCTAAAAAAAATTGATGTTACCATATCAATAAAATATTTCAAATTAAATGTCAATCGTGAATACGAGATTTTTGTATTTTTTCTTCATTTGATTCAAAATAATTTAACCTTGACCATCGATCAGGTATTTATTTCTTTGAATGCATTTTTTTTTTGTTTTGGAAAAGATGAAGAATTCGTTTAGAATTGAGGGTAACAAATTTGTAGAAATTTTCTAGTGATGTGATTCATTATTTAAAAATTTCTTTTTCGCAAGTTATACTAACCCTGATATTCTATTTATAGCATATTACGAAGAAAGCAGCTACCGAAGATATCTTAGTGTGTAGAATAATTTTTGAGAAAAAAAAATCAAAATTTTCAAAATATAAAACACAATTTTATTTAAATTTGATCTAAATTTTTTGTTTCTGGGATTTACATTCTGAATTTTTCGACGACAGATTTTTTGTGGTCCTAATCGATGTCGATGATAGTAGAATGGCGTTAATCTTTCCCGGGTAAAATATTTTCAGGTTTGAATTTTTGGTTTTTTTTTTGTAATTCTTAATCAGATATTTTAAATGGTAAATGGTTGTTGGGGATTACTGGTGTAAGTTAGAGGAGGCATTAAGTTGGTTGTAGCGAATTCTTTTCGGATGGTATTGAATAGAAATTCTGTTATTCACTATAATAGGATGAGTATTTAATTTATTAATTTTTTTTAATTCTAGTTAACAATTTTGAATTATTTTTGGCGGTTTGATCAGTTAAGAACGCATTATAGTCGAAAGATAGTCCCAGTATAACTTCTAAATTAAATTACATATTAATTTGTTTTGCATTCAAAACTTATTTTTAAGATTTTTAGGTAAATGTTGAACTGTACCGAAATTTTAAAATTAGCATACAATAACTAAAGTAGTTCTCGATCGTATTCTAAGTCAGAAGTAATGTTTATGGCTTTGGAATACTTTGACGGACCATCTAATCCCAGGAATTAATGACCTTCACCGTAAAAAATAATCACATAATTTTTTTTGGTTGCTAAAAATCACGTCTTAATTTCAAAATTTTTAAATTTTTATTGTCAAATTCGCTTCTGGTAATAATTTTACTTTAAATGATTGTATACATCAAAACCTAAATTACCTTTGTATAAAGCTAAGATCATAATTTCTGAATGCCGGTATACGTTTTGAATAATTTTCGAATTCACTATTTTTAAATGATCATCGTTAGAAACTGATAGCGCCACTGTATTGATTGTCATGCGATACTTGTCAATTGATCCTTCGACATTCAGTACTAAAGAATCTAAATCTCATAATTAAAACCATATTTAAATAACCGATTAGCGACATTTAAACTTTAAAACACGATAACAAAGATCGTAAGATCTTCAAGCTATGCGATCAGTTTCTTCAAAATCGAATTTCGTCAAACCGAAATCGAAACTCAGCGATAGCTGTATGTTAATTTTCTGAATAGCATTATCGATCGAAATTGTCATAGGTAAAAAAAAATCTTTAAAATTTAAATAAGAAGTTCCGTTTCGTAATGATCGTTCGTGCGAGATAATGCCGCGCAGGGTGTATGCTCTCGAATATCGGCGGTAACCATGACCTGCTCAAATTCAAAACATGAAAAATGTCAAGTTGTTATGATGATCGCTGACATGTATGAGACTATTAAAAAAAATTAACCATTTTTTCTCCTTGCATTAATTAACATTAATAATGCACTTCAAATTTGCAGACAATAGGATATAAAATAAATTTTGCATAATATGCATAAATTTTGAAATTATACAAAATTAATAGAAAACATTACAACACTTACTTTTAAAAAATTTAATTCTTCGATGTGGTTTTCTTCAAAACTATAAATCACGTTCTGTATAACTTTTTTTTTTGTTATTTTGCACAATAAATTTGTGACAATTTCACACTTTTTATAAATTTTTAATTATCAAACATTAATTTATAAAAATAAAAAAAATTCGCACTAAATTTTTTCCTTCATAAAATATTTCTCCAATTATTATTTTATATTATCGAACATCACTGTCACACATCGAATATACGAGATCAACTTATTACTTTTTTTTTTTAAACTATGTATTTTCAATTTAATTTTGATTGCTATTTCTTATATAAAAAAAAAGAAATCCACTCGAAACTAACTTCAAATAACAATTTTTAATTTCATATGATAATCTTTCGCATTTCGCTCCGATCTACTCAACATCAAGAACTGAACTGAGCTGAACTTGTACTAATCGATCAGCTTTCGTACTACCTCCAATCAGTAATATATACTTATATAGTGGCTATGTATCACACAATTCACAATATACTATAACTCTAGTCCAGGTGACCACCAGACCAGACAACTACCGACCGATTTGTATAAACCATCATCTTACAACATACGAAAAAAGATAAATAAAATCCCGCACAAAAACTTCTCAAAAGAATTCTCTTCTACGGCTAAGAACTACACTACTAGCATATAGTATGCTAACTTCCTACAGATCAGACGGTATGCTCCTCCAGCTGCTACCTGGCTGTTTTGCTGTTAAAATTGACGCCATGACCACGATCAATGATCGCCGCAATCTTGCAAAACTCTTATAAGAGAATGGCAACAACAAAAGATTACAATACATCACCACACATCACATATGTATCTTCTCTTCATTTCGACCAACCAAAGAAATCCGCTCATCTTAAAGAATCCCCTCGCAATTTTCTTTTAACCTGCATTGAAAAAACTTGACATGATCGCTTAGCTAAATATGGCTTTGATCTTCGATTGATCTTTTATAATAGTATTTAATATCTAAATAGATAAAGTGTATAAGAGAGATTTTATTAAGAGAAACGTGAATCCTAAGAAAGAGGTGTATGTCGTCAAGAAATCGCGATCTTTGCCACCGTCATATGTTAGGTCGCGCGATCGCTCGCTTTGACTCTGACCTTCACTATTGTAACTATTTTTTTTTTGTTCGAATCGACGAACCACTTGCAAATATGCCCGCGAATACCGGACCTACTATTTTGTATTCGATTGAATTTTGCAAGATCGTCGACGACTAGATCAAGATCGATTAAAAATCTGAAAATTATTCGGTTTGTTATATTTTGATTGCCCAAGTCAACGAACCGATACAACTAGAATAAAATGCTTATATGGATTTAATACGTATTAGCAAATTTTTCGTTGCCTTTTTTTATGAATTCTTTATCTGTTCGCGATTTAATAATGATTTTTTCGATGTTTTGATTTTTGGAATTTCGAATTTGAAATTCCAATAAAGGTCATCGAAAATATAAAAATTAATTTTCTACGTTTGACGTATCTAGTTTTATTATTATCAAAAATCTGTTCTTTTTTTTTCGTGTTGTAGCCTACCATCCTTTAGTGGTCATCAATTGATGATGATCTGACTAAGTGGATCAAAAATGTCAAAAAAGCAATGATAATAAGAATAATAAAAAAAAAAATACACTAATATATGATAATGAATAGTGGTTTTTGTCGCGACCGAAGCATTAATTTTTTTTGTTTAAATTAAATTTATCGTTATAGCAGGATTTGCCATCGATAAAAAAAAATTGGGCGCGATCGTCTTGGAAGATAGACGCCAGTTTAAGTTGTATCACTGTTTTTATTTTTGTCTGTAAAGTATTTTTTTTTTATTTTGAATACTCTTGGTTTTACATAAGTGTAGAAAATTGAGTCGGGCAAAAAAAAAAAAAAATTATAGCTAGTATTATGAGACCTATCTAAGACGAAAACAAAAACTGCTTGGTAATGATGCTTGGCATTTTTTCGTCGATGGAAAGTAATTGTTTTATGACCACTCTTGGCTTAAATATTAAGTATGAGAAGGTCAAGTGTAAAAATTAGTAAAATTAGTACCGGCCGGCATTTGAACATGTCGGGCTTAAGCATTTTTTTTTTAAATGTTTCAAAAATGTTTGATTGCGGTTTTGGATTTTTTCCCCGACTAGTTGTATGTATGAACGTATAAAAGATTGTTTTAGTAGTTGATTTTGAGGATCTTTATTTGTTTTGTACGAAGCATTATTACTAACTGGTTATTTATGGATTTGTTCCGCATAGAAGGCATGAATTATATTTTTTTGCTGGTATTTTCGTAATTGATAGAGTTGTTACAAATTTGATGATTTGGATGATTTATGAAGCGGTAAGTGATTGGGGGAGAAAAAAAGAGAGAACATTTTAAGATGAATGAACTGATTGAGAGATCAAAGTATGAGTAGGTTGCTATGGGGTTACTGAAAATTTGACATTAGTCTACGATATAGCTACTAGAATGTGATGGCAATGCCCATTACAACTACTGGTCTAGCACAGAATGTAACGATCGTAAGTTAGTTCTTCTAGTTTATCAACCTGACTCTTGCAACTTATTGTAATCACAGTGGTCCGGTACTGGAAGGTTTGGAAAGAACCATTCTTATTAGACCACATGCGAATTTTAAATCGTCGGATCAATAGATTTACAGGTATCCAAGAACGGATTGGGTTAAATAAAATATCACGAGCTAATAAGCCGGCAATAGTTCCTCACCCAATAAAAACGCCAGAGTTGGTATGCTAATTAATATACTAAAAATCTCATACAAGAGAAATCCACCAAGAATAGTAAAAATGCTGTCTGGTGGAATAAAGATCTTGATATTCTGAAAAAAAGTGCTTGGAATTTCTTTAGCAAAGTTAATTCCAGCAAACGTAACAAACGACTGGGACCAATACTAAGCAGCACTTTCATTGTATAAGAATAATTAAATGCCGTCAAATGAAATTCATGAAAGATTTTCTATGAAGAAATCGATAACGCCAACGATACCGCTAGGATAAAGAGCACCCTATCCAAAAAAAACCTATACATGCCTAAATTACTCGATAAAGGTGATGGTTCCTGGACGGAGTCTAGCGTTACTTTAACTTTTAATGCAAACACATTTTTCCCCGCCACAAAGTTCATGTGTCGATCGTATTCTAGCTAACTCAGAACTAGTAGATAGCGTAGTGCCGCCGGAAAACATAGAATATGCGTGCAGTTCTTGCAAACCCTACAAGTCACTAGGACTGGACGAGGTCTATCCCGCAATGATCCAGAATGCGAATGAAACGATGTTTCAGTACCTGGTTGACAAATACAAAGCATGCATTAGTCTTTGCCACATACCGAAGTTATGGCAAGAGGTTAAAGTGATTTTTATCCTTAAGCAACGCACTGCCTTCAATAACATCCCTAAGGCTTTTCGACCCAGCTTCGTTCTTTCTTAAGGGCTTACCCGAGTCAAAAATAGTCCATTTTTTTATTTTTTTATTAGATAGTACAACATCTCAGGAGTATTGTGTCAAAAGCTCAAGTCATTCCGAGAGCAAAACTAACGGAGATATGATTTTTTAAACGGTCCGACTCTCAGACCCGAGCGGATCGCAGGTATACGCGCCAGGTATACGACTCGTCGGCGGCGCAGCGGCTGGCCTTTCCCGGAACGGCTTTCGTCCTCGAGCCTGCTTTGTTCTGGTTTCGGGTTCTTTAGATGTTCGGGCCAGTCTTCTTTATGTGTCACTGGCTTAGGCACGCTGCATGGGGTGGTCGGTTTCTGACCGTATGATGAAGGGTATGTGACTCGTATTTCTATTTACTATATATTTCGGCACGTTTATTCCCGCCTTTTCGAAGGGAAGAACGCTCAGTTTGCCGCTGAGTGCCGAATTGTTCAGACGTATGCTCGTGTCGTGATTTTCTTGTAAAAATGCCGAGGTATTCGAAACTAAATAGAGATGAGAGACCATCCGGTAAGCGGTTGTCTAGATCGAAAAAAAGACCAAACCCGACAAAAGGAAAACCCGACGAAATAGACTCAAAGAGCGCGTCGGCAAAAAAACTTCGCTCTGCTTGCCTTTTTACACGATATTGGTGTATCTCTCGGTCCAAGTACCCATGAATACCAGAGGAATCAGGATGCCGAACGTGTAAGAAGAGCTGAGCAGCAAGCTGCAATCACGAGCAAAGAAGAACGTGTACGACGAAGGCAGGAGCAAAAAGATGCTTTGTGGGCCACGCTATTTCTGCCGAAAGACTGGAATATGGGCCTGGAATCGAAGAATCTATGTAAGTAACCAAAAAAAATTGAAAATACTCGTCTTACGAACGTATAAATGGTTGTAAAACTTTAAACGCGTTTTTCTCGAAATGTTGTTTTCAAAGTCGGTGTCCACTGTAACCGATCGTTTTGAAATTTTGCACACACTTTCTTCACACATATTACCTCCCCCCAACGATGTCATTTGCCCCATTTTTCTTGTTGTACCGATTTTACAGATACAAAATGGCCGACTTTTAATACCGAAAAACACGATTTTTGCTTCTAAACGTTCCCAAAAATTCAAAAATGAAAAAAAAAATTATGAGGAATCGTTGGGAGAAGCAAAACATGTCCAGAAATGAAATCTTTTTGGGTTTTTGCTTTCAGATAAGTCTGCATCGACTTATGAGGGACACCGCGAAGCGCCTTTTTCAAGCAGCGAGTACGTAAAATGGCTGCCATCGGCTGAATTTTTAATATTTTTATTTGTAACTTTGACGAAATAAACTTCAAAATATACTTAATTAAATATACTTGAATGCGCTAATGTACCTTATCACCGAACAGAGAAAAAATTCCCAAAAATGTCGTATTTTTTCACTCTAAAGACCCGGGTCAGCCTTTAATGTCCTAGAAAGACTGGTGAACAGCTACTTACGTGCAAATCCTCTCAGTCAGGTGCCACCTCCAACACACCTATCTGAAAGTTAGGTCTACTGATACCGCCTAACATGTGACGGTAGCCGCCGTAGAGAAAGCTTTCCATCATAAAGAGCTTGCACTCGGTGCCTTTCTAGATGTGGAAGGCTTATTTAACCACATCAACATTGATGCCATACTTGATGCCTTGCGCAGCAGTAGTGTGGAACTTCACCTGACTGCATGGATACCTAAGCTTCTTCGCTCACGAAATATTGCTCCACGAATGGGTGAAGAGACAAGAAAAGGAATGCCACAAGGCGGCATAATATCGCTTCTACTGTGGGTACAACTGTGAATCAACCCCTTTCCATTTTAAATCGGAACGACTACCCCACAATACCATATGCAGACGCCGTGCTAACTGGTAATTTTGAACGATTTCTAGGTGACCTTAAGCATTCTGCTCTACAACTGTTAGACTCCTGGGCACTAGATAAAGGACTTGCCGTCAACCTGCAAAAAACAGATGTCGTCCTCTCTTCTCCAGAAGAAGGAGACCATAAGTTTTCAATTCACCAAACATTAGGGGTATTACTATGGTCTCCTCGAACCAGGTTAATTATTGAGGTCTTATTTTAGATAGCAAATTGTCCTGAAGGCCAACATTCAAGAACGAGAAAAAAAGCTAACGTAGAAATCTTCGCTTGCAAAAAACATTCGGTTTGAAATGGGGCTTTAAGCTGCACCTCATCCACTGGATGCATACCAGTATTGTTAGACCAATATGGCGCGCTGGTGCTGTGGTCAGCGGTGGTACTAAAAACAAACGTAGTACCTTTATAACGGATGTCATGTTCGTATATAGTACGAGTAAGATTGCATAAACTAACCACAGTTTGAGAAACGAAAGTTTCCTGAACGAAACGGATGGGTAAAAAACCCAAAAGCTAACTTATTGGCGGCTTGCTTCGCGAGAAGCTCTACACTACTACCTTCAAACCAAACACCTCCTGTCGCAACACCATTTGGTTTTTCTCTGCCTCCGCTACATTTTCGCTTTCGTCTCATATCCAGGATCATGCAATAGCTCAGTATTAACCGGTCCCCTGGTCGTGATGGCAATCTTCCCATTACCTTTAAACTGTACATCTCTTCTCTGACTAAACCTCTTCGCAATCTTTTTCATAGATCTTGATCTTCTGGATGCTTTCCGCGATTGTGGAAAGTTTCCCAAGAAAGGAAGCAAAGTGAATTTCGCTAACTATCGACCGATAGCTATTACTTCAGCGCTCTTGAAAGTGATTGAAACTGCTGTTAACCGCAAAGTCATTCAATGTCTCGAGGATAAACAGCTTATCCATGGTAGCCAATACGGTTTTCGATGTGGAAGGTCGACGGCAGACTTCTTGTTCTATCTGACAGACAAATACGGCGAAGGTCAAATTCTCGCTTTTGACAGAGTTTGGCATCAATGTCCCATTTTTACGCTAGCGGCCATAGGTCTTGATGCAACTCTCATTCGATGGATTTCGAATTTTCTATCCGAACTTACTAAACGAGTAGTATTAGATGGCGTTACTTCTTCCTCCCAATTAATTCCTGCGTCCATCAAAAACATGCGTTCCGACTAATTGGGGATGAAACTGTTACGATTTCTATTGACTTCCACGAGCATCTCGAAAATGTCGGGAGTACTCAGCATTTACTATCGCTACTTCAATGGTAAATGCAGTGCGGAACTTCTCATTCATTCCTACACTTTCCATTTTACAAAATGCCTGAGTACACGAATGAAGAATATGCAGACATCATTTTCATTTATGGAGAGTGTCAGGCAAATACACGAGCGGCGCGATCTTTGTATCATCAGAGATTTCCTAATCGTCGGATACCTTACAGGAGAGTATTCAAAGAAGTTTACAGAAGAATTCGAGAAACAGGCAGCATTAGGACAAGCAGAGTAAATGCAAATCCTGCGCCGATAATCGCTGCTCCAATCGATGAAGGAATACTACATGCAGTTCAAAATGATCCATCAATCAGTATCCGACGCTTGGCATTGCAGTTAAACGTCTCTACGTGGAAAGTTTGGTGTGTCCTAAAAGCAGATCGTTTGCATCCCTACCACCACACACCAATGCAGGAGCTGTTACCCATTGATTTGCCCAAAAGGATGAAGTTTTGCAATTGGCTCCTTGAACGACAACTAAGTGACGAGAATTTTATGAACAACATTCTTTGGACGGATGAGTCCCAATTCACCAGGGACGGTATCACAAACTTCCACAACTTACACACATGGGCTGAGAGCAATCCACATACAAGAAGAGAGGCATCATTTCAGCACAGATTCAGTGTCAATTTATGGGCAGGTGTGATTGGTGACGATTTCATTGGTCCTATTAGGCTTCCGCCTACCCTAAATAGTTCCAATTACTTGTATTTTTTGACAAATGATCTACAGGAGTTATTGGATGGGCTTCCATGTTTTACCAACACGATAGTGCTCCAGCTCATTACGGCCGACAAATCAGAGATTGGTTAAATTCCAATTATAGCAATCGCTGGATCGGTAGAAATGGACCGATACACTGGCCTGCAAAATCTCCTGATTTAACTATTATGAATTTCTTTGTATGGGGACGGATGAAGGGCCTTGTCTACGCAACGGAAGTAGTAACGTTGCAGGATCTAAACACCAGAATCGATGCTGCAGCAACAGAAGTAAGGCAGCAGTTGAGGAGTATGAACACAAAGAGAACACTTGCAAAACGAGCTTTAGCGTGCATTCAAAATGAAGGTAGCCATTTTGAACATTTATTGTAATTAAGGAAATTTGAAATAAACCATAAAAACCATTCTCAAGTTCTTTTAGTTCAAGCGGAGAGTGTTGATCAACATATTCTTGTTTTTTGATAAAAGTGCTATACTATTGGAATGATATTTTTTTCTAAACTATGAAATTTATGCAATGCAAGCGTATACATCGATTGTAGCCAATAATATGGCACATAAAAAAATAACATTAAAATGACATTTTTACAATGGGTTTTTTTTCGAAAAACTACATTGACCCCAGAATTTTGAGGGTCAAAGTGTCAAAAATTTGTGTTCTGAAGCAAATACCTCAGGATTGGGTATAGTTACAATGCGGACTATTACACCAACTGAAAGGTAATTTGACTCCCTAAAAAACAAGTTATAACACTTTGAATTGCGATTATTAGTTTTCAAGATATAGCGTTTTGAGTGAGTGAGGGTACAGGTCCGAAACACTTTTCTTGGTCACCCTGTATCTCCGCGGATATTGAAAATTGACCATCTCCGTAGAACAATTTTTTCCTCAAAATATATCTAGGAACAACCCCTTACAAGGTGGCGCACGGAGTACCAAACACCCTGTATACAGAGAATATTGGACGTGATTCAAACAATCAATTAAAAAGCTTTTAGCATCCACCCACCCTTACTATTAACCCTCATAAAAACTCTAACTTGCAGAAACAAATGAAATATTGTTAAATTGACAACATCCCTGCCCAAGAACTCCCTTTCACTTAGTCTTCCCTAACCACTCTAACCTGCATATTGACTTTCCATCATCCGCAACTTGTCCCAAGAATAATAAAGTTTCGCCCGGCTTGTTTGCAGTTTATTTAGATTGATTTAAGTCTAAACTAAATTCATCTAATTTAATCAAAATACGGTGCTTGTTTGGTACAATGAACTTTCATTGTACTGGACGTTTGTACCCGCCTTATGAAAAATATAAATTTCACAAAATTCTTTATGAAGTTTAGACCATCGCATAAAGAAATTATTTTCAAAAAAAAAAAAATATTTAACTAAGTATTCAAGATGCAATCTTTCAACGCTTAATACCATCCCGAATGATGCGATCATCCTTAGAGGAAGTGACCTTTGAAAATACTAACCTTTAAAATGTAATAAAAGCAAGTGATATTTTTAAATCAATTCTCCGTAATCTTATTATATTATTATATTTGATATAAGATAACAAATGGTTTTCTGTGATTCATTTTTGCCATTGACCTTTCAAGAAAGTTACAAGCATTTGTCTTTCGGATTTTATTACTTCTCTGAAAACTATATATTACATTAAAACGCGTTCTTAAAGGGATTGCGAAGGCGTTCGTATCCAGGATATATAAAGTAAAAATGACGATTTTTTTTTCTTGCAATATTTATTTGTCATAAATTACTGAGACTAGAAATTAGGCCCTATTTAAGATTTGAGAAGGTCTCACATCAATACCTATACTCCCTTCACATGATGACTAGTTAAAAGTAACCTTCTGAGAAAAAAACTACCATTAATTTGTAACGATTTTAATCTATCTAAGCTCTTGCACGTACGAGTAATTAGACATTTTAACGGCGATGTAAGTGAGTATCATTTCATGATCACGGAACTAGTTCTATCGAATTTTATTATGACATTTTGTCATGCTGTAAACTAAAAATAGTTAATCTTAGAATTTATATATGGATTCGTAATAAATTTTGTCTAAGATGTGAATAATGCTTCTAATATTTATTTTTTCCTTGAAAGATTTTTGGACGTGACCTTAAAATTGTTATTGTTGGACTTATTTTTGTATTTTTTTTAAAACTACATTTATTACTTAAGAAATAAGTACATACATGTATTCGTATACTTTAACCTAGATCAATTCTTTTAGAAGTTCTTTTTTAGAGTTTTCAAATACTGATCATTATTGACGTAATTCCGATAGTTATACGGAAATAATAAATCTTTTAATACGCAATAGATTTTATTTCGCCTAGAAATGTTTCTTTTTTTTATGTTCTGTCTTCAAACTGTTTTGTTCTTGTTTTAGATCATCGAAACACGTAAAGTGCATAGTTTAGTATTGTCTGTAGTTTTACTATTGTCTGATAAATTCTTTGAAATAGCAATTTTCGAATTCTAGTTGAATCACATAAGTTTCGCAATGAACAGGATGTGGGTTCGATTACCACTCCAGCCGGCAACATTTATGTTAGCGCGGAATCTTTCAAATGCTAATGCTTATTTAAATGCAGTGCAATCTCGATATGCTGAGCCTCGATATAATCGAATCCCTTGATAGATCAAAGTTTCTCCATTTCTCTTGAACCTGCCTATCACTGCCATGTTATTTTTATCTCTACTTATCTAAGAGCTGGTCAGGAAGACCTCAATATTTTGCATCTTTGGTTTGCTTGTCGCCGCATTTCTATTATCCAAGTTTTTATTGGAAAAACTCTATATATCGAAGCTGTTTTGTTAAAATCAATAGCATTCAGACGAAACTCAGTTCGTTCTTTGAACGACTATTGTTCAAGTTGCAACCTGTAACCTCCACCCTAAGATCAATTATGTCTACAGTTTAGTGTTTATTACTGTCGTTTACAATTATTTTAGTGTGAACCTCTATATATCGAAGTCAGTCACAAATCATCGGTAGACCGAAATCCTTGATAATTCGAATTCTCTCGTTCCTCTTCAGGTTCGATTTATCGAGGTTTCACTGTAATACGAGGAGAGGTCGAAAATTTCGCGGAATGAAGGGGATGGACAAAGGAGGGTGGAAATATTTTTACCTGGAGGTATTCTAACTCTCAATACAAGTATAAATACAAAGTTTCTGTCAAATCAAATCACTAACATTTTAGTTATCGCCAAATCAACAAGTCACTCGGAAGGAAAACACCAACTATGGACAAAATTGAGTATCGTGCTGTCATAAAGTTCCTTAACAAGCAAGAAAAAACGCACAAATCATTTTAGAAAAAATGTCATCTGTTTACGGGGGCCCTTGCCCTAGAAAAACGATGATTTATAAATGGCATAGTTTATACAGGCAAGACAGAGAGTCAATTGAAGATGAAAAACTCAAGGGCTGGCCGATTGAGGCCACTTCCTCAAAAATCGTCGAAAAAGTGGAGAAACTTGTTCTCGAAGATGCTCATTCATTTAAAGAAGAAACAAATTGCACAAATTTTGGAGTATCAGATACAACCATTTTGAATATTCTCCACGTTAATCTTGGTATGTCTAGCGTCCTCGCAAAATGGGTACCGAGAATGCTCTCAACAGTTCAGAAAAAGCAGCGCGTCGAGTTTTCTCGCGAATTTTTGGATCTCTGTAGTGAGAACAGGGATGAAATTTTGACCCGGATTGTTAAAATTTGGGTTCATCATTATGAGCCTGAATCAAAGCAGGAGTCAATGTAGTGGTTCCGTTAAGGCGCTTCATCGCCAAGAAGTTCAAAGTCTCACTATCCGCCGGAAAAATCTTGGCCACTATTCTTTGGGATTCGGATAGGGATTGGATGATCGACTATAAAGAAAAAAAAAATATCACAGGGGATACTATGCCAACTTGCTATCAAAATAAAAAGATGTCATCAAAGAAAAAAGAAGAGGAAAGTGGACTGAAGGTGTGTTGCTTTTGCATGACAATGCAACTATTCTCAAGAGCCACGTTGCAATAGCTGCTCTACAGAAATGCGGCAATGGAATATTGAACCACCCCCCTTAGAGTCCAGATCTGGCTTGATTACTATTTGTCCCCAAAACTGAAGAAAGAACTTTGGGGAAGAAAATTGACCAACGATGAAGAGGTGAAGTCGGCAATTTTAGCCTATTTTGAAGGCCTTGAAAAACATTTTTTTTAGAAGGAATTAATAAACTTTGTGAAAGATGTGATAAATGTATTAGGCGTAAGGGAGAATATATTGAAAAGGAAAAATAATAACTTGCTCAATTTTACCCCCGTTCCCTGTCATTTCGCGAAATTTTTGACCTCCCCTCGTATGTATGCAAACGGTTAATGGCTTCTCTTCTGAAAGTTAATATATTCAGTAATAATTCGCTATATAAATACGAGACGGCAAGCCCGCGAAAAATTATGGTTCGACCAATAATGTCGCGATGCAATAGATAGAAAGAACAAGGCTTACAAAATCCTCATGGAACGACCAACTGTGTCGCTGAAATACTACAAAAGATGATATGAAAAATTATAACTGAGATATGTCCAATTAACAATTACAGAGGAATATCATTTTTGTGTCCTACAAAATTCAGACAAAACTAATTGAACGTCGTCTTAAGCCCTATACTAATCAAATAATTGGCGAATACCAAGGCGGATTCAGAACCGGACAATCTACATACAACAGACCAGATATTCTTAGTGACACAGGTGCTTGTGAAATGTTGGAAATATAACACAGACAAGCACCAAATCTTTGTAGATTTTAAACAAGCATACGAAAATATCGACTTGTGGGTACTGTACCAAATCATGCTTGAAATTGGAATTCCCCCAAAACTAGTCTGACTAACGAGACTCACAATGACGAATACTAAACCCCAAGTGAGAAATCAAACCAGCTGCCGAACGGAATTTGGCTGGCTCAAAGCAGGGAGACGGTCTAGCCCCCATGCTTTTTAACTTCACACAAAAGTATGACTTCCGAAAAATTCCAGTCGACACCAGTGGGACTCTACTATTCAAGTCCACCCAACTATTAGCATACGCTGACGAAATAAACATCCTTGCGAGATCCCTTCTTAAGGAGGTATTTGTCAATCTTGACTCCGCCGCAAAATAAATTGGGTTGCGCATGAACGAAAGTAAAACAAAAGTAATGATACAAACAAGAAGGGGAACGCCTATCAGACAAAATGTGACAGTTGCGTAGTATAATTTTTAGAGTGTGGGCAACTCAATATATTTTGGGGCTCATCTATCAAAGGTGGGTAATGAAACGGACGAAATCAGTCGACGGGCAAAACATAATTCCATTCACATTTACGTTTTCCCGAACCTTTTTTCGCATTAATAAAGCGACATGTGCACATCATAACTTCATATAACATTTTTTTTATTTGTTTAAATATTCGTTATTTACAAACGTTATTAATACATAAAAATTCAAGTGTGTCCAAATACATTTGAACTATCTGGGGTTACCCGCGAATATTCGTAGTCCATGCATTCAACTAAAATCATTACGTTAATGTTCTTGCGTGAACTATTTGTAAATCTTTTTGCAAATGCTGTTTATGGTATTATGAGTCAGAAAGTCAACGTAATTTTATTACTCTTCAGAAAGAATCGCCGAAAGTACATTGATAAATTGTCGTGTTTGCACCTTTTAAAATGCCAATTAAAATGGTCGGTCTTTCCCGAAATTCGGTGATTGAAATGTGTAGGCAGGTCATGAAATTTAAAAGCATTAGTTCAAGCGAAATAAATCATTTTAGTTTTTATTCAAATATTGATGAAATGTTTGTCATTCCAAGTTCTACTCTTTATTGTAATATGATTTAAAAGCATAATTTAAAAAGTTTTGAAGTTGTATATCACTTTTTTAGTTCTCCATAGTATAAAATGAAGGGGTACGATTGTTATAACGAAATATTTTGATACCAGGTTATTGACGGGTTTCCACTATTTGAGATCCCAGGTATTCAAACGAGTGAGATTTGTTAGGATGTGCTTTGGCTGTCTTTCTCGACGCTAACTCAAGTGAAACTCAACAGAAAAGGATGGGAGTAGTCGCAAAAGATCGGAATACATTGACAGACTGAACAGTATTGTTTTTGGGTTTTATCGCGGAAGTGGAAGTAAAGAAGTCTCAATTTTTTCCTTCTGATCGAAAAAATTTGTTTGACAAAGTTGTAGAAGAGCTAAAAACTATAGAAATGTATTACATTTTAGTTAATTTGAACCCCAATGCTCCGTCATTTTGATAATCCGAAAATGGCCTTAGATTTTTTCTACCATCTATAGTGTTTTTTACTGTAACACATTGTTGTTCTCTAAGAAAATATAGTATTGAAAGAAAAGATTTCCGGATTCTACACTGTTAAGCTTTATTATTCGTAACGTATCGGTCTCTGCTGAGACCGAAACGAATAATAATGCGTAACAGTGTAGAATCCGGAATTCTTTCAATTCGAAATGCACTGTGAAAACAATCACCAAACTGATATATGAATTATTATTAATCTCAAATTTACCTCAGAATGTTTTACGAGGATAATTTGTTTCTGAAGCATCCCTTTACAACGTCCAGCATGCAACTGGTACTCCATTTGATATCATTTTTTTCATCGCAGAAATGTTTTAGTGGAACCGTTCACTTACGTCACTTACTGTACCCAAATTAACAGGGAAGTGATCAAGATGAGAGTCCATAAAGAGGTACATGTTGCAACCCATTCCTTTGTAAGCATTAAAAAAGCATTTGAAATTTTCAAAGGTAACCCAATTCATGCTAACAAATTGCTTTACAACGTGTTATGGAATACCTGTAAATGAACTCTCAAACATAATAAATTCTAACATGACCAAAGGCTTCGACGGAAGATCCTTGAAACCCCAAAAGGCTCAAAATCTTTTTAGTCATTCGTTAAAACGGTCAACCAAAACTTTATAAAACCTTTCACATCTCCTTTAACAGACTTATCTCCAAGATACTCAAGGAGCTCAATATTCACAAATCTGCTGGTGTTGATGACATCCCCCTATTACACTGTTGTGTTTCCTCTCTGGCTAAACCCCTTCGCAATCTATTTTACCTGTCATTTTCTTCAGGATACTTTCCAGCCATGTAAAAAATGGCGAATGTCCATCCAATCTCTAAGAGGGAAATAAAGCGAACTACCGCCCTATAGCTATTACTTGCTATCGAAAGTGATGGAAATGGCTGTCAATCGCAAACTAGTCAGCTACCTTGAAGATAACCATCTTATCTATGATCGCCAATACGGGTTCCGTCCGGGCGATCCATTGAAGATCTCATAGTCTATCTGACTGAACGTTGGAAATCGTACATTTACAAATACGGTGAAGGTCAAGTACTGGCTCTTGACATTGCGAAGGCCTTCGACAGAGTTTGACACAAAGGTTTATTAGTAAAAGTCACTGTTAACACTACCTTTATAAAATGGATTGAGAGTTTCCTTTTTGAACGATCGATACGAGTCGTATTGGAGGGTGTATCATCCCAACCGTTTCAGATCGATTCCGGCGTCCCTCAAGGCTCTGTCTTATCCCTACTCTCTTTGTAATCTTCATTAAGGCCTTCTGTCAGCAGCACTTAATCCAATTCATAGTTTTGGTGATGACAATACCCTGGATAATACCTTTCAATTCGACTCCGTTACTGAATCTCATCGTGCTTCGGTGAATTATAAACATATCGAATTGTACGATTCATTGAACTCAAATCTCAATTTAATCCTGAAATAGGGCAGGAAAAATAGAGTAGAGTTCAATGCCTCAAAAACTCAGGCCTGTCATCCATCCCATAAGAAGGATGTTCCGGCAAGTTCCTCGAATGTAACCTTCGGTAACGTACAATCACACTCTTCAGAAGAATTTACATTACTCAGCATAAAACTTAACAAACATCTCAATTGAAGCAAACATATTTTTTTGATATTGCACGTGATGCCTCCAAACACCTTGGTGTTCTTCGAAGATGTAAAAAGTATTTTATATTTCGCGATCTAGTTAATATCTGTAAGGCCTACATTCGTCTCTGTCTCGAGCACAACTCACACATTTGGGCTGGAGCATCCAAAACACAGCTTATGGTACTCGATCGAATTCAAAAGCATGTGTTCCACCTAGTTGGAGATGAGATTATAATAGTTTCTATTGATTCCCTCGAACATCGTAGAAACGTCGCGGTACTCAGCGTTTACTATCGATATTTCCACGGTAAATGCAGTGAAGAACTGTCCAACCTTATCCCTCCTCTTTTCAACTATCCCAGGAATACTCGGTAATCCGCACGCGCTCATGAATTCACTGTTAAACCTTTATCGTCGCGTACAGTGAAGTATAGTCAGTCCTTCATTACCCGAACATCAAGATTGTGGTATTCATTGCTACCCCAGGTATTCCCATCAACTTACAACATTCAGTGTTTCAAGGTTAATATCCACCTGTAGTTTAAACTCGCCCCTCCAGAAACTCCTTTGTAACCCCATCGCTCATCTACCCTATATCGACTTGACTGTGCATCCAATGCATTAAAGAGTGACCCCTAAATTATGTTCGGTGCTATAAAAAATTTAGTTCGCTCACAATATCTTTGTTGTTGTCAGCTTTCACATTTTCACGAAAATTTGCAACAGCTGATTTAAAATTTCAATCTACGAAATTTCAATCTACGAAAATGAAAAATTCGTAGAAAGAGGGTTGTGCGAAGGGGTAACAACCCTTCCACAATAAGTAATATAAAATGTTAAGGAGCCTGAATATCAGGAGGCCAAGGTCCGATTTGGGCTGTAGCGCCATTGTAGAAGAAGTAGAAGATTTAAAAGTGCTCCAAGCTCGTAATTCAGTTTCATTTAGCACATTGTCAAATATTTCATCTTTCGTTATTTCCCTTGTTTGTAAGCCCACAAATATGCTCTCTTTAAGTTCTGCTTCATTAATTCGCAGAAATTTTCGTTGTAGATACAAGAAGCCTCTTACATTCCGATCCATTGCTTCAACAGGATTCTTCATCAATCCCAATTTAATATGCAAAGATGGGAGTAATACCTTTTTGGGGTCAACTAGTAACGTTTTTTAGTCCCGGAGTTAGTGCCGTAGTGGCCACTTCTTCTGTACATAATGATGATTTCACGCACGGCTGTCCCATTCACAAAGGAAACACCAGTATTTGGCATACCCTTGTTGTATTCCAAGCAGAAAGGCTACCACTGTGCATGTTACAGAATATCTATGGATGATAGAAAATTTATATTTTCAGATTTAATTTTAGAGTATCAAAATACATTAGAAACACCTTCAAACTTTCATGCCACAAATCCTGTGTCTATCGGTGAAATCTTTTATGTTTGAATAACAGTTTTAATTACTTTTTAAAAATCCATTTCATAGAAAGAACAGTGATCACAAATTATCATCAATTCCATTAATATCACGAAAACAAGGCACTCGTCGAAGTTTAAAAATTGTATACAAACATTTTCAAATAGCCAATAGACACATAAAGAATATTTTTCAAGCTTTAATTTCTCTGGTTTTGTGTATTGCACGATTTTCTACTTGCTGAGAAAAAGCCTTTTGAAAATTTATTTTTTTTTAAAAATTTCTAGTGGCCTCTTAATTTGTTTGAGAATTGTAGTTCAAAATTTTGCAAAATCGTCGACAAAAGAATATTTTGATTTATAGACCAGGTATTTTAATTCATTGTTTGGCCTACCTGTTTCATTTCCAAAGACGTGGATCAAGTATGTACATATTATAAAATGATGCAATATGAAGCTAAGATGAACATATAAAAAATATTTTTTAGAACCGGCTGTAAAAAAAAAACCAGGACGAAATTTTCTTATCATTGGAAGGATATTAATGTCATAAAATTTATTAGCGAAGTATATACCAGGCTTGAGCTAGGGTGTAGCCTAGTTGGTAGCGTGTTCTATAATGGGATGGCCGTAATTTAAAATCCCGATCGATCAGATTTGTTGTAAAACATTTTGATAGGAAATAAAGTAAAGTAAGCAAGCTAGGGTGTAGCTTAGTAGGTAGCAGGTTTGTCTACAATGTGAAGTTTGGCGGTTCAAATCCCGATCGACGTATAGTTTCAGCACAATGCCTGCTTGGGTATACCTTGGTCACCTCAATCTACGAAAATGAAAACTTCGTAGATGGAGGGTTGTGCGAAGGGTTAGCAACCCTTGCACTAAAATAATGAAAAAGAAAGTGAAGAATCCTGAAGGTCAGGAAAAAGTCCGATTTGGGTTTTTGTGCCATTGTAGAACAAGGAGATGTCAAGCTTGGCGATGCATTTTGGGACAACGTTGAACAAAAACACCGGCATGGCACTAATAATAATAAAAAACAAATAAAATGTGGCAAAATATTACAAATGGCATCATATCTATCGCAGTTGATAGGACAACAACTATGACACAAATTAATGGTTCAACAACGAATGCCGAGATGCATTAAATCGGAAAATTGAAGCTTAAAAAATATTAAAAGAAAGGCTGATACGAATCAAACAGAACAAATTTAATGATTTTAGATGATTTGCAAGGAAAATTTGCAGACCGAAAAACGAATATTTTAAGTTGCTCTCTTTGAGTTCCCTCACACTCGAAAAGGTAGAAATGAACTTAACGAAACACACAAACAACAAAGCGCCGGGTACTGATCATTCCTTTTAGCGTCTGGAATTCGGCACCTAGCGCATTTCCCACACAAAATAATCACGGAGATCTTTTTGCAGGAAACACTTCTTGAAGTTTGGCACAGGAGTATCGAAATACCAATTTATAGAAAAGGTGAGAAACCTGGCTGCGAAAACTACCGCACGTCTTAAAAAATTTTGACGAATATTCTGGATTTTTCATTTTTCTCTCGGACATCTTCCAAAACTCCTCGTTAACATCAAAGGAACGCTTTGCTTCGCAACCACACAATTCGTAGCATTTTCGAACGACATCAAAACCTTTGCGTTGAAAACTTTGTCGAGTTTAGGAAATATAAAACTGTCATTCGTGAAAAAAAAGGAATTATTAAGGACTTCACAAGTCGGAGTCGAAAACTAAGCGGCAAGATGCTAGCGAAAAGCCATAGCTGACGCAAACCACCGTACACTTTTCTTAAAACGGTAGATACATGGTCGCAGCAGGTCATAGAGGAGTTAAGCGTAATTTCCAAATTTTTGACAATAGAACTAAAAACAAGACATGTACCATAAGACTAGACAAATTTAATAGTTCAGGATTATTAATTACTGGATAATAGACGATAAACTGTGACTGTTTCTCATTAAGTATTAACCCATTGACTAGCCGAAAACTCTTGGTATATTGTCATTAATACGCGCTACACAGTCATCAATAAGACCCCCCACCGGTCTACTCAAGTAAAGCTGAACATCGTCAGTATATAGACGAATATTGCGATCTTGAAATACGTAGGGCAAGTAATTGATGTAGAGGCTAAACAGTAATGGACCCAGTATAGAGCTTTGTGGTATGCCCCGTACGAGAGGTAGATAAGAAGCGACTCGCACTTCCTGCCAGCGGTCATACAAGAAATTGTGTAAAAGTTTTATGGCGCTAGGAGTGAAATTGAAATTCGATGATAACTCGGAAGTTACTTTAAGAAGCGCCGACTCACAATTAGGTATGTTGCGGCCAGCACCCAGATTGCCAGCGTGTCAATAAACTCTCATACTTTGAAAACTCCCGCATCCAAATGGAGAACTCTATCGAAAACTTTAGCCAAAAAGCACAAAATGCTAATATGTCGTAAATTATTGAATGCATTAGGAGAATTCGTTTTTGCGATCGGTAGTACTGAGACAACTTTCCATGACATAGGAAAGGATAAACATGGATGCAGAATGTCAGGATCAGAGGCATTCGATTTTATGGAGTTAATAGCTGGAAGCAACTCATGTAAGTCGTTGCAACGAAAAGAAAAAGAGTTTTTTGATTTAGAATGTTTACCGTTAGGAGCCGCTGAAGTGGTCTGAAACGATATCGGGCAAGTATTGATTGAGTTCGTCAGCCCCGAAGCTGCAGGTCGTCGGTTCCTTGCCACAAATGCCATCGTTCTTTAAATTGTTTAAAATTATCTTGGAGAGTAACGCATGGTGAAACTTTTGACTATAACAAGAACGCTTGACATTATAGAAATAGTAGCGACACTTCGCGTGATCTGTTTTTAAGCGACGATATTTTCAAC
Organism: Chorisops tibialis; assembly: GCA_963669355.1. Taxonomy (NCBI): domain Eukaryota; kingdom Metazoa; phylum Arthropoda; class Insecta; order Diptera; family Stratiomyidae; genus Chorisops; species Chorisops tibialis. The sequence goes on from OY770263.1 coordinate 297,890,224, forward strand.
TACTAAGGATGATAACTGATGGGTAATCCAAGGACAAGCGAAATTTTTATACTATAAATGAAAGAGAGAGTATCATAAGTATAAGTTTCAAACATCGGAAATAAGGCTTGGAGAAAAAAATGAATGGCACAGAAATCATGTTTCAAGTACACATACATTAATAGTTCAATGGTATTAATTGAACATTATAATAGTAAAATAGTAATAGATCAATAGTAGTGACAGTATAAGTAATGTCAAATATATTTTAGTAATAGACTTAGCTAGACTAGTGCTAAGGGCTAACAACCCTTCCACAATAAGTAATGAAAAATGTTAAGGAACCTGAATGTCAGGAGGCCAAGGCCCGATTTGGGCTGTAGCGCCATTGTAGAAGAATAGACTTAACATTCCTTCCTTTTCATGGGTAGATTACGCTAGGTTTCCTTGCAGTGTATTCTAGCGGGATGTCGACTATTTCTAGAAGGGTGTGCTTGATTATCCACTTCACTGGCTCTCGGTAATTCCCTTGAACTTGATAGCCCTGGTGATGTGGACTGAGCTTCTTTCGATCTAATAGGTGAAGTCGCTATGTTAAGTTACACGTCGAAGTTTTTTAACTTGTTAGGCACGTGAAATCGAGATGAGTCGACTGCCGGACGCAGTTGCTGTCTATGCATCCTTCTGACCTTTCCACCAAATAACGAATTTTTACAGAATGCCAGAATGTGTGGCGTTGTTATACCAGAGCTTTCCTTTTGTTGGCGCTTACGGTTCAATGCACACACTGGCTGAAGTTGTGACAATATAACGTAGTCCGTGATTTTTCAGAAGAAACTCGCTTGGTGGCAACTTCAATGTTGGATTCAACGATGTTTGATAGCTGAAGAGAAAGTCAACCAACGACACCTGCTTCGATTACATGACGTGACAAAAACTTTAGCTCCCCCAACGACTTTATAAATCTGCTATTGACTACATCAAGCAGATGCTATGCTTAACCTTTCGAAGGGTTGTTAGAAAAACAGAAAGTGGGAATGAAATTAGTAATATAGTATATAATACATAAAGAAAGCTATCTTTACGATTGGTATAGAGTAGTAAATCGATAGAGCAGTTGGAAAACCACGGAGGCGTTGGGAGGATTCTATCGACGCAGACAGCAAACCACTGCTAAGATTTTCAAGCTGGATGACTCGGTTACTAAACCGGAAAGAATTGATACAGTTACCCAAGGCTCGATTTGGTCTGTAACGCCGTAAATAACTTCTAGCCTTCCTGGCATCCCAACCTTCAGCCCATCGCACAACCCTCTAAAAATTTTTGCTAATTTGGGTAACCCATATAATATATCAATATAGGCAAATGAACTCACGAATTTCGCATTATAGACCAATGGAAAAATGTTGGTTACACCCATGCCTAAGTAGTATAACAGTATTGTTAGTAAATACAATCGCGAGAAATAGCATCATTGATAAAAATAAGAAAAGATACTGGTCCCGAAAGTGAGCCCTGTGGTACATCAAAAACAACCAAATATTTATATTAGTCATCTGTTATACCTAGTCGTGCCATAAGTTCTGTCACACGTATATGGGCAATTTTTGTATAAATGAAAAAGAGTTTTTGACAAAGGAAAATATATTTTATTTTGGCATACTAATGGAAGTAAAATAAGCAACAAATTATTCAAAGTGGCCGCCTTTAGCCTTAACACAGCTCTTTAATCTGTTGGACCAGTCATCGATAGCAGTACGCACTGTTTCTAGCGGAAAATTAGCTACTGCTTCTGTCAAAGATCGCTTAAGGCTCTCGATATTTGGGTGTCGTCTCGTGCACACCATGGACTCTAACTCCGCCCACAGTTTGTAGTCCAGGGGATTCAAATCTGGGCTCCCAGAAGGCCATTCCGTCGCCCTTATAAACTGTGGAATATTGGTTTCCAACCACGCTTGTGTGGTTCGAGCTTTGTGGGCTGGCGCAGAATCTTGCTGGAAAACCCAATGTCGATTGTTGAATAGCGTAGAGTTCAGCGGCTTCACACATCCCTCCAGGATGTCCGTTTGATAATTTTTCGCTGCAGTTTTTACGCCTTTTTCGCAAAAATGAAGCTCGGTGACCCCTTCGTAGCTGACACCCCACCATACCATGACTGATGCTGGATGATGTCCTCGCTGTACCCTAGTGGCAACTTCTCGGGCTTCTATGGAGCTGTGGGCATACACCTTATCATTTTGGCGGTTGAAATGTTCCTCCACCGTAAAAATTTTTTCATCGGTAAATAAAATTTCTCGATGTTTGTTGTTGCCGTACCGCCGAAGGAGCTCTTTCGATCTGGTACTCCTAATTTGCTTCAACTGCTCAGTCAGCAAATGTCCCGTTGATCGTCGAAAGGCACTCATCCCGAGGTCAGATTTTATGATGCGAGACATACTTCGGGTGGAGATGTTCATCTCTCGAGCCATGATTCGTTGTTTACGAAGCGGATTTCGACGAATTCGACTCTCGACCGCTTTGATGGCAGCAGAAGAACGTACATCACGCGGACGTCCAGAACGAGGTCGATCTTCAATAGTCTGGATCGCGTTATATCTCTGGATCGCACGATACACAAATCTTTGCGTTATTTTTAACGGGCACAACAACTTGAAAATTTCACTCGCGGATTTTCCACACTTATGTAGTGCAATCACTGCAGTTCGGTTTTCTATTACACCCCATTCCATCTTCACACGTTAACGAACACACTTTAAATGACCATCAACTGTCAACAACATTATGACGTTTATAAAACTGGCCGATATTGAAATGTCACTCATAAAATAAAGTTGTTGCCAATGTGAGAAATTATGTGACAGAACTTATGGCAGGACTAGGTATATTGTTCAATTCGACCTTTTCTATTTCCAATTTAAATTGGAGAAACCAAACATTAATTTCAGCTTATTATAAAATCAATAAATTTTTGTATGATTAAATTCAAATCGGCAGCTATAAATAAATTTTATACAAAAATTCAAATTTTTGCGATAAAAAAATTCGAACTAATTACGTGTTTCGCGTTTTCTCTAATGTTTGTTCGCCATTGTAAGGGAAAACTTATGTATAAGTGGACATTTTTGATTTCCGGTTTTTATTAAAAAATTTAGTTCAAGAAAATGCAACAAACTGCACTCACAAAAAATCATGCTTCTGGGAATAAGACCATTTAGATATTCGATTTATGATAATTTAGTCTCTTGTTTAAAATTCGATGATCACTTCAAATGACATCAAAATTGTTGTGCAAAATTGTAATTCAAAGAGTTGTTTCCAAATTTTAGACAAAGTTATCTCTTTTTTTATGTAAATTCGAAGCATTGATGAAATCGTTTACGAACAATAAAATATTTGTATTAGAAACAAATGTTGGAATATCGCTAAAAGACAATTTTCATAACATTAAAGAAAAAGTGTAGAATGAAAACAAAAGTCTAGGATGGCATTATCAGCCTTGAACTCACGATTGGGCAGCAAACAAATAAAGAATAGTTTGTAACGATCGGATCGGATCATTGCCACCCGAAAGCTCTGACCTCTCCAATAATTTATAAAAATAATAACAATTTTCGAAATGAGTCTCCAACTTGCTTCGACGATTACGGTAATTATTTTCTTTTAAGTTTTTAAGAAATACCAACTCATTGATGTTTGTGTTGAACATAAAAATTGAAAATTTTTCAAGTGATTAAATTCGGACTAAAATAATTGAAGGTTAAGACTCTTTATGCATCGCGTTAAAATGCGAATTTAAATTTAACTAATCAGCAATGTTTTGCGTTTATTTTTATTTCAAAAAAACTAGTTCGTTAGTGTTGCCAAAAATATTATAAAGGTTTTTTTTTACTTTTTAATTGTGTTTTGAAGAAGCAAGCAATTTTAAACAATACGTGTCGATTGTACGGGTCAAGCGGTGTTAAATTAAGTGAATAAATCTTCAACTAAAGAAGTTAATTAGTGCTTTAGGGAATAATAAAAAATAAGAAGTCAAGGCTTTAATTAATGATTGATAAAAAGTTAAAGAAATGGAAGATTGATTAAACAAAAGATATAGTGAAGGTGTCTCTAATGTTTTGGCTAATTTGGTAGTTATGATATTTTCATTGTTTTCTAATTCAAAAGAGGGACTCGAATTCGTTTCAGATACGAGAAGGTGGTTGAGCTTTATTGGATTTAGCAGGACTTAAAAAACAAATTATATGTTCAAATTTTATTGCTTTTAATACATACATACATATTTTATTGCTTTTAATGCATACAATGAAATGTTCCCGATTTCTTTAAGTCTTTGGTTTCTTCCTTTTGATACGAGCTCATAACTTAATTTAACTCTCATCCTGTATTGTGCGCGAAAAACATGAGAGTTAAACCGTAATAACAATAATATGAGTGCTGGACTAGCTAGTACGAAGATACGAAAATATTGAAATGCGCTAGGGTTTGCTGGATTTTAAGTAAAAATGAAAATAAGAAGCTTTTTATTTAAAATAATCGTAAAACTTTATTTATCGCCTTTTAATAACTCTCACAAATACTTTTTTTCCATTCACTAATTGTCGCTTTCTTAATTTCGATTCGACTGCTAATCTCCACCGTCGATCAGACGACGTATTCGCTTACTCAACTCTTCCAGTCGATCACAGGACTTAATCCCGCTTGTGGATCATAGGACTTTCTTGCTTACTGTCGCTTATTGAACTCCGCCTGTCGATCACAGGACTTATTCGTTTATAGTCGCTTATAGTCCGTCTGTCGATCACAGGACTTACTCGCTTACTGTCGCTTACTGAACTCCGCCTGTCGGTAATAGGACTTATTAGCTTACTGTTGCTAGTTGAACTTCGCGTTTCGGTCATAGGACGTACTCGCTTATTGAACTCTGCTTGTCAGTCACAGCACTCATTCGCTTACTGTCGCCGATTGAAATCCGCTTGTCGGTCACAGGACTTACTCGCTTACTGTCGCTTGCTAAACTTCGCCTGTCGGTCACAGAATTTACTCCTGCTAGTCGATCACAGGACCTATTCATCCGCCGCCAGCACAACATGCCCGCTCACACATCCCGGCCGACTCGTCTATTCAAATATTAATCGACAACTGCTCCTTCATCACAAGCGCTCGCCCCTTTTATACCCAGCACAACCGCTGTATTCGCTGACTGTTGACGCGTAGTTTTTGTTGCTTTTATTCGAGGAAAAGAACGTGCAGGTGTTCTTTTATTAGTGCAGAGTTGTTGTTGGTTGCAGACCTCGAATATTCGATGTGCGGCATAGTGTGAGAATGTATGTGATCGGAATTTCGCCCTCGCGTGTAATTGTTGTTGCTTTCGTTCGTTGAAAAGAACTTGCAGGTGTTCTTTTAGGATAGTGGTTGAAAATTAAACATTCGACAAGAGTCTAAGGCTGACATGTAACAATATAATGTATCCAAAATGTAATTTGAAACTAACCCTAAAGCTGACTGCTATAAATTCTATAGGATCCTGTAAAAATTGTATCGCAATAGACTCAACATTTTCAGAGATTAGAGCTTACACCCATCGACACCTAATTCTCTATTTATGAAAAGATTTATTAGACCACATATCTATAACATTTTAGTGAAGACAGGTGCCCATAGTGATGATAATCGCTGAAATTAATGTTTTATTTGTTAATACGTAAGCAATTTAAATATTAAATTTATACAGACTAAATTTTACATAAGTTGGAGTAAAAAAAAATGTTAATTATCTGAACTCCATGGAAGACGCAGAACAACCTGTTCTTTTTTTTATCTTATCATATATCTTTTATCGAAAAACCTACCTTAAATACATGATAATTTAAGTTTATTCTCCTAATTTAAAGATTGATCTAGTTTTTCGTTTTTTTTTTACTTGAAATAAAAAGAACGATTCTAATACGTAGTTCTTGATTTATTTTAAATATATTGTTATTACATCAATATTTTAAAATTCCCTTTTTTTTCGTAGTTTTAGGAGATCGTTGACACTTGATTTGAGTAATTCGTTTTTTTTTTTAATTGTGGATATTTATTAGTTGTTTTTATCGAATTCCATGAACCTGAAACGCTAATATGACGGAGTTATTAGCCTTTTGGAGCCGTTAAAACTTTCTAAATTTTTCAATGATGGCTATATGTAATGATTTTTGGTTCTTGTGGCGCCATGGCTGGAATCTGGCCTTGGTATCCTGACCTTGAGGGTCCATAACATTTTTATTTATGTGGTTGCTTAAGTTAGTCCTACGCAAATTGTCGAATTTATTATCGCCGCATATTCAAGTGGTTCTAATAGTCGCTGGTAATGATAGGGAGCTATGCGTCAAAAGGCTTTGAATCGATCGATCAAGTTCGATATTCAAGAGTCTGAAATCCTGAAAGAATTATTCTTATTTTATAATTGCCTTTTCCAAAATCTAATGAAATCTCGATTTTTGTTTTATTTGAACATGAAATTTAATTTAAAATATTACTATAGTATATTATGAAAAAGTGTAGTGTAGGAAGGAGTTGGGAGATTCAAATAATTTGTATACCATAGATCACAGTTATTATTATTATAGCTACGGTAGTAGCTAGTAGGTAGCGTGTTGGTCTTGTAATGCGAAGGTTGTGAGTTCAAATCCCGGTCGGCGCAATATATAATTCCAGCACATTGCCTGCTTGGATATACCTTGGTCACCTCAATCTACGAAGATGAAAAAATCCGTAGAAAGAGGGTTGTGCGAAGGGCTAACAACTCTTTCACAATAAGTAATGAAAAATGTTAAGGAACCTGAACATCAGGAGGCAAGGTCCGCTTTGGGCTGTAGCGCCATTGTAAAAGAAAAAGATCACATTTATGATAAAAATAATATATTCTAAATTTCGAATTAGTCACTTTTATGGTTTTTAAGAAAATTTTATTTTAATATATATTTGGAAAGAGTCATTTTGTATGGGAGGGGGTAGAAGGTGTAGGGGTATTGAAATAAAACCAAACGCATATTTCATCTCGAGATATACCTAACAAACTGTAAAGTTTCATTATAATCGGTTCAGTCGTTTTTGCGTGAAACCCGGACAGACAGACAGAAGATTTTTAAAAACGTGTGTTTCTGATGAGTTATTTTCCAAATAAAGTAAAATCCTAACTTATAGCGAAGACTATGAAAAATATAAGATATCCCAAGCCTACGGAAAAATTATAACCATTTCTATTGTGTTAAGAGCGACGAGAAGGTTTTAAACACCCATTGCGACGGCCGCCGATTGAATCAATTGGTTCTTGGTTATGGGCGCGTGGGTAGAAGCCAATGAGCGGGGATTATGTGCTTTGGGTGTTTACAACCTTTTCGTCGCTCTCAACGCAATAGAAATGGTTATAATTTTTTCCATAGACTTGGGATATTTTATATTATTCATAGTTTTGCTTATAGTCATTTATAAACAAATAACAGACGATGATGATGCGATGGCTCTACAGCCTATATCGAGCCTTGGCCTCCCGGATACACCTCCTCCAGTTGTCTCGGTCCTACGACCGCGTCCTCCAGTTTAAAAAAATCGAGAAGCGATCTGCAATCTGTGTCGACTGAGTCCTCCCACCGCTTTCGTGGCTTCCCCTGCGGTTGTTTACCTTGAGCTTTACCCTTGAGCACTCGTTTAGGAATTCGTTCCTCGTGCATTCGCTTCACGTGGCCAGCCCATTGAAGCGTGCGAAGTTTGATCACGATAGATGCTGGTGGGTCGTCAAATAGTTGATGCAGCTCATGGTTATATCGAATTCGCCTAGCATCTTGTTCCTTAACTGCTCCGTACACCTTCCGAAGAATTTTTCTCTCAAACGTGTCGAATAAATACTCCGACACCCGCGTCAAGGTCTACGTTTTGCATCCATATAGCAGCACAGGACGAATTAATATCTTGTAGATGTGTTTATTGTTTCGATGGACCTTCCTTGATTTCATTATGGGGAGGACCGCAAAAAATGCTTTGTTAGCTGTCGTGATTCTTCTTTGAATTTCATGTCGTTCAATGGCGTCCTTTGTGAGAAGGGCTTCCAGGTATACAAATTCGTTCACCCGCTCGAAGTTTTATTCGCTCACTGTAATATGCTGCCTCTCTGGGACAGTTCTTCGTGTCTGGGTTATATATTTAGTTTTCGTCATAAGAGATCATAACAAACAGACACTACAATTATATTTAAGTGTATAGATTGTACTCATAGTCAGTCGTTTTAGTGTTTTACTATTTTTTTTTTAACATTATTAATGAGATCTAATATATTTTCGTAAGGGTACAATCTACAGTTTAATTGGTCTGGGGCTCAAATCCCTGTCGACGTATAATTTCAGAACACTACTTGCGTTGGTATATCTTGGCCACCTCAGCGTGCGAAAATGAAAATTTGTAGATTGAGGGTTCTGCGACGGGCTAACAACACTCAACAATAACAAATATAATGTCCTGAAGGTCAGGAGGCCGAAGACATCTGTAGTGTGTTGAAAAAGAAGAATATATATCCGGCATTTTAATTAACGAGCATTTCTTTTTGGACTCCTTATTTTTGCAGTTCATATATATTTTTCTTAACACCTAATCAAATAAATCACCACTGCTTTGACATTCAATTACTCGCATTATATGCTATTAGGTGTAATTCTTAATTTGGTTATTTCTAATTACTTCCATCTCGGTTTTAACATTATATGTACGTTTAAATGAAAATTACTAAGAAGAAAGACTATAAGGCATTTCAATCTAGTCAATCTGGTTTTAAAAAGAAAAGTGCATTCAGAAATCCTTGCATCATGCTCTTGACTTTTTTTTTAAATGCAAGTACATCAAAATTCTTTGTTTTATGGTGATTATTTCCTAGATGCTATTATTTTTGTCTCTCTATTTCAAGTAGTATTTTAGTGCACAAGTCGAATAAAAATACAAAGAAATTATTTTGGCTAAATATTTTGTTTATGTCTTAATTAAGAAGAGAAAAACTGATGTGTTTTAATAATTCATGAATTAAAAATTTGCGTTTTCATTTAGCTATTTTTGATCATATGATATTTGTTTAATTGAAAAACTCTGAAATCGGAATTTGTCAAGTCACAAAAAAATAATTAGTATAAAACTATCAATGAAATAATTGGATTGTCTTGAGACAGACAGAAAAAAACAAACGAAAACCTTTTAAAACATCCCACGTAGTTGTCCAAATATAAAAAATGTACACCCAAAAATATTTATCCAGTTTTCAGACAGCAAATATGATAAAAATTTTACACATCCGCTTAAAAATGCGAAAACTAGTTTATTTTTATGCAAAAAAAAACAACATATTCGCATTTGCAAAAAAAAAAAAAAACCGTCAAAGTTTGTCAAAATTTGGAGGAATTGTTTCTAGGAAAAAAATTAATATCATTTTGGCGATTAATTGTTTCAACTATAGATCTATAGTTACTACATGGGTCCCTAGAGGCGCTTTACGATAGTTTGGCAAAGGTGAAGCTCGATATTTGGAGCGAAATTTAAAAAATGTGTCGACCTTTTTTTTTTTGGTACGCTCTTAACATCAAGAACTGTGCGCAGTTTTTAATACTTAACTAAAAAGTCATTTGATATTTTTTCCCTGGAATCATAATAAAAACGTTACTATCTAATACACACAATACAACTTAAGTTATCTCTATTCACTTCATGATAATTGCTGGGAAATTAGTTCTTTGCACTAATGTAGTAATTACATACTAAAAAAAATATTAAATAGAAATCTGTACTAATTTTATTGTTAACCCAACATTTATTTCAGTGAATGAATAAATTTTTTAAATGTAAAATGTAAACTAAATAGGCACAAGCAAAAATTTTGAAGGAACAATTTATCTTAGGGTGGATGAAATTGGTAAAAGAACACCGCTAAACTCACCATTCCACGAATGGTAAATTGGTGAATTCGAGGGTTTCGATTATGACATTTCTTCCAGACTCTGATACAATCTATTTCCTTTTTGTATGGAGTGACTATAGTTTCAACCGTATCGCCTGAAGGCATTTCTAACAATTTATTGACTTCCGAGTTTTTGATTTATACAATTTTTATTTCTTCCAATTTTTTTTAGTGAAAATTGGATTGAAGGCCATTAATAATTACCGTGTAAGAGTTGACACGTGAATTGTAATGATTGTCTTCAATCATTGATTTCGAAATTAATTTATAAACAATTTCGAAGATGTTAGAATTTTTTTTTTTTTAAGTTATGCCTATTTAGTTTTTTTTTCTTTTTGAAAGGGCTTTTAGCTATCACATTAATCATTCATATGATAATTATATCTAATTAGTTATTTTACTATTACAGAAAATTTATTCAATAGATATATCAGAATCTCGATACTTAGTAGTTAAGTTATGATTTGTTGAAACACTACCTGGCTATGAGTGATTTAGCAAGTTTTTTGAATGATTTGAATTGGCCTTGTGTGAAATAAAGGCGGGTAAAGTTGTAGAGGAATCCGGTTGAATTTATTATTACCTAATAGAATTGTTCAAAACATTTAAATTTTATGGTAAGGAATTTTTTTTTTGAAACGGTTTTTATTGGTGCAGTTCGAATAATGCTGCTGCGTTTAACTGAAATGATATCTTTTTGATTGATTATACGTCTTGATTCGAATTTGAAAACATAATAGTGTGTTCCGAACGTTTTTCGAAATTATCTCAATTTATCGGAAATAATCCTAGAATTCATGTAGCTCCCAACAGGCTTCTGTTGAAGTAATCCATTACAAGCAGATTGAAACATTTTTTTATCTTGATGATCTTTTCGATTTTGATATTTTGGTCCTTGAAATATACGCAAATTGGTCACTTTCATTGAAAGTAGTGACTTTCGTTGTATAAATACTGACAGATAAGTTCGTATTGCTAGGGTGTAGTCTAGTAGGTAGCGTGTTAGTCTACAATGCGAAGGTAGTGAGCTCAAATCCCGGTCGACGCATAATTCCAACAGACTGCCTGCTTTGGTCACCTCAATCTACGAAAATGAAAAATTCAAAGATAGAGGGTTGTGCGAAGGTCTAACAATAAATAATTAAAAATGTTAAGGAACCTGAAGGTCAGGAGGCCAAGGCCCGATTTGAGCTGTAGTGCCATTGTAGAAGAAGTAGAAGTTCGTATTGCGAAGAAAAACTTCTTCTTAAGATTTGAAGAATAATTTTGGCGAATAAAAGAAAATTTTTCGTATAATGACTAAATTTCTTGTAAATACGCAAAATCGGTCTTGGTAACCCCAAGAAGTTTTCCTAGAGGAGAAAAACTGATTTTTCTCTTTCATAAGGACGGTTCGAAAGAGTTTCGTTGTTATTACAAGAAATTGTGGAAAAAATCACCCTTCTCGACATCCAATTTTTGTAAAAAGTTCTTCTATAGCTGGTAAATACTTTTACTATTTTCGAATTTTTTTTTTCAAAGCAGAAGTTTTCAGGGCTGTATTAGAAGGACCTCAATATATATAATTTCTAGGCACATACATTTTACTTCATTATTCTAATAATAAAATATTGTGATCGACACAGAACAAAAAAATTTATTACCCTAAAATTTTTTTTTCGCGTTTCAAGACTAAATTGGTATAAAAATGCAAAAAAAAAATCCATCTGTACGCCGTTTGCTGTACGTATGGACTCATGTCTCTGAGATCCTTTAAGATAGAAAGAGATAGAAAGCTTCACTATTTAAGTTTTTAGGGAATATCAGGTAGAAGGGGGAGGCGGGGAGAAGGAAAGTGTCAAAAACTACACCTGCTAATATCTCCACTATGAATTCAGATAGAAAGCTGAAATTTGACATTTGGATATACTGGTTTGTGGAAAAAAAACAAAAATAAATTAATAAAATGTATTTATAATCTATAATTTTGGTAAATTTCTTATGTTGAAGGAGGTAAGGGGAGGGAGGTGGTGAGCCAAAATATTTTTAGTTCTCTGGTAAAAGATTCAAAGCTATGGTGTAGCCTAGTGGGTAGCGTGTTGGTCTTGTAATGCGAAGATCGTGAGCTCAAATCCCGGTCGGTGCAATATATAATTCCAGAACATTGCCTACCTGATACCTCACTCTACGAAAATTAAAAAAAAAAATCGTTGAAAGAGGGTTGTGCGAAGGGCTAACAACCCTTCCACAATAAGTAATGAAAAATGTTTAGGAACCTGAATATCAGGAGGCTTAGGTCCGATTTGAGCTGTAGCGCCATTGTAGAGTAGAAGTAGGTAAAAGATTCAAAGTTAAAATCTTGCACGTGCATACATCCACTTGATGTACAGTGACGAGCAAAACTGTAACACCATTCTTTGTCAATAATATTTTTCCGGTATTTCAAATATCTTATGTATGTATGTAAGCAAACGCTCCTTATACTCTAGATGAAATCTGAGAGTATATTGTGTTTGCCTTACCGTTTGTAACGCTAAGAAATAATGCTCGCACAGAGCCGCCAAGGGTACAGAAATATTTGCTGTCGCTCAAAAACTTCGATTCCGAGTTGCTGTCTGTCCGTCTGTCTGTCTGTCTGTCTGTCCGTCTGTCTACAGCATAACTCTCGAACACTTTGAGCTATCGTGCTGAAATTTGTTGTGTGTCATTTTGAGCAAAAAAGAAACTTTAAGTTTGTGAACGGGCCACATCCCCCCACTCCTTCTACCCCCTCCCATACAAATTTCACGAAATTTCGAAATTTTCAGAAATTGATTTTTCTTAGAAACTATTTAAGCTATCGATTTGATATTTGGGTTCAAGTATAATGATATAGATACCATTAATATGACTCAATATTGATCTTATCCCATCACTCCTTCTACCCCCTCCCATACAAATGCATAATTTTGAAAAATGCAGTTTTTCGATTTTCATCGAAACTGGTAGAGTTATAAAAACAAATTTTTGCCAGAATTAATTTTATTATAATTTCAATCAGCACTGAAAAAATTAGCAACTTCCCCTCACTCCTTCTACCCCCTCCCATACAAATTTCACGAAATTTTGAAATTTAAATTAAATTATTTTTCTTCGAAACTGTTAAAGTTATCAATTTGATATTTCGCACAAAGTATAAAAATAGAAATATCAATAACAGGAAAAAAAATTGTTTTCATCCTTACACTCCTTCTACCCCCTCCCATACAAATGCATCATTTTTGTTAAATGCATTATATCGATTTCCATTAAAACTAGAAAAATTACAAACTTAAAATTTTGCCAGAATTTGTTTTTTAATAGTTGCAATAAATGCTGGAAAAAATTATCAGCTCAGCTTCCCTCCTTCTACCCCCTCCCATATAAATATCTGTATTATAAATTCAAGAAAAGCATTTCTCCTTCGAATATATGAGAGCTGTCGACTTTGAAATTGAATCAAAGCATAGTGATAAGGGTGATGATAAGCAGTTTCAAAATCATCTAAAACGTTCCACTTCCTCTGCCACCTCCCATACAAATGCCTCAATTTAAGGAAAACTATGACCAATTTCTTTAAAAATAATGAAAATTAAAAATTTTAAATTCAGCACGAAACATTTTACACGCCATTTTCGGTGTCACATAGGAGAAATACAAACCTCCGCCTCTACTTCTACCACCTCCCATGCAAAGTCTCTTCTCACTATTCGAAAGAATTTGAGATGATATATTAAAGTCATTTCCATCTCATCTAGAGTATCATATGATTGGGCTTTAAGCCCAATCATAATTCTATATTATATATATTTCCTTATTCCTTGCGCGATCAAAATTGTTTTAGTTAAATAATTTGTTGTAACACTGGCATAAACGATAACTTTATTAAATGTTACAATTTTACATTCTCTTAAATATTACAGATGTTACAGTTTGGCACTTTCTTAAATCAAAGTAAATCTGCAGAAGCTTTGTTTTCTTTTTCAGTATTGTAGTAAATGTTAACTTGTAAGTGAAAAAAGCGAAAATGGAAAAGTTCGCATGCGAAGAAAATTTAAAATTATTGAAAGCAGATGAATCCCTCAGAAATATTGCAAAACAATAAAATTAATATTAACCATATGGCGGTGCAAAGATTAAAAAAAAAACATAACAGGTCTACGATTGGACGTAAAGCCCAATCGCGCGATACTCTGAAAGAAAAATTTTTTGATTTGAGGAAATTCTGTAGGAGAAGTGGTCCAGGGGTTGACGACATTGAACTAACTCTAGCGTGATGCACTAGAGTTGCCATCAAAATGTTTTATGCAAAACTTAGGATTGGAAAATTTAATCGGTGCTGAGAAAATAGTGTATTGTATTTAGTGAAATTGTGTAGTTTGTATGGAATGTGGTAGAAGGACTTTTTCAGAAATAACTATAAACATCATGCTTTTGGCATGTTTTAAATTGCAGATCAGTAACATACATACTTTTCAGGAAAATGGACTAATGGTTTGGTGAATGTTTTCACAGTGCATTTCGAATTGAAAGAAAATATTTCCGGATTCTACACTGTTACGCTTTATTATTCGTGACGTTTCGGTCTCTGCTGAGACCTTTATCAAACTGCTTGATAAAGGTCTCAGCAGAGACTGAAACGTTACGAATAATAAAGCGTAACAGTGTACAATCCGGAAATCTTTTCTTTCAATACGAAAATGGACTATTTCATGAAAAGTGCAGTTTCTATGGGAGTTGATGGAAGGACTCAAATAAGAGTTTATACAGTAGATTGAAATTATCATAAAAGTAATGTATTCCAAATTTCAGATCAATAACATTTACACTTTTAGAGCAAATTCGTTTATCATGAAATTGCGAAATTGTGTCATTTTGTATGGAAGGGGGTAGAAGGGGTGGAGCGATTTGGCCCGTTCACGAACTTGACCTTACTTTTTGTCAAAAATGACGTGTACAAAATATGAACTTGCTAGCTGAACGCGTTCTCAAGCGCATATACGGACAGATATCCTGTTTTGAGATTTTTGAGTGATTATTTGAACTTCTGTATCATTCATTTTTTTCTCCGAGCCTTATTTCTTGGCGTTACAATCTTTAGAGCAAACATGAATGCTGACTGCCAGCTGTTGCTGTGTGAATTGATCGGAATTTGTGCACGCGTGCAATTGTTGTTGCTTTCGTTTACTACAAAGAACCCGCAGGTGTGCATATTAGAAGTATTCAAAAATTATATTTATGAATTATTCTACAGAAAAGTTAAAAACATTTGCTCAAATACAAAACTCTATATATTATAATTCTAACCGTATTTAAATTAGTATTAAATATGTCGAGAAAATTACATAAATAATTACCAATCGGCAATATGCAGAATCTTTACAATAGATGGTTCGATAAAGATTCATGTGAAATAAGTCATGTAATCTTGTTGTTCGAGATGGAACACATCTATAAGTTTATGAATTGCAATAAGTTCGGAGTGTTAAATAAATTATGTAGCAGCGTCTGAACATTTTCTTCGAATTTCATGTAATGATATGTTAAGATAAGACATTAGAAACGAGTAAGAGTAATCAGTATTAGCAACAAAGGAGAAAACAAATTTATTTATTGTCGGTGCTGCCATGTTTTTTCTCAGAAATATTGGCCTTCCGTTCAAAGGCGTAATATTCGAAGACACTTTTTGTATGTATATGGTAGAATCAGAGGCCATTCGACTCACTTTTAGTAAATTTGCATCGAAAGTGCTACGAAATTCTTTGGTGTGTAAAGGTTATATAACAAAACCATTAAAGCTATCAACTTGAACTTTTGTACAATCTTTTTTTTTTGTTTTAATATTTAAAACAAAGTTTCAGCAAAAGTTTTGAAATATCCCTAACCCTGCTACCCCCTCCCATACGAAATTAAGATTTCGACCAATTTCAATAAATCATCTAATAACCATTAAATTAAAAGCTGCGAACTTTCAATTTTGTACAAAGACCTTTCAATAGAAACAAAATAATACTGAAAGAAAAGATTTCCGGATTCTACACTGTTACGCTGTATTATTCGTGACGTTTCGGTATCTGCTGAGACCTTTATCAAACCGTGTTTGTGTGTTTGATAAAGGTCTCAGCAGAGACCGAAACGTCACGAATAATAAAGCGTAACAGTGTAGAATCCGGAAATCTTTTCTTTCAATTCAAAATGCATTGTGAAAACATTCACCAAACCAAAATAATACTGTTTCACAAATTGTTCGGTTCTCATACAAATGTATGGTTTCAAGTGTATAAAATGCATTGAAATTTATAGAATTTACTTCGTTTATGAAACTAACATTCTATACAGAGAATTTTGGACGCGATTCACGCAATCAATTAAATAAAAAATTATTAACATTCACCTGCCTTTTCTATCCCCTACCCCTCCTCATACAAATCCAAATTTGTGTGAATAAACGAATGAAATATTCATTGTATGCACTGGAGTTATCGATCGTAATTGCGGTTAAGTGTTAAATAATTGAAAACAGCTCTGCCCTAGAACCCCCATTCACTTAGTCTTCTCTCTCTACTCTAACCTGCATATTAATTTCTCACACAAATTGAGGATTTGTCGCAAGAATAATAAAGTTGTGTCCGACTTAATGACAGATATTTTTTGTTATTTTTCAGTAAATTTTGTCTAAGTTTCGATTAAATGTGAGAATTTATATGAAACTTAGAATAAAGTGTTGGTTGTATTTAATATTAATTTTGTTAAAGATTTTTTTTTCGATTTTTATCAAAAACGATTTTTTTTGCCTCCATTCTTTTGTCTATCAATGTACATCCTAGTATCTACATATAGTATCGAATTTTTTCGTATTATACTAAATTCGCAAATTTTGCATGGTATATCATTAACATAAAGTACACGATATACCATGTAAACTTTCTTTTATGTTGCGTGCTTGAAGGCAGTAAAAGCCGATCTAAACTTTTTGAAATGAAGATTTAGTTGGTGTGGCGAATATTTTAATGCATAAGCTGTGTATAATTTTGTACATTTTTTAAGAAATGTGCTGTGACGGTTGAGTTCGATTTCAATTCACGGATAGTCGATGTCAGTGTATTCGCAGTATATGAGCTATACTACGTTTGCTATATCCCGTTTGCAATGCTAGTCGAGTATCATAGATATTACCAGCAACTTTTTGCAAAAATGATAATCATTTCATTTAAGCCCTACCCAGAGAATCTTTATGACACCTTTTATTCAAAGCATCTGGAAGAACTACGTAGTAATAAAACTATGTAATTATTTACCGGTGACGAACTTCTGTAATTCTGAAATAACCATTACGCAAATTGTTTTTTTTTCAAATAATTATGCAGCTTGTAAGTCGGAAAATCCAAGTTAATTGTAATTAAGAAAAGCACATCCGAGTTTTAATGTAATTTTAAATGATTCATAGTTCATTTTAAGAAAAGCACATTCAAATTTTAGTGTAATATCAAATGATTCATAGTTTATCTTCTGGCTAATTAAAAACAAAATTGTAATTAATAAATAATAAATAAAAAAAATATGAAACGCAAATTACATCAATTTAAATAATCGAATAGTTTTTTCCCCCGTTTTTCACGCTATTTTCTGAATCATTCACGCTAGTGTCGTTTACCATATTTTTAAAATTTAATCACACAAAACTCAATTTTTTCTACAGGTCAAAGTGCCAATAAAAGTGACATTCAATCTTCGATCACGTGATGTTATTGTAAATATTGCTAAGAAATCATTAACAGTCGGAGTAAAGGGTCAACCACCGGTAATTTCGGGCGAATTATGTTCCGAAGTCAAAGTCGAAGATTCGGTCTGGGTTATTCAGGATAATAAGACAATTCTTCTTACACTTGAAAAGGTATGCACATATTACTACAAAACACAAAATAATTATAAAATACTTAAGAAAAGTTTTTTTGTTTAATTTTATTTTAAACGTAATTAATAGGTGAATCAGATGTCATGGTGGGATCGTTTGGTGATGACCGATCAGCCAATTGCAACGCGCAAAATTAATCCGGAACCATCGAAATTGTCGGATTTGGATGGCGAAACGCGTGGCCTAGTCGAAAAAATGATGTACGATCAACGTCAAAAGGAAATGGGATTGCCGACAAGCGATGAACAAAAGAAACAAGATGTCCTGCACAAGTTTATGCAACAACATCCCGAAATGGACTTCTCAAAGTGTAAATTTAATTAGGTTTTAGCTTTCCACATCCGAATAACAAACGCAAGCATTTAATATTGAAGTGAAATATATTTTGATCATCAATAATTTTCAATGTTTATTTTATCGTAAAAAGATAATTTTAAAATTGCGCATTTGTTTTAAGTTAAAATTTTTATTTTTTTTTCAAAATATTGAATAAATATTTAACGTTTTCGTAAAACTAAAAAAAAAATCGTTTTTATTCTGTTTTGTTTTTAGTTCGTCTGAATAAAATTTTAAGAATCTTTTTTTGCGTAACATATTTTTGTTAATAATTTGTTTTGTGTAAAATTTTCCCCCAATTCAAGTGAGTAAATTGTTAATTGTTGTTCGAGCAAATAATTAATTGTTTGTCGATTTCAAGGTGGTAATTTAGTGAAGGACAATCAAATAGTCATTTCGAAAGAGTCGGATAATGTAAACATAACAATTTTTTCCGTTAAAACGATAAATGTATCTCATGCCATAAGTACAATTTCTTACTTCCAGTTGCATAAAAATAAAAAACAAGATGTACAGTACTTAAATCCTATATCAGTGTATTTAAAAAAATACTTAGTCATTATTTAAAATATACAAAACACAATGTTGCTTTAAAAATTAAATTAGTAGCATTTTCACCATACAAGTTGACAAGGGAATTTCTGCAGATGTGATTTATTCAGAATAAAAGTAAGAAAATCCGGGAATATTTTTCAGAAATAATGAAAGTCGAAAATTTTGTTTAAAATCTCGTTTCGTTCTTCAAAACATGTTTGGTAAAATTCCCGAAGATACAACGTAATTTGGATATTTAATAAAAAGCGTCATTCATAAAGCACGAAAAAAAAAATCTAATTGCATTTAAACGTGTTATCAATTTATTCATTCTTTTATATGCTTCTACAATAGATTCTCATTCATTCAGAAATTTAAAACCGTAAAATTTTTCGGTTTGCTTTGTATGTATATAAAGTTTTCCTTTTCTGAATTGGCAATTTAAGGATTTGTATAATTTCCATAGATCTACACGACCTACGTTGTTTGCAGAGGCGTCACATGACATTTTAATGATGGAATGAGTTTTAAAATAAAAGATGGGACTCAAAAGTACATCGCCGGCTAAATTATTTTTGGTGACTTTTAAGGAGGTAATTCCATTTTCAATCATGGGATTTACCCTACTTTCAAATTTAAATCAAGTGTCGCAAAATGGGCATTTATACACATCTTAAATTCTTAAGAACGCATGGGAGATGGTGGAAGGGTCCGTTCACGAATTTAAAGTTTTGTTTTTGCATAAAATTACAAGGAAACAATTTCAGATGCTCAAACCGTTCGAAAGTTGTTTTGTAAGCAGACGGATGGATTCGAGGTTTTTTTAGCGACAATAGCGATTTTGTATTTCATCTGGAGTAGAATAATCTGCGAAATTTTAATATTCTTCTGACCAAACTCGTTCTGTATAATAGAAATCGAAGTGAAGAATATTAGCAGTTAGTATATAAATACCGATAATACCAAAATTATGTAATTTTATGGGAGGGAGTAGCTTTAATAGCTTCGGAGAAAATTCAATTTCTTGAAATTTCGAAATTTCATGAAATTTGTAGAAGGTGTAACCTACATATGTATGAATTTTTAAGCAAGACTCAGTTGCACCAAATATACCTATGAAGACACTGGAATTATAATTCCACCAGGAATTGATCTCATGACCTTCGACCAACAAGTTATCTCCGAGGCAGGTGATAGTATATTTATTCATAATTTCACGAATTAAATATCCAATGCGAAATTTTTACTAATCAAATTAATTTTAATCTTAATAAAAACCGAATAGACTCAAAGAATTTCGACATATATGATGATAAAGCAGCACATAAATTTGAACAAAACTATTCATGAAAAAATTTATTTATTTCCTGGATTTCGGAAAGATTATTGAGCCCCGCAAAATATTCTAGAAACTAGATGACATTATAGCTTTTTATGTTTTTTTTTATTTTATTACTAAATGCGTGTTTGCGTCAGGAAGAACATTTTTATGGAGAAAAAATTAAGTGCTAACATGCGAAAAAGTTAACATAACTTCGAACGAATATTAAATTTTTTGAATTGTTCGGACAAATGCTAAAGGAGATTAAAATATGGCATTTTGGGTTTACTTAGCACCAGTGACAGCGGCTACGAAATAATGCTATTTGTTTTTTGCAATGGGAAATACACAGAGAAATCATAATAAATTCGATTTGCTGCAAAATGCAAATAAATTTTTCTTTTTCTGAATTGGCAATTTAAGGGTTTGTATAATTTCTATAGATCTACACGACCTACGTTATTTGCAGAGGCGTTACGGGACATTTTAATGATGGAATGAGTTTTAAAACACAAGATGGGACTCAAAAGTGTATATTGCTGGCTAAATAATTGTTGGTGACTTTTAAGGAGGTAATTCCATTTTATAGGATTTACCTTACTTTCAAAGTTAAATCAAGTGTCGCAAAATGGGCATTTATACACATCTTAAATTCTTAAGAACGCATGGGGGATGGTGGAAGGGTCCGTTCACGAATTTAAAGTTTCGTTTTTGCTCAAAATTACAATGAAACCATTTCAGATGCTTAAACCGTTTGAAAGTTGTTGTGTAGGCAGACGGATGGATTCGAGGTTTTTTTTAGCGACAACATGTATTTTTATTGACGATTTTGTATGGACAAACGTTATACTCTCAGATTTTATCTGGAGTAGAATAATCTGCCAGTAGATTATGTGAATTTTTGATATTCTTCCGACCAAGCTCGTTCTGTATAATAGAAATCGAAGTGAAAAACATAGTAGAATTATGATTTAGCGTAAAGCCAATGTTTCGTGCTGAATTTAAAGTTAGTTAGTATTTAAATACTGATAATACCAAAATTATGTAATTTTATGGGAGATGGTCGAGGGAGTAGCTTTAATAGCTTCGGAGAAAAATCAATATCTTGAAATTTCGAAATTTCATGAAATTTGTAGAAGGTGTAACCTATGTATGAATTTTTAAGCAAGACTCTGTTGCACCAAATATACCTAGGAAGGCACTGGAATTATAATTCCACCAGGAATTGATCTCATGACATTCGACCAACAAGCTATCTTCGAGGTATGTAATAGGATATTTATTAGTAATTTCACGAATTAAATATCCCATGCGATTTTTTTACTAATCAACAATAATTTTAATCTTAATAAAAACCGAATAGACTTAAAGCATTTCGACATTTATGATGATAAAGCAGCACATAAGTTTGAACAAAACTAATCATGAAAAAAATTATTTAGTTCCTGAATTTCCGAAAGATTATTGAGCCCCGAAAATATTCTAGAAACTAGATCACATTATGGCTTTTTATGTTTTTTTTTATTTTATTACTAAATGCGTCAAAATGCGTGTTTGCGTCAGAAAGAACATTTTTATGGAGAAGCAAAAAATTAAGTGCTAACATGCGTAAAACTTCGAATGAATATTAAATTTTTTGAATTGTTCGGACAAATGCTAAAGGAGATTAAAATATGGTATTTTGGATTGACGTAGAATCAGTGACAGCGGCTACGAAATGTTATTTGTTTTTTTTTTGCAATGAGAAATACACAGAGAAATCATAATAAATTCGATTTGCTGTAAAATGCAAATAAATTTTTCTTTTTCTGAATTGGCAATTTAATGATTTGTATAATTTCTATAGATCTACGCGACTTACGTTGTTTGCAAAGGTGTTACGTGACATTTTAATGATGGAATGAGTTTTAAAATACAAGATGGGACTCAAAAGTGTATATCGCCGGTTAAATAATTGTTGGTGGCTTTTAAGGAGGTAATTCCATTTTATAGGATTTACCTTACTTTCAAAGTTAAATCAAGTGCCGCAAAATGGGCATTTATACACATCTTAAATTCTTAAGAACGCATGGGTGGTGGTGGAAGGGTCCGTTCACGAATTTAAAGTTTCGGTTTTGCTCAAAATTACAATGAAACCATTTCAAAGGCTTAAACCGTTTGAAAGTTGTTGTGTAGGCAGACGGATGGATTCGAAGTTTTTTTAGCGACAACATGTATTTTTATTGACGATTTTGTATGGACAAACGTTATACTATCAGATTTTATTTGGAGTAGAATAATCTGCCAGTAGAGTAGGTGAAATTTTGATATTGTTCCGACGAAGCTCGTTCTGTATAATAGAAATCGAAGTGAAAAACATAGTAGAATTATGATTTAGCGTAAATCCAACGTTTCGTGCTGAATTTAAAGTTAGTTAGTATTTAAATACCGATAATACCAAAACTATGTAATTTTATGAGAGGTGGTAGAGGGATTAGCTTTAATAGCTTCGGAGAAAAATCAGTTTCTTGAAATTTCGAAACTTCATGAAATTTGTAGAAGGTGTAACCTTATGAACTTTTAAGCAAGACTCTGTTGAACCAAATATACCTATGAAGGCACTGGAATTATAATTCCACCAGGAATTGATCTCATGACCTTCGACCAACAAGCTATCTCCGAGGCATGTAATAGTATATTTATTCATAATTTCACGAATTAAATATCCAATGCGATTTTTTTACTAATCAACAATAATTTTAATCTTAATAAAAACCGAATAGAATTAAAGCATTTCGACATTTATTATGATAAAACAGCACATAAATTTGAACAAAACTATTCATGAAAAAATTTATTTATTTCCTGAATTTCCGAAAGATTATTGAGCCCCACAAAATATTCTAGAAACTAGATCACATTATGGCTAACATGCGTAAAACTTCGAATGAATATTAAATTTTTTGAATTGTTCGGACAAATGCTAAAGGAGATTAAAATATGGCATTTTGGGTTTACTTAGAACTAGTAACAGCGGCTACGAAATAATGTTATTTGTTTTTTAAAATGGGAAATACACAGAGAAATTATAATAAATTCGATTTGCTGTAAAATGCAAATAAATTTTTCTTTTTCTGAATTGGCAATTTAAGGATTTGTATAATTTCGATAGATCTACACGACCTACGTTGTTTGCAGAGGCGTTACGTGACATTTTTATGATGGAATGAGTTTGAAAACACAAGATGGGACTCAAAAGTGTATATCGACGGTTAAATAATTGTTGGTGGCTTTTAAGGAGGTAATTCCATTTTATAGGATTTACCTTACTTTCAAAGTTAAATCAAGTGCCGCAAAATGGGCATTTATACACATCTTAAATTCTTAAGAACGCATGGGTGGTGGTGGAAGGGTCCGTTCACGAATTTAAAGTTTTGTTTTTGCATAAAATTACAAGGAAACAATTTCAGATGCTCAAACCGTTCGAAAGTTGTTTTGTAAGCAGACGGATGGATTCGAGGTTTTTTTTAGCGACAACATTTTTTTTATTGACGATTTTGTATGGACAAACGTTATACTCTCAGATTTGATCTAGAGTAGAATAATCTGCCAAGCCAAGCTCATTCTGTATAGTAGAAATCGAAGTGAAAAACATAGCAGAACTATGATTGAGCGTAAAGCCAATGTTTCGTGCTGAATTTAAAGTCAGTTAGTATTTAAATACCGATAATACCAAAATTATGTAATTTTATGGGAGGGAGTAGCTTTAATAGCTTCGGAGAAAAATCAATTTCTTGAAATTTCGAAACTTCATGAAATTTGTAGAACGGTTACACCTATGTATGAATTTTTAAGCAAGATTCGGTTGCACCAAATTTACCTATGATGGCACTGGAATTATAATTCCAGCAGGAATTGATCTCACGACCTTCGACCAACAAGCTATCTCCGAGGCAGGTGATAGTATATTTATTCATAATTTCACGAATTAAATATCCAATGCGATTTTTTTTACTAATCAACAATAGTTTTAATCTTAATGAAAACCGAATAGACTTAAAGCATTTCCACATTTATGATGATAAAGCAGCACATAAATTTGAACAAAACTATTCATGAAAAAATTTATTTAGTTCCTGAATTTCCGAAAGATTATTGAGCCCCACAAAATATTCTAGAAACTAGATGACATTATGGCTTTTTATGATTTTTTTAACATTTTGTTACTAAATTCGTCAAAATGCGTGTTTGCGGCAGCAAGAACATTTTTATGGAGAAGCAGAAAAAAAAAAAAAAATAAATCAAATCTTTTACAGTGAATAAAAATTTGCATAGGCTCGCGTGTAACATAAATTTTCGTTAATAGAATAAATTTTTTCTCTGAGTGTAAGAACGGCAGAGTGATGCGGAACGGAACTTCGCTACTACAGAAAGAAAATACTAAACAATATATCTTTGGTTGTTTTTTATCTCCAATTTTTGGCAGTTAGTTACCATAACAAGTTGGGAAGTTAAGTTTAAGTTTTTAACAGGCGTTGTAACTACGTAAAAGAAAATTTTTAAACTTTAACGTCTCCAATTTTTTTTATTAAAGTACCATCCTATTCATATTCTTAGGAGTACCAGTTTCAAACATGACATGTTTCTATACAACAATAGACCTAATTAGTTTTTATTTCTTGTTAAAATGTCAAATACTGATTTGTGTTATCGCATCATAAATTTATGATTTATACCGACCAAGCGGGAGCCTCAGGAGCTAATACACAGATCAACTGGAAACCTAAAGCCTCAAAGTTGATAAAGAAAAGTACAAAAGGTCTTTTACACGAATCGTCGTCCTAAGACGATTTAGACTACTCCATACAAGATAGTGATAAGGAGTTTAGACTATCCACAACTTCTGAGAAGGACTTTGAATGTGCAGCTCCAAAAACCAGAAGACATCCTAGTGCTGAAAGTGCGAGTAAACGGACAAAAGGTAAACAATTTACACTTAATGTGATTAAAGTATTATACCCAGAAGATGATAGGCACGTGGGAGTTTTCTACAAAAGGGTCACTCACACTTGGAAATTTTCTGACTCAAATAAAGAAGCATATTTCCTTCCTGAAGGTGTTTAAAAAAACTACAGCCTTTTAACGACAGTAAGACATTTTCCCGTTTTAATAGTATGCTAGTATACTAAATTATATAAATTAATAGTATGATGCGATTTAAGAATGACATGACTGATTTGAACCAATACTAAGGTATATAAAAATGTTTAAAAGTTGTTGTTTTTTTGTTATAAGGAAAAGTTAATATTCAAAAAAAAACTTTGTTTAATTAATGCTAATTGAGTAGTCTGATTTACAGCCTTATTATTACTATTGGTTCCAATCCACTCCGTACAAGTTTGAGCTGAAAAATCCAAAAAATTTACCAGGTGTTCTGATTCACCCCTGTAATAAATTCGATCACACCTAATCGAAATTCATTAACTATCTCTACTATCCTCCTATTTTTCCCACAGTAAAAACTCTCGTGTTTCTCTTATCTTGCTTCGACATTTTCAATGTCAATTTCACTACGGCTCGTATTTCTACTACGACCTAGATTTCCCTTTTTTCCAAACGTAAACAGCGCCGTCCTTCCTCAATATGATCGCGCTCTGTTTATGTTTAATTTCTCTAAGACCGCCGCCTAAAAAAAACGACGGCTCGCAAGCAATTGTATGGGATCATATTTCCCAACAACCCTTCCGTATGCATATGATCGAATATGCATACATATCTTTCACTGAGCCAATGAATTGCGTAACATCACTCCGATGATGTTTCGCACTTTAGACCCGCTGAACCCTAGCTTGAGGGTAAAATTATGATGACCGAAATGGGTCATCGTTTAATTGCATTTTCTTTCGTACGATAAATAAATTATCGAATTTATTGAACCGACGAAAGAAATAGTGCCGACGCCGGACTGTGTCGAAATGAGTGCGATTGACCAAGAAATGGTAAGTATCGAAGGTGACATGCGGAGGAGGACTGACCCCGGCGAGGCAGTCTGAGCCAAACCACTGAGTCGTACAGTTCGACTAAATTAAATATATATACTCTAAAAATACTTAAGAAAAATAAAGATTTTGTAGTGATCGTTAAAGTCCGCTATTTTATATTAACCCCAAAACCCAATAACAAAGCGTGTCCTGTTGCGAGTAATTATAACAACCTTATCTGCGGGTGGACACCGAATACAATGAAGAAAGATATTTTTTAATAGAAAAACTACCTAAAACATTTTTTTTACTTAAAAATTTAGACCAAGAGCCAAGTTTTAAGACCAAATTTATAATGAAACATAACAGGGCTACGATTGCGCGTAAAGCGCAATCTTACGATACTCTAGATGAAATAGAATTTTTTGTGATCCCAAGAAATTTCGCATGGGAAGTATTAGAAGGGATGACAGCATTGAACTAATTTTTCCCCATCATGCTAAAGTAGCTATAAAAATGTTTTGTACAAAATGCTTACTCCAAAAATTGAATGGGAACTGAAAAAATTAGTGAGTTAGATTTAGTGAAAATGTGCAGTTTGTATGGGAGGTGGTAGAAAGAGTGGGGCGATTAGAGTGATTTTTTTCAGAAATAACTAGGAATATTGTAAAATTAACATCGCTGAAATTTCAGAATAGTGCCATTTATACTTTTCAAGAAAATCGATTTTTTGTGAAGTTGTGAAACTGTGTCATATTGTATGGGAGGGGGTAGAAGCAGTGAAGCTAATCAAATATTTTTTTCTGATGTTAGTGCTAATACTAATTAAGTATTTATTACAAAATATGAGCTCAATAAATGTTATATGTTCTGAGAAAATCGTCTTAGAGCATTTCATGAAAAAGTGTAGTTTGTATGGGAGGGGGTGGAAGGAGAGGGAGGAAGCAAATAATTTTTCTACTGTAGATTAAAATTACTATGAAAATAACATATCCGAAAATTCAGACTAATAGCTTGTATACTTTTCGAGTAAATCCGTTTATTGTCAAATTACGAAATTGTGTCATTTTGTATGGGAGGGGGTAGAAGGGGTGAAGCTAATAGTCTAAATTTTTTTGGGCTTACTAACAATTTCAAATAAATATTTGGTGCACAATTTCAGCTCTCTAAATTGTATACGCCCTGAGTAAATTGGCTTAGAGTAATTCATGACAAGTACAGTTTGTATGGGAGGTGGTAGAAGGAGGGGGAGGATACGCATAATTTTCGTACGGTAGATTGATATTATCATAAAAGTAACATATTCCAAATTTCAGGCCAATAGCTTTTATACTTTTCGTGCAAATCCGTTTATTGTCAAATTGCGCAATTGTGTCATTTTGTATGGGAGGGGGTAGAAGGGGTGGAGCGATTTGGCCCGTTCACGAACTTGACCTTACTTTTTTGTCAAAAACGACGTGTACAAAATTTGAACTATCTAGCTCAACGCGTTCTCAAGCTAGAGCGCGCACAGACGGACGGACGGACGGACGGACGGACGGACGGACGGACGGACGGACGGACGGACATCCGGTTTTGAGATTTTTGAGTGATAATATTAATTTCTGTATTCATCATTTTTTTCTCCGAGCCTTATTTCTTGGCGTTACAAACTTTAGAGCAAACTTATAATACTCTCAGATTTCATCTAGAGTATAAAAAGGAGAACCATTCATTATAAACCGTTTTACGGTTTATATTACACTTATTCTTGGGTTTTGGTCTGCTGCCCTTCGGGTTCCTTTACATTTTTTTTTGGTATCTTGGAAGGGTTATCAAGATTTCGCACAACTCTTTCACAGTATGTGGATCAATAGCAACAGGTTTTCATGGACTTCATGTATTAATTGGTACAACTTTTCTTTTAATTTGCTTAATTCGCCATTAAAATTATCATTTCTCTAAAACACATTATTTTGGATTCGAAGCTGCTCCTTGTTACCTATGTAACCCGTTCACGAACTTAGTTTCTCTTTTGCTAAAAATGACACAAACAAATTTCAGCACGATAGCTCAAAGCGCTTGAAAGTTATGCTGTAGACAGACGGTCACTCGGAATTGAGGGTTTTGAGCGACAACAAATATTTCCGTACCCTTGGTGACTCTGTATGAGTATATATTTCTAAGCGTTACAATATTTCTAAGCTTTACGAGTTCTATATATACGCATCCGCGAAAACTCATCTTATACATCTTGGAATAATAAAATTCCTTAATAACGACATCCTACTGAAGTTCTGGACCGACAAATGTAAAACTATCGCAATTCACGAGGGTCATCTACGTTCGACTGAAGAAGAGGAGCTTTTCGATATCCAAGAAATAAAACACGAGCTGTACAAATATCTGGGAATGGCGCAAAATAGACGGATAGACCGTACATAGATGAAAAAGAGGTTAATGAGTGAAGTCATGGGACGGGTCCATATACTAATCAAATCAAAACTCAATGGCAAAAATCTATTCAAAGCAACACCTACTCTATACGTATTAAACCATGATCTGAAGTCATCCATTGAAAGAAAGGGTAGTACGGAACCGTCATGGTTCCTTTTCCCGTTCCTGTATATTTTATCGGCACAAACTAGGAAGAAGTTTTCTTGAGCCAATGATCCATCCCAAGCTCCTGAGAAAACGCCATTATCCTATTACCGGGATGAAGGGTTCCCTTCATTTCGTTGCAGGGTCTTTTTATGGAGTGTCAGGCGGGAGAGGGAGGCGAGGGGAGGGAAAGAGTCAACAATTACACTTTGTAATATCTTCACTACGAATGCCGAAGCTGAAAATCATCGTAGGTATAGAGAGGGTTGTGGAACAAACTCTAAAAATAATTTGATTTTTTTTAACCATTGGCGTCCGAAAAAGGGATTGTCGCCCGAATTTTTTTTTCAAGTGATTATATCTTCGAAATAGCTTACCATAAAAAACTCATATTATGGGACCATTAAGGCGGCATACAGATTCATTGGAATCAGCTTAGAAGGAGGCTAAATATTGTAAGGGGAAGGGTCAGGGGAGATACAAAGAAAAACACTTACACATGAATATTTCAACTATCTCTGAAGCTATGTGATTGAAACTCTGAACATATATTAAGCTATACTAGCGGAATACAAGAAAAAAAAATTGGTCATAGCAGTAGTGGAAGAAAATGGTGCGCATTTAAAATAAACTGCCAACAAGTTGGGCGAAACTTTATTATTCTTGGGACAAGTTGCGGATGAGTGGAAAGTCAATATGCAGGTTAGAGTGGTTAGGGAAGGCTAAGTGAAAGGGAGTTCTTGGGCAGGACTGTTAACAATATTTCATTCGTTTCTGTAAGTTTGGGTTCTTATGAGGGGAGGAGTAGGGGTAATAGTAAGGGTGGGTGGATGTTAATAGCTTTTTAATTCATTACTTGATTCACGTCCAATATTATCTGAATAGAATGTGTTTCATAGACGAAGTTGCATAGAATTTTCATAAAATTCGGTGTATTTTACATTCATGAAACCGAACATTTGTATGGGAGGGGGTAGAGAATATAGGGGAATCGTAAAATTTGATACGCAGTTTTATTTCGCGTCTCTTGAAAGGTGCTTGTATAGAATTTCAAGTTCATAGCTTTTAGTTTATTGGTTATTAGTTGATTTAATGAAATTGGTCGAAATCATAGTTTTGTAGCGTGATTTCAAAACTTTTAAAACAACTTCATTTGAATTATTTTTATAAGTTTTAATGCCAAATTTTAAATTGATAGCTTTTAAGAGTTAGCTGATAACTGATTTCTTAAAAATGCTCGAAAAAATAATTTTGTATGGGAGGGGGTAGAGGAGGTAGGGAAATCGTAAAACTTGTGATGCAATTTTCTTTTATTTTTGTTGTTAGATGCTCGTACGAAATTTCAAGTTCATAGCTTTTAATTTGTTGGTTATTAGTTGATTTAATGAAATTAGTCGAAATCATACTTTTGTATGGGAGGGAGTAGAAGGGCAAGCGCGATTTTAAAACTTTTAACGCAATTTCATTTTAATTATTTTTTTAAGCTGTTAAGCAAAATTTGAAATTGATAGCTTTTAATAGTTAGGTGATAATTGATTTCTTGAAAATGGTCGAAAAATAATTTTGTATGGGAGGGGGTAGAAGTGTTAAAGGTTTTCGACCAGTTAATATTTCGTATATTTAGGGATTTTTTTTAAATGCATTTCGCAAATTTTTAAATTTCTACCTTAAAATTTCACTCAAAAATTTTCAGTTTATGTGTTTTTTTCAATGCACGTGAAACACCTTGTGCACGTTAGACCGGGGGGGTCGGTTTATATTAAATGTGGATCAAGTTATTATTATTTTTCTATGTACATTAAATGCAGGTATTCACATGCAAAATTTAAACTTTGCATCTTTCACCAGAGCCCTAAAAAATCACTCAAAATTTTCGACATTTTTGCTTATCACCTCCCTCCCCTTACACCTCCCAACTTAAAATTTTTACAAAAATTAATTATTATATAGTTCTACAATCTGACAAATTTTTGATTTGATATCTGTACTATTTTTCGAGATATAAGGATTTGTAATTTTGAAAAGTGCGCCATTTTTGAAATGTTCCCCATTTCCCCCCACTACTATTATTTCAACATGTTATATTTTATTTGTGTTTGCCTAGTATAGCTTAATATACATTTTAAGTTTCAATTACATAGCTTAAGAGATAGTTGAGATATTCATTTTTAAGTGTTTTTCTTTGCACCCCGCCTGACCCTCCCCCTTTCAATAATTAGCCGCTTTCTGAGCTGGTTCCGATGAAACTATATGCCACCTTGACGGTCTCTAAATATGATTTTTGTACAATAAGTAATTTCGAAGATATAATCATTTGAAAAAAAAATTCGGCCGACAATTGGTTCTTAGCCCCCCCTTTTCGGACGCCAATGGATAAAAAAATTAAATTATTTTTAAAAGTTGTCCCACAAACTCCTCTATATGTATGTCGAGTTTTAGCTTCCTAGCTGTTACCATGGTTGAGATATTTGAATTCGTATTTTTCGGTTTAAGCGCTCCCCCCGCCTCCCCCTGAACCCGTACACCCCCCAAAATGGGTATCCGCCTGAGATCCGCAACTATCTACAATCCTTCCAAAAATGAACTTTCTATCTTGAAGGGTTTGGGAGTTAATGTGCGCTGAGCGTACACGTCGGCGTATGGCGGACGGCGTACAGACGGATTTTTTTTTTGCATTTTTAGGCTAATTTAGTCATGAAACGCGAAAAAAAAAATTTCAGGGTAGCAAACTTTTTTTTTTTCTTGTGTCGATCACAATACTTTATTATTATAATAATAAAGTAAAAAAGCGCTCTTACCAAAATTTCAAACCGTTATATCTCAAAAATGAGTACAGATACCAAATCGAAAATTCGTCAGATTGCAGAACTATTATACATAGTCTTTAATTTTGATAAAAATGTTAAGTGGGAGGGGTGGGGGGGGGGTGTGAAGGAAGGAAGGTGGTATGCACAATAGTCGAAAATTTTAAGTGATTCTTTTAGGGCTCTGATAATAGATCTTCTTGTTATGCAATGGCATTACAGCCCGAATCGGGCCTTGGCGTCCGGATTTTCAGGTTTCTTAACATTTGTCATTATTTATTGTTGAAGGGTTGTTAGACTTTCGCACAACCCTCTACCTTCGAGTTTTTATTTTCATAGATTGAGGTGATTAAGGTATACCCAAGCAGGCAGTGTGAAGGAATTATGCGTCGACCGGAATTTGAACTCACGACCTTCGCATTGTAGACCAACACGCTAATCACTAGGCTACACCCTAGCTAAAAAGAAAGATACAAAGTTTAAATTTTGCATGCCGATACATCTATTCAATCTACATAGAAAAAAATAATAATTTGTTCCAAAATTGTTATTAAACCGACCCCTCGGTCTAACGTGCACAAGGTGTTTCATGTGCATTGAAAGAAACACATAAAATGAAAATTATTGAATGAAAGTTTAAGTTAGAAACTTGAAAATTTGCGAAATGCATTTAAAAAACATAACAGGACTACGATTGGGCGTAAAGCTTTGTGGAAAACTTATAATACTCTCAGATTTCATCTAGAGTATAAAACTACATAAAAGTATGAAATAAAAACTGGTCGAATACCTTTAAAACTTCTACTCCCTCCCATACAAAATTATTTTTTCGACCATTTTTAAAGCTATCAATTTAAAATTTTGCATAAAACCTTTAAAAATACGAACTTGAAATTTTATACAAGCACCTTAGGCGAGAATCGAAATAAAACTGCAACATAAATCTTTCGATTTCCTTTCCTCTTCTACCCCCTCCCATACAAATGTTTTGTTTCGTGAATGTAAAATACGCCGAATCTTATGAAAATTCTATGCAACTTCGTCTATAAAACTTACATTCTATACAGAGCATATTGGACGTGATTCAAGCAGTCAATTCAAAAACTATTAATATCCAACCACTCTTACTATTACCCCTCACCCCTCCCCTCATAAAAACCCAAAATTTCATAAATAAGCGGATGAAATATTGATTATTTGTACCGCAGCTTTTGATCGTAATCGCAGTTAAGTGTTAAATAATTGACAACAGCCCTGCGCTAGAACTCCCATTCACATAGTCTTACCTATCCATCCTAACGTGCATATTGACTTTCCACACATCCATCCCAAGAATAATAAAGTTGCCCCTGACTTGTTGGCAGTTTATTTTAAATGTGGATGCATAATTTAATAAAGCGAAACGGTTCAGCATAAATAATGCAACAATTAAGCAAGAATCCAAAATTGAATTTCTCAATTTTATGGGTTGTCTTGAGTGAACCACATAAACTTTAGAACTAGACGTTAACTTTTCAAAAATAATATAAAAACTCAGCAATAATATCAAATCACAGCATGAAATTTTTGTCTTATTAATAGTTCGACCGCTTAAGTTATTGAAAATGGACGATGATACATTTAAATTTCGATCAAAACAAGAAACAAAAAATTTGCAGTATATTTTCGTATTGATCCGTGATTTTTCGATTGATCGAAACAAAAAAACAACAGAACTACGATTAGGCGTAAAGCCCAATCATGCAACGCTATAGATGAAAGAGAAATTAGTTGATTTCAAAAAATTTTGTATGGGGAGGGGTAAAAGGGGTGACAGGATTGAACTAATTTTTCTCACATCAGGCTAGAGTAGCTATAAAAATGTTTAATACAAAACTTAAGTTCCAAAAATTGAATAGGTATTGAGAAGATTAGTTTATTTGATTTACTAAAATTGTGCAGTTTCTATGGGAGGTGGTAGAAGGAGTGGAGGGATCTTAGTAATTTTTCGTAAAACATCTATAACTATATATATTTAGTATAATTACTGACACGTTCGACCAGATAGTAGAAAATTCGTTACATTTTGCGATACATCTTGGTATCCTTATAGTAGGAAATATAATATGTACATACATGTGGACAGAAAAACGAAAGGAACGAAAGACCTGTTGTGTGCATTCTGTGACCACAGATCTTACGCTTCTTTCTTATACATATTTCTTGGACACAAAAACTCATTGATGGTTTGTGTCTTAACTCGAAATTATCGTCATATCAGATAATGTATTTATATGAGTATGTTTCGAGTAAGTCCCGACCATTTTAAAGAAACTGATTGCAGTTAATTACTCGTGTGACATATTCGAACGTCTATGACCAATCAGCTATTGCGCTGTAATACGATATTTCGCGATTAACTTTTCTAGTCATTTGAAATCAAATTATTAAAACTGGAAAGTGATGTAAGAGAATTTTGCGACGAATTTTAGAGTTCTTCGTATGAATGTGACCTTCATTCAGCATAAATTAAAAAGATCGCTGCACCTTATAGCATTAATTTACGTCAATACTTTGTTTCTGTAAACACTACGAAATTTAAATTAGATCACGTAAAAAACTAAATGCATACAAAGATTACAATCATTCAGTCTGGCATTTAAATTATTCATATCCTGTTTCTGATTGATTTTTAATGATATCGATTTATGGAGTCTGGCTCATTTTGTTAAGAAAGTTGAGCGATTAAAAAATGTGAAGAATATGTGCATTTCCGTAATCATCTTGTTTGCACTTATATTTATTGGATAATAAACTTTTAATTAAGAACAATTTGGAAATGTTGTTTTTGCGTCGTGTGAACTATTTTTAGGAATCAAAAATAAGTATTTGAAATTAATACTATTGAAATATGATCATAGCTCTATTTTGAGTTTCAAACTTGAAAGGAGTTTTTATAAATATTTGCCAAAATCAAAAAGTTCCTCGAAAAATATTCAGTTAAATAATTTTTTTCTACGAATTTTATGTAAATACAATGTTATTTTGGATTTTAAGATTTACAAAATATTGTTGGAATTATTTCTATCGGGTTTGCAAATTGAAACCCGCCGTTTCCCAGTAGATGGCGTCAGCAGTAAATGATGATCAGCAATGGCAGATCAGAAACGTTACGTGGTAAGCTTAGACATCTGTCAACAACTGCTTATCATTAGATTTGTTTTATCGGCGTAATATACTTTTTTGTGCTATGTCGAAGTTTGAGCCAAATTCTTCATTTTAAAGCTTCAAGAGCGGTGATTTTGACGTCGAGGACCGGCTTGGTGGGGGAAGAGAGAAAATTGTTGTGGTATCTCATGAGCTGCTAAAACCGAGTGAAACCATCACGGGAGATCACTATCAGCTACAATTGATGCGTTTGAGCCGATCACTAGAAACACTGAAATGAGACATCCTATCTTCAAACATCGCCCCTTCTGACTACTACCTATTTTGATCGATGACACATGGTCTGGCTGAGCAGCACATCGATTTTTACGTAAAACATTCATTATCTAGATAAAAAGTATGCATACTTTAAAATGAAGCACACCTTAGTCTCGCCTAAATATGCCCGTAAAGGATCTAATACACTTTCTGCCCGACAAGTTCACTCATTTTTCTTACAGCGAATAGACAAGATTGTGACCGTATTATGTAGTTGTGAAGTCTTTGATAGTAAAAAAAGAGCAGTTTACGACGCGAAATCCGTATGTTACGAGAAAGATGGGGAAAAAGTTGTGGCTAGCTATGGGCATTTTTTGAATAAATAGTTAGCCATTTTTGCAATATAAAGGCTCGAATTTAAAAAAAAACACGGTTCCCAATTTGCACTCCAAATATTATGTTAAAGCAAAATTTGCAGTCTGATTCCGTGCGGTAACCTTAATATTTTTACATGAATTTATGCTCACCATATAAAATGAGCCTGGTTCGAATATTTCCGTGAAAATAAAAAGGTGTTTAAAAAAAAATGGTTAACAAATATGTTGGGTTATATCATCTACTAGTGGAGGAAGTGAGATAGCCGACTTTATGCAATAAAAGCTTTCTCCAGTACTCTCCAAGAACGCGAAAATTCAACGAAAGCTTTTATTGTCTTCGCTAAGAACAATGAAAAAAACAGAATTGTGATTGGGCTTAAAGCCCAATCATATGACACTCTAGATGAGATGGAAAAGACTTTAATATACCGAAAAATATGTCATCTCAAATTCTTTCGAATAGTGAATAGAGACTTTTGCATGGGAGGTGGTAGAAGTAGAGGGGAAGGTTTGTATTTTTCGTATATGACACCGAACATGGCATGCACAATGTTTTTAGCTGAATGTAAAGTTTTTAGTTTTCATTATTTTTAAAGAAATTGGTCATAGTTTCCCTGAAATTGGGGGATTTGTATGGGAGGTGGTAGAGGAAGTGAAGCGTTTAAGACGATTTTGAAACTGCTTATCATCATCCTTATCATCATGCTTTGATTCAATTTCAAAGTCGATAGCTCTCATATACTTGAATGAGAAATGCTTTTCTTGAATTTATAATACAGATATTTGTATGGGAGGTAGTAGAAGGAGTGAAACGGAGCTGATAATTTTTCCTAACACTTATTTTAATTGTTAAGAAACAAATTCTGGCAAAATTTGAAGTTTGTACTTTTTCTAGTTTGAATGGAAATCGATAAAATGCATTTAACAAAAATTATGCATTTGTATGGGAGGGGGTAGAAGGAGTGTACGGATCAAAATAAATTTTTTTCACATTATTAATATTTCTATTTGTATATTTTGTACAAAATATCAAGTTGATAACTTTACCAGTTTCGAAGAAAAATAATTTAATTTAAATTCCAAAATTTCGTGAAATTTGTATGGGAGGGGGTAAAAGGAGTGAGGTCAAATTAATAATTGTTTTCAAAATAAATTGCAATTATAGTGGAATTAATACTGACAAAATTTCGTCTTTTCAGCTTTACTAGTTTCAATGAAAATTGAAAATATGTATTTTTCAAAATTGTCCATTTGTATGGGAGGGGGTAGAAGGAGTAAGGGGATTGGGTTAATATTCCGTGGTATTAATGACATCTATATCATAATACTTCGGCCTAAATTTCAAGTCGATATCTTAAATGGTTTCAAAGAAAAATCAATTTCTTTTTATTTCGAAATTTCATGAAATTTGTATGGGAGGGGGTAGAAGGAGTGGGGGATGTAGCCCATTCACAAACTTAAAGTTACTTTTTTGCTAAAAATGACACACAAAAATTTTTAGCACTATAGCTCAAAGCTTTTGAGAGTTATGCTGTAGACAGACGCTCAGACGGACAGACGGAGAGACGGACAGACGGACAGACAGACAGACGGACAGACGGTCACTCGGAATCGAGGTTTTTGAGCGACAACAAATATTTCTGTACCCTTGGCGGCTCTGTGCGAGCGTTATTTCTAAGCGTTACAAACGGTAAGGCAAACACAATATACTCTCAGATTTCAGTATAAAGATGTTGTTAATTTGACTTTAGATCAAATTTCAGAGTATATTGTGTTTGCAGTAACGTGTGTTACGCTAAAAACTAACGTGCGTACGGAATCGCCAAGGGTACAAAAAGGTCTCGTGTCGCTTTAGTGAATGTTTTCATAGCGCATTTTTAAATTTAAAGGAAATATTTCCCAATTTAACACTGTTTGCATTATTTTGTGTGACGTTTCGGTCTCTGCTGATATTTTTACCAAACAGGTCTCAGTGTTAAATCCGGATATCTTTCCTTTAAAAGGTCTCGTTTCGCGCACGAGAAATATTCAAATTTCGCGCGTTGGAATATCCGTGCTATCATATTATAAATATAGTTCAGTGGCGAGAAATAAGAAGGCTGACAAGAAAAGAGAGCGTTTTAGGTAATCTCCCTGAATTATATTATGCCTTGGTATGTGAAGAAGCTGGAGCTGACGCATCGATGCCATCGTCTCATACGGTCGAATCTTTTGTCTCAATCCTGAGACCGAGGTGCTTCAAAAGAGCACTAGGATCACCACCGCCATCGCACCCAGCTGTCATGTAGCGTGAATAAATCGTTGTAAATATCAAGTAGCTTTGTGTTGTAATTTAGATTTGAAAATATTAGAATACTAAGGAAGGATTTAGAATTTTGTGGTGAACTTTTAAAAAGCAACTTTAAGTTCCTGAACGGGTGAAGCCACAACATTCGTATTACCTCCTCCTACTCAAATTTGAAAAAAATTCGAAATTCAAAAAATAAAATACATTTTTTTTCGAAAATATTAAAGCTATCGGCTTGCAAATTTGTCTAAAGTATTGTGGTATCAATACACTTAGCTTAAAGAAATATTGTACCGATCCGCTATCCCTTTTTATCCAGTTCCACATAAATACATATTTTTGAAAAATATTGTATTTTATATCGATTACCTTACAAACTAGACAAGGTTAATCATTCAATAAATTGCCTGTTGAGATCACCTACAGAGCCATAGGAGAAAAAAAGAACTCTTTCACAAGGCTCGCTACTGAGCATCGGCTTCTAGTTGTCGCCAGGATTTGTTTATTCCTCCGGCCTCCTGCTAACATGCTCACTTCCATGTGCTACATGGTCGACCAACGCGACGTCTTCCTTGAGGGTTACAATCCAGATTTTGTTTCTGTTTCGATGTTTCACTCTGGTTTCTTTAAAGTGTGACCGATTTACTGACACTTCCGTCTTTGAGTCTCAATGTCTATTTTAGTCGGTCCGGTTGTACTCCAAATTTGATCGCTGGATATCACATCTGGCCAAAATATCCCTAAAATGCGACGCAGGCATTGGTTCACGAATAATTGTAGTTTCTTCGCAAGCTTAACGGCCACTTTTAATGTTGTACAACCATAAAACCAACACGGACTTGGCGCATGCGTCAAACAATCTCAGATTCATGAAAACCTCCTTATACGAGCTTCAGTATCCTTTTCGGCTCCGCCGTCCATGCTGATACTGCTTCCAAGGTAACAAAAATGTGTGGTTGTGTTTGAACTCACGTGCATGTACATATTTGGTATTACGCTCATTTATTTTCAGTCCTGCATCTTTCCATTTAGAATGCAACGACTGAACATTTGACTCTAAGTTCGAACGGTTATGTGCAAGCAAACACACGTTATTAGCATAATCAAGGTGACTTAAGATGTTAAACAGGCCTCTCTGAAGACTTTTATCTTTCCCATCTTCCAGTAGAGCTTTCAAAATTTGGTTTATTACCACCAGGAACAGGATTCTTTGACCATAACTATGATCTTATCTGGAATACCTCTCCTACGCAAAGCATTCCATAGGTAATCTCTTTTAATGCTGTCGAAAGCCTTCTCGAAGTCCACAAACATGAGATGTAGTTACGAACCCATTTCAGCGGACTGCTTCAATATTATCCATTGCGTATATGTGTAGAATATACAAGACCACTCTACGAAATCCAGCCTGATAAACTTCGAGAATGCTCTCTGGAACATCACTAATTCCATTGCTATGACAGTACATAAACATTAACCATGCCAATTGTCACATTGCCGAAGGTGGCTCTTCTTCGGGGTTTCTCGTCCTCTTCCATTCACCTGGATATTTTCCTTCATTCCACAGTTCAGTAGATCGGGGGATGAGTATATCGGCTATTATTTCCGGGTCCGCTCGCCCGTCATTGACCGAATGGCGGAAACTATTTCCTCCTTATCTGTAGGATCGTTCCTAATAGAGGATTGTTGCGATTGGATGTTTGGCAATTGTTGTTTCTGGAAAATCTTCCTCTGAAAAGATGTTGAAAATATCAGAGAAGCATTTCTTCCATCGCTGCAACTGGTGTTCACTCATAAGCCGCAGATTCTGTCCAGATCTTCAATGGGCTTTCTTATGTCGCATCTTACAGCCCTCTTAAGCTGTATATGAGCATCATGGTAGTTCCGTCTCAAGTTGACATCGGGTTGAGAAATGATTACTGATTTGGATTCTTTCCAACCAGGGCGTTCATATCTCTTGAGTTGACATTACCTTTTAGAATACTCTCGAAGGCGGCCCTTAGTGGTATTGTGGCATTAGCTCGCGCGTAGCTCTGCTGAATTGTGATGTTTTTGACACTTGTCCTGAGCCTGACGACTAATCCTATTCGAGATACTTTTCCAGCTGATAAGACTGTTTCTCGCTTCCGATGTAATGACGACCGCTACGCCTTTTTTGGCTTCACACTCATGACCATTGCACAGAATGGTGTTTCCGCTCAGTCTACGTTATTATCCTGATCATATTCACCTAACCTCGCCTAAGCGATCAATCACTGATAGACGGTATATGGACCGAATACCCCAGTCATT
Organism: Chorisops tibialis; assembly: GCA_963669355.1. Classification (NCBI taxonomy): domain Eukaryota; kingdom Metazoa; phylum Arthropoda; class Insecta; order Diptera; family Stratiomyidae; genus Chorisops; species Chorisops tibialis. Next base: position 297,929,984 of record OY770263.1, read on the forward strand.
CCACCGTCATTCAATGTTCGAACGTTCCAGAAGCCAATCATAGTTTATTTTCGATAGACAAAAATCGTTACCGTAGAATGCGTATACGATTCTCGTATCACTTAGACTTTATAATCACAGGTGATAAGCCAATGATCTAGCGAATGTCCAATTGTCATTTTTAGGGCAAGCAGGACTGGCTGTGAGTGTATTTTGGTGCCCTCATCCCCCAGGGGAAAGTCGAAATGTTACATATACAGCAGAACCGCTCAAACTCGACCCTCCAAAACGCGACTCTCTTCCAAACCCGACCAAAATTGGCCCACATAAAAAAAAACCTTGCAAGTTGTGAATTAATTTTGAAATTGTTTTCGTGAAGTGGAAGCAAGTGTTTTTTTCTTAAGATATCAACTGTGAATAAAAAAGGAAAAATGTTACTTCGTCATTGGAAACAAAACTTGAAGCACACCAGAGTGTTGCGCGAAGCATTAATGCCGGCAAAACTACTCTTAAAGAGTGGACAAAAAATCATGTAAAACTGCAATCGGCTTCGGTTTCCATAGATTCGGAAAGCGGTCTTAAATTGCGAAAACTATTAAAACACCAAGGTTGGAAGCGGTGAGCTTTTCAACAGTAGAATTTCATAAAATTTGTTTCGCTTACGTGTGGTTTTAATATCTGTAGGTTTGGATCTGGTTTAACCAGGAGAGACAAAAGGGAACTCCTTTAACAGGCCCTTTAATCAAAGAGAAAGCGATGGTATTATACGAACGATTAAGACCTGGGGAGCCATTCTCTGCTAGTAAAGGTTGACTGGAATCCACCAAACTAACATCTCTGGAGAAAAGCGATCTACAGATCACCTTGCTGCCGAAAATTTCATTAAAAAATTTTCAGGCATTGTTAGAGAAAATGAACTAACTCCCGAGCAGCTCTACAATATCGACGAAACAGGTATTAACTACAAAATGCTCCCACGTAAAACTCTTGCTTCTAGGCAGGAGAAAGATGTGAGTGGATATAAGCAGTCCAAAGAGAGGTTGACCATAGCTCCGTGTAGTAACGCAAGTGGGAGCCACAAGTTGTCCATTTTTGTGATAGGTAAATCACGGAAGCCAAGGACCTTTAAACACTTGCACTTACGGGACCGTAAGTTCAAGTGTTGAAAGGCCCTTGGCTTCCGTGATTTACCTATCACAAAAAGGGACAACCAGTTCACTATCGGGCTAAAAAATCCGCATGGATGGACGGTGCACTCTTTAAAGAATGGTTCGACGTAGTGTTTGTACCAGAAGTCTCTGTACATTTGAAATCAGAGAATCTTCCACAAAAAGCCCTTATTGTTTTAGATAATGCTCCGTCACATCGGAATGAGAAAGATTTGAAGAAAGGGGGAATACGTGCAACTTTCTTACCAGCTAATGTAACATCTTTGATTCAACCTATGGATCAAGGTGTTAGAGAATGCTTGAAAAGAAAATATCGGCGAAAGCTTTACTCGAAAAAATGGAAAATGGAGTTGGGTTAATTGAAGCAACGAAATCCCTTAATATCAAAGAAAAAATTTACATAGTAACACATGCTTGGGATGAGATTAACGCCACCACTTAACTCAAATCGTGGAGGAAAATTTCGCCTGATGTCGAAGAAGATGATATCGAGATGGATGCTGGACCCTAATATTTTGCCGTTGCTGAATGAAATACAGACTTTACAAAGTGGTGAAATATTGGATGAGTCTGATATTCAAGAGTGGTTTACTACAGACGACGATCTATTTGGTGACTTGGACGAGGAAGAAATTTTGGAAGAGTTCAAGAATCGCCAGCCGCTGCAACCACTATTGACTCTGATTCTGACGAGGAGACTTCTAAAGTTAGCCATTCTACGGCAGTTGAGGCTTTAAAAACACTGCTTAAGTACATCGAACGACAAGATTTAGCTAAGGCGATGGATATCCTTTGGTTGAAAAAATGGAGGGACTACGCAGCACACAACTGGAAGTTAAATTTTAAGCAAAGTTAACTAACAAATTTTTTGAAATAAAAAGAGTCGTTTTTCTTTAAAATTCCAATGTCTCTCCCAAACCCGACGCCGCTTCGGTTCCATGGTGGTCGGATTTGAAAGGTTCTACTGTGCGTAAAACCAAGTACATGCACATGGGTTCGAACGCAAGCACGCCGATTGTTCTTAATGGACAGGATGTGGAGGAGGTGCAAGATTTTTGCTATCTCGGAAGCATTGTCAGCATGGACGGCGGAGCCGAAAAGGATGTTGAGGCTAAATAAAGCTCGTCAGGCCTTCGGTATCCTTTCCCCTTTCTGGAGGTTAAGAGAGATCTCCCTTCGCACGAAGCTGCGAGTTTTTGACGCATGCGTCAAATCCGTGTTGTTATATGGTTGTACTACGTGGAAAGTGACCGTTCGACTTACCAAGAAACTACAGACTTTCGTAAACCAATGCCTCCGACGCATTATAGGAATATTCTGGCCAGAAGTGATCTCCAACGACGAACTTTGGAGTACAACTCGCCAGACTAAAATAGGTATTGAGATTCAACGGCGAAAGTGGCAGTGGATCGGTCATACTTTGAGGAAAACAGAGCAAAACGTCGCAAAACAGGCTCTGGATTATAACCCTCAAGGAAGACGTCGGGTTGGTCGACCATGTAACACATGGAAGCGAGCAGTTGAGCAGGAGGCAAGAGGAATAAACAAGTCCTGGCAACAGCTTAAAGCCGATGCGCAGGATCGCGCCTTGTGGAAGAGAGTTGTTTCTGTCCTATGCCCCTATAGGGGGTCTTAACAGGAATTTGATTGACTGTATTCCAAAAATAATGTCTGTTTTTCATTTGTATTTTAAGTTACAAAAAGGATAAGAGAATTCGCTAAAATTCTAAATTAGCTTTCCTTTTTATCAATAACGGCGTAGAAAATATGTGAATTTCTTATTTCAATACGTTCGCGAATATCATCGAGCGGTCATCAAGATAAAGACATGCTTAGATTTGAAATTAGATTTCCTCCAGGCTCCATCATATTCTCAAATTTTGAATTTAAATCGATTTACAATTTATCGTATTTGGAATTGTTTCCCAATAAACGTTATAAGAATTTATTTGTAGCTAAATTCTTGACTTGAATTAAGGATATTTATCGGAAGAAGTTATACTGTTTTATCTATCCACTATTCATATACTCCGACGAGAAAATCTCACATTAGTTTAAGGAAAATCTTCGCCTATTGATATCTCGTTCGCGGGTTAACGTAGTCTCTCCATTTGAAAAAAAAAAACAAAAAAATGGTGCAAGAAAATTTGTAGTTTCTAAGTCCCCCCTAGAAAAATATTCCAGTTATGCCACTGAATGTGAAGTCAGCCACTCCAATTTGGAGACTGTTGGCGAAAGGGGGAGGTATCACATTTGACAATTATGTGCAAACTACGGCCCACTCTTTTTTTTTGAAATCCCTGTGTCAGTAGTTGCTGAGTGTTCCGGATATAACATATTGAAAAACGTAACAGGACTACTCGTGCGAAACTCTAGATGAAAGAAATTTTTTTTTGATTTCAAGAAATTTTGTAGGCGACCCCTGTACTACGAGTTGTCGACATTCAACTAATTTTCTCTCAACACGCTAAAGTTGCTATCAAAATGTTTTATACAAAATTTAGGATTAAAAAATTTAGTAGGAACTGAGAAAATTAGTGTATTGGATTAAGTGAAATTGTGCGATTTGTATGGAAGGTGGTAGAAGGAGAGGCGAGTTCTTAAAGACTTTTTCAGAAATAATTATAAACATTACGTTGTTGACATTTTTTAAATTGCAAATCAGTGGCATTCATACTTTTCAGGAAAATCGACTTTTCATAAAGTTGTGAAATTGTGTCAGTTTGTGTGGGAGGGGATAGATGGGGTAAAGCTAATAATATATTTTTTTAGCCTTACTAATAATTCTAAATAAATATTAAGAGCACAATTTCAGCTCGATAAATTTTATACGCATGCAGTAAATTGGTTGAAAGCATTTCATGAAAAAGTCCTGTTTGCTCCAAATTTTAGGCCAATACCTTTTATACTTTTCGAGCAAATCCGTCTATTGTCGAATTGCGAATTTGTGTCATTTTGTATGGCAGGGGGTAGAAGGGTAAAGCTAATCGCTTAATTTTTTTTGTCCTTACTAATAATTGTAAATAAATATTGTGTGCACAATTTCAGCTTGATAAATTTTATACGCAATGAATAAATTGGTTTAGAGCATTTCATGAAAAAGTGCAGTTCATATGGGAGGTGGTGGAAGGAGGGGGAGGTCACAAATAATTGTTTTTATAATACATTGAAATCATCATATAAGTAAAATATTCGAAATTTAAGATAAATTGCTTTTATACTTTTTAAGCAAATCCGTTTATTGTCGAATTGCGAAATTGTGTCAATTTGTATGGGAGGAGGTAGAAGGGGTAAAGCTAATCGTTTCATTTTTTCTGACTTTACTAATAATTCTAAATAAGTATTAAGTGCACAATTTCAGCTCGATAAATCTTATAGGCATTGAATAAATTGGTTTAGAGCATTTCATGAAAAAGTACAGTTCATATGGGAGGTGGTAGAAGGAGGGGGAGGACATAAATAATTGTTTTTATAGTAGATTGAAATCACCATAGAAGGGGGGTGGGGGTAAAAAGCGTAAAGCTAATCGTCTAATTTTTGTGCTATTACTAATGATTCTATATAAATATTTAGTGCACAATTTCAGCTCGCTACATGTTATACGAAGTGAGTAAATTGGTTTAGAGTATTTCATGAAAAAGTACATTTTGTATGGGAGGTGGTGGAAGGAAGAGGAGGACACAAATAATTTTCATACGGTAGATTACAATCGTTATAAAAGTAATACATTTCAGACGAATAGCTTTTATACTTTTTGAGCAAATCCGTTTATTGTCAAATTGCACAATTGTGTCATTTTGTATGGAAGGGGGAAGAAGGGGTTGAGCGATTGAGCCCGTTCACGAACTTGACCTTACTTTTTTGTCAAAAACGATGTGTACAAAATTTGAACTTTCTGGATCAACGCGTTCTCAAGCTAGAGAGGACACGGACGGACAGACGGACGGACAGACAGACGAACGGATAGACGGACGGACAGACGGACGGACATCCGGTTTTGAGATTTTTGAGTGATTATATGAAATTCTGTATCATTCATTTTTTTCTCCGAGCATTATTTCTTGGTGTTAAAAACTTTAGAGCAAACTTATAATACTCTTAGATTTCATCTAGAATATAAAGAGCAATTGGAAAAGATCAGTTACTGATTCCAAATGAAATTGAACATAATAACATGTAAAACACAAAGTTTAGAAATGAGTTTTGCGATCCCGGGATTAACAGAGTAGCAAAATGTCCTGGATCCTGGAAAACGAGACTGGAATCCCAAAGTCAGATATGGCTTAGGTTTGGATTTCTTCATTTTACTTTATTATTCCAATAATAAAGTATTGTGATCGAGACAGGAAAAAAAATTTGCTATCCTGAAATTTTTTTTTCGCCTTTCATGACTAAATTATCCTAAAAATGCAAAAAAAAAATCCGTCCCGCTGTACACCGTCCGCTGTACATGTGGACTCATATCTCCGAGACCGTTGAAGGTAGAATGTTCGTTTTTGGGTGGATTGTTCATTGGGTAAGTGAGCTCTATTTTCTAAATTTTGGAAGAAGTTAGGTGGAAGGGGGAGGCGGGGAGAGGTAAAAGTCAAAAACTACACTTGCTAATATCTCCACCACGAATGCAAATAGGAAGTTGAAAATCAGTAGTGATATAGAGAGGGTTGTGGGACAAACTTTAAAAACAATTTAATTTTTTCATCCATTGGCGTCCGAAAAGGGGGGGCTAAGAACAAATTGTCCGCCGAATTGTTTTTTCAAATGATTATATCTTCGAAATTACTTATCGTAAAAAATTCATATTTTGAGACCATTAAGGTGGCATATAGTTCCACCGGAATCAGCTTAGGGAGTGGCTAATTATTGTAAGGGGGAGGGTCAGGGGGGTGCAAAGAAAAACACTTAAAAATGAATATCTCAACTATCTCTTAAGCTATGTAATTGAAACTTGAAACGTATATTAAGCTATACTAGGAAAATACAAAAAAAATATAACAAATTGACATAACGGTAGTGGAGTAAATGGGGAGCATTTCAAAAATGGCGCTCTTTTCAAAATTACAAATCCTTATATCTCAAAAACGAGTACAGATGTCAGATTGTAGAACTACATAGTAGTTAATTTTGATAATCAATTTAAGTTAGGAGGTGTAAGGGGAGGGAGGTAATAAGCAAAAATGTCGAAAATTTTGATTGATTTTTTTAGGGCTCTGGTAAAAGATACAAAGTTGAAATTTTGCATGTGAATACATCTATTTGATAAACATAGAAATATTAATAATAACTTGATCCATGATTGTTATAAACCGACCCCTTCGGTCTAACGTGCACAAGGTGTTTCATGTGCATTAAAAAAACACATAAACTGAAAATTTTTGAGTGAAATTTTAAGGTAGAAACTTGAAAATTTGCGAAATACATTTAAAAAAAATCTCTAAATATACGAAATACTAACTGGTCGAAAACCCTTAAAACATCTATCCCCTCCCATACAAAATTACTTTTTCGACCATTTTCAAGAAATCAATTATCACCTAACTATGAAAAGCTATCAATTTCAAATTTTTCACAAAAACTTTTAAAAATAGTTTAAATAAAATTTCGTCAAAAGTTTTGAGATCGCGCCTGTCCTTCTATCCCCTCCCATACAAAAGTATGATTTCGACCATTATTAAGAAATCAATTATCACCTAACTATTTAAAGCTATCAATTTGAAATTTTGCCTAACAACTTACAAAAATAATTGAAATGAGATTATGTTAAAAATTTTGAGATCGCCCTTGCCCTTCTACCCCCTCCCATACAAAACTATGATTTCGACCAATTTAATTAAATCAACTAGTAACCAACAAACTAAAAGCTACGAACTTGAAATTTTGTACAAGCACCTTACAAGAGAAACGAAATAAAACTGCATATCAAATTTTACGATTCCCTTACCTTCTCTACCCCTCCCATACAAATGTTCGGTTTCGTGAATGTAAAAGTCACCGAATTTTATGAAAATTCTATGCAACTTCGTCTATGAAACACATTCCATATAGAGAATATTGGACGTGATTCAAGCAATCAATTAAAAAGCTATTAACATCCACCCACTCTTACTGTTACCCCTCCTAATCCCCTCATAAAAACCCAAACTTGCAGAAACGAATGAAATATTGTTAAATTGACAACAGCCCTGCCCAAGAACACCCTTTCACTTAGTCTTTCCTAACCACTCTATTGACTTTCCACTCATCCGCGACTTGTTCCAAGAATAATAAAGTTTCGCCCGACTTGTTGGCAGTTTATTTTTAGTTGCAATTAAAATTGCTCATTATTATATTATACCTGTTACAGTGAGTGCTTTTTATACTCTAGATGGAATCTGAGAGTATTATAAGTTTGCTCTAAGGTTTGTAACGCCAAGAAATAAGGCTCGGAGAAAAAAATGAATGATACAGAAGTTAATGTTATCACTCAAAAATCTCAAAACCGGATGTCCGTCTGTCCGTCTGTCCGTCCGTCCGTCCGTCCGTCCGTCCGTCCGTCTGTTCGCTCTCTAGCTTGAGAACGCGTTGACCTAGATTGTTCAAATTTTTTACACGTCGTTTTTGACAAAAAAGTAAGGTCAAGTTCGTGAACGGGCCAAATCGCTCCACCCCTTCTACGCCCTCCCATACAAAATGACACAAATGCGCAATTTGACAATAAACGGATTTGCTCGAAAAGTATTGAAGCTATTGGCCTGAAATTTGGAATATATTACTTTTATGATAATATAAATCTACCGTATAAAAATTATGCGTGTACTCTCCCTCCTTCTACCACCTCCCATACAAACTGTACTTGTCATGAATTATTCTAAGCCAATTTACTCAGTGCGTATAAAATTTAGCTGGCTGAAATTGTGCACCAAATATATATTTAAAATTTTTAGTAAGGCCGAAAAAAAATAGACGATTAGCTTCACTCCTTCTACCCCCTCCCATACAAAATGACACAATTTCGCAATTTGACAATAAATGGATTTACGCAAAAAGTATGAAAGCTGTTAGGCTGAATTGTGGGATATATTACTTTCATAATGATCTAAATCTACAGTAGAAAAATTGTTGGCGTCCTCCCTCTCCTTCCACCCCCTCCCATACAAACATCACTTTTTCATGAAATGCTCTAAGACGATTTTCTCAGAACGTATAACATTGATCGAGCTCATATTTTGTAACAAATTCTTAATTAGCATTATCACTAAGATCAGAAAAAAATATTTGATTAGCTTCACTGCTTCTACCCCCTCCCATACAATATGACACAGTTTCACAACTTCACAAAAAATCTATTTTCTTGAAAAGTATGAATGTTACTTATCTCAAATTTAAGAGATGTCAATTTTATGATATTTTTAGTTATTTCTGAAACATTCACTAAAATCCCCCCACCCTTTCTACCACCTCCCATACAAACTCCACATTTTCACAAAATCTAACACACTAATTTTCTCAGTTCCCATTCAATTTTTGGAGTAAGCATTTTGAATAAAACATTTTTGTAGCGAGCTTAGCATGATGGGGAAAAATTAGTTCAATGCTATCATCCTTTCTAACACTCCACATACAAAATTTCTTGGGGTCACAAAAAATTCTATTTCATCTAGAGTATCGTAAGATTGCGCATTACGCAATCGTAGCCCTGTTATGTTTATTTTAACACTCGTATACCGCACCCCCAGTATTGTAAATTCAAAATCAAAATTTTGATTATCGTGGTATACTTTGTAGATACAGTTTCGATATTATTCTAATTATAAGGAGGGCTTAAAAAAACATTCAAAAATAATGCATATAACCCCATATTTTTGGAAGTTATACGACACTATTGTTCTGGGGGTGCAATATATACGTGCTACATTTCCATGTAACTTTTTTAGTGATGAATATTTTTTATTTGCAGGAATGTACAGTTTGCAATTAAGTTTCCTCAGTTATCGCATATAACATGGAAAATTGGTGTCCGCTTTTTCAGCTTTATTCCAATTTAACGATAAAGCAGGTTATAACCCCGTCTGAACGCTAAAACCAGATGTGTTTTTCTTTCTGTTTCGTTACCATAAAGTTAAAATTTGAATAATCAGAGTTACAAAGTAAATATTAAGCGACAAAGTAAGCGATTTCTTGCAGCAATCTGAACCAACATTTATGTTCGTTCGTAAAAGTGAACGTTGTTTAGCGAGTCTACTGTAAATTATCTCATAAGAAAAAATTTGCGAAAAATATTTTCCGAATATCATTAATAAAATTTTATTTCTGAATTTTAATATTCATTAAAAGCAAAAAACAAAGAGAAATCTCCGAGATTTATCGATGCAATTTTTTGGTGTTATTAATATCAGGTTTAAATAATGACTGCATTTTTTTTACCAATATAAAAAGTTGATAATTAAAAATATTAAAAACTAGACAAATATTGCAAAAAAAGAGAATGGGGTTAATTACACACTCGATTACGGAAGTTATAAACTAGTTCTATTAGTTTGGTGAGTACGAGTTAGCACAAAAGAAAGATACAGAAAAAAACCGAAGCAGACGACCTAGAAACAAAAATATAACCCATATGGCAAGGAGGCTCAATCACCGGCTAATTCATTTTAGCTAAAATCACAGATCTCCACCATTATCGGTTAGGCTAGGTTTTAATGGCATATTTGCATATTGGGAAAGAGAAAAAATTTGGAAAGCTTTAGAGAAGAAAAAGGAAAAAAAAACTGAATTTGTGAAAATCGCATTGATCTTGGATTTTTTTTTTATGATGCCATTTAGTCCAAATTTTTTTCAAATTGTTGAATAGATAAAATAATTGATTTCGTAATAAAAAAATATTAGTAAATGGATCTAGTTATTTGAAATGATGAGAAAGGTGTAACTGTTGAGTCGTGAAATTAAATTAAAATCATTAGTTAAACGATGCATTCTATGAATTTAATTGAATGTAATATCTTGTGGAGGATTGTTAATGAAATACAATTTTATAGGTACCGAAAAATAAATGAATGAGTGCACAAATTTATAGGGATCTGAAAGTAAAATCAAAGAGAAAATAAGCGAAAGTTAGAAGTGTGTGCATCTAGATAATCGTTTTAACCTAATTTGAATTAAATTGAAAAAAAAAATTTGCTAAGCATGAACATTTATTAATTATACATAATAATTCATAAACTATATGATGGCTCTGACCCAGAAAACTCCAAGAAAGTAAATAATTAATGTTTCGCTATTAAGCTTCCATTTTTATGTTATTACTTTATTTTATCACTACTTTAATAAGCCTATCTTACGTTTGTATTACGAGTAGAAACACCTAGAAATAAGTAGTAACTTTATTTGAATTGCAAGAAAACTAAAATTAGGCCATTCTTCATTTATTTTTCATTGAAATTCGGAACAAGATTTATTTTCCACAAGAAAAAAAAACTCAAAAGAATAATTCCATTGAATTTCAAACTATTCTCGTTCTTTGATGATTTTTTTTTCTTGCGAATGTGTTATTCTTTAATTTCAATGTGAGTTTTGAATTGGCTTCCTTTCTCCTCTTTCGTTTAATTTTATTCCAAGCTTTGAAAAAATCCGGTAACCGGAACTGTTATCTAGCAAAACATTTTTCTCCAAACTACCAAAACAATTTTTAAATTATCAAAGACCCTAAGGCGGCAGAAATTTCAAATAAATCAAAGTTATTTCCACAAATAATCCTACTATAGTCGAAATCTGGTTAAAAAAAAAATATTATATTTCAAAATCCTATTAGGATCACAAAGGCAGTCTTTTTTATTTCCTTTTAAAATCAACTTTTTTCAGCATTTCTCTCTTAGAATTTAAATATTAATTCAATCATACTTACACCCGAGTGACAGTGATTCGCCCCCCGTATTATCCAATTAGTTAAAAAATTAATGGGAATCGACCAAACTCATATACAAACCTGAAATGAAAAAGTAAAAAACGTGGCATTTAAAATAATCCATATTGAATTTTAATAATTTTGTTCAGAATGATCAAAAATGTTAACAGAAAAATTGCTACTGTTTATGCGAAACTGTTTTGTTTTTAAATTTTTTTAATTGAAAAATAGCAATAATTTTCTTCCCTAACCTAAATCGATTTAAAATGTCTAATTAACATGGAATCCAGCATTTTAAAATGTGATTAAGAATCATGACGATTATTAAGCGAAGAACGACCTGGCGCCAAAACTAATTAATTTTTTTTCTAGATGAAAGATAAATGGTCCGCATTAGTTCGTTTTTTTTAACTTAACTTTGCCTATATTGATTTTTGCTTACGAAAAATTTAAGTCCCAACTTCATCAGCTATCAAGTTATTGTCCTATTAAATTTTCGATTATTTCGTGATATATTCGAAATTTTAATTTGGTTGATGATAAAAAATATTAAGATGTCATTCTGTCAGATAATGTTAGTTGTCGGTATCTTTTGTAGGTATTTGGCTTTTTTTCTGGTTTGAATTCGTGAAGTTTTTTTTTTTGTAGGCATAGACGTATAAATTAAATAGACCTAAAAAAAAATTTTTTCCATACGATACATACATAAGTAAGTGGTTATTAATTTGCCATACGCCTATAGAATAATTAACGCATACATTTTTTTGCGAGTTAAAAGTTCTTAATTGTTCACAGCACGTGGTTTAATAGAAAGCGTAAGAAACTCTCTAGTGTTGAACTTTCTGTGCGAAAAGCGGATGTATCTGAAGTAATTTAACTTTGGCCTTAATTTTTTTTGATTGCCAGGTGGATTTATAAATGACTTTGAAACCGTAAAATTTTTTAATTAGCAAATTTGCATAAAATATGAAGCGCAAGTGATTTGTTGGATCGTTGATGGAGTGCGTATTGTGAATGTGGAAAACATGTTTTAGGCATGTAGCATATGAAATTCATAAATTTCGATTTCAATCGACGCGATAATGATAGCGATGACAATAGGAAACCGTACCCTACTTCTTCTTCTTCAATGGCTTTATAGCCCAAATCAAGCCTTGGCGTCCCGACCAAAAAAATGTGAAATTATAGCAACAGTTGAATTGAAATGTCATAATCGCTATCGCTATCAAAAATAGCTATTTCTTATTCGTGTAATTTTACAATCCAATGTTTATACTGTAGATGAAATCTGAGGGTATGTTGTGTTTGCCTTACCAGTTGTTACGCTAAGAAATAAGGCTCGCACAGAGCCGGCAAGGGTACAGAAATATTTGTAGTCGGTCAAAAACCTGAATTCCGTTTGTCTACAACATAACTCTCGAGCGCTTCGAGCTACCGTGCTGAAATTCGTTGTACGCCATTTTTAGCAAAAAAGTAAATTTCAGTTCTCATCCAAATTTTATAAAATTTCGAAATTTGAAGAAATTAATTTTTCTTCGAAACTATTTCAGCTATCAACTTGAAATTTGGGTCAAAGTATAGTGATATATAGTATGTCTTTTTAACATCACGAAATATTGATCCGATCCCCTCACTCCTTCTACCCCTCTCATACAAATACCTAATTTTGAAAAATTCGATTTTCATTGAAACTAGCAAAGCTGAAAAAACGAATGTTTGCCACAATTAATTTTATTATATTTGCAATCAGTTTTGAAAAAATTATAAACTTCACCTTACTACTTATTTCCCCTCCCTACAAATTTCACGAAATTTTGAAACTTCAATTTAAATATTTTTCTTCGAAACTTTCAAAGCTATTGACTTGAAGTTTTGTGGGAAGTATAATAATAGAAATATCATTGATGTCGAAAAATTTTATGTTTATCCGCATACTCCTTCTACCCTCACCCATACAATTACAAAATTTTGTTAAATGCGTTATGTCGATTTCCATTTAAATTAGAAAAGGTACAAACTCAAAATTGCTAGAATTTGTCGCTTAATAGTTGCAATAAATGCTAAAAAAAATTATCAACTTCGCTTTACTCCTTCTACCCCCTCCCATACAAATATATGTATTATAAATTCAAGAAAAGTTTTTCTTCGAACATAGGAGAGCTTTCGACTTTGAAATTGAAACAAAGCATGGTGATAAGGACTTTCAAAACTATCTAAGACCCTCCACATCCTCTGCCACTTCCCATACAAATGCTCCAATTTCAGGAAAACTATGTCCAATTTCTTTGAAAATAATGAAAACTTTAAATTTTAAATTCATCACGAAACATTTTACATGCCACAGTCGATATCATATATAAAAACTACAACCCTACCCCTTTGCTTCTACCACCTCCCATACAAAAGTCACTATTCACCATTCGAAAGAATCTGAAATGACATATTTCCCGGTGCATTATACTTTTTTCCCATTTCGTCTAGAGTATCATATGATTGGTAAGGCCCAATCATATTTCTGTTATGTGTTTTGTTCGCTTTCATTCATTCAACAAATATGTTTATTCCTAAAATCGCATGGACTAGAATAATGAAAGAATTACATCATTTATTGCAGATTACTGTAATTCACCGCATTCTGGACCAACAGAACTATTTATTATAAAGGCATTTGAATTAAACACAAATTACGTTTAATTACTTTTGAATGGTAAGTGGCAGAAGGGGGGGGGCGGTGCACAGGTATCTAAAATCGGTATAGAAAGAGATTCAAATTTTTGATCAGTAATCATTGTACTTTCAAGAAAACCGTCATTTAATAAAGTTCTGACTTTATGTCGTGAGAGGCGTTTGAATAGATAGTGGGTAGTGATGCCAAAAAAGTAACTATTCGTTACCGACTGAAATTCGAAGTAACGAGTACCAACGTAGATTTATATTCCTTACTCAAGTAACGTAATGAGCTCCGGAAAAATTAACTGAACTGTCAAAACGTTTCTTTACTCCAGTATTCGTTCCACATACAAGAAAAGTATCTATAACGAAAGTAACGTTAGTTGCTTTTTTTGTTACATCACATGAGAAAAATCTAGTATCTAAGTATCTATAACGAAAGTAACGTTAGTTGCTTTTTTTTTTACATCACATGAGGGAAATCTAGTATCTAAGTATCTATAACGAAAGTAACGTTAGTTGCTTTTCTTGTTGCATCACATGAGGGAAATCTACGCTTGTGCATAACGCCGTACCGCCGCTCCAAAGCAATAACAAGAACGAATACTTTTACTCTGCCTTATAGCAAAGTCTACTGATGTGTTTTTTTCGTTCCGTTTCTTTCAACACCAAGAATATCGTCGAGTGGAGTTGTGACGGTTGGCTCGAGCGGCAGGGTAGGCAGTCGTTGCTAGTGTTAGGGTTGAAGTAAATTTCGATTTAATAAAAGTTATTTCCTTTACATTGTCGTTTTATTTACGGTAGTATTTTCTGCTTAGAAAAGGAATATTTGGAAAATCGGACTTGGCATCATTGTGTTGAGACACCTACTATTCCAACGAAATCAAGAGCGATTAACAAGCAAATTTTTGTTGCATGTAGTTACTGTATGGGGGACTAGAGGCGATTTCTTTTGTTTAAATTTGTGATTTGAAAACTGGCTTACCCATTTCTGCAACATGATATGGCGGTGATTTCAAATAAACGTAACGAATACTTACTGGTACCGAAAAGTAACGAAACTTGACATCACTAGTAGCGGGATCGAATTTATTTTTGCACACCTTACTAAAATTACTACCAAAATACTTTTGTATTCAATTTTAAACATTTTATAGGCACTGCGAAAAATTGCTTCATCGTATTTCATGAAATGGTACTGTTTGTGTGGGAGGGGGTAGAAGGAGTAAGAGGATTTCAATTTGACTTATTAAAAACAAAAATATAATTGAATAACTTTAATTTAAAAATTTCAGAGAACTAGCTTCGATATCGAAAATCTACTTATTATGAAGTTGTTAAATTGTATTGGAGGTGATAGAAGTGGCGGTGTGATCAAATCAATTTCTTCAAACAAATTAATTCATTAAAGAAACGTTAATGAATTATATAAACGAGAGATTTCATCGTTAAAGAGCGTCGTTAACGAGTCATTAACGAATCATCAAGCGGACTAAATGGACATTCGTTAATGAATTACTTTTAACGATTCATTATTAAATTTTAAAACGCTTACAAGAAACGAGTATATAAGCAAGTATATAATCATGCTTAATGAATCATTAATGTGCCGTTAATGATTTTTATTTTAATTCATTCATAAACGATATCATTTATGAAACATTAAAGATTTATTAAAGATCTTGACTTTTAAAGCTAAACAAGATATTTTCGGAGATCACAATTGCTTCTTGTTCTGTTTTTTATGACTTTGGACATTTCACGAACACACACACCGACAAGCACGCGCGAATTTCTCTGCAAACTCTAGGTTTTTCATCGTTTGCGTTTGCAATATTTTGACATCGGCACGAAATAATTTTTGATAATGCACATGGGTACGTTGTGCGACCACTTTTGCTGGGTTTGCTTGAGATGATGACGCATTTTATTTGTTTTGTATTATTTCATGTTCGTTTGAAGATCATTATTTGCGAGCGCTCGTTAAATTTTTTGCTGGGAAATCACTCGTTAATATGATTCATTAACGATTCTTTAATGAATTTTTTTTTCTGGGGACTCGAAAAGGAACATTCCGATAAATTATGTCATTAAGAATGAAATATACGAAGGTAAGTCAATTATTATCCGCAATGTAGTTATATTTTTGATTATGTTGGTAGTACTGTCGTGTTGCGTAGATAATGCATGCGTGGTTTAATTGTTGCTATGCCTCTGTAGGTTTGATGCTGCTAGGTTAGTTCCATTATCGCTGCCCTGTCGTTAACCATGGCTGCTCCGCTTGCACCAAAGAAGAGCAGCGTTCCGTGATCCGTTTTTTGTGCTCGGAAGATGTATCAGGGGCCGAAATTCATCGAAGACTTTCAGTACAGTACGGGAACAGTGTGTTGCCGCAATGGAGCATCTACGAATGGATTGAAAAATTCAAAAATGGTCGCACAAGTGTTACGCACGATAAAGGAGCCGGACGACCGTTTACCGCAACAAATGAGGAAAACATTGAGCGTGAACGTGATACGGTTCTGTTAAACAGATGAGTAACTGTTGATGAAGTGGCACAACGTCTGCAAATTAGTCATGGTTCTGCCTACGAAATCATCCATAACAGACTTTGGTTTCATAACGTCTGTGCAAAATGGTTCCCAAAACTACTCACGCCGTTGAATAAACAAACGCGCTAGGACAAATACATTTGGATCGCTATGGCAACGAACGTGACATCTTCTTAGACAGAATTGTCACTGGTGACGAAACTTGGGTCCATCATTACGAGCCGGAGAGTAAACGGCAGAGTATGGAATAGAAAGATACAAATTCGCTATGCAAGATAAAGTTCTAAAGCAAACCATCCGCAGGAAAACTGATGCTTACAGTTTTTTGGACCTCACAAGGTGGCGTACTGGGACATTATCAGGAAAGGGGCACATCAATAAACAGTGCGCGTTACAGTGAAATGCTTACTGACAAGTGGAAGCTTGCAATTCGAAGCGAACGCCGAATACTTCGGTCAAAAGGTGTTGCTGTTGCACGACAATGCCCATCGACATACTGCTGCCCAAACTGCTGAAACGCTCCAGAAACTCAACTTTGAAGTATCCTATATAGTCCTGATCTTGCCCCTTCCACTTGTTTGGTCCACTCAAAGAGGCAATAAGAGGCCATAGATTTACCTCGGACGAAACAGTGAAAGAAGCGGTGCATTTCTGGTTCGTAGCTCTACCGGAAACCTTCTTTTATGAGGGCATCAGGACGCTTGTGCAACGATGAATGTTGAATCAGAGCTTTTGTTATTAAAGAGTTCACCCCAATTAATGTTATGAAGTTCACAGCATATTTGTTCATAATAACCCTTGTACAAATCGTATTTACTGACCTTACCAATAAAAGAGGGAATCGATAATTCAATTTGAAGATTGATCTGGAGTGGAAGATTATAAGGGTTGGGTGGCACTAATCCAATAGAGGTGTCAACACTGATCCGAGAACCTTGACATTGGGAAAAAATCCAGTCAAGAACCTTTCCACGATTTTTAGTGCTTTTATTGTGTTGAGCTAGTGAACATAGGTGCATAAGGTGATGAACACATAAGTCAAAGGTATTCATTGGCTGCACAGGGTGAGCTCAGTCTACATTCCACTGTATATTAGAAAGATTTAAGTTACCAAAAATAAGAAATGTAGAGGTAGGGCCAGCTGAAAGGACGAATTACGAAAAGTTATCGAAAAACTTTTCGATAGTTCCCACATCGCAGCAACATGAAAAACAGACACAACAAATATAGAAGTATCGACTATAAGAGACTTTAATTTTGAGAAAAATCAGTTTTTGCGAAAAACAATACGCTAATTATTGAAATAAATTAATCACGTCATTAGAAACAAATTGAATGTGTACTATCTTGACCTATGAATTGCGAAAAAAACGAAAACTGTTTCAGAAATACGTAAAAGACAACTTAATTCCGATCGATAGAGGAATATGATGTAAAAACAAAATTTAACATTTACCTTGCCACCCACTGTGCATGAAATGTGGCCAATTTTCGTGGCACATTTCCACTATCATAAATAAAAGTTCGTCCTCCAAATGAAACCGTTCTAGATCTCCATGATTAAAATATGGTCCAATGAGTGTTTTTTTTTTCATAAACACGGAAGTGGTGTAAATAAATTGCATAAATCTTTGAATAATAAAGGCTCGCCAAAAGTCTGCTAAAATGTGTCCTTGCACACGTAGAGTTGAGTGATCTTTGCACGACTATCACATGAGCAATCTCAGGTGATAGACTGATCGACCACTTTGTATTTTGTTTATCTAACGTTACTTTGTCGTGGGCTAGTCAAACCAGATTTTGATCGAAAATTGTGGGTGAGGTGATGAAATTATTAATGAAGTATGCGAATTTAATTTTTTATTTCAAGCACGTCTTTTAATTATGTCCTTATCATGCGATCGTGAGGAAGTTAACAAAAGAGTCCACTTTTCTCCTGTTGATGGTTAGCGATTAAATAAATTAACTACCTGGTCAGATTTGCTGACGTTCATACTGCTTGAATTCTTCTTTTTAATATTCATAATATTTTAATTTATCTACTATTTCAGATCAGTAGTTTTTTTTTGGTTGTTGTTGCATAAATAAGTTAGCCTTGTTAACTTAAGTGAGAAGTTAATATTTTAAGATGAGTTGTTGAAAATAATTTAGGATATTTTGTTACTAGGAATACAACTGTGACTCAGAATTAAAGTAGTTTATTGCAAAACAGGAATGCGGTAGTTTTTTTCGATAAGATTTGCATCATCAATAATTTATTATTTATTTATCGATGAAATTTTATTTATAATAAATAAATTTATGCAGTATACAGAATCATGTCCGGGATGTTGACCTGAGTTATATTTTCATTTCATTTGAGTTAACCTTTTTTTTGTTGTGTTGATTCTATTGAATTTTAAAGGAAGATTAGTTAGAAAATAGCTGCCAATAAGAAGCACTTTTATTATACTTGGGAGAAGTTGCGTATGCGTGGGAACTCAAAATGGGAATTAGGGTGGTAGGAGATAATAATAATAATTTATTTCAATTTCATCAAAACAATCATTACTTACAAATAATAGTAAAGAATACATCATACGAGTATCAACAAATATTTAAAAATTTAAAACTCAAAGCTGACTTTAGCTGTGATAAATTATGATCAATTCGGCACCAATTATTATTTAAAATATGCGAAAGACAAGCGATTGGTTCGTTTTGTCCATACTTAGTTGGTAGGATGATGAGGAATGTGAAGCACATAGTTCCTCAAGGACCCACGTGGAATATTAAACATTATGGATTCGACCAAATATAGGGAATTAATTTCTCCTAAAATTAATTTAAACGCAAAAGCAGGATTATCCGTCTATTCTCATGTGACTCTGGAGATGTTGCACATTTTGTGTTCGAGTACGGACGTATATTTCGCTCTCCAATAGTAATTGCGAATTTCTATAGGCTTATTAAATTTAATTATCCTGCACTGAAAGTTAGTTTACGTTTAAACTAATACGAGTTCGTTTACGGCCCTGCCTGTTAGACTTGTTGGCAAGCAGCGGACGCTATCTGCCTGCAAGGTGGCTATCCCTATGGCGGATGCTCCATAACGTGGCATCAACAGTAGCCATGTGACACGCCAGACCCAAAAATTGAAATCGAAGCTCATCCCAGCTGCACTACCCGCGTCTAATAAATTAAAGCAAAATAAAGATGAGCATTTACTCGGTAAATTGGTTATCGCCTTAACTTTGTATCTATTTATTTGCGGACTTTCATTAAAAGCAAGTCTGCCGGAATCATCGCGAGAGATTTGACTCCGAAGAATTAAATTTGAAATGGATATGTCTAATGGCTCGACTCAACCAAAACTGTATCTCTCTAAGAGGCGCCCATAATCTTAACTGAGCACTAAGCACAAGAATTTCGACCAATCCAAAATTTCCGTTCGAAAAACATCCGGTTGCTGAGTTATGGGTGCCTAGTTTTTCAGGTCGGATTTGTATGAGAAACCATCGATGAGTCGATGATGAACCTAAACAGGGTAGCGACAGTTCACGACGGTGTCGACGACATTTGCTCTATCCAGACGACAATGAAAGGAAAACGCCCCTTGTTTTTGTTTGCTTAATTTTGCCTACTGCTCGGTTGATATTATTGCTGCCTGTTGGAAGGAACTCGTTTTGTCGAAGTTTCACTTGTGGACTGCCCGGGTTTTGAGTTTTGTATTGTTGCTGTTAGATTGCGCTGCTCAGGATCGCGCGTCTTGCAAAAAAAAAGAGAGAGGAAAGGAGTGGTCTCAGCTGTGAGTTTCTCTTTCTCGCGATGGGTGACTATCTGTGAGTCTATCTCTCTTTTACTTGTGTGTATATTTATATATATACAGTATAGTATGTATAGTATTTAACCAAGTCTAATCTGGAAGACCAGGCATGCAGAACTATGGTCACTGGGTTCCTCAGATTCCAAGTATACCCAATTCCGGTAATAAACTATTTGACCTTTTGTCAATTTCATTTTTCGATGGCTTTATTCCTATAGATACCATTAAATATTGCTGTAAAAATTCTGCTCGAACTATTTCCACCACCTATCACGAAGGCTGCTAAAAGAAATTTTAGAAAAGCCAACTATAGCGCTATAAAAGCGGAACTTAACTAGGTAGATTGGAACGCTGTTATTGATCCTCTTCCGACTGACGATGCTTTAGGTTTCTTTTTTAATATACTTGACAAACTTAATGAACAACGTATGCAACTGCAAATCTCAACTAATAAAATGTATACTGATCTTCAAGTCTAAAATTCTACTACTTCGAAAGATACGATTCTTCGCCGCAAGTAGAAATGATCAAATCTTATTTCCGACTGTCTGACCTATTCGTCACACAGATAGCTTGCCAAGAACTCCATTGAAAATGATTGGAATCGTTGTCTTAGCTTCATTAAGTCGTGCTTAGCTCGTAATATGACTAAGTCCTTCTGGTTCTACATAAGGAGGAATAGAAAAACGTCTCCGCTTTCCTATATTCCACGTTATGATAACATCACAGCTTTGGAATCTCAAGGTATAAGCGATCTTTTCGCATCATATTTCAGCTCTTCCAAGGATCTAAATTACGATTTCTTTGTTGAGAGCTATGATGATTTTCATAAATCTTCTAAGGAAGATTACTATCCCAGAGCATGCTACCGTGACCCCAATTTTCAAGAAAGGAGACAAGAATAATTTAAAATTATCGCCCAATCTCAACACTGAACTGCGTTGGAAAAATATTTGAACGATTACTTTATGAATCTATTTCCGAACATCTTTCTCATCTTATTTCTTCAAAGCACCAAGAGCTCCTTAGATGCAAGTAAAATGATAGCTAAATCCTTTAAAATCCGTAGATCTGTGCACATCATATATACCGAACTTTGTCAAAGCATTGACTCGGTGAATCAACTCTAAGATCCTTATTTCGAAACTAAAGAAGTGCGGTATCTGTGGTTCGCTTCTCAATCGGATTTCATCATATTTATCTGATCGAAGTATAAGAGTGAACTTTCTCGGCAAAACATCCCCTATTGTAATGCAAAAAAAAACACAAAAACTGAAATTGTTTGAATTGTTTTAAGCTAGAAACTTGAAAATTTGCATTGAAAAAGAAAGTATAAAAGTTTCAAATATATTAATTGGTCAAATATCTTTGAAACTTCTAACCCCTCCCAGAAAAAAGTATTTCTTCCAACATTTTCAAGAAATCAATTATCAAAAAACCATTAAAAGCTATCAACTTGAAAAGTATATTCAGTACTATTATGATCGGAAAATGATATCTCCGATTTTGGATATCTTGTGGATTCAAACCGTGCTGCATCTCCGCAAAGGCTCCAAAGTTGTTGTTCTCCAGCAGGTCAATTATTTTCATAGACCAACGGCTTAACAAAGTCCTAGAGAAAAATTCTAAGTCCTTTATATTTCTTCTTCATGATTAAGTAGCATGCAAGTTTATCCAGCTAGGGTGTAGCCTAGTGGGTAGCGTGTTGGTCTACAATGCGAAGGTCGTGAGCTCAAATCCTGGACGACACATAATTCCAACACATTACCTGCTTTAGTTAATCTTTCATGTGAATAGTTAAAATAGAATTCTCGTATGGAGTGCAAATTTACGGGAAAGATAAGGGATCTCTCTTGGTTGTAAAAAATTTTCCCTGAAGAGTTCATTTTTGTTTTACATTTTAACAATGCATACACGTATATGAACAAACTAGATATCCACACTTAAGAAAATTTTGATTCATACTCTGGTTTGCAATGGTCTAATTCGTTAAGTGGAGAACTTAAGCAGGCTTGGGTATACCAGCAAGAAGCAGCGTATTAATATAAAGCACTTATCTTGAACTAACTACTTTTCGAATTCATCGAACAACAAGAAGCCACAATCAATTTTAAATTGAAAAAAGTCAGCGTGTGATTAGTTATTATTAATAAAATGCTATAATAAAATATAAAATAAAAATATATAATAATGTAAATATTTATAAAATCGATGAAGCCATTTGAATATCAAATTAACTTGTTTTTAGAATTTGCAATCATCACAGAAATCAGATATAACTTAGGACAAATATCCGATTTCTCTGACCATTTCCTAGAAATTTTTCCAGATTTTGTCATCTCTGAAATTAATCTAGATCTCTAAATTAAGTCATTCCTCCGAGATCATTCCCAAAAAAATCCAACGATCCTAAGAATATACGTTGACACTTTAGTAAATTTCAGACATATACCATTACTCATGACACGACAAAAACACGATATTAAGATTTAAAATAAAGTAAATCTTAATTGGGCAATCAATCGAAACTGAAAATCATAGAATATAATTTTCACGCCCAATTTATTACTGCACCTTTTCAATAAATAATGCCACCAATCATCCATCATAGTTAGCCATATCGAATCGAAGATCTACATCTCCTCATAACTCTCATGAAATCACGAAAAGCGAGAAATAATTATGAAATTTGAAATTTAACGAGACAATCGTAACGAAAACACAAATTTGTGTAATAACAGAAACCTGAAAACCAATAACCGACCTGCCTCAAGACCAACGAACAAGCTCCTCAAAGATCAAAATCACTTGCATTGCCTATGTGGAAACTAAACAAACGAGATTTACGTGAGACAGGGATTTCCCGGCCAATATTATTCACTTATATAAGCTACCGAAACATCTTAAATATTTTAGCTTTTATCATGACGAAAGCTAAATAATCGAACAAAATGCATAAACTACTTCTCGGTGTGCGATCACCGATCATACCGAAAACGGCATACAACGTTCAATATTTCATAATAACCGACAACGATGGCTCAAGTTTGCAAGCACGCATCTAAAACGTCTTGGTAGACGCTATCGTGCTAACAAGATCGGTCATTTCCACGCCGTCATAGCGACAGAGAAAGTGTTTCCAAATATTAACAAATAAATTGAGCAAGAAAAGAAAATAACATTAAAAAGTCGACGCCCTGATGTTTGCTGAGTTTGCTGGGCCAAGTTCATATCGCTTGTTACGAACGTTTTTTTTCCTAGGCATTTGATCAAGACGTCCCTCGATTCGGTCACCGTTTGCGCAATATTTTGGCGTGCGGCTTAAGGCAATTGAAATTATCGTCTTGCACGTATACACTTAGTTAAATGCAGCTTAGTCATAGCCTCACACCTCGATCACCGCACTGGAAAACTTGAACATTTCGCATTAAAATTCCGGCCATTAACACTTCATATCGGACGGCGGAGTTTCCGTACTATTGCAAGGTATGGCGTAAATATGTGACATAGGTGCACATATGCGAGTAATATGTAAATAATTTACAGTTTTTGGATATTAAGAAATACCTTTATGATGTCATTGGATAATTGTGTACGATCCATGATCTTGATCACAACTCAGTGTAAATAATTCTCATATGGCAGGCGATAACATTGCAATCGATCAAGGTGAATTTCAAAATTGTGGACTGATTTTATAGGCCTCGCTGATGGGAAGTGGCAATTTATTTATTACGTGATGTGATTTGCAAGGTATTATGCGTGGTGTTAAAATGCCGTGTTTAGTAATTAATTTTCGTAATTTTAGCGAAATTTATTTCATCTTTTGTGTTCAAAAAGGAAATATATGAAATTTAATAATTCGGTTGGGGAAAAGTAATGAATTAAATTTATAATTAATGTTAAATTTGTTTTATTTAATTATCGTTCCATGAAACGACATTCGAAATTTTTCAAGTTACTGGCTTAACCAAGTCTTTCGTTTTCTTAAAATTCGCTTTATTTGCTGATTTAACTTTTTTCTAGATGGCACTCTCTCAAGGTTTCCGTAGCAATAATATTTAGTAAATGAGTTCCTCGAAATTAACTAAATCCTTTTACCACCTCCTATACAAATGCCATTAGTTTAGAAAATTTAATGAACAATTTTCCTCATAAACTATGAACATGAAACAAAACTCAATTTTCATATTATAATTTCAGCCACTAACTTGAAAGTCAGCTGCCTCTGCCCCTATCGCCTCACACAGAAATTTTATTCTTGAATGCTCCGAAGAAATTGTAGCATATACTTAATTTTCTAGCGTAACAAATAATACAGCGTTTGATCGTTTTGCGGACAATCGTAATTTTATTAGGTTTTTTGCTATTTAAATTTTAATATTCTCGAACATACGTTGGTATAGAAGTTAATTAAATTATTAGAGACAACCAAATGTTTTTTTTAGATGAGAACAAATTTCAGTAAGGCTTATGAATCGAAAAATGGTTTCATAAAAAATCAGAACTCAAATTTCTCTCTCTACAATGGCACTACAGCCCAAATCGGGCCTTGGCCTCCTGAGCTTCAGGTTCGTTAACATTTTTTTTCATTATTTATTGTGAATGGGATGTTAGCCCTTCGCACAACTCTCTATCTACGAAATATTCGTAGATTGAGGCAACCAAGGTATATCCAGCAGGTAGTGTATAGGAATTATATTACGTCGACCGGGATTTGAACTCACGACCTTCGCATTGTAAGACCAACACGCTGCCCACTAGAATTTAAATTTATTACCTATTTTTATTGAATCTACTAAAATAACTCACAAAAAATAACAGAACTACGATTGGGCGTAAAACCCAATCATGCGATACTCTTGATGAAAGAGAAATGTTTTGATTTTAAGAAATTGTGTATGGGAGTGGTAGACGGGGTGACAGCATTGAACTAATTTAGATCACACCATGCCAGAGAAGCTATAAAAATGTTTTACGCAAAATTGAAGCTACAAAAACTGAATAGGTACTGCGAAAATTAGTTTATTTGATTTATTGAAATTGTGCAGTTTATATGGGAGGTGGTAGAAGGAGTGCGGGTTCTTATTAATTTTTTGACAAATAACTATAACGATCATGCAATTTATATATTTTATATTTCAGATCAGCAACATTCATACATTTTAAGAAAATTGAGTTTTTGTAAAGTTGTTAAATTGGGTCATATTATGTGGGGGTAGAAGGAGTACAGCTAATCGTTTTTTTTTTTGATTTTACTAATATTTCCAAACAAATATTTATTGCACAGTTTCAGCGCGATTTCATACGTACTGAGTAAATTGGTTTTTAGTATTTCGGTTTGTATGGGAGGTGGCGGAAGTAGTGAGGGGATTCGAACAATTTTTATACCGTAGTTTGAAATCACCTGAAAAATAGCATATTCCAAATTTCAGATCAAAAATTTTCATACTTTTCAAGAAAAACCGTTTATTCGAAATTGAGTCATTTTGCACGGAAGGGGATAGAAGGAGTGGAGCATTTTGGCCCGTTCACGATCTTGGCCTTACTTTTTTCTCAAAAACGACTTGTCCAAAATATGAACTTTCTAGCTCAACGTGTTCTCGAGCTAGAGAGGACACGGACGAACAGACGGGCAGGCAAACGGACGGACATCGAGTCTTGAGATTTTTGAGCGATACTAGGAACTTCTATATCATTTTTTCTCCGAGCCTTATTTCTTAGCATTACAAACTTAGTGGTAAACTTATAATACTTTCAAATTTTATCTAGAATATAAAAAGAAACGATTACTCTGTCCTTGAAAATCATTCATTCAATTCTTAAGCTCGTCTTAGACAATCGAATTTCCGATCGCTTCGCTGGAATCATCAAATTTTTAATAATAATAGTTTTCATAAATACGAGCAAAAATTTGATTGTATTAGGCAGGGTCTCAAAAATTAACTTTTTAAAAAACTCTAGTGGCCTCGACGACATTCCACTTGAAGGAAATATATATTATGAAACTGTAAGAATAAAAATTAGATAAATTATATATGATGTGATAATCTGAATTAATTAGAATACTAAACTAAATTAATAACAGACTCATAATTATTGAATCACGTGTCGAAGGAGTCCCCTAATAACTACATTGTCGTATTGCTCACACGCAGTAATTTATTATCTACGTGAAGGTATAATATTACGTGACTTCAGATTTCATTTAAATTCTTGTACAACATACCAAAATAATAACACCTTCATGGTGTTTTAATTACCCACTCGTCAACTCGGTAACTTCTGTAGGGAAACCTCACAGCTGGATGCCATTAATAAAAAACGAACCATAAATTCAAAGATATATGTTAATCTAGTTCTTGTCAATATACTATAGGCAAAGACATATAAGTCGGTAACAGCAGCTTGCGTACCAAGATCGAAGACAATGGCTGTTTTATCGAAGTCAAAACACTTTGAAATGTCAATGTTGCGCTGCCATGCAACTCTGAAATATACTTAAGACCGCGGTGGACATAATCTTGGTCTGAATCGGAATCACCGGTTATTTAACTTTATGCATCTTTGCGCTAAGATCGCGAGTAAGTATATAGGCACGTCTACACGTATGGCTTGCTGCTTAAGACATACAATACTCAGTGGGTACTTAGTAGAGCTCTGAATATCGCTCTAGTTGTAAAAGTGAAGGTTATACCAGTTTCAAGGTCAAGCTATTATTGTATTACAAGAACGATGATATATTTAAAATTCCGATCTTATTATTCTACAGAAATAATTGGCTTATTTGAGATGTTGATACATAACACACAGGTCTATCCACTTTAATAGTTGCCACTTATATTGTTAACCAGCATCGTCAGCACCTTCAGGTACTCGAAAAAAATGGAAAGGAGTTTCTGATAGGACGTTTCGTATACTTCCTATTGGATGCAATCGATAACGAAAAATGTT
This sequence comes from Chorisops tibialis, assembly GCA_963669355.1. Lineage (NCBI taxonomy): Eukaryota > Metazoa > Arthropoda > Insecta > Diptera > Stratiomyidae > Chorisops > Chorisops tibialis. The sequence goes on from OY770263.1 coordinate 297,956,990, forward strand.
TAAAAATAAATCAGAATTGTTTGTTGCTGTGTCCCGGATACGTAAATTATGTAGCTTTCATATAATAAACAAAAACTGTGCATATATTTGAAGTCACGTGACTCGCATTAAGTGGATGGCTAAATTTTGATGAGATGACTTCATCAGCATTAATGGTTCAGTGGTAAAAAGGTTGCCTCACACGCGGCTCGGGTTCGATTCCCGCCAGCTATTTTTTTTGCGATTTGGCTCGAGTAAAAATATTATAATTGCAAATAATTTTTATTCCATGCTTGATTTCAGAAAAATTTATTTGCTAAGGCGTTGCATGCCCTTGTATTTAATATTTTGAAAAAATGGTTGAAATCTGGAGGATGAGGTTTGGATGTTGGATTACGGAGATGGGCAGCGAGGTTCATATACGAACAGCTCAGTTTAAAAACGAATCACGAAATTTGACAGTTCGATCGAAGACAGGGTTGAGAGAATATTTATGAGCGCGTGAAGCAGCTCGAGTATTACGGGGTAAAGGAATACGTGGGGGTAAGCGATTAGAGATTTCGACCGAACAACTTTGTAGTAGCGATACCGAAAAAATTCGTCCATGCTCGAGTGAATTGAGCGATGAAGTGATGTCAGAATCTCCTATAATTTTAATAGTCCGAGACTGGATACTATCCAGATAGGAGAGAGAAGGTATTGCAGCTCCCGCCCATAGGTGGAAATTAAATTCAAGACGTGGTCTAATATAGGCCTTATGAATTGTCAGTAACCCAGAAGCGGTTAAGGAGTTTTTACTTCGTTTTAGATAGCCCAAATATTTGGATACTTCCTTGGCGATGTTAAATATATGATCGTTCCAAGATAAGTTATCTGTGATTTGGATACCTAACATCTTAACACTTGAAGAGTTGGTTAATGTCTGACCTTCGAAGGTGATTGGATTAAGGTTAGAGTCACGTTTGTGGGACATGAGACGGCACTGGGTTTTCGAAGCATTGAATCCGACTTGATTCCTTTTGCCCCAACTAAGAATTTTAGTCAAGTCGTCATTCAATGTTTGAGTAATATACCTACTTTGTTCTACTAAGCTAGTACATCGGGCTAATGACGCAGTGTTGAAGTGATAGGAGAAATGTGCTGACATCAGCGAAGTTATGTATAGGATTGGAAGTTATTAATAAATAATACAAAAAGGATGGGGGAATGAACCGAACCCTGAGGGACACCAGCGTTAATTTTATAAGAAGGGAGAACCAGTCGCCCAAACCAATCAATAGCTTTAAGTTTGATTAAAAGGGCCATATGCCATACTCTTTCAAAAGCTTTGGAAATATCGAGAGTGATATTACAAGATAAACCAAACTGCTGAGTGATCTTGTTCCAACGTTGAGTGAGGGTGGTTATAAGGTCTCCCGTGGAACGTTTTTTGCGAAATCCATACTCTTTGTCGTCAATAATGTCATTGATGTTACATTCTATTACTCTAATGTTGATGATTGTTTACGTGACCTTCGACAGAAGTGAGATTATTCCTATTGGGCGATAGTTAGCGGGATTTATGCGTTCACCTTTTTTGAGACTATAACCTTATTGTTGTGGTTTAAAGATAGATTTGATTATGCAAAACTACCTCTGATGGAACGAGCTAGAGACTAGAAACTTTTGCTACCGTTAGGATATCTCAAAGTTGTTTGTCTCACTTTCTGGTCATGCAAATATTTTTCTCGTTGTAAGCTGGATTTACAGGGGTTTTTTTCTTCTTCCTTTCTTTTATTAAAACTAATCCAATTAACTTCAGATGACAGCTGCTTATAAGCACGGTAAGTTGCCTCTTTAGCCCATATCGCAGTACTGCATTTTTCATTAAACCAAGCTTTAGAACTGGTCTTGATTGGCTTGTAGCTTTGGGGGATGAGTCTCATGCCCAACAAGATGGTATTATTTACTGCGGAAGAAGCATACTTAACACCTCTGTTGAAACATATTGACCAATGAAATGAATAATAAAATTGCTTAAGGCTGAACCAATCAGCACTTCCGTAATGACGTACCCACTTTTTTTTAGAGTTGGTGTGGTTGGCGTCGAGATGGAGACTGGGAAGCGGGCGGAAATTAAGCAATGGTATGAGCTTCCGAGTGGAGAATTAACAGAAGTCGATTATTTAGCTCGGTCTGAAGTTAAGAAAAGGTCAAGAAGATAAGCTCTTTGCAACGACGATGTGAAGTATAACAGAGGGTGCACGCGAGTACCCAGCGCGTTAACTGAGTCTACCATCAAAGGTAGGGTTGGTCCTGCAGATTGGAGGTTGTGCCATTTCTTGGCCTTGGACTAGGATGATTCAACGACAACGGCCACGCAAACGAAAAATGAACGGATTTTGGAACAAGTGGTACTTGTACATGTACATGACAGAATCAGTGAGAGCGCTTCTGTAACAGATGAGAAATTACAACATAAACATCGCTGTACTCCAAGAAACTAATTTGTTAGGCAGCGAGAATAATAACATTAGATCGCACACAATTTTTCAAGATATCGGGAGTTTCAAAGTGCACGGACGAACATTCAACCATATGGAACACTTTCTAATAGAGAAAAGGACAGCCTCCTGCATTCTCGACGTGCGTACATGTCGAGGGGCTAGTTGCGACACAGATCATTACTTGGTGAAGACTAAGTTTCGATTTCGAATCACAAATCGAGGACACTAAGGTTCACAAATTCGAAATTGGAAAACTCGAGGACGAAAAAATCGGTGCGAAATATGTATCAGCCCAGAAGATGCAATTCGCGACAATGAAAATTAAAAACAACGCACGAATGCCAATAGCAGAAATGTCAAAACATCAAAGATGGTATTACATCTGTTTCAGAGGAGATTTACGACAAAAAGCTGGGAGCAAAAGAAATAATTAGTTCGAAAACGAATGCCAAGAAAAAAAAAGCCTGCAAATTATTAACGGAACGGCCAACATGAGCCAAAGAAGACAAATATAATGATCCTAGACGCTTTGAAAACAAAATATGCAGACAGAAAGAACGGAAGTGCAATAATGACGAAATTTAGAAGATGGACGAACATTTTAAATCACACAACACAATAGTCGCATAATGCCGTGTTAAAAGAACAAAAGAGGGATACCAACTGGAAAACTTAAAGCGACCCTCTGCAAGGATGCAGAAGCGAGCATTATAAGTAATGTGGAAGATATAAAACTCAGATGGGCGCAATACTTCGAACATCTTCTCAATCAAAGTCCATCATCCGCTCGAACAGTAGCTACAGACATAATAGCTGGAATAACTGATGAAATAGCTGATGACAGATCTTCATTGAGTCTTCCCACTCCCGAAGAAGTAAAAACAGTATTGAGGATCCACCCAATCAACAAAGTACTAATCAAATTCCAGTTGAGCTTCTCAAAGCCGGCGACACCTGCATATCGCTTCTCTTACATAGTTTAGTCATGGTTTTATGGACGCAGGAACTACTTCTTGAAGATTGGCGCAAGAGTCACATATATCCAATTTATAAAAAAGGTGACAAACTCTGCTGCGACAACTACCCAGGAACATTCCTGTTGTGTACGTCTTATAAGATCTTAATTAAGCCAAGTAATTGTTAATACTAAGGCGGAGCTGAACAATCGACAGCGGATCAGATATTCTCAGTTAAACAGGGGCTAGAAAAGTGCAGGGAATATAATATTGATGTACACCAGATATTTGTTAACATCAAAAAAGCATACGACAGTATCGACAGGCGTGTACTGTATAAAATCATGTTGAAATTTGGCGTCCCACCGAAACTGGTTCGGCTTACAAGAGTGACAATAACCGAATCTTTGTCACAAGTCAGAGTAGAAAATTATCTGACTTCCAGCTTTAAAACAGACAACGGCCTTGAATAAGATGACGGCCTCACACCAAAGCTTTTCAACTGGACACTGGAATATATTCGGAAACTTCTCGTTGACGACATAGATATCCCTGCAGGAGCTCTGAAGAGTGTTAAGGATGTATTTGTAAACCTTGGAGGGAAGGTGGACTACATATTAACGAAAACAAAACAAAAATTGTGACACAAACTAGGGAAAAGACGCCAATCAGACAAAATATTGCACTAGAAGACAACAACTTCGGAAACGTAGATAAATTTGAATACCTAGGGGAAAACTTATCAAAGGATTGAAGCGAACCCATCGAAATCAAAAGAAGGATAATGATGACAAATAAAACGTATTATTAGGTACTTCCAATAATCAAAAACAAGAACGTACGCAGGGAAACTGAAAATATATAAAACGACCATTAGGCCTGTGCTATGCTGTGGCAGCGAAACGTGGACATTAACTTAATTAAGGCATCCGAAAAATTACTTAACGAATTTGCAAGAAAGGTCCTCAGAAAAATCCTCGAACCTGTGAGGGAAGACTCGATCTGGAGAATACGATACAATAGAGAATTGTGCGCCATCTTCGATCATCCAGAAGTGTCAACCTTCATAAAATTGAAGTAGTTACAATGGGCTGGTTATGTGAAGCGGATGGATGAATTCACTAACGCGCACTAAAAGGGAAAGTAAATGGACAAAGACAGATTCGAAAATCAAGTGCTTGGGGTTGGATTGAAGCATACAGCAAATTACTGCTAAAATTTTTAAACTGATCGCATCCATTGAATCGAGATTGATGGAAGAGAAGTATTTAGGAGGCCAATGCCTGATTTGGGCGGTAGCGCTATCGTAAATAAGTAAATATGACGTGGAAGAATATATCAAATATCTACGTGTATTCTTCGTAAAAAAGTCAGCATACCTAAAGCAAATTACACAAACCTGATCCAAAACGCGAAAAGCCATTAGAATTCTACACCCTCCAATTAATCAGTGAAGCAATTTGCTGTTAAGAAGGGCGGAAATAGTTCTCTTCCACAATGCGTGAGTATCGGCCTTTAGTTGTCGCCAGGACATCTTCATTTCTCTGGTCTCCTTCTCAACTGTAATTGTTTAATAAAATAGCAAAATTATCTTCTGATAACAAACAGCTGATCTACAAAGCAGCAATGAGTTCCATACGGTACATTTATCTTGAATTGTGCAAAGACGTTCAAAAGAAAATTGGCTAATTATTCAAAATAAATGCTTTAAAATAATACTAAACAAGCCTTAGTATTTTTCTAATGGCAATCTACGCAAAATTGCCAATACTCGCAGAAAAATGTCATAGAACGAATAAGCCTGTTGATCTTTCTATTCTATGCAAAACTTGTGAAATGAATGCTCCAGATGTAGTATACCTTTTAATATTAATATATGTTATCACATAAATTAATGTTTTATATCTCAATTAAAGTTTTTAAGTTTTATTGTTTCATTTTCTTTTTTTTTTAAGTTCAATTCGCAGATATGTATGTATAAGGTTTTCGTTTCTTCTTTTCATAGAATGAGTTCCAAATTACCTATAATATCTAACCTGAAGAGACCGAGAGCAAAATGTAATTATGAGTTCGCTTTTTGGTTTGAACACTGAGTTTAAATTGTATACAAGGTTAAAATTATAAAAATGTTGGAGTGGTCTTTGACTTAAATTCGTCTATCAATTCTCCGAAATTACTAATAAGTCATACAGGCTTGCTGGTTTCGTCCTTCGTACGACAGTCCAGTTGAACCGCCCAAGAACAGCTGCTCTCCTATTTTCCACTCTCGTCCGTAGTATTTTGGAATACTGTTCCATCGTCTGGAACCTTTACCATTCTTGCCATGTTGGGGCCATCGAATCTGTTCAGCGTAGATTCACTCGAACCCTTTTCTACAGATTAAGAAAGCCTCATATCGATTACAATGGCATATTTGAAGTACTTCACCTACAACCACTGCATTTAAGGCAGATCTACCTCGATGCTTGCTTCCTCTTCAAACTTTGCAACCACCTGCTCAATGCCCACCTCTGTGTCGCCTTGAATTTTAGACTAGGAATAGTCCCACACAGGAGTTTAGACATCTTCTATCCTCCTCGAGCCATTCTCGATATATACCATCACACTCCGATGCTAAGAATGCAAAGGAACCATGATCGACTCCAACTTGGTTCTGTAGACTCTTCTTTTCCTTTATGTTTTTAAACAGAGTTAAAACTATCATCTTCAATGTTTAAATTTTTCTCTTTGCTATTTTTTTATTTTACTTTTTTTTTTTAAATTGAAATTATTATCTTTTTGTTCAAGAGCTCAAATAAATAAATAAATATGGAATGCAAGTAAGATCTATTCTAATCTAACGACTGAATAAATTTAAAAAAATGCACAATTTATAATTTTTTTTTAATAACTTATCCATATCTCAGTTAAGAAAAATATGACAGTTTAATGTGATTCCAACAATCTTCGAAACTAACGGGACGATCATCTTTTTTATCAGTTAATACACTGGGAAAATACCAAGAGATAGCATCTCGTCCTTGAATCTATGAAATATTTCATTCAAAATATTATTCCATAATACAATAACCTATAACACGATATTATATAATCCTACATTACAACTGCTCCCATAATATTGCACACAAAAGAATCTAAGAATAAAAATCTTCGTTTAAAAATAAATTCAGTGATTTATTATAAACTATGAGCTTGCCTGACAGCTATGTATCTAAACAAATCCAAATTTTTGATCTTAAATCATTACGAACTCGAAACTGGTTTCATCAGATTATGACGGCGATTTGTAAAATGTCCATCTTTCATCGCATTACAGAACTTGTTACGGCAGATTAAACTACAAAAATTGCAACGACAGATTTATATAATAACCAGTTACACTCCAAATACCGGCAATAGGTGCCTTACCATGACGACAACCTAGCAAATCCTTCCATAATCATCGTACGGTCGGTTATGGTACACCTACAATAATGCGGTTTTCTTCTGTGTTCAATTAAGGAAATTTTTCTAGGTATCGCATTCAAAGGTTACGATGGGAGTAAAATTATTGAATCGAAAAAAAACCGCCAAATATTATAACGCCCAAGTAAACCGCAAAATGTCAATTCTACGCGATTCCAATTTGAAATTATACATTTACTCTACGTCCGCGTAAGCATAACGAAATAAAACCATAACAACAAAAATAGCAAAAAACACACTCATCGGATGCATATAAAAATCAAAGAAGGCAAAGAACCCGGATCTTAGGAGTCACTCTACATCTTTGTTGTTCTTTGTAAGAATTACCGACGATAGTCGGTGTCATTATGGGCCTCCATCGGCGTCGATCTGCTGTCCGGTCCAGGAACTCGCCGGAAAACCTGATTTCCAACTGCTTCAATATCATACTCTAAACGACTCCCAAGATTATGAAAGAATCTCCACGCAGTTAATGCAAAACGATATCAAGAAAAAAAATCGTTCTATGAGATCGCGAAAAGGTGAAAAGAAGTTGCCGTACGATCTCGATCGTACCGTCTAAAAATAAAACTCACCTCGAAAAACTGCGAACTCATCGGCAGAGGTAATTGTCGAATTCTTGACTTAGCACAATACAAGTTATTTAGTATCGCGCATACAAGTACTCGAAATGTAGAACAACAGGTGATTTCGATTTCATTTCGCGGTTAGACAAGCAACCGGATGGCTGATTATTTCGCGGTGTCATTACCTCCGAACTGGTTCTTTCTTATTACCAACCTTCATGTAACGAAGAAAGATACTTCCATACATATGTATACTTCTGGTAAATATAATAAATCTAGGCCTTGTTACAGTTTTTACTCAATTATTTCTGTACGATCGATATATCATACAGATAAATGGTTGTTTATTTTTTTTATTGAATTTCTTCGATCCGCATAATCGATATCCTATTATACGCGTAACAATCTACGGAAATTTATCGATCAGATCTGTAAGCTATTTGCCAATAACTGAATTATAGTTTGATATGGCAACCGTTAAATATGATTGACATTACAAATCAGGAAATTACACCAAATCCGAGTGTGTAGTGTGCCGAGCATAAGTATTATGTTGAGTTGAAGTATCGGTTTAATTAAATATTCGCCGAGTAATGATAAAAGTTTGAATTTTAGTAGAAATATTGATGGAGGCTTCAAAAGTCAGAACAAATTTGTTGGTATCAATAATAATAGAAATAATAGTTAGGTAGTAGCCTAGTGGGTCTACAATTGGTTTACAAAGCGAAGGTTGAGAGTACAAATCCCGGTCGACGTATAATTTCGGCACACTACTTGCGTGGATATATCTTGGCCACCTCAATCTTCGAAAATGAAAATTCGTAGATAGAAGGTTGTGCGAAGGGCTAACAACCATTTCGCAATAGCATATAAAATTTTAAGGAACCTCAGAATAGAGATAGAATATTAGATAGAATAATAATAATTGATATTTGAAAAAAAAAAAAAAAAATAAATAAAAGATAAAAATAATAAAAAAAACATAACAAGCCGATACTCTAGATGAAAAAGAAATTTTTTGATTTCAAAAAATTTTGTAGGGGAAGTGGTACAGGGGTTGACGACATTGAATTAATTTTTTCCCATTACGCTAAAGTTGCTATCAAAATGTTTTACACAAAATTTAGGATTAAAAAATTTAATAGTTGCTGAGAAAATTAGGTTATTGGATTTATCCAAATTGTGTAGTTTCTATGGGAGGTGGTACAAGGAGGGGCTAGTCCGTAACCATGCTTTTGACATGTTTTAAATTGTAGATCAATAGCATTCATACTTTACAGGAAAATCCGCTTTTTGTAAAGTTGTGAAATTGTGTCAGATTGTATGGGAGGGGGTCGAAGGAGTATAGATAATGGCTTCATTTTTTTGGGCTTACTAATAATTCTAAATAAATATTAAGTGCACAATGTCAGCTTGATAGATTTTATACACACTGAGTTATTTTTTTAGAGTATTTCATGAAAAAGTAGAGTTTGTATGAAAGGTGGTGGAAGACAGGGGAGGACTTAAATAATTTTTATATGATAGATTGAAATCATCATTAAAGTAATATACTTCAAATTTCAGATCAATAGCATCCATGCTTTTCGAGCAAATCCGTTTATTGTCGAATTGTAAAATTGCGCTATTTTGTATGGGAGGTGGTAGAAGGAGTAAGACTTATCTTTTGATTTTTTCTGGCCTGAATAATAATTCCAAATAAGTTATTATGCACAATTTCAGCTCGATACGTTTAATACGTACTGAGTAAATTGGTTTAGAGCATTGCATGAAAAAGTGTAGTTTGTATGAAGAGGAGGACTCAAATAAGTTTTATGCAGTAGATTCAAATTATCATAAAAGTATTATACTCCAAATTTCAGATCAATAGTTTTTATACTTTTCGAGCAAATCTGTTTATTGTCGAGTTGCGAAATTGTGTCATTTTGTATGGGAGGGGGTAGAAGGGGTGAAGCTAATCATCTTATTTTTTTTGATCTTGCTAATAATTCTAAATAAATATGTACTGCTAAATTTGAGCTCGATAAATTTGATACGCACAGAGTAAATTGGTTTAGAGTATTTCATGAAAAAGTACAGTTTGTATGGGAGGTGGTGGAAGGAGAAGGAGGACATGCATAACTTTTATAAAGTAGATTGAAATCGCCACGAAAGTAATATATTCAAAATTTCAGACTAATGGCTTTTATACTTTTTGAGCAAATCCGTTTATTGTCGAATTGAGTATTTGTGTCATTTTATATGGGAGGGGGTAGAAGGGGTGAAGCTAATCATCTAATTTTTATTGGCCTTACTAATAATAAATATTTTTTGCACAATTTCAGCTTGCTAAATTTTATACGCACTGAGTAAATTGGTTTAGAGCATTTCATGAAAAAGTGCAGTTTGTACAGGAGGTGGTGGAAGGAGAGAGATGACACACATATTTTTTATACGGTAGATTGAAGTCATTATAAAAGTAATATGCTCAAATTTGAGTTCAATAACTTTTATACTTTTCGAGCAAATCCGTTTATTATAAAATTGCGTAATTTTGTCATTTTGTATGGGAGGGGGTAGAAGGGGTGGAGCGATTTGGCCCATTCACGAACTTGACCTTACTTTTTGCTAAAAATGACACACAAAAATTTTTAGCAATATAGCTCAAAGCTTTCGAGAGTTATGCTGTAGACAGACGCACAGACAGACAGACGGACAGACGGTCACTCGGAATCGAGGTTTTTGAGCGACAACAAATATGTCTGTACCCTTGGCGGCTCTGTGCGAGCGTTATTTCTTAGCGTTACAAACGGTAAGGCAAACACAATATACTCTCAGATTTCATCTAGAGTGTAACAACAGAATTATGACTAGGCGTAAAGCCCACTCATTTGATACTCTAGATGAAATGGGAATGACTTTAATACACCGGAAAATATGTCATCTCAAATTCCTTCGAATAGTGAATAGAGACTTTTATATGGGAGGTGGTAGAAGTAGAGGGGGAGGTTTGTAATGCAAAATGTTTTTTGCTGAATTTAAAGTTTTTAGTTTTCATTATTTTTAAGAAATTGGACACAGTTTTTCTGAAATTAGGAAATTTGTATGGGAGGTGGCAGAGGAAGTGGAGCGTTTAAGATGATTTTGAAACTGCTTATCATCATCCTTATCTCCATGCTTTGATTCAATTTCGAAGTCGATAGCTCTCATATATTCGAAGGAGAAATGCTTTTCTTGAATTTATAATACAGATATTTATATAGGAGGGGGTAGAAGGAGTGAAGCGGAGCTGATAATTTTTTGCAGCATTTATTGCAATTATTAAAAAAAAAATTCAGGCAAAATTTTAAGTTTTTTTTTTACCTTTTCTAGTTTTAATGGAAATTTATATAATGCATTTAACAAAAATTATGCATTTGTATGGGAGGGGTAGAAGGAGTGTACGGATCAAAACAAATTTTTTTTACGTTATTGTATTTCAATGTTTATACTTTGTACAAAATATCAAGCTGATAGCTTTAACAGTTTCGAAGAAAAATAATTTAATTTAAATTTCAAAATTTCGTGAAATTTGTATGGGAGGGGGTAGAAGGAGTGAGGTGAAGTAGATAATTATTTTTAAAATAAATTGCAATTACAGTATAATTAATTCTGACAAAATTCCGTCTTTTCAGCTTTACTAGTTTCAATGGAAATCGAAAATATCTATTTTTCAAAATTGTCCATTTGTATGGGAGGGGGTAGAAGGAGTAAAGGGATCGGGTTAATATTCCTTGATCTGACATCTGACATATATATTATAATCCTTTGATCTAAATTTCAAGTCGATAGCTCAATTAGTTTCAAAGAAAAATTAATTACTTAATATTTCGAAATTTCATGAAATTTGTGTGGGAGGGAGTAGAAGGAGTGGGGGGGATTCACGAACTTAAAGTTACTTTTTCGCTAAAAATAACACACAAGATTTTTTAGTACTGTAGCTCAAAGCTTTCGAGAGTTATGCTGTAGATAGACGCACAGACGGACAGACAGACAGAAAGACAGACGGTCACTCGGAATCGAGATTTTTGAGCGGCAACAAATATTTCTGTGCGAGCGTTATTTCTTAGCGTTACAAACGGTAAGGCAAACATAATATACTCTTAGATTTCATCTAGAGTATAACAAGCGATCAATTTCAAAGAGCTGAAGAATAAGAAAAGGTGTATGGTGTCGGACTATTATTGATCAATAGTCTTATTGTGTTAATATCAAGAAACTTCAGAACTATCTTTCTACCGAAATATTTGAAATTTTAATCACTGAAATTATGAAATGAAAAATTATTTCATGAGACTAAAATAATTTGAGAATTCAATTCATATCTCGTATACCCCTATGCCATACTTTTAATACATCGAATTGGTTCTCAACATCTCTTAAGATTATTACGCATTTAGCTATCTTTACATTCAAATTTAAAGCGTTTTTCTGAAGAAACGGAAATTATAAATAACAATTTGTATTTAGCATAAGAAATAAAATATTTATTCTTAGATACTTTTCTTAGCAATAACCTTAATGCGAACATTTCACGCGTCTTTGAGATTATTTACAAAATTTATTAAAATATTCCCATCAAATTTCCGCATAAACGTTTTTATTGCATTTGTGGATTCTGAGTGATATTGCATAATGTGAAACCTCGCACAACAAAAGATTCATTTTTTTTTTAAAATAAAAAAAAAAATTTTTTTTTCGTCAGAATTGAGTTCAAGTCCATTAGTATTCAGTGCTTCTACTTGAGGTATTTTATTTAACTTTATAATTTTAAGATATGGTTAAAAGAGTTGTTTTTTCGTGTTTTTTTTTTTCTTCCAAATCATTTTGTCCGAAGGGTGGGCCAGTGTCAAGCTGTCAAGTGTTTAAGAGTGATCGTGAATGGAAGTACAAAGAGTTTTACTAGATCACAATCATAAGCGATAGTGTTTTAGCTCAGAAAGTAATCTGCCGACTATTTTTTAGTAATAATAATAAAATCGTTAGACTATGGATAAAGTGTGTACTTGAAAGCCAGCAAACAGCATTGTTTGTTCTTATTCGTTTCGAGAGCAACAACTGGCATTTTGGTTCTATACGAGCAGTCTTTGCCATATGCATAGTGGTGAAAAAATGGCTAAAACTCGACTATAGTGGTTCTATTACAATGGTCATTGCAGCTATCGTCATCTTTAGGTAACTGAGGTAGGAGCTGTACTGTCTGAACAGTGTACAGAGTCATCATTGTTTGGAGATAAAATTCTACCTCGATTGTGTACGGTTGCGTAATTATGCCAAGGTCATGGCTCGTCGATAAAACCGCGAAGTTAGTGCATTTACCTGGATTTAAACTCTCAACTTGTGTTAATGCTTTATATGCGACTTAATCACACTTCTGTGAGGGCATTGTTATTCAGATAAATAATGTAAATAGAAATTTGTGTTGGATGATTTTAGAGAGTAATTAAAATTTTATTTTTAATCGTGCACTTAAACAAGTATATATAGGTATGTTATTGAGTGTTTGCGTTATATGTGTGAAGCAAATAATTTTGATAATGTTTAATTATCATAATCATTTTTGAAAAAAACTAAAACTGTATGTTTTTACAAGAATTATAATGTAGAAAAGCTAGGGTGTAGCCTAGTGGGTAGCGTGTTGGTCTTGTAATGCGAAGGTCGTGAGCTCAAATCCCGGTCGGCGCAATATATAATTCCAACACATTGCCTGCTTGAAAATACCTCGGTCACCTCATTCTACGAAATTGAAAAATTCGTAGAAAGAGGGTTGTGCGAAGGGCTAACAACCTTTCCACAATAAGTAATGAAAAATGTTAAGGAACTTGCATGTCAGGAGGCCAAGATCCGATTTGGGCTGTAGCGCCATTATAGAAGAAGAAGATAATGTAGAAAAATTAATCAAAGGACGTTCCTAATTTGATCGCTTAACTCTGCTTAGCCTTCAGAAAAGGAGATTGTTTCTTAATAATCATCAAACCATTGATCAGTCCTAAGTCCTCCTTATAAGTCTTACCTCCTTCTTCGTCAATGCGATAGAAACACAACCGAATTATGATTGTACGTAAAGCCGAGTCTTGTGATACTCTAGATGAAATGATAAAAAATTTAAAGTACCGGAAAATATGTCATCTTAAGTTTTTTCGAACAGTAGATGCAGAGAAGGGAAGTTTGTCATTTTTGTACATGACACCGACCGAGGTATGCAAAATGTTCCGTGCTGAATTTAAATTTTCAAAGAAATTGGACATAGTTTTCCTAAAATTTGGTCATTTGTATGGAAGGTGGCATAGGAATGATTTTAAAAGTGGTTATAAACATCCTTATCATCATGCTTTGCTCCAATTTTAAAGTCAATAGCTCTCATACGTTCGACGGAAAAGTAAATACTTTTCTTGAATTTTCAACATATTAATAATTGTGAAAAGACAAATTCTGGCAAAATTTAAAGTTTCTACTCTTCTTAGTTTTAACGCAAATCGATATACTGTATTTACCAAAATTGTGCATTTTTATGGGAAGGGGTGGAAGGAGTACACGAAAAAAAATTTTTTTAGACCTTAGTGATATTTGCATTACTAAACTTTGCACAAAATTTCAAGTCAGTTGCTTTTACAGTTTCGAGAAAAATAATTTAAATGAAATTTCGTGAAATTTGTAGGTGGAGAGGAGAGGGTAAAACGGGTAGGGTGAAGTATGAAAAATAAGTCTGGCAAAAATTCCTAACTTTGCTACTTTCAATGAAAAGAAATGAAAGAAATACATTTTTCAAAATTGTGCATTTGTATGGGAGGGGTTGAAGGAATGGGGAGATGGGATGAATATTTTTGACGTTAACGATATTCACATAGCTATACTTTTACCTAATTTTCAAGTCGATGGCTTAAACAGTTTCAGAAAAAATCAGCTTCTTTAAATTTTATGAAATTTGTATGGGAGAGGGCAGAAGGGGTGGTGGATGTGGCCCGTTTACGAGCTTAAAGTTACTTTTTGCTAAAATAATTTTCAGTACAATAGCTCAAAGCGTTCGAGAGTTATGTCGTAGACCAGGGCTACCCAAAATATTTTGGTCGCGAAACTCTCAGAAGTTTTTCGAAAGATCATGAAACTCTGTATTTTTTTTTTAATAATAGCTATCTAAAAATGTAATGACATATTAAATGAAACAGATATTGATTTGGTGAATGTTTTCACAGTGCATTTCGAATTGAAAGGAAATATTAACGGAGTCTACACTGTTAAGCTTTATTATTCGTGAAAAAACAAACTGAAAGCGTTCGATAAAGGTCTCAGCAGAGACCGAAACGTCACGAATAATAAAGAGTAACAGTTTAGAATCCGGAAATCTTTTTTTTCCAAATAAATATTGTTTTGGTATGTCAAAACCTTAATAAAAACATAACAGGGCTACGATTGCGCGTAAAGCGCAATCTTACGGTACTCTAGATGAAATAGAATTTTTTGTGATCCCAAGAAATTTTGTATGAGGAGTGTTAGAAGGGGTGATAGCATTGAACTATTTTTTCCCCATCATGCTAAAGTAGCTATAAAAATGTTTTGTACAAAATGCTTACACAAAAAATTGAATAGGAGCTGAGAAAATTAGTGTGTTAGATTTAGTGAAAATGTGCAGTTTGTATGGGAGGTGGTAGAAAGAGTGGGGGGATTTTAGTGATTTTTTCAGAAATAACTAAGAATATCATAAAATTGACATTTCTTAAATTTGAGACTGGTAGCATGCATACTTTTCAAGAAAATAGATTTTTTGTGAAGGTGTGAAACTGCGTCATATTGTATGGGAGGGGGTAGAAGCAGTAAAGCTAATCAAAATTTTTTTTTCTGATCTTAGTGATAATGCTAAATAAGTATTTATTACGAAATATGAGCTCGATAAATGTTATATGTTCTGAGAAAATCGGCTTAGAGCATTTCATGAAAAAGTGCAGTTTGTATGGGAGGGGTTGGAAGGAGAGGAAGGACACAAATAATTTTTACACAGTATATTGAAATTATAATAAAAGTAATATATCCCGAAATTCAGACTAATAACTTTTATACTTTTCGAGCAAATCTATTTATGGTCGAATTGCGAAATTGTGTCATTTTGTATGGGAGGGGGTAGAAGGGGTGAAGCTAATCGTCTAATTTTTTTGAACCTTACTAACAATTTTAAATAAATATTTAGTGCACAATTTCAGCTCGCTAAATTTTATACGCACTGAGTAAATTGGCTTAGAGTAATTCATGATAAGTACAGTTTGTATGGGAGGTGGTAGAAGGACGGGGCGGACACGCATAATTTTTATACGGTAGATTGATATTATCATAAAAGTAATATATTCCAAATTTCAGGCCAATAGCTTTTATACTTTTCGAGCAGATCCGTTTATTGTCAAATTGCGCATTTGTGTCATTTTGTATGGGAGGGGGTAGAAGGGGTAGAGCGATTTGGCCCATTGACGAACTTGACCTTACTTTTTTGTCAAAAACGACGTGTACGAAATTTGAGCTTTCTAGCTCAACGCGTTCTCAAGCTAGAGAGCGAACAGACGGACGGACGGACGGACATCCTGTTTTGAGATTTTTGAGTGATAATATTAATTTCTGTATTCATCATTTTTTTCTCCGAGCCTTATTTCTTGGCGTTACAAACTTTAGAGCAAACTTATAATACTCTCAGATTTCATCTAGAGTATAAAAAACAATTCATCATAGAAATATATAATAGTGTTAATAAAAACAAAACTATGTAGGTACATAAACAATACAAAAATAAAAACTTGAATGAGAAGGATGTTCTTGCTTTATAAGATCAGGGCTTAATAACGTCTGTCTTAGTAAGAATCAATACGTCTACCAAAATGGCAATCATCAGAGTCAGCCTTTCAGAGTCTAGTAAAACAAATTGAAATTGTAGACTACAAGAAATTGCTCTTTGCGCACTATTGGTTATAGAAAGAGCCTTCGAGAAAACTCCTCATGACGCCATAATTAAGGCGGATAGGAGAAAGGGTCTAGATTCGGCCTCGATAAAGGGGATACACTCCATGCTTAATTGCCAAATGACAACCACGAATCTAGGCGATATCAAATTGGCTGTACAGACTTGTAGGGTCTTTCCCGATGGAGGGATACTATATGAACTTCTGTGGTCAATTGTAGTCGAGCTTCTGTATGCAATGTAATACGATATGCCGTTGACCTCGTCATTATCATTAGAGGCAAAAATGATGCACTAATATCAGAAATGATACAAGTTGCCTCAGAGGTGCTAATGAACAGTTGTCAGTCTAAGAACTTGAACATGAACCCAAGTAGGACTGAGATTTTACCATTCCCGAGCAGAAGAAATATTTACTTAACACCTCCTTCTATAAATGGCATATCAATACTCTTCTTGAATGAGGTCTATATTTAATAACGAACTCTACTGGAACAAGCATATGGCATGGACATGCCAAATCAATAAAGGCGTTTTGGA
Source organism: Chorisops tibialis (assembly GCA_963669355.1). NCBI lineage: Eukaryota > Metazoa > Arthropoda > Insecta > Diptera > Stratiomyidae > Chorisops > Chorisops tibialis. The sequence goes on from OY770263.1 coordinate 297,973,938, forward strand.
CCAGCAAAAGTTTGTTTGCAAAGAAATGTGAATTAATGCCCAAGATGATCTACTGCTATTACAGAACAATCAAACTCCCAATAGTCACTTATGTCTGGCGGAATAAAATATTGCAAAAAAAGGACCAGATTGCGTTACAAAAAATTCAAAGACTTCATTGTCTTAGTATCACAGGCGCAATGAAAACCTGTCAAACTGCTGTTTGAAATTTTTCTTAATCATCACTCCAATACATTTCAAAATAAAAACGAGGCTTTTAAAGGGGTATTAAGCAGACACAGAGAAAGCAAATAAAAACCGGGGGACTCTAGAGATCACCACAAAATTCTAAAAAAACCCCGATTATAGAGGCCCTAATCCCAACATTATCGGACACTATGCCGATAAAATTCAACTTTGAAACCCCTGCCAAAGTTATAATCAGAGAACGCAAGTACTGGCAATGCATGCTACTTGAGATGGAAGAGGGAGCAGTCATCTGGTATGCAGATAGCTCACGCACCTCAGAGGGAACTGGAGCCACCGGAGTTAAAAGTCCCAACTTCTCGGTTTCAAAACAAATGGAAGCTACAATCTTCCACATAGAACTAATTCAATTAGAGTTATATATCCTGGAGAATATTAGAAGAGCTCACCGCAAGAAAAATATTTATATCTTATCGGATAGTCAGTTCTCATGGCTCTACCATCTAACAAACACCGATCGAGATTGGTTTAGGACTGCCTTCAAGACGTAATCGTACTAGGAAGGGGAACAAAGTAGCCTTAATGTGGGTCCATGTACACAATGGGAATGAGGGGAATTAAAAGGCAGATCGCCTTGTTACAAATGGCGCAGAAACAAATATTATTGGACCAGAACGTTACTGTGGAAAATCAAAAGGACATTACAACCTTATGGCTAGAAAGTGGGTTAACCAAGAGCAAAGAATTTACTGGAATAGATTTCCAGGTTTATCAATCTTCAAAAAATTAACCCTACCACAGAAAATAAAAGTGCAGGAACTCCTAAAACGAAGCAAGAGTAATATCAGTTATTTGATTGGCTTCAGGACGGGAAATAGTGGGGTATACCACCTCCTCAAAAATATGGGTCTTCAAAAATTCATGAAATTTGCATGGGAGGGCTAGAAAGAGTGGGATGTAGGCCGTTCACGAACTTAAGATTTCTTTGTCGCTAAAAATTATACACAAAAAATTGCAGCACGATAGCTCAAAGCGTTCGAGAGTTATGTTGTAGACAGATGGACAGACAGATAGACAGACGGACAGGCAGAGGACAAACGGTTACTAGGAATCGAGGTTTTTGAGTGAGAACAAATATTTGTGTACCCTTGGCGGCTCTGTGCGAGCATTATTTATTTCTTAGCGTTACAAACGGTAAGGCAAACACAATACACTCTCAGATTTCATCTAAGGTATAAAAATGAAATGTTCAAGGTATCTTATTTTAGTAACAGGAATTTAAATACACAAAATGCATTGTTCAAAAATTAAAGTTTGTCTTTTAGATTCATTAATTTTGTCCAAAGACGGACAAATATTATTTAACATTTGCAAACTTCTTTTTTTCCTCATTTCTGAAATAGTATTATTTGCTAGCATTGGCAAAAATATATTTCAGAAATCCGATTTTAGATACAGTAGATGGAATAGAAGTTAAAGTCAATTCGGAAGGGGTGATTTTCCTACCTTATCAAAAACCTTTAATGTGTTTCTTTTAAAGGCGGAGTACTTTAAATTGAAATAAAATACAGAAAAATGTTTTTAATATCTATGAAATTGACTTTTTTTGTAAGATAATTTTATAGCATTAATGATTAAATATAATTTTGGGAATGTGGCTGCCGCGGCTAGCGTGTACGTGGCGTAATCTGGAAGTCTAATTTGCCACGCTCTTCGCAGTAAATCAGGCTGTATTTCGGCAATAACACGTCGAATGTTGGCTTCCAAGTGCCCAATAGTTTCTGGTTTATTGGCGCAGATATGAGATTTTACACATCCTCAGAGAAAAAAATCCAATGGCGTCAAATCGCACGAACGAGGTGACCAGTTAACAGGTCCATTTCGTGATATTAATCGATCATCAAATGTTTCTTTCCGTAAATTAATTGTATCGCGCTTTGTGGCATGTGGCGCCGTCCTATTGACACCACATGCCTGCGATATTAATACCTGTCAGTTGAAGTACGAAAAAAATAGTAATCTAATCATGTCTCTATACCGCTCACTGTTAGCTATAACGTTCTAACCGTCATCAATTTTTTAACATCTCACTACAGTCACTATCAAAATGCTTTGTATTAAATTTGAGCTTTAACATTTTTGATAGGTACTAAGAAAATTGATTTTTTCGTGAAAATTGATATTTCGTAAAATTATGCAGTTTGTATGGGGGGGGGAGAGTAGAACGAGGAGGAAAATTTCCAATAAAAACGACTTGTTGCAAAGTTACGAAATTTTGTCATTTAGCATGAGAGATGCTATCAAATACTTCACTCAAAATTTGAGCTCTACAATTTTTATAGATACTAAAAAATGGTGTACAGTAGTTTGTTAAATTGCACAGTTTGTATGAGAGGTGGTAGAAGGAGTGGGGCGATTTCAATTTGTTAAGTGTAAAATCGCAGTTTACTAATATTTATATTTTCAAAGAAGAATTACAAACTTTAGAGGAGACTTATAATGTACCCATACTTCATCTAGAGTATAACAAAGAATATTGACGGTGAAATGTGTTGATCAGCATATTGGCAGCGATTTCATTTTCATTTACGATGGCGCTACAGCCCAAATTGGACCTTGGCTCCCTGAGTACTTCACCTTCATCCATCTCGGTTCAGTGACCGGGTCCTCCAGTTTAAAAATCTTAGCACCAATCGAATCTTCCCAGCGCTTTCGTGCTTTTCCGACCTGTCTTTGTCCATTAACTTTCCTATTTAGTGTGCGTTTGGGAATTCTTCCCTTATCCATCCCGCTCCACATGATTAGCCTATTGAGGGTTGGCAGCGACTTACGTGGCACTAACTAGTATTGGCATTGATGAAATTGTCAGTCGTCTAAACCATCATCGTTGCAAGGCAAAAAATAAAAGTTTAAAGGTTCAAGTAAAAATTGATAATGTTGTGATAAATTTCGATAACTTCTATAAAGACTGAAAATGGCATATATGCATTCAAACTATCTATATCTCTCTTTTCTGTTTGTGTACTGTGTTAGATATTTTTTTTAGATTTGAAAAAAAAAAAAAAATTGAACTACGTTGTCCTAACTCCGCCATCATTTTTTCCACCTAAAATGTTGGTTGAGGTCCGCAACCCACGCAGTTCTCATTTAAAGTGTCAATATGATAAAATTCACATTTTTAAAATAATTTAAAATTTTTGCTCTAATTTATTATGTTGGAATTCAAATTTATTATAATTAAAAGGTAAAATAAAACAAACTTTTTCGATATATTTTTTTTTTCAATCATGAAATTAATTCTAAATAAGCATTAAAATGTGATGTGACAACCCAAAAAATTTATAAATATTTGAAAACATGTTAACAAAAAAATAGGGTGGCAATAAAATTTTGCATAAAATTTCTTGAAAAGATTTCTTAACTAAATCAGTTAAGAACTATATTTGGTTTCTCATAGGATATTAAACTGAATTATAAATAATAATAAAAAAACAGTTGACAAAAACAATTTTTTTTTAAATATACATATATACAATATACTCACCTCTCACCTATTTGACTTAACCTGAATGAAATTTAGATTTTTTAGTAAATTTGAATTTCTGGAAAGTAAAGAAAAATCGACTGCTAAGATTCCGGATGCAGAGTGCATAACCTACTAAAGCATTTTTAGCTCACATATTTTTGTCGCGTTTTCATGGGGCCAGTCAGTGATTTAAAGTCCGACCATGTGATTAAAATCTAATCTTAATTTATAATTGACCTTATTTCATCCCAACATGAAAAGAGAGCAGAATATCAATTTATTTTAATCGGCAATCATGAATATTTTCGCATAAAGATATTTGGTATTCTAAGAAATTGATATGCGTACAAAAGTAATGGGTTTTTTTTTGTTTTATTGCATAGAAGTCGATCAAGATTAGTTTCAACACCCTAATCTTATTAAAATCGTAAAATTGATTAACATCATTTTTATAGACGGACTAAAATTCAGTAATATTTTGTGGAATCCTAATATGAAAAAAGCAATAAAGATTATTTAATAACAAGTTTTTATTTATATTTGGAAAATTAAGAATATTTTCCGTTTAAGCTTTCAGTTTATTATTTCTCATCCGATTAGTGTTTTGAGTATTTAACTTGTTTCTTAGCTTCTTCTTCTTCTTCTACAATAGCACTGCAGCCCAAATCGGGCCTTGGCCTCCTGATCTTCAGGTTCCTTAACATTTTTCATTATTTATTGTGGAAGAGTTGTTAGACCTTCGCACAACCCTCTATCCACGAATTTGTCATTTTCGTAGATTGAGGTGACCAAGGTATACCCAAACCAGGCAGTGTGCTGGAATTATGCGTCTACCGGGACTTGAACTCACGACCTTCGCATTGTAGACTTTCACTTCATTTCGTAGCAATTATTGAAATGAAAATTTCGGAAATATTTTAGCGCCTACAAAAACAAAATGTTAATAGTTTTTAAGGTAGGCCTAGTGGCATTTCTCCACGTGTTATCCGAAAACTAAAACAAGCAGGAAATACTGTGATATATTGTTTCGTCAAATCGGTAGCATAAATGGATAAAGCCCGATTTTAAACGAGAATTGGATATTTAATGTTCTTTTTTTGGATTTTTGCTTGTGATTATTTATTAAATGTTAACGCTGATGAAATATTTACAGCTGGTTTTGTGAAATATGGGCATCGTAAAAATTTGTTTTAGTTTCGATGCTTTAAGGTTTTTGAACTCGTAGCTATTTTCGATAATCTGTTTCGATTGAAATAGACATTTTTTTGAATTTCGTAGGAATAAGGTATAAAAAAATTACGAAATTCTTTTTTATCGCATTTAATTCGACATTAATGAATTTAATCGTTTATTTGTTGGTCGCATGGAGGTAAACGTAAAAAATAATAAAACATATGAATATTTATAGAAATTTATAACTTGTTATGACACTTGAACGATTAAGATCCATTTGAGTCTGAGATATTAGGACCTTATTTCACGTGTCAAACAGCAATTATTGGTTTTTATTAATACCAAATTAAAATGAAATTTAAATATTTTATTTAAGTATTTAATGAAAAGGTTTTTTTATGGTTGGTATTTGCCGGTTTTTTTTTTTAAATCCAACAAACGTTGAAGATTTTTTTTTGGTTGGTACGTCAATGAATTAAGAACACGTGGCATTAAAAATAAGCTTGGGCTTAGGCTATGATCAGGCAAATTGTATATAAATGATTTTTTTTATTATATAATAGGTCTAAAATATATTTCTGAAATACTACTATCCATTTATTTCGTTTTGATTTCTAGTGTATAACCATAATACAATAACTTCTCGTCAAAACTATGATTATTGCATATTGCATATTTATAATTCTGTATTTTTATACTCTAGATGAAATCTGAGAGTATTATAAGTTTGCCACAAAGTTTGTAACGCTAAGAAATAAGGCTCGGAGAAAAAATTAATGATGCAGAAGTTCATATAATCACACAAAAATTTCAAAACCGGATGTCCGTCCGTCTGTCCGTCCGTGTCCTCTCTAGCTTGAGAACGCGTTGATCTAGAAAGTTCAAATTTGGTACACATCGTTTTTGACAAAAAAGTAAGGACAAGTTCGTGAACGGGCCAAATCGCTCACCCCTTCTACCCCCTCCCATACCAAATGACACAATTACGCAATTTATCAATAAACGGCTTTTCTCGAAAACTATAAATGCTATTGATATGAAATTTGGAATATAATACTTTTATAATGATTTCATTCTACTGTATAAAAATTATACGAATCCTTCCCCTCCTTCCACCACCTCCCATACAAACTGCACTTTTTCATGAAATGCTTTAAGCCAATTTACTCAGTGCGTATAAAATTGATTGAGCTGAAATTGTGCACTAACTATTTATTCATAATTATTAATAAGACCAAAAAAAACTAGAGGATTAGCTTTACTCCTTCTACCCCCTCCCATACAAAATGGCACAATTACGCAATTTGTCAATAAACGCATTTTTTCGAAAAGTATAAAAGCTATTGATCTGAAATTTGGAATATATTACTTTTATAATAATTTCAATTTGCTGCATAAAAATTGTTTGTGTCCTCCTCCTCCTCCCATCCCTTCACATACAAACTGCACTTTTTCAAGAAATGCTCTAAACCTATTCACTCAGTGCGTATGAAATTTATCGAGCTGAAATCATGCACTAAATATTTATTTAGAATTATTAGTAAGACCAACAAAAATTAGGCGATTAGCTTCACTCCTTCTACCCCCTCCTATACAATTTGGCACAATTCAACAACTTTACAAAAAGTCGATTTTCCTGAAAAGTATTTTAAATATGGCAATTAAATGATATTTACAGTTGTTTCTAAAAAAGTCATTAATCGTTCCACACTCCTTCACCTCCCAATCAAACTGCACAATTTCACTAAATCCAATACATTAATTTTCACAGTACCTTTTAAATTTTTGAATAATAAATTTTAAATAAAACATTTTGATAGAACCCTTAGCGTGACGTGAAAAAATTAGTACAATGCCGTCACACCCTCTACCACTTCCCCTACAAAATTTCTTAAAATAAAAAAAAATTCTCTTCATCTAGAGTATCGCACGATTAGGCATTTCGCCCAATCGTAGTCCCGTTATGTTTTCATTATAAATTTACCATTTTTGGTGTCAGAAATGTACCTTAAACTGCAGAATTATGCTAAAACGCTTGAGAGCTAACAATTTTCAAATCAATCAATCAATCAACTCCCTCTTAAAACCTCCAATAGGGCAGAAACAATTCTCTTTTACAAGGCATGACCTGAGCATAGGCCTTTAATTATTGCCAGGATTTATTTATTCCTCCAGAACTCTTTTGGCAATGTTTCGATCTGGTTTCTTTTCCTCAAAGTGAGACACTGCCACTTTCGCCTTTGAATCTCAATGCCAATTTTAGTCTTTCTTGTTGTGCTTCAAAGTTCGTCGAATCGGCATCCAGTGTGTGCATTTTATATCCGCCCAATGTGGATGACTTTTCACATAGAATGTTGGTATACCCGGGTTTTTTTTTGCTGAGTCTTCTAGTTTATCCACATTGAGCCAGCGCTTCATTTGAATAATTTGTGGCCATCCACTGAGTACAATCTCAAGCAGGTAACCATCAAAATCGAAAATATTTGTTGGTGCCTCTTAAGTTGAAAAAGAATCCCTTCGATGACCATTTACCGCATTCGGATCTCTTAATCCAAAGTTTTGACGATTCAATCCAAGGGTCACAAGTCTTCCCCATGACGTGTTCTTCTCGAGTGTTGTCAGAGCTAACCTGGGTGTTCATTTCTGAGATGAAAATAATATCACCCCTTCGAATAATATCAATAATATCACCCCTTAGAATACCAGATGTTGTGGCATTAAGTGACACTGCAGAATTGTGATGTTTCTGATATTTTTCCTGATCTCATCTGAGATTGGGCCTCAGATGATGAAACTGTTTCTTGCTCGAGGTATTTTTTAAATGCATTTCGCAAATTTTCAATTTCTTACCTTAAAATTTCATTCAAAAGTTTTTAGTTTCGATGTTTTTTTCATTGCACATGGAACACTTTGAGCACGTAAGATCCCTCTCCCCTTCGGTGCACGACTGTGGCACATAATTCTATTTTTTCTCTATGTATATTAAATAAATGTATTTACATGGAAAATTCAAATATTGTATCTTTCACCAGAGACCACAAAAATCACTCAAAATTTTCGGCATTTTTGCTTACCACCTCCTTCTCCTTACACCACCCGACTTAAAATTTTTACCAAAATTTAAGACTATGTAGTTCTGCAATCTGACCAATTCAATTTGATAATTGTACTCAGTTTTGTGATAAGACAGTTTGACATTTGGGAAAGTGCACCATTTTTGAGATGCTCCCTATTTCCCCCCACTACTATTATGTTGAGATATTCATTTTTAAGTGTTTTTCTTTTATCTTGGTGGATCTGTATGCCACCGTGATGGTCCCAAAATATGAATTTTTTATGGTAACTAACTTCGAAGATCATTTAAAAAATAAATTCGGCCGGCAATTTGTTTTTAGCCCCGCCTCCCCCCTTTTTGGACTCAAAAAGATAAAAAAATTTAATTATTTTTAAAGTTTGTCCCACAAATTCATCTACACATGTGTTGATTTTCAACTTCCTAGATAGAACCATTGCTGAGATATTCAAATTCTTAATTTTCGGATATAGTGCTCCTCCAGCCTCCCCTTAACCCTTTCACCCCTCAAAATGAGTGTCCGCCTGAAATCCGCAACTATTTACAATCCACCCAGAAATTAACTTTCTATCTTGAAGGGTTTGGGAGTTAATGTACGCTGAGCGTACACGTACGGCGTATAGACAGGTGGATTTTTTTTCTAAATTTTTAGGCTATTTAAGTCATGAAACGCAAAAAAACAAAACTTCAGTGTGGCAATTTTTTTTCCAAGTCTATCACAATGCTTTATTATTAAGACAATAAAGTAAATTAGTTCAATATTGTACCTTCTACTACGTGTCATGCAAAATATAATAAATTTTATGGTCATAAAAACCCCTATTTCATAATGATTGGCCTTTAGCGCAATCGTCAATCAATTTCCTGTTAAGACCTCCTATAGGGGCATATGAGAGAAACAGTTCTCTGGCAAAAGGTATGATCCTTAGCTCGGCATCTAGCTCTCGCGATGACTTGTTTATCGCGCAATTGTAGTTCAGTTATATTTTCTAATTTCCATAAAGGAACCGAAATAGGGGCTTATAAAAGTTTATTTATTTATTTATTTATTTATCATAACAAGATATTTAGTTACACAATAATTAACTTATATTATTTAATTTAATTTAATGTAACTTAAGACAATTTAACTTACGTAACTTAATCTAACTAGTAAGATGGACACTGGTAGAAGGATGGTTATACAGGGTTTGGGATACTTTATAAAACAGAGCGCAGTCTTAGTTTGTATGTCAATTTACTCATTGTAGGTGTGTAGTGTACACTGAATTTGTTGAATACTCTACAACATCTGTTAATAGGCTCATTTTGTCCGTAAACTGTACTATGCGGATATTCCTTTAGTAGTCTTGAATGTCTCGTCAGCCTGACATTGTCATTGAGTCTGAATTTATCTGATATGTGATCTACCATAATATCGCCATTCAAAACATCCAGGGTAAAGCAGGATGTGAGCATAGTTCTTCTAGAACTAAGAGGTAAAAGATATTAAATCTTTTAAATTTGGAGCCTAGTTGCGTACGGTGAAAGGTTCTCAAAGTCTCTAGGATCATACAAGTCCCAAAGAGCAAAGAGAAGGAATTGCTTCTGTATTGACTCTATTCTGTTGCTATATAACTGGAAAGAGGGGTCCCAGATGGGACATGCATATTCCAGAAGAGGACGGACAAGGGAACAGAATAATGTTTTAGTGACCCATACATTCTTAAACTCTTTGGCTCTTCTCTTAATAAATCCAAGAAGTCTATTGGCTTTTGAGATTAATCGGTTGTAGTGAGATTTAAAGCACAGTTTATTGTCGAGTAGAATGCCGAGGTCCTCAATTTGATCTACACGATGTAGTTGAGATCCACTCAGGAAATAGTCATGTAGGTATGTGGATCTTTTATGTGAGAAGCTTATCACGTGGCATTTACCGACATTAAGCTCTAACTTGTTCTGACTACACCACTCATCTAGTGCAATAAGCTTGGATTGCAAAAATGCAGCATCAGCGGGTGAGGTAACAGTATGATAAATTTTCAGATCATCAGCGTACAACAGATGCGAGACATTTTTTAATACTTCAGATAGATCTGAGATGAAAATATTAAATAATAGAGGTCCCAAGTGACTTCCTTGTGGTACCCCAGAAGACACTACGATTTCCTTGGAAATAGACCCTTGGAACTTGACAAATTGAGTTCTATTACTAAGATAGGATTTAATCCAGTCAAGAAGGGATCCTGTAACACCAATTTTTTTTAATTTTAAAATCAGGATGTTGTGATCAACTCGGTCGAAGGCTTTGCTAAAGTCAGTGTATACTGCGTCAATTTGATGCCCATTTTCCAGTGCGCAGAGTGTATCAGATACTAGAATCATGAGGTTAGTCATGGTTGAGCGCCCTTTTCTAAAACCGTGCTGCTGGTCATTAAGAATAGGGTTGATTATTTTGGTTAATTTGTCGCAGATAATTTTTTCGAATAATTTCGGTATAGCTGATAGAATAGCTATACCTCTATAGTTCTTCACATTTCGTTTGTCACCATTCTTATGGATGGGTGTGAGATGCGACGATTTCCAAGCCGATGGGAATACTCCCAATGAGAGTGACTTATTAAAGAGCCAGTATAAAGGTGTTGAGAGCTGAAGGGCACACTTCGATAAAAATAAGGGAGGAATAAGATCAGGACCTGGACCTTTTTTGACATCAATAGTTGTAAGAGTATTAAGCACCTCCTCAAGGGTTAATGAAATATTTTCAACGAGTAGAGGAACCGAAATGTTGGGCTCGATTTCGGTCGAATCCGACTGTACTCCAAAAACGTCGCGAAAACGGTCAGCAAACATGTCGCAGATATCATGCTTGCAAGAAGATTGCGTGATTCCATTGGTCATGGTTACGGGATAACCCGAACTTTTACGTTTTGTGTTAACGAAGTCGAAAAATCTTTTTGGTTCTGTTATGATATCTTCACCGATTTTTTTTACATAACATTCATATGCAGTCCGGGACTCAGAAGAGAACTCTGAAGCCAGCGTGTCATATTTTTTTTGGAGATTGGGGGAGATTGCGTCCACTTTCTTAAGTTTTTTGAATAGTTTATTTCTTCTATTCCGCAGTGATCTTAGGTAATCTTAGGTTATGAACTAAATTGTAAAATCTGTATTCAGGCACTAAAAACCAACGAAAATTTCCGAAATTAGAAATAGTTTTAGGTTTCTGGCTTAAGTCTTTCGTTTTCACTGTTTTTTTTGATCTGTTTGCTTAAGTAATTCATTTAATGTTTGCCAAATTTTCACAAGATAGTTCTGATAAATTGATCCTGGTTTTTTAATGAAAAGAAAGTGTATTGTGATAATTACGGTCGACGTATAATTTCAGAACACTGCTTGCGATTGTATATCTTAGCCACCTCAATCTGTGAAATGACAATGACGTTCGTAGACAAAAGGTTGTGTTGTAACAACCCTTTCACACTCACAAATAAAAAATGTTAAGTAACCTGAAGGTCAGGTGGTAAAAGTGCGATTTGGGCTGTAGTGCCACTGAAGAAGAATGAATACTCCATCAATCTTCAACGAATTGAAAATTAGTAAAAATGCAAAAATTATAACTCGGAGCTATGCAAAGCGATGAGTTAACTGATTTATGGTCAGACCAAACTCAAAGAATGATGCGTTCGCTAAAAAAAACTCTTTGGAATTTCCATATCGAAATATTCCACGCGTTTTCAGGATTACTTTCTCTTTAATATGCGTTATGTTTTCTAAGCCTAGCTAAAGCCTGTAAAATTTCTCTATGGAATCATCTGGAACGACCCCCCTCTCTATATGGTCTGATTCAAAAAACGTGCTCACCTAATACTTTAGTAGTCAGAAATTCGCATTTTATATTTTACTTAAATCAGAAAGTCTCAAGTCTCAATTATAAATTCTACTGCATTGCTGCTGAGTAGCTTCAAAGATGTTCCGAATTTCGACTCAAAATAGAATGGGATATTCCAAGTCAATAATATCGTAAAGGTTTGATTTAAGTTTCGCGTATATGCAAATGATTTTAGTACCGAAATAAAATATAAATTTACTCAAATATTTGATGGTATATTGGGATTACCATACTTTTATTAATGTGGTAAAAATACCCGTATGCTATTTTTAGAAATTCCCAGCACATTATTTATGAGCACTGATTTTTAAAACTTTTAGATTTAACTAAGCAGTATCTAAGGGCATGACCTGACCACAAGGTTCCAGTATAATTCAAATCTAATTCAATGCTAATTTGGCAATTTACACTATTTTCAATTATTTTCAAGAAATTCACAAATGCGTGAAATTTAAATTTTCAGTGATTTCAATGAAAAATCACTGCGTAGCTTTTTTTAACCGAGGTTATTTAGCAAAATAATTTACCGTGATTATTAAGTAGTGTGTTTTAAGTGTTGATATAACACGAAATTCAAATAAAGATTTAGAAACTGATTTCAACATTTTATTACTTATGCATGCAGATATTTCGGTCAGAAATGAAAGAAATTCTAAGTGATCAGAAAAATAAAAAAGACGAGAAAATCGCATCTTATTAAGAATGGAAAGAGGTCAAGGTGAAAAAACTAGTTCTGCATCATTCCAGTAAGACACTGCCCTCATAAGATTATCACAAAGAGATTTTAATTAGCGTTGCCGATCAATTCCCAATGAAGTAGTGTTGCTTGTTTTTTTTTTTGTCTACTTTCAATTTTATAGAGATCTTTGAAAGGAGGTAAATGATTTTAATCTGTCCAGGTAAGTGGTATCTGTTACTCGAACTGATTGGTGCTCCAGCTATGCAGATGCTACTGAAAAATGAAATTTAGCACAGTTGCTTTTTTTTGTTCGAAAAACTTTTCTTTGGGTCATTCGCGTGCACATATGGCGCGATCGTAGCAGCTAACGAATTGTTTTACACATTTTAATTGACCATTAGACATCACATGTGATATGACGAATTTCGTTATTAATTCCGTTCAACAAATTGCCGAATTTTATGTGTTTTTATAAAACACAATTCCGAATGATAAATTATGGTGATAAAAAAATTAGAATTTTATTTTGTGAAATATTCAATATTCAAACATATTCAAACACAAGTGAGATTTTTGTGAAAACTATAAAATTTTTAGGGCATTGGGTCGAAATTATTAAGCTAGAAACACTTGCGAATGAATAAATATTTTTTTTTTGTTAAATTCGCATCGATTTTATTACAGCCATAAATTTTTTATCTATTGTGGATTATTTATTATTCTTACACAATTTCCATAAAATACGGAAGCGGAACCCGTTGACCATAATTTAATTCCCTTAACATGATTTACAGCAAGCTTTGTATTCCGATCGTTAATTCCAGTGAGAAATCATTTAGTGATATAAAATTAAAATAATATTAAAACTTTTTTGAAGTTTACGAATTTAACAAGTATAGCGACACGTATTTATGGTAGATATGCAAACAATGCTTTCATATTTATTATTGAAATTTGGTTCAAATGTTTCGAAAAAGGTTTTTAATGGACTCATTATCCTTATTATCACTAATACCACTGACACATAGCGCAGCTAGATTATAATGAAGGCCTAAATTATCATTAAACGGCTGTGTGTCATACGCTTATTTAGCTAAATTACCAAAATAGTGATCATTTAGCAGCTAAATCATCTCATCATGCTCTCAGCTAAATCGTCTCATTTAGCTATAACGATGAAAAATGTAGTACTAGAGTTGGAGCTTTCATAAAAGCTCCGTCGTGCAAGAGAGAAGAAAAGTCATTTTCTGGCAGCTCTGAATTATACAAAATCTTGGAATCGTGATTTAAACGCCTAGCCAGGAAAGATGACTCGCAAACGGTTCTAAAACAGGGCAAAGAATCGTTTTTCTTCTTTTGTCGCTTTTCTTGCAAAATTTGATTGCCTATTAGCAATGCAATTCAACTTTTTAAAAATATGACAGATGAGTGAGTGGCTCTCCTTAATTAGCAAAGTGCTGTGTGTCACCAATCTACTAACGATGAAGACGAGCTAAATTACGAATTAGCCAAATTATAATTAGGACCTCTATGTGTCAATGGTATAAGAATCCTAATGGGTATATGTGGGTTAAGGCCATCATTTAATCTAGCCTAATACCTTTGACACATAGCGCAGCTAAATTATAATTAAGGCCTAAATTATCATTAAGCGGCTGTGTGTCATACGCTAATTTAGCTAAATTACCAAAATAGTGATCATTTATCAGCTAAATCATCTCATCATGCTCTCAGCTAAATCATCTCATTTAGCTAAATCTTCTCATTTTTCTCATAATTTAAGCTATAACGATGAAAAATGTAGTACTAGAGTTAGAGCTTTCATAAAAGCTCCGTCGTGCAAGAGAGAAGAAAAGTCATTTTCTGACAGCTTTGAATTATACAAAATCTTGGAATCGTGATTTAAACGCCTAGCCAGGAAAGATGACTCGCAAATGGTTCTAAAACAGGACAAAGGATCGTTTTTCTTCTTTTGTCGCCTTCCTTGCAAAATTTGATTGCCTATTGGCTATGCAATTCAACTTTTTAAAATTATGACAGATGAGTGAGTGGCTCTTCTTAATTAGCAAAGTGCTGTGTGTCACCAATCTACTAACGATGAAGACGAGCTAAATTACAAATTCGACAAATTATAATTAGGACCGCTATGTGTCAGTGGTATAACCTAAGGGAATCGTTCTTATTAGATCCAATGAATTCCTCTTGTTTAGTAGCAATGTAACTAAAAACGATATTGGTGAATTCAAAAAGTAAATGCCAAAATTAAACTTTTGATATTTGGTAAGTAGTAGCAATGATTTTGATCAAAAGGCACTACGGCTTAGATGCAGAAATGTCCAGGCAAGAGCTACAATAAATCAAATTAGTTCTCCAATCATCAAAAAGTTGAAGGAATCTAATGTATCTTCTTCTTCAATGGGACTATAGGCTAAATCAGGTATTGGCCTTCTGACTTTCAAGTTCCTTAACATTTTTATTATTATTGTACAGGCACAACAACCTATCTTGGATTTTTTTCGTTTATTGAGGTAGGTCAGACATACCCATGGATCAAGTGCTGGAGTTGAAAGTCAACGGGGACTTAAGTTCACGACATTTACATTGTATGCCAACATGCTACTCAGTACTCAGGCACTAACACTTAAGTTTATATAGTAAGCGTATTATTTCCATAATTTTTATTTTAAGCAAAGCTTCTTTCGAGTTATGAAAAATATAAATTAGTGGATTTGATTATGTTAATAAATTAATTAAGGCATATCGTTTCTAAATTACCTTAACTTCAACAAAAATGCATATTTGGGACTTACGGCTCTCCTTAACACTTATGAATCTAGTATGTATGTACATCCCATAAAGCCACTCTACCTAATGCCGAGTTCTACCTTTGTAACAATTATGCCCTTCTTTTACACCTTCTCTATAAACCTTATAACAGCTTGATTCCTGTCAAAGCTATCGCTTTCGAGAGATTAGTTTTGATCCTATTGTGGTTTGCATTATTTAATAATTTTGAATTGGACGATATCTTAAAGTTAAAGTGCCATACTAATTGAATTGAATTAAACTAAACAATTAAAAGGAAAGATTTGCAGATTTCACACTGTTAAACTTTATTAAATGTGACGTTTTGGTCTCTTCTAAAACCTTTATTAAACTGAAAGTCAGTTTGATAAAGGTCTGTCTCGAAACCAAACATTTAATAAAGCATATCAGTACGAAATCCGGAAATCTTTCCTTTTAATTCGAAATGCACTGTGAAAATATTCACCAAACTAATCTAAACAACTTGAAATAAATCAAACAACTTGCTACTAGAACAGCTGTAGAAATTTATGAAATAAGTACTTTCTTATATTACTGATTTACTTTATTATTCTAATAATAAAGTATTGTGATCGACACAGAAAAAAAAAAATTTGATACCCTGAAATTTTGTTTTTTCGCGTTTCATGACTAAATTAGCCTAAAAACGCAAAAAAAAAAATCCGTCCCGCCGTACGCCGTCCGCCGTACATATGGACTCGTAGCTCCAAGACCGTTAAAGGTAGAATGTTCGTTTTTGGTTGGATTGTTAATTTGGTAAGTGAGCTCCATTATCCTAATTTTGGAGAGTGTTAGGTAGAAGGGGGGGGGATAGAAAAAGTCAAAAAATACACTTGCTAACATCTTCACCACGAATGCATATAGGAAGATGAAAATCAACATACGTAAAGAGAGGGTTGTGGGACAAACTCCAAAAATAATTTAATTTTTTTACCCATTGGCGTCCGAAAAGGGGGGTGCAAAAACAAATTGTCGGCCGAATCTTTTTTTGAAATAGTTATATCTTCGAAACTGCTTACCATAAAAAAATCATATTTTGGGAACATTAAAATGGAATAGGCTAATTATTGTAAGGGGGAGGGTCAGGGGGGTGCAAAAAAAAACACTTAAGAAGTCATATCTCAACTACCTCTTAAGCTATGCAATTTAAACTTAAAACATATACTAAGCTATATTAGAGAAATACAAAAAATATATAAAATTTGGTAATAATAGTGGTAGAGGGAAATGGGGAGCATTTCAAAAAGGGTGCCCTTTTCAAAAATAGAAATCGTTATATCTCAAAATTGAGTAGAGATATCGAATCGAAAATTCGTCAGATTATAGAACTATATAATTTATAATTTTGATATTTTAAGTTAGGGGGTGTAAAGGGAGGGAGGTGGTAAGCAAAAATGTCGAAAATTTTGAGTGATTTTTTTAGGACTCTGGTCAAAGATAGAAACTTTAAATTTTGCATGTGGATAATTTTTGATATATTTACATAGAATAAAAATAATAATTTGATCCACAATTGTTACGAACCGACCACCCCGGTCTAATGGGCACAATGTGTTTCATGTGCAGCGAAAAAAACACGAAAACTAAATTTTTTTGGATGTAATCTTAAGGTAGAAACTTGAAAATTTGGGAAAACATTTAAAAAAAATCCCTAAAAGTATGAAATATTAACTGGTCGAATACTTTCACAACTTCTACCCCCTCCCATACAAAATTATTTTTTCGACCATTTTTAAGAAATTAATTATCACCTAACTATTAAAAGCTATCAATTTGAAATTTTGCATAAGAGCTTATAAGAATATTTGAAATGAAATTACTTTAAAAGTTTTGAAATCGCACTTGCCCTTCTACCCCGTCTCATACAAAAGTATGATTTCGACCAATTTCATTAAATGACTTATAACCAACAAATTAAAAGCTATGAATTTGAATTTTTGTACGAGCACACTACATGAGAAAGGAAATAGAATTGCGTAACAATTTTTACGACTCCCCTACCTTCTCTACCCCCTCCCATACAAATGTTTGGTTTCGTGAATGTAAAATACATAGAATCGTATGAAAATTCGATGCAACTTCGTCTATGAAACTAACATTCTATTCAAAGAATATTGGACGTGATTCAAGCAATCAAATAAAAAACTATTAACATCCACCGACCCTTACTATCACCCCTCACCCCTCCCCTCACAAAACTCAAACTTGCATAAATAAATGAACGAAATATTGATTATATATACTGGAGCTTTTGAACGTTTCCGCAAAGTGTTAAATTGATAACTGCCCTGCCCAAGAACCCCCTTTCACTTAGTCTTCCCTAACCACTCTAACTTGCATATTGACTTTCCACGCATCCGCAACTTGTCCCAAGAATAATAAAGTTTCGCCCGACTTGTTGGCAGTTTATTTTATATACAATTGAAAATTCATATATTTATAGAGAAAAATGATTACATAAATAACATAATTACTATTAATATAGCTGCGTATGAAAAGGAACTATTACTCAGACGACTTGCTAAGCGAACAGTTTTATTCTTAACTCGTAATAAATCATATAAATGCGTCTTCTAATGTATGAAAAATAAATAACGAATATCTATTAATAATTGCTCATAAAAGAGCCGTTAACGCGTTAACGTGTGTGTTATGTTAATATATTATTATAAGAAAATATTAAAATCATCATAAGGTTCAAATCGCGTTAATTTATTGAAAATTTATGTTGACATTTGTAGGTAATATTAGCAGTTTTCTCCAATACCCCATTTGATGTATTGAATTACTTTCTACTAAGTTGACAAAGAAATATCAGAATTTACAATTCAGATTCGATTTTTTTTTTAGAAAAAATGGAAAATAAAAACCATTTCTATGACAATGAAGTGTGATAATCATAATTATTGTGACTGGATTTGATTTTAAAGTAGCTTTTGTCTATTAGGTTTTTTTCTTTGAATATCAGAAAGTTGAAATTGGAGAGGGAATATATTTTTTTTATGAGTTAATCTGTTTATAAACTTAAATTTTTAATATCTAAAAAAATTCAGTTTTGGTAAACTTAATAAGGAAATGCTAATCACATAGTAATAGGATAGTTTTCGCATTGTACATTCTCCGTTGGGTATGAAATATTGAAATATCTCTTTCATGCATCATGCATTGCTTTGGGATTTTTTTTAACAATACATAGCGCAAAGCGATCGAGATATGTGCTCAAAGGTCGAAATTTTTGCCCCATTCATCATGGTTTTTTAGCTATTGACAACAGTTTAGTTTTATGCCCTGTACACCCGCTGCCACTAATTTTCACAAAATATTGAATCTAACATTGAAACAATTGCCGAAAATTCCGTTCTAGAATTTTCGAAAGAAAAATGCAATTCAGCCCATCATCTCTGTAATTCTGAGGAGCTTAGAACGCTAATTCAGAGATCATCAAATAGCAAATGCTCGGGTTTAGATAATAACCGCAACGTACTTATTAAAAAATTTCCATAAAATATGTTTACCTGAATGCAATTTTTAATAGTTGTTTATTTCTAGGCTACTTTCCGTATAAATGGAAAGAAGCAACAGTTATTGCTTTACCAAAGGCAGGTAAGACCCCAACTTATCCATGCAACTACCGGCCAATAAGTTTTCTTTCAAGTATGGGTAAATTGTTTGAGAAAGTAGTCCTCCATCGTCTCCAAGTATTTATTGACGATAATTCTGTTCTATCTTACTTTCAGTTTGGCTTTCAGAAAAAACACTCTCCGATTAATCAGTTGGTCAGAGCTCAACAAGGAATCGGTAGGAATGGTAGTTCTCAACGTTAAAAAGGCATTTGATTCGATATGGTATAAGGGCCAAATATTTAATTTTATTGAATTCAAGTGCCCAACTTACCTCATTAAATTAATTCAATCATTTTTATCAGGCAGATCATTGCAAGTCTAAGTCCAATTAACCCTTTCTTCTAAGCACTTCATCCCAGCTGGAGTTCCTGAAGGATCTTGCCTCAGCCCGACCCTCTACAACATCTATACTTCCGATTTGCTTCAAATACCTGAATGCTAAATTGCTTCTATTGTTGACGACGCTGCTGCTTATACTAGCTCCACTGACCCTTCTGTTGTAACTAAAAATACTGAATTACAACTTGAGAAATTTAACCAATATTTCTTAGACTGGAATTATTTTAATTAAATACCATAAAAACAAAAATAATTTTTTTCACAAAGAGAAGAGCCAACAAATACCTTCCAAGTCCATCTCTGTTCAAGTGAAATTAAATATTTAGGAATTTATTTAGATAAGAAATTAATCTACCATCACCATATCTCACAGGCCGCATCTAAAACATTGAAAGGCATCAGGATCTCATGCCCTCTCATTAACAGAAATCAATGCTCTACACTGATAATAAGTAGCTCATGTACAAAACGGTAATGCAACCAATCTTCTTTTACGGACTACCTACCTGGCAAACTTGTGCGAAAACATACTACAGAACCATACAAATAATCCAGAACAAATGTCTAAATATTATTTTGGATAAGCAGAGGCATCATTCTACCAGACTACTCCATGAAGAGGGCAGCATTCAACTAGTAGTTGATACCGTAACAAAATAAACTGCCAACAAATCGGGCGCAACTTTATTATTCTTGATGCAAGTTGAGGATGCGTGGAAAGTCAATTTACAGCTTAGAGTGGTTAGATTAAGTGAAACGGGGTTCAAGGGCGAGTTGATGTCAATTAACACTTAATTGCGAATGCGATCAATAGCTCCAGTAAATGTAATCAATATTTCATTTGTTTATTCATGCAAGTTTGGGTTTTTAGGAATAGAGGTGGGGAGGTGATAGTAATGGTTGGTGGATGTTATTAATTTTTTAATTGATTGCTTGAATCACTTCCAATATTCTCTGTATAGAATGTCAGTTTGATAGACGAAAATGCATAGAATTTTCATAAAATTCGGTGTACTTTACATTCACGAAACCGAACATTTGTATGGGAAGGGGTAGAGGAGGTAAGGGAATCATAAAATTTGTGTTACAGTTTATTTCAATTCTCTTGTTAAGTGCTTGTTTATATTGTGATCATAAAGTACCGGCGATTTGTAAATAAAATTACTCTGGAGAATGATTTTAAAAAATTTCTGTCCTTAATTATTATCCAAAAAATTAGCGCGGTCTGTTAATCAGTTTGTTTGCAGCAGCTGGCTGAATCGGTACACCTCTTTAGTTCACGGCGATTTTTACAATGGATAAAAATAGGGAACAAAGAATTTATCTCAAATTTCGTGTTTTCAACCAAATTTCGTGTGCAGAATTGTTGCGAATGTTGGCTTACTTTTTTTTTCTTTAGTGTACACGTTTCGCAAAATTTTGGGTAGTGTAGGAGGTGGCAAGAATTCTCCTGTAGTAGCCTCCAAAATCCATTACAATTGCTAAGGTATAAGGATAAATTGGAGTTCACAATTTTGGCAAAAAAAGTAAGGTATAGATCGTAAGCGGACCAAATCGATTCACCTCTTCTATACCCTCTCCAAAACATAAAAGCAACTGTTCTGGAATCTTAAACTAGCGAGCGAACTACTACGCGGCTAGTTGCAGCAGAGCCATAAAACAATAAAATACATAAGATCATTCTAAAATTTGGAAATATACAAATCAACCTCGCTCCCTCCCTCCTCTCCCCACTGGTTGGTTCGCCTCTGAGTACATATCAAATTAATGAATCTGAAATTTAAAGTAAAGTATTTTGGTAGTAAAAGTAGGTCTGTATTTTAAGTCAAATACTTATATACACTTCACATAGCTCAAAGAGTTAACATTACTTACTCTATATGAAATAGGAAAGAGTTTATTGTACCGCAAAATATGTCATCTCAAATTCTTTCGAATAATAAATAGCGACTTTTGAATGATTTTGAATCCGATCAGCATCTTAATCACATTGCTTTGTTACTCATATGGTCGAAGGAGAAATACTTTTCTTGAATTTCCAATGTAAAAATTTGTATGGGAGGTGGTAGAAGGAGTGAAGCGAAATTCATATTTTTCTTATAATAGCATTTATTGCAATTATTAAAGGATAAATTCTGGCATAATTGTATGTTTGTACTTTTTATAGTTTCACTGAAAATCGATTACCAAAATTGAGCATTCGTATAGGAGGGAGTAGAAGGAGTATTCGAATCGAAACCAAATTTTTTGACATCAATTAAATTTGTAATAGTATACTTTTCTCGAGATTTAAAGTTGATAGCTTTGACGGTTTCGGAGAAAAACAATTTGGTTAAAATTCCGAAATTTCGTGAAATTTGTATGGGAAGGGGTAGAAAGAGTGAGGTGAAGTTGATAGTTTTTTCAAAATTGGTTGCAATGGCAATAAAATTAATTATGACAAAAATTGCTTTTTTAGCTTTGCTAGTTGTAATAAGTTTATTTTGAAATAAATTATAAAATTAATTAAAAGGGAAAAAAGGCCCTACAGTAAGGAGTGATGTGAGATGTGCAAAAATATACATAACTACCTCGCCACCCAACAACAACAATTTTTCATACAAAACAGCAAAGTTACGAATATTTATAATGTTGTAATCGATTTTCTAAGAAATCGTAAAAGCTACCGAATTTCACGATACACTTTTAACCAATTATCTCAGTAGCTTTTATGTGATGTAAAAATTAGTTCAATGCCGTGACCCCTTCCATCACATCCCATACAAAATATATTAATTTCTTAAAGTCAAAAAATCTCTCTTTCATCTAGATTAACCTATGAATAAGCCCAATCGTAGTTCAGTTACATTTTTTATTTATTAAGTTCTTTAAAAAAATATTTTCTTTCTTTTCGTGACGATTAATATTTTTTCTTGTGTTGTAATTCTCATTTTTTGAATTTCAATCAAGAAATTTTTTTTCTTACCAAGGGTATATGCTTCCAAAAATCCTGACCCAGTTACACTTATTCATTACAAAAATCTTACAAACAGAATTTAATTCACCAAATCGAAACCAATTTTCACAATTCATTCGATCATCGTTTCGCTCCACATTCAAATCTAAATCGCATAAACGAACGAAATTCACACACCAATTAATCCCTTTAACGAACCATACTCTGTAAATTTCTTCAATGTCAAATCTGAGCACTTATCCATCAAAAATTAGAAAAAACACACAAGAAGCAAAAGAGAGAGAAGAAAACATACTTATTTTCGAGCTAATTACAGATTCTATGCTTATTTACATTTCGTTAAAAAAAAAAAAAACAATATACAAACACTTAAAAAGGTCAAACTCAGATATTGAGACCTGTTTTCTCGTGACTACATGATCGCATCGATCTAAAGAAAAATTGCAGCAAACATAGTTTGTCCTTCAACAATAATTCGATTGCAAAAGGAGCCGATTGTTCGAACATCGACGTCAAACAAAATTTTTATTAAAAACCATGCTAAATTGTTGTCAAATATCCGACAATAACAAAAAACACTTACCTATATATAAAAAAAAAGAAAAAAAGTAATAATAATAATAAAATCAAGCTAAACTAACAACTAAACAAAAAACATGCGAATTAAATTCACTTTGCACTCAACTCCTTACAGCACTTTTGTCTGTCCGTTTTGTTGTTTGTTTGCTTCTTTGCTAAATTCACACCTAAGGTCAAGACCATTGAAAAGTATTTTACTTTGGTCAAAACACCTTTTAAGATTAAACGGCGAAGCCTCTTGTATCTGGCTGGTACCCAAGTGAATGGAAGCTAATTGCCCAATCCGAAGAACCCTTGTAGCAAAATTACAACTTGATGAATGGGATTTAATAATTTTTAACTATCGTTACCCGGATTAAAGCGTGCAGCAGCTCATTAAAAGTTAACGTTCGATTTAATCGCAATGTTGTGTAAAACATCGAAAATCGGATTAAGATGCATTCCGTCTCAAAGCCGCATACTCATAGTACGCTGCATTCAGTGTCATAATAATGGACACGCGTTTGCATAATTTTATTATCTCGTAACACAAATGTGCCTGATTTTTGCTCCAGATAATGATTTTTTCATTAAAAACTATTTTATCCATTCAGACCCGGAACTTAAGCCCGTTTAAAGGTTGGAACGGTGGTTGGTTCGAAATTTCAATTTCTACGAACATTTAAGACTCGTTCATAGTAAACCAGTAAGGCAGATCGAGTTGCTTTGTCTTTATTCTCGCAGCGAAATAGTTAAATTTTTTTCCTATTTGGAAGCTAATTTCCATCGTTTAACTCGGCCAAGCACCATGCTGAGCTGCATTTCTGTGAAATTCTATACAACAATTGCATCAAATTAAAGGCTTGGCTACGTTCGAATTGGTTTTTCTTTATTAATAATTTTCGTTCAGTTGCAGTCGCATTGGTATATGCAATTTTAGTAAAAAAAATTTTAAAAATGTTTCTGAAAAACTAGTATAAATCAAGTTAGGTGTTAAGTTCATAGAATTGGTAATGAGAGTGTTGTTTTGTAAATAACTGTGTATCGCAGAATTTTATACTGAATTCAAACCGACTTTCGAAAGTATCTGAATTTATTGAATGTCGCCTCAAAATTTCAGTGTAGAATAAGTCAATGATAATAATATTGGAAGCAATGCCCATGCAAAAAGGAAATTTTCAGGGTAGCAAATTTTTTTTCTTAAGTTTATCACAATACTTTGTTATTAGAATAAAGTAAATAAAAAATTTAATTATTAACTGTAATATCGTTTCGCATGTATTTTAGGTAACATCGGACACCAGCGTTATCTGTGCATAGTCTGGTAATCTATAATACGAACGCCAAGAGTTCAAATCACGGCCGATACATATAGTTCCAAATACACATTTGGTCTATTTCTAAAATTCTTAGATAGGGAATTTGCGAAGGGCTTACGCAACTCTTCCACAAAAACGAATGTTGTAAGAGCTGATAGGATATCGAAGATTCAATTTGACGTAGAGCATAATCTAAGAAGAAAACCTAATTAGGTAGTCCTTTCAGAGCATAATTGAAGAACAGAACCTAATTAGGTAGCTCTTCCATGCAAAAGTGCACTAATAATGAGCTGGACCTTCAGATTTCGAAGTTTGCACTTTCACCAAATACCATTCACAAATTTTGTCCTTTCGTGAACTGAGGCAATCTAGATATCTACGCCCGCACAGATTTGCTTATTAGGCCAACACCCTACTTATGCCCAGGCTAAACTAAATCTTGCTGTAATTAAATTTCTAGTTCCTAATACCGGACAGGAAATGGGATATGTGAAAAAAGTCAAATACATCAACCTTCAGCAGTACTTTGCTAAAAATAAACTGTTGCTATCGTTCAATGAAGACGAAAACCAAGAAAAAACACAGTGGACAATATTTCTTAGGTATGTTCTCCTTCGAAGTGCTTAGACGTAATACCAGAAGGCTGACATACCAAGGACAGGAACTTAAGCTCGTCAAGTAAATTTAATAATTCTACCTAAGATATTCATAACACGATGTTAATGTCGTATTTTGCTAAGTCCGATATTTAGTTTACCTTTAATTAGACAGTAATCCATTGGAAACTGGAATTTAGCTATTTTTTTTAACCTAGATACGAACCATTTCCTTTTATTTGAAATAATTCATCTAATAATGAAATATTCAAAATATACTCATCAATATTGCATTATACTAAATTCGAACAAACAGATATCGAATTACCCAGACTTTAATTTTAATTAATGAGAAACCTTCATGAAATTAAAAATGAAAAAAAGATCTCAATTATTTGGCTAACTATCAAATATCATTGCCAAATATTTGAACCACGAGTAGCACCTTAACAAAAAGCGGATAATTTAATTGAATATTGAAATATTTCTTTTTTTTCTTAATTTTTCTATATTTGATTCAATGAAAAGCAGAAAGGGCTTCATGATCGTCTTCGTTCATTGTACTCGCGGTTTGAATTATGTAAAATAAATGCTCAATCATGTTCGATTGGTATGATCGTTAGCGATTGATTATTCAAGCTAACAAACTTAAATTATTAATTTTTGTCTGTTATTAGTATAGATATGGCATTATCACTTAGGAAATATATGCCAAAAATGATGTGGAATTTTAACCCTATTTTTGGTTTGGAATAATCGAAATGCTACAATTATGGAATGTGTTGAAATATGAAAATAATTAGATAAAGTTCATTAATGTTGATTTCCAAAGAGCTGGCATTATTTAGAAATTAAGACAGCTTTATGACCGGGACAGTAATTTTAAAGCAAAAGGGCGAGAGTTCAACTGCAGTTTCGAAATACGTTTTATAATAATGCCTATGGGTTCGATTTTATACGAAAGTAGACGATACACTCTAGACAAAATCTGAAGTGTTAATTTTTTTTAACACAAAGAAGTAAAGCTCGTATGGAGTTGTCAAAAGTACAATTTTTTTTAAATTTTTTCCTTATAATTCAAATATTTTAAAGTTTGTGAACGTGCAAAATCGTCTCACTCCTGCTACCACCTCCCATACAAATATCTGTATTATAAATTCAAGAAAAGCATTTCTCCTTCAAGTATATGAGAGCTATCGACTTTGAAATTGAATCAAAGCATGGTGATAATTTTTTCTAACACTTATTTCAATTATTAAGAAACAAATTCTGGCAAAATTTGAAGTTTGTACTTTTTCTGGTTTGAATGGAAATCGATAAAATGCATTTAACAAAAATTATGCATTTGTATTTGCGGGGGTAGAAGGAGTGTACGGATCAAAACAATTTTTTTTCGCATTAATATTTCTATTTGTATACTTTATACAAAATATGAAGTTGATAGCTTTAACAGTTTCGAAGAAAAATAATTTAATTTAAATTTCAAAATTTCGTGAAATTTGTATGGGAGGGGGTAGAAGGAGTGAGGTGAAGTTGATAACTATTTTTAAAATAAATTGCAATTATAGTATAATTAATTCTGACAAAATTCCGTCTTTTCAGCTTTACTAGTTTCAATGAAAATCGAAAATATGTATTTTTCAAAATTGTCCATTTGTATGGGAGGGGGTAGAAGGAGTAAGGAGATCGGGTCAATATTCCTTGATCTGACAGACAGACGGGCAGACAGACAGACGGCCACTCGGAATCGAGGTTTTTGAGCGACAACAAATATTTCTGTACCCTTGGCGGCTCTGTACGAGCGTTATTTCTTAGCATTACAAAGGGTAAGGCAAACACAATATACTCTCAGATTTCATCTAGAGTATAAAAAGAAGGAGATATTATGAATTAAAAGTCGATTAAAAGTATAGTTGGTGCTCAATCTAAATTAAATTGAACTAGTTTTGTTTTTACTTGATATCCAGCAACCCTTAGTGCACTTCAGCTAGTGTCAGAAGTAGGATTTTAAGTATTACATCGCGAGTGGTAATTGTGAAATTAGTGATAGTGTAAAAAGGATAAATGGAGAACTTTCGATAAGTGTTTCCGGGAAACAAGTGACCGCGAGAAAAATTACGAGCAGAATTTCGGTGACACCAAATAAACAATGCTGCGATACCTTAAAGATTTAAAAGTGAGTGAGTTGAACGAGGAACTCAGTGAGCTAAAGCTTTCTACGACCGAAAAAAAAATGCAGAGCTTGTGAATCGGATGAAGAAACCATTAGTAACAGAGGGATACAATGCCTACACTTATGAGTTCTCCATCGGGCAGGAGACAGCCGACCGAACAACAAACCGAACAACAAGGTGTAGTGGAAAGTTGCAAAACTTTAAACCCAATGATGCCACTGAAGGAGCAATTGTTGGTGAAAAGGGACCAGCAAAGTGAACATGCCAAAGAGCTGAAGGTAAATCTCAGCCATCAAAAACTACAACCGACCCAAAAATTGAGCCTTCACAATCAACGGACTAATGAACTAAAAGACCACATGGTAAATAAAATGGATGCACTGGGTAAGAGATCGAAGAACAGCTGGATGCGAAGCGCCTCGAACAACGTATGGTTTTAGGGTAGGTCAAATACAAGTTTCTTTTTAAAAATGCAATAAAATGAAGAAAATTGAATTTTTTTCCATGTATTATGGCTTTATTAGTAAGAACAAATATTCCCATTAATGATGAAATACAACTTCGTTCAAGTGGTTGCCATGGCTGGCTTCGCAGTAGCGCATTCTGTCACTCCAATTTCCCAAGACCATGTCGATGGTTTCGGGCTGTAGCTCACGGATTGCTTGGATGATATTGGCCTTAAGTGCTTGAATTGTTTCTGGATTGTTGGCATAACATCGGTCCTTCACGGTTCCCTAGAAAAAAATGTCCAAATGGGTCAAATCGCAGCTCCGAGGCGGCCAATTGACATCGCCAAACACCAAAAAACGCCAAAAAAACGCACTGTTTGGGCTAAACCTTACTCACTTTGGAAATAAGTTTTCAATATTTTCCAACGTTGTTGAAGTGTAAAGCGACTCATTTCGTTCCGCGGAGGTATGATACTGACTTTCTGTTAAGATTTCGAGAGGGAAACAGCTTTCAGTGTCAAAATAACCTATGATTTAAAAAGAAACCAATGGACCGTCCACCCTATAGAACAAAGCATCAGTGAAAAAACTGGAAAGATCGAGGAGATTTCCAGCGCAGTAGAGCGCCTGAAAAAGGACTTTGAACTGATTAAAGCAACTAGCGTCATAAAATTTGAGAGCGTCGTTCATAAAAACCGGAAGTGGTAAAACTCATTGGACCATATGCAAGACTCAATTTAAGGTGGCGGCCACCACCAACCTGTGGACAAACCCGGAGCAAGCAACGTCCTTAGATCTGCGGCCGAAATCGTGCGGACCACTTCAATCGAAAAATAAAGCGACTGTTTAGACCTTGGACCTTCGATACGGTGAAGATCACATGCGAGAAAGCTAACAACTATGGAAGGTTAGGTTATGCTCCTAGATTTGAAGCTGCCAAGGAAATTTGGCGCAATGGCAATCGAGTCAGAGAAATTAATGTCGGGATCGAGGAATGCGGGTGTTAGAGGTTCGCAAAGCAGAGTGAAGGTTGTAAAGTTCCACATTGCTGGAAATGCTGACAATAAGGTTATCTACGACGTGATTTCCGCAGATGTCTCAAACGACTGGATACAAGAGGTGTGAGTTCACAGTATTACGCCTCGAGTAATAGCCAATTACAAGAGGCAGAGAACGGGTGGTGGATTCGATGCCCCCGGAATCATCATCGTCGTCTCTCAACTTCATCATCAGCACATCACACCAAACATATCTTTTCAACCAGTGACGAAGATAACTGAAGAATGAACATTGTGAAACTGGATAGATACTGGAAGTGCTATACCGATTCGTCAACCCCCGAGAAGAGTTCCGTTAGCGAAGAAAGGAGACGTGGATTCATTGAACAACTCAATGCAACAAGAGGAAATTATTGAAGAGTCAAAGACCTCATAGAGGTCAGTGGTAGTACTGGTTTTATAGCGATTCCGAACAGTACATCTGAAATGTAGCCTGAAAAACTGTAAGGTGTTCAGTTCAAAAGTTAAATATTTAGGACGCGTTGTATCAGCTGCCGGTTTAAAACTGATCCGGAGAAAATCACGACGGTTAAGAATTGGCCAATACCGCAAGACGAACATTAGCTGCTTAGATTTCTGGGACTGGCGACGTAATATCATCGATCGTTAAGGATTTCGCGATCATCGCCAAACTGCTCCACCAGTTAACGGAAAAAGATAGATTATTCTTTTGGAAGAAACTTTGCCAGTCTCCTGTATTGGCATATCCAACGTCAGGAAAAGTCTTCATCATTGACACCGATGCTAGTAATTTAGGATTCGGAGTATTTCTCTCACAGGAAATTGACGGAAAGGAAAAAGTACTATCGTTTTATATTCGAGAGCTCTTAAAATTTTAGAAACGTTATTGTGTGACCTGAAGAGAGCTTTCAATAATCGTAGAAGCTGCAAAACACTTCCATAAGTACCTACTATATACGGGCAAAAGCTCATTCTCCGAACGGCCCACGCATCGCTGAAGTGGCTACTCTAATTCAAAAATCCAGAAAGACAAGTCGCGAGGAGGATAGAGAAACATGAGTCCGATAATTTTAAGATAGTTCATTGAAGAGGAAAAGCTCACAGTAATGTTGATGCGATTTCACAACCGCCGAACTGTATGATATATGATATGGGACTGGTAGTAGGGTGGAAAACCATAGCATAGCGACCTAAGTGGGAAGACATCTCAGAGTGCCCAGTACCTTTCTGAGAACATTCTGAAAGAGTATCACGCAGGAACCTCTAGAGAACATAAGCGTGTGAATAAAACATTGGCCAAGATCAGGGGAAAATTGTACTAGATTTAGCTGCGTGAAGAAGCGGAAAACTGATGCCTTTAATGCACTACCTATGCATCAAGTTAAGGCTCTCAGCAAAAATCAAAGGGTGAAATGCACGACTACAATGCTGCAGTTCCATTCGAAAGAATTGCAATTGATATCACTGGGCCTTTTCGGAGTCGGAGAAAATTAACCGCTATATCCTGGTGGTCATTGTTTATTTCAACAAATGGGCTGTGGCGTACACCATCCCAAGTCCGGAAGCCACTACCATTGCCAAAGAAATTGCCTCGGATTGGGTAAGCAGATTCGAGGATCCATGCGAGCTACACTCTGATGAAAGCCATAAATTTGAATCGAAAACATTTCAAGATGGCGACAACTGGAGAAACACCATTTTGAGTCATTTTCGGGAGAAACATTTGGATTTCTGCTAATATTAAGTTTGGAGAGCCACAAGATCAGACAGCGGATTCGCGACATTGACAACAAATGATCCACAACCTGTCACAAATAAAACACTTTTCGCATGAAAACCGCTAATCAACTGCAGCGTAATTGGGAAGGACCGTATCAAGTTATCTCTAGGATGAATGACGTAGTATTCTACATCCAACTCTACCAAAAACTACGCACAAAAATGAAGTTAGAGCATCTGCACAGATTGGCGAAATACTATGGTTAACGACTCTGTTCGGTGAAGAGGAGCTAATGAGGGGGAATGTTACGAATCAACACTTGTTCCAATTTTTTCTAGTGACCCCTAGCGTACTTCAGTATATTAAGAAAAAATGGAATAAAATTTTTAATTTTTTAAGCACTCTCTTTAAGAAATCTAATTCTTAGCTTAGTAAATTGAGTTTGATTTTTCCAGGGAACTACCCCAGCAAAGTCTGCTGGAACAATGAATTTTTGTAGAGAGCAACAGAAAGTGTCGGTGGACATTATTCTTGGAGCCTATATGCCACATAAAAACCAAAATATATCCTCTACCTTAGTATGTAGAAAAAGTTCTAAGCAATTGTTCATTAGAATCTAAATAAACTCGCGTCATATTGCACGCTGTCACTACTGCTTCATAAAATCACTTTGGTTAAATATCAAATGTACTACTAAGCTGTTCATAGGCAATTTTTTTTCGCTAATAATTGCAAACCTTTATATCCAAATATTTGTAAAATAAAATTAATACCATAAGCTAACAGTCTACCCTCTAACGAAATATTGGCATAAGCAATTGTTTATATTTGCTATTTTGCCTGAAAGTGAAATTTTCATTATTATATTTGCGAAAAATGTCGGCCCTACCTCAGATAAAAAAGAAAGATATCAAACGAAGTCTTTATAAACATTGAAAGTCAACAGTTATGGGTGGATAATTCTGTCTCAGAAATCTACAATTAAAGTCGTTATCGGGCTTAATAATAGTAATCCTATAATAAAGTGTTCGAAAATAGCTCAAAGCCAACGAACCGAATGGCTGACCGCTTGTCTTATCTCGCTATAAAATTCGATTGTATTTCGTCTATTGTTCGTTTAAAAATGAATTTTATCGTTCTAGTAAAATCGATGTAGTTTTGTAGTTCATGCCGTTTCTTAATGTTGGTAATTTTAATTCGATCTTTCCGTAATATCGTATGCATAGTCAACTTTGAAACCGATTTATCTCATTTCGTATTTCACTCGATTTCATATCGATTCAACTAAATCAACGATATTTGTATGCATGAGTTGGCAAATTCAATTCTGGAAGATGCCCGTGTGTTATTTCTTAACATATTTTTACACGAGTCACGGTGTTGATAGCGTGACCGAAGTTAACAAATTGCACGGGAAGTACTCATTCATTGTGCTCGGATAGGTAGGTACCTACCTACAAGTTACTTAGTAGTCTTTGGAATTATGACGTTTCGATTTCATGTACAAATATCGAAAAAACGGTCAAATATTAGCAGGGGTCTTACGCCTGTATATGCACGTCTAACACGATTTTCGTTATTCACTATTTTATCTTTGTTTGCAAACAAAATTTTATTTAAATTATTTTCATTTTTTTTGTATTAAGATAGACCAATGTTTATTGTTAAGAGACAGAATATCTTTCTTTTATTACTGTAGAAATTAGACCTTCGGTTTTTTGACTAAGTCAATGCCAACTGAATTTATCAGTATTGATTTTAATTCGAAAAAAAAATCAATTTGATCTTCTGCTTATATATGCCTACAGATTATGTTTTATTATTAAAAAATATACATTCCTATGCATTAATCGCATTACGTTAAGTTAAAAGTATTGAAAAACATAAAATTGTGTAAAATAATAACAAGATTTAAAATAACCTTTTAGTCCAAGATTTTCATTTTTTACCGAGAATATTAAAACATTTTCTATGCAATTATAATTAGCATAAAATTATTTCTTAAGTTTGCGAAATAATTAATGATTTTATTCATTTAAATGCAAATGAATTAACCACATTTTCATTTCATCAATAAATGAATTCCCAATTTAATTTAAAGTTGCACGGCACACCCAAAGTTAAGTGAAAATTATTAATGGTAAACTTTTCTAAGGAAAAAAAAACATCACACCTAATATTTTTACTATGCTAACTTTAAAGATTAGGTAAACACCAAAGACGCATGAGTATTCTCTGACCAATAAAGATTCATCTTGATGTAACCGTCATTAATGTCATCAAATTGAAAAGCGTACGATCAGATAACAGAAGGAATACAGAAAATCGTGCAAAGACAACTTTACGTACATTATTTCTACATAGAGTTACTTACATTTATGAAGACTGTCATTATTATGAATTTATACCCTTACATAACACGCTTAGACCTGAAATGAAGGAAAAAAATTGATGCAATCGGATTCGATAATAATTAGTAATTACTATCGGAGAAGAAAAAAAAAAGTTAGATTTCCATATGCTCGAGCATTAACGAAGAGTTTCTTTTCTTTGATGTGCTGATCTCGATTGAAATTTTTCATGTTTTGTTTATCTGCGCAATCATTAAAATTTCAAATTTTTAGAATTTGGAGTTTGTTATTTTTTCAAAATTTAAGGCAATATGTTCACATTATCTGTGCGTCAGTCTCTTAGACCTACCAAATGCCCGTCAATTCCCCTCTCAACAGAAATAAATGAAAATTTAGATTCTTTGCAAGCCTTGTTTATTACAGAAAGGAAGCTTTCCAAGGATTCAAAATTATCACTCATATGGATAAGATTTTCATATTACGCGAGTATAAGAAGACAAAAAGTAGGTGTACAACTATGTTTAGGACAAGAGCTTAGGATGAATTCTTTGCTATGGGAGGTAGTAAGGGTGAAGCGAGCAAACCAAAAGCTGAAAATTGCACAATGTCCAATGTTTTCAAAAATGGATAAATAGAAAGTTGAGAGACAGTAGTTGTAAAAGTTTTAATTATGATATCACATCCGTTCATTTCTCTTATTTCACAAATTCGATATTACAATCAATTTTCGTTATACTTTGTTTTAGTTTAGTTGTTTTCGGTCCGTGTGCCACCCAGTTAGTTTGCACATTTGCAAGAAGCATTTTACATGACAAGGTGCACTGACGAAGCTGAATTTTATTCAGCTGTTAAAAGTAATCCATACGAGAATTGATAGAAAAGTTCTCAGTTCTACTTTTGCATTTTTAATATTTTCGAATAATAAGGCATAATACAAACATATGGCATACGATGCTATTATTATTATTATTGCTCCAATTTCAATAGTTGATTTTTGCAAGAAATTTATTATTTTTTGAACGATACTAATATCCTGATATCGTGTGGGTTAGGCAACCTTTCAGGCGCGTCGTCAGGTGGTAGTTAGAGAACATCGCGCTGTGTTGTGAGTCCCTCGTTCGCAGTTTGCATTGCAAAGCAAGAAATTAAGTTTGACAATTGTTCTTTCCTCAACGTGCTCTTGGGATACACATCGGGAGCCACCTTGTTGTTAGCCTAAATTGATGAATACGTTGAGGTGGAAATAGCTGCAAAATTTTTTTTTGCAGAAACTAGGCCGCGAACTAGCTCAAAAGAACTATGAGATGGAGTCCTCCAGTATTGGCCCTCATTTCCCGGCAAAAAAGGGAGCTAAAATCATCAGGTCCGAACGCGGTGCAGGAGCTACTAGAATGGTAAAACCAGGTTCTAGTAGTGCTATGCTGTTGACAAACACCCATCTCACTGAGTCTTTCATGTCAGAGCTCAGTGATCTCGCAGTAATGAAACTAATGCGTCTGAACCAAGTAAGTCGATGGAGATGTATACAGGTGTTGAATACGCATCGACGTCGACAACAATCTGCACATCTATCTCTGAAGGCCTTGGTAGAGGCAATAGTGCCCTACGCCGAGCTAAAATCAACCTAAAAAAGGAAAGCTTCTGAAGCAAAATTTGACAATGCGGTAGAGGTTAAGCTGGCTGCAGTACTGTGTTGTTGACTGTCATTCACACCCAGCCAGGATGCCGGCCGAAGTAGTAGATGAGGCGAATGCTGCTACTCCTAGTTCGTAGCCACCCGTGGAAAATGTCGAAGTGGTTCAAACACTGTCATTCAAGCTTGCGTCGGGATGATCGGTTCGCAGTACATCCTCTAGCAATGCCTCATCGACCCCGTGCACAGCCGTCGGTAATAAGTTCAAACCACTGTAGCAGAAATACCAGCTCATTCGATCGGATGAAAGCATTACGCCATTACTTGCAGCGAAAAAGAAACAGCCGAGATCGGCTACCTATAGCAATGTTACTAGGAATATCCTTGCTAGGCATCATACCAAAATCGGTGAGACCTCATATCTACTTTTCATTTAGAACCATTCTGAGGGAACACCCTTTAGGTAATCCATCATCTAAACCGAGTTTTTTGAAGTACGACTTTGAGCCTGATTACCTACGGACACCTAGAGCTAACAAAAACACTCTGGCCTTCCTACAAGTGTCATTGAAGACCCTGGGCCCATATTACAGGTCAATAAGTTGCAAAACAATCTTTCCACGGAGGTATGGAAACTTTTTCATAGAGAACGAAAAGTCAAGGGGCAACTTCTTGTTCTCGGAATTGACTAAAGCTCAATGGAAAGATTATCTGTAGCAAAAGATGGATTCGGCAATACTCACTCCAAACTCCCGAAACCAAATGCATCCAACCTTCCTAGCCGGCCTGCTCAGGGTAGTTGAAGTCAATCTACGTAACAGAAGAGCGGTTACAGCTACTCTAAAACAGCGCTTCTTAAGAGGACACTCAGATGTTGCACTTGTCCTGGAACCGTTGGATGGCCACATTCGAAGCAGGTGCAATACAATTTTTAACGTCCTTTATGAACCCAAATTAAGTAAGCTACTACGGAAATGTGTCGTTGCAAAAAAGCAATAAAATTAACATTAATTCCACAGTTTAGCAGTCCAGACCATCAACAACCCCCTTCTAACAGAACACCGCAGCTTGTTAAGCTAGTTTCATTATACAAGCCATACGAAGCATGGAATATTCCAACAGTACACCTGTAACAGCTTGTCCAATCCAACACAAGCGACTTGGTAATAGGTGTTGATGCCAGTGCCCATCCCACCTACTAAGATCGCGATAAGTCAATTCTATAATTTCTTAGCATGAACAATCTAAATGTTTGTAGTGTCGGTAAAAGTCGAGGTTATTGAGGATATCGACCTGACTGTGGCAACTAATTCTAAATATTAGTGGTCTGCAACTAGAGGGTTTCGATAAATCATCCTTGTCAGATCGTATGTGGATAAGATTTAAAATAGTGGGATCAACAGAGAATAGCCAGTTTTACAAGAATCTAGCAAGAAACGATTGGGTTATACATCGGGAGCTAATAAATCTCATAAAGTTTAAGAAGTTACAATGGGCTAGTCAAGTGAAGCGGACGGATGACAGAAGAATTTCCAAACGCACACTAAAAGGGAAAGTCAATGAACATAGATTTGGAAAACTACGGAAGCGCTGGGACACAGACAGCAAATCGCTGCTGAGATTCTCAAACTGGAGGACGCGGTCACTGAACCGAGATGGATGGAGGCATGGATAGGCTGTAGTTCTTTCATAAGAAAGTAAGTAACAAACCGTAAACTAACGGCAATAGTTCCTCACGCAATAAAATCGCCAGATTCCTTAGATGGAAGAGTTGAAATGCTAACAAATATACAATCTTCTACAAGAGCTTCTGACCTCAGAAGTCCATCAAGGATATTAAGTACGCTGTCTGGTGAAATAATGAACTTGGTATTCTGATAAAAGCCAGGACGCTCTTTAACGAAGCCAATTCCTTCAAACGTGACACAGACTGGGGCCAATACCAATCAGCTGGTCATGTGAAACAGACGGATGACGAAAGAATTACCAAACGCTCACTGAATGGCAAAATCGATGGACAAAGACCAGTTGGATCGATGGACAAAGAGCAGTTGGAACACCATGGAAGCGCTAGGAGTATGATGGAGGACGGGGTCACTGAACCGAGAAGGATGGAAGCATAATACCGTATAAAGGAGGCCAAGACCCGTTTTGGGTTTTAGCGCTTCTTCTTCTTCTTCAATGGCGCTACAACTCAAATTGGGCCTTGGCCTCCTGATTTTCAGGTTCCTTAACATTTTCACTACTTATTGTGGAAGGGTTGTTAGCTCTTCGCACAACCCTTTATCTGCGAATTTTTAATTTAATTGAGGTAACCAAGGTATATTCAAGCAGGTAGTGTGCTAGAGTTATTCGTTGACCGGGATTTGATCTCACGACCTTCGCATTGTAAACCAAAACGCTAGCCACTAGGCTAAGCCCTAGCTAGGGTCGTAGCGCTATCGAAAGTAAATAAGTAACAGTTTTGACATATTTATGTAAACCTCAATCAAAATTAAGTTAAAATGAAATGCGCACCAGTTTAAGGGATGTTTCAAACAGCAATAACGAATTTGCAAAGGACGCTGCGATACGTAAATATAAAATTTCTCAAGGAATTGGATGATTGAGAATCTTCTCTGAACACTTTCCATCCATTTTATAACTATTTCGTATGATGTACATGTATATATGTATAAGTTTGAAAGGATCTTCAAATTGTTAGAAATTTCTCTTATAGAATTTAGTTAGTTGTTTTAGTTAGTAGGAGGCTTGCTATCCATTGCAAGATCAACATCCAGGACTTCAACACTGTTCCGGATTGTTTTGTTTCGGAAATAATCACATTTAGTGTGAGAGAAAGTTACACCGAAAGACAGAAAAATTAAAACATTTCTCCAAATTTAATTATAAAACAGTTTAGATGGCACCAATCGATGAATAATGAAATCTTTTTTTGAAGTTAGACGCACTCACTTTTACTATACACTCGAATGAAAATCAGTAAATTGCAAGCAAAACCCAGGTACGATGACAGTAAAGTGAATACATTATTGATGTTTAGAAGGAAGACAAGAGGCCCCAAGAGATACCTTGAGGCACACCCGAAGGAACTGAAATTTGTTATATTTAGATGATAAGGGTAATTTTATGAAAGTAACATGCTTCAAATTCTGAATAGAGTCCCATGACACTTAGCATCAAACGCAAAAGAGTAATTTTTATTCTGTCAAATGCCATAAAATCAGGAGCAAATACCGGAGGAGTGGTGCCAATGCATTATTTGCCCTATCCACAAAAAGGGAGACAAACTGCAGTGCGAAAACTACAGAGGTATCTCACTACTTTGCACGTCATATAAGATTCTGACAAAAATATTAGAAAATAAGATTAAAATTTACGCTGACAATGTGATTGGGGAGTACCAAGGCGGTTTTAGAGCTGGACGATCAACGTCTAATCAACTTTTTACGGTCAAGCAAGTGCTTGAAAAATGCTGGGAATTCAACATCGACGTTCACCAGGTTTTTGTGGACTTTAGACAAGCATACGACAGTATTGATCGAAACGTACTGTACAAAATAATGCTGCATTTTGGCATCCCAGCAAAACTAGTCCGACTGACCAAAATGACGATGACATCAACAACATCACAAGTCAGAGTCAACAACCAACTAACTGATGCCTTTGACACAAATGTCGGACTAAAACAGGGTGATGGGCTGGCCCCTCTGCTTTTTAACCTAGCTTTAGAATACGTCATCAGAAAGTTACCCGTTGACACAAGAGGTACGCTGCTTTATAAATCCAGCCAGATAGTGGGTTATGCGGACGATATCAACATATTATCACGCTCTTTCACATCCGCAAAAGAAATTCTACTAAGCCTCGATCAAGCAGCAAAAGAAGTTGGCTTGAAAATCAATGAAACAAAAACGAAAATAATGACACAAACAAGGAAAAGGACCCCCAATAGACAAAACATTACAATTGACGAATATAATTTGGAAAATGTGGACGAATTCATATATTTAGGCACAAAATTGACAAAGAGTGGAAATGAAACAAATGAAATAAAAAGACGAATCCAGCTCGCAAATAAAACGTATTATTCAGTCTTAGCTATTCTTAAGGCCAGCTGCGTACACAGGAAGACCAAACTCCAAGTTTACAAATCAATAGTAAGACCTGTGCTTTGCTGCGGATGCGAAACATGGACCCTTACACAAGCATCCGCAAATATGTTGAACGCTTTCGAAAGACGGGTCCTGAGACAAATAATTGGAGCGAAACGTGATGGTGACCGATGGCGAATTAGATACAACAGTGAGCTGTATGATATATTCAACGAACCGGAGGTTTCCACTATCATCAGACTGCGGAAGCTGCAATGGGCTGCCCATGTACAAAGGATGGACGAAACTCGAATACCTAAAAAGGTATTCGAGGGAAAAACGGAGGGCCGGAGGCCAGTGGGAAAACCCAGGAAACGCTGGTCCGACTCTGTTGATGAAGACTGTGCATCGCTGCTCGGATTTAAAAATTGGAGGACGCGGTCACTGGACCGAGATCGATGGAGACTTCGGTTACGGGAAGCCAAGGCCCGAAAGGGGCTGTAGTGCTGCGACGAGACGAGAAATGCCATAAAAAGTTACGGGATCCAAGTTCCAGACCTTCAAAACAATATTTGCTGAATACGGAAAGGTTTATTTCTGTCTATCTACCAGCTTCAAAACAATGCTGGCATACAGTACCTAATCTAGTCTACAATGGCTCAAACCGGGTCTTGGCCTCCTGACCTTCAGGTTTCTTAACATTTTTCATTATTAATTGTGGAAGGGTTGATAGCTCTTCTTGTGGAGAATATCTTATCTAACCTACAGAAAGTGAAAAGAGTAATAGAGACCGAAAGAGGTTTTTACATACGAGCCCTAACATGCTTTTCAGCTCTGACAACCATGCTGTTAATGCGTCCAAGATAACGAAAGTCTTAAGCCTCTACCACATCTTGTCCATTTACGAAAATTGGTGTACCGAGCACAAATACCTCCCAACTAAAGACCTTTATATTCCCCATTTTCCAATGCAGCTTCAAGATGTGACTTATTTTCATCAAAAATAGGGCTGATGATAATATGCTTGTATGCCTTGTATGACAATCTATGACACAGGAAATCTCTTGGACAGCTATCCTTTCTATAAGGCGCATTATCCCGTATCTTCGTGAGATTCTCTACTTTTAGATCAAAGCTAGTGATATGGCCAGGGTGTAGCCTAATGGGTATCGTGTTGGTCTACAAAGTGAAGGTGGTGAGCTCAAATTCCGCGTGACGTATAATTCCAATATACTGCCTGCTTGGGTACAAATTAGTTACCTCAATCTGCGATAATGAAAATTCGTAGATAAAAGGTTATGCAACAACCCTTCCACAATAAGAAAATGTAAAGGATATCAGGGGGTGAAGGCCCGATTTTGGCTAAAGCGCTAGTGGTGGAGTGAATCCCGAGCCGATAAATCAGTATCAGGAATTAAACAAAATTTGATTGAATGGTCCGTAGGACTTATCAAGAAAATGCAAACTTTCGGGAACCAATGATCCCTACGCATTTTAGGAATATTCTTGCCAGAAATGATCTCCAACGATGAATTTTGGAGTACAACTGGACAGACTAAAATAGGCATTGAGATTCGGAGGCGAAACTGACAGCGATCGGTCACACAACAACAACCAGAACGAAACAATTTCAAACAGGCTCTGAATTATAATCCTCAAGAAAGACATTGGTCGACCATGTAGCACATTGCAGCGAGCAGTTGAGCAGAAGGCCAAAGGAATGGACAAGTCCTGGCGGCAACTAAAGACCGGTGCTCAGGATCGCACCTTGTGGAAGAAAATTGTTACTGTCCTATGCCCCTGTGAGGGGCCGCAACAGGAATTTAATTGATTGATCTAATTTTTTACAGTTAACGAAAATATTAAGCCTGATTTATCTGTACGAAGCCAAATCGAAAAAAAACAGATTCCATAATGCACAAAAATAAATCTTACAACCATTTCTAATTAATGCATAAATCTTTACCACATTCTCTGTAATATTCACTTTCGATTTTCGAATTATGAAATACTAAAAAAAATTAATAGTAATAACAATAATAACAAATTTCGCTCAAACTCCATAATATAATTCTACTTAACAACAATTTGATATACCTACTCTTGCGAATACAATAACACAGCACACAACTATTTACGCTAGTTATTTTAGAGATAATCCGGTTATACGCCTTACAGTTCATGCTTCCAGTTCAAGTATGAAATTAAGGTCAAGGTTAATCTTTTGCAAATTATTACATCACATCGAATTAATGAAAACTATTAAATCATAATTACCCACAATCATGATCATTGATCATCCTCATAACGATATGCATTAAAGAAAAAAAAACACAAAGAATGCAACAAAGTGTTTTAGAGGCTCAGCTATTAATTTAGCAGCAGTCATAGGTGAATACAGTTTTAGGTTTATCAACAATAAAATCAAAAACAAGTTTCATATGCCGCGAGATTCACACATTCAGCTCGATAATTCAGAGTATCGCGATAAAAAATCTTAATTTCAATTTGTATCATGTTAAATAAATTTATTGCAATTTAAACTCATTAAGTGCTATCTTTAGTGTTGTTAATTTAAATGATAAATAAATGAAAATGTTTCCGTCAACATTTTAACACGTTCCGATATTTAAAGAAAAAGGTTAAATTCCTTAGTTTCGCGTCATCTTTCTAATTCTACTGAAGGATATTTTCGGTTTTAGAATAAAATCCAATGCATTTCTATAAATACCACGTGATACTGATGCTAAGTATTTTTATTGGACCGGCATAATATATTCGAAATAAATAAATAAGATTTTATTTGTTAGGAAACTATAAACTAGCCGCATTATAGCCAACATACCTGCATTATTTTCGAATTAATATCGTAATTCGTATCCATTTTATAGTTTATGTTTTTTATTCGTTATTTGATTTTTATAACTGTGGCGATAATTACACTCACTGCTTCAGGAAGAGTTTCAATTATGCTTCCGATATTTGTACAGAAAATCAAACGTTGTATTATTATATTTTCTAACAAAAAACAACAAATTTCTTAACACGGTCTTTCGAACACATAAAATTAATTTTTCTTTTTGTTTTGCAATACCGTTAATTTTGCGAGATCTTTTTTTTTCTGTTAAATATTATCTCACTATTGCACTTGTTGTAATTTTTCTTAATGTTGTTAAAAAATAAAACGCGCGTATAATTACAAATTTTTTAATATTATTTAACTTTCCTTGATTTCGGGGTCATATAAACAATCTTTTGTGTTTATAAAAAATTGAAAAAAAAAAAAAAATTAAACGCGACGATTTTTTTTGCGCTAAAATGTTTCAAATTTTACGGAAGGAAATCATCTAAATTAAGCGCGAAATTATGATTTGTTATTGTTTTAATATTATTGTTATTATTATTATTGTTTTTTTTTCGAATTTATTCAGCGCACACTCCAATGAGGCTGTGCTCCAACTAACTAGTCTCAAACAGATGCCGGCTAAGATATATAAAAGAAAAGAAAAAAATTTTTTTTCCAATCAAACAAAGTGCAGCAATGAAGATATTTACGAAAAAATGTACGGAATTATTTAAAGAGACGTCATATGGTAGGAAAGAGCTGAAGTAGCTTAAGTTTGACTTCTCTTAGCGCCTAGGCATATACCTGGTCCGTAAGACCTATACGAAATCACAAGACGTACCGCGTTTACCACCATCGAGTACCGATAGTGCATGAGCTGGAACGCATAGTTTACCCAAGGCGCCTTCATAACCGTTTGCAGTTTTCGCCTGAGCAGAGCCCTAGTCCGGTCCACGTTCGAGTCATAAACGAAGAACTTATTGACCAGCATAGTGTGTCACTGTTACGACACTTAAACTTACGTGAACTGACCTTTCTTATAGTATTTTACACCTGTGCTTTTGATAGTTCATTGTTTTCGTTTTGGTCGAAAATGCGCGCTATGTTTATTAAAATTCCAATGAAAGCAAATTAGCAGCAAATTAACACAGAATTAGATGCAAAAAAATCAAGGGCAGGTTCAACTGATGTCGCGTAGACATTGAATTATTGAGCGTATCCGTAAATAAATATTGAACAAGCTGCGTTCTCTGGACGGACGGATAGACGTTAATATGTGACTAACGACAAAATTATTTAAGATTTTTTGGTAAGCTACTTATTACCTTGAGTATTTTGTAGGCCGACATGCGCATTACTAGAGAATGTTTACATGCGTTTCATGCTTAATAATAGTTCGTCTACGTTTCTTTTATGAATTTGCGGTTTCGGCTTACTTTAATGATGTAAGTAAAGATCAGGAAGAATTCAAGTGTAAATCGTCTTGTATTCAAAATTAAGTGGTTATGGTTGTTTTGAAATTTTTTTCCGATTTGCTGGGTTAATCTGAAAGTGATAATCCTCAACATCCTTTCGTTTCAAATTCATTCGGCATATCAGAGATTTTATTTTTTTCGTACATCTTTGTTAACCATTTTTTATTTAACCAAGAATTTTCTTATTGTACACAATTTTGTTCTCACACTACAAACAAGGTTTCAATTTCAAACGTAATCTTCCACTTTGAAAGCGCATCAATTACGTATAATAGTTCTTCCTACCTGCTGTACTAGGTATGAGATTATCTATATAATAATGAAAAACTGTGCATATATTTGAAGTTACCTGAAGTAGGTTACTAAGTTTTGACGAGATAATTTTGACGATGTCGGTGGCTCAGTGGAAAAACTCGCCTGCCACACGGACGGTCCCAGCCGATATTCATTTTACAACAAAAATATCTTAGTTTCAAATGATTTTTATTCCATGCATGAGTTTAAAATAAAATGGTTTATTCGAAACTAACGACTTGATGTCTAAAACTGAATCGATTTGAATCTAATTAAAGTATATTAAAAAATTTTGGGTAAATTTTGGCGAGACAAGTTCATCAGCATCGGTAGTTGTGTGGTGGAATGCTCGCCTACTACTCGGGTTCGATTTTCTGCCGAAAAACTTTTGTTTTAAACATTTTTTAGCACATTGAAAATTTGAAATGGCAAAGTATTTTCACATGGATAGCTTTATGTCGCTAGGACATGAGTCCAAACCTAAGAAGATTTGAGGTTATTTCGAGGCAACAAGATCTGAGGCTATTTAAAAATAAAGCCAGTGGAAAATCCATTATGAATAAATTCGTGTATAATGAAACGCCAAATATAAAACATCGACTTCTTTAATTACATTACACAGATTTTAAGTTCTGGATTGAGTTTGGCGAATCAAGAGTATTTGTAGTTCGGTCCCTAAAAATACTCATGATTAAGAATTATTTATATATTTTTTATTAAATGAACAAACATTTTCAAAAGAAGAAATTATTTTTACTTATTAATTTTTTGATTTATTCATAATGTGGGCCTTATAAAATGTTCTTTCTGTTCGTACGAAATACGCGTGCGAAGCACGGATGTATGCGCTTGTTTATTAATAAACCAAAAATATTTTATCAATCAATTTCTTTTAAGATCCCCGAAAGGGGAATAGGACCGAAACAGCTCTCTTCTTCAAAGCGCGGTCCCGAGTATCGGCCTTTAGTTGTCGCCAGGACTTATTTATTCATCTGGCCTCCTGCTCACTTTCATGCGCTACGATCGACTAACCCGACGGCTTCCTTGAGGATTATAAGCCAGAGCCAGTTTGGCGATGTTTCGCTTCCTCAAAATGTGATCACTTCCGCCATTGAATTTCAATTCGTATATTAGTCTGACCAGTGGTACGCCAAAGTTGGTTGTTAGAAATCAATTCTTTCCAAAATATCCCTAAAGTACGTCGGAGGCATTGGTTCGCGAAAGTTTGCAGTATCTTGGTAAGTTGAACGGTTGTAGTACAACCATATTAGAACTTAAATTTGATGGATGCGTCAAATACTTGCAGCTTCGTGCGAAAGGAGATGTATTTTAGCCTCCAGAAAGGGGAAAAGATACCGAAGGCTTGACGTGTCTTGTATGTATGAGCCTCAATACCTCCATACCGATCCATGCTAACAGTGCTTCCGAAGTAACATAGAT
The DNA here is from genome assembly GCA_963669355.1 of Chorisops tibialis. NCBI lineage: Eukaryota > Metazoa > Arthropoda > Insecta > Diptera > Stratiomyidae > Chorisops > Chorisops tibialis. The sequence goes on from OY770263.1 coordinate 298,018,157, forward strand.
CTTGCACTTCTTCCATATCTAGTCCATTAAGGACAATCGGTGTGCTTGTGTTCGATCCCATGTGCATGCTGTTATTTCTGGGTCCGCTTTGAGGAGTTCGGTTGGTAGTCTGTCTATAACTTTGTCTCCCGCCAGCGACTGAATATTGGAAACTATTTCTTCTCTATCTGGGGGATCGTCCCTAATAGAGCATTTTTGCAGTTGGATGTTTGGAAATAGTTTGGCATCGCGGTAGTTCCGCCTCAAGTCAGGAGTTCTTTGAAGAATATCGGATTGAGAAATCATTGCCAAATTGGCTTTTTCGATGTATCTTGCGACATCCAGGGTTTCTCACCGCCTTGCGCATATTCCACAAATTCTTCAGCACTTGTTAGAAATATTTCTGGTTGGTCCGCAATTGATGTCCACTATGTGCATTTCATATCCGCCCAATGTGTATGACTTTACGCGTAGAAAGGTGGTATACTCGCGATTTTTATGGGGTCTCCTAGTTTATCCACATTAAGCCTGTGCTTCATTTGAAGAATGTGTGACCGTTGGATAGCTGCTCTGCACAATCTCAAGAAGGCAACCATCAAGTGATCGCTTCCCACGTCAGATCCATGCTTCGATCGCACATCGAGGAGACATATTATCCGTCGGTCACTCATGGCCAAATAATCGATTTGGTTCTGAATAACACCATTAGGTGAATCGCAAGCCAACCTGGGCGTTCACATCTCCTGAAATGATAATAATCCTCTTGGAACTCGCTCGAATGAGGCAATCAGTTGGTCATAAAAACCCTTTTTATTACCAAGTGTTGTGGCATCAGGTGGTCCGTAGTACTGCAGAATTGTGACGTTTCTGATACTTGTACTGAGCCTGACGATGATAATCGTGGTTTCCAGCTAATTGGACTGTTTCTCGCTCTCCGTGCAAGGACGACCGCCTCGCCATTTTTGGCTTTACTCTCAGGACCAACGTACAGAATGGTGTTTCCGCTCGGGGGTCGTTCTGCCCCTGATCATGTCCACCTGACCTCGCTCAATCCCAAGATTTAGAGGTTACAGTTCTCTCTTTTGCGGTCGCTCACTGATTCGCGGTATATTGACCGAGTGACTCCCTTTCATCGTCATTCAATGTTCGAATGTTTCGGAAGCCAAATCATTGTCCGTTTTCGAATGCCTAAAATCGTTATTGTAAAATCCGACCTTATCTGATACAGTGTATCCGTTTCACGTATCAGTTAAATTTTAAGATAACGGGTAATAAGCCCATGTTCCAGTGCCAGTTTAAGGGCAAGCAGGATTGGCAATCGGTGCGTTCTACTGACACGATTCCACATATTGTGCAATATAGCAAAATTTTCTAGTTTCGACTACAAGAATTTTCCCTACTCGCGTAGATAAGCGTGTAATGCAGCGAAATGTTGACTAGGTACATAATACATTAGGAAATAAATAACTGCCATATGCACAGTGTTATAAATTATTTACAAAATGTATTTTTTAAGAAACTGAACTAACATAATTGTAATTTTACTTTGATGTTTTATTCGTTTAAATTTTAAAATGTTTGTATCAGTATCACCCAGCGCCGAGTTAAGTTAGTTTGCTGCTCGGTTCGTTTTTTTTGGTAGCGCACCCTTAAAAATAATTTTCCTTATTGCCCATTTTGTGTTTTCAAGCTATTCAATGTTACGCACAACATTTAGTATTTCATTCATGATTTGTTGCATTTAAAGGTGAGATCTATTTTAATCGCCAGAAAGATAGCCATAACAATAATATTTGACACATTTCAGGTATTATCATATTAATTTTTTGATTTATTCATAATGTGGGCCTTATAAAATGTTCTTTCTGTTCGTACGAAATACGCGTGCGAAGCACGGATGTATGCGCTTGTTTATTAATAAACCAAAAATATTTTATCAATCAATTTCTTTTAAGATCCCCGAAAGGGGAATAGGACCGAAACAGCTCTCTTCTTCAAAGCGCGGTCCCGAGTATCGGCCTTTAGTTGTCGCCAGGACTTATTTATTCATCTGGCCTCCTGCTCACTTTCATGCGCTACGATCGACTAACCCGACGGCTTCCTTGAGGATTATAAGCCAGAGCCAGTTTGGCGATGTTTCGCTTCCTCAAAATGTGATCACTTCCGCCATTGAATTTCAATTCGTATATTAGTCTGACCAGTGGTACGCCAAAGTTGGTTGTTAGAAATCAATTCTTTCCAAAATATCCCTAAAGTACGTCGGAGGCATTGGTTCGCGAAAGTTTGCAGTATCTTGTAATGGTTTTGTAATGAATATCCACAAGAAATGAGAAAAAATTCCGACTGAAATGCCACAAAAAAAAGTTTTTCTAAAAAATTGTGTGACAAAAGAGTAAAAACGTGCGGCGAAATAGTAAAAATGTGTTTCTGAAGAGTAAAAATATGTGACATTCTTTCCCAAAATTTTTTGACAAAATTTTACAGAGTTACAACTGGCAAACAAATTATGTCAATGTGCACGAAAATATTAACTACTCATTTTCGCGATTATAATAAAACTGAATTTTTGTGATTAAATTTTACGACAAATTTCCGAACAATAAATTCTTAATCACTATTGTTTGAAAAATTGTAGCAAATAAAAGTCAAGACAAACTTTGAATACGAAGTGGACGATATTTTGATGGAAGTACAAAAGCCAAACAATAACACGTATATAGTAAAACGGTCAGGTAGCTCCTTATGCAAAACAATTTCGACACAAATTTGATTTTTTTTTCTTCAAATACAACAACGTCACAAAATTGTTATGAAATGGTTAGCGCCGGGTCGATATCAACAACTGGTACGAGATTGTACGACAAATCAGGGGTAAAGGCGTATGTAAGAGGGGTAATGGATTTAGTTTCCGGGAAAACACTTTCTTTGAAGAGGTGTGATAAAAGGTAGAAAAACAACAGGACGGTACTCTAGATGAAAGAGACATTTTTTGGTTTTAAGAAATTTTCTAGGTGAAGTGGTGGAGGGGGTGAAGACATTGGACTAATTTTTTCACATCACGCTAGAGTTGCCATCAAAATTTTTATACAAAACTTAGGATTCAAAAATTTAATAGGTACTGAAAAAATTAGTGTATTGGAATCAGTGAAATTGTGCAGTTTGTATGGGGGGTGGTAGAAGGAGGTCGAGTTTTTAATAAATTTTTCAAAAAAAAAAAACGGACATCCGGTTTTGAAATTTTTAAGTGATTATATGAACTTCTGTGATATCCATTTTTTTCTCCGAGCCTTATTTCTTGGCGTTACAAACTTTGTGGCAAACTTATAACACTCTCAGATTTCACCTAGAGCATAAAAAGGGAATACGGTAGATGTTCACATTGCCTAATGGTACATTCTCAAGCCTGCTTTAAGAAAATCATTGCCAAACAGTCTTATAAGCAGGCCCTTCCACCTACGACGCCTTCATCATGCTGTGAACTCCTTGGGGAGCCTATTATCCATTATCATGACAGCTTTTAAAGGATGGAGAGTTTCACCGACCGAATCCTCGCCTAGACCTGCCGGCAACCACGCTGTGAGGTGCAGAATAAACTTATTTCTTGGCGGAATATAACACTACATTTCGAAACACTGGTTTCAATGATTTTGATTCATTCAAGCATTCCGCCCGGTGAAACTGCTTCATTTGTACCTTGGTGCCACCGGCCCTGGTATCACCGAAATTGCTCTAAACTTGATTAACTTGTTTTGTGAAATTTCAAAAATTATGGCATATGTATGAAAGGTGGTACAAGGGGTAATTAAATAGCAAAATAATTTTTAGCAGTCGAATGTTACCACACGAACGAATACGAATATTTATAGATAAATCAAATAAGAACTAAGGATAAGAGAAATTTTTTTTTTGCAATTTTAATACTCCAAATTAACAGTTTATAGCTGAGTTATAGTCTAGTGGGTAGCGTGCTGGTCAACAATGCAATGGTCGGGCGTTCAAATCCCGTTAGACGTATAAATTCAGCATACTACTTGCGTGGGTATATCTTGGCCAACTCAATCTACGAAAATGAAAATCCGTAGGTAGTGGGTTGTACGAACGGCTAACAACCCTTTCAACCCAAATGTTAAGGATCCTGAAGGTTGGGAAACTAAAGCCCAATTTGGGTTGAAGAAATTGACTATTGGCAAAAAAAAAATTCTTCTGTAGAAGCATTTTTTTCTCACCGGGAGAGGTCCGGTTCCCTTTGCAATTCTGTACAATTGAAGTACGCTAAATTGTTATTGGCTCATTTTAAATCTGAAATTCGTAAAAGTACTCGGCGAATACGAATATTCAGAGGTGAAAATAACAAGAAAATAGGTGATTTCCATCAATTATTTATTAGTTTAATAGTTTGTAGTCTTCGTTTGGCGGTATTAAAAAATTTAAAATTTCTGTTGACATTACCCATAGCTATTAATAAAGTTCAAAATTGACGCGATAAAATTTCGATTGATAATTTATCCATTGCTTTAATTTCAAATCACTTTAGATTTGTATGTTGACCGCGAAAAAAAAATAACCAAATAGTTTATTGTGGATGAAATTTATATTTTGAATCATTTGGTGAAAGAATGTTATTCGACATTCTTCCCAAGCATTGATTTGGAAAATTCTAGCAAAATCAAATTGAAGAACGCTGCAAAATTGGTTTTCAACTTATTTTTCTGCATTTGCCAGTCATATGGTAAAAACGCAAATCCGCAAATCAAAGAGATGTAAGAAATCATGTTGATAATGTGACCAACATTTTCTGAAAAGCGTATCCATAAATTTGTAGCTGCAGTTTTTGAAATATTTTCAGCATTATTCTGACATGTTGAAAAAATTTCTGATATCAAAATCAACATCATTAGATGACAAATATGTAAATAAAAATTGATACAAGGTCTAGCCACAAGGGGAAAGCAGGCAGTGTACAATTGACAGATAAAAACTTATGTAAAAAGGAATAAATTGGTCATAGCCTAGGAACACCTTGGACACCTTCCGAGTATACCAGGATTACGCTTACCCCAATTTGAATACCGGTGATCTCAAGGAAAAATCTACTTCTACAATCGTACTACAGCCCAAATCGGGCCCTGGTATCCTGACCTTCATGTTCTTTAACATTTTCATTCCCTGTTGTGAATGTTTTGCTTCGCACAACCCTCTATCTACGATTTTTTTTTAATTTCCGTAGATTGAAGTAACCAAGGAATAACCAAAGAGGCCGTGTGATGAAATATATGGCGAGCACACGTCCTTCGCATTGTACCCACTAGGCTACACCCTAGCTTAAGGGGGTTACTGACTTAACCGTTTTCCATACAAAATGCAGTACCATTTTCTCGGCAACGGCTTGACCGATTTTAATGATATTTTGTAAACTTATTAGTTTAATGAAGCTAATGCTACGTAGCGGTGGAATTTCAATAGTCAAAACTAAGTCATTGATAAGTGGTGAAAGTTTCAAAAATGAAAAAAAAAAGAAAAAAAAAATGTTTATAACCAACTATTTGAAATTTCCTCTGTACTGTAATTAGCTAGTACTGCTACCTATTGACTAAGAAAATCATACTGATATCTGTTATCATTTTCAAGAAAAATATACCGATGTGGATAAAAATGTGAAAATAAAAACTTTTCAGGTGAACGAAAAAACTAACAGACTGGTAGTACGATTTACACCGATCTTCCTAACTTTAAATTAATTTTTTGACCACTTTTACTCATCGGAAAAATCTTGGGTTAATTTTACTTTGTGTTAAATTGAATAAAGAATGATAATCAGATAAAAAAAATCGATTTTTTTTTCATATTCATGTAAGTAACTCCCTTGGTGACACATTTTTAGACGGTCCAAAGTCCCTGATAGCACTTCCTTGATTTGCGACTGATTATGTAGACTCATTCAGACACGAATAAATTTCTGAAATAATGACGATAATATTGTATACTTGCTAGTTGCATTAAATATCCTTTTAAATGTTTTTTTTTATGAAAACACTTCAACTTGTACTCATGTCTTTATGATAACACCGTCGTGCATGTTTCCGCATTAACATAATCGAAATTGAAAGTTTCTAATACTGATTCAATTGTAAAATAATTTACATTTATAGCTGTAATCACTGTAAATTAACAATCAATTTACAAAATAATAAAAAAGAGAAATAGTTTAATAATTTCCATATTACAAATTGTAAATTAGCGTTGACAAAGAAATTACATAATTTCCTTGACACCCACACACTTTAAAATGATTACACGAAGAATTCCGATTGAATTGTTTTCTGAATTATTTTACATGCATGCAATTTCTGCGATTATAAAACATACGGGCGATACTAAAGCTGGAAAAGAAAGAATAATAAACGTCACAGAAATAATCAATCTGTTCCTGTTGTAATTTACTATAACATTAATACGAGTATCCTGCTAGGAGGCTAAAAAATCATTTCAATTGCAAATGATGGAATGTTTCGAAGTGACTGTCTAGTTATGATAATTATACTATAATTTTAATTATATTAAATGCAATGCGCCGATATAAAACATAGAGTCATGTCAACACAACTTTGAAATGCTGATGGACAGATTTGCTTGTGGCTTTAATTAAGTGAAAGTTAAGAATCTTAAGTTGTATCGACATACCGATACAGATTGATATTTTAAAATAACAACCAGCGACTTGCCAATAAAACCATTGAAAAAGGTGTCGATAAAATTGAAAAAGCTGGTATTGCTTTATTGTCAATATAAAACAACTTTGAAGGTAATCACTTAAAACATAATAACAAGTTGATTATCGGAATATGGCAATAATTCATTATTAGAATTTTTTTCATCTATTTTTTTTTTTCTTTAAATTATGCTATTGGATGTTTGATGGATTTTTGTTGTGAAAGACATAATTTTGACAGACAACATAATGACGTGAAGTTACATATTTTATTAATTTCATTGAATTTACCTTGAGTTTTTAGAGTAATTTTTTCTGAAGCAGAAACTTCGAAATTATTGAAGTTTGGTCATTGGAAATATCTGGAGTAAATTATGGATATAAAACATAAAAGAATTATGATTGGGAGTAAAGTCCAATCGTGCGATACATTAAATGGGTGCATTAAAGTCGCACCGGAAAATTTAAAGTCATCTCAAATTCTTTCGAACAGTGAATAGCGACTTTTGTATGACAGGTGGTCGAAGCAGCTAGCAGAGGGGGGAGGTTTGTAATTGTTGTTTATGGCAACAAATATTGTATGTAACATGTTTTGCGCTGAATTTAAAGCTTGTAGCTTTCATAATTTTCAAGGAAATTGGACATTGTTTTTCTGAAATCGCGAGATTTATATGTGAGGTGGCAGAAACAGTGGAAGGTTTTGTTAAATTTTGAAACTGCTTATCAGTATTCTTATCTGCATCATCAACACCATGCTTTGAACCAATTTTAAGGTCGACAGCTCTCATATATTCGAAGGAGAAATGCTTTTCTTGAATTTCTAATATAGAAATTTGTAAAGGAGGAAGTAGAAGGAGTGAGGCGAATGAATGAATGAATTTTGAATTTCATAAAATTTGTATGGGAGGGGATAGAAGGAATAGAGGATGTAGCCCATTCATGAACTTAAAGTTTCTTTTTTGCTAAGAATGACATAAAGCAAAACGATAGCTCAAACGATAGCTTAAAGCGTTCGAGAGGTATTTTGTGGGCAAACGGACGGACAGAAAGACGATCACTCGGAATAGAGATTTTTAAGCGACAACAGTTATTTCTTCCTACCAACCTCCGCAGTATTCCTTTACCATTGTAGGAAAAGATTGTGAATCCGGCCCTGACTAGAGCATGAGTCAATCAAATCAAATCACTACATTCAACATTTGAAAAATTACCATATCACAGCCCAGATCAATTCGCGCATGGGAGTAGCCGCCTTGTTGAACGGTTCGCAAATTCCAGTTCAGGTCTTTTGTAGAGTTTCGACTTGAAGTGATAATTTTGAGTATGCTAATATTGACATACTCAAAATGTAGGCATCATAGCATGTCAATCATTAAGATGACGGGAAGAAATCAAAAACAAAAGACAATCTATTAAAGAAAGTTATTTTCAAGTTCATGTTTTTAATAAATAATAATTTACTGGACTAAATCTCAGGTGTGAGGTGACGAATAAAACGGAAACGATGACGAGCGAAAGAAATTAACAAATGCGCAAATCATTGAAATGGTAAAGGAAGCCGACATAATGGTTCCGGTCATTGCAAATCTAATACAATTGCGGCATTTATATGCCCAACATTTTCCATTGTCATTTGCGTCAAAAATTTCGCAGAATGAAGTGGATGGACAAGAGAGACAAGTATATGAAAATACAAAGTTTGTGTCAAATCGAATCACTAACATTTTAGTTATCGCCAAATCAACAAATCAATCGGAAAGAAAACGCTAACTATGGATAAAATTGAATTTCGTGCTGTCATTAAGTTCCTTACTAAGCAAGGGAAAACGCCACAAATCATTTTGGGAGAAATGTCATCTATTTGCGGGAACTCTTGCCCTAGAAAAACGATGATTTATAAATGGCATAGTTTATACAGGCAAGACAGAGAGTCAATTGAAGATGATAAATTCTCGGGCCGGCTGATTGAGGCCACTTCCTAAAAAATCGTCGAAAAAGAAACTTGTTCTCGAAGATGCTCGTTTAAAGAAGAAATTAATCGCAAAAATGGCAGGAGTATCAGATACAACCATTTTCAATATCCTCCACGATCATATCGGCATGTCTAAAGTCAGTGCAAAATAGGTACCGAGAATGCTCTCAGCGGTTCAGAAAAGGCAGCGCGTTGAGTGTGCACACGAGTTTTCGATGAAATTTTGACCCGGATTGCTACTGGAGACGATACTTGAATTCATCATTATCAGCCTGAATCAAAGCAGGGGTCAATGCAGTAGCTGCGTCGAATCTTGAGAAACTATGTGCCGCTTCACACTCCCTCCAACTATGAGCAAAATGAGCCCATCGCTTTTCTGTCGTGAATTTTCAAGTTATAGTTACTTCCGAATTAACTATAATTCATCTAGCATGCAGTTAAAGTCAGCATTATGCGATAAATGATTTATTGATATTAATCGTGTTAAATTTTAAATATGATACTTGCGCAATATATTTTTTGTAAGTAATCATTGTTTTGATGAATTGGAATATAGATAAATTAATAAATATTAATTTTGTTTCGTCGTCCACAACTCTTCTTTCTGACGGTAGTCGTTGATCCAGTAAAAAATTAATTTATTTGCAGCGAGTTTCGCGAGAAACTTAACTCTACTATACCTAGTAATTAGTCTCTCTCCCAACTGTATCGCCTTCTTCTTCTTCAGTGGCACTACATCTCAAATCGGGTCTTGGATTACTGAACTTCAGATCCCTTAACATTTTTTTTAATTGTTATAGCGGAAGGTTTGCCCACCGCACAAATGAATCACAGATTGAGATGACTGCGATCAACCCACGTAAGCGGTGTAGAAGAACTATACGTCGACTGGGATTTGAACTCATGACCTTCGTACAGCAGAAAATCACGTTACCCACTAGGTTGCACCTAGGCTCTGTATCGCCGAGGGTCACCAAATTGTATGCCTTAAAATTTCGCACTTACGTCATATCTAAAATTCTTCAGGATCTTAATATTAACAAATTCTCTGCTCCGAACGGTATTTCCCTCATGAACCTCAAAAATGATTCAACCTTTTCGCAAGCTATCCTACTCTTCAGAAAAATTATCACATAACTGAAAACAAGCTGATGTCCAGCCTATACACAAGAAAGGGAATTCTATAGCCATCACTTCTGTGATATCAAAATTTATAGAAACTGCTGTCAACCGCAAGGTCATTCTTGGAGAGCCCTGTAAAGGCGACTGTCGTAGTAAACTTTCAATCCAATTCACTGCTTTAAAGATCGCAGAACATTTGAAATCAATTACATTTTTGACTTAATTGTTGAGGCGCACTAGTCATCTATATCCTTTCAACGCAGTAAGTTATTTGATTCATTAAATTTTGAAATCAACAAAATTCTGCATTGTAGCTTTGGATGTCTCCAATTGCCTAAGCTTTCTACAAAGGTGCGAATATTTACAAGTTTCAAATAAGGCCCCGACTCGAGGACAATATTCGCATATCTGGCATATCCGGCTGGAGCACCCACGACTCATCAATCAGTACTGAATCGAATTCAGAGATTTTTGTGCTGAGTTATTGGAGATGATACTATTACGGCATCCACAGACTCCCTTGAACATCGTAGAAATGTCGAAGTACTCAGAATCTACTACAAATATGTATTTCCACGGCCGCTGAAATTTGTCGTCTTATTTCTCATTTACCTATACATAAATTCCCGCGCAATACTCGTGCTATCGATCGCGCTCACGAAGATATGGCTTACCCACCCAAATTACGTACAATGCAAAATAGACGGTCGTTTCTACCTCAGGCAAGCAAAATGTGGAAAGCACTACTCGCGGCCACCTTTTCTTGAGTTAATAGCATCAACGAATTTAAAAGAAACGTTCACCGACATATTTTATCCTGTCAGTCCTTTCTCAATTAATTTGCATGTTATTAGCTTTTGTTTTGTTTTTTCCTACTCTAAACCGAATGGACTGTACGCCAAAGTATTAAAGGGTGACTCCTAAGCCCACCTTTGTATCTTAAAAAGTCGATGGTACTCTTACATCAATTGATTGTCGCGATCATTTTGTTCTTCGCCCAAGGATACGAGCAAAATTAACGCGAATGTTTCTCTTGTTCATCAAATATATTTAAAAATGAAGGTCCTAAAATCTTATCATTCTGAAAAATTTTCTGGTAAAAATCCTGAGGACGTTCTTGGAGCCCAGGTCTGCTTTCGGTAATTAAGGCTAGTGGAAGAAGGTTCTAACTGTGCCGCTAAGAGTTAATGTGTAGAATTTAAACCAAGGATCAACAATAAGTTAGTGGACGTGCTAACCACTGACCTATGTAGACTACCATGCACTGCTTGTTTGGACTAAATGTTATGAATATAAGCGGCCTTGTCGTAGTGAAATAATCCGCTTTTTCGGACATTAAGAGACTTTTATCCGAAATCACGGTGTTATTTTGAGGCATTAAGCACCGAAAGCGTTTATTGATTTTAATTTCGATAGAACAATAAAGGAGTTACATCCCACTTCAGGCAGTATTTATTTAAGCTGGAAGTTTTCAGTTGGCATTGGCATTGATAAACAATAAAAGTGAAATGGTGATACTTCCCAAGGTTCGCATATTCAGTAGATGATTTCCATCTACTTTTCATCATTCAATCGCCAAAAAAATCTGATAATATCAGGAAGTAGCAGCTGCTACAACTGAATAATATATCAACTTCACCACACCCCTCTCCGAACCTTTCATTTTCGATAAATTCTTCCCTCCAAAACTGTGATTTTGGCTCGGAACACAATTCGCTCTATCACTAGTACAACCTAAAAAAAAATTTAAACTCATTCCTTTCAAATTAATTGATTAAAATTAAATATCGATTGATGACAAACTTATTTAAATCCGAAAACAATAAATTATTTTTGAAAAATATACTGATTAGGATTCAAGCTTACAAATTAATCTTGCAAAACTATTTGAAAGATCACTAGCTCATTAATCTTAAAATAAATATGCGGAAATAACAAAACTATTCAAAACTTCTCTAAGCAAATTTCTATTGATTGCGATTAATTTTCAGATTGACTCCTTTATAATTATTCATTTCCTCTATGATATTGAAAAAAAAACAACTTATTTATTGACTTATTTGTCAAACTAGCTTTCTTTTCCCATATTTTTTCGCTACTGATTTACTTATAAAATCAATTAAGATGATCCCTCCGATATCTGAAATCGACTTAACTGTAATTTTTTAAACGAAAGGAAAACCTCAAAAAAAAAGTTTTTGTTTTGAATTACTTAACCTACTACGATTTTTTACAAAATTAAATCACTTATAAGTTAAACTGAAATAAAAATTAAAACAAAAAATTTTAAATTCCAGTGTCTGCAAATCGCAAGACTTTCCCTTGACGTCACAAATCGTTGTTTAATGAAATACAAATATCTGAAGTATGTCAATCAACGCAAACCCAAAATTTAAAATTGACTTCATTTTTAAGATTTCCAGACCCAAATTCATAGTGAAAAAGTTAATGATCATAAAATTCGAACAGGAGGTCGTAAAACTGTCGGGACAAAAAATTTTCACAAATTATTGTTCGAATAAAAATGCTGTTCAGATAGGTAAACAAATCACCAATTCTATCATTCATAAACATAAACGACATTTTTGCATCTTCTTTCTCGCTTTGATCGAGTGAATTAGTTATACAAATGTCGGGAAATAAATTTAACATATTTGTTGAATTCAGAATGAATGCGCATAAAATTTGCGACCTTTTTTAATTCGAACAATTTGCAATCTGTTTTTAATTTTATTCTCATAGCCAATTTTATTTTTCAATCTGTTTTCTGAAATAAAGCTTATAGCTCATTCTAAAAGGAATCTTCTGTAACCAGGATGAGAAATATTCAATTAAAACATAATTTTCTAGAGGTATTAACTTACAGTTTTTTGATGTTATTCATCATAGATCGAAATATGCTTTAATTGAGTGATTTTTGTTCTAAGAGTAATAGTATTAAAGTCCGGGACGGCTAAGCCGCGTGTCACATTTATAGACGGGTGCCATAATGCGAATTTAACATTTGCGAATAGAAAACGTTCTAAGGCGGATGTAGGTGTTTTTTCTTCTAATTAATTGAGTATTGAATGCTAAGTAATTCAACCATTAACTATGTTGAATAATTGACCATAATTATATTCTCTTTAATTATTTTCACGTTATTAAAACACCACAAATTAAAAAAGAAAACTTAAGTTTCTGGCCTAAGTCTTTTGTATTGTGCCCAATTGCTGCTAAACGGTAGCCTTAAAACATGTGCTGATCATGCGGTATCATTTGAAATCTATTTTTATATTTTAAACAAAGAAAATACACGGAATTAGATACAAAATAATGAATAAAAATTTATGCATGTTGTACGTATCGATTTGTTTTCTTATTGATAAAACAACAGCCGAATTGGAGCCCCAGTGATTTAGCAATAATTCCAACAGTACCAGCAGCTACCGATTTATTGACTAAACCACCCACGAACATGATATTGAGTGATGATGATATGAGAGTTTTAGTTTCGTAAATAAACAAGTTTATTCAACTTTAATGTAATTAATGTGTAATGATTGTTTTTACGAAACATTTATCATATTTATTGCACTTTGCACTTTAAGATAACAGTTGATTGCACTTTAATGGCAATTAGGAGATTTTTAAGTTGTTTGGAGATGCGGTTTACAATTAAACTACTACTGTAAGTTTATTGTAGGTAATTCTTGTGTAAATAATAATAAAGTTCACTTTAATTTTATGGAAGTTAAATAGGAACGTATAATAAATTTTTTTAAGAAAGTTTCACGTCTTGGATGATGGTTGGGTGTGACTGCGTTTACGTGGGGAGTGATTTTTGATGTCAAAATATCTTTACAAACCCACTTTTAAGACAGAATAATGCAAAAAAGAATAAACATGATTCTTTACCAAGAGCAAAATTATAATGTCATGATTAATTAATTAATTCATAGCTAAATAAAATATAATTTATAAATTAATTACAAGATAGAGAACAAAAAACATCTAATGTATACATAGTAGAAGCCGGTGAGAGAAAGTATGACTACACTTTTGATAAAGAGTACTACGTATCCACAATTCGGTTTGGTACACTGGTTCGTAAGACCTCCTTTTTGTCGACGAGGAGCTCTAAATGGGACTGGGAATATCGGGACTGACGACAATTTTAATTTTAGTTTTAATTACACTGTAGCCCAAATCGGGCTTGCCCTTCTGATTTTCTGGTTCTATAACATTTCATGTCTTTGACAAAGAGCGTCAAATCATATTGAACAGGGAATGCATACGTATTTCTCGCTATTCCGTTTATTTTTTTTTTTGAAAAAATAAATTGTCCGTTTTTTAGGTAACTTTAAGGTTGTTTTTAGATTGTTAAATATTTCGGTTGTGAGCCGGTTTATGTTCCTTAATTTTTATTGATTTAATTTTGTATTCATCTTTTTTGTTTTGGTGAAGTGTCGAATTTTGGTACGAACTCTAAAGTGGTTATGTTGGAACTGATATAAGAAGGCAATCAGTTTTTTTTAATTAAACTTGACGTTTAAGCTTTCCACTCTTTCTGATTACCTTACCGTTTGTAACACCAAGAAATAATGCTCGCAGGGAGCCGCCAAGGGTACAGAAATATTTGTTGTCGATCAAAAACCGCCTGTCTGTCCATCTGTCTGTTCGTTTGCCTACGCTTTGAGCTGTTATGCTGAAATTTATTGTGTGTAATTGTTAGCAAAAAATTAACTACAAGTTCGTGCACGGGCTGCATCCTATACTCCTTCACCCCCATACATATTTCATGAAATTTCGAAATTTAAAAAAAAAATTGATTTTTCTTTGAAACTATTTATTTTTTTATTTATATAAGAATTCATAAGTATATGATTATTTAAAATTTATAATACAAAGATTACAGCAAAACATCATATTTTTAACAAAGCTGACTTCATCTGAGAAATATTAAAATTGCCATAATTAACGTTAAAACCCATTGAAATGGAAATTATCGGATCGTGCTGGCCGTAATTAGTTCGATGGAATGGATTGTCGAGAAGTACGTAGTCTCTCAAGGTTCGATAAGGTATTTTGAAGGAGAGAGCTCCTAGCTAGGGCGGAGAGTCGATTTAACCTGAAATTAATTTAACTGCAAATGCGGTACTAAGAATAACTCGCTTATCTTCGAGCGATATCAACAAAAGCAGTTGAAGTCATTCTTGATAGGAGGGAAACATATTGGATCTGACCATGGAAGACCCTTAAGAGCAAGTCTTAAAAACCTACGCTGTACAGACTCGATTCTTTTCTTATGAATATCGTAATAAGGACTCCAAACGGTGCAAGCATATTCAAGAATTGAACGTACAAAGGCACAGTAAAATGTCTTTGTAATGTAAGGGTCATTAAAGTTCTTACACCATCGTTTTACAAAGCACTAAATGGAATTAGCCTTGATAACAATAATGTCAACATGGTCGTTGAAGGTAAATTTGTCATTAAATAGAATACCTAAATCGCATACTTTGCTTCATTTCTGTAAAGCAATTCCCTCTAATTCATAGATAAATCCAAAAGGATTATTTTTTCTGGAGAAAGATGTCAGGTCCAGCATACAGTTTAAGTCAAAAATAGTTTTATGTCATTATGCAAAAGTAGATAATCGTTCGTATAGGTGATAGTTCGAAATATTTTTGCATCATCTGCATACAAAGGACATTTGAGTTGGGATATGACCGAACTTACGTCATTAATAAATAAAATAATCAGAAGTGCACAAAGATGACTACCCTGTGGTATACCAGAAGTGTTTGAAATAATCAATGAGACAGCATTTCGAGACTGTACTTGTTGGGTGCGGTTAGAAAGATAGGATTTAATCCACGCAGTAAAAATCTCAGGAAATCCTAGTGAATGAAGCTTGTGAACCATTATGTTATGATTTATTTTATCAAATGCTTCGCTAAAATCTTTATATAAACAGTCAACCTGTTTGTCTGCTTCAATCGCTGGAATCATAAAATTTGAAAATTCCAGCAGATTTGTTGTTGTTGATCAACATCGAGTGAACCCGTGTTGGGTTGGGCTAGTTATTGATTTGCAAAGAAAATACATTACGTTACAGGCAATTGCCTCGAATAATTTTGGAACACTAGATAGCCTAGCTATTGGTCGGTAATTACTTACGTCTTTCCTTTTGCTTTTCTTGAACAAGGAAGTTATTTTCGAGTATTTCCCTATGAGATGTTCATGATAAACTTCGATATAGTGTGCTCATCAATAATGAGATCCTTCATCTCAAGTGTAGTAGAAGGAAATTTTGTCAAGTATTGAAAATATTTAAAATTAATATGTCTGGGGCATCAAATACAGCGCGAAAATGATCGCCAAAAAAGTTACTAATTATATAGGGGTCGTCGCCAACTTCCCCATGAAAAGACAGACTCGCTGGAAAGCCATCTGTGCGCCTCTTAGAAGTGACGAAATTCCAGAACTGCTTAGGTTTATCTTTAATTGTCATCTTCATATCAATTAGATGACACTGATAACCCAATTTTGACCTGGTAAGAAAAATATCGCTTAACTCAGAGTAACGCTTATAGTCAGAATCAATTTTAGAGAGACAGTACTTCTTCCATGCTTTAGTTTTTAAAGTTTTTAGATTTATTAAATCGTCGTTAAACCATGGAATTTTTTTTACATGAATCATTACTCGCAATCGGCACACACCGAGTGAAACAACTAAAGAGAATATTGTAGAAATTATTAACAGCAGTTTCAATGTCTGTTTCGTTAAATACGCACGACAAATCGCATTTTGAAATATCACCATTCAAGGATACAAAGTCATCTTTATTGAAATTAAAACGATATGAAGTATCAGTTTCAAAATTCTTAACGTAATCGACGGCAGCATTTAAAGATTAAATAGTTAGAGTGTAGCCTAGTGGGTAGCGTGTTGGTGTACAATGCGAAGGTTGTGAGTTCAAATCCCGGTCGACGCATAATTTTAGCACACTGCCTGCGGAGTATACCTTGGTCACCGCAATCTACGAAAATGAAAAATTCGAAGACAGAGGGTAGTGCGAAGGTCTAACAACCCTTCTACAATAAATGATGAAAAATGTTAAGGAGCCTGAAGGTCAGGAGGCCGAGGCCCAATTTGGGCTGTAGTGCCATTGTAGAAGTAAAAGAAGATTTAAAGATTAAATTGCATAGAACGCCGGATGGCGTGCTGATTCTGGAAGCAAAGGTGAGTTGCATCTGTTGATCGTAAAGTATCTCACATCGGAGCTATCGACTTGAAATTTGAGTCTAAATATAACAATGTATATATCATTATTATCACAAAATATTGATCTGATCCCCTAAGTCCTTCTACCCCCTCCCATACAAATTCACAATTTGTATGTATTCGATTTCCATTGAACCTAGCGAAGTTAAATGAACAAATTTTTGCCAGTGTTAGTTTCATTATAATTGCAAATAGTTTTAAGAAAATCATCAACTTCGCCTCATTCCTTCTTCTTCTTCAATGGCGCTACAGCCCAAATCGAGCCTTGGTCTCCTGAACTTCAGGTTCCTTAACATTTTCATCATTCATTGCGGAAGAGTTGTTAGCTCTTCGCACAACCCTCTATCAACGAATTTTTCATTTTCGTAGATTGAGGTAACCAAGGTATATTCAAGCGGGTAGTGTGCTGGAATTATGCTTCGACCGGGATTTGAACTCACGACCTTCGCATTGTAAACCAAACACGCTACCCACTAGACTACACCCTAGCTTAGCTCATTCCTTCTACCCCCTCCTATACAAATTTCACGAAATTTTGAAATTTTGAAATTTTAATTAAATTATTTTTCTTTGAAACTTTCAAAGCAATCGGCTTGAAGTTTAGTTAAAAGTATAGTAATAGAAATATCATTGACGTTTGATCCGTATATTTCTTCTACCACCTCACATACAAATGCATAATTTTGGTAAATGCATCGATTCCATTAAAACTAGAAAAAGTACAAACTTAAAATTTTGCCAGAATTTGTCTCTTAATAATTGCAATAAATGTAAAAAAAATATGAACTTCGTTTCACTCCTTCTACCACCTTCCATACAAATTTCTTTATTGGAAATTCAAGAAAAGTATTTCTCTTTCGAACATACGAGAGCTATCTACTTTAAAATTGTAACAAAGCAATGTGAATAGGATGTTGAAAAGCAGAAGTCATCCAAAACATCCCACTTTCTCTGCCACCTCCCATACAAATGTCATAAATTCAGACAAAAATTATTCAATTTCCTCGAAAATTATGAAAGCTACAAACTTTAAATTCAGCATGAAACATTTTGCATGCCACGTTCAGTGTCATATACAAAAATTGCAAACCTCCCCTGCTTCTACCAACTCCCATACAGATATCACAATACACAATTTGAAAAAATTTGGGATGACATATTTTTCGGTACATTAAACTCTTTCCCGTTTCATCTAGAGTATCATATGATTGGGCTTTACGCTCAATTATAATTCTTTACGTTTTTTGATTCTTTTTTTGCAGACGGTGTGTAATCTCAGCTGTTCAGTGTTTATTTTTCGATATCGTAAATTTTCCAAAATTAGATTTGTCATCTATTTGGTTTGTATCCTAAACTTTGGTGGTGTCAAGTGTGAAAAATGAGTGTGATTTTCATTATTTTACTTTGTTATTATAATAATAAAGTATTGCGATCGACACAGAAAAAAAAATTTGTTATCCTGAAATTTTATTTTTTCGCCTTTTTAGCCTAAAAATGAAACAAAAAAAATACGTCCCGCCGTACGCTTCACATATGCACTCATATCTCCGAGACCGTTAAATGTACAATGTTCGTTTTTGGGTGCATTGTTTATTGGGCTCCATTATCTAAATTTTGGCGGGGGAAGGAAAAAGTCATAAACTACATTTCCTAATATCTCCACAACGAATGCAGATAGTAAGTTGAAAATTAGCATATGTATAGAGAGGGTTGTAGGGAAAACTTTAAAAATAGTTTAATTTTTGTATACATTGGCGTCTGAAAAGGGGGGGGGGGGTCTAAAAACAAATTGTCGGCCAAATTTTTTTTTTTTCAAACGATTATATCTTCGTAATTACTTATCATGAAAAATTTAGATTTTGGGACCATTAAGGCCGCATACAGATCCACCAGGATCAGCTTAGAGGGATGCCAAATATTGTAACGGGAGGGTCAAGAGGGGTGCAAGGAAAGACACTTAAAAATCAATATCTCAACCATCTCTTACGCTATGTGATTGAAATTTAAAATATAGATTAAGCTATACTAGGAAAATACAAGAAAAATATAAAATTTGGTTATAACAGAAGTTTGGGGAACATTTCAAAAATCGTGCACTTTTCAAAATTTCAAACCGTTATATCTCGAAACTGAGTATAGAAATCAAATCAAAAATTCGTCAGATTGTAGAACTACATAGTTTTTAATTTTGGTAAAAATTTTAAGATTGGGTGTAAGGGGAGGGAGGTGGCAAGCAAAAATGTCGAAGATTATGAGTGATTTTTTAGGGGTTTGGCGAAAGATACAAAGTTTAAATTATCCATGTATATGCATCTATTTGAGAACAAATAATAATTTGTTTGAAAATTGTTATGCACCGAAGGGAGGGTCTAACGTGCACAAAGCGTTTCAAATTCAATAAAATAAACACAAGAACTAAAAATTTTTTAATGAAATTCTAAGCTAGAAACTTGAAAATTTCTGAAATTCATTTAAAAAACATAATAGGATTATTGCGTAAAGCCTAACCATATGATACTCTAGATGAAATAGGAAAGAGTTTATTGTTCCGGAAAATATGTCATTTCAAATTTTTTTCCAAAAACAGAGGGGTGAGGTTTATAATTTTTCTATATAACATTGATCGTAGTATACGAAATGCTTCATGCTGAATTTAAAGTTTGTAGCTTTCATAATTTTGGGGAAAAGTGACCAATTTTTGCCTGAATTTATGGCATTTGTGGTAGGTGGCTTTACGTCTAATCGTAGTCCTGTTATGTTTGTTAATGTGATAATTTTTTTATTATATTATAGGTTTTATATTTTTATTCTTGATTGTTGTCTATTGTATTTTGTTATTTTTATTTTATTTCTTGACTTTTTAATTGTTACTTTCTTTTTCAATACTTTGTTGTTAGGTTTTATTAAATCTATGTATTATTTGTTGTAATCAGACAGTTGATTTATTATTATCGTTCTCTCTTATAAGTATATTAATAAACGTATTTTCCCTCAGATGCAACTTTTCAAGTTACGCCACTGGCTGTTTTTAGCTATTGGCCTCCGACACGAAATCTCCAAACAATGAATCCTAGAACGCGAAATCTTAAAAATTAAGCTTTTAGAATTAAAAGTAATTTTTCTACTAGAATTTTTGCATTCTAACAAAGATCTATGTTTTTTGAGCTGAATAGAATATAAAAAGTAAATAAATTAAAAAAAAAACACTGACTAGTATTTCCTGAAAAAAAAACTATTTATACGCTAATATAATTTCTAACCTTTATAAAGGAATCATTTAAATTTTAGTTTCGCTTCTGTTCATAACCACTGTGCGAAAAAACAACTAAAACACAAAAGATAAAATAAATTGCTTAAAATTGATTTTATCTTTTCTTTAGTGATCATAGAAAAACGTTATTTATTTAAATGCCCCGTTCTTATGTTGACTTTTATTCGAAATAAAAGGGAGTCCAAAAAAAATTTTCAAAAGTGTTACAAATTTGATTTATGCACGGAATAGAAAAAATGTCAACAGATTCTTACATTCGAAATACTAGCTTAAACCAAGAGAGCATACAAACTTAATCATTAGTATAATTTTACAATTCAGCCTTTTCTTTAAATGCCGAACTAACCTAATTAGTTAAATGAGATTCTTTTGAAATTCTCAAGATTTTAATAATTTATTTGAAAGAATCGGCAAATTTCGATTTATTTATCATCTTTAAAAAAAAATCGAAAACTTTGATAAATGGGAAACAAAGTACTTAAGTGTGAAATTCGAGTTAAAATTTAGCTTGAAAGAATTTGTCATTCATTTTACACACAATCAGAGCTGGTTTTTTTTTCAATAAATACCAGGCCTGCTTATTAAGCAAGACTGAATAGCAATTGAGTTTATGCCAATTATATGTGATTTCTCAAGATACGAGTAATCTTGCTTTTTGTGCTAATATGATTAAGAATTTTTCATGGTTTGGTATGCGACGCTATAGACAACTTTACAATGATGTTCCGCACGTATAGTGCAAAAATTATGGTTGTTAGTTTTGACATCTTTTTGAAAAGCCGATAATGTACAATAAAACGAAGGTTATCAAGATTCACTTGAGATGCACAACAATCAGTCACATTTTTTCCCCGCATATTCAAGCTCTTTACAGCATTCATTTAATGGTCATTGGCGAAAATCACATTCAAGTAGCATGTGTTTCGGTTTTTATGTACATATATACAGCAGATTTGCCGATTCGTAAAACTGACTATAATTTAATTGAATTAGCTAGACAAGTACTCGCGGGGTAATTATAATGAAAATCTTCTTGATGATGGCATTTTTTTGTGCGCGTCGTCTTTGCACTTTTAAAGAACTTCATCATCTACGAATTTAACAAAAGATTAAATTTTAAAAGGCTACCGAGCATTTTCGTTTCCTAATTACCTTCTATGGTCATTTGTAAAAGTTTATTGCTACAGTCTTGAAAATGTTTTAGCTAACTGTGTAAAAACAATTCTTCCGGCTATCGCACAGGTTCTAATTCATTTATCTTTTTGTTTCGGCTTTTGAGCAATGATGTAATAAGCGCCTTATCCGGATGCAATGCTTTAAAATCGAAGATCAAGAAAATTAGAATAACAATAGCGTTGAACCTTAAATTTATTTAGAAGAGCTTTTGTAAGTAGCTTCTATCAATAGGCTTTTAGATTTATGATTTTTTTCTCGCGCTTTTTCACGACTTAAAGCGAAATGGGATGTGAATTTAATTGCAAACACTTTTTGAAGGTGAAGCAGTTCATTAATGCAAAATTTAACGAAAGATGAAAGAAAAAAATATATATCGAAAATTTTCGTATTGAGTCAGGTCGTTTAAGGCGAATGCGTAAAGTAGATGATTATTGTATGGCTTTTGTTATTGCTAGACGAAATCTTTACAATTTGAAGGTTACTATCGTAAGCCGACTAAAGTGGATCTGCTTTTACGTCAGCGGAAATTTATCTTAAGTGCGCTCCTTTATTCTGTAAACTATTTTTTTTTTATAGATCAATGGATTTGAAATAGATTACTCACACAAAAATTATGTAGGCTCTAAGTCCGGAAATATTCGGAATGGATGGAAAAATATTTGCCATTGAAATTCTCGTATGGTGTTGAGATGAAGAGAAATGATAATATTTAATTTGAATCTGAGACCTATTTAGATCGGAACTAAATTTTGAATGAATTAATTATAAGTTTTTACATTTTAAATAAATCTACTTTTAGATTTCTTGTGAGTTACTCGATTTTTTGAAAAAATTTACTTAAATTTGCTCACGGAAATCATTGAAAAGAAGTGAGAATTGCCTGTAGGAGAAATTTTAGAGCATAGAAAATGAAAATGTTTTGTTGAATTCGAAGTAGATTTCAGATCATAGGGCAAGTTGTTGATGATATTTGTATATCCGACATGGAGAAGGGAAGTTTGTGAACTGAATATCTCGTTATGGTGAACAATCTTCTATTTTTACAGTGGCACTGCAGCTCAAGTCGGGCCTTGACCTCCTGACTTTCAGATTCCATAACATTTTTTTATTATGTATTGTTATTAGCCCTTCGCACAACCCTCAATCTACGAAATTTTTATATGCGTACATTGAGGTGAACAAAGTATATATAAGCAGACAGCGTGCTGGAGTTATACGGCAATTGCGATTTGAACTCACGACCTTCGCATTGTAGAGCAACTCGTTACCCACTAGGCTACACCTAGCTTATGGTGAACAATACAGTTTACTAATTTTATTTTATCGGAACTTTAATGAAAACTATAATAAGTCTATTGCTTACAAATTTATCTGTACATAGTACGCTGTACTTTGTCAAATCAATTCGATCTTTAACTCTTGTGGTTTATTTCTTTCTTTAAATGCTTGTCGTTTGTTTAGTTCTTCTGTACTATCTTTTATTTCCACCTTGAATTTCATTCATTCACTTCAGTCTGCAGTTTTTGAAATTATGTCGATCTTTTTTGATCAGCAGAATGAAGGGGACTGCTGAAGTGAAATAAACTGGAGCTGAAGAACGAAATGATATGAACTGCTTAATAAAACGAACTACAGATAGAAGTGAACTATAAAATGTGCTGAACTGCAGAACGAAGTTATTGACTCAACAAAGTGAACTTTTGAATGAAATGAAAGGGAGAAAGTAAAAAGTTTCGATATTGGAGGACATTAGATAGGTAGAACTATGTTTACAGAGAAATAGCGAAGGTTTAAAGTGGCTGCTAATATTCTTCTTGAACTATTGATTCTGCATGTGTAGTGAAAGAAAAGAATAAAATGGGAAGCCAATTCCTGAACATTCCTTGTCAGGTTAAAATACGATTCATGAAATTTAACAGGGCGATGTGTTGGTGTGATTGAAGTACTTGTATGCGCTAGATGAGACTCGGTAT
The DNA here is from genome assembly GCA_963669355.1 of Chorisops tibialis. Taxonomy (NCBI): domain Eukaryota; kingdom Metazoa; phylum Arthropoda; class Insecta; order Diptera; family Stratiomyidae; genus Chorisops; species Chorisops tibialis. The sequence goes on from OY770263.1 coordinate 298,041,629, forward strand.
AAAAGGATGAAGTAGTTACTGAATCGAACTATGATGTGATGGTGGTATATAATAGAATAAAGTCAAACGCGGTCTAGTTAAAGCTTTACTATTGATGCATTGAAGGATTCTCTGTACCTGTAACCCGTAACATTTTTTGCTAATTTCAAATTCAGAGTCTGATTGGGCCTACAGTTGAATCTCCAAGATTAACTTCATTTAGTGATGAGTTACCACATGTTCTCTTCACATGCTTAATATCATATCAAAGTTCATGTACTTTTTCAGAGATCTTTTTTTTTTTTGAAAGTCAGATGCACTCCCCCAGAGTAGTCTTCATTTTCTTCAATGGTAGTACAACTCAATTTGTGTCTTGGTCTTTTAAGCTTCATTCCCTTTAACGTTTATTTGCTATTGAAGATGGGTTGTTAGCCCTTCCACCAACCCTTGATCTACTAATTTCAATTTTCACAGGTTTCGGTGGGCCAAATACACCCAAGCAGAACGTGTGCTAGAATTAACACATGCGATTGTCGAACCACCATTACATCCAGAAAACTCTCCGTTTGGTGCGTTTTATAGGCTGATGGAATTATTGTTCCATATGCCTTCAAAAATGATGATGGTCGGAACATTACAGTCAACGGTGGGCGGTACAGAGACATGATTACTAACTTTTTCGTGCCTAACTTTTTCATGGTTTTAACATGCCACACAGCGCGCGATACAATTAATTTACTGAAAGAAACATTTGATGATCGATTAATTTCACGAAATGGACCTGTGAACTGGCCACCTCGTTCGTGATTTGACGTAATTAGATTTTTTTCTCTGGGAATATGTAAAGTTGCATGCCTACGCTCATAAACCAGAAACTATTATTACTATTACTATATTACTATTATTATAACATTCGACGCTTTATTGCCAAAATACAGCCTGACTTACTGCGAACAGTGTACGTATTGCTTTGCTGGTTTAGTCTCCAGATAAGGTCAGAAGTAGCATATCTTTTTCTCCAGTCCTTGGTAAGATTCGGAAAACAGTTATGGTCCGTAGGATAAAGGCAAATTTTCACATCTGACGTTGGACAAGCAGTAGGTCTTCCATGCCGGAAAACGTACAGAAGACGCGTGTTTGTTCGTTGCGTTACTAATAGTGCTAGCAAATATGTCCTTGAAATCGAAGTAGATTCAATTGCGCATTTGACTATCTTAGGTGATACTTAATTAGCTAAGAGACCGAGACTGTCAAAAAGTTGCTCTTTCTAAGAGCTTCTTCCCTGATTTATTAGTACGAGCGAGGTGTCCGTGAGACTTTGTGCAAGATGATGGATCAGTTGGATGATCTATCGGCACATGCTGACGATATGCCTATCCTGGTGAAAATTAATTCCTCAAAGGTACTACTCTAATGTCATCTGTTCAAGAATGAGATGTAGCGATATTGGCGAAGAAGACCGTGACAATGATGCTTAAAAGTTCACTCTCGTAGTTTCGTTATGCGTCGATAAAGCTAAATCGAACATGCTTAGGAAACGCAACTAGTATTAAAAACCTAAGCATGAGAGTCTCTGAGCAGATGAGGATCGAGTTGCATTTGCGGGAGCGCAGGACGCGACTCTACAATTCCGCGTCGCAGTGGCGATGAAAAACTATTCGAAATAGAATGGGCAAACGGTGTAAAAAGTGAAACAGTTCCACTTTAAGAAGGTCTATATGCATACCCAGTAGATTGTTTCTGTTCGCTTTTATCATTCAATCACCCATAACATCTGCAAATATTTAAATATTTGTCAGTAGCAGCCAGTACAACTGAAAAATATAGCAGCCTACAGTCCAAATCGTGTCTTGGAATCCTGACATCAGGTTTTATAATATTTTTATATCTTATTGCCGAAGAGTAGCTCTAAAATCGCTCCGCATCGAAAAAAACCCCAAATCAAACTTCCAAGGGCAGATTTTGAAATTATGAGCTCGAGGAACAAAATTCCACTGAGCTGGACGGCATATCATCCTTTCACAGTTGGACGTTGTCATTAGAGGCTGCCTACAACTGGTCCACAATCCTGAAATATGAAAGGAGGTGAAAGTGGTTTCTATTTCCACAGCGGGAAGAAGCTCTTATAGGTACATGTCCAAGGGAACTAAGAACTATAAGGTGGACGCTTCACTTAGCGTGTTGATGATTTTGAAGACTATCAGCACAACATTTGGCATCGCATCCGCCAGAAGGTTTGTTATTAGAGGTACACTGTAAGGCGGGGCCCTCTCTCGACTTCTTGGGAATGTGGCGGTCGATAAACATGCAGCCGAAAGTATGTTGCGGTCATTAGACCCATCTTGCTATATGGTGTGATTGGACTGCCCTAATGGCAGAGACAAGTCCCTCTGCCTTTGGTAAGATGTAGAGAGCAGCATGTTTGTGCATAAATGGAGCTCTGAGAGCAACCTCCTCCGCAGCATTGGAAGTACTGTTTCATCTTCTATCTCTCGATATTATAGGTAAGCAAGTGCAGCTGCCCACCTCGACGAAACTCTCTAGCGGACGTACATTCAAACTGGTCACACCTTTATTCTGGAATATTTCGAGAGTTTAACCAAATACACTCTCTCAAGTTTTTATAATACGAGTCCACATGCTTTTATTCCGATGGCACGAAAATTAGAAGTGGAGTGGAAGGAGGTGTTTTCTCCGCAAGGCTTAAGTTAAGAATTTCTTACCTTCTCCAGGATTAAGAGAAACTGAGTATGCCTTTCGCAAATTAAGTTGGATGCGATTAGCCAAGCCAACTGTAGATGGGCGAATGGAGTTAAATATAATACCACCAGACAGGTTTGGCCTGAGCTGGATATAAAACGCTCTGCTAAACTGATCTCGTTAACAGATGATCAGTTCTGTTACTGAACACTGTCTGATAGGGAAACTTGCCAAGTAGCTTGGCCTTCGTTTTAATGATTTTTGCAGGAGCTGCAAAGATGAGAGAGAGGAAGAAACGATCCTTTATCAATTATGCACTTTCCCTACTCTCTCTGGGAAGAGGAGATGCCACCTATGCGCACACTTCTTCGGCAGCTTCGGTAATCTGGCAAATGCGGAAGCTAGGAACCTTTAACGCGTCGTGGAGAGCTCCGGTTGGTTTACTGAGTAGAAGTTTCTTTTCTGAGATGCTGTGGCATCACAACGGACCAACTTATGGACTAAGTATGCTTGGACTTGTGTTTGGGAAGCCTACCTACCTATTGTCAAAGGAGCGAATTTTCATTCGTAGATTGAGTTAACTATGGTGTACCAAATCAGGCAATTTGCTGGAAATATACGTCGATCGGGACTTGAACTTGCGACCTTCGCAACTCCAGCCTTACAGTTCCATACCTCTATCCGACTGGGTTGCTGAATCTCTTTCTAACTCTAAGCCCCCCACATTTTAATAAAATTCTCTTATTGGAATCTGCTCACCGACGAGTCGTAAGCAGACCGGGAATGAAACGTAAAAGAGCGTCTAAGGGCCCGTCTACATTCTATGCAACAGCTTTGGCTCCGATTTTGTGAATATTCAATTGGGCAGCTTAACAGATGTTTGAGTTCGTATGGCGAACTTTTTGAATTTAATGGCTACTTTGTTGAATTGCATTCAAATTTAAATGCACAAAGTTAAAGTATCGAAGGCCTTAGGCTAGGATGGATTATACAAGCCTTATTGGCGAATCCGTTGTAAGCTGGCTTAGTACGAAACGCAACACAATGTAGTAGCTGCCTATCGCTACAACTCGTCACCGTGGTAAGACAGACCTGCAGGGTTCTACGAAACGAATGGGACCTCAACAGGCGATCGGTTACGACCATACACACTGCCAGTTCGGTGCTTGTGCTGCGTACATATCTTTCGTGTGGTGACAATTACTGGGAGAACTCCTTTATGTATGGGTTCCTTTTTGTCGTACAAGTTTCCTTGGACGCCATGTAGGTACTCACGCGTGCTCCTTCGTTTCACCTGCAGGTGATTACGATTAGTGCATATCTGAGGTATGCTACCAGTTACGAAATGCAACAAACTTAGTAACTGTTTCAGTTACCAACTTTGACTAGAGGTTTTACGATATCACTGGTGTAGGATAGCCCATGGAAAATTACTTCCAACCTCGGAAAGGGAAGAAAAATATGGAATTCCACGTGGAGCTCAACTGGTTGCCGGGATCCTCAGAACGGTAGAGATTTAAAATGATCTAACATCCACTAGTGTGAATGGCGAGCTTCCAATTGGTATAGATTGGTACCTTCTTGCGAATGAGAGGGCGTCAGAAAATCAATCCGTGCCCGTAGAAAGCCGGAAGATAAAGCTCTCCAGGAAGGTCTCCACGTTAATACAAGCAAGAAATGGTTCGATGACGAAAATGTTAATTACCTTCCTTTAAATATCATAAAAGTAAAGCTCCTTTATTACTTTGATTCAGAGCATCAATTTTTCGAAGTTTACATGTTAAAAAAAACCCCTTTGGTATATGTGGACCTCAATCTATCAAAAGGGGTTGAGGCAAGGGAGAAAAACCTATCGACAGAATGAAATGCTTCTTAACCTGGAGATTAGTCGACCAAATCCCGATTTTGAATATGGCACCCTTAAATGATGTGTTGAAAAATTTCAAACTTAATTTACCAAATTAAAAATCGGTACATTAATAATGTTGCTGAACTCGATTTAAAAATTATAGTTGAAAATTCTGCTTTTTTTTCAACGGATAAAAATTCGCGATAGCATTTTTTAAAATTTCTATCCCGTTTAAATTGATTTATGGCATGATTCGATTCAAACGACATTCCTCCACAATAATAGTGTGATACTTTTATTTGGGGAATAATTTAGTAATAAATTACTTGAAAACCAATTAAACATGACAACCGAGATGATCTCACCAATTTTAGACTACAAAGACACAAAATTATTTAACTTTTCTTAGTATATACGAACATCATAATTATTAGCAGTGCCAGAAATCATGTCGAACTGGTTATAAAAGTATGAAAACAAAAATCCAATACGACAGTGACCTTACTCAAGTTCAGACATACATTGTGATTTTAAGTTTTGAATGAAAAAAGCTGATATATGTATTTTTTCAACTTAATACCTCAATTTGGTAATTATTACCAAACTTCTTATTTTTTCGCTCAAAATAATTTTTGTCATCTTTACGACTCTAAGAATTGCACGGAAAGATAATCTAGAAATAATTATGATCTTCTGGAAGTCCAGAAAAAAATTAGCAACGTTTTTGATATTGTAGAGGTCAGTAATATTGGTCCGTAAAAGATGCTTAAAAATTTCGAGTTCATTAAACGATATTTCAACCTTTGTCATTAGTTGAGTCAGATTGCAGCGTAAAATTAAAAATACGAAAAAAATCATAATTAATACAACCAATAACCATAAATTTTGACATATTATTAATTTCGCCGATTTTTACGATCACGAATTTCGAATATTTTGCGCATTGTTTAATATTTTGAGAATTATTTTAGAATAAATTAAGCACCTTAACTAAAACTATAGTTAAGCTTATATTAATTTCTCTTACACTTCAGTAAATCATTATATTTGTTTAAAAGTTGACGGTTACTATTAACGAATTAATTTGAATATTAAATATACTTCCAATACTCAAGGTGAATCATTCTTTTCGTCATCGTAATGAAAAATTTCACATTATTTTATTTTATTGACATTATTGGTATTGTCCAATCAAGAGAAAAAAAGTGGCATGCTTGATTTTGCTGGCTGTCACCAAGATTATCTTAAATTATTAAAAAAAAAACAAACAAAAAAAATTAAACAGATATTATCCTGGGTATCTGGAATAAGAAGCCCTCTCCATCTTTTAAAATAACATAAAAAATCTGCCAAGTATTCGGGCGCACCTTTATTACTCTTGGGACAAGTTGGGGATACGTGGGAAGTCAATATACAGTTTATGGTGGATAGGGAAGACTATGTGAATGGGGGTTGTAAGGCAGAGCTGTTGTCAACTATTTAACCCTTAACTTCGATTACGATCAATAGCTCCAGTATATGCAATTAACATTTCATTCGTTTATATATGCAAGTTAGGATTTGTATGAGAGGGCGGGGGGTGCGATAGAAGAGATGGTTACATGTCAATAATTTTTTAATTAATTGCTCGAATCGCGCTCAAAATTCGCTGTATAGAAAGTGGACGAAATAAATTCAACCCTCTCACCGAGTAATCAGTCACCCCCAACTGTATCACCTAGAGGCACCATAAAATTTCGCACTCGCGTCATTGCTAAAGTTCTTTAGGATCTCAATATCAATAAATCCTCTGATCTGGACGGTATTCCTCCCATAACCCTTAAAGAATGATTCTCATCTTTGGTTAAGCCACCTCGCAACATTTCCCACCTATCCTACTCTTTAGGAAACAAGCGAATGTGCAGCCTATATCCAAGAAGGGAAGCAAGTCGAAACCCACAAAGTATCGCCCAATAGCCATCACGTCCGTGCAGTCAAAAGCTATGGGAACTGGTGTCAACAGCAAGATCATGCAATACTTGGAGAGCAATCAACTTATAGACGATCGCCAATATGGTTTCCGGTTGGGAAGTTCCACAGCTGATTTGTTGGCTTACCTAACCGAACGCTGGAATACTTGCATACGTAATTTTGGCGAAGGTCAAGTACTTGCATTAGACATTACGAAAGCGTTTGACCGAGTTTGGCATAAATCTCTACTATCTAAGCTCAAAGCATTTGGCTTTGGTGCTTCTTTTTTGTTATGGATTGAGAGTTTTCTATCGAAGTGGAAATACAATTTGTTTTAGATGGCGTCTCTTCGACTTTCCTATCAATTTTGGCATTCCTCAAAGCTCCGTTATATCACTTACTCTATTAGTACACTCGAAAACATTAACAGCTTCGACTCAATTGCTGAAGCTCACCAGTTTTCTGTGCATATTAAGCGCCGGGAGTTATTTAATTCATTAATTTCTGACCTCAACATAATCCTGGAATGGGGCAGGATGAATCGAGTAAAGTCTAATGTAATAAAAACTTGAAATTTGAATTTGAACTTTCTCTTAAATAGGACATGTCGGTGCCTGACCCAATCTTTGATGGTGTAACACTTGATCATCGAAGAATTTCTACCTTCTGGGTACGAACATTAATAAAAAAAACTTGACTGGAGCACATCCACAATGTAGACTGAGACGCCTCCAAGTGCTTAGGCTTTCTCCGAAGGTGCCAAAAATATTTTACACCTTCTGATCTTGCAATCATCTACAAAAAACACATAAGGCCCCGACTCGAGTGCAATTCGCATATCTGGGCTGGGGCAATCAAAACTTATCTGAAGGTACTGGATCGAATTCAGAGATTTGCGTTTCGACTAATTGGAGATGATGCCCTAACGGCATCCTTAGACTCCTTTGAACATCGCAGAAATGTCGGAGTACTCAGCATCTACTACAGATATTTCCATGGCTGCTGTAGTCGTAAAATTAGTCGTCTTATCCCTCCTCTATATAAATTCGCGCGTAATACTCGTGCTGCTGAACTCGCTCATGAGTACACGGTTGAGCCACCTAAATCACCTACAGTGAAATATAGGCAATCAGTTCTACCTCGAACAACAAAAATGTGGAATGCACTACCCGCGGCCCCTTTTCCTATTGATTATAACTTTATGCAATTTAAAAGCAACATTCATCGATTTCTTTTATCCTGTCCATCCTTATTAAAATAACTGTATATTTTGTTTTTCATTTTGTTTCATCCCTTCCTAAGCCGACTGGACTGTACGTTACTGTATTAAAGGGTGACAAAAAAAAAAGAAAAAAAAAACAAATAATAATTCTATGAAATTTCCGGTGTATTTAAAATACTTAAAACCATACATTTGTATGAGAGGGGATAGAGGAGGTCAGGGAATGGCAGTTTTGTTAAATCCCTTTTGAAAGGTGTTCGTACATAATTTTAAGTTCGTAGCCATACTTTTGCATGGGAGGGGGTGGAAGGGCAGGAGATTTCAAAACTTTTGATGCATTTTTATCTAAAATATTTTTAAAAGTGTTAGTACAAAACTTAAAGCTGAAAGCCTTCAATGGTTTGGTAACTAGTTAATATTTTAAGCTATTAAGCAATTTTTAAAATGAATTTTTCAAATTTTCAAATTCGTAGCTTAAAATTTCACTCAAAAATTTTGAGATTTTGTATTATTTTTTTTTCAATACACATGAAACACCTAGTGCAGGTTAGCGCCCCCCTTAGGTAGATAACAGCTTTTGTTCAAATTAATATTTTTGCTTTGTGTATATCAAATGGATGTATGCACGTGCAAAATTTTAACTGTATCTTTAACCAGACCCTAGAAATATTAGTGAAAATTTTCGACATTTTGGCCCACCAATTTAATGAAAATTATTCATCATATAGCTACAATTTCACGAAATTTCAACTTAATACCTGTTTTGAATTTTGAGATATAATGTTTTGAGATTTTGAAAAGAACACCATTTTTGAAATGCTCCCCTACTACTTCATATTATACAGGGTGTTTGGTACTCCGTGCATAACCTTGTAAGGGGTTATTCCTGGATATATTTTGAGCAAAAAATTGTTCTACGGAGATGGTCAATTTTCAATATCCACGGAGATACAGGGTGATCAAGAAAAGTCCTTCGGACCTGTACCCTCACTCACTCAAAACGCTATATCTTGAAAACTAATAATCACAATTCAAAGTGTTATAACTTGTTTTTTAGGGAATCAAATTACCTTTTATTTGCTGTAATAGTCCGCATTGTAACTGTATCCAATTCTGAGATATTTGCTTCAGAACACAAATTTTTGACAGTTTGACCGTCAAAATTCTAGGATCAATGTAGTTTTTCTCTAAAAAACCCATTATAAAAATGTCATTTTAATGTTGTTTTCTTATGTGCCATATTATTGCCTACAAAAGATGCATACACTTGCATTGCATAAGTTTTATAGTTTAGAAGAAATTATCATTCCAATAATGTAGCACTTTTGTCAAAAAAGCAAGAATAGGTTGATCAACACTCTCCGCTTGAACTAAAAGAACTTAAGAATGGTTTTTATGGTTTATTTCAAATTTCCTTAATTACAATAAATGTTCAAAATGGCTCCCTTCATTTTGAATGCACACTAAAGCTCGTTTTGCCAGTGTTCTCTTTGTGTTCATACACCTCAACTGCTGCCTTACTTCTGTTGCTGCCGCATCGATTCTGGTGTTTAGATCCTGCAACGTTACTACTTCCGTTGCGTAGACAAGGTCCTTCATCCGTCCCCATACAAAGAAATCCATAATAGTTAAATCAGGAGATCTTGCAGGCCAGTGTATCGGTCCATTTCTACCGATCCAGCGATTGCTATAATTGAAATTTAACCAATCTCTGATTTGTCGGCCGCTGGAGCACTATCGTGTTGGTAAAACATGGAAGCCAATCGTTGCAGTGGCACATCATCCAATAATTCTTGTAGATCATTTGTCAAAAACTGCAAGTAATTGGAACTATTTAGGGTAGGCGGAAGCCTAATAGGACCAATAAAATCGTTGCCAATCACACCTGCCCATAAATTGACACTGAATCTGTGCTGAAATGATGCCTCTCTTCTTGTATGTGGATTGCTCTCAGCCCATGTGTGTAAGTTGTGGAAGTTTGTGATACCGTCCCTGGTGAATTGGGACTCATCCGTCCAAAGAATGTTGTTCATAAAATTCTCGTCACTTAGTTGTCGTTCAAGGAACCAATTGCAAAACTCCATCCTTTTGGGCAAATCAATGGGTACCAGCTCCTGCACTGGTGTGTGGTGGTAGGGATGAAACCGCTCTGCTTTTAGGACACTCCAAACTTTCCACGTAGAGACGTTTAACTGCAATGCCAAGCGTCGGACAGCGTCGTTGTGTTGAAACTCATTTTAATTTAATTCATTTCCTCGATAATTTAAATACTACTTAAAGGACATTCATCGATAATTTAAATAGTAATTAAAGGACACAACGAGTATTTCAGTTTAACAACATTTCAGGTAGTTTTTTTAGAACGAGGGTTGGTTTATGGCATATTTTATTTTTAAGCCATATGTATTTTCGCTTATTACCTGGAAAACGGGAAAACCTAAGTTATAAGTATGTGTGCAACATTTGTAGGCAATAATATGGCACATAAAACAACAACATTAAAATGACATTTTTATAATGCGTTTTTTTGAGAAAAACTACATTGATCACAGAATTTTGAGGGTCAAAGTGTCAAAAATTTGTAGTCTGAAGCAAATACCTCAGGATTGGGTACAGTTACAATGCGGTCTTTTACAGCAAATGAAAGGTAATTTGATTCCCTAAAAAACAAACTATAACACTTTGAATTGTGATTATTAGTTTTCAAGATATAGCGCTTTGAGTGAGTGAGGGTACAGGTCCGAAGGACTTTTCTTGATCACCCTGTATCTCCGTGGATATTGAAAATTGACCATCTCCGTAGAACAATTTTTTGCTCAAAATATATCCAGGAATAACCCCTTACAAGGTTATGCACGGAGTACCAAACACCCTGTATATGTGTTTTAAGTTTCAATTGCATAGCTTAAGAGATAGTTAAAATATTAGTTTTTAAGTATTTTTCTTTGCACGCCTCCTGACCCTCCCGCTTACAATTATTGGACTTCCTTTTAGTAGATTATAGTGAAACTATATGCCAAAAAATTCTTATCTTAAAATCTATTGCTTAAGATAAGAATTTTTTGGATCAAGTAGTTCCAAAAATATAATTACTTGAAAAAAAAAAATGCTGCCGACAATTTGTTAGCCTCTTCTTTTCGGACGCCAATACATAAAAAAATAAATTGTTTTTAGAGTTTGTCCCACAACAATCTCTATACCTAAGCTGATTGTCAGATTCCTATCTGCATTCGTAGTGGAGATATCAGCAAGTGTAGTTTTTGACTCTTTCGCTCCCCCCGCCTCCCCCTTTCACTTGAAACTCCCTAAAATTTAGATAATTGAGCTCAATTGCCCAATCAATAATTCACCCAAAAATGAATATTCTTCCTTTAACGGTCTCAGAGATATGAGTTCATATGTACGGCGGGACGGATTTTTTTTACCCATTTTTAGGCTAATTTATTCATGGAACGCGAAAAAAAGTATTTCAGAATAGAAAATGTGTTTTTTCTGTACCGATTACTATACTTTATTATTAGAATAATTAAGTAAAACTAGTGTACTTAATTTGAATTTAACAAAATTACAAGCTTTATCCTTTCGCTTTGTAATTCAAGGCTTTTGAATTTCACAATTAAATCGCTCGGTATCGCACTATTATCGCTATTTATCGATCAGCGCGACTTAATAGTTTCCGAATTACAAATATCCACATACGTTGACACTGTACATCGCATATCCTTTCCAGAAGCTTCTACTGTTCCGCATAGAGTAGTTGAAGGTCGTAAACAGTTGAAGATCGCAATCAGTTGGCCACTTTGGAATAATACGTAGTCGCCTTGGTGTAGTCCAGTGGCTATCGTGTTGGTCTACCATGCGAAGGTCATGAGTTCAAGTCCCAGTCAACGCAGAATTCCAGTACACTGCCTGCTTGGGTACATCTGGGCTATCTACTCAATTTGCGAAAATAAAAATTCGTAAATAGAGGGCTGAACGAAGGGCTAACCACCCTTCCACAATAGCAAATCAAAAATTTAAGGAACCTGAAGGTCAGGTGGCTAAAGCCCGATTTGTGCTGTTGTACCATTGAAAGAATATGTAGTCACAGGAAACTAAACCAGATAACTATTGCCCTGTTTGCCGCATCTCCACTTTTTATAGTATAATTCCAATTCATTATTGTTTCAAGCTTGAGAAATGGGTAAGTTGACCGTTGCTATTCATCTTTCCTGTCTTTTGAATTTAACTAACGAATGGCTGATGTCAATTTCAAACTGTTCCAAAACTACTTCGAAAAAAAAAATTCAAAAACAATACAAACTCGTCCATTTTAAAGAACAAAAAGTACATTTTAATGAAGTGGATATCTTATAAATTTACTTTAAAATAAAAAAATCGCTTTAATTTTTTTTAACTATTAAATGGTACTCCGCATATACCAACGAGTACCAAGCACCGAATTTCGAACATGTAAAAGAAAATAGCGCTCTTGAACATTTTTGTAAAGATGCCCTCTCGACTTCTAAGTGGAAACATTGAAAAACGTTTAAAAATGATGCGCGTTTCGAACATTTCTTGACCATGAAAGTGATCACGGCATGGTTTTTTTTTTGCCACACTCTAGTAGAGTAGACACACATCGCCGATATGACAAAAACGTCACAATTCAGCAACAATTTTGATGAGAAAATTTCGTAATAAACACTAATGAGTTGTAAAGAGGAGTGTCTGATTTAATACACTAAAAATAGAATCTCTCAGTTTTTGCTGGTTACGGATCATAAAAGCTCAAGTGTTAGGTGGATTAATTGATCGCTGACACAATAAATGCGGTCATTTCGGGGCGAATGTTCTTTTAATAAGGAGCTTTTTTAAAAGACCACAGGAAGATAATGACGATGACGAGTCTTAGGCAGGAATGTAGACGCCATTGCCCATTGTACAGAATTTCGCACAATTAACTGAATAGCCCATTATTAGATAATAGGCGACGTGATTGAAGTGATTGAATAAGGTGTGTTATTTAACACCTGAGGATGTCAAATCGATACTAAGCAACGATGGTGTAGCTAGTCCGGCACGATTTGAGTAATTTTATTTAATCCGATCAATTTTCGATTAACAAATATAACTGATAGGAATATACATATACATAAAATACGGAAGCAGAGTTTGTATCTATTTTCGATAATGAAGTCATACCGCACTGTAGAAATTTTTTTGCATGTAACGAAAATTGTTTTTCAGATGTTGTTACTTTGAAGATTTCTTAATGCGGGAATTATAGTTTTGTTTTGTGCTCTGAAGTAGTTACGAGGAGGTAATTGAGGAACGATTATTGCAGAATGGCCACTTGATGGTGTGAAATTTAGTTATGATTTAGTAGTGAGAAATGCGATTAGCATATTCCTAAAAATAAAACAGACATTACATGACTGAAATAAAATATAGTTCTTAAATAATAGTGTTTATAAGTATCTACATTGATTGTATAATAATTATGAACAATTTTTTCGATGACATCATTAAAATTTAAGTTTTGGTCGATGAGAGTGAATGTTTTACGTTCAATATTGAATCATACCATAGCACCGATTCGAAATGGAATTTAGGATGGAGAAATGTAATAACAATTTTTTTTGTGCTATTATGTGTCTGATCCAATAGATTCTCCAACTTGGCTCAAACTTTTTTTCCCAATCTTGACTAGGGGCCACTACAAAATACATGAAACAAAATTTGATGGAACCTGTATATAATGAACTTCCAGGTAACGAAACTTTCTTTATTGCGAAAGTAGTTCTGGGCCGTTTTCAAAAAAGTTTCAAAATTTCTCTATAACGAAATATGTATGTGTAAAAACTTCTTTTAACGAAGTAGTCTGTCGGTCTTTTATAGGCGCCTTTTAGAGAATTTCCTTTATATAAATTTAGAGAACAATAAACTCAAATTTTTGAATCGGAAAACTATAAACGTATTTCGTGCTGGCGAAATTTCTATCTCATTACCCACTTTCGGGACGTCCTAACCATTAACCGTGAAAAGCAAAAGTAAAGTTTTCATTCGCGAGGTGATTGTTCTTAACGTACAAGATGTGGAAGAGCTATAAAATTTTTGTTATCTCGGAAGCATTGTCACCATGGAAAAGGATATTGAGTCTTACATAAATAAAGCTCGTCAGGCATTCGGTATTCTTTCCTAGTTCTGGAGGTTGAAAGAGATCTCCCTTCGCCTGGTATACGGCTGTACTACTTGGAAAGTGACCGTTCGACTTACGAAGAAAATGCAAACTTTCGTGAACCAATGCCTTCCGACGCATTTTAGAAATATTTTAGCCACATATGGTCTTTGAACAGACTAAAATAGGCATTGAGATTCAAAGATGGAAGTGGCAATGGCGTTGTGGAACGCAGAGCGTTATTTCGCCAAACAAGCTCCGGATTATAACCCTCAAGAAAGACGTCGGAATAGTCGACTATGCAGAACGTGGAACTGAGCAGTTGAGCTGAAAGCCAGAGGAATAAACAATATCTGGCGACAACCCGATACTCAGGATGCGCCTTGTGGAAAGAAACTGTGTCTGGTCCTATGAGATCTGAAAAAATATACCAGCTTTTCCACTCGTTACGGTCGTTCTCACTCCCCTTCCCCTACCTTCCTGATCCCATTCCTTTCCTCCATGACTGTGTTTGTGCATTGCACATAAAGGCCCAAATTGCATATAACACAGGTCATTCTGTAAAAAAAAATATTAATAGGCAATTAATGGATTGATTCTGGGTTCACATCACAATGATACTGAGACCTGCCAGAAAAAAAGAAATGCGAAAGCTTATCGAATTTTCAACGTGGAAGAGGTAATTGCTGGTAGGGTGAAGGTGTACACACAGTGGAGTGGCGTGATATGATAGCTAGGAATAGCAATACTTCATTAATACCATGCAATGGTCCAAATGAAATAGTCATGGTATAGAAATGGTCATGGTATAGAAATAGTCGCTCTATAGCCATTACTTCAGTACTTTCGAAAGTAATGGAAACTGCTGTCAATCGCAAAATCGTTCAATATCTTGAGGATAACCATCTAATCCATGATCGTCAGTATGGGTTCCGTTCTGGAAGGTCGACGGGAGATCTTTTGGTCTACTTGACAGAACGTTCGAACTCGTACATAAGCACGGCGAAGGTCAAGTTCTTGCACTTGACATTGCAAAAGCTTTTGACAGAGTTTGGCACGAATGTCTCATAGTTAAGCTTTGGGCCATAGGTCTTAATGCTACCCTTGTTCAATGGATTGAGAGTTTTCTGTCTGAAAGCACTACACGAGTAGTACTAGATGGCGTTACTTCTTCCTCCTTCCCAATAGATTCCGGCGTCCCTCAAAGCTCTGTTTTATCTCCAACTCTTTTCTTAGTTTTCATCAATGACCTTCTGTCATCTACTCTTAATCCAATCCATAGTTTTGCAGATGACAGTACTTTAGATAACACCTATGAATTTAACTCTGCTGCGGAATCAAACAAGCATTATATTGCTTCCAATCGCAGGGAGTTATTTGGTTCGCTTAGCTCAGATCTCAAATTAATCTTGGAATGGGGCAGGAGAAATAGAGTAGAGTTCAACGCTTCCAAAACACAGGCCTGTTATCTATCTCTTAAGCATGATGTTCCAGTATTATCTAACAATGTGGCTTTTGGTGGCACACAACTCTGCACTTCAGATAATTCCACTCTTCTAGGCGTTAAAATTAATGATCACCTGAATTGGGCACAGCATATTTTTGATGTTGCTCTCGACGCCTCTAAACGTCTATGAGTTCTTCGAAAGTGCAAAAAATATTTCACGCCGACCGACCTTGCAACCATCTATAAGGCATACATTAGATCAAGATTAGAGTACAACTCGCATGTTTGGGCTGGGGCACCCAAAACACACCTCGCGTTGCTCGATCGTATTCAAAAACATGCGTTCCGACTGATTGGAGACGAGACCATCACGTCTTCTATCGATTCTCTCGAGCATCGCAGAAATGTCGGAGTACTCAGGATTTACTATCGCTACTTCCATGGTAAATGCAGTGCGGAACTAAGCACACTCATCCCTCCACTCCATACTTTTCCCCGGGATACTCGTCAAGCTGAACGCGCGCACGAGTACACCGTTAAACTATTGCCTTCTCGTACAGTAAAATTTAGGCAGTCATTCATTTCTCGAACGTCAAGACTTTGGAACACATTACCAGCCAAAGTGTTTCCTAGCAGGTACAGCCACTTTCGTCTCTCTCCATTTTTGTCAGCCTGTTTTTAATAAGTTCTCAATTGTTTTCCTTCTTTTTGTTCCAATACCTACACTGACATAACTGTGCAAAGCATTATAGGGTGACCCCCTAAGTTATGTTCGGTACCATAAAAAAAAAATAAATCATTTCCCATTATGTAAATTAACTGAAAATATTTTCCGTGGTTATTTAAAAAATCTCCTATTGTGGGACCCGGACTAAATTTGGATTTGGAAATTTTGATAATTATTGATAATTTTCAGTGCCATGAATAACGTAAAACCAATAAAAACTGCATTGCAAAACATTAGGCAAAGCAGGTCAAGGAAGCCCTAGAGGATTTTGAAAAACAGGACAGCCTCAGAAAGGTATCTCTAAAATACAACAACACTGCGTTAATAACAAAAAATGCAAGGATGCAGTACGACTTGGAATTCTAATGGCCCTCGCAACCTCCTTCAGCCCTAACCAGGAGCACTTAGTGGTGCACTGGATAGAGCAAACCTTTAAGGCAGTATTTCCTGTCACAAAACAAGTCTTTCTGTCTAATGTTGGGAAGTTGGCACAAGAATTAGGTGTCACTTTTGGAGGAAATCCTATACCAAGAAGAAAATGGTTTGATGAGTTTAGGAAGTGTCATCCTGTAGTAGCTGATAGGGCCGTCCAGAGAGAGCTGTTAACCAAACATTTATGGACCGTTGGTACTATGAAGTATGGAACTACATAAAGGCTAACGGCCTTGAAGTATATCTTCACTGATTGAGGGTGTGCATTTGGTTTAACTCCAAGGTTGGGGTAGTCCTTACTTTCTACTTCTACAATGGCACTACAGCCCAAATCGGGCATTGGCCGCCTGACCTTCAGGTTCCTTAACATTTTTTTTTTTTCACTATTTATTGTGGAAGGGTAGTTAAACTTTCGCACAACCCTCTATCTTCGAATTTTCATTTTCGCAGATTGAGGTGACTAAGGTATACCCACGCAGGCAGTGTGCTGGAATTATGCGTCGACCGAGATTTGAACTCAACACACTACCCACTAGCTACACTCTAGCTAATCTTTACCTTGAAGGGTCAAAAAACGTATATACTTCAGCTGGCATCGAATAAAAACAAAACTTAAATATACTCGTGGTAGTCAATGCAGCCATAACCCCTGTTACATAGTTAACAGGTATATACGTATATTTAATTATTTTGTTTCTACCTTTACTACTAAGATTTCATATTTACAAGCTATAGAGTGATATTTGATTCTTATTGCTTTACGCATATCAGAATGCCATTGTATATTGCACAAGGCATACCGCTGGAAAATCGGACAGGATGAAAAGAGCAGTGGAGTGGCTTCTGGCCAACGAAGGATGTAACCAAAATGGGTCTCACTCCAGACCTTGCTGAAATTTCCGCTAGCACTGTTCAAGAAGTCTTTGAAACATGTCATTTATTGCGGTGGGACCCATTAAAGGCTAAAGTTACAATTTCAGCTGCTAGTGTCCGTAAATATCGTACCAAAACGAACCCATCAAAGTACTAGCCTGGAAATGCAAACTTTCCTTGAAGTGCATGAGGAGGAAAATGGGCCTGTAAAATTAGCCAGATTTGACAATAATATTGAAGAATGGGAAGGATTAGTGGACGACAAGTCTCTCTATGAGTTGCTTCGCCATTCATGCTGCCAATATTTCCAAAGTAACAAAAATCTGGCATCTTTTCCGCTTCTTGTTAATTTAAGATAATCGGTGAGCATGAGCTAGAACCCATATTTGCAAGTACCTGGTTTCACGCACATCTATTTTTAGTCCTGTCTCATTGCATATAAAATTTCAAGAATGGACATTTGATTCTAACTCTCAACGCTTATGCACAGTCCGGAATTTACCATTAGGGCAAAATTTACCTAACTACACTCAAGAAGAAGAAGATTACACAAATCGAAGAGCCTTAGTAAAACAACTATTTCACGTGTGCTTATTTTACTTATTTAGGTTAATCCAACACTGTTCGCAAAAAACGTGCGAATAAAAACATATAAGTATTGATTATGTATGATTCATTTCAAAATATTTAAAAATGAAAATATTACCGTTACCATATCTGTAATGCAATTAAGTAATTGTGAATGTATATAAAAAAAAAAAAAAATTTGTTCAAATTGCGAATGAAACTTTGAATTTGACGAAAACAAATCGGTCTCAAAAGGTAAAATTCCTAACTAAATCTAAATAGTTTCTACAATTCATAAGAATACACTTAACCCTGTGTTTGAAATGTACCTATTTGAAAAACTAATCTGCTTAAAGCAAAACATTCAACGGTAATAAAAAAATAGTCGATAAAAAAAGAATTTTGCTATTTAATTTCAAACTATTTAGCTAAGCAATAAAATCTTTACCAAGGCTAAATACCGAAAACGGTTTTAAACTTTGCAAATTTCCCTAGAACACAAAATTGCAACAGGAAGTAATTTACTTATATTAAAATTTTAATCAATATAACTCTTAATCAAATTTGTCTTCTTTTGCAAATGTTACATAACCTTTTGGAATCTTCATGAAAAAAAAAACGTTGTTATCATTTGATTTTTATGAAGGCATTTACAACCTGGTTTATCTAATTATTTGCGATCCAAGCAAATTCCTTTAGATTAATATATCGATCGTTTTCAGAACGAATTCCATCCTTTAAATGTCGTGAGACCGATTTGGGATTTATTTTACGAAATCAAGCTAAGGTGGAGCTGATATTTTTATCATCGAAGCATTTACGAGCATACCGCAATTAGTTGTATGGTATTTAAAAAAAAAAGTCTTCTCGTGAGTCCTTGATGTTTTTTTACGTTAAATTACATAAAAAACGTCGATGTAGAAACGCATAGGCTTAACTTCGATTTAAACCATTTAAGTTATTTAGCACCACTCAATTATTTTTATTAATTCAAGCAAATTTTATATCGCTTAATTAAAATGTTGTTTTTATTGTTCTCTTCTAACTAAATTAAAATGTTTTAATCTTATCCGAATCTCAATACGGAAGTTTTAATTGAAAGTTATGTGAAAATTAAACGTTTTCGTGTCTTAAAAAGAGATCATAATTTTTCTAAGCTCAATTAATTTTATCCATTCTAAAAGACAAGAAATCCGCCAGAATTTTCCATTATATGACAAGCAAGAGGAACAGAAAAAAAGAATTTTAACAAAAAATGTTTCCTAAAATCCTTGGTTTACCAGTCTTGACCGAAGTATAAACGTATTCTACTCAACTAATTAATTTATCTCTAATTGATTAATTATTTAAACAAATTTACGAGTATAAGAGTTTGTGTAAAAATCTACATGAAAATTGAACGCAAATTTAACAGATAAGCAAATATTTTCTTTGTGAAAAAAACAATTTTTCGACTCATTTGCAATGACCTTATATGATGGCTTCTGTATAATCTTTTTTGTTATTAACGAGTACCTTAACGGATGCAATAAATAAGGCCTAATTAACTTTTACCTGAATTTATAGTTGAAGGTCGATGTTGCGGAAGATCATTCCTACTTGAATTCTTTTCAGGTTCATTTTCATGGGTGCTATAGATAATTTATTATACTTTGCTCATATTATTTGACATTTTTTTCAATTTGAGCCACTTGATTAGCGTTGTAGTGTTGTTGTTTTTTTTCTTTTGCACACCTTTCGTATGTGTTAAACAACATATAATTACGACTACGTGATATCAAAGTGTGTTTGATTGAAAGGAAACGGCGTAGCTGACATTGAGCAATTCGACTCAATACCATCTCAACCATATCGAAAGATATATTTTTGTCTAATTGAAAAAGATTTTAATCTTTCCTGCATGGTATTTGTTCATTTGTCGCTTTAGTTCGACAGTACAGCACAACACTCAACTGAATTCAATTTTATATTACGACAAAAACACCATAAAGTGTTAAATTTGTGACACTTTTAATGCTTGCTTGAATGCATTTAAACATTACCGGAAAAAGACAGCGTATCGTGCAATTTCTTGAGTAAAGGAGAAACAATGGACCCTTGTGGTGCACCACAAGACAAGTTAGATAAAATATGAGTCCTATTAGTTAGGAATGCAGCATTTGTGGGTGACTATCTACTCAATATTGTAAAATATTTTAACATAAAGAAAATCTACGATTGGTTGACTTTTCTGACACTCAACTCGTTCAACACAATAACTCGTACGAAATGCTTATATTGTAATTCTTCTCAGCAGTATTCTTCGGTTATCTAATTAGCAAAATATCTACGACAAGAGGATATATTAACTTTTTTGTTTTTATACTACCTACTCGAAGTAGATAATAAATCATCGGAATTAAATCGATCTTTATGTTTTATATAAAGACGGCTTTGTTTTTTATTCGATCGCATCATGAATTTGATTTATTAACGAATAAACTTAGACAGATATTATTAGGTTTCTTCTTAGGTATATCCGAAATTATTATCACAATTCAAGTCAATACTTGTATAGGAGCAAAATCAAGTTTCTTTGATAATTTTGTGCCCGCAGATTTTATAGAAAAATGCAATCATGATCAGAAATGATAAGTTCAAAGTCATGGCCTTCTGCTGGACTTTGGGTCATCTATTTTTAAGGCCATTTTACTTAATAAATTGAAATCACCCGTGCGAAAATTGATGATTATTTAAGGCAATTTGTTACGGTTGTTTGATCGAAATTTTAGCACGCACTTTTTGAATACATGAATGTATTAATAGATTTTTATTAGAGTGTGTGTTGCGTAGGTTAAATTGTGTAAAATTAAATAATAGAAACATGTGAAACGCTACTTGAATACTGCATTAATATGTATGAATGAAATTAAAGACGGTCAATCTCATTATGTTCTTAAATTGAAATGCGGGGTTGAATCTTAAAGAAAAATTGAAATTTATTAAATTTGAAAAAATTTCAAATTTTCAAAATCAAAATTTCAGGAACAATGAGAAAATCCGAAATATCCGATTTGGTTGAAGATGAAGTAATTTGGAACTGTGAAATAGACTATACAGAGTAAACAAGTAAACTAACTTGCATTTAATTCTCGGATAGCTGGTTTGCCAGAAGGTGACTCGAAATAAGTTTCTCTCGACAAGTTGATGTGTTATTGCAGCATCGAAATGATTAACCCCATTTCGGTTTTAGAACGCCGTCGTTTTTCGATTTTTCGAATTGCGTAAACATGTTTCCAAAATTATCAAGCGTTTAGGGAATAATTTAGATAAATCCCAATCCCTGTTGCAAATTAGTGTTTTCGCAGATTTGTTTCTTTGTTGTTTTTTTCCCTTAACAGAATTCAATTTTTATTACCTCTTCTTTATTCAGGGCGCGATTTATTATTTTCTTTGTTTTAGACACGGATAGCTAGACTAAACTAAAATGTTGGGCTTTCGGGATAGTGTTACCATGAAATCGTTACTCTCACAGGCGCCCAAAAGCGCAACTGCGCAGTAAACAAAAAGTCTGCGTTTTTTTCCATTCTGAAACGAATCTGCAACACCAGCAGGTACGCAGAACTATGGTCATAGTAGAAGTGCTCTAATTCGGTATGAAAATTGTGAAATTGAAACCATTGCCGAGCGACTTTAATGTTTGCTACTGGAGTATGGTCGCCTGATACCTCAGGTCGGATCTTGTATATGAAGCGGTTGAATTAACGTGTGCATTTATGCCCAAATTTTTCTCCAGGAAGGGCGATACTTTTTCGGTTTGCGTTTCTCTCTTGCCGCGAATTTTGTACGGAAGGAGCCGAATAGCAGTCCGCGTTTGATTGTTTTTTATTTGTTTACTGCTCGGTTGAGATTATAGGCGCCTGTTGGTTGGAGCTCATTTTGTGGGTTTTGGGTTTTGTGTTGTTGCTGTTGAAATCTGCGTCTTCAAGGCGAACAGCACACCAGAGCAGTTGTGGGCCACGCTGCTCAGGATCGCGCACCTTGCAGAAGATAGAGAGAGGAAGGGGGTGGCTTTAACAGTTAATCTATCTCTCTCGAACTTATATATATATATGTATACATAGTATACATATGTGTATAAAAGCAATTAAAGAAATACGTGCGTTTTTCGTTTTCAATTTGCTAGGTTTGGGCTGAAAGGTTTGTTTAAAGAACTTGACGAACATCGATATTATGAAATGACGAAAACTCTTGGCGCCGATCTAAATTTGGATTTATGCGTCCCTAATTGTGCGAAATTTATCGAATTTATTCACGGACTCGGACTAGGACTCAACAACAATATCTCCGCTTCCACGTAATTTGCCCTACATCGACGCAATTTTTAATGGAAAGAAAACAACAATAATTTAATTGAATAATAATAATCAAATATGTGGGCAAAATAAAAATTGATATAAAGTGCTTGGGCAGCACTCCCAATGGCGAACATCACCGAAGCAAGAATTAAGAACGCGATTGAAAGCAGCAAGGGCGCAAACGGAAACAAGTAAATAAGCTAAGTCTTTTTTTTATATAAATAAATATAAAAGTAAATTAAATTAATTGCTTTATTTTGAAAGTTATTTAATTATTTTATACAGCTAAAATTTGGACATAAAAAAGAAGTGATATTTCTATGTCCAAATTTTGTGAGTACATGAAGAAATAGGGTAACTTATTTTTTTCTTCTCGCAAATGTTTAAAGGTGAGTGAGTGAAGATCCCATTAGAGAATTCCAGAGATTCTTCCGGATGTTAGGTAAGCTTTCAAAGACGTTATGAATGTCACATTCAGGGTTGCCTGTTTCTAGTTCGAGAGTAGCGGTAGTCTAAACATCCAGCTCGGCAAATATACCGCTTGGGTGCAGTACGGGGACATCATGACAACTTTCACGTTTCACTGAATTTTTACAGCACGAACTAGGATCAGAGTTTCTCGGGCAAAAGACACACCCTAAGCCCATAAGACGCCGTCAAAATTGTGTTGCCCTGGCCTAAGAAATACCCATTATCTGTTAGTGTGACGAAAGATTCTCTTCATCACGTTGCACTCTTTTTTAGATCACTTTATTGATAGCGTCACCTTAAAAATAACTTTTCTTAAAAGAGAAACAAAACAGAGGAGGGCAAGGTTTTACTTTGCCTACTAGTATATATATATATATATATAGTCTTAATCCTGTTTTGGGAAAATCATTTCCAGAAAGTCCTATGAAGCGGGTCGTCTCACTCCCGATGCCCTCATCAAGCTGTGTTGTCCGTTGGATGTATATTATCAACTAGCCGTGCTCCAACATCGGCTTTCGGTCGATCGGTTTTTAGGTCCACTTAAGCGAATGTATAAGACTCATAGGGGTAGTGTTTAGATAAATTACTGCTGGCCTTGAATCGCACGGGCACATCTGCTGCCGTATTTCTTACTAGTAAAAAAATAAACAAATATGTAAAAAAATATCTTTATCTGGAATCGAACCTGGGGCCGACCTCACTGCGGGCGAGCATTCTACCACTCAGCCACCGACTCTGATCAATTTGTTGTGCCCAAATGTATCCATCTACTTCATCATCATCATTATCAATGGAGCTACAGCCCAATTCGGGCCTTGTCCTGTATGTTTCGTCCCTAATTTTAACGATCCAATGACCGCGTCCTCCATGTTGAAAATTTCTGAAGCGCAGTCTTCGTCGATTGAAACCTCTTAGCGTTTTCTTGGTTTTCCGACTGGCGTTTTTCAGCTCACTTTTTCTTATTAAACAGGTTTTGGTATTCTTCTGTCCTCCTTTCGCTGTAAGTGACCAGCCCACTGTAGCTTTCGAAATTTGATGAGAGTAGAAACTCATATACTTATTATGCCCACATTTTATATAGGAAACCCTTTAAACCCTTTTTCGGAAGCTTAGTATATAATATTTTTGAATTTGAAAGTTTTTATTGTAAACTTTCATCTTTCAAAGAATTTAATAAAAAAAAACGTCTGTAGGTGCCACTGTTTCGTCTGTGAGTTTCCATCAGCTGCTTACATCCGAGCATATATGAGGGTATGAGAGCAAAAGAGGCGTAACATCAATAAGTTTCTATTGGGGTTACGCCACTGTTGCTCTCATAGCCTCATATATGCATTTAATTAGTAGAACGAAGTTTTTTATTTCGTTGCAGTGGCGCCCAACGTGGGGTTTAATATTACACCCGTAGGCAACGTGAACCCTTATCGTCTTCCTTTTCTCGCACCTTTCATCACGGCTTTTCAAGAATGATGTCTCTCCCGGACCAAATCCTTTCCCCACTAACTTGGTGGCAGCTATGCTGTGTGTTCCTGTTGGCGGCATGAAGTTATCCTTTTATTTACATTGATTTCAACATTTCGGTCTTTTCATAATGTTGCCCTCTCCAAACTTGCCGCTCGTTGCAACTATTCCATTTGCAAATTGGTAGGACCATTCCAAAGCACAAATGTCTTACCAGCTTAAATCGGTAGCTTAACAAAAACAACAAGTAATTTTAGGATGAATAATTGTTGATCATTTATTTATTTATTAAAAAATATTACAAGCCGCGTGAGCGAGTAGAAATTTTTAATGCTAGTGCTGCGGTGGCCATATGGCGGTAAAATTTTCTTACAAGTTAAGTATTTGATAATAAATTTTTTTAAATGTTAACAATTTTTAAGTATAGAGTATGAGTGGTATTATTTACAGCATTGACAATATATTATTATGTGATACTAATTCAAAGCGTGGTGAAATAGTTGTTTGACTAAGAGGTGGAAGGATAGGCGAAGGAGACGGGGCATTTTTCAAGAACTTTTTTTGCTTTTTGCTTGCAAACAGTAAATGGTGATATCCCAGAGCCACATACAGGAGTCGCAGATAGGTTTTAGCTAGGGTGTAGCCAAGTGTGTTACCTGTTATTTTGCAATGGGAAGGTCGTGAGTTCAAATCCCGGTCGACTCATAACTCCAGCACACTACCTTAGTTACCTCAGTCTATGAAAATGTAAATTAAAAATGTTAAGGAACTTGAAGGTCAGGAAGCAAAGGCCCGATTTGGGCTGGAGTGCCATTGTAGATAGGTGTAGATAGGTTTCTTTCTGTAAATAATTGTCTTTAGAAAGTAAAGCATGGTCTCTCCCGAGTCGAAAGATGGCTTTTTTCTGCTGTGTTAAGTGGATGATAAAAAATACGCGCTTAATGTATGGCCAGTGGGTTCTCAAGAACGTTTGAGGATTATTCCATTGGTTTTGCCAAAGTGGATCAAGCTTTGTGCGCATTTGGTTTAGTATAAGCCCATCAACTGGTAGTTCGAATGTTGTTGATGTTGAAGTATATGCAGCGCGCGCCTTCTGGTCTGTCTGATGTTGCCTACTGTACTATTATGCCCAGGTATTCAAACTATGCGCCTTTTGGATTGTTTGTTAGGATACTTCGAATATCGTTAATAGCCCTATTATCTCTTTTCGACGAGTCGATTGTTGATTTTGAGTCCGATTATATCACAATAACTGTTGATTCGCCATAATATGTCAGGATGTTGGGTGGTAACAAACCTTTTCTTAGAAGATTTTACTCGGTATCTCATTGTTTCATAATGGCGAACGAGGTAACATCGTTAATGATAGAAGCGTCTCCGTAAATTTGCAGATCTGCGGGGTTATGGTGCCATGCTTTCCATGTAGTGCAACCATCTAATAACACGGATTTGATGGATGCCTTCTAGTTGTCAGTCTGTCACTGAGTGTTAGTATTGTTGCACTCGATTTGTTGGCAGACAATTTGTTATTATGAAGGAGTTGTTGGCATATCGCACAACTTTTTTATTCCCATTCATCAATCTACATTTATTCGCACAGACAGTGTGCTGAAATTATACATCGACCGAGATTCGATCTCACGACCACCATATTTCCAACCAACGCGCTTTGCACTAGGCATTAATGTATTAATGAAAAATATGATTAATACGAGTACCATACAATAATTTTTGACCTGATGTAAATTTTTATGTAAGCTATATATTATTATTGAGCGTAAAATCTAATCATGCGATACTGGAAAGAGTTTAATGTACCGGAAAATATGTCATTTCGAAAAGTTTGTATGGGACGTGGTAGAAGCGAAGACGGGATGTTTCTAATTATTGTAAATAGTACCGAACGCGGTGCGCAAAATGTTTCGTGCTGCACTTAAAGTTTGTGGCTTTCATAATTCTGATAGAAATTGTACATTTTTTTTCTGAAATTGTGACATTTGCATGGGAGGTTGCAGAGGAATTGAAAGCTTTTAGATGATTTTGAAACTAATTATCAGTATCCTGATCGGCATCCTTATCACCATGCTTTATTCAAATTTTAAGGTCCATAGCTCTCATATGTTCAAAGGAGCAATACTTTTCTTGAATTTCTTATATAGAAATTTGGCAGGGGGTAGAAGTAGTGAAACGAAGTTGGTATTTAAAAAAAAATACCCGCTTCGCTCCACTACTTCTACCCCTTCTATATTATTAAGGGACAAATTCTGAAGTTTCTACTTTTTCTTGTTTTAATAGAAATCGATATAATGCATTGACTAAAATTGTGCATTAGTTGTTTGCATTCTTATACTTTGGTCAACATTTCAAATCGATAGCTTTGACGGTTTTGGAGAAAAATTATTTAATTCAAATTTGGAAATTTGTATGGGAGGGGATAGAAGGAGTGAGGTGAAGTTGATTTTTTTGATTAAATTGGCTGCAATTATAGTAAAATTAATTCTGGCAAAAAGTCGTCCCTCTAGCTTTGGTAGTTGCCATGAAAACCGAACAAATGTATATTTGAAAATTATGCATTTGTGTGGGAGAAGTTAGAAGCAGTAAAGGGATCGCATATATATACTTTTTGTCGTTAATGACATATACATCAGTATACTTTGACCTAATTTTCAAGTCAAGGCTTAAATAATTTCGGAGAAAAATCTATTTCTTTAAATTTTATGAAACTTGTATAGGAGGAGTAAGAGGAATGAGGGATGTAGCCCATTCTTGAACTAAAAGTTTCTTATATATATAAATTACATAAAAACATGACAGGACTACGATTGGGCGTAAGGCCAGTGGTAGAAGGGGTAACGGCATTGAACCAATTTTTCATGCAAGAGTTGCTATCAGAATGTTTTATTGAAAATTGAAGCTCCAAGCTCCAAGCTCCTTTCCGAAAAGTTGTGAAATTGTGTTATATTGTATGGGTGGGGGTAAAAGGAGTGAAGCTAATCATCATTAAATTTTTTTTGTCTTACTAATAATTCTAAATAAATATTTTGTTCAAAACTTGAGCTCCATAAATTTTATACATACTGAGTAAATTGGCTTAAAGTATTTCATGAAAAAGTGCACTTTCTATGAGAGGTGGTAGAAGAAGTAGAGGGATTCAAATAATTTTTATGTCGTAGATTGAAAATATAAGATAAAAATATTCCAAATTTCAGATCGATAGCTTTTATACTTTTCGAAAAAATCGGCTCACTATCAAATCTCGAAAATTCGTCATTTTGTATGGCAGGGGGTACAAGGATTAGCGCGATTTGCCCCGCTCACGAACTTGAATTTACTTTTTTTTGTCAAAATCAACGAGTACAAAATTTGAACGTTCTAGCTCAACGTGTTCTCGAGCTAGAAAGCGAACAGACGGACGGATAGACAAACATCCCGTTTTGCGATTTTTGAGTGATAATATTAACTTCTGCACCATTCATTTTTTTCTCCGGTCCTTATTTCTTAGCGTTACAAACTTTAGAGCAAACTTATAATACTCTCTGTTTCATCTAGAGTATAAAAATGCAAGACGATAGCTCAAAGCGCTCGAGAGTTATGTTGTAGACTGACGGACAGACAGACAGACGGTCACTCGGAATCGAGAAAGTTGAAGTCAATCGGGGGACCTTTGCATTCGCAGCATCGGGAAGCGATAGTAAATATCGAGTGAAGCTTGAAGAGGATAGAAGATATCTGAACTTATAGTTTAGACTGTTCCTGGCCAAAAATGGAGGATGTTACTTATTTCATTAAATCATTTGAAAAATATAAATTTCCCATAAACCACTCTTCGAATTTATTATTATGTGGCGAAGCTTTTAATAAAAACCAAATCTATACTGAAAATTAGAAAATAAATAAAAAGCTTATGTTCCTTGCAGAAAAAAATTTATTAAATTACTTTCGATTCGAGTAAACACTATGGCAGAATTCGTAGCACATTTTTCCTTTGAAATTTTAAATTAACTGGACTTACATAAATGTTTATATAAACGAAATACTTATGAAATACTGACTAGTATTGCATTTTATTTTTTAACAAAAATTATTTCGTGTTTTATGAAAATAAAACTGCATTTTCTTGAAAACTTTTATTTTTCTTTCGATCGCAGCAATCTTCACTGCATACGCAACTAAGAATTTATACAAGCAAGAGAAGTGTCCGGTGTCGGCCCCTTGAAACCTCTAAGAGATTCAATAATAGCATCGGTACAAAAGAAACTTATAGGAAGCAACGTGTGGTCAAGGTTAAAAAAGCTATTATCTTCGAGATTACCGAAAATTAAGCCTGTGTATATTTGCAGATAGATATAACGAGAGGTTGTACGAAATCAATTGTATACTAAATCCATAGATGATTTATTGTTGAATTTCGAGAAGCCAATAAGTGATTGACAACTATTTGACTTTATGAGGAATTTACTTAAAATCACGTCAAAATATCAAAATTTCTCTCTTGACCGGCGAAAATTGCATCACACACGCGGAGCATCAGCTTTTTTTTTGTTTGGATGAATTGCACGTTTTGCAACAGTTTGATGGCGTTAAGAAAAATCTTGGCATTGTTTCCATAAAAATGTGAATAACAAGTTATTAAGACAAATATGTGTGCCATGTGTTTGCATATTAAATTTAAGTAGTTTTAAGTGTGATTATTGCTTAAAAAATTTTTATGATGATCTTGCACATACCTTCTTCTTCGTTGATTTTTGATGTTTGTAAATCGGCAAATTTTTTTTTTTTGCGAACAGTTTGCAATTTCCGTGGATTGATTTGTTTTTCTCTTTCGATATGATCGCAAAATTGGATAGCTGCAAAAATACGGTACGACACAAAACAAACACTTGATATCAACTTGGACGGTTTTTTTTTCTCACTACACACGGAAGTACAGCGATAAGAGGTATCTCATCGAAAGCTGTACCTGTTCCTGGGATAATAATCCACTCGATTAAATTATAAGCTCATCTCGTCTTCAATTAGTATTTATTCCGATTACTAATCTGCTGTTAGTACTTGTGTACGGCGAGATTTGAATTTGCTTGTTGTTTGAATACTAAGTGGCGTTTAACACTGGCAACAATTTTATCAAATTTAAAATTTTTCTAGTGGACAAAATTTTTTCGCACTAGCACATATTGAAAAGATTAACGCGATGTTTATTATGATCTGTTTATTTTCACTAAGCATTTAAGTAACTTCGCGAAAACTATGGGAAAAATCAAAGACAGAAAATT
The DNA here is from genome assembly GCA_963669355.1 of Chorisops tibialis. NCBI lineage: Eukaryota > Metazoa > Arthropoda > Insecta > Diptera > Stratiomyidae > Chorisops > Chorisops tibialis. The sequence continues at coordinate 298,071,074 of OY770263.1, forward strand.
ATAACCGATTAATTTTTTTAAGTTGAGCGATACGAAATAGAAAAAATTTCAAAAATAAATCTTTTTATTAGTGAAGACCCAACGACTTGTAACGTCGATAGGGAACTATCTTAGATGGACACTGTGCAATAAGCAACTCTTCACTTGAGACCCCCTGGAAAGCAATTGTTATGGTCCGCTTTTGTTGTACACTCTTTGCAAATTGTATTACTTATTTTTTACACATTCGTTCAGCGTTTGCATTTTTTTTTATTTTTTATTTTTATTGTACGGTCGCATAAATGTTAAATCGTCGTCTTTACAATTCGAACTCATGGCGATAATCCACCATCGATGCACTTGAATTTCAATTACAACTTTACGTTACGATCTACGTTTGTGTTGTTTTATTGTCCGGCTAACCCTCAGTGCAGTTCAAATTGGGCCTGATCCAATGATAATAAGAAGGCGTATGTTACTTTATAGGATTGTGACGACGATACATTTTTGGATTTTTCTTATCGAATTTAGTTTTGTGCGTGTCTTAATGCTTCGATGAGTAATTTATTCGATTATTGATTAAATGATGAGGCGTGCGTTTTATCACAATAGGAGTGTTAATATGGAATTTATGGTTATGAATGGAATTAAAAAATTTAAGTTCTGAGGAATTTAATTCACGAAATTCCATTAAATTATGAAATTGGACAGAAATCAAGGTTGCAATATATTTAAGTTGAAAAAAACAAAATTTTAAAATCCGTCATAAAAAAGGTTTTATAAATGTTTATAATCTCGATGTGGTGGCACAATGTACATTCAGTAATGACGGGAAAGTGGTCGTACCTAGGAGCCTAATCTTTAAATGAAAAGAATCAAGTTGCAAAATCTTCTGAAAGCGTTCAACTATTCCGAATACCAATTTCTATGAAATGTGAATTTAAATACATCTGAATGCATCGCTTCTTTTTGACTTTTTTTATTACCCAATTTTTCAGAGTAATGGTTAATTGCGGCCGCACACAAAAAAAAAGAGTCTTGCCAAACACCTATTCTTTATTTAGAGCTATAAAAAATACTTATAATCTAACTGCTACTATAATTAGCGTAAAAATTGCTAATATTTTGGAAATATGAGGGCTGGAATTTAAAAAACTAGTTCCCAATTGGTCGAAAGGTCGGAAACCGCTGTAGATGAAATACACTCTTAGTATATTAAATTGCTTTCGCCAGGACAATTCCATTCTGTAAGAAAGACAGAATTGAATGCGGATAGTTTGCGGCTGACTTGGTTCGGTTAGTTATTAAATAAGCAAAACATGCGAACCGCGGACAAAGAAATTGTGTTCTCCCATTGTGTCAATCAATCAATCAAATTCCTGTTAAGACCCACTATAGGGGCATATGACTTCCACAAGGCTCGATCGTGAGCATCGGCCTTAACCTGTTGCAAAGACTTGTTGCCCATTGTGTCGTTGTTTTATAATTTCTCTTGCTGAAAAATCTTTTTCATTATGAAATCCATCTGCTCCCAAAATTCTCATCCTCTCCTACACTCAAGGCAAGGTGTACAAGCATCTCGGCAAGGGCTGCATGATATCAGGTGTATAAAAGTGATATGACGAACGATCTACTAAGAGCACCGGGCGATATCCCTTTAAAAGTTAGCGTTACATCCGTAAAGGGAGCTCTGCAGAAGCGGACTTTCTTTTCTTGCGATACTCAAGGGATCAAAATTCAGACACTATATTTTTCAGACGTAGAATCTACTGGTAGTGGCGCTGCAGTCGATGTAGAAATAGCTGATAGCATGTTAGGCTAGGAGGAAATGGAATATGAAAATATTCTATAATTAATGTCATCAGACCAACAAAAGAGGGGAATCTGCTTATCCATCTTCAATGAGTGTGAAAGAAGTCATGTTAGGAGAGCCAATCAATGATCAGGGACCGAAGGCACTAGTAGTTGTTAAAACTAAAGAATCTCTGCAAAAAGCTGACTTGAAAATTAACTTCGAGCACTTCTCAGGACGGATTCGAGCAAAAATCGCTAGTGGTGCAACACCGCAAGAAGTCCACCGCCAAAAGCATGAATGCATAGAACAACGAAATCATTGTTCGGCATCAAAAAGAAATATTATAGATCTGATGGTAGCACACCAAATAAGGTGCAAAGAATTTAGGAACCAAGGTACCAAACCGGCCAAAAGGAAGGAAAGGGCACAAAACCCAACTCGACACCGAGCACTTCCAAGGTCTCAGAGAGATTTTTTGTCACAAATCTAGGTAGCGCTTCTCCAACCCAATAGTACCCAACGATATCGCTTGATGAGGAATAGCTAAAAAAGATTAAAGCTACAATCTGCTGCTCAGTTCCCCATAACGTGAAACAATATGTCAATGATAGACTGAATCTTCAACATAGCCTCTGCCTTGAAACAGTGGTCGGATGCACAGCTGCAGGTTGTCGATGGAGCAGCAGATACATACGTTGCATACGTTCCTGCGAAAGTGGAACTATCTGGAAGTAAATTTCTTCAGAGATTAGACAGGCAAATCCAAGACCTTACAACCAGTATATCACGAGTACTCCGTGAACTAACAGTCAAAAGTGGCGAACAGACCAAGGAGAATATATAAAATGGAGTACCTGATAGGCTGTCTCATGTGGGAGTACTTTTTGATTCGGAAATTTTCGAAAATTGTGTCCAAGCTTAACTTGGCTTCAAACTTTTACAAAAAAAAATACCATAATTGCTTTACAAAGTCTTCAGTTTAGTAGCTACCGTTTGCCTTCTTACAAATGTAGGCTACTTTTGCTTGATATGACCACGCTTGAGAGAAGAAGAGAGCTTGCTTCGGCAACCCTTGCATTCGATTTAATTAATTATAATTTAATTTCGGACGAGCTCCTTTCCCGCTTTATATTTGTTGATCACAGGTTTAGTCTTCGAAACAATAGAATTCTGAAAATGGAGAATCATTCTTCTAATTTCATGTTGAATGATCCTATTGCTTGTGCCATAAAAAACTTTAATTTGCATTCAGATTGCTTCAACAGTTCTGTAAGTAGAAATACTTACAAAAACAAAATAATGACAAAATTTAAGACTTTATTTGTAAGATAATATGTAAGATATTATTAAAATTCTTAGGTCTAATACAATCATATTTTGTTTGCTGTTTAGATTATTGCAGTTGTAGTAATTGTTATTTAGTTTTTTTTATGTATTTCTAATTTAGAATTAAGAATGATTGCTAATATTCAGTGAGCAATAAAGTAATTTTCAGCACAATGGAGCTTGGTGTTTTATTTCAGAATTCTTGGGTTTTTCAATATTTATTAGTTATTTATTTGTGTCTAAGCTAAGCACTTTAGCAACGGGCAATTTAACGCAGGATAAAGATAGTTGCATTGGGCTTAAGTAGGCCAGACTAGGATAGCGAAACAATTCTTTCGAAAATTTGACAATTGTTTCGGATAATTTAACGCGGGACAGAGTTAGTTGCAATAGGTTTAAGTGTGCCAGACAAAGATAGCGAACGATTTTTTCAAAAAAATTCGAGCATTTTACCAGTAAGGGAGGGAAATACTTTCATTCCCATTTACTTACAAGGCAAAGCATGCTCCTACTCTCTCCTTATTATATATCCTTCTTGGGACAGACGTTTGTTCTTTCGATTAATGAAACATCCGTTTCTGTGCTTATCAAAGTCTAGTGCTTTCCCTTCTAGAAATCCTCAGAGATCCAATTGAGGATCAAGAAGAACATTGGAATGGGACTGAGGAATTTGATGTCAGAAGGAGTGGACGATAAGAAAATGCCATGAAATAGACCGGGGCAACCATGAAGATTCTAAAGGCGAGGCATATTAAGCCACCCCGGAGCCTCCAAGGCATATAATCCATACAGTCCAAGTACTATCCACCAACCACACCTGTCCTGGAGCAGAGATTGGTGGATATTATAGTCGCAGCCAACAAAACTGCCTCTACACCAACAACACCACCAAAACAATAAAAATGGTTTTCTGGTGTCTTAAGGCAAACCTGCAGCATGCCAAATCAGCATCAGCTGTCATCTCACGCATGTATACCGATTCTCACCTAGATATCATCAGGTAAGAGGATTTAAATGTAGCTTCTCTATGATTCTACCAATGAGGTTAGATCAAGAGCATTTTTCCTTTTTTAAAAAAGAACTAAATATGTTTATATTTCAGGATTCTGTACCAAGGATCTAGTGGCAGCCTAAGTAGAGCTGTATCATGGCGGTGGTATAATAGAGGTAGTTATATGCTCAGTGTACCTTCGCGGCGAATGCTTGGAACTCGTCTCAAAGACCAAGGAGAACTTCATGTGCCTGTGGAAGAGAACGATTATAGAAATTATAATTGGATGTGATGCGAATGCATATCACATGGTGGCAAGTACCAACATCAATGATAGATGTGAGTTACTTGTTGAATTCATTTATAATAAATGTTGAATTCATTCATAAGCTGAAAATTTTGAATGTTGGTAATAGTTAAACATTCATAACCAAAGTCAGGCAGAGGTTTTAGACTTAACTCCATATACTTCTGCAATGGCATTATAGCCCAAATAGAGCTTTGGTCTCCTTAACTTCTTTTATTTTGTTTTTGTGCAAGGTTTGTAAGCCCTTTGCACTATCCTCATCTACGAATTTTCATTTTCGCCGATTGAGATGGTCAAGATATACCCACGCAAGTAGTATGCGGAAATTATATGTCAACCAGAATTTGAAATCACGACTTTCGCATTGTAAACAAAAACGCTACCCACTAGGCTACACCCAAGCCTATTTACGTAGAATTCTTAGTTCACAATGCCAGATTACGAAGGTAATCAACTGGCACGTCCAATTATATGCATATAATGTTCGACAATGAATCAATAGCAATAGTATCTGAAGAGTTCAGATGACCATAATCGACGAATTCATCTAATTTTGAACAATACCCGTCTGAGGTTCTGGCCGGAATAATACAACACTTAAAATATATAGATAGTATTGAGACAACGTCAAAACAAATCACTAATGCTTTCGTAACTGCTTATCACAACTTCTGTCCAAATAAAACCTGAAAAAGCAACATAAGAATAAAACACTCACCAACTTCAGAGGGATAAAAAGGAAACACTTCAATAAAGCTAAAGAAACGGGAGAAACTGGCTTTGTTAGAGCTTTTTTGTATGGATCCCATACAAAAAACCACTATACGGAAATTAGAAGGGTCAAATGTCCTGGAAATCGTTCTGCGAGGGTACTAATGATTTAATCAGTAACGCGAGATTGCGCAGGATACTTTCAATACACTAATAATTAGGTTATTTGAGAAACCTGATGGTTCGACTACGGAAAATGTGAAACAGACTTTGGAGCTCTTAGCACAAACTCACTTCCCCAGACCTGCGACCAGTAAGCATGAGAAGCAGTAGTAGTATTCTGGGCGCCTTGCCAAGAGAACAAGAAGAACGCAGCAAAAATCTTTTCTGCGAACTAATTAAATGGGCAATAAAAAGTTATGGAGCAAGCGGATTCCTTGGCCAGAAAAGGATCCCAATCTGATTTCGCAGGTCCTCTTCCATTTTGCAGGATATGACTCAGTACTGCAAAAAATTAATATCTAAATGTGGCTAAATAAAAGTGTTACTGGGGCTCGGTCCCAGGCAATAAACATGCTAAGCTTTTTATACCAAAACATTCAGAAGAGTCTAGCTTTGGTAGGTGTTCTAACTGGACACTGTCACATTAAAAAACATCTGCACAGATTTCAACACTCAGAGAATAATCTCGGTAGAATATGAAATGAGGAGGAGGACACGCTAAAGCTTTTTATCTATGAAAGCGAACCACTGGTAAACAAATGACTCCTTCATTTCGGTCAACGATTCATTCTTTTACGTGATATCCTAAGCTTTGTCACTTGATGAGGATAACTCTAATATATACCCAAGGACATTACAAAAGGCCAATCAGTGGCAGAATTGTAAGAAAAAAAAAACTGAAATCACCGAGAAACATAATCTAATCTATTCTAATCTAGAATAATGTGCTCGATCAAATGTATTGCCAGAAAATGTGGGATTCAGTACCGCGAGGAACTTTCTCTGTCTCTAATCGCTTTAATTTTTCAAATTCAAAATAATTTTTCTGCGATCCAATCATGTTTTTAAATTTTTCGGAATGATTCATTGACATCAATATTAACTAAGTAGACGATTTCTTTGGCACCTTTTGCAGTAAAAATTTCCAAAATATTCATTTTTGACTAAAACATAACTCAACAGTACTATCTAATTCTAACCAAAATGGCGCCAACGTATTATTCGCATTCAGATTATGGAACCAAAATAAAGGTCATGTCATACCTATGTATATAATAAATCGCTATATTCAATTTTCGAAAAAACATGATTGATCACGCGCAATAATTCACGTTCAAAACTTTCCCAAAAGGAAATAAAATTTTATTTTTGCGTACGAATTTTAAAATAATAAGAAATTCTTTCTCCCATAAAATTATATAAATAACAGAATAAAAAATTCTTGAAATAGTAATCGTGCCTTGCATAATTCAGTTCGATCGTATCCTATTTAAATATTCAAACACAAAAAAACCCAGTTTAATCCGATATAAGCCGACTGGACGGAGAAAAACTGTCCGAAAAAGATTAAAATCGTTAAGAAAAAGTCAGTAACCTATCGTCGATTGACCACTCTAGAATTTAAAATAGCACCAGAGATTTCCCCAGTATAGTACATACGCAACGTATTTCTTTTTTTTTATTCTACCCCCAGGCATCGAATTAATCGTGACTTAATTGAAACGATGATCAACACTTGAAACTTATGGAGAAATCAAATCCGTGTTGCAGGTAGGTCACTAGGAAATCCCACAAAATTCGAACTCGAATGTTAGATGGAATTTTATTATATCGGGATTAGCCCAGGACCCACTCTCGATTCAATTTTGATATTCTAGGCAGTAAGATTAAGTACATGGCTAATTTCTTATTCTTCTTTTAGAGCAATTTCAATTGTGCCAAATTCGAACCCGGATGATGGATTTTCCGTACGGTAAGGTTCTAACGCACGATTTTAATTGTCTTAAGTTTGCTTTTTTTGGTGACGTTTTTTTCCCGATTGTTTTTCCAACGAGTAGCTAGCTATCACCTTCGATGGTGGCCGTAGGAATTGAGACTCCAAAGTAAAGGTCGGCGTTAACGTGCTGGATTTTAATAAGCCGTCGCAGTACTAACTGAGCTAAGTATTCGTATGGAGGAACGTGATTAGCGTAATGCACGTAACCAATCCGTTGAGGTTGTGACACCGTGGCACATTGTTTTTATTCAATCCCATGAAATACGATAGTATCTAATTTGATTTTTTTATTATCTTTATAATGTTTATAATGAACTTAGAGCAGGAGCTATGGCCTCAAGTAGCATTGAATTAGTTCGGTAGCTATGACCTGCAATTGCTACGGTTTCATTTATAGACACAAAAATGTAATTTATTTCCTTCGGACGTGGGATTGACAGGTGTTTGATCAAGTTATGTGCACGTTTCGTTGATCTACATCGCAATTACATTGTCATTTAGATAAAACGGTGTTGTAATATGTTGCTATTTTTATCGAATCAATCTCGTAATTCGTTCATTATCGATGGTAACTTCATATTTTTTACATTTGTGTAGAAAAGTGTTGGTATGCTTCTTTATATTTATACTCTATATGGCATCTGAGAGAATGTATTATATGTTTGCTCTAAAGTTTGTTACGCTAAGAAATAATGTTGTTACGCTTAGAAATAATGTTCGCACAGAGTGATGAAAGATACAGAAATATTTGTGTTCGCTCAAAAATTTCGAAACCATTGCTCCGTCCGTCTTGCTTGAGAACGCGTTGGGCTTGAAAGTTTAAAATTTGTTCTTATTTTCGGTGAAAAAGTATCTTTATTTATTTAAAAAAATCCCTCTTCTCCTTCTACCACCTTCCATACTAACAGCACAATATCACGAAATACAATTCAAGAAGTTTTTCAGTACCTATAAAATTTATGGAGCCCAAATTTGGTCTGAAGTATTTTAGTAATTCAACTAATATGAGAAGAAATTAGTTTGATCCCACCAGTTCTTCTACCACCTTCGATCCAAAACGTCATAATTTCATTTCTTATTTTAACTTATCGATTTTGATGAAAAGTGTAAAGGTGACTGATTTGAAATTTAAATCTTATCAATTTACTTTATTATTTAATGGGAAAGTATTATGATCGACTGGGAAAAGAAATTTGCTACCTTCACATTTTTTTTTTAAAGTCACCAGACATATCACAAAACATTCGGAAAAAATTCTTGAACTCCTACACTCCACTGCCGCACCCTCAAGAATAAAGTAAACTGTCAATTATATATTATATAACCCAAATATGTTATCTACTCGCCACGAAATGGAATAAATGCGGCTCCAACTTATCCTTTTCTTTCCACATCATCAAAGAACGCCAGCCAGGATCTACTTCCACCTCAACTACTGACGTACGAATGCCTCCAAGCGTCGTTCGGAATGGCTGAATTAATGCACCAACTTAGTATTGCTAAAAATACGACACCCGGAGACGACAAAATATCTTTCGACATAAAAAAATGTTTCCACCTGAATTTAATTTACGTATCCTTCTTCGAAACAATAACATCCTTTCCACCGGCCACCTGCCTCACTCACGGAAAACCGCTATCCTAAAATCTTTCTCAAAAAGTGGTTCTCGACAGCAATCGTCCAATATCACTTCTGCCCGTCCTCTCTAAAATCTTGGAGAAGATTTTGGCAAAAAAGGATCTCTATGGCAGCAGAGAAATATTTAGAGAACGAGCAGAACGGTTTCCGCCCTGGACGCAGCGTGCACACCCTTCTTCACCTTCTTGAGCGGCGCATTGCTCAAAATCTCACACGTACTTCTATCTGTCTCCAAAGAGAAAGCATTTGAGAGTGTACTCTCTACACCAACTTTAATTCAACTACTCATTTGAGGTATCCCAAAAAATGCATTAAATTACTGTATTTCTTCCTCTCGTTGGGAGAAATCAAAACACAAGGTGACTCTCACTACTCCTACTCCCTACCAGTTGACAATGGAATCTCACAAGAATGCTCGTTGTCGGTCGTCCTCTACAATGCCTACGCCAACCTCCTCTTTTATCACATATCCTATCCCGGCTTAGGCTTTTTTGGCGCTAACCCAGACAACTCTACTTCCTCACATCAGGCACACCGGCATCAGTATAAAGCAAGCACCAAGCGATCCTATGGTCACTCAATCTCTTGCAGGGCATAGAGAGTTGGCACAATAATAAAAGACGCCCTCCATCTCTGCCGAAAAACGTTCACAAATCCCGCTCCACTGACATTGATGACTCCACCATACACCTCCTAAAACAAATCTGTATTCTTTATTTCATGTAAATATCCAACCTGGACTGGAACGCTCATATCGAACACTTTTCTAATTGCGTCCAGTCTATTCACAATTTCCTTAAGATGCTATGCACACAAAAGAAGCGCCCTCACGTAGACGTTGCACAGTAACTACCGAAAACGCTAACTGAGGGGATTCTACAGCATGGCATCACTTCCTACTCTTGGGTCACCAAAATGAACAAAACTTAGGAGAATGTCTATAAACAAAAGTGCAACAGAGCGGCACCCGGAGCGCTTCGTATGATCCAATCCCCTCTTGATGCATTGAAGCCCAATACAACTCTCTTGAAACCTCCTTCTCCAGGTCCCTGAACCTTGCCAGCTAAGTACTTACCTCCCTCACACACCCCTCCACGTTATCCTCGTAGTTGAACTCGACTCTCGCATACCCTGAATTCTCCTTCCCAAAGCGGCAAACTTGAATCATCAATATCGAAAATTGCTTCCAAATTCATCGCTATGCTTTACCTCAATCTTAAACTCTTCAACTTGCCGTACGCTCGAAGTCACCTCAAATAATTCCCTACCGCCAACCTATTGACATCTCATTATGCGCTTACTCCAAAAACACTACTCCTCCTTGCGTCCACCGAATTATCCATAAACTGCACTTAAAATCGACCAGCAACAAACTTATTTTAAGCACAGAAGGTTCCTACTCTCAGTTCATTCCCTCTTACGTAGTAGTAATACATTACGTAAACAGCTCCCCGATTTCTCTCCACCACGCTATTCTTCCTCAGCAAATAGGCAGTTACGTAGCTGAGGTTGCAGCAATTTTAACTGCCACATACTTTTCCATTATGTAGATCCTAACCACGGTTACATGCAGCGACAATCTGAGTATTATTCAAGCTCTGTCCAATCCCTGTAACAACTTTCACCACCATCCGACATCAAATCAAATTCCTGTTAAGGCCCCCTATAGGGGAATAGGATAGAAACAACTCTTTTCCACAAGGCACCATCCTGGGCATCGACCTTAAACTGTTGCCAGGACTTGTTTGTTCCTCTGGCCTCCTACTCAACTGCTCGCTTCCATGTGTTACATGGTCGACCAACTCGACGTCTTCTTTGAGATAATCCAGAGTATGTTTGGGGATGTTTCGCTCTGGTTTTCTCAAAGTATGACCGATCCACAGCCACTTCCGCCTTTGAAAACCTCGTTTGGTCTGTACAGTTGTACTCCCAAGATCGTCGTTGAAGATCACTTCTGGCCAGGATATTTCTAAAATGCGTCGCACACCAATGTTCACAAAACTTTGCAGTTTCTTGGTAAGTCGAACGGTCACGTTTCACGTAGTATAACACGGATTTGACGCATTCATCAAAAACTTGCAGCTCCGTGCGAAGGGAGACCTCTCTTAACCTCCTGAAAAGGGAAAGGATACCGAAGGACTGACGAGTTTTATTTAGATGAGCCTCATTATCCTTCTCGGCTCCGTCGTCTATGCTGACAATACTTCCGAGATAACAAAAATCTTGCACCTCTTCCACATCTAGTCCGTTAAGAAAAATCGGTGTGCTTGTGTCTCCTCTCTTTGCATTTAGAATACAACGAGCGAGCATTTGACTCTAAGTCCAAACGGTTATGAGCAAGCAGACACACGTCATCAGCATAATCAAGGTAACTTAAGATGTTAAATAGTCTCCATTGAAGACCTTTATCTTCCCCACCCTCCAGTGCAGCTTTCAAGATGTTATTTAATACAACCAGGGCTGCCGATTATTTGCAGCCTTGTCAGACACCCGTTGGCACAGGAAAGCTCTCGGACAGCTCTTCTCTATGTAAGCCTTGCATCTTCGTAGGATTCTTCAATCATAGCTATGACCTTATCTGGAATATCTGCATTCCATATGTAATCTCACTTAACGCTGTCGAAACCCTTCTCGAAGTCCACAAACATGTGATGTAGTGGCGAACCAATTTCGGCTGACTGCTTCAATATTATCTGTAGGATATTTGTCGGTACAAGACGACCCTTTACGGAATTCAACTTGATAAACTTCGAGAGTGCTCTCCACGACATCACTAATCTGAAAATTACTTTACGGTAGTAGGTACACATATACCACGCCAATTGCCACATCCCGAAGGTCGCCGTTCTTCGGAATTTTCACAATGGCGCCCTCCTTCCATTTAGTCGGATATCTTCCCTCACTCCACACCTCAGCATAGAGTGGGAGGAGTATATCGGCTGTTATTTCCGGGACCACTTTGAGGAGTTCAGTTGGTGGTCCGTCTATACTTGGGGCCTTCGTTTCTTGCCGCCATTGACCGAATGGTGGAAAATATTTCTTCTTTATCTGGGAAATCGTCCCTGATAAGAATTGTTGCGGTTGGATGTTTGGTACTTGTTCTGTTTCTGGAATATCTTCCTCTGACAAGATGTTTCAAATATCAGAGAAGTATTCCTTCCGTCACGCAACTGGTGTTCACTCATATTAAGAAGAGTACCCTTGACATCTCTAACAGGTGATTGGCCGTGAAATTATGATGACGTTTTGCGTAGAATGGTGTTGTATTCGCGCCTTTTGTTGGGGTCTCTAGTTCTACCCACATTAAGCTTGCGCTTCATTTGAAGAATTTTTGGTCATCGCATAGCTGCTGTGCACAATCTCAAGCAGGCTTCGCTCGCACATCGAGGAGACATCTTCTCCATCGGCGACTTATAGCCAAATGGTTGATCTGGTTCTGAGTAATACCATCAGGGGAAACCCATGATGTTTTATGATAACTTTTGTATGAAAAAAGGGTCCCTCTGCCGAATACTACAAAACTCCACAAATAATTCGCCGTTTTCGGATCTCTTAATCCAAGGTCGTGACGCGTCGACCCAAGGGTCGCCATGCTTCCCCATGACTTATTCTAGTCCAGTGTTTTCAGAGCCAACTTGGGCGCTCATATCGCCAAAGATGATAATAATATCACTTCCTGGAATACGATCTAAGGTGGCACTCAATTTGTTATAAAACTCCTCTTTGTCACCAGGTGTTGCGGTATTAATTGGTGCGTAGTATTGCAAGTTTCTGATACTGGTCCAGAGCCTGACGACGATAATCCTATCCGAGATTGGTTAGCTCAGGTCCGTGGAGTCGCTATTCTCCAAAGATAGTTGCATGAGTTGGTAAGAACCTCACCCTACAACCACCCCCCCTGCGGTGAGTGCCCCACTTGCGGGGATTGCGATTCAAGGCCAAAAAAAATTATTGGTAACTAAACACAGCCCCTATGAGTGTTATATATACATTCGCCTACATAGATATTGGAAAAGACCGGCCCAAGGGCGGTCAAATTGAGTAATCATTTCCAAAGGCAATAGGGTTCTGTTCGACGCAAAGTCTGACCTTTTAACTTTTCCATTAGGTGTGCTTGAACTATTTCCAAATCACACTGCTATACAGACACACAGTCAAACATCACTGCGGATCCAACATTTTCGAATTTCCGAGACCTCTAATATTGATCTGAAGACTGCAGAAATTGAAACTCGAATTGCTCACAACCACAATAGCTGAACCTCAAATCATTTCATAATAGTGGAAAACTAAAGAAATGAATTTAAACAGTTGATTTCCAAAACCCATTAAAAACGCAATATATTTTAAAGTTTAAGCAATATTTTACATCTTAAGGCGGGATACACTATCGACGCTAGCTTACAACAAGAGTCATTAAACTTAGCTATCTAGGTAGGTAGTGCAAGATTGCTATCATGTAAATGCACGGCACGATCTACTCCACCTAGTCTAGTGTCTAGTCTTTAGTCTAGAATCTTTTAAACGTTAAATTTTCTTCCGTTATGTATACGTGCCCTCATGATACCCGTTACAGTCTATCTTACATTTTAACCAGTCGAACGCGACAAGACTTAATTTCGATCTAGAAATGACGAAAATCATTCCACTAACCCAGAATTAACATAATCGGCCCAGTGTCCTTGGAAATTTAATACATTTTAAATAAATGCCATTTTTGAATTTAGAATAGAACATGTATTGGCATAAAAAGGTGTTTACAGTCTGATTTATTACTCCATTATTCCAACATCGTATCCTTGAAAGTTTGAAAACAAGGTGAGAAATTTAACCATTCGGCTTATTTACTTGCATCAATTATTTTATTATGTACGATCCAAATGTAGGCCTTCTAGGTCCTTCTATTGTTTCTGCGCTCACCTGTTACTTATTTTCATTTTTTTTGCATCCATCTTAATTACCCACCTTGAGTGACTTAAACAAAATAAAAACATAAAATTTGCAATCCGGAAGTCAATAGTCTCTGAAAAACGAGCGAACATTTATGAAACACTTGTATACGATAGATTAGCGACTACATAAGAAGGTAAGGTGCCAGCAATTGGAGCTGGATACCGATCGGTATGCGATTATCACACCGTGGTTTACCTTCGCAGTTTCGTTTTTAAGATAATTGAAAGTTTAACGATTCTGGCAATCTTTAAATTCTATGTCCCATAAAAGTGATCTCCGTTTCACGCCTTATAATGGCCTCACTTCAATTTCACCATTGGTTTTTAGAGTACCTACTAGCTATCATTTAGTATCAATTGCGTAAGCTTTAAAGAATGATTTGAAAGTCAGTAACCCTGATGGATGGCAAGCGACGACCTCAGCTAGGGCCATATTTCAACTAAAGTGCTCTGTACGTATGTTTTTAGTTTTCGATTTCCTCGAAACAATGGCAGCCAATTCGGTGGTCTAAATATGGTCTTCACCATCGGTACCACACATCGCATTAAGCTATATCTATCGCTTGCACGTACTGAGCGAAAACAACAATTGTCCACGGCATTCACGAGCACACTATGCTACCGTGTTAAACCGCAAATTATGTTAATCCCCCGCAAGATTCCGACGGTGAGGCACCGCTGCATCAGCAATCAGCCACGTCCAGCTGACGACTATAAATTACAAGCGCGGCGGACAATCTTCTTATTCATCGGACGTCCGACCTTCAGCGGCCTTGACTCAGTTGTAATTCACTTTTGATTTCAAGCCGGGGAAGGCAACGCTTCGAGCAGCGCTCACATGTGGTACCTGTGTACGATAGTGAGTCATCATCAACATCAACTCAAGCACGCTCTCCGACGATGCTTCTTAGCTGGTGGTTGCTTTGTGCTAAGCCAGGCTTCGAGCTCAGCTCAGAGCTAGCACCTGGCTACTTGAAAGATCTGCTGCCAGGTGATACTTTTCTTAGCCCCGCATTACAAGAAGCTGGAGGCTGGAGCTTGAGCAATAAGCTCGCTCTGCGTCTGGTCTGCCTGCCCGACTGAACGGACTTTGTGACGCAACCGCGCATAGAAAATCCGGCATAGGGCGTACGCGAACGCCAGCCGCATTCGCAATGTGTTCTTAAATTTCGTTCTGGTCAGTTGCATCCGCCTATGCCAGAACCATGACGAATCTCAACATTGAGATTCTCGGTTAGCCGGAAACCCGTGGAATTACCCGACGGTATGCCGTCCGAGCTATTGAACTTAGTCAGTTCCGTTATAGAAGCTTTTTTGCTAGTGAACTATTTCCTACAGCTTACGATTACTGATATATACTACCGAACTCTTAGCTATAAAATTCATTATGAAGAGATCTGAAGCTGAGCCCGATTAGATACATTGGGCTGACATATTAAATAGGTTGATGAGCCGGATACGAGGCGAACACCGAGCCGGATTTAGTTCAATTAGAAGAATAGATAGCGACACGCCAGCGCGTCATCATGACGAGTTGGGCCCGTGGGAAGAATAAGCATCGGATGAACAGGTCACTTGATCGATGATTATCTCGGTAATGGGCAGTCACAACAAGGATGCCGACAAAATGGCGTGTTAAATAATGGGGTTAAGATTAGGGACGGATTACACAAGCAGCCAGACATGTAGCATTTTCTAGCGAAAAGAACTCATTCGTAAGATTGTTATGGCATAAATCGTGAAATCTAGCCGTTTCGCGATCGCGCTTATTCATCATTTTGATTTATTTTAGAATGGCGGCTCATAAGCAAAAACTAAGAATTTTGCCAATTAATCGCTCGGTGTTTTTTCGTTTGTATTATGTTCATAACGTAGTTTAGTAACATTTACATTGCATTACGTTGCCAAATAGATGGCAGATAATATCTAAATTAAGGTGTTTGCCTTCTAGAAATCACATGATTTTGTTAATTTTAAATTAGAAGGTAACTGATTGGTATCTTACTCGTGAGTTTGAAGACAAGTAGCGAATATTTGCTTATTTATTTGGAAGTTAGTAGTGTTTTGAATTAGTTATATCATTTATGTAAAATTTTTGGTAATGTTGCTTAATTTGGAATAATGTTCTTAATAATCTACCACATATAGTAGACGTCCAATTCAACGAATGCTTAATTTAAAGATTTTCCAATACAATAAACATTTTTTTCTTTCTTCTTTTGATAGTTCTATATTACGATTGATACGAAAAACTTGGTTCGATTTAATGCATGCTCCTCAAATTTTTGAAAAGAAAAATGAATTCCTACATTTGAACGTTTGCTTCTTGGTTTGTTGATTTCAAATCAATTTTTTGAGAGCTTGAGAATCTTCTCGACTGCCTGCCCACTTCACATAAAATTGTAAAACCATGCGCTTTTTATGAGCTTTTGGAAACACGAAAACAAAATCATAACAAAACTATGATTGCGCGTAACGCCCAATCATGCGATACAGTCAATAAAATATAACATTTTGTAACTTTAAGAAATTTTGTAAAGGTGGTTATGTCACGTCATTGAAATAATTTTTGGAATCAAAATTTTTCACATAAAATTTGAGCTTTAAAATTTGAATAGATACTGAAAAAATTTATGTTTTGGGTTTAGTGAAATTGTCCAGTTTGTGTGGAAGGCGGTAGAAGGATTAACATTTTTCAAATTGCAGATAGCTGAGTGTAGTCTAGTGGGTAGCGTGTTGGTCTTGTAATGCGATGGTCGTGAGTTCAAATCCCGTTCGACGCAATATATAATTCCAGCGCACTGCCTGCTTGGATATACCTTGGTTACCTCAATCTACGAAAATGAAAAATTCGCTGAAGCTAACAACACTTCGACAATAAGTAACAAAAAAATTTTAAGGAACCTGAATGTCAGGAGGCCAAGGTCCGATTTGGGCTATAACGCCATTGTAGAGTTAAAAGAAATTGCAGATTAGTAGCATTTATACTTTTCAAGACAATCGACTAATTTGCAAGCTGTGATTGAGTCATATATAAACATAATATATCTGAAAGAAAAGATTTCCGTAGAATCCGGTCTCTGTTGTGGCCTTTATCTCAGCAGATACCTAAACGCCACGAATAATGAAGCATAACAGTGTAGAATCCGGCGAACTTTTCTTTCAATTCCAAATGCACTGTGAAAACATTCACTAAACCATAATATATTTTTTTGTTCTTGCTAACTATGTATGATAATTAAAAATAATCTGCCAACAAGTCGGGCGAAACTTTATTATTTTTGGGACAAGTTGCGGATGCGTAGAAAGTCAATATGCAGGTTAGAGTGGTTTGGGAGACTAACTGAAAGAGAATTCTTGGGCAATGCTGTTATTAAACAATATTTCATTCGTTTATGCAAGTTTGGGTTCTTATGAGGGTAGCGGGAGGGGTGATAGTAGAGGTGGGTGGATGTTAATAGCTTTTTAATTGATTGCTTGAATCATGACCAATATTTCAACCATTATATAATGTGTTTCATAAACGAAGCTGCATAGAATTTTCATAAAATTTGGTGTATTCTACATTCACGAAACCGAACATTTGTATGGGAGGGGGTAGAGCGGGTAAGGGAATCGTAAAATTTGTGATGCAATTTTATTTCATTTCTCTTGTAAGGTGCTCGTACAAAATTTAAATTTCGTAGCTTTTAATTTGTTTGTTATTAGTTGATTTAATGAAATTGGTCGAAATCATACTTTTGTATGGGAGGTGGTAGAAGGGCATGCGCGATTTCAAAACCTTTGAGACAATTTGTTTCAACTATTTTTAGAAGTTCTTTCGCAAAATTTTAAATTGATAGCTTTTAATAGTTAGGTGATAATTAGTTTCTTGAAAATTGTCGAAATATAATAATAATTTTGTATGGGAGGGGGTAGAAGTTTTAAAGGTTTTCGACCAGTTAATATTTCATATATTTAAAGATTTTTTTTTAAATACATATTGCAAATTTTCAAGTTCTTACCTTAAAATTTCATTCAAAAATTTTCAGTTTATGTGTTTTTTCAATGCACATGAAACACCTTGTGCACTTTAGACCGGGGGGTCGGTTTATAACAATTGTGGAACAAATTATTTTATTTATAATTAATTTTTTTCTATGTATTTCAAATAGATGTTTCTACATGCAAAATTTAAGCTTTGTATCTTTCACAAGAGCCCTAGAAAAATTACTCAAAATTTTGGACATTTCCGCTTAACTACTACCTCCCAACTCTAAATTTTTAGCAAAATTATTAATCATTTAGTTCTGCAATCTGACAATTTTCAATTCAATATTTGTACTCAATTTTGAGATATTTCGATTTGTAATTTTGAAAAGTGCGCCATTTTTAAAATGCTACCCATTTCCCCCAACTACTATTATTTCCACAGATTATATTTTTTTCGTATTTCGTTAGTATAGATTAATATATGTTTAAAGTTTCAATTACATAGCTTAAGAGATAGTTGAGATATTCATTTTTAAGTGTTTTTCTTTTAACCCCTCTCTCCCTGACCCTCCCCCTTACAGTAATTAACCTCTTTCTAAGCTGATTCTGGTGGAGCTATATGCCGTCTTAATGGTTTCAAAATATGAATTTTTTATGATAAGTAATTTCGAAGATAGCTATAATCATTTGAAAAATCAATTCGACCGACAATTCGTTTTTAACGTTTTAACGTTTTTCGGACACCAATGGATAAAAAAATTAAATTATTTTTGTAGTTTGTCCCACAACCCTCTTTATATCTCTGCTGATTTTCAGCTTCCTATCTGCATTCCTGGTGGAAATATTAGCAAGTGTAGTTTTTGACTCTTTCCCTCCCCCCGCCTCCCTAAATCCCTTGCAACTAACACTCCCCAAAATTTAGAAATTGGAGCCCACTTACCCAATCAACAATCTGCCTAAGAACGAACATTCTACCTTTAACGGTCTGGGAGATATGAGTCCATATGTACGGCGGACAATAAACGGATTTGCTCGAAAACTATAAAACCCATTAATCTGAAATTTTGAATATATTACTTTTATGATGATTTCAGGGTAGGGTATAAAAATTATACGTGTCTTCCTTCTACCACCTCCCACACAAACTGCACTTTTTCATGAAATACTCTAAGCCAATTTACTCAGTGCGTATAAAATTTAAGTTGGGTTTTACGGCCAATCGTAGTCCTGTTATGTTTTTAATTGAATTTTATAAATTTTTAAGTTTTTAGTTTAAAATATCACTCAAAAATTTTTAGTTTTTGTGTTTTTTTTTATTCTTCTATGGACACCACCTCTGATTCAAATTAATGTTTTGTTTTCTGTAAACTGTAAACGTATCGATACCATCAACTTGAAATATAGCTGTTCCATAGGCGAGGGGCATCCTAATATGCTATGAAGATGTCATGGACTTCTTAATCAATATCGATGACACCCCGGTAGGAAGGATAGGGTCGTGGGGACGACAATCTGACAGTAAAAAATAAAATGAATTAATTCATAAACCTGAGCTCAGTATACTTGGTATATCGTCGCCAGCAATTTCCTTTCCTTCTGACCCAGTGGCAGCTCGAAATCCAAGGTCCTTTGTGGCGCCTCTCGACCAGCGCCGGTGTCACGAATTATCTCCAGAGGGTTGACGAATTGTTGGGAAAAGACAGCTGCGCGGTCTCGTTGTATTTGGCCGAAATTACACCGTGGGTGAAATTTCTCGGGCAATGGTCGTGAGTTAAAATTCCAATCAACGTATAAATCAAATGCGCTGCTTGTTTGGGTATGTGCACCTTAATTACCTCAATTTACGAAAATGAATATTCGCAGATAGAGAATTATGCGCAGGGCTAACAACCCTTCCACATTATAAAATATTTTTCATACATAACTCAAGAAACCCAAATGTTTTCCACCGATAATCTTAGGGTTCGTAGTGCAAGAAATAAAAATTCGTTAACGTCGCATAGCTAAACTTTCAACTCCTCTGCATTTTGTGTGCATTCAGTATGTCTTAATCATTTCACCTGTCTGCCTTTCGTCTATTAAAACGTGTAGTAATAGCAACTGGCTTCAATTTCCTTTTATAAACCAATCCATCCAGCACTCGCATTAGTCATCTGTCACTCATCGTGGCGAAAACGTAAGCAAGACCTTAACACTCCAATCAAGTCGCATAATGTTTCTTACAGTGTTCGTACGCACGCATTAATTTGACGACAAGCAAGTAGAGCTGACATTTCACATCGCTTTAGAGTATAGGGAAGATCGCGGATATTTTACAATGGCTAACATATGAGTACAACAATATTATATCGGTTCCCTGTACAAATTAGATAAGTTACAATAAACTTTTAAACAGTTATTTGCATCACCCGCGACCTTCGGCCACCTCCCATAAAATTTTAATTTCCGAAATTTATGGAAAGCATTTTTCCTTTGAATGACGATGAGAATGCTACTTAGAAGTTTGAAAATGACGGCTCAGTTTCAAATGATTTCATAATATTAAATTAGTTTTTATAGGTACTTATTGATTCAATAATTTTCCAAGAAAGATAATTTCTGAAATTCATAGAACGCAGTATAATTTGAAATTTATTATAATTTTTTTTTTGTTTTTTAAATAAAACCTGTCTAATCGGCAATGTGCCAGAAGTGCACTGACCGTAACGACAATAAGCTTCCATAATTGTGTATAACGTAATCGAGACCTTCCTTCACTGACATCAACTTATCCATTGCACCTTTCTTACCTACTGATCCTTTTAATTAATTCTACATATTATCGATCAGAAACGATCAATTCAGTAGTTTACAGAAATTGTTCAAGTATTGATTGGAATAATAATTTCAATTGGTAAATTGCAGACATTAGATTTCTTGCTTAACAATAGACCTTAGCATTTAGTTCAGAGGTAAATCGGTTCGTTATTCTCCTTTACTGGTCCAAGCGATTCTCTGCAATATATTTGATGAAACGATTAAGCTAATTATAAATTTTCATCAGCTTAAGCAGATCACCTCCAACTATAGAATAGCAAGTATATCATTCATCATTTTCTTCAGAAAGCAACCAGCTTGACCATGCACAACTCACTTTCCACTACGGCAAATTCAGAATTAAGACGATCATTATGACGATCATGGCTTTATCTCATATTCAAAAGTCCGAGGCTGTTTTGCATAATCAGACCTTCCGCAAAATGCCGTGAATAAACGACGTTATAATCGCACTGCTGGTCAGTACTTACAATAAAATTACACATGTGCGATGATTCTGCCAAAATATGAAAAAAAAATAAGAAAAAAATAAATAAAGTTATTGACCATGGATGAAATGCCTCATCGACAACGATTGCTCAATCAATTCATTGACGAATTCTTTAGTATTATGACTTGGACATAGCTGCACGGCTTTCTTCATTTACACGCGTAGTTAGTTACTAAGAATAAAAATTTTTTGGTTAACGAAGGCCGTTCTGTAAGCAATATGGTCAACTTGTCCTTCCACTCAACTGTCATTTACTCTCAAGTTTTTAATTAATTGTATTCTATTGCACAGAAAAAATAAGAATAGAAATTTTATGTAAATGAAAATAATTTTTTTATTGTACATTTAAGGATATGTAATTCGGTAATTCTCTTAATCGTTATTAGCTGGCCCAAAATTTAAGGAATTTCGCACTGTTACCTATAATGAATAGACACATTAGCTATTAATTTATCTGATTTTCAACGATATTTTGGTGTGATAAATAGAATATGATAAGGCAAAGTTTCTTTAGTAAAACTACCTGATAAACCAGATAAAATATTCGACGAGTTTCAATAGACGAAAACTGAATAAAGAGATAGACAATAAACAAAAGCCAATCTTGTCCTGTTAATAGGAATAATAATAATTTTCTCCCATACAAACTGCACAATTTTACTAAATCCAATACACTAATTTTCTCAGTTCCCATTAACTTTTTGAAACATAAATTTTCAATAAAACTTTCTGATAGCAACTCTAGCGTGATGTGAAAAAATTAGTTCAATATCGTCACCCAAAACTTTCTTAAAATCAAAAAAATTCTCTTTCATCTAAGAGTATAGTACGATTGGGCTTGATGCTGAATTGTAGTCCTGTTATGTTTATACTCTAGATGAAATCTGAGAGTATATTGTGTTTGCCTTACCGTTTGTAACGCTAAGAAATAACGCTCGCACAGAGCCGTCAAGGGTACAGAAATATTTGTTGTCGCTCAAAAACTTCGATTCCGAGTTGCTGTCTGTCCGTCTGTCCGTCTGTCTGTCTGTCCGTCTGTCTACAGCATAACTCTCGAACGCTTTGAGCTATCGTGCTGAAATTTGTTGTGTGTCATTTTTAGCAAAAAAGAAACTTTAAGTTCGTGAACGGGCCACATCCCCCCACTCCTTCTACCCCCTCCCATACAAATTTCACGAAATTTCGAAATTTTCAGAAATTGATTTTTCTTAGAAACTATTTAAGCTATCGATTTGAAATTTGGGTTCAAGTATTATGATATAGATACCATTAATACTACTCAATATTGATCCGATCCCATCACTCCTTCTACCCCCTCCCATACAAATGGATAATTTTGAAAAATGCAGTTTTTCGATTTTCATCGAAACTAGTAAAGTTATAAAAACGAATTTTTGCTAGAATTAATTTTATTATAATTCCAATCAGCACTGAAAAAATTAACAACTTCCCCTCACTCCTTCTACCCCCTCCCATACAAATTTCACGAAATTTTGAAATTTAAATTAAATTATTTTTCTTCGAAACTGTTAAAGTTATCAATTTGATATTTCGCACAAAGTATAAAAATAGAAATATCAATAACAGAAAAAAAAACTGTTTTCATCTTTACACTCCTTCTACCCCCTCCCATACAAATGCATCATTTTTGTTAAATGCATTATATCGATTTACATTAAAACTAAAAAAATTACAAACTTAAAATTTTGCCAGAATTTGTTTTTTAATAGTTGGAATAAATGCTGGAAAAAATTATCAGCTCAGCTTCCCTCCTTCTACCCCCTCCCATATAAATATCTGTATTATAAATTCAAGAAAAGCATTTCTCCTTCGAATATATGAGAGCTATCGACTTTGAAATTGAATCAAAGCATAGTGATGAGGGTGATGATAAGCAGTTTCAAAATCATCTAAAACGTTCCACTTCCTCTGCCACCACCCATACAAATGCCTCAATTTAAGAAAAACTATGACCAATTTCTTTAAAAATAATGAAAACTAAAAATTTTAAATTCAGCACGAAACATTTTACACGGTGTCACATAGGAGAAATACAAACCTCCGCCTCTACTTCTACCACCTCCCATGCAAAGTCTCTTCTCACTATTCGAAAGAATTTGAGATGACATATTTGCCGGTATATTAAAGTCATTTCCATCTCATCTAGAGTATCATATGATTGGGCTTTAAGCCCAATCATAATTCTGTTATGTTTTTAAATTAACTTTACAAATTTTCAAATTTGTAGCTTAAAATTCCGCTCAGAAATGTTAAGTTTTTGTATTTTTTCAATACACATGAAACCCCTAGTTCTGGTTAGGGCTCTCTTTTTGTGGATAACAGTTCTGGTTGAAATCATTATTTTTTCTTTATGCACATAACTATTTCATCTATTACCAGAGTCCTAAAAAAATTGGTGAAAATTTTCAACATTTTTGCCCATCACCCCGTTCCCGTTACACAAAATTACGAAAATTATAAATCATATAGCTCTACAATTTCACAAAATTTCAACTTAATACCTGTTTTGGATTTTGAGATATATTTATTATTATATATTATAACGCATTAAAATTTTGAAAAGTGTACCATTTTTGAAATGCTCCCCATTTCCTTCCACTTCTATTATGACCAAATTTCATATTTTTCTTGTATTCAGCAAGTATATCTTAATGTATGTCCTAAGTTTCAATTACATAGCTTCAGAGATAGTTGAGATATTTTTTTAAATGATTTTCCTTCCACAACCCCCTCCACTTTCTAATTATCCCCCCTACAATTATTGGCTTCCCTTCTAGTAGATTATAGTGGAACTGTACGCCACCGTATTTGTAATTGGTAATTGGTATTAAAATAAGAATTTTTTGGATCAATTAGTTCCGAAGATAGAATCATTTGAAAAACAAAGCGGCTGACAATTTGTTTTTAGCCCCCTCTTTTCGGGCGCCAATGGATTAAAAAAATTAGAGTTTGTCCCACAGCCCTCTCCATAACTATGCTGATTTTCAGCTTCCTATCTGCATTCGTAGTGGAGATATTAGCAAGTGCAGCTTTTGACTGTTTCCCTCATCACGCTTCCCCTTCCACCTGATACTCTAAACTAAACTGACACGTAATTTAGATAATGGAGCTCATTTACCCAGTGTGCAATCCACCCAAAAACTAACATTCTACCTTTAACAGTCTCGGTGATATGAGACCATATGTATTACGTGCAGTGGACGACGTACGGCGAGACGGATTTTCTTTCCATTTTTGAGCAAATTTAGTCATAAAACGGAAAAAAAAACAAAATTTCAGGGTAATTATTTTTTTAAAGATCGATCACAAAATAATAATATTGTACAATAAATATAAAAATCAGGAGGTCAAGGTCCGATTTGGACTATAGCGCCATTGTAAGTAAGTAAGTACAATAAATTAATAGTTTTTATTATATACCAGCTTCTCCACTCGCTACGGTCGTTCTCACTTCCCTTCCCCAACCTTCCCAATCCCATTCCTTCCCTCCATGACTGTGTTTGTGTATTGCACATAAAGGCCGAAATTGCCTATAACACAAGTCATTCTGTAAAAAAAAAAAGTTTATGAATTTTTCTGGCAAGTGAAAAGTGACTCTAATAAATTTTTGGGTTACACGATTAAAAAAACATAACAGAGCTACGATTGCGCGTAAAGCGCAATCTTACGATACTTTAGATGTAATAGAATTTTTTGTGATCCCATGAAATTTTGTATGGGGAGTGTTAGAAGGGGTGATAGCACTAATTTTTCTCCCACCATGCTAAAGTAGCTATAAAAATGTTTTATACAAAATGCTTACTACAAAAATTGAATAGGAGCTAAGAAAATTAGTGTGTTAGATTTAGTGAAAATGTGCAGTTTGTATGGGAGGTGGTAGAAAGGGTGGGGGAATTTTAGTGATTTTTTCAGAAATAACTAAGAATATCATAAAATTGACATCTCAAATTTTAGACTAGTAACATTCATACTTTTGAAGAAACTAGATTTTTTGTGAAGTTGTGAAACTGTGTCATTTTGTATGTGAGGGGGTAGAAGCAGTAAAGCTAATCAAATATTTTTTTCTGATCTTAGTGATAATGCTAAATAAGAATTTATTACAAAATGTGAGCTCGATAAATGTTATGTGAGAAAATCGGCTTAGAGCATTCCATGAAAAAGTGTAGTTTGTATGGGAGGGGTTGGAAGGAGAGAGAGGACGCAAATAATTTTTATACCGTATATTGAAGTCATTATGAAATTAATATATCCCGAAATTCAGACTAATAGCTTTTATACTTTTCGAGCAAATCCGTTTATTGTCAAATTGCGCATTTGTGTCATTTTGTATGTGAGGGAGTAGAAGTGGTGAAGGAATTTGGCCCGTTCACGAACTTGACCTTACTTTTTTGTCAAAAACGACGTGTACGAAATTTGAGCTTTCTAGCTCAACTCGTTCTCAAGCTAGAGAGCGAACGGACGGACGGACGGACATCCGGTTTTGAAATTTTTGAGTGATAATTTTAACTTCTGTATCATTCATTTTTTTCTCCGAGCCTTATTTCTTGGCGTTACAAAGTTTAGAGCAAACTTATAATACTGAGAGTATTTCATCTAGAGTATAAATATTTTGTTTGTGATACTCTGGATGAAGGAGATTTTTTTTGGGTTTTAAGGAATTTAGTACGGGAAGTAGTGCAGGGGTTGACGACATTAAACTAATTACTTTATTATTCTAATAATAAAGTATTGTGATCGACACAAGAAAAAAAAAATTTGCTACCCTGAAATATTTTTTTTCGCGTTTCATGACTAAAATAGCCTAAAAATGCTAAAAAAAAAAAATCCGTCCCGCCATACGCGTACATATGGACTCATATCTCCGAGACCGTTGAAGGTAGAATGTTCGTTTTCGGGTGGATTGTTGACTGGGTAAGTGAGCTCTATTTTCTAAATGTTGGGGGGTGTTAGGTGGAAGGGGGAGGCGGGGGGAGGGAAAAAGTCGAAAACTACACTTGCTAATATTTTCACCACGAATGCAGATAAATAGTTGAAAATCAGTAGAGATATAGAGAAGGTTGTGGGACAAACTACAAAAATAATTTAATTTTTTTATCCATTGGCGTCCGCAAAGGGGGGGGGGGGGCTAAAAACAAATTGTCGGCCGAATTGTTTTTTCAAATGATTATATCTTTGAAATTACTTATCGTAAAATATTAATATTTTGGAACCATCAAGTTGGCATATAGTTCCATTGGAATCAGCTTAGAGAGTTGCTAATTATTGTAAGGGGGAGCGTCAGAGGGATGCAAAGAAAAACACTTAAAAATGAATATCTCAACTATCGCTTAAGCTATGAAATTGAAACTTGAAATGTATATTAAGCTATACTAGGAAAATAGAAAAAAAATATAACATGTTGAAATAATAATAGTGGGGGGGAAATTGGGAGCATTTCAAAAATGGCGCACTTTTCAAAATTACAAATCCTTATATCTCAAAAATGAGTACAGATATTGAATCGAAAATTTGTCAGATTGTAGAACTACATAATGGTTAATTTTGGAAAAAAAAATTTAAGTTGGGAGGTGTAAGGGGTGGGAGGTGATTAACAAAAATGTCGAAAGTTTTGAGTGATTTTTTTAGGGCTCTGGTGAAAGATACAAAGTTTAAATTTTGCACGTGGATATGTCTATTTGATGTACATAGAAAAATAATAATAACTTGATCCATAATTGTTATAAACCGACCCCCCCCCGGTCTAACGTGCACAAGGTGTTTCATGTGCATTGAAAAAAACACATAATCTGAAAGTTTTTGAGTGAAATTTTAAGGTAGAAACTTGAAAATTTGCAAAATGCATTTAACAAAAATCCCTAAGTATACTAAATATTAATTGGTTGAAAACCTTTAAAACTTCTACCCCATCAAATACAAAATTATTTCTTCGACCATTTTTAAGAAATCAATTATCACCTAATTATTGAAAACTATCAATTTGAAATTTTGCATAAAAACTTAGAAAAATAATTGAAATGAAATTACGTTAAAAGTTTTGAAATCGCTCAACTAATAACCAACAAATTAAAAGCTTTGAACTTGAAATTTTGTACGAGCACCTTACAACAAAAAAGAATGCAAATTGCATTACAAGTTTTACGATTTCCCTACCTCCTCTACCCCCTCCCATACAAAATTATTTTTTCAAGCATTTTTAAGAAATCAGTTATCAGCTAACTCTTAAAAGCTATCAATTTCAAAATGAAGTTGCTTTAAAAGTTTTGAAATCACGCTTGCCCTTCTACCCCCTCTCATACAAAACTACGATTTCGACCCATTTCATTAAATTAACTAATAACGAACAAACTAAAAGCTACGAACTTGAAATTTTATACAAGCACCTTACAAGAGAAAGAAATAAAACTACATATCAAATTTTACGATTCTCCTACCTTCTCTACCCCCTCCCATACAACTGTTCGGTTTCGTGAATGTAAAATACACCGAATTTTATGAAATTTCTATTCAACTTCGTCTATGAAACACATTCTATACAGTGAATATTGGACGTGGATTCAAGCAATTAATTAAAAAGCTATTAACATCCACCCACCCTTACTATTAGCCCTCCTCCTCCCCTCATAACATAAAAACCCAAACTTGCAGAAACAAATGAAATATTGTTAAATTGACAACAGCCCTGCCCAAGAAGTCCCTTTCACTTAGCCTTCCCTAACCACTTTAACCTGCATATTGACTTTCCACTCATCCGCAACTTGTCCCAAGAATAATAATGTTTCGCCCGACTTGTTGGCAGTTTATTTTTTCTCATCACGCTAAAGTTGCCATCAGAATGTTTTATACAAAATTTAGGAATCAAAAATTTAATGGGTACTAAGAAAATTAGTGTATTATATTTAGTGGAATTGTACAGTTTGTATGGGAGGTGGTAGAAGGAGGCGCAATTTCTTAAAGAAATTTTCAGAAATAGCTATAAACATCATGCTTTTGACATGTTTCAAATTCTAAACGAACTGACGGACAGACAGACGGACGGAGGGACATCCGGTTTTGAGATTTTTGAGTGATTATATGAACTTCTGCATCATTCATTTTTTTCTCCGAGCCTTATTTCTTAGCGTTACAAGCTTTAAAGCAAACTTATAATACTCTCAGATTTCATCTAGAGTATAAAAAAATGTTGTATTCGCATTCTTCTCAATTTATTGAAAACTAGCAATTGACCGCATCTTTGTTGGCGTAAGAATCGCAATAATAAGTAATTTTTAAGAATTTAGTTAGTAATACATTATGTGGGATATATAATCTGCTTAGTTTAATGGATCTTTGAATACAGTGTTTTGTATTTTGTTGGAATTAGAACCACAAATGATTAAGAATGAAACCATGCTATTTGTATGGGACAAGCCCGTGCTCACGGGAGTGATTTGAGATCATATGCATATTGAAGAGCATTAAGGAAATGTAAATAGTTGTAGCTTGTGTTAATTCTAGAAAAAAGGCATAAATAAGATAACATTAAGCTCAAAAACATAACAGAACTACGATTGTTGATACTATAGGTATAGACGAAATAGTAATTTTTGTGATCTTATGAAATTTTGTATGGGCAGTGGTAGAAGGGATGGCAGTATTGAACTAATTTGTTTCACATTAAGCCAGAGTAGCTATAAAAATGTTTTGTACCGAATCTAAGCTTCAAAAATAGGATAGGTACTGATAAACTTAGTGCATTGGATTTAGTAAAATCGTACAATTTGTATGTCTGGTGGTAGAAGGAGTAGCGGGTTTTTGAAGATTTTTCGAGAAACAGATCAGTAACTTTCACATTTTTCAAGAAAATCGAATTTTGAAAAGTTGAGTCACATTGTGCGAGAGGGACAAGAAGGAATGAAGGTAATGGATCAATTTTTCCCCGATATTAATAATAATGCTAAGTAAGGACTTATAACAAAACCTTAGCTCGATGAAAGTTATACGTACTGACAAAATTGGTGTATAGTATTTCATGAAAAAGTGTTGTTTATGTGGGAGGTGGTGGAAGGATGGGATGCAAGTAAATTGTATATTAAAAGATTGCATTTATGATAGAAATAATATATTCTGAAATTCAAATTACTAGCTCTTATAGTTTCCAAGAAAATTATTATTATATATTTTTGAAAATTTGTCACTTTGTATGGGAGGGAGTAGAAGGCGTGAGGAGAGTGAAATAAAACCAAAAGTAGATTACATCTCGGAGCATACCTAACAAGCTATGCAAGATTCATTACAATCGTCTTAGTTGTTTATGCGTGAAAAAGGGCCGGACTGATAGACAGACAACAATTTTAAAGACGTGTTTTTACCCTTAGTTATTGTTAAAATAAAGCAAAAAACGAACTTATAGCCATTTATAAGCAAATAAGAGACGGACACTATAATTATATTTATATGTATAGATAAACAAGAGGGCAAGAGAACTGAGCTTTCTGGTAACATCAGATACACCGTCCAAGTACCTATTAATATTATCCATTAACTGTAAAATAAAATTTTCAATTAATATAGCTGTTATAAAATGTAAATCCTTGAAAACTGATCTTCTGGACTCCCAATACTAAATTTTTAATATTTAAAATCCTTATTAATTATACTAATTTTTTTTTTGTAATTTTACCTAATTCAAAATGTTTTGTTTTGCTCTTTTGTCGAATTCTTTGAGATTTTTAGTCTTTTGAAATTCTTCAGCAATAAAATGTTATGTAATTCATTCGAACTTAGGACGCCCCGCAATGGAACAACAAACTTTCGAGGCAAATTTAATTGTGGTCAGCTCTTGTCTCTTCCGATTTAGATATTTGAAAACTATTCAATGTCCATTTTCTTAATATTTGGACTCAGTCTATTGCACCATTTGGCAGTTCCATCTCCAACAAAAACGGACACTTGCCCTTAATCTAAAATGCCCTCTTCTAAAATATAAAAGATTTAAGACAGTAACCTGAATTTGAGTTGTTTTAAAGATTTTTATGTACGCTTGAATATTTCTTAAAACACAGTCCTACATATAAAAAATTTAAATTATATATGATATTAAATTCTAGCTAGGGTGTAGTCTAGTGGGTAGCGTGTTTGGTTTACAATTGCGAAGGTCGTGAGTTCAAATCCCGGTCGACGCATAATTCCAAGCACACTACCTGCGCGAATATACCTTGGTTACCTCAATCTACGAAAATGAAAAATTCGTAGATAGAGGGTTGTGCGAAGAGCTAACAACTCGTCCGCAATAAATAATGAAAATGTTAAGGAACCTAAAGTTCAGGAGGCCAAGGCCCGATTTGGGCTGTAGCGCCATTGAAGAAGAAGAAGATGATATTAAATTCAGAACTTCTAGGTGTAAAAAACTTAATTATTGTATTTTTCTCACGAAAATATGGAAATAAACTACAGTTTTTGACCGATATCTTTTTAGCGTCAACCAGTCAAGGCCTAACTTGGAATCCGAAAAAACATCCTTTCAAGGTTTATCCGTCAAGTAATTTGAATCACTTTCCTCGCTATTAGCAATTATTACTACATGTTAATACCCAACCGCATAAAACAATCTTGGTAATTACATTTGTTAACCAAATCAATAGTTCAAACCAAACTTTATCTACAATCAGCTCCATAGGTGGTGTTCATTACTTCGGTCGATCACCATAAAAGTTTAAATCCTTCAGCATTTGATATTCGTAGACATGTCTTGCATACTGTGATTTATCATCTCGAATCTACTAGACAACTGCTTCAAACATTCTCAATCACAATATATTTGACCATAAACCTTGTGATATTAAAACAGAAATGCCTGGTCATCCATCAATATTTTATCTGTAAATTCCTTGCATGAAGCAGACTTCAAGTTCACGTCAAATTGAAATATGTAAGTTGAAATAATTTTTAGTGCCCTATGTCGTTATCTGCAGATTTCATCAGGAATTTTTTCACACTATAGTTTTATTTTCAGACAGTGGTTGTCATCAGAATGTTCACATTAGCTTAGAAACTTTTATATTTATAAAAAAAAACTTAGTCACATGGTTGGCTTTAAATGCTATTATGTGGGGAGAATATTTTATTAGGTTGGAAGGATCGAAAGGATGCTCAATCAGATTTAGCATATTAAAGTGTGAAGATAATATTTTTTTATCAGTGGCAGATTTTCATGGCGCACTGAATGAAAGCAATTGAAAAAACCTATAACCATCAGAAGTGGGACTATATTTCGCCTTTACATCGGTTACCCTATTGGTTAGAATATTTTAATTGCTAGAATCAACTCGAAAATTTGTGGTTAAATAAACTCTAGTCATAATCAAAGCAATAACCTCGTAGTTGCCCCGCAATAGGCAGAGGATACGAAAGATTAGAATATCAGATTGCTTTTAAGAACTACTCTCACAGTAAATTACTAACGAAAATTAAGTTGATATGCTTCTAATCTTGATGAAAATCAAAAAAGTCTTTAAAAATACAACCCTAGACAGCTTTTGCGTTGAGATGTGAATAATGCGTTATTTCTCCATTTACATAAATAAAATAGCAAAAATCACAAGCATTTATTTGAAATCAAATTAATAAAATCACAGACGGAAGCTTCAGATTAGCTCATAAAGTTCCTTCAGAATTAAATCTTTGCTTGAGTATATAATGAGTGGATGATAGTTAATTCCACTTTGATGTTCTATGATTTTAAATGTTAACAAGTTAATTAAAAAAGTTTTAAATCGCTGTGAACGTAACATACAAGCACTTAATTGAAACCAATTCATTCTGAATAATTAAATTGTAGTTCATTAAAACTAGAATCGTTAAGCAATTGTTCTCATAAAAGTGAAGTTTTTTTATTTCTGTGATTGTAATCAGAAATTGAAATAGAAGTAATAGTAATTGGAATAGTTTTAATTAGTTATGTCTAGGGGATGAATCGTTTTATGTGTTTTTTTGGTCAGGTGCGGGATTGCTCCACTTGGTGGAAAAAACTGCTAAAGATTGAAAAGAAATCGTAGTGTGTTTTTGTTTAATTAGGCACAGTGGTATTTATAAGCATAAGACTATTGTAAAGTAGACGTGGAATTAAATTAAAAAAAAAAACTTTATATGATGTTCATTCCTTTTTTCCACTTAAACATATTCGGTTAAATATTTAAAACACGGATCCATAAATATAATTGTTATGTCCAAATAAAAATAGTCAAATTATTATTTGCTTAAATCTATTTAAGAACTAACTTTATTTATATTTGGGTTAAATTTTTGAAATGTAAAACATTACTCGTAAATCAAAAAATTTGAATTTATTTTCCTTTGAAAAATAAATTTTGTAACATAAAACGAACGAAATCATAAATCATTTCCATACCATACGAGATAATCGAATGCCGAACCATCGGATTAAAGAGGATTTCTATGTAACATCTTGCATTTTATTTGGGTTGCATCCAATTAAGCCACAGAACTTGATTGTACCACGAACAACATAAGCGAATGTACTTCAGTTACTTTTCGTAGTTATACATTTTTAGTTACCTAACGTGTGTGCTGCGCCATCAAACATTATAACACGTGTTCTGTTTTCTTTAAGATACGGGGCTTAATCCACCTTGAAAGCGTTGTGATTACAAAACAATTGATCACGATATCTTGTTCGGTAATCTGCTGCCGAATGTCACATCAATTTAATGACACCCATGTATATGTATATTGTACGGATAATCTTTCGTGTTTATTTATAAAATGTTAAATATATGTTCGTATATGGTGATTATCATGATGTTCATGTTCGATGAATTAAATTTAATATTTTAAAGACTATCGAGATATTCTGTTCTTGTATCGGTATTTGTTTGTAACGACAACCGTTATTACTAATGTAATTGAAACAATTCGAATATTAGTAAAGCTAAGAAAAATTATAATCTATTTATGCACTTACTGCCTGATTACTACAAATAATACATAAAATTGATAAAAGCTAACGATAAAGCATTGAAAAACATAATAGCAAATTATTGTAGAATTCAAGAAATAAAATAAAAATAAAAAAACACAATAGATAACAAACAAAAATAAAAACATAATAGAAAAACAAATTAAGCAATAAATAGGAAAAATATAAATAAAAAAAATTAATTCAACGTTAAGAGAGCCGATTTCTTACCTGCGTTATGCGAAAATTCAACTGCGAAAAATATTGATTGAAAAGTCGGAGAATGGATGAAATTGGTTCATAAAAACCAAAAATTGTGTAATTCTGTGGGACTCCACAAAATTCGATATTTCTCAAGCAACGATACGGAACATTGAAATTAATCGAACGTTATAAATATAAAAACGAAAACCACTCTTGCGTGTACATGTCGGTTCTCCAAGGAGTCCAATGAAAATAGATTTAAACGCTCAACATAAAATGGAAGCCTAAGGGGACCATGGAGGGGTGCGATGTGCAAATCTTAAGAATTTACGCTGAACAGTTCAAATCCCGGTCGACGCATAATTCTAGCACACTACCTGCTTGGAGTATACCTTAGTTACCTCAATCTACGAAAATTAAAATTTGTAGATAGAGGGTTGTGCGAAGGACTAACAACCCTTCCACAATAAGTAAAGAAAAATGTTAAGAAACCTGAAGATCAGGAGGCCAAGGTCTGTATTGCGATTGTAGAATAGAGAATAGAATAGAATAGATTCGATTCTAGCTGTGTAAGAAAACTAAGATCAGATAGGGTTCGCATACTCCTGAACAAAAGGGCCAAAGGCACAGTGTAAAATCTTAGTATCAAATGGATTATTAAGCTCCTTGGATCTTCTTTTGACAAATCTTAGTATAGTTTCAGCTTTACTAGCATTATGGTGGTTGTCGAAGGTGAGAGTTCTGTTAAACAGTACACCCAAATACGACATAGTAAAATAAAATTGGTATTCATTTTCTAAAATAGGAGATGGTAGTGCACTTATACAATACTAATACAATATAAAGAGGCAAGTTAGTTAGTGCATACCAGTTAAAAAAAAACTTGAGGTCATTCCATAATGCTAAGCAATCATTATTATTAGATATAATTTTATATATTTTTGCGTCGAAGAATTTTCGAATCAACAATAAACGCACTCACGTTATAAATAAATAACAGAAATAGCAGCGGGCCAAGATGACTACCTTGTGGAACATCTCAGAAGATAACACATCAGAATTGCAAATTTTTTATTTCATCTGTAAACGTAATAGAATTTTTTGTTCCTCCTTTAGTTTTAACATTCTGTTATTTTTTCCTTTTCATTTTATTATGAACAAGAAGAGGAAAAAGAGAATAAAAGAACAAAAAAAATTAAAAAGAGTCTTCAGACAGCAGTCTAAGGAATGGATCCACACTGATCCAAGTATGACATAAAATGGCAACCTAATTCAAAACTTGAAGGCATTAACATAGAAAAACATTTCCATAACCCTACCTCAATGATGAAAAATAAGCAGTTTGCAACAACGAGTTGATTTAAGAAATCGATTATCATCAAGCGACAACTTTTCGAAATAATAATGAAAGGAAAAATCAATTTTCGCTTTTTGTAATAGTTTTCAAGAGAAGAATCTAAGATAGGATTCTTGTGCAATGAATTGTGATCATAGCGCCTTAAAATCCAAAAAGAAATCGAGTGCAATCATTAAAAGCTACCTTTAATGCTGGCAAAAGGAATCTAGCTAGGGAAAAAATTATACATCTAAAGGTGAATCAGTGATTTTATTAGGGCCACACGCATTTTAGAAGGTAAAAAATATGCATATAGTCTCACAGGGGGTAGTTGCAGGACGCGGTTTTACCAATTCCTGCAACTATCTTTGGAGACTAGCGACTCCACAAACCTGAGCTAATCATTCCCCTGTGGAATGGGGGCAGTAGAGTTCACAGCCAGTCCTGATTGCCCTAAAAACGGCAAATGGACACTCACTGGATCATGGACTTTTATCACCCGTGATCTTAAATCCTAACTGATACGAGAAAAGCATACAACGCCTCGGATATGAACGGATTCTACGGCGACAACTTTTGGCATTCGAAAACGGACTACGATTGGCTTCAGGAACGTTCGAACATTAAATTACAGGGGAAGGGCCAGAATCACTCGGTCCTTGCACCGCCAATCAGTAATCGACCGTGAAATGGATCACTATAACATCCAAATCTTGAGCTTGAGCAAGGTCAGGTGGACAGGATCAGGAGAAGAACGAACCCGTTCACCATTCTGTACGTTGGTCCTGAGAGGGAAGCCAAAAATGGCGTGGCGGCCGTCCTATCACCGAGAGCGAGAAACAGTCTCATCAGCTGGAAACAAACCGTCGTCAGGCTCAGGACCAGTGTCAGGAACATCACAATTCTACAGTGCTACGCACCAACTAATACCGCAATACCTGGTGACAAAGAGAAGTTTTATAGCCCACTGAGTGCTACCTTCGAACGTGCTCCAAGAGGTGATATAATTATCATCTCAGGAGATATGAACGCCCAGGTTGGCTCTGAAAACACTGGAGTAGAACACGTCATGTGGAGGTATGGTGACCCTTGAGTCGACACTTCACGACCTTGTATTAACAGCCCCGAAAACGGCGAACTATTTGTGGAGTTTTGCAGTACTTGGCAAATGGTCATCAGAAGGACTCTTTTTTGACACAAGAGTCACCATAAAACATCTTGAGTTGATGTTGCTCAGAACCAAATAGACCATTTGTCTATAAGTTGCCGATGGAGAAGATGTCTCCTCGATGTGCGAGCGAAGCGTGGAGCTCACGTGGGGAGCGATCACCATTTGATGGTTGCCTGCTTGAGATTGTGCACAGCAGCTATCCGACGACCACAAATTCTTCAAATGAAGCGCAAGCTTAATGTGGATAGACTTAGAGACCGCAACAAAAAGCACGAGTACACCACCATTCTACGCGAAAAGTCATCCACATTGGACGAATATGAAATTCGCACACTGTACGCCAATTACGAGGCAACCAGAAACACTTTTCTAACTAGTGCTGATGAATTTGTTGGATATGTGCAAAGCGGTGAGAAACCCTGGATGTCGCAAGACACATGGAACAAGGTTGGCGATCGGAAAAGAGCCAAATTGGCAATCATCTCAGATAAGGACGGACTACCATCCGAACTCGTCAAAGCAGTCCCGAAAATAACAGCCGATATACCCCTCCCACTCTTTACTGCACGAAGCTGCGAGTTTTTGACGCATGCGTCAAATCCGTGCTGTTGTATGGTTGTACTACGTGGAAAGTGACCGTTCGACTTACCAAGAAACTACCAACTTTCGTGAACCAATGCCTCCGACGCATTTTAGGAATATTCTGGGCGAAATGATCTCCAACAACGAACTTTAGAGTGCAACTGGACAGACTAAAATAGGTATTGAGATTCAAAGGCGGAAATGGCAGTGGATCGGTCACACTTTCAGGAAACCAGAGCGAAACATTACCAAACAGGCTTTGAATTATAATCCTCAAGGAAGACGTCGGATTGGTCGACCATATAGCACATGGAAGCGAGCAGTTGAGCAGGAGGTCAGAGGAATACACAAGTCCTGGCAACAGCTTAAGGCCGATGCTCCGGATCGCGCCTTGTGGAAGAGAGTTGTTTCTGTCCTATGCCCCTATAAGAGGTCTTAACAGGAATTTGATAGATTAATTGATTGTTCAGTAAGAGAGAGAAATACGCATACTTTCATTTCTCTTCGCTTGCAAGGCAAAGCATCCTAAGGATGTCGACATACGATAGAGGTAAAATCGTATTAAAATAAAAACTTCCAATACAGCTTTTGTATGTGACATACGGCAGTTTTTTTTTATATACCGTATTAAATCAATCTAAGAAAGCTCTAGGCATTACGTCAGAGTGAAGCTTCAAATTTAAACGTCAAATTTTGGAATTGTTTTATATTACGCCGCGTGAAATCTTGCAAAATTCCTTACCGCAAATAAATCATCGACGAAGTTTGTTGTCTCTTTTTTGTAATGTCGACGAAATAAAACGTCATTGTTACGTAAATTCCTCTGAATCTCCTTCTATTTCGTATTGTAAATTCCCCGGTTGAAAGTTTCTTTTGGATCGAGGCTAGCCGAGTTAATATAGATTACAGAACGATATTAACTCAGGACTCAATATCGAAGTTAATATATATTAACGCGAGTTAATATCGAAAAGTGAGTTAAAACGATTTTATCTCTATCGTGTGTTGACAGCCTAATAGTGTCTACTTATAGTATATCCTCCTTAAGTAAATTTTTTTATTTGCCTCAATTTATTGAAGTGGTTTTTCAAAATACTGGTTCCTACTACCATTAAAATAATTCAGAACTATTCTATATTTTCAAAATATCACTACTAATATGTGAAAAATACATCTTTCATAAAGCAATTGAAGAGTAATAACAGATTTCGGATACCGGGTATTTCGTATTCTAGTATAGGAATATATATTTAAATGCAATTATTTTATACGGCTGCTGATTTTCTTTTAAGTCTATATATAAAATATTCTAAGATCTTCATCAATCGGGCGACAGTCCAAATCGGGCCCTGGCTTCCTGTATAGGTGATACAACTCATGGTTGTATCTTATTCGCTATTCCTTTCCTTCCCTCACAGGTCCCAAAATTTTTCGGGCGACCTTTCTTTCGAATGCGTTAACTGCTTTTTCGGAAGTTCACGTTAATGTCCACGTCTTGCTGCCATAACAGAGCACAGATCAAGTATTTGTTTTAAAAATTCGCATCTTATTGCTCCTGTGCACTTTCTTGGATTTCATTATTGATATTATCCATTATCTATGAATTTTCTCATACGCAGATTGAGGTGAACCAGATATACTCCGATAAGCAGTGTGCAGAATTATACGTCGACCGCGATTTGAGCTCCCGAATTTCGCATTGTAGACCAACACGCTACTCACTAGAGTACTAGAGTACACCCAGGCCAGCTTGGCGTATATTTTTCCAAAGAACTTTGTGCGGTAAATTTGGGTCGAACTTGGCTACATAAAATGATCGTT
The DNA here is from genome assembly GCA_963669355.1 of Chorisops tibialis. Classification (NCBI taxonomy): domain Eukaryota; kingdom Metazoa; phylum Arthropoda; class Insecta; order Diptera; family Stratiomyidae; genus Chorisops; species Chorisops tibialis. The sequence continues at coordinate 298,109,140 of OY770263.1, forward strand.
TGGTAGTGCGAATAGATATAGTATTCTTATTCCTGGCGTATTTAAAGACATTAATAGAATTTAATGTTTTAAAACGACGACATTAATGGTAAGCCAAGGCATGAAGTCAGATTTCGATCATTGGAATCAAAGAAGCATATGTTTCGAGTGCAAATTTTGAACAATATGATTGAAAGCTAACACCTGGTCATCAACATTGGTATTGTTATATATCAGTCTGGACGCCAGCAGTCCCCGATTAAATTCGTCATATTGATATTCATATTTATAATAAACTGCCCCATTTCTTATCACCAAACTGTCCCTTATTTGGCGGCGACCCACAATCAGACTTTGTCTGTTCTAGCAAATCTATTATTTTGAACATTATCGGGGATTCCGATATTTTTTACTTTTCTCCAGCTTCACCCGATATCACTCTTCAGAGAAAGTAAAAACTTTAATCTTTATTGTTTGAACTCTTACCATCACCATTATTTTATTTATTTATTTTATTATTAGAAGTAATATTATTTTTGTACAAAAGCTTTATAAATTAAATAAATATGCTCTCAGATTCCATCTTAAGCTTAAATACAGAAATTGCTTAATTACAATTTATTAAATTCTGGTTTCATTTTAAGATACAAATATGAATGTTGTACAATTCTTGAAAGCCACACCATATAACATCGAGGTTAAATTTGAATTACAGCGACAATTTTAATGGAGTTCCTGTTACCAACAATTGGATTAAATTCCGCATTCAATGTTTCGTTTATAAGCTTATCGTACACGAAAAGCAATACCCATTTAAATTACGAAAAGCAAGGACGAGTATATAAATCGTAATACGATCGAAAAACAGTAGGACGATCGGTTGGGTTTTTTGATGGGAAAAAACTGTAACCGTAAGGTCGGACTAATTCCTTTCAGTTTTAATGCTTCACGAGTACTACTCCGGTAACCGCAAACAAATTGAAATTGATTACCGAATTCATTTTGCAATTTGTAATCTTGTATGTGCGAATCGCTCGAATAAAGACAAGTAGCAATTTGTATGTATTTTAGCCGAAAGCGCCGTCTCATTTAAGATTAACGATAAGAGTGTTATCGGAACGGCAACATCGAATGTCGATGTTATTAGCGCAAAACCTGTTGCTGAACTTTTGTTTTTTTACTAATAACATCGATATGAAATATAGGACGGCGCTACGATAAGAACAAATTGTTAAATTGTCAGCGAAATTGTCGACAATAATTTTTACATATGTGTGCTGCCCACACAAAATCAGTTTAGCTTTGACCCAATATTCATAATTGGTCATGTAGATATTTTATTAATAATTTAGATAAAATTATGTTTCGCCTGTCAATTTTTGCAATTTATACAATAGCTCGGAGTAATGCCGATGAAACGAAACTTATGGAACACGAAATCGACATAAATTTCGATAAGTTTTCCGTGATTTTCCGAACATTTAATTCTCATTAAGTAGGTACGAGTGTAGCTTGGTATGGTGGCGTGTCGGTTGACGATGGCATAGCACATGGACAGAAATGAAAATGGAAAATAATTGTCCGATGTCACTGACATGATCAACCTTAAGATTAAGATTGGAACGCTCTGCACCTTACGGACAATTAACCGTCGAGTAAGTTTCGCTATACAAGCGAGAACAAACATACGGCAAAATGTGTGAATCTAGCGTCCAAGGCGAGAGGAAATCACAGCGGTGCTATATTACGAAATTGCTTGCAATTAAAATTCCCACCAATTTACTACGCGCATTTGATTAATAACGAAATGATAGACAAGGTAGAACTCGGCAAAGTAACAGCGGCAGCAGCACCCGGCAATCTCACACAATAAGTGAGAGTCTAATGTGAAGGCTGAACTCTAGTTAGCAATTAGACAAAAAGGCTTCTAGGGCTTCTATAGTCGTTAGCAGCTAATTAAATCGAAATTTTTTTTAAATGTTAGATAATTATGAAATCTTCTAATGGGCCCTTTTCAAAGCTTTGCAGGGCGACTTAAAAGATCATATGACAAGGTTGCTACGAAACATTAATTATAGTCAACTATCATCGCACAAGGTGGCAGAATTCCAGCAGGTAAATGGCCAAACTCGAAACAATGGTACACGCTAACAAGCACCAAATTACCACCAACTATCGTTGAAAATCGCATATATTTTTTAGTAAATGGCGTTATGAGTAGCTGCTGCTGCTGATGTCTCGATTATAAAACATTAAGCATTTATTATGACTTTTAGCCTAGCAATCCAACATATCACTTAAACTTTAGCACTTGAAGGCAACGTTTACGGACCGGTACGTTGCGCTATTGTGACGAATTTTCCATCAAAAAATTTAATTTATTTCGGTTGCCATTAATTTTCGGCGGTATTATGAGTGTTGCAGATGGTTGCCCAATCTATCTAAAACTCTATCTGCTCTGTAATTATGCCCATAAGCACGTTTATTTATTTATTTGTTTGCTTCGCACAATTTAACAATCTAATGCACGGAGGAGAAAAAAAATAATTCACAGCAGACAGAATTAATTTATGAGCGAATTGTAATTGTAATGGATGTAGTTAATTTTGTGTTACTAACCCCAATAACATGCGGTCGGTATACAAGTGATAGTTTTTCTGTGTTTAATTGCACACACGGACAGGTTTATAAGGATCATAAAAGACTTTTCAATTTAAAGTTCTTTGGCAGATAATCGTTTTATTACGGACATGTGATTTAAGTTTTATTGAGCTTTACCTTTAGTTTCAAGGTTATTTTAAGATTTATGGAGAAAAATTCATTCCAGAAATATGTAACACGATTAAAACATTTTTTTTAAAAAAAAAGATGGTACAAGTAATTTTTCAAGCTGGTTTAATATTTAAATTATTTAACTAATTACTGGTGTTAATGTGTTCAGATTATTTTGAAAAATGAATTAAAAAGAAATCAAAGAGTTTAGGTGTTATCTTTATAGAATATTGGGTTTGATACACTCGGGTGGTAGGTTAGTGAGAACTTGAAGTGCTGAAGGACGTATTCTTACTCAAACACAGAGTTTAATTACTCAATTTAAAGCCGACACTAATACCGGCTGGACGCAATATTAATTATATATTAAAAAAAAAAGATTTGCAGGCAAAAAAAAACAGAGAAATTATGAGATTTGTTCAAACTACTCGACTCTGTATCCAAAAATGGATATTAATCAAAAGATTACTACACCAAATGGAGACACACTTGGAGAATTCTTATACTATCGACACATAGCGCAGCTAAAATATTCATTACGCCAAAATGATCATTAGCCGAATATTTGGCTTGATGAAGACACCTAGCAATCAAAATATTGATCATAACGATCTCAGTTAATGATCATTTTATTTTAATTAATAGGTAATAGGCAAAGTTTAAATGGAAAAATGTGGTATTAAAACTTCTTGGATTTCAGAATAGAAACTTAATGGAATTCTGTCAGAAAAATAATCCAGATGAAATGGGAAAGAGCTTAACGCACTGAAAATATGTCATCTCAAATTCTTCAGAATGGTGACTTTTGAATATGGGGGAGATTTATAATTTCTGAATATGACACTGAACTTAGGTAAGGTTTGGTTTGTGGAGGGGTTAAACGTAGGCCCACTAGTACTTGTACTATGTGAGCCTACATATCATTAAGCCAGCTTGCTCTACCGGTGAAACTAATACGCTTCATCGGTTCAAGGGACCGGAAACCATTTAGCTCGGCGAAGAAATAGTCTCCGAATGTGTATTTGAATTTTTCGGAGGCATGGGCAATGGCAGAGCAAATGCTCTGCAGTCTCATCCTCCTCAGGTCTCGTGCCGAGCGTGTTTTCTAAGAAGACAGTGGCCCGTGACTATACCTATTAGTGTCCGTAGGGAGTTTCTGTCGAATCTCAATATTTTTATGGATTTCCATGTATCAAACCCACAACAAAGCATATTCGTGGAGTTAAACGAGTCACTTTGAGATTTTCCCTTTCCTACACTTTGCAAGCATACATTGTCTTAATGACTATTAAGGCAATGCCAATATCATCCGTTTTCTTAACGATGGCAGCGGTAGATCTCGTTTCTAACCAGCCAAAGGCAGGTTTTCTCAAATTCTTCTAACATGTCTAAACAATGGTTCAATCATCTTGATTTGCAGCTGTAAGCAGAGAGGGTCCTTAGTGCAGCTTGGCTGTCCGAGTGAAAACAAACTCAATCCATCAATCAAATTTCTATTAAGACCCCCTATAGGGGCATAGGACAGAAAAAACTCTCTTCCACAAGGCGCGATCCTGTGCATCGGCCTTCAGCTGTTATCAGGACTTGTTTATTCCACTGCCCTCCTGCTCGCTTCCATGTGCTACATGATCAACCAACTCTACGTCTTCCTTGGGGATTACAATCCAGCGCCTGCTTGGCGATGTTTCGCTCTAGTTTCCCAAAATGTGACCGATCCACTGCCCCTTCCGTCTTTGAATCTCAATGCCTATTTTAGTCTGTCCAGTTGTACTCCAAAGTTCGTCGTTGGAAATCACTTCTGGCCAGAATAATCCTAAAATGCGTCGGAGACATTAGTTCACGAAAGTTTGCCGTTTGTTGGTAAGTCAAACGGTTACTTTCGACGTAGTAAAACTATCTCACAACACGTATTTGATGCACGTATCAAAAACTCGCAACTTCGTGCGAAGGGAGATCTCTCTTAACATCCAGAAAGGGAAAAGGATACCGAAGGTCTGATGACCTTTATTTAGACAAGCCTCAATATTCTTTTCGGTTCCGCCGTCCATGCTGACAATGCTTCCGAGATAGCAAAACTCTTGCACCTCTTCCACATCTTGTCCGTTAACAACAGTCGGTGTGCTTGTGGTCGAACCCGTGTCTATGTATTTGGTTTTACGCGCAACTATTTTCAGTCCCGCCTCTTTGCATTTAGAATGCAATGAGTGAACATTTGACTCTAACTTCGAACGATTATGTGCAATTAAGCACACGTCATCCGCATAACCAAGGTGACCTAAGATGTTCAATAATCTCCATTGAAAACCTTCATCTTCCCCACATCCCAGTGCAGCTTCAAGATGTCATTTATTACCACCAGAAACTGGGCTGGTGATAATATGCAGCCTTGTTTGACACCCATTCGCACAGGAAAGCTCTTGGACAGCTCTCCTCTATGTAAGAAGCAACACCTTGCATCTTCGTAGGATTCTTTAATCATAGCTTTGACCTTATCTGGAATACCTCTCCTACGCAAAGCATTCCTCATGTAATCTCCTCCGTGTCTGGAGGATTGTCCCTAATAGAGGATTCTTGCGGTTGAATGTTTTGTAATTGTTCTGTTTCTGGAACCTCTTACTCCGATAAGATGTTTTAAACATCAGAGAAGTATTCCTTCCATCGCCGCAACTGATGTTCACTCATATTAAGGAGAGTTCCGTTGACATCTCACACCAGGTGGTTGGCGATGAAATTCCTATTCGTCAACTATTTCATGATTTTGAATAGTGAACCCATATCTCCAAATTAAACCGCAGAGATTGGCCATATCTTCAATAGCCTTTCTCTTGTCGCGTCAAACAGCCTTTTTAAGCTGTTTATGAGCATCGCGGTAGTTTTGTCTCAAGTCAGATGTTCGTTGGTTGACATCGGATTGAGAGATGATGAAATCCAGGGTTTCTCACCGCTTTGCACATATCCCACAGATTCTTCAGCACTAGTTAAAAACGTGTTTCTGGTTGCCTGCCACTTAGTGTCCGGTGTGCGCATTTCGTATCCGTCCAATATGGATGACTTTTCGCGTAGAATGGTGGTGTATTCGCGCTTTTTGCTGGGGTCCCTAAGTCTATCCACATTAAGCTTGCGCTTCATTTGAAAAATTTGTGATCATCAGAAAGCTGCTGTGCACATCTCAAGCAGGCACCCATCAAGTGGTGATCGCTCCCCACGTCAGCTTCAAGCTTCGCTCGCACATCGAGGAGACCTCTTGTCCATCGGCGACTTATAGCCAAATGGTCGATCTGGTTCTGGGTAACACCATCGGGGGAAACCCAAGATATTTTATGGTGACTCTTGTGTGGAAAAAGGGTCCGTTCGATGACCATTTGCTGAGTGTTAGAAAACTCCTCAAATAATTCGCCGGGTCTCTTAATCCAAGGTCGTGATGCGTCAACCTAAGGATCACCATGCCTCCCCATGACGTGTTCTAGTGAAGTGTTGTCAGAGCCAACCTGGGCGTTTATATCTCCTGAGATGATAATAATATCACCTCTTGGAACACGATCGTAGGTGGCACTGAGTTGGTTATAAAACTCCTATTTGTCACCAGGTCTTGCGGTATTAGTTGATAGCACTGCAGAATTGTGACGTTTCTGAGACTGGTTCTGAGCCTGACGACAATAATCCTCTCCGAGATTGGTTTCCAGCTTATGAGACTGTTCTCGCTCTCGGTGTAAGAACGACCGCCACGCCATTTCTGGCTTCGCTTTCAGGGCCAACGTACAGAATGGTGTTTCTGCTCGGGACTTGTTCTTCTCCTGCTCCTGTCCACCTGACCTCGCTCAAGCCCAAGATTTTGATGTTATAGTGCTCCGTTTGACGGTCGATCACTGATTGGCGGTGCAAGGACCGAGTGACCCCTGCTTTTTCCCCGTCATTCAATGTTCGAACGTTCCAGAAGCCAATCATAGTCCGTTTTCGAATGCCAAAATTCGGCACCGTAGAATATTTCCGTATCCGAGGCGCTGTATCCATTTCTCGTAACAGTTAGGATTTAAGATCACGGGTGATAAGCCCATGATCCAGTGAGTGTCCATTTGCCATTTTTAGGGCAAGTAGGACTGGGTGTCGGTGAATTTTACAGACCCATGCCACAGGGGGATGTTGAGCACAGGTCCGTGGAGTCGCTATTCTCCAAAGATAGTTGCATGAATTCGAAAAACGTCATCCTACTACTATATCCTGCGGGTGCTTCTTAGATAGCATTATATCACTACTTTAAATAAGGAAAGAAGATTCCCTTTTCATATGTTTCAGGATGAGATTATCATCACAACCAAAAGAAAGATGACAAAATCCCTCCTTGTGGTGATTTTCGATCTTCTTGTTTTATCCTAGAATCGTTTCCCGTTGTGTCAGCAATTTCTGTGCCCACCAACATGTTATGAATCCATCCAGTGAGCATTGAATTTACACCATGTGCGATTAACACGCCTATTAGCATCTTGGTGCATATATTATTGAGCGCACTCTTCACATCCACAAAAGTACTCAAAGTGTACTTCTTGAGTTCCATAGATCAATTAAATTTTTGATCCCAGCGTGTGCAGTGCCCTTTCCACAAACCGTCCTTCCATGCAAACATGTTGGGAAGGACTAAGGTCGGAGATGTTTTCGGTTGCTTTTATGTCATTATCTTTCAGTCTCGCAAAGGTTTTTGGAAAGAAATATGTGGTCTGTAGTCCTTCGTCTGTGCTTGCCTTGAAGGTGTTTATTGCCCATATTTTTTTCTCCTTGGTTGCAGTGGCTAAATAGACACTATCTATGCCCCGATTTTAGTCAAAGCAATTCAGCCACGTCAGAGTTTTGTTGTGGAGGCTATTCTGCTGGCGACTAAGGAAGTGTAATTACCTTCCGAGTACTCGACGATATATGCTGCTCGTACCGACACTTGCGTAAACATCCCTACCCATGTTTTTTCCTTAGCGTCCTCCATGGTGGGTTTTGCCGAGCTAGTTTACTCGTTAGTCCGCCAACATGCGAAAAAAGACGTTATTTGGGATTTGATGTTGTGGAAGATCAGGGGAATGAGCAACTGGGATTGAGAATGATTTTTGGGACGGAACAGCGCTATTTAGATAAAAAATATGTCCCTTATCCGCAGCTGTTTATTCGCAAAAGAACTTATTCGGCAGCTGACTAGCCTCTAGTTGGTTGTCCAATATCCGCAACCTGTCGACGCGCGTAACGAGTGCCACGATACAGAACTTGGTATGTAAATGTTTCGTACTGAATTAAATGATTGTTTTTTTTTTCATATGTTTCAAGGAAATTGATACATTTCCCTTTTGGAACTTACTCTATTTTTATGGGAGTTGGTAGAACCGGAATCATTCATCATCAGAATTCTGGATCATTTCCGTCAACATTCCTATGACCACGCTAATACGAAGGACATTTAATAATTAAAGAAATAAATTAATGTGAAAAAAACTGTGCATTTTAAATAAACTGCCAACAAGTCGGGCGAAACTTTATTATTCTTGGGACAAGTTGCGGAAAGTGGAAAGTCAATATGCAGGTTAGAGTGGTTAGGGAAGACTAAGTGAAAGGTGGTTCTTGGGCAGGGCAGTTATCAATTTAACACTTTGTAGAAACGTTCAAAAGCTCCAGTATATATAATCAATATTTCTTTCGTTTATTTATGCAAGTTTGAGTTTTGTGGGGGGAGGGGTGAGGGATGTTAATAGGTTTTTAATTGATTGCTTGAATCACGTCCAATATTCCTTGTATAGAATGTCAGTTTCATAGACGAAGTTGCATAGAATTTTCATAAGATTCTTTGTATTTAAAATTCACGAATCCAAACATTTGTATGGGAAGGGGTAGAGGAGGTAGAGAAATCATAAAAATTGTGACGCAATTCTATTTCCTTTCTCATGTAGTGTGCTCGTACAAAATTTCAAATTCGTAGCTTTTAATTTGTTGGTTATTAGTTGATTTAATGAAATAGATCGAAATGATACTTTTGTATGGGAGGGGGTAGAAGTGCAAGCGCGATTACTAAACTTTTAAAGGAATATCATTTCAATTATTTTTGTAAGTTCTTAAGCAAAATTTGAAATTGATAGCTTTTAAGAGTTAGCTGATAACTGATTTCTTAAAAATGCTCGAAAAAATAATTTTGTATAGGAGGGGGTAGAAGAAGTGGGGGAATTGCAAAATTTGTGAAGCAATTTTCTTTTTCTTCTCGTGTAACGTACTCGTAAAAAATTTCAAGGTCGTAGCTTTTAATTTGTTGGTTATCAGTTGATTTAATGAAATTGGTCGAAATCGTACTTTTGTATGGGAGGGGGTAGAAGGGCAAGTGTGATTTTGAAACTTTTAAAATAATTTCTTTGCAAATATTTTTATAAGTTCTTATGCAAAATTTCAAATGGATAGCTTTTAATAGTTAGGTGATCATTAATTTCTTAAAAATCGTCGAAAAAATAATTTTGTATGGGAGGGGGTAGAAGTTTTGAAGGTATTTGACCAGTTAATATTTTATACTTTTAGGGATTTTTTTTAAATGTATTTCCCAAATTTTCAAGTTTCTACACTAAAATTACATCCAAAAATTTTCAGTTTTCGTGTTTTTTTCGTTGCACATGAAACAGCTTGTGCCCATTAGACCGGGGTGGTCGGTTCATAACAATTGTGGATCAAATTATTATTTTTTTTCTATGTATATCAAATAGATGTATTCACATGCAAAATTTAAAGTTTCTATCTTTGAGCAGAGTCCTAAAAAATTCACTCAAAATTTTCGACACTTTTGCTTACCACCTCCCTCCCTTTACACCCCCTAACTTAAAATTTTTATCAAAATTATAAATTATGTAGTTCTATAATCTGACGAATTTTCAATTCGATATCTGTACTCAGTTTTGAGATATAATGATTTCTAATTTTGAAAAGTGCACCATTTTTCAAATGCTCCCCATTTCACCCCACTACTATTATGACCAAATTTTATATTTTTTTTTGTATTTCGCTAGTATAGTTTAGTATATTTTTTAAATTTCAATTACATAGCTTAAGAGATAGTTGAGATATTAATTCTTAAGTGTTTTTCCTTGCACCCTCCCCCCCCCCCCGACCCTTCCCCTTACAATAATAAGCCTATTTCTAAGCTGATTCTGGTGGATCTATACGCCATCTTAATTGTCCCAAAATATGAATTTTTTATGGTAAGTAGTTTCGAAGATATAACCATTTCAAAAAAAGATTCGGCCGACAATTTGTTTTTAGCCCCCCCTTTACGGACGCCAATGGATAAAAAAATTAAATTATTTTTGGAATATGTCTCACAGCTCTCTCTATACGTGTGCTGATTTTTATCTTTCCATCGGCATTCGTGGTGAAGATATTAGCAAGTGTATATTTCGACTTTTTCCATCCCCCCGCCTCCCCCTTCCACCCCACACTCCCCAAAATTTGGATAATGAAGCTCACTTACCAAGTTAATAACCCACCCAAAAATCAACATTCTACCTTTAACGGTCTTGGAGGTACGAGTTCATATGTACGGCGTACGGCGTACGGCGTACGGCGGGACGGATTTTTTTTTTTTTGCTTTTTTAGGCTAATTTAGTCATGAAACGCGAAAAAACAAAATTTCAGGGTAGCAAATTTTTTTTTTTTTCTTTGTCGATCACAATACTTTATTATTAAAATAATAAAGTAAAAATGAGAGATTTCCTGCTTCTCAGCATAATCCCCACCAGTATTAATACACTTGTTCCAATGATTAACTAGTTTTTTCTTATACGTGATGCAATGAAGCCTTTGTTTCGTTGTTTGAGCCACTTTCCCACAAATTCTTTGACCTCCTTGTTGTTGCTGAAATTTTTTCCACGTAATGCCTCCTTGAATCGACCAAACAAATAAAAATCCGAGGGAGCCAAATCTGGGCTGTTGGAAGGATGAGGTAGTATCTCCCAATCCATTTTGCTTTCTTGGGTCAGCCGGACGCACAGTGCGACATTTTCGCAATCTAGCTGGATTTAATTCCTGCATTGAAAATATCAATGGGTTTTGAATAAAATTACATCCTTATGGCATTTTATTAAAACCTACTTATGTTTTGATACCGGCATTTCCGTCGACTTTGACCCCTCCCCTCCTTAAAATTAAACATTTTAATTTCTTTTGATAGTTTAATTTTTATGCTCTAGATGAAATCGGAGACTATTATAAGTTTGCTCTAAATTTTGTAACGCTATGAAATAAGGCTCGGAGAAAAAATGAATGATATATAAGTTTATATTATTACTCAAGAATCTCAAAACCCGATGTCCGTCCGTCCGTCTATCCGTGCGGTCTCTAGCTTGAGAGCGCTTTGAGTTAGAGAGCTAAAATTTTGAATACGTCGTTTTAACAAAAAAGTAAGGTCAAATTCCAAATTCCCATACAAAATGACAAAATTTCGCAATCTGACAATAAACGGATTTATTTGAAAAATATAAATGCTATTGATTTGAAATTTCGAATATATTACTTTTATGATGATTTGAATCTACTCTGTTATTCGCGTCCTCCCTCTCCTTGCCCTCCCTCCCATACAAACTGCACTTTTTCATGAAATTCTCTAAACCAATTTATTTAGTACGTATAGAATTTTTCGAGCACAAATTGTGCAATAATAACTTATTTAAAATTATTAGTAAGACCAAAAAAATTAGACGATTATCTTCACCTCTTCTACCACTCCCATACAAAATGACGCAATTTCGCAATTCGACAATAAACGGATTTGATTGAATAGCTACTTTACCTTTAATTTTTTCTCCTATTGCAGCATTTTTCGAAGGATTTCCCAAGTCTTCCTGGTCTAGTTATACTTGATGTTAATGGAAGCACACTTTGAGGAAAAGCTACCATTTCTTCCAGCCAGTTCTCATTGTTCTGCAGGAGGTGGTCAAGATGCCTACCGCTTTTCTGCTATCGCTCTTCTATTTTCGTGCAAAATGTCCTTAATGTTGTTTTTATACATCCCACAATTTGGATATTGTGTTCCTCTAAATTCTTTTAACACGAATGCAAAAACCGCTGGAAACCATTATCCACTTCGATTTTGTACCCATGTGTCGTAAATATCTCTTGTTCGGAAAATGGAACCCATCCTGAATTTTGGAACGAGTTGTATGGGCGGCGCTATGCTACGTGCTTTTTTTGAATTTCTAGAATGGACTTTTTTATGAGAGGGGAGTTACGAAATTGAAATTTTTTCAAAATTTGTTGCAGTAATCAAAATGCAAATTCGTAGAAACTTTCAAGTTTCGATCGACCTTTTCTAGTTTCAATGAAAATCGATATATTTCAGTTATCAGAATTGAGCATTTGTATGCGAGGAGGTAGAAGGAGTGAGGGGATTAAAATAGAGTTGTTCGTTGTCGATGATATTTACATTGTTAGGCTCAAATCAATATCTTTGATGAGAAAAATAATTTTATTGAAATTTCAATTATGCAAAATGTAATATATCGCAGAAGGGGAGATTGGTTTGAAAATTTTAAAAATCGACACAATTTGCCCAACTTAAAAGTATGAGGTGAAGCAACTAGTGCCAGCTAAAAATATCCCAACATTTTGAAGAGAATTATCAAAAGAGGTGGATACCAACCTGAAAAAGTTTTCAAAGTGGACGAGACAGAACTATCGGGGGGAGGGCTCTAATCTAGCCGATGGATCAGAATGCAATGAATACTTTGAAGGCATATTATTTACGGAAAACTTTTCGAAAACTTGGTGAATCTACGCTCAAACACTTTTGGAAAAGCTACAACATGTGCTAGAATTACTAGATACTGATACTCCTTTCAAACTGATCCAATTAGAAATAGAACGATCTATAGATGAGGAGCCAGAGCCAGATATTGGCATACATCTGGCTCAAAGAATTTGTCAAATACGCTTTCTTATGTCGATCAAGCAATAAACAACTTTTTTAAACTAACAGCGGAAAAGGATGACAACATTATACATTACCGATTCTTCATGTTCGTGTTCAGATTAGAACCGTTTATAAATATTTTAATTTGTGTTTTTTATTATGTATGTGGGTTTGTATCAAAATAATTGATTCTCTATACGCCGTTTCGCTTTGCAGTCAGCTTTTTCAAAACATACTCGTATGTAGGCCGTAAAGCGAGATATTGGTGTATTCTGTCCTATGCCCTTATAGGGGGTCCTAACAGGAAATTGATTAATTGGTTTCATAAAGGCTTCAGAGTATGAAGTCAAACTATGTAATTTACTTCTAATTTAATTTTTCAAATATAATTCCATCCAATAGACTCTAACCTCCAACTTCAACTCAGTCCATTCAACCTAAAAACCCAATTTTCAATTAGGTTACTCTGCATTAGAAATGCTCATACATTTTTCGATCCGACACTTATTACGAAAGAATCCGAAATACGCCATTAAATTGATCTGCAAAAATTTGAGTGCAGCGCGAAGACACCCCGTTGAGCTTATTACAAATATTTTTAAATATGCTCATTCATAACCGATGGCTGTAATAAAATTCTTTGACAAGGTGAAAACCTCTCAACACAAACGCCCGGTAAAATGCTAATTGGAAGGCTGGGTGAGTCCAAGGGTGTGTGCAGATCGAGTTCGATTATAATAATAAAGCCACTACATAATTCCTATAGGTAGCCACCAATGATAATCCAAGTGTATAAGAAAACTATTCGTCATACCGATCGGAGAAATATTACGTTAAGGCCAACGTTCACTGGGTCACTAGATACGTACTTACATATGTACGCTTCACGTTCTAAAACAGGTAGGCATGAATCGTTTAATGATAGATTGGAATTGGAACCTAAGAAATTAGCCCGCCAATCGAAAAGGTTAGACAAGTTAGTTATTTTGTGACAACTCAATTAGTGGACAAAATAAAATGTTATCGATGTTATATAGCAGCTTACAAATCGTTAATAAAATTGTTATGGACCATGAATATATTTTGGGTGTACACGCAATTATCAATCAAGTGGTAGCCCTTGATGGGGTCATATTACATTTAACATACCTTGAGTCCCAGTTTTCTACTACAATTTTTCTTCTCTCCATTAAAGGCGTCACAATAGCGGTTTGAGCGTTATCTATCGAGAACGATGATCTAAAATAACAAGTCGTAAAAATTTTCTAATCCAAAAAATATGTTTAAGAAATTCACACAATAAACTTCAGATAAATTTCAATAAATTGTATAAAAAGTCATTTCTTTCACACAATACAAAAATCGCATTTTCTTATCTTCTTCTTTATGTTTTTGTTATAAAGAATTGAATTGCAAATGGAAAAAAGAAGATCCGTTAAAAATACGAAAACAAATTTTTACGACTTGTTCCATATATTATTTTTATTGATGACAACTTACATCTTTTGTTCATGTTTTCTTAAATAAACATCACATAAAATGGTTGTAAAAATCTGAAATATTTCAAATTTAAATAAAATGCTTCCATTCCGAGCACAATATCAATTTGTGAAATCATATAAAGCTATAATTAAAGTGTCACAGACTCTCGCATTGTATCTTAAGATACAGCGCCAGAAGATCATTTTAAGATCGAACAGTGCGATTATGCAAAACTGCAACTGAAGTTTTATCTAAGATGCACTCTACTCCAAGTGTGATGCAGCGTTGCTTAGGCTTGCTTAGCCGCAAGACAAATCCAATTAATTACAAGCTGTTGAAAATTAATTTGTTGATGTTATCAGAGGATGATTTTTCGTAATTATATACAAATCAATGGGATTTTAATGAGGACATGACTTTTTGAAATTTGTTTGCATATCGTTGGCGCCGGTTGGGGTCTTTTAGGTGTGAACACTGATAAATCAATTTGTTTTATTGCCATAATAAGAAGTGTTGTGTGGGATATCTTGATTATTATGCTGGATTTGATCTAATTTTTTTTCTTAATAAATATTATCGGTTTAATAATACTGAATTATTATAAATATGATATACCTAATTAGGTATGCGAAAAATAACAAAAATATTATTGAAACAATCCGTTTAGGAAGATTTAATCGAAATTTAATGTGATGTTGAAAGCTCGAAAATTTCTATTTAGAGTTTTCGATAAAATTCATAAACATTTATAAAGTTTAACGGATCTCTCCGATAAGATAAGTTGGAGTAAATATTTCATATTTTTTAATGGCTAGAAAATTTGTAAACATTATAAAGAAAACGTGTGAAAGTTACCGTGGTTATAGATTTTTGGAATCGCTGATTTCGAATATTATATCCAAATCAAAATGGCGATCAAATTTTAAATTGATACTTTGCAAAATCTATTACTATTGATAAAATTATATTAGGAGTACAAACAAGTTTTAGCCGTTTGACAAAAGATGGCCCCACCAGAAGGTTATGTTGAAATTGTCAAATGTAAAACGTAATATCATAAGTTTTGACATCTGGTAACAACATAACCTTCAAGAATAAGTTTCATTTGTGGGAACTTTTGATTTATTTCTTTAATTTGCAGAAATCTGCAATTGAGGCGTATCGATTACTTGTAGAAGCCCAGGAGGAGAGACTATGAGCGTGCTTTGCCTTGTAAGAAAATGGGAATGAAAGTATTTCCCTCCCTTACTGGCGAAATGCTCGAAATTTTTCATAACAATCGTTTCGCAATTTTTGTCTGGCACACTTAAAAATATTGCAACTAACTCTTTACTTACTTACTTACGATGGCGCCCAAATCGAGCTTTGGCCTCCTGAATGCTTTGCCTCCATCCATCTCGGTTCAGTGACCGCGTCCTCCAGTTTGAAAATCTTAGCAGTGATTTGCTGTCTGCGTCAATCGAATCCTCCCAGCGCTTTCGTGGTTTTCCAACCGGTCTTTGTCCGTTGACTTTCTCTTTTAGTGTGCGTTTGGGAATTCTTCCGTCATCCATCCGCTCCACATGACCAGCCCATTGTAACTTTTTAAATTTTATGAGGGTTGACACTTCTGGATTGTCGAAGATGGCATACAATTCTCTATTGTATCGTATTCTCCAGATCAAATCTTCCCTCACAGGTCCGCGGATTCTTCTGAGGACCTTTCTTTCAAAGGCGTTAAAGAGTTTTTCGGACGCCTGAGTTAATGTTCACGTTTCGCTGCCATACCATGGCACAGATCGTATAATCGTTTTATATAACTTAAGTTTTGTTTTCCTGTGTGCGTTCTTGTTTTTAATTATTGGAAGTACCGAATAATACGTCTTGTTTGCCATAATTATTCTTCTTCTAATTTCGATGGGTTCGCTTCCATCCTTCGATAGGTTCGCCCCTAGGTATATAAAGTTGTCTACGTTTTCTAGGTTATAGTCTCCTACTGTAATATTTTGTCTGATTGGCGTCTTTTTCCTAGATTGCATCATAATTTTTGTTTTATTTTCATTAATACGTAGTCCAACTTCCCTTGCTACCGAGTCAAGGTTTACAAATACTTCCTTAGCACTCTCCAGAGATCTTGCAACGATATCTATGTCGTCGGCATATGCTACGAGTTGTGTGGATTTGAAGCATAGTGCTCCCTTGGTGTCAACGGGAATTTTCCGAACAACATATTCGAGTGTTAAGTTGAAAAGCATTGGTGCGAGGCCGTCACCTTGTTTAATGCCGTTGTCTGTTTTAAAACTGGAAGTCAGATCATTTTCTACTCTGACTTGTGACAAAGACTCAGTCATTGTCATTCTTGTCAGTCGGACCAGTTTCGGTGGGACTCCAAACTCCAACATGATTTTATACAGTACGCGCCTGTCGATACTGTCGTATGCTTGTTTGAGTCAAAAAATATCTGGTGCACATCAATATTATATTCCCAGCACTTTTCCAGCACCTGTTTAACTGAGAATATCTGGTCCGTGGTCGAGCGTCCAGCTCTAAATCCGCCTTGGTATTCACCAATTACTTTGTCAGCATAGGGCTTAATTCTCTTTTTTAGAATTTTCGTCAAGATCTTATAAGACGTAAACAACAGAGATACTCCTCGGTAGTTTTCGCAGCAGAGTTTGTCACCTTTTTTATAAATTGGACATATGATGCTCTTGCGCCAATCTTCAGGAAGTATTTCTTGCGTCCATATGTCCGTGACTAATCTATGTAGGAGATGCGCTATGCAGGTGTCGCCGGCTTTCAGAAGTTCAGCTGAGATTTGATCAGTGCCCGGCGCTTTGTTGTTTGGGTGGTTCATTAGGGCTGTTTTTACTTCTTCGAGTGTGGGAGGACTCAAAGCGGATCCTTCATCAGCTGTTACATCAGTTATTCCTGCTATTGTATCTGATGCTGCTGTTCGTGTAGGTGATGGACTCGAGTTAAGAAGGTGTTCAAAGTATTGTGCCCATCTTAGTTTTATATCTTCCGCGTTACTTATAATGTTCCCTTCTGCATCCTTGCAAAGGGTCGTTTTCGGTTTGTATCCTCCTTTCATCCTTTTAACAAGGGAATACTCGGCTCTTGTGTTGTGTAATTTAAATTGTTCGTCCATGTTTTTAATTTCGTCATTATTGTACTTCCGTTCTTTTCGTCTGCATATTTTATTTGCAAATCGTCTAAGATCCTTGTATTTGTCCTGTTTGGCTCGTGTCGGCCGTTCCGTTAATATTTTGTAGGCTTGATTTTTTTGTTCTAAGGCATCTTGGCATTCGTTGTCGAACCAATCATTTCTTTTGCGCCGGGGTTGTTGTCCTATCACCTCCTCTGCGACAGATGTAATGCCATCTTTGATATTTTGCCACATTTCTTCTATTGGCTTGCTGGCGCTGGTATTCAGCATTATCGCGAAGTGCCTCTCCAAGGCTGATATATATTTCGCAACTATTTTCTCGTCTTTGAGTTTTCCTATGTCGAATTTAGGAACCGGTTGTGTTTTTGGGTGTCCTCGGTTTGCGATTCGACATCGGAACTTGGTCTTTACCAAATAGTGGTCTGTGTCGCAATTAGCCCCTCGACATGTACGCACGTCGAAAATGCAGGAGGCCGTCCTTTTCTCTATTAGAACATGGTCTATTTGGTTAAATGTTCTTCCGTCGGGTGATACCCACGTTCTCTTATGAATGTCACGATGCAGGATGCATGTCGAGCTTACAATAAGGTTTTTGCTGCTGGCGAAATCAGTCAGCCTCTGGCCGTTGTCGTTACTAATATCATGGATACTGTGCCTTCCAATTGTCCCTATGTATGTTTCTTCTTTGCCCACTTTCGCGTTAAAGTCACCTAATACTATTTTAATATCATTCGACGGAAGGGAGGCGAATGTTGATTCTAAGGTGCTGTAGAAATCGTCTTTAACTTCGTCGTCTTTGTCTTCCGTTGGAGCGTGGTTATTAATAAGCCAAACATTAAAGAAACTTGTTTTGATGCGGATTGCACACAATCGTTCATTGACGGGTTTGAAGTTGGTAACTTGGTGTTTAAACTTGTTGTCGACGATAAACGCTACTCCAAATTCCCGGCTTCCCGATGATTTCCCACTTTTGGAAATTGAGTGCGATCTAATGTCAGTAATATCGCTACCTAACAATTTAGTTTCTTGAAGTGCAATTATGTTTATATTGTATTTGGCTGCCTGTTCCAGAAGCGCTCTCACTGCTCCTGCTATGTACAGGGATCGCACGTTCCAAGATCCGAAGGAATAGTCGTTTGCGTGGTCGTTGCCGTTGAATAAATGCAGTCCGAGGCGTTGCTTCAGGTTTCGAAACGGGTGTGGTTTTTCCGAGGATGAGTTGTTAGCACATCGCCCAACCCCCAACTTGGAGGGCCATATTATTATAGTGCTAGAATTTTTCTGTTTCATTAGCACTCGCGCCCATCATTGTAGCAAGTCAAGTGCGGATGAACAAGACCAGTATCCGGTGGCTACCACGTGGAGGTATGATGAGCACAATTGATGTGTATATGACAGTTACAACACTGGGCGTCGCCTAATGACGCCGATCAGATACCTACCCTATCTATACCCATCCAACCACCAACTAACTAACTCTTTCCCTCGTTAAATTGTTCGAAACAATTGTCGAATTTTCGAAAGAATTGTTTCGCTATCCTATTTGGCATACTTTAACCCAAAGTAACTATCTCTGTCCCGCGTTAAATTGTCCATTGCTAAAGTGCTTAGCTTAGACACGAACCAATAACTAATAAATATTGAAAAACTCAAGAATTCTGAAATAAAACACCAAACTCCATTGTACTGAAAATAACTTTATTGCTGACTGAATATTAGCAATCAACCGAGAATACAAATTATGGCATTTTTTGTAAAAGTTTTCCGCCAAGTTAAGCTTGGACACAATTTTCGAAAATTTCCGAATCAAAAAGTATTCCCACATGAAACAGCCTATAAGGCACTCCATTTTATATATCCTCCTTAGTAGAAGCATATGGTGAGACTGCTTTAAGTGAGAGAAGTTGTCGTGAGTGGTTTCAAAAGTTTGAAAATGGCGAAATATACGTGGAAGACAAAGAACGGAGTGGGAGGCCGAAAGTGTACGAAGACACGGAATTGGAAACATTATTGGAGGAAGATTCGTACCAAACGCAAGAAGAACTTGCACTTGCATTAGAAGTGACTCAACAAGCAATTTTACATCGTTTGAAATCGTTGAAAATGATTCAAGAACATTCGATATGAACTGAAGCCGAGAGACGTTAAACGCCGATTTTGTATGTGTGAAATGTTGCATGTCAGGCATAAAAGAAAAAGTTTTTTGCATCGTATAGTCACTAGTGACGAAAAATCGATTCACTAGAATAACTCAAAGAAGAGATAATTATGGGGACCAGCTGGCCATGCTTCAACATCGACAGCCAACCAGAATATTCATGGAAAAAAACTCATGCTGTGTATTTGGTGGGATCAGTTTGGTGTCGTGTATTATGAGTTGCTCAAACCGGGCGAAACCATTACTGGATCTCTCTACCGAACAAAATTAATGAGATTGAGCCGAGCACTCAAGGAAAAACTCCTTAATGATAATGCTCGTCCGCATGTTGCGGCGCCGCCCAAAACTTATTTGGGAAAACTTAATTGGGAAGTCCTACCCCACCCATCGTATTTACCAGTCATTACTCCTTCCGATTTTCACTTGTTTCGGTCGATGTCACATGGCCTGTGTAAGCAGCGCAAAATTGGGTCAATTCGTGGATAGCCACAAAAGACGAAAAGTCCTTCCGACGTGGTATAATGCTGCCAGAAAGATGGGAAAGATTAGTGACTAGTGATGAACAATACTTTGAATAAATGGTAATGTAATGACAAAATATCACGTGCGAAGAATTTAGTGCTATCAACTCAATTCATTTTCAATGAATTGATTTTAATATTTGTTACAGTAGCTTGGTTTAAACTAGGCAAAACTCTATAAACACAGATCTTTTGTAAGCCATTGTTAATACACTATCAGATCAAAAGTTAAAATTGAATATTCGTATGTTATATCATTCAATGTTCTATAAATAACATTTATCTAATTCCGAGTTTTTTTCTCTAATTAGCACATTTTAATTTTATTCTACGTCTACTCCTTCACCGTGAGAATATTATTTTTTTATTCTTTGTGAATAGCAAATTTAATTTCATCTCAATTCCAATGTTTTTTGTAGAATTCTGCGTAACTGTTGGTTATAAATTAGACATTCATCACATCTGCTAATTTTAAATCTCTATTTCTAAATAATTAAAAAAATAAATTGACGCAGAATAAGTTCACGATTTTCTCATTAGTCGTATTAAGTTCTTAATTTTCGAATTAAGCTAAATGTCATTGTACTCTTGTTCCCGATCGTTTTCCTTTCTTTCCACTGCGGAATTTTTGAAAAATTTCACGGTCTAATTTAGTTGATTGTTTATTGTTTCGATTAACAATTATATATATGCAATTTCTTTATTTTAATAAATTAACAACTATTATTGTTCTTCTCTGTTTGATTTATCTTCTTTTTTTGTGACACGGATTTGTCATTGAGGCAATATTATCGCAAAAACTTTTCTAGGTTTCTAGAAAAATTTTCAGAAATTAAGAAATTTTTCTTGACATCGAAAAGACAAAGTTTACGCATCTAGTACAAGTAAAAGTAGGGTAAGTTGTAAAAATTTGCTCAGCTATTTCGTTCAAACCCGAATTTACAATTGGGAAGCTTTAGGCAGTTCCCTAAGGCGGAAAATTAAAAAAAAAATAAATGACTGAGATGGTCTGTGATCATTGTTAATTAAGAAAGAAACATTTTTAATAATTCGCAAACCTCCTAAGGTTTTACGTCATTTTATCGTTTTTTGGTTTCAAAAATAATTTAAACAATAAAAAGTGATTAAGTCTGCTGTGAGATAAATGTCGAAAAATAAGACAACGTTGCAATAGACGTATATATAATTTTATATAATACTTAACGATTTTTGTTTTTGTATTTATATGGCAGTTTGATGAAGGAATTAAGAGGGGTGGTAAATTTTCAGTTATTCGGAACTATTTTGTCATGAATATGTCTAATGGCTGAAGTCAATCAACATTTTTGTGCGTCACGAAATTCGTTACCGTATGTCTCTCTCCTGAGTGTAGCCTAGTGGGTAGCGTGTTGGTTTACAACGCGAAGGTCGTGAGTTCAAATCCCTGTTGACTCATAATTCTACCACACTGCCTACGTAGGTATATCTGGGTCACTCTAATCTACGAATATGAAAATTCGTCGATAGAGGGTTGTGTGAAGAGCAACCTTTTCACAATAACAAATAAAAATATTTAGAATTAGGTTTATGTTGCGGGAGGGTGGTTTCCACAGCCAACAATGCACTGCAGCCATCTAGTAGGCCCATTAAACTCTCCCTATTGATTATGAGATGGATGTCACTCACTCATCTTGTTCTAGTCACTTGGTTCGATTTGCGAACCGTACCAGGCTCAAATGTTTGACGCCTCTGAGGTCATCTAGTTTTGAGAAGAATCTAGAGCCTAAACAAAGCAGACGACTGTTGGAGATTTGCGAGTTCCTCGTAACCTCTGCAAAGGCTTTCGCTCGCTATCCGCAGCCTAAATGCGTGAAGATTTGGCAAGCAATGATCTGTGGTCAGGCCAACAATAGTTCGGACACAATGGCGACTATGTTGTAACAGCTGAGCTGTAATATTTTTATATTCGGTTCTTTCCAAAAGGATTTGGCCGTTCTGCAGCTGTCCAGTTGCCGCCGCCCCGCCAATAAAGAATCCAAATTAGTTTGCTTGGAGCTAGTCTTCAGCGCTGTTGGTGCTACATCGACTGACTTCCTAGTGGAGTTAATGTTTGCAGATCCTTTCCGTGCAAGCTTGTCTGCTGCCTCGTTTACTAACAAGTATACTTTCTCCATAGCCGCTGGCCGATTCAAACTGTGTCTACAAATGAACACTAGTCTGGATGTGGTCCTGTAGGATTGGAGTGCCAGAAGTGAAGATAAAGATAAATATTTATTCATTAATACTACAATATTATAAATTATTATTTAAAAGTACAATAAACTACAGGATTAAGTTAAACGAAAAGAAATAAAAGGAGAAAAAGGATATTAACTTAATTTAGAAAATAATAATAATAAAAACTAAAACTAAAAATTAAAATAACATAGTGTAATAGAAACTAAACAGAAAAAAGATTGTAAATGGTAAGTTTAGCAAAATTATTCAAAACAGTTCATGAGTAGCAAAGAATAACGAAAAAAAATAGTGAAAGTATTAGAGGAAAAAAAAAATTAAAATTGCAATACCTTTGCCAAGCTTTCTGAATGCACTAGGATCAACTGCACGCCGAACTTTTTTAAGAAGATTATTCCAATGTCTAATTGCTTTAACGAAGTAGGAGCACTCATTTACAGATCTGAAAAAATGCGGAACAAGAAGTTTAAGGTGTCTAGTTGAGTTCAAGGCTATAATAAAGTCACAAAATAAGAAAGCTCGCCTGTATAAATACTACTAAACAAAAATATAAGAATTTTATGTTTCAAGTATACCGAAAGCGTACAGAGTAAAGCATATTTGAAGGGTGATACATAATTACGGCGTCGCAACAAGAAAACAAACTGTGTGCAATCATTAAAGGCAATGTCTAATTTACATTAGCAAATGGAGTCGAGTTTAGGAAACATTAAACTGATATACGTGAAGAAAGGAATTATTAGGGATTTCACAAGACTGAGTCGAATGCTAAGCGGCAAGATGCTAGTGAAAAGCCACAGTCGACGCAAACCACTGTACACTTTTCTTAAAATGGTAGATACATGATTGCACCGATTCATAGAGAAGTTTAGCGTAATTCCTAAATTTTTAACAACAGAACTAAAAACAAGACATGTACCATTCATCATAACACAAGGCAAATTTAATGATTCAAGATTCTTAATTCCTGGATAATAGACGACACATTGTAACTTTTTCTCATTAATCTATTTTCGGTTGACCAACCAAAAACTCTTGCGATATCGTCATTAATACGCGCAGCACAATCATCAATAAGACCCACCGCCGGTCTACTTACATAAGTAAAGCTGAACATCATCAGCATACATATGAATATTACAATCTTGCAGTACGTTTGGCAAATCATTGATGTAGAGGCTAACAGTAAGGGACCCAGTATAGAGCCTTGAGGTACGCTCCGCAAGAGAGGTAGGGAAGGAGAGACATCATCACCGACCCGCACTGCCTGCCAGCGGTCATACAGGAAATTGTGCATAAGTTTTATGACGCTAGGGGTAAAATTGAAATTTGATGATAATTTGTCAAGGATTATATTATGGTCTACAAGGTCAAATGGTTTAGAAAAATCAAGCCGAACAAGGTATGTTACCAGATTCGAATCCATGGCGGCTCTTATGTCAGAAGTTACTTTTAGAAGCGCCGACTCACAGCTATGTTGCGTCCGGAACCCAGATTGCCAGCGTGTCAATAAGCTCAGTAACTGTAAAGTGCAGCCCTGCTGTCCGAGAAAATGTAACAGTTTCCGAGACTGTTCTGCATATCTAAAATCATTTCTGTGCACTCGTTAACAGCTAATACTTCGGCTTTGCACACAGTCACGTGTTCTGGGAGATGAAATGAAGTATAGGTGTCGAGATCGTGGGTATAAATCTCTGCACCTGTCCCCTGGTTAGTCTTAAATCCGACCGTAGAGAGATGAGGACCTGTGCAGATACTGAGTATCGTGTTTTTTGCCCATTCGTTTCATTTAGGAAACTTAATGTGAATCTTCCGTTTCTCAATCTGCGGTTGGTTCATGCAATCATACTCGCAGTTATAAAGGGAGTTTAATGATGTTTAAAATTTTATCATGACCAATTAGTATTAATTAGTGGTTTTTATTCTAATGGCAGCTAGGCCCGCTGTTTGTTTTTTAAAAAGATCAAGTGGAGGTAGTGAGGGAGTTACCTCTAGGGCTGCAGTTGGTGTGGTTCTAAGAGCACCTATTATACAAAGACATGCCATCGGTTGGATTAGCTGTAAAGGTGCTAAGCTGGGTTTTTCTGTACCACCCCTGGCCACCACACCAGCGCTCCATAGCAAATCATTGGTCTGACAATACTGGTATGCATCCAGTGGATGAGGTGCGGCTTAAGGCCCCATCTTAAACCGAATGTCTTTTTGCAAGCGAAGAAGGCCATGGTAGCCTTTTTTACTCGTTCTTGAAAGTTGGCTTTCCAAGATAATTAATTTACTATAATGAGAACTAAATATTTAACTTGGTTCAAGAGGACCGTAGTGATACCCCGAATGTTTGGTGGATTGAAAGCATATGGTCTTCTTCCTCTGGAGAAGAGGACCAGATCTCTTTTTTGGGGGTTAATGTTAAGTCCATTATCTAGTGCCCAACTGTCTAACAGCTGTAAAGCGGACTGTATAAGGTCCCCTAGAAATTGTTCAAACTTACCAGTTAGCATGATCACAAGATCGTCTGCATATGCTATTGTGGGGTAGCTGTTCCGATTTAAAATGGAAAGGGGTTCATTCACTGTTATGACCCACAAGAGATGCAATATTATGCCGCCCTGTGGAGTTCCTTTGTGGTCAGACCTTTTGCTGGTCCCTTCAGCTATCCGTGCGACGATTTTTCGTGAGCGAGAAACTTTGCTATCCATGCAGTGAGAAGATGTTCCACACTATGGCTGCGCAAGCCCTCAAGTATGGCATCAATGTTGATGTGGTTAAAAGCGGCTTCCACGTCTAGAAAGGCACCGAGTGTAACCTCTTCATGATGGAAATATTTCTCTACGGCACTACTGTCACTTGCAGGGGGTGTCCGTGGACCTACATTTTAGATAGGCGTGTTGGTGGGAGCACGTAGGTAGCTGCCCACCAGCATTTCCAGGCCTTTAAGAAGGAACGAAGTTAGGCTGATGGGTCGGAAATCCTTCGGGATTAAGTATGAAAACTATCTTAACCTCTTGTCATAGCTTCGGTATGTGACAAAAAACGATGCATGCTTTATATTTGTCAATCAGGTACTGTTTTGTCTGCATTCTGGATCATTGCGGGATAGACTTCGCCTAGTTCTGGTGACTTGTAAGATTTGAAAGAACTGAACGCAATTCCTATCTTTTCTTGCGTCACGACTGTATCTACTAGTTCCGAGTAAGCTAGAATACAATCGACATATGAACTTTGTGGCGGAGGCTCAAAGTACCCGGGAAAATGTGTTTGCATTAAATGTTCAAATGACTCGACGCTAGACCCCGTCCATGAACCATCGCCCTTATGCAGTAATTCAGGCATTAATGGGTCTTTGGATAGGGTACTCTTTATGCTAGCGGTATCGTTGACGTTATCGATTTCTTCACAAAATCTCTTCCACGAATGACGGCTCTTAGCTGGTTTCTATGCAGTGTAAGTGCTGCTTGGTATTTGTCCCAGTCTATGTCACGTTTGCTGGAATTAGCTTTGTTAAAGAGTTTACTTGCTCGTTTTTTTAGAATACCAAGATCGTTACTCCGCGAGACAGCGTTCTTACTATCTTTGGCGGGCTTTTGATGGCAGAAACTCTTGTATGATTTTGTTAGTTTATATCTTAACATACCCACTCTTCTATATAAGGAATTTTTATTGGGTGAGGAACTATTGCCGGTAGCTTACGGTTTATTAGCTCCTGGTATTTAATCCAATCTGTTCACGCTGGATTTCCGTAAAACCTTTTGCTGATCCCACTATTTCAAATCTTATCCACTTAAGGCCCAACAAGGATTGTTTTTTAGAAAACTCTTCAGTTGGAGGCCACTAGTAATAAAAGAGTTAGTGATAAAAATGTTAAGGAACCTGAAATCCAGATCAGCAGGCCAAGGCCCGATTTGGGCTACAATGCCATTGAAGAAAAAGAAGCGTCTATCTCTCTAACAACTGCCCATGATCCGCCCATGTGAAGTAGGCAAAAAATGTCGACCAATTCGAAATGTCCGTTCGAAAAAAATCCAGCCAGAAATACAAATCGAGGCTGAATTCTGGTGACCAGGTTGACCATAACTCAGCAGCAAGCAACCGAAGCTCGCATTCTTGTCCTTTCTCTCTCTCTCTCTTTTTTTCTTTCTTCCTCTCGAAAAATATTCAGTCCACTCATTGCGCAGCCGGTTGGAAAACCCGCATTTTTTCAAATACCGAATCGACCTGAAATACCAGGCACACAAAACTATGGTCGCCGGGTTACTCAAACTCGGTATGAATATTGTGAAATTTCCAGCCGGAGTTTTTTCCCGAGCTGGTCGACATTTTGGCATGGTCTTGTCTAATGGCTGGGGTCATCCAAAAAATTTGTTTGTAAGTTTATTTGTGATTATTTCATTCATGAAGTGGTTTAATTATAATTCAACTTGGGACGAGTTAGTCGGGTTTCAGATAAGTATACTACAAGTATAATCGTGCAAGTATGATTAATAAAAACTTTAAATTGGAGAAGGGTGCTTTTTTCTTCTTTTTTTAAGCAATACTAAATACATTTCTTTTCTAACGAAAATATGAAGAATTTCTCTTCAGATGATGTAGTACTGAAAGCAGTTTTATGAAACGAATGGTAACAATGGAGCAAGTTTTAGTCAATTTTAGTTTGAAAATAAGTTTTATTAAGTGTTTCCTTCTTTTTCCTTATTACAGATATGTCAGGCACCTTGGCCACTCTATACTTAAAAACATATTTAGGAGTAGTTGCATACTATGTA
Source organism: Chorisops tibialis (assembly GCA_963669355.1). Taxonomy (NCBI): domain Eukaryota; kingdom Metazoa; phylum Arthropoda; class Insecta; order Diptera; family Stratiomyidae; genus Chorisops; species Chorisops tibialis. The sequence continues at coordinate 298,136,087 of OY770263.1, forward strand.
TTCGGGTTTGCCGCACCTCTACTTCCTTTGATAGCGATCTTACAGATTTAACGACACGAAAACTACTGATTTTTTCATCAAGCTTTAAACACACAACTTCCAAAGTTTGTTCTTTAACACGGCCATGAAACATTTAATCTTGAAAATTATTAATATTATGTTTATTTACTAAACAGTAATTTATCATAATGCGATCGTGATAGACCGATGATGAATTGTTACAACTCAATAAGACAAAGCGAGTCCCAAAGAATTCTTTCTGAAAATTGAAGTTCCCATGGCAGTTGCATCGAGAAGGCCCAACTGGAAAGTGGAAACATAAACAGCAGCTGAATCGGCCGCGAAGATAGATAGATAATCGAGCGTGTATTTCACTCGGATCGGAATGCGCGTGCGGTGGTCGTACGTTAAATTGCACGAATGCTGCTGTCGAGCTGCCGTGTCTTTCGAGTTCAACGAATGCAATGCAATTGCATAATTGAAATTAATTCTAGTTATGGCCAATTTGATCAATTAATGCGGCAAAGTCGTGCCATGTCGAACAGCATCACCTTAGGATCGCTATGCTAATGGCGTTTAATATTTCTCCGATCCGACTGTCCGATTCTTGGTACCCTCGAGGCATGAATGTAATTACGATCGCGCGCACATCTTCAATTATTCCTTCGTACGCTTAAGATTTTACAGATTTGCGGGCATTCTCTACAACCCACAGCTGGAGGTCACTGTGGTTTGGACTCGGTCGTGGAATTTTGGCCGATTGGACCTTGGAGAGTGCGCCACGACAAACTATTATCCCGATAGCCTTTCGGGCGACATTGAACTTAATTTTCCCCAGAAGGAAAACTGAAATCTGTAATATTGTTCGTGTAAAGTCAGCCGGATCGCATGTCAGACCGCGAATCGGGTCAAGAACGCCATTTCTGAACATGGAGAATCCAACCGACACAGACCGACTAGGCACCTGACTACTTCAATTTGGACCAAGCCAGACTTTTTGATTTGCCTATTTAGTGGGCAGATGGTCACGATCGCATTCGACTTTTCACTTAATTATCATCCATGTAAATTACACGATCTCTGGCATGAGCTCTATCGAGCCAGCCCGGCCGACTAAATGGCAATAAATAATGAAAAATTATCCTCGGAGATTCGCGGTCATGCCTCAAGCCGTTCTCCTTCGTGACATGTAAACTAACATAGCGTTTAGTCGGTTGCACTAACTTAGCTTAGCGCTAGTATAGTTAGACACTATGCCCGCTTCTATTTTCGCTCGACGCGATAAGCCTGACAAGATGTGAAGAATATAAAAAAAAGAAATATTATTATTATTTATCGAGCTTGTGCGATGAACAATGAAAAACCTGTGATAAATTTTTCATTCGGACGACAAATTACATGGTTTTTAGTTTATGGCTTAAATAGTGGAGTACGCGATGTACGTGCCTAAGAAAAATGTGATTGTCCCGGTTAACGAGTGAAGGCTGAAAATTATGAGTTATGGATTTATTGTACTCGTTAGAAGACTATCAAATTAATATGGGCAGCACTTATTCAATTTATGCATATAAAGCTCTTCTACAGTTTCTTATTGGTCTGCAATGATGTTATACTTCACGGAAAAAAAAATGTTTTAATTTTGCATGCCGAAAAATTTCACGGCTTTTGACATCCATCACGTGCCGGACCCTCACTGTCTGGAGATCCTATGTGTTAAATGTGTGTTTAACAATAAGGACATTTATGTCTTTTTGACATATATTCCCCCTTCGAGTCCTATTACTTTCTACGAAAGAACAGTTGACTGTATAACATTTGTTCATAGAACTATGAATATGTCTGACGAACTCATTTTATTGGGTGATTTTAATATTCCAGGTCTTTCTTGGTCATTTTCTGACGATGATTCTACTCTCTTAGTTTCTGATGCCTCGTCCTCTCTCGAATGTTTTTTTGTTGATAGTATATGTGCACTTGGTCTCCATCAACTTATAGTGATTTCTATTCGCCAAAAAAATGTGACCCGTTTTTGCCCTTTAAAATTGCAAAATTATTGCATTCTCAGTTCCGTCGGTCAGGTCAATTTCCAATAGAACACTTTAAGTGCAAGTTTTTTGCATTTTTTTTATCATGTTGTCTCTATACCGAACAGCTGATTGCCTTTCGAAACTGTCAAAACAAAGCGTTTTAATTTGTCTTGTTATCTCTAAATGGTCCTGTGAAGATTTTGGGAAAATTAAGAAAAGTTACGTATGCACTCATATTGCATACTTAATGTAAAGTTTTAAGTCCTTTTAAGTAAGATCTATCCGTTAGAATCTGTTACCGATGTTGTCAGATGATTTATTTTCTTCATGTTGTTGTACATTACAGGTCAATTGAGTTGCACCGCCGAAAAATTCGGAGCAAGAAATGTGCATTTTCAGGTCAAGTTTTACCTAGTGCGCAAACCATTTTTCTAGCAGGGCAGAATTTTTTTTCCAATAGAACATAGGAACTGCTAGAAAAAATGTTAAGGGCAAAAACGGGTCACATTTCTTTGCCGAATAGAAATCACTATAATATCTTGTTCGGAATTCCTATGGAAGACAGCTTGACCTGATTTTTTATACTGACAACTGTGCTTGTTCCGTGGAAGAGAGCATATCATCAATTTCAATTATTGATGTCTTACACCCTCCGATTAACATATTTCTTATTATTGACGAGGAGCATACTTTCAGTCCTGGTGAGAAAAAGCTATCTTTTGATTTTATCAAGGCAGATTTTTTGCAGTTGGACTACCTTATCTCTAATTTCACCTTTAATGAAATATTTGACAATCCCGATTTTGAGGGTGCCGTTGTTGATTTTTATTATATTCTGTACCAATTTTTTGTTGCTACAGTTCCTTTTACTTATCGCAAAAATATCTCATTGTCTTATCCCTGGTACACTAGTGAGTTGCGTGCAATTCGCAATTCTCGCAATGCTGCCTGGAATATGTATACTAGGACGAAGAATGACACTGATTTTCGTTTGTATGAAGAATATTATGACTTATTCAAAGACTGATCTACTCGCTTGTATTCTGAATACATACTTAAAGTGCAGTCGGATATTATTAGAGATCCCGTGAAGACATATTTGGGATAATGCTCTCCGTTAAGATTTTTTAGATCTTTCGCAAGGTTTTCTCCTATTGAGACGAAGTGATCGTTAAGCAGATTCCCAATTACTGCATGATCTGTCGTTGTTCCTGTTTGCGTATTTAATTCATGGATTCCCGCTTTATTTTGGCCGCTACCTTTTTGATCGAGAGTCTCCTTGATAAGAGACCAAAGTTTCCTAGGATTACCCGCTGTCGTTGCGTACCGGGTATTATAGTATTTTTCTTTGGTTAACCGTATCAGTTTGGTCGTTTCATTCTTAATTCGAATGTATTCTGATCTTAACATTAGTGGGTTCTTTCAGCATTTTTTTGAATGATTTACGCTTTTTATCAATTTGGGTTAGAACATCATTCGTTATCCATATAGAGCTGCGCGTTCTCATGGTTTTAACTCTGATTACTTTTTTCTTCGCTGCTGATATGGTGTTGATAATTGTTTTTATTGATATATTATCTACTTTGTTAAAAATCAGATTCGCCTCACTCTTAAAGGTTTCCAAGTCTAGTATTTTAATGGTTTTTCTCTCCATCTTAACCTTCACAATTTTGGTGCGCTTTAAACTCAGCGTCAGTATCTTATGGTCAAGTTCCGGCCAGTCATCATATTCTATTTTGAAAGAATTAGTATTTTGTGGGATGTTTGTGGAGACATGGTCTAGTAATGAGCATGTTTGTGTAGTGCATCTTGTCGAAGAGTCTCGATTTAGAATCTCCACGTTGTTGGTTTTCAACATTTCATGGTAGTTCTGTGAAGTCTGGTTCTCTTTTAGTATGTCGATATTGATGTCTGCCACTGATAGAATCTTCGGGTATTTTGAATAAATTGCGTCCAAGTATTCAATAAAAGGATCTTTAGGGGCCGATGGTGGATTATAAAAAGTCGCTATTGTTAATGAGGAATCTTTATTTTTTAATTCGACTATTATTGTGTGGTATACGTCATCGATTAAAACAGTTCGAAATTTTATATCATTCCTAAAGTAAATTGCAGTGCTTCCTCCTTGACCAGAGTCGCAACAGTTATGTACTGCGTTGCACCCCGTTAGGTTAAAATATTGCTGTTCTCACTATCAGAATTTCTTAATGCAAGGAAATGCCATAAAATCGATTCCAAGTATAAAAGATGGAAATCATTTTATCCTTTGGCTCATCATTTAGTGAAGGGACAAAACAACATCAATATCCCTACACCAACATATTAATAACAGAGCACAGTAAATAGACAAAACCTGACATAAATTGGTGTCAACTAGCGTTAAGTCTACGTCTCAAACATACTTTATCTATAGAGAAGTCAAATACCTCAATATTCTCGTTAACTTCTCTTGCAAGACGCGAAATCGGTTTACTCATACCATAGTTAGTCCGGTGAAAGCAAATATGCAAAATCAAACCTAAAAGTGAGGAGGAATCAACCACCCCAGTGAGAAGTTGGTGAGCAAAAACTACGTCAACAACTTCACGTCGTCTCGAGAGTGATGACATATTTATTAGCTGAAGCCGGTCAATATAAGGAGGAAGACGAACTCTGTCATTCCAATTGAAGTGACATAAAGCTATTCTCACAAATTTGCGCTGAATAGATTCAATTCTGCCAATATGCACATCATAATAGGGAGACCGAACTTGAGAAGCATACTCAAGATGAGATCTGACAAAAGTGTTATACAGACTCAACCTAACAAAGGAATTGTTAAATTCCTTGGATAAGCGAGTGGTGAAACCCAGCATAGAATTACCCTTTTGCACAATCTTATTTATATGCAAGCCAAAATCAATCTTTTGGTCAAATGTAACGCCTAAGTCAGTAACTGAATTAACACGATCTAAAATACAGTCATTGAGACTGTAAGTTACTTCAAACGGTGAGAATTTTCGAGTAAATGACATTACATGACATTTATCCAAATTCAATCGAAGGCCATTATTGCGACACCAGTTACTAAAATTAAACAAATCCTCCTGAAGAAGATTGTCTGAGTTAGAGCTAATAGATCTAAAGATTTTAATGTCATCATCATAGATGAGTACTTCCGAAAATTTAAAAACAGAGGCTACATCATTAATGGCTAGGATAAATAGAAGTGGTCCCAAATGACTTCCTTGAGGGACCCCAGAATGCGCAGTAAATGGCTCAGACGTACAATCACGAAAGATAATTTGGTAAGTTCTATGAAATAGATAAGACTTAATCCAATTTATAAACCATGTCGGAAAACCCATCAATCTTAGTTTTAACAAAATTATTGAATGGGGCAATTTATCAAAGGCCTTACTAAAATCAGTGTATACACAATCCACTTGCTTACCATCCTCAATAGCCAAAAGGGATTTATTCGTAAACTCCATCAGATTAGTAACAGTAGATCTATTCCTAACAAAACCATGTTGTTTACTCTAAATTATTGATTTACAGAGAAAAGACATGCATTCATACACTATAGACTCAAACAGTTTAGGAATAGCCGACAGTTTAGCTATTGGCCGATAATTTTCAACAACAGATTTTGCACCGCTCTTATAAGTAGGTATGATGAAGGACGACTTCCACACATTTGGAAAAATCCCCGTTCTTAAGGATCTTTGAAAGAGGTGAGAGAGTGGTTCAGCAAGAGAGAGACAACAACGCTTAAGGACGACAGCAGGAATACCATCTGGGCCAGGAGAAGACACATCTTTAAGGCGGGAGATGTGATTGACTATATCATTATAGAAAATTGGTAAATCAGACAAAGAAGTCGAAGTAGTATCTCTAAAGTCATTAAAATACGCCATATCAGGAAACAAGCTACTACTAGTAAAAGATCCACTGAAAAATGTGGCGAAAAAATTACAAATAGTAAATTGATCATTACTATCGTTGCCCAGGAATTGAAAAGAAGCTGGATAACCATCTGATTTACGCTTACTATTAACAAATTTCCAAAACTCCCGGGGATCTCTAATAATATCCGATTGCATTTTAATTAAATATTCAGAATATAAGCGAGTAGATAAATCCTTAAAAAGGTCATAATATTCCTCATACAGACAAAAATCAGTATCATTCTTCGTCCTAGTATACCTATTCCAGGCAGCATTACGAGCATTACGAATTACGCGCAACTCGCTAGTATACCAAGGGTACGGCGATGAGATGTTCCTGCGATAGGTAAAAGGAACTGTAGCAACAAAAAATTGATACAGAACATAATAAAACTCAGCTACGGCACCTTCAAAATCCGGATTGTCAAGAATTTCATTAAAGTTGAAATTAGATATAAGGTAGTCCAACCGAGAAAAATCTGCTTTATTAAAATCAAAAGAAAGCTCCTTCTCACTAGGGCTAACAATATGCTCCTCGTCAATTATAACAAAAATGTTAATAGGAGGGTGCAATACATCAATGGTAGTAATTGAAGTTAAGCTCTCATCCACGGAACATGCACAATAGTCAGAATAAAAAATTAGGTCTAGCTGTCTTCCATAGGAATTCCGAACAAGGCTAAGTTGATGGAGACCAAGTGCAGTTAAACTATCTACAAAAAAACATTCAAGCAAGGACGAAGAATCAGAAACTAAAAGAGTAGAATCATCGTCAGAAAGAGACCAAGAAAGACTGGGAATATTAAAATCACCCATTAAAATGAGTTCGTCAGAGATATTCATATTATTATGAACAAAAGTTATACAGTCAACTGTTCTTTCGTATAAAATACAAGGACTCGACGGAGGAATATATGTCAAAAAGACATAAATATCCTTATTATTAAACACGAGTTTAACACACAAGATCTCTAGACCGTGAGGGTACGGGACAGGAACAACTACACAATTAATGCAGCTTCGGACTGCTAATAACACTCCACCACCCTTCAATCTCAGATCGGAAACATAGCGATCCCTACGAAAGACTTGAAAGTCTGAACTAAAAAGTTCACAGTCTGAGAAACTACAATTTAGCCCCGTTTCTGTTAGAGCAATAACATCATAGGAAGAATTCTGAGACGAGGCAAAAATCGCCTGGGTTTTGGTGCGCAGTCCATTTACGTTTTGATAGTAAAGGGACAATTGTCTAAGTTTTTTGGACCAGAACCAGGTGCATTATTACGACGAGATATAAATTCTTTAAGAAATACTCCAGGGGGCCACGAATCAATATTTAACAACTGATTGAAAAGATCAGTATTAGTCAAAACAATCTTAAAGGAGGCAATGGAACTAGTTTCTTTACTAATTTTATCACATCTAACTGCTAATCCAGTTGAAATAAATTTTCTTGAAAGCAAATAGCTTATGACATCATCCGGGGATGTTTGGGGATCAAATCTAGAAATGAAAATGGCTTTTGGACGAGGAACAATAGTAAGCAGATGTGGCTGTTTTGGTATAGAAGAAGAAGACCCAGTGGAATTAACATCAGTAAGAGGCGTATGAGAACTATTCAAGAAAACTTGGGTAGATTTCAAGGGTGCAAAATTTTTATTAACGGATGCATTCGAAGAGGGTTGGCCAATATTAGAAGATGTAGACTTCGAGGGTGCGGAATTGTTATTAGCGGATGATTTAGCAGAAGCTTGGCGAATATTAGAAGATGTAGATTTATTCACTCGAGTCTTTTTACGTGTAGGACGTCGATGAAATGCAAGACTATCAATATTGCTATTCACTTCCACCGAATTGCAATCATCACTCCGAGAAGCAATTCTAGTTATACAATTCAGCACGTTATTAGCGTTAGTAGAGTCAGTAGAAGTAGAAATATGTTTATTGCAAGGCATAATCTCACAACAAGTCGAAGCATCAACCAAAGTTGGATTGTCTGTACTAGTCGAACAATCTACTAATCTTTTTAACTGAATTGAAAAAGTTGTTAACTGTTACAAACGCACCAGTTACACTATCTAGTTGCGCCTTAATTTTCGCCATTTCATCACCAATGCTAGACATCTTAAATGAAATAGAGGAAAGCGAGAGGCTCCTACAATCAGTACAGTACCAATAAAGCCCTGGAGTAGAATTAAGCCTCTCGGCAAAAATATTAGTGAGACCAACACACTTAGCATGATAATTTCTCCCACAAACGCCAAAACACGTAAATGATGGTATCGAGGATTTCGACTCAATACATTTTTCTCAATACATTTTTTTTTTTCTTTTTTTTGAGCTGAATAACCACGTTTCAGCAAATATTAAGACTTGGACGTCAGGGTTTTGCAAAAGGTGTGCTTCTAGCTCTGACATTTTATTTCTGATACTTCGTAGGTTGGTATATAATATTTTCAAAGGTGTATCCATATTCATAATTTTATGCAAAAATAGTCATTTTTGTTTTGCACCGCCTTCACACCTTTTTCATATTCTGGACAGATTTCGCTGTCTGCACTGTGGTGACAGTTATCTAGCCTTTTCGAGGAACAGTTGCTGCATTTGACAGCCTGTTGATCGCAGTTTAGAGTTCTATGCGATCCTGAACATCTCGCACAGGTATCGTGTACTTGGGTACAATTCTTTGCGGAGTATTTTTGGCACTTGAAACACCGCAGTAGATTAAAGTCTTCTTTGCAATAATGACTACTAAAGTCTATATTTATATGCTTATTTAACAAACGTTTATATAAACAATCATTTACTTCCACAAATGTTATTTTTTTATTTGTTTTAGCGCTCGTTTTAGTATGAACTATTTTGATTGCAGAATCCGGATCTATGTCATGATTAAGGGACTTAATCTGTGCCAATAGTTCTTCACTAGAGTACTCTTTTTCGAGTCCGTAAATTACTAAGCGTGGGGTTCTCTGCTTGGTAGGTTCGACAGTGCAGGCATGCTCCAGTTTTGCTTCCATTTCCTTCAGGAGAATCTCATTATTAATTTTGTTATCTGTCTTTATTAAGATTGCTCCACCAGGCAGTGGCTTCTTTAAAACAATTGGTGTTTTCAAACTAGATGGTCTTATCTCCTTCTTGATCAGAGACATAGTGCGGTCATAGTTTTGGTGAGACTTTGGTTTTACAATAATTCCACCGTTAAAATGATTTGACCTTTGCTCCACCACCACTGGTACCACTTTCGCCACCGTTGCATATGATAGCTTGCTGATCTTTTCTTTGTTATCAATCTTGATTTCCAAGTTGCGTACCTTTTCATGCAATTTTTCTGTTATCTCCGTGAGTTTGGTTATGCAATCAGATTGATTTTCATGCGATTTAAATGTTTCTCCAATTTGGCTGTTAACAATTTTCTTAAATATGGTCTTGTCTTCCGGGCAGAGCCAAAGCAGCTTCACCTCCATCTTTTGCAGCCTGGCGTAATCTGCATCACTGATCTTTGCAGACTTGGTGTGAAACCATTTTTTACAAAGACCATCACATTGGACTGCTGAATCTGAATCTTTCACCACTTTTCTACATTTGCCGCATTTCGCAATTTCATCTTCCTCATCACCACCCGCCATGCCGACATATAAATTTCCTAGATTTGAGTTAAATTAAAATTTTTGTGAATAAAATTGTAATTCACAATTGTGAATTAATGCCGGTCAGGCGCAATGAACAATTAAATACGACAGCTGCTCGCACACCACTGACAACTGACAGTTAAGTCGGAAGAGAAAAATCGCTTCTTCTTTGTTAAATCTCAAGGCCAACCTGAGCCCCGCGACTACAGAGGAAAATTTCCAACAACCCGAACGAAAATAATAGTGAAGAAAAAATAAACAGCACTCTGTCCTTGGTTTTTTCCTGATTGACAATCCGGTCCTTCTTTCTGTGATTCGGGAGCCTTCCTTATTTTGCTTTGGCACTTCAAACACCTTGCAAATCGCGCGAGCGAAGTCACACCACCTATCGCTCACGAAACTGGCCCTCAAATTTTGTGTTTCCAACCAAATTTCGTGTGATGAGACGTTGCGAATGATGGAAAAGGCTTACGGTGATTCAGCACAATGAAAAACACGAGCTTTCGAGTAGTTTAATGCCTTTAAGGACGGTCGAGAGATCCTTGAAGACATGCCTCGTTCTGGACGACCTCTGACCTCTTCAACCGACGAAATTTTTGTTTTAAATTGCAATTCCAGTGTTGTATAAGATCAGAAACAAAAACAAATTGACAGTAGAAATTGGTTTTATTACAAAAAAATAAAATATTCTCACAAATATGCGTGCACTTCTTTTTTTACACATGATGCAGATAAATTACAACCAAAAGCGTTGGACAGAGAAAAAAAAAGTACAAAAAACCGAACTAGAGACCTAAACATTATCGATGGACTATCGAAAAGCAAAATGCAAAATCAGCGATAAAATCAGAATAAGTAGCGCACCAACGATTCCGGCAAGGTACATATTTTTCCTTAGCTCCTTGCGCGGCACCTTCAAATCACTATTTGCCGCCAATTCATCAGATATAGTTGAGATGTCGTCATCGTAGACCGGCACGGATTCCAATTCCGTTTCCACGTCCTCTGTTACGATCGTCAGGTCGAGCATTTCTTTGACTTGTTCGACAACGACTTCGGCCAACTCGCCGCGGAACAAATATTCCGAAAATTCGAAGCCTCCGGCTCCGGCAGCCTTGACAAAGACACGTCGTGGCGGCTCGCTAACGAAAAAGCTGCCCTCCGTTACGGTCGGGTCGGCCAAACCATCACAGTAGATTTGTACGCGTGCTGCCAACGAGCGTAAGATGTCGTTTCGGATGAAATGTTCGATGTCCTTGAAAGTTGTTTTATTATGCGCCCAGATACGCGAATAGACGATACCGCTGTACCGAATCGTGCCGTGGTATTTGATGATTTCGGACGGATCGGCTCGGCGAATGGTGGTCGGTAGGAAAATGCTCGATTTGAAGCTGTCGATTGGCTCCTTTTTCTCTCGTTTCAGTTTCAGGAACGCCTCTAGTGTGACGCTTTCGTCGACGACTTCGTGTTGAACGAAAATTTTGCTATTTTCGAGGTATTCGTCAATTGTTTTAAGTGAAATCTAAAATAAAGATTGTTCATGGACCTGATGGTAGCGGAAGAGAATTCGAATTGACTTACCAAAAAGTTTTCTTCTATGCTCACTGAATTTTCGACTTTTACGATCGGAAAGACTTCGTCCAGTTCATAATTGGTTTCGAAAAGAAACCACGAAAGGGGTTTGTCGAAAACTTTCCAATCCGCCGGCTTAAATGGGCCTGAACTAAAACAAAGATTAAAGCATTTACAATTGGTACTAAAAGTCACTACTTCGGGTTGCAAATACCTTTCGTTCCTGTTCAGTGTTTTACATGTGAGCGTATTACTGCCCGACGACGAACAGAACAGAACCAATTTCTCGCCATTATCGAATCTTTCGGAGTCGCTGCGGAAGACTTTGCTTTCTGAAAGGATTCTTTTAAAATGGGATTAGAGCTTGCCCGAACAGCTAATCAATCGCCTTACCTGCTAACTTCCAGGACACATTCCCGCGCCTTTTTCAGCCCAGCGTCGTCTTGAAATATGTTCTTCTCGCTTACAACGAAAATTCCTGCAATAATGCCAAAATTAGAAACTTCTGATCCCATGAATCGTCTCCTTGGAGCCCACCTAAGATATAAAAGCAGCCAGAAATCATGCGGTTGACGGAAACTGCGTGGTTAACGAGAAGTTGCGCGTCGACCTTTTCAATCGAGTCGATCACCTGTGCTGGCTCCCCGTTTTCTTCCGCATCGCCAGAATGGATCGGTGTCCTCGCTACGTACACGACGTAATCTTTGCCATCCGCTGCAGGCTGAAAAGTTCGTTAGAGCCTAAAATTTCGGTTCCAAAAGTAGAAAATTGCGACGGAATTTACCTGCCCAATAATTAAACCGAAACAAAATTGGTGATTCTTTACGTAGTTTTGTAGCTTTGCTTCCACTAATTTACTGGCGATTGCAATTCGTCCCATTTTGATCTGGGCGATCGAATTTACAAAAAAAAACTAAACCGAAAAAATATTGAAAACGAGGAACTTTATCGTTGCGCCGCCCTCGATGACATGTGTCACATTTTAAATGTCAAATACGGAATTGTTTACGTGGGAATTTTACTCATGCGCCTAGCGAGGAAGTGAAGAACTGGCGAACTTAGCAACATTTACGCCGAGTTAGCAACATTTACGCCGAGTTAGCAACATTTACGCCGAGTTAGCAACATTTACGCCGAGTTAGCAACATTTACCGAGTTAGCAACATTCGGTAATGCAGATTTTATAGGTTTGTGTCTTGGGAAAGCTAAAACGGCTTAACGGTCAAATGAATTTTAAATTTAAGAAAAAACAAGTTTTATTACGAAATTGCTGCAATCACAGGAATTTGTATTCATTTCGACAAAGAAATAATAAACAAATATAGAGAAATTGTCTATTAACATTGCTTGGAGATATAGGTAAGTAATGTCAATCCCTAACCAGAATTATAATGCGAAGGTCGGGTGTTCAAATCCCGGTCGACGTATAATTTCAGCACACTATTTGCGTGGCCACCTCAATCTGCGAAACAGAAAATTCGTACATATAGAGTTGTGCGAAGGGCTAACAACTTTTTTATAAAAACAAATAAAATGTTAAGGAACCTGAAGATTAGTATGTCAGTGCCCGATTTGGGCTGAAGAAGAAGCTATCCTAACAGTAGTACACTAAATGTTTAGCTTAACGTGAATGGTCAGGCCGACGCCTTCTTTCATTACTTCTTTCCAGTTCATTCTGTTGGATGCGAGACCTATATAAGATTTCTGCATACCTGAGGATCAAGGCGTCCGGTAAAAACGCAACTCTTCGAAAAACGAGGCATCGCAGCCTGCGATAACCAGCAAACCACCACATACACCCCGAAGGAGCCTCGACCATGGCAGTGATGAGTTTCCCTTTTCCGTGCATCATCAGTTTTTCTCTTTCATCAATGCTCCTCCTGCATATGATTACCTTGGTACACATACTAAATCTCCTGTATTTCGCGGATTTCGTTCCCCTCGGCAGTTACTAAGACGCTTCGGCTATACCGGGACACGAGCATTTCATTCACCTTGGTTCACTACTCTCTGTCGCTTTAAAATTATCGTCTTACATTCCGAATTTGCTCCTTTTGGATCTTGGCTACTGCATCGTCAGGCTCCGGTATCGTCTTCGCTTACCAGATGTTTGCTACTTTCTTCCGCTCCGCTTGTAGCACATAATATTGATACAGTCGTATCTGCCTTTCTTGGGACATAATTTCTTTCGCTCATTACTTGCACTCAGATTTGTTCATTCGTATGACTTATAATCAACATTTATTTGCACAAGTTTTATTTTTCTCAAGGGACGTAACGTTTTTGGGCACATTGACCAGTTACGATTGGCTCACGAAACACGTTTGAAAGGCAAGGCCTGAAACATGTTCGCCCACCAAGGCTTACCTTGAAGCTAAGAAACGATTCGCACCTTCATTCATGAAAACTGATGTGACATGTTATGTGTTGCGGGCTCCCGTCACCACCCCATGGTACTTACACGTGGTCCAGCAATGTGTTGCGCCGCCACTCACTTTGGTCTAGGGTTCTGCATTTGCTCGTTACCGATCGAACAGCTCGGGTCAGTGGAGTCGCCGAACTCTAAAGCAAATTACTGGAGTCGTCGAAGCTTTCTATACAAGACTGTTCCCCTGAGGGGTCTAACAGGACACTGTCCGTAAACAGATATTTAAATAAAATAATTGAAAATTTCACCTATGCAGCTAAGGAAGAAACTGCAGCCCTGCCGCTGTGGACGCCGTCCAGTTATCTACCTTCTCAGACGCACGGATTTTGGAGAATTTCTAATTGACGAAGAGGACTTGATAGGCTTTGTAGCAAAATTTTTAAGAAAGATAATTAAACTCAAACGTTGTCTGTTTCTTTCACAAAGGCAATGGTAGATCAGTGTCTCGCAACCCATTCGTCGTTTCGTTTGGAACTTAATGTCTCGGCACCCAACAAAACCGCAAAGTGCGGGTTTTCTCAAATTCATCCAACATGTCCAAACAATGGTTCAATCACCTTTAATTGCAGCTGTAAGCGGAGATGGCCTTAACTTTACCAGCTATTGCGATATTAATAGGTGCGTAGCACTGCAAGGTTCTGATACTGGTCCTGAGCCTGACGACGATAATCCTCTCCGAGATTGGTTCCCAGCTGATGAGACTGTTTCTCGCTCTCGGTGTAAGGACGGCCGCCACGCCATTTTTGGCTTCACTCTCAGGACCAACGTACAGAATGGTGTTTCCGCTCGGGGTTCGTTTTACTCCTGATCCTGTCCACCTGACCTCAATCAAGCCCAAGATTTGGATGTTATAGTGCTCCATTTCCCGGTCGATCACTGATTGGCAGTGCAAGGACCGAGTGACCCCAGTCCTTTCCTCCTTCCAATCTCAAGCAGACAACCACCAGGCGGTGATCGCTCTCTACGTCAACTCCACGCTTCGCTCGCACATCGAGGAGAAATCTTCTCCATCGGCGACTTATAGCCAAATGGTCGATCTGGTTCTGAGTAATACCATCAGGGGAAGCCCAAGATATTTTATGGTGACTCTTGTGTGGAAAAAGGGTCCGTTCGATGACCATTTGCCGAGTGCTAGAAAACTCCACAAATAATTTGCCGTGACCATGCCTCCCCATGACGTGTTCTAGTCCAGTGTTGTCAGAGCCAACCTGGGCGTTCATATCTCTTGAGATGATCATAACTGTAGAATTGTGATGTTTCTGACACTGGACCTGAGCCTAACGACGGTAATACTATCCGAGATTGATTCCCAGCTGATGAGACTGTTTTTCGCTCTCGGTGTAAGGACGACCGCCACACTCACTCTCAGGACCAACGTACAGAATGGTGTTTCCGCTCAGGGTTCGTCCTTCTCCTGATCTTGTCCACCTGACCTCACTCAAGCCCAAGATTTGGATGTTATGGTGCTTCATTTCACAGTCGATCACTGATTGGCGGTGCAAGGACCGAGTGACCCCAGTCCTTCCCCGTCATCCAATGGTCGAACGTTCCAGAAGCCAATCATAGTCCGTTTTCGAATGCCAAAAGTCGTTACCATAGAATCCGTCCGTATCTGAGACGCTGTATCCGTTTCTCGTATCAGTTAGGTCTTAAGATTACGGGTGATAAGCCCATGATCTAGTGAGTGTCCATTTGCCATTTTTAGGGCAAGCAGGAACAATATTCATCTGACTTGAGACAGCCTTCGGTAACATTATAATTGTTTATAACTTTATATAAATATAATATTATTTTTTTTTTAGAAAATGACACATTTTATTCGAAATATCCCTGCAGATGAATCAGGCTTGTTATGAAATCTTGTAAACGATATGCCACTTTTACTTTATTATTTTAACAATAGAGTATTGTGTACGACTTGGAAAAAAATTTGCTACCCTGGAATTTTGTTTTTTTGCGTTTCATGACTAAATTAGCCTAAAAATGCAACAAAAAAAAACATAAAAGAATATTAATATTATACTCTAGATGAAATGGGAAAGAGTTTAATGTACCGGAAAATATGTCGTCTCAAATTCTTCAAAGAGTGAATAAAGACTTTTGTATGGGAGGTGCTAGATGCAGAGAGAGGAGGTTTGTAATGTTTATATATGACATCGGATATGGAATGCAAAATGTTTCATGCTGAATATAAAGTTTGTAACTATCATAATTTTTGAGAAAATGGAACAATTTTTGTTTGAATTTATGGCATTTGTGTGGGAGGTGGCAGGGGAAGTGGAAGATCTTGGATGATTTTGAAACTGCTTATCAATATCCCAATCACATTGCTTTGTTACAATTTTATAATTGATGACGCAGGTTCCCAACCTCCAACCTCCTATGTCAATTCACGTGATTTTTTGTTTCTCATTTACTAAAGCGTTGTTAAAATACCTATGCACCATTTATTCAACCTGAAATTTTTTCAGATTATGGAGCTATTATATTTCAATGACACTTTAATAAATGCGAACAAAAATACTTGGATTGACACAGGAGGTGGCGAACCTTCATCATTGAGATGTTCGAAGAAGTACTTTTCTTGAATTTTCAATCCAAAAATTTTATGGAAGGGGCTAAAAGGAGTGAAGCTAAGCTGAATTTTTTTTTTTTTAGGACTTATTGCAATTATTATGGGACAAATTCTGGCTAAATTTTATGTTTCTATTGGGAGTTTAAATTGAAAACCGCCGTTTTTTTTCTTCAAAAAATGGTTAAATATTTATTATTCAAGGAAATGCCCATCGCTAGCTACAACTTTTTTTCCCATCTTTCTGGCAGCATACGAGTTTCGTTTCGAAAAAACTGCTCTTCTTTTGAGCCGTTCCACGAATCCACCCAATTATTGGCTTCTTTGGAAGAATGGAAGTGCTGCTCAACCAGGCCATGTGTCATCGATCGGAATAGATGGTAGTTTGAATGGGCGATGTATGGAAAATACGGCGGCTGGGATAGGACACGTCCCATATCAGTGTTTTCAGGTAGGTTTGTACAACGTGAATAACATGTGGCCGAGCGTTGTCGTGCAGCAAACTCATTTTGTTGTGTTTCTCCTCGTTTTGCGGTCATTTCTTCTTCAATGCTCCGTTAAAACGCATTCGTTGTTTCTTGTAGCGATATCTCGTGATGGTTTCACCCGGTTATGGCAACTTATAATGCACCACGTCGAGCTGGTCCCAATACACTATTATTATTATTATTAAGAATTAATTAGGCTGATATGACTAATATTCATTGTGGCATACAAATTCACATTTTAGACTTATGTATATAGATATAATGATATGAATTATAAAGTAAATTGAAAGACAAAAAAAGGATAAAAGAATTATAAAGAAAATAGTTAAGAAAAGTTAAATAAAAGAAAAAGTTAAATAAATTCAATTTCAAAAGAATGGTATGACCAAAAAATATAAAAAAAAAATAACTATAACTATGTAGCATTGAAGAAAGAGTTGTAGTTATCCGAACGGTTTTTAAAGCTGTTAGTGGTAGATGCGCTAATTACTTCACTTGGCAGGTCGTTCCACATGTCCACTACTCGATTGGGTAAAAAATTACGAAGAGGCATTGTATTCGAACTTTGGATTGACTTTTTAATTTTATCTTTATGTCCTCTTAGCTGACAAATTTTGTTTTTAACATACAATCTCGTAATATCTTCACAGTTATTATCCGTTAAAATTTTTATAAGTTTCGATGATATCGCCGCGTTGACGTCTATATTTCAGCGTCGGAAGACGAAGATATTGCAACCTTTCTTCATAGTTTAAGCTTTTTACTTCCCGAGGGATTTTTGTCGCACGTCTTTGAACTTGTTCTAGCAGGTGTATGTCCTCCTTAAAATATGGATTCTATATTTGGAACGCAAATTCCAGAATTGGTCTAACGTATGTTTTGTAGATTCTTAAAAACAAGTCCGCATTAATATTCTTAAAAGTTTTTCTAACCAAATATAGCACTGAGTTCGCCTTTTTTGTTATGTTTTATGTTATGGTCTTCCCATTTTAAGTCACTTCGAATAGTTCCGTCATGATCATTTACACTGTCCACTGAAGTGAGTTATAACTCCATTTAACAAGTACTGTATTTGGAGATTTGTTATATCAATATGGAGCACTGAGCACTTTGAAGAATTCAAACTTATACACCATTCATTTGACCATTCCATTATTCGTTTAAGCCCGATTGTAACTCAACACTGGCCGCCAGCGGATTCCCGAAAGCTTTCGTATCATCTGCGAAAGAGGTCAACTGCGATTGACAGCAATACTGCAGGTTAGCTGTGTGTAGTATGTACAGCAAGGGATCTAACACTGAGCCCTGTGGTACGCCACTTAATACTTCATGCGTTGTTGAAAATGTTCCTCCGATTCTCACTGAAAATTGCCTCTCGGTGACAAATGCCTTAATTCAGTTTAAGAGGGATCCTCGAAATCCTAAGTGATCTAATTTCGCCAGCAGTCTGTTGAATGGAACACGATCAAACGCCTTTTCAAAATCCAGATAAAAAACATCAGTAGGCTGCCTTTCATCAAAATTTCGAACCCAGTTGTCCGGTGAACAGAGCAGGTTAGAAATTACTGATCGTCCGAGTGTGAAACCATGTTGGTTTTTAAGAAGTGTGTTTTGTTCGTTCATGAATTGCCGCATTTTCGAAACTAAAATTTTTTCCATAGACTTGCATTCCGCTGAAGTTAATGATATTGGTCTGTAATTTGATGTCAACATCTTATCGCCCTTTTTAAATATAGGAGTGATATTAGCAATCTTCCAATCATATAGTAAGACACCTGATGAGAAAGACGTTTCCATTAGGTTTGAGATGGTTGGCGTAAGTGCAGCTGCACATTGCTTCAGTACAATCGTGCATGATTTTCGAGCCATGAATATTGAGCTTGGCCGTGGCTGTTGATGCATGGCCGCGATATCTCCACGATTTTTTTGCTTTGAATTATCGTAATGGACCCACTTCTCATCACCAGTGCCGATTCGATGCAAAAAATATTTTTTTTGCCGTTGGAGCAGCTGTTCACTTGTAAAAAAATACAATTCGACGTTTCCTGGCTTCAACTCGTATGGGACCTGATTTCCTTGCTTTTGTATCATTCCCAAGCTTTTCAAATCACATGAAATGGCTTGTTGAGGTGCGCCCAATGAATATGCAAGTTGTTGCGTTTGGCATGAATCTTCGTCCAGTAACACCTCCATTTCTGCGTTTTCAAACATTTTAACCACTCTGGGAGGCTCTTGCACGCCAAAATCACACATATTATAGTGCTGAAACCATTCGCAACACGTTCTTTCACTAATAGCACTCTCACCATAAGTTTCAATAATCATTCGACGCAAATTTTTTTGAATTGAAGGCAAAAAGCAGAACTTCCCGCAAATGGTGCTTGTTTGGCTCAAACTTCAACATATTCGCCCACAAAAAAGTATATGATACTGATAAAACTTCACAAATCCAATCATTAGGAATTTTTGACAGTTTCCAATGTGACATTTCTGATTCGCCAATGTTGATCAGCAGTTACTGCTAGCGCCATCTATTGCGAATCGGCGAGTTTCAATTTATACTCCCGATACTTGTTCTAGTTTCAGTGAAAACCGATTAAATGCATTTACCAAAATTGTGCGTTTGTATGGGAGGGGATAGAAGGAGTATACGAATCAAGATTTAATTTTTCGACATCAATGATATTTATATTAGTATACTTTTCTTAAAGTTTAAAGTTGATAGTTTAGACGGTTTTGAAGAAAAATGATTTATTTGAAATATCGAAATCTCGTGAAATTTGTATGGGAGGTGGCAGAAGGTTTGAGGTAAAGTTGGTTTTTTTTCTGTGGGTGAATTCTATTGCCCCCATCCCACAGGGGGACGGTTAGCTCAGGTCCGTTGAGTCGCTATTCTACAAAGATATTTGCATGAATTGATAAAACCTCATCTTGCAACTACCCCCTTGCGGACAAAATAAATATTTACAATTAATTATATATTTTGAGTTTTATTTACAAATTCCCGGTGCTTTTTGGTTAAAATGTATTAAAATTACATCGACGACACATAATGTTGGTTTTTTGTGCATCAATTGGCTGGAGGTTATTCAAGTAGTGACTAAATGTAGCTCTACAAAAAATCTTATTAACACTAGTCACATGATATTGTCCAAACTTCTCGAATGACAATGATAGAGTGCGCTATATAGCATGTAGTGTCGTCCTGCTGGAAGCATATCTTCGTCAAATTAATGCCATCCAAAATGAGCCAAAACTAATCTGCTATCATCGCTCGACATCGATCGCCATTGACGGCAAGTCCTTGCCCATTAAAAAAAAGTACGGACCGTAAGGCGCACTAAATAGTGCCTTTTTATGAGTGCAATGCCTTTTCGTCAATTTCGTGTGTTCGCCCCAAATTTGGCAATTTTGCTTGCCGATAATTCAGAAATGCTCCTCACTTTGGCCTCCTGCTGAACTGCTCGCTTCCATGTACTTCATGGTTGCCTAACCCGATGTCTTCCTTGAGTGTTATAATCCAGAGCTTGTTGGGCGATGTTTCGGTATGGTTTCCTCAATGTATGCCCGATCCACTGCCGTTTTCGCCTTTGATTCTCAGTGCTAATTTTAGTCTACCCAGTTGCACTGCAAAGTTCATCGTCAATCAAATTCCTGTTAAGACCCCCTATAGGGGCATAGGACAGAAACAACTCTCTTCCTCAAGGCGCGATCCTGATCATCGGCTTTAAGCTGTTACCAGGACTTGTTTATTCCTCTGGCCTCCTGCTCAACTGCTCGCTTAAATGTGTTACATGGTCGTCCAACCCGACGCCTTCCTTGAGGGTTATAATCCAGAGCCTGTTTTGCGATGTTTCGCTCTGGTTTCCTCAAAGTATGACCGATCCACTGCCACTTTCGCCGTTGAATCTCAATACCTATTTTAGTCTGGCGAGTTGTACTCCAAAGTTCGTCGTTGGAGATTACTTCTGGCCAGAATATTCCTAAAATGCGCCGGAGGCATTGGTTTACGAAAGTCTGTAGTTTCTTGGTAAGTCGAACGGTCACTTTCCACGTAGTACAACCATATAACAACACGGATTTGACGCATGCGACAAAAACTCGCAGCTTCGTGCGAAGGGAGATCTCTCTTAACATCCAGAAAGGGGAAAGGATACCGAAGGCCTGACGAGCTTTATTTAGCCGAGCCTCAACATCCTTTTCGGCTCCGCCGTCCATGCTGACAATGCTTCCGAGATAGCAAAAATCTTGCACCTCTTCCACATCCTGTCCATTAAGAACAATCGGTGTGCTTGCGTTCGAACCCATGTGCATGTACTTCGTTTTAAGCACATTTATTTTCAGTCCTGCCTGTTTGCATTTAGAATGCAACGAGCGAACATTTACTCTAAGTCCGAACGGGTATGTGCAAGCAAACACATGTCATCAGCATAATCAAGGTGACTTAAGATGTTAAATAGTCTCCAAAGTTCATCGTTGGAGATCATGTATAGCCAGAATATCTCTAAAAGGCGTCGGAGGTACTAGTTCGCGAAAGTTTGTATTTTTTTGATAAGTCGAATTTTAATTTTTCGTGTTACATGCGTCAAACACTCGCAACTTCGTGCGAATGGAAGTCTCTCTTAACCTCCAGAAAGGCGAAAGGATAAAGCTTTTACGAGCCTCAATATTATTTCCGGCTCCACCGTCCCTACCGACAAAGCTGCCGAGGTAACAAAATTTTTCCACTTCTTCCACATCTTGTCCAATAAAAACAATCGCTGTGCGTGTGTTCGAACCCTTCTGTATATATTTGGTTTCACGCGTATTTATTTTTAGCCTGCCTGTTTGGGTTTACAATGCAACTAGCTAACAATATCCCATAATGATTAAGTGAGTGTAATAAACGCTGGTGACATCAAAGAGGAGTCTCATGGCAGAAAAAAATTTCAATGTTTCTAAGAAATATCGAAAACATACAAACACGCAAACACTATTGTTTGTACACTAGAAACTCCCCTAAATAAAGTGTTCAAGATCCTTACACCCTCTTAATAAAAACCTCGCATAATCACTTCATCTAAATTTATAGACGATCGTTGCGTTGTAAACACAAATTACCGATCTGTCTGTTCGCACTTTGACATTGCGTCGATTGCCTTCTCGAAATCCTCCACATCCCGAGGTTATCTCGATCTCAACAATTTTTCCCTTGACAATGTTCTTCAATTCTTCCTCCGAAAACCGAAAATAAAGAAAAACACATTTTTCTAAAATTAGTCCGCCACTGTTTACGATTCTCCACCAGCCGTTTCCCGTCGTCGATCGCCTCATCGCGATCGTTCGTTAGACTTTTCAGTGCGGCAATAAAACAGTGGCGGATCCTCTAAAAATAGGATCGAGTCGTCACAGCCCTAGGGATCTCTAGCAGCCGCAGTAGCATCGCTTCAGTGCGAAATTCACTAACGTAATATTTTCGTTCGCTGTATAATGCCGAAATCGAAGAGGCGTGCAGAGGGAGGGTTAAAAAGGGAATAAAAACTGCTTGATGAATATTTTTAGATATCAAAAAACACCAGCGAGAAGATCTGTCGATTCCGATGCTGTTGCTAGATCTGGCGAGCGCAGCTAGTGCGGACCGCTCCAGGTAGAGTAGAGATCTAAGAAAAGCGTGCGTACTACGGACTGACGACTCTAATTGAAAGGGAAACAAACGATCCTGAACCGATCGCTTCTAAATCGGGACGGGAACGGCGTTTCGGTCCCGCAGGAAAGATTTATGCGATCGGAATAGGAGTCGAGTCGTTTTACACTAAATTAACACCAATTATAGGGCGGTCTAATTCTGGAGATTTTTATGCGTTAATGGATACTTTTGAGGGTGCACCTTAATGACCCTTAGATGCGGAGCGCTTCGGGAGAAGACACTTTGAAACATGCGTGCTGAGAGACGAATTGCTCCTTAGGGCGGACGAATTGCATCCACGATTTGATGAGGTCGGTGAAAATCCATGTAAGAAATGAATCGGTGCTTCTGCCTGTTCCAGCCCATTAGAAATTCGAATCATAAATCTCCGGCTGTCGTCAGTATCGAGAATTTCTAACACCAAGCCGAACATGCCGCCAACGTGAGTTCTCGCTTAACAGCCCACATTACCAGCAATTACAGCTCCATTCGACGACCTTTGGTTTTCAATCATCGCGGCGATTTATTTGCATATCGAATCCAACGAGCTAAGCAGTCGTAAAAACAGCATCCAATCATTCGTTCCATGCCCTTGCCTCGCTTAGTCATCTGCAGATCCGATCGAATACGCATAACAAAATCGAATTAATCGGTTCCGTAGGTGCAGTGAATGAAAAGCAGGTGAATGCGGGTATTTTGAGTGGTGCGGAACATTGTCCAGCGATGGACAACTCACTCGATCGTACACCAAAATGCCATGCGCGCCTCACCTACTCCGAAATGGAAAAAGCATTTAAATTCAATTGAAACAGCGCATAATCGTACCAAAGGAAGGGAAAGGCCAGCCTTTGTTGATTCTTGAGCGTTCTCAGCGTTTTTGACGCGTTGATTGATCGTTCGGATTGGAATGTTAATCTATTGCAATAATATTTTGGTGGCGCTACGGAGAGATGCCTATCTCCGCCCGCCACCGCATGAAATTTATGCTAAACGGCAATGAAAATTCTGATCGGAAACTGAGAGTGATTATCCAAAAGGTCTACGATAATTTATTTATGACGATTAATAAATTTGTTTTTGTGTTCAGATGTACGAGAGGTGCCTCTTTGACGAGGACTCGAGGATTTATCACTCCTGAACTAGGTACGGCATGGGCGACACTGACACGCTTATAAGAAATTTTTTCGGTTATTTTTAGCGATCGTGCATTAAGTTTGGACGTCGTCTGTTGGATTCTTAATCACTCCGGCGTGAGTAAAATACCTTACGAGTTTGACTGAAAACTTAAACCGCTTCTTGGCTTTATTACTAATTATTATGTGATTCCACAGGTTGGAAGAAATCCGGCTGCTTCGAAACAAGCAGTTTCGAATTTATAACGCTTAATTTTGGTATGCAGCAATTTTGAAAATTTAGATGAAGAATTGTTTTCCCATAATCAGAATTCACGGTTTAATGAAACTTTTTTTTATTTCTTCATCCACAGAAAATATCGTCAGAAGAAAAGTTACTCCAAGGTGCAATAGAGGCGCATTACCATAGTTTGGCGAAGGTAAAGCCCTGTATTTGAAAAAATGACGACCGTTTTTGTTGGTTCGTTCTTAACATCAAGAACTGTGCTCAGTTTATTATACCTAAGGCTATGAATAATATAAGGTATCCTAAGCCTTTGGAACAAATTTTACCCTTTGAGATCCTCGCTCATTTGCCGCTACCCGCGCACCCATATCCAACAGCCAATCGGCGACCATCGCTTTGGGTGTTTGAATTCTTTTCGATCAACAAAGTATCTCAATGGGTAAAATTTCTTCCAAAGGCTTGAGATTCTTATATTATTGAGAGTCTTGATAATACTTAATACCATATCCAACAGCCAATCGGCGACCATCGCTTTGGGTGTTTGAACTCTTTTCGATCAACAAAGTATCTCAATGGGTAAAATTTCTTCCAAAGGCTTGAGATTCTTATATTATTGAGAGTCTTGATAATACTTAATTAAAGAAAACACAAACAAAAAATGTAAGAGGAAGAATTTATCTTAAGATGAAGGAAATTTGCAAGAGGAAACCACTAAGCTCATCACTCCACGAATTAGGTGGTGAATTCGGAGGTGATAATTGAGACATATCTGCCAGACAGTGACTTCCTAATTTAACAACTGCATGCGTCTATACGTGTAAAGACTGTGCTGCGATTAAACCTTGTCATATTCTGCATTCACTAAACATGACCATATCGAGATTAGGCGAAACTACAAGAGCTTTTGAGGATTTGAAAAGCGACTATGCGTTTATCGCCAATCAAGTCAATAAAATGTCGGACACAATAACTGTTCTAAATGACTGCATAGATGAATTCCGTGATTACGTAACACAGTTTGTTGTAGTCTTATGCATCACGATATGAGAATCGAAAAGTGTTTCTTCAGTTGTTCATGTTTCATATCAGACGGATGAACCCACTAAGTAGTTCCCGCATCCTTAATAAGGAAGACAAACAATAATACGGCTAAGCTACACAACAAGATACGAACGATGATGAATATTTATAATGTTGCTGAGCAACGTCGCACTGCCCCTGTAGTGAACAATAGTTCTATTGCTGATTCTCCGCGGAACCTGATGTCGAGCTAAGATTTTGTATTAAATCCTTAATTAGCATTGTTTAATTCTGGCCAGAATATTCCTAAAATGCGCCGGAGGCATTGGTTTACGTCTGTAGTTTCTTGGTAAGTCGAACGGTCACTTTCCACGTAGTACAACCATATAACAACACGGATTTGACGCATGCGTCAAAAACTCGCAGCTTCGTGCGAAGGGAGATCTCTCTTAACCTCCAGAAATGGGAAAGGATACCGAAGGCCTGACGAGCTTTATTTAGCCGAGCCTCAACATCCTTTTTGACTCCGCCGTCCATGCTGACAATGCTTCCGAGATAGCAAAAATCTTGCACCTCTTCCACATCCTGTCCATTAAGAACAATCGGTGTGCTTGCGTTCGACCCATGTGCATGTACTTGGTTTTACGCACATTTATTTTCAGTCCCGCCTCTTTGCATTTAGAATGCAACGAGCGAACATTTGACTCTAAGTCCGAACGGGTATATGCAAGCAAACACACGTCATCAGCATAATCAAGGTGACTTAAGATGTTAAATAGTCTCCATTGAAGACATTTACCTTCCCCACCTTCCAGTGCAGCTTTCAAGATGTCATTTATTACCACCAGAAACAGGGCTGGTGATAATATGCAGCCTTGTCTGACACCCGTTCGCACAGGAAAGCTCTCGGACAGCTCTCCTCTATGCAAGACGCGACACCTTGCATCTTCGTAGGATTCTTTAATCATAGCTATGACCTTATCTGGAATACCTCTCCTACGCAAAGCATTCCATATGTAATCTCGCTTAACGCTGTCGAAAGCCTTCTCGAAGTCCACAAACATGAGATGTAGTGGCGAACCCATTTCGGCTAACTGCTCTAATATTATCCGTAGGGTATTTGTGTGGTCGGTACAAAACGACCCTTTACGGAATCCAGCCTGATAAACTTCGAGAGTGCTCTCGACGACATCACTAATCCTATTGAGAATTACCTTAGCCATAATTTTTGATACGGCAGTAAGTAGACATATACCACGCCAATTGCCACAATCCCGAAGGCCGCCCTTCTTCGGAATTTTCACAATGACGCCCTCCTTCCATTCAGTTGGATATCTTCCATCATTCCACACCTTAGTGAAGAGTGGGATGAGTATATCGGCTGTTATTTCCGGGTCCGCTTTGAGGAGTTCGGTTGGTAGTCCGTCTATACCTGGAGCTTTCCTTCCCGCCATTGACCGAATGGCGGAAACTATCTCTTCCTTATCTGGGGGATCGTCCCTAATAGAGGATTGTTGCGGTTGGATGTTTGGAAGTTGTTCTGTTTCCGGAATATCTTCATCTGACAAGATGTTTAAAATATCAGAGAAGTATTCCTTCCATCGACGCAACTGGTGTTCACTCATATTAAGGAGAGTTCCGTTGACATCTCTCACCAGGTGGTTGGCGGTGAAATTCCTGTTCGTCAACTGTTTCATGATTTTAAATAGTGAACCCATATCCCCAAGGTAAGCCGCAGATTCTGCCTTGTTTGGCAGATCTTCAACAGCCTTTCTCTTGTCGCGTCTAACAGCCTTTTTAAGCTGTATATGAGCATCGCGGTAGTTCTGCCTCAAGTCGGGCGTTCGTTGGTTGACATCGGGTTGAGAGATGATTGCCAATTTGGCTTTTTTCCGATTGCCAACCTTGTCCCATGTGTCTTGCGACATTCAGGGTTTCTCACCGCAAATTCCCACAGATTCTTCAGCACTAGTTAGAAAAGTGTTTCTGGTTGCCTCCCAATTGGCGTCCAGTGTGCGCATTTCATGTTCACCCAATGTGGATGACATTTCGCGTAGAATGGTGGTGTATTCGAGTTTTTTGTTGGGATCTCTGAGTTTATCCACATTAAGCTTGCGCTTCATTTGAAGAATTTGTGGTCGTCGGATAGCTGCTGTACACAATCTCAAGCAGGCAACCATCAAGTGGTGATCGCTCCCCACGTCAGCTCCACGTTTCGCTCGCACATCGAGGAGACATCTTCTCCATCGGCGACTTATAGCCAAATGGTCGATCTGGTTCTGAGTAACACCATCAGGGGAAACCCAAGATGTTTTATGATGACTCTTGTGTGGAAAAAGGGTCCCTCCGATGACCATTTGCCGAGAACTACAGAACTCCACAAATAATTCGCCGTTTTCGGGTCTCTTAATCCAAGGTCGTGAAGGGTCGACCCAAGGGTCACCATGCCTCCCCATGACGTGTTCTAGTCCAGTGTTGTCTGATCCAACCTGGGCGTTCATATCTCCCGAGATGATAATAATATCACCTCTTGGAACACGTTCGAAGGTGGCACTCAGTTGGCTATAAAACTCCTCTTTGTCACCAGATGTTGCGGTTTTAGTTGGTGCGTAGCACTGCAGAATTGTGACGTTTCTGACACTGGTCCTGAGCCTGACGACGATAATCCTATCCGAGATTGGTTCCCAGCTAATGAGACTGTTTCTCGCTCTCGGCGTAAGGACGAACGCCACGCCATTTCTGGCTTCACTTTCAGGGCCAATGTACAGAATAGTGTTTCCGCTAGGGGTTCGTTCTTCTCCTGATCCTGTCCACCTGACCTCCCTCAAGCCCAAGATTTAGATGTTATAGTGCTTCATTTCACGGTCGATCACTGATTGGCGGTGCAAGGACCGAGTAACCCCAGCTCTTCCCCCGTCATTCAATGTTCGAACGTTCCAGAAGCCAATCACAGTCCGTTTTCGAATGCCAAAAGTCGTTACCGTAGAATCAGTCCGTATCCGAGGCGATGTATCCGTTTCTCGTATCATTTAGGTCTTAAGATCACGAGTGATAAGCCCATGATCCAGTGAGTGTCCATTTGCCATTTTTAGGGCAAGCAGGACTGGCTGTGGGTGAATTCTACAACCCCCATCCCAGAGGGGGATAGTTAGCTCAGGTCCGTGGAGTCGCTAACTCCAAAGATAGTTGCAGGAATTGGTAAAACCTCATACTACAACTACCCCCTTGCGGGGACTGTATACAGGACAATAATTTACTACATTTCTTAAACCCACTTTTATAAACAAAATGATATTATATGTAACAAGATTTTTGCATGTAATGCAATCATTACTGTATAAGCATAATTTTCGTTGAAACTTATGAAATTCGGTTAATATTATATGATCCCGTCAGTGTAGTTCTCGCGAAAGCTAAAAGTTCATTACAAAAAAAAGCTATACAGGTTATACATTATTAGCAAGACCTTGATATTTTAGTTTAAGTTTAGAGTTCTGCTGAGTGGTACTGGTGTACTTACTCCACTGGCTTATCATTTGAATTTATCATGATTAATTAAATCTTTTATCTCATATCAGTAAATTTGTCCTGAATACTAAACAATTTCCTGGGAGCAACCCATGGGCCCAATTTTTTTTCAACATATCTTTAATTTCGTCAAAATTTAATTAATGGGTTTAAACGAAAAACAATTGCTCAAAAATTGTGAAAAATCGACTAAAAGGGTGAAAGCTCTCCGAAGCTCACTCCAACATTTTTTTAACCCTCTTCCACTCTATCACTTCCAAAATGCAAAAAACCTAGAATATGAAATTTTGACCCAAACTCGTGTTTTGGCGTGTACTGAACGTTTTGCCTTGGCAAGATAAGGTCCCTTTGCCATGGCGTGTCATATACAATATAATAAATTATTTTGTTGTATTAATTTCTTATTATCGATTCATTATCCATATTAAATAAGCTAAAGTTAAACATTTATGAGGGTCAACTTAAGAAGTCTTTGCGCGCCCGAACGTGATAAGCTCTACACCTGATCTTTACAGTCACAGAAAAACAATCTCATACAGAAAACCATAAAGTAAATTTACGACAGTTACCATTTACTACCAATTAAACTGCGCGCATACAAAATCTCATATGCCTTAAAATGGTCACAAGCAATCTCACACTATCGACGATTTTTTACAGCGAACATGGATCATCTTACAGCTTCACATCTCAAAGATCTTATCTCTAAAGCTAAGCACTATACGACTCTGATGACGTGAATTACGGCCGTAATCATATCTCCAAGAAACTGGCGTAACAAAAAAAAAAAAGTCATTCATGCTGCCGAGTGTGTACCGAAATGTCACTGGAGAAAAATTATGATAAGTTTTCTGGCAAATGACAAAAATTTATCGCATAAATCGGAAAATTCCCACGACTTGGAGATTTGAAAAAAAGTCGAAAAAATAAATAAATTTGCTTTTATGATCGGACTTTGTGCAAGGCGGTGTAGGATCTCGTTTGCATCGTAACGTGGACAGGTAAAATGTAACCGAATTATTTATTATTTCTCTGCCTTGGCCGAAGACGGAAAGTGCTAATCCGTACGGGGGTTGACTATTTAGCATACGTGAGGAGATCTAAGATTTGATCGCTTCCAATTAATTAGATCGTATGTAGAGAAACGCACACGCATTTGAAATTTATTCGACCGGTTTATTTGGATTCGTAAAATGATAGGATTTTATTTTGTTGATAATAATGTAGTCCAGTTTTTTTGAAGTCATTTTGATGTGTGGGAACATGTTCATCAAATTTGATATAGTTTTCAATTATTGGAAGAAGATAGATATAGCTACTTGATGAAATTGTTCGAGGCCTTTAAGTTAAAAAAAAAAATGAAAACAAACATATTCGATAGCGGCTCTACCTTAGAGACTACTGGGGCTAAGCCCCCTATGTATGTATTACTATTTATAATTACAAATAAATATATATATATATGTATATACCAACTCAAATGCGCTGATTTTTAGTCAGAAAAACATGTTTTTTTTATATATAGAAAGCAAAACCAAATTTATTGAAAGTTCTTGCCCTCACAGGGGATAGTTGTAGGATGAGGTTTTACTAATTCCTATAGCTATCTTTGGAGACTTTCGAATCCACGGACCTGAGCTAACCATGGGATGGGGCAGTAGAATTCACCCACAGTCAGCCCTACTTGACCTAAAAATAGCAAATGGACTCTCACTCACTCATGGGCTTATCACCTGTGATCTTAAAACCTAACTGATACGAGAAACGGATACAGCGCCTCGGATACGGACGGGTTCTACGGCTGCCTTCTGGAACGGTCGAATATTGAATGACGGGAGAAGAGCTGAGGTCACTCGGTCCTTGCACCGCCAATCAGTGATCGACCGTGAAATGGAGCACTATAACATCCAAATCTAGGGCTTGAGCGAGGTCAGGTGGACAGGATCAGGAGGAGAAAGAACCCCGAGCGGAAACACCATTTCGTACGTTGGTCCTGAGAGTGAAGCCAAAAATGGCGTGGCGGTCATCCTTACACCGAGATCGAGAAACAGTCTCATCAACTGGAAACCAATTTCGGATAGGATTGTCGTCGTCAGGCTCGGGACCAGTATCAGAAACGCCACAATTCTTCAATGTTACGCACCAACTAATACCGCAACACCTGGTGAAAAAGAGGAGTCTTATAGTGAACTGAGTGCCACCTTCGATCGTGTTCCAAGAGGTGATATTATTATCATCTCAGGAGATATGAACACCCAGGTTGGCTCTGACAGCACTGGACTAGAACACGTCATGGGGAAGCATGATCACCCTTGGGTCACGACCTTGGATTAAGAGACCCGAAAACGGCGAATTATTTATGGAGTTTTGTTGTACTCGGCAAACCGCAAATGGTCATCGGAGGCACCCTTTTTCCACACAAGAGTCACCAAAGACATCTGGGGTTTCCCCTGATGGTCTTACTCAGAATCAGATCGACCATTTGGCTATAAGTCACCGATGGAGAAGATGTCTCCTCGATGTGCGAGCGAAGCGTGGAGCTGACGTAGGGAGAGATCACCACTTGATGGTTGCCTGCTTGAGATTGTGCACTGCAGCTTTCCGACGACCACAAATTCTTCAAATGAAGCGCAAGCTTAATGTGCATAGACTTAGAGACCCCAAAAAAAAGCGCGAGTACACCACCATTCTACCCGAAAAGCGCTCCCCGCTTCCCCTCAACCCTTACATCCCTCAAAATGGGTGTCCGCCGGAGATCCGTAACTATCTATTACCCGCCCCAAAAAATGAATTTTCTATCTTGAAGGGTTTGTGAATTAATGTACGCTGAGAATTCACGTCGGCGTACGGCGAACGGCGTACAGACAGACAGATTTTACTTTGTTATTCTAATAATAAAGTATTGTGTTCGACACAGGAAAAAAAAATTTGCTGCCCCGAAATTTTGTTTTTTCGCGTTTCATGAATAAATTAGCCTTAAAATTAAAAAAAAAATCCGTCCCGCCGTACGCCTTACATATGGACTCATATCTCCGAGGTAGAATGTTCGTTTTTGGGTGGATTGCTAACTGGGTAAGTGAGCTCCAATATCTAAATTTTGGGAAGTATCAGGTTGAAGGGGGAGGCGGAGGAGAGAAAGAGTCGCAAACTATTCTTGATATTATATCTCCACTAGGAATGCAGATAGGAAACTGAAAATTAGCACAGATATAGAGAGTTGTGGGACAAACTTTAAAAATAATTTAATCTTTGTATCCAATGGCGTCCGAAAAGGGGGACGTTAAGACAAATTGGCGGCCAAATTTTTTTTTAAATGATTAGATCTTCGAAATCACTTATTCTAAAAAATTCATGTTTTGAGACCATTAAGGCGGCATACAAATCCACCAAAATCAGCTTAGAAGGAGGCTAATTATTGTGGGTTAGGGGTGCAAAGAAGAACACTTAAAAGTGAATATCTCAACGATCTCTTAAGCTATGTAATTGAAACTTAAAACATATATTAAGCTATACTAGCGAAAGACAAAAAAAAGGTAAAATAAAATTTGGCAATAGTATTAATTGGGGAAATGGAGAACATTTCAAAAATGATGCACTTTTCAAAATTTCAAACCATTATATCTCAAAACTGAGTACAGATATCAAATCAAAACTCAAAACATCAAATTATAGAGCTGTCGAAAAATTTGAGTGATTTTTTAGGCCTCTGGTGAAAATTACAAAGTTTAAATTGTGCATGTGGATAAATTTATTTGATAAACATACGAAAAAAATTTGTTCCACAATTGTTATAAAACGACCCTCCGGTCTAACGTGCACAAGGTGTTTCATGTGCATTGAAAAAAACACATAAACTAAAAAATTTTGAATAAAATTTTAAAGTAGAAACTTGAAAATTTGCAAAATGCATTTAAAGAAAATCCTTAAATGTATGAAATATTAGCTGGACGAATATCTTTAAAACTTCTACCTCCTTCCATACTAAATTATTTTTTCGACCATTTCTAAGAAATCCATTATCACCTAACTATTAAAAGTTATCTATTTGAAACTTTGCATAAGATGTTTTAAAAACAGTTGAAACGAAATTGCGTCAAAAAATTTGGAATCCCGCTTGCTCTTCTACCCCCTACCATACAAAAGTATGATTTCAACAATTTCAACAAATCAATTAATAAACAACAAATTAAAAGCTACCAACTTAAAATTTTGTACGAGTGCCTTACAAGAGGAACAAAAAATGCATTACAAATTTTACGCTTCTCTTACCCCCTCTAGGGGGGGTACAAATGTTTGTTTTCGCGAATTTAAAAAACACCGAATCTTATGAAAATTCTATGAAACTACGTCTATGAAATTGACATTCTATGCAGAGAATATTGGACGTGATTCAAGCAATCAATTCAAAAATTATTAACATCTACCCACCCTTACTACCACCCCACACCCCTCCCCTCATAAGAAACCAAACTTGCATAAATTAATGAAATATTGATTTTATGTACTGGAACCACTGATCGTGTCCGCAATTAAGTGTTAAATTGATAACAGCTCTGCCCATGAACCTCCTTTCACTTAGTCTTCCCTAACCATTCTAACCTGCATATTGTCTCTCCACACATCCTCAACTTGTCCTAAGAATAATAAAGTTGCGCCCGACTTGTTGGCAGTTTATTTATACTGTAGATGAAATCTGAGAGTATTATAAGTTTGTTCTAAAGCTTCTAACGCTAAGAAATAAGGCTCGAAGAAAAAAATGAATGGTATTATCACTCAAAAATATCAAAAACGGATGTCCGCCCGTCCGTCCATCTGTCTTTTCGCTCTTTAGCTTGAAAATGCGTTGAGCTAGATAGTTTAAATTTTGTAGACATAATTTTTAACAAAAAAGTAATGTTAAATTCGTGAACGGGCTAAATCGCTCCACCCCTTGTAACCCCTCCCATACAAAATGACACAATTGCACAATTTGACAATAAACTGATTTGCTTGAAAAATATAAAAGGGATTGGTCTAAAATTTGTAATATATTATTTTTATGATGATTTAAATCTACCGTATGAAAATTATTTGCGTTCTCCCTCCTCATCCACCCCTCCCATACAAACTGCACTTTTTCATGAAATGCTCTAGACCAATTTACTCAGGACCAATAAAATTTATCGATCTCAAAATGTGCACTAATAACTTATTCAGAATTATTAGAAAGTCCAAAAAAAAATTAGGCAATTAGCTTTACCCCTTCTACCCCCTTTCATACAAAATGACGCACTTTTACAATTCGACAATATTCAAAAGCATAAATGCTATTGATCTGAAATTTGGAATATATTACTTTTATGATGATTTTAATCTACTACATAAAAAGTATTTAAGTCTTCCCGTTCCTTCTACCACCTCCCATATAAACTGTATTTTTTCATAAAATACTCTAAACCAATTTACTAAGTGCGTATAAAATTTATTGAGCTGAAATTTTACACTTAACAATTATTTAGAATTATTAGTGTAGCCGAAAAAAATGGACGACTAGTTTTACTCCTTCCACCCCCTCCCATACAATCTGATACAATTTCACAACTTTACAAAAAGTGGATTTTCCTGAAAAGTATGAATGTTACTAATTTAAAACATTTCAAAAACATGATGTTTATAGTTATTTCTGAAAAAGTCTTTAAGAACTCGCCCGTCCTTTCACCACCTTACATACAAACTGCACAATTTCACTAAATATAATAAACTAATTTTCTTTCTATTAAATTTTTAAATGCTAAATTTTGTTTAAAACATTTTGAGAGCAACTTTAGCGTGATGAGAAAAAATTAGCTCAATGCCCCTCTAACCCCTGTACCACTTCCCCTACAAAATTTTTTCAAATCCAAAAATTTGTCTTTCATCTAGATTATCGCACGATTGGGCCTTACGCACTATCGTAGTCCTGTTATGTTTTTTTTTGTATTTTCAGGCTATTTTGATCATCAAACGTGAAAAAACAAAAATTTTTTTTTTTGCAGAATACTTCATTGTTAAAATAATAAAGTAATAATCATAATAGTCCGCGTATGAATCTCAAACTTTTCAATTGAATCTTTCGAAATCGATTTATTGATTCAAACTACAAATTAACATTAGAACGGAATTGATTGCAGATAATTATCTGCTAATACTTTACAAGTTTATTCTAATAAATGATCGTTTCTGCTCCAATAAATGCCTAGTTAAATGCAAATTTTCGATTTATAATTCTTAACGAGACTGAGCGTGGATTATGATGTCTTATAAAATCAACACTTTTCCATAATTGATATTGCAAGTTGTGAATTCGCGAGCAACTTATCCACTTCGTAGCCATTTATGGTGCTATAATTTTCGACCTCACCCTAAAACTTGGACCAAGTTCCACTTGTCTTGTCATAATCGTACTTCTTATCTCAATCAAGCGTGATTTAATCGAGCGTTCGAGTAGCTATTAAAAACTCGAATAGCCGTCCGTCCGTACGTACATAATTGCAGCCTAATTATTCGGTTCAGTTAAAAAGTTCTTAGCTCTGGTGATTTATGAGAGTGAATGACTCCCTTGACACGATTGCATCGATCGCTTGATCCGACTTATTGAAAATACTATCTATATCGAAATAATTAGCTTATTATTTTAGAACCAATTACTTCGATCTCTTTCAGATGGCTGAGAATTTATTTAAATTTGATAACACATCATTTTCAAATTATTTTCCATAATTTGCGATGATCGTGCCAAATTCATTCATAAATATTCGGACGAAATCGTCGATGAATTGTATAGTGATCGCGCTCGAATTGGTACACAATGAAATGGCTCCAGGTAACGTTCAAATTGCAATGGAATAAAAACCCACAATACACCGGACGTAATGTTGATCTGGAAAAAATGTCAGAATATAGTTATATACAATGTAGCAAGATCGCAGGGCCTGGCTTATTCATTGATGGAATAAATCCTGACAGGTAATTCATCATACCCGGCGAAACCCTCCGGATACGTGTTTTTGGATTGTGCCCCGTAATGATATGCTGTTAAGAGCTTTGATCTTGTCTTGTGCCTGTCTCGTGCTAAGATGATGATCTTTGCGAAATTTATGATTATTACCGATGGACCATCGCCGAGTATATGAGTTTGCCTTGCCCACACGCTTTACGATCCGCTACATCATTGAACTTGCGTAAGTGATCGCCATGATCGTCGCAGTTTGTCTTTACCTATATTTTCAACTATAGTTAAGTACCCAGCGATTTGCTTTGGTCAAGGCTTATTATGACTAAACTGTCAGTAAAACGACTAACATACGATCATTAGGCACAATTATGAGTAGTTTACGCCACCTATTTTATCGCTATTTTCAACGATCATTGCAAATTTGATGAAATAGGAAAAATGTTGAGCACACGTGAAATGTGGGCGAATCTTTCGACGTATAATCCTAATGAAAAAACATAGATGGGCGCATTTCATTTCACAAAAAAAGAAAAAAAATTTAGTTGATAGTATAAAAAAGACGATTTTATGTCTTTTCGTGTGACATATTAGAGTAAATTTTATGATAATCTGTAATAAAACTAAAAGCTAGTTAGTTTTTTTTCGGGCTTTAATTAATTTGTCTAGAAACAACAAATTGATCTACAAGGTGCCATTGTTAATGGAAACGGCGTCAAACTATAAAACTAAAGGAAAAATATGTCTGTTTGCCATGAAATTTGCAATTAAATGCTTCATTTTAGTTATGTTTTAAAGCTTCCTTATTAATGCGTGCAGACTAAACATTTCATAATTTTTTCGTTTAAATTTCAAACACGAAATAAACATTTGCGGTTTGATTTTTTGTTCGATGCTGGTTTTATTACGCATCGTAATGATTTAGATTAGCCCAGTCTTGGAAATTTGACATTTCCGAATGCATAATTTTTGTTCAGGATTTTAATAGAATTCAAGAATAATTTTTGGTTGAAGGTTGTTTGTGGTAAATCTAATACAGAAAAAGATTTTTTTTCTCTTAATTGAATCTCATTAATGAAGCTTCATTAATAATTTGTTATGTTCTAAATGATTCATTCAATTTAATTAAAGATCTTCCTTTTATTCAAACAGAAAGAGGAACGGAGCTGCGATTGAGTGGTAAACCTTAATTGTTAAATATACTTATAAGGAGAACCGTAGGTATTACATGGAAATGATGTCGCGATTTCTTATTAAATAAGTTGGATGAAACCATTCTTATAACAAATGTTATAATGAATAAGCAGATAGTTTTTGCTGCATAATGATATGAAGCTATCAAACCGCAGTCCGGAAAGCTCCAAGTCCTCTTTTGATTTATGTAATTATTTTTTCTCTAAGCCATCTGATTTACCAATTTATCAAATCACAACAGTTTCTATCAATAAGTTCTCCACTATTATTGTTGTCCATTCTCTTCGTTAAAATAAAGAAAAATTATATATGGTTTTTACATATGCATCGTATGTACATAAATATAATAAACTAAAATAAATTACAAAACGCAAATTATGGATAAAGTTGATGTACAAAAAAAAATTTGTTTGAAAGCTCCTAGCGAACTTTTACGACCACTCTCACCGTTTTCTGTTGAAGTTGATTAGAGTTATCATCGGTCAACCATCAAATTCCTGTTAAGACCTCCTATGGGGGCATAGGACAGAAACAACTCTCTTCCACAAGACGCGATCTTGAGCATCGGCATTAAGCTGTTGCCAGGACTTGTTTATTTGTCTGGCCTCTTGCCGACGTCTTCCTTGAGGATTATAATCCAAAGCCTGTTTGGCGATGTTTCGCTCTGGTTTCCTCAAAGTGTGACCGATCCACTGCAACTTCCGTTGAATCTCAATGCCTATTTTAGTCTGTCCAGTTGTTCTCCAAAGTTCTTCGTTGCAGATCAATTCTGGCCAGAATATCCCTAAAATGCGTCGAAGGCATTGATTCAGGAAAGTTTGCAGTTTCTTGGTAAGTCGAACGGTCACTTTCCACTTAGTATAACCATATAACAATACGGATATGACGCATGCATCAAAAACTTGCAACTTCGTGCGAAGAGAGATCTCTCTTAACCTGCAGAAAGGGGAAAGAATACCGAAATCCTATCGAGCTTTATTTATACCAGTCTCAATATCCTTTTCGGCTCCACCGTCCATGCTGACAATGCTTCCGAATATTATCGGTACATTAACTTACGAAGAGCATATCTAGACAAAATACGTTGAATTCGCTCAATTCGCAACACATGAATCAGATATGCAGGATCCCAAACCACACAGCAATATTCCTAAATAGGTCTGACAAGAGAAACAAAGCGTGCTTTGACAGTGTATGGGTCAATGAAATCTTTAGCATTACGCCTTACAAATCCCAGATTTGAATTAGCTTTGGAGATTATGTAGTCAATATGAGAATTAAAGTTAAAATCAGAATCGATCAACACGCCAAGATCCTTTACCTCCGAGGATCTCTGAAGAGATCTGTTATTTAAGTTGTAATCAAATAAAATGGAAAAAGATTTTCTGTAGGCAGAAAATACTTTGCCCTTCTATTCGTCAAGTAAGATGAAAACCAGTTCAACAGATTAGAATAAAACCCAAGTGCCTTTAATTTTTCAATCAAAAGACCGATCAAATGTCGTTTTAAAATCTGAATCAAATCAATCAAATTCCTGTTAAGACCCCCTATAGAGGCATAGGATAGAAACAACTCTCTTCCACAAGGCGCGATCCTGAGCATCGGCTTTAAGCTGTTGCCAGGACTTGTTTATTCCTCTGGCCTCCTGCTCAACTGCTCGCTTCCATGTGTTGCATGGTCGTCCAACTAGACGCCTTCCTTGAGGGTTATAATCCAGAGCCTGTTTGGCGATGTTTCGCTCTGGTTTCCTCAAAGTATGACCGATCCACTGCCACTTTCGCCGTTGAATCTCAATACCTATTTTAGTTTGGCGAGTTGTACTCCAAAGTTCGTCGTTGGAGATTACTTCTGGCCAGAATATTCCTAAAATGCGCCGGAGGCATTGTTCTACGAAAGTCTGTAGTTTCTTGGTAAGTCGAACGGTCACTTTTCACGTAGTACAACCATATAGCAACACGGATTTGACGCATGCGTCAAAAACTCGCAACTTCGTGCGAAGGGAGATCTCTCTTAACCTCCAGAAAGGGGAAAGGATACCGATGGCCTGACGAGCTTTATTTAGCCGAGCCTCAACATCCTTTTCGGCTCCGCCGTCCATGCTGACAATGCTTCCGAGATAGCAAAAATCTTGCACCTCTTCCACATCCTGTCCATAAAGAACAATCGGTGTGCTTGCGTTCGAACCCATGTGCATGTACTTGGTTTTACGCACATTTATTTTCAGTTGAAAATCTGAATAGAAAACGTCAATTCGAAAGCCTTGTTTCATTGTATCTATACAATATTTAGTAAAAATCGTTAAATTTGTAGACGTGGAACGTACGCAAGCAAAACCATGCTGACAGTTGGAAATAACCTCTTTAATATGAAAAAATAGCTTTTCCTTAACTATACTTTCAAATAACTTATGGATGGAGGATAGTTTGAATATTGGTCTATAATTTTCAACCATCTGTCTGCGACCAAACTTATATATTGGAGTTATAAAAGACAGTTTCCAAGTATCTAAAAATGAACCGCACTCAAGCGACTTATTGAAAATAATAGCTAACACATCATAAAGCGAAGATGCGCAACCTTTTAAGAACATAGCCGGAATTTGATCATAACCAGATTCTTTTTATATGTCTAAATTGCATAGAGCAACTAGTACATCATCTTCAGTAAGAGTCAAACTGTCGAACCTCCCTGAAAAATTTGAATCAACTGTTGAGGTTGAGTTGTAAACAGATTTGAAAAACGATGCGAACACTTTACAGGACCCTTTAGCAGAGTTCCGTGGCGTAGTGGGCAGCGTGCTTGCTTTTCAGTCAATAGGTCGTGGGTTCGATTCCCACTCCAGACGGGATTTTTTTAAGCACGAATTTTTCAGTTGCTACTGGCGATGAAAAATCATTCGAAATAAAATGGGCAAATGGTGTAAAAGTGAAACAGTTCCACTTCAAGAAGGCCTGGATACTCAGTAGATGGTTTCTGTTCGCTTTCTATCATTCAGTCCCCCATAACATCTGCAAATATTTGTCAATAGCAGCCATTACAACAGAAAAATATACCAGCTTTTCCACTCGTTACGGTTGTTCTCACTTCTCTTCCCCTACCTTCCTAACCCCATTCCTTCCCTCCATGACTGTGTTTGTGCATTGCACATAAAGGCCGAAATTGCCTACAACACAGGCCATTCCGTAAAAAAAAAAACCTCTCCTAGAAACTCCATTGAATTAGTAAATAATGAAGAATTACGTTTGGAGTTGAAAAATTTTCAAAACGATTTACTATTACGTTTAATCTTTTATTCAACTGAGTCGATAAAAAAGAAAGAAAGCGATTGAGCCAATCAAACTCCTTCCTGAGACGAAACAAGTTGTTCCAGTCATACAAGGACTCAGTTTTTCTGAAACGCTTGAGAGCTTTATTTTTTGCGTTTTTTTAAGTTGCTCAATTTCTTGTTGGACCACGGAAGCTTGGGACACGACTTTTCATTACGCGAAGGCACATATAATTTAAATGCATCACATAAAATAGACATGAAAGTTAAATAAGCACAAGATAAATTTAAATTTGAAAACTTAGAATTCCAGTAAACAGAAAAAAAATAGTTGTTAAGAGCAACAAAATCGGTGAAGTCATAGCGCATATGGTCTAAATTATTACAAGATATAGGCTAAAAATTATAGAATTATATTAAAAAACCAAAAGCAGTATGATGAATAGAGTTATTTAAGAGTGGAAAATCTACTAAAAAACTATTATACATAAACTTATTATTTACAAAGATTAGATTCAAAATTCGTTCAAGACCATTTTTAAAGGGATTAATTTGAAACAATCCAAAAGAGTACAGTAGATCGATTACTGCATACTCGACTTCCTTTCGAACGTTGAAAGCGATGAGTGATTTCTCTTCTTCAGAAAACGTCCATGTTACATCGCCAAGGTTGAAATCTCCCATCATTATTCGGATCTCGTAGCGATGCATGTTATTAACGATGTCCTCTATGTTGATTAGATGCTGACGATAAAGCTCCAAAAGGCTCTTAGGCGGAATATAGCTCTCAAAAAATGTTATTTTGGAAATAGAGGAAAACTCCACCGAAATACAAAGTTGATCTATGATATCTAAGTTCAGGCAAAAATCATTTTGCTTGCTTCGAAGTGTAGATCGGACCGCAACTAGTATACCGCCACCTTAGTCCATACTGTCCAAATGGTCCATACTGCGCATTCTGGTGTTCCTCAAGGAAGTCATTTGGGGTCACTTTTGTTTGTCCTGGCCATTAACGAAGTTGCCTTTGTTTTTAAATATTCGGAAGTACTTATTTATGCAGACGACGTTAGTATCTTCAGGTCTCTTAGTTCCAACTTCGACAATTTTCTTCGCGAGCATTTGAATAATTTTAGTAACTGGTGTCGCCACAATAATCTTCGTTTGATTCATGTCGTGTTATGCTATTTACTAGGAAAATCTCACAGTTTGTAATAACAGTCATTAAGACTATAAATCACTGTATTTTAGAACGTGTCAACTCCATAATTGACTAAGGTGTTACATTTCATCATAAAATTGATTTTAATTTGCATATAAATAACATTGTGCAAGAAGGAAATTCTATGTTGGAATTCACCACATGCTTATGTAAATTGCACTGTTATATTGACATGGATATGTTTAATGGCTAGACTCAATCAAAAATTTTGTACATCGCGAAACCGTTACAGTGAGTCTATCTCTATTTCTAATAGGCGCCAACAATCTCAACTAAACAGCAAGCAAATAAAATATTCAGTCCACTCACTGTGCATTCGCTCGCAGCCGGCCGGAAAATCCGGATTTTTTCCATACAAAAACGAATCTGAATTACCAGGCACGCAGAACTAAGGTCAGCGTGTTTCGCGATGTTTCTCTTGCCGAACGGCAGAATTGTCGCCGACTTTTATGCTGCTGGTATCTCAGATCGGATTGGGGCACCTGTAGGTCGGAGATCGTTTGGTTGGATTTTCTCTTGATTTTTGTGTTGTTTCTTTTGGACTCTGCGTCGTCGACCGCGTAGCGAGAAGACGAACAGAGCACCAGAAGTGTGGTCGCGCTGCTCAGGATCGCGCGCCTTACAGAAGATAGAGAGAGGAAGGGAAGTGATTTTAACTGTTAGCTTATTTTTCTCGTACTTGTGTGTATATCTATATATACAGCATTTATTCAAAATTTTTCGAGTTTGTTTGTCGTTTTCATATAATGTATTTTTGCTTTTTCGTCAAGCAAGGCCGAAATTGTGTCCACTTCTCGTCGATTAAACAATTTAATTTATTTTCACACAGTTTAGGAGATTTTTTCAAGGCTCGATAACTTGATGCTCCATGAAACAACTGGGAATGGTTTTTAACCAGTTTTTTATTGGGGAATATTCTTTTTTTAAAGCAGTTATATAGAATATTTATTTTAATCGGTACTGTTACATGTCAACCTTAGTCGCTGGCCGTATGTTTTCAGTTATTTCCAACCAACAACAAATATAAGCGCCCACAGATTCCGATCATGTACATTCCCACACTATGCCGCTCATCGAATGGTCAATGCCTTCAACCATTCAACTAATAAATTTCTGCAGTACTGAAAACACCTGCGAGTTCTTTACCGAGAAAGCAACAATTAAACGGGCGCATGTATTATTCATCAACAATGATGTATAGAAGCGGCCGAAACCGATTGGCCGAAAAATGATATATAGATTCGGCCGACAAGTAAATGATTTATAGAAGCAACTGACAGCGAACGAAGGAAATGATTTAGCCGACAACAACGATACAAAAAAAGGCGAGCGTTAGTGAAGGAGTCAGTCGAGATCAGATCAGATGGTGATGTCGCGATAGAGCCAGTCAAAATACGAATGTGAAAGAGTTGTCGTGTGAACGACTTTGCAAATAAGCACGAATTCTTAAAGTAAACTTGTTTCATTTTTACTTGAGTTACAAACCTTTTCTGTTCTCAAACCTGTTAAAAATAAATCTTCGTTTCTTATAAACTGGATCTAAAAAATGTCATTTTAAAATGCAAAAAAAAAACCAAATCATTCTACAACAATATAATTTTTTTATTTTATTTTCAATACTTTATTGTAATATTTACATATAAATACAATTAAAAATTTTTTGCATGCCTTAAAAATTTATTTAAAGAAAAAAAAATGCTTAAAATTTAATTTAATAAGACGACTGGCTCAAAGTATAAAACTTTCTACTCGTAAATAATTAAATTTTAATCGATTTATTATTAATAATTTTTGAGTTTTTTATTGCCTTTCAAAGTCATTACGTATTTTCGTATTTACAGCAGTCAAAAACAAATTACTTTAACAATATAAAAAAAAAATTATATTGTATAAAAATTACAAAAAATAATAAATAAATAAACATCTAATTTGGTTTTTTTGGAAATGTTTTTAAGCGGACAAGAACAGAGAGAATTACTTAAAACGAAGAACAAAGTTTTATATTAAACGACACTGAGATTCAAATGATTTCCTTTTTTTTTAATTTTTCCGATTTGCATTCGATTTGCAGTTTCCGTTGCAATTAACAACGGACCAAACCCAATCGACGTAATTCGGTACTTTAGCGTAAATTCCGAATTTGTTCTTTTTTGCACAGCCATCGCCGAAGCTCGTTATTCCGAAAATCGTCCACGGATGATTCGGTTTCGTTGAATCGCGACAAAGCAGCGGTCCACCAGAAT
Source organism: Chorisops tibialis (assembly GCA_963669355.1). Lineage (NCBI taxonomy): Eukaryota > Metazoa > Arthropoda > Insecta > Diptera > Stratiomyidae > Chorisops > Chorisops tibialis. The sequence goes on from OY770263.1 coordinate 298,179,198, forward strand.
CGCCAGCACACGTATCGATTCGTCCGCGCTTATGACCAGCACAAAACATGTTTTTCGTTATGGTGTAATCGTGATAGACGGCTTTGCAATTTTCCATCGGGATAATCGGAACTTCGGCCTGGTGAAGAACACTGGTTCCAGCTTGGTCGCGATTTCGACGCTTGCCCCATCCGATTACAGTGCACTGGATATTTTTGGGAAGCGGCTGGAATGGCTGTGGCATACAAGCGTATCCTATCCAAGGAGTTACACTTATCGGTTTCGGTAGTCTGTGCAAAAATTACTAAATTAGTTAAAGTCGCTTAAACCGATCTGCATGATAATCTTACCTTAATAATGCTATATCACTATCGACCGTTTTTTTATCATAGTTCGGATGTTTGATGCTTTTCAAAACCTTCATTTCGATTTCGGACTCGTCCACTATGTCGAGATTATGTTCGCCGAGGCGAACAAAAAGGACCTTTCGGACGCAGTGCGCTGCTGTCAGAACCCAGTTCGGTGCAATTAGAGTGCCACCACAAAATGCTTCCTAAATGGAGAGAAAATTTCCGCATATCAAATTGTACTGAGCTAAAACTGCATTGTACCAACCTTAAATCTATTGAAAATAACAACTTGCCACGGCCATTGTCCTTTTCGAGCCGATTTACCTCCGATAATTTTCAACATATTGTTAAGGCTGTTTCGTCGACCGTTTCGAACCGTTGGGATTCCACACTTAAGCTTCAGTGGTGCATATTCAGGACCTCGATATCCTTTTCCGCTGAGGATATAATCGTTGGCAATCGCGTTGGCGCTGAAAACATCCTTTCGACTGGCCGCCATCGGTTTCAGATCGTACGGAGGAGTTTTATGGACCTGGGATTCAACCCATTGCTGACAAAAACTGCCCTCTGTATAGCAATAAGCAATTTCGCGCAGGACTTCTTTACCGCAGAATTCCCGAAGGCGACATTTTCTAAAAAAATTAGAAATCAATTTTCAATTAATCTCGGTACATTACCATATTTGTAGAAATTTAATTTTAGCTTAATTCCAGGATTTTTATAGTTCATATGTGGTTCATATGTAGTTGGTCATTGGTTTATATAACTTTAAGTGCCCGTTAACAAAGTTATATAAAACAGTTATAAAAAAAAAAAATTCCGGATTGCTTAATCCGGATTGCTTAAAATGCAATTTATTAAAAATTATGATATTTTCATTAAATTACGAATTATGTTGAATAAAAAATGCGCAATAGAGACGTTTATCGACTTTTTCCGACGAACATCGTTTTATCAATTTACTATGTGATTTAAATAAAAATTATGTTTTTTCTGCATCAATTTTGTTTAAATGCCTGTTTGGTGTTTAGCAAGTTTCATACATTTTTTTTGTATCGCGTTCTTAGCGATTTTTCCCAAGTTTATCTTGAATCTGATGCTAATTAAATTTTGAATGATTTAATTTTAACGTCTGTTAACTACCGAAGTAGAGAAGACATGAATAAATCACACGGGCACCACTAAATTCATATTTCAACAACAGTCGATGGTGATTTTCTTGTACAAGTAAGCGTATCTTAGATTAGATAAATATTTAGTCAAAGCAATTCATAGCCACTTATAAAAAGTGACGACATCTTACAACACGAAATCTCAAATCTAAACAAAATTATGAAATTATAGAAAAAAGCATCACATCACAAGAATTTTAGGAGCGTGAAAGTTTTATAATTAGCATCAATCTTCATTTAGAGTTTTTTTCGTTATTCATATGATGTAAATGGAAGTTAGAAGTTTTTCAGTTTAAATAGCTGCAGCTGTTAAGAATACTACACAAGACGACTCCAAGATCCTTTAGTTATATAATGTCCAAAGTATAACTGTTTTAGTTTGGTGAATGTTTTCACAGTGCATTCCGAATTAAAAGAAAAGGTTGCCGGATTCTACACTGTTACACTTTATTATTCGTGACGTCTTGGTCTCTGCTGAGAGTTTTATCAAACAGTTTGATTTATTACTTTATTTGCATGCGAATGATCAGTCACATAATACGAGGAATTATCATTTACGGAATGAATCCCGAAAGATTCTAGAATATTGAATATTCGGCTTAAAGAGTTTTACAAAGCATTCAACACTTCTTACGTCTCTTCTAACTGCTATCGTATAAGCTTATTGGAAGTATCATATATAGTTTATAATAACTTCAAAAAGTTAAAAAAATTTAAATAATTTAATATAGTTATTTAGATTTAGCAAAATTTCGAAAATAAAATGTCTGCGATATGAATCAATGACTGATTAATATAAACTAAAAAATCAAGCAGAATTTCTTTCTTCTCTGGTATCTCTTTTAAGACGGAGAGGCCAGTGTTAAGGAGTGTCCAGGCATGAGCAATTTTTCGCACATAAATATAGTAGCATCCATAGAGTCACTTAAGTAGCAATCAATTTAAAAGATTTTTTTCTTCAATTTTCATACCCAACATATGGCTCTACATGTAACTACATAATAGAATCCGCATGACGTACAAGATAAAATTATGGTAGCCCACAGTTTTAATACTCTAGATCAAACCTGAGAGTATTATAAGTTTGCCCTAAGATTTGTAGCGCCAAGAAATAATGCTCGCACAGGGGTGCAGAAACATTTGTTGTCGCTCAAAAATCTCAAAAATCTCAAAACTGAATGTCTGTCCATCCGCTCTCTAGCTTGAGAACGCATTGAAGTAGAACTTTCAAATTATGTACACGTCGGTTTTGACCAAAAAGTAAGATGAAGCTCGTAAACGGACCAAATTGCTTCACCCGTTCTACCACCTCCCACACAAAATGACTCATTTTCAATCATATACATTAGTAAGATTTTCTTGGAAACTATAGAAGCTAATAATTTAAAAACTATTCGAATCACCTCACTCTTTCCACCACCTCCAGTACAAACTGCACTTTTTCATGAACACAATAAACCAATTTTCTTCATACGTATAACATTTATCGTGCTTACTTAATTGACATAATTATTAACAACGAAAAAATTAAACTGATTAGCTTCTCTCCTTCTATACCCTCCCAATGTGGCACAATTTCTCAACCTTACAAAAAAAGCGATTTTTTTTTAAAAGTATGAAATTTGCTGGTCTGAAATTATAAAGAAGTCATTTGCATAATGCAAATTCTCAGTACCTATTCAACTCTTGAAGCCAAAATTTTTTTTAAAACATTTTTATAGCTACTCTAGCATGATGTAAAACAAATTAGTTCAAAGCAGCCACCCCTTCTACCACTCCCCATATAAGATTTCTCAAGATCACGAAAATTTTTATTTCATCCAGAGTATTGTATGACTGGGCTGTAGGCACAATCGTAGTCCTGTTATGTTTACATTCAGCTTATGGCTACGCATAGAACTACCTTAAATTCAAATCATTTTACCACACCACAAAAACACAAACTTATAAATAAAGTACTCACTTGTATCGTCTTGTTGTACACTTTGCCGAACACTTTGTCCACTTACTCCATCTGGAATAAACTCGCTTATGCCTTGGTGGCATTTCAAAAACAGCCTTTTCTCTCGGCGGAACACGACTTGAATTCCGTCCTTCGTCATAATCATAATCGTATTCGTTATTAAAATCACCGGGCGGGCCATTATTGTTATCCTTCGGATCCTGTTCATCGTCATATTCCAGTGAAGTAGCTTCCTGTTGTTGTTGCAAATTCTTATGACCGCTCGTTATGATCTGATCGAAAATTTCCGCAACTGCAGGATCGTATCGCGTAAAATCGCCATCCCATTGTTTTGTTCTGATCGCTTTCACCTGTCGACGATTGTATTTGCGGGAATCGAAATCGCTTTCGTCCTCCTCGTCCTCAAGATCTTCATAATCTTCGACTTCAATTACAATCGGTTTTCTCTTTTTCTTATACTTTTTGATCACGTAGTAGTCGGGTTGTTGTTCGTTTTTCGGAATTTCTTGATACACCGGGATCTGATGAGACTCTGGAATTTTCGTGGTTGGTGGTGCGGCCAGCGAATAGTCGGGATGACATCTGAAAATGCAGGAAAGGGTTGAGGTGAGTTTTTATTATTTCAATTTTGAGAGAAATACAAGTAAAAGTTAAAATATAAATGTTTAAGCTAACTCTACTTTTTGTTACCTTGAAAGCATTGTAGACGAAAAAGCCAAAAAGGATATTGAACTCGTATTAATAAAGCCTGGCTGTAGTGCCTAGTGAGTAACGTGTTGGGTCGGGAGTTCAAGTCCGTTCGCTTTCTAGCTTAAGAACGCCTTGAGCTACACGCTATTTTTGGCAAAAAAGTAAGGTGAAGTGTGTGAATGCTCCAAATCGGGCCCCCCTTCTATCCCTTCCCATACATACACAATTTCATAACTTTATTGAACTCGATAATAATGTTCTCGGAATATGTAAATTCTACTGATCTGAAATTTCAAACTTACTAATATCATGATAAGTTTATTTATTTCTTTAAAAACCCTATTACTTCTACCACCTCCCACCACAAACTGCACAATTTCACGAAATATAATACACGTTTTTTTCAGTACTGATAAAATTTAGGATCCTCAAATTTAGTACATAGCATTTTGGAACCCTATAATTTGATATGAGAAGAAATTAGTTTGAGAAGAAATTAGTTTGATTCACCAATCATCTCCTTCCTTAACTACTCCGTACACCTTCCGAAGAATTGTTCGCTCAAACGTGTCGATAACCTTCTCCGACACCCGCGTCAAGGTCCACGTTTCGCATTCATATAGCAGCTCAGGACGAATTAATATCTTGTAGATGCGTAGTTTATTGTTTAATGGACATTCCTTGATTTCATTATGGGAAGGACCGCATAAAATGCTCTGTTAGCTGTCGTGATTCTTCATTGAATTTCATGTCGCTCATTGCCGTCCTTTGTGAGAAGAGCTCCCAGATATGGGTCATTCTTTTACAAACCGTACACCTAATTGGACGACATATTTTCTATTGCTTTTAAAAATTTTTTATAGGTAGTATACATCGAATAAGCCGACACGTATGCGGGGATTTTTTTTAAATTGTTTATTTTAAAAAATATGGATGTTTAAACATTTTGAGAATCGTTGGTTTTGCTCTTCTTAAAAAGCTATTATCTTCGGTTCTATTTGTCCCACAGATTCATATCTCATTGTAAAGGTAATTTAGTAACCTTTTTACTACATTATTCCAAAAAAATGTATTGTTAAATAATTGTAGTTATTAGCAATAGCTTTTTAAGAAGAGCAAAACCAACGATTCCCAAAATATTTAAACATCCATATTTTTTGAAATGAACAATTTAAAAAAAAATCCCCGCATACGTGTCGGTTTATTTCATATATATAACACATAAAAAAAAAATAAAGCGATTCTAGAAACAGACGTGAATTTTTTCGGCAAATCCGTACGGTTTGTAAAAGAATGACCCATATCTGAATTCATCCACCTGCTCGAAGTTGTATTCGCCTATAGTAATGTTCTGCCTCTGTGGGACAGTTCTTCGTGTCTGGGTCATGTATTCATCATTGACCCTGAGCCCTACTTCACTCGCTACCGACTCTAACTCCTGCAATACTTCCTTAACGCACATTATTGATCGGGCCAGAATATCCACGTCGTCTGCGTATGCCACCAACTGTGCGGATTTTACGAGTAGCGTACCTCTGGTGTCCACTGAGGCTACTGAAGTTGTCTTCCTGGCGACATACTCAAGCACCAAGTTAAAAAGCATGGGGGCGAGACCATCTCCTTGTTTGAGACCTGACTCCATTTGAAAGCTTTGAGTCAACTAGTTTTGAATTTTTATTTGGCACTCATTGTTATCCATCGTGGCTTTTATTAACCGAACTAGTTTCGTTGGGACATCTAGTTCAATCATTATTCTGTACAAAGCATTACGGTCGACACTGTCGTATGCTTGACAAAAATCGACGAATTTGCTACTAAGTTTGGTAGTACTCCGGTTGGGAATACTTCTGTCGTCCAAGGGCCCGAGAAATACATAAATGTGAAACTGGAATATACGGATTGCCTAGTTTTACCTTAGGGACATAATCTTCTATTTTCTTAAGCAAGATTATGTCCCTCAGGTTAACCAAAAATAGCACCACATAACAAATTTACCATTCTCTTAAGTGGCTACCGAAATAATTTATTTCCCTTTTCATCGAAATAACTTTTATCATTCCAGAATTTTCCCCAAATAGAAACATTGTTTCTTAAATCATAGAAAAAAGTTTCGCGCCATCGTCGATCTTAATAAAATACCAACTTCAACTCACCTCTTACACTTTCGTTCCTCCATGTGTCTCGTTTCACCACATTTCCGTCTAATCTTACAGTAACGTTCGCGATTCTGTCGACAGAGCGGATCACATTTACTCCAGCTTGTCCACGGTGTAAAATACGTTCCCAATCTTCGACGATGGCTCCATTTCCTTGGCTGATCTAAGCTATGACCTATATCGTGTCGTATTTCAGCGATTTCCTTACGACTTGGCGGCCTAGGCCTTCCAAGAGCATGCCGCACCTCATCTTGGATATGTGCTTTAGCGTCTTGAACGTGAGATGTCTGTAACGAAAAAATATAAATAAAAAAAAATATGGATATTAAAACAAAACAAAAAATTATGTTACTCAACAATATCACTAAAAATAGACAAGAAAGGGCCATTGCTATAGAGTAAATATCATGTAAGTTAAGTTCAAATTTCGGTTTCTAGTGCTCGTAAATTCGGCCCTAATGAAAATTCTGTTTCCCATTTAGAAACATTTGTTCAGCAGAACTGAGTTTAAAAAGCACTTAAACGTTGTGGTCTTTTCGCAATAAAATTGTGTTTCTTTTTATTGTGTTTTAATATTTGATAGTAAATTGTATTTTGGGATTACAAGAATTTTCTCAATGGATTAAACACAACAAAAAAACACCCATAAATTACAAAAACTATGAAAATGATTCACTGTCGTATCTAATGCGAGCTGATGCTATGAGTCAGGAAAGAAATGCTCTTGTTAACTTAATTCCAATTTAAGCTGCACATCAAAAAGATCGGTGACACCCTTTTGAAAAGTGTTCTATAAATTGCAGTTGCACAACTTTCTTTCTTTCTTTGGAAAGCTATCGCAATATCCGAAAGAATTTATCGCTGTAAATATTTAGTTTCCTGATCTGATTTGATTGTGTTTTCCGTTTTTTGTTCGAGTCCGTAAATGAAGCATCCTCCATCTGGCCTTTGTTATCTCTTAATGGGTCCAGCATCTGCCTTGCTTACCGATAATTGGGTTATAATTCTTTTGATGTCCAATACTACGAGTATTCCGTCGCAACTCAAGATGCATGTGGTAATTGAATTGCATCCCCGATCGCATTAAGGCTGGAATAAACAGAACAGGCAGGATGAACTAATCAATCAAAAACAATTCGAAACCTATAGTAGTGGTCGATTTTACAACTTCCTGATTAGATCGTGGGAACATAACGTCTGATGCAAATCATTCAAGAGATTTCTGATTGACTTTCGCAACAACAGTGTTGGATTGATCGGTGATCGCGTTAGTTAGTAATCGATCTGTTCTTGAATTTTATTTTTAATAGCGCAACATAAGTCCTGCTATTGAATTCCAACTGCCAAACGATTTGAAAGTCGAACTGAAATTAAATTAGACGAGGACTTTGTACAGCCGCATGATCGTAAAAAACGACACGATCGAAAACTAATCAGAATTTATGGGAAGATAATCATTATTTTCAATATCTATCAATTATCGAAAGTAATATGTCCACTTTACTGCACCACTTGTTAATGGTCTTTTTTTCTAATTTAGTTATTTTTTATCACAGCTTTTACTGAGTGGATATGTGGTAATTTCAGTTGTAAGAAAATATTTAGCTGGCAGCAATTTAAGCTAAACTCAATTAACTACTGGTGTGTAAATGTCAAACATTTACGATAGAATATGAAATTATAGCGAGCGTATAATAGAAGCTTAATTGTAAATTTTATGGTAAACAGCTTAGTTTAATTTCGTGTAATAATGGCAGTAGGTTGAAAAATTAGCAGCGGTAGTTTCAATATTTAAACAGTTTCTCGGAGAAAAAAAAAATTCTTTATTATAATTATAAAGACTTCAAATTTATAGTTTATAAATAGTAAGAAAATTCTGAAAAAAAAAATATATATTACAGAATTATGATTAAGCGCATGACCAAGCATGCGAACCTTTATATAAAATAGAAAATAATTTAGGGCAGTGCTTTAATGTAATTTGCATGGTAGGTGGTAGGGATATTTTTTTCTGAAAATATGATTGTATATATTTGATATAAAAATGTTTCAGGTTAAAATTCATATTTCCAGCTTTCATAATGTTCAAAAAAATTGATAAAATTACTTTTCTGAAATTGTAATACTTGTAAAAGTATGAAAGGAAGTTGCTAGAAATGTCATAAAACACATAATGGAGCTACGATTGTGGGTAAACCCCAAACATGCGGTACTCTAGATGGGATGTAAGTTTCAGTGATTTTATAAGAAATAACTTTGCTGACAAATCTGTAAGCTACTTCTAAAAGTATATTATGTCTAATTAGAGCACCATTGTCTTGAGAATTGTTTTAACGCGTATCGCCAAAATGCGACTTTGTACGTGAGATGGTAGAAGGGGATTTGAACAATTTTTACAGAGATAGCTAAAACCAATACAGAAATGATACGATTTAAATTTCAGATCAGTAATATTTATGCTTTGCAAGAAAACCGACATAGCTGAACTGAGACATTGTGCCGATTTGTATGGAAGGTGATTGAAGGAGTGAAGGGATCGAAATTATTTTTTCTCATCTCAGTTTAATCACTACCAAACTTTTGTTCTGTGTTGAATTTAAGCTTCATAACTTTTATAAATACTAAGAAAACTGGTTCATTGTATTTGAAGAAGTGGGAAGATTTCAATTTTTTGATAAAATTAAATGAAATCACAGAAAAATTGGTAACTTTCAAATTTTAGTGCACTGCCTTTGATATTTTCCAAGAAAATCGACTTAAGATGAAATTGTAAAATTTTGTCATTTCATATGAGAGGTGATGGAATGGGTGGTGCGATCAAACAAAATTTAAAACTAAAAAATTTCTTCTCATATTAAAATAATTGCTAACGAAATTCTTTACACCAAATTTGAGCGTCGTAAATTTTATAGGTACTGAAAAAATTGGTGTATTGTATTTCGTGAAATTGTGCAATTTGTACGGGAGGTGTTAAATTCATGCAACTATCATTGGAGAATAGCGACTCCATGGACCTGAGGTAACCATCTACCTGTGGATGGGGGCAGTAGGATTCACTCACAGCCAGTTCTGCTCGCCCTAAAAGTGGCAAATGGACACTCACTGGATCATGAGCTTATCACCCGTGATCTTTAAACCTAACTGATACGAGAAACAGATACTGCGCCTCGGATATGGACGGATTCTACGGTAACAACTTTTGGCATTCGAAAACGTAATATGATTGGTTTTTGGAACATTTGAACATTGAAAGACGGGGGAAGGGCTGGGGTTACTCGGTCCTTGCATTGCCAGTCAGTGATCGACCATGAAATGGAGCACTATAACATCCAAATCTTGGGCTTGAGCGAAGTCAGGTGGACAGGATCAGGAGAAGAACGAACGTCGAGCGGAAACACCATTCTATACATTGGTCCTGAGAGTGAAGCCAAAAATGGAGTGGTGGTCATCCCTATACCGAGAGCGATAAACAGTCTTATTAGCTAGGAGCCAATCTCGGATAGGAGATAGTTGCTACGCAGCAACTAATGCCGCAACACCTGGTGACAAAGAGGGGTTTTATAACCAACTGAGTGCCACCTACGATCGTGTTCCAAGCGGTGATATAATTATCATCTCAGGAGATATGAACGCCCAGGTTGGATCTGATAACACTGGACTAGAATACATCATGAAAAAGCATGGTACCCTTGATTAAAAGACCCGAAAACGGAGAACTATTTGTGGAGTTTTGTAGTACTCGGCAAATTATCATCGGAGGGACCATTTCTCCATACTTAAAACATCTTGGGTTACCCCTGGCTATAAGTCGCCGGTCGAGAAGATGTCTCCTCGATGTGCGAGCGAAGCGTGGAGCTGACGTGGGAAACGGTCACTATTTGATGGTTGCCTGCTTGAGATTGTGCGCAGCACCTATCCGACGACCGCAAATTCTCCACATCAAGCGCAATCTTAAACTTAAACTTAGACCCCAACAAAAAGCGCGAGTACACAACCATTCTACGCAAAAAGTCATCCACACTGGGTGGATATGAAAGCGCACACTGTACGCCAATTGGGAGCTAACCGGAAACACTTTTCTAACTAGTAATGAAGAATCTGTGGGATATGTGCAAAGCGGTGAGAAACCCTGGATGTCGCAAGACACATGGGACAAGGTTGGCGATCGGAAAAAGCCAAAATTGTAATCATCTCTCAACCCGTTGTCAACCAACGAATGCCCGACCTGAAGCAGAACTACCGCGATGCTCATATACAGCTTAAAAAGGCTGTTAGACGCGACAAGAGAAAGGCCATTGAAGATCTGGCAAACAAGGCAGAATCTGCGGCTTACCTTGGGGATATGGGTTCACTATTGAAAATCATGAAACAGTTGACGAACAGGAATTTCACCGCCAACCACCTGGTGACAGATGTCAACGGGACTCTCCTAGGAAAAGATATTTCCCGCCATTCGGTCAATGGCGAGAGGGAAAGCTCCAGGTATAGACGGACTACCTACCGAACTTCTTAAAGCGGACGCGGAAATAACAGCCGATATACTCCTCCCACTCTTTACTGAGGTGTGGAATGAAGAAAGATTTCCGACTGAATGGAAGGAGAGCGTCATTGTGAAAATTTCGAAGAAGGGCGACTTTCGGGATTGTGGCAATTAGCGTGGTATATGTCTACTTACTGCCGTATCGAAAATCTTGGCTAAGTTAATTCTCAATTCTCTTAGTGATGTCATGGAGAGCTCTCTCGAAGGTTATCAGGCTGAATTCCGTAATTGGTCGTCTTGTACCGTCCACACAAATACCCTACGGGTAATATTGGAGCAGTCAGCCGAAATGGGTTCGTCACTACATCTCATGTTTGTGAACTTCGAGAGGGCTTTCGACAGCGTTAAACGAGATTACATATGGAATACTTTGTGTACGAGAAGTATTCCAGACAAGGTCATAGCTATGATTAAGGAATCCTACGAAGATGCAAGTTTTCGTTTCTTACATAGAGGAGAGCTGTCCGAGAGCTTTCCTATGCGAATGGGTGTCAGACAAGGCTGCATATTGTCACCAGTCCTGTTTCTGGTGGTGACAAATGACATCTTGAAAGATGCACTGGAAGGTGGGGAAGATAAAAGTCTTCAATGGAGACTATTTAACATCTTAAGTCACCTTGATTATGCTGATGACGTGTGTTTGCTTGCACATAACCGTTCGGACTTAGAGTCAAATGTTCGCTCATTGCATTCTAAATGCAAAGAGGCAGGACTCAAAATAAATGTGCTTAAAACCAAGTACATCTACATGGGTTCGAACACAAGCACACCGATTGCTCTTAATGTACAAGATGTGGAAGAGGTGTAAGATTTTTGTTATGTCGAAAGCATTGTCAGCATGGACGGCGGAGTCGAAAAGGATATTGGGGTTCGTCTAAGTAAAGCTCGTCAAGCCTTCGGTACCCTTTTCCTTTTCTGGAGGTTAAGAGAGATCTCCCTTCGCACGCAGTTGCGACGCACGCCCCAAATTTGTGTTGTTAAATGGATGTACTACGTGGAAAGTGACCGTTCAACTTACCAAGAAACGGAAAACTTTGGTGAACCAGAAGCGATCTCCAGTGACTAGAAGTGATCTCCAATGACGAACTTCGGAGTACAACTGGACAGACTAAAATAAGCATTGAGATTGAACAGGCTTTGGATTAAAATCCCCATCGAAGACATTGGGTCGACTATGTAGCACATGGAAGCAGGAGACCAGAGGCGCCTTGTGGAAGAGAGTTGTTTCTGTTCTATGCCCTATAGTGGTTTTAACAGGAATTTGATGGTTTGATGAAACCGTGGCGATTCTGTGCGAGCATTATTTCTTAACGATACAAACCTTTGGGCAAATTTATAATACTCCCAGATTGCAACATGAGTATAAAATATCTGCCAACATATGGAGCTTAATTCTTGGGACGAGTTGAGAATGCATGAGAATTTCATAAGCAGGTTAGGGTGGTAGCAGATAGCGAATCGTCCTCTGGTTAGGCATGCGGATGATTACCACTAAACCAGTCAGATAAGTCGAGTACGCGTTGAGCTAGAGAGTTAAAATTTTGTACACGTCGTTTTTGACAAAAAGTAAGGACAAGTTCGTGAACGGACCGAATCGCTTCACTTCTTCAATCCCCTCCCATATAAAATGGCACAAATTCGGAATTTGCGAATAAATGCATTTTTCTCCAAAAGTATAAAAGCTATTGATCTGAAATTCGGGATATAATATGATGTTTTAAATCTACGGTATAAAATTTGTTCGAATCCCCTTACTACGTTCACCACCTCTCACACAATCTGCACATTTTCTTGAAATACTATAAACCAATTTACTCAGTACGTATAGAATTTATCAACTTAAATTGTACATCAAATACTTATTTGGAGTAATTAGTAAGACCGATAAAAATTAGACGATTAATTTCACACCTTCTACCGACTCCCATACAATATGACAAAATTTCACAACTTTACAAAAAGTCGATTTTCCTGAGAACTATGAATGCTACTTATCTGCAATTTAAACATGTTAAATGCATGATGTTTATTGTTATTTCTGAAAAACTCATTAGTACTCTCCACTTCTTCTACCACCTCCCATACAAAATTCACAATTTCACTAAATCAAATACACTAATTTACTCAATACCTATTAAATTTTATAAATCCTAAATTTTGTGTAAAACATTCTGATAGCAACTCTAGCATTTTGTGAAATAATTGGTTCAACGCCGTCACTCCTTCTACCACCCTCCATACAAAATTTCTTAAAATTAAAAAATTTCTTTTTCACATAGAGTATCGCATGATTGGGCCTTACGCCCAATCGTAATTCTGTTATGTTTTTTATTTAGTCGTTTTTACCTTTAATTTCGGTCAGCTGATATGGTGAACTTCACCATAGATCAACTGAATGTTCGGAGATTAGAAGCTGCCCGTCTTTCCCTGTGCATTCACACTAAAACAACAAGGGTTGTCTTAGCACTTTGCGAAACCAAAGTGTTGCATGATAGTGAGCAGTTCCATACTGTCCCCGGATACCATCTTCTTCTTCTTCTTCTATAATGGCGCTACAGCACAAATCGGACCTTGGCCTCCTGACATGCAGGTTCCTTAACATTTTTCATTACTTATTGTGGAAGGGTTGTTGGCCCTTCGCATAATCCTCTTTCTACGAATTTTTCATTTTCGTAGATTGAGGTGACCAAGTTATATCCAAGCAGGCAATGTGCTGGAATTATATAGTGCGCCGACTGGGATTTGAACTCACGACCTTCGCATTACAAGACCAACACGCTACCCACTAGGCTACACCCTAGCTCCATCTTATCCCGACCTTTTTTCGGCAGGGAATCGCAATATATGCCAAAAAAAAAATGTGTTCAATATAATCAAAATTGTCACCAATACGAATATTTTATGATTGCAAAATATTACAGAGCTGAAATGATAACATTCCTGTCTAATTTAAAAAAAAATTCTAAAATTAAAAACACTTAACAACTCATCACTCCGAAATATTATTTTTAGAAATCCTATAAATTCTAAGGGTGATTAATTTCAAACTAGCTTAGTAGGTGTATGATAAAATAATGAATAATATTGAGGCGCCATAGTGTTGGTCCTTAGAATTATTCACACTTATTAAATTATGTTGCTAAATTTATTTAGTTTTTTCGAGCAGTATTGTTGTAAATCTTCTCAGATATATAAAAAAATTCATTGCCAAAAACATTCTAAAAGACAATTTAATTTGTTAAAAAAAGTAGTCTTTCAAATCTCTTCTCGAAAAATTGTATACATGCTCGTACATTCCGCGATAATTTATGCGTTATTTTTTTTTTATTGTCGACAATATCAAGTACTTGTCACACTTTCATTTTTATAGTCCGATTCGTAATATCTATATCGAAATTGAATTACGTCAGTTCAGGTTGCATTTATTGAGAAAATTTCTGGCACAAGTCCACAACTTTAAGTGCTTTATAATTTATCGGTGATAAGCTACACATTACTGAGATGTTTTCGTGTCACGTTAATATTTATTATTTAAAACTATGTTTCTGTTATTTTCAAAAGATTTTACCTGATAATCAAGTATTGTAAAATTCTAAATTATTGTACTAAAATTCGTTGAATTCACAAGCGAAAAAAAACCAACTGACCTAAATTTTTAATAAATCCCGATTGAAAATCTGCATACGATCGTTTTGTCAGCGGTTTTCGAGAAAATCAATTGTTTTTAAACTGAAACTAATGATAGTAAAATATTATTTGAAAAAAAAAAAAAAAATTGCAAGAAAAATTATCACTCGTCAATATTCCATAAATCATTTCAGATTCGAAATCAATTTATTATTAAATGACAGAAAGTAAAATGTCATTGCAGTTGTGATCTTCACTGATTCAGCGCGTCTTCTTTAACTGCTGCTGCTTTGATCATAAAGCAATTGAGACGAGGTCAGTAGCCGACTTGTTTTTAAAAAAATTTCATTACTAAGTAACTGAAATTACTGTAGCGCTATTGGCGGCATATCACAAAGATTTAGTGATGTGTCATTGCTCTTCTGCATTTCTTCTTCGGTAGATTTTTTTTTTGTATTGATTGACCTACAACTATGATATAACTTTGCAGTGCGAAATGGAGGAGTTTATCGTTATTAATCGTTTCAATTAACATTTAGTGGTGAAATATTGAATTCATAGAGGGACTAAGGAGAGATATTAATGATGTTTAGATAAATTTAAATTACAATGCTCTTGGCATTCTAAATTATTGAAATTTGCTTAGCAATTCCAGTAGCTCTACTTGCACATGAACAACCGCAGAAGATAAAATTTTATGACTAAGTTTTTAATCTTCGAAATACTTTTCTCTTTTATTACCTTAAAATTTAAAAACGAAAGTAATTGAATTTCCCGTAAATTAATGCTAATTATAAACCTGCAAGGCAATCAAAATCTTGAGTAATTACTGAAAATATCTGGAAGTATCTTAAACTTTCTGCCCATAAACACACAAAAATAAGATTTCTTTAATTTTGACTATGCAGTGCAGATTTTTGTACTCTAGATCATATTTGAGACATTGTATTTGCTTTAATGATTGTATGTTCACACTGGCTACCAAAAGTGTCCATATTTAACGAAAACCATCTCCAAATCTTACATACTGGGTCAAGAAACTTCAAATTTATTTTAACAGTTCTGAACATACTGTAACGCTAAGAAATAATGCTCGCACAGAGTCGCCAGAGGTACGGAAATATTTATTGCCGTTCAGAAATATTGATTTCGAAAAATTGTTTGTCTGTCTGTCTACGTAATAGCTCTCAAACGCTTTGAATTGGAAGGGTAGGTCCCATACTATTACATTTTAACATATTTCAGAAAATCATATCATCACCATGTGGAAGCTATGAATTTTAAAATTGGAACACAGCATGGTGATAAAAAGCATTTTCAAAATCGTCCAGAAACCTTCCTCTTCTTCTACCACCTTCCACATATATGTCATATTTTCAGAAATTATCAATTTCCTTGAAAATTATTAAAGCTACAAATATTGAATACGGCGCGAATCAATTGAGTAGCAAGTTCAGTGTGTTACCCAAAAAGCATAAAGCTTCCCTTACTCCTACCACCACCTCCCATACTAATACTACTCGAAGCTTCCACAGTCGAACCAGAGTCCTCCGTACTTACCGGACTCTGGTTTCTCGCTTCCACCACTTCGTTTTCGAAGGGTTATTTCCAGGATCCTGCAGGAGCTCAAAATTCACAAGTCTGCTGGGCAAAATGGCATCCGCCCTATTGTCCTTAAAAACTTCGCTTCCTCTCTAGCTAAACCTGTTCGTAATCTTTACCATCTTTCATACTCTTCAGGGTGCTTTCCTAAGATCTGGAAGGTCGCGAATGTTCAGTCAATTCCAATGAAAGGATGCAAAGCGAACCCCACTAATTACCGCCCATGGACATTACCTCAGTGCTTTCAAAGGTAATGGAAACTACTGTCAATCGCAGGATAGTCAATTCCTGCATCCACAAATTTGGTGAAGATCAAGTTCTTGCTCTTGACATCTCTAAAGCGTTTGACAGAGTTTAGAACATTAATTAACTCCACACTTACTCACCATTCAAGAACACAAAGGAAAAATGTTCGATGAAATTATTCCCAGATTAGGAACAGAAATCTCAATCTCAGAAGAGGAGGAAGATTGGCCCACCTCATCAATAATTCCATTTTTGAACAATGTTAACGATAAAAGTCTCCGGTATTAGTTTATTTGTTATTTTTTAAAAAAAAAGTAAAATCATAAAGTATTGTATTATCATTTTCACTATTTTAAGAAAGTGTTTGACACGCTGTAGTTGTCAGCTTTCAAAAAGTGTTTAATATATGTTTCATGAGTAGCAGAAGAGAAAGGTCGAATAAATATCCACAAAAAAAAGCTAAAAATTGTACAAAACAAAAACTAGTTATGAAAATAAATAATAATAACTGAAATGACCGGCTAATCTTTTAAAGGCTCCCAGTTTCATCTCCAGATCTCTCTCCCTCTCTATTTTTAGAGCCGAACGTAAAGATTGAAGGAGTTCTGTACGGCTAAGGTTGGGAGGGCAGGGTAGCAGGCACAACACCTGACACCTTCGTCGAGGAACTCAGTCGTAGCAATATCCCGACCAGAAGCTGTTCATTTTATTATTGGGAGTCTTGGACTCCATTGGATAAGACGACGAGACGAGCTTAAAAGCTAGTTTTTTTGCACAGGCCCGATTCTAATGACCGCTATCGAGTAATGAACCCCCCACAGCTAGACCCGGTAGTCACACTAGCACGATGTTTGAGCAAAAGACCATTCCATCCCCGAGCCTTATTTTTCCCTTAGTTATCGAAATAGTCCTTTCAAAGGCCTAAATGCGAAACAAATGGCACCCAACGTGGGACCTGAAAAGTCTTGCGCCAAGCGTTCTACCGAACGGGCGACAACACACTAGACGGAACAATTATGTGTAAATTGCGTTGCATCAAAGGATTCAGACTATCGCCAGTATCATGGGTTCAGATATCAGTGCTGTACTGGATGATGTCTAAACTCTCCTATCGATGAAATCATTGGCAACCCAGAGGCGCTAGTTATGATCCACGAGAGAGTTTCGACATCGATTAGATTAGTTTCGGAATTTGTGAGAAAAAACTGAAACATGGTATGTGTTTCGTTCGCAAGAATAGGTAGCCTCTCTACAGCGGAATTTGGCTTGTCTAAGCCGTCAAGTTATCTGACAGAGGCACAGTACCTGTGCCTGCGACCGAATCACATATCTTTCTCCATTTACAAAATAACCGGTAGATACCTGACATCCTTGTTTCACCTCCAGATCTTCCTCCTCCTCTCTTCTTGGGACCGTATGTAAAGATTGAAAAATTACTGTACGGCTGAGGTTGGAAGTGAAGAGTGGTGTCACAACACTTGACACCTTCGTTGAAATATTTGGTCGTGGCAATATCCCGACCAGAAGTTGTCCGTTTTATTGTTGGGAGGCTTGGTCTTCATTAGGTAAGACAACGAGACGAGCTTGGGTATAGCCTAGTAGGTAGTGTGCTGGTCTTGTAATTCGAAGGTCGTGAGTTCAAATCCCGGTCGGCGCAATATATAATTCCGGCACATTGCCTGCTTGGATATACCTTGGTCACCTCAATCTAAGAAAATGAAAAATTCGTAGAAAGAGGGTTGTGCGAAGGGCTAACAACCCTTCCACAATAAGTAATGAAAAATGGTAAGGAACCTGAATATCAGGAGGCCAAGGTCCGATTCGGGCTGTGGCGCCATTGTAGAACGAGACGAGCTAAAAGCTCGTTTTGTTGTCCAGGCCAGGTTTTAGTGATAACCACAAGCGCAGCTAGTCCAGCAACTCACGCTAGCACGTCGCTTCAGCGAGAGAATTGCCACTGCGATGGACGTAGGTGAGTCTCGGTCTATTCCATCCCCGTTTTCCCTTCGGGTCTAAAATTGTAAGGCATTTAGACCATTTGAAAAATTTGTAGAAACCAAACCAATTTCCGTGCTCTGAGCTTCCTAGGGAGAGTTCACAGATACGGCGTATTTGTCTGGATCAGTACTACATAAATAATAGATCAAGGAAATTAGAATCTGAGTAATACATACCTATAGAAGATTGTAGCAGAAACCGCATGATAGGTTCTATATATGTAGGTTTTAAACTAATTAAAGGGGAACTATATGCAAGAGTCATTGTTATCAGTTTTTAGTAACAATGGTGCTGTAAGTCTTATAAGATATGTGTCGGAAATTTTTTTTTTTACCACTATGCAAGTCTTAAGGTCCCTTTTTTCATAATTCTTGCTCTGTTTCTTCGTTTCTCATATATAAGTTATATGTTACTGAAAAAAAAGTATCTGTTACATAAATTATAAAATAAACTGTCAACGAGTCGGGCGAAACTTTATTATTCAAATTTTCAAATTTCTACCTTAAAATTTCACTCAAAAATTTTCAGTTTATGTGTTTTTTTCAATGCACATTAAACACCTTGTGCACGTTAGACCAGGGTGGTCGGTTTATAACAATTATGGATCAAGTTATTATTATTTTTCTATATCTATCAAATAGATGTAACCACATATAAAATTTAAACTTTGTATCTTTCACCAGAGCCCTATAAAGATCACTCAAAATTTTCGACATTTTTGGTTATCACCTCCCTCCCCTTACACCTCCCAACTTAAAACTTGCTAAAATTAATCACTATAGTAGTTCTACAATCTGACAAATTTTTGATTTGATATCTGTACTCTTTTTTGAGATATAAGGATTTGTAATTTTGAAAAGTGCGCCATTTTTGAAATGCTCCCCATTTCCCCCCATTACTATTATTTCAACATGTTAAATTTTTTTGTATTTTCTTGGTATAGCTTATTATATGTTTCAAGTTTCAATTACATAGCTTAAGAGATAATTGAGATATTCATTTTTAAGTGTTTTTCTTTGCACCCCCCTGACCCTCCCCCTTACAATAATTAGCCGTTCTCTAAGCTGATTCCGGTGGAACTAAATGCCATCTTAATGGTCCCAAAATACAAATTTTATACGATAATTAATTTCGAAGATACAATATTTGAAAAAACAATTCGGCCGACAATTTGTTTTTAGCCCCCTCTTTTCGGACGCCAATGGATAAAAAAATTAAATTATTTTTAAAGTTTGACCCACAACCCTTTCTATATCTCTACTGATTTTCAACTTCCTATCTGCATTCGTGGTGAAAATATTAGCAAGTGTAGTTTTTGACTTTTTCCCTCCCACGCCTCCCCATTCCACCTAACACCTCCCAAAATTTAGAAAATAGGGTTCACTTACCCGATCAACAATCCACCAAAAAACGAACATTCTATCTTTACCAGTCTCGGAGATATGATATATGTACGGCGTACGGCTGGACGGATTTTTTTTTGCATTTTTAGGCTAATTTAGTCATGAAACGCGAAAGAAAAAAATTTCAGGGTAGCAAATTTATTTTTTCTGTGTCGATCACAATAATTTATTATTAGAATAATAAAGTAATTTCTATGTTAACACTGTTTTATAAAACTTTTATATAATCATTACATTGCAGATTCATGGAGAGACAATTGAAAAAACAAAAATTCTGTATCCCGTGGAATGCAGGAATGGGAAGCTAAACATAAAATATAAGTGTAGATAAGACTAAGAATAGGCCCGGAATCTGTATCCAACTAATCCCCAATGAAATGATTGAGATAAAATTTTATTAAGAAAAAAATAATTTTCGAATTTCGATAGTAAATTCTCTTCGATATTTTCAATACAAAAATGATAATTATCACAAAATGTATAAACCATTTCTCTCGTCTCCTACATCGTGATAGAACGATCTCTCTAATTCCCTAATAACACACACATATTCACTAAATTCATAAGCAATTTAAATTCTATTCCTCCTCGTAATGAAAATTACAAGAAACGATCCGAGTGCTATGTGAATTTGTAATCAAATCTCCGCTAACAGATATTGCAATATTTCTACAGTGGTTATAATCCGCCTCTACAATCCGTATCGTAAGTTACTGCATATCCCATTGCATTGCGAATAGAGCCGCTCAGAAATGATAATTTCTTTGGGTGAAATCGGAGAAGTTATCACCTTTGCAATAACTCACGATGCAAAAAGGGCGTAAACCATGTGTTCGTGTTCTGCTACATTAAATGAAGACATAGAGCGAATTGCACAATGTCGACTCGGACATGAGTTAAAAAGTCATCAAGATAATTGATAGACTTAATAGCGAATAAACATAAATGAATTGTACCCGTAGATATTCGCCGTTAAGCATTGTAAACGATCTGCGATTACTACCGCGCGCTGACTTTTTCGCATAATTCACTTTCTATGGAAAACCCTTCGACCAAATCGACACTACATCGAACAGAATAGGCATGGCTGGCATGGCATTTTCCCCCTAAACAGACATGATTAAATTTTCACTTTTGTTCATTTATGCATAAAATTTCAGCGTGTCATTGTCATCATTCGATCATTTCGATTTTTAAAGTGCACTTAAGAAAAACAATCCGAAATGGCCAGTTTACTATTCACGGCGATTACTTAACTCATAATTTGTGTAGTCAGCAGCAAAAGTGTCCACTCAAAGCGATAAACACTTTACAAATTGTACAATTCGAATTTATTAAAAAGCACTTAAATTTATTTAAAGTCAATAAAATTGATCGCAGCCGAAATAATTTAAAAAAAAAAAAGTAGGTGACTTGCTTTATTATTCCGTGCGTAAAAGGCCCTTTCTTGTTGAACCATCTCGCCTTCAGATCATCGACAACATCAACTTTAGGCTTGACTAGAAAACCGATAAAATACAATCTAGTTAACCGATGTAGGCCTAGATATATCGCATGTTTCTTTGACATGAGTCTATGATTCGAAATGCCGATAGCTTAATAAAGATGATATTGCCGAAAAAAAAGAAACGGATTGAAATTGATGAGATGACGGTTTTATTGGCATCTTTATGACCCTGTTTCGTTCAAAGAACGATTTTTATGATTTTAGAATCTATCTATTCTATGATTCGATATATCTAACCTTTAATTAACCAATAACGAATCATGTCAAAATTATAAGAAATGAAGATTAAACGCATGAGAATTGAAAATGGGAACAAACCATAAATAGATGAGAATTAATCTCGATATAGTTTTCTAGATATATGTGATTATGATTGGTCATAGGATTGGTTAGACATAATGTTAGTATTTGATTTTTATTTAATTTGAGTTATAGATATCGATAAGAAAAGATTGTAATCGGAATTTTGATGTAATGCGGGTAACTTAAGAAACCAATTGCTTTAAAATTGAGCAATCAGTTTATTCCAATCTCACAGTAATGGGTGTTTGAAATGTACTTTAAAAAAGTGTTTTACACTGAAATTATTTCCTAAAATCTGAATAAAATATTACCTAAATATATTTTGTATTCGGAGAAAAAAAATTCACGAATTTGAAAGGATTTTTATTGAACAAACATAACAGAGCTAAAATGGCGCGTAAATCCCAATAATAGGATGAAAAAAGGTTTTGTTACCTTTAAGATATTAATCTAATTGTATGGGTGGTGGTTGAAGGGGAGAGGCGTTAAACTATTTTATTCACATCGTATAGCAGTTGGTATGAAAATGTTTTACATAAAATTAGACCTTCAGGAATTTCACGTGTGTACCGAGGAAATTGGTTTAATGTATAATACATCGTGAATTAGGGACTTTTATGTGGATGTAGATAGAAGAAGTAAGGGATTTTAAAGATTTGAAAAGGTTAATACAATCAAATAAAAATGATAAGTTTATTTCCGATCGGTAGTTTTAATACTTACGATGAAAATTTACAAATTATTAAATTTATGAAAAGCTGTCGTTTGTAAGGGAGGTGGTAGATGGAGTGGGGTGATTAGACAAGTTTTTTCATATCTCACTACAGTTGAGCCGTTTATTTTGAAAGTGGCATAAGTCACTTTGTTTTTAAATCGAAATATTTAAGGTTTTGCGTTTTAACATGTTTAAAAATATTGATGCAAACTTTCGAAAAGATTCACTTGTATTTGTTATCTCAGGATACTTATATTTTTTTCAGTACAAATAATTTAGTACAGTCATTGAAAAAGCATCAATTTTCATTACGGAAAGTGACTTATGCCACTTTCAAAATAAACTGCTCAAATGCAAGTTTGTTTTTCACAATATTTTGTATGCATGTTTCTCAGTAATATGATTTGATATTGACAAAATTTGTTTTTCTGTCATAAATATATGCTTCATTCTAGGCTACATAAACCTATAAATTTTGAATAAGACAATAGGTTTAATGTGTGTTAGGCCACGGTTGCATTTTTGTTTTTTAATTTCAACTGTTTGGTTAGGCCACAATATTATTATACTCCACCAAATAGTACCAACTACATAGTGAGAAATTTATGGTTTTTTAATAATAAAAATACAAATAAGTATGTACGATTGATTACTTTTTTTTTCAAAACAGTAGCATATATTTTCGAAATTAAAAAATAAGCTATGTAAATGTAAGTAACATAAAAAAAGTAATAAGCAGTTGAAAACTATTCATACGACATCCATACTGAACCACCGATATCGACAAAATTATCTCAGCAAAACTTAGTAATCTACTTAATGTGAGTCACGTGACTCCAAATATATGCACATATAGATAAGAGTATACAATTTTTGAATTGGTCAATACTTGGGTTGATCTGTTTAGTATGTCAAGCTCCATAGATGGTACTCCTTGTTGGATAAAATATTTGTATATTATGCAAAAAGGCTTCGATCAATGAAATCTTGTTAACATCTTTCTTCCACAAGGCGCGATCTTGAGCGTCAGCCTTAAGCTGTTGACAGGACTTGTTTATTCCTTTAGCCTCCTGCTCAACTGCTCGCTTCCATGTGCTACATGGTCGACAAGCCCAACGTATTCTTTGAGAATTATAATCCAGAGCCTATTTGGCTATGTTTCGCTCTGGTTTCCTCAAAGTGTGACCCACTGCTACTTCCGCCTTTGAATCTCAATGATTCTTTTAGTCTGTCCCGTTGTACTCCAAAGTTCGTTAGAGATCACTTCTGGCCAGAACATTTATAAAATGCGTCGGAACCATTGGTTCGTGAAAGTTTGTAGTTTCTTGCTAAGTCGAACGGTCACTTTGCACGTAGTATAACCATATAACAACACGGATTTGACGCATGCGTCAAAAGTCGCAGCTTCGTGCAAAGGGAGATCTCTCTTAACCTCCAGAAAAGGGAAAACATACCGAAGGACGGACGAGCTTTCTTTAGACGAGCCTCAATACCCTTTTCGGCTCCGCCGTCCATGCTGACAATACTTTCGAGATAACAAAAATCTTGCACCTCTTCCACATCTTGTCCGTTAAGAACTACCGGTCTGCTTGCGTTCGAACCAATGTGCAAGTACTTGCAAAAAGGCTTAGATTCCTCAAACCTTAGCCACAGGATTTTGAGCCACTCCACCCTTTCTTTCGTTTTGGATACTTTTCCTCTCATTATGTTCTTCTTTAAATATCTAGATGAAAATAAGATTTCCTTTTTCATTGTAACAACTTGGAACGCCTTTTTCTTTCTTGCACTTCTTATCACAAATATTAGGGTGATTTCTTGCTTTTTCCATCAACCCGAAATCTTGATCCCATGTAGTAAGAATGCCCGCTTCATAAAAACTTGTGAATTGCATGAAATAAACAAAAAAGATTATTATAGGCAGCTGTGGTTTAGGCCAGTGAAGCATTTTTTCACAATAAAATTAACGGTAATGTCAGATAGGCCAAAAGCGCTCCCATCTATTAACCATCAATTTAAGATGAATTTTACTTTATTATGCTAATATGAAGTATTGTGATAGACTTGGAAAAAAAGAAATTCGGTACACTGAAAATTTGTTTTTGCGTTTCATGATAAAATTAGCCTAAAAATGGAAAAAAAAATCCGTCTGTCTATACCGCCGTACGTTTACGCTCATTCTTGGGTGAATCGTAGATGGATGCAGATCTCAGGTGGACACTAATTTTGGGCGATGTTGGGGGGAGGAGGTGAGGGAAGAGCTAGAAACAAAAAACACTAATTTGAATACTCCAACCATGGTCTTAGCTAGAATGCTGGAAATCGATATACATGTCGAGGGGCTTGTACAAAACAGAAAAATAATTAAATTTGTTGTATTCATTGGTGTTCGAAAGGGCGGGGTCTAAAAACAAATTGTAGGCTGAATCGTTTTTTCAAATGATATCTTCGAAATTACTTACTAAAAAAATTCATACGACCAATAAGGTGGCATACAGTTTCACCATAAACAATTTAGACGGAGGCCGGTTATTGTAAGGGGGAGGGTCAGGGAGGTGCAAGGAAAACACACTTACAATTTAAAATCTCGACTATTTCTCAAGCTCTGTAATTAAAACTTAATACATATATTAAGCTATTTCAGCTAAATATGAGAAAAACATAACATTTGGGTAAAATATTAGTGGGGAAAATAGGAAGCATTTCAAAAATGTTGCACGTTTCAAAATTTCAAAATCCAATAAAGGTATTAAGTTGAAATTTCGTCAGGTTATGGAAATCTATAACCTTTAATTTTGGTGAAATTTGTAAGTTGAATGTTGTAAGAGGAACGAGGTGGTGGGCCAAAATGTCGAAAATTTTCACAATTTTCTAGAACTGTGGTAAAAGATCCAAAGTTCAAATTTATACATCCATTTGATATACATAAAGAAAAAATAATAATTTAAGCCAGAACTTTTATCCACCGTAGGGCGGCCCTAACCTGCACGATGTGTTCCATGAAAATAACAAAAACACTAAAACTCAAAATTTTTGAACGAAATTTTAAGATCGAAACTTGAAAATTTGTGAAATACAATAAAAAAAAATGCTTATTAGTTCAGAATACTAACTGCTCGAATACCTTTAAAACTTCTACACCCTCCTATACAAAAGTATTTTTTCGACCATTTTGAAGAAATCAATTATCACATAACCATTGAAAGGTGTAAACTTAAAATTATGCACAAATACTTTTAAAAATATTTAAACAAAGTTTCACCAAAAGTTTGTAAGCCCCTGTTGCCCTCCTCCCATACAAAAGTATGACTTCAATCAATTTCAATAAATTAACTAGTAACCGAGAAATTAAAAGATACGAATTTGAAATTTTATGCAAACACTTTTCAAGAGAAACAAAATAATACTGCATCACAAATTTTACGATTCCCTCAACTCCTCTACCCTCCCCCATACAAATGTATGATTTCGAAAATATAAAAAACACCGAATTTCATAGAATTTACTTCGTCTATGAAACTAACATTCTATACAGAGAATTTTAAATGTGATTCGAGCAATCAATTTGAAAATTATTAACATCCACCCACCCCTTAAGTCGAACACCCCCCCCCCCCCTCCTAACAAACCTAGCTTGCATAAATAATCAAATGAAAAATTGATACAACGAACTGAAGCTATTGGTCGTAATCGCAGTTAAGTTTTAAATAATTGACAACAGACCTACCCTAGAACCTCCATTCCCTAAGTCATCCTTATCTACCCTGCATATTGACTTCCCACATATTTTCAATTTGTCCCAAGAATAATAAAGTTACGCCTGACTTATTGGCAGCTTATTTTTATACTCTAAATGAAATCTGAGAGTATATTGTGTTTACCTTACCGTTTGTAACGCTAAGAAATAATGCTCGCACAGAGCCGCCAAGAGTACAGAAATATTTGTTGTCGCTCAAAAACCTCGATTCTGAGTGACCGTCTGTCCGTCTCTCCGTCTGTCTGTCTGTCCGTCTGTCCGTCTGTGCGTCTGTCTAAAGCATAACTCTCGAAAGCTTTGAGCTATAGTGCTAAACATTTTTGTGTCATTTTTAGCAAAAAAGTAACTTTAAGTTCGTGAATGGGCTACATCCCTTCACTCCTTCTACCCCCTCCCATACAAATTTCACGAAATTTTGGAATTTAAATTAAATTATTTTTCTGCGAAACTGTTAAAGCTATCAACTTGATATTTTGTATAAAGTATACAAATAGAAATATTAATAATGTGAACAAAAATTTGTTTTGATCCGTACACTCCTTCTACCCCCTCCCATACAAATGCATAATTTTTGTTAAATGCATTTTATCGATTTCCATTCAAACTAGAAAAAGTACAAACTTCAAATTTTGCCAGAATTTGTTTCTTAACAATTGAAATAAGTGATAGAAAAAATTATCAGCTCCGCTTCACTCCTTCTACCACCTCCCATACAAATATCTGTATTATAAATTCAAGAAAAGCATTTTTCCGTCAAGTATATGAGAGCTATCGACTTTGAAATTGAATCAAAGCATGGTGATAAGGATGATGATAAGCAGTTTCAAAATCACCTTAAACGCTCCACTTCCTCTGCCACCTCCCATACAAATGCCCTAATTTCAGGAAAACTATGACCAATTTCTTTAAAAATAATGAAAACTAAAAACTTTAAATTCAGCAAAAAACATTTTGCATGCCATGTTCGGTGTCATATTCCAAAAATACAAACCTCCTCTTCTACTTCTACCACCCCCCATGCAAAAGTCCCTATTCACTTTTCGAAAGAATTTGAGATGACATATTTTCCGGTATATTAAAGTCTTTTCCATCTCATCTAAAGTATCATATGATTGGGCTTTTAGCCCAATCATAATTCTGTTATGTTTATTCATCTAATGGCATCATAATGAGCTGCAGATACTGGAAATATAATATGATAGGCACTGAGAAATTTGGTAAATCGCATTTCCTGGAATTGTGCAGGAGATGGGAAAAGGATTGGATTTTTATAATTTCAGATCAGAAACTTGAACTTGTGTCATCAGAAGGGGTTGAGTCCTATTACGAACTGGACCTTACTTTTTCTAAAAAATCTGAAATTTCTAAGTCAACGTGTTTTTAAACTAGAGAGCGCAAGGACGGACCAACATACATCCGGCTTTAACGATTTTGAATGATGACATGAACTTCTTTGTCTTCCATTTTTGTCCCGAACATTATATGTATTCTAGCATTACGAACTTTGTGGCATACTTATAAAACTCTGAGATTAAAAAAAATATTTTAAAAATTAAATTATATTTCTTTACTATTCAAATCACTAGCGATTCTAATTCAGCCAAATACTTAGTTTTAGTTTCATATTTTTGGCACAATAAAAATGAATATTGAAAGATTATCCTATAAATTTTCCTAAGTCTTTCAAGACATGACATTGAACCTAATCGAGCTAATTCTTCGAGAATATCGTTAGTACGATCGATGGTGATAATTCGTCCACTTAATTTAATCATTGAACTGAAACAGCATTGAACCAAATTGGACCAATTATAAGAATTGCATGCAGTTGTGATCTTGTTAACACTTTGTTTCAAATAACGAGCATTATGCTGCTTTAGCTATAAATCGAGTCTCAATCAATTTAATTAATTCACTTCCGGTAATCATTATGTAGTAGAGATTAATAACCGTTTACCAAATTTTCTTTTCAATCGAAGTCACGAAATGCATTTTGGGGTGAGTAAAGATAATTAAGAGATCAATCGAAACAATAAGCAATAAAAAATTTGATTTCACTTAGAGTTTTAACTTTTTTTGTGTGTCATAACCGGTCATTAGCATTAATTTCTTAATAGTCGATGCGTTCCTCCCACCCAATAGAGTTCAGAATTCTTAATTTGGACGAAAACATTTATCTAAGAAGAGGAGTGTAAATCAAACCTGATCTTAAATCTTGAACGATCTAAATCGGAACCATTCTTGGAACGATATATGCGTTTCGATTGCATATAATAAGTTTGATGAAGTCGAGATGAACGAACGCGTTGTGGGGAATTTATTAATCACATATTGAGCAAAAACTTGAGCCATGGCAAATTAATTTGTTCTGCATCAGAAGTTTTCAGTTTTCTGAAGGGTTTGGATCTCGGCACATTTAAGAATTCAGAATAGCGCATGATGATGATGATATTTTGATCTTTTATGTGCAATGAAGACGGAATTTTACTTTGAGATCCGATAAGGCCCTGTAGACGTCGTCGACGGACAGAACGTCTTTCATGTCGGCCTCGGCATCTTCTTTTATGGCATCTTGTTCGGCAACGAACAAGCAACATTCCGCTTATGGAGCACTATGGACCCGGACAGAAACCGATCCGAACTAGAGCCTAGCCTCCTAGAGATGCAAGCAATTACTTAGCAGGTCATATGTGGCAGATGGGAATTTAAGTCTTATAGATATGTTGGTCCCGAAGTAAAGTATGGTTTCTTGTTTTAATTTTACGCCATTAATCGACGAGGTAGGTCGGTTTTGTTAATTTAATTACAGTTCTCGTATATCAAAGATTTTAATATAGAACGTTAAATCAAATCAACTTACATAAAGTGTCAGGAAGTGAAAATATCTGTAAAGGGATTTTAATACGCAGCAAAAAAATAATGGGCAGTAGGAGGATAATTCTTTACAATAAATTATTATATGCACATACAGTGACCAATTTTGACTCTCTCTCTCTCTCTCTCTCTCTCTCTCTCTCTCTATCTTCAATGGCACTACATCCCAATTTGGATCTTGGCCTCCTGACCTTCAGGTTCGTTAACATTTGATTTCTTATTATGAAAGGGTTGTTAGCCCTTCGCACAACCCTCTGTTTACTAATTTTCATTTTGGCTAATTGAGGTGCCTAAGATATATCCACGCAAGTAGTGTGTTGAAATTATACGTCGACTTAGATTTGAACTCCCGACCTTCGCATTGTAGACCAACACGCTACTCACTAGACTATACTCTAGTTCCTACTAGTTCCGAATATTTTTTATATAGAACATACATACATAATAAGATGTATATAATGGGCTACGTAACGAAAATCTTATGCGACGTTTTCAGCTAGCGAATTTTGCCACATAAAGACAATATTATTGTCCCATCAGTGATCACTTTACAGAGGTTTCTCTGAGTTTTCAAGCTGCAAGAAAAGCTAAGAATGAACGGAAAAAATCGAATTTAACATCACTTTTTCAATAGCAGCCATCCAAGATGAAGCAACATTAATGCTCTATAAATAAGGAAGGATTATGTGACTTAAGTCGGAAGTGGTGGCTAGTGTTCGGCTTGATTCGGAAATATTGAAAGTTTTGGTGTGTTGTTTCAAAAAAGATTAAATTGAATTATTGCCTGAACGCTTGCAGATCGCAGGATTACAAGTTTAGCAGCCGTTCAAACAAAATCCAGTTATAATAGACATTAATATCACTGAGGATGCAAAGATTTTTGATATGAATTGTGTGAGGAAATGAACTTTTACTTTTTTCATACATGCGCACAACTTCTTGCATGTTGCATCGATTTTGATGATTGCTATCTTATTCGTTACATTAAGCTAACTTGGGTATTTTGGGTTAGGGTCTAGCCTAGTAGGTAGTGTGTTGGTCTTGTATGGCGAAGGTCGTGAGTTCAAATCCCGGTCGGCGCAATATATAATTCCGGCACATTGCCTGCTTGGATATATCTTGGTCACCTCAATCTAAGAAAATTAAAAATTCGTAGAAAGAGGGTTGTGCGAAGGGCTAACAACGCTTCCACAATAAGTAATAAAAAATGTCAAGGAACCTGAATATCAGGAGGCCAAGGTCCGATTTGGGCTGTAGCGCCATTGTGGATGTAGAAGCGAACTTGAATGCATCACGCACGCTTAAGTAAAAAGTGCATTATAAACTTTTGCGAGGGTAAATAAGTCTCAACAAATTTTTTTTTTTGTCAAATTCAGTTTTCTTTTGCAACATATAAAGTCACTTTTAATACTAGTCATTCTGTAAAAAAAAATTTTTTTTTAAGGTTAAAAACTTTTTCTAAAATATTCACATCTCTTGGCGCTCCATTCTGTAAAAAACTCATTCCATGAAAATCTCTGTCAGAGCTAAACTTTGATCCTAGGGAACAGAAAAAAGTCGCTGGGCCATTTCTCCACAATTTCTGCCCTTCAACTTGTTAAGCAATGATGTGTAATAAATAAAATAATAATGACGTCATCTAGGTTCATTTGATTTACGATATTATCGGATGTGGATGCAGTTTTTTTATCGTTTCGAATCACCATCATCAACTAAGCTGGAACGACTAAGTTTAATTTCAGTAGCCCAAAAATTAAAAGTGGCAAATGATAGTGCAAACGACTGAGTGTCGAAAATGGCTGAAATTTTCAAGAGCATCTTTCAACGCATTTACAATTATAGAACTAGAATATTTTTGACGCGTAACGTTAACTTGAAATTTTTCAGACTATATACATTTGAGTATGAAAAAATTGAATTAAATTGAAGAAATTATTTTACGAAATCGCTTGCGAACAATAAAATATGAGTAGATTCTTGGAAATTAAAAATAATGAATTCAATATCAAGAAATCGACCAAATTCTAGGAATGTTGAAAGATTGCGCTTATTTCGGGTCACTGATATAACAAAATCAAGAATTGCAATTGGTTTAATAAAAATTGTCAATTAACGGATATCACAGGGTTATAAAAAAAAAAGGAAAATTTGAAACAGGATATTTCCAACCCAACGAAAAAATTGTTTTGGTTTCTAAAGCTAAAATTGTGAAATGGATTCAATACGGCGGCTAACACTTGTAAATGTTGACAGAACTTGATGCCTCTATGAATAGGGTTATTTGATCCTGAATTTGTTCTATTGAAATCAAAATGACTAACTCAACATCAAGTCTACAATATGGAAAAGAAAATTCATAAATGGTATTTGTTATGTAGAGACACAAACAATACAAATACCCAAAAGACGGATGAAAACGAGACGTACAGCAGAGCGAATATATCAGCCACTCATATGGCAGCCTCATACATCGCGGACTTCCAAAGCGGGAAGGATTCCAACCATTATATCCAGCAGAATAAAGTATAATACCTAATATCATATATAATATAGACAAATTTATGATAGATAAGCAAGTCTTTTCACTATACCACACCTATTTAAGATTACAATATAAAATTTAAATATTCCCGAGGTCGTAGAACATTTAGGATTGACATCCCTTGCTCCCATACTCCACAACAGGAAAGTGAATTGGTGTCCCCTACATTTATTTATTTATATGTCGCCGCCTTGATTTAATTAATTACTCTTTTTTAGGTAATACGAGGCACACGTCCATGATAATTACAGGAAGAAATACACTGAGGCAAAATTGATTTCAACTTCCATACGTAGTGGCGGTGACTGTATTCCACACCGTCAAAAACAAATCCCTCAGATCGTCAAGTGGACAGACAGAAATGTTCAAGAACATTTGTTTTTTCTGTGGCTATGAAATAACGTCAAGCTTCAAGCTAGATTGCCGCTTTCACGAAGAAATCTTGCCCGTACGGTAGTGAAATTGGATATGCAGAAAACTGTATACTTGCAGCTGCTGAAGAACGAGGGGATGAATGGCCCAGAAAATAATTAAATAATTAAGCATCTTAAACATGTGAATGATTCAGTGGCAGCAGATGCAAGGTATCCACACTTGTGCCACAAAAAATTATTCCAGGTTTCAACAAAAACTGCTCAAAAGAAAGGTCATCTACCAGCTACAAATGTTGTTGTGCTATGGAAAACATTGTCTCGTATCTTGCAATCAAATAACAGTTGTCTCTTGACGATGTAATGAGAGTAATAGATGTTCACCATTCTTCCTACCACCTCTCATACAAATTTTACTCCATAACAAATTTATGTTTCTTCGAAATTATCAAAGCGATCGACTTAGACACATTACCAAATTAAATATAATGATGCGAATACATTTAAAACCCCAGTTTAATTCCGATTCGCTCACTCATTTAACGACCTCCCATACAAATGCACAATATTCGATAATAAATATATATATTATCCAAAACTAGAAATTGGTTACAAAGCCCGCGAAATCTCCTTACCCCTTCTACCACCTCCCATACAATTGCCAGAAATAATTTGAAATATCATGGTTTGGTCAATGTTTACCGATTTATTAAAGGTAAATAAGCAGAGCACTGTGAGATCTGGAAATCTTTCCTTTCAATATTTCCTTTTAACATATTTTCTGGTCTATTAAACCTTTTCCCATTTCATCTATAGTATCGAATGTTTGGAATAATGATGAATCCAGAATTTTCACCAGTAAAATAGTTTTCCGCCACTTATTACTACCCCAAATAGCACAAATTTATTAAAAACTAGAGATCGCCCGCGACTTTGTCCGCGTAAGAATCGCTATAATAACATTTTTTGAGAATGTAGTTAGTAGTACATTATATCGGATAAATAATCTGTTTAGTTTGATGGCTCTTTGAACACAATGTTTTGTATTTTGTTGGAATCAGAGCCATAAATTATTAAGAATGGGACCATGATACTCGCATTTATATGGGACAGGGGTGGGGGGTAGAAGGAGTGGAGCTAATCGGTTAATTTGCGCAATAATAATAATGCTAATTAAAGATTTAGTACAAAATTTTAGCTCGATAGAAGTTATACGTACTGAGAAAATTGGTTTAGAATATTTTATGAAAAAGTGAAGTTTGTATAGGAGGTGGTGGAAGGAGTTGAGAGTTTTTAGTTATTCTTTGAGGAGTAACTACTATTATCATTCAATTGATATATTTTAAATTTCAGAACAGTAACATTCATTTTTTTCAAGAAAATCGAATTTTCGCAAAGTCGTGGATTTGTGTCAGGTTGCATGGGAGGGGGTAGAAATAGTAAAGCTAATTAGTTACCTTTTTCCTAGTATTAATAACAATGCTAATTAAAGTTTTAATACAACATCTTAGCTTGATAAAAGTTATACGTACTGAGAAAATTGGAGTATAGTATTTCATGAAAAAGTTTAGTTTGTATGGGAGGTAGTGAAAGGAGTAAGGGCATTCAAATTATTTATATACTTGAAGATTGCATTTATAATGAAAATAATATATTTTAAATTTCAAATTAATAGCTTATAGTTTCCATGAAAATTTGATTATTATAAATTTTTGAAAATGAGTCACTTTGTATGGGAGGGGGTAGAAGGAGTGAGGGAAGTAAGATAAAACCTAAAACAGATTACTCCCCGAGGTAGACTTAATAATCTGTGGAAGTTTCATTACAATCGGTTTAGCCGTTTTTGCGTGAAAACCGAAAAGACATACAGACGTACAGACAGACAGAGAAATGTTTTAAAAACGTTTGTTTCTGCTTAGTTATTGCTAAAATAAAGCAAAAAACTTATTTATAGCCATTTTTAAACAAATAACAGACAGACACTACAATTGATTAACACAGATAATTTGTGATTGATGTTGTTGAATTTTGTTACGGTAACATTTTAAGAACTTTTTCAAGTACCCACTATAATCTGTTAATAAAATGCAGGATTTTCGGTACGACAGTAATATGAAACCCTATTCGGTTTTAAAAAATAATAAAATGTGTTGAGGAAATGCGAAAGGGCGTAAAAATTTTTTCGCGCCATTCCAGAACGGCACCGAAAAATAACTTTCCTTGTCAAATTATTTCTTAAAACCTAAAAGAAATTAGGAATGGAATACAGATTTCTGTGACTTGAAGAAAGTATTATACTTGGTATGAGGGTTGGTAGAAAGCGTGACGGAATTAAATGAATTCTTTATATAATACTACAATTACTTTCAAATTACCAAAATTTATATGTACTAGGAGAATTGGCATAATTAGAAGTGGAGGAAAGGGGGAGATTTGCGAGAGGTACTTTCTACAGAAATATCTTTAATCAACATGAAACTTTAAAGTTTGAATTTTTAGATTTGTAAATTTTATATTTTTTAAATAATCAATTTATTATTAAGATACGATTATGTGTTTATGTAGAAGGTTGCGGAAAGGGTGGCGAGATTATACTAATTTTTTGTATCTCACTGCAGTTTCCACCAAAATCTTTTGGACCAAATTCGAGCTTCATAAATTTGATAGCAATCAAATTTTTTTTTTTGTATTACATTTTGTAAATTTTTGCAGATTGTGTAATGGTAGAAGGAATGAAAGAGTTTTAGTGATTTGTACAGAAATAGCTAATCAACATTAAAAAATAGCATGACTAAAATCGCAAAACATTAGTTTTTATATTTTTCAAAAAAGTCGACTTTAAAAATTAAAAGGAAAGATTTCTGAATTTCACTCGGTTATGCTTTATAACCGAGTGAAATTCAGAAATCTTTCCTTTTAAAGGGACGTATTCACGAAATCGCATATCTAAGTGATAAACAAACAATTTTGCTGAAACTGTTGGAAACCTCAACTTTATTTTTGAAAATCCTTAAGAACCTTGGTGAAGAAACCTATTTTATGGCAATGTGATTGGTTGATTGGCATTGAAGTTCTAAACACTTCAATGCAGGAAGTTTTTAAAAAATATAAAAATTCAAATTTTATAAACAAACATTTTTTTATATTTTGTGAGTAATGGTAATGCCCATAGCCAAAAAATAAACCTTTCCAAACCTTTTTCGGTAGAAAATTTTCCAAATATCAAAATGTTCATTAAGAATAATACATTCTGAAAAATCTGTTTTTACTGATAAAAAAAAAATACTTTGATTTGAAATTCTTTGAATGTAAATGATATATATTCGACCCTCTTTCTTTATTAGTATAAGGATTGATTTTTTGTGAGCCGAAAAAATATTAATAGTAAAAATTAGGCAACCAATTAGATTTTATGACCATTTAAAAGCACATCGAATTTTCAAAGTCAATTTTGTTCAAGCCCATTTATCACTACTACAACTATTTTGAACTATTCGCATAATTTTTTCATTTAAAATTACCTCATCTTCAACGAAAACGCTTTTGCGGTACATGCAGTCCCTTGAATCGAAATACACTGTAAAAACATTCACCAAACCAAGTCGACTTTTATAAAGTTGTTCAATTGAATCAATTTGTATGGGAGAACCAAAATTAAAAGCTATGAACTTGAAATGTTGTACCAATACCTTTCAAGAGAAACATAACAAAACTGCATAACAAATTTTAGGATTCCCTCACCTTCTGCACCCCCTCCATACAAATATCTAATTTTCGTTCATATAAAATACACCGAATTTCATAGAAATTCTAAGCAACTAACATTCTATACAGACAATTTTGTTTGTGATTCAAGCAATCATTTAAAAACTTTTCAACATCTACCCCCTTCATCCATACAGACACAAACTTACATAAATAATCGAATGAAATATTGATTATGTATACTGGAGCTATTGATCGTAACCGGATTTAAGTGTTATATCATTTACAGCAACCCTTCCCTAGAACCCCCATTCACTTAGACTTTCCTTTCCACTCTAACCTGTATATCCCTAGCCTATTAAGAATAATAAAGTAGCGCCCGACTTGTTGGACTTATTTTAATTTCTCAAAATAAATTAATAAATTATAAATAATTAATTATAAATGATTCAAATGTTTTTTTTTATGAATATTGACTTAAAAACGCACTTGAAAACCTTTATTGTTTAACAATGTCTTACAATTTTATCGAGACAATATTTATTTTTCCAAAAATAAAGCTGAATTTATATAAGATTGCAAAATGTTCATGAAATTCTTAAATGATAAATAATAGTTACAGATAATTACAAACAAACAACATGTCGATACTCATGTCACATGGCCATAAAATTATATAAATACCAGCTGTAGTTTCATCATTAAAAATACAGTAGCAAACATCAACGAAAGTTAAAGAAAGTGTTTATGCCCTTTTGACATTTATTACTCGAAATGTGTATAAGCAAGATTTTGATGACAGCATTCGTGTTGAGAGAACGATTCCGCATTCAACCAAGGAAATTAATTTAAATGGAAACGTTAAAATTAGCTTTTACAATTTAATAACCAGTTGACTTTAATTTTTACGGGTAGTGCAAGAAGCATTAAATTACAAAGAGACAAGAATGTAATATGAGTACTAAACCTATAAAAATATATATAAATAAATAGACCACGTTTCGAACCGATGGTAATGAATCAATTTCATCAGGTCCATAAACTAGATGTGAAACTTAATAGCAAAATCTATTTTAAAAATAGAAATATATTGCAAAATTCTCCGGTTCTCAGCATAATGCCTATGTTCTATGTTTATAAAATACTTGACTAACTAATTGACATACCTGAACAGCCACAAATATATAACATAGCAATAATATCTCGAATAACTTCATAATTGTATCACAGTTCATTCTCTATAACAGAATGCTTAATTTATAGTTGATTATCGTTGTTGAAAACACTTCGGCATGTTAATTCTGAAACGAAACAATAATTTCTTTTATAAATTATAATAATACATATAAATAAAATATTTTTCACCTCCATATAAATATAAGAAAAAAAATATCACTCCCTTGAGAATTATATTTCTCACAGATTTTTAATAAACGATACTTCAAAGAAACTCCAGATAAATTCCTATGAAACTACCAACTTCAACCGACCATAAGCGATCGCACCAAATAAAGCTGCAACAAATTGTAGTACCAAAGATGGGAACCTGACGAACGCACAGTTGGTTCGTCACCAGATGGGATTCTGACGGAGACTTCAATCAACTGGCTCATAGCTAACCAACCTGTAGCCTTCGATTCTGATTTATTATTGCCCTGGCATCTTCCTGTGCCCCATACAAATCGAGATGGACAAAAGTGCACGAATGTGATGGAATTGGGCACATCGCTGACTACTACTGTTCCCACCGCTCTCTACACTGGTTGAAGACATTACCATCTCCCGTTCTTCATCATGATGGACTACACAGCATCAGTGACTCTTTTTTTCCTTCTTGATTCTGAAATCCCAGCATAATGGGACGTGTTTGCTACAAAACCATAATGGGATAAAAGGCATCTGAAAAGGAAAACTGCAGCACTGGACCTTAAGTTTATTCCGTTCGTCTGGTTTTATCCCAAAGGCGCTTCTGCTTACATAAATCTCTTTCTTGTTCCTACTTATCGGTCCGATGGAAAAAAATTGAATCTTTGCGAAACAATGGAAGATGTTTGATTTTTTTTTTTTTAATCGATTTATAAGATTCGTATAGTTCGTTCGGAACGTCTTACCAATTTAAGAAGAATTCATGTAGGTGCACTTTTAAAGATTCATCGAAAGTATTGTAAAATTTTCAAGCTAAAAGGTTATGCTTGTTAGTTTTGTAAACGACATCGAAACAATTACATTGGTCAGAATTGTAGTAATTTAATGGAAGTGAAGAAACATAAATAGAATTCGTATTGCCTTTATATTTGTTTGATAGTATCATATTTACATAATTATAATTATGAATTTAAAATATCATTATCACAATGGTTTCAAAGTAACTAAGATATTCACATATACAATGCGGTAGCTATTATAGAAAAATTGCGGTAATAAAGGTTCAAACTAAATTGCTCTTGAACGAGTGATAATTATACCTATAGACTTCATAAAATTTTCGCAGGGAGTGCAATCTACATTTTGCCTGCTCGACGGAGTGCCAAAAATGTGATTAGCTTAACCATATACTCATCCGCGCCTTTAGCAGAGCGAAAGTAAAAAATATCTAAATTTTGGGGAGTGTCGAGGGGAGGCGAGAAAGAGTCAAAAACTACAATTGCTAATACCTCTACTATGAATGCAGATAGGAAGCTGAAAATCAACATAGGTATAGAGAGGGATTTGAGACAAACTCTAAAAATAATTTAATTTTTTTTCCCATTGGTGTCCGAAAAAAAAATTGTTGGTCGATTTTTTTTGATTTTTTCAAATCATTATATCGTCGGAACTACTTGATCCAAAAAATTCTTCTAATTAAGACCAATTAGTTCCACTATGATATAATAAAAGGGAGGTTAATAATTGTAAGGAAGACGGTAAAGGGGGGGGGGCGGGTAAGTTGCAAAGAAAAATACTTAAAAACTAATATCTCAACTACCTCTTATGCCTTCGACAGACGATGCAAGCTAATATATATTAACTTCCTATTTTGATATAAGAAGACTGAATTATGTATAGGATAATGACACTAGTAATATCAAAAAGCGAGATAATATATATTAACTCGCATCGTGTGTCGACAGCCTTAAGCTAGAAACTATGAAACATTTATTAAGCTATAATAGCGTAATACAAGAAAAATATAAAATTTGGTCATAATAGTAATGGGGAAATGGGGAGCATTTAAAAAAATTCACTTTTCAAAATTTCAAACCGTTATATCTCAAAATTCAAAGCAGGCAACAAGTTGCAATTTCGTTAAATTCTAGAACTATAATTTTCGAAAAAATTTTAAGTTGGAGGTGTAAGGGAAACGAGGTGGTGGCCAAATTGTCGAAAATTTTCACTAATTTTGGTTTTGCTCTGGTAAAAGACATCAAGTTAAAATTTTGCAAGTGTATACATCCGTTTAATATGCATAAAGAAAAAAGCGACAAGCGCCGGACACTACATAGTCACGGACCACTGTCTCCTTACAAATATGTTAGATAGCTTCGCCTTACAACCGAAGACATTTGCCGAGGTGCGGTGAGGAGGATGATACCATTTTCTCTGTCAATGCCTGCAAACAATTAGAAGACAAATTCGGAAAGAGTACTACTTCGCCGAGCTGAATCGGGGATCATTAATTGAACCGATGAAGCTCATTATTTTCACCGGTTGAGCTGGCAGGCTAAATGATATATAGGTATGCATGGTACAAATACGGAGGCGTACAATGGGCCCACTAGCCCTACATACATTGGTGTCTAACCCCTCCACAAACTTAACCTAATCTAAATGTGTTTAAACAAATTTTTAAGTTATTGGTGATAAATGATAATTGGTGATAATTGATTTACTAAAAATGGCCGAAATAAAACTTTTAATAAGTCAGGGGTTGAAGGTTTGATGGTGTTCGACCAGTTAATATCTTGAACTTTTATAAATTTTTTTTAAAATGAAAATACACAATTTTTGAAAATACAGTTTTTTTTTCAAAAACTTAACAAGGCAGAAACATAAAATTCTGTCCAAGATTTGTTTTACATCAAAGTAAATATTCAAAAAGCTATCAAATCTACTGCCCTCTCAAAAAAATTTCATATGTTAGTCATCGAATATAAGAAAGCTATCCACTTAAAAATTTGTACAGAGCAGGATGATAACAGCAATGATTAGTAGTTTCAAAATAAACGAAACCCCTCTGTCACCTCCCATGCAACTGTTGAGATTTAGAGACAGCCAAATCATTATTCTGTTCTAGTTTATATTATGTCCGGCGGGACTTAACTAAAAATTTCTAACAAGCGCCCATAATCTCAACCGAGCAGTAAGCAAAAAAATTTTGGCCGAGCTGCTCAGATTCCATTCCGTATGAAAATTGCGAAATATGTCTGTCCGTCTGTCTACAACATAGCTCTCGAAAGCTATGACCTATCGTACTGAAATTTGTCATATGTCATGAACTTTAAGTTTCTGACCATATCCCCCCACTTCTTGTACCCCCCACCACCCATACAAATTTCATGAAACTTCGAAATTTAATGAAATTGATTTTTTTCCGAAACCATTTCAGCTGAGAGATGTTAAAAAATTTGGTTTTGATTCGAATACTCCTTCCACCCCCTCCCATAGAAAT
Source organism: Chorisops tibialis (assembly GCA_963669355.1). Classification (NCBI taxonomy): domain Eukaryota; kingdom Metazoa; phylum Arthropoda; class Insecta; order Diptera; family Stratiomyidae; genus Chorisops; species Chorisops tibialis. Next base: position 298,219,343 of record OY770263.1, read on the forward strand.
GCACAATTTTGATAAATGCATTTAATCGATATCATTGAAACTAAAAAAAGTACCAACTTAAAATTTTGTCGGAATTAGTCCCTTAATAATTGCAATAAATGTTAAAATAAATATGAACTTTGTTTCACTCCTTCAACCACCTCCCATACAAATTTTTGTATTGGAAATTAAAAAAAAAAAGTATTTCTCCTTTGAACATATGAGAGCTATCGACTTTAAAATTGTAGCAAAGCAATTTGATTAAGATGTTGATAAGCAGATCCAACATCATCCAAAACCTTCCATTTTCTCTGCCACCTCCCATACAATTTGCATAAATTCAGACAAAAATTGTTCAATTGCCTCGCAAATAAATGAAAACAACAAACTTTAAATTCAGCATGAAACATTTTGTATACTAAGTTCGGTGTAATACACAAAAAATTACAAAACTACCTCCTCTGCTTTTACCACATCCCATACAAAAGTCACTATTCACTATTCGGAAGAATTTGAGAACACATTTTTTCCGGTACAATAAACTCTTTCATATTTCATCCCAATCATAATTCTGTTATATTTTTTCCCTACTGCTCGGTTGAGATTAAGGGCGCCTGTTAGTTGCAGCCCGTTTTGTGGGATATTCACTTGTTGGCTGCTCGGGTTTTAAGTTTTTTTGTTTTTCGTTGCTTTTGGATTCTGCGTCGTCAAACGAAAACCAAGAAGGCACCAGAGGAGTTGTGGGGCCACGCAGCTCAGGACCGCGCATTCCCCATTCCGAAGGTGGTCTTAACTGTGAGTCTATCTCTCGCGCACTTGTGTGAATATATAGTGTTTGCCCACTGCATGATCGAGATTATGGGCGCCTGTTGAACGGAGCTCGTTTTGTAGGATTGTCACTTGTTTGTTGCCGGGTTTTGAGTTTTGTGTTGCTACTGTTGTGCGCCCTCGACATGTCCAGCTAGTTCACAGCCCAAAGCTGAAAAGTTTGTTTAAAGAACTTGACGGACATCGATATTATGAAATGCCGATAATTTTCGGCGGCGATATAAATTTGGATTTATGCGGCCCTAAAGGTGCCGAATTTTTCACCTCACGCAATCCGACCTGTATAGACACAATTTTCTCATGTCACATCGACCACCTGGAAACACAATTCTACGTTTTGTACTTTAGTACCCACCATCCTATTTTGACAATAACCACGCTCTCTAATGATTTGATGTAAATAATACTATCAAATAAATACCATTATATTTGATTAATAAATGATTTAAAAACATAACAGGACTACCATTGGGCGTAAAACCCAATCATGCAATGTTCTACATGAAAGAATTTTTTTTTTATTTTTGTAGGGGAAGTGGTAGAGGGAGTGACGACATTGAACTAATTTTTTCACATCACGCTAAAGTTGCTATCAAAATGTTTTATACACAATTTAGGATTCAAAAATTTAATAGATACTGAGGAAATTAGTGTGTCGGATTTAGTGAAATTGTGTAGTTTGTATGGGAGATGGTAGAAGGAGGGGCAAGTCCTTAATGACTTTTGTAGAAATAACTGTAATCATCATTTAATTGACACATTTTAAATTGCAGATCAGTAGCATTCATACTTTTTAGGAAAATCGACTTTTTGTAAAGTTGGTGAATCGTGTCAAATTGTATGGGAGGGGTAGAAAAAGTAGATCTATTTGCCCAATTATTATTTGGTCATACTAATAATTCTAAATAAATATTTAGTGCATAATTTCAGCTCGATAAATTTCATACGTACTGAGTAAATTCGTTTATAGCATTTCATAAAAAAATGCAGTTTGTATGGGAGGTGGTGGAAGGAAGGGGAGGACTCGAATAATTTTTAAACAGCAGATTCAAATTATTATAAAAGTAATATATTTTTAAATTTCAGATAAATAGCTTTTATGCTTTTTGAAAAAATCCGTTTAATGTCGAAATGCGAAATTGTGTCATTTTGTATGGGAGAGGGTAGAAGGGGAAAAGCTAATCGTCTAATTTTTTTTTGGGTCTTACTAATAATTGTAAATAAATACTTAGCGCTCTATTTCAAATCGATATATTGTTACGCACTGAGTAAATTGGTTTAGAGCATTTCATGAAAAAGTGCAGTTTGTATGGGAGGTGGTGGAAGGAGGAGAGGACACAAATAATTCTTATACTAGCATTTATACTTTTCGAGAAAAGCTGTTTATTGAAAAATTGCGTAATTGTGTCATTTTGTATGGGAGGGGGTGGAGGGATTTGGCCCGTTCACGAACTTGACCTTACTTTTTTTGAACTTTCTAGCCCAACGCGTTCTCAAGCTAAAGAGGACACAGACGGACGGACAGACAGACAGACGGACGGACAGACAGACAGACGGACGGACAGACGGACGGACAGACGAACGGACGGACAGACGGACGGACAGACGGACGGACGGACATCCGGTTTTGAGATTTTTGAGAGATTATATGAAATTCTGTATCATTCATTTTGTATTCGAGCCTTATTTCTTGGCGTTACAAACTTTGTGGCAAACTTATAATACTCTCAGATTTCATTTAGAGTATACAAATATATATAGTTATGTATACACGAAGACATATCCATGTTCCTTATGTGCTTCCGTGCAGCGGAGGTCTTTTTTTTTCAAAATGAGTTAGAGGTTTTGCTAAAATATTTTCGGAAAAACTATTGCAACATAAACAAAATTCAAAAGAAATTCGCGCAGCCAGTCAAGTGTAATCACACAAATAAATCGATAAGGTCCTCTTTTTTCGAAGTCAGTTAAAACACGATGCAATCTGTATTGCATTTTTCATTTTATTAACTAATCCATTATACGAAAATCAATTTGCAATATCAATTAAGATTACACAAGATCATCTCAATAAATCATTGATCTGAGCAAGGTCAGAATTCCTAGTTCTACAAAGTTGCATAATATCGCAGTTATCAATACCTGGGAATTAGATTACATCCGAAATCAATATTAATTAAATTGAGAATTTCTAGGTCGTTCATGTTATAGCGCAGCATTACTTCACATCTACTCGTCCATACAAAAGTTCCGAATAACAGGCAAACTTCATTGATCCGCAAAGGCCATTCAGCAGCTCAGAACAGGCACATTATTACGAGGAACCTGGCAACCAACTAAATCATCAACTAAGAAAACGCTAAAATTGATTTGATTTTTTTCTTCATTTTGTATTTCTAAAAAAAATCGAAACCCAGACAAACATATGTATGTAAATTATGCGGCAGAACAGAGGGCCATTAAGTCTGTGAGATAAAATTGAAATTGAAAATTTGGAAGCATCCACCATCATAGGAAGCATGGTCCTGGCCGTCTGATTCGATTATGAGAAATTACCCAAAAAAATTCTTTCCAACCACACCTATAAAATCGTTTAAATTTGCTTCAGTGGATCCGATTTAGATGTAAATTATTATCGTAGCCTTCCACTACCAGGGAATTTATTAAAAAAAAAATTCTCGAAAGAAAACTGGGTCAATAGCAAAATATTTGATATTTTTTACCACAGTCATTCAGATAACATAAGTGCTGTATTTAAACTAAAAATACTACGAAATGTTTCGTCACATTTTCAATTGGTTTATAATCGTAAATGATGGACAATGATGAGCCATCATATTCGTCTCGATTTAAACATTAATGGGCCACTTGATGCATTTTAATGATGATTTATCTCGTTTAGGTCGGCAAATTGGAAATATATTATCGAATTCGGTGCTATTAGTTTCGAAGTTAAATGTGCATTTATAAACGCATCCAGAGAATTAAGTGAATAATGCAGTAATAAAATTTTATGGGATTTTTGTTGGCACAATTTCGGGGAAATTCATTCAAGAGGATGTAATTGGAAAAGAAAAATTAATTATAAAATTGCGTTCAATTTATGAGAATTATTAGGAATTTTGATTCATCGATCGAAAAAGCTTTCTCTGATCGAATTTAATTGAGTCAATGCTCCCGATTTTTACTCTTCTGAAAAGATTAATTATAAAAACAGGATTTGAGTTTTTTCAAAATAATTTTATTTTAATTTTTTGATAGACATTTGTGAAAGAAATCAATATTTGAATTAGAATCATGCGATCTGTGTTAAAAATTCTCCACCTTCTACTACAGCTTTGGCCTCCTGTCCTTTAAAATCCTTAAAATTCCTATTGACGAATTGATGTAGGGTCCTAAGATAGGCAATTATGCCTCGACCGAGATTTGAAATCATGATCTTCGAATCCTTTAGCAGCGAAATTTGTATACCGATGGCGGGGGGGGTCAAGAGGGGAGGAATTAATTTACAAACTGATGGCTAGAATTATAATTACAAAATGGTGCCTTTGCACTACAGACCAAATCGGGCCTTGGTCTCCTTAACATTTTTTCATTATTTATTGTGAAAGGGTTCGCATAACCCTTTATCTACGAATTTTACATTTTTGTAGATTGAGTTGACCAAGGTATATCCAAGCAGGCTGTGTGTTCCGTCGACCGGAATTTGAACTCACGACCTTCGCATTATAGACCAAAACGCTACCCATTAGGCTACACTCTAGCTAAAATGGTGCATTGTCTTATACTAAAATTTCCTAAGGAAATAAAATATAGAAATTGTAATATCAAAAATTTGGAAATTTGTATGGAAGGTGGCGGAAGGGGTATCAATAAATTTTCAGTTATTGAATTGAAAACATAATTAATGAGGCAATTTAATCATTGAGGAAAATTTAATCATTTTTAAATTTTATTTATTTAAAAATGTGAAGGCATAAATGCATGAGCATTTCGTTTTTTTGGGTATCAGGGCAACGCAGGCCTAGTGATTTGAATTCACTTGGCGTAATCTGCATGTTATTGATGCGTACGCAGTGTAAAATCCGGAAAGCTTTCCTTTTAATTCAAAATGCACTATGAAAACATACACCAAACCATTATTTAGTTTACTCTACGTCTAAGTTTATCTTAGGTATGATCTTAAATCGTAGTTTATTATTTTTGCATTTCGCAATTCTTGCCGAACATGAAACTTTGGTAATTTAATTTAGGCTGAATGTTTCGGTGGTACCGTGGATAGGACTTGGTGCCAGCTTAGCTCACAGGGCTCGTTTGATATTTAGTATGTGGAAGAGATAAGCTAGGGTGTAGCCTAGTGGGTAGCCTAGTGGGTAGCGTGTTGGTCTTGTAATGCGAAGGTCGTGAGTTCAAATCCCGGTCGACGCAATATATAATTCCAACACAATGCCTGCTTGGATATACCTTGGTCACCTCAGTCTACGAAAATGAAAAATTCGTAGAAAAAGGGTTGTGCGAAGGGCTAACAACCCTTCTACAATAAGCAATGAAAAATGTTAAGGAACTTGAATGTCAGGAGGCAAAGGTCCGATTTGGGCTGTAGCGCCATTGTAGTGTAGTGTAGGAAGAGATAACTTGGGTGAAGGAGAAGAAAAGTTGAGAATAAAGTTAGGGATGAATGGGATCAATGTGATGCAGGAAAGCGGGCAGCGTTGTAGAGTGTACCGCACGGTTGAACGATCATCCCCGAGCCAGAGTAAGCAATACTTTTGATAGGTGGCCGTCCCAACTGAACAGGGTGCGCCCAATATCAATGTGTAGTCATGTCGTGAGTGGAATGGATTGTATTGTGGACGAGGTTTAGAAGAGTTGTGAGTAAGAAGAAATGAGGAATCGTTCGACCAAGTGTTTTGAAGACGAGATAGGGACGGAAGATTGGCCTTAGATCATGCCCCGCCTAGTACTCTCTCAAGTATTTACCTGTTATCTTCAAGGGTTTTTAAGGTAATGTGCGCTGAGCGTACACGGACTGTGTACGGCGTACAGACAGACGAATTTTTTTTGCATTTTTAGGCTAATTTAGTCGCACAAAAACAGAAAAAAAAATCAGGGTAGCACATTTTTTTTCAAGACGACGACAATACTTTATTATTGCCCGCCAACTATCGCCCCATCACCATTACTTCCGTTCTGTCGAAAGTGATGGAAACGGCTGTGAATCGCAAATAGTCCGCTATCTTGAAGATAACAAACTTATCAATGATCGCTAATACGGATTCCGTTCCGGACGATCTACAGGTGATCTCTTGGTATATCTGACTGACCGTTGGAACTCTTGCATCCATAAATTTGGCGAAGGTCAAGTCGAATTAGATGGCGTGGCATCTTCTACCTTTCCCGTAGATTCCGAAGTACCCTAAGGCTCTGTTTTATCACCCACACTCTTTCTTATTTTTGTCAATGACCTTCTGTCGTCAACGGTCAATCCGATACATTGCTTTGCAGATGACAGTACCCTGGATAACATCCATGAATTCGACTCAAGTACTAACGCTCACCGTGTCCCGGTAGCATCTAAATGTGCCGAACTATTTGGATCATTGAACTCTGACCTGAACCTAATCTTGGAATGGGGCAGGATAAATAGAGTGGAGTTCAACACCTCAAAAACACAGGCCTGTTTTCTTTCCCTTAAACGTCATGTCCCGGCGTCGGTTTCTAATGTAAATAGTTCTGCGAATAGTTCTCACTCCTTGGCTTCAAAATAAATAACCATCTTAATTGGAACCAGCACATACTCGACGTAGCACTTGACGCTTTCAAACGCCTAGGAGTTCTCCGAAGATGTAAAAAATATTTTAGTCCCAGTGACCTAGCAAATATCTATAAGGCCTACATTAGACCATGCCTCGAGTGCAATTCACATTTATGGGCTGGGGCACCAAAAACGCAACTTGCGATGCTCAGAGACAGACGTTCCGACTAATTGGAGATGAAGCCAACACGGTTTCTATAGACTCCTTACAGCATCACAGAAATGTTGAAGTACGAAAATACTACTACCACTATTTTCATGGTAAGTGCAGTGAGGAATTTTCTAAACTTATTCCTCCTCTGTGCATATTTTCTAGAAACACTCACCTAGCTTCAAGCGCACACAAGTTAACTGTTAAACTTCCAACTTCACGCACAGTGAAATATAGCCAGTCATTCATACCCCGAACTTCTAAGCTCTGGAGTGCATTGCCTGAAGCTGTATTCCCATTGTCATATGACATTCGACGTTTCAAACTCAACGTCCACCGGCATTTTAGGCTTTTCCCGCCTGCTAATCCCGTCTAACCTTAACTCCTTTTTTTTTCCTTACCGACATGGCTGTGTAATTTACATTAAAGGGTGACCCCCTAAATTGTGTTCGGCTACTTAAAAAAAACTCAAACACCTGGATTTATTGTATAATACTAAAATACGTAAAAAAGAACGAGTGAAAAAATTAGGTCCAAGTAAAACAAATAAACTAACTAGCGCGTACATAGCGTAATCACAAAGTCCAGCTTCCACACACTTTTCGCAGTAAATCAGGCTATATTTCGGCAATAACGCGTCGAATATGGAAGCCAACATTGTGCTCAATAGTTTCTGGTTTATCGGCGTAAACATGGGACTTTACATATTCCCAGAGAAAAAATCGAATGGTGTCAAATCGCACGAACGAGGTGGCCAGTTAACAGGTCCATTTCGTGAAATTAATCGACCATCAAGTGTTTCTTTCAGTAAATTAATTGTATTTGGCGCTATGTGCCATGTGGCGCCGTCCTGTTGAAACCACATGTCTGCAACATTAAAGCCTTCCAACTAAGGTACAAATAAGTTACTAGCCATGTCTCTGTACTGCTTGCCGTTAACTGTAACGTTCTGACCAACATCATTTTTGAAGAAAAATGGATCAATGACTCCACTGGCCCATAAAGCGCACCAAACGGTGCTTTTTTCTGGATGTAATGGTGTTTCGACAAAGGCTTATGGATTATCATCGCTTCAAATGTGGAAATTCTACTTATTGACATAGCCATTTAGCCAAAAGTGTACCTCATCACTGAACAAAATATGTGCGTGGCAATTGGACTTCCAGATTACGCCATGTACGCCAGCCACGGCAGCCACATGCCCGAAATCATATTCAAACATTAATGCTATAAAATTATCTTTCAAATATATTTCATGGATGGTTTATTTCTCCGCCTCTAAAACAAATACCTTATATTTCGGTGGAAGTAAAGATCATAATGATTTTGATATCTGTATTTGCACTTGATATGTAAACTTTTTTTTATCAATGAAGCTGTGGTGAATTATCCTGAATTCAAGGCGTTTGTATAGTGAACAATTCTAAATTCACCAATTAATTGTTTTTATTGTACTGTTTACTGAAAAATGAAAATAATTAATTTAAAAAAAAACTCTGTTAGTTTTAATCGTCATTATCATGCATGCAATTTAGCTGTATAGAGTACTATAAATTTATTTAGTAAAATTTTAAAACGAGTCGAACTTTATGTACATCAATAACTTACAACACAAATCACATTACAAATAATTTTGAGTTTAATTTATAAGCTAGATTTCTAGCTGAAAAGACAATAAGCAAATCATACTTTGAAAATAACTGAAATATTGAATTCTTAAGTAGCTAAATTATGGCCCCATAAGCATCATCGTTCACACATATTATAATCAACTTTACGATAAATAATGTCAGTACATCTAAACATACTCGAAAATTTATCCACGCAAATATCCATATGATTCACAAAGGTTAAAAGCGTAAACAAAAAATAATTAAATTTTTCGTGTCGGAACTCAAAATTTTGCTCCATAAATTCTAACTACTCAGCTGTGTAAACGATTTATATATTTTCGTTATTCTGAACTCGATAAAATTATTTCAATAATGCGGATGAGTATCTTAAGATCTACGAAGTAAACGAATTTTTTCTTCTGGTTCAGATAAATCAAAATTTGTTTAATAGGTTATTTTCTCGAGTCCGTCAAAAAGACATTGAAAGGCCATCTGTGCGATTTCGAGATTGATAGATTTTACCTGTTTAATTTCATCGATTTCGTTTTGTTTATTTAAGCCCTTCGAGGCATACCATCCGTGAAGTTTTCTTAGAGCTACGCTTATAATTACGAAGTATTTATATGAAAATATTAGTGATCTGTGTAATTTGTTTATAACTATAATAGTGTGGCACTTAAATTGTTTTTTTATGTACTACTTATATGTCTAGATGTTTATCGCAATATTTCAAGATCGAGTAATACGTTTTTTATTTATTTATACCTTTGGGAGTTTTTTTTTTCTTAAATGCGTAGGTAAAGTGTATAATTTACATTTTAGTTAAGTGTTAGGTGATATTTTGTTGAAATGATGTGCGATGAGTTTCTTAGCGATAATCGATATTTTAGAACTTCGGAATAGTGTAGGTACCGCGATCTTGAAATACGAGCCTGGTACTAGCCAATCAGCTGCTTGTTAAGCGCCCAAAAGCTCTTTTAAGCACTTATAAGAGAGGAGGTATTAGGTCCTTCACTTCCTTACTACATGTACCATGGAAATATCTATAATAAATGCAAAGTAATTCGGCGATGCTCGAGGGACTCTATTGAAGCCGATACGCTTTCGTCTCTAATTAGACGCGTTTTTGGATACGATCGAGCAACGCTAGGTATGATGTTGCGGCTCCAGCCTAGACATGCGAGTTGTCCCCAAGACGTGGCCTGATATCGGACTTATAGATAGTAGCCAGCTCAGAAGCAGAAAAGTATTTCTTACACTTCCGCAGAATACCTAAACGTGTCGACACAACAAGAGCGACTTCGTAAATGTGTTGGATCCAATCAAGACGAAGTACGTTACAACTGCAGAAGGTGGAATCTGCACGCCACTGAATAACATTATAGCTGCCGGAACATTATATTTGAAAAATATATGATATGGCTGGGTTTTCGAGGCATAAAACTCAACTGTTTTTTTCCTGCCCCATTCCAGGATTAAATCGAGGTCAAGTTTTAATGAACCTATTAACTCATTACGGCATGACGACACTGGAGTCGGATGTTCCTCCGCAGAAGAGTCAAATTGGAAGATGTTGTCAAGTGTGCTGTCATCAGCGAAACTATGGTTACGATTGAGAGTCAACGACAGAAGGTCGATTATAAAAACTAAGAAGAGTAAGGGAAGAGTAAGGGAATCAATAGAAATGGAGACAAAGGTAACTCCATCCAGTACAACTCGTACGGAGTGCTCAGAGATGAAGCTTTCAATCCATTTAAGGAAGGCCAAGTTAAGGATTTAAGCTTACGTGAGAGGCATTTATGCTAAACTCTGTCGAACGCTTTCGCAATGTCTACTAGCTCTTCACCGAATTCGTGAAGTTCCAACGTTCAGTTAGAGAATCTCTCGTTGTTGACATTGTGCTCATACAGAAACTTGGAAATAAACCTAGTTCAAAAACGAAGGATTGGCAGCGTCAAATCAGAAGGTGGTAGTTGAGGGTGACTCTGATTTGACTGTGAAAGTCTAGAATTGCTAGCGAAACTTGCTAAAAGGTTTGCTTTCTACATAGGATTCATTGTTCGGTCACCATAACGAAGAGGAGGTGTTGAGGATAACATAAAATTATTGTTGACCGATTTCACAAATGACCAAAGTGATTTGGAATTCTCGAACTTCTCAATGATCTTAAGCTGACGTCCGTAAAGTTATACTTCAAAGTTCGCCGTTGTTGTTCGCATCTGTTAAGAATATCCCTAAAATGCATGGGAGGCATTGGTTCAAAAAACCTTGCAGTTTCTTGACAAACCTAACGCTTATTGTACTCTAGATTAAATCTGAGAGTATTATAAGTTTGCTCTAAAGTTTGTAACGCCAAGAAATAAGGCTCGGAGAAAAAAATGAATGATACAGAAGATAATATTATCACTCAAAAATCTCAAAACCGGATGTCCGTCCGTCCGTTCGCTCTCTAGCTTGAGAACGCGTTGAGCTAGAAAGCTCGAATTTTGTACACGTCGTTTTTGACAAAAAAGTAAGGTCAAGTTCGTGAACGGGCCAAATCGCTCCACCCCTTCTACCCCCTCCCATACAAAATTACACAATTGCGCAATTTGATAATAAACGTATAAAAGCTATTGGCCTGAAATTTTGAATATATTACTTTTATGATAGTATTAATCTACCGTAAAAAAATTATGCGTGTCCTCCCCCTCCTTCTACCACCTCCCATACAAACTGTACTTGTCATTAATTACTCTAAGCCAATTTACACAGTGCGTATAAAATTTAGCGGGCTGAAATTGTGCACCAAATATTTATTTAAAATTGTTAGTAAGGCCAAAAAAAAATTAAACGATTAGCTTCACCCCTTCTACCCCCTCCCATACAAAATGACACAATTTCGCAATTTGATATTAAATGGATTTACTCGAAAAGTATAAAAGCTATTATTCAGTATTTTGGGATATATTACTTTTATAATAATCTAAATCTACAGTAGAAAAATTATTTGCGTTCTCCCTCTCCTTCCACCCCCTCCCATACAAACTACATTTTTTCATGAAATGCTCTAAGACGATTTTCTCAGAACATATAACATTTATTGAGCTCATATTTTGTAATAAATACTTAATTAGTATTATCACTAAGATCAGAAAAATATATTTGATTAGCTTCACTGCTTCTACCCCCTCCCATACAATATGACAAAGTTTCACAACTTTACAAAAAATCGATTTTCTTAAAAAGTAAGAATGGCACTATTCTGAAATTTAAGGGATGTCAATTTTATAATATTCCTAGTTATTTCTGAAAAAATTACGAGAATTTCCTCACTCTTTCTACCACCTCCCATACAAACTACACATTTTCACTAAATCTAACTCACTAATTTTCTCAGCTCCTATTCAATTTTTTGAGTAAGCAATTTGTATAAAACATTTTTGTAGCTACTTTAGCATGATGGGGAAAAAATTAGTTCAATGCTATCATCCCTTCTAACACTCCACATACAAAATTTCTTGGGGTCACAAAAAAATTCTATTTCATCTAGAGTATCGTAAGATTGCGCTTTACGCGCAATCGTAGCCCTGTTATGTTTTTCTATGGATTTGACATATGCGTCAAACAGTTGCAGTTTCGTGCAAAGGGAGATCACTCTTAACCTCCAGAAAGGTAAAAGAATATCAAAAGCTTGATGAGCTTTATTTATACAACCATTTTTTCCGCTCCGCCATCCATGCGATAATAATAATCCCTCTTTAGTTTATATTATAGGGAATTAAAAACTGAGAACTTTCAAGCCAGATGAAACTAAAGATATCTAAAAATCATTTTTTGTTATACATTAAAGTTTTGTATTAAAAAAAAAACAACAGCACGTAAAGCCCAATCTTACGAAACTTACGATGAAATAGAAATTTTTGTGATTTTACGAAATTTTGTATGCAAAGTAGTATAAGGGATGATAGCATTGAACTAATTTTCCCACAGCATGGGACAGAAGATTTAAAAAGGCTTTATGCAAAATTGAAGCTTCAGAAGTTGAATAAGCACTGAGTGAGTTTTACTGATTATTTCAGTAATAACTATGAATATTACGCAGTTCACATCCCTGAAATTTCAGATCAGTAACATTCAGACTTTCAACTCAATCAATTTCTTGTCAGGTTGTAATATTGAGTCACATTGTATGGGAGGAGATAGAAGCAATAGAGCTAATAGGTTAATTTCTTTCCGATCTTAGTAATATTGCTAATTAAGTATTTAGTGCAAAATTGGAGCTCGATAAATGTTACACGTACTGAGAAAGTTATTTTATAGTATTTCAAGCAAAAGTGCAAATTTGTATGGGAGTTAGTAAAGAGAGTGAAGGGATTCAAATAATTTGTATATTACAGATCACATTTATGACAAAAATAATAGGCTCTAAATTTGAAATTATTAGGTCTTGTAGTTTCCAAACAAATTTGCTTGTAAATTATTGAAAATGGTGCATTTCGAATGGCGTAAAAGGGGTGCAGCGATTTGGCTTACTCACGAGCTTGACCTTACTTTGTTGTCAAAAACGACGTGTACAAAACTTAAACTTTCTACCACAACGCGTTTTCGAGCTAGAAAGTTAACGAACGGACATCCGATTTTGCGTTTTTTTGAGAATATGAACTTCTGCACCATTACTTTTTCTCCGAGCCTCATTTCTTAGTATTACAAATATTGTCACAAACTTATAATACTCTAAGATTTCATTTAAACTATAAACATAAGAGAATTACGATTGCGGGTAAACCCCGATCATGTGATGGTGTGCGATAATGTATACTTTATGTCTAATTAGAGCAGAGTTGTATTGAAAATTGTTTTAACGCGTATCGGTAAAATATGACTTTAGTATGAGAAGGGGCAAAAGGGGTTGGCGGAATTCAACGATTTCTGCAGAAGTAGCTAAAATCAATATAGAAATAATACAATTTAAATTTCAGATCAGTATCCTTTATACTTTTCAAGAAAATCGACATGTTATAAAGTTGTGCAATTGTGTTATTTTGTATGGGAGGTGATTGCAGGATTGGTGCGATCGAACTTATTTTTTCACATCTCATTGACAGAATGCTTTGTATTAAATTTAATCTTCAAAACTTTGAAAGGTAGGAGAAGCTGATGTACCTTGGTCGGCTTTTCTTTCAATAAACTAATATTCTAGTCATTTCTAGTAGAATTAAAAACTTTTAATTGGAAATTCTTTTAATTTTTAATTTTATTGAATTTATATTTTCATTAACACGAGATTTACCACACCAGTCAAAATGACTGGCTTTACAATTTTACGTTCAAGTTCCTACCTCACCTTCATTTTTTTTTTGAAACGATGTCATGAGATTTGTAGCGATAATTAAATGAATGATAATAGGCAGTTGGTTTTATTTTTTTTATTCAAAATCACCGACTGATGTCGGTAGAAATAGGTGTAGTCAATTTGTCGGTATATCTAGTGTTAACTAGAAAAGCAATCGACTGATATCATATGAAAACATAACTAGATTTGCAGTTGAGTTCATTGAATATCTAGTCAAATCCGTCTGGTTTTCGTTTAAATTTCACTAGACTTCCAGTCAATTTTAACTGCTTTTCATTAGAAATGAGCGAAAAGAAGTTTTCAGATATACTTCAAATATTCTTTGGTTATTTTAGCCAGTGGACGCGAAAACTCCGTATAGACCGCAGCTGCTTTATTAAAAGGTCAAAGTGATTTGTAATTTTATTGTTTTTATTTTTTGTGTAAAAGTTCGTTTTAAAATAATTTGTTTTATTTGCGGTATATCTGTTGACGGACTTCTTAGGATATTAGAGGTTAATTTCATTAAATATCATATCCTGCAGCATATAATCAATTAATCAATGTCATTACAACTATTATACTTTTTTATTTGCTAGCGTGATGATTATGTCGAGAACGCGATTTTCAAGGTGAAAGAGCAACAGTCCTATATCTTATGTATTACAGAATAGCCATTATTTGATGGCGATAATGCGCTAGAACAAAAAATTATTAAGTTGAAGAAATGTTGTATATATTTAATGTTTTCTTTTATGGTTTGTTTCTAGAGAATAATGAATTTTTTTTTTATAATTTTGTTTGCTTAATTTTTTGTTTAATTGAAAAAATTTGTTTTTTTACTAAATTTTTTTGTTTTTTTTTGATTTGCTTAAAATTTTCCTACAACCTTCATTTAAATATTCATTTCCAGATTAAGAAAAATCGCCAGTAGAAGACAGATGAGTAGTGGAAAAATTAAAAAAATAGTAAGAGTAAGTTCAATTCACTGTGAAAGCAGGCAGAACTCTCCGAGTTTTAATTTGAAAAATAGAACTTCATTTTCATTTAAATGAATTACTAGTTTTCTAAATAAGCAGACATTTAGTTTGGATAATTATAATTCAATTAGATTAACTGAATAATTATTAAAATTTAAAACTTAGATATACTTACGTAAATACGTAAAATCAGTTGAATTAACTGAAAGTCCTGTAAATTAAAAGATTTTCAGTGAATAATACAATTAAAGTAACTAGGAATTCAATGTAATTTAAAACCAGAGTAATCTAGTGACGAATCCGAGAAATCAGTATAATTAACTGAAAATTCAGTGAAACGAATATACTGGAACAAATTTAACTTGATTTTTAACTAGAAAGTGTAACGAATCGCTTTTTTTTCGTTTGTTTCTTTTTTCTCAACTTATAACTGTGTACTTGTTCCTAAATTACGAAGATAGGACTTGTAACAAAACCCACAATAACAAAATATTTTTTTTTTGTATTAATAAAATTATGTGTGAAGAAAAAAAAATACAAAGAAAACAAATAAAAAAACAGACTAATTTGTTAAGGGTAGCACTGCTGTAAGTCTTTTGGCTCCAAAAATTCGACGAGATTGAAACGAAATCCGTTTTTTTTTCGTCTACACGCCAGAAAGAAAAGCAGAAAATTTGGCCCAGGGGAGTTGCGTTTTGGCACTGAAAGCAAATGGTGAACTCAAGGGGAGTGTCGATAAAACAGAAAGAAGAGTAAGAAAAAATAAAAAAAAAAATAAATGAACAGTGAATAATAGTAAACAGTGCAGTGCACATAATAATAATTGAGAATAACAACAATATAAGAGCAAGACAAGGTGGATAGCAATAATAAATAAACTGCCAACAAGTCGGGCGAAACTTTATTATTCTTGGAACGAGTTGCGGATGAGTGGAAAGTCAATATGCAGGTTAGAGTGGTTAGGGAAGACTAAGTGAAAGTGACTTCTTGGCCAGGGCCGTTGTCAATATAAAAATATTTCATTCGTTTCTACAAGTTTGGGTTTTTATGAGGGGAGGAGGAGGGGTAATAGTAAGGGTGGGTGGATGTTAATAGCTTTTTAATTGATTGCATGAATCACGTTCAATATTCTCTGTATAGAATGTGTTTTATAGACGAAGTTGCATAGAATTTTCATAAAATTCGGTGTATTCTACATTCACGAAACCGAACATTTATATGGGAGGGGTTAGAGCGAGTGAGGGAATCATAAAACTTGTGATGCAGTTTAATTTCATTTCCATTGTAAGGTGCTTGTACGAAATTCTAAGTTCGTAGCTTTTAATTCGTTAGTTATTAGTTGATTTAATGAAACTGGTCGAAATCATACTTTTGTATGGGAGAGGGGGCAAGAGCGATTTCAAGACTTTTGACGCAATTTTGTTTCAACTATTTTTAAAAGTTTTTGTGCAAAATTTCAAATTAATAGCTTTTAAAAGTTAGGTGATAATTGATTTCTTGAAAATGGTCGGAAAAATAATTTTGTATTGCAGGGGGTAGAAGTTTTAAGGATTTTCGAGTCAATATTTCGTGTATTCAGGGATTTTTTTTAAATACATTCTACAAATTTTCAAGTTTCTATCTTAAAATTTCAATTTTATGTGTGTTTTTCAATGCACATGAAACATCTTGTGCACGTTAGACCGGGGGAGTCGGTTTATAACAATTATGCCACAAGTTATTATTATTTTTCTATGTATATCAAATATATGTATTCGCATGCAAAATTTAAACTTTGTATCTTTTTCCAGAGCCCTAAGATAATCAGTCATAATTTTCGACATTTTTGTTACCACCTCCCTCCCACCTCCCAACTGAAAATTTTTTACCAAAATTAGCAACCATATAGTTCTACAATCTAACAAATTTTCGATTTGATATTTGTACTTAATTTTGAGATATCATGATTTGTAATTTTGAAAAATGCGCCATTTTTGAAATGCTCCCCATTTCCCCCCACTACTATTATTTCAACATGTTATATTTTTTCCGTATTTTTCTAGTATAGCCTAATATATGTTCCAAGTTTCAATTACATAGCTTAAGAGATAGTTGAGATATTAATTTTTAAGTGTTTTTCTTTGCAGCCCCCCTGACCCTCCCCTTACAATAATTAGCCAGTCTCTAAGCTGATTCCGGTGAAACTATATGCCACCTTATTGGCCCCAAAATATGAATTTCTTACAATAATTAAGTATATATGTATATATAAGTAATTTCGAAGATACAATCATTTGAAAAACAAATTCGACCGACAATTTGTTTTTAGCCCCCACTTTTCGGACGCCAATGGATAAAAAATTTAAATTATTTTTAAAGTTTGTTTCACAACCCTCTCTATATCTCTATTGATTTTCAACTTCCTATCTGCATTCGTGGTGGAGATATTAGCAAGTGAAGTTTTTGACTCTTTCCCTTCACCCGCCTTCCCCTTCCATCTAACACCCCCAAAAATTTAGAAAATAGAGCTCACTTACCCAATTAACAATCCACCCAAAACCGAACATTCTACCTTTAACGGTCTCGGAGATATTAGTCCATATGTACGGTGGATGGCGGATGGCGTACGGAGGGACGGATTTTTTTTTTTCATTTTTAGGCTAATTTAGTCATGAAACGCAAAAAAACAAAATTTCAGGGTGGCAAATTTTTTTTTTTCTGTGTCGATCACAATATTTAATTATTAGAATAATAAAGTAAAATTAACAACAAACTGAATAAAGAATCATCATCATCAACCGAGGAAAAATTTCTGGTAAGCAGCAAGGGCTCCAACAAAAGTTTTTATACTCTAGATGAAATCTGAGAGTATATTGTGTTTGCCTTACCGTTTGTAACGCTAAGAAATAATGCTCGCACAGAGCCGCCAAGGGTACAGAAATATTTGTTGTCGCTCAAAAACTTCGATTCCGAGTTGCTGTCTGTCCGTCTGTCCGTCTGTCTGTCTGTCCGTCTGTCTACAGCATAACTCTCGAACGCTTTGAGCTATCGTGCTGAAATTTTTTGTGTGTCATTTTTAGCTAAAAAGAAACTTTAAGTTCGTGAACGGGCCACATCCCCCCACTCCTTCTACCCCCTCCCATACAAATTTCACGAAATTCCGAAATTTTCAGAAATTGATTTTCCTTTGAAACTATTTAAGCTACCAATTTGAAATTTAGGTCAAAGTATTATGATATAGATATCATTAATATGACTGAATATTGATCTGATCCTGTCACTCCTTCTACCCCCTCCCATACAAATGCATAATTTTGAAAAATGCAATTTTTCGATTTTCATTGAAACTAGCAAAGTTATAAAAACGAATTTTTGCCTTTCACCTTACTCCTTCTACCCCCTCCCATACAAATTTCACGAAATTTTGAAATTTAAATTAAATTATTTTTCTTCGAAACTGTTAAAGCTATGAACTTGATATTTTGCATAAAGTATAAAAATAGAAATATCAATAACGGGGAAAAAATGTGTTTTGATCAGTACACTCCTTCTACCCCCTTCCATACAAGTGCATAATATTTGTCAAGTGCATTATATCGATTTGCATTAAAACTAGAAAAAGTATAAACTTAAAATTTTGCCAGAGTTTGTTTTTTAATAATTGCAATAAATGCTAAAAAAAATTATCAGCTCCTCTTCACTCCTTCTACCCCCTCCCATACAAATATCTGTATTTTAAATTCAAGAAAAGCATTTCTCCTTCGAATATATTAGAACTATCAAATTTGAAATTGAACCAAAGCCTGGTGATAAGGATGATATGATAAGCAGTTTCAAAATCATCTTAGACGCTCCACTTCCCCTGCCACCTCCCATACAAATGCCTCAATTTCAGGAAAACTATGTCCAATTGAAAATAATGAAAGCTGCAAACCTTAAATTCAGCACGAAATATTTTGCATACCACATTTATCCAAAAATTACAAACCTTCCTCCTCTCCTTCTACCACCTCCCATACAAAAGTCACTATTAATTATTTAAAAGAATTGGAGGTGACATATTTTCCGGTACATTGAACTCTTTCTCATTTCATCTAGAGTATCATATGATTGGGCTTTACGCCCAATAATAATTCTTTTATGTTTTTTTATTAGATTTAAGTTTTTTCCTTAAGTTTTTTTTTTTTTTTTGATAATTTAACTTGAATAAATAGTTATAGTTATTTCTTTTCTTAGTTTATCTTGTTTGTCAATATTTTTGTGCCGTATTCTAAGGACAAGTACGAGTGTCACGGAATATCATTTTTTTTCGGAAATTTATTTCGGTCTAACATAAATACGATGAGCGGATACTGAAGTCTCAATACTCTGGGACTTTCCCGAAGAATTAAGATGCTTTCTTTTCACCCTCAAGGTTTTCCTTATCTGTGTAAATAGGTGAAAGATGAGTATCCGTCGTCGTTAATCCCCTCAAGCGCATACCAGAGCGAAAAAATGTTTTTCTTCGGAACATGTCCACCCATTCCCATGTTCCTGACTAGTCGGCAAAATTGCGTTTCATCCGAAGAAAACATTCGCTAGATAATCTGATGGCGAAAAACGAAAAATTTTAGAAGACTTCGGTCTTCTACCTTCGTTTTTCGTCACAAAAGGCTAGGAGCTCCACTCTAGTTAAATTTTAATGATATTCAGTTAAAAAAAATTACTGTGTATATCTAAAGAAATATTAATGTATGATATTTTTTTTAAAGATACTAATCTCAACTCATGTCATCTTAACATTTATTTATTAATGTTATGAACGAGAGTGTAGTTAAAGCCAAAACAAGCCAAGTTACAAGAGTACTTGTATCTTGGTCCGACGTGGTATGTACCTTGGACCTTTATAAGAAAACTTTATAAAATATTTAATAAAAAATATTTTTTTTACGAATATTGAAATATTTATGAATACAAATAATCTAACTATACTGATTATTCCTTACAAAATTCAATCCATTTTATAAAAAGTAAAATCGATTTTCTAGAATTGAACAAAGATAATGGTAAAGAAATCTTTTTCAATGGCGCGGCTGTCAAGACTTGGTCTTTGGCTGTAAGCCTTTAGCAAATGGATAGTTCGCTGATTCTTTGCATTACTCTTGATTTTCCAAACCTGGATTTCTCGTAACTCGCTACCGACCAATAAATAGGATCAATGCACAAGGATGTTACCAAGCACTGCAAAGTATTTCATTTGAACACACAGTAACGATCAATCTATTTAACAATAAGAGGACAAATAAGCAATACGTAGAAGAAACTACCGTCACAAGGGTTCGCAAATTATTTCATAAACAACTTCAAAAACATATTTTTGAAACAGAGAACTATTTATTTCCTGTGCGAAGTACGGGCTATTTCGAAAAGATGACATACATTGAAACACAAAAAAATATCGATAATATGTAATTAAAATTACTTTGGAAAGTAATATTTAAAAAAAAAAAAATTTTTTTTGGTAGGCAGGTAGGTCTGTCCCTAATTATTATCCCAAAAATTTGGGCGGTTTGTTAATCAGTTTTCTTACAGCAGGTTGTTGAATCGGTACACCTCAGTAGTCCACGGCGATTTTTAAAATGGATAAAAATATGGAACAAAGAATTTGGTTTGGTGTATGTTTTCACAGTGCATTTCGAATTGAAAGAAAAGATTTCCGGATTCTACACTGTTTGATAAAGGTCTCAGCAGAGACCGAAACGTTACGCATAATAAAGCGTAACAGTGTAGAATCCGGAAATCTTTTCTTTCAACAAAGAATTTGTCTCAAATTTTGTGTTTCCAACCAAATTTCGTGTGCTGAGTCGCTGTGAATATTGGAAAAGGCGTTGAAGACATGCCTCGTTCTGGACGACCTTCAACCGCTTCAACTGACGTAAACATCCAAAAAGTGAAGAAAATGGTGCTCGAAAATCGAGATAGCAGGAGAGCTCGATATCTCTCGTGAGTCCGTTCGTTCCATTTTGATGGATGCTTTGGCCATGAAACGTGTCCTTGCCCGACTTGTTCCGATAAAGCTGAATTTTCTTAAAAAATATTACCGTGAAAAGGTCTCTTTGGACATGCTTGATCGTTCGATTTCTGATCCCACATACATGCAGCGCATTATAACTGTTAATGGGACATGGTTTGACATACAAACTAGTCAACAATCATCGGAATGGAGGAAAAAAGGACATAAAACAAAATTCGTCGAAGGAGGTGAAGGCCACACCAAAAAGTACTTATGAAAAGTGTTTCTGCAAAAAACGCTGACGTAAGTGTGTTGTATCTAATGGCGATTACTTTGAAGGGCGCAAAATAAATATTGACTGTTAATTAAATATTTTGCGTTTTACTTTTTGTCAAGGTGTATATTGGAAATGGGCATAAATCTAGTGATAACCATTGTTTTAAAACGTTGTTAAATTCATTAAAACAGTAATAGAACCAAGGTACACGACCTTATCCTTCTGAAAAAATTGATTCATTGCATTTCATGAAATGGTAAAGTTTGTATGGGAGAGGGTAGAAGGAGTGGGAAGATTACAAATATTTTAATAAAATTAAAAAATGTCACTGAAAAAGTGGTAACTCCAAAATTCAAAGCCGTAGCTTTGATATTTACCAAAAAAATCGACATATTACAAAGTTGTAAAATTGTGTCATATTGTATGGGAGGTGATAAATGTGGTGGCGAGATTAATCCAATTTTTTTTCGCATACTGATTACTACCAAAATACTTCTCACAAAATTTGAGCTCCATAAATTCTATAGATACTAAAAAAATTGTGAATTACACTTCGGGAAATTGTACAGTTTGTATGGGAGGTGATAGAATGAGTGGGGCCGTTTGGCCCGTTCATGAACTTAACCTTACTTTTTCACTAAAAATAATATGTACAAAAGTTGAGTCTTCTAGGTCAACGCGTTCTTAAGGTGGACAGACGGACCGACGGAAGGACATTCGATTTTGAAATTTTCGAGCAACAAGAAATATTTCTGTACCTTTGACGACTCTGCGCAAGCATTGAACATTAATTATTTTATAAACGAGCACCACTTTCACTTCCAAAGTTCAACCTTTCTGCATTAGGAAAATATCTAGGTTCGCCTCCAGGCTGTACCAGTATCGTGATCCCCACTACGCAGTTTTTCTAAATTTTCTGGAGATGCTTCCTGGATAATTGTGTCAGGGCTCGCTCCTCAAACAAATTAAAACTACACTACAAAAATTCCATACAATTATGAAATTTCGGAAACAAAACACACCTGATCACTTTAAAAGTTATAGCAAAATTCGATGCACAGAAGAAAATATAAATTTATAAAAACAAAATTGGCAACTTATATCATAAACACAACACAACTCAATTAAAACTTATAATTACAAAACACTCACCAATAAATCACCAACAATAATTAACTAAACCAAGATTTCTCATCAATCAACAGCCACAAGTCGATAAAAAAAAGTTAAGTCCTTGCCGCACTAATCCGAATTGGTTTATAATTATAATGGACAGAGTCGATTAGAACGCACTTAACAAAACTGACACCCGTTTGCTAATTGTCACGTGCAGAGAATGGCTAGCGGTCACTCGAACCCAGCGAAATGGTCAATTACTTAAAATCTTAACGGAGGAGGCAGCAGCTATATAATTGTCACATTAGAGGTGCCCGCGACAGTGGGCGACTGTTTACCTGTTCACTTAGTGCCTGCAACTATGCTGCACTTTATGCCCTCATGTAGTATTGCACCGTGCTGGGCAATACAATGGCAAATTAACACCTGACAATATCGCTCGCATGCGAGTGACTAGTTTCCGATCTTTGGATTTTTCACCTTTAATTCGTATACCGTAATCGGAAAAATACTTCAAAACTAATTCGAACGTAATGCGACATGTAACATGTCGCCACAGTGCTATTTACACTAATTCGATCGCAATGCCCATACAAAATAACTTGTGAACATTTAATTTAATTTTTTTTTTCCAGTATTGTTGCGCAATTTTCCGATTTCCTGTGGGGTTTTCTCTCGGCACCTCCGTACTTTAGATTTACTACGTTCTCCACTTATGAATTACTTGGACCCGTAACTTTGTACCATAGTTCGTAAATACCTACAACGTATTTCCATTTATGATTTCTTCTTTTTTTTCTACACATCTCTCAGGTGCAGCAGCTTTTGAAACGTTTGCGACTGTAAACTATGTTGGCGCGGTATGTCAATCAAAATCAGCCTGTCCGTGACCATGCATTTCTGATTTATGGTTACGTTGTGGCGTGTAAACGGTCAGTCTAATAATTCCAACAAGTTTGTGAAAGAAAAGTAGAGGCCCATTAAAAAAATTGAATATTTCTAGGAATGAAATATGATCGGTTGGGAGCTAAGATGTTAAAGGTCTCAATTTATGAGTGAACTCGAAATTAATGAGAATTTTCGAAGAAATTATGAGTCTAGCAGCTATGAAGCATTTTTATATCGTATTTTCGCTTTAATGACTTAAACTGGGAACATTTGGTTGATTAGAGCAAAATTTCTTGGTAATCGGGATTTGGAATGGGACTCAGCTTTAATTAAAATGGGAGTAGCAAGTTTGAAGATTTAACTTTCAAGCAAGGATTTCTCGGGATTCATTTAACATATGGACTGGATGATAGTGCAAATATTTCTAGGAATTGAATAAGTGGCGTGGTAGTTAATGAATCATATTTTATTTGCGAGTCAAGTCAGCCAGCAACCACATTTTAAAAAATCATAATTTAGAATTCTCCTATTGTCCGGATGGGAGCAACTAGTTTACTGCGCTACTATTCGCCAACGCATCTTAGCATCTTGAAGCTTTTTTTCGTTTAGACAAAAACATGTGTTTTGCTTAGCCCAAACAATAACGTTAATTTTGCCATAGTTTCTTCGTTCCAACGATAGTCTACGAATAATGATTTTTTTTTTCAGAAATTGAATTTTATTATCATTAGTTTTATATTCTGAATGAAATATAAGCTGTTGAATGCAACATTTGTAACGCATAAAAATGAGAACTCGTACTGAATTTTTAAGAGCGTAGAAATGTTTGTTGTCGCTTAAAAATTTTCCGATTAACTACTAAGAAAGCAATTTTCGAAATTTAATCCTCAATGATGTGATAATGAGGTTGAAGTCAAATAACGTACCGCATAGCATAGCTTAAGATGGCACGCTGGGTATATGGTGTTGTGAGATGAAAAGAATGTTTCCGCTGCTTCCTCTGGTATTGCATCTACCTACTTCGAAGGAGACAATACCAACTACTCTGTCTTTAACAGTGGCGGCTCATTAGATGAGGCAATGTCTCATGAAAAATAGTTGTTTTATGTGCTTCAAATTTCCTCATACACAACACATAAAGGCTATTGAGGCTGAAGCCCGATTAAGCATGTACTCTAAACTCCAAGTCGACCAAAACAAGAGCTGAGTACATGGATGGACATAACACAAAAGTAAAGTAAGAAAAAGAGAAATGTTGAACCAGATCCCATAAATTGATAATTTAAATAAGTCGAGTTTTGTATTAAAAATCGGATTCATAAAATTGATTGTTTTGGAGCGATTTTTTCGTTTCAGTTCGAAGTTCTCACACCCAACTCTTTTTTTACACGGTATTTATTTATTTATTTGGGCTCTTGAACAAAAAGATTACAATTTCCATTAAACAAAAGCGGAAAATAAAAGAATAGCAAAGAGGAAAAATTAAGCATTGAAGATGTTAGTTTATAATATACGCTAAAAATAAATGATTAGTAAAGATAAAAATTGAAACATCTCTATTCTTAAATAATGGAAAAGAAGAAGCTAAAGAACCAAATTGGAGTCGGTCAGAGTTCCTTTGCATTCTTAGCATCGGAGAGTGATGGTATACATCGAGAGAGGCTCGTGGAGGATTGAAGATGTCTGAATTCCTTGTTGAGACAATTCCTGGTCTAAAGTTCAGGTCGTCACAGAGGTGGGTATTGAGCAGGTAGTTGCACAGCTTGAAGAGGAAGCAAGCATCGAGGAGGGTCCGCCTTTAATGCAGTGGCTGTAGGTGAAGTACTTCAAGTCTGCCATTGTAGTCGATATGAGGCTTCCTTAATCTGTAGAAAAGGGTTCGAGTGAATCTACGCTGAACAGATTCGATGGTCCGAACATGGCAAGAATGGTTTGGGTTCCAGACGGTGGAACAGTATTCCAAAATACTACGGACGAGTGTGGAAAATAGCAGAGCAGTCGTTCCTGGACGGTTAAACTGCACTGTCGTGCGGAGGACGAAGCCAGCAAGTCTGTATGCTTTATTAGTAATCTCGGAGAAATGATTAACGAATTTAAGTTTACGATCAAAGACCACTCCTAGATCCTTTATTGTGGTTACTGCTGTAAGGATGGATCCATTAATAGAGTAAGAGAGAACAGAGCAGGTAGTCTTATACGAGTACTCCATAGTAAAACACTTTTCTATGTTCAAAAAGATATCGTTGTTTGAACACCAACGACAGACAGCAGACAAATCAGCCAGGAGAATCATACCATCAGAAACGGAGAAAATTTCTCGGAACAGTTTGAGGTCATCAGCGAATAAGAGACAGTTCGAAGATACAAATTGGGGCAGATAAGTTCGAGCGAAAATCGTGTAAAACAAAACATGACACTCATAGTAAAATCGAAGATGTGTTCCAGAATTTACAAAAACCGTGTAAGATGAAAAATAGCTACATGCTGTTCAGAAAATCTTGTAGAAAAAATAATAAAAAACCATTTTATGCCAATTCTATAAAAAAAAAAACTTTAATGAAACATATAGCTTATTTAGTAACTATCATCTACATATTCTACAATGGCACGACAGCCCAAATCGGGCCTTGGCCTCCTGATCTTCAGGTTTCTTAACATTATTATTTTTATTGTGGCAGGGTTGTTGGACTTTCGAACAACCCTCTATCTATGAATTTCCATTTCCGTACATTGAAGTGGCCGAGGTATACCCAAGTAGGCAGTATACTGAAATTATGCGTCGACCGGGATTTGAACTCACGGACTAGGCTACACTCTAGTAACTATCATCACTGCTTGAAAATAGGCGAGTACGTTTATTGCTGACTGGAGCAACATTGCTTTAATCGCTTGATATGTCGCTTTAATGAGATTGAACCTATTGAAGACTCCCGTTCCTAAATAACGTCCTTTAATGTTGGCTTTCTTTTTATTAAGAAAGCTGATTTAAGATTCTGTTTTTTTTTTGTGTTTTCAAGTTGCTTATAACTTATGTTATAAGTTCGGTTACAAGGAAAATTTTCGATACAAATCGGAGACCTTCACTTTGTAAATTTATATTTTAGGAAATTTTTTAAACTGTATTACAAATTATTATAAAACAAAATTATTCAAAATGTCTTCCTTCTGTAACAAAACAAGCCCGTAGTCTGCGTGAACAGTCGTCTATTGAATTACGCACCTTTTACCACGGGAATTCATTGCTTCCCTTGATTAGGGACCTCTTCTGGCTCGCCAAATTCGGGTGCCGTCTTTGGCAGGCTATTTCTTCGAGGGTAGACCATAAGGAGTAGTCCAATGGATTGAAGTCTGCGTTCCCAGAGGAACAATCTGAAGCTCGTATTAGATTAGGAAAGTTTTCCTCAAGCCACAGCTGATCTGGCCTTGCGGGTGGGAGCAAGATCACCCAAACATGGTATCGCTCAAATGTATCACAATACGCTATAAAATATCTTCTTGATAACCACTGGCTCCTGTTTTGACGCCCTTTTGACAAAAATGGAGGATTGTGATCCCTTCGTGGCTGACATCCACCCAGACCATCAATGACGAGGGATGATGAACCCTTTGTACTTGCTAAACTTTTTGCTGTACTTCCCGAGAGCCAGGAGCAGTAAAATTTCACTTCTACCGTGAAGATTATCTTCTTAGAAAACAAGATGGTATGATGCTGACCGTCCGCGTAACGAGCAAACGCCTTTGATCCTTCTATCCATCTAGATAGCTTGCGATCAAAAGTTGAACTAGAGGATTTTGTAAGCTTGAATGTCAAGCTTACAAAATCGGGGAAAGCACAGGTCATTGATTGTTGTTCAATTCAGAATTAGCAAACCCTATGAGGAGGGCTGGGGGAAGAAGGGGAGGAGTCGGATAGTAAGAGTGGGGGATGGACTTATGACAGGACTATGTACAGCTCTTGTGATCCAGGGGAATAAACTTGCAAATTACGTTGAAACTTTAATGCACGTTCTACGTCGGTATCATGAATGAGAAAATAATGCGCTATACTTGTAGCAAATTTCAAAACCTCGCGAATGAAACAAGGACTGTAAAATACAACTGATATAATAAAATTTGGGAGCTTCATAACTGTATTTTGCTTTTGTATCGTTTAAATTTTATGTATGACTAAAAATTTGAATTCATTCAAAATTTTTTTTTTCTTGCAAACGTGTTAGAACGAAAAATTCGTGTAAAAAAGTGGTATTGGTTCTTCGGCGTGGACCGTGTTATTTAAAAATCATGTAAAAAGAGTTGGGTGTATATGCTTAGCGAAGTACATATTTCCCCAAAACATCCAACAATACTTGCACCCTCTCAATATACAAATCAATAATATTTGAGCAGCGCAACACTTAAACCGAATAATTACTCAAATACGGCTTCCGAATGTTAATAATTATTCAAATTGCTTCACAAAAATATCCAAGCATATACAATATTCGATTTAAGTTTTTTTTTTTCATATGCTCATTGATTTATGCGTTATTTTATGTTCCTTCCGGCTACTTAATGGCTATCCTGCGATACTTTATGACCATCATAAAACAACATTTTTTCTATTCAATAATATATTAACCATAATGTTGTCTTAGTATTGCATAAAAATCAAAGATTAGTATTATTTATGTACACTCCTGGTAGTAAGAAAAAAAAAATTAAAAAAAGCAGAGTTTTTCTTTGATCAATACGAAAAAGTGGGCCTATATAAACAAATTTAAACAAAATTACCCAGAAAATATTAAATAACGCATTTCTGCGCAACATGAGAGGTAAAAAATATCTTTCAAGTTTTCAAAATCTGCAGTTCATAAATAAACAAAAATTAGCATTGCTAAATTCACCACCAATGCCCACGAGAGACGCGATCAGCAAAAATTTTTTTGATTTTAAAGTTAGCCAAATCAATTTTTTTCTTTTCGTTTGACTTTGTCGACTTTGTAAATTAAGCAAGAAAAAAAATCATGAAATTAATAAATGGTACATACATGTTTGATATTTGTCAAAAATTCAAAATATTAGATTTTGTTAGTATACATCTAGTTGCAATTCGAGAGATCATTCGAAATTTCCGGGTTATCAATCCACTTAAAGAGTACGCACGATTTTGCAGAAAGATAAGTGTTTAGAATTTTGAAAATCCTAAATTTATAATTTTATTGCCGACTTAAAACTTTGACCAGAAGTATAGAAATCCAGTATGAGTGCTTGTTTCTATTTTCGTTCGGCAAATGCGGAAGTTTAGCTCTACATGTGAGCTAAGATGCTATCGAACGGGGTCCACCACCTGCCTTTAAAAATAATTCTCGTAATCAATTTGGTTGCTTTTTTCGGAATATAATTAATTTTTGGGAACGTTTTATTTCGTTTATCATCACGGTAAATCTGTTTAATTAAATCACACCCGAAAATTCTTCTCGAACCGGTCGAAGTACAAAGGTTTTTAATCGTAACACAATTAACAGCATTAAAGCTGACTTACGGCTAATGAAGTTGTCAAATTTTTTAGATTGAATTAAGTCGAAAAAATAAACGGTTTTATGATAATCCCAACAGGCATTTAATGATTCTCCGTTCAAGATTTTTACGGCGAACAGAGACGAAATATTGCGGACATTTTTTCTTCTTTTGTAAAACAATGTTGACACTTGGAAAATTATCGGAGATGCTGGAATTTGATTAAGATCAACTCCAAGGGGAGTCATGTTAATGCTAATTAATTGCTTAATTAATTTCCCGAACATGTTGAGAAAAAAATTATTTATTGTTAACCTTAGTGTTAGTGGTTAATTAGCTGTTTTTTTCATTTTGATGGAGTAGTTCTTTTATATCAATGCCAAGTATATAAATGAAAACTTAACGAAGACTTTTCTTACAAGTGATTTTCATGGTTAGTTGGTGATAATTTCGATCTAATGTGATTCAATTAATATTCATTAAATTAGGGTTTCATTTTTTTTAAATTTAGATTTCCTATATACAAATTGTGTTAGTTTTAAGTTTTCAATCATTCTCAATATTGAAGATATGAAACAGGTCTGATACCCGCATGCGCTAATTAATTAATTTTTCTATTAGAGATAAAATCTGGAAGTAGTAGCCGATTCTGAGGAGAACGCTGAAACCCATTGAACATTTTTTCAATAATGTTCTATTGAAATTCATGATTACAATCTCACGTTTCGTATTTCCAAACATTTATCAGTATAAAATAGTGTAAATATGCATATTGATTATTTGGAGAAGTTGTTAATGAAAGATTTATGTAAGATCTCGTTAAAGGCTACTGGTGGATTCCCAGCCGGGCCATACTACAGCCATTTTGATTTCGAATTTATTCCCTTTTTTTATATTTTCATACTAAATTATTGTTTTTAATTTAAATTTCTTATTCTAGTTTGGTGAATGTTTTCACAGTGCATTTCGAAATGAAAGAAAAGATTTCCGGATTCTACACTGTTACCCTTAATTATTCGTAATTACGTAACGAATAATAAAGCGTAACAGTGTAGAATCCGGAAATCTTTTCTTTCATTTCTTATTTTACTTTATTATTTTAATAATAAAGTATTGTGATCGGATTGAAAAAAAGATTAAATTTGCTACCCCAAAATTTTGTTTTTCGCGTTTCATGACTAAAATAGACTAAAAATTAAATGCAAAAAAAAATCCGTCTGTCTGTACGCCGTATACCGTATGTGTATGCTCAGAACACATTAACTCTCAAACCAGTGACGCGGCGTGATATTATAGCTAAGGGAAGCAATTACAATTTCTTTATTTAGCTAATAAATTTACTAGATTATATAATTTTCTCCATTTGAAGAATTTATGTTTTCATTGTGACCACGGAATACATCTTGTTGCCATCTTCGATGGCACACAACGACAACTAAGATTTTAATAATTTCTTTATTTTTCATGACTTTCTCGGTGTGTATAATTACTTATCTATTTTGGTTACTTAACAAATTCTTCAATTCTGGAACCTGAACCAAATTTAAAACACTGATTTTTCAATACTTTTTGTGTCATGTTTGTCTACAGCTTTAAATTATTTAAATCACAAAATCCGGTGGCTTGCCAAACATTTCTGTCATTACAAAATAATAGAAATGGTAAACAAAATAAATTTTGTATGGTTTTACAACCAGCAAACGATTCTATCTCTTCGTATATTTCACTTGTAAAATGCTTTGTACATTTTATTGTAATGCATGTTGTTGGCCAAAACAGATTTTGGAAATAATAGAAAACAATACTTTTTTTCCGCGAGGCACCGGGATCTAAAAGACACCTCGAAAAAGTTATCAATAATGCAGCAATGATCGAACATGTTAAGCCACAAAATGTATTTAAAAAAATACCTACACCAACCAAATAAAAACAATGAGACTACACACTTCACACTCAAAAATGCACCTTATTGCTCTACTTGATAGCTAAGCTAAAAGTGATTTTAAATTTTAATAGAAATAAAACAATCTAAAATCAATAACGATTAATTAAAACATTTGAACTCATAAAAAAACGGACATTCCAATCCCTTACCAACAGATTGCCTTATATTTACTAGGGTGAAAACTGGAAGAAATTCAATGAAATGTTACAGCGACATCCTTCTTTAATAAACCCTTCAACCCTTGGCGGCTCTGTGCGAGCATTATTTCTTAGCGTTACAGACGGTAAGGCAAACACAATATACTCTCAGATTTCATCTAGAGTATAAACATAACAGGACTACGACTGGGCGTAAAGCCCAATCGTGCGATACTCTAGATGAAAGAGACTTTTTATTATTTGAAGAAATTTTGTAGGGGAAGTGGTAAAGGGGGTGACGACATCGAACTAATTTTTTCACATCACTCTAAGGTTGCTATCAAAATGTTTTATACAAAATTTAGGATTCAAAAATTTAATTGGTACTGCGAAATTTAGTGTATTGGATTTAGTGAAATTGTGCAGTTTGTATGGGAGGTCGTAGAAGGAGTGTGAATTTATGAATGACGTTTTTAGAAATAACAATAAACATCATTTAATTGACACATTTTAAACTGCAGATCAGTAGCATTCTTACTTTTCAGGAAAATCGACTTTTTGTCAAGTTGTTGAATTGTGTCAAATTGATCTTACTAATAATTCTAAATAATTATTTAGTGCATAATCTCGGCTCGATAATTTTCGTACGTACTGAGTAAATTTATTTAGAGTATATCATTGAAAAGTGCAGATTGTATGGGAGGCGGTGGAAGGAAGGGGAGGACTTAACTAATTTTTATACAGCAGATTGAAATTATTATAAAAATAATATATTCCAAATTTCAGATCAATAGCTTTCATGCTTTTTGAAAAAATCCGTTTATTGTCGAATTGCGAAATTGTGTCATTTTGTATGGGATGGGGTTAGAAGGGGTGAAATTAAATGTCTTATTTTTTTGGCCTTACTTATAATTCCAAATAAATATTTAGTGCAAAATTTCAGCTTCCTAAATTTTATACGCACTGAGTAAATTGGCTTAGAGTATTTCATGAAAAAGTACAGTTTGTATGGGAGGTGGTAGAAGGAGGGAGAGGACACGCATCATTTTTACATGGTAGATTGATATCATCATAAAAGTAATATGTTCCAAATTTGAGACCAATAGCTTTTATACTTTTCGAGCGAATCCGTTTATTGTCAAATTGCGCAGTTGTGCCATTTTGTATGGGACGGGGTAGAAGGGGTGGAGCGATTTGGCCCGTTCACGAACTTGTCCTTACTTTTATGTCAAAAACGATGTGTACAAAGTTTGAACTTTCTAGATCAACGCCTTCTCAAGCTAGAGAGGACACGGACGGACGGACGAACAGACGGACGGACAGACGGACGGACAGACAGACGGACATCCGGTTTTGAGATTTTTGAGTGATTATATTAACTTCTGTATCATTCATTTTTTTCTCCGAGCCTTATTTCTTGGCGTTACAAACTTTGTGGCGAACTTATAATACTCTCAGATTTCATCTAGAGCATAATCAATATCTTAACTGTCCGTTAAGCTATATAATTGAAACTTGCAATATATATTAAGCTATACTAGGGAAATACGAGAAAAATATAACATTTGGACGTAATAGTAGTGGGGGAAATGAGGAGCATATCAAAAATGGTTCACTTTGCAAAATTTCAAACCGTTATATCTCAAAACTGAGTATAGATATCAAATTGAAATTGTGTCAGATTGTAGAACTACATAGTCTTTAATATTGATAAAAATTAGGGGGATGTAAGGGAAGGGAGGTGGTAGGCAAAAGTGTCGAAAATTTTGAGTAATATTTTAAGGGCTCTGGTGAAAGTTTAAATTTAAGTTTGTATTTTCCATGTGGATACATACAGGGTGTAACTTGTGTGAAGCGTCAAACAAAAATGGGAGATAGAGGAACATGTCCTGAGTGGAAAATCGTTCTACCCATACTCCCGTTTTTGCACCGTTAAGGAGATAGCGCGATTGTAAGGACAAAGGAAATTCATCGTACCTGTGATCACTGTTTGATCTATAACTTCTGCCGTTCTTAGCGTAACGCAATAACGCTCGTTGGAAAGAACATCTTCTTTCCATATTGCCATCAACTGTGTCTGTCCTATTTAATTATTGAAGCTTAAATTTGGTACAAAACATTTTTATAGCTACTTTAGCAGAATATGAAACAAATTAGTTCAATGCTGTGACTTATTCTACCACTCCCCGTACAAAATTTCTTAAGATCACAAAAATTTCTATTTCATATATACCTAGTCCTGCCATAAGTTCTGTCACATAATTTCTCACATTGGCAACAACTTTATTTTATGAGTGACATTTCAATATCGGCCAGTTTTATAAACGTCATAATGTTGTTGACAGTTGATGGTCATTTAAAGTGTGTTCGTTAACGTGTGAAGATGGAATGGGGTGTAATAGAAAACCGAACTGCAGTGATTGCACTACATAAGTGTGGAAAATCCGCGAGTGAAATTTTCAAGTTGTTGTGCCCGTTAAAAATAACGCAAAGATTTGTGTATCGTGCGATCCAGAGATATAACGCGATCCAGACTATTGAAGATCGACCTCGTTCTGGACGTCCGCGTGATGTACGTTCTTCTGCTGCCATCAAAGCGGTCGAGAGTCGAATTCGTCGAAATCCGCTTCGTAAACAACGAATCATGGCTCGAGAGATGAACATCTCCACCCGAAATATGTCTCGCATCATAAAATCTGACCTCGGGATGAGTGCCTTTCGACGATCAACGGGACATTTGCTGACTGAGCAGTTGAAGCAAATTAGGAGCACCAGATCGAAAGAGCTCCTTCGGCGGTACGGCAACAACAAACATCGAGAAATTTTGTTTACCGATGAAAAAATTTTTACGGTGGAGGAACATTTCAACCGCCAAAATGATAAGGTGTATGCCCACAGCTCCATAGAAGCCCGAGAAGTTGCCACTAGGGTACAGCGAGGACATCATCCAGCATCAGTCATGGTATGGTGGGGTGTCAGCTACGAAGGGGTCACCGAGCTTCATTTTTGCGAAAAAGGCGTAAAAACTGCAGCGAAAAATTATCAAACGGACATCCTGGAGGGATGTGTGAAGCCGCTGAACTCTACGCTATTCAACAATCGACATTGGGTTTTCCAGCAAGATTCTGCGCCAGCCCACAAAGCTCGAACCACACAAGCGTGGTTGGAAACCAATATTCCACAGTTTATAAGGGCGACGGAATGGCCTTCTGGGAGCCCAGATTTGAATCCCCTGGACTACAAACTGTGGGCGGAGTTAGAGTCCATGGTGTGCACGAGACGACACCCAAATATCGAGAGCCTTAAGCGATCTTTGACAGAAGCAGTAGCTAATTTTCCGCTAGAAACAGTGCGTACTGCTATCGATGACTGGCCCAACAGATTAAAGAGCTGTGTTAAGGCTAAAGGCGGCCACTTTGAATAATTTGTTGCTTATTTTACTTCCATTAGTATGCCAAAATAAAATATATTTTCCTTTGTCAAAAACTCTTTTTCATTTATACAAAAATTGCCCATATACGTGTGACAGAACTTATGGCACGACTAGGTAGTATCGTATGACTGGACTTTACGCAAAATTGTAGTTCTATTATTTTTTTGAGCTTAATGTTATTTTGTTTATACTTTTTTTTTAATTAACACAAGCTAACACTATTTACATTTCCTTCAAGCTCTTCAATACGTATATGATCTGAAATCAACCCCGTGAGCACGGACCTGTCCCAAACAAATACGAGTATCATGGTTTTATTCTTAATAATTAATGGTTCTAATTCCAATAGAATCAAAAACATTAAACTAATATATATTCCGCACAATCTATTACTAACTACATTCTCAAAAATTGCTTATTATTGCGATTTTTACGCGGACAAAGTCGCGGGGGAATGCTAGTACAAAATATAAGTGCCAACAAGTCGGGCGCTACTTTATTATTCTTGGAACAAGGTGAAGATGCGTGGAAAGTCAATATGCAGGTTATAGCTGTTAGGGAAGACTAGGTGAATGGGAATTCTTGGAGAGGAATGTTGTCAATTTAACACTTAATTGCGGATACGATCAATAGCTCTAGTAGATATAATAAATATTTCATTCGTTTATTTATGCAAGTTTGGGTTTTCATGAAGGGAGGGGTGATAGTAAGGGTGGGTGCATGTTAATAATTTTTTTATTGATTGTTTGAATCATGTCCAATATTCTCAGTTTCATAAAGGAAGTTTCATAAAATTTTTGTAAAATTCGGAGTATTTTACATTCACGAAACCAAACATTTGTATGGGAGAGGGCAGAGGAGGTAAGGGAATCGCCAAATTTGTGATGCAGTTTTATTTCTTTTCCCTTTGTAAGGTGCTCGTATAAAATTTTAAGTTCGTAACTTTTAATTTTTGGTTATTAGTTGATTTATTGAAATTGGACGAAATCATACTTTTGTATGGGAGGGGGTAGAAGGGCACGCGCGATCTCAAAACTTTTGACGCAATTTTATTTGAACTATATTTTTAAAAGTTTTTGTGCAAAATTTCAAATTGATAACTTTTAATAGTTAGGTGATAATTAATTTCTTGAAAATGGTCGAAAAAATAATTTTGATGGCA
This sequence comes from Chorisops tibialis, assembly GCA_963669355.1. Taxonomy (NCBI): domain Eukaryota; kingdom Metazoa; phylum Arthropoda; class Insecta; order Diptera; family Stratiomyidae; genus Chorisops; species Chorisops tibialis. The sequence goes on from OY770263.1 coordinate 298,254,445, forward strand.
AGGGGTAGAATTGTTGAAGATATTCGACAGTATTTCATACTGTTAGAGATTTTTTTTTAAATGCATTTCGCAAATTTTCAAGTTTCTAGCTTAAAATTTCATTCAAACATCTTCAGTTTTTGTGTTTTTTTCATTGCACATGAAACACCTTGTGAACGTAAGACCAAGGGGGTCGGTGCAGAACAATTGTGGAACAAATTACTATTTATTTTCTATGTATACATATAGAGATATATGTATATGTATAATAAATGTATCCACATGGAAAATTTAAACTTTGCATCTCTCACCAGAGTTCTAAAAAATTCACTCAAAATTTCGACATTTTTGCTTACCACCTCCCTTCTCTTACACCTCCCAACTTAAAATTTTTTCCAAAATTAAAAATTATGTTCTACAATCTGACACAATTTCAATTTGATACCTTTACTCAGTTTTGATACGGTTTGAGATTTTTGAAAGTCCACCATTTTTGAAATACTCCCCGTTTCCTCCAACTGTTATATTTTTATCGTATTTCGCTTCTTTTGTAATTGTCGATCAGTTTGATAAAGGTCTCAGCAGAGATCGAAACGTTACGAATAATAAATCGTAACAGTGTAGAATCCGGAAATTTTTTCCTGTCAATTCGTAATGCACTGTGAAAACATTGACCAAACCAATACAAAATCTCTCAACGAATATCCGGAAAATTTAAAATGTAGCCAGTTATTTTGATCATAAACTAAACTCTTCTTATTTTTATTAACTGAAGGTGAACAGACGGAAAAATAATGTTGATAGCGATCAAAATATTAAAAAAAAAAATTTTTATAAATTGCATTGAAGATTTTCTACTTACCAACTGGTTAAATTTTCAAATCAGAACACATCAGAAATTTATGTAGTCGATATGCTGCGAGTATTTAATCCAATGTTATCTTTACCAGAATCAAGGAAAATCGCATTCAAATCCGAAATAAAACACTTTTAATAGCCACACGCTTCAGAGATTAAAAACAATTTTGATCGTCTTAAAGTAATATTTTCAAACCGAAAAGAAAACAACAAGTACAACCAAAATTTACGATCCGGAAATTAAGAACTCTATAAAAAATAATCCGAAAATCCAAAATTTATTACCATAATGCTGAAATTCGACACTTTCAAACTCGTTAAAATCGCACAGGCGTTTTCATAAATCTCATCACACATGAATCGTAAAAATGCCGAAATAAATAAACAAACAGAAAAAAATCAACTCAAATCGCACCTAAATCTTGAATGAAATCCGAAAATTTACAACACTGTCAATCACTTTCGGAAAAATCTTCAAATCTCACGGATAAATAATTCGAAAAAATAAAAACGCGTGGTTTCGGCGAAGGTCCAAACAACTGCTGCAATTGATCGACTCAAGTTTTTTGGCGGTCATTGGTGCCAAAATCGTGTTTCTTGCACTGTCGGTCTACGTTAATTGCCGCCCGTCGCAAGCTGATGTTATTTATAAATCGTAGTCTGCACAAAAACGATCTGTGCAAAATGATCGTGCCAATTTTTATTCCTTACCAATTCGATTATATTAGACCAAGACCCCGGCAACGTCAGCAAAGTTTCAAATTTGTGAATGAAAACGAAAACGCAACCAGAAAAATTGTTCAATGAACCAACAAGAAAAAAAACCGCGATCGATTTCAGCACGAACAAAAAAAACACTACACAAGTGTAACGATCGCGGGCGACAGATTAATTTGTTATCATCCGGTGCGCGAGTGATAACTAACGTATGACGCGGTACGAGTACAAGCGTGTACTGTCTGTTTGCTCCGTCTTAATTTTACCGGCATCAAAAATCACGCATTCGTATGGATCGCGCTTCTTAAGATCAATGCGCGGATCGCGTGAAAAGTATGCCGAACACCGCGCAACACACAAGCTGGCCAAGAAAAGGTTCTCGAGCGACTAAACCGTTGACGGAAGATGCCGTCCGATTTTGTTGATTGCCCTCGAAATCAAGCGGAAAAGTGATCAACACCCCCAGTAAGAAGTGGGGAAAACTGAGAAAATTATCGAATGCAACATGTTGATAGTGCAACTGTGCAACATGCTGGGTTGTTGCCAGGTGAGAAAGATTTAAATTTTTTATAAATTTCGTTTAATGTTTTTAAATTATATATTTTGAAAAAATTATCAAAATTTCATTGTTTGGCAGCTATAATCTTTCATCCAAATTAACTCAGTTCCTCTCTGAAATCCCCCAAGGTTCCACCTTTGAACTGATGTTGTTTATAATTTTCTAATCCCCAAATCGGCCTTCTGACCTTTCAGTTCCTTAAAATTTATTTGATTTTTTAGGAAGGGTTGTCAACCCTTCGCACAACCCTCTATCTACGAATTTTCATTCTCATACATTGCGGTACCTAAGGTATATCCATGCAAATATGCTGGAATTATATGTCGACAAGAAAAAAAAAACCCACAACCTTCGCATTGTAGACCAACACGCTACTCAATAGGCTACACCCTAGATATCTGCACATATATCATTTCAATGAAATTTGAAAATCCTGTGCATTAAATTCAAAAAAACAAATAAAAATCTAAATATCTAAAAGAACAAGCGGTTTATTGTAAACATACTACAGCCCAAACCAATGATCCAAAATAAAATAACTAAATACCGTTGGAAAGGTATTTTCATCAAGATGTGCCTTTTTTTGATCCCAGGTTTCTATGTACCTGTTCCAATTCTGGATTTCTGCTGAAATACGGCAACAAGGTCGAAGAAAAAGTGAAAGGGAAATTACAACTCCAATCAGATCACGACATCCGATAAGCATTTAAGAACTTAAAGCTAGTGCGAGACAGAAACATGAAGCACAAATGCCATTCAGTAGTACCGCCTACCTATTTTTCATTTCAGAGCGTGATATTTATGGTATACATTCGACAACCACTCAAGAGCTTGAAGAAGAGAAGGACAAAATGCAAAATTTTTCATGCACACTCTACTAGAAAGCACAGTGAGCGACATCAAGAGTTGGACATTTAGAGTTCTTACTTTTTTGTTAGCAAATAACGTTTCCTTTTCAGTTATACGATCGTTATACGTACACATAATGCTTGCGCATCTTTTTTGACTCACAAAAAAAAAACATTACTGTGGCTTCTATTCTCTAAGACAGTTGTTGTTGTTGTACAATTTTATGTTAAAAGTCTGTTTCGAATCTACCGGTTAGTATCTGTCCAATATTCTGTAACGCGCTCTGTCCATGTTATTTTTATAAATATAAAGAAAAAATAGATCCAAACGCCAAAAAATATTGATCTGATCCCCTTACTCCTATTACCCCCTCCCATACGAATGCACAATTTACAAAAATGCACTCATTCGGTTTGCATTGCAACTAGCAAAGCTAAAAGAACCAATTTTCGTTATAATTAATTATGTTGCAATTGCAACCAATTTTGGAAAAATTATCAACTTCACTTCAATCTTTCTATCCCCTCCCATACAAATTTCACGAAATTTCGGAATTTCTGCTAAATCATTTTTATCAAAAATCCTCAAAGCTATCACCTTTAAAGTTTGAGGAAAGGATACTATTACAAATATCATCGACACCAAAAAGTTTGATTTTGATTAGAATACTCCTTCTACCCCCTCCCATACAAATTCACAATTTAAAAAATGTAAATGCACTTAATCGATTTTCATTGAAACTAGAAAAGGTACAAACTTAAAATTTTTTCACAATTTGTCCCTTAATAATTGCAATAAATGGTAAAAAAAATATGAACTTCGCTTCACTCCTCCTACCACCTCCCACACAAATTTTTGTATTGAAAATTCAAGAAAAGTCTCCTTCGAACATATGAGTAACAAAGCAATTTGATTAGGATGTTGATAAGCAGAATCAAAATCATCCAAAACGTCACACTTTCTCTGCCACCTCCCATACAAATGCCATAAATTCAGACGAAAACTGTTCAATTTCCTTGAATATTATGAAAGCTACTAACTTTAAATTCAGCATGAAATATTTTCTATACTACGTTCGGTGTTATATACAAAAATTACGAACTTCCCCCTCTGATTTTACCACCTCCCATACAAAACTTACTATTCACTAGTCGCAAGAATTTGAGATGACATAATTTCCGGTACAATATACTTTTTCCTATTTCATCAAGAGTATCATATCTGCAACAATTAAATAGCTTAAAAGTTGGTGCAATTCTGCATTCTCGATGGCCAGCCTCAAAAAATAATTAGCCATATATCCTGTGAAATAAGAGAAAACCTGATTTCTCAAATTGTTTCTTTGGACTCAAAAATTAGTATATTGTTTGACGAATCAACAACGTTAAGTAATTTGTTACTTAACGTTGTTGATTCGTCCTACCCTAATAATTTATTTAAAAACATGTTTAGGAGGATACTGTCTAAAATATATGTCTCTAGATTTGTGTGAGTTAGAATCGCACATATTAAAAAGAAACTTCTTCAAACTTTGTACATGGTTGTACTAAAAATTTTGTATGAAAAAAAAAAGAAACTGGATAGGAATTACCACTTATGAAGCAAATGTGTTTTTTTACATAATTGATCACCAAGCGAACACTGTTTTGCACTGGGAGCATATCTTTGGAAGTGTATAATAATATGTAGCCAATGATAATGGAATTGCAATGCAATATTATTGATGATTTTATAAAATTAGCAACATCAGTCACCGGTGGCCACTATAGCAACAGCGTATATCTTCTGCTAGATTTACGACTATAGCCCTGATTTGAGCATTGCATGTCCACAGAAGTAACCTTTCCGCTTCAGCTTTAATAGAAGCCATGTTAAGGGGAGCACTCCCAAGAACATTTTCAGTGCAAATTGAGGTGCACTTTCTCAGGAACTACTTGACCGACTTTGTCCAAATTTTGCAGGCATATGATTTAAATCAATTTATATGGAGTTTTCTGTTACAAGCAAAGACCTTGTAAAAAAATCATAATCAAATTTTAAAAAGTCCGCTGCTCTGTTGACAGTCTATAGTGCCATCTTTCCAACAAAAAAAAATTCAAGTGGATAGGCTGTGTAGTTTTTTTTAGAAAAATGCACCTAAATAATAAAAACACTACTTTTCAGGGGAAGCAAAAATCCAAATAAAAGTTTTTTTTAGTACATTTAACAAATGTATACGTATATTTAAATAATGTAGTAATATAAAATTATTACTTAGAAAAAAACCTGGTTCGCCGGGTTGATGATACTAGCTGTGGGAGGTGGTGATTAGGCCAGTGGCCCGGCGCATCCGGAGAATGAGCCGAGCGCCAAGCTACAAATGCTGCATCAATATGCATGACTCCACAAGTTTACATCATTATTTGAAACACTTCTACTGATCCGAGAGGGGTGCGGTTCCCGCCAATCGATTTAGAATCCAGTCTACATTATTAAACGGAAATAAAAAAAATCGATTTTTTTAAAATTTTTTAAGGAGTGCTCCCCTAAAAGCGTATTTTCGAAGCCGTCTTAAAGCGCATTTTTTGTATTGAGCTAAAAGCGCGATTAAGAGCTCATAAGTGTGTAACGAATAAGCAAATTAATTTTTTTTAAGTCGATTAGTAGATTTGAACCTGTGCTCCTAGATCGCAAAGCAGAGCCACTAAGCCGCCTTCATCTAACGCTTAAGTCAGTTAAGAGCATGTGACTATAAGCCGCTATTAAAATGCTTTTTCCTAACATCTTTAGAAGCGATCTTAAAGCGCGTATCCTGCTGTTTGTAAACGAGAGGATCAGATCAGCAGATCATTGGTGACTAATGCATAATAAGGTATTCTACAGGCCAATCCAGTCATGTAATGACAGCTGGTTGCTACTTCTTACTTATAAGATTTGAGACTTTTGAGATCCTAAATGTGAGCGTTAAGCGAATAAATGTAAGTAGTAGTAGCTAGTTTGTATTAATCCTCAAAAAATAGTTTAAATCAAATAACTTTCATGCTCCAAATAATAATCACCAAAAATCACTTATGCCCTTTAATAACTCATCAACATATGCTTACAAATTTTGAATTGAAAGAAGATAAAATATGATTAACTCGATTTTCTCCGTAAAAAAAATAAAACTAATTAGCGCGATTGTCGTTAAAGATTACGATTATTTTTCAGATTACTGCAAATTAGTTTCATAATAATAACAAAGTAACATGGCAGTTGAAGATCAAGGTCGAAGCTAGATCAGTGATAGCATATCATTCCGCATAAAATTATAGCTGATAATAATTTTGAAAACCGCAATCTCACTTGTTACATAAATTAAATATTACATTTCACCTTGTTCGACGAATTTAAGATTTGATTTTAGATTGCAAAAAAAAAACTGTTTCGTAAACTAGCAAGCTATATACCCGTACCTTTATTTTTATTCCCTGGAAAAATTTTTAGAGTTAATTGTGTGTTTGTCCTATACTTCTAACAATAACAGCTGATTCACACAACGCGTTTATTATATTTACACACAACTAATTGTAACGATTGTAGTTTGTAGAATTACTGAATCACAAGTCAGCAGAATTCTGTACAGTTGGCGAAGATAGATCCGTAGATGATGAATTTCGTAGAAATTTCAACGATTTTTACAAAAGTATCTAAGATTGATGTAGAAATGGATTTTATATTCAGATCAGCAGACTTTATGCGTTTCAATAAAATCTACTTATTAAGTTGTGAAATCGTACCGTTTTGTGTGGAAGGAGAGGGATAAAAAAAATTTTTTTTTCACATCTCACTGTAAACACTACCAAAATACTATTGTAGAGGGTGTCCTATTAAAACCGCCTATTTTGAATTTAGCTCCATTTTTTTTGTGTCGGTCGTGCAGCAATCTTGTGTAACAGTTATATTATGTGAGCTTTGAGGTTTAGTCATGAAGAATTACACGGACGCACAACGTATAAAAATTGTGAAAATCCACCACCGAAATTTAAACACATCAGGGTTTTTCGAAGTCACAATATTACGCCATAAGAACAGAGCCAAGCATTTTATAGTTGCTTTAGCAATTCATTGTTGAATCATAGTGCAAAGTAAGATGCAACTCGGTTATATAGTAGATATTGTGTAGAGTAGAGGTAGCTAGAATATAGCATTACACTTGTCAACATTTAAAATCAGTCATTGATACATGAAGACGGCACTCTCCAAAGACATCAAGATATAAAGTTAAATGAGTGGTTTTTAATGCAATAGAAAGGTCAGTGAAAAGGACTACATGAGTTCTCGTGCACAAATTAGAGAGAAGAGCGATTAAATAGGAAAAGTTCATCAAGTACTACTGATTGACTAAGAGTAGAAGTTTAGTCCCCAAGTCTCGTGCGTAAGAGACTTCTTTAAGGATTCGATATTAGGATGTCTTTTAGAGCACGTCATTTGCTCTAAGACAGACCATAATTCGTAATCCAGCGGATTCAGGTCTGGGCTAGAGGAAGGCCAATCTTCAGCTTTAATAAAATCTGAAACATTTTCTTCAAGCCATTTTTGGGTTGACTTCACCTTATGACCTGGTGCAGAATCTTGCTGGAAACTCCAAGGCTGATTTTTGAATAATGATGTGTTGAGAGGTTTCACTACACTTTCAAGGACACTTTCTTGATAAATTTTGGCAGACGTTTTGACGCCCTTCTCACAAAAATGTAACTTTGTCACCCCGTTGTAGCTAACACCCCACCAAACCATTACTGAGGCTGGATGATGACCTCTTTGAACCTTTTGGGCAACTTGAGAAGCTTCTCTGGCACTGCGAGCATAAACCCTATCGTTTTGTTTATTAAATGTTTCTTCGACAGTAAAAATTTTTTCGTCCGTAAATAAAATTTTACGGTGTTCTTGGTTTGCGTACCGGCAAAGTAATCGTTTTGATTTTTCCACTCTATTTTTTTTTAACGAATCTGTTAGTAAATGCCCGGTAGATCTACGATAAGCACCCAACCCCAAGTCACTTTTGATGATACGTGAAATTGGGTATTTTCATCTCACGCGATAAATTTTTTTGTTTCCGAAGAGGATTACGGCGAATTCTCTCGCGCACGGCTTTAACCGCTTGAGGTGTTCGAGTAGTTCGCGGACGGCCACTTCTTTCACGGTCACTTACTCCAGACGTATCATTAAATCTTTCAATAGCCCGATATACAAACATTCAGCTTATACCAAGGGTATGCAGAGTCTTAAAAATATCACTTGGTTGCATTCCTACTTTATGAAGTGCAATCATAGCAATTCTATTTTCTTTGTCACCCCAATCCATGTTCACCACACTAAAAATTAAACTCAAATGATGACAAATGCATCAAGCACAAGCGTACTATAGCGATTAGCTCAATTTTTAAGAAATGCAATATAACGGTTCCTTTCTGCAGGGTTGCCAAACCTTGTAACAATATTTATGGCTAGACTAGGTAGATTATTCGGTGAACCGAATTCTATGTTGCGAATCGCACCTAACAAGAGCAGTTTCGAGATACTTTTTGATTCCAATCACTTCAAGTGTACCTCAGGGTAGTTATCATAGTCCACTCAGTTTATTTTATTTATTAATGCCGTGAGTACGGTCATCTCCAACTCAAATATTATTTTGTATGCCAACAATGCGAAAAAATTTCATATGACCTGTACAAGTGATTATCTACTTTTGCAAAACGTCCCATACAAACTGCACAATTTCTCGAGATATTATATAATACACCAATTTTCTCGGTAGGTCAAAATTGATGTCAAAAATTTTGGGAGTGATTATAGTCAGATGTGAAAAAACATTTCCATTACGGGATTATTTTGCTACCGCAAATTCAATTGCTGTGTGATCGGTAAGTTATCGCTATCGCTATCGGTATGACGAAGGGAGAGAATCTTATAAATTCTACAATTTTTCGACTTAATATTTATGACAATATACGATACTAGTAGTATTCAACAGCTAGAATTTATTTGAAAAATTCCCTTAACCTTTCTACCATCTCATACTCAAATGAGGCTATCATATTCAAAATTTGGTTTAAGCATTTTAAAAATAAATTTGCGATCACATTAATACACATAAATATTTTTTTTTTCTGAAATACATAATGTGGCCTCAATACTACAATTTAATATCTAAAATTCATCAAAGCAATTGGATAAGCTGACAAATCACGTTGTACGATGGTGAATTTACAACTTCTGAAATTTTAACATTACTAAATAATATCATAATGTTCTGTATTTCAGTTCTGTAATTGTAGAGCAGTACAGAACTTTGTTAATAATATCTTTTGGAACACATTCCAAACACGGTTTCAGAGCTAGCTATTTGTATTATTGAGGCGACGATTGCTCAGATATGAGTGACTAATGGAAATTCCCAGACCAAACGGTAGCAACTACTGGCTTGCGGTTTTTTTTGTTAATAAATTTTTTGAAACATGAAAGCACTATAAAAATTTTCAGACTCAAAGAATATTACAACACAAACCTCCAAAAAATGGTTTAAAGAGCTCGCCATTTAAAAACTGTGTACATTAAGATGACTATATATTTAGGAGATAAACTTATCAGCATCGGTGGCTTAGTAGTAGAATGCTCGCCCAGGCTCGATTTCAGATATTTTTTTGATTGGAGTAAAAATATCATAATTTCAGCGGAGCACGGGAGCAGATGTGAATATGCATGTGCTTGTATAAAATACTTTTGCTTTAATAAAACAATTAAAAATTTTCCAAACCAAATTTTTTCCAATGAATAAAGCGAGTTTTGCACTTAATCGCGTCATACCTACTCTAATGCTCTGTAAGACATTTTATTAGAACCAAATAAAATAATTAAAAAATTTCTCATACTCCATATGAATCATTTCGCAAATTACTAAAAATAAAGTTGGCCTCGTATTTAATAATAAAAAAAATTCCTAAAATTCCACAACTAATTACAAACAAGAACTTTCTACAAATTTGATAAGCAAACATAATCTTAAAGTCCAATTAGCACTACAACAAGCATCAAACTAGCAGATAGCCCATCTAGCATAGCTCTATACGTATATCAGGACTGATATCATTTCTATTTCGGAATGAATATCATCTCGCAAACGTACGTATTTCGATAGCCATGTAAAAAAAATCATAGCGAGCATAATTAAGGTGATAACCCTTATCAGTGTGGTGAACTCTCCTCTAATGTAAATGACTAATCCATCGTATTTCTTGAAATAGAACATATACGAAATAAATGATGACGATGAGACCTATCAATCACTAATTATTTTAAATAGATGACACTTGTTATACAAAATGAAAACATCATCGCCTCTAACTACCCCCCGTCATTATGTCAAATAAGAAATTTGGCTTATGTGCTCAGTACGGATCTTTACGGCCATTTTAGAAAATTAAATTCAAACAACTTAGCATTTCGGGCCACCCGCTGTCTTCTTCAGTTCTTCACGAAAATTCCCTTCTTTACAGAACTCTTACAAAAAACAAAAGCATTTTATTATGTTGCTGCGGCCTTAAACTATTTTCCTTCCAAATGCCATACTGCAGCATAATAAAAATACATTCGGACGCATATGGTGCAAGTCCGACCGTCGCCGTCCTATTCTTTCAGATCAGGGATGCTGCTTAATGGTCCAGCTCGGACTATTGAAAGTGCATTATTCCATGCTTCGACGCTTGGACATTTTTAAGAGATCTTTGTCCGTTTGCCAACTTTTTAACGATCACTGCACGAATTAAATAAATTCAGAACGAGCGAGACATGTGAATGCAAAGTATGGACTGGAACCCCTTTCGTCCTCCTTTTCTTTTCCGGTGAGAAATTAAATTGTTGAAAAATTTTATGAAATATGATATTTTCTCTTCGAGTTATAAATTTGATATTGTTTTTCACAGATGTTAATTCTCGAAGTGTACGTTAACATTGAACATTGCAAAAGTTCCCATGAAATTGATAAGAATTGCGTGCGGAATTTCAATTGAACTTTTCACATGCATATAAATTAATGAACTCTATCAATTGCGCCCTTGAAATTGGGTATGATTCTAATGAAGATTTTATGACAGAAATTTGCTTTTATAAGATAGCACTAGATTAGAGTGCAACCACATTATAGCTTCAATGTAAGACTGTATGTACTCTATACTTACTTAACCAAGATTAAATTAGATGTTAAACAAACTTAAATGTCATTACCAATAAACCCGGAAAACCAAACAGTACGTATCTTCAAACCTACTCTTGGACGTACTGTGAAATTCCGAAGATCGTTTTTAAACCGTTCGGTGCAAATAGGAAAAACCTAGTGTTTCCAAACAAAAGCATAAACTTGAAATTAAAGGGGAATATAAACCGCCACTGAATATAAAATTTTGTTGATCGATTTTTTTTTTTGTATACAAAAGCGGGGAAAAAATTAATCAAATCGTGATGCTTCTAGTTTAAGTCTGATCTAAAATAAAAAGTCTAAACACTTATAGTATGTTACTGAAACTAAATAATTTATCTTCTTTTCAACAGGTACAAATCTTAAAATCTCCCAAACTTTATACACCTATAACATTTTTAAATTAATAAGTTTCACAATTAAATTAATATCTCATTTGAAAAGACACTGAAAATTATTTTGTATGGATTTACCTTAATGTAAATTATTATTTTTAATTTTTTTAAAACTTTTGCTCCCACCTCCTTATCTTGTTTCAATCAATAAAAAACTTCGCGAGTGAATTTTGTTATGCGATTTATTATTATGCATTAATTCAATTACCTTAGTTGTTGTTAGCCCTTCGCACAACCCCCTTTCTACGAATTTTTCATTTTCATAGATTGTGACCAAGGTATATCCAAGCAGGCAATTTGCTGGAATTATTTATTGCGTCGACCGGGGTTCGAACTCACGACCTTCGCATTATAAGACCAACATGCTACCCACAAGGCTACACCCTAGCTAAATAATTCAATAATTGTACAGCAGTACATGAGCCACATCCAGCAGGAAGCAGACAAAGGTGAAGAACGGGAAGAAGAAAAAAATCAAATAAAAAGGTATACTCTGCACCAAAATTATTGTTCTTCCTTTTGCAACTCCCATTACAAAAACTTTCTTCACGCGATTTTCTATCAGCACCGATTTCCTCCATAAAGAACCTTCAACATGGAGAGATGATGCTGGTCTCAAAATTGAAATTGAAACTTGATAAGACAGTTGTTGTAAATGATGCTGCAGAAAGAGGTGTCAAACTAATTCAGGAATACAATACCATTCTCAGAAAAGATGAAAATGAGAAACAATTTGTTTTACAGATCGTTGTCGAAGTCCGTAAAATCTACCCAACTGCTACTAAATCCTCTCTTAGGAAAAAATAATTATTGCTCTAAATAAAAATGTGTTTTCCACGTAAAAATGCCGGAGTTATTATAAAAAAAAATATTTGTACGTTTTTCATATTATTTCAAGTATTTTTTGGGAGCAGCAAACTTTCAATTTTCGGAACAGACCATATAGCTAAGGACCACCCTGATAAGCATATATATTGGACAACGACTACTAAGTTCCACCGGATAAGCTATCACGAAAGTAAAAGCACCTATAAATATGCAATATTGTTGGAAATCAGTGCTCGCAGATAAATGTGAATTATTTGAAAATTTTCAAATATTAATTGGAGAAAAATATTTCGATAATGATGAAATGGAATTATAGACCAGAGATTTCGTCATGTTGTTTCACATTCTTAAATTTTGTAAGTTTTACGAATATCTGTGTATTGGATTATATTCAATACACAGATAAAAATTGCAAAATTTATGGGATCTATGTGATTTCTATGAGAGGTGGTAATTTTTTTATGTGTACGGAATTGCTATTAACACTTGTGTCAATATCTGGCCACAAATGTGGCCATTTCATCTTTGAGTAGCTGTAAGCACTACAATTATTAAATTTTTACTTGAAACTTCAAGACATCTTGAATCAACATGTTTCTAAGGGATTGTAAGGTTTTATCACATTTCTTAAGTTGTAATCACCCAGAGGTGTGAAAAATAAGATTTATATATCGTCAGTCAATATAAAGCCACACGTGTGGTCCATATATTTTTAGGCGGATGCTATCGCTGAAAGTATGGATAAACGGTGAAACAAGGTTAAACATTGGAAATATAATTCACATTTATAATATATTACGTATATTATATAATGATTTAAATTTAACATATATTTTAGATATCTATTGTCGTTATACATATGTATATTATTTTCATTTGGGAATTAGGTATTACTTAGTAAACATTTTTTTTGTAGTTACACAGTACTCACCAATAGGCTTCCTGTAAATAAAACAAGATTTTCCGATGTCTTTTTATTGCAGATACCAAACAGCCATTGTATTTTGGCACGTGTTGAGCTGGTTCCATTGAACATATTTCTCCTAAGGAAACAGATAACTGCATTGGTTTTCTAAAAACACTTTTTATTCCACAATGAGTGTTGAAGTTTCTTATTATTGCAAGATTTTCTGCTCCGTGATTAATATTTGGTAAGACTAATCGTTCGCCAAGCTCCTGTAGAAAAATTCGTCTTCTATCAGAGCGATTGTTAGGATTGTTTTCATGATAACTCCTCCTCCTCTCAATGGCACTACAAACTAATTCGGATTTTGGCCTCCTGACCTTGAGGTTCCTTAACATTTTGATTACTTATTGTGGAAGTATTGTTAGCCCTTCGTACAACCCTCTGTCTAAAAATTTATTCATATTCATAGATTGAGGTAACCAAGGTATTTTCAAGCAAGCAGTATTCTGGAATTATACGTCGACTATACCCCCGCTTGAGGACAAAATGCTACCGTAGAAAAGTGCCAGGGTTGCGTTCTTCTTTTTGTCGTGTAGTGCCATTTATCCATTGTATTTACCAGATCGATGTACTGCGAAAATTAGTGTAATGGATTTAGTAAAATTGTAACGCTAAGAATTTTTGCGTTATGGGTTTACCCAATGTAAACCCATAACTTGTTACATGTTAATTTGTAACGTTAATAAAAGTAATGTTATGGATTTACTAAATTGTAAACCCATAACTGATTTAAATCTCTTAGGTTACTTTTACTATTGACGGTTTGCCCGGTGCAAACCCTCAGTTCTCAAACGAGAATTCGTAACAATTGCACTACGAATTTACCCAATGTAAATTCGTAATGTCTGGAGTAGTTGTACTGAATGTTAGATACACTAAAGATCTACCCTATGTAAATCTTTAGTGATCGGAAGTGGCGACTTGGGCTTTGGCCATAACCCAAGCGCGGACTAATAAATCAGCGTTGTACTTAACGCTGTCAACTAAAAGCGAGAAAGTTGTCCCAGCCTGGTCAGCTCTCATCGGAGCTAACCCCGTACTCTCAAGGCCTTGTGGGGCCGGGGACGGGCTAGAATTATTTCTCGGACGTAAGGGAGAAGAGTGGTTGTCCTAGCCGGTCAGCTCCATTGGAGCTAACCCCGTACTCTCGGCCTTGTGGGGCCGTGGACGTGCTAGTATTTATTTGCAGACTCTGAAAAATAAAACGTGGTTAATTGTGTATTTACCTCCATGTCGACTCGTTATTCAAACTCGGGAATTTTTAACGAAGAAAATGTTCTTTATTGATTTAAATAGAACTAAAATATTTGACACTGTTTGGTTCTAACTTTCTATTTCACTAAATATGTTACACTGCTTATTTTTTAACTTTCTATTTCACTGCTTATTTTTAACTTTCTATTTCACTAAATGTTTTACACTGCTTATTTTTTTAACTTTTTATTTCACTAAATATTTTACTCTGCTTATTTTCTAACTTTCTATTTCACTAAATATTTTACTCTGCTTATTTTTAACTTTCTATTTCACTAAATATTTTATACTGCTTATTTTTTTTAACTTTCTATTTCACTAAATATTTTACACTACTTATTTTTAACTTTTTATTTCACTAGTCAAAGCACTAGGCAGGCTTTTTCAGGTCTCTTGGGTGTAGCACTAGGGAGGCTAATCAGAAAAAAGAAGACCTCGAACTCATATTGAGTTCTGGTATTTATACAAAATTCTTATGTACTACTTTCCTATATTCTTATTTCCTAGTTACCAATAACTGCATCGTCGTCGATAAATTATTACAAAATTCTTAACACTTTCGGTCGTATAACCTTAAGTGTTCCAGTTAAATTTTATTTTTGTTTATAATATCACCGTCCGAAAGAAAATACCATATAGTGTCGTATCACCAAATCGGCATTTCTTATCATCGAACTTTTCTTCGCGTAATAATTTTAATTATCCAAAACATTGCCCGCTGCATTTCTTTGAGTCATAATTCATAGCCGAACCGCATTTCCATGTAAGTATATCTACAAACCGATATACTTATTTTCACATGCGTTCATATGGCTAACAATTCATATGCCGGCTGCATGGGTACTCATATGTACATACATACCGACATACGTATCGCTCGTATGCGCTTGCCTTGATATATTTACATATCAGTAGGTTTTGGTCGCATAGGCTTTGAATTGTTGTTGTCATTTCTTTTCGTCGAGCTAGAACATATCATCATTTTTTTTTTTCTTTGATATGAAGCTCGACATTGAAATTTTTTGTTAATGTTTTGATCATATTCGGCTAGGTCAGGTTCTTTCTGTTCTACCGAATATGATATCTTTTTCACATGGTTATGACTCTTAGTTTCCCGAGCAATGTTTTTGTTGTATTTGCCGGGTTTATACTCTATACTGTAGTCATATTCTGAAAGTTTATGATGGAAGCGCATTAGCCTTGAGGATGGATCTTTTACGTTAAATATGCCCTTTAGTGGTTTGTGATCGGTATAAACCACAAATTTACGACCATATAAATAGGATCGAAAATGTTTTACGGCCCATACTATAGCTAGTAGTTCTTTTTCCACTGTGGAATAGCGAGTTTCCGCGCTATTTAAAGTTCGACTAGCATATGCTATGGGTTTATCCTGTCCTACTTCCCCTTGTGATAGTACTGCTCCCAGAGCCTCATTGCTAGCATCCGTAGTTACTAGGAATGGTTTACTAAAATCGGGATAGATCAAGATAGGTTCCGTGGTTAGAGCATCTTTTAATGTTTGAAAAGATTTTTGGCATGCCTCCGTCCATTTAAACTTTGCATGTTTCCGTAACATTTTGTTTAATGGTGCTGCAATCTCAGAAAATGATGGCAGGAATTTTCGGTAATAGTTTGCGAGTCCTAAAAACGATTGAATGTGTTTAACTGTACGAGGTGTGGGAAAGTTTTTTACTGTAATTATATTTTTGGGATCTGGACTCGCTCCTTCGGCTGAGCATTTGTGTCCTAGATATACTACTTCTTTTCGTAGTAGATTACATTTCTCTGCTTGTAATTTTAAATTGTATTGATTCAATCTATTGAATATTTGTTTCAGTTTTTTGTTGTGGTCCGATATGCTTTTCCCGTATATCACTATATCGTCTAGATATACGAAGCATTTTATTCCTTGCATTCCCGTCAGTATATGATTCATTGTTCTCTGGAATGTTGCTGGGGCTCCTTTCAACCCAAAAGGCATCCGCTGGAATTCATAATGGCCATACGGAGTGCTGAAAGCTGTTTTTTCTTGATCGTTATGATCCATGGCTATTTGATGGTAGCCACTTGCAAGATCTAGGGTAGTGAAATATTTCGCATTTCCCATTTGATCTAGAATGTCTTCTGTTCGTGGTAGCGGAAATGCGTCGCCGATCGTGATGGCGTTTAATTTCCTAAAATCAACTACCACTCTCCACTTCTTTTTTCCATCTGGTCCGGCTTTTTTCGGAACAACTAATAAAGGTGAATTCCACGGGCTTTTACTAGGTACTATAATATTTTGTTGAAGCATGTCCTGTACCTGTTCTTGGATAACCTCTCGCTGGGTTTCCGGTAATCTATACATTTTCTGGTTAATGGGTGGGTGATCTACTGGTGTTGGAATTTTATGTCTAATTGCATCAGTGTAAGTTAATTCGTCTCCGGGTAAATAGAACAAATCTTGATACTCTTCACATATGGTATCTATAGCTTCACGTTCTTCAGCATTCATATTTTCTTCGGT
Organism: Chorisops tibialis; assembly: GCA_963669355.1. Lineage (NCBI taxonomy): Eukaryota > Metazoa > Arthropoda > Insecta > Diptera > Stratiomyidae > Chorisops > Chorisops tibialis. The sequence goes on from OY770263.1 coordinate 298,271,572, forward strand.
CTTAATTAATTCTTTAATTTTATTCAACCTTTCATTTTCTGCGCGTTCAAATTTTCCTATATGATTTATACTGGTCGGCCTTGTTTCCGCCGTATCTTCTTTTAAATATTTTTCATACTCTTTCGTGAGTTTAAATTCTTTATACTCGTTCATCGGTTCTAGTACCGGCTTTAATTTTTCCAATTTTTCCTCATATTCGTTATTATTGAGTATGCTAATTACTGCAACATTGTTCTCCGGTTTTAAAATGCAATTTGGGATGTATACTCCTTTTTTTATTTCCTGTGCTGGACATAAAAATTCCTCATTCCACAGTAGTTTGAACTTAATCAACTGTTCGGTACGTGCCGGTATAATGATTTCGTTTGGTAGGTTTTGGTTTAATATTTCCTCAGAAATTGATGCTAATGGAGACGTTGTTTCATTGGCACTATGCAATTTCTTGGATTTATTGTTTGCAAGAACTGATGTAACCCGCAAATCAGCGTTAGGTTTGCTAGGCCTAGTCTGATTGTTGGTTACACTACGCAATTCTGTATTGCAAATATCCTCACCTGACGGATGTTGATTTAAACTTAAGGATTTTAGATGTTCTCCAAAGGTTTTTTCTAAGATTTCATTTGAATTAAATTTCGAGAGAATTGATGCAAACGGGTCATCAACATGACTAGATTCTAAAGATCTAGATTGATTTTCGTTTACACTTATCAATTCCTTTTCGTTACTTAATTCATGAATCCTAGTTAGTACAGGTTGTGTCGAATGGACTTCCTTGGTTTGTAAGGAGTAATCCTTACCCAAGATCCCTTCGCTTACACTAACCTGACCTCGCGAAATTGATGCAACAGAGCTGCTCATGTTGCTAGGATGAGGCTCTGTTACACTTGACAATTTCTCAGAGAGTATTGGCAAACTAAAATTTTTCAAGTTTGTTTCCGTTTGAGGAAACTCCAAACGTTGTTGCGGTCCGTACACGTTGCAATTAATCGAAAGGAATTCGTTCCCGAGTAAGCCATCACCAGGTATGTGTGGCGTGTCACTGATTACATGGAATTTACATGGTATATTCCTTTCCAACATAATTTTTCCCTGACATGTACCCTTAGTTCTGCCATGTCCATGTATGCTATTTATTATTATAGCTTCATTTTTATTTATTTGAGCATTATCGTCCAATGCTTTTTCCTTTAATAAATTTATTTCTGCTCCTGTGTCAATCAGGAGTTCAACAGATTCTTCTCTGCTGACATCTAATGGTATTCTTACCATTGGGGTTATGACCCCTTGGGGACACCTTTCTGTGTTATTTTCTAATGGTGTGGGTTGGCCGAGGTGTCTCCGGTCAACCCCTTGGGGTTTTCCGAGACTAATCTCGTCTCCCATCTGTGTTTCGCATAACACTGGTTGATGTTATGATCGAAACTTAAGCAAAAATCGCATTTTGCTTGTGACGTTGAAGCTATTGGAGCTTCCAATCTACTTATTCTCGATTTATTTGTTTGACACTCATTATTATAGTGTCCTGGTTTCTGACATATATTGCAGAATTTATTCTTGGAACGGCACTCCCTTGAGGTGTGTCCCGGTTTGCCACAGGTGTAACAGGTAATCGGTTTCCTGTTATTTTGCACCTGGTTCTGATTATTTTGGTTGTTATTATTATTGTAACCAGTTCTCTGCTGGTTTTGGTGTCGTTGATTATTAAAATTATTGTTTTTAGCGTTTCCGTTACGCTGTTGGCTGTACTCTTGCCTTCTGTCGTTGTTGTAATGACTATTTCTGGCAACATTATTGTTGCTGCTTGAATTCAGATTCAAACTACTCAGAATTTGTGCAATTAGGTCAGGAGTAACAGCATTTGCTGTAGATGCTCCGCTTGTGGTATTTTCCAAGCGTTCCATTTCGCTGACCTTTTGTGTAATTTCTTTCAACGAGGTTTCCTTTAAAGTTAAGGAGTACCTCTTTAGAGACTGGCTAATTATTCCAGTTCTGAACACCAACATGGCGTTTTTCTCATACTCCATCAATAGAGCATCTGGATTTTCGGGATATTTTATCCCAATAACTGTCTTACAGTCAGCTAACTTGCGTTCAAGTTTCGCGGCATACTGTAGAATGCTTTCACCATTGAGTTGTTTAATATTTCTCAACTCTTCGTGAAGTATTGTTAAATCTTTAATTGGCAAATATAACTGATTAAGTTTTGCCTCAATGTCTGAAAACCTCTCAAAATTTTGATTCCTTAATGTTTGGTAAGCGTCTCCGCTTACTGCCATTTTTGGAAAAATAGTGAGAAATGTTTTCTGCTCATCCTCAGCTAATGTACCGTATGCGGCTTTTGAGAGAGCTAAGAATTTTTCTAATTCTATATTGACATTTTGCCCGATTTCACCAGTGAATGTGGGAATCTTCGAAATAATTTCGAAGATTTCCTTTAGTGACGATGACGTCATACTGGTATTTGATTTATCTAGTGGCATGTCTGAGCCTTTATTATCAACCGTAACTGGTATGTTCAAGGTTGCAGAAACCGAAGCAGTATGTTCGGTAACTGATTGGCTTCTAGGGTAAGTACTTGATCTTGTTCTCAACAAGTCAATACTTGTCCTAAGTTTACTATCGACGACGTTTATTTGTCGATTCGCATCCAAAATTAATTTTCTAGCTTCTTTTGAGCTTGTTGGAATTTCCCTTGGCATTACTTTTTCAGAAATGCTTCTGGAAAATCCCAAAGTTTTAATTTTGGTTCGTTTGCTTTCCTTGAGTAGCTCTTCTAACTCGTTGTTAGCAAGCTCAGCAGACTCAAGTTGGTGTTTTAACGATACAACAATTTTTTCTAAATGTTCTTGCCTTTTCTGGCTGTCATTTAGTTGTTGATCTATTTTCAATTCGTGCTGTTTAATTACACGTAGTGCCTCTGTCAATATGTCGTCGACAGCTTCGGCACTTTCTCCTGAGATTGAGTCGTTACTCGGATCTCTTCTTAATACCTCTTCATGCAGCCTATCTGCTATGAAGCTCCAATTTTTCCCATTGAATTCTACGAACTTTTTAAGTTCATTTATTTCCTCTTCTTTGTTTAGAAGTTCCTGTTGTGTTGTCAGGAATTTTTTTATATCTTCTTTCGTTATTTCGTACCCTTCGGTATTGTCAACGTTCATTACCGGTGGGGAACTTTACATATAAGATCAATCAAAATTGATCATGTGATCATTTGTACTTGGAAATCCTATATCTTGATGATTTCATCGTACTTGATCATGAAGAAAAAAAAAAAAATTCTGCTCAATGGCAACTGATTTTTGACACCTAAAAAAAAATAAAAAAAAATTTCCCTCTTTTTTTTTTTTGTTTAAATAAAAGAGATAAGTTGCTTTATAAGAAAATGTTTTATTTATAAAAAAAAAATTAAGATTGACACAAACAAAAACAAAAAAAAAAAAATTTATTTTAAAATTAAAATTATGTTAAAACAATAAAAAAATTCATTTTAAAATTAAAATTAGGTTGAAACAACAAAAAAAATCATTTTAAAATTAAAATTATGTTGGTGGCCTCCCGTATCTCCTTTGCCAGTACTGCCAGGGTCCTTCAAACTCTTTCATTAATAGACGTCGGAAATTCTCTTGGTACCTCCGGTCTTCTTCGCTAACCTCATTATCCTGTGGAGGTTGCACCTGTTGTTGTTGTATCTTTTGTTCTTCCAATTTTTTGTTGCTGCCGTAGTTGTTGTTGCTGGATTTGTTGCCGTATTTTATTTTCTTCTTTACGAGAGCAAAGTTTGAGTTTTTCCCGCCATTGGTTTTTTTCGTTGTTAGTAATTGAGACGGCTATTAGGCGGTGGTACTCTTTTCGTTCGCGCCTCAGCCTCGCTCGTACTCCTCCTCTCTTCTTCGGCCCAGGTATTACCGGCGATGCGGGGCGAGCTCCACCCGTTCTTCTCCTGTACTCCGCTATCGTTACTGGCTTCGGCCCGCTCGCTGGGTCTTCCTGGATTGCTTCTTCTATTGTCATGTGCTTTGGCCCGCTCGCTGGGTCTTCTTTAATTACGCCTTTTAGTGGTTTGTTCTGGTAGAGATGAAACAAAATTATTTTTCACTCAAAAAAAAAAATTTTTTTTTTTTGTTAAAGGTACAACTTATTTAGTTGTACCCGCAAAACAAGTGGTTTTTAAAAACCAGAAAAGGAATTTGATGCATTAAATGCAAAAAAAAAAAAAAAAAAATAAAAATTCATTGCTGCGCCAGAATGTAGATAACATTCGAAAAGATGTGGCTGGGCGGTAAGGTATGCGTGAAGTTCGCATATCAGCTGCGCCAATTGTAACGCTAAGAATTTTTGCGTTATGGGTTTACCCAATGTAAACCCATAACTTGTTACATGTTAATTTGTAACGTTAATAAAAGTAATGTTATGGATTTACTAAATTGTAAACCCATAACTGATTTAAATCTCTTAGGTTACTTTTACTATTGACGGTTTGCCCGGTGCAAACCCTCAGTTCTCAAACGAGAATTCGTAACAATTGCACTACGAATTTACCCAATGTAAATTCGTAATGTCTGGAGTAGTTGTACTGAATGTTAGATACACTAAAGATCTACCCTATGTAAATCTTTAGTGATCGGAAGTGGCGACTTGGGCTTTGGCCATAACCCAAGCGCGGACTAATAAATCAGCGTTGTACTTAACGCTGTCAACTAAAAGCGAGAAAGTTGTCCCAGCCTGGTCAGCTCTCATCGGAGCTAACCCCGTACTCTCAAGGCCTTGTGGGGCCGGGGACGGGCTAGAATTATTTCTCGGACGTAAGGGAGAAGAGTGGTTGTCCTAGCCGGTCAGCTCCATTGGAGCTAACCCCGTACTCTCGGCCTTGTGGGGCCGTGGACGTGCTAGTATTTATTTGCAGACTCTGAAAAATAAAACGTGGTTAATTGTGTATTTACCTCCATGTCGACTCGTTATTCAAACTCGGGAATTTTTAACGAAGAAAATGTTCTTTATTGATTTAAATAGAACTAAAATATTTGACACTGTTTGGTTCTAACTTTCTATTTCACTAAATATGTTACACTGCTTATTTTTTAACTTTCTATTTCACTGCTTATTTTTAACTTTCTATTTCACTAAATGTTTTACACTGCTTATTTTTTTAACTTTTTATTTCACTAAATATTTTACTCTGCTTATTTTCTAACTTTCTATTTCACTAAATATTTTACTCTGCTTATTTTTAACTTTCTATTTCACTAAATATTTTATACTGCTTATTTTTTTTAACTTTCTATTTCACTAAATATTTTACACTACTTATTTTTAACTTTTTATTTCACTAGTCAAAGCACTAGGCAGGCTTTTTCAGGTCTCTTGGGTGTAGCACTAGGGAGGCTAATCAGAAAAAAGAAGACCTCGAACTCATATTGAGTTCTGGTATTTATACAAAATTCTTATGTACTACTTTCCTATATTCTTATTTCCTAGTTACCAATAACTGCATCGTCGTCGATAAATTATTACAAAATTCTTAACACTTTCGGTCGTATAACCTTAAGTGTTCCAGTTAAATTTTATTTTTGTTTATAATATCACCGTCCGAAAGAAAATACCATATAGTGTCGTAACACCAAATCGGCATTTCTTATCATCGAACTTTTCTTCGCGTAATAATTTTAATTATCCAAAACATTGCCCGCTGCATTTCTTTGAGTCATAATTCATAGCCGAACCGCATTTCCATGTAAGTATATCTACAAACCGATATACTTATTTTCACATGCGTTCATATGGCTAACAATTCATATGCCGGCTGCATGGGTACTCATATGTACATACATACCGACATACGTATCGCTCGTATGCGCTTGCCTTGATATATTTACATATCAGTAGGTTTTGGTCGCATAGGCTTTGAATTGTTGTTGTCATTTCTTTTCGTCGAGCTAGAACATATCATCATTTTTTTTTTTCTTTGATATGAAGCTCGACATTGAAATTTTTTGTTAATGTTTTGATCATATTCGGCTAGGTCAGGTTCTTTCTGTTCTACCGAATATGATATCTTTTTCACATGGTTATGACTCTTAGTTTCCCGAGCAATGTTTTTGCGAATGTTCTGATGAAAGATGACCAGATTTCGTGTCACAACAAAATTGTGCAGTTGGTATGAGAGGTGTTAGAAGGAGTGGGGTTTTTAGTAAGTTTTTGATATATTTTAAATTACAGATGAGTAACATTCATACTTTTCAAGAAAATCGATTTTTCGTGAAGTTGAGAAATTGTGTCATATTGTACGAGGGGTTGTAGAAGAAGTGATGCTAATCAGTTGATTTTTTCCGATCTTAATTATAATGCTAATTTAGCATTTAGTAGAAAATTTGAGCTCGACAAACGTCAAACGTACTGAGAAAATTAGTTAATAGTATGTCATGAAAAGTGCAGTTTGTATGGGAGGTGGTGGAAGGAGTAGGGGATTCGAATAATTTGTTATACCGTACAACACATTTATGATAAAAATAATATTTGCCAAATTTCAAATTATTAGCTTTTATGGTTTCCAAGAAAATTTAATTAATGTAAAAAAAACGAGTCATTTTATATGGGAGGGGGTAGAAGAGGTGGAGCGATTTGTTCCATTCACAAGCTGAATCTTACTTTTTTTGTCAAAAAGGACGTTTTAAAATTTGGACTTTTTACCTCAACGTGTTCTAGAGAGCGAATGGACGGACTGACGGACATCCGGTTTTGAGATTTTGGTGCCTCTGTGCGAGCATTATTTCTTCGCGTTACAAGCTTTAAAGCAAACTTATAATACTCTCAGATTCCATCTAGAGTATAAATATCAAGAATTTTCATTTAAAATAATGTGGTCAGGTATTGATGAATGTTTTTTGTTTTTTTGTTTAGCATTGATTCAAGTGTTACCATGAGAACTTTTTGTATCAAAATTTATACTTGCTATGAATTTCAAGGAAATCGAGAAATCGATTTTGTTTAATCTCTTGCATTTGTATTGAATGCAGTGGAAGAGATAGAGATTATTTAAATTACTAATTAGTGTTTTAATGAAAATTACAATTGTATGAGAGGCAGGATATTGATATTTTTTCAACAAAGTTTGGTTGAATGGGAGATGACAGATATCGGGTTAATCTACAATGTGAAATTGAGCTCAACCCCCAATCAATGCATAACTCCAGCACTGGATCAATGAGTATATATCTAACAATTTAATCTGCGAGAATTCAAATTCAAAAACATATGTTTGAGCGAAAGCCTTACTTACAATAAGTAACAAGAAAACTTATTATTTCGATGCCTGAAGATCTGGAAGCTAAGGGCTGTTTCGGGCTATTGCGCCTATTTCAAAGAAAAGATAAAAACGATTTATATCTTGATCTTATGTTTAAATTCAATACAGGTGTTTTTTCTTGCGAAGCTTAGTAATTAACAAATATCAATTATGAATAATATTCACCGGTACATGTGTCTTATTTCTAAATATTTGTTCAGATCGGCAGATATAGGTATTTTACGAGTTTTTGCAAAGCATGGTAGAATTAAGTTTTTAGGAAAACACTAAACGTTATTTTCGAGCAATTATTATTTTTGAACAGTGGCGGATTACCGCAAATTTGATTAACTTTAGGGACTCAGAGTGTCCCTTAAAGCATGGCAGGCCAGAACAGCATGATCGGCCCTCAGAACAAGTGGTGTTCCAATGCTTGTTAGCCCCAAGAGCATAGTGTGCGACAAATCACTTATGGTCCCAGAGCCAGTTGCCTGAATTCCGCATATTTCTGTTTTCACTGTAATTCGATAATCTGGATTTAATAATGCGAATTATCAACTCAAAAAATTTTTTTTTTAATTGACTCCAAATTTATAAGATTCAGTGAAACATTATTTTTATTTAAGCTACTCGTCAGTTTGATCATGTCATTTTATTAACGATCATGATCACGTTGAAATTGATTTATTGATTTACTTTTTCTTCACTCTTCCTTACAAAGAAATTATTTTGCTAGGAACACCAAATTCCTTCATAAACGTAATATGAAGCTTCATATTCTGCGCAAAATATTCGGGCTGCTCTACTTTTCCCATCACAACAACAAAATATCGTTTATAAATACTTAGAAGAGGGTTGGTGATAGGATTGACCCCTAAGGGATGCCGATATCAAAAACAAGGATAACAAAAGTAATTCCATCTAGCGCTAACAAACAAGGCTTGTCGATAAAATGGGTTAGACAGAAGTTCAATTCGACATTCAGACAGTTTTGTTCATCCATCCATCAGTATGTCAGTCTGTCTATCCGTCAGTGCACTTTCTAGCTCAAGAATATGTAATGTTGAGTTAAAAAGGTAAAATTTTAGAAAGATAATTCTTAACGAAAAGTTTAAGTCAAGTTCGTGAACGTGCCGAATCCCTTTACGCCTTCTACTCCCTTCCATATAAAATGACGCATTTTCAGAATTGTATTGTTTATTTTATTTCATTTATTGCATAACTAATATTCACAATCGTATGTTTGTGATTATATAGTAATTCATAATTAGGTTCCAGCGCGTATAATTAAAGAGAAAACAGTTTTGAAGTTTACAAAAAATGTCTGCCAACAAGATGGGTGCAAATCTATTATTCTTGGGAAAAGTGTGGGATACATTGGAAGTCAATATTCCGGCTAAGACGGTAATAGAGTGGGGAGCCGAAGGAGTTGGGAGTAACAAGGGTTTAGTTATTAAATACTTAGCTGCGATTATTATCAATAGCTCTAGTTGATAAATTCAATCTTTCATTTATTTCAATAAGCAAGTTTGGATTTGTATGGTGGTGGATAGGAGGGATAGTCGAAGGGGTAGGTGGAAGTTAATAGTGGTTTAATTGTTTGCTTGATTCATGCTCAAAGTTCTCTGTACTGAACATTAGTTTCATAGACGAAAAAAAATTCTATGAAATTCAGTATACTTTATATTCGTGAAACTATACATTTGTATGGGATGTATGTTTGTATGTACGATATGTATGCGGTAATCGTGAAATTAGTGCTGCAGTGTTTATACTCTAGATGAAGTCTGAGAGTATTATAAATTTGCTCTAAAGTTTATAACACCAAGAAATAAGGCTCGGAGAAAAAAATGAATGATACAGAAGATAATATTATCACTCAAAAATCTCAATACCGGATGTCCGTCCGTCCGTCTGTCCGTCCGACCGTTCGCCCTCTAGCTTGAGAACGCGTTGAGCTAGAAAGCTCAAATTTTGTACACGTCGTTTTTGACAAAAAGGTAAGATCAAGTTCGTGAACGGGCCAAATCCCTCCACCCCTTCTCCCCCTCCCATACAAAATGACACAAATGCGCAATTTGACAATAAATGGATTTGCTCTAAAAGTATAAAAGCTATTAGTCTATAATTTGGAATATATTACTTTTATGATAATATTAATCTACAGTATAAAAATTATGAGTGTCATCATCCTCCTTCTACCACCTCTCATACAAACTGTACTTGTCATGAATTACTCTAAGCCAATTTACTCAGTGCGTATAAAATTTAGCGAGCTGAAATTGTGCGTCAAATATTTATTTAAAATTGTTAGTAAGGCCAAAAAAAATTAGATGATTAGCTTCATCCTTTCTACCCCCTCCCATACAAAATAACACATTTTCGCAATTCGACTATAAATGGATTTGCTCGAAAAGTATAAAAGCTATTAGTCTGAATTTCGGGATATATTACTTTCATAATGATTTCAATATACAGTATAAAAATTATTTGCGTCCTCCCTCTCCTTCCAACCCCTCCCATACAAACTACACTTTTTCATGAAATGCTCTAAGCCGATTTTCTCAGAACATATAACATTTATCGAGCTCACATTTTGTAATAAATACTTATTTAGCATTATCACTAAGATCAGAAAAAATATTTGATTAGCTTTACTGCTTCTACCCCCTCGCATACAATATGACACAGTTTCACAACTTTACAAAAAATCTATTTTCTTGAAAAGTATGAATGTTACTGGTCTAAAATTTAAGAGATGTCAATTTTATGATATTCTTAGTTATTTCTGAAAAAATCACAATCCCCCCACTCTTTCTACCACCTCCCATACAAACTGCACATTTCCACTAAATCTAACACACTAATTTTCTCAGCTCCTATTCAATTTTTTGAGTAAGCAATTTGTATAAAACATTTTTATAGCTACTTTGGCATGATGGGGAAAAAATTAGTTCAATGCTATCACCCCTACTAACACTCCCCATACAAAATTTCTTGGGATCACAAAAAATTCTATTTCATCTAGAGTATCGTAGCCCTGTTATGTTTTTCATTAATTTCAGAAGGTGTTTCGTAGCTATTAATTGGTTAGTTATTGGTTGATTTATTAGAATTGGTCGAAATTATACTTTTGCATGGGAGGTGATGTCAATGAAATTGTCCTTAATATGGATTAACACCAGTTGCGGTTACGGAAGGAATACTTTTTCTTAAACTAAATTTGGATAAAACTTGCTTCATTTCATTTGAGAATAAAAAATATAAATATATTTTGTTTTTGTTTTTTGTTTTAGATATTAATTTTGAAGGTGAAGTAGTTCCGAGAGTCAATGAAGTTGAATATCATCGAATTATAATTGATTCTAGTTTGAAGTGGAACCATCATATTTTACATATTAAAAACAACAAACACCTCTATTATTTTTGCTCTGAAAAGCTCAAAAAATATTGTCTCTGAAATAGTTGCTTGGTTTCAGTGGCGGCTCGTGACTTGTTCGATAGGTGAGGCGCTCATAAATTTTTTTAATTTTTTTTGGGAGGGCGGTACTGGTTGCAGTCCTATAATAATATGTCCTCAAATCAGCTTATTTGTCATTTAAAAAATATATTTCATTGAAATAATTGCACATAAATGCTCTTGCGATAAAAATGGTAGCAGTTGAACTGTTGATTTTATAAAGTAGCTTTACGGTCTGTTCTATGAATCGATCAAATTTAGTTTCATTGTGGTCATTTCACCATTTGAATGTTATATTTAGTACTAACATTTTATTTTTATTGCGTTAATACTTAATAATTTGATTGCGTGCAAATTGATGTACTAGCAATACTTTCGATGTATGAAACCCCAAGCTTGATAAAATAAAAAACTAAATCGAAAAATAAATTGAAATATAAACTTCTCGTCACTTTTTTGCTCGGTTTAGCAAACTCTCAAAATTAAGAACGGCCACTGTTTAGTCTCGTACCACACTACTCTACAATCGAAATGACTGAAAGATGTCCCATCGATCCCCACACTACTCTACAACCGAAAATGACAAACAACAACAATACAATGGTTTGACGATCTTTAGCTTTTTACGACGTCGACATCGTCGAATCAAGCCGCAGCAATTTGTGTGTGTGTGTGCAGGCAGCAATATTTGAACAAGCTGGGTAGGCGAGCTTTTCAGTCGCCTCATATGAAGAAAACGTTCGTTTGCAGGCTCGCAAATTGCTGTCCAGGCGCTTTTAAGTCTTTTTTTCTTCAAAACCATTTCTATACTGTTATATGGAATGCAAAAGGGAAAAAGACAGAGGCGTATCGCTAATATAACAATAATCTAAAACGATAATTGATCAAAATTCTGAGTCAGGTGAGGCGTCACCTCATGTGCCTCACCTAACGAGCCGCTATTGCTTGGTCTATTTATAATTCACTTATTATGCCTCATCTACTTGAGACCTATTTGAGGTTAATCTTCTCAAATGTATTTGCAGAAGCTATCTGTTCTTCAAAATAAAACAATTAAAATTATCAGAAAACTAAACTTTCGCACTCCGTCTATAACTCTATGTTCTGAATACCTCTCACATTTGAGGTTGATATGCAGCTATGAGCTATTCTTATTTGTTTACAAGATTATCAATAATAAAGTAAAACAAAACAATGAAGTGTATTACATGTCTAACTTTCATTCGCATAATACTCAAGCGACATCTGTGTAAAAAGATTCAATACAAAATTTGGCAAATCCAACATTTTGTAGATTTTCAGTCTTTTAATGAATTACAATTTCCTATTATCTTTATTTAAAATATTGTTTAAGGAATATATTTTCATAACATTCAATTATTTCTTATTAATAGAATATTTTTGTTGTATTATTTCTATTATTTTTATATAATTCAACTTTGAAGTTAATTATGTACCACAATTAAGTCAATTATGTAACCTAGAAAGCCACTTAAAGCCTCACTACTGAGGCTGTATTTGAACTTATTCTTTAGTTTTAAGTAAAGTAAAAAAAAAAAATTACTAAACTATCCTCTACTAGGGATGATCCCTGAGATAAGGAAGAAACAGTTTTCGCCATTCGATCAATGGCGGGAAACAGCCTACCAACCGAATTCCTCAAAGCGGACCCGGAAATAATAGCAGATATACTCCTCGCACTCTTAACTGAAGTATGGAATGAAGGAAGATATCCGGCTGCGTGGGAGAAAGGTGTTATTGGGAAAATTCCGAAAAAGGGCGACCCAAAGTGTCGCGTCTTGAATAGATCAGAGCTGTCCTAGAGCTTCCTTGTGCGAACGAGTGTCAGATAAGTCTGCATATTATCACCAGCCCTATTTCTGGTGGTAACAAATGGCATTTTGACAGGTGCACTGGAAGGTAAGCAAGATAAAGGTCTTCAGTGGAGAGTATTTAACATTTTAAGTCATCTTGACTATGCTGATGACGTGTGTTTACTTGCAAACCGTTCAGACTTAGAGTCAAATTTTCGCTTGTTGCATTCTAAGTGCAATGAGGAAGGACTGAAAATAAAGCTGTGTAAACCAAGTACATGTACATGAATTCGAACACAAACACATCGATTGTTCTTAACGGGCAGGACCTGGAAGAGGTGCAACATGTTTGTTACCTCGGAAGCCATGTTGACAATGCTTCCGAGGTAACGGAGCCGAAAAAGATATTGAGGCTTGCCTAAATAAGGCTCGTCAGGCCTTCGGTATTCTTTCCCCTTTCTGGAGGTTAAAAGAGATTTCCCTTCGCTCGAAGCTGCGAGTACTTAACGCATGCGTCAAATCCGTGTAGTTATATGGTTGTACTAAGTAAAAAGTGACCGTTCAACTTACCAAGAAACTGTTAACATTGCCCCCGACGCATTTTAGGGATACTTTGGCTAAAAGTGATCTCGAATGACGAACTTTGGAGCACAACTGAACAGGCTAAAATAGGCATTGAGATTAAAGCTAAAAGTGGCAGTGGAATGGTCATATTTTGATGAAAGTAGAGCGAAACATCGCCAAACAAGCTGTAGATTATAATCAACAAGGAAGACATCGGATTGATCGACAATGTAGCACATGGAAGCGAGCAGTTGAGCAGGAGAACAGAGGAATAAACAAGTTCTGGCAACAACTTATGATTGATGCTCAGGATCGCTCCTTGTAGAACGGAAATGTTTCTGCCCTATGCCCTATCGGAAATTTTAACAGGAAAGCGATTGAATGATTGATTGAAAAACATTCCTAATTTTTTTATAGACTCGTTACCCGCCAAGAAATGACAGCCAGTTAATATTTTGGACGAACTTTTTTTTGCAGATGGCAATGCAATTTGTAAAGGAAGTGGTAAAAGGGAAGGGTTGATTTTTATTTTCGTTATTATGGCTAGGGTTGATTTTTATTTTCGTTATTATGGTTTCACTTTGGAAATAAGTTTTCAATATTTCCCAACGTTTTTCAAGTGTAAAACGACTCATTTCATTCCGCGGAGGTATGATACTAACTTTCTGTCAAGATTTCGAGCGGGAAACAGCTTTCAGTGTCAAAATAACCTATGATTTAAAAAGAAACCAATGGATGACCCATCCTATACTTGAAAAAATAAAATAATACCTGGGAGTGTCTTGTATAGGGAAAGTATTTTACTAATTATTGAAAACAAAGTAGGTGAATTCTGTTCCTAGATATAAGATAGTTCGTTACCTCCCCTCCTTCTATAGCACTACAATCTCAGGTATTTTAACATATATTTCTTATTGTGGAAAAGTTGTCAGTCAACCTTCTGACTATAAATTTTCATTTGTGCAAATTGAGTTGGCCAGATATACCCACGCATGTAGTGTGATGAATTTAGACAAAGACCAGGATTTGAACTCACGATCTTCGCATTGTAGACCAATACGCTACGCACTAGGCCACACCCAGGCTTCATTCTCTTGTATGTATACATATATCAATTTGGTTTACGAAATTTAAAAACATGTTCATTATTTTACACCACCATTCAAATCACGTCAATTTCTGAGATATGTTCTGACTGACTGACGCATAAGAGAAGGAGAAGGGCATTGAGAAATTTCCAATAAATTAAAAAAAAGGATATATTACGAAGAAGTAGTAATAAAATTTGAGCAATTTGAATTCTATAAACTAAAACTACCCGGCTGCACTAAATAAGACTTATTAGTTTAAGAAAAAATCCAGTTAACTCTAATTAATTTTTTTCTATTTGCATTTTAGATACTTTGAAAGTTTTTATGCTATATTGTTGTATAATTTTTTTAAGTTAATATTTTGTCTAATTCGAATTATTAGCACGTATGTAAAATATTTTTGGAAATGTACAAAATCCGACATTAAATTCTTACAAGAATTTAAAAAATACAATATAGGTATTTACTACAAACAAATAACTGTGAATATCTGCTTCTCTGGCAACTACATTAATTATTCCGATAATGCAGTTCATTTCACAATATTTTTCTATTAGTCTTGTTTTATTTTTTAGGAAAATAAGAAGTGTGCACATGCTCAGATTTAAACATTTGAATAAATTTACTAAGAGAAGAAAGTACACTTTTCAAATTAATAATATGTTGACACAATTGCTACGTTTGTCGGAACGATTACCTATAAAAGCAAAATTTTCTAAAATTTCTCATTAGTTATATCACTGTATTATTCTAATAATAAAGTATTTTAATTGCTATTATTGAAGTGAAAATTGAAATTATGGTTCGCACTGTTCACTTTATGTGCGGTATCTTACTGTTTCAGGCAGTATTATTGGGCTTTCCGCAAATAACGTCAGCTCAAAGTGAAAATGAAAATGCAGAAGCTGTAACTGATCCTGGGACAGAAGCTGAAGGGAATAGTGGAGGTACAAATGGAGTTGGGAGTGGAGGTGGAGCTGAATATGGAAATGAAGATGTAAATGAAGCGAGAACTGAAGCAACAACTGAAACTGCAACCAAAGAAGCGACTGAAGCTGCAACCGAAAGTGCTACAGCAGCTGCTACCGAAGCTACTACCGAAGCTGCAACTGAAGCTGCAACTGAAGCTGCAACTGAAGCTGCAACTGAAGCTGCAACTGAAGTAGCAACTGAAGCTGACACTGAAGCTGCAACTGAAGCGGCAACTGGAGCTGCAACTGGAGCTGAAAATGAAGCAGCGACTGAAGTCGCCACTGAAGCTGTGACCGAAGCTGTACGAGTAAATAGTGAACAAACTGAAGGCGATACTAATAATGAAGCTGAAGCTGTAACCGAAGTCGTTACTGAAGCCGAGACGGAAGCTCAGGCCGAAGCTGTAACTGAAGCTGCAGTTGAAGTTGGGACTGAAACTTCTTCTTCTACAAATTCAATCATTACTTGGCCCTGGGAAGAACCGGGTGTTTGTACCACTCCCAATGGTACTGTCCTTCCAGGTATATGAGTCTTTTGGATAATATCACTTTTAATTTGTGAATTGTTTAATTTTTGTATAATTTTATTCAATTTAGCGTGGGGAAATTCTCTACATATATCAAGAACTAGTTCACTAGAACCTATTACAACACCGCTGGACAGTTTCATTTTGTTTTTGGGTAAGTTAATGAATATAATAATAATTTATTAGTATTATGTAATATGCATTCATGTTACTAAGAGATCAAAGGATCCTGCGTACAAGTTGTAAATTGCTCAATATAAAAGCGAACGAAATTTTAGTCAAGATAATTTATGTGAAACGAGTCGGAAATAAATTAAATAGCGACACCCTTCAATAAAGGAAAAATGAAAGAAAAATTATGCTCTGAAGGCCAAACCCGTAAATTGGTAGTTTGATTAAAGTTAGGTTCAAGTTCACAAATCACATTGATCCGAAGTTGGTTTTTTATGAAGGTCGCATTTGGTTGGAATCCCTGCTTTATTTTGTTTCTTATACCTCTCAATAGAGGACACTAAATTTTGCTTCTTTTTCTAGAATTATTTGCAGATATTGCTCCGTTCGGCCTAGGACCACCTCTAAAAGCTGTTATACCTATTTTGAAGGAATTTATTCAATTGGTATGGCCACTTATAGGTAATTTGTTTTATTTTTTAACTAAAAATGTAAATTTTTAAACACAATTTTCACATATTTTTCTTCAGACACAATTCACAAAACAGCGTCAAGTTTCGTATTATCTCTCGTCGATGCTGGTTTCATACCTTCTATGGTGATTGACTTTATCAATACAATTATTCCCGGTGAGCAGCAACAAGAGTTCAATATTAATATTTGTAACATTCTATTTTTTATTCACAGGTCTAATATACAAGCCTCCCGTATTTCCACCATTGCTACCAGGTACATATTTATAATAAGATAAATATATTAAATAAACAAAATATCTATCTATCTAAAAAGATAACCCAGCTTGATCTTCAATTCAATTTTTTTTTTAAATCTAGAAGCTTTACGTGTCTTCTTCCCGACTATGAGTTTTAGTAGCACATCTCAAAGAGATCCGGATTATGAAACCAGCAATGCTTGCTTCAAAAGTATTTTTTTTATAATTACCTTAAACTATTCTATATATTTTTCATTAAATTTCCTTTCAGATTCTTCTCAAGTTGCTTTGGCAAAATCGTATCTTTATAACGATGCAGAAATTTTTAGTTGGTTGGGATTTTCGCAGTTAGATATTCGTACGAATTATAATTGATTCATTGCAATTAATAGTAAAACGACTCAATGTTTATCTATTCTATTTTGTAGAAACAATTCGCAATGTCATGGTTAATTATTTACAAAATCATTTCAACATTACATGGACGTTACCAATGGCGAGATCGACGCTCTTACAGGACAGTGATAATTATATTAAAAATTTGTCAAAAAGTGAGTATGAAAAATCTGAGTCTGTGAGGACATGTTGCTCCTTGATTGCAATAACTTCCTAGCACGAAATTCATTATTTTTCCAAAAAGTGAGATTGAAAATCTTAAATTTATGAAATTTAAAAGCAAACATAACAGGGCTACGATTGCGCGTAAAACGTAATCTTAAGACAGATAGATGAAATAGAATTTTTTTTGATCCCAAGAAATTTTGTTTGGGGAGTGTTAGAAGGGGTGATAGCATTGAACTAATTTTTTCCCCATCATGCTAAAGTAGCTATAAAAATATTTTATACAAAATGCTTACTTCAAAAATTGAATAGGAGCTGAGAAAATTAGTGAGTTAGATTTAGTAAAAATGTGCAGTTTGTATGGGAGGTGGTAGAAACGGTGGGAGGATTTTAGTGATTTTTTCAGAAATAATTAAGAATATCATAAAATTGACATCTCTTAAATATTAGACGTAACATTTATACTTTTCAAGAAAATAAATTTTTTATGATTGTCATATTGTATAGGAGGGGGTAGAAGCAGTGAAGGTAGTCAAATATTTTTTTCTGATCTTAGTGATAATGCTAAATAAGTATTTATTACAAAATGTGAGCTCGATAAATGTTATATGTTCTGAGAAAATCGGCTTTGAGCATTTCATGAAAAAGTGTAGTTTGTATGGGAGGGGTTGGAAGGAGAGAGAGGACGCAAATAATTTTTATACTGTAGATTGAAATCATTATGAAAGTAATATATCCAGAAACTCAGACTAATAGATTTTAACCTTTTCGAGCAAATCCATTTATTGTCGAATTGCAAAATTGTATCATTTTGTATGGGAGGAAGTAGAAGGGGTGGAGCGATTTGGCCCGTTGAACTTTATTTTTTTGTCAAAAACGACGTGTACAAAATTTGAACAATCTAGCTCAACGCATTCTCAAGCTAGAGAGCGAACAGACGGACGGACAGACGGACGGACGGACGTACAGACGGACATCCGGTTTTGAGATTTCTGAGTGATAATATTAACTTCTGTATCATTCATTTTTTTCTCCAAGCCTTATTTCTTAGCGTTACAAACCTTAGAGCAAACTTATAATACTCTCAGATTTCATCTAGAGTATAAAAATGTTCGGACTTTACACTATCCTGTTCTTTTTCATGACGTTTCGGTCTCTGCTGAGTTTATCAAACTGATTCTAAAGAACAATTTGATTAAAATCTCAGCGGAGAACGAGACGTCGTGATAAATAATTCAGAATAGTATGAAATCTAGAAATATTTTCTTAATTCAAAATTCACAGTGAAATTGGTATATCTTTTCACTGTGAATTTTGAATTAAGAAAATATTTCTAGATTTCATACTACCCACGAATTTTTTCAAGAACTTGGGTAATGGTTATACCCATAAAATGCTTTCTCTAGCAAAATTTTCTAGCATACGCACTGAAAGTTGGAAACTAAATTGAATAAAATCCTCGACTCTGTTACTAAACTTTTTGATATAACCATAAGAACATAAATATTCCCTAAGATAAGCTGAAGTTAAATATGACAAAAGAGATCAGACGTGAGCATTTTTTCGTCCATAAAGTGGTCACAAAACTTAATTGCGTTAGTATTCGATTATGTTTTCACGTCTGGATGCACATTAGTATTCTAGATTTTAGAGTATGATCTGGCATCTTAGCTCGGTTTTTCTATATAAGGTATTTTCATAACCAGAAAAAGATATTTTTTTATTTCAAAAAATATTTCTGAGTTAAATGTCCAGACATGAGAATTTTTTTGAGTTCAAACTGTTGACGCAATCGAAACTAATTACGCATTTGTTCTCAAAATATGTTCACGTCTTGACACACTTCAATACTATAGCACTGCGGCTTTATTTTAACTGGATACTAGATAAGTTTAGATTTTAGAGAATCACTTGTTTGCGAATGTAGCCTAGTGGGTGTCGTGTAGGTCTACAATGCGGACGTCTGGAGTTCAAATCCCAGTCGACGTATAATTTTAGCATACTACTTGCGTGGGTGAGACATGTATGCGGACTTGCAATCGCTGCTCGATTTTCAAATGTAACATATTTACATAATTTTTTTCATTTTACAGAATATTTCTCAGCCCCATTAGTTTACATATTCCAATGGATAAACCCGTACTTATTGACATATATGGGAATGAGTACACAGGATATCGGTAAATTTACTCTATTAAACCAACCAATTTAGAATTTTTTTCATTTTATTCTTACATGTTTTAGATGCAATTCAAGATGTGTTCGATAATTTTTGCAAAACCCTTCCCGGCTGTTCCAAAGGTTGGCGTCCGATTTATTGCCAATAAACTTTAATGAAATTCTTCCATTTAAACCATTTGATTTTTATTTATTTTCAGAATCTACTGGAGTTCAGACACTAATTTTTCCACAAATTGGCACTAGTCCTTTAGCTGATATTCCAGCAATTATCTTACAAGCAATTAATTGTGCTATTGGTAAGTTATTCGAAAATTTAGCTTCATTTTTGCTCGCCAACATAATTCTGCATAAAAAAGTAGCAACTTGCAAATTTTTTAAACAATTAACCTAAACATATTTCACCTAAAATATTTGTTGAAACATCACAGGAGCTGCAAAGGAGGTCGGAGCTAAAATTATTGAAACCATTCAAGGAATTTTGAAGCCATGTCCAGGTAAATAAATCTAGTTTTCAAAATTTCAGTACATAAGTAAAACTATGCTTAGACGATATAATCATTGCAGGAGTCGAAGAACACTAATCAAATTATCTTTCATTTTTATTGTTAGGGAAAGATAATGATTGAATTTTTCGGCTTTTTTGCGAACTCAATTTCAATTTGCCATTAGGATCACATTTGCAGGAATAGGACAGAAACAGTTCTCTTCCGCAAGGCGCGATCCTTTGCGTCGGCCTTTATTTTTCGCTGGTTTCCAGCTAATTGCTCGCTTCCATGTGTTACCTGGTCAACTAACGACGTCTTCCTTGAACATCATAATCCAGAGCTTCTTTGGCTATGTTTCGCGTTGGTTTCCTGTTACCGATCCACTGCCACTTTGGCCTATAAATCTCAGAGCCTATTTTGTTCTATTCAGTTATACTCCAAAGTTCATGGCTGGGGATCACATCTGGCCAGAATATCCCTAGAATGCATCGAAGGCATTGGTTCACGGGAAATTTCGGTTTCTTCCCCATTTCAAATTAATTCGTTAAAGAATCGTTAATGAATTGTATTAACGAGCGATTTGATTGCTAACGAGCATCGTTAGCAAATCAGTAACGATTCATTAAGCGGCCTAAATGGACATTCGTTAATGAATTACTTTTAATGAATTGTAAAACGCTTATAAAAAACGAGTATATTATCAAGTACATATATAATCGTTATCAATGAATCATTAATGTGTCGTTAATGATTTTTATTTTAATTCATTAATGAATATCGTTAACGATTCATAAACGATATTTTTTATGAAATATTAACGATGAATTAAAGAGCTTGGCACACAAACACATGCGGTCTTCTCTGCAAACTCAAGGTTTTTCACCGTTTGCATTTAAGATATCGACACGAAGTAATTTTTGGCTCTGTTCAGGCGCATGAAATGAAAACTGCTGGCATATAACAAGATTGACGTTGAGCGACCTTTTTTGTTTGGTCTGCTTAATATCATCAAGCAGTTTGTTTGTTTTGTGGAATTTCATGCACGTTTAAAAATCGTTATTTGCGAGCGCTCATTAAATTGTTTACTGGGATGTCTCATACACTCGCAGCCTTGTGCAAATAAAGAACTCTCTTAACCTCCAGAAAGGTGAAAGGATACCGATTTTTTTTTATAATTTGGGAACACGTAAGAGCACTGCGATCTTCTCGGCCTATTTTGCGTTTATTGCCCCATTACCCTACCATAACTCAATAGCATTGGCTAATCTCAGTATCTTCAAGGGAACCATGTAGGCTAGTTCCTCGGTAAGGAAACCTTTTCGAGAAGATTCAGTCTTTTCCTAGCTACTGCTTCACAGTGACATATGATGTGTTCTGTCGTTTCTGAGTCTTCAAAACAGAGGCGACACATGTCGGTTTCAGCTAAGCTCATATTTTTGCGGAGGTGGTTTACTCCACTGTGACCCGTCATTAGACCGATTAGAGTACTAATATCACTCTTGCTGAGTTTTGGAATATCGTTCACTTTGCCTTTTTTGTGGTAGGACTAGTTTTTTTGAGATTGATAAGCCTGGTAGTTTATTTCAATAGATTTTATGCTCTTGTTCACCCTACTTAGGATTGGATTGCCCTTTTGGTTTTCCACAGAATGGCTCTGGACATATAAAATTTCTTTCTGCACCATTTCTTGCAAGGCTATCAGCTTCTTCATTCCCTCAATTCCCATATATCCTGGTACCCACATTAAGGTTACAGCGTTCCTTTTTTCCCAAACTGATTAGGTTTTGAAGGCATAACTTTGAAGGCTGTTTATAGTTTATAGATAGTGCGGAGAATAGAACCTCTATTTTTGGGTCTTTTAGAATTTTGAGGGAACCTGTAAGATCCTTTGATTGTTTCCCCGCTGTATACATAACACCCCTTTGATAGCCTCTTTTTTTATTTGGAGATGTATCAGAGGGATGTTTAGGAATATTTCCATTGCGCCGTGGGATAGGTTTTCATTGCTACTGCGACACCAAGACAAGCTAGCCTTTGTATTTTTTGTAGCGTAAGCTGTGCTTTTTGTTGTAAAATTTTATTCCACCATATCTTTGATCCGTATGTGACTATTGTGAGGATAATTGTTCTGTAGCACCAATAGATTATCTTGGGCTGTAGTCCCCATTATCTGCCAAATAAGCTTTTGCAGGCCCAGAATGCCTTTCGTGCTTTGGCATGAGTCCATTCTATATGTTTGTTCCAGTTGAGTTTGCTATCCAGTATATCCAGTATAACACCTAGAAATTTTACCAAATCTGAAAAGGGTATTGGCGTTCCATTTATGATGTGGATTATTTCTGTCTGTGGCGCACGAGCTCATCTACTACAATTGACCAAAGAAGTAGAGATAGTACCCCTCCTTGGGGCCCCTGTAGGTCTGTGCAGTCAATATGTCACCTAGACCCGTGGTTGTCATTCGGCTCTTTAGTATGGCGTGTATCCATTTTATCGTGGCTGTTTCCAAACCCTTTTTCCTTGCTGCCGCTATTATGGCTTCATGGAGAGTATTGTAAAATACGCAAAGGATAATTTCTTTATAGTCTTTTGCCTTTTCTATTTATCTTACAA
Source organism: Chorisops tibialis (assembly GCA_963669355.1). Taxonomy (NCBI): domain Eukaryota; kingdom Metazoa; phylum Arthropoda; class Insecta; order Diptera; family Stratiomyidae; genus Chorisops; species Chorisops tibialis. The sequence continues at coordinate 298,294,004 of OY770263.1, forward strand.
AACCATGAAGGGCTGACTCTTTTGATTTGCCTTTTTGGTATGCAAGTTTATTATTATTAAGACAGACCTTGTTAGACCCTGTTCTTATGTGAATGTCCACTAACTTCTCCATCATTTTGACGGAGATGTAAGTAAAGCTTATATGGCGATTTGACTTCTGCAGTAATGAGGAGAATATTTTATCTACTCCGGCTGATTTGTAGGGCTTAAAGGTGTTGATCGCACATCTGATCTTTTCCGCAGTGAAGATTTTACCAGCAATGCTTTTACTGAACGGAGTTTGACGATACGTTCTTTCCTCTATTACTAAATCTTCGTTGTTATTAATTGTCTTGCAGCCTGGGAAATGTCTTGCCAATAACACTTCCAGAGTTACCGAAAGTCTGACGAGATATTTGATAATAGAGAATTTTAAAGTCAAATGCCGGAGTCTTTCGACTCGTTTTTTTAATTATTGTATATTATTTTATTATTGGCTGAAGCTTGTTACTGATGCAAGTTACTCGGCCAAGTGTTTCACGCAAGTCACTCACGCAAGTTACTCCCTTATTTCAACAAACTAAACTACCAAACATTTATAAATTTTTTACTATTTAATCAACATTTTCTTTTCAACAAACAATTTCACAGGCGATGGTGGAACAAATCCTGGTAATAGTACAAACGATCCGACTTGCGCCCTATGTGAAGCAATAGATTCAATTATTACTACAGTCAAAGAGCCATCGAATGTATCGCAACTTCTCATTGATATATCGCGAGGAATACTAGACGCAACAATTCGCAGTATTGGAAGCATTGTAACTACAACTCAAAACTCAATCAGTCAACTTCAACAGACCTTGCAATCGATAGCTACAACTCTACCAAACGATGTTGCTTCGAAACTCTATCAAATCGTGCCACAACAATTAAATCAACTGATTAACTACTTAAACGATCTTCGAAATGTTTTCCAGCAAACTTTCCAACAGGTTATTCAGGAAATCGATCAATCAACTCGAAATGTTGCGCAGGATTTGAGCAACGAATTAACTACACTTCGAACCACACTAGCACCGAAATCAGCGAATTGTAAAATCTTAATACTGCCGATGATCACCAATCTGGCAAAGAGTTCTACTGGTGGATTGAACGGATGCATTGATAACGTTATGGCCGGATCGAAATATTTTACGAATAAAATTTCAGTTCAAGTGGATCAAACTATGGGAGAGATTGGTCAATATTTCACTGGACTGGTGACTGTAACGAGCGCAACTGTCGATAATTACTTGAGCGGTGGTTCGAATATTCTCGGAAGTTTCAATACATTCGTTCAGTCGTTGCCGAATGATGAGAATTTGGCGAATGTTCGAATTAGTTCATGTAATAATGGTATTCTGGCAACAATTCGAAGCGAAGCTAATGTTATTCGGGCACAAATTAATGCGTGCACATAATTAATTGTTTCATTCATTGAAAAATTATATTTCTTTAAATGAGAATAAAATTATCATGATATAAATTCCATTGTAAATGCAATCAGTACAATTAAATGATTAATAACAAATAAATCTGGAAAATTCGTTTCATTACACAAACATTAAATTTAAAGTAAAATCTTCATGTTTACGTATAATTATGTACATCATAGCATAAACATCTGTAAGCTAGGTCTTAAAACTAGTAAGCACACAAACCTTTTCAGAAAAAGCATTTGAGTAAATTTGCCATCAACTAAATCACACATTTAAATGTTGTTGATTCAATTGTTGCGATCGTTGAATGATTAACTATAAAAGCACGGGAGAGAACCGTATTTCTATTAGTGATTTTTAAATAATATCGTGCAGTAATGGCGCGTTCCATTAAAATTTTCACCGGTATTCTTATTTTTCAAGTAATAATTTCATTCGGTTATACGCAACATTTGTTGCCAGCCACGACCAGGTTTGCATCGAACATAACACTCAACATTTTTCTTAGTGAATTTCTTAACTTTTAACTCCTAGCAGTACAGCTGCGCCACCTGGACCAATAACCACTGCGAAAAACTTTCTAGCAGGCTTATTTCCGAATTTAAATCCAAGCGCAAGTACATCAGGTTCTTCCGAACCGACTACTACTAGGAAAAATATATTTGAAAGTCTGTTTCCGAAACCAGCCAATGCTTCAGCTCCTTCAGAACCAACTACAACTGCAAAAAATATCTTTGAAAACTTATTCCCGATTTTAAACCCTTACAGTACACCTGCTCCATCCGGACCAACGACAACTGGGAAAAACATTTTCGATGGAATATTGACAATATTTAAGCCAAATGGGACAAATGACTCGACAGACCACAAAGTTATTTGGCCATGGGAACAGAAACCCAGCAGTATCGCTACGATAAACACGCCGGTCGATAACATAATTTCAATTTTAGGTATGAATAGTTTAATTTAATAATTGTATCTGTTCGTTCGAATTGCTTACAAGTAGCTTTTGACGAAAAGAATAATGTGAAGCTCGTGAACGCGCCAAATCGCTCAAACTCCTTCTACCACCTCCCATGCAAACTGCACCACGAAAACCGATAATCCAATATTCCAATACCTATTACCTGATCTTAAATTTAGTTTTAATTATTTAGGTATTTATTGTAATAAGGTGAGAAAAAATAGTTAAAATCCGTCTCTCTTCTACCACCTCCCATACAAGCGGAACATTTTTCACTACTTTAATAAAATATTGATTTTCTTAGGAAGTGTAACAGCCACCGATCTGAAATTTACAAAATACTATTTCATGCTATGTCAAAAGCTTTCAAATCCCTTTACTCATCTTACAAATGCCGCAATTTCACGATACAGTTGAAACCAATTTTTATGTAATTATATTGATGGCAATTAAAATAAAAAAATTATTTCACTCCACCTTCCAATCGAAATGCATCATCTCGAGAATTGCTTCATAAGGCTTAGTAGATGGGTTTATACAAGTTTGATGATGCTTTTATCGGAGAATTTTATGAAATACTTAAAATTAGAGTGAGTTAAAAAAAAACCTTGGCACTATTAAAGCGAGAAGGTTGGCAAAAAAGTAGTGATACTTTGGTAGTTGTTCAAAAGTTTCAATAAACTTTAGATGAAGTTTATTTTGAGCTAAATAGATACGATTTCTTGAATTGCGACATTTAAATGAGAGGCGTCGAAAGAATAAATTAATTTTGGCAAATATAAGAATAATGACTGAAATTTTCACCAATACGTGTTAGTGTACAAATTTCAAATCATTTGAAGAAAATTTAAAAATTTTTTAAAGTTGTGAATTTTTTTCTGCGAAGTGGTAAAAGGATTAAAAGAATCAACATCTTTTTTTTCATATCTTACTAAAATTATTTATCAAATACTTTGTACAAATTTGATTTCGATTTTATCTATATTCTATATTTATTTTATCGTTCCAAACTTGAGACTAAGCTTAAAATTAATGCAAATTTATATCGGTTTGCTCATTTTCAGAATTACTCTCAGATTTAGCGCCATTTGGCATAGGGTCGTTCATAAAAACTATACTACCAATAATTAAACAAATTCTACCGATTCTTTGGACATTGATTGGTATTTTAACACAATTAAAATCTCTAATAATCAACTAATACAATTGAAATCTATTATAGAGACAATTCAAGCTGTAGTTAGTGAATTGATCAGAGCTGTCGGTAAAGCTGGTGTTATACCATCACCAATTATTGACATGATAAGTGTAATAATACCTGGTAAGTATTTAAAACATGCAGTTATAACTTTTATTTTAAAATTTTATCATCCATAGGACTTAAGCCAGCTGCAGAAATATCAGGTATTTTAATAGTACGGAACATGCGATTCTTCTTTTCTTAACTTGAATTATAATATTTCAGGACCAATCGGCTTACTCTTCCAAGGCGCACAATTGAAACCAAAAATCCCTTCTGGATTTGATTATTTAAGAAGTAAATTTTTGCGTTTATTATTCAAAATTAATGATATTTATTTTTTATTTTAAAGTTGCCTTGGCAAAAATTTTCCTCACCAAAGATATAAGCATTTTCAAGTGGATGGGCTTTCGAAATAAGGATATTTGTAAGAATTTGGAAACCGATAAAACCAAATCATTTTTAAACAAATTTTCATATTTTTTACAGCAACAATGTTCAAAATTATGGTAGAATATTTAAAAGATGAGTTCGATATAATTTGGGATTCTTCTTTTGAAAATGACACAACTGGCGAAGATGATAATCATATTTATAATGCAATTAAACGTAAGTATCTGTAGTATAGAATTGGGCTTATATGAGTGCACCAGTTCCCTAGTGTTTTCGTGATATAGATGAGTCACTTTTGCATTTACGAATTTCCTTGGCAATTGTCCTCTTGGTTCAAATATCATAGATTCATTCGAATACACTGACAATACGAACTGGCATTGAAGTAATACTTCTCTAACATCTAGATTAAAAAATTTTCCTGGACAATTTTACTAATTTTTCTTAAACAGAATTATTGCGTCTTCATCTTGCTGAGATCTACTTGTGGAAAAATCCTCCTATATTTAAATTCATGGAATTAAATAAAAAGGATGCTGGTAATGCAACTTCATTATTAAATCCTGGCAATATAATTAGAAAAAAATTATTATTTCAGAAAAAATTGAAAAAATTATTAAGAAGTATCGGAAATCCTTGCCAGAATATAATGGAGGTTTGTTTAATTATATGTTTTTGCAATATTTAAATTTTACTGGATCTTCCTTTTATTTTCAGATAAATCCGAAGATACGAAAAGTCTTGAGCTTTCTAGTGGTGAAGAATAGTTAAGTAGTTAAGTGGTTCTAATTGTTACTGGCATGCTTTTAGATTAATTTTAGTTGAATAAATATTTTTCAAATTATGGCTATGTTTAAATACCAGAAAAAAAAAACTAAATAGTAACTTTAGAGCGGAGCCAAACTAAGTGATAAAACATCTTGAAATTTTAAGATTACAGTTTCGAATTGCTTGATGGAAAATTTAAAAAATGAGAGAGAAATAATGACGTCGTACAGAGAGTGATGGTAGCGTAAGTCTCTGTACTTAAAACATTTCAAACTGTGCTAAGAATTTACTTACACTACCTGTTATATAAGTAAGAATGCAGGTAGAAAAATATGTTAGTCTTGAAATACGGTAGGCAAATCTTAGAAGGAAAAACTAAAAAGTAGTGGTCTGAGAATGAAGCTTTTTGGTACGCTACTTTTTATAGGAAGAGATGAAAAGGAATCATCTTCAATATATTCATTCTTCATAAGGATGTATTGAAATGGTCTTGGCATAAAATACTTCTAGCGCAAGAATCAGCAGGAGAATCGCGGTTGACAATACTCTAGTATTTTTACTGAAAAAATTTAAGCATCACATTAGTGAACCTCTTCTTAAAATTTTCAATCAGTCCTTGTCTGACGATGTCTTTCCTGATTTGTGGAAGTCGTCTTATCTAATTCCATTATATAAAAGTGAAAAAAAATGTTCTGTTAACAATTATAGAGGCATTGCCAAGCTTTATTGTATTCCAAAACAATTTGAATGTATCGTAAAAGATAACTTAGAAGTTTACTGTAAATCATTGATTTGTTACCAACAGCATGGTTCCCTTAAAGGTAGGTCTACAACTACCAATCTGATTAAGTTCACCTCAACTAAAATCCAAGAAGAATTGCGAGCTGATGTTTTGTGTAGATTTTAACAAGGCTTCATCCTTCATTCTTGCTAAGTTGATTAGATTGGGACTCCCTTCCTGGCTAATTGTTTGGTTACAATCGCATTTGATCGCTAGAGTTCACAATGTTATGCTTAACAGTGCAGTCTCAGTTAATTCATGAATATGGAATACCTCAAGGTAATAAAATTGGACCACTGTTGTTCTTTTTGTTTATTAGTGATACATATTATGTGATGTAATTAAGTATTCAAAAATTTTGGTTTGTACTTTACAATTGTTCTATTACTACTTTGACAACTTCGGCTTTTCACGTTTACAAGGTAGATAGATCTGTAGGTACAGTGTGTTCAAGAAGAGCGTGTCGCAAGTAATTCCATCCTACCTGTTCAAAAATTTATGTGTTATGGAAAATTATGTATGACATACCACCGCCGATTTCTCGTTAGATTCATTTGGTCAGTACAGTTTGATCTTTCGTAAAGATAACAAGTTAAGAAATGAGTACTCTTTATAAAAAACGTTTTGAAAATGTTTTTCTGGTTAAAGGACCCTGAATGAGTGTGAGGCAGGTAGTAAAATATACCAAAACCAGTGCTTCATCAGTGCAGAAGTGGATTACGAGTTACAAAGAGCATGGTGATGTCGATGATGAGCCAGGTAGAGGCCTTAAAAAAAGTACATCAAAAAGGGACGATAAATAAGCTATTCAGGAAAAGCTCTGCGAAGGAAAAACTAATTAAAAAAGGAGTTCGGGTGTCCATAGATACAATTAGAAGCAGACTCAACATCTGGCACCAAAAACAGGAGCACAAACCCCAAAACCGTAAATGACAGAAAAACATGTACAAAAAAGATTGAGTTGGGCACTGGAGAATTTGGAACGCGACTGGATCAACTTAGTATTTACCGATCTTTTGTTATATTCAATCACTGGAAGAAGGCTTGGACAAAAAGTGATAAGAGATTGTTGCAACGTACCGTCAAACAAGCGGCAAAAGTGCATGTTTATGGGTGCTTCTCTGAAAAAGGATTCGGAAAGTTGATTACTTTCACCAGAAACCTGAATGCTGGATTCATGCTGAATTTATATAAGAAGGGATTGTTGAAGTCTGTTTAGTTGCTGTATGGACCCCAAAACGATGACTGGATTCTCCAAGAAGACAACGACCCCAAACATCGAAGTCGCTTTTGCACATCGTGGAAGGTAGAAAATGGGATAGCAACTTTGGACTGGCCATCGCAGAGTCTCGATGCAAATCCCATTGAAAATGTGTGATCTCTCATGAAGACTAAACTAAAAGGGAAAAAAATATCAACTACGCAATAGCTTATTCGAAGTTGAAATCAAATTTAGAGAGTTCTAAGTGTAGATTACGCTTTTAGATTCAGATAAAGTTGTTAAAGAAGATGCCAGGCAATTACAGATACCAGCGGTGACTGGATGTCATATTAACATAGTTGCCAAAATATCATGTAAGTACAGTTTAAGAAATGAAATTGAGTGTATTCAATTTTGCGGTATTTATTGCTTTTTTTTAGACACGTTCTCCTTGAACACACTGGAGACATAAATCCGGCCATACGAAGACCATAAGCTGACCCATTGTGATAACAAAGGATCTTAGAAGAAACCTTATTCGATGAACCAACCAGAGTTTTCTACGAAGCACTAAATGCTCCCGGCTTTCGCATTTACCAGATTACCTAGACTATCGAGGAAGTGTGCGCCTAGGTGGCGTCTTCTTCTAGAGAGTGTAGAACAAGTGCATGACAGAAGAAGAATTATCTGTTCCTTTTCCTCATCCTTGCAGCTTTTGCCAAAATCATTAAACGGAAGGCCAAGCATCTGAGCATGTCTCCCTATCAGGCAGTGTCCTGTAACGACTCATACAACGAAGATCTGCTTGGAGATAGTAGTCTACCAGAGCATTTTAGATCCAGCACAGTCTAAATCACTCTGGTGGTATTACATGTAACACCGTTTGCCCATCTGTCATTGGCTTTGCTAATTGCATCCAACTTAAGTTGCAGCTTAAAAGTTGTGAGAGGCATGCCCATCTTCTCTTCCTCAGATTGAATCTCTAAGGTGGTTCCGTGCCGGGCAAGTTCATCTGCCCTGCAATTCCCCAGAATGGTCTTTTGCCATGTTACCTAGCACAGCCAAATATTGAACTGTTCAGCCACCTCCCTCAGTGACACACGAAAATCGAGAACAGTCGCGGGTGTATACATGACTGATTCGAGGGACTTAATAGCAGCCTTTCTAACAGTGGAGATACATATCTTTAGTAGATACTACATCATCTTTTATCGCCATCACTTCTGCTTGGAACCCAATATAATAATCCAGATGAAAAGATATGCTCAAGTTAAAAATTGCGGAAAAAACACTTTCACCCACTCTACTTCTAGTTTTTCAGCCATCAGCATAGAAGAATATAGACTCTTTCTCCCTTATTTCATCTGCCTTCCAAACTTGTCTCGAGGGGATCACAGTGAGGAAATTATTATCCAAATCAAAGCATGTGAGAATGTAGTCTGTATTTTTTGTTAAATTCTCGAAATCTTCCAGAATAAAGGAGTGACCATTTTGAATGTAGGTCCACTGGCGAGTGTCCTTAAGGCGAGCGGCTGCACTTGAAGCCATCTGTTTACCAATAATATCGAGAGGTAGCAGATGCAAACAGTACTTCTGATGCTTCTAAGCCCCACTTATCCATAAACATGCTGTTCTCTGCACTTTGCTGAGAAGAGTGCATTTTATCTCCATCATTTAAGGCAGTCCACGACGCAATCACATCATAAAGCAAGACGGGTCTGATCATAGCAAAGAAGAACCATACACACTTTGGGCTGCATTCCCCATTTCTTACCTATGGCTTTCGTACAGGAAGTTTCCAGCTAAATTTCCATAGAAATAAAACCTTGATATTTTGCTCTATCTGCGAAAACAAGACTGCTACCATCCAGGTTAGGAAGGTCAACATGGGAAGATTTGTGTTTCCCAATGTAAAGAACCAGCTAAGTTTTCTGAGGGCTCACTCCGAAACGACATTCAAGGGCCCATTTAGAAAGTATTGAGAGGGCATTTTGCATAATCTCGCCCAGAGTACTCGAGTGCTTATCAGAGATGGCTTAGGCTACGTCGTCCGTATAAGCAATCAGCCTGCATCTTCCAGTTTCAGCAGTAGTCTAATGACCGCCACGTTCCAAAGAAGTGGAGAGAGAACCCGCTTTGCGGAGTACCTAGCGACCTTCTAGCGGATACAGCGCCCAGTTTGTGCTGATAATCCTAGATGTCCTTCTTCACAATTGAAAGTACGAGTACTTTAATTGCTTCTGATCTTACGTTGTTGAAGACCACTCCATATCGATAAAAGCTACAGCATAATGTAAATTTTAATACTTAGAAATTTTTCAATATGTCATACGAGTGTGTGTAGGAAATATGTGGAAAAGTAGTAGTTAAAGATCCAAGTTGAAGTCGATCGTGATTCCTTTGCATTCTCAGCATCAGGGAGTTATGAATACCGAGTGAAGCTCGAGTAGAAGAGAAGGTAACTGAATTCCTGGTTGAGACTCTTCCTGTCCAAAAATCTAGGACGTTATAGAGGATGGTATTGAGCAAGAAGTTGTAAAGCTTGAAGAGAAAGGAAGCATCGAGAAAAATCCTTAGTAGATGCAAGTGATAAATGGCTACAAGACTGTAATTTCAGTTGGAATTAGGCCCTTTTTATGAGTGAAAAAGAGTGAAGGAATTCAGTGACATTAACATGGTAGGCATGGTGAGGATCCCACACGATGAAGCACGATGGAGATACTAAGAAAAAAGTGGAAAATAGCAGAGCTATTGTTCTTGGATGATAAAACTGGACTGTCGTATGGAGGACGAAACCATTGCGGCTGTATGCCTTTTATGTAATATCAGAATAATGGTTAACAAATTTCAGTTTGTGATCTAAGGCCACTCCTAGATCCTTTATTGTAGATACTTCATAGTTACGGGCCCAGAAAGCTTCAGCTATGTCAATAATATTGCCTTTGGAGTCTGGCGACTACACGCACCCGAGCTGATCCATCAGTATCAAAGCTATGCTCGAGCTTAGACCCATGAAAGCCGGACCAAAGGCTTAAAACCTGGTACTACGGTGGATGTGTCGAGGGCATTAAAGCATGTCGTATCGGTCGCATACAATGAGATATGCGGGCTCTTAGGGACTACAGGCATATAGTTTTACGGAGCAACATTCTCTTACAGATATAGTAGCAGAACTGACTGAGAGATAGAAGAGTGAAAGGTAGTTGAACTGATAAGTGCACTGAACATAATAGTAGAGGGTACTTGCGGCCAAGTAAGCAAAACGTAGGGGTCCGGTATAGCCAGGACGTCTTAGTAGCTTACCGAGGAAATATATTCATAAATTCAAAGAGATGTATTAATGACGAAGGAGAAGAGCTGAAGAAATTCGTGAACTGGTGAAATAATAAATCGATGATGAAAGTAGCAAACCGAAGGGAGTGAAATGCTTGGCATAGGAATGGGTTTCGAAATCGGATGATACTATTGTTAAGAAGTTGTTGCAAAATTAGTAGCGGGAGTGCAAAAAATACTCTCTCGTTTCTCAGCGCAGAGTTGCGTTTAAAACCGGACGCCTTGACTCTCATATAGGCAAAGATGGTAGATAGGTCTCACTTCCAGCAGTATAAATCCTAAACTATAAACAGATATAAGCTGCTATATACCCAGGGGCGCTAATGATTGTCATCTCGAAAACAATCCACGAGAACATCGCCTTCCAAACATCGACTGACTCTTTCGCTTTCCAATCTCCGAATGACTCGACCACGAACTGAAAGTTACTTTTTTGCTAAAAATGACATAAAAGAAAATTTCGCCACGATAGCGCAAAGCGTTCGAGAGTTATGTTGTAGACAGTCATTCGAAATCGAAGTTTTTGAGCGACAACAAATATTCCGGTACCCATAGCGAATCTGTGCGAGCATTATTTCTTAGCGTTACAAACGGTAAGACAAACATAATATACTCTCAGATTTCATCTAGAGTATAAGCATGCGTTCCGAGTCATTGAAGAAGAAATCATTACCATATTGACCTCCTCAAGCATCGCAGAAATTTCGACTGCATTTACTGTCGCTACTTCCATGGTAAATGCAGTTCGGAACTAAGCATACTTATTGCCACACTCTACACTTTCAGCCGTCATACTCATAAGCTGAACGACTTCTCGTAAAGTGAAATTCAGGCGATCATTCATTTTCCGAGCATCTAGACTTTGAAACGCATTGCCAGCTAACGTATTTTCAAACAAGTATAACATTCAGTTTTGGACGAATAACGTTCACCGCCATTTCCGTCACTCACCATTTGAATTTCCACAAAATACCGATTTTTTATCCACTTCCGTTACCGACTAAACTGGCAATGCATTAAGCCCCCAAAGTTATAGTCGGGACCACAAAAAAATTAAATCTTGCTGGAATATCTCTAAAATGCGTCCGAGGTATTTCTTAATAAAATTTTCATTTTTTTGGTAAGCTTATAGATCGCCTTCCATTTAGTTCTCTTAACCTCCAGGAAGAGAAAAGGATTCCAAGAATCTGGCGAGGTTTACTTGTTTCCAAATTTTAATAGAATAACTGTCTGAATCAACTCGACAAATACGTTGAATATATGCGGATTTATGCAATTCGAATAGTCGATGCTGAAATGAATAAAATGGGTCGGTAGGCAGGTTAATATCGAAGAGCTCTCGATCCATTTAAGGGAAAAAAACTTCAATTTAAATATGCTTCGTTGTTTTATTATGTATAAACTTTTTGGAAAATAGTTCGAATGATCAAATCACAATTCACAATTAAGTTATTTTTTCTTCCCCAAAAGCGATGATAAAATTCTTCGTAGTTCATCTATTATACTTCTCAGACGCGATTGAATGTCCGAGCCTCCTTCTTCTTCTGAACCAGCAGGTGTCGGGCAACCGGTAGGAGATTCAGTGGTTTCTTCCGATTTAGGAGGTAGTGTCGGCATAGTAAAAGACTCTTGCTGTCCATATCCAGACTGTTGTGGTGGAGGTGGTGGTCTGCGTTGACCATAAGCATTTATTTGGTAAATGCATACCACTAGGAGCACGAACACAACTGCTAATTTCATCCTGATGTTTGCCGTTGCTTATTTTGAACTAGTTCGATCTGAAAGTCGGCTCACTTTAAATACCCAACTAATGCCTAAGAAGTAATGAATTTAATCGCTTATGCATGACTTGTAACTGAACGTATCGTGATAAAATTTGCACGATATTACAGTGTGGAACTTTTAGCGTTTCTAGTTAAAATTGAAATTTTTAATAAAACAAGAGAAAATAGAGATAAATAATATTTATCGAGTATGAATAATATGTAGCCGAATTCAGTGAATATCCTAGCTTCTGTTATAAACATCTGAAACAAAAGCTGGCCATTCAAATTCGAATAAAGTCTGCGATCATCTCCGTGTGACGTCATAGGGACATAGGTATTTCAGAGATACTCGCAGGCGTGTGATAAAAGTAACTTCGCGCCACCTGCTCACTCCGTGAAGTAGAGTTTATGCCCACAGATCTTGCTTACTATCTATTTTTCTCATTTCAAAACGTCTTTCCTTTCATTCAACTGAAAAATATCACAGCACCAGAATATCGAAAATGTATTTCTATGAGAATGCTTCGAAAAAGTCTTTTCTCCTTTCTAAAGTCTGGCTTGATCCAGATAGGGGAAAGGAGGCATGTATGTGAGCTTCTTAAGCTGACTATTTTGAGGAAATCTTACAAGTAACTTACTTGTATGACTTAGTCAGTTATTGAAAATAAATTGAAAATATATGAACCAATTTGGTTGATCGAGCTGAGTACTGCTCGCCTGATACTTTGTTTCGTAAAATATTTATATGTCGAAAGTAGGGACTTTCATTGACTTGAAACTCAGCTTAATTTCAAATTTTTTTCAGTACATTTACATCAGAAGTAAATATGCATCCAAATTTACAACTTCTGTAAATAAAACAAATAGTAAGTTCTATACATTCGATGAACATGAATCTATCTTGTTAAAAAATTTGAGGAAATAGGGTTCAGATAGTAAATAAGATGGGCATTGCATCATGAATATCTTCTGAAACCTTCAGCAATTCCTTCACAAAAATGAAATTGAATTCAATTTTTCTCCATTACTAAACAGAATAGTGTTCCACCAAACTAAATTAAATTAAAATTAAATCTTTACTATTTGAATCTCAAATCACTAGAAAATTCAAAAAAAAAAAATAAGAGAATTATAATGAGGCGTAAAGCCCAATCATGGGAAAGAGTTTAATGTACTGTAAAAAATGTCATTTCAAATTCGTTCGAATTGTGATTAGGGACTTTTGCATGGGAGGTGGTAGAAGTAGAGATTTGTAATTGTGATTCTTGTATATGCCACTGAATATTTTATGCAAAATGTTTCGCGTTGGTTTTAAAGTTTTTAGCTTTCATAATTTACAAGGAAATTGGACACTGTTTTCCTGAAATCGGGGGATTTGTATTTGCGAGAGAGCTAGGGTATAGCCTAGTAGGTAGTGTGTTGGTCTTGTAATGCGAAGGTCGTGAGTTCAAATTCCGGTTGGCGCAATATATAATTCCGGCACATTACCTGCTTGGATATACCTTGGTCACCTCAATCTAAGAAAATGAAAAATTCGTAGAAAGAGGGTTGTGCAAAGGGCTAACAACCCTTCCACAATAAGTAATAAAAAATGTTAAGGAACCTGAATATCAGGAGGCCAAGGTCCGATTTGGGCTGTAGCGCCATTGTAGAAGTAGAGAGAGTGAAAAGTTCAGAAAAATTTTGACACTGCTTATCAATATCCTTATCCTTGATGAGGATCATGGTGATGCTCCAATTGTTCCAATTTTAAGTTCGATATCTCTCATATGTTGGCAGCAGAAAAGCTCTTCTCGATTTTCGTATATAGAAATTTGTGTGGGAAGGGGTAGAAATAGTGAAGCGAAGTTGATAATTTTTTTTAGCATTTATAGCAATCATTGAGGGAAAATTCTGTCAAAATTTCAAGTTTCTACTTTTTCTGGTTTTAACGAAATTCGATGTAATGCATGGGAGAAGGTAGAAGTAGGATACGGATCAAAACAAATTTTCCGACATAAAAGATATTTGCTCAAAATGTCAAGTTAATGGTAGACGGTTTTGAAGAAAAATAATTCAAACTACGAAATTTTCTTGAGATTTGGGAGGAGGTAGAAGGAATGAAGTAAAGTTGATAATTTTTCCAAAATTAGTTGAAATTATGATGATGAAGCAATGAAAAAAACACGAAAACTGAAAATCCCATACAACATTTTTTTTTCGGACCATTTCCAAGAAATCAATTATCATTTAACTATTAAAAGCGATAAATTTGAAATTTTGCACATAAACTTTTAAAATATTTGAAACGAAATCCTTCTACCCCCTCCTATACAAAATAATGATTTCGACCAATTTCAATAAATCAACTTATAACCAACAATTAAAAAGCTACGAGCTTGAAAGTTTGTACGAATGTCAATTTCAGATCAGGAACTTTTACACTTCCCTCGAAAATCAACTTATTATAAAGTAGAGAAATTTTGTCTTTTTGTATGGGAGGAGATAATGGTTTAATTATTTATAGTCTTTCTTATAATTTTATAAAAATATGTTTTACCTTATTTTTGAGCTCGACGAGATTAACACGTACCGAAAAAGTTTGTTTTTTTCTCCTTCATGATTTCCCATTAACGAACTTGATCTTGTTTTTCACAAAAAAAATTTTTTTTAGTTCAAGTCAAAGTGAAGGGCGAACGAATGAACAAACATCCAATTTTGAACTTTCTGAGTGACGATTTTAACTTAGAGCTTAAAAGCTTAAACATCCGGTAGAATTTATCACGGATGACGAATCGTGAAACTGAAATTCTATAGACTTCATTCAAATACCGGTGATAATCAATATCAAAAATTCTTCTTTTTTCATTGTTGCATCTGGTAGCCTCTGGGGTTCCCATTCTTGTATTATCAACTCCTTGAAAGGTTATTTTAAAAATCAATTTGACGTTGACGAATTCTTAAAATGGTCCAATTTGAACTTTCGGGAACTTAGTTTCAATAAAGGTAAATTCATCACTGCTTCTAGATGCTACTCTTTATTTGTTTGAAAATAATGTTGACGAGCATCGATGTTAGGGGTCATAAAAAGTATTTCTACAGACTATCGAGATCTCTTCATTTCGAAATCGTTGCTTACCTCTTTGATAAGATCGATACTGGAGTATTTCTGTATTGTTTGGGACTCCTCTTATAAAACTAGTATCGATCACATTGGAAGAAATCGCGAAGAAATGCTCTGCGCAAGTTTCACTGGAGACCTACTTTTGGATTACCAGGAAACAAGCTATTTTTTTCGAAAAGTGCTCGGTGAGACTTCAAAGTGGAACTAACAGCCGAAATACTCCTCCCACTATTTACGGAGGTCTCGAAAGAAGGATTTTCGACTGAATAGAAGAACAATGTCATTGTGAAAATACGGAAGAAGGGCGACCTTCAGTATTGTGGCAATAAGCGTGGAATATATGTACTTAATCTACAAAAATCATGGCTAAGGAAATTCTCAATACGATTAGTGAAGTTGGAGAGAACAATTTCGAAGTTTATCAGGCTGGATTCCGTAAAGGGTCATCTCGTACAGAACATACAAATATCCAACGGATAATATTGAAGCAGTCCACCGAAATGGGTTTGTCACTTCATTCATGTGGACTTCAGGAAGGCACCGTTAAGCTAGATTACACATGGAATGCTTTACGTAGGAGTGATATTCCAAAGAAGATCATAGTGTCGCGTCTTACATAGAGGAGAGTTCCGAAAGGGTGTCAGACAAGGCTGCATATTATGACCAGCCCTGTTTCTGGTAGTAATAAGCTATTCTGGAAGGTGGGGAAGATAGAGATCTTCCATGGAGACTATTTAACATCTTAGGTAAAATGCTCGCTCGTTGCATTCTACATACAAAGAAGCGAGACTGAAAATAAATGTGCATAAGACCAATTATATACACATGAGTGTGCTTGTGTTCGACAACCACACCGATTGTTCTTAACGGACAAGATATGGAAGACGTGCACAAGATATGGAAGACGTTTGTTACCTCGGAAGCATTGTCAGCATTTACGCCGGAACCGAAAAGTATATTAAGACTCTTATAAGTACAGCTAGAGTGTAGCCTAGTAGGTAGCGTGTTGGTGTTGTAATGCGAAGTTTGTGAGTTCAAATCCCGGTCGACGTAATATATAATTCCAGCACGGATATACCTTGGTTACCTCAATCGGCGAAAATGAAAAATTCGTAGAAAGAAACCCTTCCACAATAAGTAATATAAAAGTGTTAAGGAACCTGAATATCAGGAGGCCAAGGTCCAATTTGGGCTGTAGCACCATTGCAGAAAATAGAAAGATAGAAAGTAAAGCTTCGGTTTGTTCTCCCCTTTCTGGAGCTTAAGATAGATCTCTCTTCGCACGAAGGTTGTATCATGGAGAGAGTATAGCTGCTGCACTCTCGTTGTCTGGCATGGACTAGCTAGTCGGTAACCGGGGGCATCTTTGCCATCTCCTCGTCACACGAAAATGTAGCGTGCATGTGAACGATACTTTCAAATGGATTTCTTAAGGACAAAACACATCAAAATTGGCTGAGGGCCCAGATGAACTGAATCAGTCAGACGATACTCTGAAGGAGTACCTTTGTGCCTAAGGGGGTGTTCGCGATCCCTAGAAAGGGATGTTTATGCTGAGCCGTTCTAAAGTTCTACATTGTACCTAGTCGTGCCATAAGTTCTGTCACACGTATGTGGGCAATTTTTGTATAAATGAAAAAGAGTTTTTGACAAAGGAAAATATATTTTATTTTGGCATACTAATGGAAGTAAAATAAGCAACAAATTATTCAAAGTGGCCGCCTTTAGCCTCAACACAGCTCTTTAATCTGTTGGGCCAGTCATCGATAGCAGTACGCACTGTTTCTAGCGGAAAATTAGCTACTGCTTCTGTCAAAGATCGCTTAAGGCTCTCGATATTTGGGTGTCGTCTCGTGCACACCATGGACTCTAACTCCGCCCACAGTTTGTAGTCCAGGGGATTCAAATCTGGGCTCCCAGAAGGCCATTCCGTCGCCCTTATAAACTGTGGAATATTGGTTTCCAACCACGCTTGTGTGGTTCGAGCTTTGTGGGCTGGCGCAGAATCTTGCTGAAAAACCCAATGTCGATTGTTGAATAGCGTAGAGTTCAGCGGCTTCACACATCCCTCCAGGATGTCCGTTTGATAATTTCTCGCTGCAGTTTTTACGCCTTTTTCGCAAAAATGAAGCTCGGTGACCCCTTCGTAGCTGACACCCCACCATACCATGACTGATGCTGGATGATGTCCTCGCTGTACCCTAGTGGCAACTTCTCGGGCTTCTATGGAGCTGTGGGCATACACCTTATCATTTTGGCGGTTGAAATGTTCCTCCACCGTAAAAATTTTTTCATCGGTAAATAAAATTTCTCGATGTTTGTTGTTGCCGTACCGCCGAAGGAGCTCTTTCGATCTGGTGCTCCTAATTTGCTTCAACTGCTTAGTCAGCAAATGTCCCGTTGATCGTCGAAAGGCACTCATCCCGAGGTCAGATTTTATGATGCGAGACATACTTCGGGTGGAGGTGTTCATCTCTCGAGCCATGATTCGTTGTTTACGAAGCGGATTTCGACGAATTCGACTCTCGACCGCTTTGATAGCAGCAGAAGAACGTACATCACGCGGACGTCCAGAACGAGGTCGATCTTCAATAGTCTGGATCGCGTTATATCTCTGGATCGCACGATACACAAATCTTTGCGTTATTTTTAACGGGCACAACAACTTGAAAATTTCACTCGCGGATTTTCCACACTTATGTAGTGCAATCACTGCAGTTCGGTTTTCTATTACACCCCATTCCATCTTCACACGTTAACGAACACACTTTAAATGACCATCAACTGTCAACAACATTATGACGTTTATAAAACTGGCCGATATTGAAATGTCACTCATAAAATAAAGTTGTTGCCAATGTGAGAAATTGTGTGACAGAACTTATGGCAGGACTAGGTAAAATGGCGGCATTGAGCGAATTTTTTCACTTCATACTAGAGTTGCTATCAAAATGTTCTATATAAAATTTAATAGATACTGAAGAAATTAGTGTATTGGATTTAGTGAAAATTGTGCAGCTTGCATGAGAGGTGATAGAAGGAGTGTGAAGAAAATAAATTTTTTAGAAATAACTACAAATATCATTCAACTGACATGTTTCAAATTGCTAATTTGTAGCTTTCAACTTTTGAAGATAATCGACTTTTGTTGTAAAATTGATTCATATTGCATGGTGAGGAGGGAGTGGAATGAATGCAGCTAATCATCTATATTTTCGGTTGCACTAATAGTTCTAAATAGACATTTAGCGCATAATTTCAGCTCGATAAATTTTATACGGACTGAGAAAATTAATTTATTGAATTTCATGAAAAAGTCCAGTTTGTATGGGAGGTGGTGAAAGTAGTAAGGGGATTCAAATAGTTTTTATAGCGTAGATTGAAATCATCATAAAAAATAGTATATTCCAAATTTCAGATCAATAGCTCTCTTGGTTTTCGAGAAAATAAGTTTATTGTTAAATTCCGAAATTGTGTCATTTTGTATTGGAGGGGTTAGAAGGGGTGGAGTGATTTCACCCGTTCACGAACTTGACCGTATATTTCATCTAAAATAACGTGAACAAAATTTGAACTTTCTACCTCAAGGCGTTCTCTACTTAGAGAGGACACGGACGGACAACCGGTTTTGAGATTTTTGAGTGATTATATTAACTTGCGTGTCATTTACTTTTTTTTTCTCCGATCCTTATTTTTAGCGTTACAAACTTGTGGAAAGCTTATGATACTATCATATTTTATGTAGATTATAAAGATACCTCTATTAGCTGTATACCCAAATCAATGTCGTATAAAATGCCACGGATGGTAAAGCTGCGCTGATGTATTTGAATTTGTCTACAATGGTATTGAAGCTGCGCTGGGGTGCTTGAATATGATGCTTGATGTTAGTGCTTCGCTGGTGGCAATGCGCTTGGTACGACGGCTATAATGGTGGTCAGGGGGCACGGATTGCCCGTTTTAGGCAGGCGTGAAACACGACAGCACAGACGCTAGATGGCGTCCATGATGATAATCTCACGAGCTGACGGCTTGTAAAATTTAGGAATAGCAGCGATGAAATCTATGGTCATATAACCTCGTAAGCCTCATCTGCTGGTCTCATTCTTGAGAAAAGTCTGGTTGCCTGTTTCTAATTACCGCTTTGGACGGAAACGTCGATCAAATCTATTGATCGGGAATGAATGTGGGTCCCTGTGCATGCTCCACTAACCTCGGAAATGACGGGCCCGCCGACGGCTTTATGCTTACCCTGTTTTCGACGTTCCATTATAAATTTTTCTCACCACACTAACTGGTGCCGCATAAAATTACAAGAATATCACGATCAAATCTACAGCTAGGCGCCATCACCTACGCCTATTTGGTTGCCTTGTCCTCCGATCGCTGATCGTGCTTCGGATAGTTCCCGATGGCTTCTTCTTTTGTTTCGCTTCTCTGCGACTCTTTTTTAACCTCCCATAAAACGTGTTTCCTTCCTCAATACTGATCAAGAAGTGCTTGACATTTGAATGAATGAACTCACCTCTTATCTAGATAGTGCTCTTGCAAGA
This sequence comes from Chorisops tibialis, assembly GCA_963669355.1. NCBI lineage: Eukaryota > Metazoa > Arthropoda > Insecta > Diptera > Stratiomyidae > Chorisops > Chorisops tibialis. The sequence continues at coordinate 298,313,566 of OY770263.1, forward strand.
ATTCTTAGGCCTTCAAATTTAGCGTTGATGAGAAAGAGCGGTCATTGGAAGTTACTAGTATTGGTCACATACGTAAAATTCGTGTTGATATATGGTTGTAAAAAAGAATATCAATAATAAAAATATCCCAAGAAATTTTACCCATTAAAATACGTTGAGATTTATCGAAAAGGTTTCAAACATCCAAAGCGTCGGTTGCCGATTGAATCGATTGACTGTTCAATGTGGGCGCGAGTAGCGGCCAATGAAAGGGGATCATGAGCTTTAGGTGTTTGAAACCTTTTTCATCAACCTCAACGTATCTCAATGTGTAAAATTTCTTACATTTAAAGGCTGATAGTCATGATTGCGCCTTGTGAAAGAGAACTATTTCTGTCTTTGCCTCTGTAGGAGGTTGCAGTTTAAGAAAAAAATTGATAGAAATCGCTACCACTTATTATACACATAGTTAAAAACTAATCTGCCAAATAACGGAAAAAACTTAACGATGGATGAAAATTTGCAAACACCTTCCTTTAAGTATCCAAAACCAAATAATAAAGGGTGGTCCAACCATAATGCACGATATTAATTGTGAGTCACACCTTGACATCAAGTTTTTCGCCCAAATTAATTTGACATTTCTTTGTTTCAGTATTTGACAAATTCAACCATGAAGAGGTACACAATTGAGCAGCGCGTTAAGGTTGTTGAAGCCTTTTACAAAAATGGGCGTTCAAATCAAAATGCATTTCGTGCACTTCGTGATTTTTTTGGTCAGCATAATCGACCAAATGTGTCCACAATCGGGAGAATAGTGCGCAAATTTCAGCAAACCGGATCTGTAGGAAATGTGAACTCACCTGTGCATGCTCGCCCAGTTCGTTCTCCGGAAAACATTGCTGTTGTTCGCGATAGTGTGGCAGAAAAGCCGTCAACCTCGACTCGTCGCCGTGCCCAACTATTGAACATCTCACGAACATCACTGATGCGAATTTTGTATAAAGATTTGAATTTACACGTTAACAAGGTTCAATTGACTCAAGAGCAATACGCCGAATGCTTGGTTGAACAGACAGAAGTGAATGGTGACTTTACAAAGAAAATCATCTTCAGCGACGAGGCATACTTTCACCTCAGTGGATTCGTTAACAAGCAGAATTGCCGCATTTGGGCAAATGAGAATCTATGAGTGATTGTTGAAAAGCCGATGCATCCACAAAGAGTGACTGTTTGGTGCGGTTTATGGGCTGGTGGCATCATCGGGCCGTACTTCTTCGAAAATGCGGACGGCCAAGCAGTTACCGTGAATGGTGTTCGCTATCGCGAGATGATAACGGACTTCTTGTGGCCAGAAATTGAGGACATGGACCTGGACGATATGTGGTTCCAACAGGATGGTGCCACTTGCCACACAGCCAACGAAACAATGGCTCTTTTGCGCGAGAAATTCAATGGCCGTGTTATCTCACGTTGTGGCGATGTTAATTGGCCACCACGATCATGTGATTTGACACCGTTGGACTTCTTTCTCTGGGGATATTTAAAAGAAAAAGTGTACGTCAATAAGCCAAGAACAATTCAAGAGCTAAAGGATGAGACAATTCAGCACATTAACGACATTGAACCTCAATTATGTCTCAGAGTCATTGAAAATATGGATACGGATAGAAGTATGCCACCGTAGCCGTGGCGAGCATTTGGGCGATATTATGTTTCACACATAATTGTCATAGATTCTTCTATCATAATAAAAAATATTAAGATAATTCTCTGAAAACTTTTTGTTTTATTTACAATTAACATCGTGCGTATTGGTTGGACCACCCTTTATAATCTCAGATTGAAAAAAATAATGTTTTTCTGTGAAATCAATCATCAAAACTACTTATTAGGTGACTTTAATAGTCTCCCCAAGTTTTTTCCCAGGTCAATTTCGGGGAGAGTTTATTTTCCCATGTTCAGCACATTAAAAGGAAAGATTTTTCATTCACCTCCTTATCTTTTTAGTCTAGATAAAATACTTATATTAAGTAAAGTAGTATTTTTAATGCTAAAAATAATGCTCGTATGGCATTTCCAATGGTGCGTAAATGTTTCTTGTTGCTCAAAATGTTAGAATCCGAGCGAATTTTTTTTCATGTCCTTACGCCCAATTATAACGTACTAATACATATAAATATTTTCAATTAAGTGAGGAGTTCGATATCAAGGAAAGAAAATAGTCCCAGATCTGGTAATCATAATCTCAGCGATATTTAAAATGTTCTACAAATTTTTATTTTAGCAAAATTTCAATCAATATATAAACAAATTGCTTAAGCAAAAAAACAAAGAAAGACACCAATTCCTTTTAATAAATTGTTTTATTGTAAATAACTTTCATAAATTCCTTTTCAATAAAAACATTTACGTTCTTATTTCTTTCCTAACAATGAAACCAAAAGTTCCTGTAGTTCTCGAATTACGGTTGCCAATAACCCTCCTACAGTACCAAGCTCAGGTTCCTGAAGATCTTCTGGAACCGAATCACCTGATTCAAAAAGAAAGTCTAGTTTCTCAGTAGTTTCTTCTTCTTCCCAGCCTCCATAAACGAAATGTACGCAAAGTGCGAATACTAGGAGGGAAATAATGGATTTCTTCATATTTCAAAAACTAAGTAGTAAATAAAATTGAAACAATTTAAAAAGCACTATATATAATATTTTCGATAGACACCTCATATTTTATATATATATTTATATATTATTACGTCGACGAAATCTATTTTTCATGAACACGACTTTCCTAAACAAAATTTCGTGTTTGTAATAAAATATATGTTACATTGTAAAATGTCAATAAAATACGAGCAATGAACCTACATAACTGTGTGGAATTCCGATATATTTTAGTGTTCGGGCTTAAAGCTAAATGAAAGTTTTAAGCTATTCAAATTGAAAAGTTTCTTAGCAGAATTAAATTGAGTTTAGTCCGCTCCAAAGCTGCATTAGAATTATGAATCATATGAAAGACAGTAAAAACTGTTAGATCCTTAAAATAAGTCTGAATTAAGTAAATTTTGAATCGAAATTATAATTTGTATACAACGACGGATTTCGTGTTACTTTTGATGAAAATGCACTGCAAGCACATCGAAAGTAAGCTGATTTCTCACACAACGAAAGTATCTGTTATTATACATTGTGACAAAAAAGTAACAGCGATTTGTAAATAAAATTACTCTGGGGAATGATATTTCAAAATTTTTTTGTAAGCAGATAGGACTGTCTCTATGGAACCCGTTTTCAGTCGATCGAGGACATAAAACAAAAATCGCTGAGGACCACTGAGATATACCTATTCAACCAGCTGCTGTAAAAAAACTGATTAACAGACCGCGCTAATTTTTGGGATAATAATTACGGATAGTCCTACCTGTTTACAAAAAAAAACTCACCAGAGTAATTTTATTTACGAATTGCTGTTACTTTCTTGACACAATGTATATATATTGCAAAGAACAAATTCATTGACCGTTTTCAAAGCCATTTTTAATGCATTGCATAGTAGCTTGACGTGGGCAACCTGAATTTTGGAACGACATCCAATCAATTCAGATACTTTCGAAATCCGATTGGAATACACAATTCGGTAAAAAACGGACAAAATGTAACTTATCCATTGGTTAGGTTAATGTTTTCATAGTGCATTTTGGATTTAAAAGAAAGATATCCGAAATGCACATATTTTATTAAACGTGAGAGTTTCGTTTCATAATGAACTCAGCAGAGACCGAAACGTCACGTTTGATGAAGCATAACAGTGTGAAATCAAAAAATCTTTCATTTAAATTAATTTACCATGGCTTTTCTTTATACTTGTACCAAAATATTTTGGCTAGCATCGTGAGTCGAGGGCATTAGGATCAACCGCTAATCAAATTTTAAGAAATTTAGATAAAAAAACGTGTAACAATTTTAATGCAAACTAGTATGCCGAATTCTCCTTTCAAATGATTATATTTTCGGAACTACTTGATTCAAAAAATTCTTATTTTAAGACCAATTAGGTGGCATATGGTTCCACTATAATCTACTAAAAGCGAGGCGAATAATTGTAAAGGGAATGATCAGGGGATACAAGGGAAAAAACTTAACTCTAGATCATCTCATCTATACATATAAATATAATTGTAGTGTCTGTCTGTTGATTGCTTAGAAATGTCAAAAGGTTAACTTTTTGCTTTATTTTAGCAACAACTAAGCAGAAACATATGTTTTTAAAATTCTTCTCTGTCTGTCTGTCTGTCCGGCTTTCACGCAAAAACGGCTGAATCGATTATAATGAAACTTTCACAGTTAATTAGGTATGCACCGAGATGTAATCTGCGTGTGGTTTTATTTCAATACACCCACGCCTTCTACCCCCTCCCATACAAAATGAATCATTTTCAAAAATATATAATAATCAAATTTTCTTGAAAACCATTGGAACAAATCATTTGGAATTTAGAAATTATTATTTTTATCATAAATGCGATCTATTTTATACAAATTATTTGAATCCCCCACTCCTTCTACCCCCTCCCATACAAACTAAACTTTTTTCTGAAATACTATACACCAATTTTTTCAGTACGTGTAACTTTCATCGAGCTAAAATGTTGCACTAAATCCTTAATTAGCATTATTATTAATATCGAGAAAAAATTAACCGATTAGCTTCACTCCTTCTACATCCTCCCATACAATGTGGCACAATTCCACGACTCTACGAAAATTCGTTTTTCTTAAAAAGTGTGAATGTTACTGATCTGAAATTTAAAATATAACAGAATTATGATTGGGCGAAAAGCCGGAAAATATTGTATGTCATCTTAAATTCTTTCAAATAGTGAATTGTGATTTTTGTATAGGAGGTGGTAAAAGCAGATGGGGAAGGTTTGTAATTTTTGTATATAACACCGAACGTGGTATACAAAATATATGCTGAATTTAAAGTTTTTAACTTTCATAATTTTCGAGGAAATTGAACAATTTTTGCCTGAATTTATGCATTTGTATGGGAGGTGGCAGAGAAAGTGGAAGGTTTTGGATTACTTTGAATCTCCTTATCAAGATCCTAATCACATTGCTTTTTTACTCATATGTTCGAAGGAGAAATACTTTTCTTGAATTTCCAATACAAAAATTTGTATGGGAGGTGGTAGAAGGAGTGAAGCGAAGCTCATATTTTTTTAGCATTTATTGCAATTATTCAGGGACAAATTGTGGCAAAATTTTAAGCTTGTACTTTTTCTAGCCTTGCTAGTTGCGATGCAAACCGAATAAATTAATTTTTGAAAATTGTACATTTGTATGGGAGGGGGTAGAAAGAGTAAAGGGACCAGATCAATATTTTTTAAAAATAATGACATTCTCATTATTTTTCAAGTCAATAGATGAAACGATTTCGGAGAAAAATCAATTTCTTTAAATTTCTAAATTTCATAAAATTTGTATGGGAGGGGGTAGAAGGAGTGGGGTGATGTGGCCCATTCACAAACTTAAACTTTTTTTTTTGCTGAAAATGATATATGAAAAATTTCAGCACGATAGGTCAAAGCTTTCGAGAATTATGTTGTAGAACAAACAGACGGACAGACGGTCACTCGGAATCGAGATTTTTGAGTATTAACAAATATTACTGTACTCTTGGCGACTCTGTGCGAGCATTATTTCTTAGCGTTACAAACGGTAAGGCAAACACAATATACTCTCAGATTTCATCTAGAGTATAAATATAGGGTTTTCCAATAAGAGGTGTTATTTTGAATAGCCCGCTATTTCGGTAGATGTCACTTTTGAAGCTGTGATTTTTTGACATTTGACAAGTAGAAACTACGCCATTAATAAAACTGGAACGATACACGCTTCAACAACGCAATAAGATTATTAAAATTCACATTATTAAAATTCACTATTCTCGACTGATGAGGCTCATTTCCACTTCGGTGGCTACGTCAACAAGCAAAACTGTCGCATCTGGGGCTCGGAAAACCCAAGAGTTATTGTTGAAAAGCCTCTCCATCCTCAACGTGTGACTGTTTGGTGCGGTTTATGGTCCGGCGGAGTCATTGGACCTTACTTTTTTGAAAATGAGGCTGGAGCAACAGTTACGGTGAATGGAGCGCTATCGAGAGACGATTCATGATTTTTTATGGTCAAAATTGAATGATATTGATCTGGACAACGTTTAATTTGAACAAGACGGCGCTACGTGCCACACAAACACCGAAACCATTCATCTTTTACGGGAAAAAATAAAAATAACACCTCTTACTGTATAACACTATACATCAATTGTATGGTGATTATACCTAGTCCTGCCATAAGTTCTGTCACATAATTTCTCACATTGGCAACAACTTTATTTTATGAGTGACATTTCAATATCGGCCAGTTTTATAAACGTCATAATGTTGTTGACAGTTGATGGTCATTTAAAGTGTGTTCGTTAACGTGTGAAGATGGAATGGGGTGTAATAGAAAACCGAACTGCAGTGATTGCACTACATAAGTGTGGAAAATCCGCGAGTGAAATTTTCAAGTTGTTGTGCCCGTTAAAAATAACGCAAAGATTTGTGTATCGTGCGATCCAGAGATATAACGCGATCCAGACTATTGAAGATCGACCTCGTTCTGGACGTCCGCGTGATGTACGTTCTTCTGCTGCCATCAAAGCGGTCGAGAGTCGAATTCGTCGAAATCCGCTTCGTAAACAACGAATCATGGCTCGAGAGATGAACATCTCCACCCGAAGTATGTCTCGCATCATAAAATCTGACCTCGGGATGAGTGCCTTTCGACGATCAACGGGACATTTGCTGACTGAGCAGTTGAAGCAAATTAGGAGCACCAGATCGAAAGAGCTCCTTCGGCGGTACGGCAACAACAAACATCGAGAAATTTTATTTACCGATGAAAAAATTTTTACGGTGGAGGAACATTTCAACCGCCAAAATGATAAGGTGTATGCCCACAGCTCCATAGAAGCCCGAGAAGTTGCCACTAGGGTACAGCGAGGACATCATCCAGCATCAGTCATGGTATGGTGGGGTGTCAGCTACGAAGGGGTCACCGAGCTTCATTTTTGCGAAAAAGGCGTAAAAACTTCAGCGAAAAATTATCAAACGGACATCCTGGAGGGATGTGTGAAGCCGCTGAACTCTACGCTATTCAACAATCGACATTGGGTTTTCCAGCAAGATTCTGCGCCAGCCCACAAAGCTCGAACCACACAAGCGTGGTTGGAAACCAATATTCCACAGTTTATAAGGGCGACGGAATGGCCTTCTGGGAGCCCAGATTTGAATCCCCTGGACTACAAACTGTGGGCGGAGTTAGAGTCCATGGTGTGCACGAGACGACACCCAAATATCGAGAGCCTTAAGCGATCTTTGACAGAAGCAGTAGCTAATTTTCCGCTAGAAACAGTGCGTACTGCTATCGATGACTGGCCCAACAGATTAAAGAGCTGTGTTAAGGCTAAAGGCGGCCACTTTGAATAATTTGTTGCTTATTTTACTTCCATTAGTATGCCAAAATAAAATATATTTTCCTTTGTCAAAAACTCTTTTTCATTTATACAAAAATTGCCCATATACGTGTGACAGAACTTATGGCACGACTAGGTATATAGTCGTTTCTCGAAAAATCACAAAAAAACCCCACTCCTTCTACCACCTCCTATACGAATTGCACAATTTCATTAAATGCACTAAGTTTCTCAGTACCAATTCAATTTTTGCAGCTCAAATTTAGTTCAAAAAATTTGTATAGCTACTCTAGCATGATGTAAAACAAATTAGTTCAGTGCTGTCACCCCTTCTACCACTCCCCATACAAAATTTTTTAATATCACAAAAATTTCGATCTCATCTATAGTATTGTATGATTGGGCTTTACGCACAATCGTAGTCCTGATATGGTTTTAAGCTTAACGTTATTTTTTTGGTATTTTTTTTTAATTAACACAAGCTACAACTATTCACATGTCCTTAACGCTCTTCCATACTTATATGATCTCAAATCACGGTATTGATTTGAACACGAGCATGCCCCATACAAATGCGAGTATTGTGGTTTTTTTCTTAATAATTGATGGTTCTGGTTCCAACAAAAAACCAAGCAGTGTCTTGAAAAGGCCATAAAACTTATCAGATTATATGTCTCGCATAATGTATTACTAACTACATTCTCAAAAATTGCTTATTTTGCGATTCTCACGCGGACAAAGTCGCGGGCGATCGCTAGTAAGCTATATAGTTGAAACTTGGAACATATTATTAAGCTATCTAGCGAAACATAATACAAAATGGACATAATAGTAGTGGAGGAAAGTGGGGAGCATTTCAAATAAACTGCCAACAAGTCGGGCGAAACTTTATTATTCTTGGGACAAGTTGCGGATGTGTGGAAAGTCAATATGCAGGTTAGAGTGGTTAGGGAAGGCTAAGTGAAAGGGAGTTCTTGGGCAGGGCTGTTGTCAATTTAACAATATTTCATTCATTTCTGCAAGTTTGGGTTTTTATGAGGGGAGGAGGAGGGGTAAGGGTGGGTGGATGTTAATAGCTTTTTAATTAATTGCTTGAATCGCGTCCAATATCCTCTGTATAGAATGTGTTTCATAGACGAAGTTGCATAGAATTTTCATGGGATTCGGTGCATTTTACATTCACGAAACCAAACATTTGTATGGGAAGGAGTAGAGGAGGTAGGGGAATCGTAAAATTTGTGACGCAATTTTATTCCCTTTCTCTTGTAGTATGCTTGTACAAAATTTCAAGTTCGTAGTTTTTAATTTGATGGTTATTAGTTGATTCAATGAAATAGGTAGAAATGATACTTTTGTATGGGAGGGGGTAGAAGGGCAAGCGCGATTTCAAAACTTTTAAAGGAATTTCATTTCAATTATTTTTATAAGTTTTTAGGCAAAATTTGAAATGGATAGCTTTTAAGAGTTAGCTGATAACTGATTTCTTAAAAATGCTCGAAAAAATAATTTTGTACGGGAGGGGGTAGAAGAGGTAAAGGAATTGCAAAATTTGTGACGAAATTTTATTTCCTTTCTCTTGTAAGCTGCTCGTACAAAATTTCAAGTTCGTAGCTTTTAATTTGTTGGTTATTAGTTGATTTAATGAAATTGGTCGAAATCATACTTTTGTATGGGAGGGGGTAGAAGGGCAAGTGTGATTTTGAAACTTTTAAAATAATTTCTTTGCAAATATTTTTATAAGTTCTTATGCAAAATTTCAAATGGATAGCTTTTAATAGTTAGGTGATAATTAATTTCTTAAAAATGGTCGAAAAAATAATTTTGTATGGGAGGGGGTAGAAGTTTTGACGGTATTCGACCAGTTAATATTTTATACTTTTAGAGATTTTTTTTAAATGTATTTCCCAAATTTTCAAGTTTCTACCCTAAAATTACATCCACAAATTTTCAGTTTTCGTGTTTTTTTCGTTGCACATGAAACAGCTTGTGCCCATTAGACCGGGGTGGTCGGTTCATAACAATTGTGGATCAAATTATTATTTTTTTTCTATGTATATCAAATAGATGTATTCACATGCAAAATTTAAAGTTTCTATCTTTGAGCAGAGTCCTAAAAAATTCACTCAAAATTTTCGACATTTTTGCTTACCACCTCCCTCCCTTTACACCCCCTAACTTAAAATTTTTATCAAAATTATAAATTATGTAGTTCTATAATCTGACGAATTTTCAATTTGATATCTGTACTCAATTTTGAGATATAATGATTTCTAATTTTGAAAAGTGCACCATTTTTCAAATGCTCCCCATTTCACCCCACTACTATTATGACCAAATTTTATATTTTTTTTTCGCTAGTATAGCTTAGTATATGTTTTAAATTTCAATTACATAGCTTAAGAGATAGTAGAGATATTAATTCTTAAGTGTTTCTCCTTGCACCCCCCCCCCCCGACCCTTCCCCTTACAATAATAAGCCTATTTCTAAGCTGATTCTGGTGGATCTATACGCCATCTTAATTGCCCCAAAATATTAATTTTTTATGGTAAGTAGTTTCGAAGATATAACCATTTCAAAAAAAGATTCGGCCGACAATTTGTTTTTAGCCCGCCCTTTACGGACGCCAATGAATAAAAAAATTAAATTATTTTTGAAATATGTCCTACAGCTTTCTCTATACGTGTGCTGATTTTCATCTTTCTATCTGCATTCGTGGTGAAGATATTAGCAAGTGTATATTTCGACTTTTTCCATCCCCCGCCTCCCCCTTCAACCCCACACTCCCCAAAATTTGGATAATGGAGTTCACTTACCAAGTTAATAACCCACCCAAAAATCAACATTCTACCTTTAACGGTCTTGGAGGTACGAGTCCATATGTACGGCGTACGGCGGGACGGATTTTTTTTTTTGCTTTTTTAGGCTAATTTAGTCATGAAACGCGAAAAAACAAAATTTCAGGGTAGCAAATTTTTTTTTTTTTTCTGTGTCGATCACAATACTTTATTATTAAAATAATAAAGTAAAATGGGGTTCATTCCACAATTTCAAACCGCTATAAAAAAATTGAGTATAGATATCAAATTGAAATTTCGCCAAATTGTAGAACTACATAGTCCTTAATTTTGGTAAATATTTTAAGTTGGAGGGTGTAAGAAGAGGGAGGTGATAAACAGAAATGTCGAAAATCTTAATTAATTTTTTAGGGCTCTGGTGAAAGATATAAAGTTTCAATTCTCCACGTGCATATAACTATTTGATATACATAGACAAAAATAACAATTTGTTCCACAATTATTATAAACTGAACCTCTGGTCTAACTTCCACAAGGTGACTCATTTGCAATGAAAAAAACACGTAAGCCGAAAATTTTTGAATGAAATTTTAAGGTTTACTTGAAAATTTGCGAAATGCATCAAAAATTCTAAAAGTTTGAAATATTAAATATTACTTATAACTTCTACCCTCTCCCAAACAAAATTATTTTTTCGACGATTTTATCACCTAACTATTAAAAGCTATCAGCATAAAATTGCACAAAAACTTTTAAAAATAGTTGAAATGAAATTACGTTAAAATTTCTGAGATTGTTCCTGCCCTTCTACCCCCTCCCAAACAAAAGAATGATTTCGACCAATTTCAATAAATCAACTAATAACTAAGAAATTAAAAGCTAGGAACTTCACATTTTGTTCGAGCACCTTACAAGATAAACAACATAAAACTGCACCAGAAATCTTACGATTCCCTTACTCCTCCTATATTAAACTGTACTAGCGGAATATGAGAAAAATATAATGTTTATAGTAGTGGGGAGAAATGGGAGGTGGATATTTTGAAATTTTAAACCATTATATCTTATGTAAAATTCAATACAGGTATTCAGTTGAAATTTTGTTAGATTGTAGAGCCTTGCGATCTTTAATTTTGGTTAATTTTTTAAGTTGGGGATATAAGGGGATGGAGGTGGTAGTCAAAATGTCAAAAATTGTCAGTAATTTTTTAGCGCTCTGGTAAAAGACACAAAGTTTAGATTTTGCACGTGCATACATAAAGAAAAAATAATAATTTGAACCAGAACTGTTCTACTGTTAAACTGCACGAGGTGTTTTTTTTACAGAATGACCTGTGTTATAGGCAATTTCGGCCGTTATGTGCAATGCACAAACACAGTCCTGGAGGGAAGGAAAGGGATTAGGAAGGTAGGGGAAGAGGAGTGAGAACGACCGTGACGAGTGGAGAAGCTGATATATATTTTTGATAAATATTTGCAGATGTTATGGGGGACTGAATGATAGAAAGCGAACAGAATCCATCTACTGAGTATCTAGGCCTTCTTGAAGTGGAACTGTTTCACTTTTACACCGTTTGCCCATTTTATTTCGAAAAATTTTTCATCACCAGTAGCAACTAAAAAAATCGTGCTTAAAAATATCCCGCCTGGAGTGGGAATCGAGCCCACGACTTACTGACTGAAAAGTAATCACGCTGCCCACTACGCCACGGAAGCCTGTTTCATTTGTATTGAAAAAAAAAACTCACAAAAACTAAAAATTTTTGATTGAAATTTTAAGCTATAGAAAAAAAAAAATTTGTGAAATTCATTAAAAAAAATGCTTAAAAGTTTTAATTATTAATTGTTCGAAAAGCTTCGAAGCTTCTGCCCCCCCCTCATACAAATTTTTTTTTCGACTATTTTTAAGAAATCAATCATCATTAAACCATTAAAAGTAATCAACTTGAAATATTGTACCTAGTCCTGCCATAAGTTCTGTCACATAATTTCTCACATTGGCAACAACTTTATTTTATGAGTGACATTTCAATATCGGCCAGTTTTATAAACGTCATAATGTTGTTGACAGTTGATGGTCATTTAAAGTGTGTTCGTTAACGTGTGAAGATGGAATGGGGTGTAATAGAAAACCGAACTGCAGTGATTGCACTACATAAGTGTGGAAAATCCGCGAGTGAAATTTTCAAGTTGTTGTGCCCGTTAAAAATAACGCAAAGATTTGTGTATCGTGCGATCCAGAGATATAACGCGATCCAGACTATTGAAGATCGACCTCGTTCTGGACGTCCGCGTGATGTACGTTCTTCTGCTGCCATCAAAACGGTCGAGAGTCGAATTCGTCGAAATCCGCTTCGTAAACAACGAATCATGGCTCGAGAGATGAACATCTCCACCCGAAGTATGTCTCGCATCATAAAATCTGACCTCGGGATGAGTGCCTTTCGACGATCAACGGGACATTTGCTGACTGAGCAGTTGAAGCAAATTAGGAGCACCAGATCGAAAGAGCTCCTTCGGCGGAACGGCAACAACAAACATCGAGAAATTTTATTTACCGATGAAAAAATTTTTACGGTGGAGGAACATTTCAACCGCCAAAATGATAAGGTGTATGCCCACAGCTCCGCAGAAGCCCGAGAAGTTGCCACTAGGGTACAGCGAGGACATCATCCAGCATCAGTCATGGTATGGTGGGGTGTCAGCTACGAAGGGGTCACCGAGCTTCATTTTTGCGAAAAAGGCGTAAAAACTGCAGCGAAAAATTATCAAACGGACATCCTGGAGGGATGTGTGAAGCCGCTGAACTCTACGCTATTCAACAATCGACATTGGGTTTTCCAGCAAGATTCTGCGCCAGCCCACAAAGCTCGAACCACACAAGCGTGGTTGGAAACCAATATTCCACAGTTTATAAGGGCGACGGAATGGCCTTCTGGGAGCCCAGATTTTAATCCCCTGGACTACAAACTGTAGGCGGAGTTAGAGTCCATGGTGTGCACGAGACGACACCCAAATATCGAGAGCCTTAAGCGATCTTTGACAGAAGCAGTAGCTAATTTTCCGCTAGAAACAGTGCGTACTGCTATCGATGACTGGCCCAACAGATTAAAGAGCTGTGTTAAGGCTAAAGGCGGCAACTTTGAATAATTTGTTGCTTATTTTACTTCCATTAGTATGCCAAAATAAAATATATTTTCCTTTGTCAAAAACTCTTTTTCATTTATACAAAAATTGCCCATATACGTGTGACAGAACTTATGGCACGACTAGGTACAATCACTTTTGAAATATATAAAACAAAGTTGCATCAGAACTTTTGAAATCCGTCTTGCTCTTCTACCTCCTCCCATGCCAAAGTATGATCTCGACAAATTTCAGTAAATCATCCAATAACCAAAAAATCAAAGCTACGAACTTGAAATTTTGTACGAAGGTGTTCGTACGAAGACAAACGAAATAATACTGCACCACAAATTTTATGATTTCATCAACTCCTCTACACCCGCCCATACAAATTTATGGTCTCAAAAATATGAAACACACCGAATTTCATAGAATACTTTTCTCGATGAAACTAGAATTCTATACAGTGAAACTTGAAAGTGGTTCAATTAATCATTTAAAAAATTACTAACTTCCTTCCCATTCAAACCCAAACTTGCATAAATAATCGAATGAAATATTAATTCTATGTACTGGAGATATTGATCATAATCGTAGTTAAGTGTTAGCTAATTGACAACAACCCTACCCTAAAACTCTCATTCAATTAGTCTTCTCTATCCACCCTAACCTGCACATTGACTTCACACGCATCCTCAACTTGTCCCCAGGAATAATAAAGTTGCGCCCGACTCGTTGGTAGATATTTGAGTGATGCTGTAATATACTTATTGAATCGAACGATTTTTTTAGTATAGATAACGTTGCATGGCAGTGTTCCATAAATAAAAAATTGGGGAAATCCTGGCTAAAAATTAGTATTAACACTTGTTATGATTTAGGCCGGCGGAACGAATTATTTTGACTTAAAGCCAAAATAATTCTGAAGGGAAACGAAAACGTCAATGTTCGGGACAAGAAAGGGCCAATTCCTCCTACTTCCGAATTGGTGGCTGAATAAGGAACGGAAGCGACACGCTTGCTGGCGGCCGGGACTAGCTACGGCAGTGTGGGGGGGTACTTGTTCCTTAATCAGACCATAAAACCCATGGCCTGTATAACAAAAATTTCGTGTCGGCTTACTCCGGGTTAGGGTGAAAATTGGGATAATTTTCCCCAGTGGTCGCGAAAGACCATGAAGCGATGGAGTTGCCGACTTCGCGATTTGTGTTAGGGCGCTAAGGTGGTTTTTAGCGCCCTTTCTGCCCTCCCTACCTCAGCCACGACTTTCCTTGAGAAAAAGAAAATCATTTTTGGTCGTGGCCCCATGTCGAGGTTCGGGGCAAAAGGAGCTAAGCGCTCGGGTTCATTCTAAAAAAATGGCTCTTTTAGCCTTTAATCATCGCGTCGAGAAAAAAAAATATATAAATATTTCAGAAAAAAAATCGATAGGCAAAAGGAAAAAAAAAATCAAAATAACAAAAAAACCAAAGTAAAAAAAAACTTACCCAGTCATGAATTTTTTTCTTATGTTGTTTCTCCTCTTTGTGTTATTAATTTTTAATTTTTCATTTTTAATTTTGTCAATCCGTCCGTCCGTTGGTTCTGTCCGGCGGTTCTGTCAGTTTTTGTCCATCTTTGTTTTAAATTTATTTTTTTTTTTAATTTGGTTATACTACTTTATTAATTTTTCTATTCATTCATTTTTTTCATTAATTTTAATTTACATTATTTTTATTAATTTTAATTCATTATTTTTATTAATTTTAATTCATTTATCCTATTTTTTTATTCATTCATTTTTTCATTAATTTTAATTTACATTATTTTTATTAATTTTAATTCATTATTTTTATTAATTTTAATTCATTTATCCTATTTTTTTATTCATTCATTTTTTTATTAATTTTAATTTACATTATTTTTATTAATTTTAATTCATTATTTTTATTAATTTTAATTCATTTATCCTATTTTTTTATTCATTCATTTTTTTATTAATTTTAATTTACATTATTTTTATTAATTTTAATTCATTATTTTTATTAATTTTAATTCATTTATCCTATTTTTTTATTCATTCATTTTTTCTGTTTGAAATTCCAATCGGATTTCACTGCACGATTTTCTTCTAATTGAATTTTTTTTTTCCAAAATTTGCCGCGGAACTTTGCGAATGATCGAAACTTTTTTTTTTCTAGGCCCACAGACGGGGTGAGGCTGCTGTGAACACCCCTTGAGAAGGCTGCACAACAAAAAAAATCTCGGG
Source organism: Chorisops tibialis (assembly GCA_963669355.1). Lineage (NCBI taxonomy): Eukaryota > Metazoa > Arthropoda > Insecta > Diptera > Stratiomyidae > Chorisops > Chorisops tibialis. Next base: position 298,329,233 of record OY770263.1, read on the forward strand.
GAGGGAAATTAAATCTCACGTACGAAGCTCCCGAGAAACCACTTCACTTGCAAATTTTCCGCCCGATCTTCTTTCGCTTCTTCTTTTACTTTTTTCCTATCCACAATTTTCCTCCGATCGCTTTCTTTTAATTTCGATATTGAACGAAATCGCCACTATCTTCAGCCTTGAGCACAATAATTTCGCCCCTGCACAATATTTTGCCTTTCCATTAATATTTTCCCGGATTTTAAGGTGGTTTTCAATGAGATGCGTTAAGACGAAGAAACAAACACAAATTCCAATTGGGATTTTTTTTTTTTTTTTTTTTCCGCCCCGCGATATTTCCGTCCAGCTCGACCTTTTCTCTGCGCTGAGAAAAAAAAACGCACAGACGCGTCACCTTTTAATAAACGCGTAAACCAATGGTTTTCGAACACATTCGTGAGACTTTAGCGGAAACCGATTTCAAAAAAAAAATCCGGCAAAATTCATTTTTTTCCACGATAAGAAATAAAAGAAATCCCGACTACAGACGCTTCTGCCTCATGCAGAAAAAAAACTTTCGTCTCCACGCGGTCTCTTCTTCGTCGGCCGGCAACAAAAACTAACGGCATTTCTTTTTTTGATCCGTCGCTATGTCGAAAGGCTCAGGGTTGGCGAACCTTTTCGATGATCCGATGCTTGCATCGAAGGCGGGAAAATTTTTTTAAAAAAAATATATTATATATATATTTTTTTCTTTTTTTCCGGGCGACGGACTCAACAACATAGGCGGTTCGCCGTTGATTTCCAGCGCCGAATCGACTAAGAAAAGCCGTCGCTAGGTGTCTCGTGCTCACGACTGAGAGCCGGGCAATAAGTGGTGTATTCCAAGAATCACTGCCGGAGATCTTTGGAGTGGTAGACTCCCACACGTTTGCCTCCTAGATCCTCCAATTCGTATCGTGAGTTGCCAAGCACACGACGAATCCTGCACTTGAGGAACTTTTTCGCCAGCTTAGCATTATAGTTCTGCGCGGCTGTGGACAAGGAAAAGTTTCTTCGGAATACTTCTTGTCCTACACGAAATTGTGCTTGAGCAGCACGCAGATTATAACGCCTGCTACTGTCCTCATGTGCGACCCTTATTTTCGTCTGTGCAAGCTGTCTCACGATAGGAATTCCCTCTCGAGGTCGAAGCTGTACATTTGACTCACCCAACGCTCGCAAACGCTTCAGCAGTTCGTAGTCCTTCCCGTGTAACATCATATGATTCCCAAACAAAACCTGATAAGGAGAAAATCCAGTGGCTTGGTGGAGTGAGCTCCGAAGGGCACATCCTATTTTGCTTAGACTCTCATCCCATCGTGTTTGGTCATCAGTGATGAATGTTCGAATTCCGGCTAGGATGGACTGATTGACACGTTCCGACGCATTTGCTTGCGGTGAGTAGCTCGGGGTGTACAGGTGTTGAACGCCGTATTTATCTAGCATAGAGTTAAACACTTTTGACTTAAATTGAGAGCCATTATCGGAGAGGATCGTCTCAGGTGTCCCAAACGTGTGGAAGACCTGCCCCTCCAGATATTTAGTGATTTCTTCAGCAGTAATTCTCCCCAAGGGGTGTAAAAGGGGGAATTTGGTGAAATGGTCCAAGACGATAAGAATGGCGATTTTACCCCGTTTGGTACGTGGATATGGTCCCAATACGTCGATGTAAAGGTGTTGGAATGGCTGATCTGTCCGGAACGGTTCTCCCATAGGCGCTCGTAGAGGTCTGTTCGGGGACTTTGTCTCTTTACAAGTGTCGCACGCCAGAACGTAGGTGCGTACTTGTGTAGCCATCCCGGGCCAATACAAAAATCGTCTGACTCGCTCTAGCGTTTTAGCGTAACCACCATGGACCGTAGTGTCTGCTTCGTGCGCCTGAGCAATCGCAGTTGACGTAAGGCTTGATGGAATCCATAGCTTCCAGGCCCTGTCCTCCGCAATCGGGTCACCGACGTGAGGCTCTGTCCGCTTATACACGAAACCATCCCTCACGCATACGTCAGGAAGCCGATCGGCGTTCGCATCAACCGTGGACACCAATTCTTTGTATTCTTTGCCAGAGAATTCTGGAGAATTCATGTCCACGATCGGTGCCACGCCGATCAGCGCATTTAGTCCCTCTTCGTATACGCGAGAGAGGGCATCGGGTACAACGTTCAAGCTCCCTCGTCGGTGCTCGATTACGAAGTCGAAACCTTGAAGTTTCAGACTCCACCTCGCTAACCGTCCTTGTAGGTCTTTCTGCGACATAAGCCATTTGAGACTTGCATGATCCGTGATGACTTTGAACGCAGTCCCTTCTACATAGGCTCGAAATTTTTTCACGCTCAACACAGCTGCATAACACTCGAGTTCGGTTACACTATAGTTGCGTTGAGCGGAAGTGAGCTTCTGTGACATATACGCTACTGGAGATTCTGATCCGTCGTCGTTTTCCTGAAAGAGAACGCTACCCACCCCTGACTTACTAGCATCGCATTGTATTACGAAAGGCCTCTTGAAATCTGGGTTGATCAAAACGGGTGCTTTCGTCAGCAAGTCTTTCACTACTAGGAAGGAAGTTTGTGCCTCTGTAGTCCAAGCAAACTGGTTGGACTTCTTTAGAGTGTCTGAGATCGGTGATACGGTAGCAGCAAAGTTGGGGACGAATCGTCTATACCAGCCTGCCATACCAAGAAAGCGTCGAACTTGACGTGCGGACTTTGGCGAAGGGTAATCGACTATGGCTGAGACTTTGTTCGGGTCTGTCTTCAAGCCTCCATCTCCAACGATGTATCCGAGATACTTCACTTCTCTCAAACAAAACTTGCTCTTGCTGACATTGATCGTCAAGCCAGCTTTTCTTATACAATCTGCGACTTCGCTCAATAAAGTCAGATGTGAGTCGAAATCCTCAGAAATCAACAGCAGATCGTCCAAATATACGAATACCTGCTCCTTCAACTCGGGTGGGATGACTTTGTCCATCAAACGACACATCCTTTGCGGCGCGTTGCATAAACCAAAAGGCATGCGAGTGTATTGGTATAGAGGCCGACCAGGAATAGTAAACGCTGTGTATTCTCTAGATTTTTGTTCGAGAGGAATCTGCCAAAAGGCATCTTTGAGGTCTAGGCTGGTTATAAAATTGGCTCGCGGCAAACGACTTAAGATACCGTCAATGTGTGGTAATGGATAAGCATCCTTCTTCGTCACATCATTGACTTTGCGCGAGTCCAAGCATAACCGTACCTTGCCTGGCTTCCTCACAAGAACCACAGGTGAACTCCATGCACTCTGGCTGGTCTCTATAACGCCAAGTGCTAACATACGATCGATCTCGTCATATAACAGATTTTGGATCGCAGGTGAAACGGGATAATGTCTTTGTTTGATGGGACTAGCATCCCCAACGTCTATACTATGTTCAACGACATTGGTTACACCGAGTCCGTATTCTTCGTACGATGGAAATTTGGACTTTGCTAATTCCAACCTCTCTACATCTGAGGGCATTAAATGGTGGGCATCCTGAGCAATTAGTTGCGATGCAGTATCGGGAATATCGACCGCACTGATGATGTTAGGAGCTAGATGAAATGATCGCCAGAAATCTACCCCAAGGTACAATTCCTGCGATAGGCTCGGCACGATATATAAGGTAATAGCTTTAGTAGCACCACGAAAGGTAATGTCGGTAACTACTGTGCCCAAAACTCTTTGTGCAACACCATCAGCTGTCTTCACGTCTTGACAGACTGGTCGATAACTCACCTGTGCATCTTGAAGGCGTTGTAGGGAATTTGCTCCAAGGCAACTAATGCTCGCACCACTATCGAGGAGTCCTTTAACGTCCACTCCGTATAGGGATACCATGGCGTACGGACGTATATCGAACGGCTCGGTAATGATGGTAGACAGAATCGCTTTCTTTTTTTTCACGCACCATCCTCCAGAACATACGAAGGCGTAAGATTGACTTTCTACGACCGAATCCACCCGCTAGTGATGATACTTGATCAACGCTAGTGACTGAAGTAGGTGCAAAAATTCGCTCTCGAGCTTCCCTATACTCTTTTAGTCGAAGGTGATAAGGCTTGAAAGGATGGCGGGAATGTCGTCTTAAATTTTTGGGTACAATAAGGTCATTTTCAGGTCGAGAAACAGCCAACTCCGTATTATCATTTACTCTTTTCAGAATAGTGACTTGCGAAGTGATAAGATTCCGAGGAATAGGTAAGGATGATTTTACTTTAAAAGGATGGGAATCAGGTTCAGAAAATGTTGAAGGTGTAGTGGTAAAATTTGGAGGGGTAATTAAAGGGGTTGAACAATTGGTAGAAATTTTTTCATGCGGGAGTTCTAAATTAAATGGGGAATCGGAAAGGGGTTTCTGTACTACGCTTCTTTCTACGATCGGGGTACAGTGTTCAGACGAAAGGGACCCGCTGTCCTTCCGTCCCTTCGGCCGTTTCCCGCCTTGCAATGAACACAGTTGGGCTTCACCACGTCCGCCCTTCCACATCCATAGCAGAAAATGCCTTTAGGTGGTTCGGTACATTCTCGATAGCCATGTCCATCCTTGCCACAGTTCCAACAAGTCAAGGGCTTAGACAAACCAGCTACCTCGTCAACTTCGGGATCTACTAACTCTTCCACTTGGGTTTCGATGATTTCGTGGACCCTGTTCGATTGCCAAGAATTCGCTCGTGTAGTCTTCCGTACAGTCTCTACACGCTTCACAAGATGTCGTAGCTGAGCCATATTTTGTACTTCGTAAAAGCACATTTGCTGTTGCGTGCTAGCTAATAAATTACTTCGAACGATTCCAACGAATTCTCTTTCTGACATAGGAGTGGGCAGCAATGTGCGGAGTACAGTCATGTCTTGTTCATAAAGCAAGAATGGCTCATTTGGTGCCTGACGTCTTCCTAGCATCTGCTTGCGCACCTCCCAATCGTCACTACTCTCTCCCCAAGCTTCTAAGAAAGCAAGTCGTAAATCAGTCCAGTGGGTCTCTAAGTTGGATCTCCGCCAGAGCCAATACCACTGGTTTGGACGACCGTCCAACAACAGATGAAAATTCTGGGCCAACAGGTCCAAGCGCCCGCCCAGATCTCCCATTGCAAGAGCTTCGGCCCTGAAGACCAATTCTTCTGCTCGCAATGAATGGCTTTCTCCATTAAAACGCAATCTCCAATGGCGTATCGGACTGCCTGGATTGCGGTGTCTTAAATTTGGGCCGTTGCCATTGCGTTCGCCAATCTGGGCGGTCGCATGGGCCAGTCGGCCACGAGTTCGCACCTGTTCGTCCAGTGCATCACGTCGGTTTAAGGGTGGTGGTAAATCTACGTTGATATTATTAATGCTTGGCTGTTGCTGAGTCTGTTCCTCACGCAACACCGAGCGTATAATTCGCACTAAGTCATCCATCTTCAGTGAATTCATAGCCAACGGCGTCTCTAGTATTGACTCTGCCGGCGGTTCAACTCTGATGTCTGACCATCTCACTTGTTTCTCCCTCTCACTCGTGTCTGTTGCAAACATTGAATTCAGGTCTGGCTCAGTCAATGGACTGGGCGTCGGGACCATCGATCCGTCCGGGGCATAGAAAGCTCGTCCGCCTCCTGTCTCGTGTGGCATATCCAAATTTAACCCCACAGGCGACATACCAACTTTTTGAGCATTAGTGGCCTGTGACTTCTTTTTGCCGCGTGTCACTGGGCCTAGTTTAGCGGACGCGCCCTCTACACCCAGGACGGACCAATAGTCTCTAGGACCCAAATGTCCACGACAATTCGGACAATTGTGATTGTCAACGATCCATGATTCCAAACAATGGCTATGGAATCGATGACTACATTTGGTGACTACTTCTTTCACCGGATCTATAATTTCCTGACAAGCTGAGCAGACAACATCTACGCTCGCTTTCGGAGAATGAATCAAAGACATGCTCAAAATAAGTTAGTGAAGCGAACGACAAAATTCGATTAAGTGTTTGAACGAAATAGAGAGAAAAAAAACGAGTGGTTGGAATAGGGAAATTTTCACGACTAATTGTGCGTATCGATGAATGGTTTCTCGAATGTCTGGATAAAGGATATGTATATAAAGAACAACTGAGAAGGTAAAATTCATGAACTATCGAATACTGAATCTAAGATTGTAAAAAGGAATTATTACGAACGAATGTATATTGAATGATTGAAGGTAAGCGTTAACGAAGCGAATGAACGAATAAGCGAATGTTTGTGTGTTTGTATGTATAATTACTCAAATAAACTACTATTGAATGAACTTCTGAATTTATGGATAAATGATTGCATGAATATTGAATGTATGTATTGCGAAAAAAAAACGAATGAACGATGTAATGAATGACCGAATATAATCAACTAATGCGTCATGTACGAACGAAATTTCGAATAAATGAGCGAATGAATTTTCCGATCATAAATGAATGAATCGATTTTTAAATTTTACGGATAAATGCTTGTGTGAATGTTAGATGAATGCAAAAACAAATGTACAAATGAGCGAATGAATATTAGGTGATTGTATGTATACTTGACTTTAATGAATGATCAAAATGAACCCTCACGCAGTCACTCTTTTCCCCTCCCCTCACTGCAGCAAATCGCGAAGCCGATCATGCTCTTTCCCGACTCACTAGGAAAATCTGGATCGCGAGAAAACTGTTTCAAAAAAAATTTTAGGGGAGAAAAGCAAATACAATATCATCGAAAAAAACTCTAAGAAAATTTTTTTTGTCCGAAGACTTATGAAAATTTTATATCAAAAAAAATCAATCTCTACGTTAAAAAAAAAACTCTACGTTAGAGGAACTCTAAAAGGAAGGTTAAGGAATTAAGGAACTTTTCTGAAGTTTCGGCAATAGTCTCCATCACCAAACTCACCAATGATTCGCAAACATTTTTCCCTTCTGTCTGACGACACGCCCGCCAAGACAAGGCATGCCCAGCTCTCAGATGGGTGCTCACGAACCAAAAGTGGAATGGCTCGAGAGACTAAAACCTGTCGACTAACATAGAACCAATTTTGCATGCAGACAATGTTTCCCTTTCCTATGGAACAGAGTGGCGCCTAAGGGTTGCCAAACGGTTCGTCAATAGGTCAGTTCCACATTGTCTACATACAAAACCAATCCGATGGTTAGCCGACGAAACTCAAAAAAGCTTGGCACATGGACTGTGATTGCCGTTCAGGCGAAAATTCTGTCGCAGAACGACGAAATTTAGTCCTTTTGCCCATCAACTTTTTGCACGGAATTTTTCCGAACTCGCGCGGGTTGATGAGCTACGCTATGTGCTCCTAGCGTAGATCTGGCTAGCCCCACGTTGGGCGCCATTTTGTTATGATTTAGGCCGGCGGAACGAATTATTTTGACTTAAAGCCAAAATAATTCTGAAGGGAAACGAAAACGTCAATGTTCGGGACAAGAAAGGGCCAATTCCTCCTACTTCCGAATTGGTGGCTGAATAAGGAACGGAAGCGACACGCTTGCTGGCGGCCGGGACTAGCTACGGCAGTGTGGGGGGGTACTTGTTCCTTAATCAGACCATAAAACCCATGGCCTGTATAACAAAAATTTCGTGTCGGCTTACTCCGGGTTAGGGTGAAAATTGGGATAATTTTCCCCAGTGGTCGCGAAAGACCATGAAGCGATGGAGTTGCCGACTTCGCGATTTGTGTTAGGGCGCTAAGGTGGTTTTTAGCGCCCTTTCTGCCCTCCCTACCTCAGCCACGACTTTCCTTGAGAAAAAGAAAATCATTTTTGGTCGTGGCCCCATGTCGAGGTTCGGGGCAAAAGGAGCTAAGCGCTCGGGTTCATTCTAAAAAAATGGCTCTTTTAGCCTTTAATCATCGCGTCGAGAAAAAAAAATATATAAATATTTCAGAAAAAAAATCGATAGGCAAAAGAAAAAAAAAAATCAAAATAACAAAAAAACCAAAGTAAAAAAAAACTTACCCAGTCATGAATTTTTTTCTTATGTTGTTTCTCCTCTTTGTGTTATTAATTTTTAATTTTTCATTTTTAATTTTGTCAATCCGTCCGTCCGTTGGTTCTGTCCGGCGGTTCTGTCAGTTTTTGTCCATCTTTGTTTTAAATTTATTTTTTTTTTTAATTTGGTTATACTACTTTATTAATTTTTCTATTCATTCATTTTTTTCATTAATTTTAATTTACATTATTTTTATTAATTTTAATTCATTATTTTTATTAATTTTAATTCATTTATCCTATTTTTTTATTCATTCATTTTTTCATTAATTTTAATTTACATTATTTTTATTAATTTTAATTCATTATTTTTATTAATTTTAATTCATTTATCCTATTTTTTTATTCATTCATTTTTTTATTAATTTTAATTTACATTATTTTTATTAATTTTAATTCATTATTTTTATTAATTTTAATTCATTTATCCTATTTTTTTATTCATTCATTTTTTTATTAATTTTAATTTACATTATTTTTATTAATTTTAATTCATTATTTTTATTAATTTTAATTCATTTATCCTATTTTTTTATTCATTCATTTTTTCTGTTTGAAATTCCAATCGGATTTCACTGCACGATTTTCTTCTAATTGAATTTTTTTTTTCCAAAATTTGCCGCGGAACTTTGCGAATGATCGAAACTTTTTTTTTTCTAGGCCCACAGACGGGGTGAGGCTGCTGTGAACACCCCTTGAGAAGGCTGCACAACAAAAAAAATCTCGGGGAGGGAAATTAAATCTCACGTACGAAGCTCCCGAGAAACCACTTCACTTGCAAATTTTCCGCCCGATCTTCTTTCGCTTCTTCTTTTACTTTTTTCCTATCCACAATTTTCCTCCGATCGCTTTCTTTTAATTTCGATATTGAACGAAATCGCCACTATCTTCAGCCTTGAGCACAATAATTTCGCCCCTGCACAATATTTTGCCTTTCCATTAATATTTTCCCGGATTTTAAGGTGGTTTTCAATGAGAGGCGTTAAGACGAAGAAACAAACACAAATTCCAATTGGGATTTTTTTTTTTTTTTTTTTTCCGCCCCGCGATATTTCCGTCCAGCTCGACCTTTTCTCTGCGCTGAGAAAAAAAAACGCACAGACGCGTCACCTTTTAATAAACGCGTAAACCAATGGTTTTCGAACACATTCGTGAGACTTTAGCGGAAACCGATTTCAAAAAAAAAATCCGGCAAAATTCATTTTTTTCCACGATAAGAAATAAAAGAAATCCCGACTACAGACGCTTCTGCCTCATGCAGAAAAAAAACTTTCGTCTCCACGCGGTCTCTTCTTCGTCGGCCGGCAACAAAAACTAACGGCATTTCTTTTTTTGATCCGTCGCTATGTCGAAAGGCTCAGGGTTGGCGAACCTTTTCGATGATCCGATGCTTGCATCGAAGGCGGGAAAATTTTTTTAAAAAAAATATATTATATATATATTTTTTTCTTTTTTTCCGGGCGACGGACTCAACACACTAAATTAATAACATTACATTAAATCCAATCCAATTCCTGTTAAGACCCCCTATAGGGGCATAGGACAGAAACAACTCTCTTCCACAAGGCGCGATCCTGCGCATCGGCTTTAAGCTGTTGCCAGGACTTGTTTATTCCTCTGGCCTCCTGCTCAACTGCTCGCTTCCATGTGTTACATGGTCGACCAACCCGACGTCTTCCTTGAGGGTTATAATCCAGAGCCTGTTTTGCGATGTTTTGCTCTGGTTTCCTCAAAGTATGACCGATCCACTGCCACTTTCGTCGTTGAATCTCAATACCTATTTTAGTCTGGCGAGTTATACTCCAAAGTTCGTCGTTGGAGATCACTTCTGGCCAGAATATTCCTAAAATGCGTCGGAGGCATTGGTTTACGAAAGTCTGTAGTTTCTTGGTAAGTCGAACGGTCACTTTCCACGTAGTACAACCATATAACAACACGGATTTGACGCATGCGTCAAAAACTCGCAGCTTCGTGCGAAGGGAGATCTCTCTTAACCTCCAGAAAGGGGAAAGGATACCGAATGCCTGACGAGCTTTATTTAGCCGAGCCTCAACATCCTTTTCGGCTCCGCCGTCCATGCTGACAATGCTTCCGAGATAGCAAAAATCTTGCACCTCTTCCACATCCTGTCCATTAAGAACAGTCGGTGTGCTTGCGTTCGAACCCATGTGCATGTACTTGGTTTTACGCACATTTATTTTCAGTCCCGCCTCTTTGCATTTAGAATGCAACGAGCGAACATTTGACTCTAAGTCCGAACGGGTATGTGCAAGCAAACACACGTCATCAGCATAATCAAGGTGACTTAAGATGTTAAATAGTCTCCATTGAAGACCTTTACCTTCTCCACATTCCAGTGCAGCTTTCAAGATGTCATTTATTACCACCAGAAACAGGGCTGGTGATAATACTGTAATAATATTACATTAAATAGTCAAGTTTTATTAAAAAAAAAGAAAACAGTTAATATAAAATATTGAAAAAAAAATTATATTTCATTAGTCACTGTAATCACTGAAAATTGTGCCACATCGCCACAGGCTTATTTCGTACGGTCATAGCAGTTTGCCAATGCTCATAGGACGGACCCGAAGTATTTGGTCCAATGAAAACAACACCCAACACAACCTTTCGTCCAACTTTCGTTTTTGTCGCTACTGTCGTTTTTATCGAAACATTATCAAGATTGAGCGCATCATTATTCAACGGCACCGATAATGTCGATGTACTATGATCCCATCGCGACGAAAGTGACGGACGAAACATATCGCATTTCCACGAATTCACAAGGATATTATGTTCGAAAACAGTCGATTTTACATAAATCTCGCCGGCTACACTTTCGAATTCTTCCTTGACTTTAATCGGACAACGCATTCTCGATGTTGTTAATAGAATTTGAAGCTCTTTCGGTGATTTGGCCGTTTTCGATGTGATTTTACGCTTCACTTCGGCAACTTTTGGTAAGGTCCAAGTTTTCTTCGATAAATCCTTGTTGCTATCATTTTCCGAAGTCTTATCCTGAATTGGAGGCGTTTCGGGGCATAGTTCATCACGAATTTCCAGTATTAGTTCGATTTGGCCTTTTAGCGATGTATTTATCTGGAATAGGAACACAGATATGTTAAATTGATGCGGGCATAAAATAATTTTAATTTGCTTGAAAAAATTTTTTTTATTTCAAAATTAACAAATTGGTACTAAATCTGTTCTGTTCTTTTACCAACTTCGATAAAAATGTTACAAATTTTAAAAATTGTTTCTAATTTAATATTTGAAAATCTGGAATTGCTCAAAATTGAAAATTGTTCCTACGCTCAATTTCTGAAATACTCTAGATAAAATCATAGCTATAATTTAAGAATCTTACTAAGATACAAGATTTTGCGTCTTACATAAATGTGAACTGTCCGAGAGCATATTATCACTACCTCTGGGTCTGGTATAGCATATATGTCTTTTAGGCAATCTTACAAAGGAACTGGGTGATAGGTGCATAAGACATAAGGCGCGATCTTAGGCATCATCCATTGTCGTCAGCACTTGGTTATCCCTCTGACTACCTTTCAATTTTGTTGCTCTACTATTTTAAATAATTCAAGAAGATTTTTGTCTGATCTCCCAACCACTTTAAACCGTATACGATTAATTTATATCCTTAGACATTTCTCCATTCTTCCACTTATTTCCGAAAACTGCATTCCAGATAAGAAAAATTACTCATAAAAAATATTTAATAATGGCTAGACATAAAATGATAGATATCTTGTTCATTTCAACTACAATCTATACATATAAATATAATTGTAGTGTCTGTCTGTCTGTCTGTCTGTCTGTCTTTCCGGCTTTCACGCAAAAACGGCTGCACTGATTGCAATGAAACTTTCACAGATTATTAGCTCTACTTCTGGGAGTAATCTGCTTTAGGTTTTATTTTTCTCCCCTCACGCCTTCTACCCCCTCCCATACAAAGTGACTCATTTTCAAAAACTTATAATAATCAAATTTTCATGGAAACTATGAAAGCTATTAATTTAAAATTTAAAATATATTATTTCTATTATAAATACAATCTTCAAGTATATAAATAGTTTGAATCCCCCAACTCCTTCCACCACCTCCAATACAAACTAAACTTTTTCATTAAATACTATACTCCAATTTTCTCAGTACATATAACTTTGATCGAGCTAAGATTTTGTATTAAATCCTTAATTAGCAGGGATCTTCAGAGAGAACCCAACAAAAGTGGATGTAAAAAGCGTAGGTAGCCACTTTGGACTGGTACATGGCCGGCCAAACCAGCAAAATCGTAGCCATCCTACATCGGCTGAGATTTGTTAAGAACAGGCTATGCCAAAAAGCCATTGATGTCGTAGGTATTTCGGCTACCTGTAGCAACCAACCTGCGTAACCTACTCACACATTCAAACAGTAAAATTTCGTCCCTAGCGTGGTATCTATCATATATGATTAGCCAGCGTATCCTGCGGGGGCTATTTTAGTACGTAAGATGTGAGGCACAAAAACAATAGATGTATTGATAGGCTGGCGATTTGGTTGGTATTCGCACCTTAGGGAAATACCATATCTTTTACGGTTTTTAAAGTGCTTAGTGGGTACGACTTCTCGCTGGGTTCATTCGTTATATAGTATGTATTGTGTATTGTGTCAAACGTCAAGTGCTGCTTATGACGAAAACATAGAAAGTTTATCCAATTCAGTTTTTTCAATCATATGCTGTTGATCGTCTATAAGTGAAAAAGTCTATTGGTGATTTTTGACATTATATTTTGATTTTTGTCAGTGAGTAATTCTAAGTAAAGGAAGTTAAAATACGTACAAGTAATTATTAATTGAAATTAAGAGAAAAATCTATTGCTGCGTTTTAATATTATATTTTGATTTTGGCAAAAGAGGCCTTACACAAATAGTGATTTCTTTTCTAGAAATTAGTTCGCAGAAATTTTTTTGGAATAGAACATAAAAAGTGCTGAACTCTCAAGAAAATATGTAAGGGTTAAAACGGGGTAACATTTTTCGCAGAAATTAGTGTAAGCAGATTATACTTGAAATATACCGTACATTACTCTGAAAAGGACATTGTATCGATATTTACGCGGACGAAGTTGCGGGTATTTGCTAGTTTCCAATATATTTCGCAGTTCATATAAGAAAAACAATAACATAATTATTATTATACGACGTAATTCTATTATTGAATAATATCTCGAAAATAAAACTGGTAGGACGTTGCTGTGAGAAAAAAATGTAATAAGTTGCATCCTCCACAAGATACGAGTTTTTATCTACGACTACGCAACACAGTGAAAGTGTATCACTCCAGATGGCTCGTTACTCTCATGCATAGATAAAAGCAACAGCGTTAATTGATTGCAAATGAACTGCAACTGAAACACATTTCTTCCGTTCACTTCGGAAATAATTAATTAAGTCAGTTGTTGACATTCAACTGTTCGAGATAAGTTCAATGAGTTCCAATTGGTAATTTAAGTGCAAGTACTGTATAATGATTCAATAATACAAGTATAGGAAATTTTTTTGTGCAGAAGATAATTAAGAATCTATTAATCAAGAGGTTTAAAAAAATTAAAATTTTTTGTTTGCTTTAAATATTAGTTTTGGGCCTTAAAATCATTATTCCGTTGATTTTTGCCGCAGGGTTTGCACAATGCGCCGAACTAGCTTTCAAAAATTTAAAAGCATTTTTCTCTTTATAACTTTTTTGCAATAGGCGATCTCAGAGTCCATAGCTGTTCAGGGCCGGTCCTACGAAAGCGCAAATGAAGCATTTACACCAGGCGGCATCTTAATGGGGCAACATCTTCAAAACACCAAACTAATAAAACCAATGTAACGAAATGGAGGACGCTATTATGCCAACAGATCTTGAATAGCCGTATTGAAAGGGGTAAAAAAGGGAAGACAATAGGATCACACGTTGCCTACCGGTACAATCTTAAGCACAATGTTTGGCACCATTGTAACGAAATGAAGGACTTCATTCCACCAACAAATAATGGTCTTCCTTCGGATCTCACAGCATAGTGAAGCAGTGGGAGGTAAGTTTTGTTCCCGGTTCCGTCATCGCTCATCACTAGGAGGCTCTGCTTCATTAGACATCCTGGCAATGATTTGCTCAAAACAGGCTTAAGACTGTACCGACGGAATGTCAACCCTTACAGTCTTTTTTATCTCCCTTTCATCATAGCTCTTCAAGGATGGTGTTTACCCCGGCGAATATATCCTCCTCCCCACGCCCTTAGACCAGACTTTCCGTAAAATTTGTCATCTTCGTCAAACCTGCGCTCACCATAAGAACTTTGCCGTAATTGAAGAAAAATGTTAAATTTCTGTTGTACTCCATTAAAATATCGCCCGTTACATATTCAAAATTTATCATGACTTTAAAATGCGGCTATTTTTCACACGCTAGTCGTTCAACATTTATTGTTCAGAAAATTGTCACAAAATTTCATTAGAAAAGTATGTTTAAAAATCTATTTTTAGTTATTTAAATCTGTTTTCTTATTGTCACAGAAATTTTTAGTTATCTTTTTCGCCATTTGCCACTTAGCCAATATATTTTTTAAACACTTTCTTGCAAAAATGTAATAAATTTAATCCCAAAAGTCTTTTGTGGCATTGATATTAAATTTTTGTGATATTTATTTAGGGCATTCGGCACAAAAACCATGGCGATGTCTGCGTCGGATGGAAATATACCAAATAGCTACCATGTGCCAATATGTGTAAAGTTTTTTGTTTTGGCTCTGTTTCTGGCGATGAGAAGCGATCAACCTTCGACTGCAAATCATGCAAGTCCTTGTTGTGCGGTTGTAATAAACTAAGGTAAAATTTTTGAGGTGCGAGTAGTAACAAATAAGTTACAATATGGTATTGAGGTCCAAGACCAAATATGTACCACTAAATGGGTTCTGGGCTACAAGAAAAGTTACTTGGAAGGACGCGCTATAAATAAAATGATCTACTTAAACCGGTACTGTTCACTTTTCATTTCAGGAGGATGTTCAGACAATGCAAATATATGGAAGTACCTAAGTTTTCAGCGATTGATCCTAAGCTCTTTATATGGTTGCAAGTTAGCTCTTGTAAAATATTCACGGTGTTCCACTGTACTCGAAAGTAATGCGAAATGTCAGCTCTACTTCTTTATCATCAAATTAATGCTCATGCGAACACTGTAAGAAATACTATGCGACTTGATTAGAATGTCAAGGTATGCAACCTTAGAGAACAGCTGTGATCTGTTCTTCTCGTCTGCACACACACATCATTGACAATCCGAGATCATCAATTGCTTGCAACTACGAACTGCTCGTCCGTAATCAAAAGCAGACAAACGAAATGCAGTCGAAATACAGACGAAAGGCATGCGAAACGCAGTCGAAATGCAGACGAAAAGCAGATAGACAAAAGACAGACGAAACGCAGTCGAAATGCAGACGAAAAGCAGACAGATAAAACCCATACAAAACGCTGTCGAAAAACAGACGAAAAAAAAAAACCAAATAAAAAGACAAGCATTTGTACCGAGACAGTCAGTCAGAAATTGGAAGCGAAAGAGTTAAGATCGGAGGACGCGTGGAAACTCGCGATCGGAGATAGGAAAGCAACAGTTGGTGAACGTAAAAATTATTTGTAAGAAATAGTGTAAAAATAAATTTTCAGAACGAGGTACTAAGTTGAAAATATATCGTTAAAAAACAAAAGGGCTAATTAAGGGAGCTTTCTATGAACACTTCATAATTGTAATAACTATAAAAATACAATAATATTGGAAGAAAACAAAAGAACAGAATTTTTGTTTTCAAAAACAGAAAATAATGTTTGCCCCAGGCACAAGGCAGAACGGGGTTAGTACGAACAAATAATTATAAAAACATATACTTAGTAGATGGTTTCTGTTCGCTTTCTATCATTCAGTCCTCCATAACATCTGTAAATATTTGTGAGTAGCAGTCAGTACAACTGAAAAATATGCCAGCTTATCCACTCGTTACGGTCGTTCTCACTCCCCTTCCCCTACCTAACATGTCTGTCGTAGTCGAACAGTAACAGGTTGGTCTAGCTCCAATTATTGCCGCTCGCTGGCAGCAACACTTTGACACCGAAAAATGTCGAATTTCATTCCGCCCCGGTTCACCGTTTTGACCTAGGTTCCCTTATTTTAAATTAAATTGAACTTGTTTAATTTTTACTTCAATT
Source organism: Chorisops tibialis (assembly GCA_963669355.1). NCBI lineage: Eukaryota > Metazoa > Arthropoda > Insecta > Diptera > Stratiomyidae > Chorisops > Chorisops tibialis. The sequence continues at coordinate 298,345,500 of OY770263.1, forward strand.
TTTTTTTCCTGGGATTTAATAGCGGCCTGACTATCAGTAAAGATGCATATAAGTAGATAATAGATAATACATTACACTTCAGCCAGGCCAAGACTTTGTTAGTCGTTATCACTTCTACTTGGAAAACAGTGAAATGGTCCCGAAGATGGAAAGATATGCTTAAGTGGAGCATTGCGAAGATAACTCCTCCTCCAACTCCACTTCTAGTGTTGGAGCAACCCTGCAGAGTGCGGTTCGTCATTGTCCTTAGGGCAGTCCACTAGACAATCACACCATATAGTAAGATGGGTCTAACAACGGAAACGTAGAGCCAATGCACTACATTGGGCTGCATTCTACATTTCTTACCTATGGCCTTCTTGCAGTTATAAAGCGGAACAGTAACCTTGCTTACAGGTTCCTGAATATTGGGTTTCCAGCTCAGTCTCCATTCCAAAATAACACGCAGATATTTCACTCTATCTGCGAAAACAAGACTGGTACTGGAAGGAAGGGAATTTTGTATTTCGGTTTTGAGTGGATTCACTCCCAATCCACTTTCACAAGTCCATTTGTGGTAACTAGAAGAGTTACTCTTCTGACTCTATCTTGCACCTATATTAAGACATATCGAATATAATATTTTACAGAAAAACGGCGTACCATCCCTCCCAGCTACGCTACTACTGTGCAGCGTCATTATTTTGTTGAATGTTATTTTATAAATGTACAGGAATACCTCAACTTATGTTGTTAATTCAATACAAGAAAACGTGAAGAAAGTCAAAGCACTAATATGGATTATGATATGAATCCAAGGAGAATTGCTTCAAATTTACCAAGTCATTTAGTAAAAACTAAATATCAAAATAAGCACAAATTAAAAATGTCCAAATCGATATTTTTGTATCTTTAATTACATTAGATTGTATTGTATGTATGGCGTGAAACAATTTTGCAAATCTTGTGTTATAAGTCGAAACACAAACGACAGATTAAATTAAGACTGCTTAAAAAATAGAAGAGAAAATGCTGAATGAATTAAAGGAACTGTTCAAAAAAAAAATGCAGAAAGTGAATTCAGTTTTGGCCCCCTCAAGTGTTAACATGTTTCAAAAAGGTTCAAAAATTCTATAACCCTTTAATTCGTGTTCTCTTCTGATTTTCAAGCAGCTTTAATTTAATCTACTCTTCTAGACGAATTACTAGATTTCAACAGTTTTTTAAAAAACGGTAGATTAGATGGAAGATGTAAGATAGTAATTACCCGGTTCGTTCAATAACTTACATTTAAAGTCTTTGTAGGTGTCACAGTGATGTCTTTGATTGGCAACCACAGCTCTTCAGTATGAAATTGACCAGATCTTATATTTTCCATGAATATTTTCGGATCTAAAAAGCATGTTACTGAACCTGAAAATGTCGGCATGCAATTTTGAAAAAAAAAAAAATTTTCTTAATAATTCAAAAATGAATAGTTTCTTCATACCAATATTTCGTCTCGATTCGCTCCTTGTCATAGTTATTTGAGTATCTTCGGTTTTTTTCTCGGCATCCTTTTTATTGCTAGTTGATGAAGCAACTTTATTTTTTAAAACAAAACTACTGCTTTTGTCCTTTAGAGATCTATAAGTGCCTTTAAATCGATTGAATCCTTGCTGAAATTGTAGGAAAGTAATAAAAAAAATTTTCTTTCCAAATACCAAATATTAAGTGCGGTTACTTACACCTGCAGGTAATTCTAGAAGAGCATAAACAGTAAAAACTACGAAATGACCATCAAATAATTTCTGTGGTAATGGCTCATAAGGACTAGTTTCTTTATTATAACGTTTTATTGATGATCTGAAATGGAAGAAAGGCATATTATTGCAAAAATTATCTATTTTATTAATAAATGTATTCAATTTAGTTTCATCGTTATATGGATAACGATGTACTTTGTGCGTAATATATATAGATATTTAAATAATGTTTAAGCAACGAGAATAAAATATGAGTTTAAATAACTATACATACAATAAATTTTTATGACTAGAGAAAACAAAATTAAAATATCACGAAAATATTCGTACGAAATTGGCTACACATACTTTGAGATACAAGAAAACGATTTAGCCTGAAACTATGCAAACATTTCAATATAAATTTTTATTTTTATTTGGTGCTGCCAATAAAGGCTAAATTGTTTTCTTGTAAACTGAAACTACTCCAATTTGATTGAAGAAACCAATTTAATTTGGTTTCTTCAATCAAATTTAAACAAAATTTAACTCATTGATTAAGGATTTTCAGATCCGATTAAAAATCGTGATGTGGCAGAAATTTATAGCAACACCATTATTAAAATAAATTGGTAAGATTAATGTAATAGAATGAGAGAGTGAGTGGATTGTAATTGTTTTATTCATTAAAAATTTATTATCACCAATCTTAGTGAACTACTAGAAGTAAAATTTTATTGAATTATGCAAAAATTCAAATGATGAAAAATACGAAAGAAACGATTTGCGAAATTACCGCCATGAAATTCAAGTGTATATTATATTAAATTGTTCATTACACAGTATCAAAAATTTAAATCGTTCAAAGTAAACTAAAAACACCTTTCTTCTTTTTTTAAAAACTCCTTTTGGTTTTGGTGTTTCAAAATAAAATAATATAAAAAACGAAAACTTATTCACAATCACAATAATCAATTAGTTATATAGAAAAGTTTTCCATCTGTCAGTGTTGTTCATTCATACGAGAAGATTCGAAAGATAATAGCTAAAAGTGAAGAAACACTTTTTTTATAAATGACTCTTTTGTTTTTTGCGTCTCCTGAAAATTTACCTTTTTTTCACAACAGACCCATTTGTTCCAAAATACAAAACATATTGTCACAATTCCTTTTTTATTTGAAGAGAGAATGTCAAAATTCCCGCCAGTTTTTGAAATGTGGAATGAAACCGCCATGAATTATCACGCAAAACAACAAAAGAGTTCCACATGAGCTGTGGATAAAAGTTTTCATCAGAATAAGAAACAAACAGCTAAAAATGTGTAATTTGGCATAAATAAAAGGTGAGCAAAATTTGATTTACCTACGATAAGCGGTTTTTGAGAAACGGGTCATAAGACACTAAGTAAAAAAGCCTTGCGGCCTTACCCCTTGAAAAAAATTAATTGACTCCAAATTACCAAAATATTCATCGTAAAGATCTCAGCTAATGATCTCATTTCTCACATATTTAGGGCTATAATTATGAAGAATGTACTAGAGCTACCCATTTTATATGTGTGTTTTCATAATATCAAGAAGAACAATTTTCTAACAACTTTGACTTTTATGAAATCTTTGAAGCGGGTTCTTTTTATTCTTTTGTGGCTTTCCGGGCGAAATTGTGCTGCCGATCTGCTATTCAATTTAACTTTTAAAATTTGACAGATGAGTGAGTGGTTCTTCTAAATTAGGAAAGTGCTATATGTCACCACTCTACGAACAATAAAGATGAGCTAAATTACTAATTACTTAATTAATAATTAGGTCCGCTGTATGTCACTGACACAAAAGTGAAACAGAAAGTTCAAATTTAGCGTAATACATTGCCAACAATCATAGCATTGCTTAAAATAGTTTTTCTTTATTGATAGCCAAGAGAATTCTGAAAATTTTATGGGAGTATTTTACGAAAAAAATCGATTTCCTTCTTTAATTCTGCACAAATCGCTACAAATTCAGAAAGCTGGAAAACAAGAAGTGGTCCAAATATCGCAACAAAGTGGTTGTGGTCTGCATGAGTAATTAAATGACACGGTTCAGGCAGTGCAAAGTCTCGCTCATGTAGTAATGACGCACATTCCTCATCTTTCTCCCATCCCTTTATAGAATGAATGATACTTTTAACAAAGAAACTATTTAGTAAAATTATTATTTTTATTTACAAAGCCTACATAAATATTTATCAATAAACCTGCCCCAGACCGGCTTCTCCTTCAGCAAGTTCAAATTGTTACTCCTACCGGTTGTGCTCTTTTCTGCCCTTGTGAGTTCAAATTCTTTTTAAAACCTCCTATAGGGGCATAGGACAGAAACAACTCTCTTCCACAAGGCGCTATCCTGAGTATCGGCCTTAAGCTGTTGCCAGGACTTCTTTATTCCTCTGGCCTCCTGATCAACTGCTCGCTTCCATGTACTACATGGTCGACCAACCTGACGTCTTCCTTGAGGATTATAATATAGAGCCTGTTTGGCGATGTTTCCCTCTATTTCCTCAAAGTGTGACCGATCCATTGCCACTTCCGCCTTTGAATCACAGTGCCTATTTTAGTCTGTCCAGTTGTACTCCAAAGTTCGTCGTTGGAGATCACTTCTGTCCAGAATATTCCCAAAATGCGTCAGAGGAATTGGCTCACGAAAATTTGTAGTTTCTTGGTAAGTCGAACGGTCACTTTCCACGTAGTACAACCATATGACAACACGGATTTGACGAATGCGTCAAAAACTCGTGCGAAGGGAGATCTCTCTTAACCTCCAGAAATGGGAACGGATACCGAAGGCCTGACGAGCTTTATTTGGACGAGCCTCAATATCCTGTTTGGCTCCGCCGTCCATGCTGACAATGCATCCGAGATAACAAAAATCCGTTAAGAACAATCGGTGTGCTTGCGTTCGAACCCATGTACATGGACTTGGTTTTGCGCACTTTTATTTTCAGTCCCGCCTCTTTGCATTTAGAATGCAACGAGCGAACATTTGATTCTAAGTCCGGACGGTTATGTGCAACTAAACACACGTCATCAGCATAATCAAGGTGACTTAAGGTGTTAAATAGTCTCCATTGAAAGCCTCCCCTTCAATCTTCGTCTTCAACAATTCTATCGTTTCGTTTGCTCTGAGGCAGTTTGCGCCGTCCTGTTGAAAGCACATGTCTTCGAAATCCATTTCAGTAAATTTGAGGGCAGAAGAAGTTGTTTACCGTATCACGGTAACGAACGCCGTTGACGGTGACAGCATTGCCTTCCGCATTCTCGAAGAAGAACGATCTAATCACTACCTCAGCCTAAAACGCGCACCAAACAGTGACTCGTAGTGAATGCATGGGACGTTCACGGATCACTCTTGAATTCATAGATTCCCAAATGTGACATTCCAACTTGTTAACATAGCCATCAAGTTCGAGATGCGCCTCATCAGAGAACAAGATTGTCTTCGAAAGATCACCATTCGCTTGCTGTGGCTCTTAGATCCAATGTGTTAACATTTGGCGCTGCGCATGGTCTGCTGTTTCAACAGTTTTGTCAACTGAATCTTGTAAGCATGCAAACGTAAATCTTTAGTTGAAAATCGCTGTGAAAGTCTCAATTGCTGAGAACGATGGCAAATCGAGTTGGAAGGATTTTGGTCAACACTCTCACGAACAGCTGCGATGTTTTCATTAGGCCAAGCTTTACGAACACGGACAGGTTTTTCAGGATTTTAACTGACCCATTCGTCTCAAATTTTTGGATTAATCGGACCACTGTACGACGAGAAGTTACATTATGGTGACCGAAAGGACACGACATTTCCTAACTCTGAAAACTCTCACCACTTCGTGGATTTTCGCAATTTCTATACGTTGTGCGTCCTTATAATTCTTCATCACTACACCTCAATATTCACACAATAAAATTGTCAGATAAGAACGCTGCACGACCAACACAAAAAGAAATGGTTCTAAATTCAAAACCGGCGATCTTAATGGGACACCCTGTACATTATAAGTACACTTCAAAAAAGAAACCCTGTGCACACAGGCCAGGCATAAAGTCCTCCTTATACTGTTCCTGGGCGTAAAGCCCAATCATATGAAACTCTAGATGAAATGGGAATAACTTTAATATACCGGAAAATATGTCATCTCAAATTCTTTCCAATAGTGAATAGAGACTTTTGCATGGAAGGTGGTAGAAGTAGAAGGGGAGGTTTATATTTTTCTCATATGACATCGAACATGGCATGCAAAATGTTTTCTGCTGAACTTAAAGTTTTTAGTTTTCATTATTTTTAAAGAAATTGGACATAGTTTTCCTGAAATTGGGGCATTTGTATGGGAGGTGGCAGAGGAAGTGGAACGTTTTAGATGATTTTGAAACTGCTTATCATCACCCTTATCACCATGCTTTGATTCAATTTCAAAGTCGATAGCTCTCATATATTCGAAGGAGAAATGCTTTTCTTGAATTTATAATACAGATATTTATATGGGAGGGGGTAGAAGGAGTGAAGCTGAGCTGATAATTTGTTCTAGTATTTATTGCAACTATTAAAAAACAAATTCTGGCAAAATTTTAAGTTTGTAATTATTCTAGTTTTAATGGAAATCGATATAATGCATTTAACAAAAATTATGCATTTGTATGGGAGGGGGAGTGTAAGGATCAAAACAATTTTTTTCCCCGTTATTGATATTTCTAATCTTATACCTTATACAAAATATCAAGTTGATAGCGTTAACAGTTTTGAAGAAAAATATTTTAATTTAAATTTGAAAATTTCGTGGAATTTGTATTGGAGGGGGTAGAAGGAGTGAGGTGAAGTTAATAATTCTTTTTAAAACTAATTGCAATTATAGTAGAATCAATTTTGGCAATTTTGTCTTTTCAACTTTACTAGTTTCAATGAAAATCGAAGATATGTATTTTTCAAAATTGTCCATTTGTGTGGGAGGGGGTAGAAGGAGTAAGGGGATCGGATCAATATTCCGTAATATTAATGACATCTATATCATAATACTTTGACCTAAATTTCAAGTCGATGGCTTAAATATTTTCAAAGAAAAATCAATTTCTTTATATTTCGAAATTTCATGAAATTTGTATGGGAGGGGGTAGAAGGAGTGGGGGGATGCAGCCTATTCACGAACTTGAAGTTACTTCTTTGCTAAAACTGACAAAAATTGTTAACACTATAGCTCAAAGCTTTCGACAGTTATGCTGTAGACAGACGCACAGACGGACAAGCGGTCACTCGAAATCGAGGTTTTTGAGCAAGAACAAATATTTCTGTACCCTTGGCGGCTCTGTGCAAGTGTTATTTCTTAGCGTTACAAACGGTAAGGCAAACACAATATACTCTCCGATTTCATCTAGAGCATAAACATAACAGGACTACGATTGAGCGTAAAGATTTTCTCAAAATTTAAAGTTGATAGCTTTGACGGTTTTGAAGAAAAATAATTTAATTTAAATTCCAAAATTTTTATGGGAGAGGGTAGAAGGGACGAGGTGACATTGATAGTTTTTCCAAAATTGGTTGCAATTGTAATAAAATTAATTATGACAAAAATTGGTTCTTTTAGCTTTGCTAGTTGCAATGAAAACCGAATAAATGCAGTTTTGAAAATTTTGCATAGAAGGAGTAAGGAAATCGGATCATTTTTTTTTAATGATATTAACATCATTATACTATGACCTAATTTGCAAGTTATTAGCTGAAATGCATTCGGAGAAAAATCAATTTCTTCATATTTCAAAATTTCATAAAATTTGTGTGAGGGAGGGGGGTAGAAGGAGTATATATATACGAACTGAAAGTTACCTTTTTGCTAAAATTGACATATGACAAATTTCAGCACGATAGGTTAAAACTTTCGAGAGTTATGTTACAGACAGACAGACAGACGGTCACTCGGAATCGAGGATTTTGAGTGACCCTTGTCGACTCTGTGCGAGCATTATTTCTTAGCGTTACAAACGGTAAGGAAAACGCAATATACTCTCAGATTTCATCTAGAGTATAAACATAACAGATTATGATTGGGCGTAAAGCTCTAGATAAAATGGGAAAGTATTTTATCTCAAATTCTTTCGAATAGCTAACAGTGACTTTTGTATGGGAGGTGATAGAAGTAGAGTAGGGGTAGGTTTGTCATTTTTGTATATGACACCGAACGGGTTATGTTTCGTGCTGAATTTAAAGTTTATAGTTTTCATTATTTTCGTAGAAGTTGGACAAATTTTTTCTGAAATTGGTGCATTTGTATGGATGGTCGCGGAGGAAGTGGAGGTTTTTATATGATTTTGAAACTGCTTATCAATATCCTTATCACTATGCCTTGTTTCAATCTCTATAGCTATGATATGTTAGAAGGAGAGATGATTTTCCTGAATGAACATCGATGTTTGTATGGGAGGGGGTAGAAGGAGTGAAGCGAAACTGATAATTTTTTTCATTAATTATTAAGGGGCGAATTCTGGGAAAATTTTAAGTTTGTACTTGTTCTATTATAGTTTTAATGGAAATCGAATAAATAAATTTACCAAAATTATGTTTTTGTATGGGAGGGAGTAGAAGGAGTATACAGATCAAAACAGAATTTTTCGTCATCAATGATTTTTCTATTATTATACGTTCCACGAAACTTCAAGTCAATAGCTTTGAAAGTTTGAAAGAAAAATAATTAAATTGAAATTCCAAAATTTCGTGGAATTTGTATGGGAGGGGGTAGAAGGAGTTAGGTGAAGTTGATATTTTTTTCAAAACTGATTCCAACTATAATAAAATGAATTCTGAAAAAAACTCGTTATTTCGACTTATATAGTTAGAAATAGTTTTTTCAAAAGGGTGGAGGGGGTAGAAGGAGTGGGGGGATGTAGCTTGTTCACGAACTTAAAGTTATTTTTTTGCAAAAAAATGACTCAGAACAAATTTTCAAGAATTATGTTGTAGACAGACGAACAGACGGACAAACAGACGGACAGACGGTCACGCGGAATCGAGGTTTTTGAGCGACAAAAATAATTTCTGTACCCTTGGACGCTCTGTGCGAGCATTATTTCTTAGCGTTACAAACAGTAAGGCAAACACAATATACTCTCAGATTTCATCTAGAGTATAATAAATTTGTTAGAGACATACATAAAAGCTAATTGCAATCTTACACTACAATTGGTTGCTACATCTGTCTACACCAGTCTATAATGAAAGCCATCAATACAGCAGCAAAATGCATTACAAATTGATTCGTCCATGTAGTTCTCATTTCTCTATCAAAATGCTATTTTAAAAGTTTCAAATAAATTTTATGACCTTCACCATCGTAAAAATCCAATTAAACTTAAGAATAACCCACAACAAAAATATCTGTGTGTTCATAGATACATCCGCGTACTACAGTCGTTGCGAATCGCATTTACAATGAGATAATTGATTAACAACAAGAGCAACAACTTCAATTAGTCCGTATCTTAACGAATTAGAACTGAAGAAAAACTCGACTTACTTGGTCTCGGAGCGCATGGGAAACCTGAAATTTTCGTTGAATTTTGGCCATGAGCATGTCTGAATTGTGCTATCATATCGCGTCGATCCCGGGAATACTTTCACCTGTAAATTGAAAAAAAAAAATTTGAAATAAAATCGTGTTGTTTGGAAATATCGATCTTATGAATAGGGCTTCAGTAGTGATAAAATCAAAACTCACTTTAATAACATACCCCTGCACAGTCTTCAGGCCGAACATCGAGGGAAGGTGCCTGGCTCCAATCAGGTGAACATTGAGTTCGGGCACCCCCGATGTGTACTTGGATTCGCCGCCACTCGACGCATTATTCGCACCCGTGGAATTGGGCTCAAGGGTCAATTCGAAACCGACTTCGGGCTCGAGACTCATTGAGTGTCGGTTATCAGTTCGACCTCCTGACGCACGATGACCCGGCAGCAATGATTTCAATTTGCTCAGCGTGAACGACATTTTCTCGAAGTGGTTAAAACCAATTCGTTGCGCGCTCACATTCACTACACTCGCGATATTTCAGTAATTTCGGGATTATCAAGGCGCGCGCGATTCCAATCAAATTTTACGATAATTTGCCGGGTTAAGATCGTCACCGTTTTTTTTTTCGTTCACATACTTAAATTTATCGCACGATTCGAACTCGACAACGATGACGAACGCTATCACAGACCGTTCACGTCCGATTGTGCCATTCGGTCACTAGTGATACTACGGCGGCTCCTCGAAAGCATATATGGCATATAACGAAGACAAGTGCACCTCTTCTTGAATTGACGAAATATTAGTACGCGCGCGTTTTATTACTAAACGTAAAATTAATCGTGTCCGTGGATTAGTCGGTCTTAGTAATGCTCACTCCACTGTTAAAGCTGACCCTCCTATGGAGTGACTATCAAAATAGCAAGAAGCAAAAAAAGTTACAACTTAACATAAGTATAAATAATCGATTGCAATGGCTTAATCCCTAACAAACAGTCGGTTTTGTTTCGAATGTGTGAAGCGTTTTTTTACATCATCGACGGAAAATTAAATTGTAAGACGCTGACGATCTAAAAGTGCCTTCTAATAGTTTCATAACGCTTGAATTCTAAAATAAAGAGTTAAGCTTTTCGGCAAAAGTACACTCAGAAACAATGAATTAGCTTAATTGCAACGTCTGGAAATCAAAGACCAAAAATGGAATTTATAAAAATGTAGTGACCTCCTCTGATAATGTGATAAATTGGATTATTTTGATGCTCTAAAATTAGAACCATCTTCCAACTTCTTCAATGGCGCTTCAGCCCAAATCGGGCCTTGGTCGCCTGACCTTCAAGTTCCTTAACATTTTTTCATTATTTATTGTGCCAAGGTTATAGACCTTCGCACAACCCATTTTCATTTTCGTAGATTGAGATGGCCAAGTTATACACAAATAGGCAGTGTGCTGGAATTATGCGTCGACCAGGATTTGAGCTTACGACCCTCGCATTGTAGACCAATATGCTACCCACTAGGCTACACCCTAGCTTTCAATGGCACTAGAGCCTAAATCGGACCATTACCTCCTAATTTCCAGGTTCCTTATTTGTTTCTTTTTTTATATAGTGGGAGGGTTGTATACAGCTCATTGAGCTAATAAGCCCTTGTATTCTCAGATTTTGATTCCCGTGATAGAGTGATCATATTCGCGTATGAGCCAAAGAATAATAGAATAAGATATTTCGTTCATCACGCGTGGCGTCATCTCACGCGAATGATCTGACTTGAAGTGCCCAATGATAGAACAGCTGAATGAAAATTAGTGTTCCTTATTCACATTCTTTCCTACTGTTAAACTACCTAATTTTTTTATAAGCCCAAATCTTCAAAGTGTATCCAAACCAATACCATTTCCTATTTCGAGGACACATCATCTATACCTTACAAACAAATCAAAATTCATCATCGATGCTAAGCTCGACCAAGCATTTAAAATTAGCTTTCAGTTATCTATTCAAGTACGCAATCATTATTTAAATTATTCATAAATTCATAATAATGCATAAAAAAAAAAACAGGAAAATATTATTAACAATAAAATTGAGTCATATTACAGAAACTTGACACTGTCGAGTGTGGTGGACGCTAATAAGCAATAAGCCCACAAAACTCCCATTATCTGCGCCATTGCCAATTAACTTATAGAATTAAGTATCACTGCTTATTCTCTAGAATCGAATTTCCTGTGGCACGCTCGACCATTGCTTAGGAATTTGCAGCACTAGATTTGCATTTTCTACTACTATTTTCGGTTTTAATTCACTTCATAGTACAGTTCATGTTTTATTTCTTTTCAAGTGCATTTAAGTGTGTTTAAGACTTGCGGCTATTCTCATATGTTCGAGAGTGGTTTTAATTGACTAGACGGTAGACATTGTACACGCGAAATCTACAGTGATTCATTGGAATTTTTGAACAAAACAAAATTTAATATAGAAATGATTTATTTAAATCAATTCTAATTTATTTATGGCATCAAAACATCCTTATTTTATGCTTAATATAAACATTTAGGAGATTATTGATGAAAAATAGCACCAAAAATAGCACCTTAAATTAAAAAGTAAAATACTTTAAGATCCCGAAACAGCTATTCCAGCTAGGGTGTAGTCTAATGGGTAGCGTGTTGGTCTACAATGCGAAAGTTGTGAGTTCAAATCCCGGTTGACAATAAATCCAGCACACTGCCTGCTTGGATATAAATTGGTCTCAATCTACGGAAATAAAATATTCCGTAGGTAGAGAGTTGAGTGAAAGGCTAATAAGCCTTCCACATTAAGTAATAAAATGAAGGTCAGGAGTCCAGTTCCCGATTTGGGCTGTAGAGCCATTTTAGAAAAAGAAGATATCGCTATTTGAAACTATTTGCAATCTTCAACTGTTTACGACCTTCAACTATGCAAAACAGAAGATATTCGTATTTCATAAGCGATTAAGTTCGGTTGATCGATAATCAGCGATAATTAAGCGATACTAGGCGATATAATTAAGTAAAATTAAAGTGTTGAAATATGATGCGAAGAAATAAAGTTTCTGTTTTGTTAATAATATTAAAGGGAGCTAATAGCTCTAATAAAATGGGCTATTTTTTATTTATCTTGAAATCTGAAGGCCCCGAGCTCACTTCAATACGATAAGACATAACGAATTTAATTACAAATTCTTGTATATATTCGTATATCGCTTTATCTATTTCGTATGATTTCAGTTGCAATGTTGATATTATGTACATAGCTTTATATATAAAGGCTACGGACCAGTAAAATGCATGACAAATAGAGTTTAAACTGACTGAATCGGCTTTTCGAGGAAACCTCAGAGTCCACAGTCTAACTAAATCTATTTAGGCTCTCATTAAATTGTTATAAAAGTTACTTATTCTTTGAATTAGAAAAAAATGTTTATATCTGGAGGCAACTTTTGCAAATAAGATAAAAAAAAAGATTAGTCATAAAAGATATATTTAGGTATCTATAGTGATAGCATTTTAATCTATGTATGTCTTATTTATGGGTTCCGTTATATTCTTACCAAAATAAATTTCCAATATCGCTCCTAATCTTTTCACGGCAATTTTAAATTAATCACAGAAAAGGAAATCGCCCCTAATCTCAATAAATCCCAAATTTAATATAAAAAGCACTTGTCTCATAATGCACCTGTAATTGTGTACTTTTATCTATTAAAGTTATTGTAAAACAATGGGAATAACCACTTACTATATCAATATTGTGCAAATACTTTGATCTAGCAAAGAAAATTTTCCATTCTCGTTTTATTTAATATTTTTTTATCAACTTATTAATAATAATAATTACCTACTAAACCACAATAATACTAGTATAAACCTACTAATCCTTACTAGACAGAAAAAAATACAAATTATCTGTCGATTATTTTTAGATATTACTTGATTGCATCAAAACCATATCATGATTATGGCCCATATTATAACCTACCTAACAATAACAGAAAACAAACTATCCACTAATCAATAATTGTTTTAACCTTTTTTCTAGTTTATGCGAAAAAAAGGAAACCACAATTTAGATATTTTGATATTTGAAAAATTGTCTATGTAGTAGAGTTCTGGAACGCACTAATTTCAAAATCAATAATTACACTTGAAGACAAAACCAATTAGAACGAATTCACTAATTGCATTCGCAATCGCTATTGCTTTAGTTGTCCGCGCCACGATAAACTCATCTCGCACTTAAACACAACGACGACATTGAACGATAATTTCGAAATGGAACGATGATCTCAATACTCTACAAAATCACTGACCAATGAATTTTACGTAGTTTTTATTTTACATTAATATCGCGAGAAAAAATATATTATTTAAATAAAGAGTCAAAATTTTGATGGGTTAATCGCGGCTAACTATTGGGGAGTTTCATATCCGAATGGCATTTTTTTTGGAAGCTTCATTTAAAAAAATCTTGCTAAAATATTAACTTCGAATACAGTTGTACTCGCGATGAGTAACATATAAGTTTCAAAAGCCACAGGTAGAGAACTGAAGCAAATCGTGTTATCTCTATTTATATGCGTTCTGATAAGATAATGGCCGCATTTTCTTCTTATCGCTATTATAGATTTCTTCATAAAAGTTAGGTTTAAAAAAAAATTAGCTTCGAAAGCGACAAATCGAATAGAAAAGTGTTAATTTGGACATATTTTGTGTTTAAATTTAATCGTTATTTTTCCATTACTACATTAAATCCCGAAATGAATCTGGCTTGGAAAAAAAAACATTATGATCGACTTTTTTGAGTTAATTAGATCAAATAAGTTTACCGATTAACCAAATTTTGTAAGATAGTTTTTACCTTGATGGGAATTGGAGTCAGAGAGAAGCAAAGTATCTAAATAGAATATCATATACCTTTTTGTTATTAGTATTTATTATATGACTAGTGATCCCCCGCGACTTTGTCCGCGTAAGAATCCATTTTGAGAATGTAGTTAGTAATACATTATGTGGGATGTATAATCTGCTTACTTTAAAGGCTCTTTGATCACAAGGCTTTATATTTTGTTGGAATCAGCACCATTAATTATTAAGATTGAAACCATGATACTAGCATTTGTATGAGACAGGCTCGTGATCAAATCAATCCCATGATTTTTGTTCATATACTTATTGCAGAGCGTTAAGGACATGTGAATAGTTGGAGCGTGTGTTAATTAATAAAAAACCCAAATATTGTAAAATAACATTAAGCTTAAAAACATAACAGGACTACGATTGTGCGTAAAACCCAGTCATACAATACTATAGATGAAATCGAAAATTTTGTGATCTTAAGGTATTTTGTATGGGGAAGGAAAAAGGGGTGAAAGAATTGAACTAATTTGTTTTACATCATACTACAGTAGCTGTAAAAATGTTTTGTACCAAATTTAAGCTTTAAAAATTGAATAGATACAAAGCAAATGAAAATTAGTGCAATGGTTTTAGGGAAATTGTGCAGTTTGTACGAGAGGTGGTAGAAGGGGTGGTGGTTTTCAGGGATTTATTGAAAAACAACTATAATCACAATGCATTTGATATATTTTAAATTTTAGACCAGTAACTTTAATGATTGTCAAGAAAATCAATTTTTGAAAGAAGTGATTTTCTGTCACATTGTAGACAGGGAGTAGAAACTGGGTAGTTTGATAAAGGTCTCAGCAGAGACCGAAACGTCACGAATAACAACGCGCAACAGCGTAGAATCCGGAAAACTTTTCTTTCAATTCGAAACGCTCTGTGAAAACATTCACCAAATCAATAGTTTTTAGACGGTGACTTTGTATAATCTTTTTATTTAGTTCAAATTCCTGGTTTTAACTGTTTTGCTCGATAGCTCCTGGAATGTATCAAAATCTCTTCACATTTTTATCACTTAATTATCTGAACTATTGGATGAACCTTATGCAATTAGTTAAAATCAGGATGAGCTCGTTGTTATACTCTAGATGAAATCTGAGAGTATTTTTGTTTGCCTTACCGTTTGTAACGCAAAAAAATAATGCTCGCACAGAGTTGCCAAGGACAAAGGCACATTTGTAGGCGCTTAAAAACCTCGATTTCGTGTGAACTTCTGTCCGTCTGTTAGAAATTTCTTTGTAATCTTTAGCAAAAAAGTAACTACAAGTTCGTGAACGGGCAACATTCTACCCCTCCTTCTATCCCCTCCTATACAAATTACAAGAAATTTCGAAATTTAAAAAAATTGATTTTTCTCCGAAACCATTTTAGCTATCGACTTTAAAATTAAGTCAAATTTTAATAATGTGAATGGCTATAAGATCAAAAATATTAATCCGATCTCCTTACTCCTTCTACCCCCTCCCAAACAAATGCACTAGCAAAGTTTAAAGAAAGAATCTTCACCAGAATTAATTTTTTTATAATTGCAATCAATTTTGAAAAAACTATCAACTCCACCTCACGGTTTCTACCCCCACCCATACAAATTTTCGAGAAATTTCAAAATTTCAATTAAATTATTATTTTTTCAAAACCATCAAAGCCATTAACTTTAAATTTTGTGAAAAGTATACTATTGCAAATATCATTGATGTCGAAAAGCTTTGTTATGATTCGAATAGCCCTTCCACCCCTCCCATACAAATGCACAATTTTGGCAAACGCATTTAATCGATTTTCATCGAAACTATAAAAAATAGAAACTTAAAATTTTGCCAGAACTTGTCTCTTAATAACTGTAATAAATGCTACAAAAAAAAATACCAACTTTACTTCACTTCTTCTACCCCTACCATACAAATTTTTCTATTCGAAATTCAAGAAAAGTATTTCTCCTTCGAACATATGCGATCTATCGACTTTAAAATTGTAAAAAAGCAATGAGATTAGAATGGCATAGGCAGTTTTAAAATCATCCAAAACCGTCTTCCTATACCACCTCCCACACAAATGCCATAAATTCAAACAAAAAGTGTTCAATTTCCTTGTAAAGTATGAAGGCTGCAAACTTTAAATTCAGCATGAAAAATTTTACTCATTCGGAGTCATATACAAAAATGACAAACCTCCGCCTCTGCATCTACCACCTCCCATATAAAAGTCATTTTTCACTCTTCGAAGAATCTGAGATGAAATATTTCCCATTTCATCTAAAAAATTCGTATTCCTAATCTGTCTTAGAAATTACTGTGCAACAATCAATTTTTGCAACTATCCTATGGTACTTTTTGAATTCTTCGGGGTCTAGAGAAACTTTTTCACGAAGAAACATAACTCCACAGGATCTGGTTTTTTGCTATGAGCTGTCAAAGCTTCACAGGTAAGTTACGGCGAATTCAGTATTTTTCTCGAAAACAGTGGATATTTCGATCTTCTTGTTTGAGGATCGACTATAGAGGACACTCTAAACATTCATTTTATTCTGCTGATCAAGTTCCAATCTTGTTGTTTTATTATGAATTTCAGCAATTGGATTCCACACACCGAAAATTCCGACCATGCTGAAAGGAGTGAGAAAAGTATTATACCGCAGTGAACAAAAATCTTCATCCCCCGAAAAGACTTTGGGTCTGCGAACAAGTGGAAGCGATCAGACTTTTCAATTACGAAAAATTCTACACAAAAACTCAAAATTTTCGCTTATTCATAAAAAATTCCATGGATTGCTAAAACGGTGCCAGTTATCATTTTCATATCTGAAGATCAATTAAAGAGAAGTTTCTATCTTGTCGATTCGCAGTGAATTTTGGAAACTTTATTTAAGTTCCAGTGATCTGAAGTTGAGGACGCGTTGAGCCAGAAAGTTCATGGGTAAATGGGCCAAATAATTCCATTCCATTCCATTTCTACCCCCTCCCACACAAAATTACTTATTGTTGTAATAATTTGTTAAAACACACTTTGTCTATTTTTAAGTACAAGTACATTTATTCATCGAACTGTTGTTACAATTTATTTAAACTCAAACAATTTATTAAAAACACTATTTATTACAACTGTTGTAATTTATATATCCAGTTTGTATCATTTCGGCACCTCGCACTATGAAAGCATGTCAGGTCATTACACTGAAAGTGCAATGTACCTGTATGTTGCAATTCCAGAGGGCGAGAAATGCCGTGTCATACATTATTCTGAAACATTTCCCTGGAAACTATAAGAGCTAATAGTTTGAATTTTAAAATTTACTTTTTATGTCATAAATGTGATGACATGCAAATTGTTCGAATCCACCAACTCCTTCCACCACCTTCCATACAAACTGCACTTTTTATTAAAATATTAAAAGCCAATTTTCTCATTTCGTTTAGCAGAGAAAAAAATTTATGCTCATATTTTATACTTAATATTTAGTTAGGATTATGATTAAGATCGGAACAAATTAACCGATTGGCTTTACTGTTTCTACCCTCTCCCATACAATATGACACAATTTAATGTATTTGCAATCGATTTTCTTGAAATGTATGAATGTTTTTAGAATTAAATTTGAGAAATGTCAATTGCTTCATGTTCATAGTTATTTCTGAAAAAGTCACTAAGTATCCCCCACTCTTTCTACCACCTCCTATACAAGTTGCAAAGTTTCACTAAATCTAATACGCTAATTTTCTCGGTACCTTTTCAATTTTTGAAGCTTAAATTGTGTATCAAACATTTTTATGGCTACTCCAGCATAATGTGAAAAAAATTAGTTCAATGCTGTCTCCCCTTCTACCACTCCCCATAAAAAATTCCTTAGCATCACAGATATTTCTGTTTCATCTTGAGTATTATATGATTGGGCTTCACGCACAATCGTAGTCCTGTTATGTTTTTTGTTGTTAATTACAGTTAATATTCTTTTTGGAGAATATTAAGGAAATTTGAGTCATCTTTAAACTTCCGTTCAGTGGAACCTTTGGAACCTATCTTAAATAGCCAAAGTTCGTAGCAGAACCACAAGATAGAAACTTTAAAAAAAAAAGTCTAAATCATTTGTTAGAACATTCTCTTTAACTGATCTTCAGTTATGGACATGAAAATGTGCACTGTTTTAACAATCCATGGAATTTTTTATGTATAAGGAAAAATTTTGAATTTTGAGTGAAGAATTTTTCGCAAACGAAAAGTCTGATCGCCTCCATTTGTTCGCAGACCCAAAGAATTTTCCGGGGATGAACATTTTTGTCAATTACGGTACAAATCTTTTGTCACTTCTTCCACCATATTCGGGATTCTCGGTGTGTGGAATCTATCTGAAATAGTTGAAATGGCTAAAAATATGACAAGATATAAACTTCACCCAAAAGATAAAATTAATGTCTAGAGTATCCCCTATAATCGATCCTCAGACATGAAGATCGATATTTACACCGTCATCGAGAAAATATATTGAAACCGTTGTAACTCACCTATGATGTTTTGACAGATGATACCAAAAAACCAGATGTGTTTCTTCGTGAAAAAGTTTCACTAGACCTTAAAGGATCCGAAAAGTAACAAGGGATTTTTGTTGATTTTTGGCTGTTGAGCTGTGTAATTATTGTAGAAATGTAATGCATTTTCTGAGCATTTTTATGCTGAGAATTCGGTACGTTTATACATAGTTTCAAGTTACTTTTTTACTGAGGGTGTATCAACAAGAAGTGTAGAATATGTTTTTTTTTAAATGAACAATTCTTTAGATGTCTCTGAAATTTTTATTGCATTGTAAAGTAGACATATGGATATTACGTATGAAATACAATATTTGTCAAATGATCGCCACAGATTTGCTTGCAGACCTTCATCCTTTTTCGAAATTTTCGATTACTCTTTCGCATAATTGCGGCTTTAGTGTTCGCTTTGAGAGTTGAAATTTTTGCGGATGGTTACCGTACTCTTAACATAACTCTAAAGGTGCTAAATCGCAAGATCTTGATGACCAATTGGCGTCTCCAAAACGCGAAATTACGCGACCAGGGATCTTCATATGCAATAACTAGATTTTTTCAGAACTTTTGTTATGGTAAATAAACTACCAACAAGTCGGGCGAAACTTTATTATTCTTGGGACAAATTGCGAATGCATTGAAAGTCAATATGCAGGTTAGAGTGGATAGGGAAGACTAAGTGAAAGGGAGTTCTTGGGCAGGGCAGTTGTCAATTTAACACTTTGCGGAAACGTTCAAAAGCTCCAGTACATATAATCAATATTTCGTTCGTTTATTTATGTAAGTTTCAGTTTTTATGAGGGGAGGAGTGAGGGGTGATAGTAAGGGTGGGTGAATGTTGATAGTTTTTTAAGTGACTGCTTGAATCACGTCCAATATTCTCTGTATAGAATGTGTTTCATAGACGAAGTTGCATAGAATTTTCATAAAATTCGGTGTATTTTATTTTTTTATTCACGAAACCGAACATTTGTATGGGGGGTGGTAAAGCGGGTAAGAAAATCATAAAATTTATAATGCAGTTTTATTTCATTTTTCTTGTAAGGTGCTTGTACAAAATTCCAAGTTCGTAGCTTTTAATTTGTTGGTTATTAGTTGATTTAATGAAATTGGTCGAAATCATACTTTTGTATGGGAGGGGGTAGAAGGGCAAGAGCGATCTCAAGACTTTTGACGCAATTTTGTTTCAATTATTTTTAAAAGTTCTTAAGCAAAATTTTAAATTGATGGCTTTAAATAGTTAGGTGATAGTTGATTTCTTAATAATGGTCGAAATCATACTTTTGTATGGGAGGGGGTAGAAGGACAGGCGTGATCTCCAAACTTTTGACGCAGTTTTATTTCAACTATTTTGAAAAGTTTTTGTGCACAATTTCAAATTGATAGCTTTTAATAGTTAGGTGATGATTGATTTCTTGAAAATGGTCGAAAAAATAATTTTGTATGGGAGGGGGTAGAAGTTTTAAAGGCTTTCGACCAATTATTATTTCGGTAATTTAGGGATTGTGCACATTAGACCGGGGGGGGGGGGTCGGTTTATAACAATTAAGTTATTATTATTTTTCTATTTATATCAAATAGATGTATCAACATGCTAAATTTAAACTTTGTATCTTTCACCAGAGCCCTAAATAAAACACTCGAAATTTTCGACATTTCTGCTTACCACCTCCCTTCCCTTACACCTTCCAGCTTAAAATTTTTACCAAAATTAACCACTATGTAGAACTGTAGAATGACAAATTTTCGATTTGATATCTGTACTGTCTTTTGAGATATAAGGATTTGTAATTTTGAAAAGTGCGCCATTTTTGAAATACTCTCCATTTCCCCCCACTACTATTATTTCAATATATAATATTTTTTTTGTATTTTCCTAGTATAGCTTAATATATGTTTCATGTTTGAATGACATAGCTTAAGAGATAGTTGAGATATTCATTTTTAAGTATTTTTCTTTGCACCCCCCTGATCCTCCCCTTACAATAATTAATCACTATCTAAGCTGATTCTGGTGGAACTATATGCCACCTTAATGGTCCCAAGATATGAATTTTTTACGATAAGTAATTTCGAAGATATAATCATTTGAAAAAACAATTCGGCCGACAATTTGTTTTTAGCCCCCTCTTTTCGGACGCCAATGGACAAAAAAATTAAATTATTTTTTATGTTTGTCCCACAGCCTTCTCTATATCTCTACTAATTTTCAACTTCCTATCTGCAGTCGTGGTGGAGATATTAGCAAGTGAAGGTTTTGACTCTTTCCTTCCCCCGCCTCCCCACCTGATACTCCCCAAAATTTAGATAATGGAGCTCACTCACCCAATCAACAATCCACCCAAAACGAACATTCTACCTTAAATGGTCTCGGAGATATGAGTCGATATGTACGGCGTACGGCGGGACGGATTTTTTTTTTGCATTTTTAGGCTAATTTAGTCATGAAACGCGAAAAAACAAAAATTCAGAGTAGCAAATTTTTTTTTTCTGTGTCGATCACAATACTTTATTATTAGAATAATAAAGTAAAATAGAGGTTGTGCGTATTCATGTACTCCATCTTCGGCCACAAAAAATTGTTTATCATGCGTCTGTAGCGCACTCCATTGACGGAAACGGCTCTTCCGTCACCATTTTCGAAAAAAAGTACGACCCCACGACGCCTCCGGCCCTCAATCCGCCCCAAATAGTCACTCGTTGTGAGTGCGTTGACTTTTCCTGAACCACTCGCGGATTTTCATATCCCCAAATGTGGCAATTTTGCTTATGAACGTAACCGCCAATGTGAAAATGAGCTTCGTCAGAAATCAGGTTTTTTTTCAAAAATCATCATCATAATTCATATATTCCAAGACCCAATCAGAGAACGTACGGCGCTGCTGGTGGTCCACTGGCAGCAGTTATTGAGTCAATTGGACCTTGTACCCATGCATAGCTAAATCCGTCGTCACTACTCGCTGCGGTTTGGACGTGGAGAGGTCGAATCCTGGAGCACGGTGACGAATTGAAGTGTTTGTTCATCGCAGTGATATTTTCAGTCGAACGTCCGGGGCGAAGTCGTTTTGGTGTCTTCTTATCTTGCACTGAGCTATTCTCTTGGAATTTTTTGATTAGGTGGCACACACACGTCTCAGAAGGCACATAAATGATTACGATCAAAATTTTCTATTTTTCCTTTCACTCTGTAGCGTTCCATGATAAATTTCCCGCATTTATAGATGACAAATGTTATTGAATAATAGGCCTTTCCAACCCTACATCTCTTGTTGATTGCCGGTAAACCCCAGTCACTCGATACCCTAGATGGAATCGACATACAATACATACTTGAAATTAAATTAGATCATTATTGTATTGATAATTATTTCACAAACTTGCGACTTTTGTATGGGAGGTCGTAGAAGGGGCGGGGGCTTTCAACGATTTTTACAGAGAAAACTAAAATAAATATGGAGATCATATGATTTAAATTTCAGATCTGTAACCTTTATGCATTCCAAGAAAATCTACATATTAAAAAGTTTTGCGATTGCGCCGTTTGGTATGGGCGGTGATTGAAGAAGTGGCGGAATCAAACTTAGCTTTTTACATTTCACTGCATTTTATTAAATTTGAGCTCCAAAACTTTGATAAGTGCTGTGAAAATTAGTTCATTGTGTTCCTAGAAATGGAGCAATTTTTATGGGAGGAGGTAGAAGGATTGAGAGGATTTTAAATATTTTCTTGTATTACTTCTTGTTCAACGCGTTCGCAAGCTAAAGAGCGAACGGGTGGATAAATGGACGGACGGACGGATATCCGGTTATGAGATTTATGAGAAGCAACAAATATTTCTGTACCCTTCTTTGCGAATCTGTGCGAGCAATATTTCTTCAGATTCGTCAGGAAGTATCGTGCATATTTTTTTCCCGGCACCAACAATTTTGTATAAAATTTCGAAATTTGATGACATTCTTTGTTGAATTTGCGTATGAAGAAAATAATTTTTGGTATGCTAATTTCACATATAACGATCGATACATTATTTTTGGAGATTAAAGTGTCACTGATGTACGCAAGCAGGAAGTATGCTTGAATTAGGCTGATTAGACCAATAATCTTTCCACTAGGCTATACCCAGATTTATGTAACTATTTGCTAACTTTTTAGTCGTAATATTCTATTAAATTTTCAAGCTGACAAAGAATGCAACGAAAGACAATTTGACAGATATTTTGAAACAACAACTTTAAAATTATTCGAAGTTAAGTTCAATTTATAATAACCAGAAATTAACTAGTTGTTGATGTTAATAGACGCCGATTAATATATTGAGTTGAGACGAAAAAACTTAGTTTTTTTTTAATTAATGAAATTAAATCACCCTGGTTTATAAATAAATGTGACGACAGCATCTAATTTTAATATGCAATATAAAATTCCTTTTTTTTACACTAAACAATAAAGTAACATAAAATTAATACTGAAGTTAAATAGGTACCAACAATAATCTAAACATTTAAACAAAACAAAAAAAAATCTTACGTCCTATAGCCTAGCATCATCGTCATTATTTCGTCTAAAATTATTATGACCGATTTCAATATCAATCCTTTCTACAAGTTCGTTAAACGTAACCATAGATTTCCGTCTCTCATTTTGACCTCTTGAATTATCCGAATCGTTGTAGCTATCGTAACTGCTGCCATTACTTTCGTCCGAAGTTTCAAGGTGCGTTGTTCCCGAAATGGGCATCGATTCTCGTTTCTTATATTGCGATGCAACAAAATCGTCGTCATTTTCATAATAAATATTCGACGAATTCTTATACTTAATTTCGTGATCCATAGTGCTCTCAGACGAAATTGTTTCGGAAGTTGTTTCGTTCAAGCCGGTTTTGAAACGATACGGTCTAAGCCAAAACCACCAATAGACTAATCCACCGACTGAAAAGTTAAAATTTTATAATTTCAAATACAAAACGGTTCGAAATACGATTACCGATTGCCAGGATTATGATAGAGCCTAGCAAAGAGATTCCTGTAATAAGTCCTGAAGTATCGACTTTTTCAAACTTTTCGCTACTCTGTCTTTCCGAGTAATATGGTACAGTTACGAGATCGAATTCATCATTGATTTCGGAAAGTTTTCTGAAATTTTTTTTTATTATAGGTTTTTTAATTGAACTGTTCGAAAGCTACTTACTTTTCTACATCTGTATTATCGACAAAATCATTCTTCTCATCTATTGCGTAAATCCATGTTTTCAAAATCATTCTATGTTCCGACTGTCTTATCAGTAGATTCTTGAATCTCGTATAACTTCGATTCAAAATTCCGTCTTTATTTTGTACTTTTCGATCCGGCATCATTGCGTGTCGTAGATTGTAAATATCCATTTTGGTTCTCATACTGATACTGCTTAATAAATTATCTAAATCCTGGATATTTTGGTTTTCTACGGTCAATAGTGACAAGTGACGCGACAAAATTGTCTTTACAATGATTTTGATTGCTGCCTTTCGACCATCCGAAGCACCATCACGATCACAAGCCGTAACGATTAATTCGAAATCGTCTGCACGATTTTTTGATGCTGCCAAGGGATATACGATTCCCGAAATTGGATCGATTTCGAAAAAGTCATTCGCAATTATGCCGTATCGAATCTGAGCATTCAATCCGGCATCCTTATCGGTAGCAGCAACTTGAATAAGGAACTCTGGCATCAAATCGAACAATACCTCGATTTCGGGATAGCCAATAACAAAATCAGATCTTGGCGGATTTTTGAACTCCGGACTATTATCGTTGATATCTTCAATCACTAATGATAATATCGTTACGTACGGATTAAAAGGTATATCATCGGTAAGGACTAATGATCGATCTCCGAATGCGGATGATCCATCCGATAATGATCGTCGAAATCTCTCGGTAGTATCATCCATTCCGGGACAATTTAATTTCAATTTAACTTGAATTTGTGGTACTAACATATCCGAAAATATTTTATCCTCGCGATCAATAGCGATCGTGAATAGTTGATTGGTGCGCGAATTAATTTGGACGTACTCTAGAAAATGAGATATGATTAGAATATTATTTTAAGTTTGGTTTGACTAACAGCCACCTTTATCGTTAGGCTCCATACTGAATACTGTCAACATGCAACGACCATATCTTGTATAAAGTAGATCGGTGTGTATCGCTTCTTCTGCGATAGGTTTTATGAGAAGTGAGGACGAAACCATAGTCCCATTCGGGCAGATAGTTACAGCGTCCACTGTAAGTCGAGCTATTGCAGATCCTTGAGAATTTGTAACTGAATTAGTAGCCAATAGCTTGAATGCATAGAGTCCTGGACTGACACTATCGTGGATTGTAAGTTGGCCAGTTGATTGGTCAATTGATAATCGTGGTTCAAGATGAGCTACGAAAAGATTAAGGAAATAGTTGATAATAAAGAAAAAACGTGTAACTTTCCATTTACCACTTGTGACTTCTAAGGAATATCGAATACCATCATTTGAATCTTGAATTTTTGCAGTTACTGCACTTAATACTCCAATAAAACCGGGATCAACACGATATGAGTAAAACTGTCTGTCGAAAACAGGAACACCTGTCGGTTTCGGCGTAGTAACTTCTGAACATGGTTCACTAGTTGGAGCCATGCATGGTGGGCAAGTACCTTGAGCTGAATGCACAAAAGTGATTAATAAGTACTTACGCGAGTTCTTTAAATCTCAACTTACCGCATATATTAGAAACCTCGATCACTACAAATGCGCTTCCCGCTAAGCCACCTTTATTTTTTGCCAAAATTTTGAACTCCAAAACCGACCGTCCATCCAACTGACCAGATTCGAAATTATCAATCATATCCAATAGAATGTCCATTTTATCTAATTTCACTTTAAAGTATTGACTATCGCCACCAGATAATGATATTTCAATGCCTTCCTCGTAAGTAGTAGGCGAAATACTAATAGCTCCCACACTAAGCTTAAAATACCGATCCAGACTACCTTTATAAAGAGTTTCACTAAATTCAGGACCTCTGAGGCTTGGCAAGTCCAAAAGTATGGATGTAGAACCCGAATCTCCATCAGGATTTCGGGCAACCAGGATCAGCACTAAGTAGTCTTCGGCTCGAAGGATCAAAGCAGGAATGGACTTAACTAGACGAATCTTAATGATATTTTTTTCCGTATTCAAGGCGAAATGATCAGATGCATCTGAAATAATGATTCACTTCAAATAACTAGTTCCGAGAAATTTATCTATCAATACTCACCTCCTTGTAATTGAAATTCTGTTCCATCTGTATACGTAGCATTTATTAAAACAATTTCATCGAGTTCCAAATTTCCTTGATTGTTAATTTTACCGCCGTACAATGCTTGTTCAAATTGCGGAGTGTCTGGGAAATTTGGGAAATCAATTAGAATCTGTGACGATCCTTCAACTCCCGAACTGCTAATTGCGATTAATGTTAACGAAATGAATTTCAACGATCGGATTTCCCGATCCGAAAATTCCGTTCTCAATTCCAATCGAATTTCATTATTAGTACGTTTCGGTTCGAATCTCGCGGCATTTTGACCTCTAATCGATATCGATCTTATAATTCCGAGATTTTTACTCTCTAGATAGATATTTTCCAAATAGAGAGTACCATCTTTATCGATTCGACCCGCATAATTTGATTGATCGAAACGCGGTACGATCGGTAACGAAATCGAAATTCCCGTACTGGATATTGCGATTTGTTCGCGAACTGTAATAATGATAGCGAAGAGAAATTGGCGATTTCGGAAATCCGATCCTTCCGTATCGCTACTGAAACCGATCGAAATTTGGTTCTGATTATTCGAAATATCGAAAAGATTTCTATCGGGACCGTCGATATAGAAAAGAATATCGGGTGTATAGTCATTTGGATCGTATGTGATATCTTCGATTGTAAGATTTCCTAAACTATCTAAACTTCCAACGTAGAGAGATTTGCTAAAATGATGTCCTGAAAAAACAATTTTTTGTCAAAAAACATTTGAATAATTTTTTCACAAATCAACGTATTAAGCATTTTGAGCGGCTGCAAAAAAAAATATTTATCTTAAAGCATTAGTAAAACTAAATTAATCAAATTATATCAATTTGATCTTGAATAAAAGTTATTATTAAACTGTGTTGTGATCGTGCTAGCGCGAATTCCAGTGGCGTCGAGCGAAATTAGCTGAACAATCGCTGTAGCGATCAAAAAGAGAAACTTCGCCTCTGACTATTAATCAACATCCATGGTGGACCAGAAAATTTAAGGAGCAATCATATAGCAATTTTCTAGCTTTTCAGTGGGCTTGCATCATCAAAGCAAAACAGAGAGCCACTATCTAAAGTCCGTGGCTGTGTAATATGAGATCCCTAAACTACAACCAAAAGTTCATTTTTTGTCACAAAATATTTTTTTTGCGGTATCCGAAATAACTTAGGGGATAACCCCTTAATGCGTAATGCACAGTTAGATCGACATGGGTCGTGGAAACAAGTTTAAATAGGGAAGTTAGAAGGGAAATATGAGAGGGATAAGTCTGAAATGGCGGTGGACGTGGTTTTTGAATTTTTGGGGGCTGTGCGATTTTCCACCAGGTAGTTCAGTATTTTGCTATTATAGCACCTTCCATTATCTTTGAGGTGATGGCAATAAAGCTATAGCTAGTGGGGCCCGCTTTGCATCCATTTTGGGAATCGGCTGAACATTCGCGACTTTCCAGATATGTCGAAGCACTGGAAGAGTATGAAAGATGATAAAGTTTGCGAAATGGTTTAACCATAAAGGAAGCACATTTCTTAAGTGCAAGGAGGGGGGGGGGTGGGAATGCCAGCCAGTCGGACCAGCAGTCTTGTTGACATTGAGCACCTACAGGACCAAATAACTATAGTTCGAAAACGAAGGGGCGGCAGCGCGAAATCTGAAGGTAGTAGTTGAGCGGTATTCTCATTTTACTGTAATTATCTGAAGTTTCTAGCGAATCACGCTGCCAAAAGGTTTGCTTTTTCCATAGCATCCACAACTATTCGGTCACCATCACGAACAGTGGGATTGAGGATGATATGAAATGATTTCACAATTGTTGGGGCCAATCTTATTGAACCACGCAAACGGCAGAAAATTCTCACAAAATTAGAACAGCCCCATTATTATGTGCATTCGGATATTTGATCCTGTGTACAAGTCTGATATTTCGGAGCCTGCCCTTCACAAGTCTGCGCTCCAAGCACCTGAATAATCTCAAATCTAACACCTTGCTATTGTGTTTTTCAAAATAAAAGTTAGAAATTTCTGTCATCATTTTTAGATCAAGATTTTTAGATACCGTGCTCTTTACCTAATTTTACTAATTATTTCACTAAATTATAAAAAAAAAGCCGAACAAAATTAAAACATTCTCAATATTTGGACTGTTATGCAAAAATTCAAGCCAAATAGCAATAAGCCGCAACTAAAGTCGATATTGAAAAATTACCAGAAGATTTTTGAGGTATAGATACGACGACAGCACATCTTCCATCCGGAACGTCTGGTTTCGAAGCGACTATTGTAAAACTCAAAAACGATTTATCCTTAATGTCTTGCTCTCTTATCGGTCGAGCCAATCTAATAATCACTGCATTATTTAAGACAGTCGTAGTAAAAAAACTCCTATCTTGACCTTCTGTCGTAAATTTCACCGCATTTGACCACGTTTCCGCGACAAGAACCGCATTTTCAATACTCAGTGAATATTTTTCATCTAGTTTTCCTTCGTAAACGATATTTTCAAATCGTGGCTGTGGCGGCAGAGTTACTGTCTCATTACCCGATATGCTAACTCGAGCTATGGATTGCCGCGGTGGTGTTCCACTATCCTGAAGATTTTAAAATTTTAATTAAGAATATCTCGAATAGAATAAGTGATAATTACAGTTGCTGTTATTGTTAAGTTCAAAGCATCGGTTATCCTAAGGAGTGGTGCAGTCAAAATTAAGGACGCATAAAATGTTTTTTGATCACTTCCAATTCTCGACGAGGTAACAACATTAATGATTCCCGAGTCGGACGATGTAAAAGTTACTGCATTACCAGTGAGATCGATATCTCGTGCGAAAATATCCTGAAATATTTTCATGGAATATAAAAATATAATAAAGTTGTGACGGTCTTAAAAAACACATCTTCTACTTACTTGAAAAGTTGTCAAATCGAATCCTTTATATAAAGGGAGCGGCACGGTAAAACTATACAAATCTTCCGGAAATTTTGGATCGTAGAGATTCGCTTGCTCGAGATTCAGTCGAAACAGCTTAAAGAAGTTTGAAATAATTTTTATGAATTGATTCGAGATCAAAAAAGAATGATGTGCTCATTTATTTATGGCATAAAGAATCAAACAAATAAACTATAACTATAAAATTATGAAAAACCTAAAAAAAATCAGTTTTTCGACAATGTCAAAGTTTCAAGTTCAGAAGAACTATTGCAAAATTTGCAAGAATGCACTTAATTAATTAATCGGGGAACCCGGGGCACAACTGAGTGCCGGGGCGAAATGAAGTTCGACGGTTTTCGGTGTCAAGGAGGAGCGGAACGGGTGGGGACAGAATAGGGAGTACCCAATTCTGACTTTGAATGTTTATATCGCGAAGAATTTTACTCAAAATTAGTTTAATGTTGGGTCGCTAGTTCCAAGTTCAAAAATAATTCCAGTCCGTGAATAGGTTATTCTAAAGTGTGAATTCTGAGAAAAGGACGTAATTAATGAAACGTGTAGTTAAACCTCCAAGATCACTTAAAACTAAATAAATATAGAGCAAACTTATTTTTTCTGCATTTCCACTAGTATTATGTTAGTATTATGTTTTTTATAATTACTTGGCCTAACCACCAAATGACATTATTTTCTGTTTTTGAAAACAAGAATAATGTTCTTTTGTTTTCTTACAATATTATTATATTTTTTTGGTTAATACTTTATAATGTGTTTATAGAAAAATTTGCAGCTTACTTAATTAACCCTTCTGTGTTTTTAACTTAGTACCCGTGTTCCCCTAATTAATTTTTTACAGATTATTAGTAACAGGTATACAGATCAATTGCTTGAGTATTTGAGATAAACAATTTCCAGAAAGACTCGCTCACCTTGAATCTCCTCAGAATATTTCGCTCGGTTAAAAGTGTACGCTCGGAATCGGTTAAAAAAAAGACAACTAATCTCAACGCGTATTTCATAGGAAAACTATAGATGCGAATATTTCAACTCTAACTACAGATGCAAAGCAGAAAATCGACCCATCTTAGATATTTGAGGAACAAACTTTAGAAATAATTTAAATTTTGCATCCGTTGCGAAAAGAGACTTAGAAATGAACATTTCGACCATCCCTCAAGTTATACATAAAGTTGAAACTAACCGCATATATTAAGCTATACTACATAGGGAAGGTACGTCCAGACGATGCCTCGTTTTCGTGCGCTTAGCGCCCTGAATAGCATACAAGAAAGTCGTTCTCAATAGCTGACAAGCAATAGCGCACTATCAAATCATCCTAAATAGCACAAAAGCAAAGATCCCAGATTGATTTGAAGATCACGTGCGCTATTTAGGAAGACTTGCTTCTGCGCTATTGAGAACGTTTTGCTTGCGCTTATGTTGTGGAAAGCATGTGCTAAGCTCAAGAAAATTAAACACCTTCTGTACGTACCTGTAGATATGAGATAATTAAGAGATTTTTACGTAACAATAGAGTGAAAATGCAGGGCATCGAAAAATGGTACACTTTTCAAAATTCCAAGCCGTTATATCTCAAAATCAAAGGCAATTATTAAGTTGAAATTTCATCAGATTATAGATCTATAAAATTTTTAATTTTGGTAAAAATTTTAACTAAGCGTGTAATGCCTCCGACAGACGATGCAAGCTAATATATATTAACTCCCTATTTTGATATAAGTAGGCCGAATTATGTATAGGATAATGACACTAGTAATATCGAAAAGCGAGATATATATTTACTCGCTTCGTGTGTCGGTAGCCTAAGGGGGTGAACCAAAATGTCGAAAATATAGAGTAATTCTTTTAGGGCTCTGTTAATAATTGCGTGTCTTATTCAGTCTAAATTTAATTTCAAACGTATTTCTTTTATTATATATATATCATTTTTGCATTTTGGTAAGGGATTAACGACAAAGGTCCACAAATTAATTTCAGGAAAATTTCATCGAATACTAAAACTTAGATCTTTTATTAGTTAAAAAATATAAATCAACTAAATATACTTACCAATGACGGTTCCGATGAATCTTGACAACGCAATTTCACTGTGATATAAATAATCACACTGGTTTGCTCTTCAATGTATTTTGGAAAATTTTCGGTTGTGTATAAATCTAAACTACCTGTTGCGCTGTTGTAACTTGCATCTATATATTTCATTTCAAAATTATTATTCGATGTTCCTACAATTCGCACAGTTCCAATCATTTGAAATGATCGAATTACACCGGAATATGTTAAGCTTAATTCTTTTTCAAAATCATAACCAACATCTATTTGATGATTGGTAATATTCGGACTGGAACATTCTGAAAATGGAGAGGGAGAGTAGTGAATTTAATGAAGTAAGGACAAATATCATTTTTGAATGTACAAACACATTTTAATAAGCAACTACCGCAAAGTAAGAGTGATATTAGATTTTTTTTTTTCCAAATTGTCACCTGTACTATATGTCTCTACATGTAGTTTTATGGGCAATACTTTTGGAAAACAATATTAAAAATCTTTTTTTTTTTCTAGTATTGAAACACTGTTCCCAAATCGCTTCGAACACTCCCTTTTTAGTTTCAGAGGGATTATAAACAAAGTAAAATATTTCGCATTTACAAAAAGCGCAGAGTATCTGAATACCGGATCAGCCATTTGAGCACAATGACAACCTCCACAGAGCGCTAACGAATAGGGACGCAAAACTCCTTATATGAACAGTTGGTAAATCAATTTAAACCATGTTCACTAATTGCCCAGGACTCTGCGGTTTTCTGGGTTCCTAAATAAGGTTATATTATCGAGTGATAGACAATTAGGTTACGAGCAGTATGAATATGAGATACGCGAGATTTCGCTTTTCTATGAAACTATCAGCTGATGTGAAAGCGATATAAGGTTTTGTTCTGTTTCCACAGGTCAATTAATAATATCGCTTGAATTTGCTTTCTCAAGGCAAGCTTCCCATTGACTCTGTTCGTACCTTTGTTTGGATTAGAACAAAAATAGCTAGATGTTTCTACATTGCTATAAATGCTCTTTAAGGAATTGAATCAGAAGAATTTATAACGGTCAACAATAACTTCCTCTCTTATTCAATACCACCGTGTTAATGGCGACCGTTCCATGATAGATCATATCGAAAAAGCTACCTTACTAGCAGTTTAGCTAGAAACTCACGCTTTCCACCTTCGTACCTATCGCCTCCCGCACTGCACATTTTCGCACGGGACTTATTTGTAGGATCCTTCAGGAGCTCAATATTCACAAATCTGCTGGTCCGGACGGTATCAACTTTACCCTTAAAAAGTGATCCTCTTCTTTAGCTAAACCTTTTCGAAATCTTTTCTATCTTTCCTACTCTTCTGGATGCTTTCCACGTATGTGGAAAGATCCGAATGTTCAATCAATTCTCTAGAAAGGGAGCACGCAGTAGTCTCGGAAGTAAATTAACTAATTAACTGCTGTCAATTGCAAAATCGGTTAATATCTCGAAGATAACCAGCTGATCCATAGTCCGTTCTGGCACTACAAAACCTTTTGACAGAGTTTGGAATGAATTTCTTATAGTTAAGCTAAGTCTTAAAGGTACTCTTCTTAAATACATTGAGAGTTTTCTGGCCGAACGCACTATACGAGTAGTATTTGATGGCGTTACTTCTTCCTCCTTCCCAATAGATTCCGGGGCCCCTCAAGGCTCTGTTTTATATCCAACTTATTTCTTAGTTTTCATCAACGACAAAGTTAAACTTTGCTGCGGAATCAAACAAGCATTCTATTGCTTCCAATCACACGGAAATATTCCATTTGCTAATCTCAGATCTTAACTTAGTCCTGGAATAGAGCAGGAGAAACAGAGTAGAGTTGCCTCCAAATACAGGGTTAAACGTGATGTTCCAGTATTATCTCACAATGTCGCTTAAAATTAATTACCACCTGAATTAGGCCCAGCACATCTTCGATGTTGCCCTCGACGCCTCTAAGCACTTAGGTGTTCCCCGAAAATGCATAAAGTGCCCATCGATCTCGCCATCTCTGCCATCTATAAGATATAAATTAGACCACGAATTTTTGAGCACAACATATCAGGACTACGATTGGGTGTAAGGCCCAATCATGCAATACATTTGATTTTTTTTGGTTTTAAGAAATTTTGTATGGGAATTGGAAGAAAGGATAACAGCACTAAAACACTTTTTCACATCATGCTAGAGTTGCTATGAAAATGTTTTATTGAAAATTAAAGCTTCAAAAATTGAATAGATACTGAGAAAATTAGTGTATTGGATTTAGTGAAATTGTACAGTATGTATGGGAGGCGGTAGAGGGAGTGGGGAGTTCTTAGTGAGCTTTTCAGAAATAACTATAAGCATCATGCATTTGATATCTTTTCAATCGCAGATCAGTAGCATTCAAACTGTTCGGGAAAATTGACTTTTTGTAAAGTTGCGAAATTGTGTCATATTGTATGGGAGGAGGTAGAAAGGGTGAAGCTAATCATCTAAATTTTTTTGGGCTTACTAAAAATTCTAACATAATATTTGTTCAAAATTGCAGCTTGATTAATTTTACATATATGTACTGAGTAAATTGGTTTATAGTATTTCATGAAAAAGCGCAGTTTATGAGTTTATGAGAGGTGGTAGAAGGAGTAGGGGAATTCAAATAATTTTTTTACTGTAGATTGAAATTTGTATAAAAATAATACATTCCAAATTTCAGATCAATAGCTATTATACTTTTCGGGAAAATTGGTTTATTATCAAATCTAGAAAATGCGTTATTTTGCATGGGAGGGGGTAGAAGGGATGGAGCGATTTGGCCCATTTACTTGCTTGACTTTACTTTTTTGTCAAAAACAACGTGTACAAACGTATGAACGTTCTAGCTCAACGTTTTCTTAAGCTAGAGAGCGAACAGACGGATGGACGGACAGACAGACGGACATCCGTTTTCGAGATATTTGAGTGATAATATGAACTTCTGTATCATTCATTTTTTTTCCGAGCCTTATTTCTTAGCGTTCATAACTTTTAAGCAAACTTATAATACTCTCAGATTTCATCTAAAGTATAAATATGATGACTGATTGGAGACGAGACCATCACGTCTTCTATCGATTCTCTCGAGCATCGCAGAAATGTTGGAGTACTCAGAATTTACTATCGATACTTCCATCGTAAATACAGTGCGGAACTAAGTGCACTGGTTTCTCCAATCTATACTTTTCTCTGAGATACTTGCCCAGCTGAAGGCGCAAATGAGTACACCGTCAAACCCTTGCCGTCTCGTTCATTGAAATTTTTCATTCATTTGTCGAACGTCAAGACTTTGTCACACATTACCAGCCGAAGTGTTACAATAACTACAGACCCCAGTGCTTCAAGAGCAATGTTCACCGTCACTTTCCTTCCTCTCCTTTTAAGTTAGCCTGCTTCTAGTAACTCTTTACATTTTTGCCTATACGGTTATAACTGGGCATAGCATTATAGGGTGATCCCCTAAATTATGTTCGGTGCCTTAAAAAAAATTGTATTTGCATTGTCATACTGTGCTTAAAATTTTAATTCGGTATCTTGGATAGTTTCTAAGAAAAGTAAGTTAATTGCAATTTCGAATTTTCATGAAATTTGCATGGGAAATTTGGTTGTAATTATAATAAATAAGAAGTTGGTTGTAGTAACAATAACTTTTTATCTACAATTTTTTTATTATAAATTGAATACAAAATACACGATTTGAAGTGGTTTGCGGTCGGAAGCAAAAAAAACTTGATGCTGTCATTCGTGTTATGAAGAGATCTAATGGCTTCTGCACTTTTATGGTAAGTATAAGGTCCGCTAAAATTATTTTCTAGCTTTGCTAGTTTCATGCAGATCTAAGAATTGCGTTTTTCAAAATCGTGCAATTGAATGGGTAGGAGTAAAAGAAGTGTGAAGATCGGAGCTATATTTTTTGACGCTGGAGATATTCACATCATCATACTTTGACTTCATTTTCAAGTCGATAACTTAAATAGTTTCGTAGAAAAATCAATTTCTTAAAATTTCGAAATTCCATGAAATATGTACGGGAGGAGTTTCTTTTTTGCTAACAATTACATAAAACATAATAGAATTATGATTGGGCTTAAAGCCCAATCATATGATACTCTAGATGAGATGGAAATGACTTTAATATACCGGAAAATATGTCATCTCAAATTCTTTCGAATAGTGAATAGAGACTTTTGCATGGGAGGTGGTAGAAGTAGAGGGGGAGGTTTGTGTTTTTCGTATATGACACCGGAAATGGCATGCAAAATGTTTTTTTGTGAATTTAAAGTTTTTAGTTTTCGTTATTTTGAAAGAAATTGGTCATAGTTTGCCTGAAATTGGGGCATTTGTATGGGAGGTGGCAGAGGAAGTGGAGCGTTTAAGATGATTTTGGAACTGCATATCATCATCCTTATCACCATGCCTTGATTCAATTTCAAAGTCGATAGCTCTCATATACTTGAAGGAGAAATGCTTTTCTTGAATGTATAATACGGAGCTGATAATTTTTTCTAACACTTATTTTAATTATTAAGAAACAAATTCTGGCAAAATTTGAAGTTTGTACTATTTCTAGTTTGAATGGAAATCGATAAAATGCATTTAACATAAATTATGCATTTGTATGGGAGGGGGTAGAAGGAGTATACAGATCAAAATAAATTTGTTTCGCATTATTAATATTTCTATTAATATAACCTACGTAAACTGCGGTAGGCTGGCCATGTAAAGCGAATGGAAGACTGAAGAATCCCCAAACGTGCTCTGAAAGGCAAAGCGAGTGGTAACCGGCCAGTAGGCAAGCCATGCAAGCGATGGGAAGACTCGGTTGATGAAGATAGCAAAGCCATCTTAAAAATTAGCAGCTGGAGGACGCGGTCTTTGGATCGAGACGATTGGAGGCAACGACTTCAGGAGGCCAAGACCCGATTTGGGCTGTCGCGCCATTGATGATGATGAATATTTCTATTTGTATACTTTATACAAAATATCAAGTTGATAGCTTTAGCAGTTTCGAAGAAAAATAATTTAATTTAAATTTCAAAATTTCGTGAAATTTGTATGGAAGGGGGTAGAAGGAGTGAGGTAAAGTTGATAGCTATTTTTAAAATAAATTGCAATTATAGTAGAATTAATTCGTCCTTTCAGCTTTCCTAGTTTCAATGAAAATCAAAAATATGTATTTTTCAAAATTGTCCATTTGTTTGGGAGGGGGTAGAAGGAGTAAGGGGATCGGGTCAATATTCTGTGTTGTTAATGACATTTATATCATAATACTTTGACCTAAATTTCAAGTCGATAGCTTAAATTATTTCAAAGAAAAATAAATTTCTTAATATTTCGAAATTTCATGAGATTTGTATGGGAGGGGGTAGAAGGAGTCGGGGATGTAGCCCATTCACGAACTTAAAGATACTTTTTTGCTAAAAATTACACTCGAAAATGTTTAGCACTATAGCTCAAAGCTTTCGAGAGTTATGCTGTAGACAGACGCACAGACGGACAGACGGACAGACAGACAGACGGACAGTCGGTCACTCGGAATCAAGGTTTTTGAGCGATAACAAATATTTCTGTACCCTTGGCGGCTCTGTGCGAACTTTATTTCTTAGCGTTACAAACAGTAAGGCAAACACAGTATACTCTCCGATTTCATCTAGAATATACAAATTTCAACACGATAGCTCAAATCGTTCGAGAGTTATGTTGTAAAAAGACGGACAGACAGTCACTCGGAGCCACAACAAATATTTGTGTGCCATTGGCATTAGCATTAAGGTAAGGCAAACACAATATACTCTCAGATTTCATCTAGAGTATAATTAAACATCTTAGTTTAATATATTCTTTATTTACTTTTCAGACGTGGCATTTGTATCTGGACTGGTAAAAAAGGAAGCAAATATTATCCATAATTTTTTCGGGTTTCTGAGATATGATTCGATTTGTAAAACAAATACAGCGATTTTTGTCTTTAGTGCATAGGAAGTAATTGCATTATTTAAAAAAAATAGGTTTTGCCTACATTGTTTTTTGCATCCTTTTCAGACAACTTTTGCAAGCAATTACACGTTCACGCCTTCTATTTTTAAATGATTATTTGCTATCTATTTTAAATGCAAATATTTAACACGTTAAAGACCGCATCTAATGGATGAGGTAAAAGTTTATACAAAGTTTGTTTAAAAAAAAAGAAATAAGTTAGCTATAACCGTTTCGTTGGAAATTGGGGGTTTCAGTATGACGGTTCAATCGTGAAATCACTCCTTATTAATCGATTAAATTTTAAATTTTACAACAATATTGCATACTTATATGTAGTTCAATACATTGGGAAAAAATTGTATGTGAAATATACTATACCCAGAGTGAAAATTGAATATTCTTTTGAAAAGTGGAAAGGGAGGATATTGTTCGTTCATCAGCTTAAATTGTACAAAAAAATTCAATTCTTGTATATTGTTTTCAAATCAAGAGAATCCTATAACCCCCCTCCCACCCCTAAATTACGGCGGTGCATTAGAAATTTACGCCGAAATATATTCTTTCGATTGAACACAACAGCAATATGTGAAACCTTACCCTTCTTTTCTTAAGTGTGATTAGCGATTTTCGAAAAATTTTGTTATAAAAAAACATACAGGTGGTGTCAAACTTTGACTTCGGGCCCTTGCAGTGTTTAATCAGTCTTTCCTGACAATCAGACTGCCTGAAAGGGTTAAAATCCTTATCTAACTCTTTTAAAAAAAATTGTATGTCCTCAAGTTTGATTTAAATGTAACTAAAAGTTTCGAGATTACAATAAAATACCGCAAAATACCATTAAATATTAAAATAAATAATAATACAAATTTTAAGACTTACTCTGCGATCGGCATATTCCAATAAATCCAAAAATGAAAATTGTCACTGAAATTCTTTTCATTGTATCACAAAATAAAAATGTCTTCACCATTTTTATTT
Source organism: Chorisops tibialis (assembly GCA_963669355.1). NCBI lineage: Eukaryota > Metazoa > Arthropoda > Insecta > Diptera > Stratiomyidae > Chorisops > Chorisops tibialis. The sequence continues at coordinate 298,383,450 of OY770263.1, forward strand.
TTTTTATTTCCAAAACATAAAATTCAATTTATTGATCGACTTTTTCATCTCACATCCGACAATGAAAACGTATCGTAACGTTCATTATTTTCAAGGAACATTAACAATTTTTTTTTTTTATTTTAATAAGATTTATCAATTGACTCAAGGAAACTGCACTCGAAAGTATTAGAAAAATATAATTTGTTGAATTCACGGAAACTTCCGATTAATTACTGAGTATGAAAAGAGAATTTCAATTTTCTTGACAATGCCATCCGCAAAACTTACTTATCAAATTCAGATCAAAAATGTATCGTATTTTTTTTTTCCTGTTTCTTGATAAATTGATAAAGATTTTTTTCTTTTTTATATCTATAAGTTTGTATATAGACGGCACTTACCTTTTGTAAGACATCAACTTCTAATTATTATGGCGTTATTGTAATATGATTCAGTGGGGTTTTTTTTTTAATTTTTTGTTTTAATTACTTTTTACAATTTTATTTATAGAAATATTCAGGGAACAAAAATTCGATAAAATTTTGGAGTTTAGTAAATAATTTTTAGCATTTTTGTAATCAAACAAGCAATTTGTTTCTAGTTTGGCCCAAAGTAGCATTGGATTTGTAGAGTTATGCTAATTTTCGCATTTAGCCTGAATTAAACTAACTTGATGATTATCCTTCCTGCTGCAAATATACGTGCTCAATAACACTTCGGAATCCCACTATCTAGATTGGTCAGCTAAAACATTATGAGCCAAAACAACGAAAAACTATTCGACTGTAATCACTTTGGGTCAAATTTCAATTCTCAAATTTTGCCATCCCCGAAGAAAGAATTCTTTCTTTAATTTAAAGAGTTTGAATAACATTAACTCATTATGGCTTACCGATTGCTCAGAGTGTAAGTTTGACTACAAAATTAAAAGTTTGAGAGGGAAGTACGAAAACTGTGCATTTTATCTTAAATAAAAATTGACTCTTTTTTACTACCTAATTCTATAGAATATAAAGCTGTCTAGAGAATTAAGTCTGAAAAAAATTTTTTTCTTAATTTTTAATTTTGACTAAACGAATTTGAACATTAAGCCATCGTTATCATTCCAATTAACACATAAAACCAAATCTCCAATATGGCAGATCATAATGAAATTCCATGCCTCTAAAATGCACAAAATCCAGCACTTTTTCAGAACTAACCATTATTAGAGGAAATTTAATTTATCAATTAACACACTGACAATTCGTCTCTTATCACAAAACAGGAAATTTTAATTAAATAAATGTTTTCTTTTTTCTCTCAACTAGAATACATAAAAACACTCTTGATAATAAATTGCTAATCAATTGTGCATCATCGAAATTACTTTATCTTTTGGTTATTGTCTTGTTTTATGCTATCGTCGTCATTCCTTAACGAGTTTTATAGGTGTCGTCTTCTCAGCATCGAGGCCTGGTTTCAACGTCGTAGTTGTCGAGAAATGTTTCAAGTACATGTTGACGTAGTCGGTGAAATTTTTCGGTTGTGCTATTTGATTCTTTCGGACTGGTAGACGTGGCGAAAGCGAAAGCATACTGGCCCATTGGCCATCGCATAAGTCGTCGTAACGCAAAAGTCCAACTTCGATACCACCTAGATCGCCTGGACCACGACACATAGGCTCACCGTCCCATAATTTCGTCCTTGATGCACGCAACCATCGAGCTAAATACAAAGTTCGACAATCACAATGCCAAGGATTTTTATCGAGTTTGACACCGATCAATTGTGGTAAATTCTCGAAACAGCCGTGCGGTAAAGACTGCAATTTATTAGAGTCGATACGTCTGCAAATGGAGAGATAAATTTTAGTAAATTTATTGAGTTTATTGTCATTCCATGTCCAGTGGATAAAATTTTGGTCCACACGCGAAGGGTGGGAGGTTTAATGTCGGTCAACGCATAGTTTCAGTGCGTCTCAGGAAGTAAGCAAATAATATGAAATAGCTGGACTCGCTGCATCGCTGTCCATCCTGTCATATTTAGCTAAGAACGCCCACCCTTTTTTTACCAGGGAGAAATAAATAAGTGGGAATACCTCTCCTGTTCGGGTTGGGCGAGACGCAGATAACGCATTCCCGGAAAAAAAGTGTCCAGCGACCTGAAGAACAGTCTCGGAAAGGATGGACTCAACGGAAACAACCCCGTAAACGAAAAATGGACTACTCTTTCGGAACTTGGAATATTCGATCCTTATTAAGGACAGGAGCTCTGAAAGAGTTGCTCGAAGAAATGGCAAAACACAATATCAACATAACTGCCCTTCAAGAAACGAAATGACTCGCTAACGAAATCATGGACATGAGATTACACTCAATCTTTACAAGTGGAAAATTGTCAGGAAGCAGAGAGTTTGGAGTCGCTTTGGTCGTCGACAAAAAATTTAAATGGCAGGTCCCGAGTTTCAAACCAGCAAGTAAAAGATTGTGTGTAATCCGAACAAAAACTAAATTTTTCAACGTTTGGTAATCAACGGCCACAAACCAACAGAAGACAAGGACGATATAATTAAAGACCCTGGAGACAATCCCTAGAGACAACCTATTATTCAATGCCCTAAATTGGCCTATAAATTGTCTTAGCAGTCTCTGCAAAGACGCAGAGGGTAACATCATTAGCGCGATACAATAAATCAAAAGAAGATGGGACTCCTACTTCGAACATCTTTTCAAACCCTCCCCATCAGCAGCGATCACGACAGACAACATCTCAATTGCAAAAGAATCATCATAGATACTACCCACGCTTGCTGAAATCAAAGCAGCCCTATGTGACCAAAAACTAATCAAAGCGCCGGTAATTGACGAATTACCAGTTGAACTTCTGAAAAATGGTGGAAACTGTGTCGCTGAAATACTACACAACATGATATGCAAAATTTGGACTGAGGAAAACATACCCGATGATGGGCGAAAAAGCATAATAAAAAGCAATCTATAGGAAAGGAGACAAACTCTACTGTGAGAATTACAGAGGAATATCATTGTTTTGTACCACCTATAAAATACTGACAAGAATAATTGAACGTCGTTTTAAGCCCCAGTGCTAAGGAGGTATTTGTCAATCTTGACTCAGCCGCAAAAGAAGTCAGTTTGCGCATTATTGAAAGCAAAACCAAAGTAATGGTGCAAATAAGAAGGAGAACGTCAATCAAAAAAAAACATAACGATTACGGAACATAATTTGAAGAGTGTTGTCAACTTTACTTATCGTGGGGCTTGTTTAGCAAATTACGGCAATGAAACAGATGAAATCAAACGACGGATAATACTTGCGAAAAGGATGTAAGATTCGGTACTTTCAATAATGAAATCTAAGAAAGTGCACAGAAACAACAAGTTGCGAATATATAAAACTTATGTACGACCTGTGCTCTGTAATGGCTGCGTGATGTGGACATTAACACGAACTTCCGAAAAAGCAGTTAACGCTTTCGAAATGAAGATCCTCCGAAAAATGTTGGGACCTGTGAATGGAGAAGCTTCAACGTTCATCAAGTTACGTAAACTGCAGTGCCATGTAGAGCGAATGGGAGATAGAACAATCCCCAAACGAGCTCTTAAAGACTGGGAAGCGAAGGGTGAACTTTCTTATTAGCAGATACTGCGCAAGGCAAAAGCAGACTCTAAATTGGAAGTTGAAAAGGCGATATCGAGGATCAGAAGGACACAAAAAGGAGACCTCCTAATTCAACATAAAAAGATGGGAGACATAGCTGCCGAACTCAAAGGCACCATAAGCGAAGCCTACGTAAGTGTTAGGACCATCATGGACCGTTCTATCATCGAGATTAAAGGTGTTGATGAAGTCACCACAAAAGAAGACATACGCGAAGCAATCAAAGCTCTAGCCTATCTAGGCAGTGCCAAAAGGGAGAAGACCACTCCAAGTTTTGTACATATTTGTGGGAATATGGAATAAAAGGCAATATTGCTCAGAGCTGCTACAAGGAGCCATCATGCGTGTTCTGTAGTAAGGATCACCCCGAAGATGCGAAGCACGTAGTAGCAGGCAGCAACAAATGGTCATCCTTCAGGAAAGCCCTCACAATCAAAAGCCTTGAAGGTAATACAGATTAATCTAGACCACTAAAGCCGAAGGAGTGGCCATCATTTTGATTAGCGAAACGTACAAAACTTTTGCCGACAATATCTGGATCTGTGACAAAACAAAGCAAGCGATAGTATGGAAATGTGGAAACACGCCTTCCAAGAAACCAGAAACACGTATCGCAAAGCAGAAATGAGCTCTATCATAGACCCTTCTACGAAATACGAAATGGCGTCGTAGCGAGAAATAAACATTTAGAAATCATCAGGCGATTACAATTGATACAAAACAAAGAAAAGCTATACAACAACCTAAATTAACAGACCCAAAATGAAATGATAAGCTCTTCGATAGGGACACGTTCGATGGAATGATGAACACCAACATTACAACGAGCAACGAAACAGCAAAGACCCTCGCGGAACAATTCACTCACAATATCATCACCGTGCATTCATGACGCTATAAAAGCAGTAGTCGATATACTAGCTGAGGTAACACAAGGAGAAAGATGTCGATGGACATTAAAAATGCTTTAACTCAGCAGATTAGTCACTTATAAAGAGATCGTTGACCAAGATAGATACACCATACTACTTGTTGAGAATAGTTACAAACTATTTCACTAACAAGAAGTTTAGGTACCAAAATGATACGAGGATAAAGTACCATATCACTGCGGGAGTCCCACAAGGATCGGTACTGAGTGAAGTTCTTTGACTATCTTTGCCGCAAAAAGTAAAATTAATCGGGTTCGCTAACGACTTCGCCGTTTTTATCGTCGCTAAGTACATCTACACAATAGAATCAGCAACAAACGAAGCAGTCACGAAAATTAAAGACTGGTTGGAGTCCGGCGGCTTAGAACTAGCTGACCACAAAACAGAGGGAAAAAAATTTAAATCGCGACTATTCAGGTCGGCAGACAAACCATCAGATCCAAGGAAGTAATTGAATATCTCGGAGTTATGCTTGATAATTAGATTAAAATTTGATTTAATTCACATGAACTTCGCGAATAAAAAGTCGTCACAAATGCAGACAGCCCTTTCCCGAATACTGTCAAACATCGATGGACCTGGATATGCTAGAAGGATTCTACTTTCCAGAGTCGTCAGCCCGGTTCTCCAATACGCTGCTCTAGTTTGGGCTGCGGCGATAGCGATAAAAGGAATAAAGAGAAAGCAGTTGTCAACGTATAGGTTCTGCGCAATAAGAGCAATCAGCAGTTTCCAAACAATATCGGATGAAGCAGACTGAGTCATTACCGGAAAGATCCCTTCGACATTCTCGCGAATAAGATGCTAAGGATCTGCGAAAGAAGAGCCTCAACACGAAAAGAGGCCGTTGTTGTCAGATAAATAAAAGAATAGGAAAAGGCGACATCAATACCCACGTGCAAAACCAAGTGGGATAACACTACAAAAGGCAGATGGGTCATTAAGCGGGTGTAAGGGGCTGCAATTCTCTCCTATGAGTTCCTATGCGGTCAAGGCGGCCACTGCAAATGCTGACACAGATTTGGACACGATAACTTACCACTTTGTCCAGATTAGGTAGATCAAGAAGAAGACCCAAAACAAGCGGTTTTCAATTGCAGTCGCTTCGCAGAACGGAGAAATAACATGGCGAGTCCACCATTCATCATGGAATCAGAGGAAAATTGGATGGAAATTCGTACACTCATAACGAATGTGTAAAAGGATCTACGGAGAATCGAGAGAGAAAGGAAAGCAGAATCAATGTAAGGAGCACAGCTTATAATGCTAGCCAGCACTGTGAAGAATCCTAAGGGCTGTCCCGCGGCGACTGTGGTTGAAGTATGTGTTCGAATCAGGTATGTGAATCGTGCATAACAATAACACGGGATATTGGTATCTAATGATTCCACACCTCCCTGACGAAACACCATTCGACGCAGTATGTTATCTTCTTCTAGAATGACACTATAGCCCAAATCGAGCATTGGTCTTCTAGCTTTCATGTTCCTTGACATATTTTTTTTTTTCTTATCATGAAAGGGTTGTTAGCCCTTCACTTCGACGAGTCTTTCATTTTCGTAGATTGAAGTGTTGAAGTTCCAGCAACCTGCTTGGGTATACCTTGACCCAAGCAGGTTGCTGGAACTATACGTCAAACGGAATTTAAACTCACGACTTTCGCATTGTAGACCAACACGCTACCCACTAGCTTCCACCCTACACAGTTCTATACAGTATGTTATGCAAAGTATAATATACGACGCGGAATAGTGGAGAGTAGTGAAGAACAGTGAAGAAACTTCTGTTCTAATTATTTCAAGGCGAAAAAATAAAGCATGTGGTTATAAGGCGCCCTAGTTTACTGGAAATCCAGAGAGCTCGAGTGCACTTCAGTACAAACTATAAAACAAATAAGAATTCCTTCTGTATACGGATACTTACAATTTTTCCAATTTTTGTAACGGTTGAAATGCATCGAAATCAAAACTTTTCAAAATATTATTATTCAGCATTAAATATTTCAGATTTTTCAAGCCAAGAAAATTATGATTTTGTAATGTTGTAAGATTATTCGAAAACAACATTAGGCGTTTTAAACTTTCTAATTTTAAAAACAGCCCTGCCGGAATATTTGACAATGAATTTTGACCGATGTAGAGTTCCTCCAAATGAAACAAGTTTGAAAATGCATTACTTTCAATCTAAAAAATTTTAAAATATATATATAAAGTGCATATGGGGCATTCTCTGTGAAACGGACACCACCTTTTGTCCAAAATTGATAGCTGAATATCTCTTAAGCTCTTAACATTTTCTATCAAGTGCCTAAGTTATCATACCAAGTGCCCTATTAAAAAATTCAATTATGGCAATAAGGAGACCGTTTCAATATTAAACCTGATGTCCAAAAGTTTGGGTATCCTCTTCGGTGCCAGAATTACTCTCAAACAAAGTATTCACTTTTTTCCAACTGCAAAAGCTACCAATTTAAGAAAGTATTATCGAAATGATGGCTAAAAGTTTTTATTTCAGGAAGCTCGTTAACGTTTACAACATTATTTTATCCTATTGAAAATACGGCGAATCGGGGACCAATATAGCTAAAATTTTATATATATTGACTCCACGTGTCAATATAAACATTGATTAAGTTCTATAATTAAAAGAAAAGATTTTCGGATTTTACACTGTTTGCAATGCGCATCCGGAAATCTTTCTTTTTAATCCAAAATGCACTGTGAAAACATTCACCAAACCGTAAGTTCTATAACTTTGTCATTTTTTAAAATGTAAATTTTTTGTTAGAATGTGCTGATATGGTAACTTGCGCTTCCGGCAGAATTGTTCCCAAAAACAATGCTAATCTGTCTGGTGAAATGGCCGATGATTCGTGAGTAACATTGCCCTTTTCTATTGAGGCTTACTCGAGTTATCGACGAGAAACACTGACAATCGTCATAATGAAACTCACATTTTTGGATTCCTGCGATCCTAAATTTTGGAAATTTATCAAGAAACCGGATGCTAAAATTTTTCTTGATAACAATAGGTCCACTGAAAAACAGGCAGAATGGAAAAAATTGGATTTTCATTAGTACTTCTTCGATAACAATGGTAAATATTATCTCAATTTGGTGGAATCATTAATCCAGGAGTTTTGATCTTGAATCTGAAGTCGATTTGCAATTGGACAGTTGGCAGCTGAACGTCTTTTCAACTTTACTGCGATTATTACTAATTCAAAACCAAAATTTCAATATTGGATTAGAACTCCCGAACTCCTGATACCATTAAATTCGAAAATTATTCACAATTTTTATTCACGTAATACCAAGGAATATCAGATATTAATATTTCTGTATAAACTAGACACTTCCGAGACATTCTTAATACCTTAGGAGAGTGTCGGATCAGCCATTAGTTTTCATAAAGGTTGGTGCCCATTTCACAGAGGATGGCTCATATATATAATTCTTATGACTAAAAAATTACCACACTTACCTTAGCTATACGGTTCATTGATAAATCCAAATTAATTAATTTTGTAACATTTTCAAATAAATTATTCGAAATGCTATTGATTTTATTATTATGCAGGCTTAATATTTCCAAACTGGTCAAATCCGAAAATGTTGTTTCCGGTAAATTTACTAAAGTTAAAAAAAAAATGATTTTATTAAATTAACTAAAAGTAAGTGCAATCAACTTACAAATTTCATTTTGCGATAAATCCAAAATAATCAATTTAGCTAAATTTTTAAAGCATCCACTTTTCAACTGTACAATTTTATTCCGTGATAAATTCAATTCTTCGAGACGTCCTAGTTCTCGAAAGAAATCAACTGGCAATAATTCCATTTTATTATCGGATAAATTAATTACGGTCAATTTATGATTATGATCGAAAAGATGATCGGGTAATGAGATTAGTGAATTTTTACTAATATCCAATAAATTTAGATTTCGTAATTTGAAAAAGGTGTGCATGTGTAAGTCATCTAAATCGTTGTTTTGAAGTCGTCTGGAAGTTTTGTGATTAATGGTTTTAAATTAAATAATGAGAATTTAAAGCTTACAATTGTACCAAACTATCGAGATCTTGCAGCAAATCAAACGGCAGAAAGTCCAATTTATTATTCGATAAATCTAATTCTTTGAGATGTGTTAAGCCGTGAAAACTATCTTTATGGAAAGTAGTTAGTTGATTTCCGGAAAGATCACTGATAAAAGTAAAAATTTTAGCTTTTTCATTTTTGTCCTATGCTCTTAAAGAAACTTTTAACCGAAACTTGATTGATTAAAAATTTGGATTCGAAACTCTTAAAATTTTCACAATTTTGCAAACATTTGTGAGAATTCTGAAATATCATCCCGCTTAATTTTCGATATTTACGTCACTTCCTTCCAAATAGTAGAGCACCACAAAATTATAAACTAAGCCGATTTTAGTCGCTCTGCTTGACTGAGTTTTCGGCACTAAATTGAAAATAACCGACCCCAATTTATTATACTAACTTACATAATAACAATATCCATTGGAATAGTTTGTGAATCTGGAATTGACCTTAGATTCGTATTCCAGCAAGTGAAAGTCTTCGTATCCGGTGTACATCTACAAAATCCTTTCGTACAATGATTCCATTCGTCTTTGCTACCTTCTCGTAACTTCCAAACTGGCTGTTCGACCGATTGCAGACGCCTTTCAACTAATCGAATACGCCTCTTAATATCCAATTCCATTGCAAATGGATCGATTTTCTCTACATAATTCCGATTGGATCGCTCCTGTTCGGCTTTAGCTTGAGCTATTAAGAAATATTGCGACATAATCTTTAACACTTCACAAGGATTCAATGGACATTCGCCCGTATTGGCCAATAAACGCGGCAAACTTAATCGATTTTGTATATCGATACCATCACTTTTTATTCGAACTAAATAATGAATTAAGATTAGCAGTTTTAAAATAGTTTTTAACATTTTTTTTTTTGTTCGTGGCGTTATAGCAAACTGCTTATCACAAATCAGAAACTAAATCAAAACTGAATTAAAATTTATCATATGTACAAACGACAGGCCCCAATTTTATGTACATTAACTAATAAAATTTATCTAGTGCATAGTTTATTGCATAAGGTCAAGTTTTCTCTGATTGTTCAAAGCGATGGACTTGTGCAGCAGCATAATTTTATCTCATTTATAGAAATGACAGAGTTCTAATTTAAAATGCAGCCTCGTTAGAATTAATAAGGGAATTTAGTGTGTTTAGGTTAAGTGTTCCCTTAAATTAACCTTTCAAATAAAAATAATTAAAGCACAATTTTAAATTATTTCTTACGAATCCTGACGTTTTTCAATATTTGATAAATTTGAAACAATCAAATTTCCACCCTCATAAGACAGTTCCCATTTGTCAATCGATTAAAAAAAATCCATTGTGCAAAAAAACGCATTTATTTTTGTTATAACTTAAAATAAAATATTAAAATAATAAAACAAGTTTTTTTTTTTTTTTGCTTTCTTTAACTTAAACATTATTGTAAAAAGAAAAACAAAATAAAAAAACATCCCATCGATAAAATAGGATCACAGATATGGTAACTTATTCCACCTAAAGGCCTGCGCAATCAAAACAACACAAGTTGCGTAAAATTAATAAAACAAACTGAAAAAGGATATTTAGTGCATTACATTAGAAAAATTAATTATGTAATTATAATAATATTGAGTTCAAAATGAAAATACGTGAATAATTTTGAGTTACTGGAAATTTCCGGTCATAAGATTAAAAATGAAAATATAAACAAATAGTAGGAAATAAGAAGCACCACTGTAATAACGCAAATAATATTCTGATCTAAATGGGAATCGTTTGGGAAGCTCATAAGACTAAACTAAAAGAAAATTTAATTTATTTATTTATATAATAACAACGGTGTTTAGTTAAATTTTCAAAAAAACTGAAATAATGTCCCTGTTTACATATTTTTGTTTGTTATTAATTTAATTTTTTTATGTATTTTTTGTAAGTGGGGTTGTGCGTAATTTTAAATAATTTTTTGTAAATGAAATTTAATCGACTTCTAATTTTCTAAAGCTTCCAACTATTCCTACGTCCATATCGGCATCACTATTACCGCCGAAATTCGCTGCCTCTTTGGTCACTTCGATTTGCATATCGTCCAATGCTAAAATTGCTGCACGCTTTTCCTTAAGTTTTCCTTTGAATTGTGCAATCATTTCACTAAGCGGTACGGTTCCACCATATTCGAGTGGTAAAATTGCAGGATCGATTTTCGATTTTAGCTCATCGACAGTTTTGTGAAGCTGTAATTTGAAAGATTTGAATTTATTTGGAATTATTTTATAAGAAAAATAAAAATTTTAGATTTTTTTTTTTTACAGCACCGAGTATAACTTAGGGGGTCTCCCTTTAATGCAATGCAGAGCTATGTCGGTATAGAAAGAGGAAGTGGAGGTATTAAGGTGGAGAGAGACGAAAATGACGGTGGACATTGTTCTTGAAACACCGCAGGCTGTACTTGTTGGGAAACAAACTAGCTGGCAAATCGTTCCAAAGTCTTGACGTTCGGGAAATGAATGACTGCCTAAATTTCACTGTACGAGAAGGCAAGGGTTTGACCGTGTACTCGTGTGCACGTTCAGCTAGCCGAGTATTCCGGGGAAAAGTATGCAGTGGAGGAATGAGTGCGCTTAGTTCCGTACTGCATTTACCGTGGAAATATCGATAGTAAATGCTGAGTACTCCGACATTTCTGCGATGCTCAAGAGAATCTATAGAAGACGTGATGGTTTCGTCTCCAATCAGTCGGAACGCATGTTTTTGAATACGATCAAGCAGCGCGAGGTGTGTTTTGGATGCCTCAGCCCAAGCATGCAAGTTATACTCTAAACGTGGTCTAATGTAGGCCTTATAAATGGTTGCTATGTCGATGGGTGTGAAATATTTTTTGCATTTTCGGAGAACACCTAGGCGTTTAGAGGCGTCAAGGGCAATATCAAAGATATGCTGGGCCCAATTTAGGTGGTCAGTAATTTTGACGCCTAACAGTGAGAAATTCTCCGAAGTGGTAAGCCGTGCACCATCAAAGGTTACATTGTGAGACAACACTGAAGCATCCCGTTTGAGGGATAGATGACAGGCCTGTGTTTTGGATGCGTTGAACTCTACTCTGTTTTTCCTGCCCCATTCCAGGATTAAGTTGAGATCCGAGTTCAGCGAACTGAATAACTCCCTGCGATTGGAAGCAATAGAATGAATTTTTGATTCCGCAGCAGAGTTAAATTCATAGATGTTGTCTAAAGTACTGTCATCTGCAAAACTATGGATTGGATTGAGAGTGGACGACAGAAGGTCGTTTATGAAAACTAAGAGAAGAGTTGGATATAAAACAGAACCTTGTGGGACGCCGGAATCAATTGGGTAGGAGGAAAAAGTAACGCCATCTAATACTACTCGTATAGTGCGTTCTGAGAGATAGCTCTCAATCCATTGAACAAGGCTAACATTAAGGCCGATGACCCTAAGCTTAACTAAGAGACATTCGTGCCAAACTCTTTCAAAAGCTTTTGCAATGTCAAGTGCGAGAACTTGACCTTCACCATATTTATGTAAGCATGAGTTCCAACGCTCTGTCAAGTAGACTAAAAGATCACCCGTCGACCGTCCAGAACGGAACCCATATTGACGATGATGGAGGAGCTGTTTATCCTCCAGATATTTGACGATTTTACGATTGACTGCAGTTTCCATTACTTTCGCTTTGCTTCCTTTCTTGGGAATGGGCTGAACATCTGCAACTTTCCACATACGCGGAAAGCCCCCAGAAGAGTAAGAAAGATAGAAAAGATTGCGTAGAGGCTTAGCTAAAGAAGAGGCGCACTTCTTAAGGGTAATGGGGGGAATACCATCCGGACCAGCGGATTTGTGAATATTGAGCTCTGTAAGTATCCGAGAAATAAGTCTCGTGCGAAAATGCAATGCAGGCAGTGAGAAACCAGAAGGATTTACAGCGGGAGGCGATTGGTTTGATAGTGGAAGGTGAGAGTTTCTTGCGAAACTTGCTGCTAGCAAATTGGCTTTTTCGCTAGGATCAACCACGGTACGGTCGCCAACAACTAGAGGTGGTATAGAAGAAGAAATGAAATTGTTATTGACCGTTTTGACAAATATAACCGGGAAACTAAATGGAAACTTGCGGTCCAGATATATCAGTTACCCATGTGAGCATTTCCATTTAAATGGTAGGCATTTAATTATAATAATTTGGGCAAAAGGATCCATCTTTATTGTTCTCACTTTGGATATAAACCAACGTCCCCATGAATACGGAGTCATGTGGCAAGTTCTGACAAAATTGTATATGACAAATAGTTGTTATTTTTGGATATTTTAGTGTCTTAAAATTTTTTGGCCAACCAAACACCGGTCTCTCCAGGGCGATGAGCACAATCTTTTACGACCTCTCCCATCCTTTTATGTTGAGGTTTACTGCGGTTATGATGGAGCATCACACTGAAAACTAAATTCTTAGACACCTGCGATTTCAAATAGGAGGAATCCGTCCACAAAAAAAAATGTAATGGTCAACATTTGTGACTTATTGATATGAGGGTGAATAAAATACAGACCAGAACTATTTTCGTACCTATAGTGAGGCGAACAAAGAGGAGCGTAGCGTCTGAGGTTCACTGCCTGAGATGCCTAGAGGCCTTTGCACCGCTATATAGGTAGAATGCCACATTACCACGTGTTCAGTAACTATTGCGATGTCTAAGCGAGAAGCACTGTCATACGTTGCGCAACACTTAAAAAGACACAAGTGTATTCATGACACAAACAATTTTTAGAAGGGCGAGAAGCAGTCGAAAATGAAGGTCACCAACGTCGACCAAGAACCAGCGTGACAGAGGAGAACATTCGTACTGTCCGCTGACTTCTAGAGGACGACCAACTATTAACAGTAGCTGAAATTGCTTCTGAGGTGGGAATCGGCTTTGGCAGTTCTCAGACGATCATTACTGACGACCTTGGGTTTCGAAAAGTGTCTCCAAGGTGGGTACCTCGTCTTCTCACCGAAAAAAACAGAAGGCGAAGATGTGAAGGGATTCGAATCATGTTTTCATTCTTTTTGGATATTGCTGCTAAAAATTATGCACGAAATTTAAGATCAATAAACTGAATATGAACGAGCCGAAAGAGACCAGTGGACGAACTTCAACCGATCATTATGATTTTCGATAGCCCAAAGTGTTTGAGAATTCAAATCCTTTAAGCGATAATACACATACTTTTTCTTTTAGCGCTACAAATGTTAAAATAAACACAAAATCTTATCTACAACAGTGATACTCACGAAATGGGTCAGAGATGATGGCGAAAAATATTAATTGGCAACAGGGCAGGATTTACCCGATTTTCAACATGTGTCATGATATTTGAAAGTTCAAAATTTTGACATTCTGGTTAACAAAATTTTAATAAAAATTTGACTCTAAATAAAATTTACCAATATAACTAACCTAACCAATATAATTAACCTCTGTAGTATGCAAAACTATGGAAAGAACCACGAAAATGAGAAAATTCACCGCAAAGAAAAAAATTCTTCTAGCGAATCAATCGATTTTAATTAATCTGGTAGTTTCATTGAACAATTGGATCCCTAAAATTGTTACCTTAAGTTTTATTTATTTCTACATTCTACCAGTCTGATAGTAACAAAGAGATACCCGAGAAAAGTGTGCCCAATATTTATTCTCTAGATGAAATCTGAAAGTACTACAACTTTACTCCAAAGAAATTCAGAAAGCTAAGAAATATTGAACAAAAGTAGATATCATAGTCACTCAGAAAGTTCGAAAACGGATGTTCGTCTGTCTGTTCGTCCGTTTGCCCTCTAGCTTGAGAGCGTCTTAAGCTAGAAGGTTCAAAGTATATAACGTCATTTTTGCCGTAAAGGTAAGGTCAATTTCGGGAACAGGCCGAATCCATACACCCTTTCTAAAAGGAAAGCTGTCCAAATATTACACTATTCTACTGCGACCTTTATCAAACTTGATAAACGTCACAGCAAAGATCGAAATGCCACGATTAAGAAACCGGAAGAGTATACCAGCTACTTACGATTATTCGTTTCTTCAGCTTATCACTTAAACACGAAATAGCAAATTCAATAACTTTATTTGCGTACGCTGGAATATTTATGAAATGCGTTTCCTTGTGACGCATTGGTGTTGAATTCTGAAAATACAATTTCCAATTAGAAGAACAAGATAACCATCTACTTAAAAATTTCCAACCTGTATACACTTAACGATATTCCTTAAATCAGTAATCGACCATAAACTAACAAATCCCATATTCATGCCGGACTCATCATTCACATACACATAGCCGGCAATTTGTGATTCCTCATCGTCCAAAAGTGTTTCACAAACTAGCGAATGCATTCGGGCCATTTGTGCCGATGTGAATTTATACGGATCGAATTTACCAGCAAACGAAATAATAATCTGTCGTCCTTGATCGTCGCGTTGCGGCAACGGAACCAAATAACCATTATCGAAAATCTCCTCGAGTGCCGGATCTTCGATGTCCAGTTTCCGGAACCAGTCCGGATACAATTGTCGAATAGTCAAATATCTTTCGAGCATTTCGCAGGCAGCCGGGACGGAGAATTTCTTCGTTCGTAGGAAACGCAACAGGAAAACTGCATCCGTTCGGCATTTCTTAATGTGCGGATGTTTCGAGATCCATTCGCGGAGCTGTGTTAGTGCCTGTTTCCGGATATTGTCGTCTTCGTGGAGCTCTTCTTTGGCAACCTTTTTCATTTCCGTACTCAATTTGCACACATACGGATCGTAGTCATCGGAAGTTGTGGATAAATTGGTGGGACGAATTGTTTCTGTTTCCAACACTGCAATAAAAAAAAACGATTAATTTATTAAGGACTTCGTATGCAACGTTAATAAAAACGTATACAATTTACTTTCTGTTCTAGAAAGTAAATTCAGTATTAAATATGAAATTAATCCAATGTAAAACTCTATAAATATTTTGTTTTTTTTTTTTAATTTTCTCGATTCTTTTCTATTTTGAATGAATTAAATTCAATTACGAGTTTATTTAGTATTGATTTTGTTTCAAATCAAAAAATTAAAACATGCAATCGTACTCGGGAAACTTTTATTTGCCAATAAAAAGAAGTCCTGTTGGCATTACTAAAGAAATGTAAAAGAAGCTACACGCACGACCAACTAAAATCTAACCATGAACAGGGTTTTCACTGAAGGAAAAAATTATGTATATAAATTGAAAAAAAAATGTATAATATCAAACTATAAAAAAACGGATAATTTTTAAAATATTTTACTAAGAGCCAATAAATTATGCAAAAAATTGGTTTTCAATTAATTTTGCCTCGAATTCTAAAATTTGAATACTTACGACAATAAAAAGTGAAATCATACATACTTCGCATTATTGCCCACGATTCGTGGTTTATTTCGAATAATGTTATGCACCATGATTTCAAATATTGAAGTAAAAGTGGTAAAGGTTTCAGCGAAAAATTCCAAAAAATTGTTGGCAAAAAAACATCAAGACTGAACAGAAAATTTCTCAGGATTTAGCAAAATAATTTTGCCTTTTGTAATGTCGTAATGAGTCGATACAATCACTGAACTCTGACTTCAGTATAATCCTGGAATGGGGCAGGCAAAACAGAGTAGTGTTTAATGCCTTAAAAACGCAGTCCTGCCATGTATCTCTTAAACATAACGTTCCGACGTCAGTCACTAATATGTCCTTAAATGGCGTACAGATTCCACCTTCTGCAGACTTTAAATTACTAGGTAAAAAATTTAACAACCGCCTAGATTGGAGCCAACACATTTATGAAGTCTCTCTTGATGCTTCGAATCGTCTACGTGTAAGAAATACTTTTCTGCCTCCAAACTAGCTATTATCTATAAGGCTTATATCTGACCATGTTTGGGCTGGGGCCCCAAAATCACATCTACCTATTCTTGACCGTATCCAGAAACATGTATTCCGACTAACTGGTGATGAAGCTACATCGACCTCAATTGGCTCCCTCGAGCATAGTCGAAATATTGTATGCAGCAAGGAACTAAAATTCCTTATACCACCTATATTCAATGCCCCCCGAAATACTTGCTAAGCTGCACGCTCACACGAGTACACTGTGAAGCCCTTAACGTGGAGAACAGTGAAGTGTAGGCAGTCCTTCATCCCTCGGACGACAGTGTTGTGGAATTCATTACCAAGAGGATTTACCCCCTTAAATTGTAAAAAAATCATTAAAAATTATCGATTTTTTTCCGGTTTTTTCCGAAATACGGAGTTTCAGAAATCTTTCTTTCTCCTTGATTTACTGTACAATCATGCCACGCGAGTGTAAAAATCATCCCGATAGCTTCTGCTATGTTTGCGGGGAATTAGCTTTCAAAGCGTAACGAAAACGCCTTTCCCCGCTTCTTAAAACTGGATAGGTCACCAACAGTATACTGCACTACGTGTTACAGTAGGCTTGACGAAATGGCTCAAAGGTACCCGTAAATCAATTCCATTTTCTGTACCCATGGTTCGACGCGAACCTCGCCGCCATCTCACAGATTGTTACTTTTGCATGACTTCCACCGTCCGGTTCTCTAGCAAAAGTAAGCATATGATTCAGTATCCAAATATCCCTTCAGCTCTAAAACCAGTTTCTCACAGCAAATCTTTGCCAATCCCAGTGCCCCAAAAACCTATACTCCAGAACCAGAGACGGATTTGACCAACTTTGAGCCACAGCCTGCACCATCAAATGATCCATCAATCGATGATGAAGAATGTTTAACAGATTCATCGACAACCTCACCTCGTTATTCACTCAGAATTAAATGATCTTGCCCGGGACTTGGAGCTACCTAAGAAAAAATCTGAACTTCTTGCATCTCGACTTCAACAGTGGAATCTCTTAGAAAACGGAGTAAAAATCTCTTCTTACAGGACCCTGAAAATTGAGGAACAATTTCCGATGTTGGCAGATTTCTGCTGGTTTTTGGGAAACTTCTACCTCAGGGTACAAAAGGAAAGCAGGGACCAAATGAAAGTCCTTACCTTACTAATTTATTACTCAAACTGTTGCTGTATATTTTTATTATTTAGGGAAGGATGAAGGGGGCTAGATTATGTTCAAAATAAATGAAAAAACCGGAAAAAAAATTTATCTTTTCTAATTTTTTTTTACAATTTAGGGGGCAAATCCCCCAAAATCTACCTCCTAGGGGGTCATATACGGACTCATGAGGTCATTTGACACAAGAATCAGTAGGAATGGTGTCAGATCTTTAACAAAAAAATTTGTTTGCGGTACATAGTAATTAAACATATTCACTAATTATGTATCTTTATATCTATTTCATTTGTTGTTAAAAAAAATTATAAGTATGGATATAAATGTATCAAAGTGGCAAATTTGACTATGAATACTGCGGCCGTAGTTTACAGCAGGCATTCGGCGCTCATAAGAGTCGGATTATACATATGTCTGTCGAATAAGGGGAAAATTCCCAAAAGATATGACCTCTATGGAACTTCTTGGTTTTGTTAATGTTTTCGAAGTTCATTTTGAATTTAAGGAAAGATCTCCGTAAATATCGGCGTAAATCATTTTTCGTGATTTTCATCAAACTCGCCTGTTTAATAAAATTCTTAGCGGAGACAGAAACGTAATGCAAAATAAATTATTTGTCACAACGAACAGACTTGAAGGGCTCAAGCTGTAATGCATTTCGAAGCTATATATCGATAGAGGAAGAGAATATTATTTGATACATTTATGGTAGTTACAGCTGTCAAGCCGGGATCTTCTCAATACAACACTGTATCATTTTTCATTTAATAATTTTCTAATATCAGTAAATTGATTTCAATTGAAGTCAATTCCATGCAATTTCGAATAAATAACAGCAATAACATTCTACTGAAATCCGAAATGACTCACTGCAATCAATTAATAAAAATGCATAACGCCATGTAACATTTTTCATCGAAATCGAACGCGAAATGTCCCAATCATTCGTCAATTAATCACAAAAAAAGTCATTGTTTTTTTTTGATTATTAAAGATGATCGGAAAAAAGAAAGTTTGCAATTCGATTGAATTTGGATTTAACATCGATCTACAAAAACTCCTCTACGGAAGTCGGTTACTGTGCATACCATAAAAATCTAGGCTATAGCATTTTTTATCTTACATAATAAGAAACATACGATTTAACCTTAGACGAATAAGCTACATAACTTTTAGTGCTTATGCATTATTAATGCGATATAGGTAGCTAACATTACATTCGTATACCAAACCATGCCAAAAAGCAGGTAAACAAATGTTACATGCAAAGTACTCAAAGCTAATTTCCAGTTCAAAAAATAAATAAGTTGTCTGGTGCGTCTCTAACTCTCAACATACCATTGGACGTGATAAGTGTTAAATACGCGTTAAATTTTATTATTTAAGATCACCCGCACCAGACTAATCCATGAGGCGTCATTATTACGCAAAAAAAAATCCCTATGGAGAAATGTGAAAGTCGATATGACGAAATTTTTTGTACATAACATAAAAATGTTTTTATGCATAATTTGAATTAATCGAGGTTAGAATCATTGCAGACCGTTTTAATCGTAGGCTATCTTATATGGATCTACGCAATGTTACGTAAACTGCTTTGAGATTTGATCTGAGAATTTGGACATTATGAAAATCGAGAGTATTTCCGTTTTTTTTATTATTATAATTACTTAATGTAAAATTCCTTTGTGTTTTTTTTTATGGGTGGCAATATGTAATGAGATTTTAATGGAGTCGCATGAATATTTTGGTTTTGGATAATTTTCGTGTGCAGTCATTGCTTTTTGATTACTGACCATTTAGATAGGCTAACTATAGATAGATCATAATAAAGTTTATAAACTTTACTATAATTCGAGAAAAAAATTGAAAAATTTTAGCAAATGTTTTATGTAATTTTTCGGTACAATGCGAACTTGACATTCAAATTAACGTTGGCACCAAAAAGCATGACGATTTTTATTAACAATTATTCACTCAAGGCTCTTTGAAAATGCTTTGTTCTTACTTAGTGTGGTTATTTGATCAATTTTGTGCTTTGAAAGTTGAAATATGATCTTTGACGAGTACGGAACATTTTTACATTAATTATCTACTTTTCACTCTTTTCGGCAATGTTCCCCGTAATACAAAGACATATATTTAATTAAATATGTTGCTTCCACGATACAAATTTCAGCCAAATTAAATTAATCCTCTGTCAGACTTGTTTAAGATACTTTCCATCAAATTTAATCCATTTCTGGATCGATTTAAACTTTTTCGATTTGATCTTATTCCGAATGAAATTAATCTATTCGCAATTTGTTCTTATCTTATTCCGAGTCACATAAACTACTAAACTACTCTATTTCCATATCGAACGAATTACATACTCTCCAGATCAAATTAGTCATTTATCAGAATAGAATAATAATAATAAATACGGTCGATATCTCCCTTTTTTAACATTCTGTAATAGCTTTCAAAATCTCTGAAATTATTTAAGCAAGAAGACTTATGTATTCAAAAAACTGGTGTGAAGTCATACCTTTTCCAATTGAGATTATAATTTAACTTATTAAAACAATGAAAGAAAGGCAAACATCAAGAGAGAGAGATAGATAAATCTTTCATTTACTTATATGGCTTCTTATTATTCTTCTGTACTTTTGCGAAATTGCTCACTTTCAAAGCTAGAATGTTATCTTTTTGCGAGTTAGTTAAATTCTATAATAATTATATAAAAATGCGTAAAGCCCAATCGTGCGATACTCTAGATGAATAAAATTTTTTTTTAATTTAAAAAATTTTGTAGGGGAAGTAGTAGAGGAGGTGACGACCTTGTCCTAATTATTTCATATCACGCTATGGCTATGTTTTATACAAAATTTAGGATTCAAAAATTTGATAGGTACTGAGAAAATTAGTGTATTGGGCTTAGTAAAACTGTGCTGTTTGTATGGGAGGTGGTAGAAGGAGTGTGGAGTTCTTAGTGAGTTTTCCAGAAATAATTATAAACATTATTATCGTCTAACTTTTCTTGATTTTACTAACAATTCTAAATAAATATTTAGTGCACAATTTAAGCTTGATCAATTTTATGCGTACTGAGTAAATTTGTTTAGAGTATTTAATTTTTACACACTAGATTTAGATCATTATGGTAGTAGTATCTTCCAAATTTCAGATCAATAGCTTTTATGTTTTCCAAACAAATCCGTTTATTGTCGAATTGCGAAATTATGTAATTTTGTATGAGAGGGGGTAGAAGGAGTGAAGCTTATCGTCTAATTTTT
Organism: Chorisops tibialis; assembly: GCA_963669355.1. Classification (NCBI taxonomy): domain Eukaryota; kingdom Metazoa; phylum Arthropoda; class Insecta; order Diptera; family Stratiomyidae; genus Chorisops; species Chorisops tibialis. Next base: position 298,404,450 of record OY770263.1, read on the forward strand.
TTTACTCTTACTAATAATTCTAAATAAATATTTAGTGGAGTTTACGAACTTGTCCTTATTTTTTTATCAAAAACAACGTGTACAAAATTGGAATTTTCTAGATCAACGCTTTCTCAAGCTAGAGAGGACATGAACAGACAGACGCACGGACGGACGAGCGGACATCCGGTTTTGAGATTTTTGAGTGATAATATGAACATCTGCAACATTAATTTTTTTCTCCGAGCCTTATTTCTTAGCGCTACAAACTTTGTGGCAAGCTTATAATACTCTCAGATTTCATCTAGAGTGTAAAAATGTTTTATCAAGGTCTTCAACTTCGACTTCACCTCTTCATCGTAGATAACTTTCTTCCCCAAAATTCTTTCTTCAGTTTTGGGAACAAATAGTAATCGGAAGGGGCCAAATTTGGACTATAAGGGGGGTGGTTCAATATTCCACAGTCGTATTTCTGTAGGGCAATGTAGGGCAGCCACTGCAATAAAGGGTGGGCCAAATATAAGTTTCTTTTTAAAAATGCAATAAAATGAACAAAATTCAATTTTTTTAAATATATTATGGCTTCATTAGTAAGAGCTAACATTGCCATTAATGATGGAATACAACAACTTTGTTCAAGTAGCTGCCTCGGCTGGCTTCGCAGTAGCGCATTCGTCACTCCAATTTTCCAAGACCATGTCGATGGTTTTGGGCTGTAGCTCACGGATTGCTTGGATAAAATTAGCCTTAAGTGCTTGAATCGTTTCTGGATTGTTGGCATAACATCGGTCCTTTACGGTTCTCCAGAAAAAAAAGTCCGAACGGGTTTTCCGAGCCCCAGATGCGGCAATTTTCTTTGTTAACGTAGTCTCCGAAATGAAAATGCGCCTCGTCAGAAAAGATGATTTTTCGCCCAAAATCACTTTGGAAATAAGTTTTCAATATTTCATTTCGTTCCGCGGAGGTATGATACCGACTTTCTGTCAAGATTTCGAGCGGGAAACAGCTTTCAGTGTCAAAATAACCTATGATTTGAAAAGAAACCACTGAATTGCCCACGCTATATGTCGTCCTCTTCTTCTTTTTTCTTTGATGGCATATTTTAATTTTTGTATCAGGTTGGCATAGTACCAACCTGCGATATTTTGTCCTTTTTCTTTATAGTCGATCATCAAAACCCCTCTGAATCCCAAAAACTAGTGGCCCCGATTTTTCAGGCGGATTGTGACACCTATTTGCAGTTCGGCGTTCATGCTGCTGGATGCGAGATCTATCTAACATCTCTGCCAATTTGCGGATCAAGGCAGCCGGTTGTAATGCAACTCAAGGTCGAAAAACGAGGAACAAGCTCCAAGCTTTGCTGACTAACCATCACTTGTACGTGTACGTCATCCATGGATGTCCCAATTCACCAAAGCCATGTCGCATCAGTTCTCGACTCCTCTCCTCTATATACGATGCCAGATGTCCCATCATAGTACCAATTTCACTTCAGATTTTGATCCCTTCGGTTCACTATTTTCATATCTGCATCACGTGCTACAGTGCATTTCGATCCCCTCGGTCACTACTTTCTTCAGCATGTCTACCATGTACCACCAGTGTTACCATGTAAAACTAAATCCACCAGTTCTAGATTTTTTTCTTTTATTTCTTTTATGTATGACCACCAGCTGATCGGTCGATACAACGAACTGTACATTGAATTTTCTTACCTCGGGTCGCTACAATGCACTGTCGGTACACGCACTACTTTTCTCAGATTTCGATTTTCGCAACGTATTTCAAACTTCCAGTCATTACTTTTGTCCGCATAACTGCCATTTTCCAGCAATCTCGTTGAAAGCATCAGATTTCATTTCCTGTGCTGGTTCTGACCAGGTCGTTACTCACTACCGCATTTACATGTACCACCAGTTCAATCTTCAATTTTACTCCATTTTCATTTCCATCCTACCCCAGTTTAGCCAGCCTGGAGAGAGCATTTTGTTCGCTTCAATCCACTTAAATTTTGTACAACTCCTCAACATTAATAGTCTTCGAGATCGCTCCCCTTAGTTCGTTTCAGGCACTACTTCCTTCGGTCTGCTACTTTCTTCATCGATTAACTGTTTTGCCAGTTTACCAGTTTCGTTGGTTTCTCACCATTTCATCACTCCGTACCTCTTATTTCAATCAGTTGTGCTGCTTATCCGTAAACGGATCTTGTACTGTAAGACCACATACCTATAGTCCGACAGAGCCCATATACCTCATTGTATCCCACTAATACTTTGAAATCATCGATCATGTAGCACCAGGATTTAGGCGTTTGGTCCCGTCTTCCTGGAAGTAGTAGGAGCCTTGATACGAAAAGTTACAGATTTTCCTAAGACAAACAATCCCCAGCTAGAATGTAGCCTGTTGGTCTACAATATGAAGGTCTTGAGTTCAAATCCCGATCGACGTTTAATTCGAACACGCTGCCTGCTTAAGTAAACCTTGCCCACCTCAAGCTAAAGAAAATTTTTTTTTTTTAATTCATAGTCCTAGTTTTGGAGAACGATTAAAATAGGTATTGAGATTCAAAGGCGGAAGTGGCAGTGGATCGGTCATACTTTGAGGAAACCAGAGCAAAACATCGCCAAACAGGCTCTGGATTATAATTCTCAAGGAAGGGGTTGGTCGACCATGTAACACATGTAAGCGAGCAGTTGAGCAGGAAGCCAGAGGAATAAACAAGTCCTGGCAACAGCTTAAGGCCGATGCTCAGGATCGCGCCTTGTGGAAGAGAGTTGTTTTTGTCGTATGCACCTATAGGGGTCTTAAAAGGAATTTGATTAATTGATAATTCATAGTGCTGTTTTTTACTTTGATAAAAATAAAGTGTATGCAAAATCCCACGTAAATAGATATCAGTGTTTCTGAGGAAAAGAAACATTTGTCCGCCCATAAGAATATACGAAAATTGCTCCTCTGATGTATACCACCTTAAGATATTATACCTACCACGCTTAAGATACACATCACGCGATGTCAAAAAAACTATCTATTCGTTACATGAGTACTCGTTACCAACCGAAATCCGAAGTAAAGAATACCAACGCAAATATATTTATGATTGTTTTTCTTACATTGCACTATTGCTCGAAACACCTATACTCATACATAACACCATACCACCATGCCATTTCAAAGCATGAACAAGAACAAATGTTTACATTTCGCCAAAAGTTCTACTGATGTGTTTATACTCTAGATGAAATCTGAGAGCATTATGAGTTTGCTCCAAACTTTTTAACGCTAAGAAATAATGTTCGCACAGAGTCCCGAAGGGTACAGAAATATACATATGTTGTCGCTTAAAAATCTCAAAACCGGATGTTCGTCCGTACGCCATCTAGCTAGAGAACGCGTTGAGCTAGGAAGTTCAAATTTTGTTCATATCGTTTTTGACGGAAAAGTAAGGCCAAGTTCGTGAACGGACTGAATCGCTCCACCCCTTTTACCGCCTCCCATATGAAATGACTCATTTTCAAAAACTTGCAATAATCAAATTTTCTTGGAAACTATAAGAGCTAATAATTTGAATTTTAGAATATAATATTCTTAAAATAAATGTGTTCGATGGTATAAAAATTATTCGAATACATCTACTTCTTCACCTCTCATACAAAATGCACTTATTCTTGAAACACTATAAACCAATTTTCTCTGTACATATAACATTCACATCGAGCTGAATGATAAATACTTAATTTGCATTATTATCAAGATCGAAAAAAGTTGGCTAATGAGCTTCACTCCTTCTGCCTCCTCCCATACAATGTGCCACATTTTCACAACTTTTCAAAAAATCACTTTTCTTCAGAAGTATGAATGTTAGTGGTCTAAAGTTTGAAACATGTTAGTTGCATAATTTTAGTACTTATTTGTAAAAAAAAAATTACTAAGAACTCCTTCTTCCACCTCCCATACAAACTGTACAATTTCATTAAATCCAATTCACTCATTTTCTCAGTACCTATTCAATTTTTGAAGCTTACATTTCGTATAAAACATTTTTATGGATACTCTACCATGATGTGGAAAAAATTAGTTGGATGATGTCATCCCTTTTACCACTCCCCATACAAAATTTCTCAATACCACAAACATTTCTATTTCATCTAGAGTATCGTAAGATTAGGCTTCCTGTTATGGTTTTTCCTCATTTCTTTTAACACCAAGAATGTCGCCAAGGAGAGCTGTAAGGCTCGGCTTGGATGGCAGGGGCAGGCAAACATTACAAGAGATGGTTGTGTATACGCGTTAGACCAACAAAATCGATAGCGATTCATAAGTACCTAATAAATAGTAACGAAAAAAATATAACAACTCCTTTTCTTAAAGTAACGAATAGTTGCTGGTACCAAAAAGTAGCGAAACTTGACATCAATACCAAAGCGCCCTCTTTGACAAGGTTGCCCAGCTCCTAGCAGGTGTCTTAATTTTCTTCATAAAGTATTTCTAATGATGATGAGCAATTGAAACGAAGGCCACAAGAATAAACAAGTCCTAGTAACAAATAAAGGCCCAAGCTTGAGGAACAGAACTTACATATTTCTGCCCAGTGCATCTATAAATAGTGATTGAAAATATTCCAATTTATATCACGAAACGACGAAAACTGCTTACAACTTTATAACAAAATTTTCACAAATAAATATTTTTCTGCCACATTTCTTCTGTAATTGATTAAAAAATTAAAAAGATTTTAAATTTAAAGATTTTTTTGAAATTGGTCTATGAAACAGTTCAAAAATATAATTAATATTAATCTATAACTCAATTCCACCGCAAAAAAAAAAAAATTGTAATTTAATTTAATATCACTATTAAATAATGCATACAAGAAAATTATGATAAACTGCCATCTACATCATACCCATAAAAAAACCTCTATCTAAAAACTTGAACCTGAAGAAAAAACCTGTTTGTCAGTAATTACGAAAGATAAACCTATCAACATTTGCCTATCTTCAAAAACTCGCAAACCTCAAGCTTTTCAATACGCTTTAAGTGCACCTAACTATATGTGGCTGAGTAGGTCATAAGGTGTGTGTCTGTTGTTTTTTTTCCGTATCCAAGCCCAGATGATGATCTTTAAGTTAGCTCAAGCATACTTGAAATGCCAGCAATCATTTATTTTATTGTAGTTTTGGGATCAAGGAAATTCTTGCATACAAATTTTGAATCCAAGAAAAAATTCGGTCACATCGCATTTATTTTCAATCGAATTTGAAAAGCTCTGATTGTGAAATTATACCTTCGCAGCGACACAATTATCTTGAAGGCTAGCTAACCGATGGAATTTTACTACCTTAATGGCATTTTAACACTTTTTAAGAATCATAAAATAAAAAATCCGATCACCATAATGTATCTACGAGTATCTATCAATTTAGTGTTCAAACAATTACACATAAAATTGATTGATTTTGAACAAAGTTGATATTTATTTACGGAAATCCGAAACCGGAGGGCACATACTTGAGAGAAGTTTAACAAACGTAAAATGCTTAGAAGAACCTTCAATAAGTTCATACCATTATATCGGTTTTAGGACGTGACAAAATTATTTAAAACTCGCTATATGCTTGCCGTGCAATCTCGAAATGACGTGCCAACGTCCGATTTGTCTGAAAAGTTATATTATGTCGTTTGGCATATTAAATAAGATGCTGTTCAACTTGACTTGAATACAAGATTATCAGTTACATTCGGTTTGTTGGTAATAAAATGCCAAATAAGTCTACTTGCTGGTCGACAGACATAGATAATACGTAATATGAAACAACGCCGTTCTGGTAGCTACATATTTGAACGCAAAAAATTGTTTGACGTAATATTTCATAATTTCGATTCTTTAATGGAAAAGAAAATTGTTTTTTTTTTATGTATCTATTAACTCCTACCTATGACCTAGAAACTTGATTGTTAGTTAAAGAGATCAAACAATCAGTTCTAGTTAATATTTCTGTTTTTGAATATCACTGTTTATTGGTATGAAAAACTTTGGCATTGTAATCCGATATATCGGAACTTGACATAAATATTAACCTTGATGTTTGTTAAAATAAAAATAAATAGTTCAACATTTATTCAGTTTAGAGATTTGATCATTGTTGATTTCAGGTACCACCAAGAGGGGCACTGCCTCACCCCCTCCCTTGGCACATGAAGTGCCCCATTCGAAAATTAACTAGGAATCATCTTTTCAAAAATAAAGTGAAATCAATCTCTGTTTCAACCAAATTATGCTTTTTGTAGGTTCTTAATCAATGCAGGTTAACACAATAGACATATGTTCATAGTGATTGGGGGACTGGACCCTCCTGCCCTAAAATGAAATCTAACTGCTGCAGTATATGATTTCGCAGTTGTGCTAAAAACGAAATTGTAAAAATAATCGCTTAATAAAGGATCCTTCACGTACTCTTTTCCAGAAAATCAGCACTAATTGGTCTCATCGTGGACCGGCAGAATGCCGAAAACTTGCTCGAGCTTAGGATACTATAGAACATTCGTAACATGTAAACACAAAAGAACTTACGATTGCGGGCAAATCCTAATCGATATTCTAAATGAAATACAAATTTTTATTACTTTAAGAAATTATTATGTTTCGTACAGGAAATAGTAACGATAGATAGATTAGAAATGGTAGAAAGAGCTGCAAGATTTACACAGAAATAACAATAATAATTATAAAAACGAGGATTTTCAAGGAACCAAGGAACTTCGATAAATTTAATACATATTAAGAAAATTGGTTCATTGTATTTCGTGATATAGTGGAGTTTGCTTAAGGAGAGGAGAATTCTAATAATTTTTGTACCCCAGACTACTTTAAAAATATTATACTCCAAATGTCTGATCAATATCACAACATGTAATTTCCGGAAAATTCGGCTTATCGTCAAGGTATGAAAAAATTTTGAATGGGAGGAGTGGAAAGTGTGGAGATATATATCCCATTAATGAACTTGACTACACTTTTCAGCACCATTGAACACCTGAGAATGAATAATATCCCAGTGAAAGCTATAGCCTTCTGTGAAAATCACTGGGCTTAGTAGGGAAATACGACTTAAATTTACCTTTCAGAACAAACAAATAGTTATCTATCTCAATAAGAACATACCGCCCCTACGGAAACAGAACGAAGTATCTAGAAATGACGAAACGCTGCTAATTATCGCGGGGGCATGATGCTAACAAATGCCTCTGGAATACATTTAAAAGGAAGCATCGCAGTTGCAATTTATTAGAAAGAATTCTGGTCTTGTGCACTTCATAGGAAGAAATTCCGTAAGTTTTAGTGAAATATTTTCATTTCACACTTATACGAAATTTCATTTTTTTTATTCTCTTACTGAAAATAAAGGACTGTGTTGGAAAAGCAGCATAAATATTGTCAAAACTGTCAGTCGTGTAAAAATTTAAATTTTGACTCAAAAACTCTTAAATAGCAACTGAAAATTTGTGCTTAAAAAAATTCATTGGCTGGAGTGGGAATCGAACCCAAGATCTATTGACAGTGAATCAAGCACGCTGCCCAGTACGCCACAAAAGCCTCTTGACTCCGCCGCAAAATATGTCGGGTTGCGCATTAACGAAAGCAAAACAAAAGTAATGACGCAAACAAGAAAGAGAACGCCTATCAGACAAAACATAACAATTGCATAATATAATTTGGACAACTTCATATATCTTGGGGCTAATTTAGCAAAGGACGGTAATAAAACAGACGAAATCAAACGACGGATAATACTTGCAAATAAGACGAATTATTCCAATAATGAAATCCAAGAAAGTGCACAGGAACAATAAGCTGCGGATATATAAAACTATTATACGACCTGTGCTCTGTTATGGCAGCGAAACGTGAACATTAACGCAAACTTCCAAGAAAGCAGTTAACGCATTCGAAAGAAAGGTCCTCCGAAGAATTTTGGGACCTATGAAGGAAGGAACGGACTGGCGAATAAGATACAACCATGAGTAGTTGAGTTACGAGGAGCCAGAAGCTTCAACGTTCATCAAGCATTGTACGTAAACTGCAGTGGGCTGGCCATGTAGAGCGAATGGAAGACAGAAGAATCCCCACACGTGCTCTTAAAGGCAAAGCGAGTGGGAACCGGCCAGTAGGCAAACCACACAAGCTATAGGAAGACTCGGTTAATGAAGACAGCAAAGCCGTTTTAAAAATTAGCAGCTGGAGGACACGGTCTTTGGATCGAGACGATTGGAGGCGACGAATTCAGGAGGCCAGGGCCTGATTTGGACTGTCGCCCCATCGATGATGATGATGATTACTAATAGACTAAGTTAATCCAGGAACAGTTAAAGTATTTATGTTACCACTATTTTTTAACCGAAAATATCAGTAAATATTTATTTGGCTATCATTCCGATTCTACAATGAAAATTAAAGTTATTTGTAATACTTTGACATACATAGGTATAAAGCAAAGTATTCCTTTAATACCGCATTTAGCGATGTAAACTGGAATTGTATAAATTTAATACTGAAAATAGGTTATTTCAAATTAAAGTGTGCAATATACTATAATTCTGTTATAGAATACATGTGCATTGTCAATTATTAGTTTGGATTTGGTTTGGTTTTAAACCAAAAAGTAATACGTAATTATTTGAGTCCTTGACTCTCTTGAGTTTCATTTGTCCCTCATAGGGAAAAAGTCCGAAATCAACACTGGATTTCGGAGCTTTAACACTGTTTTAAATTTCTATTAACAATAAAGCATGCAAAAAATTCACTCTCTTAGTAGTTATCAGTTTCTTAAATGCAAAGTTCCATTTTTATGTTTATAACCTCAATTTGTACACATAAGCCAAATATTCTTCTTCTACTTCTACAATTGGACTACAGCCCGAATCGGACCTTGGCCTCCTGACATTCAGGTTCCTTAAAATTTTTCATTACTTATTGTGGAAGGGTTGTTAGCCCTTCGCACAACCCTCTTTCTACGAATTTTTTATTTTCGTAGATTGAGGTGACCAAGGTATACCCAAACAGGCAGTATGCTGGAACTATATGACGACCGGGATTTAAACTCACGATCTTCGCATTACAAGACCAACACGGTACCCACTAAGCTACACACTAGCCAAATATTACTTTCAGTTAATAGTATTAAGGCATTCGCTGTCCCGGAGCCAACTACACTGGAATTAAATATTTCAGAAACAGCTGTTATCGACACCATGATTAAAATCCATACTTTACTATCAAGCAATCAATTTGCTGTTAAGACCCCCCATAGGGGCATAAAATAGAAATAGTTTTCTTCCACATGGCGCGATCCGCCTTTAATTGTCGCCAGGACTTGTTTATTACTATGCCATCCCGCTCATCTGCTCGCTTCCGAAGTCTTCCTTGAGGATTATATTACAGAGCTTAATTAGCGATGTTTCGCTCCGGTTTCCTCAAAGTGTGACCGATTCACTACCACTTCCGCCTCTGAATCTCAATGCCTATTTTAGTCTGTCCAGTTGTACTCCAAGATTCGCCCTTGGAGATAACTTCTGGCCAAAATATCCCTAAAACATGAAATAAAATCTGAGGTTATGATGACGTTTGACTAACGTTTGAATACCCAAGGAATAAGGTTCGTACAAGAAATCCAAATATCGTTCAAAAAGCTCGAATTCAAGTATTCGTCTATCACTATCTATGCTCACTTAAAAATCCGTACATTTTGAGCTATCAAACTAAAAATGTGTGCATGCCATTTTTAGAAAAAAGAATAAATCACATTCCTCTACTTTTTCTACCAAGTCCCATCTTAATTTCAAGAAAATTTTTAATTTTAAAGAATCCATATCCCTTATCAAATCTTTGATCTTGAAATTGCTTACCAAAGTATGGCGATATGAGAATAATTAATGTCCAAAAAAGTTGTTCCGTTCCACTCTACTGTTTTACCTGCTCCCACATAAATGAGCATGTTCGAAAATACATTATATCGTTTTCCTCATAAATTAAACAAGGCAAAAGCATAAAATATTAAAAAAAAAGTTCTTTTCTAAATCTTATATAATAATACCTGAGCATCTCAAATTGTCCATGATTTTTTTTTTGTTTATTATAAAAGGAGGGGAATGAAATTTATGTCATTAAAGAGGTGCATAAACCAAAAATCCTGTTTGTATTTCGCCGTTTAGGCAGGTAAAGTGAGAACATACGAGCGGAATCTCATCTCAGTACTACAATTGTTCTTTGCTGCTTGACTTCGGTGATCGGACAAGTACCGGTAGATCCAATACACTGCGGAAATGGAAAAGTGTCTTAATTAAAAATGCCTAATATTAGGCGAATTCATATTGAAAGTATGAATTTCGTTATTTTACACACACAATTGGTCGAATTCTGACCATAGGCGATACTAGTATTCATAAAATGATTATATGGCGCAATGCATGATGAACTGGCCGTAAGGTACTTATAGTTGCAGATATTGATTACATCTCTTTTTTTTTCATATCATAGGTTTTTCATGCCCTTATTCACAAAAGTTCATTGAAGGTTTGCGGTTCCACTCAAAAAATAGCAGAATATTAAAAAAAAAATAATACGAAAAATTCTAATATCTCTTGAGCCTATGGCTACTACCAAGTTTATACTAACCTGCGAGTAGTAAAATATGACGCCATATTTACTAGAATGTGTATGACCAGCTATCAATCAACTGAAATAAATGTCTATGAAGCTTAATAATTTCATTTAATTTATTGCAAAAACAATAAACTGCATCTAAATACCAAGACAATATCATACAAAATTATATGGCTGTGATCTAAGGCCATGTTCATTATTAGATTTTTATTTTAATTATTTATTTCTTTTAATTTAAATAGGTAAAATATTTATTTTTATTGAAAACAGTGACATAATGCTAAATATTTGCATAGGTTTTTCTCATTGTTAAGCTAGTCAATAGAGATTTACATACATTTTTCATCTGTGTCAATTGTTTAAGTATTTTTCCAAATTTTTTTTCGTTTGTTTATTCATGTGTTTAACTAGAACAATATTTTTTTGTATGAAAATAATCTGCACAGATAAGTAAGATAGAGCCTTACTTAATCAACATTATCCAGATTCATTCCAAACGCTAATATAATATTGAAATAGTTGCAAAGAAATACTCTAAGCTCTTTATTGTTGCGTCAGTGAATTAATTTCATGGGCATCAACACCAATTTTCTTTTTTTTTGTGATTTTTGCAAAATTTTACGCTTTTAAAGTTAAAATGTGCGCATAAATTTAGTCCAAAAGTACACTATAAAACACACTACAAAAACTCACAAAAATAATCTGCCACATAACCCAAAGGGACTATCATTTCTTGTACAAAAAAAAAAGTTGAAAGTATTATAATAAATTTAATCGAAATGATATGAGTATTTTGGATTAAGTTTATCATAATTAAGTATTCTCTGAAGAGAAAAATAAATTGTTTTTAAGGAATGCGGAAATAAGGGGTTCCCAATCAAATCAAAAGAATAAACGCTGAAGGAGCTTATTTAGTAATAATAGTATTAGCCAAAAGGCGCTTATTTGTGTCTAGACGTGAACTTAAACTAAGATTACACCAACGGTTCATGCGCAAAAATGGTTCACGTCTGATATCTCGGAGCTTCTAATCCATACTTGAGAATTTTTCGCACATAAAGCATTTGAAAAACCGAAAATTAAAGTCTGATAAGGAACTAAATGTCCGAAATGTCTACATATGTAGGCCACTTAAAATAGATAATATTGCCCTACAGGAAAAACCTCTTCTCTAAGGTTCATCTAGTTGCATACCCGTCTTATTCTTCTTTGCAGTTGTTTAGTAAATTTTACATGTGTACTTCCGGCTAGTATTGATCGTTCTAACGTTAGATACCAAAGATTTATAATTGAATTCACAACGAACACCGTAATTTGAAAATTAGAAAGCGAATGGATTCAATTCAAAAATTTTAAACTACAACCACTTTCGCCGTAATTCAAACTACAAGAACTTGGTACCTAATGTAAGAACAAGTAAGACTAGTCGAAAGTAAAAGTTTAAATATTAGAAGTGTAATATTTAGCGAAAAATTTTAAAGAAGTAGAAGAGAGGTCTAGTCTAGAATAGCCTTAATAGTACTTCAGCCCAAATCGGACTTTAATCTAGTGACCTTATTCTATATATTACAAAACGGTTACTAACCCTTCACAAACCTCCTATTTGAGAATATTTTTATATCTGCGTACCACAGATTAGGGAAAAACTAACTGCTCGTATTCATTTGTTTATAGCCGGAATTTTGCATTTGTTAATTTATGATTTTCTGAAAATCGTTATTATTTCTCTTAGCTGTTTTGATGTTTTCGCCTGTATGTTAAAAGTATTAAAGTTAATTTGCAGCTTGAATAATTTTATTAATAACGCACTCTTTAAAATTAATTTTTCTCGCAAAAAACGTAACAAAATTCCGAAAGAAATGCCACCAAAAATATTGTTCTTCCACAAAATTATGTAACAAAAGAGTATAAATGTGTGACAGTTAAGATTAAATTCATAACATTTGTTACGCGAAATTTTTTGACAAAAATTTTACAGAGTTACAATTGACGAAAAAAATATGACAATGCCTGAGCACGAAAATGTTAACCGTAAATTTCTGCGACTATAAGAAAACCGAAATTTTTTTAACTTACTTTTGTAGTTAAATTTGGCGACAAATTTCTGATCAAAAAATTTTGAACCACTATTGTGTGAAAAAATGTCGCCTTTAAAAGTCATGAGAAACTTTGAACACAGGGCGAAAGTACAAAAACCTAATAATGATACGAATACAACGGTGGTAGCTCCTTATGCCAAACAATTTCGACAGAAATGTGACTTTTTTCTTCAATTACCACAAATTCACAAAAAAGTCAGGGTTGGGGGAAGGAGGTGAATTTAGTTTTTGAGAAGACGCCATCTTTGAAATGCTGTCATAAATGGAGCGAAAAAGGGATGACGGTAGGAGTTTATGTTGCCCACTGGTACTTTCTCAAGCCTGCTTTGGAGAAATTATTGCCAGAACCAGCCCCTCGCACCACCGACGTTCCCATTATGCTGTGAAGTTCTTAGGAAACCTATTATCTATTGGCGGAACATAGTTCTTCATTTTGGTACAGTGGACCCCAAAGTGGGGCTTAAAATTGTACCGGTAGGGAACGTAAACCAAAATCGTCTTCCTTTTTAATATTTCAAATTTTAACCATGTTAACCCATTAGGACAAGTTGAAGAATTTGAACCTGCTTATCAACTTATCAATAAGAAGAAGATGTGGGTGCTGAAGAATGACCAGTAGGCGATGTTGAACCGAAAAAAACGGTGAGACAGATAAAGCAGAGAAAGAAACTGAAAGATAGCAAAGAGCTGAAGAAGATGAAGAAGACGACGATAAGACTAAGAATGGTGAAGATGAAAAGATTTATGAATATGATCCAACAGAAGACACTCCTGATTAAAAAGATGTTGAAATAAATGAAAATACTGAATGGAGGTTTTCTGGTACAACGGGAAGGTTACTTCCATCCCCGGCAATGGAAGACCGGACATCTTCCTTGAGGATTATAATCCAGAGCTTGTTTGGTGCTCTAGTTTCCTTAAAGTATGACCGAACCACTGTCATTTTCACCTATTTTAGTCTTTCCAGTTGTACTCCAAAGTTCGTTGTTAGAGCCAGAAAATCAACAAAATGCGTCGGAGGCATTAGCTCATGATAGTGTGGAGTTTCTTGAAAAGTCTAACGATTACCTTACATGTAGTACAACTATGTAAAATCACGGACTTGACGCATGTGTCAAATACTCAAAACTTCGTGCGAAGGGAAATCCCTCTTAACCTCCAGAAAGGATTAACCATACAGAAGGCCTAACGGGCTTTATTTCTACGAGCCTCAATATTCTTTTCGGCTCCACTGTCCATGCTGATGATGTTTCCAAAGTAACAAATATCTTGCACCTCTTCCACATCTTGTCCGAAAAAAACAATCCCAACTCTTCATCTTTCCCATCTTTCAGTGCAGCTTTCAGCTTATTACCACCAGAAACAGTGCTAATAATGTACATCCTTTCCTGACACCTGTTCGCGCAGAGAAGTTTTAGATAGCCCTCCACTATGTACGACGCGACACTTTGCATCTTCGTACGGTTCTTCAATCATAGCTATGGTCTTATCTGGAATAGCTCTCCTTCGCAAATCATTCCATATGTAATCTCGCTTAACGCTGTCGGAAGCCTTCTCGACGTCCACAAGCACGGGATGTAGTGGCACACCTATTTCGTCGAACTGCCTCGATATTATCTGTAGTCTATTTGTATGGTCCGTACAAGACGACCCTTTACGGAATCCAGTCCAAAAAATTCCGAGAGTGCTCTCCACGACATCACTAATCCTATTGAGAATTACCGAACCACCTACAACACCGAAATTTGTCTTACCACAAAAAGCTGGATAAAACGACACACCGCGCCATAGAGACGGTTCAAAAAAAATTAAAATTTTTTTTTTTTTTTTTCATTTTATCGCCAGTTCTATCCGGCGATCACTCTCACTTTTGTCAACTCAATCTGGCAACGTCGCCCAAGCAAGAGCGGAGCCGAAGGTGACCAACGACGAGGCATAAAAAGAAAGTGAGAGTGAGCGATTGTACGTGATACGATATAGACATCCGTGCACCGTCGAGTCGAAAAATAAACGTTATAAACATTCGAGAGTTTTTTTTATTTAACTATTCTTGTTTTTTGGTGATCCTGACATTTTTTTCTGGTGGGGTCGCACGATTTATTGTCAAGATACAGAGACAACACCCAGAAATAACGTTATACGTAACAACGAATCCTATTTTTTTAAACTCCAATTAGTTTTACGTAACTATTATGCTAATTTGTTTTGAGGTACTAGATACTCAGTAGATGGTTTCTGTTCGCTTTCTATCATTCAGTCCCCCATAACATCTGCAAATATTTGTCAGTGAGCAGCCAGTACAACTGAGCAATATACCAGCTTCTCCACTCGCTACGGTCGTTCTCACTCCCCTTCCCCAACCTTCCCAATCCCATTCCTTCCCTCCATGACTATGTTTGTGCATTGCACATAAAGGCCGAAATCGCCTATAACTCAGGTCATTCTGGAAAAAAAAAAAAAAATCCCCAGAACAACGATTTGCAAGTGAAGAAAAAATTCCATAAAAGTGAACATAATTCGTTCAAATTCGTCCAAAGTTGACCTAGAATTGGGCAATCATGCATTGTTTTTGCACAATAAGACTTATCTTTTCTGATTCTGTCAAAATTGTGATTAATCAATTTTTATTTAAAAATAGAATGAAGCTAATCAATTTATCATCTAAATCTATGGCGGTCGAATTATTTTTTATTTTTGATTTATATACAGAATGATTCACGAATTTTAATTTATTTGAATATTATTAAATAATACCTAATAAATACAATTTTAAGCGATTTAATATTTAAATGAACAGATGAAAATAACAAGAAGATGATGCTGATTATGATATTAGTTGTTATTGAATAATATATCAAATTATGTCACTAAATCGTTTTATACAACGGGTATTTTATCATAAAAATTTAAACAATCAATCAATTTCCAGTTGAGATATAGAGTCAGAAAGAAAAAGTAGTCTTCCGCAAGGTACGACCTTAAGCATCGACCTTTGGTTGCAACCAAGACTTTTTAAATTCTAAGGTTTCCCTTTTAACTGCTCGCTTTCATGTGTTACATGGTCGATCAACCCGAAATCTTCCTTCACTTTTTGTGTCCAGAGATATTTTGCTTTGGCTTCTTTAAATTGTGACCGATCCATTGCCAATTGCACCTTTGAATCCCAATTCCAATCTTAGTCCGTTCAGTTGTTTATACTACAAATCTCTTTGAAGATTACATCTGGCTAGAATATCTCGAAAATTCGGCAAAAGCACTGGTTCAGGAAAATTTTCAGTATTACAATCATATAAAAACATAGATTTGATGCATTTGTGAAACACAAGCACGAAGCCACGAAAAGAGATCTATCTTAACCTTCGGAAACGGAAAAGGATGCGAAAGGCCTGACGAGCTTCATTTAAACTAGAACCACTCTATACAAGAAGAAGATAGTGTATAGTAGAGTCTGGCCTTAGATGTCACAATCGATACCTGTGAATTCACCTTCCACAATTCACCATTCGTTGAGCATTTAGTTTAGTGGCTTACTTTTGTAAAATGCATGCACCCTTAGATAAGTTATTACTTCAACATTTTCGTTTTTGACTTTTTAGTTAATTATTACAAACTGCGCACAGTTGTTGATGTTAAAGACGTACCAAAGAAAAAGGTCAATACTTTTTTTTAAAATATCGTTCCAAATGTTGACCTTCATCGTTGCCAAACTATAGTAAAGCGCCTCTAGTGACCCATGGAGTAACTATAATTTAAACGAGCCTCAAAAAACTTTTCAGCTCCATCGTTCATGCTGATAATGCCACCAAGTTAACAAAAATCTTGCAGTTCTTACACATGTTATCAGTTCAGGGCAATCAGCCTGCTAGTGCTTAAACCCATTCGGATGTACTTGGTTTTATGCACAGTTATTTTCATTCGTGCCTCGTATTTGAAATTCAAAGTGCGGACGATTAAAATTATATAAATATTAAAAGCAACATAAATAATTTTAATTTCAGCATTATTAATTTATTCATTCATATGTGATATATGTTAATGATTAGCTAATGTATTTACTACCACAAAAAACGTTGGCGATAATTAATTTGTCCGAAAAATTGTGTCAAAAACATATTTAGCATTTATTTAGACATCATTATAATCAATCATTCCTCCCCTATTTTTATCAAAGTGTGCCCATCAACTTTCAAGACCTTTACATTTTCTCTTCAACAAGTCACTGTCATTGGGAACTTTCCCCTCGGCTTGGAAATCATCGCATCTCACACCTATCCACAAAAATGAAGACAAACGAAAAATTGAGAACTACAGAGGTATAGCAATTCTATCAGCAATACCGAAATTATTCGAAAAAATTGTCTGCGATAAATTAACCAATATGATCAACCCTGTTCTTAATGACCAACAGCACGGCTTTAGAAAAGGTCGCTCGACTACAACGAATCTCATGATTCTTGTATCTGATACGCTCTGCGAACTTGAAAACGGGCATCAAGTCGATACAATATACACCGACTTTAGCAAAGCGTTTGATCGAGTTGATCAAAATGTCCTCATTTTAAAGTTAAAAAAAATTGGTGTGACAGGATCCTTACTTGACTGGCTTAAATCCTATCTTAACAATAGAACTCAATTTGTTAAGTTTCAAGGTCTTATTTCCAAGGAAATATTAGTGTCCTCTGGGGTACCCCAAGGAAGTCACTTGGGACCTCTCTTATTTAATGTGTTCATCTCAGATCTATCAGAAGTATTGGAAAATGTTTCACATCTGATGTACGCTGATGATCTAAAAATATATCATGCCATAACCTCGCCCGCAGATGCCGCATTCCTACAATCCAAGCTTATTGCGCTAGATCATTGGTGCATTCAGAACAAATTAGAGCTTAATGTCAGTAAATGCCACGTTATAAGTTTCTCACGTAAATCATCCACATATCGCCATGACTATGTCTTAAGTGGAACTCAACTACACCGTGTTGATCAAATTGAGGACCTCGGCTTAGTACTGGACAACAAACTGTGCTTCAAATCTCATTATAATCGAATAATTTCGAAAGCCAATAGACTTCTTGGGTTCATTAAGAGAAGAGCCAAAGAGTTTAAGAATGTATGGGTTACAAAATCTTTATTCTGTTCTCTTGTCCGCCCTATTCTGGAATATGTATGTCCCATTTGGGACCCTTTTTTCCAGTTATACAGCAACAGAATAGAGTCAATCCAGAAGCAATTCCTTCTTTTTGCTCTCAGGGACTTGTACGACCCTAGAGACTTTGAAAACCTTCCACCCTACACAGTTAGGCTGCAATTATTAAATCTCTTACCGCTTGGTTCTAGAAGAACCATGCTCACATCCTGTTTTACCTTAGATGTTTTGAATGGCGATATTAAGGTTGACAATATCTCCAATAAATTCAGACTCAATGACAATGTCAGGCTGACGAGACATTCAAAACTACTTAAGGAATATGCACATCGTACTGATTACGGACAAAATGAACCAATTAACAGATGCTGTAGAGTATTCAACAAATTCAGCGCCCACTATACACCTCCATTAAATAAGCTGACATATAAACTGAGACTACGCTCCGTTTTATAAGGTCCCCACATCCCACTTAACCCTTCCACCAGTGTCTATCATACATCATATATGTATATACAATTATGTTTAATTAATTAATGTAAATTTAAATGTATTAGGATATATTAAAATAAATTAAATTAAGCAATCTATTTGTAAACTAAACTATCTTGTTATGATTAATAAATAAATAAAAAAGTTCTTATCTCTCAGTATTTTCTCAAGAATGAAACATTAAGGATACATACATATGTAAGGGAATCATTGCTGCAAATTTTATATAATTCGAAGGAAAAATATAAACAAATGAAAATTTGAATGTAACATTCTGAAAAGAAAAATTCAGCAAGTCCGAAAACATTTTGAATGAACGGTGATTTGATTTGTAAACAAATTCAAATCAATATTAGCCAATATTGCCAGTTTAGAGTAATAATGGGCCAAAGTGATATGGAATCAAATTTCTATGTAATGGTAAACACTGTCTTCCAAATGCATCTGAAGTTAGGTTGTAGTCTAGCGTGTCGGGAGTTCAAATTCCGGTCGACGTATAATTTCAGCACACTCTTGCGTGGGTATATCTTAGCCACCTCAATCAGCGAAAATTAAAATTCGTAGATAGAGAGTTGTGCGCACGGCTAACAAACCTTTCACAATAACAAATAAAATGTTAAGGAATCTTAATGTCAGGAGATTAAAGCCTAGTTTGGGCTGCAGCACCATTGAAGAAGTATCGAAATTCACGAATAAATCAAACAATATACATACGAGTGGAGTGATTTGAAAATCAGTAAATTAATCAGGTTGATCAGGCTGAATTCTGCATGCCGGATTCTTTATTCCTTGCATTCTGGGTTACCAGGAATATATTCCTTTCGGGAGTTGCTTAGACCATTTTGTTATCCAGTACTCTTTACTCCTCAACTATCCAAAAGTACTTCATAAGAAATTTAACAGAAATAAATTTATCAGCTCTCTTCATTTGAAATAAACAATTTCAAATTTATCTTTCCCGTCTGTATGTCCACTAAACAATCGTGTGTGCATTAATATTTTCATTGACTTCACGAAGTCAACTACATCCAGTAATTTTAAAACAATTTGGCAATATTTCGTTGTAACAGCTGAAATTTAATTTTGCGACATTCAACGGAATATTGCAATAAAATTTCAATTATTATTATAATATGAGTAATTAGTTAAAAATTAAACTGATTTCCCAAAATTATAAATGTTCATACCCGAATGAACATTTATAATTTTTTTCAGACCTGCAATTAGCAAAAGGAAAGTGAACTGCTTCAACGACGACTGAGTAAAGGACTTATACGAAGAGTGTATTATGAAAATTTACTAGAAGACTAAAAACTTTTAGAAGTTGCTGGCAACAATGAAATATGTGTTAAAATTAAAATAATTCGCAAGTTATTAATTATGTGTAACAAAAAAATGAATATATTACGTTGTTAAGCTTTGAATGCCATGAACGAAATTTTGTGATATATTTCAATAAACAATTAAATTAATATATATGAATTGTTTATATGTATATAAGTATATAAGTTTGACCTTTAAGTTTTTAACCCAAAAAAAAGTTGAAATGTAACAAACCAAGGTACTACTGAAGATCTAAGTAAACCTTACTGGGAATATACACAAAGTGGCCACTTTCGTCGAAAGTAGTAACTTTCGTTGCATGAAAAATCGACGTATTTTTGAGTTACTTTCAGTATATGTGACCATTCGTAGGAAATGGGACCTTATGGTCTCAGGGGTTAAAAATAAGTAAGATCCATTTCCTAATATTAAATAAAATTTTTAACAAATCGCTTCTTTTTCCATTAAGAAATACCAAAAATTGGCCGATTACTAAAAATTGGAATTTCAAAATCTAATAATGAAAAAACCAGGTTTTAGGATATTGTGGTTCAAAGATTGGTACATTAAGATAAGGTCATTTTCTCAGAGAATAATCTCTATGAAACCACTTTAGAAGTGTGGATCAACCAAAATCTCAAAATCGACTAAAATTATCCAAACACCTATTTTTGGCAGTACCGAAAAAAAAGATCTGGCAAGATCAGGTCCCTTTTCATATGAACGGTCACACATTTGTATCGAACGTAATACAAAATTCGTCGATCTGTACAAACTATTAAATATTAGATGAAAAAATGACTGGCACATTTTTAAAAAAAATGTTGACAAATAGAATTGGTTTAAGTTAGATTAGTGTTGATAAAAGGGAAGTGAAGTGATTTACTCCTAGCTCAATTCAAGCATCGTTTCTGCAAAAAAAAAATCATCGAATTATTACTGCTTTTATGAGACTTAATACAAAAACAATTCGTAATTATTCATCGACAGATGGATTTTCCTCTCATTTCATTTTCCTTCTTCTAGACGAACTATAAGAGGGTACTTTTTATAAAAGAAAAAAATTACCAGCTGGTCTTTTAACAATTATTAATAAAAACCAGTTTCAAACATTATGGATACATTGAGACTCGCTTAAGAAGAAAGTAAACTGAAAATTTCTTCTAGTCATAAACGTACGTACTCGTATGCACACAATACATGGACTGCAACTTCATGATGATTTTCTTAACCGCAGAATTGCAATATATTTCAATTTTATTTTTTCTTATCCAGAGCCAGAGGTGAAAGCGAAAGTTGTGAGGTCATAAGTATATAAAAGATACATATAATCGAGATGTATTTTCCGATCACGAAAGACACAAAATTAAATATGAAATCATAAGGAAATAAGTAGCTGCATAAGTTTATTTTTTAAATTTGCCAACTATTAAAAAATGAATTTGCGTATTGAGAATTTCACATCACTTAGCACTTAAGCACTTTTTGTTTGCTTTAAATATTAATGATAATAATAAAAAAAGCAATTCTTTCAATTATTGAAAAAATAACGTTCGTTCTTTTTCTTTTATTAACTTTAATGAAATTGCACTCACTTTTTGCGTTATTCCCTCGTACGTAATCCACTGAAAGGGGGTGGTGATTGGGTGTAGTTAAAACTTAAAAAAAAAATTTAGCTGTTAATTTCGAGATGGATGAAACCGAACTGAAGGTAAATGCTTCGAAAAATAAACATTTTATTTAAAACCTTTTCCCGTTCCAGTTGCAAAGAGTGCGAGCAGAAAATTCGTTACCATCGTTCACAAGTCGATCGTATCCACAAATTCACCACACCGCGTGTATGTTTCATATCATTTTCACCACGTTCAGCCGCGCTATCACGGTTCATACTTATTAAAATTCAACTAAACTTTAGCGATTAGTGTTTGCTATCAAACATAAGCATTCATGAATTTAACACAAATATTGACAGATATTGTTGTTGTTTTTTTTTTTAATTTATTTTAAATGTATTAGTTGAAATTGCAAAAGAGGAAATTTAAGTGAAAAGTATTTGAGCTGCATGGTTATGAATTATATGATCTCGTTCAATAGCGACATGCAAGATACTTCACGGTTCACCGGTAGTGCTCGTATATTGTTGAAATAAATGTCGATTGAAAAGAATAATACAAAAGCATAGTGTATAGTTAATAAGCACCTTACGTCGTTTTTTCTTGCGTATAAATATCAAATGGGTTTGTAAATAATCGTATTTGTCATTGCCTCGGTGTTTTGTGAAATGGAGAAATTTAAGGAAATATAGACAAAAAATGAAACACTTTTTTTTTTGCTAAAATTGTATCTTATCTTTTTATAGGAAGAAGAAATGTTAAATGGGTTTTTTTGGGTTGTTTGATACGCATGGGAAAAAAACCAGAGTACTTATGTATTAGCTTGGAGTGCATAATTGAATGTTATAGTTTTGCGAATGGAGAAAATTTAGTCTTGTCAAACATGGTTTTGTGTTCATTATCTTGTTCACTTAGTTCGTAATGTTGCGTGGAAATTTAAAATCAACTAACTAGACGCTTGGTTGTATTGATGTGATATTGGGCTTTCAAATATTGTTTTTTTTTTTTTGTAAAACGCGATTTTAAGAAGTTCGATTCACATTTAATAAAACTATATATTTATAAGATATTTTTTATCAAACTCTGTATTACCAAGACTTGAAAATTCGATATTCGTTTGTATATCAGGGCAAACTACAATATATAAGTTATCATATCAGTTTATCTATACATATAAATATAATTATAGTGTCTGTTATTTGCTTATAAATGGTTGTAACTTAGTTTTATGCTTTATTCTAACAATAACTAAGCATAAAAACATGTTTTTGAAACTGTTGTCTGTCATTCCGGCCGTGTTTCACGCAAAAACGGTTGAACCGATTGTAATGAAACTTCACAGTTTGCTTGATATGTTCCAAGATGTAATCTGCTTTTATCTAGTTTTATTTCACTCCCCTCACGTCTTCTACCCCTCTCATACAAAGTGACTAATTTTCAAAAATATATATTAATCAAATTTTCTTGGAAACCATTAAAGCTATTAATTTGAAATTTAAAATGTATTATTTCTATTACTAATGTAATCTTTTAGTATACAAATTATTTGAATCCTTCCACTCCTTCCACCACCTCCTATATAAACTACACTTTTTCATGAAATACTACACACCAATTACTTTATTATTTTAATAATAAAGTATTGTGATCGACTTGGGAAAAAAAAAAAATTTGCTACCCTGAAATTTTGTTTTTTCGCGTTTCATGACTAAATTAGCCTAAAAATGCAAAAAAAAACATAACAGAATTATGATTGGGCTTAAAGCCCAATCATATGATACTCTAGATGAGATGGAAATGACTTTAATATTCCGGAAAAAATGTCATCTCAAATTCTTTCGAATTGTGGATAGAGACTTTTGCATGGGAGGTGGTAGAAGTAGAGGGGGAGGTTTGTATTTTTTGTATGTGACACCGAACATGGCATGCAAAATGGTTTTTGCTGAATTTAAAGTTTTTAGTTTTCATTATTTTTAAAGAAATTGGTCATAGTTTTCCTGAAAATGGGGCATTTGTATGGGAGGTGGCAGAGGAAGTGGAACATTTTAGATGATTTTGAAACTGCTTATCATCATCCTTATCATCATACTTTGATTCAATTTCAAACTCGATAGCTCTCATATACTTAAAGGAGAAATGCTTTACTTGAATTTTTAATACAGATATTTGTATGGGAGGGGGTAGAAGGAGTGAAGCGGAGTTGATAATTTTTTTCACAACTCATTCCAATTATTAAGAAACAAATTCTGGCAAAATTTAAAGCTTGTACTTTTTCTAGTTTGAATGGAAATCGATAAAATGCATTTAACAAAAATTATACATTTGTATGGGAGGGGGTAGAACGAGTGTACGGATCAAAATAAATTTTTTTCGCATTAATAATATTTCTTATTGTATACCTTACACAAAATATCAAGTTGATAGCTTAAACAGTTTCGAAGAAAAATAATTTAATTTAAATTTCAAAATTTCGTGAAATTTGTATGGGAGGGGGTAGAAGGAGTGAGGTGAAGATGATTATTATTTTTAAAATAAATTGCAATTACAGTAGAATTATTTCTGACAAAATTTCGTCTCTTCAGCTTTACTAGTTTCAATGAAAATCGAAAATATGTATTTTTCAAAATTGTCCATTTGTATGGGAGGGGGTAGAAGGGGTAAGGGGATCGGGTCAATATTCCGTAATATTATTGACATCTATATCATAATACTTTGACCTAAATATCAAGCCAATAGCTTAAATAGTTTCAAAGAAAAATCAATTTCTTAATATTTCGAAATTTCATGAAATTTGTATGGGAGGGGGTAGAAGGAGTGGGGGGATGTAGCCCGCTTTAGACAGACAGACAGACAGACAGACAGACAGACAGACAGACAGACGGACAGACGGTCACTCGGAATCGAGGTTTTTGAGCGACAACAAATATTTCTGTACCCTTGGCGGCTCTGTGCGAGCATTATTTCTTAGCGTTACAAACGGTAAGGCAAACACAATATACTCTCAGATTTCATCTAGAGTATAAAAAAATCCGTCTGTCTGTACGCCGTCCGCCGTACGCCGTACGCCGTACGCCGACGTGTACGCTCAGCGCTCATTAACTCCCAAACCCTTCAAGATAGAAAGTTCATTTTTGGGGGGATTGTAGATAATTGCGGATCTCAGGCGGATACCCATTTTGGAGGGTGTACGGGTTCAGGGGGAGGCGGGGGGAGCGTTTAAGCCGAAAAATACGAATTCAAATATCTCAACCATGGTAACAGCTAGGAAGCTAAAATTCAACATACATATAGAAGGGTTTGTGGGACAACTTTTAAAAATAATTTAATTTTTTTATCCATTGGGGTGTGAAAAGGGGGGGCTAAGAACCAATTCTCGGCCGAATTTTTTTTTCAAATGATTATATCTTCGAAAATACTTACCACAAAAAATTGATATTTTGAGAACAATAAGCTGGCATATAGGTCCACTAGAATCAGTTTAGATAAAAGCTAATTATTGTAAGGGGGAGGGTCAGGGGGGTGCAAAGAAAAACACTTAAAAATTAATATATCAGCTATTTATTAAGCTATGTAATTGAATCTTAGAATCTATATTAAGCTATACTAGAAAAATACGAAAAAAATATAACATTTGGAAAAAATAGTAGTGGGGGGAAATGGGGAGCATTTCAAAAACGATGCACTTTCCAAAATTTCAAATCGTTATAATTCAAAATTGAGTAAAGATATCAAATTAAAATTTTGTCAAATTGTAGAACTAAGTAGTTTTTAAATTTGGTAAAAATTTTACGTCGGGAGGTGTAAGGGGAGGGAGGTGATAACCAAAAATGTCGAAAATTTTGAGTGATTTTTTAAGGGCTCTGGTGAAAGATAAAAAATTTAAATTTTCCATGTGGATACCTCTATTTGTTGCCCATACAGAAAAAATAATAAAAACTCCACAATTGTCATGCACCGACCCCCCTGGACTACCGTGCACAAGGTATTTCATGTGCAATGAAAAAACCACATAAACTGAAAATTTTTTAATGAAATTTGAAGGTAGAAACTTGAAAACTTGCGAAATGCATTTAAAAAAAATCTCTAAAAGAATGAAATATTAACTGGTCGAATACCTTGAAAGCTTCTACTCCCTCCCATACAAAATGATTTTTTCAACCATTTTTAAGAAATTAATTATTACCTAATTGGTAAAAGCTATCAATTTGAAATTTTGCACAAAATCATTTAAAAATAGTTGAAATAGAACTGCGTCAAAATTTTTAAGATCACATTTGCCGTTCTATCCCCTCCCATACAAAAGTACGATTTCGGCCAATTTCAATAAAACAACTGCTAACTAACAAATTAAAAGCTACGAACTTGAAATTTTGTACGAGCACCTTAAAAGAGAAAAAAAAGAAAACTGCGTCACAAATTTTGCGATTCCCCTACCTCTTCTACCCCCTCCCATACAAAATTATTTTTTCGACCATTTTTAGGAAATCAGTTATCAGCTAATTCTTAAAAGCTACCAATTTCAAATTTTGCACAAAAAATTATAAAAATAATTGAAATGATATTAATTTAAAAGTTTTGCAATCGCGCTTACCCTTCTACCCCCTCCCATACAAAAGTATCATTTCGACCTTTTTTATTGAATCAACTAATAACCAACAAATTAAAAGCTACGAACTTGAAATTTTGTACAAGCACACTACAAAAGAAAGGAAATAAAATTGCGTCACAAATTTTACGATTCCCCTACATTCTCTAAAATACACCGAATTTTATGAAAATTCTATGCAACTTCGTCTATGAAACACATTCTATACAGAGAATATTGGATGTGATTCAAGCAATTAATTAAAAAGCTATTAACGTCCACCCACCCTTACCCCTCCTTCTCCCCTCATAAGAACCCAAACTTGCAGAAACGAATGAAATATTGTTAAATTGACAACAGCCCTGCCCAAGAACTCCTTTCACTTAGCCTTCCCTAACCACTCTAACCTGCATATTGACTTTCCACTCATCTGCAACTTGTCCCAAGAATAATAAAGTTTCGCCCGACTTGTTGGCAGTTTATTTTCTAAGTATGTATAACTTTTACCGAGCTAAAATTTTCCCTCCCATACAAATTTCATGAATTTTCGATATATTAAGAAATTGATTTTTCTTTGAAACTATTTAAGCTATCGACTTGAAATTTAGGTCAAAGTATTATGATATAGATGTCATTAATATCACGCAATATTGACCCCATCCTCTTACTCCTTCTACCACCTCCCATACAAATGGACAATTTTGAAAAATACATATTTTCGATTTTCATTGAAACTAGTAAAGCTGAAAAGAAGAAATTTTGTCAGAATTAATTTTACTGTAATTGCAATTTATTTTAAAAATAATGATCAACTTCATCTCAATAAATAAATTTAAATAACATTATTTTTCTTCGAAACTGTTAAAGGTAGTAACTTGATATTTTGTATAAAGTATACAAATAGAAATATTAATAATGCAAAAAAAAATTATTTTGATCCGTACACTCCTTCTACCCCCTCCCATACAAATGCATAATTTTTGTTAAATACATTTTATCGATTTCCATTTAAACTAGCAAAAGTACAAACTTCAAATTCTGCCATAATTTGTTTCTTAATAGTTGAAATAACTGTTAGAAAAAATTATCAGCTCCGCTTCACTCCTTCTACCACCTCCCCTTCACTCCTTCTACCACCTCCCATACAAATATTTGTATTATAAATTCAAGAAAAGCATTTCTCCTTCAAGTATACATATGAGAGCTATAGGCTTTGAAATTGAATCAAAGCATGGTGATAAGGATGATGATAAGCAGTTTCAAAATCATCTTAAACGCTTCACTTCCTCTGCCACCTCCCATACAAATGCCCCAATTTCAGGAAAATTATGACTAATTTCTTTAAAAATAATGAAAACTAAAAACTTTAAATTCAGCAAAAAACATTTTGCATGCCATTTTCGGTGTCATATACGAAAAATACAAACCTCTCCCTCATCTACTTCTAACACCTCCCATGCAAAAGTCTCTATTCACTATTCGAAAGAATTTGAGATGACATATTTTCAGGTATATTAAAGTCATTTCCATCTCATCTAGAGTATCATATGATTGGGCTTTAAGCCCAATTATAATTCTGTTATGTTATGTTTTAATCTTAAATTTGGTAAAAAAAACATTTTATAGCTACTCTAGCATGATGAAAAACAAATTGTCGTCACTGTCGAAACGTCGTGAGGTAGCTGATGTAGTTTTTGCTCATCAACTTCTTACAGGGTTAATTGATTCTCCTACACTTTTGAGTTTCATGGAGTTTACTGTTGGTCTATTTTTAGCAAGGCAGCCTAAATTGCTACAGATTTGCTTTCACCGGACAAACTATGGTATGAATGAGCCGATTTCGCGTCTCGCGAGAGAAGTTAATAAGAATGCTGATGTATTCGACTTATCTATAGATAAGCTAGGTTTAAAGCGTAGACTTAATGCTAGTTGATACTAATTTTTTGTCAATTTTTTTTTTTTTGTGTTGTGCTATCTTTATTTATGTACTTGGTGTTGGGATGTTGGTGTTTGTTTCGTCCCGTCACTAAATAATGAGCCAGAGGATAATTCGATTTCCATCTTTTAATTTGGAATCGGTTTATAGCGATTTGTTGCATTAAGGAATTCTGATAGTGATAAAAAAAATTAGTTCAGTGCTGCCACCCCTTCCACCACTCCCCATACAAAATTTCTTAATATCACAAAAATTTCGATTTCATCTATAGTATCGTATGATTGGGCTTTACGCACAATCGTAGTCCTGTTATGCTTTTAAGCTTAATTTTATTTTATTTGGGTTTTTTTGTTAACACAAGCTACAACTATTCATATGTTCTTAACGCTCTTCAATACGTATATGATCTCAAATCACGGGATTGATTTTATCATGAGCCTGTCCCATACAAATGCGAGTATCATGGTTTCATTCTAAATAATTTATGGCTCTGATTCCAAAAAAATACAAAGCATTGTGTTCAAAGAGCGATTAAAATGTGCAGATTATCCATATATTCGACATAATTTATTACTTATTATGTTTGGTCGATCGTTAGTCGTTAATAAAAATAGTCAATTCTATAATTCTACTACTACAATGGCGCTACAGCCCAAATCAGACCTTGGCCTCCTGATATTCAGGTTCCTTAACATTTTTATACTACTTATTGTGGAAGGGTTGTTAGCCCTTCGCACAACCCTCTTTCTACGAATTTTTCATTGTCGTAGATTGAGGTGACCAAGGTTTTTTTTTACAGAATGACATGTGTTATAGGCAATTTCACAAACACAGTCATGGAGGGAAGGAATGGGATTGGGAAGTTTGGGGAAGGGGAGTGAGAACGACCGTAGCGAGTGGAGAAGCTGGTATATAGCTCAGTTGTACTGGCTGCTTACTGACAAATATTTGCAGATGTTATGGGGGACTGAATGATAGAAAGCAAACAGAAACCATCTACTGAGTATCTAGGCCTTCTTGAAGTGGAACTGTTTCACTTTTACACCGTTTCCCCATTTTATTGCGAATAATTTTTTATCACCAGTAGCAACTGAAAAATTTGCGCTTAAAAAAATCCCGTCTGGAGTGGGAATCGAACTCACGACCTATTGACTGAGAAGCAATCACGCTGCCCACTACGCCGCGGAAGCCTCAATATATCCAGACAATGTGCTGGAATTATATATTGCGTCAACCGGGATTTGAACTCACGACCTTCGCATTACAAGACCAACACGCTACCTACTAGGCTACACCCTAGCTAATTCTATAATTACTTAAAACTAAATATTCGGAATTTTTGATACAACAAATAAAGACGAAAAGAATTCTGCAATGATATTAACTTAAGTTACGACGCTTACTTATTAATTCATTTATTTTTTGTTTTATATAATAATTCCGATATTACGATGACCGAACGGTCTAACATCTAAGGAATATAGCGACTAGCTTACAAATAGTTTGTAATTACGACATTCAAATTAATTATCATATATTATGCCAAACAAAGATTTACAAGTTTACTTCCTGCCTTCCAAAGACAATGATGTTATTTATTCATAATATTTATTTTTATGATTCATAGTGATCTATCAGTAATAACAATAACACATGTACATCGCAAAACAGAGCTTCGAATTAAGGTGGAGGTGAAGGATATCTCACCTCGTGCAGAACAACCTGTAAAACCCATTAAACAACCTTAAGATTTTTGTTTGTTTTTTTTATTTAAACAAAATTGACTGATTTAGGTATTGTTTATGAATGAAGACCTGTAAGCAAGTAACTTGGCAATTAAACACTTCCTATGTTCACGCTCGTATATTGTCACAAATATTTATCTAAAGATTTTATGCCTATGGGATAACCAAGACATCGACCATGATCTACCGGTCGTTGCAAGTATAACGCCAAAATGTTGCGAATTCAATTTAAACTTTTGTTTATACAATTTTTATTAAGAATTTCTGACCATGATGATGTCGCAAATTCAACTTCTTATGTGACATATCCAAAATTGCGTACACCTCGATCAAGTTTTTGCTAATTTTTTCTTTTTTTTTGTCACACAATTAAAGATTTTTTTAATTTTGGCTGTTTGAACGATATTACTCAAATTGATTTTATTTAGTAGACCGCCAACATCATTTGTGCTAGGGTGTAGCGTGCCTCACAGCCAATAGGTTTGGTCGTGGGTTTGATTCCCACTCCAGGCAGTATGATTTTTTAAGCACAATTTTTTCAGTTGCTACTGGCAATAAAAAATTATTCGAAATCAAATGGACAAACGATGTAAAAGTGAAACAGCTCCACTTCAAGAAGGTCTGTATACTCAGTAGATGGTTTCTGTTCGTTTTCTATCATTCAGTTCCCCATAACATCTGTAAATACTTGTAAGTAGCAGCCAGTATAACTGAAAACTTACCAGCTTCACCACTCATTACGATCGTTTTTACTCCCCTTTCCCTATCTCCTTCCATTACTGTGTTTGTGCATTGCACATAAAGGTCAAAACTGCCTATAACACATGTCATTCTGAAAAAAAAAATCAGCGTTTATGAAAATTAGTGAAAAAATGTTAAGGAACCTGAAGGGGAGGAAGCCAAATGCTGCTGTAGTGCAATTAAAGAAGAAGAACATAATCGAATTCACTAACTTCGTAGCTTAAACATTGGAAAATCGTAGCCAAGTCGATTGTATTTATACCGATTTTTCTAAAGCATTCGATAAAGTTAATCATAACTTCCTTTTTTCTTTTGTTCTTAAGGAACCGAACACAACTTAAGAGGTCACCCTATAATGCTATGCACAGCTGTGTCGGAACAGGCATAGGAAAAAGAAAACTAATGTTGGGTCAATTTAATTTGGGTGGAGAAAGTCGAAAGTGACGGTGTACATTGCTTTTGAAGCACTGGAGTTTGTACTCGTTGGGAAACACTTTGGCTGGTAATGTGTTCCAAAATCTTGATGTTCGGGAAATGAATGACTGCATATATTTCACTGTATGGGAAGGCAAGGGTTTAACGGTGTACTCGTGTGCGCGTTCAGCTTGACGAGTAACTCGGGGAAAATTATAGAGTGGAGGAATAAGTTCCCTTAGTTCCGCTGAGTACTCCGACATTTCTGCGATGCTCGAGAGGATCGTTAGAAGACGTGATGATCTCGTCTACAATCAGGCGAAATGCTTGTTTTTGAATACGGTCGAGCAACGCGAGGGTCCTTCGGCGTGAAATTCTTTTTGTACATTCGAAGATCACCTAGACGTTTAGAGGCGTCGTCACATCAAAGATGTGCTGGGCCTAAATCAGGTGGTCATTAATTTTAACGCCTAGAAGTGTGTTATCCGAGGTGTTAAGTTGTGCGCCAACAAAGGTTACATTTTGAGATAACACTCGAACATCACGTTTGAGGGATGGATAACATGAGTGTGTGTTAGAGGCGTTGAACTCTACTCTATTTTTCCTGCCCCATTCCAGGATTAAGCTGAGGTCTGAGTTCAGCGAACGGAATAACTCCGTGCGATTAGAAGCAATAGAATACTTGTGTGATTCCGCAGCAGAGTTAAATTCATAGGTGCTATCTAAGGTACTGTCATCCACAAAACTATGGATTGGATTGAGAGTGGACGACAGAAGGTCGTTGATGAAAACTAAGAAAAGAGTTGGAGATAAAACAGAGCCTTGGGGGACGCCGGAAGCTATTGGGAAAGAGGAAGAAGTAAGACCATCTAGTACTACTTGTGCAGTATGTTCAGAACAAAACTCTCAATCAATTAAACAAGGGTAGAATTAAGACCTATGGCCTTAAGCTTAACTATGAGACATTCATGCCAAACTCTGTCAAAAGCTTTTGCAAGTGCAAGAACTCGACCTTCGCCGTGTTTATACATATATGCATGAGTTTCAACGTTCTGTCAAGTAGACAAACAGATCTCCCGTCGACCTTCCAGAACGAAACCCATACTGACGATTATGGATTAGATGGTTATCCTCAAGATATTGAACGATTTTACGATTGACTGCAGTTTCCATTACTTTCGAGAGTACAGAAATAATGACTATCGGGCGGTAGTTGGCGGGGTTTGCTTTGCTTCCTTTCTTGAGAATTGGCTGAACATTAGCACCCAGAAGAGTAGGAAAGATAGAAAAGATTGCGAAGAGGTTTAGCTAAAGAAGAGGAGCACTTTTTAAGGGTAATGGGGCTAATCCAAGCTCAATATGTATCATCTTCTCCAGTACCTCCTTCCCTGACTTCATTCCATCTGTCAAATAGAAGCCAGTTTGTTCGTTTCATCGGTGCAAGTTCTTTTTGTTTCTGTCCTTCTTCCGGTGTTTCTCAATGGTTCATCCTTGGTTCTCTTCTCTTCCTGTTTTTTATTAATGACTTACCTAACTATCTTTCATCTAATTGCCTAATGCAAGCTGATGACGTCAAAATTTTTGATTTAGTGTCTTCACCGTTGGACTGTCTTTCCATACAAAGTGACTTGAATGCACTATATCGTTGGTGTACCCCTAACGATTTGCTACTAAATATAGACAAATGCTACAAAATGTCTTATAGACAGTCACGTACTGAGTTTACGTATGAGATAGGTAAGTCGATGCTTCGTAAAGAGTCAACAACTCATAATCTCCGTATCATATTTGACACTAACCTTCTCGTTCAAAGGCTACTACTACTTAAATTTTAAGAAAGACAACTAAAAACTAATATTTTTCATCGAAAATTGTTTCAATGTTTTTCAAAATATTCTCCATGAAAATCAATTCACTTTTGCATGCGTTTGAACCAATTTTCAAATAACTTTTTCCACTCTGAATGAGGTACCTTCAAAACATGCGTTTTGACTGCATCAACTGGTTCTGCAGAGAAACGTTGACCTCGTAGTTTATTTTTTATGTGCGGTAATAAAAAGAAGTCATTGGGTGCTAAATCAGAAGTGTATGGTGGATGATGAATTTGATGTTTTGGTTGCTCAAAAAGTCACTTGTTTCAGCCGATATTTGCATTGTCACGCTCTTTATTAGGCTACACCCTGACCTTTAAATTTTTTTATATCCGAGAACTTATACATAGTAGAGGCTATTGATACAATAATCGAGCAACTAAACTGGCGATTCGTTTGTGGCACAACATTTTAGTATCATTACCTTGACTTTAGCGTTACAAGATAACGATGTGCTAAGAAAGCACTGTAAGGAGCTGTCCGACAAATTTGCTACCGACTTACATAGATAGGCTAAAACTCTCAAATGAAGTACGAAGCGTAAAAAGATATTCTTGATTTGCACTAAAACTTTCAAAAAATGGATCATTTGCAAGTGTTTCAACGGATTAATGATCATGATTTAACTGAGGTTGCATACAGGTTTTGTCTATGCATTCCTGTGACTTCCACATCGGAAGAAAGATTATTTAGTGAACTTAAGTTAATCAAAAACTTTTTAAGGTCTTCCATGGGTCAAGAGAGACTGGCTAGTTAAGCCTGATTGCGATTGAACACGAGGTGTCTCAGTTACTAAATGGACCTTATCTTGCAAGGGATCAAAATTGAGTTAGATGCATTTCCTAATACTAGATAAAATGTTTAACAAATGGCTTGTTTTTCATTAAAAAATTCAAAAAATTGGCCGAGTTATAGAATTTTAGAGTTTTATAATGAAAAAGCCTTCTGCTGATAATTTGTATCCGGTATCTCGGTTGAAGTTCTGTGGATGTTTGGAAATTTCAATGGCTTTTCGTACTATTCCTTCAGTTTCCAATGGTTTTTTCTGGTTTCCTAAAATTCCTCGAATCATAGTCTGGGTAAAGGATGTTGTCTTGATGTTGGATTTTCGAAAGATTTTCCTAATCTTATCCGTCGTACCCTGGATGTTAGGTAGTTTTACCCATCATTTCTCTGTATTTCCTTCTTCAGTGTCTTCGCGTTCTTTTTTCCTCGGATGCTTCTGTTTCCACGCCTTGTTTATTTCGCTGGCTTAGTATCCATTTGCTGTGAATGCCCGTTTCAACTGTTCCTTTTCCTTTCGTAGACTGTGCAAATTTCCTTCAGTTATGCATCTGACTCTGAGAATTAGTGTCTTCCGTGCGCCTGCTTTTTGATTTTGGTGGTAATATGAATGAGCGTGGAGATATCTGTTGGTGTGAGTTGGTTTCCTATATACCCCGAAGCTTGACGATGTATCATTCTGAATTGGTTTAATTCTTACCTCACGGATCGTCGTCTGCGAAATGGTGACAAGCTTTGATTTCAAATTTTCTAATTTTTCCGAGTATTCTCAATTTTTATACTCTAGATGGAATCTGAGAGTATTATAAGTTTGCTCTAAGGTTTGTAACGCCAAGAAATAAGGCTCGGAGAAAAAAATGATGAATACAGAAGTTAATATTATCACTCAAAAATCTCAAAACCGGATGTCTGTCCGTCCGTCCGTCCGTCCGTCCGTCCGTCCGTGCGCTCTCTAGCTTGAGAACGCGTTGAGGTAGATAGTTAAAATTGTGTACACGTCGTTTTTGACAAAAAAGTAAGGTCAAGTTCGTGAACGGGCCAAATCGCTCCACCCCTTCTACCCCCTCCCATACAAAATGACACAATTGCGCAATTTGACAATGAAGAGATTTGCTCGAAAAGTATATAAGCTATTAACCTGAAATTTGGAATATATTACTATTATGATAATATCAATCTACCGTATAAAAATTATGTGTGTCCAACCCCTCCTTCTACCACCTCCCATACAAACTGTACTTTTCATGAATTATACTAAGCCAATTTACTCAGTGCGTATAAAATTTAGCTAGCTGAAATTTTGCACCAAGTATTTATTTAAAATTTTTAGTAAGGCCAAAAAAAAATTTGACGATTAGCTTCACCCCTTCTACCCCCTCCCATACAAAAAGACACAATTTCGCAATTTGACAATAAATGGATTTACTCGAAAAGTGTGAAAGCTATTAACCTGAATTTTTGGATATATTACATTCATAATAATATAAATCTACAGTAGAAAAATTATTGGAGTCCTCCCTCTCCTTCCACCCCCTCCCATACAAACATCACTTTTTCGTGAAATGCTTTAAGACGATTTTCTCAGAACATATAACATTTATCGAGCTCATATTTTGTAATAAATTCTTAATTAATATTATCACTAAGCCCAAAAAAAAATTTTTGATTAGCTTCACTGCCTTCAACCTCCCATACAATATGGCACAGTTTCACAACTTCACAAAAAAACGATTTTCTTGAAAAGTATGAATGGCACTAGTTTGAAATTTAAGGTATGTCAATTTTATAATATTCCTAGTTATTTCTGAAAAAATCGCTAAAATTCCCCCACTCTTTCTACCCCCTCCCATACAAACTGCACATTTTCATTAAATCTAACTCACTAATTTTTTCAGTTCCCATTCAATTTTTGGAGTAAGCATTTTGAATAAAACATTTTTATAGCTACTTTAGCATGATGGGGAGAAAATTAGTTCAATGCTATCCCTTCTAACATTCCACATACAAAATTTCTTGGGGTCACAAAAAAATTCTATTTCATCTAGAGTATCGTAAGATTGCGCATTACGCGCAATCGTAGCCCTGTTATGTTTAGATTTAGTTTTTATTTGTAATTGTTTTCAAATAAACGTTATGAAAGGGTATTTAAGACTGAACTCTGACGTACATATGTAAATATACTACGATATATATTATATTTAGGGTGTAGCCTAATGGGTAGCGTGTTGGTCTATAATGCGAAGGTCGTGAGTTCAAATCCCGGTCGCCGTATAATTCCAGCACACTACTTGCTTGAGTATATCTTGGCCACCTCAATCTACGAAAAAGAAAATTCGTAGATAGAGGGTTGTGCGAAGGTCTAACAAACCTTCTGCAATAAATAATGAAAATGTTAAGAAGCCTGAAGGTCAGGAGGCCAAGGCCGTAGCGCCATTGAAGAGAAGAAGGTATATTATATTTACCACATAAACCGACTTGGTTGAAATTTTGATTTGAATTGATGGTATTTACCGAAAGAGCTTAAGTTCACTACTCTCACTTTAATTCAATTGAAACAGCCTTTGAAATTTTGGTCAATTTGAAAAAGAAAATGGTATAAGAAAATGTTTACAAGCTAAGACCCCATCACCCAAGAAGAAATTTTAGTTACGCCAGTGAGATGTTTCGGCATTATACAAACTATTTATGAAAATATTAAAACTTATAATGGTGCGTTCACTATTCGCCATACCAACCAACCGAACCACGAAAAAGTTTCCAAACACTGTATCTGTCTCTGAAAACTACAACTGAAGGAAAAGAGACAGATATAGAGTTTAAGATTCTTTTCATGATTTGATTAGTTTGTACGACGAATTGTGAACGCGCCATAATTCTCCAAGTACCTAACTAATTTGGTCGTAATTAATTCTGAAATTACAAAATTTCAACGTTAATATTAATTCAATTTTATTTAAAAAAAAATGGATGAATTATAAAATTAAGGGCATTAGGCCATTATTTTAACATAAAAACTTTTTAAACCGGATCAAGTTACGTAAAAGGGTATCTCCGAATCGTTTATGATTGTTCCTCTTCCAATTTAATTTCTTGTGCTGATCGCCAGCATGCGATTCGGAATAATCGATTTGCAATGTTTTCTTCAACTCCTACATACTCGTATATCGCATCAATATAAGAAAAGGGGAAGTCACCGAAAGTCGCAGTAGCCAGCAGCAGTTGGGAACCCAAGTGTAACAAAACTGCAACGATAAATGCAAGAATGCAGTGCGAGAACGTCACTTTTTCGAATGTAGGGCAAGAGAAAGTATTTTCTGGTTGCACATGCAATTGCACATCAGAGATGCGGTTTGGCGAGCGAAGTCAATACACTATACCTCTTTGCTTCTCGTCTGTATAGATGCAACTTCTGCTTCGAATAGTGGTGATGATTTTGGTCTCCAAACAAGAACCAAGCCCCTTCAGGTGAAGGAAGGAGGGAGTTACTACAATACTTGAACACGTTTAGATTTTATACCTATATCGATAGTATTGCGTTGCTGGGGTGTAATTAAATTTATCTCGATTTAAGCATAACTTATTGCTTACACCTTAATGATTTTGAGAAATTGTTTGCTAAAGTAAATCTATCGAGTAAATCTATCTCATAAGGAGAACAATTTAAACTACTTGCACTAACATACAATGAAGTATTCATTTTATTTTTGTCTTTTGTGCAAGTAGGAAGCTAAATCCGGAAAAGATATTGCAATTGAATTGAGCAAACTTTGTGGAATTTAATCCCATGAGGCGAATTATTAAGACAAAATAGATGTTATTTTGAGTTGTTTTCCTTCATAAGTTGCGTGCGTAATTAATTAACTGGCGAATATAGTTATTTTTAGAATCTGTTTGCAGTTTAATACAGAGGCGGTTCTACCTTAGGGGCTAGTGGGGCTAAGCCCCACCACAAATTGCAGTTTCAAAACGTTAAAATTTCTCAAGGGAATCATAAATCTAAAATAAAAAACATAACAGGGCTACGATTGCGCGTAAAGCGCAATCTTACGGTACTCTAGATGAAATAGAATTTTTTGTGATCCCAAGAAATTTTGTATGAGGAGTGTTAGAAGGGGTGATAGCATTGAACTATTTTTTCCCCATCATATAAAAATGTTTTATACAAAATGCTTACACCAAAAATTGAATAGGAGCTGAGAAAATTAGTGTGTTAGATTTAGTGAAAATGTGCAGTTTGTATGGGAGGTGGTAGAAAGAGTGGGGGGATTTTAGTGATTTTTTCAGAAATAACTAAGAATATCATAAAATTGACATTTCTTAAATTTGAGACTGGTAGCATTCATACTTTTCAAGAAAATAGATTTTTTGTGTAGTTGTGAAACTGCGTCATATTGTATGGGAGGGGGTAGAAGCAGTAAAGCTAACCAAAAATGTTTTTCCTGATCTTAGTGATAATGCTAAATAAGTATTTATTACGAAATATGAGCTCGATAAATGTTATATGTTCTGAGAAAATCGGCTTAGAGCATTTCATGAAAAAGTGCAGTTTGTATGGGAGGGGTTGGAAGGAGAGGGAGAACGCAAATAATTTTTACACAGTATATTGAAATTATTATAAAAGCAATATATCCCGAAATTCAGACTAAAAACTCTTATACTTTTCGAGCAAATCTATTTATAGTCGAATTGCGAAATTGTGTCATTTTGTATGGGAGGGGGTAGAAGGGGTGAAGCTAATCGTCTAATTTTTTTTAGCCTTACTAACAATTTTAAATAAATATTTAGTGCACAATTTCAGCTCGCTAAATTTTATACGCACTGAGTAAATTGGCTTAGAGTAATTCATGACAAGTTCAGTTTGTATGGGAGGTGGTAGAAGGAGGGGGCGGACACACATAATTTTTATACGGTAGATTGATATTATCATAAAAGTAATATATTCCAAATTTCAGGCCAATAGCTTTTATACTTTTCGAGCAGATCCGTTTATTGTCAAATTGCGCATTTGTGTCATTTTGTATGGGAGGGGGTAGAAGGGGTGGAGCGATTTGGCCCATTGACGAACTTGACCTTACTTTTTTGTCAAAAACGACGTGTACGAAATTTGAGCTTTCTAGCTCAACGCGTTCTCAAGCTAGAGCGCGCACAGACGGACGGACGGACGGACGGACGGACGGACGGACATCCGGTTTTGAGATTTTTGAGTGATAATATTAATTTCTGTATTCATCATTTTTTTCTCCGAGCCTTATTTCTTGGCGTTACAAACTTTAGAGCAAACTTATAATACTCTCAGATTTCATCTAGAGTATAAAAATCTTCTAATTTCTTCCCTTCACGAATCAGAATCAATCTCAAATATCGGGTTTAAATTGTATTTCCACAACTGTAGTGGAAAGCAAAGAAAGGAATGTCTAGGACTATAAACAATGCAGCCCAAAGAAATTTGAACAATTCAAAGTTGAAAGATATTTTTTTTTGTTTTGATTTTCTAAAGGGATGGAAATAAAAGCAAACTCAAAATATGCCTTTTTTAGTTAAATTGGAAAATTTCGAGTTCTGCTCTCTCGTAAAAACAAAATCTATATTTCTTTTGTTTTTAATCAATCATTTAGAAAAAAATATCACCATTTTTATACTCTAGATGAAATCTGAGAGTTTTATAAGTTTGCCACAAAGTTTGTAACGCCAAGAAATAAGGCTCGGAGAGAAAAATGAATGATACAGAAGTTCATATAATCACTCAAAAATCTCAAAATCGGATGCCCGTCCGTCCGTCCGTCCGTGTCCTCTCTAGCGAGAACGCGTTGATCTAGAAAGTTCAAATTTTGTACACATCGTTTTTGACAAAAAAGTTAGGACAAGTTCGTGAACGGGCCAAATCGCTCCACCCCTTCTACGCCCTCCCATACAAAATCACACAATTACGCAATTTGTCTATAAACGGATTTTTTCGAAAAGTGTAAAAGTTATTGATCTGAAATTTGGAACATATTACTTCTATACTAATTCCAATCTGCTGCATAAAAATAAAAACATTTCTCTTCATCTAGAGTGCCGCACGATTGGGCTTTACGCACAATCGTAGTCCTATTATGTTTTTATTAGATTCAAGGCAAAAATTTATTACTTAAAATTTCTTGTTGGAAAATTCCATGTCCATGATCCACAATTAAGAATTCTTTTTCCGTACATTTCATTTGTTCTTTTTATCTGGATGTTATGGGATATTGAAAAACAATGATATAAACGGGATTACTAACTCTTAAAGATATTCGAAAGATTCGAGGAACAGCAGTTTAGCCCTACCCAGAATTATAACCACGAGCCGGCACTGCTTGAATATTTATGCAAAGTATGCAATGCCACCGACACTTTCGTCTCTCTCCAACTAAATTGTTCCAATTTTAGTTTTTTTTTCCAATTCCTAGACCAACATTATAGACATGTGTGAAATTCCAGCTGAGCTTCTGAAAACCGGCAACATCTGCATAGCGCATTTCCTACATAAATTAGTCATGGACAGGAAACACATCCTGAAGATTGGCGCAAGAGCATCATATGTCCAATTTATAAAAGAGGTGACAAACTCTGCTGCGGAAACTACCGAGGAATATCTCTGTTGTGCACGTCTTATAAAATATTGACGAAAATTCTGGAAAAGAGCATTAAGCACTATGCTGACAAAGTAATTGGTGGATACCAAGACGGACTTAGAGCTGGACGATCGACCACGGACGAGATATTCTCAGTTAAACAGGTGCTGGAAAAGTGTTGGGAATATAATATTGATGTGCACCAGATATTTGTTAGCTTCAAACAAGCATACGACAGTATCGACAGGCGCGTACTGTATAAAATCATGTTAGAGTTTGGAGTCTTACCGAAACTGGTTCGGCTTACAAGAATAACAATGGCCGAGTCTTTGTCACGAGTCAGAGTAGGAAACGATCTGACTTCAAGTTTTAAAACAGACAACGATCTTAAGCAAGGTGACGGCCTCGCACCAATGTTGTTCAATTTTACACTCGAATATGTTGTTCGGAAACTTCCCGTTGACACCAAAGGAACACTATGTTTCTAATCCACACAGCTCGTAACATATGCCAACGATATAGATATCCTTGCAAGATCTCTGGAGAGTGCTAAGAAGGTATTTGTAAACCTTGACTCGGTAGCAAGGAAAGTTGTACTACGTATTAATGAAAACAAAACAAAACATAACAGGGCTACGATTGCGCGTAAAGAGTAATCTTACGATACTCTAGATGAAATAGAATTTTTTGTGATCCCAAGAAATTTTGTATGGGGAGTGTTAGAAGGGATGATAGCATTGAACTAATTTTTTCGACATCATGCTAAAGTAGCTATGAAAATGTTTTATACAAAATGCTTACTCCAAAAACTGAATGGGAACTGAGAAAATTAGTAAGTTTGATTTAGTGAAAATGTGCAGTTTGTATGGGAGGTGATAGAAAGAGTGGGGGGATTTTAATGATTTTTTCAGAAATAACTAGGAATATTATAAAATTGGCATCCCTTAAATTTCAGACTAGTGCCATTCATACTTTTCAAGAAAATCAATTTTTTGTGAAGTTGTGAAACTGTGTCATATTGTATGGGAGGGGGTAGAAGTAGTGAAGCAAATAAAATATTTTTTTTCTCATCTTAGTAATAATATTAATTAAATATTTATTACAAAATATGAGCTCAACAAATGTTATATGTTCTGAGAAAATCGTCTTAGAGCATTTCATGAAAAAGTGTAGTTTGTATGGGAGGGGGTGGAAGGAAAGGGAGGAAGCAAAAAATTTTTGTACTATAGATTTAAATCATTAAAAAATTAATATATACCAAAATTGAGACTAATAGCTTTTATACTTTTTGAGTAAATCCATTTATTGTCAAATTGCGAAATTGTGTCATTTTGTATGGGAGGGGGTAGAAGGGGTGAAGCTAATCATCTCATTTTTTTGACCTTACTAACAATTTTAAATAAATATTTGGTGCACAATTTCAGCCCGCTGAATTTTATAAGCACTGAGGAAATTGGCTTAGAGTAATTCATGATAAGTACAGTTTGTATGGGAGGTGGTAGAAGGAGGAGAGGACACGCACAATTTTTATATGATAGATTGATAATATCATAAAAGTAATATATTCTGAATTTCAGCCCAATAATTTTTATAATTTTTGAGCAAATCCGTTTATTGCCAAATTGCGTAATTGTGTCATTTTGTATGGGAGGGGGTGGAGCGATTTGGCCCGTTCACGAACT
Source organism: Chorisops tibialis (assembly GCA_963669355.1). Lineage (NCBI taxonomy): Eukaryota > Metazoa > Arthropoda > Insecta > Diptera > Stratiomyidae > Chorisops > Chorisops tibialis. Next base: position 298,446,118 of record OY770263.1, read on the forward strand.
TAACCTTACTTTTTTGTCAAAAACGACGTGTACAAAATTTGAACTTTTTAGCTCAACGCGTTCTCAAGCTAGAGAGCGCACGGACGGACAGACGGACATCCGGTTTTGAGATTTTTGAGTGATAATATTAACTTCTGTATCATTCATTTTCTTCTCCGAGCCTTATTTCTTGGCGTTATAAACCTTAGAGCGAACTTATAATACTCTCAGATTCCATCTAGAGTATAAAAATACGACGCAATCTAGGAAAAAGACGCCAATCGGACAAAATATAACAGTAGAAGATTATAACGTAGAAAATGTAGACAACTTCATATACCTAGGGGCGAACCTATCAAAAAATGGAAGCGAACCCATCGAAATCAAAAGAAGGATAATAATGGCGAACAAGACTTATTATTCGGTACTTCCAATAATCAAAAACAAGAACGTGCACAGGAAAACAAAACTTAAGCTATACAAAACCATCATAAGACCTGTGCTATGCTATGTCAGCGAAACGTTGACATTAACTCAGGCGTCCGAAAAACTACTTAACGCCTTTGAAAGAAAGGTCCTCAGAAGAATCCTCGGACCTGTGAGGGAGGACTTTATTTGGAGTATACGATACAATAGGGATTGTATGCCATCTTCGACAATCCAGAAGTGTCAACCCTCATAAAATCTAAGAAGTTACAATGGGCTGCTCATGTGGAGCGTGTGGAAGACGGAAGAATTCCCAAACGTACACTAAAGGAGAAAGTCAACGGACAAAGACCGGTCGGAAAACCACGGAAGCGCTGGAAGGATTCAATTGATGCAGACAGCAAATCACTGCTAAGATTTTCTAACTGGGGGACGCGGTCTCTGAACCAAGATAGATGGAGGCAAAGTATTCAGGAGGCCAAAAGTCCGATTTGGGCTGTAGCGCCATCGTAAGTAAGTAAGTAGCCCATTCACATAGCAATAGTTGGCAAATTTTGAAATGAGCTTTAAGCTTTCCGATTTTGTGAGAAATTGGCCCCCCCCAATGTAAAATTTTGCATTCGCTTTGGAATCGTTTGGTGATGCTTGATAGCCCAACTTCAACGTTTGGTGGTGATCGGTATAGTTACAATATCGAATTTCCATTAAGCTTTATTTCAAAAGTAGAAACCTGAAATGTAATTATGAATGAAAATTTCCCCAATATTTATGATTTTTGAATTTTAATTATTGCATTCGCTTGGCGATCGTTTGGTGATGTTTGATAGTCTAATTTTATCGTTAGGTGGTGATTAGTATTGTTATAGTATCGAATTTCCTTGAGAGCATTTTTCCAATAAAAGCATTGCATCTAATTAATAATGAAATTTTCACCCAAATTTATATTTTTTTAATTTTTAATTTTAGATTTGCTGGATGGTCGTTTGGTAGTGGTTGATAATCTTACTTCATCATTTGCTGGTGGTCAGTATAGTTACCGTATCGAATTTGCCTGAGCGCTTTTTTTCAATAAAAACATCGCATCTAGTTAATAATAAAACTTTCCCCCAAATTTAATTTTTAATTTTTCATTCTGAATTCGCTGGGGTTGGAAGTGATTGGTAGTGGTTGGTAGTCTCATTTCACCGTTTGGTGGTGATTAGTATAGCTAGAGCATCGAATTTCCTTCAATGTTTTTTTTTTTAATTTCACCGAATTTTTATACTCTAAATGATATCTGATAGTATTATAAGTTTGTCACAAAGTTTGTAACGCTAAAAAATAAGGCTCGGAGAAAAAAGATTAATGGTACAGAAGTTAATATAATCACTCGAAAATCTCAAAACAGGATTTCGTCCGTCTGTTCTTTCCAGCTCGAGAACGCGTTGAACTAGAAAGTTTAAATTTTGTACACGTCGTTTCCGACAATAAAATAAAGTGAAGTTCGTGAACGGGCCAAATCGCTCCACCCCTTCTACCCCCTCCCATACAAAGTGACACAATTTCGCAATTTGACAATAAACGGATGTGGTCGAAAACTATAAAAGCTATTGATCTGAAATTTGGAATGTATTACTTTTACGTAGACGTATTATTCGGTACTTCCAATAACGAAATCCAAGAAAGTGCACAGGAACAATAAGCTGCTGATATATAAAACTATTATTCGACCTGTGCTCTGTTAAGGCAGCGAGACGTGGACATTAACGCGAACTTCCGAAAAAGCAGTTAACGCATTTGAAAGAAAGGTCCTCCGAAGAATTTTGGGACCTGTGAAGGAAGGAACGGAATGGCGAATAAGATACAACCATGAGTTGTATCAACTTTACGACGAGCCAGAAGCTTCAACGTTCATCAAGCTACGTAAACTGCAGTGGGCTGGCCATGTAGAGCGAATGGAAGATAGAAGAATCCCCAAACGTGCTCTGAAAGACAAAGCGAGTGGTAACCGGCCAGTAGGCAAGCCACGAAAGCGATGGGAAGACTCGGTTGATGAAAATATTAAAGCCATCTTAAAAACTAGCAGCTGGAGGACGCGATTTTTGGCTCGAGACGATTGGAGGCGACGACTTCAGGAGGCCAAGGCCCGATTTGGGCTGTCGCGCCATTGATGATGACTTTTACGATGATTTCAATTTACTGTATTAAAAATACTTGTGTCCTCTCCATCCTTTCACCACCTTCCATACAAACTGCACTTTTTCATGAAATGCTCTAAACCAATTTACTCGGTGCGTATAAAATTTATCGAGCTGAAATTCGGCACTAAATATTAATTTAGTATTATTAGTAAGACCAAAAAAATAGACGATTAGCTTTATTCCTTCTACCCCCTTCCATACAATATGACACAATTTCACAACTTTACAAAAAGTGGATTTTCCTGAAAAGTATGAATGCTTCTTATCTGCAATTTAAAAATGTCGAAAGAATCATATTTATTGTTATTTCTGATGAAGTCATTAAGAACTCGCCTCTCCTTCTACCACCTCCCATACAAACTGCACAATTTCACTAAATCCAATACACTAACTTTCTCAGTACCTATTAAATTGTTGAACCCTAAATTTTGTAATAAAAAACATTTTGATAGCAACTCTAGCGTTAAGTGAAAAAATTAATTCAATATCGTCACCCCATCCACCAATTCAAAAAACCAAAATGTCTTAAAATCAAAAAATTTCTCTTTCATTTAGAGTATCGCACGATTCGGCTTTACGCCCAATCGTAGTCCTATTATGTTTATAATTATTTCCACTATGTATTTTAACATTTTTATTTTTATGAGGAAAAATTTGTTAGTCGGGCGTTATCAAATAAAAATTGAAGTACAATTTCAATATAGTAAGTTTTATTATATTATAAAATCCCTATAACGGGTGAATACGGGGTGAGTGAATTCTACAGCCCCCATCCCACAGGGAAAACATACTGTATATATTTCGAGAAAAAAAAGCTCAAAGGTGAAATGGACAGTGCTTGTTACAAAATTTTGGACTGATATTAATTGGAAGATTCGAATCAGGCATTTAACATGCAAAAGCTTTAATTTTTCAATACGACCCGTTTGTAGCAAGATGCCACCTCCAAAATGGAATTCACCAGTGGCTACATGAAAAGTAAATGATAAAATAATGATAAAAAACTGAGGGCATATTATGTATCTAACAAATTTCGTAATCGTGTCGCCATTCGCAATGCCGGTATTGAAATCAAGACGGTCTTCTTAGTTTGAGAAAAATATATGATAATGCAAAAGTAAGCAATTAGCCCTAGTCCAATAACCGCTGTCTTCCACAGTACTTTCTACTTGCTTATCATCAAATTAATGCGCGCGTACGAACACCACAAAGAACGCTATGCAAAGTAAAAACTCTAAATCTCCAACTTCTGATGTCGATCACTGTACGTTCTGTGCATATAAAAAAATATCATCGATGAAAGATCGGAAGGCGATTTCATAGCGTTTGTGATGTATATTTCTTCTTTCTGGCTTTAAATTCTTGTACGGGATGAGTTTACAGTTTGCTTTTCGCGCCATTTTGCCGGATTTCAGTGGGAATCCGAAACCGGAAGAGATAGAGACCTAGAACTCAGAAAAGGCACACCGCGATGAAAATACCTTTCCAATGATATTTAGTTTGTTTATTTTGAATTACTAGTTTGGGCTGTAGTGTGTTTACAAAAAAACGCTTATTCTTTTCAATATGTAGATTTGAAATATGTCCTTTTTGCAGAAATAAAAAAAAATAAGAACAAAAAATAAAAATAAAAAATACATAAACTTGTTATGTTAAAAAGTAAATTCGATCGAAAAATAGGAGAAGAAGAAAAATGTAGAATTAAAATAAAGAAAAACTTAAAATGGATGTAAGAGGAGAAATGTATAACTAAAACCTTTATCTTTTAATAATTATATATAATATTTTGCATTAAACTAAATTATGTTTTAAATCAAACTGAATCATATTTCGCTAAATTTATCTCCAAATTATATAAATACAGTTATAAACAAAATTGTAAAAGTTGTACATGAGCATAGCTCAGAAGACACATAAAGATAAATAAATAAAACATTTTAATAGAGAAAGAATAGAAAAATATTTTATTCATAAAGCAATTAAAAATTCAATTCACATGATGAATACATAATTATTCACATGCATAGCTATGATCTAATATTAACTTTAATATTTTTAATTTCTTACTTTTTACGAGTAAAATAAAAAAAATAGGAAATCGATTTGAAAGACTAAATATACATATAATGAAATATGAAACTAGATATTATGAAAAATATACAATTGGCAAATTACTAATGCAATAAATTGGGCTAATCGTAAAATTAAATATTTAATACAATAATTGTACCACTAAAAAACAAAATTCGAAATTTTCGACATGCACAAGTTGAGTAATTATGTTCGTTTTTGCGTGAACATTTCAATTATTTAGTTATTTCGTGCTTGAATTGAGTAAATCTTAAGTATCGTATTTTCCTCCTGCGCCGAGGCTACTTTATTATTGCCTACTATTTTTCTTAGCTATGCTCGTACCTGACCAAACCTAACAGCAATTATCTTATTTCTTACAAACTATCAATTATCTTCCTAACTCTGTATAGTTTGGCATTGGACAATTAATTTAAAAATAACTGAAAAAAAAATCTGCATTAAAGTTTATTAACTCTTTATGTCTCTTGTTGTAGTTTTCATAGCGAAAGTGTATGCTCTAAGTTGTTTGTGGTCAACGATCCAATAAAAGTGAATGCGATCACGGTCTCTACGTTAGATACCGGTTTTATAAATTTTCTTCAATTGCAAGAGATCAGGTGAGTCAGCAATGTTTACTTTTTCGATAAAACTAGGTTATTTTAAATACAATATTGCATTAATTTCTTTAAAAAAAAACACCAATTATACTAAAAATTTTAACTCTTGACCTAGGTACACTTATTTTTTATTTGCTTACAATACGACAGTAAAAAAGGTATTTATTTTATTAGATATTTCGCAATAGATATTAAAGTAATCCGTAATGATTTTGTTGTGAGTAACGTGGGGCATTCAAGTTTCATTTTTAAGTTTATGCCGGAAATACGAGATCTTACCCCGTTTTGTGCAAAAGCGCAATATGTTGAAATGGATATTGAATTCGTCTGAAAATGCATTAGGTGGTAGCGTGTTCCACATTCCCGTAGAATGGGTCAAGATAGAATATCGGCGTTTTTTAAAAGTGTAATTAAGAACAGGCTTAAGAACATCTTTAAATAATATTTATAAACTTATCAGCAATTCAGTTGGTGGAGAACCTTTCTCTGGTCGCCTTGGAACAAGTTTCAAAAACTTGAATCCTGCCTTTAAAATGTTAAACTAAGGTTCCGTAAGTACCACTAATGGTCAAACCGAAAAAACCAATCAAGTAAAAAAAAAAATTTATTTTTAGTTGTTTTATAACTTTGTCATTTAAATTTTTTCGACCAGATAAACAAGAAGCTTGAAAATTTTTTGTTACTTCCGCTCAACAACTTCCATTTCCGATTAACGATCCTTTCCAAAAAAAATGGTGACATTGCCGATTTTTTGCGACCACTCTTACTCTTTTCTATTAAGGTTTACTCAAGTTATCATCGAGACTCACAGAACGGCTTTACAACAAAAACCAGGTCCAAGGACCTCAAATAGTAGAAATCCATCAAAAACCGTATTTCGAAATTTCCCTTTATTTGATAGGTATAACGAATACCCAGAAATTTTAAATTTCGCGAACTGTTTAAGTCCAGTTGTTAAGATTTTAACCATATTGTCTTTCACGTGTTTAGGTGTGCTCGTCGATTTTGTACTAAAAAGGGAGCAAAGCTTTTTTATTAAATTTTATTAACGAATGTTGAATGAATAAAACAAATGTTTACAAGTAATACTAACTTTTGCAAGCAGACCGTGGAGACAGTGAAAATGCCAATCGCTAGTTGTCGTACGGACGAATAAAGAGTATTAAATAATTGCGCCATTAGCAATCCAGAGAAAATACCACAATAATGCACCTACTCACACTTTACAATAGCTTAGTATTTAGCAGAAATGATCTCCTGTGACTTCTTCCGATTCTCGAAACTGAAAAGGAGACCAGGAAAGAACGACGTTTTGTCAAAACTCAAAAGAAATCAAGATAATACCCATGATACACTACCGGTATAGAATACCTGGTATTGCAAACGTGGTATATAAAGTACACTGGGAAGACTGATACAGTGCCCATACGTAGTATGGATGGACATCAGCTGTTTGTGAGAGAAAATCTGACTGAAACACCTTTCCAAAAACAATCTATACATTTCAGAAAAAAAAAATTGGAAAATTATAGGCAATTCATACATTAAAGTATTCGTCACATCAAATAAATCAAATAGCGATTTTCATGAATTTAAAATCAAAATTTTAACATTTGATATTCCCTACCATGAATGCAGGGGAAAATTTGGTTCAGATACATATTTACGATATTTAATTACTGCGGCGCAAAAATGTTTTAGTACGTGCTAAACCATTTAGATACCATAAAAAATTTGAGAACTTACTATACCACGAAAGTCTTCAATAATATGTAGATACCATGATGTATACCACGTATGAACATGGTATTGGGTGATACACTGATGGTATTGATGATACCAGGTATTGAATACCAGCAGTGCATCATATGTATAAAATCGCAGAATTTGAAAATGAGCTCGACAAGTGCTTCGAAGATTATAAAAAGAAATTAAAATAATCTCATGGTACTCGAGAACATTACTACTGTCTTATCATTTCCCGACATTTATAAAAATATGCAAGTTGGAGAACAATGCTGACGTGAATAATTCAAATTTTGAATAATAAAATCAGACTCATCAGCTTAAAATTCTGGTCAGGACTCCTACTGCGAACACTCATTGTGGATTCATTATTCGAGCGATTAAATAAAATCATTCATTTGTTTGGTTCGTAGGGTTCCAATTTATAATGTTATCGCATCGGGAAAGGTCTAATTAACGAAATTATTTCAAAAACGTTTGCAATTACCTCGAGAATATATTAAAAATGATTTACATAGATATTTGATGCATTGTTAAAGAAATCGATAGAATCCATTAGCAGTTCCTAAGCACAGGGCTTTTGAACAGATGAAAATAGCGTGACTGAATGATATCTGCCATTGTCCTTAGATCCAACTTCGGTCGAAGTATGAAATCTCGTTTCTAAACTTTTTAATGCTTATCAATAAGCGGTAGACACTTGGACCCGAAGGCACCCCAAATTTGGCAGTGAAAGTTGCTGTTCAAAAGAGACCCGACATCTTTATAGCAACTGTTCAAAATTGTTTCGAGGAAGGAGTCTTTCCTGAGCCATGGAAGCTCCAGCATTTGGTACTGTTACCAAAACGAAACAAGCCTCCTGGAGAGCTATCGTCATATCGCCCAATATATTTACTTGACACGTTGGGAAAGATCCTTGAGCGCATTATAAACAACAGACTGTTCGTAATAGCAGAGGAGAAAGGGGAATTGTCAGACCACCAGTTCGGATTCAGGAAATCTCGTTCAACTATTAACGCCATAAAAGTGGTAGTCGGTACTGCAGCTGAGGCGATATAAGCAGAAAGTTGGCGATGGGGGCAAAGAAATATTGTGCAGTAGTGACACTGGACATTAAAAATGCCTCGGCAGATTGATCGCTTTTAAACAGATCTTTAGCCAGGATGGATGCAAGATACTACTTGTTGAGAATTAATTCAAACAACTTCATCAACAGGAAGTTGAGGTACCAAACTGATGAGGGGGTGAGGTACTACAACGTCACCGCGGGAGTCCCACAAGGATCTGTACTAAGAATATTATGTATGATGGAATTCTTCGACTATCGTTGCCGCAAGGAGTAAAATTAATCGGGTTCGCTGACGACATCGCCGTTGTTACCGTGGCTAAGCATATCCACGAAATAGAGTCAGCTACAAACGAAGCAGCATCAAAAAATAAAAATTGGCTAGAGTCCGCCGTGTAAGAACTAGCTGACCATAAAACAAGTCGAAAGAAAATTGAATACGTGAACATTCAGGTCGGCAGCCAAACCATCCGATCAAGGAAGTAATTAAATATCTAGGAGTTATGCTCGATAAGACTAAAATTTAAGGTTCATGTGGACAAAAAGGCGTCACAAACGCAGGCAGCCCTTTCCCGAATGCTGCCAAACATCGGTGGACCTGTTTATGCCAGAAGGGTTCTACTTTCCAAAGTAGTCAGCTCGGTCCTCCTATACGCTGGTAAGGTTTGGGCGGCGACGTTAGCGACAAAGGAAACAAGAAAAAAGATTTCATCAACGTATAGGCTCTGCGCGATAAGAGCAATCAGCGGTTTCCGAACAATATCGGATGAAGCAGCCTGTGTCATAGCCGGAATGATCTCCATTGACATTCTCGTGAATGAGATGCTAAGAATCTACGAAAGAAGAGCCCCGATCCAATAAGAGGTAACTGTTGTCAGAAAAATAAAAGAAGAGGAAACGGCAACATCAATAGGTATGTGGCAAACCAGGTGGGACAACACTACAAAAGGCCTATAAGCCCCACAATTGAATACTGGACAAAGTGGGTGAATGGGGACTGCAATTATTATCTCACGCAGTTCCCATCAGGTCACGGCGGCTACTGCAAATATCTACGCATACAGATTTGGACACGATAACTTACCTCTTTTTCCAGATCAAATAAAAGACACAAAATACGCGGTTTTGCTTCGCAGAATAGAGAAATAACGCGCCGAGTACACCATTCGTCATAGACATATACATACATACATGGTCAATCACAGGAAAATTGGATGGAAATCGCGCACACTCGTAACGAATGTGCAAAAGGATCTTCGGAGAAACGAGAGAGGACAGCAAAAGAAATTTTAGGGGCATAGCGAAGTAATACCTAACGGCAGTCCCGCGGGGAGAGTAGTTGAATTCTCTGTCCCCCGCCTTTTAGTACTCAAGCGCATCTAGGCTGACAGTTCTCTGCCAGAATCATGTATGTATATAAATCGTGCTTATCAAAGGCATGGACTATTGGTATCTAATGAAGATTCCCCACCTCCCTGCTGAGGCCAGGAAGAAAACAAACATCAATAAACGGTGACAGCGTACAACCTTCTGGAACAGATTTGCGAGATATAAAAACAGCGAGCGAGGAATATACACATTCGCAATTCAGAAGCGAATAACTCGCGTGTTCGACAAGTCTAAACTTCCTGTATACGAACGGGCCCTCTTTGGCTCACTCTAGTGTAAATAAAAAGTGTTAGTTAAATTAAGTTAATCTTTGAAGGCGTAGTGGTTATTTTAAATCAAAAGCAACCTTGTTTTATTTTTACTTGAAAACCAGTCACTCCTACTGCACTGCAATATTAAATGGCGGCATAGAGATATCGTCAGAGTAAATTCGCATCGTTTTGTTAGCTCCTTACCAACAACTTCTCCGCAGTTACTACCATCAAAATAGGAACAGAACCGTCGCTTGGTGGAATAAAGCACTGCCTAAGCTCTACGTAAGAACTCTTGCAGAGTACAACCAGGAAATTTCAGCCCCAACCGGGCCTTGGTCTCCTGGCCTTTAGGTTCTTTAACAATTCCATTACTTATTGTGTAAGGGTTGTAAGCCCTTCGCATAACCCTGAATTTACGATTTTTCTCATTTTCATAGATTGAAGTAACCAAGGCTTATCAGAGCAGGCATTGTTCTGGAATTATATTTCGACCGAGATTTGAACACACGACTTTCGCATTGTAGACCAACACACCACCCACCAGGCTACACCCGAGCTTAAGAACGAGGAAACTACGTATTACAAAACCAGATTACGAAAAGCGAAAAATCAGTAAAAGACAAAGAAATCGCAGTAGGTTACTTCTGACTGGTGGTAGTCGCTTTCTTTCCCGCCATCGAACAAAATCTTCCTTATCTAAAGAGCTGTCGCTAATGCAGGATTTGTGTGATTGTTAGTTTGGTAACAGTTCTATTTCGGGAAAGTCTTCCTCTGACAAGATGTTTAAAATATCAGAGAAGTATTCGTTCTATCGCAGCAACTGTTGTTCACTGATATTAAGGACATCTCTCACCAGATCGTTGGTATTGAAATTCCTGTTCGTCATCCGTTTCATCATTTTTAATAGCGAACCCATATTTCCAAAGTAAGTCGCCGATTCTGCCTTATTGGCAACTCCGCAATGATCCTTTTTTTGACACAGCCTCCTAAGATTGTATATGTGCACTGTGGTAGTCCTAGTTTAGTATTGTCCGAGCCAGCCTGGGCGTTCATATCTCCTGAGATGATAATAGTATCCTCTTGGAGCACACTCAAAGTTGGCACTCAGTTGGCCATAAAACTTGTCGCCAGGTGTTGCGGCACTAATTGGTGCATACTTGACCTCGCTCATGCCTAAGATTTTAATGCTTTACATTCGATCATTGAGATGGGCCGAGTTATCCACTTCTTTCATGGTCATTTACTTTTGAAACGTTTGAGAGACTAATCAGTCCTTCCTCGAATGCCGAAGGCCGTTCCCGTAGAATCCATTCGTATCCGAGACGCTGTATCCGTTTCGTGTATCAGTTATCGTTGCATGGCATATAAGCTGGCTATGTTCTTACAGCCAGCTTATATGCCATGCTCCCGTGAGTGTCCATTTGACATTTTTAGGATAAACAAAACTAGCTGTGGGTGAACTTTACTGTTCCCGTTCTACAGCAGAAGTTTTATGGCCTGCTGTGAAATAATTGTAACCGCATTTACACAGGGGACAAAGTGAAAGAGGCAACCAAACCTACCACGTTGTGCAATATACCTATATATATGTATCTAATAACATTTAATTACACTTATAACCTCCAAACCTATCAAATCGAACATGTTGGCAAACACGAAGTTACGCAAGCCCTTTAGTGAATTATGCTACCCAGAAAATTTCTTCATTATACTTTTTCTGGTGTCTTTTTCGCGTGTAATTTTTTCTAACCATAAATATTATACCGTAATAAAAACATTAATATGACGAGTGGGTGTGTGAATTAACCTCCCACTGCAACTTAATCCATATCTCTACCTCGTCGTACTACTCGTACTCAACGACAATTATAATAATTTTTAACTCCATCAGCGTGCAACATTACCGGTACCTTTTGCTTAATATAGATTCCAGATAAATACGTGTGCCCACCGGACACGCTTTCATTTTCATTTTAATTTCGAAATCATCTGTCCATGGAACCGTACAAATAATAATGATACCAAGTGTGGCCCTAATGAGGCGGTAACACATTTTTTATTTATCGTTACCGTCGGCATATTATTTCGTTTATTTATTTCAAGGTTTCATTTTTAAAGTATCTGTAGCATTAATTCAATCGAATTACTTATTAGATTTCACGAGCTCATGGCATAATCTATTGCAATTTTATAGTTTCGTTTATTTCGATGAAATGGTAGTGTACGCAGGCTTTAATGAACGATGATGAGTGTGGGGCAATGTACTCGGTTAGAAGATGATGAAAAAAACTTTTGAATATTTCGCTTAATTTATGAAAACCCAATCCCAAGATAGTATGCAATTGAAAAAAAAAACATTTTAATAATAATTTATTAATACTTGTAAATAAAAGGAAATTCGAAAAAACGTCATTATAAATTATTAAACAAAAAAAATTAAATAATTATAAAAGTAACGAAGTACTTTACTCAACGATTGCAAAGTGGAAATTGTCTTCAAAACGATATTCTCGGTCAGACCTGAAATCAACGAGAATTATTTATAAGTTTAATTAATTAGATCCGTTTAGTTACCAGTTTTGACAACAAAGTTTTATATTTGCATTTATTTCATATTTGTACTCTACAGAAATCGGTTCTGTGTTAGTTGTTGGCTGAAAAAAAATTAATTTATATGAAATAAATTTTTTTATTCCATAAAATATTTACCTCATCAAACACATTAATTTTAGTATCATAATTTTCACAGGCTTTTAAATAATATTTTACTTTGGCATTATTACTTTTTTTGATCCACTCCCAAACGAAATCGTCGTGTAAATTTAAAAATTGTTTATCACTGGAATCGATTTTCGTGATGTCTCTAGAAGAACATTTATTTTCTAATTAAATTTTATAAAATATAAAATCATAATATTTATGGAGCACAAGAATTTTTTTTTTTCAGTAAGTCTATGATTAGCTATCGGATGAATGCTATTAATAAAATGCGTTGAAAATAAAAGCCACACAAAATTATATAAGTTACAATATAATTTAATATTGAAGTCATTTTATGAAGGGAACATTCTCAGAGACTCACAACGTTATTTGTAAGCTTTGTATGTTAATGTCGACAATATTTGTGTATTAAACCAAACAGAATCGTGAAATTTGGAAATAAGAAAATTCAATTGAAACAAGCGAGCAACAGCAAGATAAAAAAAAATGATTTCATAGTTGGTAACGTTCGCTAGATGTGGTAGATTGGGTGGAGCTTTTCGAGTTTACTCAAATCCCGAATATTCGCGATCTTCAACTATCTAACTCCGCCATAGACGGTCCCAAGCCCGAGTTGAGAAAGGAGGAGGGTACATGGAGTTAACCTGAATGGCCAGTAACACCAGTGCGTCTCAGGAAGTAGGCAAAAAATATGACATAGTTGGACTTGCAGCATAGCTGGGAGAACTCCAGCATGTCATATTTAGCTCAAAACTCCCACCCTTTTTCTACTAGGGTGTAATAAATAAGTAGGACCGGTCCTCCAGGTCGGGGGTTGGGCGAGGCGCCGACAACGCATCACCGGAAAAAGAACACTGTCCAGAAACCTGAAGAACAGCCTCGGAAAGGATGGACTCAACGGCAACGACCCCGCAAACGAAAAATGGACTACTCTATTGGATCTTGGAATGTTTGATCCTTATTTAGGACAGGAGCTCTGAAAGAGTTTCTCGAAGAAGTGGCAAAACACAACATCAACATAACTGCCATCCAAGAAACGAAATGGCTCGGTAGCGAAATCATGGACATGAGATCACACACAATCTATCCAAGTGGAAAATTGTCGGGAAGCAGAGAGTTTGGAGTCGCTTTTGTCGTTGACAAAAAATTTAGACAGCAGGTCACGAGCTTCAAACCAATAAGTGAAAGATTGTGTGCAATCCGAATAAAGACTAAATTTTTCAACACTTGGTTGATCAACGTTCACGCACCAACAGAAGACAAGGACGATGTAACTAAAGACGAATTTTATGCCACCCTAGAGACAACCTATGACTCACTGCCCTCGAATGACCTAAAAATTGTCTTAGGGGATTTTAATGCAAAAGTCGGAAAGGAGGAGGCTCATAGAGGAACAACAGGAGGGCACAGTCTCCATGACATAACCAACGACAATGGCCAACGTCTTATTGATTTCGCAAGCAGCAAAAATATCATAGTAAGCTCTACGTGCTTCCATCATCGCGATATTCACAAACGAACGTGGGCATCACCAGATGGTCACACCTTCAACCAAATAGACCACGTTCTTATTGAGAAAAGGGCTGCTTCCAGCATACTTGATGTACGAACTCTCCGCGGTGCGAATTGTGACTCTGATCACTATCTAGTCAGAGCTAAGTATCGATGCAAAATAGCTTGTCGTGGGTATTCGAAAACGAGTAGAGCTCGCAAATTCAATGTCGACAAGCTTAACGACGAAACGGTGGCGCAGGCTTACATGCTAGCATGTAATAAACACCTGACACCAATATATGAAAATATCCAAAATATGCCAGTGGATAATGCGTGGATGAAAATACGAGACGGCATCAAATCCTCCGCGGAAGAGGTATTAGGATATCATGCACGGCGAAAAAGTAATGATTGGTTCGACCAAGAATGTCGCGACGCAATAGATAGAAAGAACGAAGCTTACAAAATTTTTACTGAACGACCAACACGAGCCAAAAAAGAAAGATATGACGAGCTTAGGCGATATGCGAAAAAGACCTGCAGACGAAAACAAAGGAAGTACCACAATGACAAGATACAAAAAATGGACGACGACATGAGAAAAAATAATACGCGGGACGCATACGCCATAGTAAAAGACTTGAAAAAGGGATATAAACCAAAAACCAGTCTCTGCAAAGACGCAGAGGGCAATATCATCAGCGACACAGAAGAAATCAAAAGGAGATGGGCTTCATACTTCGAACATCTTTTGAATCCCATCCCAGTAGCACCGATAACGACAGACAACATTTCAATTCAAGCCTCAACTGACGAAGATGAACCATCATCGACACCACCCACGCTTCCTGAAATCAAAGTAGCCCTATGTGACCAAAAACGAAACAAAGCGCCGGGAATTGACGAAATACCAGTTGAACTTCTGAAAAACGGTGGAAGCTGTGTCGCTGAAATACTGCACAGCATGATATGCAAAATTTGGACAGAGGAAATCATACCCGACGACTGGCGAAAAAGCATTATATGTCCAATTTACAAGAAAGGAGACAAACTCTGCTGTGAGAACTACAGAGGTATATCATTGTTGTGTACGTCCTATAAAATACTGACAAAAATAATCGAACGTCGTCTTAAGCCCTATACTAATCAAATAATTGGCGAATACCAAGGCGGATTCAGAACCGGACGATCTACAACAGACCAGATATTCTCGGTGAAACAGGTGCTTGAGAAATGCTGGGAATATAACACAGACGTGCACCAAATATTCGTAGATTTTAAAGAAGCATACGACAGTATCCACAGGAGCGTACTGTACCAAATCATGCTTGACTTTGGAATTCCTCCAAAACTAGTCCGACTAACAAGACTCACAATGACGAACACTGAATCCCAAGTGAGAATACAAACCGATTCCACAACCAGCTTTCGAACGGAATGTGGTTTAAAGCAGGGAGATGGTCTAGCTCCTATGCTTTTCAACTTGGCACTAGAGTATGTCGTCCGAAAAATCCCAGTCGACACCAACGGGACACTACTATTCAAGTCCACCCAACTAGTAGCATACGCTGACGACATTAACATTCTAGCAAGATCCTTCCCTAGTGCTAAGGAGGTATTTGTCAATCTTGACTCCGCCGCAAAAGAAGTCGGGTTGCGCATTAATGAAAGCAAAACAAAAGTAATGACGCAAACAAGAAGGAGAACGCCAATCAGACAAAACACAACAATTGCGGAATATAATTTGGAGAGTGTGGACAACTTCATATATCTTGGGGCTAATCTAGCAAAGGACGGTAATGAAACAGACGAAATCAAACGACGGATAATACTAGCAAATAAGACGTATTATTCGGTACTTCCAATAATGAAATCCAAGAAAGTGCACAGGAACAATAAGCTGCGGATTTATAAAACTATTATACGACCTGTGCTCTGTTATGGCAGCGAGACGTGGACATTAACGCGAACTTCCGAAAAAGCAGTTAACGCATTCGAAAGAAAGGTCCTCCGAAGAATTTTGGGACCTGTGAAGGAAGGAACGGAATGGCGAATAAGATACAACCATGAGTTGTATCAACTCTACGACGAGCCAGAAGCTTCAACGTTCATCAAGTTACGTAAACTGCAGTGGGCTGGCCATGTAGAGCGAATGGAAGACAGAAGAATCCCCAAACGTGCTCTTAAAGGCAAAGCGAGTGGTAATCGGCCAGTAGGCAAACCACGCAAGCGATGGGAAGACTCGGTTGATGAAGACAGCAAAGCCATTCTAAAAATTAGCAGCTGGAGGACGCGGTCTTTGGATCGAGACGATTGGAGGCGACGACTTCAGGAGGCCAGGGCCCGATTTGGGCTGTCGCGCCATTGATGATGATGAACTATCTATTAATCTGCACACATACATACGCACACATATTACTCATCGACAAGGCTTCACAAAAGGCCCAAAAGGAAAGACTTCGCGACTGAAATGGTTACGCGTACGAAGATTTGTGAACAAAATAAAAAGGACGAGCGTTTTGTGTTAGACAGCCAGTCGAAGTTGGGAAAGCGATTAATTCGTATTATCGAGAGTGCAAAGATTAAGGCGATATAGAAAAGTGTTGAAGTGATTATAAGTAGACGTAAAATATGGTAAAGTTTGCGCTTATTTAATTTAAAAACGAATTAGTTTTACTTTTACTTGAAATCTAGCGATTTCAGTAACATTATCATACTTACAACGTATTTATATCATTTTTCACTATATTTATCATTTTTTGAAGAAGACTTTCGATAATTTTCACTCTACGAGTTTGATAGATATATTTATGAAATATTTGACGTAGTTCAAACATGGCATGAATTTGTTGACCTTCGTTGTTGTATAAGATATGTTCTCGATCTTCGGATATTTTTGCACCTAAAATACAAAGTTAAGTAAATGTCGATTTAATTGTGAATCACGCATTGAAGAGAGAGTTACGGTAAAAAAAAATAAAAGTATAAAACTCAATTATTAATTTATTTAAACAAAAAATATTTACCTCTAAAGAAATTATCTACTTTTCCTAATAGACGTTCCACATCCTTTAATTCATTATTACGTATGTCAATATCAATCGATTCACGTACGTTTTTCCAGTCACGCTTCAAGTAATCGAGTCTATCGACATCAATATTACAAATATGATTGTTAATAATCTGAAATGAAATGAATTATTGAAAACATTTTTGAATTCATAAATTCAATTTTATGCTGATTTTAAAAATGCTTTCGATCGGGTTCTTCATGGATTTGTTTTTTTATGGGCTGGGACACCCAAAACGCAACTTGCGATGATCGACCGTCTTCAGAGACAGGCGTTCCGACTAATTGGAGATGACACCAACACGGTTTCTAAAGACTTCCTAGAGCATCGCAGAAATGTCGAAGTACTAAGCATACACTACTGCTACTTTCATGGTAAATGCAGTGAGGAACTTGTTAAACTTATTCCACCTCTGTACATATTTTCTAGAAACACTCGCCTAGCTTCAAGCGCACACGAATTAACTGTTAAGCTTCCAACTTCCCGTACAGTGAAACATAGGCAGTCATTCATACCCCAAACTTCTAAGCTTTGGAATGCATTGCCAGAAGATGTATTCCCATTGTCATACGACCTTCGACGTTTCAAACTCAACGTCTACCGGCATTTTAGACTTTTCACTCCTTTTAATCCACATGACTGTGTAAATTGCGTTAAAGGGTGACCCTTAAGTTGTGTTGGGCAATAAAAAAACATTAAAAATAATTCACTTCATTCAATTTTATCCATGATAACATTTTTGACTTTTTCTGCGGTGAGTCCAGCAATTGTGCTCATCCATTACCTGCTAAACTGCAAGCTGGGTAACTGATCGAAAAGTTAGGTTACTGGACTGACTCCTTCAAGGAACCAAAGCCCAAATCGGGCCCTGGCATTATTGTGGAAAGGTTGCAAGCCCTTTGCACAACTCTCTATCTACAAATCGCAGATTGAGGTAACCCAGATATATACAGTTAGGCAGTGTGGTAGAAGTCGACCGGCATTTCAGCTAACGACTTTCGTATTGTAGACAAACACGCTACCCACTAGACTACAACCAGGCTTTGTAACAAAAATGACAGCCTCATACAAATTTGCGAGATTTTGTATAAAGAAGACAGGTCTGGCGTCATAAGAGTATTTGCAAAATCGTTTATTAATAGAGAATAACTCCAGTCGTTCATCGAGTATTCGCGATCATCAATTGCTTGTGACCTCGAATTACTCGCGCGTACTCAGAAACATCATAGAAGGACGAAAAGCAGCCGAAAAGCAGATTTATACATAGAAACAGCATAGAAGGCCGAAAAACTCCCCAGTAAAACGAAATAAGAAAGGCTTGTGCAAGCCCTCGTGAAGCGAGTCAGTTGGGATTGAAAAGACGATTGAGTCGTGTGATCGACGAAGCGCGATTAGTGCGAGGGTTGTGGCTACATATAGTGAGTCAGTCGAAGTTGGGAAGGTGATTAAGTCGTGTCATGCCGATCGACAGCACGAATGGTGTGAAGAGTAAAAGCGATATATTGAGAGCGAAAAATCTAAAAGTGATAAATAAAGTTTGTGCTCATTTAAAATAGAAGTGAAGTTTTATTTTTACTTGAAATCCAGCAATCCCTAGCGCACTTCAATATAATATGTTGATATCAGTACAATAGACTTTTAATTGAAAAAGGCGCAACCAAAGGTGAATAGAGAGTGTATCCTTCATATTGTGTAAACTTACCCGATTCATTTTCACACACAGAACTGTAGGATTTTTTTTTTCATAATTTTATTTCTGTGCGGTATTCATTTTAATGTTTTTGGGTTGTTTTTGGTAAATTCTGTCCCAGGTCGACACATTTTAAATTTTCGTTCCAAATAAAGGGCTTCACCTTTACCAAACTATGGCAAACCGGCTCTAGTGTCCCATGGAATAGCTATAGTTGTATCTACTAGAGTCAACGAAAAAATGATCCCCGATGCACGGAAGAACATAAGGAACACGGATAAGTCTTTGTAAATATATATTATTGCATGTTAGCCCTGGTCAAGTATCCGCGGTTTTACCCTGTACTCGAAAGTAGTGTGAAATTTCAGCTCTACTCGCTTATCATCAAATTAATGCACGCGTACAAACACCGCAAAGAACACTATGCGACTTAATCGGAATATCTTCAAACAAAAATATACACGCGGTCATCGAATTACCAAAGAAAGACAAACAACTACACGAGACCCGACCGACAGGAAAAAGAATTGAACAAGAACGAAATAATTCCAAACACGGGCAATGTAGAGAAGCAAAAACAACTACATACAGGCACGAATTCGCAGTCATGAACGTTCCCACACTATGTCACTATGACTAGCGATGATGTTGGAGACGACCGGTGACGAACGACTGCGGTCGGGCAGACTCGAGTTACGACGAAATACTTGGTGAAAAGCAACAACAACTACAAGTATGAACGAGAAAAGATTGGGGTAACGATGAAATGCTTTATAGAAGTAATGAACAGCACAAGGGGAATGATTTAGTGGAAGAATGACTTTGTGTAACGGAGGTGGCCGACGGGTACTTGCAATTGTCGAAATAACGGAGAAGGCCGACCGTGGTCGACGGGGGTCGGCCATGGCAGAAACAGCAGAGAAGGCCGACGGTGAACGAAATGGCGAACGAGATACGAATGAATACAAAACAGTATAAATAGACGAGTGAGTCGTACGGAGGAGAGTCGGGGGCGAAAGATTTAGAAGCGATAATTTGTAAGTGACTGTAAAGCGAATTTAAATTAATTGAGTTAAAAATAAAATTTTGAGGTGAACTAATAAAACTGAATATTTTATTTCTTTCCTTGAAATCCAGTGACCCTTGCGCACTCCTATATATATATTTTTTTTTCAATCATTTATTAATCAAATATAATTGTATTTATTTGACAAAAATTTTTAAAAATTTAAAACAGACACATTTTTCACATAGAATGTATTGCTGTGTTCTTTCGAGCCTGTGAACTCATTCATACAACTCTGCCTTGTATGTCGCAAGAAACATTGCCTGGTTTTCGCATACAAAATCGGATCTGAAATACTCGGTATTCATAATTCAGTAGCAAGCAAAAGTCCGGCGTCGACTTGTGGATCAGCAAGAAAAAAATGATCCAATGCGACCTGAAATTCGGCTCACCATACATAATCCAGACGGAAACACGCCCAGTAGCAAGCAAGAAAATGTACCGCCCTCACCAAAGAAAAATCAGAGCAGAAGTGCGACCGATAATTCGACTGCTTCGTATACAGAACCCGACCTGAAATACCAGGTGACCAACTCAGAACTAGTTTTTTCTTTAATCAAAATATTTGGCGAATTTTAGGCAGAGACGACTCATCAAATTTCACCAGATCGTGGTTAAGGGATTGACTTGAAATACCAAGCACCCATAGCACCCAGCAGCCGGTTTTTTACTGCGATATTTTGAAAGTTTGTTTCAATTGTGCTCGAGACTTATTTTGAAAGATTTCAGTGACTCTTATAATGCGAAAGCGCTCTTTGTTTCGATTTTAAGACGATTGTCCAGAAACGGGGCAACATATTTTCGTAGAACAGAAATAAATCAATATGTAATTTCATTGTAAAAAAAACATAACTGAATTATGACTGAGCGTTAAGTCCAATCGATAGTCTAGATGAAATGGGAAAGAGTTTAATGTTCCGGAAAATATAATATGTCATTTCAAATTGACTTTTGTATGTAAGGTGGTAGAAGCAGAGGGGGGAGGTATTTTAATCTGTGTATATGACACCGAACGTGGTATGCAAAATGTTTCGTGTTGAATTTAAAGTTGGTAGCTTTCATAATTTTCAAGGAAATTTGACATTGTTTTTCTGAAATTAGGGAATTTGTATGGGAGGTGGCAGAGGAAGTGGAAGGTTTTATGTGATTTTAAAATGCTTATCAACATCCTTATCACCAGGCTTTGATCCAATTTTAAAGTCGATAGCTTTCATATGTTTGAAAAAGAAATCCTTTTCTTGAATTTCTAATATAGAAATTTGCATGGGAGGGGGTAGAAGGAATGCAGCGATTTTTGATATTTTTTTAAAATTTACTAAAATTATTAAGAGATGGATTCTGTAGTAGTAGTAAAATTTTACTCTTTCTAGTTTTAATGGAAATTGCTATAATGCATTTACCAAAATTATACATTTGTATGGGAGGGTTTGGAAGGAGATATCAAACCAAAATTTTTTAACCGTAATGATATTTGCATTAATACACTTTGCTCAAAATTTCAAGTCGGTAACTTTGATAGATTCGAAGAAAAATAATTTAATGCAAATTTCGTGAGATTTGTATGGGGTAGAAGTAGTGAAGTAAAGTTGTCCAAATTGATTGCAATTATAACAAAAATTGTCTTAAAATTATGCATTTTTATGGGACGTGATAGAAGGAGTCAGGGGGATCGGATCAATATTTTCGGACATTAATGATATTCACATCGTTATGACCCAATTTTCAATTCGATAACTTAAACAGTTTTACTGAAAGATCAGTTTGTAGACATTTTTAAATTTCATGTAATTCGTATAGGAGTAAGTAGAAAGAGTGGGGGAATGTGGCTCGTTCACGAACTTGAAGTTGAAAAACTTGAACTTGAAAAATGTCAGGCGGACAGACGGTTACTCGGCATCGAGGTATTAGAGCAACAACAAATGTTTTGTATATAGTATAAATAATTTGTGGAGAAGGAGAGGAGGAGAAGCAAAAAAGCCGGCGCATCGAGGTAACGAGCACTAGAGTTACCCTATGAAGAAGAAAGAACAAGGCACTTTAGAGATCTAGGTCAACCTGTCGTGCTTAGAGTCACTGTATAACTGAGCGACTCTCTGGACCGAGTAGCTCAGTTATACAGTGGCTCTAGTCGTGCTACGTGTCCGTGTAACTATTTAGTGGTTTTATTTCGCAATTATCTTTTATTTGCAGCACATTTATGTAGTAGTCTCATAGATTTTACATACCAATGAGCAGTTTGCAATCAAATATTTTTACTTATGGCTTGCCGGCAAATAGGTGTGCGTTTTTTTCAAATTTAACGGAAAAGCTTGTTATCACCTTGACTGAACTGCCTTGTTCTTTCTTCTTCATAGAGTAACTGTAGCGAGCACTAGACTCGCTGACTTTGTAGCAAATTTTCGAAAACTTTAAATATTTACGAAAATCTTCCTTAGTTTCTGCTATAGAGGTATCACCTATTTTCAGGTTACTAAATTTAAAAGCCTCATCTTTTTGGTTTTTAGTCGTTCCCAATGTTTCATTTAATACCAGTTCAGATTTTCTTTGATCATTGTTCGCATTGTAACACATTCGATTCGCTATCGATTACTAGCGCCACATTCCCAACTTATCCACTTATCAATTATAAAATAAGCAATAATAATAATAACATAGTTTTGTCTTACCTCGAAAAGAAATTGATCTTCATCTGCAATCCATTTAAATTTCTCCTGTTTATAACCGCCATTTTTATCAATTGGTTCGATAAGAGACTGAATTAATCTAATTCCGTAATCATGAAGAACGTTGTCTTCAGATAGTGGTATTATTGAAAAAATATTGCTTACAAGCTTTAATCCATTAACTTCATGCTGAAAATGAGATAAACAAGTATGTACCTTTAAATTATGTTATTTATTATTATATTTAGTTGTAAAAAGAAAGATCGGTTTCAAACATCCATAAGAGATTAAAGGAGATTGTTAGCATTGATAATATTTCCTCTATCCGAAAATATGGCATACATTTGAAAGAAAATGTTAGATTATCTAAAATTTCAAAAGTAACTGGCAATACTCACTATATTAGTATTGATAGCTACATATTCTCATATTGCGTTGCTTCTGCGTTAAGTTGGAATTTAAAGACCAAAAATTATTATTTTTTTTTTTTAATAAAATAATCACCGTTGTAATTTCAAAATGGAACATTTTATCCCAAATAACGTGAATTTATAAAGAAGAGATGCAAAATCGAAGCAATTGACTAATGAAAAACGTCATGGTATCTTGCAATAGCTATTACAGTAAACAAAGAAAAATTAGAACACAGTGATATTAATAAAGTTGCAGCTGCATTCCACGTTATCCCGTCTGACCGCAAGAAGAATTTGGACTACACTAAAATTATTTGTATTTATTTTTTATATTTAATTTTAGATTCATTTGATTTTTTTTTTCGCAAATGTATACTATATTTTCAGACAAAGGGAGTAATAATTATATTGACCGATTTTTCTCTGTTCCAGCAAATTCTCGACGAAAGTAATAGCGTTTCCTATGTAGCGAAAAAAATTCCCCCGCTTTGGCTCTTGACTTTTTATACTTTAAATAAAATCTTACTAACGTTTGCAAAGTTAAGAAATAAGGATCGTGTTCGATCAAGAACTTCCAATTCGAGTCACCGTCTTTCTGTGTCTGTCTACTAATTAACTCTTGGACGCTATGAGCTGAAGTTTTCCCATATCATTTTTAGCAAAAAAAAGAAAATCTAAAATGTGGTTGAAAAGAACGAAACATTAAAATTTATATGGAAAATAAATCGAACAATTTTGGTTAATTTTTCAAAATCGAGATAACCTGTTACAGCAGAACATATATCGACGCAGTTTTTGCGTGATGCAAAACCTTATTCTTTTTTTTTTAATAGAACAAAGATTGTGCCAGAAAAGCGTAATATCAAAAACGCGGAGTTTTTTTTTGCATAATAGAAAACGCTATATTTCATACCAAGGCATATTTTACTAGAAATTTGTGTGACCATTAAACATTACTTTAAATTCTCCAACATGTTCCCAAAAATGCGAAAATGGCCCGTGACCGATATCGTGCAGTAAGCCTGCCAGCTGCAATTTAAAATTTTATTTATTTTTAATTTTTTACCGATTATAAATAGTTCAATAGCATTTTACTTACTTTAACACATCGTTTATGAAAATCATTAATTTTCATGTTAGAGTTGACTTCTAAGATTCTAAGAAATCTTTCGGCTTCCTTGTACACACTGAAAATTAAATTTGTGTAAAAAACTGCTAGTTAGAAGCTAGTCGAAATTCAAATATAACACATAAAAAATCCTACGGAAGAAACAATATATCGTGGCTAACATAAAGGAGAACTGCTCTAGAGCTTTCCTGTGTGAAGAGAGGGCAAAGACAAAGCTGCATATTATTACCAGCCATGTTTTGGTGGTGAAAAATGACATCTTGAAAGATGCTCCACAATGCCGAGGAGCTAAAAATTTATCTTAAGTCACCTTGATTATATAGATGACGTGTGTTTGTCTGAGTATTGCACCGTTCGGACTTAGAGTCAAAAGTCTAGCCGTTGCTTCCAAATGCAAAGGGGCAAAACGGATAATAAATGAGCGTATAAACCAAATACATGTGCATAGGTTTGGGCACAAGCACTACGATGGCACTGAACAGACAAGATGTGAAAGAGGAGCAAGACTTTTGTTACCTGGGAAACAATATCAGCATGGACGGGGGAGCCTAAAGAGATTTTGAGGATCATCTTTTCATCAACACTTCAAATTTAAAATATAATAAATTCAAAATATAATAAGTATACCAATAACAATCACACTATTAGTTATAAGAGTAACAACAACAATAAAATTAAAAATAGTAATAATAATTATAGGAACAATACGATTACGAATAAGAAAAAACTTCTCCCAATTCTATGCACCGCAAATCTAATACTAACACCATTACTACAGCTACAACTAATCGCGTTAACTCCGGTAACAATTTTTTCATCTAATCTAATCCCAGTTCCTACTTCTATTTCACTTCTTACTTCAAGTTTAGCCGCAATTCCTACTTTGAATTCTGTCATAGTTCCGGTTCCTTACAAAAATTGCGTGCGTGGGGACACCATCAATCTCTCCCCTTCATCATCAGTAACATATGTTGAAGATAAAAATGAAAAGTTATATTGCACAAATCTTGATCCTGCAGTCGTTGGTCACAATAATCCCCCTTTCCTTGGCCCAATTTTTCCCCGGTCGTAAAGCTATCAATGAATTCGGCAAGTTCCGAGGAGAACAGATATTTATTATCACGGTTGAGAGAGCATGGAATATTTGACAATGTACGGCTGTATGTTGCTTATATGCACAATAAATCTAACTCGACCTACATTAATGGCAAAACCAAAACCAGTCTGATACTATCCATTCAACAGGAAGGGCTTCCAACTAGAGATGTGTAGTTCACGAACTAACTAGTACATTCGAACTATTCACTGCAACCAAACGAACTATTCACTAAAATTTTCAGTTTAGATCGAACTGAACTGGTAGTCAGCTCACCGAATGCAAAGCCTCCGGAAGCGGCTGCGGTTCACAATTCAATTCAGTATTCACATTCAGCATGCCAATCGTCATATCAGCGAGAGCGGCTTCAGTACTGCTCACTCTCACTCCGCACTTGCACGTATTTTGAATTTATGTTGTTTTTGCTGCCTCAGATATCTTGGAACTTTTTTTTTTTAAGGCACCGAGTTTAATTTAGGGGGTCACCCTTTAATGCATTGCACAATTAATTCGGTAAAGGAAGTGGATAAAATTTGAGTGTACTGAGGAATTTAGGTTGGAGAGAGACGGAAGTGACGGTGGAGATTATTCTTGAAGGACTGGAGGTTATACCTACTTGGGAAAACGTTAGCCGGCAATGCATTCCAAAGTCTGGACGTTCGGGAAATGAATGACTGTCTATATTTCACTGTACGAGTAGGAATAGGGTTGACGGTATACTCGTGTGCGCGTTTAGCTTGACGAGTATCTCGGGCAAAGGTGTAAAGTGGAGGAATGAGTGATCTAAGCTCCGCACTACATTTACCATGAAAGTAGCGATAATAAATGCTGAGTACTCCGACGTTTCTGCGATGCTCGAGGGAGTCAATAGAAGCCGTAATGGTTTCATCTCCAATTAGTCGGAACGCATGTTTTTGGATTCGGTCGAGCAGCGCAAGGTGAGTTTTGGGAGCCCCAGCCCAAAGATGCGAGTTGTACTCTAAGCGAGGTCGAATGTAGGCCTTCTAGAGGGTAGCTAAGTCGCGAGGCGTAAAATATTTTTTACATTTGCGAAGAATACCCAGGCGTTTGGAGGTATCAAGGGCAACATCAAAGATATGTTTGCTCCAATCAAGATGGTTGTTTAATTTTACGCCTAAAATGATAAACTCATCTACAGAGCAAATTGGTACGCCATTAAAGTTTAAATTGGACGACGTCGCTGGAACATCACGTTTATGGGAAAGATGACAGGCCTGTGTTTTAGCAGCGTTGAGCTCTACTCTATTTTTCCTGCCCCATTCCAGGATTAAGTCGAGGTCGGAGTTCAGCGAACCGATTAACTCACTGCGTTTGGAAGCAACAGATTGCTTGTGAGGATCCGCAGCAGAGTTAAATTCAAAGGTGTTATCTAAAGTACTGTCATCAGCAAAACTATGGATTGGATTGAGAGTAGAAGACAAAAGGTCGTTGATAAATACCAAGAACAGAGTAGGCGATAGAACAGAACCCTGAGGGACACCGGAGTTGATTGGGAAGGAGGCGGAAGTAACGCCATCTAATACGACTCGTATAGTGCGATTGGACAAGAAACTCTCAATCCATTGAATAAGGGATGCATCGAGGCCAATGGCCTCGAGCTTAACAAGAAGACATTCGTGCCAAACTCTGTCAAAAGCTTTTGCAATGTCAAGTGCAAGAACTTGACCTTCGCCGTATTTGTGCAAGCAAGGGTTCCATCGTTCCGTCAGGTAGACCAAGAGATCTCCCGTCGACCTTCCAGAACGGAAACCGTATTGGCGATCGTAGATAAGCTGTTTATCCTCGAGATAATGAACGATTTTGCGATTGACAGCGGTTTCCATTACTTTCGAGAGCACTGAAGTAATGGCTATTGGGCGGTAGTTAGCGGGGTTCGCTTTGCTTCCTTT
The DNA here is from genome assembly GCA_963669355.1 of Chorisops tibialis. Taxonomy (NCBI): domain Eukaryota; kingdom Metazoa; phylum Arthropoda; class Insecta; order Diptera; family Stratiomyidae; genus Chorisops; species Chorisops tibialis. Next base: position 298,473,101 of record OY770263.1, read on the forward strand.
CTTGGGAATTGGCTGAACATTCGCAACTTTCCACAATTGTGGAAAGCACCCGGAAGAGTAAGATAGATGGAAAAGATTGCGAAGTGGCTTAGCCAGAGAAGAGAAGCACATTTTAAGGGTAATGGGGAGAATGCCATCAGGGCCAGCGGACTTGTGAATATTGAGCTGTTGCAGAATCCTGGAAATGAGACGTGTGCGAAAATGTAATGAAGGCAGCGAAAAACCAGAAGGTGTTGCGATAGGAGGGCTTTGGTTTGAAGGTGGTAGTGAGGAGTTTCTCGCAAAGCTTGCTGCCAATAGGTTAGCTTTCTCAACAGGATCGACTACGGTACGGTCACCATCTACGAGTGGCGGTGTTGATGAAGAGACGAAATTATTGTGCCCGTTTTTACAAAAGATCAAAAAGATCTTGAGCCTTTAGGACTCTGAAGGATCTTCCGTCGAAGTTGTTGGTCGTATTCAAATTTAACACGTTTGAGGATGGAATTGCAGGTATTTCTTGATTTAATATAGAGCTCTCTGTAAGCTGAGGTTGGATAATTTTTGAAAGTTTGAAACGACTGTTTCTTCGCCTGAATTGCAACAAGACATTCGTTTGTAAACCAAGAGTCCTTCGACGGCCGGACTCTCTTAAGACTGAAAGGTATGTAGAGCTTCATACCTTTCAGGATGGTCTCGGTGACAAGTTTACAGGCTTCATCGCAGTCATTAGAATCGAAGCACAATTTCCAATTGAAGGCAATGAAGAACTCGTTCAGCGCCCCCCAATTGGCTCTTTTAAAATGCCAAACAGTTCTGCGGGGTGCATTAACTGGCAGCGGTTTTTGTGCTGCAACAGGAAATTGTGCACGAACCATGAAGTGATCCGTATTACCAATTGGCGATGGAGATATTACAGAGAGGGAATATTTCTCAGGTTGATTGGTAAGAAATAAATCAAGAAGATTGGAGGATTGTCCTGCAATTTCAGGTAAACGAGTAGGCTCATTTACCAGTTGTGTTAATCCGTTAATCGAAGCAAACAGCTCAGTGTCACGTCCCTCATGGTCCGTGCAAGAGGAATATTTAAGCCAGGCAGTGTTATGAACATTGAAATCGCCCGCGATAACGATTTCAACGTCAGGGTGTGCAGTGTAAATGGACTGAATGGAGTCTGAGAGGCCATCCAGCTCACTAGCTGTTCTAGCTGCACTCAATGCCGGGCTTCTATAAACATAACAAAAATACAAAATGTGCCCTTGGATTAAAAGTTTTATCCAGATATAGTTAAATTCCGGATTGGAGCAGGTTCCTAATTGCGGAACCAAATGGAAGGGCACATCATCGCGGATGTAGAGAGCGACACCCCGCTGGCGAAAAAATGCTGGGATAAGGTGATACCCGGGTACAGAGTAAAACTGTTCGCTCCCCGGTAACACCTTGCATTCGCCTAGTGCTAGAATATCCGGTTTTTCTAATTGAGTATGGATGTACAGAGAAAGATAAGCGGAACATAATCCCCGAACATTGACCTGGTCAATAATAAAATTAACCATAACTCACGGAAGAGAAAAAAAAAAAAAAAAAAAAAAAAAAAAACACAAACAAAAAAAAAATAAATAAAACATAAAAAAAAATATATAAAAAAAAATTTATCACAATTGCCAGGAAAATAAAATATATATTAAAAAAAAAAAAAAAATAACGTAATCCCAAAGGGAAAAAAAAAATACTGGCAACACGAATTAAAAAAAAATAAATATGTATATAAAAATCAAAACAAAAATAACGTAATCCCAAAGAGAAAAAAAGTAAAACCAACAGCACATACAAAAACAATAACAATAAACTCAACGAATGAATGGCGAACTCCCAATACTAATGTAGCATTTCAGCACAATGCCGATGCCGGCGTGGCTTAACGATACAAGCATGTAAATGCTAAGTTATTACTGGCACGATTTACGAGGTAAGGACATACCTAGATCAAAAAGAAAATTTGGAGGTGGTAGTGTAATGGTTTGGGGAGCGTTTTTATATAGATCGAAGCTTCCTATTTGTTTCATTACTACCAGGATGAACTCCGCTAATTACGTTGAGCTGCTGGAAGATGTCCTGATTCCGTTTATCGAAGATGTTATGGACGAGGATTTCATTTTTAAACAGGACAATGCCTCAATCCATATTTCGAGGTCATCGTAAGATTGGTTTTGTCAAAAAGAAGTACCCTTATTAGATTGGCCTGCATGTAGGCCTGATTGCAACCCCACGGCTTCGAAAGTGTATACTAGCTTCGAAAGTGTACGCCAATGGACGCCAATTTAAAACACTAACTGAGCTTAAACTGTGGATTAAATCATGCTGGGAGAGTATCGAACTTGAAACTTTGGTGAACTCTATGCCGAAAAGGATATTTGAGGTTATAAAAATTCGGGGTGGGCACACCAAATATTGATTGATCATTTCGTTCCGCGGAGGTACGATACTGACTTTCTGTCAAGATTTCGAGTGGGAAACAACTTTCAGTGTAAAAATAATCTATGATTTAAAAAGAAACCACTGAATTGCCCACCCTATATAAATATAATAATATACATGACTTAATTGAAGTTGCGTTTAAACGAATATTTAAGTATTTTTAAGTATTTCATTTTTTTTTATTGGAAATATAATGATTTTTTTTTTAAAACAAAATAAAATATAATGTTAATACTGAATGAATTATAATATATCTTTTTTGTGAAAGAAATGTTTTGCTTCACAGAATTTTCAAAAAAAAACCTACTGAGTTTAATCGAATATTTACCACTGTATAATAATATTATATCGCTTCATTTTGAATTTTTGTTTGAGTTATTATTAGATATTTATTTATATTTGTCGCACCTTAATATAATATAGAGCACCGATTTACAGAAGTGGAATTTATTTTTCACTATCATACACCAAAGAGGCGGGACTGAAAATAAATGTGCGTAAAACCAAGTACATGCACATGGGTTCGAACGCAAGCACACCGATTGTTCTTAATGGACAGGATGTGGAAGAGGTGCAAGATTTTTGCTATCTCGGAAGCATTGTCAGCATGGACGGCGGAGCCGAAAAGGATGTTGAGGCTCGGCTAAATAAAGCTCGTCAGGCCTTCGGTATCCTTTCCCCTTTCTGGAGGTTAAGAGAGATCTCCCTTCGCACGAAGCTGTGAGTTTTTGACGCATGCGTCAAATCCGTGTTGTTATATGGTTGTACTACGTGGAAAGTGACCGTTCGACTTACCAAGAAACTACAGACTTTCGTAAACCAATGCCTCCGGCGCATTTTAGGAGTATTCTGGCCAGAAGTAATCTCCAACGACGAACTTTGGAGTACAACTCGCCAGACTAAAATAGGTATTGAGATTCAACGGCGAAAGTGGCAGTGGATCGGTCATACTTTGAGGAAGCTAGAGCGAAACATCGCAAAACAGGCTCTGGATTATATCCCTCAAGGAAGACGTCGGGTCGGTCGACCATGTAACACATGGAAGCGAGCAGTTGAGCAGGAGGCCAGAGGAATAAACCAGTCCTGGCAACAGCTTAAAGCCGATGCTTAGGATCGCGCCTTGTGGAAGAGAGTTGTTTCTGTCCTATGCCCCTATAGGGGGTCTTAACAGGAATTTGATTGATTGATTGATCATACACTATTATATATACAATCGATCGTGTGTCACGAAGGTGAACTAAACGAGCTAAGATAAAGAACTTTATATTTTTGATGAACTAGTTCATACAAATGAACTGTTTAGCCCATCTCGAAGCTTTACGACGAATTTGTACATGCTTTTGCGAGTAGTCTAATTTTTCTCCAGACCAAGTTCATAAAAATTTCGCCACATACGCTTCCCATGTTTCCATCATCAGAATGAAGGAACAAAAATGGGGCGAAACCGAAAAAACCACGCCAAAACCGCTCGAAAATTAAAACGATGCTCATTGTTTTTTTATATATCGAGGTTTGATCCGGAGGGATAGACGGTCAATAAAGAGTACTATTTGACCGTATTGAAGCATTTGCGTGAGAAAATCCGTAAAAAACGGCCGAAATTATGAAAGGAGAATTCATAGATTTTCCACGATGACAATGCGCCATTGCATATAGCCTCAAATGTGATCAAATTTAAGGCCAAAAAATCAACAAATTCCATCAATGGTTTGGTGAATGTTTTCACAGTGCATTTTGAATTAAAAGAAAAGATTTCTCTGGGGAAGCTCTACAAGCAAACGGAAGGAGCGGCAATGGGATCTCCAATTTCACCAGTGGTAGCGGAAATTTTCATGGAGGAATTCGAAAAGAACGTCCTGGACTCAGCTCCATTAAAACCGAAATTATATCTTCGGTATGTGGATGACACCTTCATCAACAAATTCTTAGCATACCTGAACGCACACCACGAGAAAATAAAGTTCACCATGGAAACAGAAAGCAATGGGAAACTGCCATTCTTGGATGTACTCGTCGAAAGGAACGATACGTCGCTAAGCTTCGGGGTATACAGGAAACCAACTCACACCAACAGATATCTCCACGCTCATTCACATCACCACCCAAGCCAGAAAACAGGCGTATTGAAGACCCTAATACACAGAGCTCAACGTATAACTGATGGAAATCCGGGCAGTTTCCGAAAAGAAAAGGAACAATTGAATCGGGCATTCAGAGCAAATGGATACAAAGCGAGCGAAATTAACAAAGCGTGGAAACCGAAGCATCCAAGGACAACAGAACGAGAAGACACTGAAGAAGGAAATGCTGACAAACGATGGGTAAAACTATTTTACATCCAGGGCACGACGGATAAGATAGGAAAAATTCTTCGAAAATCGAACATCAAGACAACATTCACTACCCCGACTACTATCCGAGGAATTTTAGGAAACCAGAAGAACAAAAAACCATTGGAGACTGAAGGAGTATACAAAGTACCATGCGGCTCTTGCGATAAAGTATATATAGGCGAAACGGGACGCACAGTCCAAACAAGGATCAAGGAGCACCAACGATGCACACGGAAAAACCAGATACAGTCATCAGCGATCGCGGAACATGCAACTACAGAGGACCATACAATCGATTTCGACAATGTGCAAATTCTGGCCAGGACAAATAAATATTATCAACGAATAGTACGAGAAGCCATAGAAATTTCGAAACATCCACAGAATTTCAACCGAGACACCGGATACAAGTTATCAGCAGTTTGGCTACCTGCGTTAAAATTTGGTAAGAACAAAATTCGTACCCAAAAATCCTTAACTAATTTAACTACCTGATACTAATTAATTAACCTTAATTATCCTTCCCACACTCAATTAACCCCCTTGTCTATATAATAATTGTCTTTTGTAATTGTCGATCAGTTTGATAAAGGTCTCAGCAGAGACCGAAACGTCACGAATAATAAAGCGTAACAGTGTAGAATCCGGAAATCTTTTCTTTTAAATTCCATCAATCACCACATTCACCAGATTTGACCCGTGTGATTTTTTCCTATTCCTGAAACTGAAATTACCGCTCCGTGGAACCCGTTTTCAGTCGATCGAGGACATAAAACTAAAATTGCCGAAGGAGCTGAAGGCCATACCATATGTGTGTTGCATCTAATGGAGATTATGTACTTTGAAAGCGACAAAACAAATATTGACAATTAATTAAATAATTTGCTTTTTATTTATAAATTCCCGATATATTGTCTTATATGTCCCATTTTTTTCCAGTTATACAGCAACAGAATAGAGTCACTCCAGAAACAATTCCTGCTTTTTGCTCTTAGGGACTTGTATGATCATAGAGACTTTGGAAACCTTCCACCCTACACAGTTAAGCTCCTATTATTAAATCAAATAAATATAAATAAAGCGCGTCAGACCTTCGGAGTCCTTTCTCGTTTCTGGAGGTTAAAAGAGACTCCCTTCGCGAAGCTGCGAGTATTTCAATTGGGTGCACTACATGGAAAATGACGGTTAAAATTATAAAAAAAACTGCAACCTTCATGAATGACGCACCTTGTGATTATTCCGGCCAAATATCGTTTCCAACAACGAACTTTGGAGTACGAAATAGGCTAAGGCAAAAGTGGCAATGGATCGGTCAGACTTTGAGAAAGACAGAGTAAAACATCTCTAAAGAAGGATTATAAACATTAAAAATGACGTCGGATTATTCGACGATGTAACACATGGAAGTGAACAGAAAAGAATCAACAAATCCTGGTGACAAGTAAAGGCCGAATGCTCAGAATAGGGCCTTGTAGAAGAGAACTGCTTCTTTTCTAAGCCTATAATTGATTTATTGATTGACAAAAATTATAACCATAACTTACCCAATACTATGATCATAGCGAGTATGATTTCCATATGGGCATACACCTAATTGCTTTATTTTCTTTAAACGTAAAAATTCAGGAGTATTAATAACTCGATTGAAAATTTCGAAATCATCTAAGGCCATCTGAAAAGAAAATATTAAAGGAATTAGAAAAATATTGATTAGAAATAATTTGGGTATGAGAAAAGAGAATTGCCAAAGACTAGCGCAATTGCATTATTCAAGCCTGGTAATTTCTCATAGTTTCATGAATAATCAAATTCAAATGATAATAAATAGGAGTTTCTAATTATTTTAAATTTTATCCAATAAAGAACGGGCTTCGGCTCAGTGGATGTTTAAATCGAAAATTTGGTTTAAGCTGCAGTCCGATTTTCGCGTAGACTTTAGGGATATAAGCCGATTAGTAAGATAAGGAACCTTCCCGGATTTCATCAGTCGGAAAAGTCAGAGTTCGCCGATTCTTAGATAGTAGGTTCGTAGCGAGCAGCCCAATGAACGTGTCGTTACGAAAATGATGCAAAAATCATAATTAAAATGAGGAATTTTCGTATATAACTTCATTCAACTCTATTTTTACATTATTCCTTCTTTTATTTAACGTTCGGTCTTCGTCCTTTAACTTTCAAAAAATGTATTCAATTTTTATTTCAAAACAAAAATGGCGGGATTTCAACAATTAACTTTCCCGCGCTAACGACCACTTTGAGAAGGCCTGTTCAAGACAAACGTCACGGATTGAACTTTCAGCTGACTGGCGAATGTCATAAACAAAGTGTTAAATTTTACGGAATGTGGAACGAAAAAACACTGGATATTTGTGAAATTTTGTTTTAATTAAATTGCCGACATCTATTCGACTTACGTTTGTGGTGGAGCACTTTGTCGTACCGCATTTATTCACAATTCGTCCGTTCGAAAGCATTTAACAAAGGCGCGAACTGGAACGTCAGCAATTGCAATTGTTACGAGCACAAAAGTCAACCTTGAATGGAAAGTTTCCAGAAAATACTACCGAAAATATTTTAATACTAACGAGCTAAGAAATTAAATCGAAACCAGCTCGCTCGTCCAAACGACTTAACGCACGAAAAAAATTAGTACAACTATGCACGACGATGTGACGTCGTCGTCTCCTAGACAACAAAAACCTGACATGCGCGCTAGTTGTGAAAGCGATTGAGAGGAGGAAATCGAACGGAACCATGCGTTAGATAGATTGTATACTGTGGTTAACCACGGACGAAACTTCTCGAGTGGGAAAAAATTGATAAGAAAATAATGACTGTTGGATTCTTGAGTTTCGAGTGTTTATTATAACGCGTCCATATATTCATAATGCACGATGTGATGTTATAGTTACGTTACGAAGAACTATGAATTGAACCGTTTGTTTATGAAATTAGTCTGACATTGATGGATAAGTGCTCCTTCTAAACAGCAGCAAAATAAGAAATAAAGAAAATTTGTTTCAATGAGAGCTGTGACATGAAGAAAACTCAAATGGAGTTCGCTATGATTCCCAGACTTATATTTGCCCGATTACGTTTGTCAGACTACATTTTCCATACTTTCCTTCCCCTGACCTGCGTTTGCCAGAATCCAATTAGCTAGAATTACATATACCGAATTTTCACATCTATCTACAATGGCACTGCAGCTAGAAAGGGGCCCTGATCAGGTTCCTTCCTTCCTGTGGAAGTGTTGTTAGCTCTTCGCTCAACCCTCTACAATTATAATTTCACGATTGAACTTTAACACAACTTTTATTCATTTTCTCCCTCAGGGAGATCAAACAGATAACTAAACAAAAATATAATAGATTTCAACAGCAATGAATGAAGCGCGCTGGTGTAGGGGTCGTACTACGGCATTCGTTCATAATCTGGGAGTCCTTCGGGATCCAATGGAAATATCTCTTCCAAGTCGATGTCCCAATCTATTTCCTCCGTTTGGGTGGATTGGTCTGCCTTATCTGACAAATACTTTGATTTCTTCCGAATATTTAATACAACACTGAACGTTGTTTGGAGGCTCCTTGGCCCTTTTATATTAATATATTGTTTATTTTAAACATTCTTTAGCTTAATTATATTAAAGTAATTCGATACTTTAATTGTACAAAAATTCTTAACTTATTATCTAAATTATATCTTGTGGTTCAAATGTTTACATTATTTGCTCTTATTTTCTATATAAGGGCATTTGTTTATATTATGCCCATCTGATTTGCAACCATCGCAATAATACAGGGTGTTTGGTACTCCGTGCATAACCTTGTAAGGGGTTATTTCTGGATATATTTTGAGCAAAAAATTGTTCTACGGAGATGGTCAATTTTCAATATCCACGGAGATACAGGGTGATCAAGAAAAGTCCTTCGGACCTATACCCTCACTCATTCAAAACGCTATATCTTGAAAACTAATAATCACAATTCAAAGTGTTATAGCTTGTTTTTTAGGGAATCAAATTACCTTTCATTTGATGTAATAATCCGCATTGTAACTGTACCCAATCCTGAGGTATTTGCTTCAGAACACAAATTTTTGACACTTTGACCCTCAAAATTCTGGGATCAATGTAGTTTTTCTCAAAAAAACGCATTATAAAAATGTCATTTTAATGTTGTTGTTTTATGTGCCATATTATTGCCTACAAAAGATGCATACACACTTATGACTTAGGTTTTCCCGTTTTCCAGGTAATAAGCGAAAATACATATGGCTTAAAAATAAAATATGCCATAAACCAACCCTCGTTCTAAAAAAACTACCTGAAATGTTGTTAAACTGAAATATTCTTTGTGTCCTTTAATTACTATTTAAATTATCGATGAATGTCCTTTAAGTAGTATTTAAATTATCGAGGAAATGAATTAAATTAAAATGAGTTTCAACACAACGACGCTGTCCGACGCTTGGCATTGCAGTTAAACGTCTCTACGTGGAAAGTTTGGAGTGTCCTAAAAGCAGAGCGGTTGCATACCTAACACCAGTGCAGGAGCTGGTACCCATTGATTTGCCCAAAAGGATGGAGTTTTGCAATTGGCTCCTTGAACGACAACTAAGTGACGAGAATTTTATGAACAACATTCTTTGGACTGATGAGTCCCAATTCACCAGGGACGGTATCACAAACTTCCACAACTTACACACATGGGCTGAGAGCAATCCACATACAAGAAGAGAGGCATCATTTCAGCACAGATTGAGTGTCAATTTATGGGCAGGTGTGATTGGCAACGATTTTATTGGTCCTATTAGGCTTCCGCCTACCCTAAATAGTTTTTGACAAATGATCTACAAGAGTTATTGGATGATGTGCCACTGCAACGATTGGCTTCCATGTTTTACCAACACGATGGTGCTCCAGCTCATTACGGCCGACAAATCAGAGATTGGTTAAATTCCAATTATAGCAATCGCTGGATCGGTAGAAATGGATCGATACACTGGCCTGCAAGATTTCCTGATTGGATTTCTTTGTATGGGGACGGATAAAGGACCTTGTCTACGCAACGGAAGTAGTAACGTTGCAGGATCTAAACACCAGAATCGATGCGGCAGCAACAGAAGTAAAGCAGCAGTTGAGGAGTATGAACACAAAGAGAACACTGGCAAAACGAGCTTTAGCGTGCATTTAAAATGAAGGGAGCCATTTTGAACATTTATTGTAATTAAGGAAATTTGAAATAAACCATAAAAACCATTCTTAAGTTCTTTTAGTTCAAGCGGAGAGTGTTGATCAACCTATTCTTGCTTTTTTGACAAAAGTGCTACATTATTGGAATGATAATTTCTTCTAAACTATAAAACTTATGCAATGCAAGTGTATGCATCTTTTGTAGGCAATAATATGGTACATAAAAAAACAATATTAAAATACATTTTTATAATGGGTTTTTTAGAGAAAAACTACATTGATCCCAGAATTTTGAGGGTCAAAGTGTCAAAAATTTGTGTTCTGAAGCAAATACCTCAGGATTGGGTACAGTTACAATGCGGATTATTACATCAAATGAAAGGTAATTTGATTCCCTAAAAAACAAGCTATAACACTTTGAATTGTGATTATTAGTTTTCAAGATATAGCGTTTTGAGTGAGTGAGGGTACAGGTCCGAAGGACTTTTCTTGATCACCCTGTATCTCCGTGGATATTGAAAATTGACCATCTCCGTAGAACAATTTTTTGCTCAAAATATATCCAGGACTAACCCCTTACAAGTTTATGCACGGAGTACCAAACACCCTGTATAATCGCTTATATTCAGTTTTCTTATCTATAATATTTCCGGTAGTCGGCATTTTAATACGATTCTAAGAGTATCGGATTTCTAATTTATTACCCGTGCGAAATTTGGGTGATTAATGAAAATTTATTGTTTCCGGTTTCAGAATAATGTTTCTGGTTGAGTCATCGGTTGTGAAATAGCGGATTTCACTTGTGGTGAAATAGCTGATGAGGTCATAGGAATGCCTGTGGATATGACTACGAATTTTTTATTTTCGTAGAATGAGTGACCAAGGCATACCCAAGCAGGCAGCTTACTGGAATTGTACGTCGATCCGGATTTGAACTCACGACCTTTACATTGTACACCAACACGCTACCCACTAGGTTATACCCTAGATATTAACTTTAATGTGCCAGACTCTTATTAGCGTATCATGCTCTTAGAACCACACCAACCCCAGCTCTGGAGGTAATTCTCTCACTACTTCCATTTGATCTTTTTATAAAACAAACAGCGGGCCTAGCTGCCATTAGATTAAAAACCACTAATTCGTGGTCGGCACCACAAATTGATTATGTCAAAATTTTGAACGTCATTAGTGACATAAACTCCCTTTTCGACTGCGAGTATGATCGCATAAACCAAACGCAGGTTGAAAACGAAAATTTCACGTTAAGTTTCCTGAACGAAACGAATGGGCAGGAAACACGATACCCAGCATCTGTACAGGTCTTCATCCCTATATGGACGGATCTAAAACTAACCCGGAGACAGGTGCAGGGATTTATTCCCACGACCTCTACATCCACACTTCATTTTATCTTCCAGAACACGCGACAGTATTCCAAGCGGAAGTATTAGCTATTAACGAGTGCATAAAAATCAAAAAAATTTAGATCAGTCTCGGAAATTATTACATTTCCTCGGACAACAGGATTAAACTTCTGTCACTCCAATTCTACACGACCACGCCCAAACTAGTGTCCATTTGTAGACACAAGTTGAATCGCCTAGCGGCTTCAGCGGAAATATTTCAAATTTTGATACCGGGTCATAGCGACCCATTAGGAAACGAGGCAGCAGACATGCTTGCACGGCAAGGATCTGCAAACATTAACTCCACTGGGAAGTATGTAGCACCAACTGTACCGAAGACTAGCTTCAAACAAACTATTTTGGATTTTTTCTTGGCGGGTTGGCAGCAGCTGGACAGCTGCAGAACGGCCAAATCCTTTTGGGAAGAACTAAATAAAAATATTACAGCTCAGCTGTTACAACGTAATCGCTATAGCGTCCGAACTATTGCTGACCTGGCCACAAGTCATTGCTTGCTAAAGCTGCACGCATTTAGAATGCGGATCGCGAGTGACAGCCTTTGCAGAGGTTGCGAGGAAGACGAAGAATCTATCGAACATTTTCTTTGTCACTGTCCGCAACCAGCAGTCCTCTCCTGTGTTTCGGCTCTAGATTCTTCTCAGAACTAGACGAACTAAGAGGTGCCCAACATTCGAGCCTGCTACGGTTCGCAAACCGAACCAAGTGGTTAGAACAAGAGAAATGACTTCCATCTTATAATCAATAGGGGGAGTATCACTCACTTATTAACGTATAAACTATATAACGCCTTCCGGATAATCATTTCGCGATCATTGTCATTGATAATAATAATAATAATTCCAACTTCATTTTGTAAACTATAAAAAAAAAGGTTAAGAAATTAAAACATGAAAATTATAATAGCAATTTACACGAAAGTTTTTTTGTTTTCATGTCCCTGACTGTAACGCTCTGACCATCATCATTTTTGAAGACATGGACCAATGATTGTAACACTAAAAATTTTGTGTTATGGGTTTACCCAATGTAAACCCATAACTTGATTATTTTTTTCTATTTTAGTGTGTTGATTCTTGGTTACTTTTACTTTATTATTCTAATAATAAAGTATTGTGATCGACACAAGAAAAAAAAAACTTTGCTACCCTGACATTTTTTTTTTCGCGTTTCATGACTAAATTAGCTAGGAAACTGAAAATCAACATACATATAGAGGAGTTTGTAGGACAACTTTCAAAAATAATTTAAAAACCAATTGTCGGCCGAATTTTTTTTTCAAATGATTATATCTTCGAAATTACTTCCCATAAAAAATTGATATTTTGAGACTATTAAAACGGCATCAAGATCTACTAGAATCAGTTTAGATAGAAGCTAATTATTGTAAGGGGAAGGGTCAGGGGGGGTGCAAAGAAAAACACTTAAAAATTAATATCTCGACTATCTCTTAAGCTATGTAATTGAAACTTGAAACGTGTACTAAGCTTTACTAGCAAAATAAGAAAAAAATACAACATGTGGACATAATAGTAGTGGGGGAAATGGGGAACATTTCAAAAATGGCTCACTTTCTAAAAGTACAAATTACCAAAACTCAAAATTAAATACAGATATCAAATCAAAAATTTGTCAGATTGTAGAGCTATACAGTTTTTAATTTTGATAAAAAATTTAAGCTGGAGCGTGTAAGGGGAGGGAGGTGGAAAGCGAAAATGTTAAAAAATTTTGAGTGATTTTTTTATGGCTCTCGTAAAAGATACAAAGTTTAAATTTTGCACGTCGACATATCTATTTAATGTATACAGAAAAAAAATAATAATTTGTTCCAAAATTGTTATGCACCGAAGTGGAAGTCTAACGTGCACAAAGTATTTCATGTGCAATGAAAAAACACATAAACTAAAAATTTTTGAATGAATTTAAAAAAAATCTATAAGAGTTTGAAATATTAACTGGTTGAATATCTTTAAAACTTCTACCCCCTCCCATACAAAATTATTTTTTCGACCATTTTTAAGAAATCAATTATCACCTAACTATTAAATGCTATCAACTTGAAATTTTGCACAAGAACTTACAAAAATAGTTGAAATAAAATTACGTTAAAAGTTTTGAGATCGCACTTGCCCTTCTACCCCCTCCCACACAAAAGTATGATTTCGACCAATTTCATTAAATCAACTATTAACTAACAAATTAAAAGCTACAAATTTGAAATTTTGTACAAGCATCTTACAAGAGAAACGAAATAAAACTGCATCACAAATTTTACGATTCCTCTACCTCCTCTACCCCCTCCCATACAAGTGTTTGGTTTCGTGAATTTAAAATACACCGAATCCAATGAAAATTCTATGCAACTTCGTCTATGAAACTAGCATTCTATACAAAGAATATTGGATTTTGTTCAAGCAATCAATTAAAAAACTATTAACATCCACCCACCCTTACTATCACCCTCCCCCCTCCCTTCCTGAAAACTCAAACTTGTATAAATGAAGGAATGAAATATGGAGCGTTTCCGGAAAGTGTTAAATTGAGAATTGCCCTGCTCAAGAAGCTCCTTTCACTTAGTCTTCCCTAACCACTCTAACCTGCATATTGACTTTCTACGCATGCGCATTTTGTCCCAAAAATAATAAAGTTTCGCCCGACTTGTTGGCAGTTTATTTAATATGGATTTGCCCAATGCAAACCCATATTTTCCAGAATGGAAGTTTAAGAAACTCTACTCTAATGGACTTGCCCAATGCGAATCCAGAAGATCAGAATTTCGGCAGATAAACAAATAAAGGGGCGTGAAGGTGAACCATGAATCTACCCAATGCAGATTCGCAGCTGTCTTCAGTCCAATAAGAAAAAAAGAAGTACCATGAGTTTACCCTAGGTAAACTCATAGACACTTAGAAGTGGCGTCTTGGATTTTTTCCTTAATCCAAGTGCGGCCTATTTACTGCTGTTACGTGAATCTTAGTCCAGGAACCAGATGCACCTTGCTTCCAGGAGCCAGGGCGATTCACGGGATGCTGTCAACCAATGGGGGTAGGGGCTCACCTGATCATTTAGCCCGAAGGGCCAATCGCACACTCAAAGCCCGGTAAGGCCGAGGGCGGATCAGGATTTGATCAGACTCTGAAAGTTAAGAAAACTGATTAATGTTATTTACCTCCATGTTGTACCGAATTAAACACTTGTTTGAATTTAAGAAAACGAACTCTTTACTATTTTTATTTTTATTTTAATTTTTAAAAACACTTAGATTGTTTTTGGCAGAGCGCTGGGAAAGCTCTATTTGCCTAACGTTCTCGGTAGACTGCCAAGATAAAACTCGCTCGAATCTGCGTTGAGATCGGCCTTTTATACACAATATTCTTAAACTATTTGCTATAGTTATGAAATACTTTATTTAATTCTTAAACTATTTGCTATAGTTATGAAATACTTTACTTAATTCTTAAACTATTTGCTATAGTAACGAAATACTTGATTTACCAAAAATGCAAGTAAATAAGTTTGATCTCCCTTTTATTTATCTTGCTTTTCTTCACAGTACGAAAAAAATGCCCATCGAGTGTGATAATATGCGGTCATCATTTTTTTTTTGTTTCATTATTCCTTTTTGTAGAACCCTTCTTCGCTTCATATATCTGCACGTGCACGTGAGTCACAATAATTATCATAGTCGCGTATGTCAGTATGTAGATATATGTCTGTATACATACTCACATGGGCCAGAATGGTTCTTTTACTCGTCTCAGCGGCATGTCGATATGCATATACATAATCGCATGTATTTGGACGGATTATTTTTTGATTGAAATTTGTTGTTGGTATTGCATTCAGTTTGAGGCAGGTTATTTCTGTCTCTCTGAATACGGTACTTTTGAACCATATGATTTTGGACTTCTTTCGAGCAATGCTGGATTTACGTATTGCGAAAGTTCTAACGATTAATGATATCATTTTCGTGTCATCACAATGATTCCACCGGCCTATAAAGCGCACAGGGCAATGCTCAGGATCGCGCCTTGCGGAAGAGAGTTGTTTCTGTTCTATGCCCCCGCTATAGGGGGTCTTAATAGGAATTTGATTGATTGATAAAGCGCACCAAACGGAGACTTTTTCGGGATGCAATGGTGTTTCAACAATGGCTTGTAGACTATCATCGCTCCAAATGCGGCAATTCTGATTATTGACATAGCCATTTAGCCAAAAGTGGGCTTCATCACTGAACGAAATTTTCAAATGAAATTGTGTAATGCTTCCTTCGGCCCATTCCCAATGTTAGCTCCATGATAAATTGCCAAACCAAAATAACCGGGAAATGTCAAGTCCGCTGTCACAGAAAACTGTGCTGCCAATTTAAAGTTCTTCGCCTCTAAAACAACACCCTTTATTTAGATTTTTTGACTGTTTAATATAATTTTGATTTCTGTGTTGATAACGTAAATAACTATCCTCTGGAATTGTATAGTTTTAACTGGTTCCGTCATTTTATGTTTATGTGATTGAGGAGCAGCACTATCAAGCTGGGATGTCCTCAAAATACCATTTGTAACCATTTTTTAAGTTTAAAACACTTAATTACGAAGCTTAACACAAATACTTCGCTTGATTCGAAATTTATGGATTTATTTTATTACTAAGTTGTAATCACTTCTTTTTTTACGATTCTTACCGTTTTACAAATTGGTTCCAGCCAAAGTTATGAAAGTGTAGTTTTCAGTAGTTTTGTACAACACTTTTAAAGTTCAGAACACAATCGCAGTCTTACCGGCTGCGCAAATTTATTTTGAATAAAGTATTTATTAATAGTCTTATTAAACTTCACTTGCTTTTAGGTTGTTTCATTCAATTATGATTATTTCTACTTCGCGTCCTTCAATATTAAAAATAAAAGGACGCGGGAGTACTCTTCATTTACACATAATACATAAATGGAATATCCTGACCTCACTTAAGAAATAAATTTTATAGAAATAATTACACTTGCAAAAACTTTATTATTTTACATTAACTTAATAAAAACTGCACTACACTTACTGGATCTTTGTTTGAATCAATACTGTTGCGAGCTAGGGGTTCGCCGGGATTTCAAGTAAAACACAATTCGTTTAAAAATAAGTGATAATTTATTTATGCACACTTTAACTTAATTCGCACTTTAACTTAATTCACACTATATGGCACTACCGCCGATATCGCTCTATCGCTGTCTTGCACCGGTTCGCGTCTACTATAAATGTCGCTGAATGACTGATTCCCGTCTGAAAGTTTCGTGCTTTTATACCATTTTTCCCCAATTCTCAAACATTCCGTGGTGTGTCTCGACTATACTGGAAAGGTCTAGATCTTTAATTATGGCTTTTTACATATTGGGGATACTGTTCTACATAATTCTGGAATATTCCAGAAAGATCGTGGTTGACAGATCTATAAAAATACAATGACTAATTACCACAAAAGACTAAATTGTCGCTTAGTCTAACTTATCAAGTACTTATACTATTCTGAACAAAGGAGTAATTTGATACTATTTTTGTTTACTCCGAGATTGTTTACTGATGTAATTTTTGAACGGGCATTTGTATCGATGCGACAATATTCGCATTGATACAGTCTTTGTTACTTCGGTTCTGAGCTGAGTTTATTTCCCATCGTGTAAACAATGCATAGATGCGTTTGAAAACTGGAGTAGTTAATCTTATCGAATATGAACGTTGAGTTTGTGCGCGCCAAATAAATCGAATAGTTAATATTATCGGATCATCACGTTTAATAAATATGAACATTAGTTTTCTGCGCGTCAAATAAATAAGGTAATTAATGATTTAAGCGTCGGATTGTTGCATGTTTTGCAACATGCAGGCTATTTGATGAAATATTTGCGTTTTCTGATGTAATATAAGAATACGAACCACCAATTCCTGCACATATACATTAGAATCGCGTATATTTTTACTAAGAAAATCTTTTTGAATACATGAATCCAGCGAGTGATATGTACGTTATTAGTACGCGTCGTGAGTTTCAACATTTTAACTTACGAGTTTGATACAAGTAGGCTGAATTAAACAACGATAAAGTATTTTAACTGGCTCCTTGTGTCGAGGATAGTGATGTGAAAAAAGTAACTATTCGTTACACGAGTACTCGTTACTGACCGAAATCCGAAGTAACGAGTACCGACGCAGATTTATACTCGTTCGTCTAACGAAATGAGCTACTGATATTAACGTTTTGTTGCTTTTTTCGTAACATAACAGGAGGGAGCCCTACACTTATGCATGTAGCCGTACCACCATCCTAAAAACAGAGCGAGGAAAACTCTAACTTTACCTTTGAGCAAAGTACACTGAGAAAAGGATGGTTATTCTTTTCTTTCGTTTCTTTTAACATTAAAAAAGGTCGTCGAGTGGAGTTGTGGCGCTCAGCTCGAGCGGCAGGGCAGGCAGTCTTTACTAATGTTAGGGTTGTGGGATCAATGATACCAGATTGCAGAATTTCTTAATGTTCGGGGTGATACAGGTATTTTTTGTTATTAATTTGAGGAATTTCTGTTAAAGAAAATTTCGATTGAATAAAAGTTATTTCCTCCATTGTCGTTTTATTTACGTTAGTGTTTAAAGGGATTTTCTACTTAAAAGAAAATTAAAAAATTGACTTTGTCATCAATGTGTTGGTACACGTACTAGGCCAACGAAATCAAGTGCGATTCACAAGCGATTTCTTGTTGAACATAGGGGACTAGGGGCGAATTCTTCTAATTGAATTTATGATTTGCAAAACTGGCTTACCCATCCCTGATATGGCTGTCATTTCAAATAAACGAGTACTTAGCAACGAATAAAATATACCGATTACTTTCCTTAAAGTAACGAATAGTTACTGGTACCGAATAGTAACGAAACTTGGCATCACTAGTCGAGGGTACAACATCAAATAAATTAAAGTTATTTTATGATTTATGAATCGTGATAACATAATAATAATAATATTTCTAACTATGGGATGTAAACAGCACTATGTCCGTTTTTGTTTATCAAAGTCGCTTTTACGATATTTTACAGTTAACTTCAAGGACAGTTGAGCAGGAGGCCAGAGGAATAAACAAGTCCTGGCAACAGCTTAAGGCCGATGCTCGGGATCGCGCCTTGTGAAAGAGAGTTGTTTCTGTCATATAGGGGGTCTTAACAGGAATTTGATTGATCAGGGACATACATTTATTTACTAGTAAGCAACACCGAGTCCTGCCTAATTTAGTTTTAGATAGAACATTTTTTCTTGACACAAGGTATTTTGAGGTAAAAAACAACAACTGAACGTAGTGTTGTTCTGTAATTTCCTAAAGTCCTTTTCCGATCGACATAGATTTCTAATTTAATATAAAAACAATTTATTCATCATCCTATAATATTTCGGCCGAAGCCTCACAAAACTTTGCCAACAATCCGGTCAACTGCAACAGCGACGTAAGACCATCGACAATTTTCATATGCGCCATACCAATTTCCCGAATAAAAACCAACTTTAACTGTTCATCCATCGAGATACGCTTACAAACTCGAAAAATATTTCCAATGATATCCTCGGCTGCGTATCCTAATCGCCATAATTTCGCCAGTATCTTATAGGCCTTATGAATATCATTCTTAATGCAATGCTCAAGCATTTCTTGCAGCAACATTGGATGCGGTTCGTCGCATACTTTGAAAACATTCTCGCCGCTAATATGACCGAAACCGTTCGCTGTCGATTGTAGATTATTTAAAGCCTGTCGCATATCACCCTGTGCCGTAAATACAATTGCTACCAGGCCGTCTTCATCGTAGCTGAGATTCTCGCGCTGACAAACCTCGATCAGTTTGGCCAGCACCTGAGCTTCGGAAAGTTTCGAGAAACGCAGCATTGCACAACGCGATTGTATCGGTTCGATGATTTTCTCGCTCGTATTGCAGGCCAACGCGAATCGGGTTGTATTACTGTAGATTTCCATGGTACGACGCAATGCCTGTTGCGCTCCTTCCGTCATACTGTCCGCTTCGTCCAGAATGACGATTTTGTGACGACCGCGCGGCAACGTTACCTTTTGCTGTGCAAACATTTTGATTTTATTCCGAACGACATCGATACCGCGCTCGTTCGACGCATTCAATTCGAGAACGGCCTCCTTGTAGCTGTCGCCCAGAAGGATTCGCGCGAGGCATTGAATCGTTGTTGTCTTACCAACTCCAGGCGGTCCCTGTCCGGTACGAAATTGAATTAGAAATGAAATTAACGGATTTAAGGAATTTCATCTTACGGCAATGATAATGTTCGGTGCATTTCCTTGCGTTGCGAAAACCGAGAGACGACTGACTGTGTCCTCGTTTCCGACGATTTCTTCGAATTTTACGGGACGATATTTTTCGATCCTGGAAGGTAGATACAATCGTATTAATTGGAAATAATGGAAAACTTAAAAATCCAGCGCAACGTGCGGTTGAAGAAGGGTGGAAGACAGCTTATTAAATTGACTACACATGGGCCCATTTGATCCATCCAGTTTTCGCTATTTAGGAAGTATTTGAGCTAACGATATCCTCAACAGAAAACAACGTTCAAAAATCGATACTGTCAAGTTGTGGGTTTCAATGCGGATCAACCACATCATTAAAAATCAGGCGGGAACTCTAGTGAAATTCTTAACGAGCAAAGTTAAAATAGGAATAGGAGATGGAAATGTTGAGCGGAAACTGGTAACCGGCGAATTGAAATGTGGTGTAAAGTTAAAATAATGTGCAACGCAAAACTGCAATCCGGTAAATATCTATGCAATCTGAATTAAATATGGAATGAGCCAAAGGTTTACAAGAGTGTTTCATTAAACAAGACCAAGTGAAAAATTACACGGAGCATGATGAAGCCCCCATATCTGAAAGAATCAGAAGATTGTTGGCTGTCTAGCGAAGGAGGACAGGAAACATGCCTATAGTAAAAACAAGTTGCACTTAACTAAAGAATAATTTACCAACAAAACAGAACGCTACAAAAATAAAGCCAAATAACATTTCACTTACCAGGGCAAATTGCGTCGTTTCAGCTGCTCGGCATCCGATGAAGTAGATGCTTTTGCATTATCTTCCATTTTTGTTTAAGTTTTCTCAATATTCCCTCGAAAAATCAAATTTCTTGACTACTGCAATGTTATGAACTGGCGCCAAAATCTGACAGTTGGGAAATGTCAAGCCACAGCCACTTAACATTTGTAGCATTGCCAGTTTGCTTTACTTTAATTCACTCAAAAACCCAGCAACAAAAAGGTAGGCGTACGTAAGTTTTATGTTTCCCGAGCAATGCAGTTTGTTGTGTTCTGGAGGCAAAAAAAAATTAGTTATTTCGATACCAAAATATCGAAATAACCGGAAAAGAAGGAAAATCCAGGTACGGGAAACACTAGTCCGAAATTCACCAACGTCCATCTCGGTGGAAGTATCGGCCTGGATCGACGTGCTAGGGTTTTACCGGGTCCTAGCTACGGGAGACGTGGGGATTCGTTGCTCCGATACTGACCATAAAATCATGGCCTATAACAACAAAACGAGTTTTAGAGCTCGTCACGTCTAGAGTCACTCTATGAAAAAGAAAGAACAAGGCACCTGGTAAAAGAGTTGGGCCATGCTGAGCCAACTTCATATAAGAACACTTGGTGAACTTTCGTCTACTAACACATTTACGGGGGTCCAAAATACGTGAGCGAGAGGTCGTCATTTTTCTCTTTCTAACCATGTGTCACCAGATGACGCACCGCAATTTTGATGAGTTCTTGAAGATTTCGCCAGCATCAAGAGATGGCGCTTTTGAATTTTCAGAAGAGAATTGTCAATTCGGTTCGTAGAAATTCATACTTTCAAATATTTTGGTTATTTTCGGGACGAACCAGAATTTTTCACACGCGCAATTCGTAGTGGTTTCTCGCCTTTCCTTTCGTGAAAGCAATTCGCGTAAACATGAAGTGAGAAACGAGTGCAGTGATTATCAAAAAGTGCACAAAAACGAAAATCGAGAGCCCTCAAAAAACGAAAATGCATTAGAATTTTTCACATTTCGTTCTTGTGTAGTTCAGAAATTCCAGTGCTTTTCTTCGGCTTTTGTTTTTTCGGTTTCTATTTATCTTTCGTTCAAATTTTCCGTCCACCTTCGGGTCGTGTTTAGATGCGCGGTGCGGTAGTACAGTGCGGAAATTCAACCTTTGGAGTCTCAATCTAAAAAGATAGTGGATTTCTCTCCTTGTGCGCCAGTTGGGCATGTTAAGCACTCCGCTGGACATGACAGGTCGTAAAGAACCGTGCGCGAACTAATTTGGAGTGGAACTTCTCGAACGTAAGTAGGAAAAATGAAATTTTCATATGTTTTTGTCAATAAAGGATTCTACGGTAATGATTTCTGGCTATCGAAAACGGACTATGACTGGCTTCTGGGAAGTAGGCTCGAGAAATAAAAAAATCCTCTCAATAACTAAAGGTCCTTATGTTCAGGATCGTGTCATGTGTAAGAGAACGTTGGATTATGTGTCTATAAGGTTTCTTCACCGAAACAAAAATAAATAATTAAAAAATGGCTTATGACTTCTACAGTATGTATTTATTAAAATCAATGTCAGCTATAAAATCAAATTTTTAATGAATGCAGCGTTGATTCTTCAAATTTTCTTCTCGTTTAACATTAAATGAAAACTACTCAGCTTTACTTAGGAATAAAAATATACGTTTTCACTTCACCCTTTTAAATGCTCTACACGAAAGGAGTTTCATTCAGAGAAGAATATCGCACTTGCCAGTTCTCTATGTTTCGTTTAATCCAGATTGGATTTTTCCTTGACCTTTTTGTAGCGTTCTCAGTTTTAACCCAATCGACAACCATCGATTTTGGTGGTTAATACGGAATAATTGGTCTGAAATATACATAAAATCGTAAGCAAGTAATTGCATTGAGCGATTGAAATATGAAAACTAACCCAAGATAAGCGTAAGCCTTCGGTGAAAAGTAAAACAATGAAATCGCAAATAACTGCAGATCGTTATTGCTGTAAACAACCGTTTTGAAGCTTTGCGAATTCGCGTACTGCCCGCCATTCTTCGATGTTGACTCGGCTTAGTTTTATCCACCTACTTGGCCTTGATCAACGCTTGCAATTCCGCTTCGAGCTTGACAATCGTGTCGGTCTAAATCCGAATCATTTCTTGTGCGATTCTTTCCCAGCCCAAATGATTGCGCCCGCAATTCAATCATTTTTCGGGGATTAGGGCTACCGGCGAAACCCCATTAAAAAAAACGAGTGTCGCAACTACCTCCCGGGTCACTCGGAAATGTTGCACTTCTTTATTTTCGTGTAGAAGACTTAATAATACTTGAAAATGCTGTAAACAGTCGGACTGTTTACTTCACTGACAATTCTCTGACGTTTCTCAATGACATTTCTCCCGGGATATTGTCGGTCCTTTACCCATTTCTAAGACAGTTACTAAAGCAGAAAACTTCACCCATTCATCTTCATCTCACCTGCCACAGGCTGTTGTTGTGGTACATTTTCGCCGGCTGCCACTTTTTTCCATACATCGTTCGTATCATCTGTGTAACTTCGTTTCAATGCACCGGATGTACCTAGTTTCACATCACCCACCAAAGAGTTTTCATCGTCATCAAATGAGCCAGATGTTTCCTCTTTAATACGTTGCAGTTCCCACTTAATTATAACTTCGGCTAGTTCAACGGCAAGCTTCCGATAATCAATGGATGGGAATCCAAGACGTTGCATGTAATTAATCATATGCTGAACTAAATGATGTCGAACCGGATAGTATACCTGATGGAAAAAAAATATAGCTAGATAAATTTTCATGAACTGAAAACTAGAAGGATAATTTACTTTATAATGGCGGACGACAAGTTGTAAGATATGAAACAATTGTTGCATGGAATGTCCCTCTTCGACAATTATCTTCTTTGTCCAGTGCGTTAGCATTGTGTTTTCATCTTCCATTCGAAGTGGCATGGCCGGCGTTAGAACATCAAGCGCTTGCCGTACAACTGGCCTTGCTTCTAAGGCATGTCCTTTGAGTAACGAATGGAATACTTGCAAAATAATTTTCTTATGAATTGCCAGACGTGCTATGATATGTGATAACAGTAGAGCAGTGGGATCAACACAGTTTTTACTAAGAAGACATGGCCACGCAAATGTCATAAGCCGTCTTAATTTGTTTCCTTGTCGTTTATTATTCGCGTAACCATCATGAATGTGCGGCGAAGCTCTCTCAACAAGCAGACAAGCAAACTGCAGCAGAGCTATTCGGACGGCATCTTCGTTTGCGAATGGTTTTTCAGGATCAAAGACCTACGAAATTTCATTCGTTAAAATTGTCTAATACTTTTAGGCTCTGCAAAATTATTACCTTACTAATAAATACCGACACTAATAAATACCGACACTACATTATTATCGTCTTCGTGATATGGTGCTGGAGCAGCTCCGATTAATTTATTCCCTTCGCCTTTTTCAAAACTGACTGCGAAGCACGGAATCAGAACTGTTGTCAAAATCTGTAGATCGAAAACGAATTAACTCAATTGCTTTATGGTTCAGGACAATGTTAATGAAATGAAGAGTAATTAAATTATGAAAGATTACAAAATGAATGTCGTTAATAAATGAGAAGCCGGAAAAGGAAAAAAAAAAGAAATTAGCGGAAAAAACATGAACGAAAATATATCAAGAATTTAAGAAATTATAACAATATACGCATATGTTCTTGCAATAAAAGAAACCTAAGTGAACCTTTTGTTTTTGGACTTTTCACAAGAAATAAAGTAGAAATAAATAATCGATCGAACTGATGAATGAATTGAATTTCTTACCTATTGAAGATACTGCGATGGACTAAAATTTACCTAAAATTCAAGAATATAAATGAAACAGAAAACTTTAAACTTACCCAAAAAAAATCGCCTACATGAAATATATACGACAACGACTGAATAGCCAAGTCTAGAACGTCTGGAATGTTACAAATCTCTTGTAATTTCAATGCTTCTTCGGACAGAGAATAGAGCTGATAATGCACGGATTATGTACTTAAAAAAACCACGACTTTCTTTATTAATTGATGACTGAATGCTGTCCATTTCTTCCAATACATTTTTGTTATGTAAATTTTCTTAATAAAATGCTGAATTTTGCTTTTAACCATTTCACCGTATTTAATTTATTTTATATCAGCTTTCATCGTGAAAATAATTATTGCTCCGAAATGATTCCCATTTTGGATGATTGTCGCGGAGATGCAACAGTTACCGAAATATTTAGCGATGATTTTTCTTCGCAAGAAAGCAACATTGCTGGCAAAGAAGTTTAACTGAAAACCTTAAACGAAACGATTAGTTAAAACATAGATGGTATTGGAAAAAAGCATGCAAACCTTAATTAAACGATGTAGCATAACACATTCCGGAATGAAGTAAAATCAAGCCGTTCAAAGCGTGGTAAAATTTGTACAAATATTTGTGTATAGATGACAAGATTTTCAGATATGAAATGTTCATATTTTGTATTAATGGGCACCTGATAATTGAGAACTTCCATAGTTCGGTTCTGAAAAAGATTGATTTAATAATTTTATAGAAATGTGTTTCAACTAATTTACTTTTTTCACTTTAGTGAGTGAAATTTTCTTCTAGAAACGGAAAAATACGTCACAGCGGGCTGCTTATCATAAACGACTCTTCCAGATCCCTCATCCCTGGAGTTGGCGAGATGCAATTTGCCGATTTGATTCTCCTGTTCTATATTCCAAATATAAACGTCCAAAAAAAATTAAATTGAAATTAAATTTTCGTCTGGCGAAAATTTACTACCGGATGACAGTTGCCAGATTATTTGATGGAATAAGAATGTTATTTGGTGTGAGTGGGACACAAACCTTTCGTTGTTGGACACAAACTTTTTGTTATTTGATGTGAGTGGGACACAAACCTTTAGTTGTTTGGTGTGAGTGGGACACAAACCTTTCGTTGTGTGGACACAACGAATTTGTTATTTGATGTGAGTGGGACACAAACCTTTAATTGTTTGGTGTGAGTAGTGAAATGTCATTAAGGTTTGGTAAAATAAGAAGGAGAAGTGTACGTGAATAAAACTCACTAACACCACCAAGGGGTCCAAAATCTGGATTCAAGTGGCGCTAGTCTCGATTTAAAGGGAGATAGACTTCTACAGTATGTACTCTTTTCTAAGAGTTGGGCCATAGCTGCTGGGTAGTAATATTTTGGCAAAAAATTATTGAACGCACTCATCTTCGGAGCACCGCTACTACAAAAAGTGAAATCCAAATACGGGAGCCGCTCACAACAAATCATTAAAAAAAAGTCTGCATCGTTTTGATAGGAGCGAAAGAAAAACTCTTGTCATCCGAACAAAATCCCAATTTCAACCCTCAAAACAACGCAAATTAGTGCAATAAAACTATAAAACCCAGTGATAAGTTGCTGCCAGCATCGGCAGCGAGGAAACCCGGACGAAAAAAAATGGCAGGCGAAGTGCGAAGGTGAGTTTCGAAACGTTTAAAGAACTCATCCCGAAAAACGAACACCCTCCTTTCACCTGTTCCGGTCTAAAAAAAAAATCTGCGTTTTCAATTCCCAACTCCTTTTCTCCGTTTCAGCTACGAATCCTCGGACGATTCACCGATCGCAGATAAGCGACAGAAACTCGATGCGACCGCAGCGAAAAAGAAGAAACACAAAAAACACAAGAAGCACAAGAAATCGACGAAAACTGAACGAAGTGGTGGCGTCGGAGTTGGCGCTGAATCGAAACCGAAGAAGCATAAGAAACACAAGCGCAAGCACAAGTTGAGTGGGGCTTCGGTATCGGGCGAGTCGTCAGACGTTCAGGAGGTGTCGAAAAAGAGCGGAAATGGCGGTGTTGCGTCGTTGCCGCCGCCTCGGAAGTCCGGCACGGGCGGAGGCGGCTTGAGCGAGAAGTTTACCGGTATCATGGAAAAGGTTGGCAAAAATGTCGATTCGGTGGTGATTATCGAGAAATCGGCAAACGGACACTCGTATGCAATGAAGAAGCCCAACATCCCGACAGATCCGTCCAGCTTGGTCGATGAAATCACACGAACGTTGAATGCCAAGGCGATTCCATCGATGGAAATCGTTTCGTCGGAATCGGAAAGTGAAGAGTAAGTGGAATTTGTTTTTTTTAATTCGGTTTTTGCAATGATTTTATGTCGAGAAATGTACGAATTAATGGGACTCGGTAGATAAAGGGGCTAATCAGTGTTATCTACTTCTACAATGGCGCTACAGCCCAATTCGGACCTTGGCCTCCTGATATTCAGGTTCCTTAACATTTTTCATTACTTATTGTGGAAGGGTTGTTAGCCCTTCGCACAACCCTCTTTCTACGAATTTTTCATTTTCTTAGATTGAGGTGACCAAGGTATATCCAAGCAGGCAATGTGCCGGAATATATATTGCGCCGACCGGGATTTGAACTCACGACCTTCGCATTACAAAACCAACACACTACCTACTAGGCTATACCCTAGCTCAGTGTTATGCGTTACGGAAAAGATTTTCTTAAGCCACACATTTGCCCAGAAATGGGTTACTAAAAGCGAATGCTTTGCGTAGGAGAGGTATTCCAGATAAGATCGTAGCTATGATCAAAGAATCCTACGAAGATGCAAGGCTCTGAGAGCTTCCCTGCGCAAACAGGTGTCAGACAAGGCTGCATATTACCAGTAGCCCTATTTCTGGTGGTAATAAATGACATCTTGAAAGCTGCACTGGAAGGTGGGGAAGGTAAAGTTTTTCTATGGAGACTAGTTAACATCTTAAGTCACCTTGGTTATGCTGACGTGTGTTTGCTTGCACATAATCGTTCGGATTTAGAGTCAAATGTTCGCTCGTTGCATTCTAAATGCAAAGAGGTGGGACTGAAAATAAATGTGCGTAAGACCAAGTACATGCACATGGGTTCGAAAGCCTGCGCACCGATTGTTCTTAACGGACAAGATGTTGAAGAGGTGCAAGATTTTTGTTATCTCGGAAGCATTTTCAGCATGGACGGCGAAGCCAAAAAGGATATTAAGGCTCGTCTAAATAAAGTTCGTCAAGCCTTCGGTATCCATTCGCCTTTCTGGAGGTTAATAGAGATCACCCTTCGCACGAAACTGCGAGTTTTTGACGCATGCGTCAAATCCGTGTTGTTAAATGGTTGTACTACGTGGAAAGTGACTGTTCGACTTACCAAGAAACTACAAACTTTCGTGAACCAATGCTTCCGACGCATGTTAGGAATATTCTGGCCAGAGGTGATCTCCAACGACGAACTTTGACAACTGGACAGACTAAAATAGGTATTGAGATTCAAAGGCGGAAGTGGCAGTGGATCGGTTACACTTCGAGGAAACCAGAGCGAAAAATCGCGAAACAAGTTCTGGCTTATAATCCTCAAGGAAGATATCGGGTTGGTCGACAGTTTAGCACATGAAATCGAGCAGTTGAGCGAGAGGCTAGAGAAATAAATAAGTCCTGGCGACAACTAGAGGCCAATGCTTAGGATCGCGCCTTGTGGAAGTGCCCTGTCTGTAATTCCAATATCGGTGAATTTTGTAGCTAAAGCTCTGTTTATTTGGGCTCTCCTTTCCGGCACCATCTTTTCATGGTTTTGACAGTAAATCTCCGGATTCGCCTATCATTTGGTGACACATCTTGAGCAATTATTTCCTGTTGGCTTAGTTCTGCTGAATTCACGCCTCTCCCAAAAACGTAGTACGCTCCTTCAGTAGCTTTCACCTTGTTCTGATCTGGCACAAGCATTCCTTTGTCGCGGTAGTTTTCCGATTCCGCGAATTACCTTGTGACAATTGTTTAACAGCTTTAAAAGTCAGAGTGTACACCAAAGCCCCCTGCGGTGTCTTCTAGCACGCCAATCTCAATGTCTAATGAAGCTCTCTATCCAGCAGACGTTCGATAAATGCGTCCACTATCCGTTCAGTGCCGTTGTCCTGATTTATGCCAGGGAAGGATTATAGCACTAGGCGTTCAATATTCTGTCAAAGCTGTTTCGCCAGTTTTCTGTATGCTGATGCGAAGTTGCGTTTTATTAATTTTCCGCATATGATATCCACCGTATCGAAGGTCCAAGGTATGCACTAGGAACTTAAAGCTGCCTTGTTGTTCGGCTGTTCTGGTCTGCAAAACGCTGATTTCAAGGCCGTTGCTCCCTCCTAATCCGTCTAATGGTTGATAGTGGCCGCCGCTTCAAATTGGGTCTTGGTGTTTGACCATCGAAGAATGAAGCTTTTAGATTTTTAAGGACGACACTTTCAGATTTAATAACGCTAGTTGTTTTTATCACTTCGAAATCCCTTTTTAGACGCTCTACTTCACTGGAGATGCCCTCGATTTTTCCAGAATTTTCTGAGTTCTTTTTTGCAGAACCGTTCATTGCTCTAGAAGCTTCGCATCCAGCTGTTCTTTGATATGCTTCCCTGCGTCCATTTTATTTACCATTTGTTTTTTTTTTTACAGAATGACCTGTGTTATAGACAATTTCGGCCTTTATGTGCAATGCACAAACACAGTCATGGAGGGAAGGTAGAGAAAGGGGAGTGAGAACGACCGTAAGAGTCGAGAAGCTGGTAAATTTTTTCAGTTTTTGTTTTTACTGGCCGCTACTGACAAACATTTGCAGATGTTATGGGGGACTGAATGATAAAAAGCGAATAGTAACCATCTACTGGGTATCTAGGCTTTCTTAAAGTGAAACAGTTTCACTTTTACACCGTTTTGCCCATTTTATATCGAATAATTTTTCATCGCTAGTAGCAACTGAAAATTTGTGCTTAAAAATCCCACTGTCTGGAGTAGGAATCGAATCCACGACCTATTGACTGTGAAGCAAGCACGCTGTCCACTACGCCACGGAAACCTTTGCTGATTTCGCTGGTTAAAATTTCCTTCAGTTCCCTTGATTGACTTTGCAGGTCAATTTTATTGTTGAGATCATCCTTTAGCTCTTTGACATGTTGGCTTTGGTGCATCAGTTGAATTAGTTGAGTCTCGGCAACATTTTGTTGTATTATTTGTTTTTCGATCTGAGGTTCCGTCTCTTGCTCGATGGGAAACTCATAGATATCTGCATGGAGTCCTTCGGATTCCACCGCTTCCATTATCCGGTTTACCAACTCTGTTTTTTTTCCAGTAGTATGCAACTCTCGGTTTCCAAGTTCTTCTTCGAACTCCGTCACATTCAAATCTTTCATGTAACGCGGCATCTTTTAATTCACGACATAAAATCCTTTTATTGTCCATCAAGGATTTTTCATAATATCGCGCTGCGAAAAACAAAATTGGAAAATTTCTTCCGGTCACTCGATTTCAATCATAAAATGCTCGAGATCTTTTCTCGCGGCCACTTGTTTCCTGGTAAAACTTTTCAAAAATTCTTCTTTTGTCCGTTGGAGAATTTTACACTAGCGACTACACGATCGTTGTTCCAAAAAATTCTCGTTTTAAACGTTCTAGAATTTTCTGCATTATTTGCACTTTTGCAATTACTACTCAAGATTTTTTCTTGAAATCCTACTTCTGACACCAATTGAAGTGCGCTATGGGCCGCTGGCAGTAAAAATAATAAAACTTTAATTTTTAATACCCACAAACTTTATTTATATCGCTTTTCCAAAAATCACTTAACACTTTTTGTTCGCACTACTTCGCTTTTATTCTTCGCACCATTTGTGCTGTCGATCATACGACTTATCGCCTTTTAAATTCCGACTGACTCACAATATGTCGCTTCAACTCTCGTACGTCGGTCACATGACTCGATTGACTTCTCAATCCCGACTCGATTGACTCCGTCAACCTTACCTCGCGAACTTTACCACGCGATGACCTGATCTCGACTGACTTCATCACAAACGCTCGCCCTTTTATTATCGTTATTTTCGGTCTTCTATGCTGTTTCTAGGAATTATTTCCTATTCGGTCTTCAAAACTTTTCCCCCTCCCATACAAAAGTTTTTTCGACCATTTTTAAGAAATCATTTATCACCAAACCATTAAAAGCTATCAACTTGAAATTTTGCTCAAACGCTTTTAAAAATATTTAAAACAAAGTTGTATCAAAATTTATAACGCATGATTGAAAGAATGGAAATTATCCATACGCAAAATAAATCAAAGCTTTGAGTTTCGTTTTTAATATTCTTGATTATTACGATTTGGAACTGACTTTTAGCTTCAAGCTTTTTTGACTCAGTTGTTGCAACTACCTCGGTTAGTGCAACTGCATTAGTTGCGTTTACCCGAAATATAGTACTGTATTCACATTTATTTCTCTTCACAGCAATGAAGTCGACGAAGTAGCAAGTCCCGATGTGGCCGTTATAGAAGATGAACTAAATCTTGAGGAGCTTATGAAGCAAAAAGCTCTGTTGCAGGCTCGCCTCGGCGCTTATCTGTCGGAGTCTGAAGAAGACACCTCAAAGGCCAACAAACAGACAGAAAAGGCGACTGCAAAGAGTAAGAAAATCGATGAGTCTAATAATAAAACTGTTAATAAACCACAAAATAATGAATCCGATGTTATATTGTTGGATGATTCTAGCGGCGGAACGACGCCGACAGCTATCGTATCCACGTCGAAATCCCACCATCAACATCAACACAGCGATCGTTCGTCGTTTCCAACAAAGAAACGAACGCAACGTCTTTCGTCACCGATACCGACACGCAGTCGTAGTCGTGATCCTAAAATTAACCAACGTAACAATAATCGTGATTTAGAACAACAACAACAACAACAGCAACGTTCGAATCGAATGAGTGGCGGAAATAACCGTCGTGACAATGACAATCGATTCAAAGAGGATCTTCGAAAAGAAATTGATCGGGACAAAGAGAAGCAGGCATTACGCGATCGTCGATATTCGGGAATTCGAAATTCGGATATTCGAAATAATCGTGGTGGTGTCGGTCGTTCCATGGACCGCGATCGACGGAATCGCGATCGTAGTCACAGCCGTAGTAAATTCGAATCGGATCGTCGAAGAGAACGCGAAAAAGAAAGAGATCGATCCCGTGAACGTGATAAACGTATTAAACGCGAGGAACGCGATAAGTTCAAGGGCTCGCTGAGCGAGGGGCAACGTGTTCAAAAGGATTCCAGCAGTGACAGTGATGTTGCGAATATCGATATTAAAGATGACGATGAGGACGAGGAGAAAATTATTGAAATGCGTAGGAAAAAGAGAGAGGAACTTTTAAAGGTATGTGAAATTGTAAGCGAATTTTTAATATTTTTATAAAAAAAAAACGAATGATTTTCATAAGAAACTGGGAGCTCAAAATGACGACAGTAATAATTCGGAATCACTACCAACACCACCAGAAGCAGCAACAGTAGCAGCAGCTCAACCCAAACAATTAGAGCGTGTAGAAACAAAAGAAATTCAAATCCCACCAACATCTTCTCCAACGCCACCGACAACGCCACAGCTGCAACTACCACCACCACTGGCCGATTCTGGAGAGCTGGACGACTCGAATGAATCGCATACGCCACCTTTACAATCTCAACCGAAACCAAAGAGCTCGCCCGAAGACGAAAGTAACGGCGATAAATCGAAACAACCGGCTAAGCGACCCGAATGGGATATGTTCGCCGATCAGGATGTCGACTCGAATTTCGATGTGAGTGTTGTAAATGTCGTCAGTTTGTGCCGTGAAATTGCGCCCGTTTGATAATGATTTCCCTTTTTTTCCCGTTGCAGTCACCGAGCACCATAATTTCGAATAAACATCAAGTTGAAAATCCGGCTCTAACCGATAATTGGGACGATGCTGAGGGTTATTATCGTGTTAGGATTGGCGAAACCCTCGATACGCGTTACGTGGTTTGCGGGTATACGGGTCAAGGTGTTTTCAGTAATGTTGTGCGAGGTCGCGATCAGGCACGTGGGAATGCCAATGTAGCTGTTAAAATTATTAGAAATAATGAAATTATGTAAGTACAATGTTATTTTTTTTTTTTGGTTTTTTGAAAATTTCTATCATTTAAATTGATTTCCAGGCATAAAACCGGACTTAGAGAGTTAGAAATTTTAAAGAAACTGAACGATGCCGATCCCGAGGATCGTTTCCATTGTTTACGACTCTATCGGCACTTTTTCCATAAGCAGCATCTTTGCATGGTATTCGAACCGTTGGCTATGAATTTGCGTGAAGTTTTAAAGAAATATGGTAAAAATGTTGGATTGCATATTAAAGCGGTTCGCAGTTATACGCAACAATTGTTTCTCGCTTTGAAATTGCTGAAAAAGACCGGCATTCTGCATGCCGACATCAAACCGGACAATATTCTCGTAAATGAGAGCCATTTAATATTGAAATTGTGCGATTTCGGTTCGGCATCGACCGTTAACGATAACGAAATTACGCCGTATTTAGTTTCACGTTTCTATCGTGCACCGGAAATTATCTTGGGAATTCCGTACGAATACGGAATCGATATGTGGGCGGCCGGTTGTACGATTTATGAATTGTACACCGGTAAGATATTGTTTAGTGGAAAGTCGAATAATCAAATGTTAAAGTTTTTTATGGATTTAAAAGGTATGGGGGGAGTTTTTGTGGTGGTATTGTTTTTGAGAGTTTCTAAAATGGGTTTGTTTCAGGCAAGATACCGAATAAGATAATCAGGAAAGGACAATTTAAGGAGCAACATTTCGATCAGAGTTGTAACTTTTTGTATCATGAAATTGATAAGCTGACGGAAAGGGTGAGTTTTTTTGTTTTTTTTAATTTTTAAGTGGGGATGAAATTTTTTTAATGATCAACGGGAATGTTTTTGCTGTGCTCTGACATTAAAATAAAAATACGCAAAAAGCTACATATATTTCCTAATTCGAAAAAAATTATCTCTTACCTCAGGAAAAAATCGTCGTAATGCCAGTAATCAAATCGTCGAGAAATCTACAACAGGAATTGATAGCCGATCAAAATCTCCCGGACGATCAATTTCGTAAAGTTTCACAGCTGCGTGATCTTCTCGACAATGTTTTCGCATTGGACCCATCGAAACGGATATCACTTAATCAGGCACTGGCTCATCCTTTCATTCAAGAGAAAATGTAGAAAAAAAACGCACCGTTACTTTACAACAAAATCGTAAAACATATAGTTTTCGTCCTTACCGACCGGATAAAAAATACAAGAGACCTATTTTTTTTAATGTAATTGCATTGAATAATTTTATTGTACGTTTATTAGTTTTTTCTTATTTTTTTCTACTAAGTTACAATAGAAAATTGCTCTGTGAGCTGGTGGGTAGGTAGACAAAAAAACAAACTATGAGAAATGTTGTTGGAACTCAAAATATAAATAAAAAAAAATATTCGTAAAAAATACAAAAAAGAAATATTGCGTACATGATAAAAAAAAAAACTTCAAGCTAATTTCAATACCTTGGATATTATTCGTTTCCTTTTTTTTTAAATTTAATTTATTGGGAATTTAAATATTTTTAAATAAATGTTTTTTCGATAACTAAAAACAAACAAAGCAAATTAATTCAATTCGGATATGGGAGTTTTGTTCCGTGATTAACATTTAAGATTTTTTCTGTTTATTAATTAATTTTTGTTTCTTTTTTGTTTTGTTTTTAGTTTTCTTTTCAATTTTTTTTTGTCGGAAGACCATCAAAAATTAATCGAAATAAATTTGTTTTCAGAGATATTCAACATCTGATCTGTTGTATTTGATTGCAGCCTCTTATCGATCCCGTGTGTTGATTAGTGCCGAACTGAAAGTTTTGTTGGCATTAATTCAATGAGGTAGTGACATGATTAACAAAAAGATGAATCATACATTTAATTTTTTTTTGATATCCAATTAATTTCCAATTGAATTATTCTATTTGAAATTGAGAGAGAGAGAGAGAAAGTGAGCGAGAAAAAAATTCTTTTGGCAAATTGTTCATTTCTTAATTTTTATTTATTTTTTGTTGTAAATTTCAATCTAAATTTAGTTGACAACTAGTTTAACATCAACTTTTATCCGAAATATACTAAAAATCTTTTTTAAAAACCAACGAAATCATAATGAAATTTGTAAAACAGAGAAATATAACGATCCGTTTTCTAATCAATAATTTTGTTTCCAGAAACAAAACTATTACACGCATAATGCAAGCGTATCTTGAAATCATTGCTGACGGATGGTGAACGAACAAACAAACACACTGCGCCTATTCGAACATCTCTCTGCTAGGTATAAACTGTGCTTTCGATTGCGAGAGAACTTAAGATCTCTCTCTTTGTTATTCGATTAATCTCGAGAATGTTTTCCAATCGTAAGTAATGGCAGACAAGTTTACCGAAATATTATTTTCTATGCTGAAACTGTTTTGAGTAATGCAATTTTTTTTTTCTTTCGTTTTCTTCAAATTACAGATGAGTTAAAGTTTGAGAGAGAGAGAGAGTTTTTAATTATGATTATGTGTAGTTTGGTGTGTGGTCATAGAAAAGAGTTTAAAGGAGAACACATCAGGAATATGGCTCACACTGATTTCTGATCTACGATTAGAAGAATCATAGTGTTGGTTTGTATTTATATGATAAATTAATTGGAAAGAAGAAAATGTACTTATCTCTTTTTTTATTGTATTTTTTATGATCTTTTTAGTAAGGTTTTTATTGAGAAGAAAACAGTCAACGACAAGATGTGCCATTTTCAAATAAAACATTAGTTTTATCTGTGCTTAGGTGATACTGGTAATAAATTATTTTCGTTTTTGTGTATTTGGGACTGGATAGGTCTCTTTTTAGTATTGTAATTCAATTCACGAGCTTAGGCGATATGCAAAAAGACCTGCAGGCGAAAACAAAGGAAGTACCATAATGACAAAATACAACAAATGGACGACGACATGAGAAAAAATAAAACGCGGATGCATACGCAATAGTAAAAGATCTAAGAAAGGGATATAAGCCAAAAAACAGTCTCTGCAAAGACGCAGAGGTCAACATCATGAGCGACACACAAGAAATCAAAAGGAGATGGGCTTCCTACTTTGAACATCTTTTGAATCCCACCCCATTAGCACCGATCACGACAGAAAACATCTCAAATGAAGCCTGAACTGATGAAGAAGAAACATCATCGACACTACCCACGCTTGCTGAAATCAAAGCAGACCTATGTGACCAAAAACTAAACAAAGCTCCGGGAATTGACGAAATACCAGTTGAACTTCTGAAAAACGGTAGAAATTGTGTCGCTGAAATACTGCACAACATGATATGCAAAATTTGGACAGAGGAAATCATACCCGACGACTGGCGAAAATGTATTATATGTCCAATTTACAAGAAAGCAGACAAACTCTGCTGTGAGAACTACAGAGGTATATCATTGTTGTGTACGTCCTATAAAATACTGACAAAAATAATTGAACGTCGTATTCAGCCCTGTACTAATGAAATAATTGGCGAATACCAAGGTGGATTCAGAACCGGACGATCTACAACAGACCAGATATTCTCGGTGAAACAGGAGCTTGAGAAATGCTGAGAATATAACACAGACGTGGACCAAATTTTCGTAGATTTTAAACAAGCATACGACAGTATCGACAGGAGCGTACTGTATCAAAACATGCTTGATTTTGGAATTCCCCCAAAACTAGTCCGACTAACAAGAGTCACAATGACGAACACTGAATCCCAAGTGAGAATACAAACCGATTCCACAACCAGCTTTCGAACGGAATGTGGTTTAAAGCAGGAAGATGGTCTAGCCGCTATGCTTTTCAACTTGGCACTAGAGTATGTCGTCCGAAAAATCTCAGTCGACACCAACGGGACACTACTATTCAAGTCCACCCAACTAGTAGCATACGCTGACGATATTAACATTCTAGCAAGATCCTTCCCTAGTGCTAAGGTGGTATTTGTCAATCTTGACTCCGCCGCAAAAGAAGTCGGGTTGCGCATTAATGAAAGCAAAGCAAAGCAAAAGTAATGACGCAAACAAGGAGAACGCCAATCAGACAAAACAACAATTGCAGAATATAATTTAGAGAGTGTGGACAACTTCATATATCTTGGGGCTAATCTAGCAAAGGACGGTAATGAAACAGACGAAATCAAACGACGGATAATACTAGCAAATAAGACGTATTATTCGGTACTTCCAATAATGAAATCCAAGAAAGTGCACAGGAACAATAAGCTGCGGAAATATAAAACTATTATACGTGCTCTGTTATGGCAGCGAGACGTGGACATTAACGCGAACTTCCGAAAAAGCAGTTAACGCATTCGAAAGAAAGGTCCTCCGAAGAATTTTGGGACCTGTGAAGGAAGGAACGGAATGGCGAATAAGATACAACCATGAGTTGTATCAACTCTACGACGAGCCAGAAGCTTCAACGTTCATCAAGCTACGTAAACTGCAGTGGGCTGGCCATGTAGAGCGAATGGAAGACAGACCCCAAACGTGCTCTTAAAGGCAAAGCGAGTGGTAACCGACCAGTAGGCAAACCACGCAAGCGATGGGAAGACTGGGTTGATGAAGACAGCAAAGCGATTTTAAAAATTAGCAGCTGGAGGACGCGGTCTTTGGATCGAGATGATTGGGCTCTTGCGCCATTAATGATTATGATGAATTCAATTGAACGTTCCTTTGTGAAGGGAACCAGAAAAAAATGAGAATTCAGGAATTATGTCGTTAAATTAAAATTGAATGGAAGCCAAATTACTTTGGGAAAAGTGGATAGCGTGTTGGTCTACAATGCGAAAGTTATGAGTTCAAATCCCGGTCGACACATAATTCTAGCACACTGCCTGCTTGTGACCTTAGTGACCACAAGTTCCGAAAATGACAATTCGTATATAGAGGGTTGTGCGAAGGGCTAACAACGCTTTCACTATCACAAATTAAAAAAATGCTAAGGAATCTGAAGTTCAAGGGCCGATTTTGGCTGGAGTGCCATTGTAGAAGTGTAGAATTGAATTGAACGTTCCTTTTTAAAGAAAACCAGAAAAAAAATGAGAATTCAGTAATTGCGTCGTTAAATTAATGAATGTTTTAATTAGAACATGAATTTCGAAAAAAGCTCAACTCTACCTTTTGAACAGCAATAAGTTATTACTTATTGAGCGGTATTAGCGCAAGAACTTAATGGTATTCTGCGTCATTCACTCCGCTGATTATTTGGAATGGTCCTTCCCACCTTTGCTGGACGATCTTTTCCCGTGGTATCGATGACTAAACAGCCGCTCCAAATCGCTTTCTCGGCAACTTGAAGAATCGCCTCGTATATGTTGTTGGTGAGTGACGTGCTCCCCACTAGTAGACAGGCTACATCTTCACTGCGGTCTCTTCTGTCTGCTCTTGCTGTTCATGCTCCATGAAGTTTCCTTCAACTTCTGCTCGTTCGCCCCAACTCACTGTGCTCACTGCTATCTGCCGCAAATCATTCTCTAGATGATGGCCGTGTCTCCAGTTCTGCGTTCCGAAATAATCAGTACAATTCGAATAATTTCTCGGCGACGTTCGTGGATTGCGGCAATTACGTCTTAAATTCCCTGCGCATCCGTAATCCCAAAATCGTGAAGGTTCAGGTCTTAAACTCTTCCTTGTAAGCTCCACTCTAGGGCTTATATCCGCCCTAGGCATGTTTTTCCAATCTCGCTAATCATTTCGCAAAACTAATTTGAAGGCACATTCTGCCCCAGAAATCGCTGTTCTCCTTCGTTTCCAGCAGTTACGTTGTAAGTGTCCCGTCCGTCTGCAATTCCAACATAGCGAACCTTTGTTGTTTACGTTCTGGTTATTCGACTCGTTCCTCTGGCACAATCTTTGTACGGTTCCGTCAGCAACTCTCCGGACGCCAATCATTCGGCGACGCTTGTCTGGCGACACAGCCTAAGCTATTCATTCCTCTTCGCATATTTTTTTTCTTCTGCCCTCACTCTTTTATTTCCGACGTTTCCAATTCAGGTCATTCTCGCAGCAATGAAGCCTGAAGACGGCGATGATGGTTTCAGGGGCGTCGATTCCATTAGCCAACCTCTGCCCCTTGAGCTTGGCTTTTATTCGTTTTCCGGGCTGTAAGCAGATGAGGCGCAGTGCTGTGAGGTCACTTTTGTATCCCTCCGCTTGTCGCATTCAGGGCAAGGATTTGGCATTTGTCGGGGTATGTGACATTCACGTCCTTCCTGTCCACAGTTCCAACACCGTGGAACTCCACGCCATTCGCTCTGCCTTGCAAACTCCGCACTTTCACAGACGCTTTCTTCGGTTTCCACGTTAATTTCTCGGACTCGATCGCTGTTGCGCGAAATTTGTTTGTCAGCTTCAAAAGTAAGAGCATTCACCAAAGCCTCTTGCGATGCTTTCTTACCCACCAATCGTAATGCCTGTTGTAACTCTCTATCCAGCAGTGCGTTGATGAATGCGTCCACTGCCGATTCATTTTGGTTTTCTGGATCCATGCTGGGAAAGGATAATAGTGCCAACCTTACTTTCCCTTCCCTTCCTGTGCAAACTGTTGCAGAGTTTCGCCAGTTTTCTGCACTCGGTTGCAAAATTGGGTTTTATAAATTTCCCGCATGTGATCTCCCCCGTATTGAAGGTCCAACGTCTGTCCCAGAAACCGAAAGTCTCTTTGCTGTGGTAGTCTGCAAAATCTCAGTCGCCGGTCCCTGTAACGCCAACATTAAGGCCGTTGCTCGCTCTTGATCCGACCCACACATTTTTGAAATTGGTCTATGGTGTTTGACCATCGGAGAAAGGAGCCTTTAGGTTTTTGTGAACAACGCTTTCGAACTTAATGACACCGGTTGTTTTCACCACATCGAAGTCCTTTTTTAGCCGCTCTACTTTACTGGTAATGTTTTCGACCCTTCCGGTATTTTTAGTGATCTTCCGCTCAAGGAT
Organism: Chorisops tibialis; assembly: GCA_963669355.1. Taxonomy (NCBI): domain Eukaryota; kingdom Metazoa; phylum Arthropoda; class Insecta; order Diptera; family Stratiomyidae; genus Chorisops; species Chorisops tibialis. Next base: position 298,512,517 of record OY770263.1, read on the forward strand.
TGTTCGTTGTTCCAGAAGTTTCGGGTCGATTTGCTTACCGAGTATATTAAGATCTTTCTTGGTGCTATGTTGATCCATTTTATTCATCATTTTGCTGCATCAGCAGGCCCAACGATCGAGAACTTTCGGCTACACTTTCTTCGACAATTTGCTGCACGATTTGTTGATCGACCTCCTGTCCAACATTTGTGTCCATCAGCCTCTAACGCGTCTATCATCCGGCTTACGAGTTCTGCCTTGTTCCCGGCCGTAGGTAAGGCATGTTTACCGAGTTCCACTTACGACTCGGACACTTTCAAGCCTTTCACGTAACGCGGCATTTTTTTTGCTGCACTACACAAAATTCTTTTATTATCCGTTAACAATTTTCGCACAATATCTCGGCTTATTCGAGAGAAATCACGCCGTGGAGGCAAATCACCAAAATTCTCACTTTGTTCGGATTTGTTTGGCCACTTCTTATTGATCGGATGACTTTAGTTTAGTTTAGTTTATTTATTTATTCATTTGGTTTAGCACAATTAAGATACAATAATCTTTTGTTTGCGTAATAACGGTAAATTAACTATTCAAATTAAGTGGTTCATTTAAAATTAGTTCTATATTAATAACTGTTAATCAAAAGAGGAATAGAAAAAAAAGAAAAAGAAAACAAAAATTTAATTAGAATAGAAAAAAAAGAAAATGAAAAAAAGCCTCGATTCAACCTCTCAAGTATACGCCGAGCCTCCTGCAAAAATCACCATCCCCTCCTGATCTACGAATTTCGACTGGTAGCTGATTCCACTGCTGAATGACATAAACGAAGAATTGCCTCTGTGAGACTAGAGATAAGAACTCAGGTGTTATTAGTTGGTGAGTCCTGGAAGACCTGGCGAACGTAATTCGTTGGAAAAGATACTCGGGCCTTTTGTAATGAATTATCTTGAAAAGAAATATCAAGCAACGATATAGAATATAATGTTCTAGAGAGCAGCCAAATACATTGTCAGCATAAGGAGAAACATGGTCAAATCGTCGCAAACTATGGATATAACGAATGGTAGAGTTGAAAGCTACATTTAGTCGATTTCTGCATATATAATCAAGTCTACAGAAAATTTCATGCCCATATATCAAAATTGGTATTACCAAAGTTTTTACCAGCATAAGTTTGACATCTACTGGTACATACTGATGTGTGCTAAATAAGGTTCGAAGAATTCCATAAACTTTTACTATATTGGATAAAATATGATCGCTCCACGTTAGGGTGTTGTTAAAAAAAACCCCAAGATTCTTAATTTTTACCACATATTCGATAACAGAGTAATTGAGGATGACACCAGGGAAATACGACAAATCAAGCACTTTCTGGAGGGTTTTTTCGATTATGTAAACAGGATTCGCAAGAGTTAGTAATTGTCTCTAGATTTTTGTCTATACATCAATACCCACTAAATCCTTCAATTTTACTACTCCTAGATGCGACCTATAAATTTTATTTAAAACAGCTATAACCTAGAAAATATAACTTCAAGTTTAATATGTTTCGTTCTTCTTATCCAATCAATCAAATTCCTGTTAAGACCTCCCACAGGGACATACTATGCATCACAAAATTATTTGTACCATGGAAAAAAATCCCAATCTTCAAGTTAAGCCATATTTAAAGAGCGCTTAACAGCTTTAGGGAAAAATATGTTTGGAGGGAAAGGTAGCGACGAATGTTCTTAAAATACCAAAAAAGTTAGCGCAATTAAAAGCAAAAAACATTTTAACAAAATGCAACAACCTAATAGATATTGAATATGTTTCCGGAATATCTAGTCCATTACTGTGTAGGAGCGAGCCCTCTCTTATTAGAGTTTGGACAATAGGTTGCAGTACAGAATGGGAAATTTTCAAATCGAAGATTTTTTTTATCTTATTGTATTTTCTGCCATCTTGTATTTCGCAAGAGTTGTAAGTATAAACATGAACTTCTAAGAATTACGTTTTAAAATATTTCGGGCTCGAATACAGGAACTCTAGAATCAACTTGTATCCACGATAGTTAAGATAGATTTTTTCTGGATAATTTACCAACAAAAATGTCAACTAGATAATTCCCCGAAAAGGCGTCCGAGACGTTCCTGTGCAAAATTATTAAATATGGTGAATTTTTGGTCACCACCCTCAATTTCATCATTTTTTCTAATCATGCGTTAAGATTTACGGCCAGTGATTTTATATAAAAATAACAATAAATTTAAAAAAACCAAATTTTTTTACAAATTACTTTTTATATAACTAGCAATATATAAAAATAAATAACTCATTAATATTTACAGATATAAATTAAATATCTCCACTGGGTGGCGGCAAACACAATAAACTTTGCAAAGTTTCGCTATCATTTAAGCTAAAATTTTGCGCGTCCATTTTACTCTTAATTACGAAATTAGTTCCCTTAATTTTCCAATTATTCTCAGCATACGGATCTCTAGCTAATTTAAAAATACATTCGAAAATTCCGACACAATATCCGGGCGTGTGTATTGTTCCGCACGACAATACCAAAACCAAACCGTGCACATCGATGCGTCCTTGGCTGCCATGATGCATGGCGCAGGCGTTGAAGAAAAGCTTCAAATCGTTCTTAACACGCAAAAGTGTTTCGACTACCTGGGAACTTGTCGATGCATCCTGTTCGTCAATGGCATCCTCGAAATAAGTGGTCATTTTGAGTTGGGCATCGATCCAAAAGTCTTCTGCGTTGATTTCATTGGCATTGTACCGTTCAAAAAACCATGCGGTAAATTGCCGGGCCATTAAGTTAATGGGGAAATGTGACGTGTCCTCCAGCGATGATGATGCTGTTGAAAGAGTGGATGTTTCTTGAACAGTGGTAGCCGTTGTTGCGATTCGATAGCGTTTGTCCCATAGTTTTAAGATTTCTTCAATTAGTGACAATTTCGTAAAGTTAGTTTGTATTGAAACTTCATTTTTATGAAGGTATTCAAAAAGAATATCGCGGGTAACGTGCCGTTTATTCAACACGGTTCGAACATCGACGCCGTGGAGGAAAATAACATTGTAGGCTTCTGAAAATTGAAAAAAATACAATTTTGATGAAATCTTCTCATAACAAATGCAATCGTGAAATTATAAAACTAACTGTGACACTATTTAGTTAATACCATGTTCCGATGTCGAATAGCAAACTGGTACGAAAAACAGACAACCGGTTCCTAAATTCGACATTGCAAATCTCAAGGATGAGGAAGTGGTTGCGAAGTACGCTTCAGCCTTGGAAACAAAGCATTTCGCGACAATGCTGAGCAATAACAATGTAGCAAAACACCAAAGATGGCATTACATCCGTCGCGCAGGAGGTGATAGAATAAAAACCCCGACGCAAAGGAAACAATTGGTTCGAAAAGGAATGCCAGGATGCATTAGATCGAAAATGTCTCGCGTTACCTCGTTCGGCTAAAGCCAGGGTACCTAGTAGGTAGCCTGTTGGTCTTATAATGCGAAGGTCGGGAGTTCAAATCCCGGTCGGTGCAATATATAGTTCCAGCACTTTGCCTGCTTGGATATACCATGGTCTCCTCATTCTACGAAAATGAAAAAATTCGTAGAAAGAGGTTTGTGCGAAGGGCTAACAACCCTTCCATAATAAGTAATGAAAAAATGTTAAGGAACATGAATATCAGGAGGCCAAGGTCCGATTTGGGCTGTAGCGCCACTGTAGTAGGATGTAGACCTCGTTCGGCGCTTATGTTAAAGTGTGTATGCAGCTTTAGACGCTGGAACATCAAGTTTAAGGGAAAGATGATCGGGATCTTTTTGCGTCATTGAACTCTACTTTATTTTTCCTGCCCCATTCCAGGATTAAATTGAGTTCTGAGTTCAGCGAACGGAATAACTCCTTGCGACTGGAAGCAATAGAATGCTTATTTGATTGCACAGCAGAGTCAAATTCATAGGTGTTATCCGCAAAACTATTTGGAGTAGAAGACAAAAGGTTAATAAATATTAAGAATAGAGTAGGCGATAAGACTGAACCCTGAGGGACACCGTAATTGATTGGGAAGGGGGAAGAAGTAACGCCATCCCATACTGCTCGTGTTGTGCGTTTGGACAAGAAACTCTCAATCCATTGAATGAGAGTAGCATCTAGCCGAACTTTGTCAAAGCTTTTATAATGTCAAAGGGAAGGGGAGTGAGAAGGACCGTAACGAGTGGTGAAGCTGACATATTTTTCAATTGTACTGGCTGCTATTTACAGATTTTATGGTGGACTGAATGATAGAAAAAAGCGAACAGAAGTCGATCTGTTTCACTTTAGACATCGTTTGGCCATTTTAACGGCCAGTAGTAACTGAAAAATTCGTGCTTAAGAATCCTACTGTCTGGTGTGGGACTCGAACCCACGACCTATTGGCTGTGAAGCAAGCACGCTACCACTACGCCACGGATGCCGCAGTTTTCCACTATTCTGGAAAGCATCCAGAAGCGATAGGTGGAAAAGATTGCGAAGAGATTTAGCCAAAGAAGAGGAGCACCTTTTAAGGGTAATGCCCCCATTACATATGCCATCATGGCAAGCGGAATTGTGAATAATGTTCTTTTGCAGAGCCATGGGTGATAAAACGCCTTTAGTGTCCCATGTCCCGACGTCATAAATATACACTGCGCGTCACTTGTTTCCGGACACAATTTTGTGGGAGTTTTTCATTGTTCCTGCTGCTCTTCTCTATAATAATGGAACTGTACGTACACAAATTGAAAGGTTGTTTCATTACGGAAACACCCTGTGCGAGTTTATTTATTTTTTTTTTTTTAAGTGACACCGGAACTAGAGGGGTTGCCCTTTTGTACTGAAGCACAGCTCCGGTGAGGGGGGAAGAATATTGGTTTTTGGGAATTTAGGGGATAGAGTCGGAAGTGGCTATGAATATTTCTCTTGAATTGCTGAATGTTGTAGTCATGCGGGAACACCGAGATGGGCAGCGAGTTCCATATTCGAACAGTCCGGTTTAAAAACGAATCACGAAATTTGACAGTGCGACCGAAGGTGGGGTTGAGAGAATACTTATGAGCGCGCGAAGCAGCTCTAGTATTACGGGGTAAGGGCATGCATGGAGGCATGAGATTAAAGATTTCGTCAGAACAATCTCCATTGTAGTAGCGATACAAAAGGGTTAGGGAGATTACAGTTCGTCTATGCTCGAGTGAATCGAGCGATAAAGTGATGTCAGAATCTCCTATAATTTTAATGGTCCGAGACTGGATACTATCCAGATAGGAGAGAGAAGTTTTTGCAGCTCCCGCCCACAGGTGGGAATTAAATTCAAGACGTGGTCTAATATAGGCCTTATAAATTATTAATAGCCTACAACTGGCGCACTTACTCGACTTGCCGTTTTAGACATATCAGCCAAGAATTAGGTAGATTGATCAATCCCTGACCGATATTCTGGGAGGGAGTGTTACCTTCCGATGATTTCAACTGATAACGGGAGTGTTACGACTAGTATTAATTTTCGTTTTGATTTATTAATGTAAGTGCGTGCTATCGATTATTTTACCATTGTAAAAGATTTTAACAATGTATGCTTTTCAAGTAAAACGCAAAATGTCATTAATGAAGGCATTGAAAAAAATAAAAGAATAGATTGCACGCTCATCGAACTTGAAAGGTATGTTTACATATTTTTAAATATCTAAATTTATAAATTAATTATTTAATATTTAGATTACCAAAAAATAAATTTAAAGTATATTATGAATGTAAATACTTGAAATTTTACTCACAGAAATCATACCCGACAACTGGCGAAAAAGTATCATACATATATCCAATTTACAAGAAAGGCGACAAACTCTGCTGTGAGAATTACAGAGGAATGTCATTGTTGTGTACGTCCTATAAAATACTGACAAAAATAATTGAACGTCGCCTTAAGCCCTATACTAATCAAATAATTTGCGAATACCAAGGCGGACTCAGAACCGGATGATCTACAACAGACCAGATATTCTCGGTGAAACAGGTGCTTGAGAAATGCTGGGAATATAATACAGACGTGCACCAAATCTTCGTAGATTTTAAGCAAGCATACGACAGTATCGACAGTAGCGTGCTGTACCAAATCATGCTTGACTTTGGAATTCCAAGTGAGAATACAAACCGATTCCACAACCAGCTATCGAACGGAATGTGGTTTAAAGAAGGGAGATGGTCTAGTTCTCATGCTTTTCAACTTGGCACTAGAGTATGTCGTCCGAAAAATCCCAGTCGACACCAACTGGACACTACTATTCAAGCCTATACAACTAGTAGCATACCCTGACGACATTAACATGCTAGCAAGATCATTCCCTAGTGCTAAGGAGGTATTGTCAATCTTGACTCCGTCGCAAAAGAAGTCGGGTTGCGCATTAACGAAAGCAAAACAAAAGTAATGACACAAACAAGAAGGAGAACGCCAATCAGAAAACATAACAAAACTTTCCGAAGAATTTTTCGCTCAAACGTGGCGATTGAATTCTCCGACACCCGCGTCAAGGTTCATGTTTCGCATCCATATAGCAGAATAGTACGAATTAATATCTTGTAGATGCGTAGTTTATTGTTTCGATGAACCTTCCTTGATTTCATTATGGTTAGGAACGCATAAAATGCTTTGTTAGCTGTCGTGATTCTTCTTTGAATTTCATACCGCTCATTGCCGTCCTTTGTGAGAAGGGCTCCCAGGTATACGAATTCATACACCTGCTCGAACTTGTGTTCGACCATAGTAATATTCTGCCTCTCTGGGACAGTCTTTCATGTCTGGATCATGTATTTAGTTTTCGCTTCATTGACCCTGAGCCCTACTTCAGCCGCTACCGACTCCAACTCCTGGAATACTTTCTTAACGCATAGTATTGATTAAGCCAGAATATCCACGTAGTCTGCGTACGCCGCCAACTGCGGATTTTACTAGTAGCGTACCTCTGGTGTCCACTGAGGTTACTGAAGTTGCCTTCCTGACGACATACTCGAGCACCAAGTTAATGAGAATGGGGGCAAGACCATCTCCTTGTTTGAGACCTGACTCCATTGGAAAGCTTTGATTCAACTCGTTTTGGATTTTTATTTGGCACTCATTGTTATCCATCGTGGCTTTTATTAACCGAACTAGTTTCGGTGGGACATCTAGTTCAATCGTTATTCTGTAGAGAGCATTACGGTCAACACTATCGTATACTTGGCAAAAATCGATGAATAGTTGGTGTACATTAGTATCATATTCCCAGCATTTTGCTAGCATATGTTTTACTGACAATAACTGGTCCATTGTCGATCGTCCGGATCTAAGACCACCTTGATATTCTCCGATGATGTTAGCGTATTCACTGAGTCTTCGTTCGATAATTTTCGTCAAAATCTTGTAACACGAACACAACAATGAAATTCCTCTGTAATTTTCGTAATGCAAACGGTCACCCTTTTTGTATACCGGACATATAATGCTTTTCTGCCAGTCATCGGGTAATTTTTCAGTTGTCCATATTTTAGCAATTAATTTAAATATTCGACTGGTAAGCTCTGTTCCACCTTCTTTCAAGAGCTCTGCAGAGATTCCGTCAATTCCGGCCGCCTTATCCGACTTTAAATTATGTAGGGCTGTCGCTACTTCATCATAAGTTGGAGCAATGGGCAGTTGATCTCCATCTGGATCTTCCGGAATTATAAACGGTTCAGTCTGTGATGTCGTTCAATAGTGTTCAGAAATACTGAACCCATCGTTCATTGATTTCCATAGCGTCGCTTATGATGTTGCCTTCTTCGTCCTTACAGGCGGTAGTTTGCGGTTTGTAACCTTGTTTCATTTCTTCACGGTATGTGAATGCTGCTCGCACGTCATTTTTCTTCAGGTTTTCGTCCAGTAATAAAATTTTGTCATTGTTTATTTTCCGTTGAATTCGAATATATAAAACTAATATACAACCTGTGCTGTTATGGCAGCGAGACATGGACATTAGCACGAACTTCCGAAAAATCAGTTAACGCATTCGAAAGAAAGGTCCTCCGAAGAATTTTGGAAACTGTGAACGAAGCAACGGGATGGCGAATAAGATACAAGAATAGATACAAGCACCTTAGACTTCTCCTACCACTACAACAGTGCGTCCTTAGCACGATGTACTAGCTTAGTAGAACAACGTAGGTACATGGTTCAGTCATTGAATGACGACTTGGCAAAAATTCTTAGTTGGGGCAATAAGAATCAAGTTGAGTTTAATGCTTCGAAAACCCAGTGCTGTCTTGTGTCCCACAAATGTGACTCTATCCTTGACCCAATCACCTTCGGAGGTCAGCCACTAACCACTTCTTCAAGTGTTAAGATGTTAGGTATCCAAATCACAGATAACTTATCTTGGAACGACCATATATTTAACATCGCCAAGGAAGTATCTAAATGCTTGGGCTACCTAAAACGATGTAAAAACTTCTTCACCGCTTCTGGGCTATTAACAATTTATAAGGCCTATATTAGACCACGTCTTGAATTTAATTCCCACCTGTGGGCGGGAGCTGCAAAAACTTCTCTCTCCTATCTGGATAGTATCCAGTCTCGGACCATTAAAATTATAGAAGATTCTGACATCACTTCATCGCTCGATTCACTCGAGCATAGACGAACTGTAAGCTCCCTAACCCTTTTGTATCGCTACTACAATGGAGATTGTTCGGACGAAATCTTTAATCTCGTGCCCCCATACATGCCCTTACCCCGTAATACTAGAGCTGCTTCGCGCGCTCATAAGTATACTCTCAACCCCACCTTCGGTCGCACTGTCAAATTTCGTGATTCGTTTTTAAACCGGACTGTTCGAATATGGAACTCGCTGCCCATCTCGGTGTTCCCGCATGACTACAACAATCAGCAATTCAAGAGAAATATTCATAGCCACTTCCGACTCTATCATTCCCAAAAACCAATATCCTTCCCCCCTCACCGGAGTTGTGCTTCAGTACAAAAGGGCAACCCCTCTAGTTCCGGTGTCACTTAAAAAAAAAAAAAAGAATGAGTTATATGAACTCTACGACGAGCCAGAAGCCTCAAAGTTCATCAAGCTACGTAAACTGTATTGGGCTGGCCATGTAGAGCGAATGGAAGACAGAACAAACCCCAAACGTGCTTTTAGAGGCAAAGCGAGTGGTAACCGGCCAGTAGGCAAACCACGCAAGTGATGGGACGACTCGGTTGACGAAGACAGCAAAGCCGTTTCAAAAATTAGCAGCTTGAGGACGCGGTCTTTGGATCGAGACGACAGGAGGCCGGGGCCCGATTTGGGCTGTGTGCTATTGATGATGATGAAGATCTTCAGCTTAGTAGTTTAGAGAATAATTAATTCGACTGTCTAGTGTCTGTTGTACGCAAGTTATGGGAAAGAACGGTGATGGCACCAGGATGTGCTGATGGGTGGCTACGACTTGCTTCCCTTCCGAGTTGTTTATATCGATGGTTGGTTTACGCAAACAGCCTATCTACTGCACTTATAGGTTACAATTCCTTACCTTCCGGACGTTGGATCGGCATCGCATTTTTCGTAAACGACTTAGCGATGGCGAAAACCACCTCTTCGTCCACATAATTCTGCAGCAAATCGAGTAAATTTTCTCGTTCCTTATCCGTGAATTTTGTCATGATAAAGGAAAATTATGAGAAAAAGATTATGCGGTCCTCGTTCACGAATCCTTCAATTGAAAACAAACAAAATACTCTACCTAGACCAGAACTGACATTTCCGTTGTTGCTGTCACGTCAAGATGTCAAGCCGGGAATAAACAATGCGCGAACTGACGAAGGTTTTTCCAAAAATTCTAAATGAAAAAATAATTTTCGCTTTAAACTATTCACGCAAGAGTTTAAACGAAATAATTCCGAATAAATTTCCAGTTACTTCCAAGCGAGTCAATCAAATTTTCATTCATAATTCAAAAATTTAAATCATCTCGCACTCTTCAACACGGTAACCAATTCGATTGTGGCAGCACTGGACGGTCAGCGGCCCGAGCTCCTGCAGTACCAACATTCGCGAAATAACTGTCAAAATAGAAAATTCATCACCATTCTGACATTTCATAACTGCACCAAAAATTCGGTAAGCGAGAAAATTTCAATAAAAAATTCCCCGGACTCGGTTTTGTTAACTGCTCTCGACCTTCAGTAGGTGAAACCCGTAAGGAATCAACAAATCTAACAAAAAAAAAATCTACTTATAATGAAAATATTGCGATAGTTCGACATCAAAAAAATCAACAGCAGAAAGGTTAACGAGAAAATTTTTGTAGCGCAATCCCGCGAGTAGAACGTTCCCTGAATAATGGCGCACCGGCTCATCGCATCGGCCAAGCTGATGGAGCGATGCCTTCGCAGCACCGTCCGCAGCAACTCGGCGAATCAGAGAGAGGTAAATTGCGAGCCCCAATTTGGCGCCCCCGGTGTTGTGAAGTGCGACGGTGACAGGTGATGCAATAGCTACTCGGATCGGTCGAAATTTTCCACTTTCGATCGTCCGTTTGCTAAACAAATTCTCTATGAACGCACATGTCCTGTCAGCCGACCGCTTCTCGCACGTACTTTTCATTTGTTTTTACCCATTCCGACAATTTATTCATTTATTATTTTGGCAACATTCTTTATTTTGTACGGGAGCGATTATTCGTCCGCAATCGCAACAAGAACATAACCTCGAAATAATCTAGCTAGCCGCCGTAGCTGCTATCGGTAATTTGTTTTTTTTTTTCTGTTGTAGCTCCACCAGAATTTGGCACTGATTCGACGTTCGGTGAACGCTTCGACAATCCAGCGGATCTTGGACTCGTGGAGAATGTTTTGCGAGAAACCGCCACCGAAAGGTTTCGAGAAGTATTTCCGGCCGGCATCGCAACAATCGGACAAGGTCGGTGACGGCAAGAAGAAGGATGCGTCTTCGTCGAGCGAAATTGACGAGCCCGTTGATAAAAAGTCGAGTCCGGCCGCGGACAGAGGTCGGGACGAGACGAAACCAAGCGGGCAGAGCGACTGGAATTTCGGCATGTTCGGAAGCAGTCAGCAGTCGAAAAAGCGTAGCGGTGGAAGTTCTGGACGGCCGATTGGAGGTGAAGGAAACGATAAGGAAAAGTGGCTTCTTCTCGGAGCAATAGGAACTGTGGCATTATTGGGTACGCTTGCGTATATGGATATGGGATACAAGGAGATCGGCTGGAAGGAATTCGTGAACAGGTAAGGGCCAAATGAAGTTTCAGTTGCATATTTCAGATCTTGGTAAGGACTAATCAAAGAATATTTTATTAATAAAAGACTTCGTAGCGGATGAATTAGTAGGGTTGGATTTCAAGTAAAATTAGAACTACAAGTTCACTTTAATTTAACCGCAAAAACTTTAATTATCTTTCCACTTTTCACTTGAGGCGTTTTCGCTAAACATCGTCGACTGTTCCAAACCAGACTGACTTGTTAGTAAAAACACATGTCTTTATATATTGTTCTTGTTGGCCGAATCATTCCCCTTAACGTGTGAATCTTTTCCTTCTCGGTCGAGCGCTGTTAATGCTACTACGGGGTATATCAGCAATAGGTGTAGGATTTGTTTCCAAGTCCCTATCTTGCGTCAATTGGTTCTTGTATGCATGTTATAGCCAAATCTTTCGTCAATATTCGCTGCTGTATGGGTGTGGAGACGTCGAGTTCTTGAGCACGGTGACGAATGGAGGGTGTTTGGGTCGTTTTCACTGCGGCGATATTTTCGGTTGAACGTCCGGGGCGAAGTCGTTTCGGTGACTTCACATCTTGCACTGAGCCAGTGTCTTGGAAGTTTTTGAGGAGATTGCGTACACACGTCTCAAAAGGCACACGATCAAAATTTGCTCGAATTTTGCGCATCGTAAATGCGATTGAACGCGAATTTTCGTAATAAAATTCAATGACTGTTGTTCAGCTTCTGAACATATTGGGCGGCCGGCTTCCAGCACCTTGTTGAATGTTCGATGGAGTGATGTTGAAGTCTCTGGCTCGCCTGTAATTGTTGATGTATCTTTTGCATGGAACCTATTTCTTTTCACATCTGGTGGAGAGCCTTCTGAGCCAGAGTACGCTGAGAAAAACCGTAATAGTGATGGTGATTGAAGCTGCGACTGATATGACATGTTGCTTGACCGCACGCAATGTTGAGATTTGTTGTAGTGTTGTGTCGCTTGCTTCCTTGAAGAGTTCTTCGGTGGCTTTTAAAGGCATGATGGGATGACACTTGTATTGCTCTAAGGGTGCCGAAAAGTATCCTGGTACAATCGTCTTAGTGAAACTACTAGATGCCATTCTCTCGTTGGTTATGGTTCCTTGTAAGGTTACTTCTTTGGTTTCGATAATACAGTTACCATTTGTTCGTATAATCCCGAAATTTTTGAGCACGGCTTCCTCCCTCTCATTTTGGCAAATTATAGAAGCTGCAGTTGGAACGTCCGCTACGGATAGCCAACTGTTTTTTATCATTAATTCTTTCCAGACGATTCCTGAGCTCGTTGCGACATTTGTTGGGCAAGCTGTCTTTTGGTGCCGATTATAGATTTCGTCGATCATACAATTTGGGCTTGTATCCATATTTTTCAGGACAGTCAATCAATCAATCAAATTCCTGTTAAGACCCCCTATAGGGGCATAGGACAGAAACAACTCTCTTCCACAAGGCGCGATCCTGCGCATCGGCTTTAAGCTGTTGCCAGGACTTGTTTATTCCTCTGGCCTCCTGCTCAACTGCTCGCTTCCATGTGTTACATGGTCGACCAACCCGACGTCTTCCTTGAGGGCTATAATCCAGAGCCTGTTTTGCGATGTTTTGCTCTGGTTTCCTCAAAGTATGACCGATCCACTGCCACTTTCGCCGTTGAATCTCAATACCTATTTTAGTCTGGCGAGTTGTACTCCAAAGTTCGTCGTTGGAGATCACTTCTGGCCAGAATATTCCTAAAATGCGTCGGAGGCATTGGTTTACGAAAGTCTGTAGTTTCTTGGTAAGTCGAACGGTCACTTTCCACGTAGTACAACCATATAACAACACGGATTTGACGCATGCGTCAAAAACTCGCAGCTTCGTGCGAACGGAGATCTCTCTTAACCTCCAGAAAGGGGAAAGGATACCGAAGGCCTGACGAGCTTTATTTAGCCGAGCCTCAACATCCTTTTCGGCTCCGCCGTCCATGCTGACAATGCTTCCGAGATAGCAAAAATCTTGCACCTCTTCCACATCCTGTCCATTAAGAACAATCGGTGTGCTTGCGTTCGAACCCATGTGCATGTACTTGGTTTTACGCACATTTATTTTCAGTCCCGCCTCTTTGCATTTAGAATGCAACGAGCGAACATTTGACTCTAAGTCCGAACGGGTATGTGCAAGCAAACACACGTCATCAGCATAATCAAGGTGACTTAAGATGTTAAATAGTCTCCATTGAAGACCTTTACCTTCCCCACCTTCCAGTGCAGCTTTCAAGATGTCATTTATTACCACCAGAAACAGGGCTGGTGATAATATGCAGCCTTGTCTGACACCCGTTCGCACAGGAAAGCTCTCGGACAGCTCTCCTCTATGCAAGACGCGACACCTTGCATCTTCGTAGGATTCTTTAATCATAGCTATGACCTTATTTGGAATACCTCTCCTACGCAAAGCAATCCATATGTAATCTCGCTTAACGCTGTCGAAAGCCTTCTCGAAGTCTACAAACATGAGATGTAGTAGATGTAGAACCCATTTCGGCTGACTGCTTTAATATTATCCGAAGGGTATTTGTGTGGTCGGTACAAGACGACCCTTTACGGAATCCAGCCTGATAAACTTCGAGAGTGCTCTCGACGACATCACTAATCCTATTGAGAATTACCTTAGCCATAATTTTTGATACGGCAGTAAGTAGACATATACCACGCCAATTGCCACAATCCCGAAGGTCGCCCTTCTTCGGAATTTTCACAATGACGCCCTCCTTCCATTCAGTCGGATATCTTCCATCATTCCACACCTTAGTGAAGAGTGGGAGGAGTATATCGGCTGTTATTTCCGGGTCCGCTTTAAGGAGTTCGGTTGGTAGTCCGTCTATACCTGGAGCTTTCCTTCCCGCCATTGACCGAATGGCGGAAACTATCTCTTCCTTATCTGGGGGATCGTCCCTAATAGAGGATTGTTGCGGTTGGATGTTTGGAAGTTGTTCTGTTTCCGGAATATCTTCATCTGACAAGATGTTTAAAATATCAGAGAAGTATTCCTTCCATCGTCGCAACTGGTGTTCACTCATATTAAGGAGAGTTCCGTTGACATCTCTCACCAGGTGGTTGGCGGTGAAATTCCTGTTCGTCAACTGTTTCATGATTTTAAATAGTGAACCCATATCCCCAAGGTAAGCCGCAGATTCTGCCTTGTTTGCCAGATCTTCAATGGCCTTTCTCTTGTCGCGTCTAACAGCCTTTTTAAGCTGTATATGAGCATCGCGGTAGTTCTGCCTCAAGTCGGGCGTTCGTTGGTTAACATCGGGTTGAGAGATGATTGCCAATTTGGCTTTTTTCCGATTGCCAACCTTGTCCCATGTGTCTTGCGACATCCAGGGTTTCTCACCGCTTTGCGCATATCCCACAGATTCTTCAGCACTAGTTAGAAAAGTGTTTCTGGTTGCCTCCCAATTGGCGTCCAGTGTGCGCATTTTATGTTCACCCAATGTGGATGACTTTTCGCGTAGAATGGTGGTGTATTCGAGTTTTTTGTTGGGATCTCTGAGTTTATCCACATTAAGCTTGCGCTTCATTTGAAGAATTTGTGGTCGTCGGATAGCTGCTGTACACAATCTCAAGCAGGCAACCATTAAGTGGTGATCGCTCCCCACGTCAGCTCCACGTTTCGCTCGCACATCGAGGAGACATCTTCTCCATCGGCGACTTATAGCCAAATGGTCGATCTGGTTCTGAGTAACACCGTCAGGGGAAACCCAAGATGTTTTATGGTGACTCTTGTGTGGAAAAAGGGTCCCTCCGATGACCATTTGCCGAGTACTACAGAACTCCACAAACAATTCGCCGTTTTCGGGTCTCTTAATCCAAGGTCGTGAAGCGTCGACCCAAGGGTCACCATGCCTCCCATGACGTGTTCTAGTCCAGTGTTGTCTGATCCAACCTGGGCGTTCATATCTCCCGAGATGATAATAACATCACCTCTTGGAACACGTTCGAAGGTGGCACTCAGTTGGCTATAAAACTCCTCTTTGTCACCAGATGTTGCGGTATTAGTTGGTGCGTAGCACTGCAGAATTGTGACGTTTCTGACACTGGTCCTGAGCCTGACGACGATAATCCTATCCGAGATTGGTTCCCAGCTAATGAGACTGTTTCTCGCTCTCGGCGTAAGGACGAACGCCACGCCATTTCTGGCTTCACTTTCAGGGCCAATGTACAGAATAGTGTTTCCGCTAGGGGTTCGTTCTTCTCCTGATCCTGTCCGCCTGACCTCGCTCAAGCCCAAGATTTGGATGTTATAGTGCTCCATTTCACGGTCGATCACTGATTGGCGGTGCAAGGACCGAGTAACCCCAGCTCTTCCCCCGTCATTCAATGTTCGAACGTTCCAGAAGCCGATCATAGTCCGTTTTCGAATGCCAAAAGTCGTTACCGTAGAATCAGTCCGTATCCGAGGCGATGTATCCGTTTCTCGTATCATTTAGGTCTTAAGGACAGTAGAAGAGCATAAATAATCTTGATTCTCCATTTTGCATGACCTTAGTTATTTCTGGTCTAGACTCAACTTGTTAAAGTCCATCGCAAGAGTTCCGCTATCTATTGCATCAGTTCAATAATGATGAGCCGTTGTCTTATTGGGAATCGCGGTAACGTGAATTAAGTCATAGCTGTTGGTATCGATGATCGTGAAGTAACCATATACCTTCACTTTCGTCAATTCTCACTTTATATGGGTTTGCTGCTAAGAAGATTACTTGAAACTGCTTCTAATGTCTCAATGATGGCCCTGAGGCTGAGTAGGCTCATTATACTTCCATGCCCGTAAAGTATACTCGTCAGTTTTGTATACTTCGTGAGCACCTCGTCATAATAGTCAGCAGCCGTCAAGTAGGTTGAAATTATACGAAGAACTATTTTATTCTCATCGATTCGAACGTACCACGTTTGCATGTTGTTGATAAACTGGATGACTTCCTGCAGCTTATCGGTGAAGTGATGAAATTTTTGTTTTATTACAGTGTTAGTATGCTGAGCAACAGATGTTGTGTGTGACGAGTTTGGCGCGCCCTGCAACAACTCCCAACACGCCTGCTACACAACGGAGACAACCACCTTACTAACATAGGAGTCTAAGCTGAGATTGTAATCTCGAACCAAACGCGGCTTACTTCAGAGGGAGGGTGACAGCTGAAAAATTTTGGCGGAAATAGCGGTGACATATGATGGGGATTAGCGCGTGTGGCAGGGAAGGAAAGCCGTGATATTGTTGTCAATTTTTATACTCTAGATGAAATCTGAGAGTATATTGTGTTTGCCTTACCGTTTGTAACACTAAGAAATAATGCTCGTACAGAGCCGCCAAGGGTACAGAAATATTTGTTGTCACTCAAAAATCTCGATTCCGAGTTGCTGTCTGTCCGTCTGTCTACAACATAACTCTCGATAGCTTTGACCTATCGTGCTGAAATTTGTTTTATGTCATTTTTAGCAAAAAAGGAACTTTAAGTTCGTGAACGGGCCACATCCCCCCCACTCCTTCTGCCCCCTCTCATACAAATTTCATGAAATTTCGAAATTTAAAGAAATAGATTTTTCTCCGAAATTGTTTCAGCTATTGACTTGAAAATTAGGTCATAGTATAATGATATAAATATCATTAATCTCAAGAAATATTGATCCGATCTCCTTACTCCTTCTACCACCCATACAAATGCACAATTTTCAAAAATGCATTTATTCGGTTTGCATTGCAACTAGAAAAACCAAATGAACCAATTTTTGTCATAATTAATTTTATTATAATTGCAACTAATTTTGGAAAAACTATCAACTTTACCTCACTCCTTCTACCCCCTCCCATACAAATTTTACGAAATTTCGGAATTTCAATTAAATTAGTTTTCTCCAAAACCGTCCAAGATATCAACTTTAAAATTTGAGAAAAGTATCCTATTATAAATATGATTGATATCAAAAAATTTGGTTTTGATTCGGATATTCCTTCTACCCCCTCCCATACAAATGCAAAATTTTGGTAAATGCATTTAACCGATTTTCATAGAAACTAGAAGAAGTAGAAACTTGAAATTTTGCCAGAATTTGTCCCTTAATAATTGTAATAAAAGCTAAAAAAAATATCGCCTTCAGCCCACTCCTTCTATCACCTCCCGTACAAATTTTTATATTATACCTAGTCCTGCCATAAGTTCTGTCACATAATTTCTCACATTGGCAACAACTTTATTTTATGAGTGACATTTCAATATCGGCCAGTTTTATAAACGTCATAATGTTGTTGACAGTTGATGGTCATTTAAAGTGTGTTCGTTAACGTGTGAAGATGGAATTGGGTGTAATAGAAAACCGAACTGCAGTTATTGCACTACATAAGTGTGGAAAATCCGCGAGTGAAATTTTCAAGTTGTTGTGCCCGTTAAAAATAACGCAAAGATTTGTGTATCGTGCGATCCAGAGATATAACGCGATCCAGACTATTGAAGATCGACCTCGTTCTGGACGTCCGCGTGATGTACGTTCTTCTGCTGCCATCAAAGCGGTCGAGAGTCGAATTCGTCGAAATCCGCTTCGTAAACAACGAATCATGGCTCGAGAGATGAACATCTCCACCCGAAGTATGTCTCGCATCATAAAATCTGACCTCGGGATGAGTGCCTTTCGACGATCAACGGGACATTTGCTGACTGAGCAGTTGAAGCAAATTAGGAGCACCAGATCGAAAGAGCTCCTTCGGCGGTACGGCAACAACAAACATCGAGAAATTTTATTTACCGATGAAAAAATTTTTACGGTGGAGGAACATTTCAACCGCCAAAATGATAAGGTGTATGCCCACAGCTCCATAGAAGCCCGAGAAGTTGCCACTAGGGTACAGCGAGGACATCATCCAGCATCAGTCATGGTATGGTGGGGTGTCAGCTACGAAGGGGTCACCGAGCTTCATTTTTGCGAAAAAGGCGTAAAAACTGCAGCGAAAAATTATCAAACGGACATCCTGGAGGGATGTGTGAAGCCGCTGAACTCTACGCTATTCAACAATCGACATTGGGTTTTCCAGCAAGATTCTGTGCCAGCCCACAAAGCTCGAACCACACAAGCGTGGTTGGAAACCAATATTCCACAGTTTATAAGGGCGACGGAATGGCCTTCTGGGAGCCCAGATTTGAATCCCCTGGACTACAAACTGTGGGCGGAGTTAGAGTCCATGGTGTGCACGAGACGACACCCAAATATCGAGAGCCTTAAGCGATCTTTGACAGAAGCAGTAGCTAATTTTCCGCTAGAAACAGTGCGTACTGCTATCGATGACTGGCCCAACAGATTAAAGAGCTGTGTTAAGGCTAAAGGCGGCCACTTTGAATAATTTGTTGCTTATTTTACTTCCATTAGTATACCAAAATAAAATATATTTTCCTTTGTCAAAAACTCTTTTTCATTTATACAAAAATTGCCCATATACGTGTGACAGAACTTATGGCACGACTAGGTAAGTTCAAGAAAAGTTTTTCTCCTTCGAACATATGAGAGCTATGGACATTAAAATTGTAACAAAGCAATGTGATTAGAATGTTGATAAGCAGTTTCAAAATCATCCAAAATCTCTCACTTTCTCTGCCACCTCCCATACAAATACCATAAATTCAGACAAAAATTGTTCAATTTCCTCGAAAATTATGAAAGCAATGAACTTTAAATTCAGCATGAAACATTTTGTTTAGTACGTTCGGTGTTATATACGAAAATTACAAAACTCCCCCTTCTGCTTTTACCACCTCCCAAACAAAAGGTAAGTGAGTATTTCATCTAGAGTATCATATGATTGGGCTTTACGCCCAATTATAATTCTGTTATATTTTTGCTTGCAATCGGTAAACGTAAAGTGTAGTTTTGCAGTGTCGCATTATCACGCAAATAAAGGGAAAAATCGTGCTCGTGGAAGTTGAAAGTGGGCTGAACTCGGAAACGTATATACGCAAAAGCCATTGGTCTTAATCGTCGAAGGTGTGCGTTGCAAAATCGTACATAAGTGCGTCACGTTGACAGAAAGAGATCACTGCTTAATAGGCATTTGTCAAGTGCAGCTCGCGTCATTTGTTTCGCACGGTGTTAGAGGAGTGCGACACGACCACGGCTCTACATAAAATTCAACGAACGCACAGTGACCGGCGAATTGAAGAAATCCCCGTCGAGGAAATTTCCACGAAAAGGTTTTCGAAAGGTCGTGTTCATGGGCAGTTTGTGAACAAGACGGCCGGATGAGAAGAAAAGAGATAGAGCAGAGTGTGCACAAAGATCGTCGGCAGAAGTGGTGCCCTCGTGGTAGCCGTCGTCGTAATTTTGATGGAGAGTGAAGAAAAATATAGAGTCCGCGAGAAAAAAAAACTCGAGGTGAAACATCGAGAAAAAGAAATTCTGCGCTGGAAGTAGAGCGAGTGGCAGAGAAGCAAAAAGAAAGTGAAGTACTATAAACGTACTATACGAGTCGTTTTAGATGGCGTTTCTTCTTCTTCTTTCCCAACTAATTCTGGTGTTCCTCAGGGCTCTGTCCTATCGCCTACTCTGTTCTTAGTATTCATTAACGACCTTTTGTCTTCTACTCTCAATCCAATCCATAGTTTTGCAGATGACAGTACCTTAAATAACACCTTTGAATTTAACTCTGCTGCGGATTCTCACAAGCAATCAATTGCTTCCAAACGCAGGGAGTTATTCAGTTCGCTGGACTCCGACCTCGGCTTAATCCTGGAATGGGGCAGGAAAAATAGAGTAGAGTTCAACGCTGTCATCTTTCTCTTAAACGTGATGTTCCAGCGTCGTCGTCTAATTTAGCTTTTAATGGCGTACCAATTAGCCCTTTAGAGGAATTTATCGTTTTAGGCGTAAAGTTCAATAACCATCTTGATTGGAGCAAACATATCTATGATGTTGCACTTGATACCTCCAAACGCCTAGGTATTCTTCGCAAATGCAAAAAATATTTTACGCCCCACGACTTAGCTACCCAAAACACACCTTGCGCTGCTCGATCGAATCCAAAAACATGCGTTCCGACTAATTGGAGACGACACCATTACGGTTTCTATTGACTCTCTCGAACATAGTAGGAACGTTGGAGCACTCAGCATCTACTATCACTACTTTCATGGTAAATGTAGTGTAACTTAGTAGTAACTTAAATCACTCATTCCTTCACTTTTCCTCGAAATACTCGTCAAGCTAAACGCGCGCACGAGCTTACTGTTAACCCTATTCCTACTCGTACAGTGAAATATAGGCAGTCATTTATTCCCCGAACGTCCAGACTTTGGAACGCATTGCCTGCTAGTATGTTTCCAAGCAAGTATATCCTTCAGCATTTCAAAAGTAATGTCCATCGCCACTTCCGTCTCTCTCCCCCAAAATTCCCATAACACTGCCAAGTTTCATCCTCTTCCTATACCGTCATAACTGTGCAATTGCATTAAAGGGTGACCCCCTAAGTTATATTCGGTGCCTTAAAAAACAATGATAGCAGGATTTTCTTGCACGCCTGTATATTGGCGTATAGACTGTCGATTCTCGATTGAATCGAATCCTCCGCGTTAGAGACTTCCGATGATTTCAACTGATAATTGGAATTCGAACGAACCAAACCCTACGCTTCAAAACGCACAAACGTTCGACGTGTAAATTGACAGGTCTGAACACTTCCCTGTATCGCCGCCACCACAACGTCTCATTTTGGTTTTTTTTCACCTGTGGTTAACGACGACAACCAAAAGCGCCAGAACAGCGACAGGATATGTAGCCGTCTCGCCGCTTTATCATACAGCTTCGACCCGGACCTTGCTGAGAGCTCCGATTGTCGACGAAGGTGAATCATTGTACGAAGATTTTCGTTTGGCATAAACAAACGCGTCGAAGGAGAACCATTGTACGAAGATTGTCGTCTGGCATACAGTTTGGACAATGCATGTACACCGATTGCGCGGGAAATTTCGCCCGAAATTTGAATTTTCTCAATTCTTTTTCTTTTATGAAGTAAATACAATCAAATTGAATTGTTATTTATGAAAGTCATATTTATTTTCGGTTTTAATGAGAATTTTATTCGAAAACTTGTAGTTTAACGCAAGTTTTCGCTCGTGTCCGTACATTTGAAATCGGTTAAACTCAATTTCTTATGTTGCCTTCTTGTGCTTCTAAACGCAGTCTGAATTATTGGTATTGGAGCATTGTCCAAACCGTAACCCCCGGAATACTAGTAAAAGCCATGCGATAGAAGATGGCACTTACACATATGAAGCTATTAGCCGACCGCGGTCGACTGTCATTTCATTCGCGTGCGGGATGATTTTCTTTAAGTTTGGTGTTTTCGATCGGGATTTTAGTCGTGTTTTCACCGATTTGTTTTTGTTTCTTCCTTAAATATAGAAAGATCGTACGTTTGCGTTAATTGTAAGCAGTGTCAGTGAAATTCCCCGCAGTTATTTTTCGCGAAACAAGTTAAGTTTTATAGGTTATGAATGTTGTAGTTTATTCACTACAAAAAAATCAAAATAAAGTTAAATTCCTAGTGTAGTGCAATTTTGTGAACGTGTTTTCGTAATGCTAGATCAACACACTAGGGTCCAGTATTGGCCAAAATCGATATTCCCAAAGTGGGGATAATTGGCCAAAAATCTTGGGCCAAAATTTCGTTTTATATATAAAGAAGATTCCCGATAGTTGGCTTTAGAGGTCAAGAGTCATCACTACTAGATCAAGCGATACATCCGGAAATTTCTGCGAGATATTGTTCCTGCGACAATCAATCGGAATATACTTTTTCATAAGGTAATCCCAAACGTTATTCTTTATGCCGACAGTACTTTTCGTTTTCATTTTAAGATTTCAACCATTTCACAGTTCGAAATTGTTGAGGAATCTTATGCATCGTATAACATAAATAAAACATTTGTTGCTTTTTAAATTATAGTATATTTTCAATCAACAACCAACAAATAAATGAGAACTTTGTTCTGATGAAATGATGAAAAATTGCACTATTTACAACCATTAAGTGACGGTAAATAACGCGGTAAAAAACTCAAATTTTCGTCCCAAACACTTCTGGATAGAAAGATCTGTTTTAAAATCTGGTTAATACACTTCGCCACTAATTTAGGTATTGTTTACAATAATAATCACCTTTTAAATTGGTAAAAAACTGCGATATTTACCGCCAAAAAGTTCAACTTTTCTGCACTGTCGACAATTTTCATACGGAATTGACGTTTAAGCAACCGACCGCCGGACGGCGGTCACACATAAACAACTGCCTATCGCATGGCTTTTATATGTATTCCGGGGGTTACGTCCAAACCAAGGAGGATATATAAAAGGAGTACCTGATAGTCTCATGTGGGAATATTTTTTGATTCGGAAATTTTCGAAAATTGTGTCCAAGCTTAACTTGGCTTCAAACTTTTACAAAAAAAACACAATAATTTGTATTCTTTCTTGGTTGCTAATATTCAGTCAGCAATAAAGTAATTTTCAATACAATGGTGTTTGCTGTTTCATTTCAGAAATTTTTATTTTTTCAATTTTTATTAGTTTTGGTTTGTGTTTAAGCTAAGTACTTTAGCAACGGACAATTTAACGCGGGACAGAGACTTACTTTGGGTTTAAGTATGTCAAACAAGGATAGCGAAACAATTTTTTCGAAAATTTGACAACTGTTTCGAACAATTTATCGGGGGAAAGAGTTAGTTGCAATATTTTTAAGTGTGGCAGACAAAGATAGCGAAACGATTTTTTTCGAAAAATTTCGAGCATTTCGGTAGTAAGGGAGGGAAATACATTCATTCCCATTGTGCTTACAAGGCAAAGCATGCTCATAGTCACTCCTTTTTATATATCCTCCTTGGTCCAAACTCTATTAGGACAGAAGTGTTAGTGTGCATCGAGTATCTCTAGCATACACAAACGCGTCGAAGGAGAACCATTGTACGAAGATTTTCGTTTGGCATACACAAACGCGTAGAAGGAAAACACCGATTGCACGTACCAACTCGCAAGGTTTATATTTGGGATAAATCAGGTTTGAGTTTTCTATTCCATTTTCACATTGCCACTGAATTTCGCTTATTTGAAAAAAAAAAAAGTTAAATGTACAGAACTTAGAAAATTTACATACAAAAAAAAAAAAATTGCACACATAGGAAGCGAGCTTAAAAGAGAGAAAACTCACTTGACCTTTAAGAGATAGAACAATGTCAGTTTATCAAAATAACTTTAAATCCGAGTCATTTTTCAAATGAACCATTTTGATAAAAACTATTTTATGTTAGTAACTGTTATGCAAACGGCCTTTTCGTTTAAAAGAATTCTTTTGTACATATACAAAAAGAAAAAAATCGTATTGCAGACTAGTTCTGCCATTTCATTGTACGAATTAACTATTTATCCAGAAACAATTATAAATTTCAATCGGAAATATTAGAGAGATGATAGTGAAAATATTATCTCCATATCGACCTAATCAACTAAAACAGCAATTCGTGCAATTGGTTTTTTTTTATGCTCTAGCACTTGTACTAGAAAACAGAGTCGTCAAGTCAATTTTCAGTAACGATAGGATTCGTCTATTTTTTTTGAAGAGCTTTGATCAAAACTCAGTTTCATTAGCATACATTTTTCCTGAAAAGTTTAGATATCGTAAACGCGGCAAAACCAAACTACGAGATAGTAGAAGAAAAGATTTCCGGATTCTACACTGTTATAACTGTCATGACAGTGTGAAATCCGGAAATCTTTTCTTTCAATTCGAAATGCACTGTGAAAACATTCACCAAACCAACGAGATAGTTTTAGGAAGCAGATCACTTTTATCAAAAAGAAATAAAAAGGAAATATAACATTTAAAATTTATAAGATCAAGTTACCAGAATCATAGTATAAACTTAAGCTAGAGAATACTTCCAAATGTTCCTTAGCGCCTATTCAATAAGACTTGTAATTGTTAAGCAAACGAAATAGGAAAAAGTAGAAATTGTTCAGATTGAGAATTAATAATGAATTTTGTTGACTTAAAATGATTTGCTAAATATTTTTTTTTGAAGAGCGATCCTAACCTCCACAGCTTCCTCCCCCTCTCTTCATGGGGCTATACATAAAAAGACTTGTTGGAGACTGTATGGCTATGGTAGGGTGGGCAGGGAAAGGCGACCTAACACCATTCGCCATCGTCGAGGCATATGATCGGGCGAACACCGTGATCAGAGAAAGCCCTAATTTCTTGTTGAGTACATTCTGGGGTAAGTCGACGTGACGAGCTCTAAAGCTCGTTTTGTTGTTATAGGACATGGTTTTTATGGTCAGTATCGGAGCAACGAACCCCCCACGACTCCTGCAGCTAGACCCGGCAACATGCTACCACGTCGTTCCAGCCCAATACTGCCACCGAGATGGATGTTGGTGGATCTTGGACCAGTTTGTTTCCCGAACCTGATGATTTTCCTTTCTTTTATAGTTATTTCGATATCTTGATATCGAAATAACTATATCCTTTGGCCTCCCATAAACACCACAGGGATTGTTGGTTTGTTGACTGCAGAATATCTTGCTGATTGCGACTTAACTTCTTAATGTCATCATATACCTCGTCGCTAACTCCGAAGACAGATGTAAGTAGCTTTCCCAGAACTCCTCTTCCTTTTCTGGATGAAGTGAATCCATTTATTTTTTCCATTTGATGTATACCACATTTCGCTTGATTTCGAGGTGGTGAATGAGTGTATCACAGTGGGTGGTTTCCGATAACTGGTTTGTTTTCTGGCACATATCCTTTGCTCGATCAAAGGTTTCTAGAACATTCTTCTATCTATCTTCACTCATAAGTTCCCACGTATAACAAGAACCACGTCCACTGCCATTTCATACTTATCCCTCCTACGTTTCCCTTCTGACTTCCCTATTTCCATTTGTTTTCCTTGTCCATGTCGATCTAACTGTGCATTACGCATTAAGTTATTTCGGTCACCGTAAACAAATTCGTTTAAGTAAGGTTTGATGTGTTCAACAAAATTTTAGCATTAGGTCTTGCCACAGAAAATTCCTGCATAAAAGTGCAATAGAATTCTCACTTTTTCGGTTAATTCATAATTCTAAATTTTACTTTATTATTTTAATAATAAAGTATTGTGATCGACTTGGGAAAAAAAAAATTTGCTACCCTGAAATTTTGTTTTTTCGCGTTTCATGACTAAATTAGCCTAAAAATGCAAAAAAAAAAATCCGTCTGTCTGTACGCCGTCCGCCGTACGCCGTACGCCGACGTGTACGCTCAGCGCACATTAACTCCCAAACCCTTCAAGATAGAAAGTTCATTTTTGGGGAGATTGTAGATAGTTGCGGATCTCAGGCGGATACCCATTTTGGGGGGTGTACGGGTTCAGGGGGAGGCGGGGGGAGCGCTTAAACCGAAAAATACGAATTCA
Organism: Chorisops tibialis; assembly: GCA_963669355.1. Taxonomy (NCBI): domain Eukaryota; kingdom Metazoa; phylum Arthropoda; class Insecta; order Diptera; family Stratiomyidae; genus Chorisops; species Chorisops tibialis. The sequence continues at coordinate 298,538,243 of OY770263.1, forward strand.
AATATCTCAACCATGGTAACAGCTAGGAAGCTAAAACTCAACATACATATAGAGGGGTTTGTAGGACAACTTTTAAAAATAATTTAATTTTTTTATCCATTGGGGTGCGAAAAGGGGGGGCTAAGAACCAATTGTCGGCCGATTTTTTTTTTCAAATGATTATATCTTCGAAATTACTTCCCATAAAAAATTGATATTTTGAGACCGTTAAGATAGTATCAAGATCTTCTAGAATCAGTTTAGATAAAAGCTAATTAGGAGGAGTCAGGGGGGGTGCAAAGAAAAACACTTAAAAATCAATATCTCGGCTATTAATTAAGCTATGTAATTGAATCTTAGAACCTATATTAAGCTATACTAGAGAAATACGAGAAAAATATAACATTTGGTTAAAATAGTAGTGGGGGGAAATGGGGATCATTTCAAAAATGATGCACTTTCCAAAATTTCAAACCGTTATAATTCAAAATTGAGTACAGATATCAAATTAAAATTTTGTCAAATTGTAGAACTAGGCAGTTTTTAAATTTGATAAAAATTTTACGATGGGAGGTGTAAGGGGAGGGAGGTGGCAACCAAAAATGTCGAAAATTTTGAGTGATTTTTTAAGGGCTCTGGTGAAAGATACAAAATTTAAATTTTCCATGTGGATACATCTATTTATTGTTCATACAGTTCCCTAAACTACCGTGCACAAGGTGTTTCATGTGCAATGAAAAAAACACATAAACTGAAAATTTTTGAATGAAATTTAAAGGTAGAAACTTGAAAACTTGCGAAATGCATTTAAAAAAATCTTTAAAAGAATGAAATATAAACTGGTCGAATACCTTGAAAGCTTCTACTCCCTCCCATACAAAATGATTTTTTCGACCATTTTTAAGAAATTAATTATCACCTAATTAGTAAAAGCTATCAATTTGAAATTTTGCACAAAATCATTTGAAAATAGTTGAAATAGAACTGCGTCAACATTTTTGAGATCACATTTGCCGTTCTACCCCCTCCCATACAAAAGTATGATTTCGACCAATTTCAATAAAACAACTGCTAACCAACAAATTAAAAGCTACGAACTTGAAATTTTGTACGAGCACCTTAAAAGAGAAACAAAAGAAAATTGCGTCACAAATTTTGCGATTCGCCAACTTCTTCTACCCCCTCCCATACAAAATTATTTTTTCGACCATTTTTAGGAAATCAGTTATCAGCTAACTCTTAAAAGCTACCAATTTCAAATTTTGCGAAAAAACTTATAAAAATAATTGAAATGATATTACTTTAAAAGTTTTGCAATCGCGCTTGCCCTTCTACCCCCTCCCATACAAAAGTATCATTTCGACCTATTTCATTGAATCAACTAATAACCAACAAATTAAAAGCTACGAACTTGAAATTTTGTACGAGCTCACTACAAGAGAAAGGAAATAAAATTGCGTCACAAATTTTACGATTCCCTTACCTCCTCTACCCTCTCCCATACAAATATTTGGTTTCGTGAATGTAAAATACACCGAATCCTATGAAAAATCTATGCAACTTCGTCTATGAAACTGACATTCTATGCAGAGAATATTGGACGTGATTCAAGCAATCAATTAAAAATTATTACCATCCACCCACTCTTACTATCACTCCTCACCCCACCCCTCACAAAAACTCAAACTTGGATAAATAACCGAATGAAATATTGATTATATGTACTGGAGCTTTTGAACGTTTCCGCAAAGTGTTAAATTGACAATTGCCCTACCCAAGAACCCGCTTGCACTTACCTACTTCCCTAACCACTCTAACCTGCATATTGACTTTCCACACATACGCAACTTGTCCCAAGAATAATAAAGTTTCGCCCGACTTGTTGGCAGTTTATTTATAATTTTTCCAATTTAAAAATCAAATCTAAATTATTTTCTTCTAGCTATCTTTCAAAAGGAGTTGTCGACAAATTGGAAGTTGTCAATAAGAAATGGGTTCGTATACGATTATCGCCCGGAACAACACAAGATTCATCGGCTGTACTATGGTTTAATATCGGTAGCGTTGATTCGTTCGAACGTAATTTGGAGAATGCACAAGCCGATCAAGGAGTCGAACCTGTCAACTACGTTCCGGTCATTTATAAGACTGAAGTCGAAGCTGCAAGCTTAACTGGGTTGCTTCCAACTTTACTAATCATCGGTTTTCTAGTCTTTATGATGCGACGATCAGCCGAAATGATGGGACGTGGCGGTCGTAAAGGCGGCGGATTGTTCGGCGGTGTCATGCAATCAACGGCAAAATTAATAAATTCCAATGAAATCGATGTTCGATTTAAGTGAGTCTGGACCTTTGCGAAATGCAATCTGAAGTAGCAAATTTGAATTTAACATTTTCGTTTCAGGGATGTTGCTGGCTGTGAAGAGGCTAAAATTGAAATCATGGAGTTCGTAAATTTCCTAAAGAATCCACAACAATATATCGATTTGGGTGCGAAAATTCCGAAAGGAGCAATGCTTACTGGTCCGCCCGGTACCGGTAAAACGCTGCTTGCAAAGGCAACCGCTGGCGAAGCTAACGTACCCTTTTTGACAGTATCCGGTTCCGAATTCTTGGAGATGTTTGTCGGCGTCGGTCCGTCACGTGTCCGTGATATGTTTGCGATGGCTCGAAAGCATGCTCCGTGCATTCTGTTTATCGATGAAATCGATGCGGTTGGTCGAAAACGCGGTGGAAAAAGTTTCGGCGGTCATTCCGAACAGGAAAATACATTGAACCAGCTGCTAGTTGAAATGGACGGTTTCAATACGAATACGAACGTTGTTGTTTTGGCTGCGACAAACCGTATTGATATTCTCGATAAGGCATTGCTTCGGCCCGGTCGATTTGATCGGCAAATATTCGTTCCGGCACCGGACATTAAAGGCCGTGCCAGCATATTTAAAGTACATTTAGGACCGCTTAAAGCAAATTTAGAGAAAAACGATTTATCGCGTAAGATGGCAGCATTGACGCCCGGTTTCACGGGCGCCGATATTGCCAATGTTTGTAATGAAGCGGCACTGATTGCTGCTCGGGACTTAAACGAATCGATTACATTGAAACATTTTGAGCAGGCAATCGAACGAGTCATAGCCGGTATGGAAAAGAAAACGAACGTTTTGGCGCCGGACGAGAAGAAAACTGTGGCTTATCACGAAGCTGGACATGCTGTGGCAGGGTGGTTCCTTGAACATGCCGATCCGTTGTTGAAAGTTTCAATTATACCCCGCGGTAAGGGTCTCGGCTATGCTCAGTACTTGCCTAAAGATCAATATCTTCTATCTAAAGAACAGCTTTATGATCGGATGTGCATGACGCTGGGCGGTCGCGTCGCTGAAGAAATGTTTTTCAAGCGAATCACGACCGGTGCACAGGATGATCTGAAAAAGATCACTGACAGTGCCTACGCTCAAGTTGTACGGTACGGCATGAACGATAAAGTCGGCAACGTTTGCTTCGATACGTCACAGCCGGGCGATCCGGTCTTTACGAAACCGTATTCCGAGGATACGGCACAAATGATCGATAACGAGGTACGTGCTCTAATCAAGCAGGCTCATGTGACGACAACAACACTACTCGAAGCGCATAAGGACGATGTTGCTAAAGTAGCCGAACGTTTACTTAAAAACGAAGTTCTTAGTCGGGACGATATGATTGAGTTATTAGGACCTCGTCCATTTAAAGAGAAATCAACCTACGAAGAGTTTGTCGAAGGTACCGGTTCGTTTGAAGAGGACACAACTTTACCGCAAGGCTTGAAAGATTGGAATAAGGAAAAGAATCCGGAAGCGACGCTGCCGCCATCATCGTCACAGGAAGGCACACCACCGAAACCGGCTACTGTTGTTTAGTAATTAGAATATTTGTGCCGCTTACCATCCCCAATTCCACCCAACACATGCACCCACAAATATGTTATTAATTTTATTTTGTCGCCGCAGTGTGTAATATAAATGTTTTCCGAACTGTTTGTAAATTTTTTTTTATGAGATCCTTGCAATATTGAGCTGAAAGCGGATTCTTAAACTATAGTAAATATTATGTTCAATTAGAAACCATCGACAAAACATCGTGTACCCATCGGGACTTTGCGATATTTCAGCCGAGCTGAAGTATCGCAAATATTGATTAGCGTGAATTAAAAAAAAAAAATCTTATTATCGACTTGCGCGAGATAATAAAGGGAAAATATTTATAAACTTGTTTTTTTTTTCATTCATATTTTTGTTTTTTTTTTTATTTTTTTTATTCGTTGTTAGTTATTTCTTAGACGATAATAAAAAGTATTTTTACAATTACTTGGATTCATTTTCCAGTTGGATGATTTTTAAATGACACGTTCTTATGCTAGTTTTTTTCTTTGGAAAATATTCTGGAAAATTACAGCTGAAATTCGACCGTAGTTGTTTTTTTTTTCTTTCGTTCGGCATTTACAAATCCACTTACTTTGTGCATCGACTTCTCCACTCCCGCCGTCAGTTTACAAGCAGCAGCACCATTCAAGAGTAAAACTTTATTAATTATGCGATGAAATTTTAATTACAGCTCCCGAAAATTGGGTAAATGGCTGAAGACGAGTACTACAACGATGACGACGACGACGATGATGTTGCTGATGATTATGATGTTTAGTGTGAGAGAATTAATTGGCCATGCATACTCGGAAGCGCTCCAATCATTGCTCTGTCGAGTGTTCCCTTATAATAAAAATAAATTTTCTGGAATTTCCTTTCCGGCATTTTTCAATGTCCTTTGGCTGTTTATAAAATGGAGTCAGGAGCAAAGTAGTGAAGACTCTGTTGGCGTTACCGCCCTTACTCAACATCAGCATAACTTTTATTACCTTTGCGTTCGCAACTTTTTAATTGGCATTTGAAAGAATTTTGACGGAGTCAAATTTTAAAACAAAAGAAAAAAGTTTCGGACTATCGAGGAGAATTATTCGGTTTTTTCTTTGGAAAAGGAATTACTTTCTATCATTAATTTTGCGAGAGCGATGATTAAATTCTTAATGTCAACAGTTTGTTAAGTGGTGTCGTAGCTAAGGGTTTTCATTCAGACTGGCGATTGCATTTTTGTGGTGGTATTCTTAAAGAGGAAGGTTCGCTTAATTGGAAAAAAGTCATTCGTGTATGCTAATCATATCTTAGTACTAGTATACGGCGTTTCAAAGACAACATCTACCACTTTAGGCACTTCCTTTTAATAAAAACCTGCAGTTATATTGTTTTTCCAAACTAACATCGCCGAATGATTGCGTCTTTTGCAGGCTACTATTTTGCACACACATGCGCACATATTTAATTACTTATCGACTATCTGTGATCAATTGCTTGTGACCTCGAACTGTTCGACCGCACTCAGAAACAGAATAGAAGGCCGAAAAGCGGTCAAACAACGAAATGAAAAGGGCAAGCGCTTGTGATAGAGTCAGTCGACGATAGGAAAGTGATTAAGTCGTGTGATCGACATCGCGAATATCTAGGCGATACAAGAAAAGTTAAAGTCATTATTAAAAGGCGTTAAATAAAACTTGCGGTTATTTTAATTTAACTAGTTTGATTTTTTACATGAAATCCAGCGACCCTAGCGCACTTCAAGTGGTGTCAGAAGTGGGATTTCAAGTGCGTGATGATTGCGAAAGTGCAAAGAGTGTACACAATTTTAGAACGTTTAAAGTGAGAATTTTCTGGAAAAACGATTAAGTGATCGTGTAGGTGCGAGTGTGACGTTTCTGATTCGCCATTGTTGATCAGCATTTACTGCTGGAGCAATCTATTGGGTTTCAAATTGTAGTCCCGATAGATAGCCCGAAATTAATACTCTATCATCATAATTGTTTTACTAAGCCGAAATGTTGAGCTGCTTTAGAGTTGTGGTGAAAAAGTACAAGAAAATGATGTCGGTTTGTTTGTTGCCGACTTGGAGCAATAACTTTAAAAAAGCAAGTAATATGTAGCGTACATTAATTATGAATAAGCTTGCATACCATATTTTATTGCCGATAACAATTGTTCAATCCTCACCAACCAACAGAATTATAAGAAATAACCTTCTTGCAGGCTTTGGGGAAATGCAAAACTCGAATTGTCAAATTTATGTTTCCCGTGCTTGAAGCAAGTCCGGAAAGGTATTTGAAATTTTTTTTTATGTATTATATTTTTTATAATTTTCTTATTCGATTTTTGCTCATTGTAATTACTCTTAATGATTTCCACAAATTGGGATATCCCAAGGAGGATATATAAAAAGGAGTGACTATGAGCATGCTTTGCCGTGTATGAAAATGGGAAATACTTCCCTCTCTTACTGGCGAAATGCTCGAAATTTTTCGAAAAAAAAATCGTTTCGCTATCATTGTCTGGCACGCTTAAAAATATTGCAACTAACACTTTCCCACGATAAATTGTTCGAAACAGTTGTCAAATTTTCGAAAAAATTGTTTCGCTATCCTTGTTTGACATACTTAAACCCAAAGTACCGATCTCTGTCCCGCGTTAAATTGTCCGTTGCTAAAGTACTTAGCTTAAACACAAACCAAAACTAATAAAAATTGAAAAAATAAAAATTTCTGAAATGAAACAGCAAACACCATTGTATTGAAAATTACTTTATTGCTGACTGAATATAAGCAACCAAGAAAGAATACAAATTATTGTATTGTTTTTGTAAAAGTTTGAAGCCAAGTTAAGCTTGGACACAATTTTCGAAAATTTCCGAATCAAAAAATATTCCCACATGAGACAGACTATCAGGTACTCCTTTTATATATCCTCCTTGGGATATCCCAATTCAAGTTGCATTTATTTCCACCCAGGTAAATTAGATTGCCATTTTTTTCTGTCATTCTACAGTGACTCGCAAAACTGTTCATAAAAAGTTATTGAAATTGATTTTTGGGAAAATTTACATATGTATAGTGCCGAAAAATAAAATATTACCACTACGACATTTTTTCTATTTGTTAAAAAAAAACATTTTGTGTCGAAAATTGTTTGTACATTGCTGATAATTATATCACACAACATGTTCACTTTCCGCAGAAAACAGTTTATTGTTCATAATGATAACGGTTCTTTTCAATTTAAGCGATTGTCAGAGAAAAATGCAAAATAAAAGGAAAAAAATAATAGCACTATTGACAATTCTATTGAAGAGCACATTAGTTGAGTTTATTAATTTGACCCCTGTACAAGTTAAAGTGTTCTTGTTCGGTTTTCGTTAGTTTTTACACAAATTTAATAAAAAATGGGTCGCGGAAAGCATTGCAATGCTGAAAAAAGAAACTTTATTCGAAAACTTATTTCAGAGGGCAAAGCTTATAGCGAAGTGTGCCATTTTGTTGGATGTTCAAACAAAATGATACGCAATGCCATAACTTTCCAAGAAAAAGCTGAAATACGTGGACGTAAACGCGCCTTATCGAAGTTGCTTGAAAATCGGTTGATCTGCCAGAACAAGAAGGAGCCTTTTAAGCCGGCAACTGAACTGAAAAAGGATCTCAATGTAGCTGCAACGGCGCAAACAGTTCGTAATCGTTTAAAACATCACAATTTAAAAGCCTGTAGCCCAAGAAAAGTTCCACTCCTAAGTGTGAAGCATGTAGCCAAAAGTATTGAGTTTGCGAAAGAACACATGAAATGGCCAGTTGAAAAATGGAGGAACATCTTATGTTCAGACAAGAGAAAAATTGTTCTGTATGGCGCAAAAGGCTCTCGTTCATACGTCAGACGCCCTCCGAATGCAGAATACAATCCTCAATACACATGTAAAACCATTAAACATGGGGGGTCAAGTGTAATGGTGTGGGCTTGCTTTTCGCATTATGGCATAGGCCCAATACATTGGATAAAAACAATTATGGACCAACACGTTTACGTTGAAATAATTGAAAAAATTATGCTCCCTTATGCAGAGTACGAGATGCCCTTGTTGTGGGTCTTTCAACAAGACAACGACCCCAAACACACCAGCAAGCAAGCGAAGAAATGGTTCAGAGATCATTCAGTGAACGTCATGGAGTGGCCTGCGCAGTCACTAGATCTCAACCCTATTGAGAATTTGTGGGCTGATATAAAAAAAGCAGTTGCTGCTGCCAAGCCAACTAGCAACGAATCACTTTGGAATGTGATTAAGGAGTCCTGGAGCGAAATTCCGCTAAGTCGATGCCAGAGCTTGGTTGATTCAATGCCAAAACGTTGTGCAGCCGTTATTTCCAATAAAAGTTACGAAACTAAATATTAAAACTGAAGGACGTCATCAGCTGGAACAGATAACTATCGCATACTAATAAAACTAATTCATTTTTTCTATTTGCTTAACCTTAAGTGCACTTTGGAATTGTGGTGCAATTTTTTTTTCGTCTTATTTTTATGTTTTTACACGATTTGTTTAAATAGCTTTCAAACGGTAAATAAAACCTTAAATATTTTTATCACACAATTTTTATAAAACTTTTTTACTTTTAAAAATGTGTTCATTAGTTATTTAAACTAACAAATAGAATTACAATGCCTTTGGAAAGATTGTTGGCGACGTTGGTGCTATTAATTTTTTCGCAGCTGTATGTATTTACCTATAACAAATTAAAAGTTTTCACAAAATAAAATTACTGAATTAATTAGAGAATAGATTATATTGTAGAAGATCAAAACTTAAAAATAACAGAAATCCTTTTTTCTAAAATTAAATAAAAAAATGTTTTGTGAACAATTTTGCATCTCTCCTGTGACTAATTAAATAGTCTAGTTTCTTTTTTATTTATTTAATATTTAGTGTGCCCGCCTTTGACACGAATTACAGCCTTTACTCTTCTTGGCATACTTCCTAGCAAGTTCTCCAAATATTGTGGATCAATCTCATTCCACGCTTGTTGAGCGCGTACCCAAAGTTATTCGCAGTCTTTTGGAACATTGTTGCCTGCAATTACCCTTCTTTTCAAATAACCCCACACATCCTCTATAGGATTGAGATCCGGCGATTGTGGGGGCCATTTTAGAGCTCCAATATTATGATCTTGCAGTCATTTGGCCGTTGTGCGAGCAGTATGTTTCGGATCGTTTTCTTGCATAAGTAAGCTATCTCCAGGTTCGCAGCCGAATATATCAAGACTTGGTAGATATGAGTCCTCTAATATATATATTAGTAGTCAGTTGCTCGCATAATAGAGTTTATACGTCTTGAAATTCCAACTTGGCTACCTTTGAAACATCCCCAAACCATTAATGAGCCACCTCAAAATTTGAAGGTTTTTTGAATATTACGTTCTTGTAAGCCAAAGGACTTGTTCACCCACGTCCAATGCCGCCCATCTGAACATAACCTGTTTATTTTTGACTTGTCAGACCATGTAACCAACTTCCATTGTTCTGGCGTCCAGTCTTTGTATTTCCTGGCAAATTGAAGCCTCGCCTTTTTATGGCGGTCGGTTAAAAGCGTTTTTTTTCATCTTTGCTTTTGCTTTAAAGTTTGGCTTAAGGCAGTATCATTGGAAACTGGAACATTGAAAGTGGTCCGGATTACCTCGTTGGCATGGACAGTTGTATCTACCGCTTCAGTCATAATCAATCTTTTGATACAACGTTTTGTCTCTGCGGATAGCTTACTTGGTCGCCCACCAGGGTTCGTTTCGCGCAAATCCTCTACCATTTTTCTTATTTTGCTTACGAATCCTGTTGATACAGAGTACTTTTCAGCAATTTTTCGAACTGAGTACTTCTTTTGAAGATCAAGAACAATTGCTGCCTTCACGTTCTTTTTGATAGCTTTTGGCATTTTTGTTTTAGGTTAACTTTCGTTTCCATTAGATTAATTTAAATTATTTCCTTTTGTTATAACATAATAATTTACTAACTCACCGAAATATCAACCAAAAAATTTCTTTTCTCTCTTTATTTAAAATATTTCGTTAAGCCCGCAAAACTGTTCACACCACTGCAACCAAATAACTGTAAACAGCTGTACTCTTTGCAACACTATTTGCACAAAATTCCTATGAAATATCGCGTTACATGATTCCCAAAAATTTGTGAGGGTACAGTATCTTAGAAAACGCAGTTGTTTTGCTTTTACATAAAATACGCGGAATTTTTCATTTCTATGAACAGTTTTGCGAGTCACTGTATATACACTCCGCGCCACTTGAATAGCACACCCTAAGAAAATTGTTAAAGCTCAACATACCCCGAACCTGGAGAGTTAGAAACTTAGACTTTGTTTTTAAAGTTACGCTTTTTGTACTCTAGATGAAATCTGAGAGTATTATAAGTTTGCCACAAAGTTTGTAACGCCAAGAAATAAGGCTCGGAGAAAAAAATGATTGATACAGAAGTTCATATAATCACTCAAAAATCTCAAAACCGGATGTCCGTCCGTCCGTCCGTCTGTCTGTCCGTCTGTCCGTCCGTGTCCTCTCTAGCTTGAGAACGCGTTGAGCTAGAAAGTTCAAATTTTGTATACGTCGTTTTTAACAAAAAAGTAAGGTCAAGTTCGTGAACGAGCCAAATCGCTCCACCCCTTCTACCCCCTCTCATACAAAATGACACAATTTCGCAATCTGATAATAAACGGATTTCCTTGAAAAGTACAAATGACATTGATCTGAAATTTGGAATGTAAAACTTTTATGATGATTCCAATCTACTCTATAAAAATAATTTGTGTCTTCCTCCTCCTTCCACCACCTCCCATATAAACTGCAATTTTTCATGAAAAGTTCTAAACCAATTTACTCAGTGCGTATAATAGTTATCAAGCTGAAATTGTGTACAAAAAATTTATTTAAAATTATTAGTAAGACCAAAAAAATGAGACGATTAGCTGTACCCCTTCTATCCCCTCCCATACAAAATGACACAATTTCGTAGTTTCACAATAAACAGATTTGCTCGAAAAATATAAATGCTATTGATCTGAAATTTCGAATATATTACTTTTATGATGATATAAATCTACTTTACAAAAGTTATTTGAGTCCTCCCCTTTCTTCCACCACCTCCAATACAAACTGCACTTTTTCATGAAATGCTCTAAGCCAATTTACTCAGTGCGTATAAAGTTGACCGAGCTGAACTTGTGCACTAAATATTTATTTAAAATTATTAGTAAAACCAAAAAAAAATTAGGCGATTAGCTTTACCCCTTCTACTCCCTCCCATACAAAATGACACAATTTCACAACTTTATAAAAAGTCGATTTTCATGAAAAGTATGAATACTACTGATCTGCAATTTAAGACATGTCAAAATCATGATATTTATATTTATTTCTGAAAGTCATTAAAAACTCGCCCCTCCTTCTATCACCTCCCATACAAACTGCACTACTTCACTACATCCAATACACTAATTTTCTCAGTACCTATTAAATTTTTAAATCCTAAATTTTGTATAAAACATTTTGATAGCAACCTTACCGTCATGTGAAAAAATTAGTTCAATGTCGTCACCCCCTCTATCACTTCCCCTACAAAATTTCTTGAGATACAAAAATTTCTCTTTCATTTAGAGTATCGCACGATTGGGCTTTATGCCCAATCGTACTCCTGTTATGTTTTAATTTTAAATCCAATGCAGCAATAGAGGTTCTAATATCTGTAACAGTTGATTTTATATATAATTTTTAAGTAAATCGACTCAAAAAACTTACCTTCAATTTTGCGCCACTTGAATAGGACACCCCCCAAAAAAATTATTTATAAAAACGTTTGTATCTCAAATATTATTATTTTTATTTCACGTTAATTTGAACATTTTAAGTAAAAATAAAAATAAAAATACATTAGTAGTGGATTGCACCCCCTTTGTTGACCAGAACTTTAATTCATACAATTCTCCAATATAATTTAGTCGAATGGAGCTACAAGCAAGTTTGGTGGCTTGGGTAGGTTCGGGAATGGTGGAATATTACTGTCCAGATCCATAAACTTTTCGGGCTAATCATCACCAAACATTTTCGATAATGTTTATGTCCGGTGAGTATGGAGGCCAGTTTAACAGAGTTACGTTTTGGCTCTCTATAAACGATTTCACGATTCGGCCAGTGTGGATGGGTGCATTCTCCTATTGCAATGTCCACGACAGAGGTCCAAAAAGGTTGTTAAAGAATGGGAAAGCCGTTTGCAGTACGCCACTGTATGCCATTGCATTCATTGTTGAGTTCAAAAATTGCAGATCGCAAATGCCATAATATTCCCCACATCATGATACCTCCCACTCGGCTATGTAAGCGGTTCAAATGATGGTTCTCCTTTCGTAAATCATGAAAATAATAGCTGTAGCCATCGGGGCCTTCCAAATTAATCATCTGAGAAGACAACACGATGCCACTCCGTGGTCCAGACCATGTTAGTGCGACAAAAACTGATGCGTTGCGCCTCACGTACAGGATTGAGTGGTGGTTTTTTCTCTAATTTTAATCTCCTTATATGTTCAGCTTTCGAAATAACACGACAGACAGTGGTTCCACTTGCTTTAACACCAGGTTTATCCCTTATCTTCGCTATTAAATCGCGCGAATTTGAAGCTTTTCTCAAAATATGTCGCCTGTCCGCATAAGAGAGCACACTATGTGTACGACCTTTCATGTTTTTTCCTGCAATTGGACTCATTAGACAAAAACGCGGATATGACTTTTCTGCTTCTTTCGATTTTTTTTTGATATTTTCGCAACAGATAGGCCCATATCCTTGTAGGCTTTAATTTTTTCCCTTTTCCTCCTCTGCTAATGCTTTTCCTCGCCCCATTTTTGCCTTTTCCAATTAAAATAGCACGATTTCACTTACTTACGCGATTAACCGACCGCAGATGTCCAATGCCAACAGAAAACTATTGATTTCATTAGGTGTTCTATTTAAGTGGCGCAAAATTTTTCCATTGTTTTATATCAACAGCAAAACAAAAAGCAAGAAATGAATAACAGTACATTTCCAGTGTACAAATTTTGTTTCAGAGAGGGTTAAAATAAACATAAAAAACGGTAAAAAAATTAACCGGTATCTGATAGCGATTTTTGAGTTTTTGCCAGTTGCATTGAGATCATAAAGGGTTAGAGATACTCGATACACACTAACACTTCTGTCCTAATAGAGTTTGGACATGGGGTGTACCCCGATTGCGCGGGAAATTTCGTCCGAAATTTGAATTTTCTCAATTCTTTTTCTTTTATTAAGTAAACACAATCAAATTGAATTGTTATTTATGAAAGTCATATTCATTTTCGGTTTTAATGAGAATTCCATTCAAATACTTGTAGTTTAACGCAAGTTTTCGCTCGTATCCGTAAATTTGAAATCGGCCAAACTCAAGTTTGGCCGAATTTCGTATTTCTTATGTTGCCTTCTTGTGCTTCTAAACGCAGTCTTAACTGTTGGTATAAGGGCATTGTCCAAACTCTATTAGGACAGAAGTGTTAGTGTGTATCGAGTATCTCTATAAAGGGTGTGCTATTCAAGTGGCGCGCAGTGTACGTGACCATACCATCTAACACGAAATAGATATTGAATATGCTTCCGGAAAAAAATAATTTCTATTTTCGAAGGAATTTCTAGTCCATTACTGTGTAGGAACGAGCCCTCTCTTATTAGAGTTTGGACAATACGTTGCAGTACAGAATGGGAAATTTTCAAATCGAAGATTATTTTTATCTTATTGTATTTTCTGCCATCTTGTATTTCGCAAGAGTTGTAAGTATAAACATGAACTTCTAAGAATTACGTTTTAAGTTATTTCGAGCCGAAGAGGGCCCGTTTGAATACAGGAACTCTAAAATCGAGTTGTATCCACGATAGATTTTCTTTTGGCCAATTTACCAACAAAACTGTCAACTAGATAATTCCCGGAAAAGACGTCCGAGACGTTCCTGTGCAAAATTATTAAATATGGTGAATTTTTGGTCACCACCCTCAAAATTTCATCATTTTTTCTAATCATGCGTTAAGATTTACGGTCAGTTATTTTTTTGTATATGTAAAAATAACAATAAATTGTAAAAAACCAAATTTGTTTACAAATTACTTTTTATATAACTAGCAATATATAAAAATAAATAACTCATTAATATTTACAGATATAAATTAAATATCTCCACTGGGTGGCGGCAAATACAATAAACTTTGCAAAGTTTCGCTATCATTTAAGGTAAAATTTTGCGCGTCCATTTTACTCTTAATTACGAAATTAGTTCCCTTAATTTTCCAATTATTCTCAGCATACAGATCTCTAGCTAATTTAAAAATACATTCGAAAATTCCGACACAATATCCGGGCGTATGTATTGTTTCGCACGACAATACCAAAACCAAACCGTGCACATCGATGCGTCCTTGGCTGCCATGATGCATGGCGCAGGCGTTGAAGAAAAGTGTTTCGACTACCTGGGAGTTTGTCGATGCTTCCTGTTCGTCAATGGCATCCTCAAAAGAAGTGGTCATTTTGAGTCGCGCATCTATCCAAAAGTCTTCTGCGTTGATTTCATTGGCATTGTACCGTTCAAAAGACCATGCGGTAAATTGCCAGGCCATTAAGTTAATGGGGAAATGTTGTGACGTGTCTTCCACCGATGATGATGCTGTTGAAAGAGTGCATCCGATATTCTTTTTCAATACCTTCATCTAAATGAAGTTTCAATTCAAACTAACTTTGCGAAATTGTCACTAATTGAAGAAATCTTAAAGTTATGGGATAAACGCCCTACTACTGAAAGATGTTTCACTGAAAGATGTTCCAGTGGTAGCCGTTGTTGCGATTTGATAGCGTTTTTATCATAATTTTAAGATTTCCTCAATTAGTGACAATTTCGTAAAGTTAGTTTGAATTGAAACTTCATTTAGATGAAGGTTTTGAAAAAGAATATCGGATGCACTCTTTCAACAGCATCATCATAGCAGGAGGACACTTCACAACATTTCCCCATTAATTTAATGGCCGGTAATTTACCGCATGGTTTTTTGAACGGTACAATGCCAATGAAATCAACGCAGAAGACTTTTGGATAGATGCCCGACTCAAAATGACCACTTATCGCCACGCAACCAAGTTCCATGATTTGCAAGTACTCTGAACCGCCATCTTGCAATCGGAACATGCACTCCTGCAAAAAAAGAAGAATTTAAGCCACAAGAATAAATGAGACTTAGAGCAGAAAGCTGCTACTTACCTCTAATTTATCGCATATGGCGCTCTTCTGATCATTGCCAAGATCGGCGCTGCGCAGGACGAAATCATTGAACTGTTATAGCATTTGCCCGATCCTATACGCTTCGAACGAAAGGTCCAGCACGAATTCCTCGAGCTTACTGTAGTTCCCTAAGCGGCAGACGGCCATAAATTAAATTAAAAAGGGAAATCCAATGAAACTGAATTTCAGAGCGAAAGAAGACTGAGTGCGAAAACTGGCTATGTTACCCATAGATCAAAAAATTTTTCGTATAAAAAATGCTTTTCTCCGAAATGAACGATTTTGATTGGTTCGCTCAAGGTTATTTGACCCAAAACTTTAAACAGCTGATTACTAAGCCATATTTTACACGTAGATTGTTCGCATATGTGCGTGGAGATTGCACGCATTTTGGTGAGCTCAGTTCGAGAAGTTCTTTCCTGTTTGCCAACTGTTTTACGTATAATTAAACTGTGCTGAATTTCTTACCGCGTTCCACCCGGCGGCAAGTCAATAGCTGTCAATCTCGAATAAACGTCAAAACACTGTACACATATTTGCACAAACACATTCATATTTAGTACGGCCAAACTTAAGTTTGGCCGATTTTTAACAATGTAATATTTGCGCTAAGAATCTACTAAACGCTTGAGACAATGGGTTGATCCGTGTCGGTGGAAAATTAACAAACTCAGAACTTGCTTATGATGCCAAGCATCAAATTCTTTTGCCTAATGCTCATCCCTTTGTAAACGCCTTGATTCAGCACTACCACCTAAAAAATCTACATGCAGGATCTCAAACAGTACTCAACCTGATCCGGCAGAAATTTTGGATTATTGATGGTATTCGAACTGTCACCAAAGCCATAAGCAGTTGTACCATATGCTTTCGATCGCGCCCCAAGTTAGCATCACAAATCATGGGTGCCCAGAATCAATTTCGCTCTCGACAAGCTCCGCCATTTTCAATATCCGGCGTAGACTTTTGTGGGCCGGTCTATCAAACTCAACGAATTCGAAGCCGTGGTCCTATTAAAGGATACATAGCTATATTTGTATGCTTTGCAGTAAAGGTTGTACATATTGAACTCGTACCCGATCTAACAACTCCAGCATTTCTGTCCGCCTTACGTCGCTTCATCGCTCGAAGGGGAAAATGCAATAAAATCTAAAATTCGGACAACAATCGTGACGCCCTTCAACAGTACGCCCCCTCCGAAGGCATAACATGGAGCTTTATTCCTCCGCGATCTCCTAACTTTGGAGGATTGTGGGAGGCAGCTGTGAAAAGTGCTAAACGACATCTCCACAAAGTCATCGCCGGTGAATCTCGTTCTTCGTTTACCTATGAAGTGATGTCTACGCTGCTATGCCAAATCGAAGCTGTTCTGAACTCAAGGCTGATATCACCAATGTCTTCAGATCCCAACGATCTGGAACACTTAACGCCAGGCCACTTTTTAATCGGACGGCCATTGAACTCACATTCAGATATAATGACAACCACCAACATCAATCAGCTCTCTCATTATCAACGAATTCAAAGCATGCTAGAGCGCTTTTGGAAGTGATGGCATGAAGAGTATCTCCACACCATGCAATCCAGAACCAAATGGACACGAGAAGAGCCCAACACCGTCTCGAAAACTAAGAAACTTTCACGTGTTCTCCAAAATATAAAAAAGGGAGGTACATGTAACATGACAACTGTAGGCCCATCGCCGAATGTTTGCGTCTTCTGCTGTCTACGATTCTGCATACATATGTATTTAATTACTCATCGAATTTAAGCGATCATTAACTGCTTATGATCTGGAACTGCTTGCACGCACTTAGAAACAGCATAGAAGGCCGAAAAACGGCCGAACACGGAATAAAAAGTGCAAGCGCTTGTAATAGAGAGTCAACCGAAGTTGGGGCGGTTATTTTAATTTCAAGAAAACTATTTTCATTTTTTACTTGAAATCCAACGATCCCTAGTGCACTTCGATATCAACACTGAGCGATTTTCATAAATCTATACAAAATGCCTGCACGGATCATAGCAATCCACTTAACGAATCCAATGCAAATATTTTAATCCATTTAAATAGCAATAACTAAAGGAAATTTATATGAACATGAAAGTAATTCGAACGACGTGACGTGATTGTAAACCAACAATTATTTCTCGGCTACAAAAATTTATTATAATTTTTTGGAATAAAAAAATTACCACCAAAAACAAATTACATAATGAATATAAAGGAGAATTTAAACAGGTTGTAAAAAAAAAAATAAATATAAATAAAAATATCCTCCAAGTTAATCAGAAACAAATTTAAATATGTGCGAGCCATACCATAATATCGATTTGCTATAATCAAAATCCCATAAAGAATCATTCACACGAACATGTCGGAAAAAAAAGGCTACGATGGCCAGACAACCCCTAGAATTTCGTAGTAAAATCTACCCATTAATTAAGGACGTTGTAATTATAAATGAGAATTTTTAATAAAATTATAAATAGCAGTTAATTGGCGATTGGTCAGTAATAGAGCACTTGGGATACTTGGGTCGAGTTCACTCTTTCCTCGCTTCCTGTGTTTTGCAATTGACAGTCGGAGGAAGGGGGGGGGGGGGGGGTTCGGCGGTTAAACAGGTAATGGTCGTGTCGCTTGTATCCTGTTTCATATCGTAGGTGGTAAAAAAAACATTTCTTATGGGTGTGAAGGTTCAGTTCATTTGTTTTAATGCGATTTTACCGCATTTTCATGGATCCATAATTGGATCCGGAACGAGATGGGGGAGAAAAAAATAATCGTTTTTTTTCTTGTATAATACAATTTTATCGGGATAATTGTGTAAAGTTAATTTTCAAATTAAGCTTATTTTCAAATAATTAAAAAAACAACGGCCGATATGAGCACGCTTCACGTTTTATGGCTTAATTGCTTCTCTTCCCGCAAGGGGGGTAGTTGTAGGATGAGGTTTTACCAATTCCTGCAACTATTTTTGGAGACTAGCGACTCCACGGACCTGAGCTAACTATCACCCTGTGGGATGCGGGCAGTAGAATTCATCCACATCCAGTCCTGCTTGCCCTAAAAATGGCAAATGTTAAGTTTTTGATAATAATTTCCTCACCGTCATCCTCTTGAGACAGGAGTGGGAGGCAAATGAAATACGGAGGGAGAGTCCATATCCTTTTATGCTGATGATGACAAAACTAGAAGTGGAGGTGTTTTTCCACAATGCTTAACTTAAGCATATTTTTCCGTTTTCCAGATCATTGTAGTATGTTCCAAGCAGAAGTAATTGCGATAAAAGAAGCCTTGGCATTGCTGTGTAATCTACTTCTACAATGGCGCTACAGCCCAAATCGGACCTTGGCCTCCTGATATTCAGGTTCCTTAACATTTTTCATTACTTATTGTGGAAGGGTTGTTAGCCCTTCGCACAACCCTCTTTCTACGAATTTTTTCATTTTCGTAGATTGAGGTGTCCAAGGTATATCCAAGCAGGCAATTTGCTGGAATTATGTATTGCGCCG
The DNA here is from genome assembly GCA_963669355.1 of Chorisops tibialis. Taxonomy (NCBI): domain Eukaryota; kingdom Metazoa; phylum Arthropoda; class Insecta; order Diptera; family Stratiomyidae; genus Chorisops; species Chorisops tibialis. Next base: position 298,556,958 of record OY770263.1, read on the forward strand.
ACCGGGATTGGAACTCACGACCTTCGCATTACAACACCAACACGCTACCTACTAGGCTACACCCTAGCTTGCTGTGTAATGTAGTAACTACTAAGGATATTGACATCTTCACTGAAGGCCATGGTGCTATTAAGTCCCTGGAATCCGTCATGTCCACATCCAAGACTATTTTTGATTGTCTTGCGTCTTCGAAGGAGATGGCTGAACAATTCAGCATCCGTTTATGCTGGATTCCAGGGCCATTCCGGGGAACTGCAAGGCCGACGGACTCGCCCCGCGTGGAACCACCTTGCAGATTCAATGTTAGGAAGAAAAGCTGAGTATGCCTCTCGCAACTTAGAAGCTGCAAGCTGCACTTTTTCTAGAATCTGCAACGTATTTGGATGCGATTGTCGAGGCAAACGACAGACAGACGATAGGTGTTGCACGTAATACCGCCTGCGCTGGAACTAAAACCCTCTAGTAGACTAATCTCGCTAAGCAGGCAGATGATCAGCTCCGTAGTAGGAGTCGTCACAGGATACTGCTTGATAGGAAGACATGCTCAGAGGCTTGGCCTTCCTTTTAAGGATATTTGCAGGAGGAAGAAGAAAAGGAAGAAACGATTCTTCATTTATTATGCATTTGCTCTGCTCTCTCTAGGAAAAGGAGACGCCCCTAGGCTACACACTTCTTTGATAGCATCGATAATCTAGCAAATGTGGAAGCCAAAGGCCTTCATAGAAAGATCCGGTTGGTCCACCGTTTAGGAGTCGTTTCTGAGATCTTGCTGCATCACAATAGACCAGATTATGGTCCATGTGCGCCCGGTCATGTGTCTGGGCAGCCACCTCTACCTACCATCCTGCCATGGGGCAAGAGAAATAACCTCACTTCTTTCGCAACAATCATCAATCCTAGAATTGTAGAATATCTCAACACCAATGATTTCATTGATAACAAATTGTATGGAATCTGAAAAAAACGTTATCAAGGGGATCTTTTAGATGACATCACCGAACATTGTAACAAAAGCATCCACCAGTTTGGTGAATCTTATATTGCGGCTATTGGTATTTTAAAGGCTTTCGACAGAATATGGCACAACGTCATAAAAGTTATTCATTTTAGCAACTCCCTTGCTTTTTGGATCTTTAACTAATCGTTCAATGGTGTGGTTTCTTCTTGTTATAATATTACCTCTGGTATCTCACAGGGTTCCGTTCTTTCTTCCACACTTTTTCTATAGTTTCTGTAATTTTCCACTTTCAATCCTAGACATAGCTTCGATAACCACACACTAGACTTCTCCTATCACTTCAACATTGCGTTCTCAGATCGATGTACTAACTTATTAGAGTAACGTAGGTCCATGGCTCAGTCATTCAATGACGACTTGTCTAAAATTTTTAGTTGTGACGATAAGAATCATGTTTGGCTCAATAGTTCGGAGATCCAGTGCTATATTGTGTCCACGTGACTTTCATCGATATCCACTAAGCTTCGAAGTCCAACCATTATCAAATTCTACAATTGTTAACATGCTAGGTATGCAAATATTAGAAAACTCATCTTGGAACGATCATACATTTAACATGACCAAGCAAGCATCTAAATGTTTGATTTACCTAAAGTGCTCTAAGAATTTCTTCACCATTCTAGGATTACTGACAATTTGCAAGGCCTAAATTAGACGACTTGAATTGAATTCCTTCGATGGGTACTGCGAAAAAACTCTCTCCTCTATTTGTATAGTACCGATTCTCGAGTCATCAAAGTTAAAGGAGTCTCTGACATCTCTTCATAGACCAGTTCAATTGCCGAGACTTCATCCCGTAATACTCGAGTCACTTCACGCGCACATTAGTATTCTCTTAAACTTGTCTTCGGTCGCACTGGCAAATTTCGCTATCCATCTCGATATTCCCGGAAGATTTCAACATTCAGCAATTCAAAAGGAGTATTTATAACCACTTTCGTCCCTATCCCCTCAATTCCCAACAATCAAAATCCTTTCCACCTAATCGGAGCTCTGCTTCTTCGATTTAAAGCTCAACTCTTCGACATTTAATACTACGCTCAACCGAACCGCAAACCATAATCGCACTTAGCCGGAATTGTAGATATCACGTAAGTGAATTAACCGACAATAGAAGTGTTCTTTCCACCTGGATCTGTCGTGTCAATTTCTATTGTTATTAAATTAGCAGCTGCACTAATTCACTATGGTGTAAATGCGTCATCACATACTGTATTCCCTCTGAATTGCTGGTAATCCTTAATAGCCAATTAACTCAAAAATTTAAAAAAAGTCTCTAAATTTTTTTTACATACATACTTGTATATCGATATATCCTTTTACCGTCTCTCAATTAACGATGTCATGTCCATTCAAAATGAGGTGGTACAGAGCAAAGCTCACATTCATTTCCCAGGAGTATCTATGAGCCTGACCTTGTTGCAGAGAGAGTAACCAATGCCACCTATCTAGGACCTCCACAGCACCAATTTATTTGCCGATTCAATTCGACCGATTTACATATCAATCGAAAAGTACTCGACTCATAAGCGTTCGCTTTGGACTTTTCTCGTTTAATTTATGCGACAGAATGTCAGCAACAAAAATGTTATCGCAGAAAGGACTCTTGAATCGAGAAATTCCGTAGTAAAGCGGTATGCTTGCTGGCAACAAGGACAACAACTTGGTATACACGTGTAGAAGGATAAAGGAGCGCCGTATAGAAATCGAAAGAGAGCTATCAAGCATAGTGTGGAGGCAGAGACTTACTATGGGCTGATAGGTATAGGGATACCGATCTGATCGTCGAAGGCGAAAGGGATCTGGATGGAAGAAGGATTTAACAACCATGGGATAACCGCAAACAAATTAAAGTGAGAATTTCACGTGAAATACCGAAATACCTGCCGGATTTCAATCGTAAATTCTCTCCTCCTTTCGTTATCGTTTTTGTGTTTACGGTCGGTACCATCTGTGCATTGTTGTTGTTTTAATTTTGTCGCATCGTAGGTCGTCCTGTTGCTGTTCCCTGTTCCTGATGTCTGGCGCGTTTGCTATTCCCGGCGGGCATAGACGTTTTGTTGTCTCTCTCTCTGAAAGACAAACCCGACAGCAGCCACCGTTAATGGGGTAGAAACGTCCCCGATAAGGAGCTAGTACGGGTACGAGCAATGACAACGTCGGCGACTACTTTACATATGTCCCCCAACGATTTTAGGACGCGTTAGCCTACTAGAGTCTACCAGGACGCTAGATATAGTGTTCGTCTTCGGTTTGCGAAAGCCGACCCGGTCCGTCCCGCTCTCGCCGCCTCGCTTCAAAAACGACGAAATGACTTTTGTAACAATGGGGTACATTGTTGTCGTTAATGAAATACCGCCCTCTACTTTGGGTTATCGCAATTCGCATTAAATCCGGTGAGTTGTGGAAGTAACCACTATGGGGACGATGGTTCATGTTAGTGTTAAGGATATGGCGATCCTGTTGAATGTACGATGTGAATATAACTCATTCTTCTTCGATATATGTGACCACCATTCTTTCTGTTAATTTGCATTTTAATCAAAGTTATCGCAGGACGGATTCATTTCATTTCTTTGCAGTTTAGATTTCTCTGGCTAATTAAAATTCAAAACGATTCGGATTTTCAGACATTATTGTCATAGATATAGCTAAATACAGTAAAAATAAGAAAATAAGTTATGTTGAAGACAGGCAGAGACACGCAACTCGGAATCGAGGTTTTTGAGCGAAATCAAATATTTCTGTATCCATGGCGGCTCTGTCCGAGCATTATTTATTAGCATAACAAACGGTTATGCAAACACAATATAATATCAGATTTCACGTCGAGTATAAAAATTATCTCCTAAGTCGTAATTACATAACAAAAAAACTTGCCAATTTTAGAGATTCTAAACCTATCAACATTGGAATTCTACAGGGTTCAATTCTCTACTTTATATCCATAACATCCAGCACATGGGCCTCTGAGTGAAATATACAGTATATACGGATAACACACACTCCAAACAAATTTCTTAAAGGATTTAGCTCAACACAACCTGATATTTTTACAAAAATTAAATTGCTTACCCACAAATTCAGCTACAAGTGCTCTTACAAGTTTTCCTCCTTCTCCTCTTAGTTTTCTAGTTCCAAGGTTATATTGAAAATTACGTGTCATTTTAAATTAATTGTAATTTATATGATTAAGATTTCTAGAGCCTTTGAGAAAGAGCGATTTAAGAGAGCAAATTGTGAATATACTCAAATTTGTTTTCTCAATAAATAATTTATGCTAATTTATTTTTTAAAACACAACTAATAATTTTGAAAATTATTACTAAGAAAACTTTTTTTTTTAAACTGTTTAAACAAGTTTTATAAAAAAAATTTGAATAATTGACAATAATAAATTAAAAATTGTATGGTTGCTTGGAGTATTTTAAAGATTTTTATTTTATTTTTAGCATTTTTTTTAAAGTAAACTTAAGAGTCATCCTTAATGCACGATGCACAGTTAAGTCAACATGGATAAGGGTAGCAAGTGGATAGGTAATTAGTAGGGAAACACAGGAGGGGAGATTTTGAACTGGCGGTGAACGTTACTCTTAAATTGCTGGAGTTTGTATTCCGTTGGAATGCGAATGCCTGGTAATGAATTCCACATCGCTGTCGTTCAAGTGATGAAGAGCTGTATGAATTTCACGGTTTTACATGGCTGGGTCTTCACAGTGTGTTAATGTGAGCGTATAGCTTGGCAAGTAGTTCGGGGGCATTTAATAGTGGAGGTATTAGGACTTTAAATGCCTTGCTGAATTTACCATTAAAATATCACTAATAAATGCAGTATGCTGCGATATTTCGACGATGCTCGAGGGAGTCTATTGGGGCCGATATAGCTTCATCTTCGATTAATCAAAATGCAAGTTTTAAGATACTGTAGAGCAAAGTTAGGAGAAATTTTGGGGCCCCATCACAAACATGCGAGTAGTACTCAAGACAAAGCAAAAAACTATTTCTTACACTTCCGCAGAATACCTAGACGTTTCGAAGCATCAAGAGCGACTTCGGCCTCAATCAAAGCGATTTTTATACTCTAGATGGAATCTGAGAGTATTATAAGTTTGCTCTAAAGTTTGTAACGCCAAGAAATAAGGCTCGGAGAAAAAAATGAGTGATACACAAGTTAATATTATCACTCAGAAATCTCAAAACCCGATGTCCGTCTGTCCGTCTGTCCGTCCGTCCGTCCGTCTGTTCGCTCTCTAGCTTGAGAACGCATTGAGCCAGAAAGCTCAAATTTCGTACGCGTCGTTTTTCACAAAAAAGTAAGGTCAAGTTCGTGAACGGGCCAAATCGCTATACCCCTTCTACCCCCTCCCATACAAAATGACACAAATGCGCAATTTCACAATAAACGGATTTGCTCAAAAAGTATAAAAGCTATTGGCCTGAAATTTGGAATATATTACTTTTATGATAATATAAATCTACCGTATAAAAATTATGTGTGTCCTCCCCCTCCTTCTACCACCTCCCATACAAACTGTACTTATCATGAATTACTCTAAGCCAATTTACTCAGTGCGTATCAAATTTAGCGAACTGAAATTATGCACTAAATATTTATTAAAAATTGCTAGTAGGGCCAAAAAAAATTAGACGATTATCTCCACCTCTTCTTCCCCCTCCCATACAAAATGACACAATTTCGCAATTCCACAATAAATGAATTTGCTCGAAAAGTATAAAAGCTATTAGTCTGAATTTCGGGATATATTACTTTCATATTGATTTCAATATACAGTATAAAAATTATTTGCGTCCTCTTTCTCCTTCCACCCCCTCCCATACAAAGTACACTTTTTCATGAAATGCTCTAAGCCAATTTTCTCAGAACATTTAACATTTATCGAGCTCACATTTTGTAATAAATACTTATTTAGCATTATCACTAAGATTAGAAAAAAATATTTGATTAGCTTTTCTGCTTCTACCCCCTCCCATACAATATGACACAGTTTCACAACTTCACAAAAAATCTATTTTCTAGAAAAGTATGAATGTTACTGGTCTAGAATTTAAGAGATGTAAATTTTATGAAATTCTTAGTTATTTCTAAAAAAATCACTAAAATCCCCCCCACTCTTTCTACCACCTCCCATACAAACTGCACATTTTCACTAAATCTAACACACTAATTTTCTCAGCTCCTATTCAATTATTGGAGTAAGCATTTTGTATAAAACATTTTTATAGTTACTTTAGCATGATGGGGAAAAATTAGTTCAATGCTATCACCCCTTCTAACACTCCCCATACAAAATTTCTTGGGACCACACAAAATTCTATTTCATCTAGAGTATTGTAAGATTGCGCTTTACGCGCAATCGTAGCCCTGCTATGTTTGAGTGATAACCAAGGAGGATATATAAAAAGGAGTGACTATGAGCATGCTTTGCCTTGTAAGCACAATGGGAATGAATGTATTTCCCTCCCTTACTACCGAAATGCTCGAAATTTTTCGAAAAAAATCGTTTCGCTATCTTCGTCTGCCACACTTAAAAATATTGCAACTAACTCTTTCCCACGATAAATTGTTCGAAACAGTTGTCAAATTTTCGAAAAAATTGTTTCGCTATCCTTGTTTGACATACTTAAACCCAAAGTAAGTCTCTGTCCCGCGTTAAATTGTCCGTTGCTAAAGTACTTAGCTTAAACACAAACCAAACTAATAAAAATTGAAAAAATAAAAATTTCTGAAATGAAACAGCAAACACCATTGTATTGAAAATTACTTTATTGCTGACTGAATATTAGCAACCAAGAAATAATACAAATTATTGTATTTTTTTTGTAAAAGTTTGAAGCCAAGTTAAGCTTGGACACAATTTTCGAAAATTTCCGAATCAAAAAATATTCCCACATGAGACAGACTATCAGGTACTCCTTTTATATATCCTCCTTGGTGATAACATTAAGTTCTGTATCATTCATTTTTTTCTCCGAGCCTTATTTCTTAGCGTTACAAACCTTAGAGCAAACTTATAATACTCTCAGATTTCATCTAGAGTATAAAAACCGCATGTTTGTACTCTAGATGAAATCTGAGAGTATTATAAGTTTGCTCTAAAGTTTGTAACGCCAAGAAATAAGCCTTGGAGAAAAAAATGAATGATACAGGAGATAATATTATCACTCAAAAATCTCAAAACCGGATGTCCGTCTGTTCGCTCTCTAGCTTGAGAACGCGTTGAGCTAGAAAGTTCAAATTTGGTATACGTCGTTTTTAACAAAAAAGAAAGGTCAAGTTCGTGAACGAGCCAAATCGCTCCACCCCTTCTACCCCCTCCCATACAAAATGACACAATTGCGCAATTTGTCAATAATCGGATTTGCTCGAAAAGTATAAAAGCTATTGGCCTGAAATTCGGACCAACACGCTACCTACTAGGCTACACCCTAGTAATCTCGCTACCTAACAACTTAGTTTCATGGAGTGTAGTGAAGTTTATGTTGTATTTGATCACCTGTCCCAGAAGCGCTTTCACTGCTCCCCTCTTGTACAGGGATCACACATTCCATACTGCGAGGGAATAGGCTATTGATCGTTTGCGTGGTCACTGCCGTTGAATCAATTAAGTCCGACGTAGTGGTTTAGGTTTCGAAGCAAGTTTAGTTTTCCGAGCATGAGTTGTTAACACATCGCTCAACCCTCAACCTGCAGGACCATATTATAGTGCTAGAATTTTCCTGTTTCATTAGCACTCGCACTTATCAGTTTAGCAAGACAAGTCCGGATGGACGAGACCAGTACCCCTGGACGTCGCCTAATGGCACCGTTCAGATGCCCATCTGACCACCCAAAAACAGGTTTTTGCTAATGGCTAACAATCCTTTACTAAATGTTAAAGAACCTGAATGACAGAACGGCAAGTCCCGATCCGGGCTATAGTGTCATTGATGGTGGAGAAAAGAGGACAAGGTTGACTGTTATCAGAGGCATTGGCTAATTAATTTTTTTCGAACTTTTAACGATCATATTCATGCACAGTAGAAAAAGCTATTTATCTCTGATCTTATTAATTTGCCACCTTTGATTCCCCTAATTATAATTATTTCTTTCGAAACAACAACTAAATAACCAGGCAACAAAACCTCCAATAACCTTCATAATTAACTGAATTTACCCAAAAAGGAAAAACGGCTCCTATCGAATCTTCCATTACATTATGTTATATCGTCACATTTTCTTTTTATACACATGAATCAAAAGAAACAGCAATCACGTATTTTGGCCAAAAATTAACGGTACGTGCTTGGATATATTGACTTAGAAGACAATTTTCTTACTTCATAGTTGATCACTTTTCTAATGTACCTACTACATGGGGCTCATCGTCTCGAAACATTTCAGTTCTATAAACCACCCCCGAACCAAAAAAAAAAAAAATGAACCAGCAAAACAACACAAAATTTATAGCGTGACTGTCGAAGTAGAAATATATTCTCTATAGATACGTATAGGAAAACATCAAATGGACTTCCATTTCTTTCACACCCTGTGAGTATCGTCGTAGTCGTCCTTTCGGTGAGGAAGCAACGAAGCTTCTTCGTTGTCTTTTGCTTTATTTTCGGAAAATCGGAGTTTCTGCGAAAAAGACAAAGTGTCCCTAGTTTTACTTCTTGCAGTGAATTATCGTCGGCATTTATAAAATCCAATTAAAGACACGTAATTACCTCGACTACTTCTATGCCCCTAATAAATACACGAACATTCGTGCATTCCGCCAATATACATATTATGTATATATGTAGGGCGAGAGTGCGACCTCGTAAGGAGCGAGGTGGTCCTTTATAGTCAACTTCACGACGTATATAGCGTACCGACTATACACAACTTGGAGGATATCAATTTATTACTCTCGGAACACTTGTTCCAATCGAAAAGGAGTAGAATGAATGGCTGGTTAGTTAGTTCCGGAAGGAGTAGGTGTTTTTCGTGTATGGGTAATTGTGTGAATTTATTTCACAAGTCCTTGGTACTTCTATTGTCGTCGATTTCAGAGTGTATACACTGCAGCTCCTTCTCCGGGAAGTACGTTTGGCAATATATAGGAACAAGGCCTTTTCCTGCAGTCATCTCTTAATGTCACCGTACACTTTGTCAGTTTACGAACCATCTATCACACGGTTATGGTCTGCGCCTTCCTGAGTGTGAGAAAAGTCTGGGAATTTCGATAAAATATTATCGTGAAAGTTAATTAGAAATTAGGGAAAAGAAAAAAATTAATTGCGAGTATCGGGGAGCAAAAATTGTCGTCAATAAATTAAGATTTAGCTGTTTTGGTGCCATTTTTAATTTAAAACTTTCCAGTTTAGTTGTAACCGTTTTAGGAGATTGAAAGGGCAACATTATCAGAAATTATTTTCTCTTCGAAGGATTGCTTAAAACTCAGTGATATCTTGAAAAGAGGGGCTCAAAACAGCTGGACTGGACTTAGCTTAACGAATAAAAATTACACTCCGAATAAAGGAGCAACCGCAGATTTAGCGCTCATGATGTTTCATAAGCATTCAGCTTCAGTAAGAACTTTTGAAGAATGCTGTCTTGACGAAGCTGAAGCAGCAAGACTATTACTTTTTCTTTTGCAATGGCACTACACCCCAAATCGGGCTTTGGGCTCCTGATTTTTAGGTTCCTTAAAATATGAGGCTTCCGTGGTGTAGGGCTTGCTTCACAGTCGATTCCCTTTCGAGGCAGAAGTTTTTTTAAGCACGAATTTTTCAGTTGCTATACTGGCAATAAAAATTATTTGAAATAAAATGGACACACGATGTAAAAGTGTAGCAGTTCCACTTCAAGAAGGTCTTTATACTCAGTAGATGGTTTCTGTTCGCTTTCTATCATTTAGTTCCCAATAACATCTGCAAATATTTATCAGTAGCAGCCAGTACCACTGAAAATTATATATCAGCTTCTCCACTCGTTACGGTCGTTCTCACTCCTCTTCCCCTACCTTCCTAATCCCATTCCTTCCCTCCATGACTGTCTTTGTGCATTGCACATAAAGGCCGAAATTGCCTATAACACAGGTCATTCTGTAAACAAAAAAAAAATATGATTTGTTATTGTGAAATGGCTGTTAGCCCTTTGTGCAACCATCTATCTTCATCTTCATATTATTACTAAAATAGTTAATAAAACTCATTTTCATAAAAATACTAACACCAATCAGACATGCTTCGGCTTACGTTACGACGTCAACCGAGGTAGTTTAAAATATCGAAATATGTCCAAAAGCAGATTATGGCTCCAATCATACCTATCAAACAGTTTCATTAGAATCAGTTGAGCCGTTTATGAATTAAATCCGGCCATACAGACAGACAGACATAAAAACGCATTTTTAAAGCTTTAAGCTATTGTCTAATTAATGTAAAACAATATCTTTTAGGCATTTGTAATCAAATAACAAACAGACACTTGATGTTGGCCGGAGAGCGTTGGATGGTAGGGGAGGGCAATGACTCTTATTGAACGGCTGAAATCTTGAGTTTCAAGCAAAGTTTCAAGGAGAGAGAGAGAGAGAGAGAGAGAGAGAGAGAGAGAGAGAGAGAGAGAGAGAGAGAGAGAGAGAGAGAGAGAGAGAGAAAGAGAGCGAGAGAGAGAGAGAGAGGCAGAGAGAGAGAGAAAAAAAAGAGAGCATTAACCTCTTCTGTACAACATAATGTGGTCTTATTGCTAACTTTTAGAAATTACAAAACAAAAACGGAAAAAAGAAAAAACTTAAACTTTTCCCCTTTGACTAGATAAAAAACGACGAACAGATCCTTTAACATTTGTCATACAAATAAACGCCATTGTAAGCACACCGTAATGACTTGTTTCAGTTGATAATTCTGCCGACAATTTACCTAACACACTTGTGTATACCCCGTAAGTCATATTTTGTGTTTGTTCTATCGGAGTATTTTTTTTCCACCCAGGTATAATAATACTTGAGGCATTTTGACCTTCCTTTTACTCTACGTGCCACGGATACTAAATCTAAAGCTATAACGCACAAGCCTAGGGATTGTCTGAGACAAATCGCCATTATCCTTCGAGGCATAAGAGAAAAACGCTCCCGAAATTTATCACAGCGTAGAAAATGTCACCCAGAAAAAAATAAATAAACGTATATAACAAAATGAACAACTGTTTTTTGTTCATATAGCAGGAATAGAGAGAGTCGTCTCATATTATGCTTGTATGCAGGTAACGTGTGTAAGGAACGTAGAATGACGCGAGGTTTATTCCAAGGATGTAATCTATATAGGATTGGTTCTCTCCAAAGTTAAGCACTAAAAAATATTTTTGCTGGTCCTGGCCCACAGGAAGAATTGTAGTGTGCCCTCGAAGTATAGGATCAAGAGAGGATAAAGAGCCCAGCAAGAAGATGATGTCGCGTTCAGTTTCGCACACATAACGATGTTTACGTACACGTAAAATAGTCGTTTTGTGAAACGTTAACAACTGGAAATAAAAGCTAAAAAAAAAAAAACAAAAATAATGGAAGCATTAAACTAAGCCGAGACAAAAGTTTTTCCTTAAAGGCATTTTGGACAAGAGAACAAGTGCTCCAAGTACGTTTTTTCTTCCATCCATTATTATGAGGGTACATGTGCAGTAGTCTCTTTGTCGCATATGTGCACTATGATAGCGTATTTGTACGTGTCAGCAACAGAAGTACAACCTTCTTCAAGCATTTATGTTCCGATTGTGCGGAAATAATGGAATTTTTACTAAAAAAAAACCAACGATACTCGTTGGGATTAGTAAAAAATAAGAAATCTTAAAAAAAAGCTGCTTACTGATAATTCATAAGTTTCACAATACAGATAGATCTTTTCATTTCAAATAAAATTACAACCGAAAGAAAACAATTATGCCAGGAACGTGGCAACTACTTCACGACTGGTGGACAGATATCTCAAAAATTTCTTCGAGATTGTCATCATAACAGGTTTGATGCTCCAGTAGGTGCTGGAGTTATATGCGCCGTCCGTCACGAATTTTAAACTTTATTCGATGTTCCTGGTGCAGAGAATATTGAGCTATTATTCTCTTGGTGACAGAAAATTATATGTTGTCACTATTTACATTCTGTCTCCATCACCATCTTCTACTTCCGAAGCGGTTTACAATGCAACGGATACCCTCCTTAGTGATTCTTGGTGACTTCAACTTGCCTCTCATAGACTGGATACGTTCCGATGACGACGACTATTTGTTGCTTTCGTATTTATCATGTCCTTGTCATGAAATCCAATTTTTGGACGACATGCTGTCAACTGGACTTCTACAAGTATGTTCCATTCCAAACGCTTACGGCAGATATTTGGATCTTGTTTTTTCGACCGATGCTAACCTTACGACTGTTGCTCGCTGCCGAAGCACTTTACTGCCTGAATTACCCACTTCAAATCGATTTTAAATTTCATTCAAATTCTACAAATTCTAACACTTAACACTAATTTTAACTTCACTTCAAGATGATTTTGATGCTTTAAACTCTGATATATCTAATTGTGACTACTGTGTACTCGATGAGCCTGATGTTAACATGGCGACTTCTAAGCTTTGCTCCATTATATATGGGTGCTTCATGCGTTGCATACCTGTCTCTTGCTCGAACCCTTCCAAGAGGTTTTCCTGGTTTGACGATGGCTTACTTCATAAAAAAAAAAAAAAATTAAAAACGAAAGCTTGGAAAGCGTATTGTCACGCAAATAATGACTCGGACTTTTGTTGTACTGCAACCTCAGGGACTCCTTTGATTTCCAATAACATGCTGCTTATTCCCAATACCGGCAGAATATTAAAATATCATTAAAAGACAAACCTAAATAGTTTTGGAAATATGTCAATTCAAAAAGAAACTCTGACGGCTATCCAACTAGTATGTCTCTGAATGATACGGTAAGCACTAGTCCTATTGTGATTATTTGGTAACCATTTTCGCACTACTTTCTCTATTAGTGCCTCAGTAACTGACTTCAATAATTTTCAGTACTTGGCAAAGTTCCTTTCTACTACCTTAGTGCCAAAAGATCTCTTTATTGATGATGTAACCATTTTAAAAAACATTGGAGACATTGCCGATAATTTCTCTTGTGGATCAGATGGTATTCCTGCGTCTGTAATTAAGAGGTGTTATTTATCACTAGGGTGTAGCCCAGTGGGTAGCGTGTTGGTCTCCAATTCGAAGGTCGTGAGTTCAAGTCCCGATCAACGCATAATTCCTTCTGAGATTTACAACATTTCTGGTGTTCCTCAAGGTAGTCATCTTCGACCACTGCTATTTTTGTTGTTTATTAATGACGTGAGTGCAGTTATTGTCGACTCAAATATTCTTCTTTATGCTGATGACGCTAAGATATATAAAACTAGATCTAATCACAATGATTGCTTATCTTTGCAAAGTGACCTTACGAGTTTTTATAACTGGTGTGTGCTAAATAACATACATCTTAATATTAATAAGTCCACTACTGTGTCGTATTTTAGAACAAGAATACCAATTCTATTTGACTACGTTGTAGATGGAACCGTTCTACTTCGTTCTGATAAAGTACGGGATTTGGGGATATTATTTAATAGCACTTTCACCTTCGACGACCACGTTGATCATATTGCCAGTAAAGCTAGCGCTATACTTGGTTTTGTCAAAAGAGATCCAAGGAGTTCAATCATCCATTCGTGACTAAAATTTTATATTGTGCCTTTGTCCGTTCTGTTCTGGAGTATACGATCCCTGTCTGGTCTCCATTTTATTCTCTTCACATAGCTACGATCGAATCTGTGCAGCGTGATTTCTTAAGATTTGCCTTTCGTGGCCTTCCAGATCCTCTTAGGCTTCCATTTTATGTTGATCGCTTAAATCTTCTTTTGTTGGACTCCTTGGAGAACAGACGTGTGCACGCAAGAGTGGTTTTCGCTTTTAAAGTTCTAACTGAAGTTATCCACTCTAACCAATTGTTGTCTTCGATTAATTTCAATGTTCCGTAATGTGTTTTGAGAAATAACGAATTTCGTAGAGTCCCACAGCATCGCACCAATTATGGTTTTCATGAACCAATTTCATCTATGCTCAGACTTTTCAATCAACACTTCTCACAATTGGATTTTGGCATGACCCCCACCCAGGTAAAAAATCAGCTCTCTTGGCGTTGAATTAAATTTTATTGTCACTTTTTATTTTATAGTTTTCCTATTTATTGTGTATTTGTTTATCTTGTTTTTTTGTTTTTTCTTTTAGTTTTTATATATTTATTTATTGGTTTGGTGAATGTTTTCACAGTGCATTTCGAAATGAAAGAAAAGATTTCCGGATTCTACACTGTTACGCTTTATTATTCGTGACGTTTCGGTCTCTGCTGAGACCTGCTGTTTGATAAAGGTCTCAGCAGAGACCGAAACGTCACGAATAATAAAGCGTAACAGTGTAGAATCCGGAAATATTTTCTTTCATTTTATTTATTTATTATTTATTATTCTTGAGTGTTATCTATTGTATTTTGTTATTTTATTTTATTTATTAGCTTCTCAATTGATATTTCGTTTTTCATTGCTTTATAGTTAGGTTTTATTATTTTTTATTGTAATTTATGTAGTAATCAGGCAGTTGATGAATAAACGAATATTATTATTATTATTAGATGTAGGAAATAGCGGCATCTGAACCCCGAACCCCTGGTTGGCAATACCGCGAATCAGAAGAAGTTCAATCTTATGGTTTGGAGTGCGTTTCGAATTGAAAGAAAAGATTTCCGGATTCTACACAGTTACGCTTTATTATTCGTGACGTTTCGGTACTTGCTGAGTTTGATAAAGGTCTCAGCAGAGAACGAAACGCCACGAATAATAAAGCGTAACAGTGTAGAATACGGAAATCTTTTACTGTACAAAATAATGCTGCATTTTGGCATCCCAGCAAAACTAGTCCGACTGACCAAAATGACGATGACATCAACAACATCACAAGTCAGAGTCAACAACCAACTAACTGATGCCTTTGACACAAATGTCGGACTAAAACAGGGTGATGGGCTGGTCCCTCTGCTTTTTAACCTAGCTTTAGAATACGTCATCACAAAGTTACCCGTTGACACAAGAGGTACGCTGCTTTATAAATCCAGCCAGATAGTGGGTTATGCGGACGATATCAACATATTATCACGCTCTTTCACATCCGCAAAAGAAATTCTACTAAGCCTCGATCAAGCAGCAAAAGAAGTTGGCCTGAAAATCAATGAAACAAAAACGAAAATAATGACACAAAGAAGGAAAAGGACCCCCAATAGACAAAACATTACAATTGACGAATATAATTTGGAAAATGTGGACGAATTCATATATTTAGGCACAAAGAGTGGAAATGAAACGAACGAAATAAAAAGACGAATCCAGCTCGCAAATAAAACGTATTATTCAGTCTTAGCTATTCTTAAGGCCAGCTGCGTACACAGGAAGACCAAACTCCAAGTCTACAAATCAATAGTAAGACTTATGCTTTGGTACGGATGCGAAACATGTACCCTTACACAAGCATCCGCAAATATGTTGAACGCTTTCGAAAGACGAATAATTGGAGCGAAACGTGATTGTGACCGATGGCGAACTAGATACAACAGTGAGCTGTATGATATATTTGACGAACCGGAGGTTTCCACTATCATCAGACTGCGGAAGCTGCAATGGGCTGGCCATGTACAAAGGATGGACGAAACTCAAATACCTAAAAAGGTATTCGAGGGAAAAACGGAGGGCCGGAGGCCAGTGGGAAAACCCAGGAAACGCTGGTCCGAATCTGTTGACGAAGACTGTTCATCGCTGCTCGGATTTCAAAATTGGAGGACGCGGTCACTGGACCAATATCGCTGGAGACTTCGGCTACGGGAAGCCAAGGCCCGAAAGGGGCTGTAGCGCTGCGACGACGACGAAACTTTAAATTCAGCATGAAACATTTTGTATAGTACGTGCGGTGTTATATACAAACATTACAAACCTTCCACTTCCCTCTGCTTTTACGATCCTCCCTTACAAAAGTCACTAGTCACTATTCAAAAGAATTTGAGATGACGTATTTTCTGGTGCAATAAACTGTTTCCTATTTCATTGAAGTTTGAAAGCGCTTAATTTTTTGCTAAAAACATCTTATTTTAACAGTAATCTAAACATTACAGAATTATAATTGGTCTTAAAGCCCAATCATATGATACTCTAGATGAGATGGAAATGACGTTTGCTGGAAAATATGTCATCTCAAATTCTTTCGAATAGTGAATAGAGACTTTTGCATGGGAGGTAGTAGAAGTAGAGGGGGAGGTTTGTATTAATATTTCTATTTGTATACTTTGTACAAAATCTCAAGTTGATAGCCTTAACAGTTTCGAAGAAAAATAATTTAATTTAAATTTCAAAATTTCGTGAAATTTGTATGGGAGGGGGTATAAGGAGTGAGGTGAGGTTGATAATTATTTTTAAAATAAATTGCAATAATAGTAGAATTAATTTTGACAAAATTTTGTCTTTTCAGCTTTACTAGTTTCAATGTAAATCGAAAATATGTATTTTCCAAAATTGTCCATTTGTATGGGAGGTGGTAGAAGGAGTTAGGGGATCGGGTCAATATTCCGTGATATTAATGACATCTATATTGTAATAATTTGACCTAAATTTCAAGTCGAAAGCTTAAATAGTTTCAAAGAAAAATCAATTTCTTAATATTTCGAAATTTCATGAAATTTGTATGGGAGGGGGTAGAAGGAGTGGGGGATGTAGCCCATTCACGAACTTAAAGTTACTTTTTTGCTAAAAATGACACATAAAAATTTTTAGCACTATAGCTCAAAGCTTTGGAGAGTTATGCTGTAGACAGACAGACAGACAGACAGACGGACAGACGGTCACTCGGAATCAAGGTTTTTGAGCTATAACAAATATTTCTGTACCCTTGGCGGCTCTTTGGGAGCGTTATTTCTTAGCGTTACAAAGGCAAACACAATATACTCTCAGATTTCATCTAGAGTATAATAAAGCTAAGATTATTTTATTATATATATTTACAAAAAAACCTAATGGCCTCTGAGTGTTCTCTAAGTTATAATTATATTGGTTATTTATTATTTGCTTTCTTCGCATTTTCATGGTTTTTTTTAATTGTTATTTTTATATTTCGCCGGTTTTTTATTTTATTGGGAAATTTTTGGCATTTAAAAACCCAATGTTGATTATTATTTCATCTAGAGTATCGTAAGATTGTGTTTATGTTTTTTAATAAAATTTTCTCTTCATTATTTAATTGATTTCTGAAAATTAATTAAATAAAATGATATTATTAGGCTAATCTGTTGATTTTTTTCGGTGCCATCTTAAATGAAATAATAGATCATCGGAATTCTTAAATTATAATAAGTTCATTAGCATTTATCGATTATTTCAATGGTAGAACGAAAAAATTCCTCCTAAAAATTGCCGTAAGAACATTCTTCACTATCTTGCCGGCTCTTCTAAAGGAACTCCCCACTTTTCTAAATAAAAATCATGAAAAACTTTAGTGGCGTGTATCTCGCTGTTAGGCAATAGTAAATTGATTCCTTCTATCTTTAGTAAATGTCGTTCGTAACAACATCGATAAGAAATTTATACGGCAATAAAAGAAAATAAGTAGTTTGACGAGCTAAACTAACCGAAAAAAGGAGGATCAACTCTCTAGGGTGAAAAAAAAACCCCAGTAAACAACATTCATTCGAATAATTCATAAACTTTAATCCTTGGGTTTATTTTCATTTCTTTTTTATTACTAGAACACCTCTTCTTCGGTGGCGGTTTAAAAGTCAACAAAGTCCACAACGTGTCCACTTTATCATCCTTGGAGCGCCTGTCAACAAGTCGGAAAATTAATTCGTCCTTTGTGCTCAAACCGTCGTATGTATACGAGGTATGCTCATCCATAAATACATTGCTATGCATGCTGATGTATGGTGTCATACTAAAGAGTGTTCATGCGAATGGTGTTAGAGCACTGACCATAATTAAATGATAAAATTAACTGAAAAGGAGGATGAGTAAGTACGGGGAACTTTCAGCAACTTCCTGTAACACTACCACCAGCACTATTCGGTGATAGGTCAACTCCGTTATCCGAAAAGGATATTCGGGATTATATGCAAGCGTAATGCTCCTCCATTTCTGGAGACACGAGTTTGTTTTGTGCCACCATTATTAAATCAGGAGTAAGAGTAATGCGAAATGGAAGTGTTAGTCTGATGATTTGAATCCTTCCCATTTAGTCGGTGCTCATCTAGCTTTTTCATATCTTTTATGGTTGTTCAGCCGTCTATGGAACGCAAAGTAGCCAAGGTGAAGTAATTGGATTGGTCCTGTTTGTTTGGCTTTTGAGGTCACGTGTATTTTAAACTCGTCTAAATGCTGACGTCGCCTTCCTGAACGTCCGTAAAATATATATTTATAGTGAAGATACCACCCCGAACCTTCACATATACCGGATAGATATATTCACCTGGAAAGATTGCCCTGGCTGTCCAGAAAACGGACAACATGCCAGCAAAGTTTTTGTGTTGGTGCCCGCAAGAAATGAAATTTGTATGCGTTCTGAATACCCGCTAGTTACCGTCAGTTTTAATGCAATTAACTAAAGTGTGGCGAAGTGATGCAAAAGATCGTTGCTTTTGGTTTCCTCGGATAAGGAAATCTCACACTTTCCATGGTCTCGTACATTGTATAGTTTTGGAACAGTTCAAGTCATGAAACAAGAGGACTCTCCGGATCAGGTGATGGGTTTGTATGTATATTTGTATGTGTGGGATACGGCTAAAGGGTCTAAAATTGTTTCTTTCTCTCTGGAGTTAATTTCAGAGCTTTAGCGTGGAACATGTCCAACGGAAACTTGTGGCTTAAATGGTTGGTCTTTTGGTTACGTTAGAAATTTTGAGAGAAGTTGGTATAGAAATTTCCAACTTTTCCAAGTAATTGGGAAACGTGTACTCACATACAAACATATACATATTTTGTATGTGATGTGGATATGTTGTCATTTACAGGCTTTTTGTACAAAATGCACCAAACTATAACACACTGTACAATAGAGGATGTGTCGTCCGGGATCTTTGTTACAGAAAATTATCTTGCGGTCATAAATGCTTTACGAAGTCGTTGAATGAAAGCCTTTAATTTAATTAAATTATAAGACAAGGTTAAGGGATAAAGTTTAACGCTGACATATTTCATCGAAGAGGTGTTTAGAATTTCGATTGTGGCTTTGCAATTGACAATTTCATATTCGATGTACGTTCGTGTTAAATTGAAACAAAAATACATATGTATTTGATATTTTTGGATTGTGGCCACTTTCGGAAAACTTAAGATCTAACTAAGGTGTAGCCTAGTGGGTAGTGTATTGGTCTAGTCGGGAGTTCAAATCTCGGTCGACGCATAATTCGAGCACACTGCCTGCTTGGGTATACCTTGGTCAAACTTTCAAAATTATTGAATTTTTGTTGCCATTGGAGCATATGGGATGCTTTGCGTAGGAGAGGTTTTCTAGATAAGATCATGTGCTGACTGATTTCGCCAGCAGCAAAAATTTATTGATTGATTGACGGCCTCCTGCATTCTTGACGTGCATACATGTCGCGGTGCTAATTGCGACACAGATCACTATTTGGTAAAGACCAAGTTCCGATGTCGAATCGCAAACCGAGGATACCCAAAAACACAACCGGTTCCTGAATTCGACATAGGAAAACTGCAGAATGATAAAGTAGTTGCGAAGTATGTATCAGCCTTAGAGAGACACCTCGCACCAACACTGAACAACAACGCGAGCATACCAATAGAAGGAATGTACATCTGTCGCAGAGGAGGTGATAGGACAACAACCCCGGCGCAAAAGAAATGATTGGACAACGAATGCCAAGATGCCTTAGAGCGAAAAAATCAAGCTTACAAAATATTAAAGAACGGCCGACACGAGCTAAAGCGGACATATATATAAAGATCTTTGGATTTGCAAACAAAATATGTAGACAAAAAAAACGGAAGTACAATAATGACAAAGTTAAAAATATGGACGAACATTTTAAATTACACAACACAGGAGTCGCGTATTCCCTTGTTAAGAGGATGAAAGAGTGATACCAATCAAAAAAGACCCTCTGCAAGGAAGCAGAAGGGAACATTACAAGTAATGCGGAAGATAAGCGTAATACTTTTTTTTCTTAATCCGAACCCATTATCAGCACGAATAGCAGCAGTAGACAAAATAGCAGGTATAGCTGATGTAACAGCTGATGAAGGCTTTGAGTCCTCCCACACTCGAAGGAGTAAAAACAGCGCTGAGAAACCACCAAAGCAACAAAGCGCCGGGCACTGATCAAATCCCAGCTGAAATTCTGAAAGCCGGCGACACCTGCATAGCGCATCTCCTACACAGATTAGTCACGGACATATGGACGCAGGAAATACTTCCTGAAGATTGGCGCAAGAGCATCATATGTCCAATTTATAAAAAAAGTGACAAACTCTGCTGCGAAAACTACCGAGGAATATCTCTGTTGTGTACGTCTTATAAGATCTTGACGAAAATTCTGGAAAAGAGAATTAAGCCCTATTCTGACAAAGTAATTGGTGATTACCAAGGCGGATTTAGAGCTGGACGCTCGACCACGGACCAGATATTAATGTGCACCAGATATTTGTTGACTTCAAACAAGCATGCGACAGTATCGACAGACGCGTACTGTATAAAATGATGTTGGAGTTTTGAGTCCCATCGAAACTGGTCCGACTGACAATAATGACAATGACTGAGTCTTTGTCACAAGTCAGAGTAGAAAATGATCTGACTTCCAGTTTTAAAACAGACAACGGCCTTAAGCGAGGTGATGGTCTTGCACCAATTCTTTTCAACTTGACACTTGAATATGTTGTTCCGAAGCTTCTTGTTGACACCAAGGGAACGCTCTGCTTGAAATCTACACAACTCGTAGCATATGCCGTATGTATGAAATAGATATACTTGCGAGATCTATCGAGGGTGCTAAGGTATTTATAAACCGTGACTCGGTAGCAAGGAAAGTTCGACTACGCTTCCGTGGCGTAGTGGGCAGCGTGCTTGCTTCTCAGTCAATAGGTCGTGGGTTCGATTCCCACTCCAGACGGGATTTTTTTAAGCGGAAATTTTTCAGTTGCTACTGGTGATAAAAAAATATTCGCAATAAAATGGGGAAACGGTGTAAAAGTGAAACAGTTCCACTTCAAGAAGGCCTAGATACTCAGTAGATGGTTTCTGTTCGCTTTCTATCATTCAGTCCCCCATAACATCTGCAAATATTTGTCAGTAAGCAGCCAGTACAATTGAGCAATATACCAGCTTCTCCACTCGCTACGGTCGTTCTCGCTCCCCTTCCCCAACCTTCCCAATCCCATTCCTTCCCTCTATGACTGTGTTTGTGCATTGCACATAAAGGCCGAAATTGCCTATAACACAGGTCATTCTGTAAAAAAAAAAAAAAAACGTATTAATGAAAACAAAATAAACATTATGACACAAACTAGGAAAAAGACACCAATCAGACAAAATATTACAGGAGACTATAACCTCGAATCTATCGAAGAATGGAAGTGAACCCATCGAAATCAAAAGAAGGATAATGATGGCAAATAAGACGTACTATTCGGTACTTCCAATAATTAAAAACAAGTACGTATACATGAAAGCAAAACTTAAGCTATTCAAAACCATTATAAGACGTGTGCTATGCTATGGCAGCGAAACGTTGACATTAACTCAGGCGTCCGAAAAACTACTTAACATCTTTGAAAGAAAGGTCCTCAGAAGAATCCTCGGACCAGTGAGGGAAGACTCGATCTGGAGAATACGATACAATAGAAAATTGTATTATCTTCGACAATCCAGGAGTTTTAACCCTCATAAAATTTAAAAACTTACAATGGGCTGGTTATGTAGAGCGGATGGATGACCGAAGAATTCCCAAATGCACACTAAAAGGGAAAGTCAACGGACAAAGACTGGTCGGGAAACCACGGAAGCGCTGGAAGGATTCGATTAACGCTGATACCAACTCACTGCTAAGATTTTCAAACTGGAGGACTTGGTCACTGAACTGAGATGAATGGTGCTTTGCCGTCATTCCTCCATTCAGGAGGCCATGGTCCGATATGGGCTGTAGCGCCATCGTAATATAATAATACAAATATCTGTCAAAAGTTAAAATATGTAAAAATCAAATTCCTAGTTCAATTTCAAATGAAATTGAATAAAATTAATCAATTACAACTATGCAACTTATATGAGCTGCTCACGTAAGTTGTTGTGATGTTTGATTTATTTCTGATGCAACTAAAATACTTCAATTTATTCAATTACTGTCGATTTCAACACTCTTTGCCTTCTAGAGTTTTTATATAACATTAAAAATAAAAAAAAAAAGCAATTGCACATAGACGTTAATCTTACGAGTATTTATACGTTATTATAAGTTGAACGTCTCTATTATAAACATTTCGAAAATCCACAATCTCAAATTATATCCTTCGATGCAAATATGATTAAAACACCTTCAAATTACTTTCAGTATGATCGATCAACTATGTCAGAAATTACGAGGGCGGTTCGAACACAATGATCGAAATCCCATAAACTCTCGAAATTCTTGGGCAGTCGTCAATTTCCAAGGTATTCCAAGGAGATTTTACCTTTTTAACTTTTACACATTCTCATATTTGGACGAAAGAACCTATGAATGCATCGAAGCATGAAAACGGACGTTCGGGTTCACGGAAATGATGGAAAAACCGACGTGACAAAGTTTTATAATCGTCTCAAAAGACGTGTAATACTACCACGTTGCAGGAACCAAAATGTCACTCAAAGATAATCGAAGGAATCGTTCGTGCGAACTTGCACAGCAGGACCTTCAAAGAAGAGACGAACGAAATAAAAATAAGAAGAAAAAAATAAACTTAAATCCAAAAGGAATAAAGGACATTGAGGTCAACCAGTGAATTCCATCTAAAATACACAAAAAAAAAATCCCGAATAAGATTCGATAGTCGTATTACAAGTGAGTATTTTCTCACCACAGTAACTCTATTCCGGATACCAACCCAGTCCTTCTCTATTGCCGGGCTATAAAATGTGCAATTTTGAGGTTTAAGAAGCTCAACTTGAGGTTCAAGTCACTTTGCAATCCTTTCACATCGCTCGAAATGTCCTCCTAAATAAAAACAATTTCAGAAAGTTGAATGGTATTTCGCTTAGCGCTAGAGAGGATCTCGATTTACACAACCACTACACGCTCCATTCGCGCTGTATATGTATGTGCTCGTCCCTTAGATTTATATCGGCGGTGCCAATGTAATGAAATTTACTTAAAAGCTTTTTGTACAGCGCTTAAATCCGCGAGCTCAGTAAATCTATTTCGCGCTTTATTATGTCACTGAGTATTTCATGGGGACGAGAAAAAAAGGTAACTTAACCGCAAAGATATATACGATCTTAGAGTGTTTAAATATGTTTCTTCTGTTGCTCATTTTATTTTGTATCCTTGCTGTATTTTTAACCGAAATACCATTTTTTTCCCAAATTTCAGCAACTGAAATTTATGTCGAGACACTTAAGCCACTTTATTAGTGCATTTAGTTTGATAACTTATGGAAATCGAGTTCGAGAGAATTGACTAATGGTTTTTAGTTCTGAAGAATTAATCCATCCTAAATCTACCCCCGCAAGGGGGTAGTTGTAGTATGAGGTTTTACCAATTCCTGCAACTATCTTTGGAGTTAGCGACTCCACGGACCTGAGCTAACTATCCCCCTCTGGGATGGGGGCTGTAGAATTCACCCACAGCCAGTCCTGCTTGCCCTAAAAATGGCAAATGGACACTCACTGGATCATGGGCTTATCACCCGTGATCTTAAGACCTAAATGATACGAGAAACGGATACATCGCCTCGGATACGGACTGATTCTACGGTAACGACTTTTGGCATTCGAAAACGGACTATGATTGGCTTCTGGAACGTTCGAACATTGAATGACGGGGGAAGAGCTGGGGTTACTCGGTCCTTGCACCGCCAATCAGTGATCGACCGTGAAATGAAGCACTATAACATCCAAATCTTGGGCTTGAGCGAGGTCAGGTGGACAGGATCAGGAGAAGAACGAACCCCTAGCGGAAACACTATTCTGTACATTGGCCCTGAAAGTGAAGCCAGAAATGGCGTGGCGTTCGTCCTTACGCCGAGAGCGAGAAACAGTCTCATTAGCTGGGAACCAATCTCGGATAGGATTATCGTCGTCAGGCTCAGGACCAGTGTCAGAAACGTCACAATTCTGCAGTGCTACGCACCAACTAATACCGCAACATCTGGTGACAAAGAGGAGTTTTATAGCCAACTGAGTGCCACCTTCGAACGTGTTCCAAGAGGTGATATTATTATCATCTCGGGAGATATGAACGCCCAGGTTGGATCAGACAACACTGGACTAGAACACGTCATGGGGAGGCATGGTGACCCTTGGGTCGACCCTTCACGACCTTGGATTAAGAGACCCGAAAACGGCGAATTATTTGTGGAGTTCTGTAGTACTCGGCAAATGGTCATCGGAGGGACCCTTTTTCCACACAAGAGTCATCATAAAACATCTTGGGTTTCCCCTGATGGTGTTACTCAGAACCAGATCGACCATTTGGCTATAAGTCGCCGATGGAGAAGATGTCTCCTCGATGTGCGAGCGAAACGTGGAGCTGACGTGGGGAGCGATCACCACTTGATGGTTGCCTGCTTGAGATTGTGTACAGCAGCTATCCGACGACCACAAATTCTTCAAATGAAGCGCAAGCTTAATGTGGATAAACTCAGAGATCCCAACAAAAAACTCGAATACACCACCATTCTACGCGAAAAGTCATCCACATTGGGTGAACATGACATGCGCACACTGGACGCCAATTGGGAGGCAACCAGAAACACTTTTCTAACTAGTGCTGAAGAATCTGTGGGATATGCGCAGAGCGGTGAGAAACCCTGGATGTCGCAAGACACATGGGACAAGGTTGACAATCGGAAAAAAGCCAAATTGGCAATCATCTCTCAACCCGATGTCAACCAACGAACGCCCGACTTGAGGCAGAACTACCGCGATGCTCATATACAGCTTAAAAAGGCTGTTAGACGCGACAAGAGAAAGGCCATTGAAGATCTGGCAAACAAGGCAGAATCTGCGGCTTACCTTGGGGATATGGGTTCACTATTTAAAATCATGAAACAGTTGACGAACAGGAATTTCACCGCCAACCACCTGGTGAGAGATGTCAACGGAACTCTCCTTAATATGAGTGAACACCAGTTGCGACGATGGAAGGAATACTTCTCTGATATTTTAAACATCTTGTCAGATGAAGATATTCCGGAAACAGAACAACTTCCAAACATCCAACCGCAACAATCCTCTATTAGGGACGATCCCCCAGATAAGGAAGAGATAGTTTCCGCCATTCGGTCAATGGCGGGAAGGAAAGCTCCAGGTATAGACGGACTACCAACCGAACTCCTCAAAGCGGACCCGGAAATAACAGCCGATATACTCCTCCCACTCTTCACTAAGGTGTGGAATGATGGAAGATATCCGACTGAATGGAAGGAGGGCGTCATTGTGAAAATTCCGAAGAAGGGCGACCTTCGGGATTGTGGCAATTGGCGTGGTATATGTCTACTTACTGCCGTATCAAAAATTATGGCTAAGGTAATTCTCAATAGGATTAGTGATGTCGTCGAGAGCACTCTCGAAGTTTATCAGGCTGGATTCCGTAAAGGGTCGTCTTGTACCGACCACACAAATACCCTACGGATAATATTAGAGCAGTCAGCCGAAATGGGTTCGCCACTACATCTCATGTTTGTGGACTTCGAGAAGGCTTTCGACAGCGTTAAGCGAGATTACATATGGAATGCTTTGCGTAGGAGAGGTATTCCAAATAAGGTCATAGCTATGATTAAAGAATCCTACGAAGATGCAAGGTGTCGCGTCTTGCATAGAGGAGAGCTGTCCGAGAGCTTTCCTGTGCGAACGGGTGTCAGACAAGGCTGCATATTATCACCAGCCCTGTTTCTGGTGGTAATAAATGACATCTTGAAAGCTGCACTGGAAGGTGGGGAAGGTAAAGGTCTTCAATGGAGACTATTTAACATCTTAAGTCACCTTGATTATGCTGATGACGTGTGTTTGCTTGCACATACCCGTTCGGACTTAGAGTCAAATGTTCGCTCGTTGCATTCTAAATGCAAAGAGGCGGGACTGAAAATAAATGTGCGTAAAACCAAGTACATGCACATGGGTTCGAACGCAAGCACACCGATTGTTCTTAATGGACAGGATGTGGAAGAGGTGCAAGATTTTTGCTATCTCGGAAGCATTGTCAGCATGGACGGCGGAGCCGAAAAGGATGTTGAGGCTCGGCTAAATAAAGCTCGTCAGGCCTTCGGTATCCTTTCCCCTTTCTGGAGGTTAAGAGAGATCTCCCTTCGCACGAAGCTGCGAGTTTTTGACGCATGCGTCAAATCCGTGTTGTTATATGGTTGTACTACGTGGAAAGTGACCGTTCGACTTACCAAGAAACTACAGACTTTCGTAAACCAATGCCTCCGACGCATTTTAGGAATATTCTGGCCAGAAGTGATCTCCAACGACGAACTTTGGAGTACAACTCGCCAAACTAAAATAGGTATTGAGATTCAACGGCGAAAGTGGCAGTGGATCGGTCATACTTTGAGGAAACCAGAGCAAAACATCGCAAAACAGGCTCTGGATTATAACCCTCAAGGAAGACGTCGGGTTGGTCGACCATGTAACACATGGAAGCGAGCAGTTGAGCAGGAGGCCAGAGGAATAAACAAGTCCTGGCAACAGCTTAAAGCCGATGCTCAGGATCGCGCCTTGTGGAAGAGAGTTGTTTCTGTCCTATGCCCCTATAGGGGGTCTTAACAGGAATTTGATTGATTTGAAATCTTAAATCTCTGAATTTCACTTCGCTTTACTTTTTACAGCAGAAATTTGCTAACATTTTTGCACATTTCCGCAGTGGAAACGATTTTTTTTAAGCTTATCTACTAAAAGATTTAAACTATTCTTTGTTTGCACTTAACAAAAACCGAAATCTCACGCAAAATACTGAAACTATAAACTATATTGCGAAGGGAGTGAGTTCAAATCCTCATCGGCACATAGCTCCAGCTAATTGCATTCGCGGGTATATCTGTGCCACCTCAACCTACGGAAATAGAAAAATTCAGAGATGGGAGGTTGTGCGAGGGTCTAACGCAGTAGTAAATTAAAATGTCACGGAACTTGAAAGCCGGACGCTGCAGTGCCATTCAAAAAGAAGAATTACAATAAAAGGATTTTACCTCAAAAAACAAATTGAATACAAACAATCTCACTTAACCGCCATAAAATTTCTTTCAAAATTGTCGTAACAATTAGCTTATTTCATAGCATCCTAACATCAATTCCTTGAGATCGCTGTAAAATCGTATGATTAGTCAATTTAAACACACTTCTTAAAGGCCTTATACACATGATTTATTGGCTTCGGGATCAACAAATTTACTCTTCAGTTAACTTTCTGAAATGGCCTTTTATATCGGGAGATGTTCAGAAATCACTCTGACAAGAATGGCTAAATCCTTTGTAAGACGGTATCTGTGTGTATTTTGTGTTTGATTCTGTGTGTATAAGCTACATATACATCTTTCGTCAATTCCTTATTTTTTCGGTTCCTTTAACGATGGATTTGTTCTTGTTATTTATCAGAAGAAGACGAAAGAAAATTGTATCCTCGAGCACAAAAAATGACGTAGTGAAACGTTAGGTTACGACTGTCAAAACGTGAGCGTAACGATAACCTCTTTTGGCAATTTTTAGTTTTTTTCCCTTTGCTTCTCCATCATTCGTTTTTTGTGAGGAATATTCAAAAAGTTCCGTGCCACTTATTCTTTGTAATATTTCCTTTCGAAGGATTCATTGTATGCACATGGCTTTATTGAAACCTAGAATTTTTTTGTTGTAAAGTTTTCCCTTCGCGTAGGCAATATTTGAACAAGATAAGATTTATGGATACGTGCTTTACTTAGATGTACTAAAAAGACATCGTATGTAAACTATAAAGTTGCAGAATCAATTTTCAGTTTTCTCTGGCTTTTCGGCAAGCCTAAGGATGTTGTGAGTGATTTTTGAGACTTATTTGAGGATTGAGCAATGCCAGTGCTGTTTTGTCAATATAAGATGATTGAAGTTCTGCAGTAATAAGCGATATTATGGCATTGCGCCAAAATATGCTGATTTAGGATTCCCATTAAAATAGCTTACTTTCTTCAATAATATGTGTATGGAAAATGAGGTTCTATCGCAATGAAAGAATTTCGAGAAAATTCCCAAGTTGCATTAACTCATCCAAACTATCTATAATCTAAATCTGAGAGTACATATTATAAGTTTGACACAAAGTTTGTAACGCTAAGAAATTTTTAAGTGTTTTTCTTTGTATAACATGGCCCTTTCCCTTACAAGTATGTATTTTTCCGTCTCAAGGAACATTACTGTGTGGCGTGTGTGTATAATTCCTCAGATATAATCTATACATATAAATATAATTGTAGTGTCTGTCTGTTATTTGCTTATAAATGGCTATAAGTTAGTTTTTTGAGTTATTTTAGCACTAACTAAGCATAAAAACACATTTTTGAAATTTTTGTCTGTCTGTCTGTCTGTCTGTCTGTCTGTCTGTCTGTCTGTCTGTCTGTCTGTCTGTACGACCGCTTTTCACGCACAAACGGCTGAACCGATTGTAATGAAACTTGCACAGTTTGTTAGGTGTCCATCGGAATGAAATCTGCTTTTGGTTTTATTTCACTCTCCTCACGCCTTCTACCCCCTCCCATACAAAGTGACTCATTTTCAAAAATATATATTAATCAAATTTTCTTGAAAACTATAAAAGCTATTAATTTGAAATTTGGACCATATTATTTCTATTATAAATGCAGTCTTTTGGTATACAAATTATTTAAGGTCTGTCACTCCTTCTACCACCTCCCATACAAACTACACTTTTTCATGAACCACTTTACACCAATTTTCTCAGTACGTGTAACTTTCATCGAGCTAAAATGTTCTATTAAATCCTTAATTAACATTATTATTAATATCGAGATAAAATTAACCGATTAGCTTCACTCCTTCTACCCCCTCCCATACAATGTGACACAGTTCCACGTCTTCACAAGAATTCGATTTTCTTGAAAAGTCTGAATGGTACTGATCTGAAATTTAAAATATATCAATTTCATGATGATTATAGTTGTTTCTCAAGAAATCACCAAAAACCCCCTTCTCCTTCCACCACCTCCCATATAAACCGCACTTTTTCACAAAATACTCTAAACGAATTTTCTCAGTACATTTAAATTTCATCGAGCTAAAAATTTAAACTTAATCCTTAATTAGCATTATTATTAACAGCGGGAAGAAAATTAACCGAGTAGCTTCCCTCCTTCTACCCCCTCCCATACAATGAGGCATATTACACGACTATGTAACAATTCGATTTTCTTGAAAAGTGTGAATGATACAGATCTGAAATTTAAAGTGTATCAATTGCATGATAGTTGTAGTTGTTTTTCGAAAAATCACAAAAAACCCCCCACTCCTTCTACCACCTCCCATACAAATTGCACAATTTCATTAAATTCAAACCACTAAGTTTCTCAGTTCCTACTCAATTTTTGAAGCTTAAATTTGGTACAAAACATTTTTATAGCTACTCTAATATGATGTGAAACAAATTAGTTCAGTGCTGTCATCCCTTCTACCACTCCCCATACAAAATTTCTTAGCACCGCAAAAATTTCGATTTCATCTATTAATAATATCGTATGATTTGGCTTTACGCACAATCGTAGTCCTGTTATGTTTTTATGCTTAATGTTATTTTATTTGCTTTTTTTTTTAGTTAACACCAGCTACAATTATTCACATTTTCTTAACGCTCTTCAACACGTATATGATCTCGAATCACGGGTTTGATTTGATCACGAGCCTGTCCCATAAAAATGGGAGTATCATGCTTTCATTCTTAATAATTTATGGTTCTGATTCCAACAATATACAAACCATTCTCTTCAAAGAGCCATTAAAGTAAGCAGATTTTATATCCCATATAATGCATTACTAACTACATTCTCAAAAATTGCTTATTAATGCGATATTTATGCGGACGAAGTCGCGGGCGTTTGCTAGTCATTAAATAAATAATCTATCGAAATTTGTTTACAACAAACCCCTCCCCCCAAACCGGATGTCGGTCTGTCTGTCTGTTCGCCTGAGCGTCTGTCCGTGTCCTCTCTAGCTTAAGAACGCGTTAAGCTAGAAAGTTCGAATTTTGTACACATCGTTTTTGACAAAAAAGTAAGGCTAACTTCGTGAACGGGCCAAATCGCTCCCCCCTATCTCCTCCCATACAAATGGCTTATTTTCGGAGTTTCATACTAAACGAATTTTCTCAAAAAGTATGAAAGCTATAGATCTGAAATGTAGAATGTATTATTTTTATAAATGGATCAATCCATAGAATAAAAGTAATTTGAATAGCCTCATTCCTTCTACCACCTCCCATATAAACTGCACTTTTTGCTGAATTATTATAAGCCACGTGTAAAATTTATCAAACTGAAATTGTGCACTAAATATTTATTTAAAATTAATAGCAAGATAGAAAAAAAAGTACCTGATTAGTTACACTCCATCCACCCCCTCCCATACAAAGTGACACGTTTCGTGAACTTTACATAAAATCGACTTTCGTGAAAAGTATGAATGTTATAGTTCCGAAATTTGAGAAATGCCAATCGCATAATCTGCATAGTTATTACTGAAAAAAAAACAGTGAAAACCCTACGCACCTTCTACCACCGCTCATACAAACTGCATAGTTTCACTAAATTTAATACACTAATTTTCTCAAATCATATCAAATTTTTGAAGCTTAAATTTTGTAAAAAACATTTTGATAGCAACTCTATCATGATATGAAAAAATTAGTTCAAACCCGTCACCCCTTGTATCACTCCCATTCAAAATTTCTTAATTTATTTTTTCATCTAGAGGGCTTTACGCCCAATCGTAGTCCTGTTATGTTTTTTTTTCTATTACTCCTCTTGCGTGCAAAGGCATACTGCTGCAGCAGCACTTTCCCAGAGTTTATTGTCCTGCTTGTAGTATAGAGTGTAGCCTAGTGGGTAGCGTGTTGGTCTACAATGTGAAGGTCGTGAGTTCAAATACCGGTCGACGTATAATTCCAGCACACTGCCTACTTGTATATATCTTGGTTAACTCAATCTATGAAAATAAAAAAGTGGTAGAAAGAGGGTTGTGCGAAGGGCTAACAACTCTTCCACAATAAATAATTAAAAAAATGTTACGGAACCTTAAAATCAGGAGGTCAAGGCCTGATTTGGGCTGCAGTGCGATTGTAGAAGTAGAAGGAAGCTTGAATTATTTGCCTCTTCAGGCATTTGTTGGTCGTCCAGGTCGTCTTGTTCCTTAAGGATACCACTTTAATGTTTATCTTGTAGCCCTGTTGGACTGATTTGTTACACTGGCTGTGGTTGAAAATCTTTGATCTTTAAACTAACCGCGATTTCCAAACTTTTTAAAAGGATTGTGATTAGTTCGAGAACACATCTCAACCCTTCAATTTGGTTTTGTTGCTGGAAGGTCGAGTTTCCCTAACGTTACTCTATTTAATAATATTTTCACTTACATTTCCACTTACAAATAGCAGGGTGCTAGGTTAATGTTCCGTATAATGACATTTGATAGAGTGCACGGTAATCTCCGTTTGTTATATGCTTTTGGCTTTCATTCCAAAATGCTGTATTGACTTACTTCTTACTTGTACAATAGAACTCAGCATGTCGAAATTGACTCTTTCATATCTAAACACATTTGTGTCCAATCGGGAAGTTCCTCAAGGTAGCTACCTAGGGCCACTTTTGTTAAAATTGTTCATAAATGATGTCTTCTCCATTTTCTTCTTGTTTGGGTGTGCCGAGAATTTGAAGAATTTCATTCGAGTTAAAAATCTAGAAGATTGCCAAAAATTTTAAAATGAGATTGGTGTAAATTTAATATTTTTATTATTGTCTCTCGCCCATTCTACTTCAATGGCACGACAGCCCAAATTGGGCCTTGGCCTTCTAATTTTCAGGTTCCTTAACATTTTCATTACTTATTTATTGTGGAAGGGTGGTTAGCTCATCGCACAACCCTCTATCTGCGAATTTATTATTTTCGTAGATTGAGGTAACTAAGGTTTATCCAAGCATACAGTGTGCTGGAATTATGCGTTGACCGGGATTTGAATTCACGACCTTCGCATTGTAAACCAACATGCTAACCACTAGGCTACACCCTAGCTCTCTTGCCCATAGTGAATAGTTATTTTCTGGATAATACAGGACTATATCGATTTCAGGAAATTAACGGTGTAGGTGTCTTTTAGGACCATTAACTAAGTCTTATCTCTGTATTGAACATATGGTTGCAAGATCTAATTCTCGATTGGGTTTCGTTAAGAGAAATTCAGTTGATTTTCGAGATCCATACAATTTGAAATCACTCGTCTGCGCGCTAGTAAGTCCCCTTCTGGAATACTGTTTTGTTATTTGGGATACATATACCATATCCCATATATTGCATTCACAGTATACGAATGAGAGTGTTCAAAGAAGATTCACTCATTTTGCGTTGAGGAAGTTAGATTGGTCAAATGTTATCTAAATCGATGTAGATTAATCGACATACAATTTGTAGATGCTCGGAAACAAAAATCAACAGTGCTTTTGTGAGATATTCTTTGTAATAGAATTAATTCTCCTGACATGCTTTTTAAAATTTTCATTTCTGTTCCTTTGTATGGGAGAAGAAGTTGGGGAAGGTTGGTAATTTTCGTACATGATACCGAACGTAGTATGCAAATGTTCCATGCTGAATTTAATGTTTGTAGCTTTTATAATTTTCAACGAAACTATACATTGCTTTTTTCTGAAATTGGGGCATTTGTTTGGGAGGTGGCAGAGGGAGTGGAAGGTTTTTGGATAATTTTGAAATTCCAATTTTAATATCGAGAGCTATAATTTGTTCGAAGGAGAAATCAATCAATTAAATTCCTGTTAAGACCCCCTATAGGGGCATAGGACAGAAACAACTCTCTTCCACAAGGCGCGATCCTGAGCATCGGCCTTAAGCTGTTGCCAGGACTTTATTATTTGTTTATTCCTCTGGTCTCCTGCTCAACTGCTCGCTTCCATGTGTTACATGGTCGACCAACCCGACGTCTTCCTTGAGGATTATAATCCAGAGCCTGTTTTGCGATATTTTGCTCTGGTTGAAGGAGAAATGCTTTTCTTGAATTTGTAATAATGAAATTTGTGTGGGAGGTGGTAGAAGGAATGCAGCAAAGTTGATATTTTTGTTTATTATTCATAGCAATTACTAAAGGAAAAATTCTGCAAAAATTTCAGTTTTACTAGTTTTAATGGAAAGCGCTCTAAAGTACTTTTAAAGTTGTGCATTTGTATGGGAATGGGGTGAAGTTGATAATATTTTCAGCACTTATTGTAATTACTAAAAGACAAATTGAGGTAAGGTTTAAAGTTTCTATCTTTGCTGGTTTCAATGAAAATCGATAAATGCTCTTTTCAAAATTATGCAGTTTTATCGGCAGGGGTAGAAGGAGTGAGAAAATCAAAAAAATATTTTTAACGTAAATGGTGTTCACATTATTTCCAATCAATAAAATGCATGTTAAGATTCCCTATAGGGGAATAGGATAGAAACAGTTCTCTTCCATAAGGTGCAATACTGAACATCGGCCTTTGGTTGTCGCCAGAACTTACTTATTCCTCTGACTCTTGCTCAACCGCTCGCTTCCATATGCTACATGGTCAACCCACTCGACGTCTTCCTTAAGATTATAATCGAGAGATTACTTGGCAATGTTTCGTACTGCTTTCCTGCAAGTGTGACCGATTCCATATCACCTTTGAATTTCAATGCCTATTTTAGTTTGACCAGTTGTACTCCAAAATTCGTCGTTGGAGATCACTTCTAAGCAAAATATACCTAAAATGCGTCGGAGGCATTGGTTCAAATTTTGCAGTTTCTGGATAAGTCAAACGATCACTTTTCATATAAAAAGGGGATAAAACACGGATTTGACGTATGCATAAAATATTTGCGGCATCGTATGAAGGGAGATCTCTCCCAATCTGCAGAAAGGTAGAAGGATACCGAAGTCCTGACGAGCTATACGATCCTCAATATACTTTTCGGCTCCACCCTCCATGCTGATAATGCTTCCGAGGTAAAAAAATTGGACACCTTTTTCACATCATCAAATGGGCATGTGCTAGGTCTTACGCACGTTTGTTTACTGTACTGCCTCTTTTCATTTATCATGTAACCAGCACAAATTTGACTCTAAGATCGAACGGTTATGTGCAAGCACGTCATCAGCATAATCAAGTTGACTTAAGTTGTCAAACAGTTTCCATTCAAGACCTTTATCTTGCGAAGCAGCTTTCAAGATATCATTTATTAACATCGGAAACGGTCCAAATGTAATCTCGGATATCGCTAACTGAAGCCTTCTCGAAGTCCAGAAACATGAGATGTAATGGAATCCAGCCTAATAAACTTCGAGAGTGCTTTCCACGACATCACTAATCCTATTGAGAATTACCTTAGCCATGATTTTCGACACGGCAGTAAGTAGACATATACCACGCCAATTGCCACAATCTCAAATCTCACTTTTCTTTATGATTTTTGCAATGCCGCTATCCTTCCATTTAGCTGGATATTATCCTTTATTCTACTCCTTAGTTATAAGTGCGAGGAGTATAGAGACTATTATTTCCAGGTCCGCTAAGAAAAGTTCGGTTGGTAGTCTATTTATACCTGGGGCTATGCCTACTTTATCTGGCGGATTGTTCCTAGTTGAGATTGGAAGTTTGGCAATTATTCTATTTCTGGAATATCTTTCCATTACCGCAACTGGTGTTTACTCATATTAGGGGCAGTTCCGTTGACATCTCACTCCAGGTGGTAGGTGGTGAGATTCCAGTTCATCACTTCTTTTACAATGGCAATAAAGCCCAAATCGGGCCTTGGCCTCCTGATCTTTACGTTCCTTCTTCTTCTACAATGACACTACAGCCCAAATCGGAACTTGGCCTCCTGAGATTCAGGTTCCTTAAAATTTTTCATTACTTTTTGTGGAAGGGTGGTTAGTCCTTCGCACAACCCTCTTTCTATGAATTTTTCATTTTCGTATGTGACCAAGGTATATCCAAGCAGGCAATGTGCTGAAATTTTATATTGCACTGACCGGGATTTGAGCTCACGACCTTCGCATTACAAGACCAACACGCTACCCACTAGGCTACATCCTAGCTTCAAGTTCCTTAACAATTTTCATTATTTTTTGTGGAAGGGTTGTTAGACCTTCGCACAACCCCACATATTCGAATTTTTCATTTTCGTAGATTGAGGTGACCAAGTTATACCCAAGCAGGCAGTGTGTTGGAATTATGCGTCGCCCGGGGTTCGAACTCACGACCT
Organism: Chorisops tibialis; assembly: GCA_963669355.1. NCBI lineage: Eukaryota > Metazoa > Arthropoda > Insecta > Diptera > Stratiomyidae > Chorisops > Chorisops tibialis. The sequence continues at coordinate 298,592,736 of OY770263.1, forward strand.
TCGCATTGTAGACCAACACAATATCTACTAGGCTACATCCTCGATTCCTGTTCATCAAATGTTTTATAATTTGAAATATTTAACCCATATCCAAAAGGTAAGCCGCAGATTCTGCTTTATTAGCCAGATCTTAAAAGGCCTTCTCTTGTCGCGTTTAACAGCCTTCTTAAGTTGTTTATGAGCATCGCGGTTGTTCTATTTGAAGTCGGAAGTCCTTTGGTTGACGTCGGATTGAGAGATGACCAGTTTGTCTTTTTTCTGATCACCAATCTTGTCCCATGTGTCCTGCGACATCTGGGGTTTCTCACAGATTCTTCAGCACTTCTAAGATATGTGTTTCTGGTTACCTCCCAATTTACGTTCAGTATGTGCATTTCATTTACTCCCAATGTGGAAGAGTTTTCGCTAAGAATGGTGGTATACTCGCGGTTTTTTTTGAGGTTTTCAAGTTTATCCACTTTAAGCCTGCTCTGCGCAATCTAAAGCAGGTAACCATGGATTGGTCATTGCTCCCCACGTCTGTACCACCTCTCTAATGGCAACTTATGGCCAAATGATTAATTTGGTTCTAAGTAATACAATCATGTGAAAGCCATGATGTTTTATGGAGACGCTTATGTAGAATGATGATAAAATGCCATGTACTACAAAACTCCATTAATAATTCGCAGTTTTCGAGTCTCTTAATCCAAGGTTGTGACGGGTTGACCTAAGGGTCGCTATGTTTCCCCAAAACCTATTCTAATCCGGTGTTGTCCGAGTCAACCTGGGCGTTTATAGTTCATCATCTGAGATGAGAATAATATCGTAATATAAATAATATCACGCTCGATGGTGGCACTCAGTTAGCCATAAAACTCCTCCTTGTCACTAGGTATTGCGGCATTAGTTGATGCATAGTACTGCAGAATTGTAACGTTTCGGACACTTGTCCTGAGCCTGACGCAGATAATTCTATCCGAGAATAATTCTCAGCAGATGAGACCATTTATCGCTCTCGGTGTAAGCCCTACGCCGTTTTTGGCTTCACAATCGTGACCAATGTATAGAATGATGTTTCCGCTCGGGGTTCATTCTTCTCCAATCTTGTCCACTAGATCTCGCTCAAGGCCAAGATTTGAATGTTATAGTGTTCAATTTCAAAGTCAATCTCTGATTGGCGGTGTATGGTCTTAGTGACCCTAACCCTTGAACCATCATTCAATGGGCAAACGTTCCTGAAGCCAATTATAGTCCTTGTTCAAGTGCCAAAAGTCGTTACCGTGGAGTCCGTCCATATCCGAGGCTCTGCATCCGTTTCTCGTATCAGATTTTAAGATCACGGGTGGTAAGCCCATGATCCAGTGAATGTCCATTTGGCATTTTCAGGTCAAGCAGGACTGGCTGTAGGTGTATTCCACTCACCTCACATTATACATTGGCCTAATTTTCAAATCAATAGCTTTAATAGTTTCGGAAAAATCATTTTCTCGATATTATGAAATTTGGACGGGAGCGAGTAGAAGGAATAGTGGCCCGTTCACGAACTTAAAGTTTGAAACTGACGGAAAAAAATTCAGTGCGATGTCTTACTGCGATTAAAGCTACTGACCTAGAAATTCGCGTCTACGCTAATTTTCAGTCAAGAAGCTTCAAAATAATCGAAGAAAAGTAAATTTCAAAAATTTATTGAGGAGAAGATAAAATTTTGCAAATGTATACATCCTTATAATATGCATTAGAAAATCGAAATTGAGACCAAAACCCTTTTACACAAGATATCTCAAGTACAGTGAAAAATTCGAAAATGCAAAAGCTTTGAGTAACAAAACTCAGGTTATTAGTAGTCTAATCCCTTCACCTCTTCTACTACCTCCCACGGGAAAGTATTGTTTCGATTTAAAATATATGTTTGCCCCATAATTGGACCAAGAATAATATATTTGCTACTGACTTGTTGGGATATATTTTTCAATTTAAATAATCCCACATTTTTTGTAGTTTGTGTTCAAAGCGCTGACCAAATTGGAGAAATCCTCTAGGCTATAATCGGAATGTAAAACGTACTGAAATAATGCGTAGGTTCATTGAAAATATTATAAATTTTGAATACTTCTCAAACATGATGCAGAATATTCAAAACCTTTGCTTTAAATCAAATCGCATCACCATCGAATTGAATTAAAACAAAAAATATGGAAGAGAATAGCGTAATGCCATAATACTTTACATCATTTATGTATGATGCAGGTGATCCCCAATTCACAAATACAAAAAGCCCTTTTATCCGTTATTTTCTATTTGCATACGTAATTCAATTTTATATCCAGGAAAACAGGAAACGAAATTGCATACTAAATTGGCAATTCGTTCGCCCATTTGGTGCTCCATCAGATATTAAAATGGCAAATGTGAAGCTACAGCCTATCAATTAAAGAATAAAAAATTGAATAAATATTCGACTTTTGGTTATGTAGGTGCTTAAAATTAATGTCAAGCCATCGAACAAATAAAAAAAATTGCTAATAACTGAATTAGTTTGATCAAATGATGAAAAAAATAGTTATAACAATTAATAGTAGAAAAAAAAAATCATATCCTTCGAATTAAATTTAACTGGTCACATTAATCACACTATATCATACTTAATTACCTTATTAATTTTCGGCCACTACAACTCTACATAAAATCCGATCTCCATAAACGCCTAACTAAAACATTCATAGCCCACCCGAAATGTAATGAACCCCTAATTTATTCATATCCGTGCTTCGTAATAGGAAACAAAAGCGCCGTATAAAATAATTTTACGATCATAGTCACATAAATTTTATTGAATTTAAATTAAAAATAATAGTTTCATAAAAACAATCCCACACTCCTCGTTTAAATCTGCCGTCCGCCTTTCGTCGTTTCCTGGACTAAACACTCTGCAAGCTATCCAATGCGAATATTACAACAGAACAGACCAGAGAAAAACAATCGCATTGGCATTTATCACCAAAAATTTCATTTTTATTCCACTCACTTCAGTAGGTTTATTCCTTTCTGATGGGTTCATTTAATTTAGAAGCTCATTTCGGAAGCCCGATTCCATTATAACTTTACTGCCATAAAAAAATTAGCGAAGGACCCATGAAAGGGCGCCCAAATTTTGGGTAGTTTTATTTTCATAAGAAATCATTCTGCTAGATATGAAATAAATATAAATTTTTTTTTTCGGTTAATATTCGGCCAGCTGGAAATTATAGGGTGATTCAAAAATAAGAAAACATGAATGTAATGATTTTATTCTAACTAGTATCGCTTTTGGTCGAAAATCGACCAATTGTGTGTGTAAAATAATGAAATTCATCTTGTTTTTTGACATAATTAATTGAAATTTAGTCGTTTACAAATTCTTAATTTTTACTTGTAAGTTTCATTCTTCATAAAATTCTAAAAAGATTACCACAATTTTCACGTTGTAAGTCAAGCAGTATTGGAGATGGTCGTAGTTGGGTTTTGTCTTCGATAATTACTTTCAGTAGGACTTCGCCTAATATTTGTTATTTTTTAATTATACACTTTTTCATTTCCACATTTCTTATTTAAAAGCTCAATGCAGTGCACTGGATCTTCCGGTAATAGTCTGATCACCGAAGTTAAGCAGCAGTATACGTGTAGTACTGAAATGGGATCTCGCTCTTGTGTTCCCACTTTGTTTTACCTGCCTTAACGGCAACATACAATCATGATATAAGCTGCATTCCCCTCCTTTGTAATAAATAAAAAGAGTGGTCTGCAATTTTAGACGCTTACATATTAATACATAAGATTTGATCTTAAATTCCTTGATCACAATGTACAAATACGGCGAATCACTATTGCTTAAGGCCGATGCTCTGGATCGCACCTTGTGGAATAGAGTTGTTTCTGTCCTATGCCCCTACAGGAGGTTTTAACAGGAATTTGATTGACTATTGCGAAAGGACAGTCCGTTAACCCATCAATATCTGAAGCACATTAAAATTAAATGAGAATGAAAGACTCCGGCTATTGCCCATCACCAACTAACTGATCATGCCCAATTAATAAATTATTTAAAGCAAACATTTTTCCTCCAGATGTAAAAACTAAGAATGTAGAAAGAAAATTGAAATCAAATCTATAGTTTTGACTTAATTATTGTCCCGAAAAAAAAAAACTAACAAATCACCCGGTACTAACGATTTGATGACTTAGTCCAACCAGTGGCAAAAACCAAAACAACAACAACATCGAAATGGTGGACTTTGTGATAAAAACAAACTCTTCTAGCCAATAAATCTGTGAGCATATTAGCATACAAACAAGTCATAACTCAACCTATAAAGGTTCGAAATGGTCGAAAGCTCGCCAACATTATGCTTTAGTGGGTTCCTTTACAATACCTTCATTATGACTAACAATATCGTTCTCCGTTCGACCAGTACCCCCAAAAAAGTCACTTAATCACAAACGGCCACCATCTAGGGAAAAAGTTTCCCTTTAGCGGAAAAAACACACGCCCCCATACACACGAATATATTATAGTTTTCGGTTTTTATTTTTCGTCCTTATAACATTCGACGTAGAGCATTTTCACCCTCTCTCCTCTATATTGACCACTATCATCATCATCATGGTACGATTGTGGTGGTACAGTGCGATATTCGTCCTTAGTTTCAATTTCGGGACTAGTAAACTTTTGGACAGATTTAAGTCGCCAGGAATTTATTATTGGTTGCATAGCGATTAACGGATCTAATCTTGACCGACTTAAGATTATGTATGTACGTGACTTTCCAAACAAAATGCCATCAACGTTCTTTCGGGATGTTATATTGTTGCTGTTGTTGGTACTTCCTTTTTTTTACTATCACACCCAATACTAGAGATATCCTTACTCCGATCGGAAGGATATTTATTGGGAATCAGATAGAAACTGTCTCGAGATGAAGAGCAACGAGCATATCCCCTTCACTTGTTTTTTTTTTTTTCACTAAAATATAAATGCGATGTAAGCGTGTGGAGCTACCGCCGCCAGGAAATGCCGAGCGTATACATATATATATACGAAGCGATATCAACAGGCTCCGTTGGGACCGATTTCCGCATTTGATGGCTGATATCGGATTTCAAGTGTTTTTCTCATATCGAAATAGCTTCTTGGCAGAAGGATAAGCGACCTGAATTGAGATTTTTTGGAGGCAAGCGTATAGGATTTAATATTTGTTAGTTGTTTCGTGTATTCTGTTTTTTCGCTTCCATATTTGACGGGCTTTAAGATAGCAAGCCCACCCATACTTATCCTGGTTTTATAGGTCTTGATTATATCGGACGAGTGTAGAGTGTAGTTTTGACTCGGGAAAGTTCTTATGGGGATATTAAGAAATTTTTATGATTGACAATAAAATTTTCGCGTGTAGTTTAATATGGAAACGTATAATATTGAACAATTTCCACCTACTTCAAATGAATAAATTTTTACTGCTGATCAGACGTTTAGAGACATTGAAAGGCGATGATATTAAGAGTTACTTGGATATGACAATTTATCTGCACGATTTAATTTAGTGTATTTATCCATTTGAAGAGTTAATTATTTTTTTTTTTAATGCTCAGAGCAAATTATATTGCTTAAAAAATTCATGCAAAGGAAAATTGTTGCTATTTTCGTTTACTATCTATAAATGCTAATTTTTTGGTATGCTCGAAAAAAGAGTCAATAATTCGAAAATTTGTTCAATTGGATACGTTTAGTTCACGAACGAACTATCAGCTCGTACTTTTTTTTTTTTTCGAAAGAACTGGATTTTGTAGACTAGGGCTTAGAACGTCAGGAGGCCAAATCGAAATTAGGACTGTAGTGCCATTGCAGAAGAAATAAAACTCTGAAGTTTTGATCTTCTCAATGATGAACTAAATGAACTAACACCTGAGGGCGATGAATATTGCAGAATGCCGTTTTTAACAAATTTCTACTGGAGTCAAAGAAAATGACTTCCACGGTGATGTCTCTGATACCGTGTTATGTGTACCTGTATGAATGTTAAGTGGAGTGATTGTGCTAGTTTATAACGGCAAAAACTTGAGTAAAGTTCAACAGAAAAGGATGGTCTGAAAAAATCGAGCTTCTCCTCGGATATTCCTGTATACAGGGTGGGCAATTAATTGGTTGCTTTTTAAAAATTGCAATAAAATGAACAAAATTAAATTTTTTTTCCGTGTATTATGGTTCATTAGTAAGAACAAACATTCCCATTAAAGATGGAATACAATTTCGTTCAAGTGGCTGCCTCGGCTGGCTCCGCAATAGCGCATTCTGTCACTGTAATTTTCCAAGACCATGTCGATGGTTTCGGGCTGCAGCTCACGGATTGCTTGGATGATATTGGCCTTAAGTGCTTGAATCGTTTCTGGATTGTTGGCATAACATCGGGCCTTCACGTTTCCGCAGAAAAAAAGTTCAAAGGGGTCAAATCGCAGTTCCGATGCGGCCAATTGACATCGCCAAACGCCAAAAAAACGCACTTTTTGGGTTACACCTCACTCACTTTGGAAATAAGTTTTCAATATTTCCCAACGTTGTTCAAGTGCGAAGCGGCTTATTTCGTTCCGCGGAGGGATGATACTGACTTTTTGTTAAGGTTTCGAGCGTAAAACAGCTTTCAGTGTCAAAATAACCTATGATTTAAAAAGAAACCAATTAATTGCCCACCCTGTAGTTTTTAAGAATAATCTTCAAAATTTCATTATTGACATGTCCAAAAAATGATACAGGATAAAGCTGTAAAGCGAATAAAAATCAGGATTTTTACTCTTATGGTTTCTCGACAAGATATGTATATGGTTGTCGAGTTAAAGGACTTTTTCATTTCAGCCGGATAACGTTCTATAAAAGCTATACGTGTTCAAAAAATTAAATTTTTTGTCACATAAACGTCTCCATTCTAAGTAATTTCCTTGGAACTTATTACAGGTGCAATCATACAACTCACCACGAAAAGTTTGTATACCAGTTTGCAATAGCAAAATCCCCCAATTCTTTTTTTCCACCTCTCATACAAATGCTACAATTTACTATTTTAAAGAAATAGATTTGACATTTTTTGCTGGTGCATTAAACTCTTTTCTATTTCATATTGCATCCAATCTGTTATGTTTTGATTGAATTTTATATTTTTGATTAAGTTAGCCAAGAAATAGTTTTTTTTGGCTGTGTCGATCAAAATGATGTTCTGTTCTAATAATAATAACAGAGGCTACCTGACATTATGAAAGAACTAGAACAACAACTTAAAAATATATAAATGGAAGTTGACAATTTCGGTCTCCACATTCTCCAAGCTAATTAAAATTACTTGCAAGAATGCAACATTAAGACAATAAAGTACCGGAAATTTGTAAAAAAAATTACCCTGGGAAATGATATATCTATTTTTTTGGTAAGCAGGTGGGACTGTCCTTAATAATTATCCCAAACATTAGCGTGTGTAATGCTTGCCTTACGTTTTGCCCTTTATTTAGTTTAGAAAAGCTAAACTGAATCAGTACGAATATAAAACTTTATTAAAAATTTCTTTAAAAGAAAGCGCGCATAATTTCTTAGGACAGCCTTTTCTCTCACATTTTTTCTGACAAACGAAAGTTGAATCTTTCCTCAGGGAAAAAGATGCGATTTTAAAAGCGCATATACAAGACGGCCGGTCAATACGAGCAAAATTTTCTAGCGCGACGAGCGCAAGTTCGACTTCAATAGCAAGGGGAGATGCGTCGCATTAAAATGCTTCCACCTTTCCTCTCATTGCATTTAATTGCATAAACAAGAGAACGAGACCGCCGGCCAATACGAGTAAAATTTTCGCTCGCAGCGAGCACTAATTCGACTTCTATAGGAAAAAGGGATGCGTTAATGCAATTGCTTCCAGCTAGTGCTTTCAGTCGCAAGCTCTGGCTCTCGATCAAAGTAGTGCCAGTATTGAAATTTCTGTACTAGCCGTAAAAATGATCAGGAAGAAAAATGTGATGGGTGCATCTGGCAATAATGCCTATACTTGTCGCGCTTTGAGTGGAAACGAATCGGTTTAAATTTCGGCAGATCGGACGACATCTTTTTTTGGACGTCTCTACTTTTTTTTATTAAAAACTTGAAGCTTAAACAAAGGCTTGATGTAATTAATTATTCAACATTTTTAAAGCTTGTATTTATTTAAAAAAGTTTGAAGGCTCTGTCAAAGCAGGACGTCACTAAATATTTCGGTCCGTTACCACCATAGCATATAAAATTCCATTTATTGAAGGGATTGAACAATATGGATTGTTCGTTAATTTGTTAATTCAGGTGCTTTAAGTTCCTGTGTGGTAGTAGGGGGGAATGTTAATCGTTTTTTTTTCACGTTCGTGATTCCTGGGTGTTCTCCACATTAATAATGTTTCAAGCAGCTAACGAGAGAGGTTTTAGTAATATTTATAATATATTGCTTAATTCGTAAAAAACGGCCGGAATTATAGAAGGAGAATTCATGGACTTTTTACGATGATAATGCGCCATCGCATAGAGACTAATTATGACCGAATTAAAGGCCAAAAAAGCAACAAATTACATTAATCAACAATTCACCAGATTTGGCCTGTGTGACTTTTTCCTGTTCCCGAAACTGAAACTACCGCTCCGTGGAACCCGTTTTCAGTCGATCGAGGACATAAAACAAAAATCGCCAAAGGAGCTGAAGGCCATACCAAAAAGTGCTTATTAAAAGTGTTTTTAGGACTGGAAAAAACGCTGTTGCATCTAATCGGGATTACTTTGAACGCAACAAAATAAATAATGGCAATTAATTAAATATTTTGCGTTTTATTTACAAATTCCCGGTACTTTTTGGTCACAATGTAGACTAGTATCTAATTTAACTATAATGTAAAGTGGCCGCGTCCTTTAGTTATGTGTGATAGTAGCATCTCGCTGGGGTGTGGCTACCTTCGAGATAGTGGCGTGGAGTGCAGTAGATTGAGTAGACTAAGAGGAATAAGATAAAAAAAAATCAGTTTCCTATTAAGATCCCCTGTAGGAGCATAACACGGGAACATGCCTCTTCCTCAAGGTGTGATCCTGAGCATCGGTCTTTAGTTGTCGCCATAACTTCTTTATTTCTCTAGCCTCCTGCTCAACTGCTCGCTTCCATGTGCTGCATGGCCAACAAACTCACCGTCAGATTTTTCAGTGGATTAATGAGAGTTCCGTTGACTTCTCTCACCAGATGGTAGGCGGTGAAATTCTTGTTCGTTAATTTTTCCATAATTTTATAAAGCGAAAGTATGTACACAAGGAAAGTTGCAGATTCTGGTCATATCTTCAACGTCACGTCTAACAGGTTTATTAAGCTGTTTCTGCGCATCGCGCTAGTTTCGTATCGAGTCTGGAGTTCTTGGGCTCACAAGATAATTGCCAATTTGTTTTTTTTTTATCGGGTGTCTCGCCGCAAAAATATCCCTCAGATTCCACTGCGCTTATGTGTAATGCGTTTCTGGCTGCTTCTTACTTGGCGTCCAGTTTGTGTATTTCATATCTGTCCAATGTGGAGGAATTTTCGCGTAGAATGCTGGTATACTCGCGTTTTTTATTGGGCTGCCAAGGTTACCCGCATTAGGTTTGCGCTTCATTTGAAGAATTGGTGGCACTGGGAAAGCTACTGTGCACAATCTCAAACAGGGAACCATTAAGTGGTGATCGCACCCCACGTTAGCTCCCCACTTTGTTCTCACTTCGAGGGGACATCTTCTCCATCTGCAATTTATGACCAAATGGTCGATTTAGTTCAATAGCTGTTAGGCTATTAAGGAAGCCCAAGATGATTTAAGTACTTAAGTAAGATGACCATTTGCCGAGTTCTTCAAAACTCCATAAAATAATTTCGCGTTTTCGCGTCTCTTAATCCAAGTTCGTGACGGGTCGACCCAAGAGTAACCGTGGTCGTGACTTGGTCTAGTCCAGTATTGTTGAAACCAACCTGGGCGTTCCTATCTCTTGAGATGATAATAATATCAGCTCTTGGAACACGCTTGAAGGTGGTACTGAGTTGGCCATAAAATTCATCTTGGTCACCAGGTTTTGCATCTTAAGTTGGTGCATAGCACTGCAGAATTTTGTTGGTTCTGACCTTGTTCCTGAGTTTGACGATAATAATCCTTTCCGAGATTGTTTCCCAGTTTTACTTTATTATTTTTTAATAATAAAGTATTGTGATCGACACAGAAAAAAAAAAAAAATTTGCTACCCTGAAATTTTGTTTTTTCGCGTTTCATGACTAAATTAGCCTAAAAAAGCAAAAAAAAAAAATCCGTCCCGCCGTACGCCGTACATATGGACTCGTACCTCCAAGACCGTTAAAGGTAGAATGTTGGTTTTTGGGTGGATTGTTAATTTGGTAAGTGAGCTCCATTATCCAAATTTTGGGGAGTGTGGGGTGGAAGGGGGAGGCGGGGGGATGGAAAAAGTCGAAAAATACACTTGCTAATATCTTCACCACGAATGCAGATAGAAAGATGAAAATTAGCATAGATATAGAGAAAGTTGTGGGACATACTCCAAAAATAATTTAATTTTTTTATCCATTGGCGTCCGAAAAGGGGGGGCTAAAAACAAATTGTCGGCCGAATCTTTTTTTGAAATGGTTATATCTTCGAAACTACTTACCATAAAAAATTCATATTTTGGGACAATTAAGATGGCATATAGATCCATCAGAATAAGCTTAGAAATATGCTAATTATTGTAAGGGGGAGGGTCAGGGGGGGTGCAAAGAAAAACACTTAAGAATTAATATCTCAACTATCTCTTAAGCTATGTAATTGAAATTTAAAACATATACTAAGCTATACTAGCGAAATATAAAAAAATATAAAATTTGGTCATAATAGTAGTGGGGGGAAATGGGGAGCATTTCAAAAATGGTGCACTTTTCAAAATTAGAAATCGTTATATCTCAAAATTGAGTGCAGATATCGAATCAAAAATTCGTCAGATTATAGAACTATATAATTTATAATTTTGATAAAAATTTTAAGTTAGGGGGTGTAAAGGGAGGGAGGTGGTAAGCAAAAATGTCGAAAATTTTGAGTGATTTTTTTAGGACTCTGGTCAAAGATAGAAACTTTAAATTTTGCATGTGGATACATCTATTTTATATACACAGAAAAAAAATAATAATTTGATCCACAATTGTTACGAACCGACCACCACGGTCTAAGGGGCACAAGGTGTTTCATGTGCAGCGAAAAAAACACGAAAACTGAAAATTTTTGGATGTAATTTTAAGGTAGAAACTTGAAAATTTGGGAAATACATTTAAAAAAAATCCCCAAACGTATAAAATATTAACTGGTCGAATACCTTTGAAACTTCTACCCCCTCCCATACAAAATTATTTTTTCGACCATTTTTAAGAAATTAATTATCACCTAACTATTAAAAGCTATCCATTTCAATTTTTGCCGGAAAACTTATAAAAATAATTGAAATGAAATTTTGTTAAAAGTTTTGCAATCACGCTTGCCCTTCTACCCCCTCCCATACAAAAGTATGATTTCGACCAATTTCATTAAATCAACTAATAAACAACAAATTAAAAGCTACGAACTTGAAATTTTGTACGAGCACGTTACTAGAGAAAGAAAAGAAAATTGCATCACAAATTTTGCAATTCCCCTACCTCTTCTACCCCCTCCCATACAAAATTATTTTTTCGAGCATTTTTAAGAAATCGGTTATCAGCTAACTCTTAAAAGCTATCCATTTCAATTTTTGCCGGAAAACTTATAAAAATAATTGAAATGAAATTTTGTTAAAAGTTTTGCAATCACGCTTGCCCTTCTACCCCCTCCCATACAAAAGTATCATTTCTACCTATTTCATTGAACCAACTAATAACCAACAAGTTAAAAGCTGCGAACTTGAAATTTTGTACGAGAAGACTACAACAGAAAGGAAATAAAATTGCGTCACAATCTTTACGATTCCCCTACCTCCTCTACCCCCTCCCATACAAATGTTGGTTTCGTGAATGTAAAATACACAGAATCTTATTCTATGCAACTTCGTCTATGAAACTGACATTCTTTACAGAGAATATTGGACGTCAATTAAAAAACTATTAACATCCACCGACCCTTACTATCAACCCTCATCCCTCCCCTCACAAAACTCAAACTTGCATAAATAAACGAAATATTGGTTATATATACTGAAGCTTTTGAACGTTTCCGCAAAGTGTTGACAACTGTCCTGCCCAAGAACCCCCTTTCACTTAGTCTTCCCTAACCACTCTAACCTGCATATTGACTTTCCACGCATCCGCAACTTGTCCCAAGAATAATAAAGTTTCGCCCGACTTGTTGGCAGTTTATTTGAGACTGTTCTCGCTCTCGGTGTAAGGACGACCGCAACGCCATTTTTGGCTTCACAGTCAGGACCAACGTTCGGAATGGTGTTTCTGCTCGGGGTTCGCTGTTCTCCTGATACTGTCTAAGCCTAAGATTTATAGTGTAATAGTGCTCCATTTTACGGTCGATCAATGATTGGCAGTGTATGGACCAAGTGACTCTGCGCTTCTTCCGTCACTTAATGTTCAGAAGCCAATCATCTGTTTTCGAATGCCAAAAGTCGTTATTGTAGAATCCGTCCGTATACGAGGCGTTGTATCAATTTCTCGTATCATTTAGATGTTAGATTTCAGGTGATAAGCCTATGATCTGAGGAGTAAGCTACACAACTAAAATTCTTAAGAAGTTCGGCAGTATGAAATAGATACTTTACTCCAAGTAATGTAAAATCCGTATTATTACAAAAAAAGTCCCTGAGATTTTTCTGAAAATCAATGCATTTACAATACAAACCTTCAGGTCAGAAGGCCAAGGCCTTATTTGGACTGTAGTACCATTGAGGAAAACTTATTCACTGCAACTTAACCTCAAACTGCAAAAGATTTTTTTTGCTTAGGAAATGTTTGACCCTTTTTTATGCTCAACATTTTTATTCCTTCGTGAAGTTTTAGATCTCGAGAAAAATAAATTACAGCGTATTTTCCTGTTTTTATTATTTTACGGAAAAACTTTCAAGTACCGCGTAGTTGATGGGATCCAATAGAAAACTCCTTTTTTCACAGATTAATAGATGGACTTTGAGATGCCAGTGTATATCGTTCCCCAAGTACGTAGTATGTATATGTATGTCATGCTTGGCAGGTTCCACTCGTATATATTGTATAATTCGGCAACAGCTATATGTAGATATAGGAACATTATTTGTCGGTTCGAGCCAAAGGGAAGTAACAGCCTGGAAAACTACGCGGACGAACTTTGATACTTTCGGCCATAAATCCTTCGGGTTTTCGGAAAGCGAAAAACAAGTTTTTGTCCTGCGAACGTGCACTTTCTTATACGCGTTGGAACGATTGTTCGAGAGTTGGCCGTAGTAAATAGAAATTAACTTGGCAAAAGCAGACGCCGCCGCTGAATTTGATGCTATCCTGTCGTCATTTTCCTCGCCAGGATAGTTTCAACAAAACGGAAATCACTCTTCCGAGCTTAAGGACGAAATATTTGTTAACAGGTGGGTCACAGTAAGGAAGCTTACTGGTTGGCGACTGTTATATTAGAAAACTTGCCAAGTATTGATCTATGTAGATCCTTTTCGTTTGAAAGTTGTAAATAAAGCGATTCCTTAGTTCATTGAAAATTATTTTTGAAAGGGTTCCGAAATGAATGTTTTTGTGTTGCGTTTTTCATAAGAATCGACCAGCTAAAGAGCTGAATCCATTCATCATTAAACAATGTGTCAGAGCTGGCTACCTTCAGTAAGTGCGGTGTCCTTCGAAACTATAATATAATAATCCCTTCATTAGCCAGAACAGTGTAATCTGCTAGTCATCGAGAGTAATTTACAACTTTGCTTTCCATTTAAACTTTTCCTGGACATGAATGCCTTTTGCTTTAAAAGTTGGCTTCCATTATTGTCCGCCTAATATCCCCTCAATAATTTATTGTTGTTTTGTCCTTTGCGCTGTATGTTGGCCGTAATGCTAGATTTGGATTAAAGCGTAAAGTCGAGAACTGTAACATTTTATGTTGGTAATAAATTTATGACATCAGTTTAGTTCAGGATTTAAATGAAATGATCGAAAATCCGCTTAGAGTGATATTTCTTGTATACGTAGGTCTGTATAAGATAAGTTAGTTTCGGATGAAATATTTATGTATTCTAGGACCTTGCTCGTTTTGGTGACTTTCTATGTAGTTGGGAAAGGTCTGAAGATTAATTGGAAAACCGCGTTCAAATTAGGAACTTTGAAGTGATTTGGAAAGGGTTTTCAAATTTATTTTAACATTGTTTTCAGTTCAATTTCAAAATAACACTTAATAATCAAACAATTTTTTGTCAATAGGACAGAAAAAGTTGCTTTTAATATGCGTGATTTTAAGCAACAGACTTTGGTTCTTCCCAGGACTTGTTTATTCCTCTGGCATTATTTTCGACTGCTCGTTTCTAAGTGCTGCACAGTCAACAACCATTCCGCCTTCTTTGACGGATTTAATTCAGAGCTTGTTTAGCGATGTTACACTCTGGTTTTCTCAAAGTGTGACCACTACCACTTTAGCATTTGAATTTTAGTCTTTCAAGTCGTTCTAATAAGTTCATAATGAGAGATGTTATCTGACCAAACTATGCGTACAATATTTCGGTCACATTGGTTCACAAAAATAAAAACAAAATCACTATCAGGATTCCTTAATGCAAGGAATTGCCATAAGATCGATTCCAAGTATAAGAGCTGGGGATCAATTTATCCTTTGGCTCATCATTTAGTGAAGGGACAAAACAAACATCAATACCCCTACACCAAGAACATAAATAAACAGAGCAAAATAAATTGGCAAAAATTGACATAAATTGGTGTCAACTAGCGTAAAGTTTGCGTTTTAAACAAAGTTTATCTACGGAGAAGTCGAATACTTCAACATTCTTGTTAACTTTTCTTGCATGATACGAAATCGGTTCACTCATACCATAGATAGGCCGGTGAAAGCAAATCTGCAGCAATCTAGGATGCCTCGGTGAAAAGTGACCAACAGCAAACTGCATCAAACCTAAAAGTGAGGAGGAGTGAACCACCCCGGTATGAAGTGGGTGAGCAAAAACTACATCAGCTATTTCACGTTATTTTGAGAGTGATGAAATATTTAGTAGCTGAAGTCGGTCGGTATAAAGAGGAATACGAAAACTGTCATTCCAATTAAGGTGACATAAAGCTATTCTCACAAATTTACTCTAAATCGATTCAATTCTGCCAATATGCACATCATAACAGGAAGACTAAACTTGAGAAGCATACTCAATATGAGATCTAAGGTGTTATACAGAATCAACCTATCAAAGGAATCGTTAAATTTCTTGGATAAGCGAGTGGTTAAATCCAACATAGAATTACCCTTTTGTACAATCTTATTTATAGAAAAGACAAAAACAATCTAGCTAGGGTGTAGCCTAGTGGGTAGCGTGTCGGTATTATAATGCGGAGGTCGTGAGTTCAAATCCCGGTCGGCGCAATATATAATTCCAGCACATTGCCTGCTTGGATATACCTTGGTCACCTCAATCTACGAAAATGAAAAATTCGTAGAAAGAGGGTTGTGCGAAGGACTAACAACCCTTCCACAATAAGTAATGAAAAAAATGTTAAGGAACCTGAATGTCAGGAGGCCAAGGTCCGATTTGGGCTGTAGCGCCATTGTAGAATTAGAAGAAGAAAATCAGCCTTTTGGTCAAATATAATACCTAAGTCAATAATGGAATTAACATGATCCAAAATTCAGTCATTGAGACTGTACGTTACTACAAATGGTGAGAATTGCCTAGTAAATGACATTACATGACATTTATCCAAATTCAATCGAAAGTCATTATATACCAATTACTAAAATTTGTCAAATCCTCCTGAAGAAGTTGGCCCCAAATGACTTCCTCGAGGAACCCCAGAATGCACATTAAATGTCTTGGAAGTAGAATCACGAAAGATAACTTGATAGGTTCTATTAAATAAAGATGACTTAATCCAATTTATAAGCCATGTAGGAAAACCCAACAAGCTTAATTTCAATAGAATTTTAGAATGTGGTCATTTATCAAAAGCCTTACTCACTATATATACAATCTACCTGCTTACCATCCTCAATAGCCAAAATAGATTTATTCGTAAACTCCATCAGATTAGTGACAGTGGACCTATTCCTAACAAAGCCATGATGATGACTCAAAATAAGGGACTTACAGTGAAACGACATGCATTCATACACTATAGACTATAAGGGGGGAGAGGGAGGGGAGGGAGGGGGTGATAGTATAGGTGGGTAGATGTTAATAATTTTTTAATTGATTGCTTGAATCACGTCCAATATTCTCTGTATAGAATGTCAGTTTCATAGACGAAGTTGCGTAGAATTTTCATAAAATTCGGTGTATTTTACATTCACGAAATTAAACATTTGTATGGGAGGTGGTCGAGGAGGTAAGAGAATCGTAAAATTTGTGATGCAGTCTTATTTCATTTTTCTTGTAAGTGCTCGTATAAAATTTCGAGTTCTTAGCTTTTATTTTGTTGGTTATTAGTTGATTTATTGAAATTGGTCGAAATCATGCTTTTGTATGGGAGGAGGTAGAAGGGCAGGCGCGATCTCAAAACTTTTGACGCAGTTTCCTTTCAATTATTTTTAAAAGTTTTTGTGCAAAATTTTAAATTGATAGCTTTTAATAGTTAGTTGATAATTGATTTCTTAAAAATGGTCGAAAAAATAATTTTATATCGGAGCGAGTAGAAGTTTTGAAGGTATTCGACCAGTTAATATTTCATACTTTTATAGATTTTTTGTTAAATGCATTTCGCAAATTTTTAAGTTTCAATTTTAAAATTTCATTCAAAAATTTTCAGTGCATGTGTTTTTTTCATTGCACATGAAACACCTTGTGCACATTAGACCCCCAATTCGGTGCATAATAATTATGGAACAAATTATTATTTTTTTCTATATCAAATAGTTTGAATTTTGTATCTTTCACCAGAGCCCTAAAAAATCACTCAAAATTTGCGAAATTTTTACTTACCACCTCCCTCTCCTTATACCCCCCCATCTTAACATTTTTTACCAAAATTAAAAACTATATTGCTCTACAATTTGACAAAATTTTAATTTGATATCTGCACTTAGTTTTGAGATATTCTATTCTATTCTACAATGGCACTACAGCCCAAATCGGACCTTGGTCTCCTGACATTCAGGTTCCATAACATTTTTGATTACTTATTGTGGGACGGTTGTTAGTCCTTCGCACAACCCTCTTTCTACGAATTTTTCATTTTCGTAGATTGAGGTGACCAAGGTATATCTAAGTAGGCAATGTGCTGGAATCATATATTGCGTCGACCGGGATTTGAACTCACGACCTTCGCATTACAAGACCAACACGCTACCCACTAGGCTACACCCTAGCTTTGAGATATAACGGTTCGAAATTTTGGAAAGTGCACTATAATTGAATTATGTCCAAATGTTATATTTTTCTTATAATTTGCTAGTATAGTTTAATAAATATGCTCCAAGTTTCAATTACATAGATTAAGAAATAGTCGAGATATTGATTTTTAAGTGTTTTTCTATCCCCCCCCTGACTCTCCCCCTTACAATAGTTAGCCTCCTTCTAAGCTGATGCTAGAGGATCTATATGCCACCTTAATGGTCCCAAAATATGAAATTTTTATAGTAAGTAATTTCAAAGATATAATCATTTGAAAAAAAAAAAAAAAAAAATTCGGCCGATAATTGGTTTTTAGCCGCCCCCCTCCTTTTTGCACCCCAATGGATAAAAAAATTAAATTATTTTTTCTCCCACAAACCCCTCTATATGTATTTATGTTCATTTTTAGCTTCCTAACTGGAATCGTGGTTGAAATATTTGATTTCTTAGTTTTTGGTTTTAGCGCTCCCCCGGCCTCCACCTGAACCCTTACACCCCCCAAAATAAGATCCTGAGATCCGCAATTGTCTACAATCTCCCCAAAAATGAACTTTCTATCTTGAAGGGTTTGTGAGTTAATGTGCGCTGAGCGTACGACTTACGGCGTACAGACAGGCGGATTTTTTTTTTTGAATTTTTAGGCTATTTTAGTCATGAAACGAGAAAAACAAAATTTCGGGGTAGCAAATTTTTTGTGGATCGATTTGGCTCGTTCACGAACTTAACTTTACTTTTTTGTTCAAAATGGCGTTCAACGCGTCCTCGCATGGACGGTCGGACATCCGGTTTTCAGATTTTTGAGTGATAATATGAACTTCTGTATCATTCATATTTATACTCTAGATGGAATCTGAGAGTATTATAAGTTTGCTCTAAGGTTTGTAACGCCAAGAAATAAGGCTCGGAGAAAAAAATGATGAATACAGAAGTTAATATTATCACTCAAAAATCTCAAAACCGGATGTCCGTCCGTCCGTCCGTCCGTCCGTCCGTCCGTCCGTCCGTCCGTCCGTCCGTCCGTGCGCTCTCTAGCTTGAGAACGCGTTGAGCTAGATAGTTCAAATTTTGTACACGTCGTTTTTGACAAAAAAGTAAGGTCAAGTTCGTGAACGGGCCAAATCGCTCCACCCCTTCTACCCCCTCCCATACAAAATGACACAATTGCGCAATTTGACAATGAAGAGATTTGCTCGAAAAGTATATAAGCTATTAATCTGAAATTTGGAATATATTACTATTATGATAATATCAATCTACCGTATAAAAATTATGTGTGTCCTACCCCTCCTTCTACCACCTCCCATACAAACTGTACTTTTCATGAATTACTCTAAGCCAATTTACTCAGTACGTATAAAATTTAGCGAGCTGAAATTGTGCACTAAATATGTATTTAAAATTGTTAGTAAAGCCAAAAAAAAATAGACGATTAGCTTCACCCCTTCTACCCCCTCCCATACAAAATGACACAATTTCGCAATTTGACAATAAATGGATTTACTCGAAAAGTGTGAAAGCTATTAATCTGAATTTTTGGATATATTACATTCATAACAATATAAATCTACAGTAGAAAAATTATTGGAGTCCTCCCTCTCCTTCCACCCCCTCCCATACAAACATCACTTTTTCGTGAAATGCTTTAAAACGATTTTCTCAGAACATATAACATTTATCGAGCTCATATTTTGTAATAAATTCTTAATTAGTATTATCACTAAGATCAGAAAAAAATATTTGATTAGCTTCACTGCTTCTACCCCCTCCCATACAATATGGCACAGTTTCATAACTTCACAAAAAATCGATTTTCTTGAAAAGTATGAATGGCAATAGTCTGAAATTTAAGGTATGTCAATTTTATAATATTCCTAGTTATTTCTGAAAAAATCACTAAAATCCCCCACTCTTTCTACCACCTCCCATACAAACTGCACATTTTCATTAAATCTAACTCACTAATTTTTTCAGTTCCCATTCAATTTTTGGAGTAAGCATTTTGAATAAAACATTTTTATAGCTACTTTAGCATGATGGGGAGAAAATTAGTTCAATGCTATCCCTTCTAACATTCCACATACAAAATTTCTTGGGGTCACAAAAAATTCTATTTCATCTAGAGTATCGTAAGATTGCGCATTACGCGCAATCGTAGCCCTGTTATGTTTTTTTTTTAAGTCTTATTTTTAGGGGTTGCAAACTTTAGAGCAATTACTTTATTATTCTAATAATAAAGTATTGTGATCGACACAAGAAAAAAAAAAACTTTGCTACCCTGAAATTTTTTTTTTTCGCGTTTCATGACTAAATTAGGCTAAAAATGCAAAAAAAAAAATCCGTCTGTCTGTACGCCGTCCGCCGTCCGCCGTCCGCCGTACGCCGTACGCCGTACGCCGTCCGCCGTACGCCGACGTGTACGCTCAGCTCACATTAACTCCCAAACCCTTCAAGATAGAAAGTTCATTTTTGGAGGGATTATAGGTAGTTGCGGATCTCAGGCGGATACCCATTTTGGGGGGTGTACGAGTTCAGGGGGAGGCAGGGGGAGCGCTTAAACCGAAAAATACGAATTCAAATATCTCAACCATGATTGCAGCTAGGAAACTAAAAATCAACATACATATAGAAGAGTTTGTAGGACAACTTTTAAAAATAATTTAATTTTTTTATCCATTAGGGTGCGAAACCAATTGTCGGCCGAATTTTTTTTTTAAATGGTTATATCTTCGAAAGTACTTCCTATAAAAAATTGATATTTTGAGAGCATTAAGATTACATAGAGATGTGCTAGAATCAGTTTAGATAGACGCTAATTATTGTAAGGGGAAGGGTCAGGGGGGCTGCAAAGAAAAACACTTAAAAATTAATATCTCGACTATCTCTTAAGCTATGTAATTGAAACTTGAAACGTATACTAAGCTTTATTAGCATAATATAAAAAAAATACAACATGTGGACATAATAGTAGTGGGGGGAAATGGGGGGCATTTCAAAAATGGCGCACTTTCCAAAACTACAAATCACCAAAACTCAAAATTGAATACAGATATCAAATCAAAAATTTGTCAGATTGTAGAGCTATATAGTCTTTAATTTTGATAAAAAATTTAAGCTGGGGGGTGTAAGGGGAGGGGAGGAGCGAAAATGTTGAAAATTTTGAGTGATTTTTTTATGGCTCTCGTAAAAGATAAGAAGTTTAAATTTTGCACGTTGACATATCTATTTAATGTACACAGAAAAAAAATAATAATTTGTTCCAAAATTGTTATGCACCGAAGTGGAGGTCTAACGTGCACAAAGTGTTTCATGTGCAATGAACACATATAAACTGAAAATTTTTGAATGAAATTTTTAGGTAGAAACTTGAAAATTTTAGAAATGCATTTAAAAAAAATCTATAAGAGTTTGAAATATTAACTGATAGAATATCTTTAAACCTTCTACCCCCTCCCGTACAAAATTATTTTTTCGACCATTTTTAAGAAATCAATTATCACCTAACTATTACATGCTATCAATTTGAAATTTTGCACAAGAACTTACAAAAAAAATTTAAATAAAATTACGTTAAAAGTTTTGAGATCGCACTTGCCCTTCTACCCCCTCCCACACAAAAGTATGATTTCGACCAATTTCATTAAATCAACTATTAACTAACAAATTAAAAGCTACAAACTTGAAATTTTGTACAAGCACCTTACAACAGAAACGAAATAAAACTGCATCACAAATTTTACGATTCCTCTACCTCCTCTACCCCCTCCCATACAAATGTTTGGTTTCGTGAATTTAAAATACACCGAATTCAATGAAAATTCTATGCAACTTCGTCTATGAAACTGACATTCTATGCAAAGAATATTGGATTTGGTTCAAGCAATCACTTAAAAAACTATTTACATCCACCTACCCTTACTATCACCCTCCCCCCTCCCTTCATGAAAACTCAAACTTGTATAAATAAACGAATGAAATATGGAGCGTTTCCGGAAAGTGTTAAATTGGGAACTGCCCTGCTCAAGAAGCTCCTTTCACTTAGTCTTCCCTAACCACTCTAACCTGCATATTGACTTTCTACGCATGCGCATTTTGTCCCAAAAATAATAAAGTTTCGCCCGACTTGTTGGCAGTTTATTTTATACATAATACTCTCAGATTTCATCTAGAGTATAACATTTTTTGTAAAACGCAGTCTTTTCCTTTTTTGCAAATATCTTGACTATTGCAAAAGAGGACATGGCAGTAAACGAAATCAAATAAGGTGACCCTTAAACTGTATCTTTTCAGCTCTCCCTTTGAATATTCAACAGTGTGCTAAAACATCGTCCCCTTACCCTCCCTTCACTCTTTCTCTCACTCTGACCCTGTGACTAAAGGAGAAGAGAAAGAAAAAATTAAAGCGTCATAAAAATAAACTGCTCCGGTTCATTGTTGTAGTCCTGTTTGAAGTCTTGCTGTTGTTTCTATTTGACTGTTGTGTCCTCATTTCACTTGTTGTTGTTGCTGCTGCTTTTGTTGTTGTTGCTCCTTTTGTTGTTGTCCTAGCTATCATACCAGAAAGAGTCTGCATTGCCAACGGCCATACAATCTCTAATTGCTATTTTACGCGTGAAATTGGAAAAAATAAAAAGTAACTGTTCCCGAGCTACTTCCTATCCTGTTTTATGCTGCTTGGCGTCTTAGCCCAGTAGCCTCTGGTGTGTAAAGGAGTCATCCTTTTGTTCATTTCGTTGTGGAGCAGCGCTTTCTTATTTCTTTCGTTAATTTTTTTCCCGTTTTCAGGATTCCTTCTATTTTTTTTTCCTTGCGATGCTGTTGAATAATACCCCGTGGTGCCTCATGAAGAAAAACTTTACTTTCTTATGCAAAAGATTTTTTCAGTTTGGCGTTTTTTTTCAACTTCTTCTTCTTCAATGGCTACTTTTTCTTAAGTCACGTTAATATTTTTGTTTTGATTCACGTCATTTTGAATTATAAGGGAAAAAAATCTTTCCTTTTCATTAAATCCCAATTCAGAGCGATTTCGAACACTAAATGGCCCACACAATCTTGGTCGCAAGGGATTTGTTTGTTTTGAATCCTGAATGGGTTATACTCGTATAATTTTTAATCAGTTTGATGTTGTTTCCTGGTGAAATATTTAAAAGAATTTTTTTTCCGGGGAACTACTAAATGTGACTGTCTATACGAAAAGGGACCTAGTCTTGACAGGGATCAAAATAGCGTTAGAAGCATTTCCTAATACCACATAAAATTTTGGACACTTTTATCATTAAAAAAATCCAAAAATTGATCGAGTTATGGAAAACTTATAGTTCTTCTTCTTTAATGGCACTAAAACTAAAATGGAGCTTTGGTCTCCTGAACTTCAGGTTTCTTAATATTTTATTTGTTATTGTGAAAGGTTTATTTGGACTTTGCATAATATTCTATTTTCATTTTCGCAGTTTGAGGTTGCCAAGATATACCTTTGCTAGCAATGTGCTGAAATTATATCGTATGTCGACCGGGGTTTGAACTCTCGACCTTCGCATTGTAGACCAACACGCTACCCGCAAGGCCATAACCTAGCACTTATAGTTACGTTGGAGAACTCATTCGATAGTTCAAATGTTGAATGTATTTATTCAATGGCTCATTTCTTAATTTTAAATATTTATTCGATTTAAAAAAAAACAACACCTAACTAACGCTAAAGAAATTAAATTCATAGATTAAAAAATTCTCTCCTAAGGTTCAAAAAAATCTCCGTCTTTAATTTTTATTTAGGGGATTTAATTACTTTTCAATTTATTCCGAAACAATCAGAGAAAATAATGCTAAGGCCATCTTGAAGATAATGCATTCGTATAATTTATATTCGATACGATGTAATTAAACTAAGTAAGTCGAATCAAAATTGTGCTTTTTTTCA
Organism: Chorisops tibialis; assembly: GCA_963669355.1. Lineage (NCBI taxonomy): Eukaryota > Metazoa > Arthropoda > Insecta > Diptera > Stratiomyidae > Chorisops > Chorisops tibialis. The sequence goes on from OY770263.1 coordinate 298,616,195, forward strand.
ATGCATAGATTTTAAATGAAACTGAAGCGTATAAACCAACGTTCACGTTCATCAGACCAAGACCACTCTAACAGATAGTCAGACTAGACCGAAATGGAACTACACTAAAGAATCGTTACAGCAAATTCGATTTCATTTCATTTCATCCCTTCTGCTTCTTTTTCCCTAGCATAAAAACTAAAGCCTGAAAAGATGGTTTCCGTCCAGGATGGCTTATGGCTGCTTCAACTGATTAAAAGTATTACCGGGTATTACTTTTTTTTTTTTATTTTCTTCAATACGTTCGAAATCATCCAAACCCCGTCCTGTCTCTCTCTCCGCCGAATGCAACATGCCATTCCTATACTGTTCCGCCGCGTCTCATCCTTTTAATGGCGCATTCGGTAACTCGCTTTCCATGCTTTTTATTCGAATCAGACATCAAAAAGCCATAAGCCGATAGTGTGCCCAACCGAAGCAAATTAGACGAATAAAATTACTACAAATTTTTCAACTTTCCAAGTAAGAACGAAGATCCCATCCAGAAGGATCCTGGCCGCAATATAGATGGGAAATTAAACCCAAAGTTCTTTTCGAGAGAGAATGCAGTTATGCGTTTCAAGCTTGCTATACAGAATTAGGATATCCTTCTGTCGGTGAAAAAAAAAATGAAAGAAATAACATGAGTTTCGAATATGGGATTGACATAATCAATTTTTATGGTTATGTCTTTTTACATATTTGCGTCGTTAACTGGCGCCATTTCATCCTTTCCGAAACGTTTTCGTCCTTTGTCGAAATGGATATGGGACAATGTCGCTTTCATTGTACGGCTATGCAATTCAAGTTCAAGGCACTCAAGTCGATTCGATTCGGTACTTGTTGCTCAAGTGGTTCCATGTGAAAAATTTGTGTTTTGATTGTATGTACTCGATAAGCTCGATTATAAAATTTGTAATGGATGTTGGAAAGAGCATTTTGTTTATTAAATAAAATAAAATATTCTAATGAAAGTTGTTTATTTGATTTATTAATTTGTTATTTAATTAAATTATTGCTAAATTGTTATAAAATAAGGTTATTTTTCTGAATTGTTATCATCTTTAACAATCCAATCCAATTAAAAGTTAATAGAGAGTAACTTCATCTGTCCTTTAAAAAATGAAGTGATCCATTTTGTTATCTAAAAGTACGAGAGATGCAGATCATCTGTGAGCACCGAAAATTTTACATTTAGTATAACTTATTTGTAATGAATTTAGCTTTAACCCAGAACCCCGAAATTATTGATAAATGATTTTTTTTTGCATTTTATTTTGCAAACTGATGCCTTAAGAAAACATTTCAATATCATCAATACATAAGAGGGACTTACAAAAATTGAAAAATGGCAGCTCTTCATTTATGAAAAAAAGAAATAGTGGAGAAACCAAGAGACTACCTTGAGGTATACCAGATTTAACATCAATTAGTGAAATTTTTTTTTTGTGTTATTTTCAGCAAAAAAACGTAACAGAATTATGATTGGGCTTAAAGCCCAATCATATGATACTCTAGATGAGATGGAAATGACTTTAATATACCGGAAAATATGTCATCTCAAATTCTTTCGAATAGTGAACAGAGACTTTTGCATGGGAGGTGGTAGAAGTAGAGGGGGAGGTTTGTATTTTTCGTATATGACATCTAACATAGCATGCAAAATGTTTTTTGCTGAATTTAAAGTTTTTAGTTTTCATTATTTTTAAAGAAATTGGTCATAGTTTTCCTGAAATTGGGGCATTTGTATGGGAGGTGGCATAGGAAGTGGACGGCTTAAGATGATTTTGAAACTGCTTATCAATATCCTTATCACCATGCTTTGATTCAATTTCATAGTCGATAGCTCACATATATGTATGTACTTGAAGGAGAAATGCTTTTCATGAATTTATAATACAGATATTTGTATGGGAGGTGGTAGAAGGAGTGAAGCGGGGCTGATTATTTTTTCTAAAACTTATTTCAATTATTAAGAAACAAATTCTGGAAAAATTCGAAGTTTGTACTTTTTCTAGTTTGAATGAAAATCGATAAAATGCATTTAACATAAATTTTGCATTTGTATGGGAGGAGGTAGAAGGAGTGTACGGATCAAAACAAATTTTTTTGGCAGTATTAATATTTCTATTTTTATACTTTATACAAAATATCAAGTTGATAGCTTTAACAGTTTCGAAGAAAAATAATTTAATTTAAATTTCAAAATTTTGAGAAATTTGTATGGGAGGGGGTAGAAGGAGTGAGGTGAAGTTGATAATTATTTTTAAAATAAATTGCAATTACAGTAAAATTAATTGTGACAAAAGTTTGTTTTTTTAACTTTACTAGTTTCAATGAAAATCGAAAATATGTATTTTTCAAAATTGTCCATTTGTATGGGAGGGGGTAGAAGGAGTAAGGGGATCGGGTCAATATTCCGTGATATTAATGACATCTATATCAAAATACTCTGACTTAAATTTCAAGTCGATAGCTTAAATAGTTTCAAAGAAAAATCAATTTCTTAAAATTTCGAAATTTCATGAAATTCGTATGGGAGGGGGTAGAAGGAGTGGGGGATGTAGCCCATTCACGAACTTAAAGTTACTTTTTTGCTAAAAATGGCATACAAAAATTTTTAGCACTATAGCTCAAAGCTTTCGAGAGTTATGCTGTAGACAGACAGACAGACAGACAGACGGACAGACGGTCACTCGGAATCGAGGTTCTTGAGCGACAGCAAACTTTTCTGTACCCTTGGCGGCTCTGTGCGAGCGTTATTTCTTTGCGTTACAAACGGTAAGGCAAACACAATATACTCTCAGATTTCATCTAGAGTATAAAGAGAGCACTTTAAATTTGTGAGTGGGCATAACAATTATGGAATTTTTATTATTTTTTCTGTATGTACAGCAAAAAGGTGTATCTATATGCAAAATTTAAACTTTATATCTCTCACCAGAACCCTAAGAAAATCACTCAAAGTTATTCACATTTTTGCTTACCTCCTCCCTTTCCTTACACCTACTTTCGAAGTTTGAAGCGAGTAGATACTTCTGGGTCCGGAAAATGGTATGGAATTACTGATTATAGGAAGTTCGTCAAGCGCCTTATTCGCTAACCGGTCCGAGGATTCGTTATAATACCTTCCTCTCGAAGGCATTAATCATTTCTTCTGATGCCAAGTCTGACTGCCATATCAGCTTCGTTTTACTACGCACGTACTTACATTTGATTATAGGAATAACCGAATAGTACTAGGTGTGGCGGTTAATAATTAATTTTTTCATACAGAAACTCAATAAAATTGGAAGAAAGATAAAATTTATTTATACAAAGTTTGCGGCATCGCTAGTCCCATATTTTGCTCATCTCTTTGACAATTTGTGGATGATGTCCCACAAAAACCGTACAACTTTTGAGGTGGACCAATCATCAAGCCGTTTTTGGACATCTCTGTAATTATTGAAGTATTGCATGGAGAGTGCGTAAGACATCGATGGAAACAAGTGGTAATCAGAAGGGTTCAAGCCTGGCGAATATGGCGGGAGAAGCAAGAGTTCCCAGCCAAATAGAGAAAATGTGTCTTCGACTGCTGTCGCTGTGTGTGGTGGGACGTTGTCGTAATCTTACGTGTCTTGTATCCCATTATGATCGCTTTTCGATCCATGCATGGCTTAATCATTTGTTGTCGTTAGCGAAAGGTATCAACTGTTTAACCTGGTTTCAGAAGCTCCTGATCCAAGACACTTTTCTGGTCTCCCAAATGCACAGCATTGTCTTCCTTCTAAAGCTGTTCGGTCTAGCGGTCGATGTTGAAGATTGTAACCCATGATATTTTGCATTTTGCGTTCTGAAAATGTATCCATTTTCGTTTCTATTCGATTTCATTTTAGTCATGATCCGATGCAAAAAACTCCAACAAACAGAAACAGCTCCAAATGTGGCCGCAAAATGCTATTTATTTGGCCCGAAACTCGACATGTTTAGAACACGAAAAGCAATTGATACTAGGCGGAAATCGTTTTATTATCAATATCGTTTTGAAAGGTACTGCCATCGCAACAAAATGACATAACGCTCGAACCGAAAGATTAATTCGAATATCTCAACCAAAGTTCTAGCTAGAAAGCTGAAAATCGATTCTTATATAGAGGAATTTGCGAGTCAAACTACAAAAATATTTGTATGGGGAATGTTAGAAGGGGTGATAGCATTGACCTAATTTTTCCCCATCATGCTAAAGTAGCTATAAAAATATTTTATACAAAATGCTTACTCCAAAAATTGAATAGGAGCTAAGAAAATTAGTGTGTTAGATTTAGTGAAAATGTGCAGTTTGTATGGGAGGTGGTAGAAAGGGTGGGGGAATTTTAGTGATTTTTTCAGAAATAACTAAGAATATCATAAAATTGACATCTCAAATTTTAGACTAGTAACATTCATACTTTTGAAGAAACTAGATTTTTTGTGAAGTTATGAAACTGTGTCATATTGTATGGGAGGGGGTAGAAGCAGTGAAGGTAATCAAATATTTTTTTCTGATCTTAGTGATAATGCTAAATAAGTATGTATTACGAAATTCGAGCTCGATAAATGTTATATATTCTGAGAAAATCGGCTTTGAGCATTTCATGAATAAGTGTAGTTTGTATGGGAGGGGGTGGAAGTAGAGGGAGAACGCAAATAATTTTTATACTGTAGATTGAAATCATTATGGAAGTAATATATCCCGAAATTCTGACTAATAGATTTTATACTTTTCGAGCAAATTCATTTATTGTCGAATTGCGAAATTGTGTCATTTTGTATGGGAGGGGGTAAAAGGGGTGAAGTCAATCGTCTAATTTTTTTTCATCTTACTAACAATTTTAAATAAATATTGGACGCACAATTTCAGTTCGCTAAATTTTATACGCACTGATTAAATTGGCTTACAGTAATTCATGACAAGTACAGTTTGTATGGGAGATGGTAGAAGGAGGAAAGGCATATGCATAATTTTTATACGGTAGATTGACATTGTAATAAAAGTAACATATTCCAAATTTCAGGCCAATAGCTTTTATACTTTTCGAGCAAATCCGTTTATTGTCAAATTGCGAAATTGTGTCATTTTGTATGGGAGGGGGTAGAGGGGGTGAAGTTAATCGTCTAATGTTTTTTTCACCTTACTAACAATTTTAAATAAATATTGGACGCACAATTTCAGCTCGCTAAATTTCATACGCACTGAGTAAATTGGCTTACAGTAATTCATGACAAGTACAGTTTGTATGGGAGGTGGTAGAAGCAGGGGGAGGACACGCATAATTTTTATACGGTATATTGATATTATCTTCTATCCCCTCCCAAACGAAAGTATGATTACGATCAATTTCAATAAATCAACTAATAACGAACAAGTTAAAAGCTACGAAATCGAAATTTTGGACGAACACCTTTGAAAACATACGAAATAATACTGCATCACAGATTTTACGATTTCGCCATCTTCTCCCATACAAATGTATGGTTTCAAGAATATAAAATACACTGAATTTCACAGATTTTATTTTTTCTAGGATATATTCTATACAATTTTGGGCATGATGCAACAATCAATTAAAAAATTATTACCATCTATCTATCCCTTCTATGCCTCCCCTACAAACCTAAACTAGGTTATGTGTATATTAATTCAATGTACTGGAGCTGTTAATCGTAATCGCAGTTAAGTGTTAAATAATTAACAAAAGCCCTGCCCTATAACCCCCATTCCTTTAGTCTTATCTACCCACCCTAACTTGCATTTTGAATTCCTACGCATCCTCGACTTGTCCCAAGAATAACAAAGTTGCGCCCGACTCGATGGCAGATATTTTTTTTAACCTGTTATGTGTATATAGTTTATGTTCATATTTTTGTATGTTAGAGCTGGAGTTTGTTATCTACTTCTACAATGGTACTACAGCCCAAATCAGACCTTGACCTCCTGACATTCAGGTTCCTTAACATTTGTTATTACTTATTGTGGAAGGGTTGTTAGCCCGTCTTTCTATGAATTTTTCATTTTCGGGAACAAGGTGAACAAGGTATATCCAAGCAAGCAATGTGCTGGAATTATATATTGCGTCGATCGGGATTTGAATTCACGACCTTCACATTACAAGACCAACACGCTACCCACTAGGCTACACCCTAGCTTGTTATACTCTAGATGAAATCTGAGAGTATTATAAGTTCGTCACAAGGCTTGCAACGCTAAGAAATAAGGCTCGGAGAAAAAAACTACTGATATAAAATTTCATATTATCATTCAAAAATTACAAAACCGGATGTCCGTCCGACCGTCCGTATCCTCTCCAACTCGAGAACGCGTTGAGCTAGGAAGTTCAAATTTTTTATACATCGTTTTTGATAAAAAAGTAAGGACAAGTTCTTGAATGGGTCGAATCGCTCCCTCCCATACAAAATGTTGAAATTCGACAATAAACCGATTTTCTCTTGATCCGAAATTGGGAACATATTATTTTTATACCAATTTCAATCTACAATATAAAATTCGTTGAATCCCCTTACTCCTTCTACCACCTCCCATATAAACTGCACTTTTTCATGAATTACTATAAACCAATTTACTCAGTACGTATACAATTTATCGAGCTGAAATTATACACTGAATATTTATTTAGAATTATTGGCAAGACCAAAAAAAAAAAATTAGATGAGTCGTGGAATTGTGTCATGGGACGGGGTAGAAGGAGCGAAGCTAATCGGTTAATTTCCAAATATTAATAATAAAGCTAATTAAGGATTTAGTACAATATTTTAGCTCGATGAAAGTTACACGTATCGAGAAAATTGGTGTGTAGTATTTCATGGAAAAGTGTAGTTTGTAAGGGAGGTGGGGGGAGGAGTGAGGGGATTCAAACAACTTCTATACCATAGATCACATTTATGATAAAAATAATATGTTCTAAATTTCAAATGATTCGCTTCAATGGTTTTCAAAAATTTTTGATTATTGAGCTTGATTATTGAAATAAGACCAACCGCAGATTACATCTCGCCGCATATCTAATAAACTGTGAAAATTTCATTACAATCGGTGCAGCCGTTTTTGCGTGAAAGCCGGACAGACAGACTGAGAAGAATTTTAAAAACGTGTGTTTCTGCTTATTTATTGATAAAATAAAGCGAAAAACTAACTTATAGCCATTTATGAACAAATAACAGACATACACTACAATTATATTTATATGTACAGATTTCTTTGGGAAGTTGGTTGGCGGCTATTGAGTACCTCATGTGAAGGCTATACTCTGGAGGATAGCATCTAGCTTTATAATGCGAAGGTCGTGAGTTCAAATCCCAGTCGGTGAATAATTTTAACTGCCCAGCCTGCGTGGAAATATATATCTGGGTGGCTTCAATGTGTGAGGATGAAAATTCATTGACAAAGGGTTGTAGGAAGTGCGAACAACCCTCCCATAATGTCATATGAAAAAAATGTTAATGAGCCTGAAGGTCAGGCTAATGCCCGATTTATAGTTTAGTGTAATTGAAGAAGAAGAGGTCATTGGTGTTTTCGATGAAAATGGTGTCCGAATATGGTGAAGTGGGATTTGAATAATCGTAATGTTATGTCCACATACAAGGTCATCCAATGATTGACAAGAACGTTAAAAGTGCATTAATATTTTTGCTAGAAAAATCCAATTATCGTTTTTGGTATCTATGAATTTACATTCTCTTCGCAATGTTTCGATTTCGGTATGCAAATTGAAGACAAACATTTCCAAGATGTTCGATCTAAGGCAATAATATCTTGGAATTGTGTTCTATTGTTATATATGATCAAACAATAACTTACGGCAAATTGTTAATGGATAATCGTGATAAATGTCGATTTGGAAGTCATAAGGTGGTATGTTCGAAATCGAATTCCCATAGTCAAGCAAACATACCATCATTTTGGTTCAAATGTCTGACTGCAATCACATCAGACCCTATAATCCGACAAATTACCCTTACAACAGGTGCACTAAATGAACACTTCCCAGTTCCATATCCCGTAGAGTGTGTGTGGCATATAATCGAAAACGGGCCCAAGGATCGTCGTTCTTCGACGAAAAATCAATTGAACCAACAACGGAGAAGCCATACAACAACTCCTTTGGAAAATGCCTATTTATGGTTGAAATAGTTTTCCAATTGACATTTCAGACATTACCGTACATCCACATTCATTGGCCTGATAGGACAAGATACGAGAAGCTTGTTGTATAATGGCGAATACTATCTGAAGTCATGCACCTTCTTCTCTCATATCATCCGCAACCTTATTGGAAGTCATTACATGGCAAACACAACTGCCAATGTATAGAAGGAGGCTCATGCACTGCCAGTTCAACTGCTCCGATCGAAGATTCCGAAGGACACGTTCAAAATGTGGACCGGGGAAGGCATTGGAAATTATATGAACCTCCAGTTAATCCTCGAGGTATGAGAACATGACAGAAATTCGATAGAGCGCACCCATGGTACATTTCGTGATTGCTAAAATATCGAATAGGAAGATATAAACGGGCAAAAATCTGCTTCGATTTGCCATTAGGCCCCCATACTTAATCTATGAGTAGACCTATGAACAACCTTCCCGTTTACCCATTCCCAATACTCACATATAACTTCACTCACGTCAATAAGGACGGAAGCATTAAAAATTCTACAAATGATTTCTTGTTTGTTTTTAATTTCATGAGTGATTCGCGGTGATTACGGTGCGGTCATTTCTGATATGTGGGTGAAATCGGGACATGGAATGGGACGGCAATGTGGTTCAGCCGGGCGGGCAGAGCCATTTGGACGATGCAACAGTAATCGAATTACCACTACTATTTGATTAGTTATTGCAAAATTGCCTCGTTCATGCGCTAGAAATGCAATTTCTGATCTAATTAAAATTTAAAAAGCAAATCGTTAAAGTACACAAATTATGGAATCAACGGAAAAATATACAAGCAAACATCGAACGTAATGGAATTTGTAATGAGATTCGATGAAATTTTAAAGTGTTTTAATTAAACATAAATTTCATGTGAAACTGCATCGTTACTATCATGAAGTTGGAGACATAATGAATTCGAGTTAAATGTTTAAAATTAGACTTTAGTCGATAGGGCAAATTGCAAGCAGTTTGTTGACGTAAACGATTGACTGTCCGTGCAAGGTAAAGTATTCGGAGTGTTACAAGGAGTGTATCACAATCGATCCGTCTTTACTTCATTGTGGGAGGTAGAAGAACTGTATAGCAGTGGCGTGGCGTCCACTGATGCAAGGGAAGCAATGCTTCTTATACTAAAGAACGAAACCGCCGGCCAATACGAGCGAAATTTTCGCTCGCCATGAACGCAAGTTTGACTTCTATATGAAGGGGAGATGCGTCGCAATAATCGCTTCTACCTTATGCACTCAGTCGAAAGACATCGCACTCCTTCGATCAAAGTACTGCTAGTACTGAAATTTCGGTACTAGCCTGATCAGGAAGAAAAATGTAAATATTTGTCGTGCTTTGAGGGGAAAAGAATCGGTTTAAACTTTTCGAGATCGGTCAACTTCTTTTTTTTGGACGTCTTCAGTTTTTTTTGTTAAGAAAATAAAAGCTATAAGCTCAAACTATGGCTTGTATTAATTAAATGTTCAACATTTTCAAAGCTTATATTTAATAAAAAAAGTTGAGGCTTGTCAATGCAAGGTATCACTTAAAGAGTTTCGAACTTCAGTCCGTTACCACCATAGCAAATGAAAGGCTAGCTATTGGTAGGGGATTGAATAATTTATGAAATCATACGCTTTAAGCTTCTGTGTGATAGTAGGGGTGAATGAGTATCGTTTATTATACTCTAGATGAAATCTGAGAGTATTATAAGTTTGCTCTAAAGTTTGTAACGCCAAGAAATAAGGCTTGGAGAAAAAAATGAATGATACAGAAGTTAATATTATTACTTGAAAATCTCAAAACCGGATGTCCGTCCGTCCGTCCGTTCGCTCTCTAGCTTGAGAACGCGTTGAGCTAGAAAGCTCAAATTTCGTACACGTCATTTTTGACAAAAAAGTAAGGTCAAGTTCGTGAACGGGCCAAATCGCTCCACCCCTTCTACCCCCTCCCATATAAAATGACATGACAATTACGCAATTTGACAATAAACGGATTTGTTCAAAAAGTATAAACGTTATTGGCCTGAAATTCAGAACATATTACTTTTATGATAATATCAATCTATCATATAATCTATCATATAAAAATTGTGCTTGTCCTCCTCCTCTTTCTACCACCTCCCATACAAACTGTACTTATCATGAATTACTCTTAAGCCAATTCACTCAATTCAGCGGGCTGAAATTGTGCACCAAATATTTATTTAAAATTGTTAGTAAGGTCAAAAAAAATGAGATGATTAGCTTCACCCCTTCTACCCCCTCCCATACAAAATGACACAATTTCGCAATTTGACAATAAATGGATTTACTTAAAAAGTATAAAGCTATTGGTCTCAATTTTGGTATATATTACCTTTTTAATGATATAAATCTACAGTACAAAAATTATTTGCTTCCTTCCTTTCCTTCCACCCCCTCCCATACAAACTACACTTTTTCCTGAAATGCTCTAAGCCGATTTTCTCAGAACATATAACATTTGTTGAGCTCATATTTTGTAATAAATATTAAATTAATATTATTACTAAGATGAGAAAAAAAATATTTGATTTGCTTCACTACTTCTACCCCCTCCCATACAATATGACACAGTTTCACAACTTCACAAAAAATCGATTTTCTTGAAAAGTATGAATGGCACTAGTCTGAAATTGTGATGTCAATTTTATAATATTCTTAGCTATTTCTGAAAAAATCACTAGAATTACCCCACCCTTTCTACCACCTCCCATACAAACTGCACATTTTCACTAAATCTAACACACTAATTTTCTCAGCTCCTATTCAATTTTTGGAGTAAGCATTTTGTATAAAACATTTTTATAGCTACTTTAGTATGATGGGGAAAAAATTAGTTCAATGCTATCACCCCTTCTAACACTCCCCACACAAAATTTCTTGGGATCACAAGAAATTCTATTTCATTTAGGGTATCGTAAGCCCTGTTATGTTTTTTTATATGTTTAATTGGCTTGTGCAAATGTAGCATTTTTTGAATTATAAGATTTATAAAATATCTAGGGTGTAGTCTAGTATGTTAGTCTAAATTTCGAAGCTCGTGAGCTCAAATTCCGGTCAACGTATAGCTTCAGTACATTACCTGCTCGGATAAACTTTGGTTACCTCATTGTACGAAAATGAAAAAAATCGTAGATAGAGGGTTTTGCGAAGGACTAACAACTATTCCATAATAAGTAATGAAAAATGTTAAGGAACCTGAAGGTCAGGAGGCCAAAGTCCGATTTGGGTTGTAGTGCCATTGTAAAGGAAGAAAAAGAAAAGAGTATCTTTATTTGTTACTGTAGTGCTTTTATTTATTTCATTTTTTAATTTGATGAATTATATGAATTTACTACATATATACTGTTGAATCGAGAGTATTTATTGTTGAATCATTTTTATTTATTGTTATATTTTTTTTTTTGTTGAATTATTTTATGTATTGTAGGGTAAAAAGAGACGGAGTAAAAATTGAAAATCGCTTTTTTTTCTCTAAAATTTGAGCAAAGGTTAAATATTTATTATTAAAAAAATGGCCATCGCTCTAGCCACAACATTTTTCCCATCTTTCTGCTAGCGTACGGATTCCGCGTTGAAAAAAAAAAGTAATCGTCTCTGTAATCCTGAAAGTAATGGGTTGGCCTTAACTTTGGCCATTACAGTATCGATGCAATAGTCATTATTGGTCCGACTGGGATTTTGCATTTGACTACATGAAATTTCGAATTTTACGTATATGCAGTCAGTCTGACTGTATTTCGGTCTTTGTAACGAAGTGAATTGACGCATTTCCGAAATGCTTTTCATAAATTTTTGCCCGTGTAATGAACTTATTTTCGATTGAATTTTCTTTTCTATTCTCAGATGAAGAGGTGTTAATGAAAAAAAATTAGATACAACTTTATTATTTAAAAACATTTTTTTTTATTACGACGCCGATCACAACCTAGGAGATCACTCTTTAAAGTAATTTATAGTATCGTGTCCTTATACATATTGTTACATGTCAACCGCAGTCGTTCATAGAATATTACCAATTTTAAACGATTTACTATTCTCAACGTTCACGCACGCACATTTGAATTCTCATTGATTGTCTGGATAAAATTAAGCCTGGAAACAAACTTCGAAACCTCGGAGCCAAAGTGGAAACAGAAACATCCATCGGTAGCGATGGAGGAGAGGTGCGATCTCCGTTGCTGAATTGCCACTGTTTAGTGAGCAAACGACATGAGAAGATAACAAGAAGACTACCAAAAAAGCAGCGTGAGAAACGAACGGCAGAATAGGATGGAGAGTCAAAAGCCACCAGAAAGAAGATCATTAAGATAAAAAAAACTAGACCTGACGCTATTGTTATAGAAACGAAGGGTGAATTTACTTATGCGCATATACTGTGCAATGTAAAGGCAGACCCTAAATTGGAAGTAGTTGGAAGCCAGTATCGAGGATCCGAAGGACACAAAAAGGTGACCTTCTAATTCAACTTAAGGAGGCATGACTGCCAGCCTCAAAAGCGTCATACGCGAAGCCTTAACAGAGCAAGCGAGTGTGAGCAGTCCCAAGCACCGTTTTATCATCGAGATTAAAGATGTTGATGAAGTCTCGACAGAAGATTACAGTTTGGAGTCGAAGGTGTTTCGCAGGCAGACATTATATCCCTGCGAAAGGCATACGATGAAACCTAATCAGCGAAAGTCAGTCTTCCTGAAGAAAACGAAAGTTTTTAGAAGCTTGAAGAATTCAGATCAGCTTACTTAAATGTCTTTAGTTTGGGCATCTAGCCAGACAGTGTAAAAACAGGTAAAACCGCTCCAAGCTTTGAAGGAAATGTGAAATGGAAGGCTCCATTGCAAAGATCTGCGACGAGGAGCCAGCATGCATGTTCAGAAGAAAAAATCACGCAGAAGATGCGAAGGACGAAGTCGGTAACATCAAATACCCGCTTTTCAGAAGAGCCATCTCAATCAAAAATCATAAAGATAATACAGATTAATCTGAAACTCTGTAAGATAGCTTAGGATATCCTGACACAAACTGCTAAGGAGGGGAGAGCAGACACCGTTTCAATTAGGGAGTCGCACAAAACTCTCGACGGCAATATCTCGATCTGTGACAGAACAAAGCCAGCGGCGATATAGATATGTAGAAAACACGCCTTCCTAGAAACCAGTGAACTGACGAAGGGCTTTGTATGAGTCAAAATAAGTGGAAATCACTTCTACAGCTGTCATGGTCGACCCATAGGAGAAAGAGGCTGTCGAAATTTAAAAAGCGATTAAGTCGTGTGATCCACAATTCGAATAGTGCGAATCTTAAAGAGATTCATTGTGTACGAAAAGTGTTGAAGTGATTTTTTTTAAAGGCGACTAGACAAAGTTAATGTTTACGTAATTTAAAGTGAACTTGTTTTATTTTACTTAAAATTCAGCGACCACAAGCGCACTTCAACATACTTACTTACTTACGATGGCGCTACAAAATACGAGTAACTTTGTATATCTAGAGGCAAACATATCTAAGGATGGAACCGAACCTATCGAAGAAAAACAAAGATGTTGAATAAGACGTAATTTTCAGTACCAGTGATAATTAAGATCATAAAAACCCGTCTGAAAAATTACTGAACGCTTTGAAAGAAAGAGCCTCAGAAAAATCTTCGAACTTGTGAGAGGTGACTCGGGAATACGATGAGTAGAGAATTGTATGTCATCTTCGACAATTTCGAAATTTCAACCCTTATAAATTCAAATCAAATGCGCTAAACTCGAAAGCTAAGAATTCGAATATCTCAACCATGATAGCTACGAAACTGAAAATCAACATATGTATGTCTATATATAGAAGGGTTTGTGGGACAAACTTTAAAAATTATTGAATTTCTTTTTATCTATTGTGTTCTGAAAAGGGAGGGCTAAAAACCAATTGCCAGCTGATTTTTTTTGTAAATGATTACATCTACGAAATTACTTACCATAAAAAATTCATATTTTGGGATCATTAAGGCGGCATACATATCCACCAGAATCAGAAGGAGGCTAATTATTGAAAGTGGGGTGTGCAAAGAAAAACACTTAAAAATTAATATCTCGACTATCTCTTAACTTATATAATTGAAACGTGGAACATTTTTGAATGAAATTTTAAGGTAGAACCTTGAAAATTTGCGTAATTCATTAAAAAAAAATCCCCAAAAGTATGACTTATTAACGGATTAAATAGATTTTAAACTTCTACCCCCTCCCATATAAAATTAATTTTTCGATCATTTTAAAGAAATCAATTATCACCTAACTATTAACCTAACTATTAGTGTTATTATTACTCCTTCTCCTACGAGCGAAGTTGCACTTTGGCATTTCAGGTTTTAAGCCTTTTTTTTTGTTATTGTGAAAGGCTTGTTAGCCATTCGCACAACTTTCTATCAGCGAATTTAAATTTTCTTTTGAAGCTTTCATTTGGTGAAATTAATTGATTATGAAATCCTTGAAGAAATGAAGTTGGGCAAATTACTACACTGCATTCAATCAAGACCCCCTACATGGGCATAGGAGAGCAACAACTATCTGCCACAAGGCGCGACCCTGAGCATCGGCTTTTAGCTGTTGCTAGAACTTGTTTATTCCTCTGGCCTCCTGCTCAACTGCTTGCTTCGATTAACTCGACGTCTTCCTTGAGGATTATAATCCAAAACCTGCTTGGCGATGTTTCGCTCTGGTTTCCCCAAAGTTTGATCGATCCACTGCCGCTTCCACCTTTGAGTTTCAATGTCTATTTTAGTTTGTCTAGTAGTACTCCAAAGTTCGTCGTTGGAGATCAATTCTGGACAAAATATTCCTAAAATGCGTCGGGGGCATTGATTCAAGAATGTTTCCAGTTTCTTGGTAAGTCGAACGGTCACTTTTCACGTAGTACAACCATTTGCAGCTTCGTGCGAAGGGAGATCTCTCTTAACCTCCAGAAAGGGGAAAGGATACCAAAGGTCTAACGAGCTTTTTTTAGACGAGCTTCGATGTCCTTTTCGGCTCTGCCGTCCAAGCTGATATTGTTTCCGAGATAGCAAAACTCTTGCACCTCTTCCACATCTTGTCCATTAAGAACAATCGGTGTGCTTATGTTCGAACCCAAGTGCATGGTTTTTCGCAGATTTATTTTCAGTCCCGCCTCTTTGCATTTAGAATGCAACGAGTCAACATTTGATTCTACGTGCGAACGGTTATGTGCAAGCAAACACACGTCATCAGAATAATCCAGGTGACTTAAGATGTTAAATAGTCTCCATTGAAGACCTTTATCTTCTCCACCTTCTAGTGCAACTTTTAAGATATCATTTATTACCACCAGAAACAGAGCTGGTGATAATATGCAGCCTTGTCTGAAACCCTTTCGCACAGAAAAGCTCTCGGACAGCTCTCCTCTATGTAATACACTAAGTATACATATACCACGCATCAGCATTTCACGATGTTTATGTTATTTACATTGTTAAATTTTAAACTAGATATCCTTTCGAAAAAAAATAATTCTCATTGAATTACGACATTTTGTAGAATTTCTATGGGAGATGGTAAAAGGGGGCAGAAGTAGCAGCCAAGAGTTATGTTCTAGACAGATGAATAGATGGATAGACGAACAGACGGACAGACTGACAGATGTTCACTTGGAATTGAGGTTTTTGAGCGATAACAATAATTAATGATTCATTGATTGCTCTGATCTCAGCTTTGTAACACTACCTCAAGCCGCTACTTGTCTTAGGCTGATTAGGTGATAAGCGACTTATAAGTTCAAGATTCTTTACTCAATCTACAATTTTAATTAAAAAATATCAATAATTTATGTACGAAGTGACGGCCAGCGATAATTGTTCACAATTAGTATGTAAACACTGAATACTGGTATATGTTAACCGGCAGTGTCAGATATCTTGATTGGCCCATAAACAACTGATAAAATAAGTAAATATTATTATTTGTATTTTTTATTGTGCCTTAATCTGTATAGGGAAATGACAAGCATTTACGCTATATTGTGGCATTGAGCAATAAAGATATTTCTAAAATTTATTTTTGATTACTTTGTTAAGAATTTTAATTAAATTATGTTGTCTACAAATTAATAATAATTATATTGAATACATAATAATCCAGCGAAAATAAAAAAAAAAATTGTGTGTGAATTGCTACGAATCTTGCCACAAAAGATTTGGGTTGTAGTGCGACTGAAGATGAATTTCTTATTTGTGAGTTATTTACATTTCAAATTCGTATTTTCATTCAATAATAACTAAATTATTTCATCAAACACCACTCTACCTTTACAATAAATATTTCCCTTTCAAAACTGATAAACGGCTGAACGAAAAATGTCCTTTAAATATTTATCTCCAAAATGTTACCTGAAAATACGAAAAAAAAAACAACACTACAAAATTTCCATGTTTATTGAATATCTCGATCGTTCCATTAGAGAGAGAAATGTATGCAGTCACCTTAGCATGTAGATACCTGATGAATTGGACAATATTCAATATTTACATCATTCCCAAAAAGGAGAACGCTTCTCTTCTCTAATATGACGAGTCCTTCTCAAACACCTGAAACGAGCCTCTGTAGCCAAACACTTGAAATCAGGCAACACTATACGTCGTCGTTGTAGCACAAGTTTACTAATGCGCTAGTGTATCCTCGAAAGGATTCATAAGAAAAGTGCTTCTCCATACAAGCCAGACTATAGTCCTTTAGTCCTTTTATATTTTGTATCAACCAGACACAAAAGTGAACAAGGTTGCAAATTTATTCAATTTTTATTTATTTCGTATGATTTTTCGGTATAATGCTATTCAAATGGGATTTGTATGTTTATCGGGGACGTATATATATTTTTTTCGTTCTATATTTAACCTTATCTGGGGCTAGCTTCTTGTTTAGTTTTGATGAAAATATAGGGTGGATTGAGCAGTGTGGAAAATAGAATATGCCATGTTGCTGACTATTCACCTATTTCAAGTTCAATAATAACGTGCATGTTGGAACCTTCGTTCTGATCCTTTTCCAGCTACAATATTGAAGAGATTCAACTTTGGCATAAGGATGTAGCTATACGGTTTATGACTTCTTTTTCGAGTAGATAGTTTAGTTATAGTTTCATTTTCTATCTCTATCATTTTAACGTGGATAAAAATGTTGATAGAATTTTATGCTGTTGTTATGTAATATGATTACCTGAAATAGAATAATTTTATTGTGGATCAAGGAGGTGTTTTCTATTTATGGTAGGATATTAGCATTAGAGATCGATTTGTTTTATTATTCGCTTTTATTCGTAGCATGAAAAGGAAATTATTAGGCTAAGGGAAATTTAAGTTTTAATCAAAAATACAGTACCAGTACTTTCACTCTATTATAGCTCTTAGATTCGGCTCTTTGTATGTTCGTGATAAACTTAGCTTCTAAGCAATAGCTAAGCTATGAGCTTATGTGCAGCATAATCGCATTTCTTTGATCAGATATCGTAGATTATTTGAATTTGATTTTTCTCTTCTTACTTGGACCCAACAATCTAAAAACCTTTTGTACAACTTTGTGAACTATCAAGACAATAAGGCGATAGAATAAATATTATTTCAAAGCAATTCGATCGCCAAATACCCAAATCAATTGTGGGTGATCTAAGATGCGTTGGATTAGGATCTCTCAAGATGTACTTAATTTACCAAATCAAAAGGTACATATTTAAATTTGCTATGTTAACGAGGAGGCTTAAAAAAATACAACGTTACGAAACGAGGTAAAAAGATGCATATTACCGACTTAGACTTTTCTGATTCGAAACGAAGGGTACGGCAATCATTGAAACTTCGTACCAAATTCCTTCATGAGTATTTAATCCACCACCATGTGTAACAAACGCCTTAATTTTTGGTTGAGCTAAAATAATGATTGAACTTATTATTACCGATTTCGATTCAATTATAAAAAAAACATAACAGGACTACGATTGGGCGTAAAGCCCAATCTTGCGCTAGAGTATCGCATGAAAGAGAAATTTTTCGATTTCAAGAAATTTTGTAGGGGAAAAACGTTGACGACATTGAACGATTTTTTTTTCATCACGCTAAAGTTGCTATGAAAATGTTTTATACAAAATTTAGGATTCAAAAATTTAATAGGTACTGAAAAAATTAGTATATTGGATTTAGTGAAATTACCAGTTTGTAAGGAAGGTGGTTGAAGGAGGAGCGAGATCTTATTGACTTTTTTAGAAATAACAATTAATATCATGCTTTTGATATGCTTTAAATTGTAGATCAGAAGCATTCACACTTTTCAGGAAAATCCAGTTTTTGTTAAGTTGTGAAATTGTGTCTGATTGTATGGGTGGGGGTAGAAGGGGTAAGTACTGTGAATCACAGTCTGAGGTGTATTTCGCTCTCCTTGGTTGCAACTTTCTTCAACATTTAGTCTTCTAGTTTACTTCCAGTTTCATTTCTTTCAGATCATTACTTTCGCAACCCACTTCAGGTAGGTTACATTGGGAGGGAGGGAGAGGGAGTATTTCGTTTACTTCGGTCCGGTAAAAGAACAAGGCTTCTTTGCAAAGCGTGTCACCGATACCTGATCTTATCAGCGATTCAGCAATTAAATAATGCCGGGATTCGTCGTTTCTTCGTGATTCGGAGTCCTCGGCACCTTCCTCCGTAGTAACAGAGATAGGACTCACATTCCGTCTTCGTGAGCAACAACTATAATCAGCGAACCATTGAACCAGTAGCTTGTCCCCTGAGGGATAAAAAATTTAAACACAATTTTACCTTAATAAGCATGAGTCTAGGGAGTGGGACGTTCTGTAAATATCGCGGCAGGGGGCATTGCGGCTGTTAAAAGTCCGTCACTGATTATCTGTATAGAATTAACAAGTGCACAAAAATTATTTTAGATATGCAGAATAGTCTCGGAAATAGTTACATTTTTTCGAACAGCAGTGCTGCACTTTTGGCACTCCAACCATACAGGACTACGTCCAAACTAGTATTCATTTGCAGATACAATTTGAATCGCCTAGCGGCCATAACGAAAGTTTTTCTAATTTGGATACCGGGTCATAGCGACCTGCTAGGAAACGAGGCAGCAGACACGCTTGCACGGCAAGGATCTGCAAACATCAACTCCACTAGGAAGTCGGACGATGTAGCACTAATAGTGCTGAAGAATAGCTTCACGCAAACTATTTTCGGTTCTTTCTTGGTGAGGTGGTGGCATCTGGATAGCTGCAGAGTGGCCAAATCCTTTTGGGAAGAACCAAATAAAAATATTACAGCTCAGCTGTTACAACGTAGTCGCTATAGCATCCGAACTTTGTTCGCCTGACCACAGGTCATAGCTTGCTAAAGTTGCACGCAATTAGGATGTGGATCGCGAGCAACAGCCTTTGCAGAGGTTGCGAGGAAGACGAAGAATCTATCGAACATTATCTCTAAAATATCTGCTCCTTGGTTTACAACACTAAAATATTTGGTGGCTGAGTTTAAACGAGGCCGTACGAGCTACCAAGGCGATCATCATTTGGTCTACCAAAGATTGAGAGGGTTGTGCGAAGGCCTAACAACTCTTCCACAAATAAATAATGAAAAATGTTAAGGAACCTGAAGTTCAGGAAGCCAAGGCCGGATTTGGATATCATAGCTAGCAAATGATAATATTAATAGACAGAGGGATGTGCATATCATTACCACAAGACTAATAACCCATCAGTACCAGCAAAGATGTCACTGATTTCACGACTGATATTTGGAAATTCTGATCAAAAGCATGGTAGATGTTCATTAATTTGAGCTTAGTACTGTCACTGATTTCGGAGCAGATGCAAAAAATTCAAATTTGAGAAGAGAATGGAGTTGAGTTTGATTTTTGAGCGAAAAGTTTTACGCATGCAAATAAGAATGCGTTACTATGCAGCGGTTTTTAGCGTTGGTGATTTGTAATTTGAAGCTAACCATTGGAAGTTTTGACTAGTTAAGTTTTATAATAAAGATTAAAATGTTTTCAGTTCTTTTTTTTTTAATTTTGACAAAGCTTTTTTTATTTCTAAAGATATAATTATAGTTTTCTTAATATAAGACATCAGTTCTTTTTTCATAATTTAACTAAATTTAACTTTCTTTTTCTTATCCGAAGTTAATAATTTACAGCATTTCTGAATAAATTTTCGTATTATACACGCGATTAGAACTAAAAGAGCAATTGAATAAAATATTAAGTCATAGCAATTCGATCGCCAAATACCCAAATCAATAGTGGGCGATCGAAGATGTGTTGGATTAGGATCTCTCAAGATGTACTCAATCCACCAAATTGCAGTATCCAAAGGTTTCATTGGACGATCTTTGAAACGTTGCGATTGAATTTTAATTCGTTCTGCATAAGAAGGATCTTCCAAAATTGCTCGAATTGCATCTTCTAAATCTGTGGCGGTCATAGTAACAACATCCACTTTTTTTGCAACACCAGCTAAAATCGCTCCATTAGAATTCTGAAATGAAAAAAAAACGCTATATAATTAAGAAAAGTACTTAAGTGGGCTGCTACAAAATTTTTTAGTAATTTCACAAAATTGTTCGAGTGCTACGTTTTGTTGTGTTATAACTAACTAAGATGCAAATTTAAATTTTCTATAAACATGAGGAGGTTTAGAAAAACTAAAAAGTTTCGAAACGAGATAAAAAGATACATATTACAGACTTACACTTTTTTGATCCATAAAAAAAGGTACGGCAATCATTGGAACTCCATGCCAAATTGCTTCATGAGTACTTAATCCACCGCTATGTGTTACAAACGCTTTAATTTTTGGGTGAGCTAAAGTAATAATTGAAGTGATTATTAACAATTTGGAATTAATTAAAAAAAAATATATAACATTTACCTAAAATGTCACTTTGTGGTAACCACTTTGTTACCAGTAAATTTGGAATTTCGCCATTCGATGGGTCCTTTTCAAATTTCCATATGAAATTATACGTTGGAAATTTTTTCACGGCTGTTATAATCATTTTCTGTTTATCATCATCAAACATATGGGAGTCGATATTTGTTCCGAACGAAATTAAAACAGCGCCGTTCTTAGATTTTCTCATAAAATTATCGAGGTCTTCGGGTAAAGGTTTAGGATCGGCAATTTGTAAGCCTCCTACATCAATGATGTTCGGTGGTAGTGGCACTGGAAAATCCGTTGCGGGATGAATATTTAATAAAACAAGAGCTGTGCGTTGTTCGATCTCTTGGATATTTAAAACTTTCTTGCCATAATAATGTGACATAAGTTTATTTAATTCTGGCATAAAAATATAATCCTTATATCTGTAGAAACGATCGAATTTGTCGAGTTTAAGAGATTCAAAATTATATTATTTATTAATTCTCGGATTTAAAATTATTTTTAAATGTATACTTACAAATGGTCGATAGTATATGTAACAGTATTCATTAATCTCTGTAGAAACGTCATACTAGTACTATAAGCAAGATTTGGCATTGGTATATACGCAGGATAATAGTGTCCTCCAGCCGGATCAACAACAGTAGGAACATATTTGTACGCTGATATAGCAATCAACGGTGGATAATTGAATTTGGAAAGGAAACCCAGCAGAAACGGTCCACCTGTAGAATCGTGTATGACAAGATCGAATTTGAAATTATCCGGATAGTTTAGAAGCGTTTTAAATCCTTCCGATTCACAAGTTGAAATACAAATTTCTTTTATATATTCATACATAAAAAGGCATTCTGAAAATGCACCGAGAGTAAAAAATTCGTTTGTATCCATATTCTCGATTACGTTCTGAGCAGCTTCGTAGCCTTTTTCCAAATGTATGTAGTGCGTATTTTTCGGTGGAGATTTTTGTAAATCGACAGATAGCACTGTCAAATTATGTCCTCGAACAGCCAGCTCGTTTACTATTCTTGTGTTCCTGGAAAAGTGATAATAGATTTTAACATAACATAATTATGACGCGATGCTCAAGATGATTTGATTAAAACTTTAATACATTATAAAATAGGTTGCAAAATATGAAGTGGTTGAAGGGATATAACTTGTCATTTTTCTTGTTGATATCTTTCATTTGTTAGAATAGGAAAGGCCTCTTTTAAATTTCTAAAATATGAAAAATTTGTATGCGATGGGGTCAGAAGAGTTGGGTGAAATGGTTAATTTTTCACAACATTTGTTGCAATGACGATATTATAACATAAATTCTGGTAAAATTTTATGTCTAGTTTTTGATAAAATCGATATAATGTATTTTGGAAGTTTTGTTAGAAATTAAAAGGTGTACGTGGATTGGTCCAAAAAATTGCAAAAAGGTGGCAAAAGGAGTAAGGGGTATGGCTCCTCTTAGAAATTTGTTTTTTTGCTTAAAATATAATAACATGGAAAAAATTTAGGCTCAGTAATTCAGAGCGTCTTAGAGTTATTGAACGGACAGACAGTCCGCCTAAGACGATACCAACCTCGGTTTTGAAAAAATAGGAGGGAATTAGACATCCTGATTGGTCAGAAATATCATTGCATCTCAGAAAGTAAGCTAAAAATGGATACATAGTTGCACTCGCGGCATAGTTGAGAAAGCTGCAACGTATCCTCTTCAGCTGAAATATCTGTTCGGCTGCGTACACAGACCATTTTCTCCAGGCTTGGGGTTAGGCGATGAGTTACTAAGCTATTCTTACAAAAAAATCACTTGTTACGGAACCTGATGCTTCGCTTCTGATTGGACGAATTCTACGGAAATGACTCGACAATTGAAAAATTGAAAATTCTTTCGAAACCTGGAATGAAGGATCCTTATTTTAAACTGGAACACTGAAACCACTAAATTCAAGATTAATGGGGTGCATTCCAGGAAACTATATTTACTCGCATCGAAACAACGAGAAAGAGACCTCACACAATCTTTAAAAGTAGGAAACCATCGTGAGTTTGAAGCAGCATTTGTCGTCTGCTAAATATTTGAGCAGCATATCGCCAACTTTGAACACACAAAATAATCTTAATTTTCACCAAATAATAATTCGGTCAGCACTTATCAAACATACTGAATTAATTCCTTTTTCCAAAAAAAAACAAATAAATCACTTTGTATGATTATGATAATCATTGCACTTCATGATGAACCAAGTAAGATGTCTACCAATACCACGAACTTGTTTTTCTGATTGTGTTAGGTGATGTATTTGCATTATGCACTCTCATTCAACTTAGCCATCATAATTAAGAGAACACAATGGTTACCATATGTGATGACTTAGCGATGGAATAGCTAATAAAATTAATATATTAGCACAGTTTGCAACGGACGAAAAAAGTAGTCCGAAAGCAACGAACATGATCCGAAATTGCGACATTTTCCGTAATGCATACAAAATGATACTACTAACTAATTTCAATTTAGTACTACTTTTATATGAAAAATATGTATAGAAGCAAATATTGTCGCTGAAAATTTATCGCTTAGAAATTAATCGCCATATCAGCCAACCAAACCACGGAAAACATTTCAAAGATTATATCTGTCTCAGAAAACTACAACTGACGGAAAATAGACAGATAGAGTGCTTAAAAACTTCCCTTGGCTTGGTTGGTTGGTAACATAAAAAGATCTCCGTCGGAAGGAACGATCCTAAGCCTAAGCTCGTGGTTGTTGTAAGCACCTAAAATATTTTATTTAATCAAAAAGTTATACATATGTATAAGATCGTATCTCAATTTTTTTTCATTATCATCATGATCGAGTAAGTTTACAAATCTTAAAGTCATGGTGAGTGGTACAAGATTTTTCAATAGCGTTAGATTTGCTTCAGTAAACATAGATTAATTATCTTAGAAAGTATTGGTTTGGAAGTTAATTTTTTAATTTTTATAACTTAAGCGGGGGTCTACTATTGATAAAAGAGAAGTTTTAATTTTTGGCTTCGAGTATTTTTGGTTTAGAAAGTGTATCAATTAATTACACAAACACAAACTTGATAATTATATTATCAATAAGTATTTATAAAATCACCTGTACGTCTTCAGTCCTTGCTCGCCCTTTTACAGTATATATTAGTTATTAGTTCCGTAAAACTCTCAGATGCAGCATAAAGCTACTGGGCAACTGGATAACCAAAAAGAGGTAGCAAGAGGTGTGAGTTTAATAGGGAAGTTTGATAATTAGGAACAATTTTGAAAAACATAATTTTCGGTGGATATTGTTACATGTTAATATTAAGTCGCTCATCGAATGTTTTGCGATTTTTAACTGGCTACCAATCTTCAACACAAAAGCACACACATTGAATTACTCATCAACTGTCTACGATCGTTAATTATTCGTGACCTTGAACTGTTCGCTGCAGCCTAGTGGGTGGCGTGTTGGTCTACAATGCGAAGATCGTGAATTCAAATCTCGATCGACGCATTATTTCAGCACACTGCCTGCTTCGGTAAACCTTGGTCACCTCAATTTATAAAAATGAAAAATTCGTAGATAGAGGGTTGTGCGAAGGTCTTAACACCTAAAATAATGAAAAATGTTAAGCAATCTGAAGGTCAGGAGGACAAGGCCCGCTTTGGGCTCTAGTGCTATTGCTGAAGATGTAGACTAAAAGGGGGCACTGCGAAAGCCAGCGCAAAAAATCCCCAATGATCTATGATCCAAGCCTCCTGTTTAATGGGGCCCGAATCGAAAATATGTTTGGGCTTTGATAGGTCGAAAAATTACAAGCTTTAAATTTAAAATGCATAATAAAATCATTATTTCTTAATCATCTTGTAAGACTGATTTACATAGCAAAAATACATATTGTTGCTAGCTAGGGGTTCGCCGGGATTTCAAGTAAAAACACAATTCGTTTAAAAATAAGTGATAATTTATTTATTCGCACTCTAATATAATTTCCCGATCACTTCACATTTTATGACAACACCGCCTCGTGTTTTTCTATCGCTTTTTATGACAACACCGTCGCGTTTTTTACTATTGCTTTTCTGGTTCGCGTCTTCCATGAATGTCGCTGAATAACTGACTCCCGCCTGAAAGTTTCGTGCTTTTATACCATTTTTCCCCAATTCTTGAACCTTCCGTGGTGTATGTCGTCGGTTGTGTGTCTCAACTATACTGGAAAGGTCTAGATCTTTAATTATGGCTTTTTACATATTGGGGGATACTGTTCTACATAATTCTGGAATATTCCAGAAAGATCAAATTGCGTGGTTGCCAGATCTATAACAATATTTAGAAATTGATCCCAGGAATGAGCATTCCCAACTTCCCATCATTCCTTCTGGCGAGCGCACACTTAGAAACGCCTTAATAAACACGCTACTGGTATACCGCTGCATTTTCTAAAATGCACGTGATGTTCTATGCTTGTGAAGGGCACACAGTCGAAATTTGAAAGTGATTCTGTCGTTTGGTCGACAGTGTGAATAATGCGATAATTAAAGCAACATATTGTGAATGAAAAGTATTAAAGTGATTATTAAGGGGTCGTATATACCGAAAAGGAGTTTTATTTGAAGATGAAGTACATAATTTCGAATCGAACAATTATGCGACAGAGAGTTATAGTAGTGATAAATTGGCTCAAATAGAGCAATTCGATTAGTTGGATGGTCGGGAGCTGACATGAAAAAATTGACTATGGTATTTCGATGTACTTTAAATGGTATTAAAGCCTGATTAGTTCCGTAATTACTTTATTATTCTTATAATAAAGTATTGTGATCGACACAGAAAAAGAAAAAAAAATTTGCCATTCTAAAATTTGGTTTTTTCGCGTTTCATGATTAAATTAGCCTAAAAATGAAAAAAAAACGGACGGCGCCGTACATATGGAGCCATACATATCTCCTAGACCGTTAAAGATAGAATGTTAATTTTTGGGTGGATTGTTAATTGGGTAAGTGAACTCCATTGTAAATTGTTGTGGCAGCGGAGGCGGAGGAAGGGAAAGAGTCAAAAACTACTCTTGCTAATATCTCCACCACAAATGCAGATGAAAATGATCATACATATAGAGAAGGTTATGTGACAAACTTTAAAAATAGTTCAATTTTTTTATCCATTGGTTTCCGAAAAAGGGAGGAGGGGTTACGAACAAATTGTCGGCCGAATTTTTTTTAAATAATTATAAATATTTTCGAAATTACTAACCATAACAAATTCATACTTTGGGACCATTAAGGCGACATATAGATCCACTTAGAAAAAAACTAATTATTTTAAGGGGAGGGTTAGGAGTGGTGCAAAGAAAAACACTAAAAAATTAATATCTCAACCATCTCTTAAGCTATGGAATTGAAACTTAAAACATCTATTAAGCTATACTAGCGAAATACGAAAAAAATATAACATGTGGAAATGATAATAGTGGGGCAAATGGTGAACATTTTAAAAATCGCGCACTTTTCAAAATCACAAATTCGTATGTCTCAAAACAAAGTACAGATATCAAATCGAAAATTTGTAAGATTGTAGAGCTACATAGTCGTTAATTTTGGTAAAAAATTTAATATGGAAGGTGCAAGGGGAGGGAGGTGGTAAGTATAAATGTCGAAAATTTTGAGTGATTTTTTCAGGGCTCTGGTGAAAAAAAAAGTTTAAATTTTGCATGTGGATACATCTATTTAATATACATAGAAAAAATATTAATAAATTGTTCCACAATTGTTATAAGCCAAACCCCCCGGTCTAACGTGCACAAGGTGTTTCATGTGAATTGTAAAAAACACATAAACTGAAAATTTTTGAGTGAAGTTTTAAGGTGGAAACTTGAAAATTTTTAAAATGCATTTAAAAAAAAATTCCTAAATATACAAAATATTAACTGGTTGAAAGCCCTTAAAACTTCTACCCCGTTCCATACAAAATTATTTTTTCGATCATTTCCAAGAAATCCATTATCACCTAACTATTAAAAGCTATCAATTTGCAATTTTGTACACAAACTTTTAAAAATAGTTGAAATAAAATTGCGTCAAAAGTTTTGAGATCGCGCCTACCCTTCCACCCTCTCCCAAACAAAAGTATGATTTCGACCAATTTCATTAAATCAACTAATAACCAACAAATTAAAAGCTATGAACTTGAAATTTTGTACAAGCACCTTACAAAAGAAATGAAATCAAACTGCATCACAAATTTTATGATTCCCTTACCCGCTCTACCCCCTCCCATATAAATGTTCAGTTTCGTGAATGTAAAATTTTATGAAAATTCTATGCAACTTCGTCTATGAAACTGACAGTCTATACAGAGAATATTGGACGTGGTTCAAGCAATCAATCAAAAAACCATTAACATCCACCCTCCCTTATTATTACCCCTCCCCCTCCCCTCGTAAGAGCCCAAACTTGCAGAAACGAATGAAATATTGTTAAATTGACAACAACCTTGCTCAAGAACTTCCTCTCAGTTAGTCTTCCCTAACTACTATAACCTACATATTGACTTTCCACTCATCTGCAACTTGTCCCAAGAATAATAAAGTTCGCTTCTTTGATTCACGGCACTTTATTTAGTTTTTGGTCACATACGGCTGCTTTGATTTCGTCAAGCGTGGATAGCGTCGATTTAGCATTTTTGTTTAATGAATTTTGAGTTTTTGTATTTTTTCAGTGCCCGTGAAACACCTAGTGCAGGTTAGGGCCCCTTTGGTGGATTACAGCTTAGGTTCATGTTAATATTTATTAATATTTAAATTAATATTTATAATATCATATACATGGATGTACGCACGTGAAAAATTTTAACTTTATATATTTTACCAGAGCCTTAAAAAAATTAGTGAAACTTTTCGACATTTTGGCCCACCAATTTGTTCCTCTTATACACCCTATTTTAAAATTCTAACAAAAATTATAGATTTTATAACTCTACAATTTGACACAATTTCAATTTAATACCTGTTTTGAATTTTGAGATATAACGGTTTGAAATTTTGTATTTTCCTTGTATTCCACTAGTAACTATAGCATAATAGATGTTTTAAATTTCAATTATTTAGTTAGATAGTTGAGATATTCGTTTTGAAGTGTTTTTCTTTGCACCATCCTGGCCCTCCCCCTTACACTAATTAGGCTCCTTATAAACTGATTCTGGTGAATCTGTACGCCACATTTATGGTCCCAAAATATGAATTTTTATAGTAAGTAACTTCGAAGATATAATCATTAAAAAAAAATTTTGGCCGACAGTTTGTGTTTAGTTCCCCATTTTTGGACGCCAATGGATAAAAAAATTAAATTGTCTAACAACCTTCTCTATACCTATGCTGATTTTCAGCTTCCTGTATACATTAGTAGTGGAGATATCAGCAAGTATAATTTTTGACTCTTTCCCTCCCCCGTTTTCCCTTTCTACCTGACACTTCCCAAAATTTAGATAATGGAGCTCACTTACCAATAAACAATCCACCCAAAAACGAAAACTCTACCTTTAATGGTCATATACGGAAATATGAGTCCATATGTACTGCGTACGGTGGGACGGATTTTTGGTTTTTGCATTTTTAGGCTAATTTAGTCATGAAAAGCTAGAAAACAATATTTCAGGGTAGCAAATTTTTTTTTCTGTTTCGATCACAATACTTTATTATTAGAATATTAACGTAAAATTACTAACTGGAGGACGTTAACTTTGGATCGAAATGATTGGAGGCGCCGACTTCAGGCGGCCAGGGTCCGATTGGGGCTGTCGCACCATTGATGATTACGATTTTGCATCTGATATTTGGACGTTGTGATCAATAGCTTGGCAGATGTCTGTTAATGTGAGCCCTGCACGGTCGTTGATTTCGCAGCAGATGCAGAAAATTCAATTAAAAGAAAAGATTTCCGGATTCTACACTGTTAGGCTTTATTGTTCGTGACGTTTCGGTCTCTGCTGAGACCTTTATTAAACTGATCGACAATTACAAAAGACAATTATTATATAGAAAAGAGGGCTAATTGAGTGTGGGATAAAAGTCTCAGCAGAGCCCGAAATAATAAAGCGTTACAGCGTAGAATCCGGAAATCTTTTCTTTTAATTCGAAATGCACTGTGAAAACATTCACCAAACCATCAGAAAATTCAAAATTGAAATGACAGTGTAGTTGAGTTCGATATTTTAAGGAAAATTTTTTTGCACGCACTTAAATGAATACACATTACTATCCAGTGGATTTTGTTTTTGCTTATTTGGAATTTGTTGGAAATGTGGATTAGTTAAGTGTCATGATAAAGATTAAAATGCTTGGAATTGTTTTTTTTTTATAATGACATAAGCACTTTTTTTTATAATTTATAGTTTTCTTAACATACGACACCAGTTCTTTTTTCATAATTTAACTAAATTTAACTTTCTTTTTCTTATCTGACGTTAATAATTTACAGCATTTCTGAATAATTTTTCGTGTTATACATGCGATTAGAACTAAAAGAGCAATTGAATAAAATATTATGTCATAGCAATTCGATCGCCAAATACCCAAATCAATTGTGGGCGATCGAAGATGTGTTGGATTAGGATCTCTCAAGATGTACTCAATCCACCAAATCGCTGTATCCAAAGGTTTCATTGGTCGATCCTTGAAACGTTGCGATTGAATTTTCATTCGTTCTGCATAAACAGGATCTTCCAAAATTGCTCGAATTGCATCTTCTAAATCTGTGGCGGTCATAGTAACAACATCCACTTTTTTTGCAACACCAGCTAAAATCGCTCCATTCGAATTCTGAAATGAAAAAAAACGCAATATAATTAAGAAAAGTATTTAAGTGGGCTGCTAGAAATTTTTTTTAGTAATTTCACAATATTGTTCAAGTGGTACGTTTTGTTATGTTGCAACTAACTAAGATACAAGTTTAAATTTTCTATAATCACGAGTAGGTTTAGAAAAACTACAAAGTTACAAAACGAGGTAAAAAGATACATATTACAGACTTACACTTCTCTGATCCATAAAAAAGGGTACGGCAATCATTGGAACTCCATGCCAAATTGCTTCATGAGTACTTAATCCACCACTATGTGTTACAAACGCTTTAATTTTTGGGTGAGCTAAAGCAATAATTGAAGTGATTATCAACGATTTGGATTCAATTAAAAAAAACATACCCAAAATATCACTTTGTGGCAACCACTTTGTAACTAATAAATTTGGAATTTGGGCATTCGATGGGTCCTTTTCAAATTTCCATATGAAATTATACGTGGAAAATTTTTGCACGGCTGTTATAATCATTTTCTGTTTATCATCATCAAACATATGGGAGTCGATATTTGTTCCGAACGAAATTAAAACAGCGCCGTTCTTAGATTTTCTCATAAAATTATCGAGGTCTTGGGGTAAAGGTTTAGGAGCGGCAATTTGCAAGCCTCCTACATCAATGATGTTCGGTGGTAGTGGCACTGGAAAATCCGTTGCAGGATGAATATTTAATAAAAGAAGAGCTGTGCGTTGTTCGATCTCTTGGATATTTAACATTTTCTTGCCATAATAATGTGACATAAGTTTATTTAATTCTGGCATAAAAATATAATCCTTATATCTGTAGAAACGATCGAATTTGTCAAGTTTAAGAGATTGAAAATTATACTATTTATTAATTCTCGGGTTGAAAGTTGTTTTTAAATGTATACTTACACATGGTCGATAATATACATAACAGTATTCCTTAATCTCTGTAGAAACGTCATACTAGTGCTATAAGCAAGATGTGGCATTGGTATATACGCAGGATAATAATGTCCTCCAGCCGGATCAACAGAAGTAGGAATATATTTGTACGGTGATATAGCAATCAACGGTGGATAATTGAATTTGGGAAGGAAACCCAGCATGTATGGTCCACCTGTAGAATCGTATATGACAAGATCGAATTTGAAATTATCCGGATAGCTTAGAAGCGTTTTAAATCCTTCCGATTTATAATTTGGAATACATATTCCTTTCATATATTCATACAGAAAAAGACTTTCTGCAAATGCACCCTCAGTCAAATATTTGCTCATATCCTTATTCTCCATTACGTTCTGAACAGCTTCGTATGCTTTTTCCAAATGTATGTAGTGGGCGTTTTTCGGTGGAGATTTTTGTAAATCGACAGATAGCACTGTCAAATTATGTCCTCGAGCAGCCAGCTCGTTTACTATTCTTGTGTTCCTGGAAAAGTAATAATAGATTTTAACATAAAAGAATTGTGACTCAAGATGATTTGACAAAAACTTTGAAAAACAAGAAAATAGGTAACATCAAGTTCTTTAGAATACTGAGCACTGATATTTGTAAGTGAGGAGGTTGTTTCTTGTGTCATCTTTCGAGTTAATGTATTTTCAAGGTGATATCTTCCATTTGTTGGAATAGAAAAGGATTCTTTTAAATTTTTAGCATATGAGAAACTTGTATGGGATATGGAAGGAAGAGTTGGGCGAAATTTCTTCCAATGACGATATTATAACACAAATTCTGGTAAAATTTTATGCTTTCACCTTGTCTAATGTTTGATAAAATCGATATAATGTATTTTGGAAGTTTTGTTAGAGAGTAGAAGGTGTGGTGCGAAATTTTTCGTCGTTAATTATATTCAAATTTAAAAAAAAAATTTTTAAATTCGAAGCTTTGTGAAGGTGGAAAACGGATTAAAAAATAATAATAGAGTTATTGAACGGACAGACAGTCCATCTGAGATGGTGCCAATCCTGGTTTTGAAAAAGGAGGAGGGAGTTAGACATCCTGATTGACTAGAAATATCACTGCGTGTTAGGAATTAGCATAAAAATGGATATATAGTTGCATTCGCGGCATAGCTGAGAGATCCCCAACATATCCTCTTCAGCTGAAATGTCTGTTCGTTTACATATACAGACCTGATTCTCCATGTTTGGAGCTATGCGATGAGCTACCACAAAAAAGCATTTTTCACGGAACCTGATGCTTTCCTTCGGATTGGACGGAAACGACCCGACAATCGGAAAATGAAAAATTCTTCCGAATCCTGGAATGTACAATGCTTATTTAAACCTAGAACTCTGAAAACACTCCTGGAACAAGTTTATAAATTCAACATTAATGTAGCTGCATTTCAGGAAACTAAATAGGTTGGCATCGAAATAATGGGAATGAGGTCGCACACAATCTTTAAAAGTGGAAAACTATGAGGAAGCCGTGAGTTTGGAGCAGCATTTGTCGTCAGCAAAGTATTTAAGCAGCATATCACCAACTTCAAACAAATCAAAATTTTCTGAATTTTCACCAAATATTAATTAGGTCAGCACCTATCAAACATACTGAGTTGATTTGAAAAAAAAAATAGTTAATATGATTATGGTAATCATTTTACTTCAGGATAAAGCAAGCAGGATATCTACGAATACCACGAACTTATTGCATTTCTGATTCTGTTACGTGATGTATTTGCATTATGCACTTTCACTCAACTTAGCCATCATAATTAAAAGAACACAATGTTTACCATATGTGATGACTTGGCGATGGAATAGCTAATAAAATTAAAATATTAGCACAATTTGCAAAGGACGAAAAAACTAGTCCGAAAGCAACGAATATGATCTGAAATCGCGACATTTTCCGTAATACTATATGTGATACTACTAACTAATTTCAATTTAATGCTACTTTTATATGAAAAATCTTATTGCTAGAAATTTATCGCTTACAAATTAATCGCCATACGCATCAACCAAACTACGGGAAGCTTTCGAAATATGGTATCTGTCTCAGAAAACTACAACTGACGGAAAAGAGACAGATAGAGTGCTAAAAACTTTCCTTGGCTTGGTTGGTTGGCATGGTAACATAAATAGATCTCCGTCGGAAGGAACGATCCTAAGCCTCAGCTTGTGGTTGTTGTAAGCACCTAAAATATTTTATTTAATCGAAAAGCTATATAAAATCGTTATCGTATCTTTCTTTTTTTTTTCATTATCACCATGACCGAGTGAATTTATAAAT
Organism: Chorisops tibialis; assembly: GCA_963669355.1. Lineage (NCBI taxonomy): Eukaryota > Metazoa > Arthropoda > Insecta > Diptera > Stratiomyidae > Chorisops > Chorisops tibialis. The sequence goes on from OY770263.1 coordinate 298,649,398, forward strand.
CTTAAAGTCATGGTGAGTGGTATAAGATTGTTCAATAGTGTTAGATTCGCTTCAGTAAACATAGAGTAATCATCTTGGAAAGTGTTTGCTTGAAAGTTAATTTTTTTAATTTTTATAACTTAAGCGGGTTACTACTATTGATAAAAGGGAAATTTTAATTTTTGACTTCGAGAATTTTTGGTTTAGAAAGTGTATCAATTAATTAGTCACAAACTGTGATAATTAAATTATCAATAAGTATTTTTAAAATCACCTGTACGTCTTCAGTTCTTGCTCACCCTTTTTAGTATACATTAATTCTGCAAAATTCTAGGATGCGGCACAGAACTACTGGGCCACTGGATAACCATAACAGGTAGCAAGAAGGGTGAATTATAAAAGCCACGATGGAAAACAAGAAGTGCTAAGTAAAAATCCAAAATGAGTTGATTCAAAGCTTTGCAGTGGAGTCAGGTCTCAAAAAAGGGGATTGTCTCGCCCCCATGCACTTGGTGCTCAAGTATGTCGTCAGGAGGGCAACTTCGGTAATCTCAGTGGACACAAGAGGAACGCTACTCGTAAGATCCGCATAGTTGGTGGCATACGCCGACGACGTAGATATTCTAGCCCGATCAATACTTTGCGTTAAGAAAGTATTCCAGGAGTTGGAGTCGACAGCGGATGAAATAGGACTCTGGGTCAATGAAGCGAAAACTAAATAAATGACCGAGACACGAAGGACTGTCCCAAAGAGGCAGAACATTACTACAGGCGAATACAACTTCGAGCAGGTGGATGAATTCGTATACCTGGGAGCCCTTCTCTCAAAGGACGGCAATGAGCGACATGAAATTCAAGAATAATCACGACAGCTAATAAAGCATTTTACGAGATGCTCCCCATAACGAAATTAAGGAAGGTCCATCGAAACAATAAACTACGCATCTACAAGATATTAATTCGTCCTGTGCTGCTATATGGATGCGAAACATGGACCTTGACCCGGATGTCGGAGAAGGCAATCGACACTTTTGATTGAAAAATTCTTCGGAAGGTGTTCGGAACAGTGAAGCAAGGAGATGATTGGCGAATTCGATGCAACCGTGAACTGTATCAATTATTTGACGATCCACCAGCATCTATTGTGATCAAACTGGGCAAGCTACAATGGGCTGGCCACGTGGAGTGAATGCACGAGGAACGAATCCCAAAACGAGTGCTCAAAGGCAAAATTCAAGGCAACCGACCGCAAGGGAAGCCACGAAATCGATGGGAGGACTTAGTCGACGCAGACTGCAGATCGCTTCTTGATTTTTCAAACTGAAGGACGCGGTCGTTGGACCGAGACAACTGGAGGAGATGCATCCGGGAGGCCAAGGCTCGATATGGGCTGCAGCGCTATTGCATCATCAAGAGGTGTGAATTTAATAGGAAAGGCTTATAATGAGGAATAAGTTTGAAGCAGATAATTTGGTGGATATTATAACATGTCAACACTAAGTCGCTCATCAAATGTTTTGCGATTTTTAACTGGCTATCATCTATCTCAATCTCTGAACACAAACGCATACACATTGAGTTACTCATCGGCTGGAAATAGGAATTGCAAACATCGGCCGGGCATGTATCGGAAAGCAGAAATGGTCTCCATCATAGACATAACCTTCGTAAGCAACTCCCTCCCACGGAATACGAAATGGCGTCTTAGCGAGCAATACCTTATACACACAGTGATCATCAATTATATTTGATATAAAATAAAGAAAAGCCGCACAACGGCCTAAATTAACAGGCCCAAAATGGAAAGATAAACTCTTCGACAGGGACACGTTCGAAGAAATGATGAACACCGACATCACAAATTGAAGCGAAATATCAAATATCCTTGCGGAACAACTCACCCATACTATCATCACAGCTTGCGATGCAGCGATGCCCAGAAGGGCAATTAGTGGAAGAGGTGTACCATGCTACTGGTGGAATGAGGAAATAAGGGCACTCAGGCAAAATGCTTACAAGCCCGATGCAGAGTCCAACGATCAAGGGGAAGAGTGGATTTTCAGGACCGATTAAACACTTTTAAAGTGGCAAGACGAGATCTAAGCAAGGCGATTAAACAGAGTAAGGCAATTTGTTTCAAAAATCTCTGTAACGAAGCGGATACAAATCCCTGGGGTATAGCATATAGGATGGTCATGACAAAGCTGAAGGGTCATAGGTCCCCACAAATAACTCACCCGATAATGCTAAGATCACAGTAGAGCACCTGTTCGCCCAAAGGTCAACTACTATGTGTAGCATATCCAGAGAGATCAGCATAGAGTCTTTCCCTGCAATCACGTCGGACGAACTGTTTGAGGCATGCGGAAGGATGGGAAACAACAAGGCACCTGGACCCGATGGCATCCCAAATATGGCAATAAAAGTTGCTGTTCAAAAGAAGCCCGACATCTTTATAGCACCTATACAAAAGTGTTTCGAGGAAGGAGTCTTTCTTGAACCATGGAAGTTCCGACATTTGGTACTTTTTCCAAAAGGAAATAAACGTCCTGGAGAACCATCGTCATATCGCCCAACATGTTTACTCGACACGTTGGGAAAGATCCTTGAGCGAATTATGAACCATAGACTGCTCGTACTAGCAGAGGAGAAAGGAGCACTGTCAGATCACCAGTTTGGATTTAGGAAATCGCGTTCAACTGTTGACGCAATAAAAGTTGTAGTCGATACTACAGCTGAGGCGATACAAAGAGAAAGATGGCGATTGGGGGCAAAGAACTATTATACAGTAGTTACACTGGACATTAAAAATGCCTTTAACTTGGCAGATTGGTCACTCATAAACAGATCGTAAGTCAGGATGGATACACCATCCTACTTGTTGCGAATAATTGCAAATTATTTCACTAGCAGGAAGTTGAGGTACTAAACTGATGAGGGGGTAAGGTACTACAACGTCACCGCGGGAGTCCCACAAGGATCTGTACTAGGCCATCTCCTGTGGAATATTATGTATGATGGAGTTCTTCGACTATCATTGCCGCAAGGAGCAAAATTAATCGGGTTCGATGACGACATCGCTGTTGTTACCGTGGCTAAGCACATCCACGAAATAGAGTCAGCAACAAATGAAGCAGTATCAAAACTTACATACTGGCTAGAGTCCAGTCCACTGGTTTAGAATTTGCTGACCACAAAACGGAGGCTATTCTAATAGCAAACCGAAAGAAAATTGAATATGTGGACATTTAGGTCGGCAGTCAAACTATTAGATCCAAGGAGGTAATTAAATATCTAGGAGTTATGCTCGATAATAGATTAAAATTTAAAGTTCACGTGGAATTTGCGAGCAAAAAGGCGTCACAAATGCAGGCAGTCGTTCCCGAATACTGTCAAACATAGGTGGACCAGGATATGCCAGAAGAATACTACTTTCCAGAGCAGTCAGCTCGGTTCTTCTATTCGCTGATCCGGTTTGGGCGGCGCCGCTAACGACGAAGGAAACAAGTAAAAATATGTCATCAACATATAGGTTCTGTGGGATGAGAGCGGTTTCCGAACGACATCGGACGAAACAGCTTGTGTCATAGCCGGAATCATCCGTGAATGAGATGCTAAGGATCTACGAAAAAAGATCCTCGATCCAACAAGAGACAGCTGTTGCCAGAAAAATAAAACAAGAGGAAAAGGCAACATCAATAGCTATGTGGCAAGCCAGGTGGGACAACGCTACAAAAGACAGATGGACTTATAAGCTAATCCCCGAAATTGAGGTCTGGACAAAGCAGGTGTATGGGGACTGCAACTATCACATCACGCAGTTCCTATCAGGTTACGGCGGCTACCGCAAATACTTACATAGGTTTGGACACGATAACTCGCCTCCAAATTGCCCAGATCAAGAAGAAGACACAGAACACGCGGTTTTCAACTGCAATCGCTTCAGAGAATGGAGAAATAACATGCCGAGTCCACCATTCATCATTGACTGTATGATAGAATCAGAGGAAAATTGGACTCGTAACGAATGTGCAAAAGGATCTTCGAAGAATCGAGAGAACAAGGAGAGCAGAATCAATATGAGGAGCACAGCATAAAATACTAGCCAGCCCCGCGAAGTAATACCTAATGGCCGTCCCGCGGGGAGAGTGGTTGAAGTTTGTGTGCGAGGGTTTGGTTTAGTGAATCGTGCATGCGAATGACACGGGCTATTGGTATCTAATGAAGACTCCACACCTCTCTGATGTAATCAGAACGAAAAAAAAATCATCGACTCTCTGCGATCCTTAATTATTCGTGGCCTTGAAGTGCTCGCGCGTATACATTCATAGTTGTACTCATTGACTTGTGGCCCATTTATAGGCATATGCGCCAAATACCAACACAGGCACTTCGGACCCTGGAATTAAATTTAAGCGAGCCACTTGCGTGCGTTCGGTCGAACATGGTGATTGTGGGCTTTGCAGGAGTGGAAGCAGCAGGCAACAAAATGGATTTGATTTGAGCCTGGAGATGAAGTTTGTGTGGTCCAGAATTTTTTTCATTTAAATTTCAACTTAGTGGTATTTTATACTTTTATGCAGTTTTATGAACGAATTTGGCAAGTTTTCAAGTTTCTAGGTTCATATTTGAATCAAAAATTTTGCGTTTTTGCTCTGTTTTACTACACCCGAAACACCTTATGCAGATTAGGTCCTCACTTCGGAGCATAACAGTTTAAGTTTGAATTATTATTTTGCTTCATGTTTAATATATCAAATGGATGACCTGCTAAAGTGAAACTTCTTATCTCTTACCAGAGACCTAAAAATATTACGCAAAGTTTCCGATATTTTCGTACACTACCACCCTTCCCTTACGCCTCCCGACTTGAAATCATAATCACCAAAATTTTCAATTACTTACGAAATGTATTGAATTTTGAGTTATAATACTTTGAAATTTCAAAAACCAGTTTAGCAAGTCCTCCCATTTTTACCCACTACAGTTTTCTATGCTCTTTTTCAATCCACTCTCTAAGTATAAGGTTGAAGTGTCCTTTTGGTTTTCCACAGAATGGCTCTGGTCCACTAAAATTTGTTTTTGCGCAATTTTTGCGAGGCGGTCTGCCTCTTCATTTCCCTCAATCCTCGTTTGTCCTGGTACTCACATTAATGTTACTTTGTTTCTTCTTCACAGGATGATTAGGTTTTGAAGGCAGTCCCAAACAAGCCTCGATCCGTGCTTATTGGATGCAAGAGCTTTGAGAACTGGCTGACTATCCATAAGATATAAATAGATTTGTTGCGATGAGATCTCCTAACATTCTTTTGGATACATAGCTCCATTGCAATAAGTTCTACTTGAAAGATTGTGGCTTCCTTACCAAGAGGTTTTGAAACCGAGAAATTAGGACCTGTGACTCCGGCTTCAGTCCCCTGCAAGGTTCGTAAGCCATCTGTGTACCAGATGGTTGATCCCTCTTCCATATCAGGGAGCATGGATTGCCAGTCCTTGCGTTCTCTGATCATTACTTTGAATGGGGTTTCAAAGTTGAATTTTGTCGACATAGTGTCTGACAGTGTTGCGGTTAGAGCCTCAATTCTCGGATTTTTGTAGAATTCGGAGGTGACCTCTAAGATCTCCCGATTTGTAATTGTTATCCCTCTGTATGCATAACACCCCTTTAATTACCTCTTTTTTATTTGGAGATGGGAGGAATATTTAGAAATATTTCCATGGCCGCAGTATGGCAGATTTTCTTTGCACCTGTGATACTAAGTCACACTAGTCTTTGATTTTTTTGTAATATATGCTGTGTTTTTTTTGTAACATTTTAGTCCACCGAATTGTTGATCCGTATGTGATTATTGGGAGAATGATTGTTCTGTAGCAACAGTAGATAATCTTGGATTTTAAAACCCATTTTCCGCCAAATAGTCTTCCGCAGGTTCAAAACGCCTTTAATGCCTTGGCGCGAGTTCATTCTATATGTTGTTCCAGTTGAGTTTGTTATCAAGTATCACACCTAAATGTTTGACCTCATCTGAAAAGAGTATTGACGTTCCATTTATAGAATGAGGTGTTCTGCAAACTCCTTCTATTTGCATCCTAGTCTTACTTGGGTTGATGTTCAAGTTCTTAGACTGAAACCAGTTCATTATCACTTCCAAGGCAGATTGCAGCCTTTCTGACAAAGTAACATCATATTTGCCTGTAATGATAATAACAAGGTCATCGGCATATACTATTACTTCGTAGCCTTGTTCTGTTAGACGGTCTAGGAGGTCATCCACTACGATTGACCAAAGAACTGGAGATAATACTCCTCCCTGGGGACAGCCCCTATAGGTCTGCGCTATCGGCTCCTTAGCGTGGCATGTATCCATTTTATCGTGGCGGACTCAAGTCCTTTTTTCCTAGATGGCGCTATTATGACGTCATGTTGAATAATGTTGAAAGCTCCTTCAATATCTACGAATGCACAAAGGGCAATTTCTTTTTGGTCATTAGCCTTTTCTATTTGTCTAACTAGACAATAAAGAGCTGACTCTGTTGATTTGCTAGGTCCTGTTCTTATGTGAAGGTCCACTAGGTTGTGGAAGGAAGGGGAGGACTCAATTAACTTTTATACAGTAAATTGAAAGCGTCATAAAAGTAATATATTCCAAATTTCAGATCAATACCATTTACACTTTTCGAGGAAATCCGTTTATAGTCGAATTACGAATTTGTGTGGGGTAAAGCTTATCGTCTAATTTTTCTTGGTCTTACTAATAATCTATATAAATATAATTGTAGTGTCTGTCTGTGATTTGTTTAGAAATGGCTATAAGTTAGTTTTTTGCTTTATTTTAGCAATAACTAAGCAGAAACATGCGTTTTTGAAATTCTTTTCTGTCTGTCCGTCTGTCTGTCTGTCTGTCTGTCTGTCCGGCTTTCACGCAAAAACGGCTGAACAGATTGTAACGAAACTTGCACAGTTTATTAGGCATGCATAAAGGATGTAATCTGCTTTTGGTTTTATGTCACTCCCCTCATGTCTTCTACCCCCTCCCATACACAGTGACACATTTTCAGAAATATGTAATATTTGATTTTTTTCCGAAACTATAAGAGCTATAACTTGAAGCTTAAAATATATTAATTCTCTTACAAATGCCATCTTTAAGTTTACAAATTATTTCAATCCTCCTTCTACCACCTTCCATACAAATTGCATAATTTCATTAAATTGAATGCACTAAGTTTCTCAGTACCTATTCAATTTTTCATGCTTAAATTTGGTACAAAACATTTTATAGCTACTCTGGCATAATGTGAAATAAATTAGTAGTCACCTTTTCTACCACTCCCCAACCAAAATACATTGTGTTTAAAGAGTCCTTAAACTAAACAGATTATATATCTCACATAATGTACATATTACTAACTACATTCTCAAAAATTGCTTATTTTGCGATTCTTCCGCGGACAAAGTCGCGGGCGATCGCTAGTTCTAAATAAGTATTTTGTGCACAATTTCAAATCGATAAATTGTATACGCACTGAGTAAATTGGCTTAGAGTATTTAATGAAAAAGTAGAGTTTGTATGGGAGGTGGTGGAAGGAGTGGGAGGATACAAATAATTCTTATACTATAATATATTTCAAATTTAAGATCAAAAGCATTTATACTTTTCGAGAATATGCGTTTATTGTTCTCTCAGATTTCATATATAGGTAGAGTATAATATGCTGGTTTATATTTTGACCACTAACTAAAATTTGGACGTTTAAACAATGCAGTTATTGTAAACATGGTTATTAAGCTATAAAAATTGCCCAAAAGTAACCATTCATTTGACTCTGAATCGAAAAACGAAGTTGTTAAAGAAGATAATCCTAGCTTGACCTTGCAGGAAAAAATTGGAAAGTGCTATAAACATAGATGCCAATTCTAAAAGCACTTCCAAAATTCGAACAATGAAAAAAGTTAAAAAATAATCAAGAAAAAAATATCCATGTTTGAAGTTGAGGGCAGCTGGGGACCAATTCTTAAAAGATGTTATAACAACTTAAATTGAATACCAACAGCTAGTCTAAAGTCGGAACGAGTTTTTTTTGAATGTGAATAAATTGCTACAAAGCTAAGATAAGTTTAAAAGTTTAAGATCCCACTTCAAGTCCGGAAAAAGTGATAATAAATAATTCAATGAATTTTGTTGTTTCATTTTTGTGTTCGAAAAACGGGGCAATTTTGGGTAGTGATATATATACCTCAAATTGGTAAATTTTTTAATTTTCGATAAAATTTCAAATGAAACACAAGCTTAAAGTGGATAGACTTAGAAACCCCAACAAACCACCACCATTCTGCACGAAAAGTCATCCACGTTGGGCGGATATGAAATGCGCATACTTGACGCCAGTTGGGAAGCAACCAGAAACACGTATCTAACTAATGCTGAAGAATCTGTGGGATATGTGGAAAGAAGTGAGAAACCCTGGATGGCGGAAGACACATGTAACAAGTTTGGCGATCGGAAAAAGTCAAATTGGCAATCATCACTTAACCCGATGTCAACTAAAGAACACCCGACATGAGACGGAAGCACCGCGATGCTCATATACAACTTAAAAAGGCTGTTAGACGCGACAAAAGAAAGGACAATAAGACAGAATCTGCGGCTTAACTTGGGGATATGGGTTCACTATTTAAAATTATGAAACAGTTGAAGGACAGGAATTTCACCGCCAACCATTTGAAATACTTCTCTAATATTTTAAACATTATTTCAGAGGAAGATATTCCAGAAATAGAATAACTACCAAATATCCAACCGTAGCAATCCTCTATTAGTGACGATCCCACAGATAAGGGAGAGATAGTTTCCGCCATTCGTTCAATGGCGGGAAGGAGAGCCCCAGGTATAGATGGACTACCAACCAAACTCCTCAAAGCGGACTCAGAAATAACAGCCGATATACTCCTCCCACTATTTATAGAGAAAAGGAATGAAGGAAGATTTCCAACTGAATGGAAGGAGGGCGTCATTGTGAAAATTCCGAAGAAGGACGATCTTCGGGATTGTGGTAATTGGCGTGGTATTAGTTTACTTACTGCTTTATCGAAAATCATGGCTAAGGTAATTCTCAATAGCATTAGCGATGTCGTGGAGAACACTTTCAAAGTTTATCTGGCTGGATTCCGTAAAGGGTCGTCTTGTACAGACCACACAAATACCCAACGGATAATATTGGGCCAGTCCGCCGAAATGGGCTCCCCACTACATCTCATGTTTGTGGACTTCGAGAAGGTCTTTAACAGCGTTAAGCAAGATTCCATATGGGATGCTTTGCGTAAGAGTGGTATTCCTGATAAGGTTATAGCTCTGATTAAAGAATTCCACGAAGATGCAAAGTGTCGTGATAGCAAACGGGTGTCAGACAAGACTGCATATGATCACCAGCCCCAATGTTTCTGGTGGTAATAAATGACATCTTGTAAGCTGCACTGGGAGGTGGGGAAGATAAATGTCTTCAATGGATTATTTAACATTTTAAGCCCCTTGATTATGCTGATGACGTGTGTTTGCTTGCACGTACCGTTCGAAATTAGAGTCAGATGCTCACTAGTTGCATTTTGAATGCAAAGAGGCAGAACTGAAAAAAATGTGGATAAAACTAAGTACATGAACATGGGTTCGAACACAAGCACACCGATTGTTTTTAATGGACAAGATGTGGAAGAGGTGCAAGATTTTTGCTAGCTCGGAAGCATCATCAGGATGGACGGTGGAGCCGAAAATGATATTGAGGCTCTTTTAAATAAAGCTCGTCAGGCCTTTGGTATCCTTTTCCCTTTCTGGAGGTTAAAAGTGATTTCCCTTCGCACGAAGCTGCGAGGTTTTGATGCATGCGTCAAATTCGTGTTGTTATATGGTTGTACTACGTAGAAAGTGACCGTTCGATTTACTAAGAAACTGCAAACTTCCGTGAACCAATACCTCCGACGAATCTTTGGAATAATCTGGCCATAAGTGATCTGTAAAGACGAACTTTGGAGTACAACTGGGCAGACTAAAATAGGCATAGAGAGGCGGAAGTGGCACTGGATCGGTCATACTTTGAGGAAACTAGAGCGAAACATTGCCAAACTGGCTCTGGATTATAATCCTCAAGGAAGATGTCGGGTTGGTCGACAATGTAGCACATGGAAGTGAGCGGTTGAGTTGAAGGCTAGAGCAATGAACAAGTGCCGGCAACAGCTAAAGTCAGATGCTCAGGATCATGCCTTGTAGAAGAGAGTTGTTTCTGTCCTATGCCCCTACAGGGAGTCTTAACAATAATTTGATTGTTTGATTTAAATACTCTTAAGAATTTTTAACTTGAACGAATTTTGAATTTTAAAAATTTATTGTCATGGTAGTTTTCCATATCTGGTTATGATAACAAATAAATGGAGATAGCCACCGGAACACATTTACTAAAATATATTGTGTGATAATTCATATTTAGAGAAGACTATCGGAAAAAGAACTTAATATAATTCACTCGTAATTTAACATTTACATTCAAATTCCAATTACTTAAATTTTTACACAATTTTAATCCATTCGTATTAATTACATTGATGTTATTAAAAACTTTCATTGCTTGACGTAATCCCACGAATTTGCTCATATATCATTGTAATCTTGTTTTTATTCATATTCACTTGCACTTCACTTATGTTATGTAATTAAAAGAACACTGTGTATTTTATTACCATATATGATGACTTGGTGATGGGATTCCTAATAATAGCAAAATATTTGCACTATTTACAACAATTGGAAAAATTAATCCGCAAGCCACGAATACGACACAAAATCGCGACATTTTTCGGTCTATGTGAAAATTAAGACTAATCCGTAGCTCGAATTTCTTGATTCTTTTATACGATTTGTTTTTGCGAGCTACTTGTAGCAGATGAAAAGATAATTTACGTAGTTATACAAATGTGCAATATTGTTATAGGCCAAGAATTCAGATTCCAGCAATCATGGCTTTGACCTTATGCGAATAACTAATTCGTAAATATATGCGAATAACTAATTCGTAAAAAAAAAAACGAAAAACAATTACGATAATACTAATAAATTGGCTTTCCGTGCATTGTTAGAGATAGTTAAAGTGGATAATAGACACATACAGTGGCCGAAAAAAATCTACATACGGTCCCTATTTTCGCTACTTGACGAGCCCAACAGCACTATTTGTAAAAGTAATGATGTAGTCTTGTTTATAGTTTATTTTTAACAAAAAAATCGTTTCTCCAATACAAACTTAACAATCTATTCAAAAAAAAACAACTAAGAAATAGCATTAACAAAAGTCTTCACTTGAAATTTTGTACAAGCACCTCACAAGAGAAAAGAAATAAAACTGCATCACAAATTTTACAATTCCCTTACCTCCTCTACCCCCTCCCATACAAATGTTTGGTTTCGTGAATTTAAAATACACCGAACCCAATGAAAATTCTATGCAATTTCGTCTATGAAACTGACATTCTATACAAAGAATATTGGATTTGGTTCAAGCAATCAATTAAGAAGCTATTAACATCCACCCACCCTTACTATCACCCTCCCTTCATGAAAACTCAAACCTGCATAAATAAACCAATGAAATATGGAACTTTTGAACGTTTCCAGAAAGTGTTAAATTGAGAACTGCCCTGCCCAAGAAGCTCCATTCACTTAGTCTTCCTTAACCACTCGAACCTGCATATTGACTTTCTACGCATGCGCATTTTGTCCCAAAAATAATAAAGTTTCGCCCGACTTGTTGGCAGTTTATTTTTAGTTATGTATGAATAACTTATGAAGTTTATATTGCAAAAAAGATTTCTTTTGATATAGACTTAGAACATAACTGCATCATTAATTTTTTAAAAAGTGCCATGGGGCTTGTCAAACAGCGAAAATAGGGGTCGTATGTAGACTTTTTCCGGTCACTGTATTATAGAGGGTCAGCTTAATAAATTTAATGAAAATTTTATGAATTTTCGGTTGAAATGGATTAGTTCTGAGTGAAACATAGTACGATGTTTCTATTGTGTTCTTATAGCTTAACTATAAATAATTGGTAGAGCTCGGTGATGAAAATTTTATAATAAAAGTGGACTTAAGTGGGGCGCCTGGATTAGGATAAAGAAATTTCAATATTTTTCTTCTTGCATTTTCTAGAATCATCAATTAAAAATGATTTTCAAAACATCGAAGATCTTTCAGACGAAGTAAAAAGAGCGCACACAGATTGAATTAACATAAAAATTTTCAAAACTTCTTTTTCTAACTATCCTGCCTTTACTTACTTTCTTTCAGAACGTAATATATTGTTACTAAAATTAAACCTGGCGCTTTTTCAACCACGTTTTTCTTATGAAGCATTGTAGTGTTATGAATAAAATTAATTTTTTGGGGAAAAATTGTGCAAAAAACCCCTTCGACTTAATCTAATTTAAGTTTCCACATGGCCTAAAGTAAAAAACATGACAGTTTATTGTACCGGCGAATCTACAACATAATTCTCGAACGGTTTGAGCTATCGTGGTGAAATTTATTGCATATCATTCTTAGCAAAAAAGAAACCTTGGTATAGTGAATGGACTACATCCCCCAACTCCTTTTAGCCCCATACAAATTTCATGAAATTTCAAAATTTTAAGAAATTGATTTTTCGTCGAAGCTATTTTAGCTATGACTTGAAATTTGAGCAAAGGTATAGTGATACATACATATATATATATCATTAATATCACAAAATATTGATCCGATCCCCTTACTCTTTGTATTCCCTCCCATACAAATGCTCAATTTTGAAAAATTCATTTTTTCGATTATCATTGAAACTTCTACTTCTACAATAGCGCTACAGCAAATCTGATCTTGGCCTCCTGACATTCAGGTTCCTTAACATTTTTTATATAACCTATTGTGGAAGGGTTGTTAGCCCTTCGCACAGCCCTCTTTCTACGATTTTTTTCATTTTCGTAGATTGAGGTAAACAAGGTATATCCAAGCAGGCAATGTGCTGGAATTATACATTGTGTCGACCGGGATTTGAACTCATGACCTTCGCATAACAAAACCAACACGCTAGCTACCAGGCTACATCCTAGCTATCATTGTAACTAGCAAAGCTGAAAAATAAATTTTCGACACAGTTAATTTTATCATAATTGCAAACAGTTTTGAAAAAATTATAAACTTCACCTTACTCCCTCTTCCCATACAAAATTCACGAAATTTTAAATTAATTATTTTTCTCTGAAATTTTCAACGCTATCGACTTGAAGTTGTTTGAAAAGTATGACAATAGAAATATCATTGATGACGAAAATTTTTATTTTGATCCGCATACGTCTTCTACCCCCCCCTATACAATCCATAATTTTTTTAAATACATTATATCGATTTCCATTAAAACTAGGGAAAGTGCAATCTCATGCAATCTCAAAATGTTGCCAGGATTTGTTCCTTAATAATTGCAATGAACAATAAAAAAATTTTAAGCATCGCTTCGCTCCTTCTACCTCCTCCCATACAAATATCTGTAGTATAAATTCAAGAAAAGCATTTCTCTGTCGAACATATGAGCCTTGTCGATTTTGAAACTGAAACAAAGAATGGTGATAAAGATGTTGATAAGCAGTTTCAAAATCATCTAAGACTTTCAATTTCCTTTGCCACCCTCCCATACAAATGCTTCAATTTCAGGAAAACTATATCTACTTTCTTTGAAAATTATGACAATTTCAAACTTTAAATTAAGCACGAAACATTTTGCGTACCATACTCTCCTCACTGCTTCTACCACCTCCACTGGAAAAAAATTGAGATGATGTATTTTCCGGTACAATCGTAATTCTGTTGTTTTTACTTTAGATGAAATCTGTGTGCCGCTCGTAACGCAAAAAAATAATGATCGCACAGAGCCGCCAAGGGTACAGAAATATTTGTTGTCGCTCAAAAATTTCGATTCAAAGTGATCATCTGTCGGTCTGTCCGTCGGTCGGTCTGTCCGTCTGTCTAAAGCATAATTCTCGAACGCTTCGAGCTTTCATGGTGAAATTTGTAGTATATCATTTATTGTAATTTAAAGTAATTTAAGTTCGTGAACGGGCCACATCCCCCCACTCATTCTACCCACTCCCATACAAATTTCATGAAATTTCAAAATTTCAAAAAATTTATTTTTCTCTGTAACCATTTCAGCTATTGACTTGAAAATTAGGTGATAGTATAGTAATGTAAATATCATTAAAGTCAAAAATAATAATCTGATCCCCTTACTCCTTTTACTCCCTCCCATACAAATACACAATTTCCAAAAATGCATTTATTCGGTTTGCATTGCAACTAGCAAAGCTAAATAAAAATAATTTTTGTCATAATTAACTTTATTACAATTGCAAAAAAATTTGAAAAAAACTATCAACTTCACCTCACTCTTTTTACCCCCTCCCATACACATTTTACGAAATTTCGGAATTAAAATTAAATCATTTTTCTCCAAATCCGTCAAAGCTATCAGTTTTAATTTTTGAGGAAAATATACTACTACAAATATCATTGATGGCGAAAAAGTTGGTTTTGATTCGAATTTCCATACATAAGCACAATCTCGGTAAATGCATTAAATCGATTTTTATTGAAACTAGAAAAAGTACAAACTTAAAATTTTGCCACAATTTGTCCCTTGTTGTTTGAAATTAATGCTAAGAAAAGTATAAACTTCGCTTCACTCCTTTTACTACCTCCCATTCAATTTTTTGTATCGGAAATTCAAGAAAAGCATTTCTCCTTCGAACATATGCGAGCTATCGACTTTAAAATTGTTCTCGAGCTAGAGAGGATACGGCCGGACAGATGGACGGACAGACGGACATCCGGTTTTGATATTTTTGAGTGAAAATATGAACTTCAGTATCATTCATAAGTATAATTAACTGCTGAAGGACACCGTCTTTGAATCGAGATAATTGGAGGCGCCGATGATGATGATTTCGGATCAGATTTTTGGAAGTACTGATCAAGAGCTTTGTAGATGTCTGTTAATTTGAGCACAGTATGGTCGCTGATTTCACAGCAGATGCAGAAGATTCAAATCTGAGAAGAGAGTGGAGTTGAGTTCGATATTCCAATGTATGCATGTATTTAAATGAGTACGCATTACTATCCAATGGATTTTGGCGTTGCTTAATTGAAATTTTTTGAAGGTTTTGATTAGTTTAGTTTGATTATAAAGATTCAAATGTTTCTAATTATTGTTTTTATAAAGACATAAGCGATTCTTTTATTATTTTTTATGATATAATTGCAGTTTCTTAATATAAGACATTAGTTCTTTTTTATAATTTAACTAAATTTAACTTTTTTTTTCTTATCTGAAGTTAATAATTTACAGCATTTCTGAATAACTTTTCGTATTATACACGCGATTAGAACTAAAAGAGCAATTGAATAAAATATTATGTCGTAGCAATTCGATCGCCAAATACCCAAATCAATAGTGGGCGATCGAAGATGTGTTGGATTAGGATCTCTCAAGATGTACTCAATCCACCAAATCGCTGTATCCAAAGGTTTCATTGGACGGTCCGTGAAACGTTGCGATTGAATTTTCATTCGTTCTGCATAAGAAGGATCTTCCAAAATTGCTCTAATTGCATCTTCTAAATCTGTGGCGGTCATAGTTACAACATCCACTTTTTTTGCAACTCCAGCTAAAATCGCTCCGTTTGAATTCTGAAATGAAAAAAGAGAGGAAAGATTTTCTTTTTTTAATTTCGCAAATTTTTCGTATTTTTCTAGAATATTGTTCATGTGGTATGTTCTGTGGTGTTGTGACAGTGTTGGGTACAAATATAAATTTTCTATATAAGCGAGGTGGTTTACAAAAAATGCAAAGTTACGAAAATTGCCACGTTAACAAGGTAGAGAGATACAGATTGCATACTTACACTTTTCTGGTCCATAAAGAAGGGTACGGCAATCATTGGAACTCCATGCCAAGTTGCTTCATGAGTACTTAATCCACCACCATGTGTTACAAACGCTTTAATTTTTGGGTGAGCTAAAGTAATAATTGAAGTGATTATTAACGATTTGGATTTAATTTAAAAAAAAAAAAAATATAATATTTACCTAAAATGTCACTTTGTGGTAACCACTTTGTTACCAATAGATTTGGAATTTCGCCATTCGATGGGTCCTTTTCAAATTTCCATATGAAATTATACGTTGGAAATTTTTTAACTGTTGCTATAATCATTTTCTGTTTATCATCATCAAACATATGGGAGTCGATATTTGTTCCGAACGAAATTAAAACAGCGCCGTTCTTAGACTTTCTCATAAAATTATCGAGGTCTTCGGGTAGAGGTTTAGGATCGGCAATTTGCAAGCCTCCTACATCAATGATGTTCGGTGGTAATGGTACTGGAAAATCCGTTGCGGGATGAATATTTAATAAAACAAGAGCGGTGCGCTGTTCGATTTCTTGGATATTTAACATTTCCTTGCCATAATAGGGTGATATAAGTTTATTTAAGTCTGGCATAAAAATGTAATCCTTATATCTGTAAAAATGATCGAATTAGTTGATTTTAAGGGATATAAAATTATATTTTTAATTATTTCTCGGATTCAAAATTGGTTTTAAATGTATACTTACAAATGGTCGATAATATAGATAACAGTATTCATTAATCTCTGTAGAAACGTCATACTAGTGCTATAAGCAAGATTTGGCATTGGTATATACGCAGGATAATAATGTCCTCCTACTGGATCAACAATAGTAGGAACATATTTGTACGGTGATATAGCAATCAACGGTGGATAATTGAATTTGGGAAGGAATCCCAACATGTAAGGTCCAGCTGAAGAATCGTGTATGACAAGATCGAATTTGAAATTATCCGGATAGTTTAGAAGCGTTTTAAATCCTTCTGATTCAAAGGTTGATTTACATATTTCTTTTGTAAATTCATACATAAAAATACTTTCTGCAAAAATATTGATAGATAGAAATTCGTTCAAATCAAAATCATCGCTCATGTTCTGAGCAGCTTCGTAGACTTTTTCCAAATGTATGTAGTGAGTGTTTTTCGGTGAAGTTTTTTGTAAATCGACAGAAAGTACTGTCAAATTATGTCCTCGAGTAGCCAGCTCGTTTACTATTCTTGAATTCCTGAAAAATAATAATCGAATCATCAAATATTTTAGTTTACTGAAAATGACATTTGTATGCGAAGTGGATGAAGGAATATGGGAATTCTCTGATTTGTAGATAATTTGTCACTTTTGTTATTGCCAATTTTTAAGTTGATGTTTTTCATTTGTTGGAATAGAAGAGACTTTCTTTAAGTTTTTTATAAAAAATTTGTTTCAGATGGGGTAGGAAGTGTTGAGTGAAATTGATAACTTTTCGAACATTGGCTGCAATGATGATGTTATAATGTAAATCCTGTCTGCCTAAGACGCTGCCAACCCCAGTTCTTAAAAAATTGGAGGGAATCGGACATCCTGATTGGCCAGAAACATCATTGCGTCTCAGAAAGTCGGCTAAGAACGAATATATAGTTGTACTCGTGGCGTAGCTGAGAGAAGTCCAACATATCCTCTTCAGCTGAAATGTCTGTTCGGTTACGTACACAGACGTGGTTCTCCGGGTTGCGGGCTAGGCGATGAGCTACCAAGCCGTCCTGTTGCGGAACCTGATGCTTCGCTTTGTATTGGACGGATACAACGGAAACGCCCCTATAATCGCGAAAATGCAAATTCTTTCGAAACCTGAAATGTACGATTCTTATTTAAAATTGGAACTCCGAAATCACTCCTTGATAAGTTCAGTTGATAAGTTCAATATTAATGGGGTTGTATTCCAGGAAACTAAAGGGGTCAGCATCGAAATAACGCAAATAATATTGCACGCAATCTTTAAAAGTGGAGAATCACCAGAAAGCCGTGAGTTTGGAGCAGCATTTGTCTGCAGCAAAGTGTTTAAGCAGCATATCACCAACTTCAAACACATCAAAATTTTATTAACTTTCACCAAATATTAATTAGGTCAGCACCTATCTAACATACTGAGCTGATCCTTTTTTCCAAAAAAAAATTCACTGTATGCGATTATGATAATCATTTCACTTCAGGATGAATCAAGCAGGATATCTGCCAATACCACGAACTTCTTGCTTTTCTGATTGCATTATGTGATGTATTTGCATTATACACTTTCACTCAACTTAGCCACCATAATTAAAAGAACACAATAATGTTTACCATATGTGATGACTTGGTGACGGAAGAGCTAATAAAAATAAAATATTAGCACAGTTTACAACGGACGTAAAAACTAATCCGGTAGCAACGAATAAGATCTGAAATCGTGACATTTTCCGTAATACATACAAAATGATACTAATAACTAATTTCAATTTAGTGCGACTTTTATATGAAAAATCTTATCGCTGAAAATTAATCGCTTAGAAATTAATTGCCATACGCATCAATCAAACTACGGGAAGCTTTCGAAACATGGTATCTGTCGCAGAAAACTACAACTGAAGGAAAAGTGTCAGATAGAGTGTTTAAGATTTTTCGCAGAGTTTGGGTGGTTGGTATGATAACAGAAACAGATCTTCATCAGAAGAAACGAACCTAGGCTAAATTTTTTGGTTGCTGCAGGAACCAAAAATATTTTATTTTAATCTAAAATTGAATTAATATCGCTATCGTATGTCCACTTCTTTCGTTATCACCATGACCGAGTGAATTTATAAATTTTAAAGTCATTGTGAGTAATACTAGATTTTTTTAGAGCTTTAGGTTGACGTTTATGATCAGTAAAGATGGAATAATCAACATCTTGTTGAAAATTGTTCACATTTTATTTTGATTTTATTATTATTCATTATTATTTTTATTTTTATTATTATTGATAAAAGAAAAGGTTTGAGTTTTGTCTTGAGGAAGTTTTGGGTTAAGAAAATTTGATCATTGATGGTATTTTATGGCTTTACAATGAATTTTGAATCAAAACGATAGTTTTCCTGATTTCAAACTCTAATGTCTTATTAAATGTGACGTTTCGGTCTCTGCTGAGACCTGTATTGAACGGTTTGATAAAGGTCTTAGCAGATACTGAAAAGTAACATTTAATGACGTATTACAGTGTTAGATCCGGAAAGCTTTCCTTTTAACATATCAATTATTTAATCACAAGCTGTACTAAATAAATTATTAATATGTATATACATTTATATCTATACTAATAATAAAACCGTTCGAGTCAAAAACACGGATTTTGATGGGGCATTTACCATTAGGCAGCTTATTAATTGGTGCTTAAACTGAGGTATATGCCATATCAATACTTAATGGCGTTACAGCACAAGCAGGGTTTAAAATTTGAAAGTAATCGGATTGAAATATTGTTTCTGGCAACTTGTAGAACTCAAATTCTTACCATTGCTGTGACCTATAAAAAGTTAAACGTTTTTTTGTTGCCGCCCGTTGGTTCACTTTCTTTTTACTTGAGAGCTCCTTGATTTGGAAATTTAAAATTTTGGACACGTTATTTTTGCTCAAAAAGTAAGATTAAGTTCCTGAAAAGATCAAATCCCCTTTTTACCTTCCTTACAAAATATTAAATTTTCACAACTTTACAATAAACCGATTTGGTTAGAGATTACATAAGTTAAAGACTTGGAATTCGGAATGAAATACTTTTTTGCTATTTGGAGTTTGCCGAATAACAATTCTTGAAGCGACTCCCCACCTTCCTCCATTTGCCATTTAAATGCCCAATTTCACGAAATATAGCAAACTAATTTTCTCAGTACGTATTAAACTTAACGAACTGAAATTTAGTAAAAAATGTCTTGGCGTCAATTTTAGAAAGTAAGAAATACTATACTACTAATACTATCGGTCAAAATGGCAAGTTCGTAGCTTTTAATTTGATGGTTATTTATTGAAATTGGTCGAGATCTTACTTTTGTATGGGAGGGGGTAGCAGAAGTGGAAGAATTGCAGAGCTTTTGATACAATCTTGTTTTAAATACTTTTTGGAAGTGCTTTTAGTAAATTCCAAGTTTATAGCCCTTAATGGCTTGTTGATAATTGATTTCTTAAAAATGGTCGAATAAATAATTTTGAGAAGTTAATATCTTTAACTTTTATGCATTTTTTATACACTAGATTAAATCTGAGAGTATTATAAGTTTGTAATCAAGTTTGTAACGCTAAAAAATAATACTCGCGCAGTGTCGCCGAGCATATAGAAATATATGTTATCACTCAAAAAACTCAAAGCCGGATGTCCGTCTGTCCGTATGTCTGTCCATCCATCTATGCGCTCTCTAGCTTGAGAACGCGTTGAGTTGGGAAGTTAAAATTTTGTGCACGTCCTGTTTGACGGAAAAGTAATGTGAAGTTCGTGAACGGACTAAATCGGTCCGCCCTTCTACTCCTTCCATACGAAATGACTCATTTTCAAAAATTTACAATAATTTTCTTGCAAACTATGAGAGCAAATAATTTGAAATTTACAATGTAATATTTTTATTATAGAAATTATTCGAATCTCTCTACTCCATTGTAGCATCTCCCATACAAACTGCACATTTTCTTAAAACGCTATAAACCAATTTTCTCAGTACGTATTACATTTATCGAGCTGCTCCATTAACCCATGTATCCTAATTCGGAGTCTGAACTTTTTTTTCTGCATTCGTAGTGAAGAGCAAGTGCAATTGTATTTTTTTACTCTTCCCTTCTTTTGCATCACCCTTCCATCAAGCACTCTCCACGATAGTAGAGCTCACTTACCCAGTCCCCAAACGACCTCCAATTTAACTTTCTATATTGAAGGAATTATTAGATATGAGTCCAAAGGTATGGCATACGATGTACGAACAGACAAATTTTTTTTTTCATTTTTAGGCAAATCTAGAAATTTACGAATGGGGTCCCGCATGAGCTACTCGATCACAAAGCTATTTTCATAGAACTTGAAAATATTACCTATCAACACAATGCGAAGAATGATCACAGCCTAAAGCGATATCGCAAAAAGGTGGATTACAACAAATTAAGGAAAATTCTTGCCAGTAGTCCAATTTCGATAGGCACTACGAAATCTACCTCTACTATGTTGTCATCGTTTTTCAATGAACTGCATGATCACATTGGCAGTAGTACATCACGAAAATCTGAGCTCCCTGCAACAACAAAATATACAAATCCATAGATGAATGAAAAGCTATGAAAATCAATTAGAGCAAGACATTTCTGGTTTAGCAAATGGAATTATGACAAAAGTAACGATATATTGAAATATGACTTTAACAATAGCATATTCCGCGAAATGTACGTTTCGGTTGGTCCATTTCACTTTGAGGAAACAATCTACTTTGAGGTAATAAAGCAAACTGAAAAATGCATTATGCTATTCACTGTAGGAGTTAGAGGTGTATGGTTTAAAAGTTATCTCACTGGAAGGTCGCAATATATTGAACTCAAGAATTTAAAAAGCTCGAAACTTCCAGTTGTTATAGGTGTCCCGCAAGGAAGTGTCTTAGGACCAATTCTCTACAATCTATACTCCTTAATCGCACTTGAGTTAAATGGCAACATATCCCTCTACGCAGATGACATCGTACTAACCTCGTCATGCTTTCTTTCAATTTCAAAGTCGATAGCTCTCATATGTATGTTCAAAGTATAAATGATTTCCAAGAATTTATAATATAGATATATGTATGGGAGTGATGGAAAGCTGATAATTTTTTTATTGCAATTACTAAGAAACAAATCTGGTAAAATTTTAAGTTTGTATATTTTCTAGATTTAATGGAAATCGATATAATTCATTTTCCAAAATTATACATTTGTATAGGGAGGTGGTGGAAATTTTTCGTCGTGGGGTATAGCCCGTTCACGAACCTAAAGTTCATTTTTTGCTAAAAATGACACACAACAAATTTCAGCATGATAGTCTAAAGCATTCAAAAGTTATGTTGTGGCTTGAGGCGCCAGTGGCGTAGTGGGCAGCGTGCATGCTTCACAGTGAATAGGTCGAAGGATCGATTACCACTCCAGGCAGTGGGATTTTTCTAAGCACGAATTTTTCAGTTGCTGCTGGCACTGAAATATTATTCGAAATAAAATTGGTAAACGGTGTAAAAGTGAAAAAGTTCCACTACAAGAAGATCTACATACTCAAAAGTAGATGGTTTGTGTTCGCTTTCTATCATTCAGGCCCCCATAGCATCTCCATATTTGTCAGTAGTAGCCAGTACAACTAAAAAAAATTTACCAGCTTCACCACTCGTTACGGTCGTTCTAACTCCTCTTCCTAATCCCATTCCTTCATCCATGACTATGTTTGTGCATTGCACATAAATGCCGAAATTGCCTATAACAAGGTTATTCTGCAATAAAAAGACAGACGCACAGACGGACAGACAGACAGACGGTCATTCGGAATCGAGATTTTTGAGCGACAAATATTTCTGTACCCTTGGCGGCTCTGTGCGAGCATTATTTCTTAGCGTTACAAACGGTAAGGCAAACCCAATATACTCTCAAATTTCATCTAGAGTATAAATACAATCCATACGATCTGAGCTCACGAATGATTTCACGAAACAAATTATTATTATTATTATGCTGATTACAGAATGTTTGCGATCTTCAACTGTCTACTAATCTCTCAACGCAAACGAAAAAAACAATACCTTTTTAAATTCTTGGTTTTTGCAAAGGTGTTTCTAAATTCGCTGATTTCGCATCAGATATTTGGAAATTTTGATCCAGAGCTTGGTAGATGCTTATTAATTTGAGCATAGTACGCTAGCTGATTTCGGTGCTGATATAGAAAATTAAAATTTGTGAAGAAAGTAGAGTTGACTTCGATATTGCGAGAAAATTTTTTATGGATGTACTTAAATGAGTACTATCCAGCGGTTTGTTGCGTTGCTTATTTTAAGTTTTATCATAAAGATTTAAATGTTCTCAATTCTTTTTTTTATTGACTTAATCGGAATTTTTCTCATTTAATTGTACTTTTCTTAATATAAACCATCAGTTCTTTTTACAGAATTTAACTAAGCTTAACTTTCTTTCTGTTATCCGATGTTAACAATTTACAACATTTCTGAAGAGCTTTTCGTATTATACAGACGATTAGAATTAACAAAGCAATCGAATAAAATATTATATCGTAGCAATTTGATCGCCAAATTCCCAAATCAATAGTGGGCGATCGAAGATGCGTTGGATTAGGATCTCTTAAGACATACTCAATCCACCAAATCGCCGTATCCAAGGGCTTCATTGGGCGATCCTTAAATCGCTGGGATTTGATTTTAATTCGTTCTGCATATGAGGGATCTTCTAAAATTGATCGAATTGCATCCGCTAATTTTTTAACGGTTATCGTGGAAACGTCTACTTTTAACGCAATTCCGGCTTCAACTGCTGCTTTGGAATTCTGTAAAGAAGGACCATGCAGTTACTATATATTTTATATTATTTTGTTGAAATATTACAAACTTACACCATTCTGATCCAATAAGAAGGGCATGGTAACCATAGGAACTCCGTGCCATATTGCCTCATGGGTACTCAATCCACCGCTGTGTGTTACGAACGCCTTAATTTTTGGGTGAGCTAGAATTTAATTAAATTTGTTACTTTTTTGGGGACATTTTTTCAATACCTAAAAGATCATTTTGCGGCAACCATTGTGTAACGAGTAAATTCGGAACTTTGCCATTCGACAAATCCTTTTCGAATTTCCATATGAAATTATATGTTGGAAATTTTTTCACAGCATCAATCACAATTTGTTGTTGTTCTTCGCTAAAGACGATGGAATTCACATTCGTTCCAAAAGATGTTAATACTGCTCCAGTTTTAGATTTTTCGATAAAATTTTCCAGTTCATTGGGCAGTGGACTAGTATCGCGAATTTGTAAACCTCCAACTTCAATGACGTTTGGTGGTAGTGGGACAGGATGATCCACAGCTGGATGAGTATTTAATAAGAAAACTGTGGTTCGGTGTGCCAGGTCTCTTAGATCAGGTAAGTCTTTCCCAAAATAGGGCATCATGAATTTATTCATTTTGTCCACAAAAATGTACTTCATGTATCTGTGAAAATTTCAAATCTAAAGTAAATCTTAGACTTCAACATTTAAAAATATTTACAAATAATCGATAGCAATTAATGCAGTGTTCTGGATTCGCTGTGTCAGTGTCATACTAGTGGTGAACGGAAAATTCGGCATTGGTATATATGCTGGAAAATAATGTCCTCCCATCATGTTTGGAACCATTGGGCTGTATTTGTAGGCTGACATTGCAATCAGTGGCGGATAATTGAATTTATGAAGGAAACCCAGCAGACATGGCATTGCTGTACAATCGAATATCACAAGATCGAATTTGAAATTAATCGGATAATTTTGAAGAGTTTTGGATCCTTGCGATTCAAATGCTGCTGGGCATATTAGACATGACAGTTTATACATAAGTATGACTTCCGCAAACGCATTGCCAGCTACAAATTCATTCATATCAAACTTGCTGCTGTCGTGGATAGTTTCGTATACCTTTTCCAAATGAAGGTAATGCACATTTTTCGGTGGAGTTTTTGATTGATCGACAGATAGAACTGTCAAATTATGCCCGCGAGCAGCTAACTCGTTTACAATTCTTGTATTCCTGAAAATCCAAGAGTAATTTAAATGGAATTTTGAATAATGTTCTAGTCAAAAAATTAATTCAAGTTTATCTGTGCGCCACACTACGTAGTTAAAATTTCCAAAAATTCTTCACAATTTATGT
Source organism: Chorisops tibialis (assembly GCA_963669355.1). Lineage (NCBI taxonomy): Eukaryota > Metazoa > Arthropoda > Insecta > Diptera > Stratiomyidae > Chorisops > Chorisops tibialis. Next base: position 298,674,249 of record OY770263.1, read on the forward strand.
ATTAATTGACTTTAAAAGCTTATTCTAAATATTTTTTATTACAATATTATGTTTGCTCGAAAGTTGGTAATGGAACTCTAAAATTAAAGCTCGTATGGAGTCGCTAATGGTACAGAAATATTTGCTATTTCTAAAAAACTTCAAAACCGAGCTGTCTGTATACTAAATAAATCTCGAATATGTTGGGCTATCTGGCAACATTGTTTGTCATTTTTAGGGAAAAGGGAGCTTTAAGTTTGGGAACGGGCAAAATCGCCCAACTTCTTCCCATAAGAATTTCACGATATATTATCAATGTTGCTTCGTATTATGTATCCTCCTTCATCCCAAGTAAGCTGCAGGGATTGAAAAAACAAATAGTGTACAGAAGATCATTGAATCTGCACAGAGAAAGCCGGTTTAAGGTACGGGCATAAAACCTAACCCGACATCGAGCAATTCCAAGGTCTCATTTAGAGATGTTTTATAACAAATGAAGGTAACGATGTTACACTCAGCACTGTCTTGATGAGGAACACCTAAAATAGATCAAAGCTGTAATCTTACATGAAATGGGCAAGATTGAAGGGGACACACTCTATTTTCAGTTTGTTGCACAAAATCAGAAAAGTTCGTGGCTCTCCATAACGTGCAACAACAAGCAAACCATGGATTGGATATACAGCATAGTCTATACTCTAAAACCGTAAGCGGATGCTAAGCTGCAGGTTGTAAATGGGGTAGATGGACCAAAAAACAACTGTATACGTTTCATCTGGAAGTGGAACTACTAAGAGATAAACTTCTTCAGAGATTAGGCAGGCAAAGCTCGAGCCTTAAGACTAGTACATGGCAAGTACTGCGTCAAAGGTTACAGACTGATTTTTTTTCTTGGTTCATGAAATACCCGGTGACCCTATTAAAATTTGGTGCCGTCCTTTTCTCAAATTCTCAGAAATTCAAGTGAGGATCACGGGGAACAGCAGACGGATGATAGTAAAAAAGATTACCACTCAGCAAGGACCCTGCGTGAATAAAATTCCAAGAAAAAGGCCGGAGGAACCAAGACACTAACGTGAAGTTTCTAAACGTGGCGCAGAAAGTCTACACTGGAGTCTTCCCGGAACCTTCAAGGGCATGAAATTCGAACAGGTCAGATTCTATCCACCAACCAAATCTGTCCTGGGACAAAGTTTGGTGTGTGTATATTTGTGTTGCAGCCAAAAAAAACCGCTTCTATACCACCAAAACCAACACAATAATAAAATTGGCTTTCCGGTGTTTTCAGGCACACCTGCAGCATGCCAAAGTGTCGTCAGATGTCATCTCACGTAGGTTTACTGAAACCACCTATGTAGGCGTTGCTCTTATTCATGAGTCGTGTCTACTGCTAGATCAAGTAAGAGGGTTAAATGTAGGTGAGCTTCTACCAATGGAGGTAGATCAAGAGCATGTTGACTTCTTAAAGAAGGTACCAAATATGTTTCCATTATAGGATTCTATACCAAGGATTTTGGGATGACCTACGTAAAGCTGCCGCGCGCCACTTTTATAACAGAGGTAGTTATATGCTTATCGAATACTTAGAACCCGTCTCAAAGTCCATAACGAACTGAATATACCTATGGGAAAGAATGAGCATGCAATTTATAATTCGATGCGAATACACACCATATGGGGTGGGCAAGTACGACATTAAAGATAGATATGAGACTTCTTGAATTCATTGTTAACGCTTGGCTCGGGAGACCCAATTTTCGTTTCCTCTTTAAAATTAAGAGACTTTAATTTTTTTCTTAAAGTTTTTATTGGTAAATTTTTGTCGCTTGAAATTTAAATTCGAGTTAAATCTTGGTTGGGATGCCTCCCTTCCCCGCGCGTCGTGAAACGTTAAATTCGTTTTAAAGCATTAATTCAATATACATATTATAATTCATTTCTTTTGACTTACCTTGAATTGTTTGCGATCCAAGCTTGGCTTATATGATCATGGTAGATATTCTTTTCGATTCCTTTCCACGTTCTAACGTCTTTTTGAAGAAATCTTTTTTTTTTTTGGTGTTGTCAAGCTGGGATTTTGCTCAGACCCGAATGGAAGGAAGGCAACCCAACTATCGAGCTTTGTAAAGTATTAAAAATTCACAATAATTCCTTAAGTCTAAGTCAGAATGTTTAAAGGTTTGCGCTCGCTAACACATTGTAATAGTCATATTCTGGAAATTTTGAATTAAACACAACTCTTTGTACCCAATATATGAGTATGAATGTAATAAACTGGCATGTCTCGAATCGGACCTGAATATCCGATCATAGTCACATAATGTTCGTAATTGAATCAAAAACAACAATACCTATCTGAGCCTCTGATAAGAGCAATATAGAACATAAAAGATATAGATAGCATTGAGATTGCGTCAGAGCATATCACTCACGCTACCGTAACTGCTTATCGTAACTTCTGCTCAGTTAAAAAAAACATGAAAATAGAAATAAAATGTAAGCCTTTGCTTAATTGGAACAGTATGTATGTTGTTGGGTTTTCCCCGAAGATCCTTACGTATGACTGGTTTATGACGGTAGGTTATAGAACAGAATGTAAATGAGACGCAAAAGATTGTTTTTAAAGGATGGCATGTTTTGGATTTTCCCGTTGATCCTTAAGTATAAATGGGTTTATGAGAATGGTTATGGAAAAGATGAAATAAATGAATTGTGAAATATATAAGAAATTACATGTGAATGATGTTTTGAATGTGTTTGTAGGACATGTCGATTTTACCGATCGCTATGTTTAGCATGTACATCGGGACTTCAGTTGATCAGTGCCATTAATGTTGTGAGGTTAGTGTGAAGTGCAGTGCAAGTTATCGTGTAGTAAGCATTGGGGGTGAGTATTCACTGAGTTTATTTGGGTAGCTAGTTATTGAATATATACTGAGAATATAACATATCTTGTTTTTAAATTAAGTAAATCATGCGTCATTACGTGTTCGTGAATACAGCGAGTATTCACTGAATGTTGATTCGGTGTTTCGGTATTTTTAGTTATATATTGTTAAGCTCTTTGCTTGATAATCGAGTAATAATATGTATATCATTGACTCCTTTCTGTATTGAAGTTTCGTTATTTCCCCTCAATACTGTGGTGTAAAAGTGTCTCCCTGTACAGAGGTTTCGAATTGTACGAAGCGGGCGTTTTGTGCGTGCGTGTATTCCCCTAACGCCATTGCACGCTTGACAATTTTGTAAGGGTATCAAGAACGGGGCAGACACATTGCGCGCTATTTCCCCTTGTGTCATTGTACGCACGGCTTGATATTCACAGATTCGGGGCAGGTTATCTCGTGCGTTATTTCCCTTGATGCCATTTCACGCTTGTTTCCAGATTTTCCGTAATACTAAGAAAATCAACATGTCCATCAAGAACGGGGCAGATACATTGGGCGTTATTTCTCCTTGTATCATTGTACGCTCGGCTTGGTGATGACGGTTGGTCGAGGCGGGATGACTCGTGCGGTACTTTCCCTTGTCATCCATTGCACGCTCGTCCCCGTAAGGAATAAACGACTCCGTTATAATTTGTATGTAGTATTAGCTTAAAGACTGCAGTACTAGTTTACTAAATTGCTCACCCTTGCTTTTTATTATTTATAGATTCGCGGCAGGAACTTATATAAATAATAAATAATAGTAATAAAAACAAAGGACCAAGTTGTGGTATTTTTAAATTCTGTCTTACAAAAATACTCACCAAACTCTCAGAAAAAACAAGGAAATTCTGATGGTATGATCCACATAAAAAAAGCTCTAACAAAAAAATTAGAAGGGCCGAAAGAAAGTGCTGGAAATCGTTCTGTAAAGGTATTGATGATTTAACCATTAACACACAGTATATTTTCAAAGGAACACAATACTAAAGTGGCTGACAGAGAAATGTGACGGTTCGATCACAGAAAATGGGAAACAGGCGTTGGATCTCTTAGCAAAAACTCATTTCGCAATATCCATGACTATTGAAATAGCACAAGAAGACAGTTGTAGTATTCTGAACGCCAACAGTCCATGCCAAGAGGACTGGAATAACGCTGCAAAAATCTTTTTTGCGAACAAACTAAGATGGGCAATAAAAAGTTGCAAGCCATTTTTTTCCGGGAACGCGAAATATGCATGTATACATCAAGCAGCTGAAAGTCGTGGCATTAATTCAAAAACCTGTAACTGGATCAAGCCAATGTTTGAAGGCGGAATTATTAAATCAATACTATTAGATACAGTTTTAACTGTTACCACTGCCAAAGAGTGTCCACAAGGGGGGACACTGTCGACCTTCTTGTGTTTTCTTGTAGTTGATGATCTTCTCTTAGAATTTACAAACTCTGAATTCGAAGTCCATGGATATGCAGATGACCTGGCCATCCTAATTAGGGGCAAGTTCGAAGAAACTATCACAGAAATATTGCAAAGTGCCAGGTAGTAACCTGGTGCACAAAAATAAGATTGGGCACTAATCCGAAAAAGAGCACAATTATCGCTTTTACCTAAAAGAGAATCAAATGATATACTGGATGTATACCGAAAATCGGTTCTGACTAGGCCTCGGAACCATATAATGGTTTCGGAAAAAATTGCTTGTTCAGTTGTTACTTGAAATTTTATTCGCTATAAATAACAATTTTACTGTAAGTTTAGGTTTGAACAAAATCAAAAACATAACAGGACTAAGACTGAGCGTAAAGCCCAAACGTGCGATACTCTAGATGAAGATTGAGGAAATAGTAGAAAGGGTGACGACATCGACCTATTTTTTTCACATCACACTAAGGTTGCTTTCAAAATGTTTTATAATAAATTTAGGATTCGAAAATTTAATTAGTACTGAGAAAACTATTGTAATGGATTTAGTGAGATTGTGTAGTTTGCATTGGAGGTGGTAGAAGGAGAGACTTTTTCAGAAATAACTATAAACATCATGCTTTTGACATGTTTCAAATTGCAGATCAGTAGTATTCATACTTATCAGGAAAATTGACTTTTTGTCAACGTGTTGAATTGTGCCAGGTTGTATGGGAGGGAGTAGAAGGAATGAAGCTAATCGTCTAAATCTGTTTGGCCTTACTAATAACTTGAAATAAATATTTACCACACAATTTCAGTTCGATACATGTTATACGTACTAAGTAATTTTGTTTATAGTATTTCATGAAAAAGTGAAGTTTATATGGGAGGTGGTGGACGGAAAAGTAAGACTTGACTAATTTTTATACACTGGATTTAAATTATTATAAAAATAATATAAATCTCAGATCAATGGCTTTTATGCTTTTTGACCAAATCCGTTTATTGTCAAATTGTGAAATTGTATCATTTTGTATGCGAGGGGGTCTAATTTTTCTTGGTCTTACGAATAATCCTAAATAAATATATAGTGCACAATTTCAAATCGATAAATTTTATACGTACTGAGTAAATTCGTTTAGAGCATTTCATGAAAAAGTGCAGTTAGTATGAGAGGTGGTGGAAGGAGGGAGAGGACACAAATAATTTTTATACCGTAATAAATTTCACATTTCAGATCAATAGCATTTATACTTTTCGAGAATATCCGTTGTCAAATTGCGAAATTGTATCATTTTGTATGGGATGGGGTAGAAGGCGTGGACCGATTTGGCCCGTTTAAGAACTTTTCCTTATTTTTTTGTCAAAAACGACGTGTACAAAATTTAGAATTTGGGACCATTAAGGTGGCATATAGACCAGATTCAGCTTAGAAACAGGCTAATTATTGTAAGGGGGAGAGTCACAGGGGGAGAGGGGGGGGGAGGGTGCAAAGAAAAATACTTAAAAATGAATATCTTGGCTGTCTCTCAAGCTATGTAACTGAAACTTGAAAATACCAACATACATTGGCGAAATATGAAAAAAAATATAACATGTCGACATAATAGTAGTGGGGGGCAATGGGGAGCATTTCAAAAATGGCGCACTTTCCAAAATTACAAATCGTTATATCTCAAAACTGAATACATGTATTAAATCGAAAATTTATCAGATTATTGAATTAAAGAATCTTTAATTTTGGTAAAAATTTCGAGTTGGGAGGAGTAAGAGGAGGGAGGTGGTAAGCAAAAATGTCCAAAATTTTGAGTGATTTTTTTAGGGCTCTGGTGAAAGATACAAAGATTAAATTTTGCATCTGAATACATCTATTTAATATACATAAAAAAAAGTAATAATTTGTTCCACAATTGTTATAAACCGACACCCCGTGCACTCTAACCTGCGTATTAACTTTCCACGCATCCGCAACTTGTCCCAATAATAATAAAGTTTCGCCAGACTTTTTGACAGATTATTTGAGTTTGAGGGCAGCCAGGGACCAATGCTTAAAAGATGTTATAACAACTTAAATTTCATACCCACAGTCAGTGTAAAGTCGGAACGAGTTTTTGTGTGGATGTGGATAATTTGATACAAAGATAAGAGAAGTTTTTAAGATCAAGTTCGAAAAATTAATAATAAATAAGTCAATGGATTTTGTTGTTTTATGTTTGTGGTCGAAAAACGGGGCAATTTTCGGTAGAGATATGTCCCAAATTGCTACGTTTTTTAATTTTCGATAAAAATTTCAAATAAAGCGCAAGCTTAATGTGGATAGACTTAGAGACCCCAACAAAAAGCGCGAGTACACCATCATTTTACGCGAAAAGTCTTCCACAATGAAATGCGCACACTGGACACCAATTGGGAAGCAACCAGAATTCAGACCTACCGCGATGCTTATATACAGCTTAAAAAGGCTGTTAGATGCAACAAGAGAAAAGCCATTGAAGATCTGGCCAATGAGAAGAATCTGCAGCTTACCTTGGAGATATGGGGTCACTATTTAAAATTATGAAACAGTTGACGAACAGGAATTTCACCGCCAACCACCTGGTGAGAGATGTCAACGGAACTCTCCTTAATATGAGTGAACACCAGTTGCGGTGATGGAAGGAATACTTATTGGTTATTTTAAACTTCTTTTCAGAGGAAGAAACAGAACAACTATCAAATATACAACCACAGCAATCCTCTATTAGTGGCGTTCCCCCAGATAAGGAATAGATAGTTTCCGCCATTCCGTCAATGGCGGGAAGAAAAGCCCCAGGTATAGACGGACTACCAACCAAACTCCTCAAAGCGGACTCGGAAATAACAGCCGATGTACTCCTCCCTCTCTTTACAGAGAAAAGAAATGAAAGAAGATATCCGACTGAATAGAAGGAGGGCGTCATTGTGAAAATTCCAAAGAAGGGCGACCTTCGCGACTATGGAAATTGGCGTGGTATATGTGTACTTACTGCTGTATCGAAAATCATGGCTAAGGTAATTCTCAAAAGGATTAGTGATGTCGTGGAGAGCACTCTCGAAGTGTATCAGGATGGATTCCGAAATGGGTCGTGTCGTGTGTTTGCTTGCACGTAACCGTTCGGACTTAGAGTCAAATGTTCGCTCGTTGCATTCTAAATGCAAAGAGGCGGGACTAAAAATAAATGTGAAACCAAGTACATGTACATGGGTTCGAACGTAAGCAAACCGATTGTTCTTAATGGACAAGTTGTGGAAGAGGCGCAAGATATTTGTTATCTCGGAAGCATTGTCAGCATGGACAAGGATATTGTGGCTCGTTTAAATAAAGCTAGTCAGGTCTTCGGTATCCCTTCTCCTTTCTGGAGATTAAGAGAGATCTCCCTTCGCATGAAGCTGCGAGTTTTCGACGTATGCGTCAAGTCCGTGTTATATGGTTGTACTACGTGGAAAGTGACCGTTCGATTTAATAAGAAACTCCAAAATTCCGCAAACTAATGCTTTCGACGCATTTTAGGAATATTCTTGCCAGAAGTGAACTTCAACGACGAACTTTGCCGGACTAAAATAGGCATTGAGAGCTGAAAGTGGCACTGGAGGAAACCAGACCGAAACATCGCCAAACAGGCTCTCGATTATAATCCTCAAGGAAGACGTCGGATTGGTCGACCATGTAACACATGGAAGCGAGCAGTTGAGCAGAAGGCCAGTGGAATAAATAAGTCCTGGCAACAGCTAAAGGTCGATGCTCAGGATCGCGCTTTTTGGAAAAGAGCTGTTTCTGTCGAATGCCCCTACAGGGGGTCTTAATAGGAATTTGATTGGTTGATTGATTGAAACACTCTTAATAAATGTTAACTTGTACGAATTTATAAATTTAAAAATTTATTGATATGGTAGTTGTCCATATCTGGTTATGATGGAGATAGCCACCGGAACACATTTACTAAAATATATTATGTAATAATTCATATTTAGAGACTATCGGAAAAATAACTATAATTCACTCGTATTTTAACATTTACATTCAAATTCCAATCACATAAATTTTTACACAATATTAATCCATTCGTATTGATTACATTGATGTTATTAAAAACTTTCATTGCTTGACGTCATCATACAAACTTTTCTCATATATCAGAACAATCTTTTTTATTTATATTCACTTTCACTTCACTTATGTTATGTAATTAAAAGAACACTGTGTTTTTTATTACCATATATGATGACTTGGTGATGGAAGTCCTAATAATAGCAAAATATTCGCACTATTTACAACAACTGGAAAAATTAAAATACAAGCCACGAATACGACACAAAATCGCGACATTTTTCGGTCTATGTGAAAATTAAGACTAGTCCGTAGCTCAGATTTCTTGATTCTTTTATACGAGTTGTTCTTTCGACCTGCTTATAGCAAATGAAAAGATAATGACTTATACATACATACTAACATTGTTATAGACCAAGAATTCGGATTCCAATTAGACAGCAATCATATCTTTGATCTTATGGGAATAAAAAATTTGTAAATATAATAATTAAAAAAAAAAATTACGATGATACTAATAAATTAGTTGTCTGTGTAATGTAAATAAATTGTAGTGTTTGACTGAACGCTGTTTATTAGTAGAGATTTTTTGTTAAGTACAGAGTCTTGTTTGGTTATTCACCCCCCTCTTTTAAGTGATGCACTGTAGAGACAAGAGAGTCAAAGTGGATAATAGACACATATTATAGAGGGTCAGCTTAATAAATTCAATGAAAATTTCATGAATTTTCGGTTGAAATGGATTAGTTCTGCTTGAAACATAGTACGATATTTCTATTGTGCTTTTATAGCTGAGCTATAAGTAAGTGGTAGAGCTCGGTGATGAAAATTTCATAATAAAATTGGAATTAATTGAAATTTCTATATCCTAATCTAGGATCCACTGGATTAGGATAAAAAAATATCAAGATTTTTCTTCTTGCATTTTCTAGAATCAACAATTAAAAATGATTTTCAAAACATCGAAGATATTTCAGACAAAGTAAAAAGAGCGCACACAGATTGAATCAACATAAAAATTTTCAAAGCTTGTTTTTCTAAGTATCCTGTCTTTACTTACTTTCTTTTAGAACATAATATATTGTTACTAAGATTTGTAAAATGTCTTAATTTAGAGTTCAGCTTGGCGCTGTTTCAACCATGAATGAAAATTTAATTGTTGGGGAGAAATTGTGCAAAAAAACCCCTTCCACTTAATCTAACTTAAGCTTTAACTTAACCTAAGGTAAAAAACATAAAGGGCTACGATTGAGCGTAAAGCCCAATCTTACAATACTCTAAATTAAACAGAAATTTTTGTGATCCCAAGAAATTTTTTTATGGGGAGTGGTAGGAGGAGTGATAGCATTGAACTAATTTTTTACGACTTTTGAAGAAAAAATTTTAGGTGGTCATATTTTTTTGAAAAAAAAAAGCAATCATTGTAATTTAACCAGAACTACGACCTGCATCGTCTACAGAAAAGTGCCTGGCATAAAACGTGGCATTTACAGTATTTCACGACTAACTGTTCGGCATTTTTGAAAATCATTTTTATACTCTAGATGAAATCTGAGAGTATATTGTGTTTGCCTTACCGTTTGTAACGCTAAGAAATAATGCTCGCACAGAGCCGCCAAGGGTACAGAAATATTTGTTGTCGCTCAAAAACCTCGATTCCGAGTGACCGTCTGTCTGTCTGTCTGTGCGTCTGTCTACAGCATAACTCTCGAAAGCTTTGAGCTATGGTGCTAAAAATTTTTGTATGTCATTTTTAGCAAAAAAGTAACTTTAAGTTCGTGAATGGGCTACATCCCCCCACTCCTTCTACCCCCTCCAATACAAATTTCATGAAATTTCGAAATATTAAGAAATTGATTTTTCTTTGAAACTATTTAAGCTATCGACTTGAAATTTAAGTTAAAGTATTATGGTATAGATGTCATTAATATCACGAAATATTGACCCGATCCCTTTACCCCTTCTACCACCTCCCATACAAATGTACAATTTTGAAAAATACATATTTTCGATTTTCATTGAAACTAGTAAAGCTGAAAAGACAAAATTTTGTCAGAATTAATTCTATTATAACTGAAATTTATTTTAAAAATAATTATCATCTTCACCTCACTCCTTCCACCCCCTCCCATACAAATTTCACGAAATTTTGAAATTTAAATTAAATTATTTTTCTTCGAAACTGTCAAAGCTATCAACTTGATATTTTGTATAAAGTATACAAATAGAAATATTAATAATATGAAAAAAAATTTGTTTTGATCCGTACACTCCTTGTACCCCCTCCCATACAAATGCATAATTTTTGTTAAAAGCATTTTATCGATTTCCATTCAAACTAGAAAAAGTACAAACTTCAAATTTTGCAAGAATTTGTTTCTTAATAATTGAAATAAGTGTTAGAAAAAATTATCAGCTCCGCTTCACTCCTTCTACCACCTCCCATACAAATATCTCTATTATACATTCAAGAATAGAATTTCTCCTTCAAGTATATGAGAGCTATCGACTTTGAAATTGAATCAAAGCATTGTGATAAGGATGATGATAAGCAGTTTCAAAATTATATTAAATGCTCCACTTCCTCTGCCACCTCCCATACAAAATCCCTAATTTCAGGAAGACTATGACTAATTTCATTAAAAATAATGAAAACTTAAAACTTTAAATTCAGCAAAAAAACATTTTGCATGCCATGTTCGGTGTCATATACGAAAAATACAAACCACCCCCTCTACTTCTACCACCTCCCATGCAAAAGTCTCTATTCACTATTCGAAAGTATTTGAGATGACATATTTTCCGGTATATTAAAGTCATTTCCATCTCATCTAGAGTATCATATGATTGGGCTTTAAGCCCAATCATAATTCTGTTATGTTTAGTTACTTGTTTGTCTTAAGCTAATAAGCAAATCTTCAAAATTTCATAAAGACTTAACTTTATTTTAGCCTAGAAGAAATTTAAGGAAACCATCGAAACTTCAGCATTATAAACCAGGCTTTCCCCTTAAATGCACACATAGTAGGAGAACAAAAGCAATTGAACGTGAACACAATTGGCAATGTGAATTTCACAGTAACTAGAAAGTGAAGCGACAAAAATATACATAATACTAGAAGAAAATAAACAGCGAAATTACAACATTATTATTCTTGGGACAAGTTGAGGATGCGTGGAAAGTCAATATACATGTTAGGGTGGATAGGAGAGACTATGTGAATGGAAATTCTAGGGCAGAGCTATTGTCAATTTGACACTTAATTGCGAATACGATCAATATCTTCAGTATATATCGGGTGAGTGCAAAAGTTCATGCGGAGTTTGATAGTAAAAGTCACACAGTGATAGACAAATAAAGTTCTTTATTCAATCAGTGATATGTTCTCCATCGTTTTTTATAATCTGTTTCCAACGTTCTGGCAGCATACGGATGCCCCGATCATAAAAACTGCGCGGTTTAGATTCGAAGAACGAAGAGTCGACGTTTTTTAAGGCAACCAAAGAGTCAACTTTTCTTCCATTCAAATGATTTTGCAATGACCGGAACAAGTGATAATCAGATAGTGTGATATCAGGAGAATACGGTGGATGAGTTAGGACATCCTATTTCAGGCTTCGATTTAGATTGGTTAATTGGCAACAGTACTTATCCGAATCAATCGTTTGGCCAGCTGGGAGAAACTCAAAAATAAATTATACCCTTGCAATCCCACCGAACACAGAGCATCACCTTCATCGGGTGCAAACTGACCTTTGCCATTGCGTCACCATGCTCGCCTGCCTGTTTCCATGTGCGTTTGAGCTGAACATTGTTGTACGATCCAAAAACGGCTCGTTTTTGAGCCGCCCAAGTAAAGAAACGGCAGCAGAAATTCGCTTGATTTTGTTCCTCTCGGTCAGCAAATGGGGCACCCATATATCGAGCTTCAAATCGAATCCCATGTTTTTAAACGTCGAAAAGCGGTTGATCGCTCAACGTTAAGTGCTCTAGCAACAAAGGACATTTGGGAAGCTGTACTGGAAGGTGAAGATCTTCAGTGAAAACCTCTGTTGAAATTCGCGGAGTATTCTGAACTAAAGTACGCAAAACACCGTCATCTATGTGTGAAGGTTAAACTCTCCGCGGCGAAATTTCGTAAACCACTTTTCCACAGTTCGTTTAGCTGGTGCTTGATCTCGATAAATCTCTTGAATGTTTTTTACGGCTGCTGCAACGTTTATTCCTTTCCGAAACTCGTAAAGCATAACATGCCGTAAATGCACCTTATCGACACTAATTTTGAAAGTAATCTTTCTCGAAGCAGTTTGTATCTACACAAATTATTTTGTTTCAAATGAAAGCTGCACACGTCACCTTTTCAATGATCTGTCTTACGTAGATGGCAGTATTAATGACAACACTTTACGCCGCTTCTAACGCCATCTATTGCACCTCCGCACGATTTTTTGCACTCACCCAATATAATCATTAATTCATTCGTTTATTTATGCAAGTTTGGGTTTTTATGAGGGGAGGGGAAGTGGAAGGGGTGATAGTAAGGGTGGGTAAATATTAATAATTTTACTTTATTATTTTTAGTAAGTATTGGGATCGACTTGGGAAAAAAAATGTGCTACTGTGAATTTTGTTTTTTCTCGTTTCATGACAAAAATAGCCTAAAAATGCAAAAACAAAAAATCCGTCTATCTGTACGCCGTCCGCCGTACGCTGATGTGTACGCTCAGCGTGCATTAGCTCACAAACCCTTCCAGATAGAAAGTTCATTTTCAGAGGGATTGTAGATAATTGCAGATCTCTAAGGATTCAGGGGTGGCGGGGAAGCACTAAAACCGAAAATTAAGAATTCAAATATCTTAACCATGGTTCCAGCGGAAAATTAACAAACGTATAGAAGAGTTTGTGGGACTAACTGTAAGAATAATATAATTTTTTTTTATCCATTGTGGTCCAAAAAGGGAGGGGGGGGGCTAAAAACAAATTGTCGGCCGAGTTTTTATTAAAATGATTAAATCTTCGAAATTACTTATCATAAAAAATGCATTCTTCGGGATCATTAAGATGATATACAGATCCACCAGAATCAGCTTAGAGTGAGGCTAATTATTGTAAGGGAAGGTCAGAGGGGATGCAAAGAAAAACACTTAAAAATTAATATCTCGACTATCGCTTAAGCTACATAATTGAGACTTGAACCATATATTAATCTGTACCAGAAAATTATGAGAAAAATATAAAATTTGAACATAATAGTAGTGGGGAAAATGGGTAGCATTTCAAAAATGGTGCACTTTCCAAAATTTCAAATCGTTATATCTCAAAACTGAGTACAGATATCAAATTGATTGTAGAACCACACAATTTTTAATTTTAATAAAAATTTTAAGTTATGGGGTGTAAGGGGAGGGAGTTGGTAAGCAAAAATGTGAAAAATTGTGATTGGGGCTCTGGTGAAAGATACAACGCTAAAATTTTGTATGTGGATACAACTATTTAATATAGGTACAAAAAAAAAAAAAATTATAATTTGTTCCCCAATTCTTATGCACCGAAGTGGGGGTCTAACGTACACTAGATGTTTCATGTGCAATGAAAAAAACTTACAAACAGTAAATATTTGAATGAAATTTCAAGATTGAAACTTGAAAATTTGCGAAATGCAACAAATCCCAATCCAATCCAAACAAATCCCTAACAGTGTGAAATATTAACTGGCCAAATATCTTGAAAACTTCTACCCCCTCTCATACAAAATTATTTTTTCGACCATTCTTAAGAAATCAATTATCACCTAACTATTTTAAGCTATCAATTTTAAATTTCGCACAAAAATGTTTGAAAATTGTTGAAACGAAACATCAAAAGTTTTGAGATCATGCTTGTCCTTCTACTTCACCACATACAAAAGTATGAGTTCAGCCAATTTCTGTAAATCAACTACTAAGCAACAAATTAAAAGCTACAAACTTGAAATTTCGTATGAGCACTTTAAAAGAAAAAATAAAATAAAACTGCATCACCAATTTTAGGATTTCCATACAAATGTTTGATTTCGTGAACAATGCAAATTCGAGGGGGTAGAAGGCGTGAAGGGATTGAAAATAAGACCAAAAGAAGATCACATCTCGGAGCATACCTAATATATTGTGCAATTTTAATTACCATCGGTTCAACCGTTTGTGCGTGAAAGGCGACCGGATAGGCAGACAGGCAACAATTTCAAAAACGTATAACAATAACTTATAGCCATTAATAAACAAATAACAGACAGACACTACAACTATATTTATATGTATAGATTAGGGTTTAGCACAATAAATGATAAAAAAAACTTTTTTATTTTCATTTCTGAACATTTGCCAAGCTAACAAAGAGATACGGATCAAACCAATTAAGTTTTGTTCCTTTCTGAAATTTTTTTTTCATTGTGTCCAATCGTATTATACGACAATTCTGTTATGTTTATACTCTATATGAAATCTTAGAGTATATTGTGTTTGCCTTACCGTTTGTAACGCTAAGAAATAATGCTCGCACAGAGTCGCCAAGGATACAGAAATATTTGTTGTTGCTCAAAAATCTCGATTCCCAGTGACCGTCTGTCCGTCTGTCTGTCAGTCTGCCTACTACATAACTCTCGAAAGGTTTGAACTATCGTGCTTAAATTTTCCATATATCATTTTTAGCAAAAAAGTAACTTTAAGTTCGTAAGCGGGCCGCATCCCTCCACTCCTTCTATCCCATCCCATACAAATTTCATGAACTTTAGAAATATAAGGAAATTGATTTTTCTCCGAAACCGTTTCAGCTATTGACTTGAAAATTAGGTAATAGTATTGTATTGTGAATATCATTACTGTTAAAAAATATTGATCTGATCCCCTTACTCCTTCTACCCTCACCCATACAAATGTATAGTTTCCAAAAATGTATTTATTCGGTTTGCATCGCAACTAGCAAAGCTAAAAGAACCAATTTTTGTGAACATTAATTTTGTTATAGTTGCAACCAATTTTGTAAAAATTGTCAACTTCATCTCTTTCACTCCCTCCCATACAAATTTTACGAATTTTAATTTTTTTAAGTTATTTTTCTCCAAAACTTTAAATTTTGGGAAAAGTATACTATTACAAGTATCATTGATGCCAACAAATTTAGTTTTGATTCGAATACTCCTTCTACTCCCTCCCATACAAATGCACAATTTTGGTAAAAGAATTTAATCGATTTTCATTGAAACTAGAAAAAGTAGAAGCTTAAAATTCACAATTTGTTCCTTAATAATTGCAATAAATGCTAAAAAAAATATGATATACGCTTCACTCCTTCTACCACCTCCCATACAATTTTTTGTCTTGAAAATTCATGAAAAGTATTTCGCCTTCGAAAATGTGATTAGGATGTTGATAAATAGATTCAAAATCATCCAAAATCTCCCACTTTCCTTGCCCCCTCCCATACAAATACATAAATTCAGGCAAAAATTGTTCACTTTCCTCGAAAATTATGAAAGTTAAAAACTTTAAATTCAGCATATATTTTGTATACCACGTTCGGTGTTATATACAAAAATTACAAACCTTCCCCCTCTGCTTTTACTACCTCCCATACAAAAGTCAAATTCACTTTTCGAAAGAATTTAAGATGACATATTTTCCGGTACAATAAACTCTTTCCAATTTCATCTAGAGAATCATATGATTCATCTAGAGTATCATATGATTCTGTTATGTTTTAAATCGCATTTAGTTTATTTAGATAGAGTTAATAATTCACACTTGAAATCTGAAATCAAAAATATCCGAAGGAAAAGAAAATTTCGGAGTTTGTGTACGAATATTCCAAATGGTCGAATTTTGGTAATTCTTATCTGTGAACTAAGCATTCATCAAAATATTGTTTTAAAAATCATCCTTGTACTGAGCAAAGTATACTTGAGATAAAATTTGTCATAATTTATAAAAACATTGTTAAAATAAATCATTTTAAAACATATGTAACTTAAAATTTATGCTAAAATCCCTACCGAAGAGAAATACTTCTGTTATCCAAATTGTACAAACGGGGTGTTTTTTTTCATATTCACTTTCTGGAATTTAAAACTCCCGCGACACATATACACGCATATACCGAAAGATAATACAAAAATATAAAATGCAAACCAACGACGACCATATCTCTAAGCCAATTTCTGAAAGGAATTATTCAATAAATTACCATAATCCCACTTTAAAAACATATTTCCGTTGCTAAAACTAGTTTTGTACTGCCCTGCCAGATGTAGGAAGCACTACATTTCATCCTGTAGATTGTGCTGAATATGCAGAAATTTCGCAAGAAGAGGAGACGATTCAAACATATGTGTGAGAAGAGGAAGCAGGAAGGCTGAGGATTGTGGATGATGCAAAAACCCAACAAATTCCTAAAAATGAAAAAGGATCTATTCCGGACATAAAAAGTTGAAAAGTTTACACACTGCAATATTATGTGGGATACACCTCTCTCTCACTGCTAGCATACACACGTTCTTCGTGTCCTTATACGTAGGTATATTTATAAATGAAATTCTGTATGCTTTATGCTTTGCAAGATATTCCAGAAATATATTTTCAAAAAGGATTTTTGTTCCTTTGTTTGGTTTATTCACTTTTCGGGTCGCATTTGACATTTAAATGATTCTAAGTTGTAGTATGTGACTAACTTTAAGTGGCAGCAGTGTTAAATGGTTTCATGGTTTCAAATTGCAGGTAAATTGAGGGAGATTATGGTAAATAGTTGTCATAGTTGAAGCAGTATTTTTTTGTTCTGCTATAGAATTACACTTACCTTATATATTGTGGGTAATATTAAACAGAAATTTCATGATAATTTCGTTTAATGATTTTATTGCAGTTAAGGGAAACATATTTGTTTCAATATATGTATCACATAAATTCAATCTTATATATATAATCTTTTTCAATTACAATTATTTAAGACTGTTCTTCACTATGTTTCTTCAATTATTTTATTTTGATCTTTCGCTTCGCATCCGTTGAGAATAGAAACTTAAAAAAAATCTTAAGAACCTTATAAGCTCCCCACATAACAATACTGACGAAGACAATTGTATAAAATATTATATCATAAGAATTCGATCGCCAAATTCCTAAACTGATCGCTGGTGACCGTAAGTGCGTAGGATTGGGATCTCGAAGAATATATTCGATCCACCAAATGGCTGTAGTTAAGGGTTTCATCGGACGATCTCGGAATCGTGATGATCTAAGCTTCATTCGGTCAATATATGATGAGTCCTCTAAAATTATTCGAATTGCGTCCTCTATAATCTTTGGAGTCATCGTTTTAACGTCGACAAACTTCGCAACACCTGCTAAAATTGCATTATTAGCGTTCTGAAAATAAAAACAAAACTAAGATGGTTATTTAGTTTAGATAGGTAATACAATTCTTTCAAAAAATTATTTTCATTATTGTTTTGTAAATTAGAATCTCGATGCTAAATTTTCATACTCTAGATAAAATCTGAGAGAATTATAAGTTTGCTCTAAGGTTTGTAACGCTAAGAAATGAGGCTCAGAGAAAAAAATGAATGATATAGAAGTTAATATTATCACTCAAAAATCTTAAAACTGGATGTCCGTTTGTCCGTCCGTCCGTCTGTCCATCGGTACGTCTGACCGTCCGTCTGTTTGCTCTCTAGCTTGAGAACAGGTTGAGCTAGAACGTTCAAATTTTGTACACGTTGTTTTTGATAGAAAATTAAGGTAAAGTTCGTGAACGGGCCAAATCGCTCCACCCCTTCTACCCTCTCCCATACAAAATGATGCATTGTCAAGATTTGACATTAAGCCGATTTTATCAAAAAGTATAAACACTATTGATCTGAAATTTGGAATATATTATTTTTATACCTATTTCAATTATTTGAATCCCCCACTTCTTCTACCACCTCCCATATAAAATGCACTTTTTCATAAAATATTCCAATCCAATCAGTACGTATAAAATTTATCGAGCTGAAATTTGTAACAAAATATTTATTTAAACAACAAAAAAATTAGATGATTAGCTTTACGGCTTCAACCCCATCCCATTCAATATGACACAATTTCACAACTTTTCGAAAAGTCGATTATCCTGAAAAGTTTATATGCTACTGGTCTAAGATTGAAAACATGTCAAATGCATGATGTTTATAGTTATTTCTGAAAAACTCACTAAGAACTTCCCACTCCTTCTACCACCTCCCATACAAACTGCACAATTTCATTAAATTCAAAACAGTAATTTTCTCAGTACTTATTAAATTTTTGAAGCTTACATTAACAATAAGACATTCTGATAGCAACTCTGGCATGATGTGAAACAATTGGTTCAATGCCTTTGCCCCTTCTACCACCCCCCATACAAAATATCTTAAAATCAAAAAATTTCTCTTCATCTAGAGTATACCATGATTGTGCCTTACGCCCAATCGTAGTCCTGCTATGTTTTGTAGTTGAGTTTAAATAAGTTATTAACGTTTTGATCCACAGTCCACGTGTACGGCGTACAGATAGATGGGGTTTTTGCATTCTTAGGCTATTTTAGAAAAGAAATGCGAAAAAACCAAATTTCAGCGTAGCACATTTTTTTTCAATTTGATCACAATATTTTATTATTAAAATAATAAAGTAAAAATGCAGGTAAACTTAATGCCGTCACTACCAGAAAAAAATTTATAATTTCATAAAATCACAAAAAACCGTTTCCATCTAGAATAACTTTATGTACAATCGTAATTTAAGATCAATGAGCTAAAGCGAATTGTTTTGTAAATATATTTTTAAATTGATCAATATTATTGAATTGCTCTTTTAAGATAACATTTATAACCTAGGATTCCATATATACTAAAAATGATTGGTAAATTATTTTTGATTTCAACGTTTGTCAGGCTCTCATCAGTCTGACTAATATTTAGCCGGATTACATTTGCTTCTTTTCGAAGAATTACCGTTATAATTTTGATTTAAAGTTTGTGAGGCTAATGGGTGTGTGTGCTTTCATGGAAATAAAAAAAATAAATTTGGTATTGTCAAAAACCTTTTGGATTTGACTGAAAAATTTTGATGATTAGGAGGCATTTTGTTAATATCTAAGTCTGGCAAATATCTGGAAAATATGAATCGTCCCTGCAAAAATGTCAGTTTTGCAAACAGTTTCAAGTCGAATCGAGCGACGAATTGTGAATTTTTCGTCAAAATTTGATTAAAACCGTAGCTTTCACCTTATGAACATTTACTTACGATCAATTACAAAATATTTCTACTCACAGTTTTCTGATCGAGATAAAAAGGAACTGCAATTATTGGAACGCCATGCCACGTTGCTTCGGCCGTACTCAATCCTCCACAATGAGATACGAATGCCTTTATTTTCGGGTGTGCTATAAAAAATATATGCAACAGCAATAACTAAATTATTAGTTTTTTTAAAAATTAATTACAGACCTAGTATATCATTTTGTGGTAGCCATTTTTTCACCAATAAATTTGATGCATTCTCTGCCGATACGTCCTTATCGAATTTCCATAAGAAATTGTACGTTGGAAATTTTTTCACAGCTTCGATAATCATATTTTGTTTTTCCTCGCTAAACATTTGACTGTCGACATTTGTTCCGAATGAAATTAAAATTGCTCCATTTCTGGCTTTCTTAATGAAATTTTCTAAATCATCTGGTAGAGGTTTTGCATCGGAGATTTGTAAACCGGCCACTTGTATGACATTCGGAGGAAGTGGATTTGGAAAATCCGTAACTGGATGAATATTGATAAGGGCCACTGTCATTTTCTGTTCGATTTCACGAAGAGGTGGTAGATTCTTATCGAAATATGGTGATAGAAGTTTATCGCGTTTCGGTATGTAAATGTAGTCCTTGTATCTGAGGAAGATATTTTTTGGAAATTATTCTTATTTAAATTTACACGACTCATAGTATAGGAAATTTTTCTGCCGACTGTGGCAGGATATTTTGAATAAGGTTTAAGTATTTATTAAATCAATATGGTCAGAATTAATTGTCAGTTTTGTAACAGTAGAAGTATAATTTTCTTATATTGCTAAAAATTTCCAGTACAAAGATTGGTTTTTCGTGCAGCTATACAGAGCAGAGTAGGTTAGATTCGTAAATTACGCGATAAAAATGACACAGAGTAATACCATTGACACATAGCGGTCCTAATTATAATTTGGCTAATTCGTAATTTAGCTCGTCTTCATCGTTAGTAGATTGGTGACACACAGCACTTTGCTAATTAAGAAGAGCCACTCACTCATCTGTCATAATTTTAAAAATTTGAATTGCATAGCCAATAGGCAATCAAATTTTGCAAGGAAGGCGACAAACGAAGAAAAACGATCCTTTCTCCTGTTTGAGAATCGTTTGCGAGTCATCTTTCCTGGCTAGGCGTTTAAATCACGATTCCAAGATTTTGTATAATTCAGAGCTGTCAGAAAATGACTTCTCTTCTCTCTTGCACGACGAAGCTTCTATGAAAGCTCCAACTCTAGTACTACATTTTTCATCGTTGTAGCCTAAATTATGAGAAAATTGAGAGGATTTAGCTAAATGAGATGATTTAGCTGAAAGCATGACGAGATGATTTAGCTGCTAAATGATCACTATTTTGGTAATTTAGCTAAATAAGCGTATGACACACAGTCGTTTGATGATAATTTAGGCCTTAATTATAATTTAGCTACGCTATGTGTCAATGGTATAAGTTTTCAAAAATCTATGAAAGTAAACGCATACTGCCATGCTATAGCAATAGAAAATTCGTAAGTTCAGGCACGTAGGATATTCAAACCCCGTACCTCTACCAGTGGCGCAGCTTCTTTTAAAGCAATGGAGCACTGAAGACCCAAATATTTTATCTCATAAATTCACTTTTAAATTTAAATGACCATAATAAATGTAGAAAAATACTAACATTCGCATAAAGCTACACAATTCATATCTGGCAGTATCGCATGTTTTCTTAGCCTTGTTGTCCAAGAAGTGCATTTCCAAAAGTGCTCGCGTTTTTTTTTCAATATTTTATTTTACCTTTATATTAACTAAGTGTACCTCCCGAAATAATATTTTTCACTTTTGAATTGCATTACCCTTATTTTTATACATTGTGACAAAAAAGTAAGGACACTTTTTAATTAAAATTAATCTGGGAAATGATGTTTCAAAAATTTTTTTTTTTGGTAAGCAGGTAGGACTGTCCTTAATTATTATCCCAAAAACTAGCGCGATCTGTTAACAGCAGCTACACCTCAGTAATCCACGGCGATTTCTGTTCTATGTCTCGATCGACTGAAAACGGGTTGCACGGTAATTTCAGTTTCGAGGATAGGAAAAAGTCACACGGGGCTAAATCTGGTGGATATGGTGGTTGATTGAAGCAATTTGATGCTTTGGCCTCAAATTCGGTCACAATTGAGGGTCCATGCGATGGCGCATTTTCGCCCTGGAAAATCCATGAATTTTCCTTCCATAATTTCGACCGTTTTTTACGGGTTTAATACGGTCAAATATAGGGTTATTCTATAAAAGGTATTATTTTGAATAGCCCGCTATTTCGGTAGATGTCACTTTTGAAGCTGTCATTTTTTGACATTTGACAAGTAGAAACTACGCCATTAATAAAGATGGAACGATAAACGCTTCAACAACGCATTGAAATTATTAAAATTCACTATAAAAATGGTGAAAATTTTGGAGAGACAGTTCGTTGGGTTATTCAATAAGAGGTGTTAATGGTGGTGAATGTGGGATCAGAATATTCGCACGATCAAAGAGACCTTTTCACGGAACTTTTTTTTTTAAAGAAAATTCAGCTTTATTGGAAAGAGTCGAGAAAGGACACTTCTCATGGCAAAAGTATACTCCAAAATTAAACAAACGTACTCTTAACACTGGTATGATGATTTTCGAGCACCAGTTCCTTCACTTTTTAAATGTTTTCGTAAGTTGTGTTTAACGATCTTTTGACCGTCTTAAAGGCATTGAAGAACTCAAAGGCTCCTGTTTTTGATTATACTGAATCACTGTAAGCCTTTTCCAATATTCGCGCTGATTCCGCAGACGAAATTTAGTTGAAAACACAAAATTTGAGACCAACTCTTTGTTCTATATTTTTATCCATTGTAAAAATCGCCGTGTACAACTGAGGTGTACCAATTCAATCAGCTGCTGTAAACAAAATGGTTAACAGACCTAATTTTTGGGATAATAATTAAGGACAGTCCTATCTGCTTACTAAAAAAAAATTTTTTTTTTTAAATATCATTCCCAGAGTAATTTTATTTACAAACTAGAAAACGCCCGCGACTTCGTCCGCGTAAAAATAGCAATAATAAGCAATTTTTGAGAGTGTAGTTAGTAATAAATTATGTGGGATATATAATCTGCTTACCTTAATGGCTCTTTGAAGAAAATGGTTTGTATATTGTTGGAATCAGAACCATGAATTATTAAGAATGAAAGCATGATACTTTCATTTTTATGGGACAGGCTCGTGATCGAATCAAACCCGTGATTCGAGATCATATATGTATGTGTTGAAGAGCGTTAAGGATATGTGAATAATTGTAGCTGGTGTTATTTTAAAAAAAAAAATAAATAAAATAACATTAAGCTTAAAAACATAACAGGACTACGATTGTGCGTTAAGCCCAATCATACGATACTATGTATAGATGAAATCGAAATTTTTGCGGTGTTAAGAAATTTTGTATGAGGAGTGGTAGAAGGTGTGACAGCAGTGAACTAATTTGTTTCACATCATGCTAGAATAGCTATAAAAATGTTTTGTACCAAATTCAAGCTTCAAAAATTGAGTAGGTATTGAGAAACTTAGTGCATTGAATTTAATCAAATTGTGCAATTTGTATGGGAGGTTGTAGAAGGAGTGGGGGGTTTTGGTGAATTTTCGAGAAACAACTATAACTACCATGCAATGGATATACTTTAAATTTGAGATCTGTACCATTCACACTTTTCAAGAAAATCGAATTGTTATATAGTCGTGGAATGTGTCTCATTGTATGGGAGGGGCTGGAAGGAGTAAAGCTACTCAGTTAATTTTTGTTCCAATATTAATAATAATGCTAATTAAGGATTAAGTTTAAATTTTTACCTCGATGAAATTTAAATGTACTGAGAAAATTCGCTTAGAGTATTTCATGAAAAAGTGCTGTTTATATGGGAGGTGGTGGAAGGAGAAGGAGGCTTTTGGTGATTTTTTGTAAAAAAACTATAATAATCATGCGATTGCTACATTTTAAATTTCAGATCAGTAACATTCAGATTTTTCAAGAAAATCAAATTCTTGTGAAGTTGTGAAACTGTGTCACATTGTATGGGAGGGGGTAGAAGGAGTGAAGCTAATTGGTTAATTTTTTCCCGATATTAATAATAATGTTAATTAAGGATTTAATACAACAGTTTGGCTCTATGGAAGTTACACGTACTGAGAAATTTGGTGTAAAGTAATTCATGAATAAGTGTAGTTTGTATGGGAGGTGGTGAAAGGAGTGAGGAAACTCAGACAATTTGTATACCAAAAGACTGAATTTCTAATAGAAATAATATATTCCAAATTTCAAACTCATAGCTTTTATAGTTTCCAAGAAAATTTGATTAATATATATTTTGAAAATTAGTCACTTTGTATGGGAGGGGGTAGAAGGAGTGAGGGGAGTGAAATGAAACCAAAAGCAGATTTCATTCCGATGGACACCTATTAAACTGTGCAAGTTTCATTACAATCGGTTCAGCCGTTTGTGCGTGAAAAGCGGTCGTACAGACAGACAGACAGACAAAAATTTCAAAAATGTGTTTTTATGCTTAGTTAGTGCTAAAGTAGCTCAAAAAACTAACTTATAGCCATTTATAAGCAAATAACAGACAGACACTACAATTATATTTATATGTATAGATTTCTGTTACTCTTTTGTCACAATGTATAGTAGTCCGGTCATGTCTAAGAATCTAATCTAATTCTTTCGGATTGAATTGAATAAAACTATTTGAAACACATTTGATTATTCCGAGCAAAATATTCTATAAAAGTATTAATATCTACTATAATAATTAATACTGATGGTTTGGTGAATGTCTTGCATCTCGAGATGCACTGTGAAAACATTCACAATGGAAGAAAATATTTCCAGATTCTACACTGTTACGCTTTATTATTCGTGACGTTTCGGTCTCTGCTGAGATTAAGAAGTTTGATAAAGGTCCCAGCAGAGACCGAAACGTCACGAATAATAAAGCGTAACAGTGTAGAATACGGAAATCTTTACTTTCAGTAATTAATACTGATTTAGAGAATAGAGGTAGTAAATTCTCAATAGAAGATTGATTGTGATGAAGTAGCTGAACTTTTAATTTGTGCTAATTATGAAAAAAAATATTAAAAAAAATAAAATAAAATTAATTCCCAAGAAGTATCGGAAGCATCCTATAGATCCTGTACAAGCTCATAAAATGAAAAATCAAATAACTATACAGATAGGAATAGCTGTCCTTGTGAGATGACTGGGGTCGGAGTTGTTGCTGCTCAACATAAGGGCACGAAAAAAAAGATGATGATTTAAAAAATTATACGTCAATTTAGTCTGATTTACTTTATGATCGAACAAGTTTAAATCTAAATACGTCACTAGTATCATTCACTACCAATACATACTTACATATGGTTCACAACTGTCAAAGCACAATTTTCCAATCTCTGCATGAATGTCATATTAACTGTATAGGGTAAACTCAAAAGCGGAATATATCCCGGATAGTTGTGTCCACCAATCATATCTACTACTTCCGGAGTGAATTTGTAAGCCGATACACCAACCAGTGGCGGATATCCAAATTTGTGAAGGAACGCCAGCATACAGGCTCCTGATGTTAAGTCGTGAATGACGAGGTCGAATTTAAAGTCATCTGGGTAGTTTCGAAGAATTTCAAATCCAGTCGATTTTATGCTTCCCTCACATGCTAATAGCATGTATTTGTATAGAACAAGGATTTCCTCAAATGCATTTTTCTGACCAAAGTCCTTAAACTCATAATCGAGAGCATTTCTCATAGTTTTAATTACTTCATCCAAATGGAGATAGTGAGCGTTTCGTGTTGGCGATTCCGGTAAGAATGAAGATAAAACTGTTAAGTTGTGGCCTCGGGCGACTAGTGCTTCAATGATTTTTGTATTCCTGTTTGGAAATTTATGCTTAATTAGGTTATGTATATGTTAATTGACCAGAAAAGAAGTGTAAATATTTATTTTATCTGTATATATAATCTCGGATGTAATGGACTGGTGGAAATTACCAAACCAAACGATTGCAACTAAGTTTTTATGCTCTAGATGGAATCTGAAAGTATTACAAGTTTACTTTAAAGTTTGTAACGCCAAGAAGTAAGAAGCCATCAAGTGTACATACATATTTGTTGGCGCTCAAAAAACTCAAAACCGAATGTATGTGCGTTCGTCGTTTTCACTCGCTAGTTCGAGAATGCATTGAGCTTGAAAGTAAAAATTTCGTACACGTTGTTTTTAACAAAAAAGTAAGGTCATATTCGTGAGCGGGTTAAATCGCCCTACCCCTGCTGCAATCTACCGTATAAAAATTATGCGTGTGCTCCCCTCCTTCTACCACCTCCCATACAAACTGTACTTGTCATGAATTACTCTAAGCCAATTTACTCAGTACGTATAAAATTTAGCGAGCTGAAATTGTGTATTAAGTATTTATTTAAGATTGTTAGTAAGGCTAAATTAGACGATAAGCTTCACTCCTTCTACCCCCTTCCATACATAATGGCACAATTTCGCAATTCGACTATAAATGGATTTGCTCGAAAAGTATAAAAGCTATTAGTCTGAATTTCGGGATATATTACTTTAATAATGATTTCAATATACAGTTAAAAATTTCTTGCGTCCTCCCTCTCCTTCCAACCCCTCCCATACAAACTACACTTTTTCATGAAATGCTCTAAGCCGATTTTCTCAGAACATATAACATTTATCGAGCTCACATTTTGTGATAAATACTTATTTAGCATTATCACTAAGATCAGAAAAAAATATTTGATTAGCTTTACTGCTTTATGATATTCTTAGTTATTTCTGAAAAAATCACTAAAATCACCCCACTCTTTCTACCACCTCCCATACAAACTGCACATTTTCACTAAATCTAACACACTAATTTTCTCAGCTCCTATTCAATTATTGGAGTAAGCATTTTGAATAAAACATTTTTATAGCTACTTTAGCACGATGGGGAAAAAGTAGATCAATGCTATCACCCCTTCTAACACTCCCCATGAAAAAATCGTAGCCCTGTTATGTTTTTTTTAATTGTATTTCGCAAATTTTCAAGTTACTACCTAAAAATTTCGTCCAAAAATTTTCAGTTCTTGGGTTTTTTTCATTGCACATGAAATACCTTGTGCACGTTAGACCAGGATGATGGGTGCGAAAATTAAAGACTATATAGCTCTGCAATCTGACAAAATTTCAAGTTGATACTTGTACTCAGTTTTGAGATATAACGGTTTGAAGTTTTGAAAAGTACACCATTTTTAAAATGCTCATCCTTCCCCCCCCCCCTACTATTATGACCAAATATTTCGTATTTCGCTAGTATAGCTCAATATATGTTCCAAGTTTCAACTACATAGCTTAAGAATTAGCCCAGATATGGATATTTAAGTGTTTTTTTTTTACACCTTCCCTGACCCTCCCCCTTAAAATAATTGGCCTGCCTATAAGCTGATTTTAGTGGATCTGTATGACACCTTAATGGTCCCAAAATATAAACTTTTTATGGTAAGTAATTTCGAAGATCATTTGAAAGTAAACTTCGGCCGACGATTTGTTTTTAGCCCCCCACCCCCTTCCTTTCGGACCCCAATGGATAAGAAAATTAAATTATTTTTAAATTTTGTGTCACAGTCCTCTATATGTATTTGTTGATTCTAAGCTTCAAAGCTAGAACCATGATTGAGATATTAGAATTCTTAGTTTCGGTTTTAGCGCTCCCTCCGCCTTCTCCATAGCCCGTACAGCCCCAGAATGGGTGTCTTCCTGATATCCGCAATCATCTACAATCCACTCAAAAATGATCTTTCTATCTTGAAGGGTGTGGGAGTGAATGTGCGCTGAGAGTACACGAACGGTGCACAGACAGACGGATTTTTTTTGCATTTTTAGGCTATTTTAGTCCTGAAATGCGAAAAACAAAATTTAAGGGTAGACATTTTTTTCCAAGTCGATTACAATACTTTATTATTAAAATAATAAAATAATTTAGATAATACTATTTTTATGGCGGTATCAATCCACAGTATAAAATCCATTTGAATCGCTTCACTCTTTCTACTACCTCGCATATGCACATTTTCATTAAACTCAATACACTAATTTTATAATACTATTTTCATTATGTTTATACTCTAGATGAAATCTGATAGTATTATAAGTTTGCTCTAAAGTTTGTAACGCCAAGACATAATGCCTGCACAGAGCTTCTAAGGTACAGAAATATTTGTTGTCGCTCAAAAATATCAAACCCGGATATCCGTCCGTCCGTCCGTTCGCTCAAAATTTTGTACTTGTCGTTTTTGGCGAAAACGTAAAATCACTACACCCTCTCATACAAAATGATTCATTTTCAATCATTTACAGTAATCACATTTTCTTGGAAAGCTAATGATTTGAAATTTGGAATATATTATTACTTTTATCATAAATGTGATGTATGATATAAAAATTATTTGAATCCCCCCACTCCTTCATCCACCTCCCATACAAACTGCACTTTCCACGAAACCCTCTAAGTCGATTTTCTCAGAACATATTACATTTATCGAGCTCACATTATGTACTATATAGTTCATTAGCATTGTCATTAGGAGCAGAAAAAATTAACTGATTAGCTTTACTGCTTCTACCCCCTCCCATACAATATGACACAGTTTAACAACTTCATAAAAAATCCATTTTTTTCAAAAATATGAATGTTACTAGTCTGAAATTTAAGAGATATCAATTTTATAATATTCGTAGCAATTTTCGAAAAAAAAAAAAAATAAAATCCTCTCACTCCTTCTACCACCACCCATACAAACTGCACAATTTCACTAAATATATTATAATACACTAATTATATTCTAGATGAAATCTTAGAGTATTATAAGTTTGCTCTAAGGTTTGTAACGCCA
This sequence comes from Chorisops tibialis, assembly GCA_963669355.1. Classification (NCBI taxonomy): domain Eukaryota; kingdom Metazoa; phylum Arthropoda; class Insecta; order Diptera; family Stratiomyidae; genus Chorisops; species Chorisops tibialis. The sequence continues at coordinate 298,702,905 of OY770263.1, forward strand.
AGAAATAAGGCTCGGAGAAAAAAATGAGCGATACAGAAAATAATATTATCACTCAAAAATCTCAAAACCGGATGTCCATTCGACCGTCCGTTCGCTCTCTAGCTTAAGAACGCGTTGAGCTAGAAAGCTCAAATTTCGTACAAGTCGTTTTTGACAAAAAAGTAAGGTCAAGTTCTTGAACGGGCCAAATCGCTCCCCTCTACCCCCTCCCATACAAAATTACACAATTGCGCAATTTGACAATAAACGGATTTGCTCATAAAGTATAAAAGCTATTGGCCTGAAATCTACCGTAAAAAAATTATGCGTGTCCTCCCCTCCTTCTACCACCCCCCATACAAACTGTACTTGTCATGAATTACTCTAAGCCAATTTACTCAGTGCGTATAAAATTTACCGGGCTGAAATTGTGCACCAAATATTTACTTAAAACTGTTAGTAAGGCAAAAAAAAAACTAGACGATTAGCTTCACCCTTTCTACCCCCTACCATACAAAATGACACAATTGCGCAATTTGACAATAAATGGATTTGCTCGAAGTATAAAAGCTATTGGCCTGAAATTCGGAATATATTACTTTTATAATAATTTAAATCTACAGTAGAGAAATTATTTGCGTCCTCCCTCTCCCATACAAACTACACTTTTTCATGAAATGCTCTAAGACGATTTTCTCAGAACATATAACATTTATTGAGCTCATATTTTCTAATAAATAAATTTGATGAAAAAGATATTCTACCAAAACTTGCGGCATTATCAAATGTACTTTAACTAAATTCAGTATAAATTTAAAAAAAAAAAAAAAAATAAGTCTAAATTTATCCGGTTTCATAGAAATTTCATCTAATGAAGGTTTGGTGAATGTTTTCACAGTGCATTTCGAATTGAAAGAAAAGATTTCCGGATTCTACACTATTACGCTTTATTATTGTTGGCGTTTTGATCTCTGCTGAGACCTTTAAATTTGATAAAGATCTCAGCAGAGACTGAAACGTCACGAATAATGAATCGTAACAGTGTAGAATCCGGAAATCTTTTCATGCAATTCATCTGATGAAGTTATTGCAAAATATCTTTTCGAGTAAATTTGTTCATAATGTCTTTTTCAAAAAAATATGTCTAAATCCATCTGACATCTATAGCCAGGTTGTATTGTACATATCCTGACGAAGAATTTGCGGGATTGATCTTTTTCTTCCAGATTTTAAGATTTTTAAGTAATTATGTTATTTTTACTCATAGAAAATTGTTTTTTACGCTACCAATCATATTCTTCGAGAACTGCTATCTAGTTACGTGCATGTGCATGTTAAGAACAAATTTACTCAAAAAGATATTTTGCAATAACTTCATCAGATGAAATTTCTATGAAACCGGCTGAATTTCGACTGAATTTTGTTTCAATTAGTTAAAGTATATGCAATGCCGCAAGTTTTGGTAGGATATTTTTTTTTTACAGTTTGTGAGATACTTATTTCCTTCCAAAAACACAAATTCTTTGAAAATTGCCATAAACGTCTACAATAACAGTCTACATCTCAGGTTTAGATAAACCGAATTTAATTACGTGCCACTCAAATAAGAGGTCTAAATGTCTGGAAACGAACCTCATTTTAGTTTTTCAAAATAGTTAGTGTAGTATAGTAGTAGTACAACAGCATAAATCTCAAAAACCTTCTGAAATAGGTGAAAATTTTTAAATTTTGCTATTTTTCGAGTCCTTCGAGTCTGCAATATTTTTATCGAAGTCTACGCAAAAAACCAATGAGGTTAAAAAAAAATCGAGATAGCAACATTTTGACCAAAAATTCTAATCCGACTGGACTATAGTGTCTGCATCTAAAAAGGTGTTAAGCAATGAAACATTTACCCGTGTGTCTTGCATATAACGCTTTACATTAGACGCCATGTAATCATATGTTTTTTAGATAATGTGGCCTAGATACTCAGTAGATGGTTTCTGTTCGCTTTCTATCATTCAGTCCCCCATAACATCTGCAAATATTTGTCTGTAAGCAGCCAGTACAACTGAGCAATATACCAGCTTCTCCACTCGCTACGGTCGTTCTCACTCCCCTTCCCCAACCTTCCCAATCCCATTCCTTCCCTCCATGACTGTGTTTGTGCATTGCACATAAAGGCCGAAATTGCCTATAACACAGGTCATTCTGTAAAAAAAAACGGCTACATAACTAGAATGATGATAAGAATTCTGATTACCAGCTTTAAAATCGTTCAAATTACGCAATTTCACAAAAGTCTAGCTATCGATTTTCTTAAAATTATTCAAGTCATTCCACATTTTTGCATAGAAAATCTTAGTGTAAACCAGGTCCTAAGCTTGGCTGGATTTATGTCTCTCGAATCGAGTTTTTTGTGATCAGTGTTTGTGAACTCGATACGAATTTGTTTCGCTATCACCACTATTGATCGAGCTGGAAGCGTAAAAAGTGTGCAGACGCTGTCGAAAATTTTGTGAGTTCTATTAAAAAGCGATGTTTCTTGCATGGAAAGTGGCTTTCTAAAATTAATACCAAGAAAGAAAGCATTATTGCGTTTAAACAAAAATGTGTACTTTGTCAACTGCGAGTGCAATAAAATCTCGAATCCACACCAGCGGGACACAGTAGCTGCAAAAATCGTGTGGGACTTTAGCGAGATAGCAGATGAAAAATTCATTCCAAACGTACTTTGGGTCACAGCACACATAACATGAAGTGCAACAGATCGATTGCGTTTTTTTAAAAGCTTTAAATACTTAAAGTTTGACCGTCAGCACACTAATATTTACCATAAATGATGACTGGGTGATGGAAATCCCATTATTGCCAAAATATTTGCACTATTTACGATTTCTATTGCGGAAAAAAATCCGAAAATTAAAAACACTACGAAAAAACGCGTCATTTTGTTATTTAACGTATAAGAAGTCTAGTAACACTGTAGTACTTGATTTTAGTATTTACTTCTAGACGGATTTTCTAAAACTGCCGAGAAACTTGGATAACTGCAAGATTAAAATATTATAGATGATAAGCACTTTCTGAAGTTTAGACAATTATAAACAATGTCATGGCGATATGACTTTTTTTTTGTGTTTTTGCAAGCAATTTTAAATAAACGGTTCACAGAATCGGTGCTTGCTTTTGTCTGATTTATATTGAAGACTAGTTAGAGATAATAAAAGTATGTTATTATTATGTTATCATTTAAGAGATAATGGAAAAAATCGGGAAGCTGTGTCAGCTACTGATAATTATATAAAAAAAAGAATGAGTTATTATTAATACTGCCAATTTTTGTTGTTAAATTGGGGATTTGACTAAATATTGATTCCATTATATGAAAACATCCAGAATATACCAGTGAAGAATATGTGGATGAAAATACGAGACCTCTACAGATGAGGTATTAGGATGTCAAGCACGTAGAAAAAATAATGCTTAGTTTGACAAAAAAGGTTGCGATGCAATAGATAGAAAGAACGAGGATTACAAAATGCTTTCTGAACGACCAACACGAGCCAAAAGCGATAGAAATATCGAGCTTAGGCGATATGCGAAAAGGACCTGCGGGCTAAAACAAGGGAAGTAGCATAATGACTAGATACAAAAAAACGATGACGATATGAAGCAAAATAACACGCGAGACACATACGCAATAGTAGAATATAATAGAGTTACGGTTGGGCGTAAAGCCCAATCATATGATACTCTAGATGAAACGAGCAAAAGTTTAATGTACCGGAAAATATGACATCTCAAATTCTTTCGAATAGTGTATTGTGACACCTGTAAGGGAGGTGCTAGAAGCAGAGGGGGGAGGTTTATAATTTTTGTGTATGACATAGAACGTGGTATGCAAAATGTTTCATGCTGAATTTAAAGTCTGAAACTTTCATTAATATACTCTAGATAAAATCTGAGAGTATTATAAGTTTGCCACAAAGTTTGTAACGCCAAGAAATAAGGCTCGAAGAAAAATGAGAATGATACAGAAGTTCAAATAATCTCTCAAAAATCTGAAAACCGAATGTTCGTCCGACCGTGTCCTTTCTAGCTTGAGAACGCGTTCAGCCAGATAGCTCAAATTTTGTACACATCGTTTTTGACAAAAAATTAAGGTGAAGTTCGTGAATGGGCCTAATCGCTCTACCCCGTCTCCCCCTCCCATACAAAATTACATAATTTCGCAATTTGGCATTAAACTGATTTTATCGAAAAGTATAATTGGTATTGATCTGGAATGTAATACTTTTATGATGATTTTAATCTACTGCATAAAAATTGTTTGTGCCCTCCCCGTCCTTGCACCATCTCCCATACAAACTTCATTTTTTCATGAAATGCTCAAAACCAATTTACTTAGTGCATATAAAATGTATCGAGCTGAAGTTGTGCACTAAATATTTAATTAGAATTATCAGTAAGACAAAAAAAAAATTAAACGATTAGTTTCATTCCTTCTACTTTACTGCCAATCGTAGTCCTGTTATGTTTTTCAATGGAATTACATAGTTTTATTCAAATTGGGGCATTTTTATGGGAGGTGTAAGGGTACAGAATGTTTAAGGTGTTAGATGATTTTGATACTGCTTATCAACATACTTATTGCCATGCACTGTTTCAATTTCAAAGTCTATAGATCTCTTATGTTCGAAGAAGAAATGCTTTCCATGAATTTATAATATAGATATATGTATGGGAAGGGGTGAAAGGGGTGAAAGGAGTGAAGCGAAGCTGATAATTTTTTTTTATCATTTATTGCAATTATTAAGAAACAAATTCGGACAAAATTTTAAGTTTGTACTTTTTCTAGTTTTAATGGAAATCGATATAAAGCATTTAGCAAAATTATGCATTTGGGAGGGGGTAGGAGAAGTATACGGATCTAAACAAAACTTTCTGTCGTCAATGATATTTTTATTATTATACTTTTTACAAAACTGCAAGTCCATAGCTTTGGCAGTTTCAAAGCAAACTAATTTAACTGAAATTTGAAAATTTTGTGAAATTTGTATGGAATCGAATAGAAGTTGAGTGAAGTTGATAATTTTTTCAAAACTGATTGCAATTATGATAAAAACATAACAGGACTACGATTCGGCGTAAGGCCCAATCATGCGATACTGTAGCTAAGGAGAAATTTTTTTGATTTTAAGAAATTTTCTAGGGAGAGTGGTAGTAGGGGTAACGGCATTGAACCAATTTCTTCACATCATGTTAGAACTGCTATTAGAAGGTTTTATTGAAAATTTCAGCTTCGAAAATTTAATAGGTACTGAGAGAATTAGTGTATTGAATTTAGTGAAATTGTGCAGTTTGTATGGGAGGTGGTAAAAGGAGTACGGAGTTCTGAGTGAGTTTTTCAGAAATAACTATACACATCATGCATTTGACATGTTTTCAATTGCAGATCTGTAGCATTCAAACTCTTCAGGTAAATCGACTTTTTGAAAAGTTGATAAATTATGTTATATTGTATGAGAGGGGGTAGAAGCCGTGAACCTAATCATCTAATTTTGTTTGTCTTACTAATAATTTTAAATAAAAACTTTGTTCAAAATTTCAGCTCGATAAATTTTATATGTATTGAGTAAATTGGCTTATAGTATTGTTGCGAGGTAGGGGTTCGCCGGATTTCAAGTAAAACACAATTCGTTTAAAAATACGTGATAATTTATTTATTCCCACTTTTATACAATTCCCCGATCACTTCACACTCTTCTGACAACACCGCTGCTTGTTTTAATATCGCTTTTCTTATGACAATACCAACGCGGGTTTACTATCGCTATTCTTGCATCGGTTCGCGTCTCGATCATTAAAAATGACTGACTGCTTGCTGACAGCTACCGTGGTTATATACCATTTCCCCCTGTTCTGGAAGCTTCCGTCAGGTGTCGTTGGTTGTGTCTCGAATATTCTCGATTTTAATTGCCTACATTTTGGAGTATACTGGAAGTTGCTAGAACTTTGATTATTGCTTTTTACATATTGGGGGATACTGTTCTTGTATATTCCAGAAAGAGCAATTACGTGGTTGCCAGATCTATAACAGTATTTTATAAAAAAGTGCAGTTTATATGAGAGGTGGTTGAAGGAGTAAGGGGATTCAAATAATTTTTATACCGTAGTTATAAATTGCCATAAAAATAAAATATTCCAAATTTCATTTCAATAGCATATACTTTTCGAAAAAATCGGCTTACTATCAAATCTCGAAAATGAGTCATTTTGTATGGGAGGAGGTAGAAGGGGTGGAGCGATTTAGCCCGTTCACGAACTTCACCTTACTTTTTTGTTAAAAACAAAGTGTAAGCGAACAGACGGATGGACAGACGAACAGATGGACAGACGAACAGACGGACAGACGAACAGACGGACAGACGGACGGACGGTCATCCGGTTTTGAGATTTTAAGTGATAATATTAACTTCTGTATCATCGTTCATTCTCTGAGCCTTATTTCTTGGCGTTACAAACCTTAGTGCAAACTTATAATACTCTCAGATTTCATCTAGAGCATAATTAGCAGTAGGAGGGCGCGGTCTTTGGATCGAGCCCAGGGCCCGATTTGCGCTATCGCGCCATTGACGATGACTATGAAGCAATAAATGTGTTTGAGTCGATCACATTAGCTTATTATTGGTCCAAATAGCCACTGTAGGGCGGCGAATCTTAGGATCTCACATTCGAAATCGAACTAATATTAAATAAGTTACAAAAACATTTTACTTAACAATTAAATTGCTTTGCGGCTAATGCCAAGGACAAGATCTCTACTAATACAACATATACTTACATAGACCAATCTCTACTGGGACGCTTCTATAAAAAACGTAACCTTAAAACTAACAATCAACAATTATATTATTCATCTCCTTTATTTGAAAAGTTTTTATCGCAAATAACACCATAGTGTAACAGCTTTCATCAAACTTCCCGAAAACTGAAACAACAACTAGCGTCTAGCATTATGAAAAAAATCATATCCACACAACAATTTTTTTCCCTATATTAAATTTTTTATCTTTCGATTAATTCACACCTGTAGAACATTTCAGCCTGCAGGACATTTCAGTCACACTGAAAAATAAAATTGGCTTTTTAATTTGTTGTTGCTGCTGCCATTCGAAGGATCTGCTCCATGAACTTCAACCGCAACAACTGCAAACCCGCAACGACCCTAGTCCATAGTAGAAATATACTAAAAAAAGGCGTATCATGACAAGGTTACATCCCCTAGTATTTGGTATGAATCCTCCATGATCCCGAAAATGGATGATAAGACCATTGAGCCAGGAAATGGTATTGGACTCGGCTAGGTATATTTTCTATATGTATCTATGGTCATGACGTCTGCACCCAGGAGGATTACTATCATCCTGTTGGATGAGTCTGTAGTAATTTTTTTTCCACGTTTGTCTCGTGTTGTTGCAACAGGAGAAAGAACGCAGGATAAACGGATAGAAAGGTTTTAATATGTGAAAATTTAATTTTTGCTCTGTTGCTTTTTCGTTCCTATTCTGAGGCCTCTTCATACAGCTCCGGAGATAGTACGTTTTATATTCGTTCACGGTGAATGGACAAGGATCTTCTGGTTGGGTTTATGTCTATGCTGCCAATATTATTGTTGTCGAGGGCATTCATTCAAGTCCTGAAACAACACCGAGAAATAATGATAGGAGGCGCAACAAAGGACCTTCATTACCACCGCTAAACTGAAAAAACGACAAAATTCATTTTTGGCTTTTCCTGTTTGCTTCACAGTCTGGCTTGGCGACGACGACCATGACTATTTTGCATTGTCAAGGAGCACATTGTCGGCGAAAAAAATAGGAAAAAGGAAATTTATGATAATCCTCATTATTAAGTGAATACCTGGACTATAATGCTACGACCACGACTACAGATAGCATAATGCCGTGGTATTAAGGTAAATTAAACGAAAATAATTTAATTCCTTTGTTTTGTGCGGAGTACAACAAAACTGGAAAGGATGCAGAACGTTTACATTCATAAAAATCGATTTGAGGACTGCAGATTTGAGAGCCAGGATCCAGTGCCAGTCTTCACGTCCAACAGTACTACATTTCTATGTGACTCATTGTACTGGACATTTTCAATAGTTACCAAAATAGTGCGGTGTAAGCAACTGTGGTGCTGTTTTTGTTGTCGGCAACTATATTGCTCTTATCCCGTTTCCCCTGTCCATAGACCAATTGTCCATCACGTGGAACAGTGGTAGTTGTTGATGCCGATGATGATGCCTGTGGCCATTTTCTATGGAGAGCTCCTCTTCTGTCCAAGTAATCTATAAATAGTTCGGGATTAGAGGAAAAGACCATTTAAGGGAATTGCTACCACAATGTTCGTGAAAAGAGAGGAAGTTCCATTCAATCGGGACTTGGGAAACGAACGTCTAAAGTAAACGCTTCTCCCGTCCGTCCATTCGGGGGAAGACAACGAAGGTCGCAAAACTCTCATATTTGCAGGACTGGCATATATTTTTGTGATGTAAGGACTGGAGAAATGGATTGAATGCATTTGAAAGACGACAATATAGCTGAACGCTGATGAATCTTTTCATTTGTGGTGATCGTAGATTTTATAATGAGACAAGGTTTTCTGCTAAATCGAGAGAATTGTGTAGTGGGTGGCTCTGATGGTGGATGTTAACTTTTGTTCGTCCTGTTTTTCCTCTCTGTTATTATTAAAAGTAGTGAAATTGTTTGGTTCACAAATCTTTAGCTTCGTGTATGTCTAGACGTCTAGTTATGATTATTTTATTAAATCAGTTTTGTTTCAAATACATAATAAAACTGATGATATTTGTACAGTTGCAGTATATTATCTGCTCATTTCTTAAGTTTAGTAACAGTACTGAGCCATATTTTGCTTTCAATATTTTAGTAAATTTATAGCGATAACACCTACTCTTACTTGGTCTGGTTTTTAATTCAGATCAAATTTAATTCATGAACAGTTCGATTAACTTTCGTTTTTCACTACAATAAAATGTCCGTCTTTAAGCTGGAATGGTGCTAAGTTACATTGTATTTTTTGTTGAACCCATTGACAGTTATTCCATACAATCAAGTCCTCTGATTTTTTGCAGCGGAAAAGGCTGCAAATATCTTTACATCGCAAGGACATTCTTTATAGATATGATGGGATATGGCAAATTGTATTGGTGATCAATATAAATAAACTGCCAACAAGTCGGGCGAAACTTTATTATTCTTGGGACAAGTTGCGGATGCGTTGAAAGTCAATATGCAGGTTAGAGTGGTTAGGGAAGACTAAGTGACAGGGGGTTCTTGGGCAGGGTAGTTGTCAATTTAACACTTTGCGGAAACGTCCAAAAGCTCCAGTACATATAATCAATATTTCGTTCGTTTATTTATGCAAGTTTGCGTTTTTATGAGGGGAGGAGTGAGGGGTGATAGTAAAGGTGGGTGAATGTTAATAATTTTTTAATTGACTGCTTGAATCACGTCCAATATTCTTTGTATAGAATGTGTTTCATAGACGAAGTTGCATAAAATTTTCATAAAATTCGGTGTATTTTATTTTTTTATTCACGAAACCGAACATTTGTATAGGAGGTGGTAGAGCGGGTAAGGGAATCATAAAATTTGTGATGCAGTTTTATTTCATTTCTCTTGTAAGGTGCTTGTACAAAATTTCAAGCTCGTAGCTTTTAATTTGTTGGTTATTAGTTGCTTTAATGAAATTGGTCGAAATCATACTTTTGTATGGGAGGGGGTAGGAGGGCAAGAGTGATTTCAAGACTTTTGACGCAATTTTGTTTCAATTATTTTTAAAGTTACTTAAGCAAAATTTTCAAAAAGTTAGGTGATGATTGATTTCTTAATAATGGTCGAAATCATACTTTTGTATGGGAGGGGGTAGAAAGACAGGCGTGATCTCAAAGCAGTTTCATTTCAACTATTTTTTAAAGTTCTTATGCAAAATTTCAAATTGATAGCTTTTAATAGTTAGGTGATAATTGATTTCTTGAAAATGGTCAAAAAAATAATTTTGTATGAGAGGGGGTAGAAGTTTTAAAGGTTTTCGACCAGTTAATATTGCGATTACTTATGGATTTTTTTTAAATGCATTTCCCAAATTTTCAAGTTTCTACCTTAAAATTTCACTCAATTTTCGAAGACATAATCATTTGAAAAAACAATTCGGCCGACAATTTGATTTTAGCCCCCCTTTTCGGACGCCAATGGATAAAAAAATAATAATTAGTTTTTATGTTTGTCCCATAACCCTCTCTATATCTCTACTGAATTTCAACTTCCTATCTCTATTCATGGTGGAGATATAAGAAAGTGTAGTTTGTGACTCTTTCCCTCCCTCGCCTGCCCCTTCTATCTAACACCTCCCAAAATTTAGAAAATAGAGCTCACTAACCCATTCAATGATCCACCCAAAAACGAATATTTTACCTTTAACGGCTTCGGAGATATGAGTCCATAGGTACTGCGGACGGCGTACGGCAGGACGAATTTTTTTTGCATTTTTAGGCTAATTTAGTCACGAAACACGAAAAAACAAAATTTCAGGGTAGCAAATTTTTTTTTCTATGTCGATCACAATACTTTATTATTAGAATAATAAAGTAATATCATGAATTTTTTAATTTCTAAAGGGTGTATCAACAAGAGTTGTAATATTTGTTTTTTTTTTTTTCGAAAACAACGAACCGTTGTTGAAATTTTTATCGCATTATAAAGTAGGCACATAGGGATTATATCTAGAACCCAATATTTTTCAAATTGCCAACACGGCTTTGCTTGGAGATCGTCATCCTTATTTTTAAATTTTCGATCACTCTTTCGCTTAATTGGGGCTCTATTTGGGCGATGGAAGCTTGAATGTTCGCCTTGAGAGTTGGAATTGTTTGCAGGTGGTTATATTACTCTTAAAATAACCTCAAAAGAAGAAGTGTAACAGTTTTAAATCGCAAGATCTTGGTGGCCAATTGGTGTCGCCAAAACCCGAAAATACGCGACCATGGGGCTTCGTCGATTGTTTCGGAACTTGTATGGCACCATCTTGTTGAAAGTAAAGATCGTCCGTGTCCATATCTTCCATCTCAGGCCACAAAAAAATGTTAGTCATGTGCCTGTAGAGAGTACGCTACAGTCACATTGACGGAAACGGCTGTTCCGTCGTCATTTTCGAAAAAGTGCGGCCCTATAACGCCTCCGGCCCACAATCCGTGCATACAAGGCACTCGTTGTGAGTGCGTTGGCTTTTATTTTTATTTTTTTTTGAATATTGTGATCGAAACAGGGGAAAAAAATTGCTACCCTGAAAATTTTTTTCGCGTTTCATGATCAAATTATCTTAAAAATAAAAAAAATGCGTCCCTCCGTACGCCGTCCGCCGCAGACCGTACGCCGCACATATGGAATCATATCTCCGAGACCGTTAAAGGTAGAATGTTCGTTTTTGGGTGGATAGTTAATTTGGGGAGTGTCAGGTGGAAGGAAAAGAATCAAAGACTACACTTACGAATATCTCCACCACAATTGCAGATAGGAAGCTGAAAATTAACATAAATATAGAGAGTGATGTCTGACAAACTCTAAAAATAATTTAATTTTTGTATCCATTGGCGTCCAAAAAGGGGGGCTAAAACAAATTATGGGCCGATTTTTTTTTTCAAATTATTATATCTTTCGAACTAATTGAACCAGAAAATTATTCTTAGACCAATTATGAGGCATACAGTTCCAATATGATTGTAAAGGAGAGGGTCGAGTGGGTGCAAAGATAACCACTTAGAAATAAATATCTCAATTATCTCCTAGGCTATGTAATTGAAACGCAGATAGCGAAAAAAAAAAAAAAAAATAAATAAAATAATAAAAAAAAAAAAATTTGGTTATAATAGTAGTGGGGGGAAGCATTTTAAAAATGATGCATTTTCCAAAATTTCAAACTAAGATATCTTAAAAATCAAAACAGGTATTAAATTGAAATTTTGTCAAATTGTAGAGCTATATGAGGCTTCCGTGGCGTAGTGGGCAGCGTGCTTGCTTCACAGTCAATAGGTCGTGGGTTCGATTCCCACTCCAGACAGAAATTTTCTTAAGCACGAATTTTTCAGTTCTTATACTGGCAATGAAAATTATTTGAAATAAAATGGGCAAACGATGTAAAAGTGAAACAGTTCCACTTTCAAGAAGGTCTTTACACTCAGTAGATGGTTTCTGTTCGCTTTCTGTCATTCAGTCCCCATAAAACCTGCAACCTGCAAATATTTGTCAGTAGCAGCCAAGTACAACTGAAAAAATATACCAGCTTCATCACTCGTTACGGTCGTTCTCACCTCCTTCCCCAACCTTCCCAATCCCATTCGTTCCCTCCATGAGAGTGTTTGTGCATTGCACATAAAGGCCGAAATTGCATATAACACAAAGCCATTCTGTAAAAAAAAAATGATCCATAATTTTCGTTAAAATTTAAAAACGTAAGGGGTGGTGGGCCAAAATGTCGAAAATTTTCACTAATTTTTTTTAGGACTCCGGTAAGAGACACAAAGTTAAAATTTTGTACGTGTATACATTCATTTGAAAACTGTTATTCACCGAAGGGTTGCCCTAACTTTCACGAGGTAATTCACGTGTATTGAAAAAAACACAAAAACTCAAAATTTTTGAATGAACGTTTCAAGTTACAAACTTGAAAATTTTTAAAATTCATTTGAAAAAAATGCTTGAAAGTTTAAGTTATCAATTAGTCGAATACCTTTAAGACTTCGACTCCCTCCCACATAAAAGTATTTTTTCGACCATTTAAAATATATCAATTATCACCAAACCATTAAAAGCTAGCAACTTGAAATTGTTTACACACACTTCTAAAATGTGCATGGCCTTAGAACCAAGTTCGATAACTTCCTCGTATCCCCTGGAGAATATGCCTCATATTCTTTGTATCAGCGAATTCTGGTTGATTCCTTCAATTCCTAACTCTGAATTTTCCCCGAATCGCTAAACAGTTCACAGACATGATCGTGCATATTCTGGCCAGAAGTGATCAACAGCAACAAACTTTGGAGTACAACTGGCCAGACTAAAATAGGTATTGAGATTCAAAGGAAGAAGTGGCAGTGGATCGGTCATATTTTGAGGAAACCAGAGCGGAACATCGCCAAACAGGCTCTGGATTATAATCCTCAACGAAGACGTCGGGTTGGTCGATCAAGTAACACATGGAAGCGAGCAGTTGAACGGGAGGCCAGACGAATAAACAAGTCCTGGCAACAGCTTAAGGCCGATGCTTAGGATCGCGTCTTGTGGAAGAGAGTTGTTTCTGTCCTATGCCCCTAGAAGAGTTAGCTGGCGCTACCTCGACATTTCTCATCTGTAGTGATTTCAACCTCCCTAACATACAATGGAATGCAGACTGGTCACACCCTACATAAACTTGTGTGTTGATCACTTTATGAACCTGTGTGCACTTCAATCAGATCAAATCTTACTCAACATAGTATTACCACAAATCATCGGTTAAGATCATCGAATTGATTTTTCCAATGTTAGTGCTTCTCGGATCAATTTTGACACCTTTATTGGATTAGTGCCACCCGACCCTTATTATCCCTCCCTCCAGATCAACCTACAAATGGAGTTATATAATCCATCTCTTATTAGTATGGATAAGAAATACAATTTCTACAAGGGAAACTACGAACAAATGAATTATGATCTCGGTAATGTTAACTGGCTTGAACTCTTTAGCAGCAAAAGCTCTATTGAATCATCGACGCAACTATACTCCATTCTTGATGACATAATTCATCGGAATATTTCTAGTCGTGACTACCCTGAATGGTTTAACTATTCGATTATTTGGGCTCTTCGTAAAAAAACGCGCTTTCATAAAAAGTATAAGCGTTTGTCTCTTCTACCTGGTGACCATAACTATTCCCTTCAGCGTAAGCGGGTCAAATCAGAGATCATGAAGGCTTTCTCTGTTTATATTTCTCAGCTAGAGGCGGCAATGTCGCGCAATGACACCAAAATGTTTTGGTCGCATGTTAAAAAGCGTAGAAATAAACAATTTTTTCCTTCACAACTTAAGTTTTGTGATACTGCCACTACCTTTCCACAAGAAATCTGTGAACTTTTTGCCAAATAGTTTTCCTCTGTGTTTAGCCACTCGAGTAATGATCTGTCTTATGACTTTTTCATCCCACCCTACCAGTTGATCACTGAGATAGCCAGTAGTGAGAGGGACATTAATCATCAATTCTCACAAAAATCGGTGGTGGACCGGATGGGATCCCCAATCTTTTTGTAAAAACTCTCTCCTTGGATCTGTCGATGGCATTATCTATCTTGTTCGATAAGCCACTTGAAGAAGGCTCGTTTCCTGCTTGCTGGAAGATAGCTAACGTAGTACCCATTTTAAAGAAAGGAGATACCGAAAATGTCTTGAATTATCGCCCAATTTCCACCCTAAGCTGCTTTGGCAAGGTTTTTGAAAACTTTATCACTTGATGTCATCAGCCCAGCATGGATTCGTAAAAGGTAGATCTACGTCTACCAATTTATGAGAATTCACTGATTTTTTTGCTCAATCCTTAGATCGATTTTCCGAAAGCTTTTGATACTGTCAATTGTAAAAATTTTCTTTCAAAACTAGAAAGGTACGGTTTCTCGGGCTCTCTCTTGAACTAGTTCAATTCGTACCTTACGGACCGTCGTCTCCGAATTACATTCAACGGCTACTTCTCTACTGAGTTTCTTGCTAACTCTGGAGTCCCGCTGGGATCGGTCCTTGGCCCTCTACTATTTACTCTCTTCACAAACGATTTGCTCCAATTTGTTTCTTTTAACTGTCTCTTATTCGCTGATGATCTCAAATTGCTCCAGGAAATTTCCAATGTCTCTGATGGCATGATCCTCCAGGCTGATAACCACAATAAAGGATCTAGGAGTGGTATTTGATCGCAAACTTAAATTCTTCAATCATTTCTCCGAGATTACTAATACAGACTTGCTGGTTTCGTCCTCCGTCCGACAGTCCAGTTTAACCGGAACAGCTGCTCTCCTACTTGCAACTCTCGTCCGTAGTATTTTAGAATACTGTTGCATCGTCTGGAACCCTCACCATTCTTGCCATGTTGGGGCCATCGAATCTATCCAGCGAAGGTTTACTGGAACCCTTTTCTACAGGTTAAGAAAGCTTCATACCGAATACAATGGCAGACTCGAAGTACTTCCCTTACAGCCACAACATTTAAGGCGGTCCTTCCTCGATGTTTGCTTCCTCTTCAAGCTTTGCAACCACCTGCTTAATACTACTTTTGTGACGACCTGAATATCTTGCTCCTCGATCCTCTCTCGATGTATACCATTACTCTCCGATGCTAAAAATGCA
Organism: Chorisops tibialis; assembly: GCA_963669355.1. Lineage (NCBI taxonomy): Eukaryota > Metazoa > Arthropoda > Insecta > Diptera > Stratiomyidae > Chorisops > Chorisops tibialis. The sequence continues at coordinate 298,718,322 of OY770263.1, forward strand.
AAGGAACCATGATCGACTCCAACTTAGCTCTTTAGCCTCCCCTTTTCCTTTATTTAAGAATAGAGTTAAAACTATCATCTTCAATATTTTGTTTTTGCTCTTTGCTATGTTTTTATTTTCCGCTTTTGATTAATTGAAATTGTAATCATTTTGTTCAAGAGCTCAAATAAATAAATAGAAATATTTCAAATAAAATTATATGGAAAGTTTTGGAATACCTTCTGCCCTTCCACCCCCTCCCATGCAAAAGTATGATTTCAACCAATTTCAATAAATCAACTAATAAACAATAAATTAACAGATACGAACTTCAAATTTTGTACGAACACCTTCCAAAAGAAACTTAAAAAAATTGTACCTATATCACAAATTTTGCTATTCCGCCACCTCCTCTACCCCACCTTTAAGTATAAAAAAATTTCATAGAATTTACTTCGTCTATGAAACTACAGCGGGATTTGGGCAATCAATTAAAAAATTGTTGCTATATAACCATCCCTTCTACAGCATCCCCCATACAAACCCAAACTTGAATACATAAATGAATGATTCTATGTACTGAAGCTATTGATCGAAATCACAATTCAATGTTAAATAATTGACAACAGCCCTACCCTGGAACCCCCATTTCCTATCCACCCTAACCTGCATATTGTCTCCCCACGTAACCTCAACTTGTCTCAAGAATAATAAAGTTGCGCCCGGCTTGTTGGCAGCTTTTTTCTTATTAGCGTAACTGCCAATGTGAAAATGAACTCAGAAAACACGATTTTTTTGCAAAAGTAACCATCATAATTCATGATCTCCAGAGAACGTATTGCGCTGCTGGTTGTCTGCTGGCTGCAGTTCTTGAGTCAATTGAACCTTGGACGCATGCAAATCTTTCGTCAATATTCGCTGCATTGTGGACGTGGAGAGATCGACTTTTTGAGGACGTTGACGAATTGAGGTGGTTGGTTCGTTTTCAACACTCTCCTTCAGTGCGGCGATATTTTCGGTTGAACGTTCGGTGCGAAATCGTTTCGATGTCTTCACATCTTGCACTCTCTTGGAATTTTTTGATTAGGTTGTTCACACACGTCTCAGAAGGCACATGATTACGATCCAAATTTGCTCGAATTTTTCGCATCGTAACTGCGATTGAATGCAAATTTCCGTAATAAAGTTCAACGATTTCTATTTTTTTATTATTATTTTCTATTTTTTTTCACTATGTAGTGTTCTATGGTAAATTTCCCGCTTTTGTAGATGTAGATGAAATTGTCAAACGACCAGCTGTCAAATAATAGGCTATTTCAACCCTACACCTCTTGTTCATATACCCCATAATAATATATAATTTTGACTAAGACATAACAGAATTATGACTGAAACCCAATCACATGATACTCTAGATGAAATAGGAAAGAGTTTATTGTACCGGAAAATATGTCATCTCAAATTCTTTCGAAAAGTGACTTTTGTAATGGAGGTGGTAAGAGCAGAGGGGGGAGTTTTGTAATTTTTGTATATAACACTGAAAACGTTTCATGCTGTATTTAAAATTTGTAGCTTTCATAATTTTCGACGAAATTGAACAATTTTTGTTTGAATTTATGGCATTTATGGGAGTTGGCGGAGAAAGTGGGAGCTTTGGGCTGATTTTGAATCATCATGCCATCACATTGCTTTGTTATAATTTTAAAGTCGATAGCTCTCATATGTTCGAAGGAGAAATACCTTTCTTTTTAATACAAAATTTGCTCATATTTTTTTTTCGCATTTATTACAATTTTTAAGGTACAAATTCTGGCAAAGTTATAGTATAAAGTTAAATAAGTTTTTTTTTTTTTTGTATAAGTTTTTTTTTTTTCTAGTTTCAATGAAAATCTATTAAATGCATTTACCAAAATTGTGCATTATAGGAGGGGGTAGAAGGAGTATTCAAAACAAAATGAAATTTTTTGACATCATTGATTTTAGTAATAGTATACTTTTCTCAAAAAAAATTTAAAGTTGATAGCTTTGACGGTTTTGAAGAAAAATAATTTTATTTAAATGCCGAAGTTTTGGGAAATTTGTATGGGAGTTGCACTTGATAGTTTTTTCAAAATTGATTGATATTGTAATAAAATTAATTATGACAAAAATTGTTTTTTTTAGCTTTGCTAGTTGCAATGAAAACTGAATAAATGCATATTTGAAATTTTTACATTTGTACGGGAGGGGAAGAAGAACTAAGGGGATAGGATCAATATTTTTTGACGTTAATGATATTTACATCATTATACTATGACCTAATTTTCCGGTCAATAGCTAAAATAGTTTCGGAGAAAAATCAATTTCTTTAAATTTCAAAATTTGTATGGGAGAGAGTAGAAGGAGTGGGTGGATATGGCCATTTAAAATAGACGAAAGACAAATTTCAGCACGATAGGTCAAAGCTTTCGAGAGAAATGTTGTAGACAGGCGGTCACTGGGAATCGAGGTTTTTGAGCGACAACAAACATTTCTGTACCCCTGGTGACTCTGTGCGAGCATCTTTTCTTAGCGTTACAAACGGTATGGCAAACATAATATGAAAGCTATGAATCAAATGTTAAGTAAGAAAAAGCCTTAGGTTTGTCAAAATTTTTAGTTTGTCGATCCAAATTTTAGATGAAATATTTTAGATATTGAAAGATATTTTAGGAAGTTACTGATTTACGTAGAAAGGAGAAGGTTCAAGTTTTAGGCATTGAATTTACCATCGAAAACTAAATGTTAACTTCGTTTGTAAACTTTAACTTTTAATATCGTTTTTTGATGCGAAATTTGTAGGTACCTTTAATTACACTTTTACGTGATATTTGCCGAACCAAGAAAACTAAATCGACTAATAGGTACGAATTTCGTAATAGGACCAATAAAGGGAATGGCAGCACGTATTCTGAACATAAAAGAATTTTTCAAGTATTTGAACGAATTTCTATGCAGTTTTGTTCGGATTTTAATTCGATTTGCATTATGTTGGCAATAGGAAATTCCATCATGCCCGAGATTTTCTTCACATAATTGTCCGGAGATCTGTTTCTAGGTGATATGCCAGCCGGTAACAACATTAGTTTACCACCCTTCTTTATTTTAAATAACAATTTTTCCTGTTGGTTGTATGATAAAATATCTGGCAATAAGTCGAGTGGAATTTTATTTTTCTAGGGATAAGTTATGGATGCGTACGGATTTGTATGAGAGGGGGGATTAGCAGATGCTGCTGAAATGCTTCCCACTATTATTATGTCAAAATGTTATATTTTTCTCGTATTTCGCTAGTATGGCTTAATATACGTTTCAAGTTTAAATTACATAGCTTAATAAATTGCCGAGACATTGATTTTTGAGTGTTTTCCTTTGCAATAATTAGCCTCTCTCTAAGCTGATTCTGGTGGATCTATGTGCCATCTTAATGGTCACAAAATATTAATTTTGTATGGTACGTAATTTCGAAGATATAATAATTTGAAAAAAAAAGAACAATCGGTGGTTTTTAGCCCCAACTTTTTGTACCCCAATGGATAAAAAAATTAAAATATTTTTAAAGTTTGTCCCTCAAACCCCTCTATATGTTTGTTGATTTTTAGCTTCCTAGCTGGAATCATGGTTGAGATATTTGCGTTCTTACTTACTTACTTACGATGGCGCTACAGCCCAAATCGGACTTTGGCCTCCTGAATGCTTTGCCTCCATCCATCTCGGTTCAGTGACCGCGTCCTCCAGTTTGAAAATCTTAGCAGTGATTTGCTGTCTGCGTCAATCGAATCCTCCCAGCGCTTTCGTGGTTTTCCGACCGGTCTTTGTCCGTTGACTTTCCCTTTTAGTGTGCGTTTGGGAATTCTTCCGTCATCCATCCGCTCCACATGACCAGCCCATTGTAATTTTTTAAATTTTATGAGGGTTGACACTTCTGGATTGTCGAAGATGGCATACAATTCTCTATTGTATCGTATTCTCCAGATCGAGTCTTCCCTCACAGGTCCGAGGATTCTTCTGAGGACCTTCCTTTCAAAGGCGTTAAGTCGTTTTTCGGACGCCTGAGTTAATGTCCACGTTTCGCTGCCATAGCATAGAACAGGCCTTATGATTGTTTTGTATAGCTTAAGTTTTGTTTTCCTGTGCACGTTCTTGTTTTTGATTATTGGAAGTACCGAATAATAAGTCTTGTTTGCCATCATTATCCTTCTTTTAATTTCGATGGGTTCGCTTCCATCCTTCGATAGATTCGCCCCTAGATATATGAAGTTGTCTACGTTTTCTAGGTTATAGTCTCCTACCGTAATATTTTGTCTGATTGGCGTCTTTTTCCTAGTTTGAGTCATAATTTTTGTTTTGTTTTCATTAATACGTAGTCCAACTTCCCTTGCTACCGAGTCAAGGTTTACAAATACTTCCTTAGCACTCTCCAGAGATCTTGCAAGGATATCTATGTCGTCGGCATATGCTACGAGTTGTGTGGATTTGAAGCATAGTGTTCCCTTGGTGTCAACGGGAAGTTTCCGAACAACATATTCGAGTGTTAAGTTGAAAAGCATTGGTGCGAGGCCGTCACCTTGTTTAAGGCCGTTGTCTGTTTTAAAACTGGAAGTCAGATCATTTTCTACTCTGACTTGTGACAAAGACTCAGTCATTGTCATTCTTGTCAGTCGGACCAGTTTCGGTGGGACTCCAAACTCCAACATGATTTTATACAGTACGCGCTTGTCGATACTGTCGTATGCTTGTTTGAAGTCAACAAATATCTGGTGCACATTAATATTATATTCCCAGCACTTTTCCAGCACCTGTTTAACTGAGAATATCTGGTCCGTGGTTGAGCGTCCAGCTCTAAATCCGCCTTGGTATTCACCAATTACTTTATCAGCATAGGGCTTAATTCTCTTTTCTAGAATTTTCGTCAAAATTTTATAAGACGTACACAACAGAGATATTCCTCGGTAGTTTTCGCAGCAGAGTTTGTCACCTTTTTTATAAATTGGACATATGATGCTCTTGCGCCAATCTTCAGGAAGTATTTCCTGTGTCCATATGTCCGCGACTAATCTATGTAGGAGATGCGCTATGCAGGTGTCGCCGGCTTTCAGAAGTTCAGCTGGGATTTGATCAGTGCCCGGCGCTTTGTTGTTTGGGTGGTTCCTTAGGGCTGTTTTTACTTCTTCGAGTGTGGGAGGACTCAAAGCGGATTCTTCATCAGCTGTTACATCAGTTATACCTGCTATTGTATCTGCTGCTGCTGTTCGTGTAGGTGATGGGCTCGGGTTAAGAAGGTGTTCAAAATATTGTGCCCATCTTAGTTTTATATCTTTCGTGTTACTTAAAATGTTCCCTTCTGCATCCTTGCAGAGGGTCGTTTTCGGTTTGTAACCTTCTTTCATCCTTTTGACTAGGGAATACGCGGCTCTTGTGTTGTGTAATTTAAATTGTTCGTCCATGTTGCGTTCTTAGTTTTTGGTTTTGGCACTTCCCCGCCCCTCCCTAATCTCTTACATCCCCCGTCCGCCTGAGATCCGCAACTATCTACAATCCTCCCAAAAATGAACTTTCTATCTTGAAGGGTTTGTGAGTAAATGTGTGCTGAGCGTACACACCGGCGTACGACGTACAGACAAACGGATTTTTTTTTGTATATGTTTGGACTGTATTAGGCAAGAAACGCGAAAAACAAAATTTCAGGGTAGCAATTTTTTTTTATTTAAAGATAAATGAAACACTAGAATTGTTTTTTTAATTTTTAATTTTCCGACAAGAAAAATATGCATTTATTGCTTATAAGGCTCTATAATTAATTTTTTTTCTTGATTTTTCAATATATATATATATACTTATATAATTATAATATAATGCATGTATAATTTCTTTATATATAATATAATGTTTTATGTATATAATTCAATATACTGTGATTTCTGAAAATAATACAATAGTCAATTTTTTAATGATGTACGAATGAATATTAAAATGTTATGTTATGGTGTACTATGGAATGGTGATGATGATGATTTTTGCACCTAAAATTTACTATTGTGTTGGTATCTCTATTTTTATTATTTTTTTTAATTATGATGCAGTAATAAATTTATAAATCTGAATAGATAATTATAATATTTATAAGACTATTTCAATAAAAAAACGAAATGTCAATATAATATATGTTTTAGTTTATTGGTTTTGGTTTTACGTATATTATCTATGTATTTGATTTTACTATGTTTTTTTTCGATTTTCTTTTTCTATTAGCAATTTTTGTTATAATAACTTTTTGTTTTTACATATACTATCAAAAAAATCATATGAATAGATTTCTTTTTTAAATTTAGCGTTCTAGAAGTACTAATTAAAGTTGTGACTGTAAGTAAACTTTGGTTACCAGTCTTTTTTCTACATGCAATAGCAGGATTTTGTTTTTATTAATAATTGATGAATTTAATATTAAATTTTCACTTAATTATTTTTTCCTTTTTTTAAATGTTATTATATCGTAAAACTCTATACAAATATTAATAAAAATATATATTTCTTTTTTTTTTTGTATTTTATATTTTATTGTTATATAATTTTTAATAGTTTTTTTTTCTTTTTTTTATTAAGTTAATTAATTTTGTAAAATTTTTTATTAGCAAATTAAACGATCTATACTGGAGTTGGTCTTCTCTTTATTTTTTTCCACTACAAACTACGTCTACTTGTTTTTTTTTTTACAATAATTTTTTTTTTTTATATAATTGCATTTTAAAGTTCATGCTATTTTTTTGAATTTTGAAAACTTATATTTTTTTTTGTAGGTCTCTGAATGTATAATTTGAAATTTTTATTGCTTTTACTTTTCACTCGTCTTTTGTATATTTATAAATAATTTAATTTTATCTTCTTTGTTTTTGATTAAAAATCCAGAAATTATCTTCATTGATTTGGAGAATTTAATTTTGAATTGAAATGATATTTTATGGCCAATTTTGGCTGTCAAAATTATTAGTTGTCTTTTGATTTTTCGAGGTTGTATTTATTAACTGAATTTTGTCAAAAGTTTAAAATAAAACAATTGGAAATTATGTTTTTATTTTAATTTGAAAGATATTCGTTGTTCTTGCTAAATTCGAAAAATTCTGTTTTTTTTTGTTGGTTACCATTTTCAAAAATTTGTTGGCTTAAAAATAAATTTTTCATATTATTTTCATATTTGAGCTGTTGGCTGTACAAAATTTTATGCATGGATGTAATTTTTTATGTTTTTCTTAAAAATTTGCTTCTGTTGTTCATTAGGACAGATTGAATTTGTTCATATAATTTTTTTTTTGTTAATATAAATATTTTGTTTCTTTGTTTGTAATATATGAAGAAATTGACGATGTGATATTTTAGGTTTTAAATTTTATGGTAAAATATTTGCATTTCTGAAATTAATAGTTATTTAATTTTACTCACAACATCTGAAATTTGGTTGAAATTTTTATTTTAGTTTGGTGATGAATATTTCAAAAATTGAAGTAGGTCTAAAATTTAAAATTTATTCATACGTTGTTAATTAGTTTTCTTTTTTAAATACTGCTGGCTAGAAGAAATACATTGTTTTTTTTTTGTTTAAATTATAAATATTGGTTAATTTATATAATATAGATTGAAGGAAAAAAATATCTTTGGTGAAAAATGACTAGAAAGGAATTATTCAAATAAAATAATTTCAATAAATTGATTTATAACTTAATAAAAATATCACAAAAATAATTTAAATAAGAATTTAATTTATTTACAAAATAATAATATTTCACGGAATAGAATGATAAAATAAGTTGTAGTTTTCTTTTCAGCTAGTAAAAAAAATATACTCAACTGGATTTAACTGGTAGATTAATGCTATAATTTGGAGAATATATTGCAGAAATCTTGTTTTTTATGTCATAAGAGTACTTATAACTTCATTTTTCAATTTTTTTTGTCACTTTTTTATACTATTAATACCATCTCATATTAATGTTAGTATTGTCATGTTGATATGTATCTAATTTTATTTTTAATCATTTTTATAATAACTATAATATAAGCAAACAAAAATTGTTTTTTTTCATTAATTTTTTTTTACGTTTTTTTTGTTTTTATTTTTATTTATTAAAAAGAAATACTCTTAATGAAATTTCTAATAATATATTTCCATTATTTTATTATAGAGTTGAAGGTGAAGGCAAATGATTTTCAATAATCAATAGATTGAAGTAGATGGAAAAAAAATAAAATAAAAATAAATATAATATGACTTGATGCAAATCCTTTAAAATAAAATGATTAAAAATTTACAGGAAAGTTAACATTTGAGAGTGACGGTTGATGTTTATCGTGAAATTGTGCACGTCGTATTCAATTGGAGTCTCCGTACATGCCAGCAAGCATTCACTTCAATGCCATTGAATTCCTTCATCACTGATTCAACAACCTTAAACGGGTCTTAGTCTCCTGACTCATTGCACAAGCTAGTTTTTGCTTTCGTAGAATGAGATGTTGTAGATATTCTCTCGGAGATTTGAGGTCACAACCTTCGTGCTGTAGACCAATACTCTACCCATTTCACTTATCCCTAGTGTTAATACTTATGTTGATTAAGTTTTGTTTTTCTATTCTATGCGAATATTTCAACATTAAGAATCCGTATGTACCGAAAAGTCGTTTTTGTTTAAGATAAGGTAATTTTGAATCGGAAAGTTATGCGAATAGCTCAAAATAGTTGTAGTGATAAATTGAAGAAACAAATGTCATGCGATTTGCTAAATGACCAGAAGCTGACTGGAAAGAAATTGACTTTTAATTTTCGATGCACGTTTAAATGATCATAAAATCTAATTGATTACGTAATTTTTAGAATTTTTATTTGTCTTCGGTTCACAACAAGTCTTTGTACTAATAAAGAAATAGGGCCGAAATATTATCATATTCATGCAAAAAAATTTTGCTTTTTCAGCAAAAAATTAGCTTTTTTAGAATGCAATATTATTAATAAAAACTTTGAAATTTTAAAATCTTTCTAACCAGTTCCCTCTACGGAAAGGTTTATTTTTCGGTTATGGAAAAAAAATAATACTGCCTCACAAATTGTAAAAAAAAGATTGTTTATTAAATTTGTATTTTTATATTTCATTAAAAACTTCCAGCACAAAAGTGTTAATAACTTCAAAACCAATCACATTGCCATTAAACCGGTTCCCTCACCAAGGTTTTGATTTAAAGATATTCAAACAATAAAAATTTAACGTTTGCAACAGCTTCAACAAAATTATTTGTAAATAAAGCGCTACATTTTCACTTAAATATGGGATTTCGTGTATACGGCTCTAAGTGATAATTATCTGTATAGGATTGCTTGAGCTAAATTTTATTAATGCAACATTTAGCTACATAAATTAATTAATTTAAGTTCTACGTAGCTCGCTATTAAATTTTTCAATACACGTATCGACCGAAAACTGATTTGAATTGAAATCATTTGGTCAGAAAACTTTAAATAATAATGTCTAACCGCTAACCAAATTCAGCCAATTAGAGTAGAAATAATAATAATTCCAATATCATTATTAACGAGAAAATTCTCCTTTATTATGTTCTTAATGAATAATAATAAAAAATAAATAAATAAATGCGATAATTATTTTAAAATTTAATTGAATTAATTACGGTTTAAGTTCTTTTCATTTGTATTCAAATTTTGTTCCTAAATATGCAAAATTTTAGTCACACTTCAAACTAATATTGCTAATTTGGTTTCATTTTACGAGTATTTGGTTTTACGCTGATTGAATAAATAATAATAATGAAATTCCGTTGCCCATTCCACTTTTCTCCTATTCAGGGATTGTTTTTTTTTGTTATTTGACCAAAACCAAAGCCAGAAAATTCTAATTGGCTGCAATTTTGAAATAGTTGGAACGAGAAAGGGAGAAACAAAGCTCCTGGAATAATTGTAATAGGATGAATATGACAATAATAATAATACTAATGGCTTTATTTTCAATTCCAATGTTGAATGTATAAGTGTTTAGAGCTAAATTCATAATTAGATTGGTTTTGTATGGAATGTATCGTATAGTTAGGTCGAAATTTTGTGGTCTTGTGACAGAATTACAATAGAATTATTATTATGATTTTTTTGTTGAAGCAACGTTCCGCAATTTGATTAATTTATTAGAAAGTGCGTGTTTTGTGTACGAATTATGTCTGTTTTTCAAAATATATGATATAAATTATATATCATTCAGGTAAAATATTCTGTTTCTTAAGGCTCTTCTATACTCATTTTCTTCTCGTTTGGAATTTTCTTAGCAAAATTTTACAATTTTCAAGTTTAAATGTGAACTTTTGGCTTGTCTTACGCTTGCTCACATTAATTATTTAGAATTTATAGTTTAACTCATTGTGAAAACAGAAATGTGCACACATTAATTTGAAATATAAGAATTGAATCCATTTGTTTTTCAAATTCCAAATTACGATACAATTATTTTAAGCTTGCAATGTGAATTAAATGGAAAAAAAATTGGTAACTAGTGTAAGAACGCGTATGGTTTAGAAAATTTAGAAGAAGAAGACAGGTATAGCAGAGCCTTAAATAAATTATGTGCTTCAATTCAATTTTATGTTAGGAGCATTTGATAAAAGAGAACTGTTTCTTCCCTATGGCCCTATTATTGGTTGAAGATTTACAATAAAAATATACTAATGCGACTAGGGTGTTGCCTGTCATATCCGACCACCGTGGTACTACTAGAAATAAACCAGAAATTAGCTGACACGTCTTGCCCTCTCCTTTGGAAGCAGCCTAACTGTTAAGACGTAACACGTCTCGTGTGAAACAATTGGGTGCCAGATAATATAAGTAAAATACACAACATTTTAGTTACGAGGATGGGATTCTTCGTTTACCTTCGTGCATCGTAATATGGAAGATAAACGTGAGTAAAAAACAACAGAATTATGATTGGGCGTAAGACCCAATTATATGATACTCTAGATGAAATAGCTAGGGTGTAGCCTAGTGGGTAGCGTGTTGGTTTTGTAATGCGAAGCTCGTGAGTTCAAATCCCGGTCGGCGCAATATATATTCCGGCACATTGCCTGCTTGGATATACCTTGGTCACCTCAATCTAAGAAAATGAAAAATTCGTAGAAAGAGGGTTGTGCGAAGGGCTAACAACCCTTCCACAATAAGTAATGAAAAAAAAATGGAACCTGAATGTCAGGAGGCCAAGGTCCGATTTAGCCTGTAGCGCCATTATTGTTGAAGATGAAATAGGAAAGAGTTTATTTTACCGGAAAATATGCCTTCTCAAATTCTTTCGAATAGTGAATAGTGACTTTTTTTATCGGAGGTGATAAAAGCAGAGGGGGAGGTATGTAATTTTTGTATATAACACCGAACTTAGTATACAAAATGTTGCATGCTGAATTTAAAGATTGTTGCTTTCATAATTTTCGAGGAAATTGAACAATTTTTGTTTGAATTTATGGTATTTGTATGGGAGGTGACAGAAAAAGTGGGAGATTTTGGATGATTTTGAATCTGCTTATCAATATCCTAATCACATTGCTTTGCTATAATTTTAAAGTCGATAGCTCTCATATGTTCAAAGGAGAAATACTTTTCTTGAATTTCCAAAACAAAAATTTGTATGGGAAGTGGTAGAACGATTGAAGTGAAGGCGATATTTTTTTTAGCATTTATTGCAATTATCAAGGGACAAATTGTGGCAAAATTTCAAGTTTCTACTTCCTCTTGTTTCTATGAAAGTCGATTAAATGCATTTAGCAAATCCCTGCATTTGTATGGGAGGGGTTAGAAGGAGTATTCGAATCAAAACAAAATTTTTTGACGTCAATCAAATTTATAATAGTATAATTTTCTCAAATTTTAAAATGAATGGCTTTGACGGTTTTGAAGAAAAATGATTTAATTGAAATTTTTGAAAATTTTGTGAAATTTGTATGGGAGGGGTAGAATGAGTGAGGTGAAGTTGATAGTTTTTCCAAAATTAGTTGCAATTGTCATAAAACTAATTATCACAAAAATTGGTTCTCTTAGATTTATTAGTTGCAATTTTAATGGTAAAAGTAGTAAGGGGATAAGATCAATATTTTCTTAGGTTAGTGATATTTACATTATTATACTATGACCTAATGTTCAAGTCAAAAGCTGAAATGGTTTTGGAAAAAAATCAATTTCTTTAAATTGGGTCGTTCACGAACTTAAAGTTAATTTTTTGCTGAAAATGGCATATGATAAATTTCAGTACGATAGATCAAAGCGTTCGAAAGTTATTTTGTAGACAAACGGACAGACAGACAGACAGGCGGCACCTCGGAATCGAGATTTTCGAGCGACATCAAATATTTCTGTACACTTGGCGACTCTGTGCGAGCATTATTTCTTAGAGTTACAAACGGCATGGCAAACACATTATACTCTCGAATTCCATCTAGAATATAAACAAATCGAGGCTAATATTCCAAATCACATTCTGAGACCGTCCTATAGTTTTCTTCACAACAAAAAATTATATGTGGAGCTAGATGGTGAAAAATCGGACACCATAGAATTTTTTTCGGGTATACCGCAGGGGCCAGTAAACTGACCTAAGCACGATAATTTCTATTTGCATGATTTCTCACTTAGTTACACTTCTGAAAATTGTCGTCCTGTCGACGAAACCGTTGTTTATGTATCAATCTCAAAGAAATCGCTGTCTTATAAAAGCCAGCATGGTTTGGTGAATGTTTTCGCAGTGCATTCCAAATTGAAAGAAAAGATTTCCAGATTCTACACTGTTACGCTTTATTATTCACGACGTTTCAGTCTCTGCTGAGACCGAAACGGCACGAATATTAAAGCGTAACAGTGTAGAATCCGGAAATCTTTTCTTTTAAAAGCCAGCATCGATTAATTAAAAATACTATCAAGCCAAAACATAAAAAAAAAAAATAAAATAAAAATAAACAAATTATCAATATTTTAAACTTTTCGGGATCGTGCAATACTTAAGAATAATACAGCAGTAACACCTATGTATTTGCCAAGGTGATTAAAAATATTACGCTGTTTGTGCTGTCAAGCGATTAGGTAAAGTTAGCTCTTTCATAGTGGTCACACTAAAATAAAAAAATTAATAAATTGAAATCAATACACTCTTAAGTGTTGTATTTAATATAATAACAAAATGAGAAAATACTGTATAAACAAAAAACAAAAATGTATAAAGTTAAACGGTAATAACATTTTTTATCTTATGTTATCTATACATATTAATATAATTGTAGTGTCTGTCTGTTATTTGCTTATAAATGGGTATAATGTAGTTTTTTGAGTTATTTTAGCAATAACTAAGCATACAAACACATTTTTGATATATTTGTCTGTCTGTCTGTCCGACCGCTTTTCACGCACAAACGGCTGAACCGATTGTAATGAAACTTGCACAGTTTGTTAGGTGTCTATCGGAATGAAATCTGCTTTTGGTTTTATTTCACTCTCCTCACGCATTCTACCCCCATACAAAGTGACTCATTTTCAAAATATATATTAATCAAATTTTCTTGAAAACTATAAAAGCTATTAATTTGAAATTTGGACTAAATTATTTCTATTATAAATACAGTCTTTTGGTATACAAATTTTTTAAGGTCTGTCACTCCTTCTACCATCTCCCATACAAACTACACTTTTTCATGAACCACTTTAAAACAATTTTCTCAGTACGTGTAACTTTCATCGAGCTAAAATGTTCTATTAAATCCTTAATTAACATTATGATTAATATCGAGATAAAATTAACCGATTAGCTTCACTCCTTCTACCCCCTCCCATACAATGTGACACAGTTCCACGCCTTCACAAGAATTCGATTTTCTTGAAAAGTCTGAATGTTACTGATCTGAAATTTAAAATATATCAATTGCATGATGATTATAGTTGTTTCTCAAAAAATCACCAAAAACCCCCCACTCCTTCTACCACCTCCCATACAAATTCCACAATTTCATTAAATTCAATGCACTAAGTTTCTCAGTACCTACTCAATTTTTGAAGCTTAAATTTGGTACAAAACATTTTTATAGCTACTCTAGCATGATGTGAAACAAATTAGTTCAATGCTGTATCCCCTTCTACTATTCTCCATACAAAATTTCTTAAGACCACAAAAATTTCGATTCCATCTATAATATCGTATGATTGGGTTTTTCGCACAATCGTAGTGCTGTTGTATTTTTAAGTTTAATGTTATTTTATTTGTTTTTTTTTTTATACTCTAGATGAAATCTGAGAGTATATTGTGTTTGCCTTACCGTTTGTAACGCTAAGAAATAACGCTCACACAGAGCCGCCAAGGGTATAGAAATATTTGTTGTCGCTCAAAAACCTCGATTCCGAGTGACCGTCTGTCTGTCTGTCTGTCCGTCCGTCTGTCCGTCTGTGCGTCTGTCTACAGCATAACTCTCGAAGCCTATGAGCTATAGTACTAAAAATTTGTTTGTGTCATTTTTATCAAAAAAGTAAGGTAAGTTCGTGAACGGGCCAAATCGCTCCACTCCTTCTACCCCCTCCCGTACAAAATGACACAAATGCGCAATTTGACAATAAACGGATTTGCTCGAAAAGTATAAAAGATATTGGCCTGAAATTTGGAATATATTACTTTTATGATAATATCAATCTATCGTATAAAAATAATGCGTGTGCTTCCCCTCATTCTGCCACCTCCCATACAAACTGCTCTTGTCATGAATTACTCTAAGTCAATTTACTCAGTGCGTATAAAATTTAGCGAACTGAAATTGTGCACTAAATATTTATTTAAAATTGTTAGTAAGGCTAAAAAAATTAGGCGATTACCTTCACCCCTGCTATCTCCTCCCATACAAAATGGCACACTTTCGCAATTCGACTATAAATGGATTTGCTCGAAAAGTATAAAAGCTATTAGTCTGAATTTCGGGATACATTACTTTCATAATGATTTCAATATACAGTATAAAAATTATTTGCGTCCTCTCTCTCCTTCCAATCCCTCCCATACAAACAACACTTTTCATGAAATGCTCTAAGCCGATTTTCTCAGAACATATAACATTTATCGAGCTCACATTTTGTGATAAATACTTATTTAGCATTATCACTAAGATCAGAAAAAAAATTTGATTAGCTTTACTGCTTCTACCCCCTCTCATACAATATAACACAGTTTCACAACTTCACAAAAAATCTAATTTCTTGAAAAGTATGAATGTTACTGGTTTAAAATTTAAGAGATGTCAATTTTATGATATTCTTAGTTATTTCCGAAAAAATCACTAAAATCCTCCCACTCTTTCTACCACCTCCCATACAAACTGCACATTTTCACTAAATCTAACACACTAATTTTCTCAGCTCCTATTCAATTTTTGGAGTAAGCATTTTGTATAAAACATTTTTATAGCTACTTTAGCATGATGAGGAAAACATTAGTTCAATGCTATCACCTCTTCTAACACTCCCCATACAAAATTTCTTGGGATCACAAAAAATTCTATTTCATCTAGAGTATCGTAAGATTGCGGTTTACGCGCAATCGTAGCCCTGTTATGTTTTTTTAATTAACACCAGCTGCAATTATTCACATGTCCTTAACGCTCTTCAACACGTATATGATCTCGAATCACGGTTTTGATTCGATCACGAGCCTGTCCCATACAAATGCGAGTATCAGCTTTCATTCCTAATAATTTATGGTTCAGATTCCAACAAAATACAAACCATTATCTTCAAAGAGCCATTAAAGTATGCAAATTTGAGGGATATAAATCTGCTTAATGTATTACTAACTACACTCTCAAAAATTGCTTTTTATTGCTAGTTTTACGCGGACTAAGTCGCGGGCGTTTGCTAGTCTTTTATAAATATGAAGAAGAAATAAGTTCGTAACAGATTACATCTCACATTTAAAATGAATGCATGAATTCTTTTACGAAATTATTTCTTCTTCATCTTTATATAAGATAAGATAAGATTTTTTTTCCCGTTTATCTAGATCGGTACACGGAGAGAAATATGTAGTTTAGAATCAAGCTTATCATCTCTGATTGATTGTGATCAAATAATTTTTACTGAAAATCTTCCATTTTTGTTTGAAAGAAGCGTAAATCCTATTGTTCAAATTTATACAAGTTTGCAAATGAAGCCCGTATAGTAAGTAACGTAATTATTTTAATGTTTAACAATACTACTCAATACGTATGATACAAACTGATGACGACTTTTCCTTTTTATTCCCAAACAATGAAAAAGTTTCAGTAGAAAAATGGGATGTGCTTATCCAGCAATTTAAAAGACAAATCTTTAAAAATTGCTCTAAACCAAATTACATATCTATATCTATGACTTCATTATAATAAATAAAAAATTGTTTCTAACATAAAATATTATGGAAGGTTTTTATTAAATTCCAATTAATCCACTGTTTGCATTTATCCATTTTATTCTGGCTTTTATCATCAGTTTGTTGATTTCAATATTGTTTGATCGTTTCAATTTGCTTGATTTAAATATTAAGTTCTTGTATTTAAAAATGCTGCTCTTGCCTTAATCGTCCAATAATTATTAATATCGAGAAAATAGTGAACAATTTCTTGATTTACAATAAAATCTTAGTCTATTATTTGTTCAATTTCATCATAAATTTTTTTTATCTGACTGGAATTGAACAAATAATTTCAAGATACCAGTAAATAGCTTTTTAAAGAAATAGAATAAACGTTTATTGTCAGTAAACGATTTTTTTGATCTAGGATTGATTTGATGCAATCCTAGATTTGTTTGATATTAAATATATCTGAATTTCAACGAACGATTCTCGTCGTGCATTAAAAAAAAATCTCATTCTGTTGAAACGATCTATTGTTAATCGATCGTCTTACTCTAATCTTACACCAGCCGTTAGTTAAGGTAAAAGAATAAAATAATAAAAAAAAAAAATTGTTTAGTCTATAACGTAATTTTACAAAAATAAATAGAAAAAAATTTTAGTAAAAAGGCATCACAGCTTGGGCTCGTCCGTTTGCTTATCCAGCAATTTAAAAGACAAATCTTCAAAAATTGCTCTGAACCAAATTACATATCTATATCTATGGCTTCATTATAATAAATAAAAAATTGTTTCTAACATAAAATATTATGGAAGGTTTTTATTAAATTCCAATTAATCCAATTATCCATTTTATTCCGGCTTTTATCATCAGTTTATTGATTTCAATATTGTTTGATCGTCTCAATTTGCTTGATTTAAATATTAAGTTCTTGTATTTAAAAATGCTGCTCTTGCCTTAATCGTCCAATAATTTCTGATATCGAGAAAATAGTGAACAATTTCTTGATTTACAATAAAATCTTATTCTATTATTTGTTCAATTTCATCATAAATTTTTTTTATCTGACTGGAATTTCAAGGTACCAGTAAATAGCTTTTTAAAGAAATAGAATAAACGTTTATTGTCAGTAAACGATTTTTTTGATCTAGGATTGATTTGATGCAATCCTAGATTTGTTTGATATTAAATATATCTGAATTTCAACGAACGATTCTCGTCGTGCATTAAAAAAAAATCTCATTCTGTTGAAACGATCTATTGTTAATCGATCGTCTTACTCTCATCTTACACCAGCCGTTAGTTAAGGTAAAAGAATAAAATAATAAAAAAAAAAAAAGAAAAACAAGAAAGACAAGAAAAAATTTGTCCCCCGTGAG
Source organism: Chorisops tibialis (assembly GCA_963669355.1). NCBI lineage: Eukaryota > Metazoa > Arthropoda > Insecta > Diptera > Stratiomyidae > Chorisops > Chorisops tibialis. The sequence goes on from OY770263.1 coordinate 298,736,087, forward strand.
GTTTTGAACTCACGACCCCAGGCCTGCGAGACCACTAGTGAAATGGTAGAACGCTTAAATGGTAGAACGCTTAGATGGTAGAACGCTTAAATGGTAGAACGCTTAATTGGTAGAGCGATTAGATGGTAGAACGCTTAGATGGTTGAACGCTTAAATGGTGGAACGTTTAAATGCTTTGAAGGTTTCTTTTTTGTTGGTTCCTTCTACCTCTATTTTTCGAAACATCGCTGATTTTCTTAAGTTTGATCAATAATTTAGGAATAGAACGATTATTCACTACAATAGAACAATGTCGCCCAAACATCAAATGATATATGCAACACAATGTTGCACTGCAATGCAGATAATTGAAAAAAACTGATGAGCAATTACATAAAGTAAAAAAAAAAAAAAAAGAAAGACAAGAAAAAATGTGTCCCCCGTGAGGTTTTGAACTCACGACCCCAGGCCTGCGAGACCACTAGTGAAATGGTAGAACGCTTAAATGGTAGAACGCTTAGATGGTTGAACGCTTAAATGGTGGAGCGCTTAAATGGTAGAACGCTTAGATGGTTGAACGCTTAAATTCTCTCCATTTCTGAAAGGCAAATATGAAAATATTGTAGAGTGAATCATATTTTCATTTTCTTTTTTTGCTGTTCACACTTCAAAAGAAATCTCAGAAATTGATTTTCAATGTATTGAACTAAATTTTTCCTTATTTCTCAATTTAAGGATAATAGCTGACTGCGACTGTATGTCCCCTGCTTGAAACTTTAGTAACTGTGAAGTGGGGTGCTTTACATAATTAAAATAACTATTTGTACCAGTTTTTACACACAGTAAAATCCAGAAGTATAATTTTCCATAAAATTTCCTTTATTAATTCAACTTCGCTAAACGTTGTTAACAAGCGTTAAACGTTAATTTAGGAACACATTTTTTTTTCAAGTTTTCTCCGGAAAAAATCTTATTTCTCCATTTATTTATTTTTTTTATCAACAATACATTATAAAGTTCGTGAACTCTATGTTTCAGATCTAGCTTATATAGATTTTGCTACACAAATAAAATGTGAAGAGGAAATATTTTACTATCAACTTCAAATTAATATCGGACTTTTCAATAAGGTAGAAAAAAAACAACAACATTGAAATAAGATGTTGGAACATTCGGATAGAATTTCACTCTAGTTTCCATTATTTGTAAGTCCTAGTTCATGAAGTTTTTGTTCTTCGTCGACGGAATCCTCATCGTCAGATCCGTGACGTGAAGCGGCTGGAGTTGTATGTATGCCCTGCAAAATAATCGCGTCAGTTTCTAGATCAAATATAACTGTTTTATTTGGAACTTACTGGAAGAGTTGTGGGACTGGATGGACGTGGATAATTAAAATTACGACTTTGATCCGCATAACTTGGTCCCGAGACCTCTCGCACCCGAAGCGAGAATCATACCCCTAGACCAACGAGCCATGTCGCTTCCGATTCTTATTCTAGTATTTAATCTACAGCCCCACCCAACATACAGCTAGGTTAAATCTAGAATTGAGCTGATTAAGTGTGAGTCATATACTTTACATGCTGAGGTTGCCTTGTAAGTTGTTGTGTGCCATTCTGTGACGTCTTATCGCGCTAACTGGTTTTGTAATTTCGTAGAACATACATTCGTACATACATGAATAATGTTATGATGAATGGATTACAATTTACTTTTTGAAAAAATTGTTGAGTAATTGTGCGTTTTTTTTCCAAATTAAAAATTTGTGACAAACTGTGAGTATATTTCACATGATTTCTCCCCAGTTCTGACCAAATAGCTTACGAGTACTTAAATAAATATCTTGTACATCGCTTAGGTTTCTCTATGACATTGCTATACGATATCTTTGGATGTTTTTTCCGAAGACGTTAGGTAACGTTTCATGCTGTAGATGCGGATAATAGTTCTTCATTCTTGAGATTTTTCCGCGACTCAAGTTCAAAAATTACATAGTTACTAGCAACCAGCAACTGGAAAATTGTTATGCATTATTCGAGATTTTACATGATGCTCATTATCTCATTACAATTCAATTTAAACTGTTATCAGCAGTAATCGTTAGCTGAAATCACAAATTTAAATTTCATCGGTTACCAATATTTCACAGTTTAACGCGGTTTGTAGCAAATCCTAAAAACAAGGTAGTTCACACATAAAAAGAGGATAAGGTCTTATATTACAGTAATAAAGTGTAGAGTGCCGCGTGTATATATTTTTATACTCTAGATGGAATCTGAGAGTATTATAAGTTTGCTCTAAGGTTTGTAACGCCAAGAAATAAGGCTCGGAGAAAAAAATGATGAATACAGAAGTTAATATTATCACTCAAAAATCTCAAAACCGGATGTCCGTCCGTCCGTCCGTCCGTGCGCTCTCTAGCTTGAGAACGCGTTGAGCTAGATAGTTCAAATTTTGTACACGTCGTTTTTGACAAAAAAGTAAGGTCAAGTTCGTGAACGGGCCAAATTGCTCCACCCCTTCTACCCCCTCCCATACAAAATGACACAATTGCGCAATTTGACAATGAAAGAGATTTGCTCGAAAAGTATATAAGCTATTAACCTGAAATTTGGAATATATTACTATTATGATAATATCAATCTACCGTATAAAAATTATGTGTGTCCTACTCCTCCTTCTACCACCTCCCATACAAACTGTACTTTTCATGAATTATTCTAAGCCAATTTACTCAGTGCGTATAAAATTTAGCTAGCTGAAATTTTGCACCAAGTATTTATTTAAAATTGTTAGTAAGGCCAAAAAAAAAAGACGATTAGCTTCACCCCTTCTACCCCCTCCCATACAAAATGACACAATTTCGCAATTTGACAATAAATGGATTTACTCGAAAAGTGTGAAAGCTATTAATCTGAATTTTTGGATATATTACATTCATAATAATATAAATCTACAGTAGAAAAATTATTGGAGTCCTCCCTCTCCTTCCACCCCCTCCCATACAAACACCACTTTTTCGTGAAATGCTTTAAGACGATTTTCTCAGAACATATAACATTTATCGAGCTCATATTTTGTAGTAAATTCTTAATTAGTATTATTACTAAGATCAGAAAAAAATATTTGATTAGCTTCACTGCTTCTACCCCCTCCCATACAATATGGCACAGTTTCACAACTTCACAAAAAATCGATTTTCTTGAAAAGTATGAATGGCACTAGTCTGAAATTTAAGGTATGTCAATTTTATAATATTCCTAGTTATTTCTGAAAAAATCACTAAAACTCCCCCACTCTTTCTACCCCCTCCCATACAAACTACACATTTTCATTAAATCTAACTCACTAATTTTTTCAGTTCCCATTCAATTTTTGGAGTAAGCGTTTTGAATAAAACATTTTTATAGCTACTTTAGCATGATGGGGAGAAAATTAGTTCAATGCTATCCCTTCTAACATTCCACATACAAAATTTCTTGGGGTCACAAAAAAATTCTATTTCATCTAGAGTATCGTAAGATTGCGCATTACGCGCAATCGTAGCCCTGTTATGTTTAAGTATTGTATTGTAATAAATCAGTATAAATTCTATTCATCGGGGAAAATGAGGAGACTTTGAAAGTGTGCGAAAATGCTTCAGTTGTGATTGTTAAACTTAAAATCTTATTTGCGCTTAGAAATTTCAAATCAATTCGCTTTTATTCGTTGGAGAAAGCGCGCAATTTAAAAATAATAATGCTATTTTGAAACAGACGAATATAGAGATTGTAATTATACAAAAGTAAGCAATTAATGCTACGATAACAGTAAACTATTGATGGGTTTGAAGCGCTTTATTTTCAACTGGGCATACACAGAAACTTTGGTTGATTTCTAAATGATTTGAACAAATTTACTAAATGTTTATAAGTTTGAAATATTTGAATTAGTCGATTTGTCAAAATAATCTGGAAATCAACTAATGTTTGTTTGGTACTTCCATGCTTCATGGTTCTCTATATCTGTTTAGAACAAAAAAAAAAAACAGGAAGAAAAAAAATACAGTGCGTGTTGCAAAATATTGGACAGATTCTAACCCGTAGATTTGAAACAGACTTTTAACATGGAAAAGCTGTAATTTTTCAGTACGACTCGGTAGTAGCATCATACGTTGCGTCGACATTAGGAATTATAATGCTCTTTGAACATTAAATCAAGGTGCTATCGAGTTCACATTAAAAATGTTAAAATGCCGACTTAGGAAGTACCATGGCAACTATGAAATTTTGCCGAACGACGCATGCCTTCACAGAGAATAGGGACCACAGTAATGTCAAAATTGACGCGTTAGTATAAAATACACTCATACCTCACTACACATTTGCTCTTCCTATGGCTTTTCGCTTTAACGGCCTTCATAAATTATGGCACTTTTTTGATTTACGGATCAATATGTTTCAAAATTTGAATATACTGGGCACCGATGAACTTATGTAAAATTTAACATTTCAAGGAAGCTGTGGTTGGATTGAAAATTTTGAAAATCGACACGATAATGACGTAGCTAAAGAATATCCCAACATTTTGAAAATAATTATCGAAAGAGGTTGATACTGACTGGAACAACTTTTCAATGCAGATGAGACAGGACTTTATTAAAAGCAAATGACTGATAAAAGTTACTTAAAAAAAAGGAAGTCTGCGACTGGTTATAAGGTGTCTAGAACGATTAACTTTGCTCTTTGGTTCTACTGCTACGAGAGATTTTATGCTAAAACCACTTTTAATACATCTTTCTGAAAATCCAAGGTCCTTTAAAGGTGATTTGGTGAATGTTACCAAAGTGCATTTCAAATTGAAAGAAAATATTTCCAGATTTTATACTGTCACGCTTTATTATTCTTGACGTTTCGGTCTCTGCTGAGATCTTTATCAAACTAATAATCTGATTGATGATCGACCATAAAGAAAAAGGACAAAATATCACAGGTGGATACTATAGCAACCTGCTACAAAAATTAAAGGATGCCATCAAAGAAAAAAAAAGGAAAGTGGACTCGAGTTGTGCTGCTTTTGCACGACAACACACCTGCTCATAAGAGCGTTGCAATGGCTGCCCTTTAGAAATGCAGCTACGGAATATTGAACCACCCCCCTTATAGTTCAAATTTGGCTCGTTTCGCTTACTATTTGTTCCCAAAACTGAAGAAAGAACTTCGGGGAAGAAAATTTACCAATGATGAAGTGGTGAAGTCGGTCATTTCAACCTATCTTGAAGGTCTTGATAAAATATTGTTTTTAGAAGCAATCAATAAACTTTGTGAGAGATGTGATAAATGTATTAGGCTTAAGGGAGAATATATTGAAAAGGAAAAATAATAACTTGCTTAATTTTCCCTTCTTCCCTGTCATTCCGAGAAATTTTTAAGCTCCCCACGTACATATGATTGTTTTTTGTTTTTGAATTTTTGTTTTATCTATTAGCATTTTTAATGAAATACAAAAAATTTATTTAAAACTAAAAACTACGAAATATTATTTTACATAAAATTGGAATGAATCTTATTGAATTTATAAGGGTCTGCATCAAAATAATTACATTATTGATTTGTTATATGGCGTTTTGCATAGCAGCCAATTTTAGCGGATCGTTCATGAACTTGACCTTATTTTTTTGTCAAAAACGACGTGTTCGAAATTTGAGTTTACTTACTCAACGCGTTCTCAAGCTAGAGAGCGAACGGGCGGACAGACAGACATCAAACAAAAAAATAAAAGAAATATTGGGCGTAAAGCCCAAGCATATGATACTCTAGATGAAATAGGAAATATATCATCTCAAATTCTTTCGAATGGTGAATACTGAATTTTGTATGGGAGGTGGTAAAAGTGGAGGAGGAGGTTTGTATTTTTATATATAACACCGAACGTTATGTTTCATTTTGAATTTAAAGCTTCTTCTACAATTTAAAGCTTGTAGCTTTCATAATTTTCGAAGAAATTGAACCATTTTTGTCTGAATTTATGGCATTTGTATTGATTTTGAATCTGCTTATCAGCATCTTAATCATATTGCTTTGCTATAATTTTAAAGTCTATAGTTCACATATCTTTGAAGAAGAAATACTCTTCTTAAATTTCCAACATAAAAATTTGTGTGGGAGGTGGTAGAAGGAGTGAAGCGAAATTCATATTATTTTTACCATTTATTGCAATTATTAAGGGACAAATTCTGACAACATTGTAAGTTTTTTTACTTTTTTTTGTTTCAAAATCGATTAAATGCATTTAGCAAAATTGAGCATTTGTATGGGATGGTGTAGAAGGAGTATTCGAATCAAAATATAATTTTTCAACATCAATGATATTTGTAATAGGGTAAACCAAATACAAGTTTCTTTTTAAAAATGCAATAAAATGAACAAAATTAAATTTTTTTCCATATATTGCTTCATTAGTAAGAGCAAACTTTCTTATTAATGATGAAACACAACTTCGTTCAAGTGGCTGCCTCGGCTGGCTTCGCAGTAGCGCATTCTGTTACTCCAATTTTGCAAGACCATGTCGATGATTTCGGGCTGTAGCTCGCGGATTGCTTGGATTATATTGGCCTTAAGTGCTTGAATCTGGATTGTTGGTATAACAACGGGTCATTCACGGTCTAAAGGGGTCAAATCGCAGCTCCAAGGCGGCCAATTGACATCGCCAAGACGGCTGATAACACAATTTGGGAATTCGGTGGGTAAAAGATCGATTGTGGCAAGGGCTGTGTGGCATGGCGCGTCGTCCTGCATGAACCAGAGGTCGTCCAAATTCATGTTTTCAATTTCAGAAAAAAAAGTCGGATAACATGGCTTTGTAACGTTCACCGTTGACCGAAACGTTGTTCCCAGCCTCATTTTCGAAGAAAAATGGTCCAATTATGCCACCACTCCACAATCCACACCAAACTATCACTCTGTGGATGCATTGGCTTCTCGACAATAACGTGCGGGTTTTTCGAGCCCCAGATGCGGCAATTTTGTTTGTTAACGTAGCTTCCGAGATGAAAATGCGCCTCGTCAGAAGAGATGATTTTTCGCCAAAATCGTTGTCTAATAAGTTTTCAATATTTGCTAACGTTGTTCAAGTGTAAGGCGACTCATTATTTCGTTCTGCGGAGGTATGATACTGACTTTCTGTCGAAATTTCGAGTGGGAAACAGCTTTCAGTGTCAAAATAACCTATGATTTTAAAAGAAACCACTGGATGGCCTACCCTTTATACTTTTTAACGGTTTTGAACAAAAATATTTTAATTAAAGTTTCGAAAGTTCGAGGTGAAGTTGATTATTTTTTCAGAATTGGTTGCAATTATAATAAAATTAATTATGACAAAAATTGTTTCTCTTTCCTTTGCTAGTTGAAATGATATCCGAATAAATGCATTTTTGAAAACTGTGCATTTGTATGGGAGGGGGTAGAAGGAGTAGGGAATCAGATCAATATTTTGTGACGTTAATGATATTTATGTCATAATTTTCAAGTCAATGGCTGAAATGGTTTCGGAGATTTTTCTTTAAATTTTGACATTTTTATGATATTACTTTAAAAATGTAACAGGACTGGGATTGGGCGTAAAGATAAAAGAAACATTTTTTTGATCTTAAAAAATTTTGTATTGGGAGTGGTAGAAAGGGTGACGACATTGAATTAATTTTTTCACATCATGCTAAAGTTGCTATCAAAATGTATTAATGTATTTGTATGTGCATGAGAAAGTCACTGTATTGTTATTAGTGAAATTGTGTAGTTTGTTTGGGAGGTAATAGAAGGAGTGCTTTATTGTGTTTTCCAAAATATAGTTGCCAACATCATGCAATTGAGATATGTCAAATTGTAGACCAGCACCATTCATGCTTTTGGAAAATCGACCTTTTGCAAAGTTGTGGAATTGTTTGTAAAGGTATTGGTCTAATTTTCTTTGGCCTTGCTAAGAGTTTTAAGTAAATATTTAGTGTACAATTTCAACTCGATAAATGTAATACGTACGGAGTAAATGAGTATTTATTTTATTTCAATAGCTTTTTGACTTTTCGAGAAAATCGGCTTATTATTGAATTGCGAAATTGAGTCATTTTGCATGGGAGGGGGTAGAATGGGTGGAACGATTTGGTTCGTTCACGACGTGTACAAAATTTGAAGTTTATAGCTAAACGCATTCTCCAGTTAAAGAGCGAATTGACGGACGGATGGACATCTGGTTTTTATGTCTTTGAGTGATGAAATAAACGTCTGTTCAATCCATTTTGTTTCGATCATTATTTCTTTGCATTACAAAGTTAGAGCAAACTTATAATACTCTCAGATTTCATCTAGAGTTGAGATAAGACGAAGAGAGCTTACGACTTGTAGCAACAATCCGAATGGATGGATGAAAGCAGAAAACCAAAGCGGAGCGACCTCAGTGAAAAGGAATTGCCCAGCGATGTTCTAAAAAGTTTTATTTTGTCTCCATTTTGTATATCTTGTCGTTATGGTACTTTCTTTATTTTCATCTGCAGGTCTTTTTCGCATATCGCCTAAGCTCGTCATATCTATCTTTTATGGCTCGTGTTGGTCGATCAGTAAAAACTGCACTATACACAGGCATACATTTGTGACGACATGAAAAGTTTGTCACACATGTAGTAGCGTCAAATAGGCGCTTACACAAAACTGTCGAATTCTGGCATCGCAAACATTTATACCTATCGCACGTTTCCATTTGGTGTAGCATGCGATATGATTGACCATTGCTCAGATATCATTCCATATTCCATGTTTAATGGAAAAGATTCAACTTTATATTGAAATAAAAATTTCCGATCGATTCGAGCAATTAATTTTATTTATTTGAAATTCAAATTGGCTTCACAATATCATTGAAATTTTCCAACCAGTATTATACGATAGCATTGAAATTTTCAGACAGTACGAGTACAGGGAGTGCAATTATTCCGTTTCCGAAAAATATTGTTAAATTTATATCAAATTCTGTAAACGTCAGTAACACAACTTGGAACTACATTTCTTTTTCGATTCGTAAAAAAACTAACAATCTTGTCAACCGCAGTAAACCTCATTATTATATGCTGGAACTCCAATAGCACTACAATGGATTTGATAAAAAAAAATTTGATGCGATCAATGCACCAAAAACTATTCAACCATTTTCCGAAAATCCAGACATTTATATCATTCGATCTGGAAAAGAGAAATATCTGCAACTGTCGGCCAAGTACTATCAAGTCATTCATTTATATTTGAGTTTTCCACTCCTATATTACAAATTGTATCATTAAATAGCATTGGCGGTAAATAACAACTTCGAAACATACATCACGAAATCCTTATTTTTCTGTTCTTGTCTCAGGCAGTATACCACTTGTACGACACAGAGTCGGACTGCACTTAAGAACAAGTAGTAAATTGGTCATGTTCGCTTTCGCTATAATGCTACCGAAAAATCTACTGTACAAGTCATCGAGTTCGGTAAAAATAGAATTGCTGTATACCGCTCAACTACAATAATTTTTCTGTCTAGAGAAATTCATCCCTTATAGCTGCTGTGTAGCATTCGTTTGGTAGAATTGAGGGCGGTTTACGTTTTCGTTTTCACGTCTTCATGCGAAAAGGAATCCCTTGGCATCATCATGCAACCAATAGATTTCTTCTTTCTCCCGAAAGTTCACGAGATTGCGGAGCAGGAGACGGTGTTGTATGGAATGGAACTTTCCGAAATATAAGAATAGAGCTACCTTTCAGGAAGAGTATCTACAGTAGTTCCTAATACGAGCAATTCAGCACACATTTCGACTTAATAGGATCCACTGTAAAGGCTGTTGCACAAAACGTGCACATACACAGAGAAGAGCTGTTTGAAATGGTTTATTGCTTTCTGTTAAGGGTTGTTAATGGCCTTAGTTTTGCCACACAACAAATATATAAATTTCTTTGCAATTTCATCTAAACTCTACCTCTTTCGTGTACACGCTCTACAAAACTCAAGTCTGTATCTTCTATTTGTCCAACCCGGTGTACATTTTTCTATATAGTGTTTTCTTCTTGTGTGTGAATTTGCGACATCCTTGCGGATGATATAACAAAGCATAATAAAATAAAACAGATATAACAAATCTTAGAGTCGATATCGACTAGCTAACCCGGTTTTTCTTTATAAATCGAAGTTTTGTCTTAGCGACAAACGAATTTCACCCCATCACAAGTTAAGGATTGAGACGATCGACAATGAGAAAAGCAGAGATTTTTTTCCCCGAATCCATTCTATGGCAATCTATCTAATTTCTGAATGTCTGTATCTTAGCTATACTGAAGATATGGGTGTATATCATAGCAAATGTGCGAAATCTATCAATATAACGAATTGTTTGCTTATATGTATTGTTTGTAATGTTTTTTTTTGCTATTGGTTTAGTATAGTTGTTGCTCTGTGCAAGTACTTGGAATTTTCCAATACACAAAATTTAAGAAAATCGAAAACAATTTTATGCTTACAGCTGAGAACTACATAAGAAATAATGTTGGTTACTGACGTGATTGACGAAATGATTTTATTATGGTTTTAACATTTTGAAAGATAATTGCAACAAATGTGTTGGAAAGATTAATTTGGTTTGATGTCATAATTTTATAATTTTGAAATATTTCATTGAAGTTTTTTTTTTTGTCAAAACCGATTTATTTTCTAGCATTTTGCTAAAGATTTTATGTTACAAGCAAAATACAAATTTAAACACTTGACGCACTTTCACAGTTCTAAAAAAGTGAACTGATTTTATCTATCATATTAAATCGACTATTTTGAATTTCTGGTATAAATTTGAAATCAGAAACTCGAAACACCCTTGTGTCATGACAGTCAATCAATTACATTGTAAGTCTCCTGTTAGGGGCATGGGACAGGAATAGTTCTCTTTTATAAGGCATGCTCATGTGCATCGTTGCTTAATTGCCTCCAAGACTTGTTAGTTCCTTTAGACTCCTTTTAATATTATCGTTTCCATATGTCGACCAAACTGACATTTTCCTTGAGCGTTAAAGTCCAGAGCTGGTTTGGAGATACATATTATCATAAATCTATATGGTTTCCTCAGAGTGTGACCGATTCATTGCCCATTCGCATTTGAATCTCAAACTTGCCTGTTTGTCCATTTGCAGTCCATAATTTGTTGTGTGATGCGACGAGTACATCAAAATTGGTTTACAAAAGTTTGGAGTTTCTTGGTAACCATATAGGTCAGCTTCCATGGCATACACTAAAAAAATTATACTTTTTTTATGCCATAATGCATGACGAATTCTTACCAACATTTATTGTCCTTCTTACATCACATGGGATGCAAATTTGTAGACATATTGTACCGTGAACGAAAAATTCTGTTATTTAAAGTTGATCCTAAGTATTTGCTACCAAAAATGGTAACAAACACCATTTTTGGTAGCAAAAACTATTTCGAAACCCTATTTGTTGAGCAGCCGAATTGTGTTTGTAGTGATAAATTTACAATCAACAATTGGTGAATTTTTTTTGAGTTTAAACATCAAGGACCTCCTCATCCGATTTCGTATAACGCGTAAATTGAAAGCTCAAAATTTTTGATCTTTAACATGAAAAATAAAACCGGAAACTCAGAGAATAAGCAAAAAAAATGGTAAAAGGAATTGTATGCATGCGAATACTTCGAAATAGTCTTCAACTCTACAATACACTATGAATATTTCATACCTACATAAATATTACGTAATAATCTCACTTTTATCAATATATTCTAGTTATTAAATCGATTTTAAAATTGTTTTCTTCAATATACAAACCTGCTCTAAATTACGGGCTGTATATACCTATATTCTTTTTATATTCCTAAAAAGTTTTATTATTTATTTTTATATTTTTTCTCCAGTTCTAATAAGTAAGTTTCTATTTTTTTTTCAAGATATTTATCCATCCTTTTCTATCTTAATTTTTTTCTGCATAAATTATCTTGGGTCTGTGATATATAATAAATAATTATAATATTCGTTGCATAAGTCCACCTAATTTTCTAGGAATAATATCAATTTATTATCCACATTATTTTAATCTGTGTTTTCTACTTAATTTATATAAATTTTTTTTCTTGTTTTTATTTGAAGAACGTGTATATATGCAAAATAAATATTTTATTTTATTTTCTTCTTTTAAGTTTTTTTTTTGTCATTTTTCTTTTCAATTTGAATAAATAAATAAATAACATTTATCTTTTTATTTTCTTTCTTAAATTATGAAGTATATATTTTTTTTGGTTTAAATAATTTTTCTTGGTATTTTTTTGTGTCAAAAGCGCAAAGGTTCATTTTTTCAATTTTCACTGCGTTTTTTTTTTAATATTTGTTTTGTATGTATAATTTTTATAAATATCATCTTCTAAAATTACACTTTTAAATTTACATATTCTAACGTTTCTACAAAACTATTTTTTGATATTCCACATAAAATGAGAATGAAGAGTTTGCTTTAATATCTTAGGTTTTTATTTTATTTGAATTTATTTAAAGAAATTTGAAAAAACAAAAAAAATAATTTAATACTAATTTAAAAGAAAAGTTTTAAGTTTTGGTATTGCTTTTTTAGTTTTCTGGTCTTCGTAAAAGGTAACGAATATGACGGGTTGGTGCAAAAAATTTTTGAGTTGGAAAATGTTGAGAGAGATGAGACCTTGCTTGATTTTATAACGATGGTCTTACTCTGCATTTCGAATTAAAAGCGAAGATTTCCGGACTTCACACTGTCATGCTTTATTGAATGTGATTTTCCGGTTTCTGCAGAGACTAAAAGTCGCATTTAATACAGCATGAAAGTGTAGGCTGCTTTAATTTTAAACTACTTTCTAGTTTATAGCACTAAACTTGTAATTACGTAAGTAGAAATAATTCCTGACAAATTTAGAGAGAGAGAGTCAATAATTTCATAGTCTGTATACAACAGTGGCTTTTGCATTACTTTCGATGGAAATAAGGTGAAGTCAAGTTGAAAGTTAACCGGTTTTTGATGCAAAGCCATTACTTTCGTTGAAACTGATAACTTTGCGAATATTTCAAGTTACAGTATTCAGGAGCCCAATTCATTCATCCATCGTTTTCCAATTCTTTTTCAGTGTTTTGTTTTCAATTTTCGTAAAATTAGCATGTAGTGAGTAACGTAAATTTGGAGAAGATATTCGATAATTTGAGATGCCTTGGAAATCCTATTCTATTCTACAATGGCACTACAGCTCAAATCCGTTCTTGGCCTCCTGACCTTCAGGTTCCTTAACATTTCATTTGTTATAGTGGAAGGGTTGTTAGCCCTTTGTACAACCCTCTATCTACGAATTTTCATTTTCGTAGATTGAGGTAACTAAAGTATACCTAAGCAGTGAGTGTGATGGACTTATGCGTCAACCGAGACTTGAGCTCACGACCTTCGCATTGTAGACCAGCACGCTACCTAGTAGGCTACATCCTACCACCTTGCCTTGGAAATCGGTGTGAATACATTATTAGATAATTTTCCAATCACAATTTATGCTCATTACGAAGTTTGGATTAACGAATTTGAAATAACAAAGCAACGACAATAAAAGAAAACGCGTTCTACTCGTCTCCATCTAAATTTCGACAAGCACTTCGATTAAAAAAGTACGTGAGTTGTTTGAAAATAGTTGCATCTTATCAAATATCCGCTGTCTTCCACTGTACTCTACTTATTATCAAATTAATGCGCGCGTACGAACACCACAAAGAACGCTATTCAACTGGATCGAAATGTCAAGATCTTTCAATAACAACTGGGACAAGACTCGGAGACGATCGGTGGTGAACGGCAGCGATCGGGTAGACTCGCGTAATGACGAAATGCTTGATGGAGGACAACAAAAACAATAATGCTTATGAAGACTGCGTTCGGGCGATGATTAAATTCCTTATGGAACCATCAACAGCAACACGTATGGGCTCGTATGAACAAGAAAGGACTCTGATTATGGATAAAAGCAATGAACAGCGATTCACATAACAAAGGGAACGATGGAAGTCGACTGTGGCCGATGGCAAACGATAGAGAAAGCGTTCGTGAAACAGACTATTTGAGTCGAGACCCAGAAGTGAATTTTTAGTGGAAAGTTTAAATAAAGTTTTGTGATGAAATTAAAAGTGAATTCTTTTTTTTTTATTTTTTCTTGAAATAAAGCGACCCCTTGCGCACTGCAATATATATGTATATCTATATTATGCATAGTATTTAAACTAGGGGTCATCATTATAGTAAGTGCTACTGTACGCGATGCACGTTAACTGGTTGTCTATCTTTGAGTCTATTTCTCCCGTACTAGTATGTATATCTAAATATATTTTCAGTAAATGTATGTTCAGTATATATGTATTTTAATTAGACATTCTGAATGCAATCTGAAATACCAGGCACACAGAATTATGACCAGATTCCATTCCGTATGAAAATTATGAAATTTCTGGCGGGATTTTTCGCCGAGTTGGCCAAGATTTCTTTCCCTATGCACGGTTGACCAAAACCAAAACCAAAACATTACGATTCGAATGTGCAACACCATGCTCACAAAACAAGTGTCACTGGGTTGCTCAGATTCCATATAGTATGAAATTTTTGGCTAGCTTTTTTCCCGAGTTGGTTGAGATTTCTTTCCCTATGCTCGGTTGAGATTACTGGCACCTGATGACCGGAGCTTATGTTGTGGGATTTTCACTTGTTGGTTGCACGGGTTTCGAGCATTGTGTTGTTTTTGGGTTCTGGGTCGTTCAGATGTTTGATTGCGTAGTGAGAAGGCCAATAGAATACAAGAGGTTTTGTGGGGCCACACTGCTCAGTAACGCGCGCCTTGCAGAAGATAGAAAGAGGAAGTGGGGTGGTCTTGGGTGTCTATCTCCCTCATACTGGTGTGTATATCTATATATACAGTATGTATAGTATTTAACCAAAATCTACGGATTTTTAATTTTTCGTAGATTGAGGTGACCAAGGTATATTCAAGCAGGCATTGTGCTGGAATTATACGTCGAGCGGGATTTGAGCTCACGACCTTCGCATTGTAGACCAACACGCTACCCACTAGGTATCTGTAAGGCTTTGTACTTCCAATAAAATATCACCAACCTGCGTTAAAATTTCGTCATAACTTATTGTTCAGAAATTTGTCGCAAAATTTCATTGCGAAAGTAATGTTTTTTTTTCTTTGTCCAGAAATTTGTAGTCAACATGTACGTGATCCGACATTGTCATATGCTTTTCACCAATTGTAACTCTGTAAAAAATTTGTGGAAAAAAATGTCGCAAATTTAATCTCAAATTTCACACATTGAAACTCATTTGTCACACAATTTTGTCGAAGAACAAAATTTGTTGTGCCATTTTTGTCGGAATTTTGTGACATTTGTACAAAAACTGTGACGAGACCAGCATCGCAAAGACATGTGGCAAATGTCCTGTAGCAATATGTGCAAGAATTTTGTTGCTTTGGCTCTCTTTCTGACGATTAAAAACGATGATCCGTTGAGTGCAAATCAGGCACCATATTGTTGTGCGTAACAATGAATGAGCTGCGTGTTGCATGTTTTCACAGTTAATGTCTCAGCAGAGATCGAAACGTCACAATTAGTAAGGCCAACGTGAAATCCGAAAATCTTTCCATTCAACGAATAAGTCGTCACAAAATGGGTTCTCGGCTATGAGAAAATTTATTTGAAAGGGCGTGCTATCAAGAAAATGAACCGGGCTGCAAACTAACTTATACCGGTGCTGTCGGTGAGTATTACGTCCAAACAGTTTCTGATTTGGGTTGGTAAACTACTCTCCTTTGTGAGGAACTTTATCACACCACGCTACAATTTACACACATTTAAAAGCATCGAACACGTTTTGTTTTCGATAAGTATAACTTGGTAACAGAAGAGGTTGGATGTATGTATCCTTACCAAGATTCCAGCGAGGGTTTGGATAACTGGTAAAATGCAGTTCCTCTCTCTTGGAAATTTGGATGTAAGTCGGCCCGGAAGCTACAACAATAAATTAGAATAATGATTCTAATAGAACTTATGTTTGTAGGCAAATTAGCTAAGTACATATACAAAAGCGTCATGCGGTGTCTTCTTGCACGCCAATCCCAATGGCTGTTGTTGCTCTTTATTTAGCAGGGCGTCCACTATCTGTTCGTTCCGATTGTCCTTACCTATGCCAAGGAAGGGTAATAGCAGTAGGTGATCAATGTCCTGTGTAGGCTGTTGCAGGATTTCGCCAGTTTTCTGTATACGGTGGCGAAGTTGCGTTTTACTAATCTCCTAAATATGTATGTCTCCTCCGTGTCCAAGGTCCAAGGTCTGCATTGGGAACTAAAGGTTACTTTGTTGTTCCGCTGTGGTGGGCTGCAAGATTTGGACCGCAGATCTTCGTAACGCTAAAATCAAAGCCGTTGTTCGATCTTGATCCGACAAATGTTTGGTGGTGGATCTTGTCGATGGCCCATGGTGTTTGACCATGGAAGAATAGACCCTTTAGATTTTATGGACGTCGCTTTCGAATTTAATAACGGTGATTGTTTTCACCATTTGGATGTCCTGTTCAGTCGCTCTTCTTCACTGGAGATGCCCTCAATCTTTCTAGTATTTTCGTTGGCCTTCTGCTCTAGAGCCATTCGTTGTTCTGGAAGCTTCGTTGAGTGTCTGAAGTTGCAGAGCTTTCTGATACATTTTGCTCGATGTGAAACTCATAATTTTTGGCACAGTGTCCCTCAGCATCCAACGCATCCATTATCCGGATTACAAGATCTGCCTTGTTTCCGGCCGTAGACAACTCACGTTTACCGAGTTACTCTTTTCACACCGTAAGCTTCAAGTTTTTTACGTAACGCGAAAGTTTTATCTATTTCATGACTCAAAATTCTTTTATTGATCAATGAATTCCTTACCTCTACATAATCTGTAATTCAAGTATTCTAGGTGCTTTCTCTTGCATTAAATGTAATGCAGGAGTAAGATGTACAATACTCCTACATAACATGTAATGCAAAGTTTTTATAGGTACCTTCCTAGGGCATCATGGATAAAAAAGAAATTAACTGGACAATAGTAGCTAATACTTCCTTTCCTGCAAAAGCGCTTGAACATAAAAACACATTACCCTTATGTCCATCTAACATTAAAACCAATGTTTGCCCTAACGTTCAACGGGCATTACCAATTTTATTGATGGGTAATTCATTAGAAGTAAGTAATAGTAATCGTTGATGGTAATTGGAACTGTGATAACTTAATCACTTTTAAGGATTTTTCGTTTTCCAAAACGTAAATTGTATATCCTAGGTAGTTCCGATTTCATATATTTCTTGCTATACATAAATAGAGAGGGTTAAATCCTCTGGATCATATGAAACCTTCAGGCATAGTGGGCAGCATGCTTGGCTTACAGTCAATGGGCCGTGGGTTTGATTTCTACTCCAGGAAGTAGATTTTTCGAAGCACGAATTATTATTGCTACTG
Source organism: Chorisops tibialis (assembly GCA_963669355.1). Taxonomy (NCBI): domain Eukaryota; kingdom Metazoa; phylum Arthropoda; class Insecta; order Diptera; family Stratiomyidae; genus Chorisops; species Chorisops tibialis. The sequence continues at coordinate 298,753,612 of OY770263.1, forward strand.
GCAATGAAAAATTATTCGACATAAAATGGGGAAACGATGTAAAAGTGAAACAGTTGATGGTTTCTATCATTCAGTCCTCCATAACATCTGCAAGTATTTGTCACTAGCGGCCAGTACAACTGAACAAATATACAAGCTTCACTACTCGTTACGGTCGTTCTCACTCCCCTTCCCTTTCCAATCCTATTCCTTTCCTCCATGATTGTGTTTGTGCCTTGCACTTTAAGACTAAAATTGCCTATAACACAGGTCATTCTGTAAAAAATCCGGTTGAATTTTGAAATACATGCATTAACTATTCTTGCAAGGTGGTGAAGAGTTGGCTAGGTATTCTAAAGATAACCTCAACCAATTTCCTATCAATTTTTGCACCAACTCATCATATTAATTCTATTTTGTTGTTACATTCTTTATTACCTCTTTAAAAGTATTGATAAATAATTAAAAGAGTTACGTTACCACAATGTCCTCATCGTTGTCGTCGCTGCTTAGCATCGAGTCGCGATCCTTGGTGCACGACGATTCCAGATGCTTGTTCAGGTATGACTTGAGGGCGAATGTCTTGTGGCATCGGTTGCATTCGAAGTTCTTGTCGGACGAATGTGTTTGCATGTGAGCGCGTAGATTTGAACGATCGGCGAACGGCTTGTTGCAATGAATGCAAACGTATGGCTTTTCGCCAGTATGTGAGCGTAGGTGTCCTTGAAGAAGCCACGGTCGTGAGAAGAGCTTGCCGCATATTCCGCAGCTGTGTGTGAGCTTGTGGGTCAATAGGTGCATGGCCAAAGCCGGCATCGATACATAAGCCTTCCCACACGTATTGCATTTCTTTGCTGATTGCGAATCGAGGCTTCGATGCGTCTGTTTATGTCGGGATAGGTTACTGGAAGTGGCATACTGACGTCCGCAATCCGAACATGTGTAGCTACCCTTTCGCGATTTCGAGACCGGGCGCGTTGCTACCTTCTCTTCGGTGGTCTTTCCGTGCTTCGTTCGACCATCGATTATGAAAACTTCCTCCTTTTTGATTCGAACTAGTTCGGGATTCCAGAGTTCATCGTGCGACAATCGGTGTAGCGGAGGCGGTGGAATCGAACAGTCTGACGAAGATGATGACGACGAAGATGACGAGGATAGCTCGACTTCGATATCGGAAGAGTGTTCGGAAGTCGGCGGCGTTAGGGGCGAGCAATGATCTGTATTGTTGTCATAAGAATTGTAACGGCTACCTTTCAGGTGCACAGAAGATTTCGTATCGATTTCGTGCGTGCGAAACACTCGACTGACTTCGTGACAATTCGTGACGAATCGGGACGAGTTCGAGATCTCTTGCATGACACGTGACGAATTCGATGTGATGTTGCTGTAGTGATTTGGTTCCTCCTGCTGGAGTATGGTGACGACACAAGGCGCCGGTAACGGCGGTAGACTTTGTGATAGCGAGAGTAGGTCATGAGCCGCTTCGGTTTCTTCAATGCTTCGTTCGCGAAATACACCCGAACTTGTGATGGTCGAAGTTGTTGACGAATTTGACATTTCTGTCATCGTCGTCGACGACGTCGTTTTTCGTCTCTCCGAATGATTTCCTAGTGGAGCATAAAAAATCACTTGGTCCGTATTTCCTTCCGATTTGATGGGTTTTCGCATTGCCTTCACCAGGGGCAAAAGTGGCGGAGGCGACGACGATAATGCTGGAACGGCAGGATAGGCAGTCATTGTTTTTGTTGTTGCCATCATTGTTTTTGTTCGAGATGTTGGTACTGTTGATATAGTGGAATAATTTCGCGTGTCTACCATTGTCTCGTCGGGTAATGAACATTCTGAAAAAGAAAAGAAAAAAAGATTATGATGGATCATAATAATAACAAAAAAAAATTGCATTGTTATCATTTTCATTCGAAGAATGATATAGAAATAGATAATGACAAGAAAAAGGACTCAAGTGTGTTTTCAATTTAAGAACAATAAAAGTGGGGTGTATTGGTGTTATTCGAATGAACTAGGAGATTCTATTATGGTCTTGTCGCCGGAATCGTGCAGTCTTTTTTTTTTATTTTTAATCTTTAGTTGACTCTGATTGATTGAATTATTGCTGAAATTTTCAATGGGCGTAAAGTTTTGAACTCCGCCATAGACGGTCCCAAGCCCGGTTCAGAAAGGAAGAGGGATTATGGAGTTAATCTGAATGGCCAGTAACACCAATGTGTCTCAGGAAATAGGCAAAACGTATGAAAAAACTCCCACCCTTTTTGTACTATTAGACAGAAGGTCACGAGTTTCAAACCAGTAAGTGAAAGATTGTGTGCAATCCGAATAAAGACTAAATTTTTCAACACTTGGTTGATTAAGGTCCACGAACCAATAGAAGACAAGGGCGATATAACTAAAGACGAATTTTTTGCCACCCTAGAGACAACCTATGATTCACTGCCCTCGAATGACCTAAAAATTGACTTAGGGGATTTTCATGCAAAAGTCGGAAAGGAGGAGGCTCATAGACCACCAAATAGACCACGTTCTAATTGAGAAAAGGGCTGCTTCCAGCACACTTGATGTGCGAACTCTCCGCGGTGCGAGTTGTGGCTCTGATCACTATCTAGTCAGAGCTAAGTATCGAAGCCGAATAGCTTGTCGTGGATATTCGAAAACGAGTAGAGCTCGCAAATTCAATGTCGACAAGCTAAAAAACGAAACGGTGGTGGAGGCTTACATGTCAGCATGTAACAAACACCTGACACCAATATATGAAAACATCCAAAATATGCCAGTGGAGAATGCGTGGATGAAAATACGAGACGGCATCAAATCCTCCGCAGAAGAGGTATTAGGATATCAGGCACGGTGAAAAAATAATGATTGGTTCGACCAAGAATGTCGCGATGCAATAGATAGAAAGAACGAGGCTTACAAAATTTTTACTGAACGACCAACACGAGCCAAAAAAGAAATATATGACGAGCTTAGGCGATATGCGAAAAAGACCTGCAGGCGAAAACAAAGGAAGTATGTACAATGACAAGATACAAAAAACGAACGACGACATGAGACAAAATAAAACGAGGGACGCATATGCAATAGTAAAAGACGTAAAAAAGGGATATAAACCAAAAACCAGTCTCTGCAAAGACGCAGAGGGCAACATCATCAGCGACACACAAGAAATCAAAAGGATATGGGATTCCTACTAGAAATCAAAGCAGCCCTATATGACCAAAAACGAAACAATGCGCCTGAAATTGACGAAATACCAGTTGAATTTCTGAAAAGCGGTGAAAACTGTGTCGCTGAAATACTGCTTAACATGGTATGCAAAATTTGGACAGAGGAAATCATACCCGACGATTGGCGAAAAAGCGTTATATGTCCCATTTACGAGAAAGGAGACAAACTCTGCTTTGAGAATTACAGAGGTAAAATACTGACAAAAATAATTGAACGTCGTCTTAAGCACTATACTAATGAAATAAGTGGCAAATACCAAGGTGGATTCAGAACCGGACGATCTACAACAGACCAGATATTCTCGGTGAAACAGGTGCTAGAGAAATGTTGGGAATATAACACAGACGTGCACCAAATCTTCGTAGATTTTAAACAAGCATACGACAGTATCGACAGGAGCGTACTGTACCAAATCATGCTTGACTTTGGAATTCCTCCAAAACTAGTCCGACTAACAAGACTCGAACGGAATGTGGTTTAAAGCAGGGAGATGGTCTAGCCCCCATGTTTTTCAACTTGGCACTGGAGTATGTCGTCCGAAAAATCCCAGTCGACACCAACAGGACACTACTATTCAAGTCCACCCAACTAAGAGCATACGCTGACGACATTAACATCCTAGCAAGATCGTTCCCTTGTGCTAAGAAGGTATTTGTCAATCTTGACTCCGCCGCAAAAGAAGTCGGTTTCCGCATTAACGAAAGCAATACAAAAGTAATGACGCAAACAAGAAGGAGAACGCCAATCAGACAAAACATATCAGTTGTGAAAAATAATTTGGAAATTGTATCTAAGGGCTGGTCTAGCAAAGGATGGTAATGAAACAGACGAAATCTAACGACGGATAATACTAGCAAATAAGACGTATCATTCGGTACTTCCAATAATGAAATCCAAGAAAGTTCACTGGAACAATAAGCTGCGGATTTATAAAACTATTATATGACCTGTGCTTTGTTATGGCAGCGAGACGTGGACATTAACGCAAACTTCCGGAAAAGCAGTTAACGCATTTAAAAGAAAGGTCCTCCAAAGAACTTTGGGACCAGTGAAGGAAGGAACGGAATGGCGAATAAGATACAACCATGAGTTGTATCAACTCTACGATGAGCCAGAAGCTTCAACGTTCATCAAGCTACGTAAACTGCAGTGGACTGGCCATGTTGAGCGAATGGAAGACAGAAGAATCCCCAAACGTGCTCTTGAAGTCAAAGCGAGTGGTAACTGGCTAGTAGGCACACCACGCAAGCGATGGGAAGACTCGATTGATGAAGACAGCAAAGCCATTTTAAAAATTAGCAGCTAGAGGACGTGGTCTTTGTATCGAGATGATTGGAGGCGACGACTTCAACATCAATGTCTGCGATGAATATTGGAGATATTCAGGTCTGAAGTTATCTTCGATGTCGCACATTTTAAGGAGTAAAATTTCACAAACTAAAAAAGGAACTCAACGACGGAAGTGGCAGTGGATAGGTTACTCCTTGAGGAGGTCAGAGCAAATCATCTCTAAACAAGCTACTGATTTAACACCCAAGGAGGACGTCGCATGCACATGGGAACGCGCTTTTTCTCGGACTTTTTCTCACTTTCTCAACCAATTTCGGAAAATTTAACCGCTCTAAGTCAAGATTAATCTATGATTACTAATCGGCTTACCTCAATAGAAACCGACAGTACCACCCAAATGTCGCAAGGGTTAATTCACTTTTTATCTAACAAAAAGAAATACATACATATATCTAAACCGCTTTTTAAATGCCTTACGCAATGATATGTGTGACTTGGAATTCTCGTGAGAGCACTAGAAACGATTTCTGTCGAAAATCCAAACAATGCCACCCCCTCTGTTGTAACGCAAGAATTGGCATTGTTATTTTATTTTTTTTTCCTACAAACAGAATCTATTTTATACTAAAGCCAGTTGAATAGTCGGCGAGGTATTGTTCGACGGTGGAGCTGGGGTGGTCGTAAACATAACCCAAAACCCTAAAGTTGATTAGAATTGGTATATCATTTGGATAATATCGCAATTCGTATGCTGCTAAGTCATTGCCGCATCAGGGGGAAGTTCTTTAGAGGGTCGGTAGGTACATACCGACCGTATATATGATATGCCATATATCCCATTACTACCCTTGTTCCCCTCCATCCCCCAGAGAAGCTAAGTACGCACAAGTCGAAAGTCGAGTATAGTTGGCAGTGAATTCATTACGAAAAGTCATCCCTTGTTATTTTATGCACTCGCCTAACTCTACGATATGATATTATGTGTATATGCTGTGTGACAGTTCATAGCACACACGTGGGACGTAAAGGACATTCTTCTGAAGACCGAAAACGACAATCCCCGTTGCCCGTCTTCACTCCTCTCTTCCTTATCGGACTTAATAGGTATATTCACATAATTCTCATCTCTCATCATGGCATCCTAGTGGTGTATGCTTTCGGAGCGAGGGTGCTGCTGCCAGAGGATCCCATCCTGGTGCGGTGTTACTGTAGTGCTCAGTGTATCTCACCTTCACCTCGGACGGTAAGTATATCTGCCCGACGTAATAAAATAATTTTCCTAACGTAGATGAAGTACGCAAATTTATATGCAGCGACAGTCGAGATGGAATGAGTTATAAAAATGACAAATACACAATAGAGTCTAGTAGGACCTAATCCTGCCTCCTCTTCCGCAATCCCACTTCACTCTCCGTAGCCCAATGGTATCGTAATGCGCCAACACTATACTTTCATACAACACTATTCTTAATTAAGGAAATCAAGGTGTATACTTGTACAGAGCAGTAGTAATTAATTAAAACTGGAGTATGAAAATGGAGATAAAGAATTATGCATGTGAGCGTCATCAATTTAACCTCTAGGATCGATCCAAGCTGACATGTTTATTTCATTCAACATTTTCATATATTAAAAGTGCACCTAGTAACTCCGTACAGCTGCAAACTAGACTGAATCGCGAATACGATGCAAGGCACATAAATGTAAGTGCATACACGCCTGCAAAGCATTGACTGTTAAGTCCTTTAATTAGGAAAATTATACACCGGAAAATGATTTTCATACGCAATTTCAACAAATGCAATTCAGTTGCAATATACGAGGGTAGCGGTTCTCATCATCAGCAACAAGTGAAGTACGAAGAAAAGGGTGTACTTTGAGATGAGCATTTTCATTCTATAGCTATTATTGAAGATATATCAGACTGATGACTCGTAATCAGTGCAGAGTCCTTCACGCATTTTATCATTTTTTTAAATTATTCCATAGCTTCAAAATGTTCATTTAAGCGATCATTAAGATCTAAAGTTGTATACTGAAAGCATGCTCTCTGATTGAAGGTTCTTTTCAATTCATTCTACGAGTATTTGGAGACACTCTCGTATTATTTCAAGGATTCTAGAGGTGTTCATTTCAGCTGTAGTGAATTTGTAGCTTTCATGAAAAGCTATGCGAACATTGCAGCCTGGAAATCCTTTTTTTCTTAATTAATGGTATAAGTGTAGAGCCAATTTTTTTCACTGTTGAAAATATATATTTATGGAGATGGGTTTGTTTTTAGCATTTCAGTTAATTTCTTTTTCAAGTGAAATGAAATTTTGTATGCCGTTAAGTTAAAATGCACAACATTCAGCAAAAGAATGACGAAACTGTCAGTTACCATTTAAATATCCTATCCTCTTCGCTTCTAACAGTTCATATACATACAAGCAAAATGTTAACATTTACTCTGCAAATAAAATAATTCATTAAGTAATCGTGAATGAATTTCATTAAGCGATTTGATCATTAACGACAGTTTAATGAATCATCAGGCGGACTAAATGGATATTCGTTCATGAATTACTTTTAACGATTTATTAATTAATTGTAAAACGCTTACTGGAAACGAGTATATAAACAAGTATGTACTCGTTATCAAAGAATTAGTAATGTATCATTAATGATTTTTATTCTAATTCATTAGTGAATATCGTTTAAGATTCGTAAACGATATTATTTTTGAAACATTAACGGTATTTTGAGGACTAGACCCAGCAAACAATTTAACGAGCGCTTGTAAATAACGATCTTAAAACGAGCATGAAATGTCACGAAACAAATAAACTGCGTGATGACCTTAAGCAAACCGAACAAAAAGCGTCGAACAAAGCCGATCTTGTTATTTACAAGCAGCTTTCATTTCACCATGCGCATTAAAAGAGGCAAACATTATTTCGTGTCGATGTCTCACGATATTGCAAACGCAAATGGTGAAAAAATTTGAGTTTGCAGAGGTGTCCGCGTGTGATTATGTCCGGGGTATGGGTCCGTGAAATGTTCAAAAGTTACAAACAATAACAAGAAGCAATTGTGATCTTCTCTTGTTTAGCCTTAAAAGCCAAGTTCTTTAATAAATTGTTAATGTTTCATAAATAACATCGTTTACGAATCGTTACTGATATTCATTAATGAATTAAAATGAAAATCATAAACGACGCATTAATGTTTCATTGATAACGATTATGTACTTGCTTATATACTCGGTTCTTGTAAGCGTTTTACAATTCATTAATGAATCGTTAAAAGTAATTCATTAATGAATGTCCTTGTTAACGATCAAATCGCTCGTTAATATAATTTATTAACGATTCTTTAACGAATTATTTTATTTCCTGGGGACTTTTAATGCCAAACAATAGACTTCGACAAACCTTCCAGTACAGAGTACCAAAAGGGAGAGTGATTGTCCCTATATTGTTTCTTATTTACGTGAATTACTCATATGTTCTCCTCCATAATGGTAGTTTTCATATCGTGGTCCTTTCACTAACTTTACTTTAATTTTTTGACAAAAACAAAGTGTAAAAAACTTGATATTTTGATACCAACGCGTGCTAAAGTTAAAGATCGTACAAACGGACAGAGTAGCGATACGATCTTCAGTCCATTTTTTTTTCAAAGCTTTATTCCCTTGCGTTAGAGAAACCTTAATATTCTCGGAGATAATTTGAAGTATAAAAATGTATTATTTTGGAACTACTCCTTTTACCACCTCCCATAGAAATTTTAAAGTTTTCGAATTTTAAAGCAGTAGCTTAACTATCGGCTTGATATTGATAGAAAGCAATCGGGAAACCTAATCTAATTTTTGGGAAAAAAAAAATGTTTATCGCACTTGAGAAAATTTGCAATTTTGTTTATATGGGAGGTGGTAGATAGAATGATTAAAGCTTTTAGTAATTTGATAATATTTTTACCACCAAGATAATTCGTACCAATTTTTCAGTCGATGGTTTTAATTGGTGTCAATCAATCAAATTCCTGTTAAGATCCCCCTTCAATTGGTGTAGTGAATGGAATTGATTTTATTTTTTGCTCAGAAAAATCAGTACGAATTGTCGCGTATCGCTCGTGGTTTTGTGAATTGTGCTTTGTGTGGTGTCTGGGACGTATCATTAAGGGAAATTTTCCAGTGCTAGAATCGTGTGTACTAAATGAATTCCTTCCTTGGTTATATTATAATAATATAATTTTCGATTCATCGGCACTAATTGACCAGCGCTAGAGGCTCTGACTGTTGGTTCGTTCTGAAACTTTTAATGGTCTGAGTCCTTGATTAGCAATTTAATATCAAATTATCTTAGCACAGCATTTGCAATATCCCCAGTTTGCGTTCGAGTTTATTTTCTGTATATTGCCACGAAGCCCAGCGGAACTGAACACTTTTGATTATCAAGTTTCTTGAACAACATCCGGACTCTGAAATCTTTCGCTTTTCAACTCACACATATCATGCTGGATAATTTGTTGAATTCTTCGCGCGAAGTAATAACCTTAGTCAAATTTTCAACAAAGCTACATGCATCCTACACTCTGCTATGTAGATCATTTCCATTCTCGGGTTACACAATTAATAGCAGATTTTGAAGACCTCTGGAACTCTGGATTCGCTCGAACACGATAGCTGTCTTCTTCTCTGCTTTCACGGAGACTGTTCCCGGGAAATTCTCAACATTTTTCCTCCTTGCTTTTCTCACCTTACTCCTTCCGGTACTGTGATTCTGCGCAAATGGATAATCCTGCCAGTTCTAGTGTTACTTAAGAAGAAAAAGGTAAATTTTTCAAGGGATGAAAAAACACCACAGCTTGAAAAATTGCAGTTTTGCTTCGGTTTTTTTTTTTAAGGCACCGATTTCAATTTAGGAGGTCGCCCTTTAATGCATTGTACAATTAATTCGGTAAAGGAAGTGGATAAAATTTGGGTGCATTATGGAGGTGGAGAGAGACGGAAAAGACGGTGAAGATTATTTTTGAAGAACTGGAGGTTATACCTACTTGGAAAACGTTAGCCGGCAATGCATTCCAGAGTTTGGACGTTTGGGAGATGAATGACTGTCTATATTTTAATGTACGGGTAGGAATAGGGTTGACGGCATGCTCGTGCAAGCGCTTAGCGTGACGAATATTTCAGGCAAAGGTGGTAAGTGGAGGAATGAGTGATCTGAGTTTCACACCACATTTACTATGAAAGTAGCGATAGTAAGTGCTTAGTACTCCGACGTTTCTGCGTTGCTCAAAGGAGTCAATAGAAACCGTAACAGTTACATTTCCAATTAGTCGGAACGCATGTTTTTTGAATCGATTAAGCAGAGCAGGATGTGCTCCTGGAGCTCCAGCCTATATGTTAAATGGGAATCGTACTCTACACGAGGTTGTATATAGGCCATGTAGATGATAGCTATGTCTTAAGGCGTTAAATTTTTTTTTGCTTTTGCGAAGAATACCTGGACGTTTGGTGGTATCATGGGCAACATCACTGATTTGTTTGCTCTCATCAAGGTGGTTATTCAACTTTACGCCTAATAGAATAAACTTATCTGAAGAGCAAAGTAGCTAGGGTGTAGTCTAGTGGGTAGCGTGTTTGGTTTATAATGCGAAGGTCGTGAGTTCAAATCCCGGTCGACGCATAATTTCAGAACACTACCTTCTTGAATATACCGTGGTTACCTCAATCTACGAAAATGAAAAATTCGTAGATAGAGGGTTGTGCGAAGAGCTAACAACTCTTCCGCAATTAATAATGAAAAATGTTAAGGAACCTGAAGGTCAGGAGGCCAAGGCCCGATTTGGGCTGTAGCGCCATTGAAGAAGAAGAAGAAGAGCAAAGTGGTACGCCATTAAAGGCTAAATTAGACGAAGCCGCTGGAACAGGTCTGTGTTTTAGCGGCGTTGAACTCTACTCTATTTTTCCTGCCCCATTCAAGGATTAAGTCGAGGTGGGTGTTCGAACCAAATAACTCTCTGCGTTTGGAAGCAACAGATTGCTTTGGAAATTCCGCAGCGGAGTCGAATTTAAAGGTGTTATTTAAAGTACTGTCATCTGCAAAACTATGGATTGGATTGAGAGTAAAAAGCAAAATGTTATTAATAAATACCAAGAATAGAGTGGGTGATAAGACAGAACCCTGAGGAACACCAGAGTTGATTGGGAAGGAAGAGGATGTAACGCCATCTAATGCGACTCTTATAGTGCGATTGGACAAGAAACTCTCAATCCATTGGATGAGGCATCGAGGCCAATGGCCTTGAACTTACCAAGAAGGCATTCGTGCCAAACTCTGTCAAAATCTTTTTCAATGCCAAGTGCAAGAACTTAACCTTTGCCGTATTTATGCAGGCAGGAGCTCTAACTTTCCGTCAGATAGACCAAAATATCTCCCGTTGACCTCCCAGAACGGAAACCGTATTGGTGATCGTGGACAAGCTGTTTATCCTCGAGATAATGAATGATTTTGCGATTTACATCAGTTTCCATTTTCCATTTTCGAGAACACTGAAGTAATGGCTATTGGGCAGTAGTTAACTGGGTTCGCTTTGGGAATTGGCTGATTATTCGCAACTTTCCAATTGTGAAAAGCACCCGGTAGAGTAAGATAGATGGAAAAAATTACGTAGGGGTTTAGCCAGAGAAGAGAAGCACATTTTTAGAGTAATGGAGAGAATGCCATCAAGGCCAGTGGGCTTGTGAATATTGAGCTTTTGCAGAATTGGAAATGAGACGAAAATGAAGAAAAGGCAGGTGAAAAACCACATAGTGCAGCGGTAGGGGGAGTTTGGTTTGAGGGTGATAGTCTAGAGTTTCTCGCGGTCAAATTTGATTTTTTTCAGTGGAAACATCACCAAAAACGACTCGGGGATGACTTTAATCTCTCCGCACAGGCTCATATTATCGATTTTGCGTCGAATTTATTTGTCCATGTTCAGCATACTAAAAGGAAGGTTTGCGCATATGTTTATCCATTTTCGAATTTTATTTTGTTATTTGGCAATTTTTGAAGAAAATTAATTGTATACTGATAGGTTAATAAATGAAAAAAAACCTTTAGGTTATTACTTTACGAAAAGCTTGATCCTCGCTCATGCGATCTGAATAAGAGGTTTATTACAGAAACCTTTATTCTGATTATTTCCATTTCGATTCTCAGGAGAATTATATTGATTCTTTTTAATATGTTCTCTTTTGTCAAATATCAGCTTTTTGCATTGCTAATTTAAATTTGCAAGATTGAAAATAAATGTACGTTAAATCGAATACATGTACATTGGTTAGAGAACAAGCATACCGATAATCCTGAATGGTCAAAATGTGGAAAAGGTTTCTGTTACTTTGGAAGGAATGTTATCCGAAACGTTGTTGACGTTCATGTAAAAAAATGTCGTCAGACCTTCGGTATCCTTTCTCCTGCTTAAAAGCCAATGAAGATCTCTCCCTTAGCACAAATTTGAGAGATTTGCTTCAAATTCTTATTGTTAGGTGTGGCAGTGAATCGGTTACACGTTCAGGAAGCCAGCGGTAAACATCTTGGGGATGTGTGAAGCTCTGGACTACAATTATTAAGGAAGACATTGCCTTATGCGATTACGTTACAGATGGTAATGAGAAGTTGAAAAGCAGGCCATAGAAATAATAAATTCTGACGACAAGTAGTTGGTCAGAATTGCAGTTTATATAAGATAACTATTTCTGTACTATTGTAGATCCCTATACGGGTTCTAATCCGGAAATTGATTGACTACTAAAGCCAAAATAATAAAATATCTATAATTTTTTTTAGCTCCAAAATCCGGATACTTGTACTTTCACTAATTTCTTAATCCAACAAATTCCTACCTTCAACCAGAAACAAACCTCCGCTCCTAGTTTTCATTTCAACCAAACGATACCGTTCAAAATCCATTTTTACATATTTCCATTCAATATGAAAAAGCATTTCCATAAGCAAATTTCCAGGCCAAGGATGCCACTCCCGGCATTCCATATTAAGGATACAACTCTCCACCCCTAGCCCCCTCTTTCTTAGTACAGAAAAAAAAAGAAAAGATATACATATACGAAAATGGAAAGAAAAAAGGTTACCATCCATAAAACGAAATGAAAGGACTTCGTTAGAAAAGGATATTGTGACCGCTCGAGCGAATATATGCGAATGGGCTGCTTGCTTTCTGTTTAATTTTTTCTCAAATATGTTTAGAAAGTGGCCGTCTCTCCGGCTGGATACGAGCATCGTGTATGTAGTCGGCTATAAAGGACGCAGCTATAAAACCCGAGCCGAAAAGTATTACGAGTCGACCGTCTTGAAAAGCGTCGAAAACTAGCTTCGACTTTCATCTTTCCCTTTCACTTTTTTTTTTTTTTTAATTTAACTTTTCATACACCCTTACAGCACGGTTCTTTTTTGGCAGAATGTTTTATATAAAGACATTAAGGGGCAAAAAAAAGAAGTAGGAAGTTATAATTCAAACGCGCCACAAAAAGAGTTCCACTCCTTAGACCCAGAAAACCCCAAATGGTGGCTTCGCCCGGCAAGGACATGCAATATTTATGTGATGCGTTTCTGGCAACTTAATTTTCTTCCTTTCAAGGAGTCCATTCCATTATTTTTCTCTGTCTAGGTGGATAGGAATATACGATTTTCTTTTGGAATTTTATTCTTTTCTCTCTTTTTTTTTAATGTTAAGTTCATTCAAATGGCAATCCTTCCTTCGTAGGGTTGAATTAAGTATCTACACATGTTGAGGAGCGACTTATGTGTAGATCGGAGCTGTTAACGTAAATCAAACGCACAAAGTAACAGGTTGTGGAGCTGAAGAACGGAGACTGCTGTCAGGGAAGGTTATCGTTCCTTCCTCTCGAGATGGGCCCTGGGTAGAGTAGTCGAAACCTATTTTCTGTTCACGCACTCATGCACGTATAAGAACGCTTTAGCCTCGAGGAAAAGCCCCCTAAATTGAACGATTCTGTCAGAACCTTGAAGAAAGGAACGAAGAATTGCTTCGGGTTTATTAAACGAGACAATAGGCGGACTGAGAAGGTGCCTCGGGTGCACTATAGGGAACGGTGTGATGAAAAATCTTTAGGCAGCACACCTGAAGGTAAGGTTCTTGTATACGGTACGCTGGAAAAGCGATGGAAAGGTTGCCTGTTGCGTGAGGTGGATGCCGTAAAAATAAATCCTCGCAAGCAATTAAAGTTTAAGCTTAAGGGGATTATAAGGATACGTGCTCGTATGTGCTCGTTTTATTTAAAGTACTGCGTTATTTGCATTCCATTGTATCACTTGTTCATTAATGTTACAGGCAGGGAGCGTTACGGTAAGATGTCGGGGTGCGACACGTTCCAAGTCGAAACACTAAAGCCTTGTTGAAAGTTGTCTGGCCGTAAATCAAGGGTATTTATATACACGTAGATAGGTTCGTGGATATTTTTGCCTTAAGCCGTTTTCTCAGTTTAATAGAAGAATTATTGCAATGCTAATTGCTTGGTGACTTCAATGAGAAATGACTTGGATTTGGTAGGGAAAATTCAATGGTTTTGCTGGTGTATTAGTGTACAGAGAAAAGTTCTCTTAATCGGTAGGGGTGGTTTCAGACATTTATTGTATTTGATTAAATTCCTGATTTCGAATCGGAAATATCTATTCAATCGACAATACAATATAATTCTTAGTAATCAATTAAGTTTTTAAATCATTTCTAAAATTTCGGTGAAATGGGGAATGGTGAAGTAAATTTGCCTGGGTGTAGCCTAGTGAGTAGCGTGTTGGTCTACAATGCGAAGGTCGGAAGCTCAAATCCCGGTCGACGCATAGTTCCCGCACACTGCTTAAGTGGGTATATCTGGGTTACTTTAATCTACGAACATATAGAAAATTCGTAGATAGACGGTTGTGAAGAGCTAACGACCCTTCTACAGTAACAAATAAAAAATTTTGAGGAACCAGAAGATCAGGAGGTCAAGGCCCGATTTGGGCCTTACTGCCATCGAAGAATGGATTAAATTTGATAATTGGGCAATCCACTTGAAATCTTTATGTGAAAAATATAAGGGTTTCGATTTTGATTGATTTAAGGAAATCTGTGTCTTTTCTAAAATTGTGCATGGTGATGGTAGAAGAGGCAAACCATTTTTTTAGACATGTTAAAAAGATGGAAATCAACGAAAACTAAAGAATTTATTTTCATACTCTAGATAAATTTTGAGAGTTCATTTTGTTTATTTCAGCGTTCGTAACACTAAGGAAAAATAAATACTTGCACGTCTAGGGTACAGAAATATTCGTTGTTGTTCAATAACCTTGATTCCGAGTGGCAGCTTGCCTATTACTTAACTCTCGAACGCTTTTAGCTATCAAATTTAATTTTTTTTGAATAGTTCTTAACAAAAAAAAAACTTTAATTTCGTGATCCACTTTCCCACTTCCTTATTTTCAAAATTACAAGAAATTTAGTTTTCATCGAAACTATAGAAGACATAGACTTGAAATGATTTTCGGATTCTTCACTCTTACGCTTTATTAATCGCGACGTTTCGGTCTCTGTTGAGGCATTTATCAAACTACTGCCTCAACAGAAACTAAGAATACAGCGACACAGTGTAAAATTCGGAAATCTTTCCTTTCAATTTGAAATGCACTGTGAAAACATTCACCAAACCAATATATAAACCGTTAACGTCAAATTTTCTTTTGCGATACACTTACTCATTGTATCGCCTCCCTTACAATTTTTTATATTAGAAATTTAAGAAAAGAATTTATAAAAATTAGATACTGTATTCGTGGCGACAAAAATATTGATAAGCAGTTTCAAGATCGTCCAAGGCCTTCTACTCCTTTTACCACATCTCATGAAAAAGCCATAATGCCCAAAGGACAATGTATCAATTTCTTTCAAAATTATGAAAGCTAAGAACATTAAATTCAACACGAAAGATTTGCTTACCGAGATCTTCTACCACCTCCCATACAAATTCACTATTCTAGATAATTTGAGATCACATATTTATTTGAAATATGACATATTTTCCGGTGTATTAAATTTTTTCCTGTTTCATTTAGAGTATCTCATGATTTGGCTTTATATACAATCGTAGTTCTGTTTTTGGTTTAGATGAAAAATATAATGAAACTATCATTGCGCATAAATTCAAATCATGTGACTTTATGAATTTAGGTAGTTGCTATCAAAATATTCTTTACAATTTAAGATTCATAAATTTAATAATGTATATTAATTTGGGAAATCGTGCAGTTAATATGGAAGGTGGTAGAGGGGTTGGGAATTTTTCAGATTTCTATAAAAATTGCAGTAACTGCTATAAAAATGATCCAAATTTTAGGTCAGGATTTATTGTAAGAGTTGTGGAAGTTCGTCGAGTGACTCCGAAACAATCAACTACGTTTGCCACTGGCGGTATTTTTTTGTTCTAAATTGTGAGCTAGAAAAAAAAAATAACACAAATATATGTATCCAGCCTTTAAAAATTTAAAATATTCTGATGCGAACCGCTGGCCTTAGAGTTCCTGGAGCCTCAATAGTGGCCCTATTGGGGCATCAGCATAATTATAAACTTGAATAACTAACTAACGGTTCTTAAAAAAAAAACATTTATTATAATATCCAACAACAAAAAAACAAATAGTCTTCGAATAAATTAAACGGCGAACAAGAAAAACATGTAGAAAGGCCTAAGCCCCGCAGTTGTATTAACCAAAGAACCAAAACGGCCCGAATGTGAGTACCACACCGACGATTATCCCACGCTTCCTAGAATACTTTAAAATGATGATGATACTCCCCGCTTCCTGGTAATTTTTTCGCTAGGGAAACTAGCTGACATTGTAAGACCTATGATCTTCTACATTTGTAAAAATTTTACCGATGTTAAGTCCATGGTGGGGATCAAGTGCTAAAAACATATAATCTCATAGCCCCCAAAAAATTTCTCGAAGCTAAGCCAGATATGTATACCTGTAACCATTAAATAACAGTTAGGGTGTAGCCTAGTGGGTAGCGTGCCGCCGTATTCGTATGAAAATCAATAAAGTTCTATTGATAATTATCAAATAAATAAATCGGTTCTTTTTCTAAACATTCCTCGTTTTCTAAGCATTTCTAGTCCGTCGAGCCGGAAGAGTAAAAGCCCTAAAGAGAGAGCGGACAAGCTCTCGCCCCAGTTGTTCTTTGACCACACAACAATTCGCACGGTTATCCACTTAATCCTAAAAAACGTATATTTCGTGTCATATGAAAATCAATGAAGTTCAATCGATAATTATAAATCGGGGCTTTCTCTAAACATTCCTCGTTTTCTAAACATTTCTGGTCCATCGAGCCGGATTATAGTGAATAATACGTCAAAGGTAACGGCAGACGGGAATGCTACTCACACCAATAGTGAACTATCAGTGAACGGTTCAAATAACATTCTTTTACCGCGTATCGATCTACCAAAATTCAGTGGCAACTATTCCTAGGGTGTTGAGTCCCGCGAATTGTTTATATCCCTAGTTGGTAGGAATCCTTGACTTATGCTAATTGAAAAATTTCAATACCTTAAAACTAGCTTAGTCGGGAATGTAGTGCTTCACCTTAAAAATGTTTCGCGAGTTTCCGTGAATTATCAACACGCATGAGACGATCTTGTGGTGTTTTACGATAATAAACGTATTCTCGTAAACTCTGCATTAAGCTCGCTAAGAGCTGTAGTTCGCGAATCAGCTATGGAACTGGAAGATTTATACTCGGCAACTAATCAAGCCCTTGCATCTCTTGATGCATTGAATATACCAGTGGCTTATTGGGATGACGTTCTCGTTTACATGATAACACGAAAGCTCGATGTCGGCTCAATTAAACAGTGGGAAAAATTACTTGGCATATCTACTGACCCACCAACCTGGATTGCTCTTAATGAATTTATACTTTCGCGAATACGCTCTCTTCAACCTTATGAACGCTCCATTTTTACCGCAAGCTATCCAAATAAAGTGTCAGCTGCTTCATCGTTAAAGCACCAATACAATAACAATCGATTGCGTCACGCCGTAGTTTCACAAGCAACGCAATCGTGTTATCTACGCAGCTCGGTGCATTACATTTTTCTTGCGCGAAGTATTACGCTTTAACGTCCAGTCAGCACCGGGATTTCATAGCGCAACGAAAACTTTGCTGCAACTGTCTTGGGCAGCATCATATAAATAGCTGTCGCTCGCGGAAGAAGTATCAAATCTGTTTCTTACAGCATTATACGTCAATTCACGATTCGGCAACTATAGCAAATCACCAGTCAATTAATCTATCATCAAGCCAAACAGTTCTTCTCGCTACAGCTATCGTCAATGTTGGTTCTTACCACGGAAACTTACATGCAGCTCGAGCACTTATCGGCCAAGATTCGGAGATTTCGATAACTTCGGAATCTTTTGCTCAACTGCTACAGCTTCCTCGTAAGCATTCATCGATGCCAATAGTCGGAATTGGCGCCAAGTCAACTCGTACAATTGACAATTACATCTCGAGTCCAAAAATTGTTCTCATGTCAGGTAAATGCGTTTATCTTGCCAAAAATTTCTGGATATTTATCTTTTTCGGCGTTAACTTATAAACTTTGGCCACATCTTCAAGATCTTGAGCTTGATGATCCAGTTTCTAATAACCTGCACGCATTGACCTTCTTTTAGGAGCAATTGTATTAGGCAATTACTAGAGGAGGGAATACGAAAGGAGCCAATTGACTCTCCACTTGCTGAACTCATTTCTCTCAGATGGATCATTTCAGGAACAGCGTCATTCGAAAAAAACAACCCCAGCTTGGTTATCAACTACGAGTATTCAATGTTCACCAGACCACGATCTTCAAGAACTCCTTCAAAAGTTTTGGTTACAAGAAGAGGTCTTCTCAAATCATTTACTGGGACAACTATCTCCGGAAGAAGCAGAATGTGAAGATCATTTTATTTCAACACACTCTCGAACTACAGAAGGTCGATACGTGGTTCGTTTACCACTCAAACAGCTTACATTCGACCTTGGCGATTCACATTCAACTGCGTTAAAGTTGTTAAGACGCACTCGGAAAATATTTTATCGAGAACCATCTATTCACCATGCTTATTACAAGTTCATGGCCGAATACGAGGAAATAGGACACATGCAACTAGCCAGTATCGCACCTCAATCATCTTATCATGTGTTTTATCTTCCACATCACTGTGTGGTACGCGAAACAAGTTCACTTACAAAATATCGTGTATTTCAATGGGTCCATGAAACCTGATCCCGGAGTATCATTTAACCAATTTCATCATGAAGGTCCTAAGATTTTAGTTTTTTAGTTCGTCAAGATGATTGGGACTATCAACGAATACTTTGGTTCGACGCATTGATGTCACCCGTGGAATACGTATTGAGAACCGTAACTTACGGTCTTACTTCAGCAAATCGGACTCTAAAGCAATTTGTTACTGACGAAGGCCATCGCGTTCCGTCAGCTCAGTCAGTTATCGATGAAGGAACATACGTAGATGACGTATTTTCTGGAGATTCAACTATCGCAGTAGCTCGCGATCGAATCAAACAAAGTATTGGCCTCACGAAGAATTACTCGAAAGAATTCCTGAAATAGAGAGAGACCAGGCATCGGTTTTATCGATAAGAAATGGTACTCAGTATCGTACTCTTCGTTTTCAGCATTCCACCAGATGGCAAGGCGGTAGTCAGCCCGAAAAGAATGGTCCTTTCACGTAGAGCTCAGCTATTTGAACCTCTAGGATTGCTGACTCCTGTTCTCGTTCAATCGAAGATATTCATGCAAGATCTTTGGCTCACCAAACTCGATGGGGATAAGCCCCTTCCTAATCTACTAGAAACTCGTTGGAGAAATTATTTCACTCAATTAAAGGATCTTATGATTCTCTTGATACCTAGATGGATAGGTATGTCACCGAGAGCTCTAAGCGTATAGTTACACTGCTTCTCGGACGCATATCATTCAGCACTCGGTGTCGCAGTTTGAAGCAAAAAAAATCTTCATTCACTCGTCTTTTGCGTATAATAGCATGGTTTCTACGAGTTATCAACTATCGTAATCGACCACAAAATTCATCGCGTTCAAGTTTGCTACGGATTTCACCTCCTGAGGAAATCAACGCAGCAAGACAAACAAGCTAGGGTGTAGCCTAGTAGGTAGCGTGTTGGTCTTGTAATGCAAAGGTCGTGAGTTCAAATCCCGGTCGACGCAATAAATAATTCCAGTACATTACCTACTTGGATATACCATGGTCACCTCAATCTACGAAAATTAAAAATTCGTAGAAAGAGGGTTGTGCGGAGGGCTAACAACCCTTCCACAATAAATAATGAATAATGTTAAGGAACCTGAATGTCAGGACGCCAAGGTCCGATTTGGGCTGTAGTGCCATTATCGAAGTAGAAGACAAACTGTCTCGAAAAATACAACTCTCTCGTTCGTGCCCCTTTTATCATTTCACACCATTTATCGACGCTCATGGATTACTCAGAATAGGTGGAAGACTTTGTAATGCCAACTTGGATCCCGATGTTAATTATCCGCTTATCGTACCTCGTGACTGCGCATTAACTCGATTAATCTTTAATCATACTCACTTCATGACGTTACACGAAGTGTACAGGTAATGATGGCGAAGCTACAACGAAATTATTGGATTATAAGTGGACGTAATCCAAATCAAAGTTTCATAGACAGTTGCGTCATCTGGGGTCGTCATGGAGCAGCCGCCGTCGAACGATACCATCTCGCTGTTTTCTGCACCCAGGTGTAGACTATGCGGGTCCATTTACTATTAAAACTTGTAAGAATGCTGCAAAAACTTACAAGACATATCTCAGCGTTTTTGTATGCTTCTTCTCATCAGCCGTTTATCTTGAACTCGCTACTGACTAATCAACAGATGGCTTTCTTGCAGCATTCAAGCGATTCGTCAATCGACGAGGAATTTATTCAACACTTACGAGAGATTGTGCTACGAATTTAGTTGGAGCAGACGCGGAGCTTAGTAGACTATTCACCTCTTCGTTTCGAGATCATCAACACCTCGCAATCAAATGACGGAACAAAGTGGTCATTTAATCCTCCTGCAGCACCACACTTTGATAGTAAATGGGAAGCAGCCATCAAGTCATTAAAATTTCATATCAAACGCTCCATTGGAGAGGCCGTCCTCACTTACGAAGAGTTTTTTCATCATCGGAGCGGCGCTCAACTTGATTCCGGAGCATAGTTTCGAAGCCTTACCAGAATCTCGCCTAACTCGTTGGCAACTTTTTAAACACTCATCGAACGGTTCTGGCGTAGATGGTCTTCCCAATACCTTCAACGTCTACAAGATATGGGGAGGAGGGTTGCGGGGGGGGGGGGGGGGTGGTCTAACGTGCAAAATTATTTTTTCGGCCATTTCCAAGAAATCAATTATCATCTATCTAATAAAAGCTATCAATTTGAAATTTCGCCAAAAAAATTTTTAAAAATAGTTCAAACGAAACTTCGTCAAAAGTTTTGTGATCGCGTCTGCTCTTCTACCCCCTCCCATACAAAAGTATTATTTCGACCAATTTCATTAAAGCAACTAATAACCAACAAATTAATAGCTCCGAACTTGAAATTTTGTACGAGCACCTTACAAGAGAAACAAAATAAGACTGCCTCACAAATTTTACGATTCCTCTACCCCCTCCCATACAAAAGTTTGGCTTAGTGAATGTAAAATACACCGAATTTTATGCAACTTTGTCTATGAAACTGACATTCTATACAGAAAATATTGGACGTGCTTCAAGCAATCAATGAAAAAATTATTAACATCCACCCATCCCTATTATCACCCCTCCCGCCCCCATCACCCTCATAAAAACCAAAACTTGCATAAATAAACGAATGAGATATAAATTATATGTACTGTAGCTATTGATAGTATTCGCAATTAAGTATTAAATTGATAACAGTCCAGCCCTAGAACCCCTTTTAACTTAGTCTTCCTTCGTTACTCTAACCTTTATATTGACTTTCCACCCATCCTCAACTTGTCCCAAAAATAATAAAGTTGCGCCCGACTTGTCGGCAGTGCATTTAGTTCAATGTTTCGAATTGACCAATATTTAGGTTATGTTTGCAACCATGCCTGGTCACTTAAGTTTCATTATCCGAAATTTTGGTGTAAGAAAATATGAGTTTTTCGGGTCACTTTTATACCATAGACTCAAACCATTGTTCAGAGGAAGAATTTTTGGTTTTAGAATATTACAAACAAAAAAAAGTGAGTATTTATCGCAGCAAGTATTTAAGGGTGAAAACGGGGCAATATTTTTTCGTAGAATTGAAATCACTAAATTAGCAACAGTAAGAGAATACATAAGAATAATACAAAGAATTTTATAACTACAGTATCACGTGGTTGGGCTTCCGACCGAAACATTTCGCTCTTTTATCAACTTAAACAAAAAAATATAATAAAATCTATTTAAGCAAAAAGTAATTGAATACTGAAGCATTATGCACTTCATTAAGATAAATTAATGAAAACTGAATATCGCAAGTAAATGAATATTATTAGTTTGTCGCAGCTGTTTCAACCCACACAAAAATCACAATCAATATTTTGAACCTTACGCTTGAAAAATATAAGGGGCTCGCTTGAATTTAATCCGCAGGACCCGAAATTCCTTTGTTGGTCACTAAACCTTATAATAAAATAAAACTAATGAGTGGATCAAAAATAATATACTCTGTGAAGAAAGGGCTCTGTATAATATTGTAATTAACATTTTTTGCTAATAATAATAATAATTTACCTATTATCCACGCTACCAGACACAGGATTTCCATCCAATTTGTATGGTTTTTTCGCAGCTTGTAGGATGTATTTGTTTCGAATTAGCGAATGTATTAATTCGTAGGAATATCTTATCAAAATTTCATACAAACTGAATATTCTCAAATACGTGCACTTTATGGTTTTTCAGGAAACTTAATTTCACCATATTTAACTGAGTTCACCGAAAGTTTGATTTAAACTGCGAATTTTCTTCGTATCATCCAAATGATCGGCTTAGACTCGACTAAGGAACCATCCCAAATTCTTCCAAAATAACACATTTTCTGTCGCCATCTTCACAAGTCTACATACCATTTGTGTTGGGGTAGAATTGTATTTGTATTTGTTTCGAATTCGATTTGGGTCCGAACCTGACAACAGATAATTTTATATTTATTCTAGTTCGTACGACCACCACAAGGAAACTTACATACATATGTTTAGGTAGCGGGCGTATATACATTAATGATACAAAATTATCTTTATTTAGCTAAATTTTCTGTTATATTCAGCGTAGGATAAAATCACCTATTGAAGGATGAAATCGTTTCAATTGTAGGATTTTTTGATTTCAATGACATGGTAACGCTAGATGTTAAAGTACTCAATTGAGCCTATGTCCTGCACGATATCTTCTATTTTTTTTTTACTAATTTTCTGCATACTTGTTGCACTTAGGAGTCGTATTTCCTTTATTATACTTTACAGTCGGAGTAAGAAATTATCTCGTTGAAATGTTTTGTTATGAAATAAAATATTTACTTGTGCTTATAAATAGTAATCCGTATCGTTGTGGCTCCATTAGCCACTAAAATAGAACCACCTTGGGCAGATCTCAATATCATCAACACGTTCTGTTCAATATTTCGTAAGAAATTTTACTAACCATTTCCTTACAAATTTTTTACATTTTCTTTCAACTGAGGAAGCAATCGCATTCAAATGTGCGAAAAAATCAGAATCAATTTAATTGGAAATAATGCTTTCAAAACATCACTTTTGGAGTCGGGCCGGGTCTTATGGCCTACCTTGCCACCCTTCTCCCACCTGCCTCTCAATTTCATAAACTGGGACTATTCTGTGGCACTATGAAATCTATAAAATTAAATAAACTAACATTTTGAAAAAAAAAAAATTCTCCGATAAATCTAATCTCAGCATAATTTCAGTCACGAAATACACCTTGTACTCGTACACCTCCATTCATCGCAATACCACAAGCAAAATATTATGTATGCCTAATTTCTTTTATTACATTATTAAAATGTCGCGTGCAATACTTTCATAACCATAACCCAACAAATATAATAATTTAATTAATACCGCATTGTTGAATGTTCCTGCTGATGTAATGGACCTCTTTATTGAAACTAAACAACAATTAAAATGAAATTACAAGCCATTTTCGTCCGCATACAAACATCGTACAAATATTTATGCTTGTTGTAAGGCATCGAAATCAAGCTTAAAATTATTTATAAAAGACCTATGTAGTAGGCATAATATCCTTTCTACACACATCCGTATACAGTCAGGCAAATGGTTAGACCTAGCCCAGCAAACGCTTCAGCACCCCGAACATGGAAGACCAGGGTATCGTACCCTTTCCGATGTTTACAATTGCACAAAAAGCCATTAAAATAAAATACAGAGGCTCAGAACGAGGCTACAATGCTCGTAAAATTATAAAAAAAATATCTGGCAACACGATTTTAATGAAATTTATTTTGACAATAAAAAGCACTTTTTCGTGTTGTCTCGTGCGCCTCCTGCCCGCCCATTTCGAAAATGTTTTTTCGAAAAGCCCACTTTAAGGTTGTCGCCGGTGTTTATTTCTACTTATATATTTTCATTCTTCGTTTTTTTTTTCCTATCTTAAACCTACTTTTCCTTTTTGTTAAGTATTTTCCTGCACATTTAACATACGTGTCGCTATTTTTTTTTCTTTTTTTCGAAAAAGTCCTTAGAAGCAAGAAATGGAAGAAATATCTTCGTGGGGTGTATCGGGCCGAGACTGCTGTTGGGTCCGGTGGGACGGTGGTTTTTCTATCTGTCGCTACCGCGTCGCCGAGAAAAGGTGCAAAAGGTAAGTGGTGCTCATATTTTGGAATGGTGCCTTATTATGGTGCCGAGTCCTATTTGTGTATTATACAGCGCGCCGTGTTCAAAACCCCGTCCTATCCTCGCACATAGCCCCGCCGGTGTAAAAGCAACAGCATTAAAGTAGCATCACATATTCTGGGATAATTTTATGTTGCGTATTACGTGTGTACGGATGAGAATTCCAGTTTATGTGAGCCCATATGTAGCGAAGAAATTATCCATAAATTCACATCTTTTTCGCCGCGATGGCTTCAGCTGGCGAATTAAAGGCCACCATGTACAAAATTAAACGGTTTTCACGGTGAATATTTACTGGAGAGGATTAAGCAGCATCCGACGACGGGCTTAATGGCAACATAAATATGAGGTCTCATGCTCCTGCCATATTTATGGTGTGGCTGGATGGTATTGCGAAGGGTACATTAAATTTTGCTTAAAGTATGGATCCTTTTTACAAATAGATTACTTCCGTAACTTTAATGCAAATGTTGGCATTTTATATGCTTTGAAATTCGTGAATAGTTTGCATAGATAATTTTCTAAAGTTTTTTGTGGGAGAATGTTGCGAAATTTAAAACAAATTCCTAGCAACAAATTCTTGATCAAAAATATTCACAAAAAATTTAAAAATTTTCGTTGTCAAAGATGCTAAAGTTGCAAGAAGGTCCCAATAGTTTTATAACGGTGTCTTTCTCTTGGATGCATAGCTCCGTTGCAATTAGTTCAGCCTGGAAGATTTTGGCTTCTTTACCGAGTGGTTTTGAAACCGAGAAGTTATGACCTTTGACTCCGGCACCTGTCCCCTCAGAAGTGCGTGGGCCATCTGTATTCTAGATGATTGATTCCGCTTCTATTTCAGGTAGCACAGATTGCCAGTCTTTGCGTTCTCTGATTATAACTTTGAAGGAGGTGTCAAAGTTGAATTTTGTCGGCATAGCGTCCGATAGTGTGGAGGTTAGAACCTCTACTTTTGGGTTTTTTAGGATTTTGAGATGACCTCTAAAATGCCTTGATATGTAATTATTTTCCCTCTGTATGCGCAACACCCCTTTGATAGCCTCCTTTTTTATTTGGAGATGTATCGGAGGGATGTTTAGGAACATTTCCATTGCCACCATAGGACAGGTTTTCATTGCTTCTGTGATACTAAGCCAAGCTAGCTTTTGGATTTGTTGTAGCGTAAGCTGTGCTTTTTGTTGCAAAATTTTAGTCCATCATATCGTTGATCCGTATGTGACTATTGGCAGGATAATTGTTCTGTAGCACCAGTAGATCATCTTGGGTTGTATAGATTAGTTGGATAAAGATATCAGCAGAGCCAGAAATGCTCCGATAATTAAATAAAATCATTCCACTTTCTGTTCGTGGTACGTAACGATTCCTATTTTGATAAAAACGTTACTTTCGATCAATGAAATTTGTTTAAATCCATTTTCTTTCTGTGTTGTTTAATTCTTAATTCTTAATTCATTCTCATCATAATTGCACATTTTTTAAATATCACATTACTGCACAGATCGTTCTTATATTTTCATAATAATTTGCTTCACACGATTTGCACTTTATTCATATTTCACATAGTTTTATGCACACACGGCTAGCCTGTCATGTATGCAGCCAAAATATGTAGATTCTGTAATTTTACTTTCCCACAAGCGTAAGCAATTTTATTCTTTCCCATTAGCGTAAGCATTTTTATTATATATAAACTGTAGCCTGTAAGTAATAAATCGTTCAGTATTTTTCCGAATTTCGTCAGTATTCTTTCGCGTCACATCAGGACAAGGAGAAGCCCTTGTCCAGCTTAAACATTTGGAGGCCCCGGCGAGATATCAAACTCGTGATCTTAACATAATTTAAATAATAAACTTTTTCCACAGTTCAAATGGAGGAATTGATCTTATCACAGGTGACGGAGGGAAAGGAAATTGAGCGACTGATCATCAATTATCGGAAGGACTCGCTGCACCGCAAGACACTGGACTACTTGAGGGCGAAGCTCGAAAACTTGGAGCAACTATGGGCGAACTTCGATAGAGGTCATCAAGCGGTACTTAGATTCGGACCCAACGAGTCTGAATACATCACAAGCCGCTATTATGAAAAGGTCAGCAATGGATTCGCGAAGCTGAAGGAAGACATCTTGGAGCAGCTGGCACTAAAAGATGGTGCTCCACCTAGCGTCGAAAACGCAGCAGCGAAGACAGACGACAAAGTGCCTCCCGCTCAGCCTTCTACGTCAAAGAAGGCTCCGAGCAAGATGTCTTTCCCGGAGGATTCTGAGCTGGCCGCCCTCTTCAGACGACAGCGAGCGTTAATCAGTGTACTGCAGCGCCTGATTAACGACATAGAAAGAAGACTGCATTCGCCGAACTCATCAATTTACTATCAGGTAAAAATCGAGGCGGTGACCAAATACTGGGATGAAATCTCGGCCATCAACCAGTCCATATGGGCAGTTTGCAGCGAACCAGAGCGATACGACTACGACATCAACACCATCTGTGACATCGAGGAGTCAACACAAGACATCATCATCAGATTGAAGGAGTTGCTTCATAGCGCATCGCCTCCACCAACAGGCGGATCCAGTGGACCATCAACATTGAAGCTGCCACACATTAAGCTGCCCACCTTTGATGGTAACTATTTGGAATGGAGATCCTTTTCCGAGCTATATCGTCGGCTAATTCACGAGCAGCCGATGAGCAAAACCGAAAAAATGTTCTACCTAATGGCCAACCTATCAGGTGAAGCCAAACGGTTAATCCAACACTTCCCGGTATCGGAGTCCAGTTATAGCTCCGCCTGGGACACATTAGTGGATCGTTACGATAACCAGCGGTTATTAGTAACTTCCATACTTAATCGGCTTCTGGGTCAATCAGCATGTCAGCTTGACTCCGCTTCCAGCATCAAATCTCTCCATGATGTGACCAAAGAATGCATTTTGGGATTGGAAAATCTTGGAATTTCCACCAAATCATGGGATGCATTTCTGGCTCACATCACGGTTAAGAAAATGGATAGAAACACTCATGGTTTGTACGAGCAAGCGTTGGAATACCCGAAACAAATACAAGGCATCCAGGAGCTACTAAATTTCCTAGATGCACGATTTCAATCTCTTCAGACTCTTGGCAGAACCTCTGGACAGCGACCTCAGGCAGAAAATCGTTCGAAAGGGTCGTCACTGGTAACATCTGGAACCACTGCTTGTCCGCTTTGTAATCTTGTTCACGCAATATACACGTGTCCAAGATTTCTCAGGATGGATGTAAACAGCCGTTGCCAAGCAGTGAGAACTCACAAGCTTTGCATGAACTGTTTGCAATGCGGCCATTTTGCGAGTCAATGTCAATTGGGAAGCTGCAAGAAGTGCTCGAAAAGGCATAATACACTGCTTCATGAGGAGACAACAGCAGCCCGATACGTAACCCAAACCAGAAGGCCCGAAGCATCAACAAGCAGCACATCATCAGCTGCTCTCACATCTGAAGCCATCATAAACAATCGGTCCAGTTATGTATTTCTAGCAACTGTAGTAATACATATAATGGACAAATACAATAATCCCATCGAATGTCGAGCAGTCTTGGATTCCGGATCCCAGCTAAATTTTATCTCAGCTGAATTGGCAAAACGGCTTCAACTAACACATACTAACTGCAACACCATCGTTGCTGGTATCGGAAGCCGTGAATACAGAGCGCAGCAGCGGCTATACACCAAAATTCAGTCAAGATTGAATAATTTCTCTGTGGACATTGAGGCAGTTGTTCTACCAAAGATAACCAACAACCAGCCAGCTCGTTTTGTAGACATCAAACACTGGAACTTACCATCCAACATAAAACTTGCTGATCCAGATTTTTATAAGCCGAAGAAGATTGACCTACTTATTGGCGCTGAGCACTTCTCAGCTTTGATGTCCGTTGGTCAGATTCAGCTAGACAAAACCCTACCCACTCTTCAAAATACAATATTTGGGTGGGTGGTACTAGGAAGAAGCTCGGACCATACATCCCCTAAGGCGTTCTGCGGAGTAGCCACTATAGATGAGACAACATTCGATATTCAGCGCTTATGGGAGCTAGAACAGGTTAGTACACCAATCCAACCACGAACTCAAGCGGAGAGTCTCTGCGAAAAATATTTTGAAAAGTCTACGACTCGTGACCACTCAGGTCGATTCGTAGTGAGACTTCCATTTAAGAAAGATCCAACGGTCTTAGGCCAGTCAAAGGAGACTGCAGTCCGTCGATTCATTTCATTAGAGAAAAGAATGAACAGAGATTCTCTTCTTAAATCTCAGTATGTCGCCTTTATGGACGAATATCTACAACTGAAGCACATGGAGAGAATACAAGAGAGTGAGATACAACGGTCGCACTATTTTATTCCTCATCACTGTGTGCTAAAGCCATCCAGTACTACAACTAAACTTAGGGTAGTATTCGACGCATCATGCAAGACATCCACAAATATATCGCTCAATGAGATATTATTCAAAGGTCCAACAATCCAAGACGATTTATTCTCGATTCTCACTCGCTTTCGTCTACATAAATACGTCTTTACCGCAGACATCGAGAAGATGTACCGGCAAATATTAATAGACACAAGAGATCAAGAATATCAACTAATAGTCTATCGCAACGAAGTAACCAAGGACATGGAATTCTACAGACTCAAGACTTTAACTTATGGGACCACTCCAGCCTCTTTCTTGGCAACCAAGTGCTTACAAAAACTATCAGAAGAGAACGCAAGTGCCTACCCATTAGGATCTAAGGTGGCAAGACGAGATTTCTACGTAGACGATATCATGACGGGGAGTAACAATTTGAATGAAGCCTTACAAATGCAGGCACAGCTAAGAGGTCTTCTGAAAGGTGCAGGTTTTAATCTTCGGAAGTGGTGTTCCAATAATACCATGCTTTTAGCAACAATACCTGACGCAGATATAGAATTCAAGCTAGACTTGAACGACAAAGGTGAAGAAGGTATCAAAACTTTAGGAGTTACATGGATGCCCAAGGCAGACCAGTTTTTAATCCAAATAAACTGGCCAACGTTAAAACGGATTACAAAACGTTCAATACTAGCAGACATTGCTCACATATTTGACCCGCTGGGTTTAATCAATCCGGTTATAGTGCATTGCAAAATATTCTTCCAACAACTATGGAAGCTCAAGCTTGATTGGGACGCAGCACTCCCAGAAGAACTTCATACACGTTGGTTGAAATTTCGAGACGATCTCCCATTGCTAAACAAACTGACGATACCAAGACAAGCATGTATTGCAACATCAAAGGCACTATACCAGATCCACGGCTTCAGCGACGCTTCAGAAAAGGCGTATGGGGTGGCTATCTATCTACGCTCTATTGACACAAAGGGGAATACAACTGTCAGGCTACTATGTGCTGCTTCCAGAGTTGCACCAGTAAAAACGGTTACTTTGCCACGTTTAGAACTATGTGCAGCACGAATGTTAGCTCACATGACCAATCGAGTGAAGCACATACTAGAACTCAACGATGACCAAATATTTTATTGGTGTGATTCTAAAATAGTCCTAGGTTGGATAAGAGCAGAATCCTCATCGTATAAAACTTTTGTGGCGAACAGAATATCCAGTATTCAAAATTCAAGTTCTATACAACACTGGAAACATGTCAATACCAACCTCAATCCAGCCGATCTAGTGTCCAGAGGGGTGTCGCCGAGCATTCTGCTAACCTCGCAATTATGGTTTAATGGACCAGACTACTTACGAAAATCTCCATTTGAGTGGCCATCAGAAGATGCTTCAACAGAAGACACCAAAATAGAGCTAAAGGCATCATCATTAGTGGCAACAGCTCACAAGCGAGCTCATTTCATTGATGTTATCAATCATCGAAATTCCTTCAAGCACTTAATTCGTGTAGTGGCATATGTTGCAAGGTTCGTAAAAAACCTGCACTGCAGAACTAATCGTTCTGCAGGATCACTTACTGCTATGGAGACTAATGCAGCATTAAAAATCACCATTCGATACATACAGTCCCAAGGCTTCGGAGAAGAACAAAAGACACTGAAGGCAGGAAAACAACTAAATAAGCATAATCGATTAGCAAGCTTAACCCCATTTGTAGACAAAGACAACATACTACGAGTGGGGGGAAGGCTTCAAGCAGCAAATATTCCATACGATACTAAACATCCAATGCTGCTACCGAGGGATCACGCTTTAACACGATTATTAGTAACCGAGGCTCATAAAACAAATTTTCACGCCGGACCACAAGCACTGCTGTCGATAATTCGACAACGTTTCTGGCCACTAAAAGGGAAATTGCTGACGCGATCAGTAGTACAGCACTGCATAAGATGTTTTAAAGCCAAACCAACATTAGGTACTCAACTAATGGGCAACCTACCTGCTCCAAGGATTCAGGAAGGCCGTCCATTCCTGCACTCTGGAGTCGATTTCTGTGGACCAATTTGGACTCATTTTAAAATTCGTGGTAAGAGACCACAAAAATCGTACATAGCGGTATTTTGCTGTTTTTCGTCAGTATTCTTTCGCGTCACATCAGGACAAGGAGAAGCCCTTGTCCAGCTTAAAATAAAAAACCCCGTCCTATCCTCGCACATAGCCCCGCCGGTGTAAAAGCAACAGCATTAAAGTAGCATCACATATTCGGGGATAATTTTATGTTGCGTATTACGTGTGTACGGATGAGAATTCCAGTTTATGTGAGCCCATATGTAGCGAAGAAATTATCCATAAATTCACATCTTTTTCGCCGCGATGGCTTCAGCTGGCGAATTAAAGGCCACCATGTACAAAATTAAACGGTTTTCACGGTGAATATTTACTGGAGAGGATTAAGCAGCATCCGACGACGGGCTTAATGGCAACATAAATATGAGGTCTCATGCTCCTGCCATATTTATGGTGTGGCTGGATGGTATTGCGAAGGGTACATTAAATTTTGCTTAAAGTATGGATCCTTTTTACAAATAGATTACTTCCGTAACTTTAATGCAAATGTTGGCATTTTATATGCTTTGAAATTCGTGAATAGTTTGCATAGATAATTTTCTAAAGTTTTTTGTGGGAGAATGTTGCGAAATTTAAAACAAATTCCTAGCAACAAATTCTTGATCAAAAATATTCACAAAAAATTTAAAAATTTTCGTTGTCAAAGATGCTAAAGTTGCAAGAAGGTCCCAATAGTTTTATAACGGTGTCTTTCTCTTGGATGCATAGCTCCGTTGCAATTAGTTCAGCCTGGAAGATTTTGGCTTCTTTACCGAGTGGTTTTGAAACCGAGAAGTTATGACCTTTGACTCCGGCACCTGTCCCCTCAGAAGTGCGTGGGCCATCTGTATTCTAGATGATTGATTCCGCTTCTATTTCAGGTAGCACAGATTGCCAGTCTTTGCGTTCTCTGATTATAACTTTGAAGGAGGTGTCAAAGTTGAATTTTGTCGGCATAGCGTCCGATAGTGTGGAGGTTAGAACCTCTACTTTTGGGTTTTTTAGGATTTTGAGATGACCTCTAAAATGCCTTGATATGTAATTATTTTCCCTCTGTATGCGCAACACCCCTTTGATAGCCTCCTTTTTTATTTGGAGATGTATCGGAGGGATGTTTAGGAACATTTCCATTGCCACCATAGGACAGGTTTTCATTGCTTCTGTGATACTAAGCCAAGCTAGCTTTTGGATTTGTTGTAGCGTAAGCTGTGCTTTTTGTTGCAAAATTTTAGTCCATCATATCGTTGATCCGTATGTGACTATTGGCAGGATAATTGTTCTGTAGCACCAGTAGATCATCTTGGGTTGTATAGATTAGTTGGATAAAGATATCAGCAGAGCCAGAAATGCTCCGATAATTAAATAAAATCATTCCACTTTCTGTTCGTGGTACGTAACGATTCCTATTTTGATAAAAACGTTACTTTCGATCAATGAAATTTTCAATTATTGGTGTTAATCCTATAGAATTTTTATAAAACCAATCCAAATGTTTTAAGAATCTGCATCTTATACATCTGCTTTATATAACTCTAATCCTGGATACGGTGAAAAATAATAATTGTACTTTTTCACATGATGTGATTTTGAGCATTGTACTTTAAATACAACTAGCGCTGTTGGTATTCATTTTAACAGCTTGTTCAATTTTCAAAATCAATTCCAATTGGATTTTAGGCATGCGAATTTCAAATTTGTATTTCTCGGAAATGAATTTCATAAAAATTATTAAAAACAACTCCTTCAATAAACTATTACTATTATTTTTTTTAGGGAGTACCCAACTGGCTTAAAGCTTCACTAATTCATGTTACCCTTTTAAAAAGTTTCAACTCTATGGACCTATGAACAGCAGCATGAATGCAACTATTGGAATGGTTTTGGAAAATCGCAAGTACGCTCTGTGGAGATTACCGCTTCGACGGAACTGAGGGAAGCAAGGACTCCTTATTTAATAATAACTTTATCTTTGACGACCATGTTGACTGTATTGTTATGAAGGCTAACTCCATCTGCGTCTTTGTAAAACGATGGTGTAAGAACTTTAATGACCCTGACATTACAAAGACTCTGTACTGTGTTTTTGTCCGTTTAATTCTTAAAGCTGTTGATCTGAAATTTGTAATATTTTACTTTTATGATAATTTTAATCTACCGAATAAAAACTATTTGCGTCCTCCCTATCCTTCCACCACCTTCCATACAAGCTGCACTTTTTCATGAAATGCTCTAAGCAAATTTACTCAGTACGTCTAAAATTTACCGAGCTCAATTTGTGCACTAATAACTTATTTAGAATTGTTAGTAGGACTAAAAAAAAAGTAATCGATTACCCTTACTCATCTACCCCCTCCCATACACAATTATCTTCTACTTCTACAATGGCCCTACTGCCCAAACCGGACCTTGGCCTCCTGATATTCAGTTTCCTTAACATTTTTCATTACTTATTGTGGAAGGGTTGTTAGGCCTTCGCACAATCCTCTTTCTACGAATTTTTTCATTTTCGTAGATTGAGGTGACCAAGATATATCCAAGCAGGCAATGTGCTGGAATTATATACTGCGCCAACCGGGATTTGAACTCACGACCTTCGCATTACAAGACCAACACGCTACCTACTAGACTACACCCTAGCTATACAGTTATACACAATTATAGAATTTTACAATTCGACAAAAGACGGGTTTGCTCGAAAAGCATAGATGCTATTGAACTGAAATAAGGAATATATTATTTTTATAATGATTTCAATCTGCTACATAAAAATCATTTTAGTTATTCCCTTCCTTCCACCACCTCCCATACAAACTGTACTTTTTCATGAAACACTCTAAACCAATTTACTCAGTGCGTATAACATTGATCGAGCTGAAATAGTGCACTTAATATTTATTTGGAAAATTCCAAAAAAAATTAGACTTTTAGCTTTACCACTTCTACCCCTACAATCTGACACAATTTCACAACTTTACAAAAATTGTATTTTCCTGAAAATTATGAATGCTGCTGATCTACAATTTAAAACATATCAAAAGCATAAGGTTTATAGTTATTTATGGAAAAGTCTATAAGAACTCGCTGTTAATTTAAATCTACCGAATAAAAATTAGTTGCGTCCTCGCTCTCCTTCTACCACCTCCCATACAAACTGCACAATTTCACTAAAACCAATAGACTAATTTTCTCATTGCCAATTAATTTTCTGTATCCTAAGTTTTGTATAAAACATTTTGATAGCATCGTGAAAAAAAAATAGTTCAAGGTCTTCACCCCCTCTGCCACCTCCCCTACAAAATTTCTTAAATTAAAAAAAATTCTCTTTCATCTAGAGTATTGCACGATTTGGCTTTGTGGCCAATCGTAGTCCTGTAATGTTTAAGTCTGCTTTTCTTCTGTGAAGTGCAGTAAAATAATTTTAGTTTTTGATTTTGGGATTTTCGAACATTTTATTTCAGTGAGAATGTTTTACACTAATATTATAGTTACTTAAGAATATATTGTTCAAGAAAATTCAAAATTCTTTTCAGCGATAGGTTTCTATCTCCAGGTCCTACTTGATCAATTCTGTAAATTGCTACTTTATTACGTTACAAGCGCAGATGACACTGGATAGGTTCAAAGAAAATTTTTCGTTTGCTTTAAATTAGTGTTTTGAAAGTTTGATTTATAAATTCGGATGGTTTTGATCGAAATCTGAATTATTGTTATAAGAGAAACATATAATAACAACACATAACCAAAACTACGGAATTTGGACTTTCGTCATCAAAACCAGAAAATTTTTTGATATTAAGTTCTTGGAGATGTCTCTTCGCACGAAGCTGCAAGGGTTTGACGCATGCGTCCAATTTTCAATAAAAAAAATCGCAGTAAAACTGGACAGACTAAGATAGGCGCTGGAATTCAAAAGCAAAAGTGGTAGTACATTTATCACACTTTGAGAAAATCAGAGCAAACGTTTCCAGATAAGCTTTGGTATTCCATCCCTTAGCTCAAGGGATTGTCAAGGCGACAACTAAAGCCCGATTCTCAGGATCGTTTTCTGTCCAAGAAAATGCTTCTAGCTTATGCTATTATAGGTGGTCCGAGCAGGAAATTGAATGATTGTTTGAATCTTCGCAAAGAACCATTAAAAGAATGATTCACCAAGTGAATTTTTGAAATGCGTGACACAAAAAGAAATTTAGAGTGATTCGCTGAAAGCATTTTATTAAATCATTTCGTATGCAATGTTCTATACATTTTCTGATAGTTATTTTATTTTTTTTATTTGGGGGCGATAGAAAATTTTTTATGGTCCACCGAATAACCATTCAAACCACATATTCCAACCCAAATGAAAAACGAGCTTTATTTGAAATTCAAATTGAAAATTCCATTCAAATTTCAATTATTTTTATTTACATGAAAATGTCGACGTGCAACGAAATTAACTCTGCACTCTCTCTTCAATTTAAATTATTGCCAAATTCAACAAGTTGTGAAAGACCCAATGTCGAACCTTTCAGCCTCAATTGCAAACCATATAGCTAGCTAGTTATGCCATATGTACGTGTGATACGCTTATAATAGTATTTGAAAAACTAATTCAAATCCGGTATTATTTGATGCGATAGCCATCATGCAAGGATGATTCGAACACGTTGGTTCCATATTCGGTCGGTCTGCGTTCCCAATCCCTAATATAGAAATCATTAATATTCCGGGGCTATAGATCTAAATAAATTTTCTAAATACACCGATGAATGCCATATAAAGTTCCGCTCTACGTTGGAGTCGAACGTTTCCGCAAATCCCAAAACCATCAGTTTTACGGAACGGTTAGAAAGAGGTCGCGGGTAGTGTTGTGGGCCGAAACGAAACCACCCGATTGTGGCAGTTAAGTGAAATCATAAATGCACGTTATAAGCGCCTAAGCCTATAGCTAGCAGCCATATAGCTGGATTGCATTTTGCTTAGGTGCATTATTTTTGCTGGTACCGGAATGCCACGAAGATAGTCAGTCCATACAGGCAGCAATTTGATAACATCCATTCCGCGTGCATAGGTAGTTTTCGAATTGCAGTTTGCCCATATACAAGCACTTTGCACTATTTTATAGTGTCCTCGTCCTTGCGACCCCCGGGCTGTACATATCTATGCAGTGCGAATTTCATGAATCGTCCCTCGCCTGCCCTCGATTTCGTGCCACCCGTTTAATACCATCCGGTACCCGTTTTACGTTGCACCGAAATCGGATGCAGCAGATCCTAATACAAATTTATCGCATTAATGGCGCACAAAGGTTCTACGGCAGGGTAATAGAGTTTTGGTCGTCGTTTTAATGTTATTATCGTATGATTAGGCTACCGAGCAAAATTGTTATTTTAACGGGCTGCCTCATGAAAATCCTCGGTTTCCCTTTTATCACCCCACCGAACTGCAATCTACGACCGGATAGGATACGAACCATACCAGTGCTATCGGGACACCACCAAAATGCCAGCTCTTACCGAAATCCTTGGCTTTAAATTGGGGTTTCTGTCGGCTCAGAGAGAAAGAGAGAGAGAGAGAGAAGGTATCCTGTGGAGGAGCTGCCATTACTCGGTTTATTATGAACTGGAAAGCCAGTAAATTGAAAGTGGTCTGCTAAATTTTCATAAATTTTCCCGAGTATTGCCCGTCGTTAAAATGTAATGGTAATTATTTTTAATCATTTTAAATCTTAGTGAGCAGATGAATCATATTTTGAACTGTTTTTGGCGCCAGAAAATTGCTAGCAATATAAGGAAGTGTAGTTTTCCAACTAATGACAGTACAAAATATAATATGAATGAAACAATTTATTCTTTTAAATTTTAGTAACTGACAAAGTTCTTTTCACTGGCTCTTCAGCCTGATTTGAGTCTTGGTTTCCTGAACTTCAGGTTCCTAAATATTTAGTACACAAGATGCTCTAAATTTTGTAACGTTAAGAATTAATACTCGGAAAAATTCCTGAACCGGATACCCATCCATCCATCCGTCTGTCTGTTCGTCTGTCCATGCTTCTCACCTTGAAAACACGTTGGACTAGAAGGTTAAAATGTTGTACATGTAGTTTTTGCTGAAAAAGCAAGGTCAGGTACGTGAACGGACCAAACTGTTCCACACCCTTCTTCACCCTCCCTTAAAAATTTACACTAATCACATTTTTTTAGAAAGTGTAAAAGCCAATAATTTGAAATTTATAATAAATTATTTTTAACATCAATGTAATTTATGGTATAACAATTTTTTGGATCTTCCCACTCTTTCTAACTCCTCCCATTTAAAAAGGACTTTTTCAGCAAATACATATATCGTTTATTGAACTCAAATTTTCTACTAAATACTTAATATTATTATTATTAAGACCGGAAAGAATTAAATGATTTGCTATACTCCTACCACCTCCTCCCATACAATGTAACATAATTTCTCAACATAAAAAAAATCGACTTTCTTGAAAAGTATGAATGTTACTGGTCCGAAATTTGTGAGATGTCAATCGCATAATGTTCGTAGTTATTTCTGAAGAAGAAAAGTGACTCCTTCTACCATCCAATACATTTTGTGTAAATCGTTTTGATAGCAACTTTAGCATGGTAAGAAAAAATTATTTCAATTCCGACACCCATTCCAATACTGGAAGTATATAAAATTTCCTAAAGTTACGAAAATTCCTATTTCATCAAGAGTATTGCATGATTGGGCTTTATGTGCAATCCGAACAATTCTGGTATGATTTTTTTTTTGGAATTTGCTATTAATTTGGAAATGGTTTCTAGGTTTTTGAATGCATCTAAACTGTCTAATTTGTTGATTTTAAAATACGTATGAAACTTAAAACTCCAAGGTTCTGCTAAAATTTATTATCCTATTTATATAACATTATCTGCAAAAAAAAAAATGATTTTTTTACTTCGATCGTTAAAATCGAACGAAACTTCACAAGGTCCAAATCAGCCATTAAGTTGATACTAGAGAAACGCCATCTGCTCAAAATAACACATATGAAGCCTAAGCCATCCCACATACAAACACAATCGCAAAGCGTATTCATTTCAAGGACAGCAATAACAACAAGTGGTGGGTGCTGATGATACACTTTTTGCTTCAAACAATTTTTATTCGTTATTTTTGAAACTAAGAGCATGAGGCATACAACTAGACGGGAAAAAGAAGAGAAATGATCCCAAGTGGAACAAATTGTGTAGACATATTTAATACAAGGACTCGCTGAAAAATACTGGGTAACATACAACAGGTTGCTTTATTGGTCGATCCCTTACACTTTAAACTTGGGCCCACTGACTTTGAGACATATTTCGTATCCTAGTTCATACTAGACTAGGATAAGGTTCCTTCTAGCTAGTTTTTTTTCGCCTTCTATTTTTCCTTTTTTGCACAACCCTAATGGAAGTAATTTTTATTCCTAAAGTGCTTGCAGATGGTAACGATATGTTTCAACGGCAAAAGGAAAAAAAAATCATGATTTCAAACGAAAGAAAAATGTGTCACTACTTTCTAACTGATAGCAAGCAATTTGTTCACTGGACAGCAAAGTAAAATTCAAGGGGAAAACAAATTGTTAAATAATTTTTAAAGATTCGAATTTCTTATTTTTGACTGACTGTGGTCGTGCTTAAGCGAAATTTGTTGTGGAAGTATTTTGAGTAAAAAGGCCGGGAGAATAATTTGAAAAGTTTTAGTAGAGTAACTATATACTAAAGCACGGCATCGCTCCATTAATTG
This sequence comes from Chorisops tibialis, assembly GCA_963669355.1. Lineage (NCBI taxonomy): Eukaryota > Metazoa > Arthropoda > Insecta > Diptera > Stratiomyidae > Chorisops > Chorisops tibialis. The sequence goes on from OY770263.1 coordinate 298,792,417, forward strand.
AGCTCCTCCGGAGCTACTATCCGATAGGATATAAATAGATTTATTGAGATAAGCTCTCCTTATATTCTCTTGGATGCATGGCTCCATTGCAATTAGTTCAGCCTGGAAGGTTGTGGCATCTTTGCCGAGTGTTTTTGAAATCGAGAATATAGAACCTTTGACTCCGGTAACTGTCCACTCAGAGATGCGCGAGCCATCAGTATACCAGATGGTTGATTTCTCTTTTATTTCAGGAAGCATGGATTGTCAGTCCTTGCGTTCTCTGATTATAACTTTGAAAGGGGTTGAATTTTGTCGGCAAACCGTCCGAAAGTATAGAGGTTAGAACCTCTTTCGAAGATATCTATCTGTATAAACATTACCCTCAAAACAAACTACATAAGAATGAAAATAGCTCTTCTTACGGAGAGCCAGAAGTCTTTAAATGACCTGACTTCACATAGATAGTAAAGTCGAAACTGGTGAAACAATGCCAACGGAAATTATGTAACATCGGTTAAAATTACACACTTTCACTGTACCGTACAAGTAAAAGACGGAAATGAAACATCAGACCAACGTGCAAGAGAAGGATCTGCAACATACCCTATATATCCCTTCTGCAGAAGTCCAATCTGCTCCATCGAAAAGAGCATTAGGCAGCTGAGAAACTATTATTGAGCTGCGCTTCCAAAACTTAGACTGGCTTAGCAATCTGCACAAAGCCTTTAAGACGAACGAGCCCAATAACTCGATCAACAGAACGTTTACGACTGAAAGAACAGCTTACAATAATGGGTTTTGATACCGAAGACTAATGCAAATTTTACCTAATGGCAATTGGGATCATCGAGCACATTCTATGCGCCTTAAATGTGGTGCAAAATATCAAATTTAGGCATCGTCCAAATCATCAATTATCTCAAGAAAATAAAATCGGACGGGGAAATCTAGGACTACTCTCGAAAGATTATCCTGGGGTCGCAGAACTTAAAGATTTACTTACAATACCAATTCTAGTTGTAACATAGGTTTGACTAGCTTTATTAGTATTATCTGCTCATAGACGTTCGCTACTGGCAATGAAAAATTATTCGAGTTAAAATGTGCATGTAAATGCCTAGGTGTAGCCTAGTGGGTAGCATGCTAGTCTACAATGCGAAGAGAAACTTTTGAGTTCAAATCCTGCTCGACGTGTAATTCCAAACACTGCCTGTGTGGTTATATTGAGACTACCTTAATCTTCGAAAATGAATATTCTTAGATAAGAGGTCGTGCGAATGGCTAATTACCCATCCACAAAAACAAATGAAAGCTAAGGAACCTGACGTTCAGAAGGCGAAACCCTGATTTGGGTTTTGAAGAAGAATTCGAATATATCACAGGAGTAAACTACTTTGATATTTTACTCTAAAATTTTTAACTCAAAGAACACTAGAACTTATTTACTCGGAGAATTCTTATCACAATTCTTATCTGATTTCTTGATAGTATGATATTTTTTATTTTCGTCCAAATTCATATAAAATATATTATAGTTAGGCTTGAAATGGCAAAAAGGTATGAATTCCAAAGTCCGTGATCTGTGGTCAAAGCGAACTTGATCCACACATCTTTCATTCCATTTCTTTTCTTTATTCCATTCCTCTTTTCTACAAACTGCTCGACTTTGCAAAATATCAGGATATTTCGAAAGAAATAACGAAATTTCTGATATATATTGAGCCGATGCGGCACGGATCTACTTTCCACTACACATTAGCGAGTATCTGCAAAATATGTCGTCCAAGAACATGTATGTCTAGCTATTACCTTCCAAGTTGCTTTCGACTTTGATTTGCATTATGAAAATGCTTCCTAAGGTAGCAAAATAACCAAATGATGCAGTAAAAGGTAAGTAGTTTATAATTTTAAGATTACTACATAGTTTCTGTACACTTTTTGTAATTCAATCATGCATTTCATCTGTTACTGTTTGGCAGTAGCAGCAAGATCAACTGAAAATAGTACAACTTTTATAACTTACTACGATTGAATGTTTGTACAGAAAAGTTAGTTCTGTGCGCAGTGCAAGATGTGTTTGAATTTGGAAACAAAAGTACTAATCCCTTGTACCTCATAGTTCCACCGATAGCGTTTGTTTGGGTACAAAATGAACTTGATTGTATTTTATTCTCTACAGAACCATAAATACAGAAGAAAATAATATAATATACGATATTTTTCTTTTAATTCTATTTTTCAAAAAGATTTTAAAATCCAGATACTTTACCATCGTCGTCGCTGTCTTTGAGAAAAATATCGCGTTATTTTTTATTTACCTGAATAATAAATATTTGACGGAGAAAGAAAAGAAATAAATATGACAAATTCAAAATTTAATCTAATTCATTTCGACTGGCTGCAAATAACGTGTCTCCCATGTTGGATGAAGGAAATTACCTTTTAAGTTAATGCTGATTTTTGTAAAACAAAGACATGTACTCGTACTAGAATTATGAATGACTCGTAAAAGAAGCTATGAAAAAAATTCGAAAATGTGTAATTAAGTTTTCTCTTTAATTCTCTTATCTATCTATCGTATTGAAGTCATGTCTTAAAACAGGATTAAAGTAGAAAATCTTTGAGAAAGAAAATGAAATATCGTTATCTATGTATATATTGTGTATAGTTCATAATCGCCTTCAAACGAATAGCCTGATTCTCCTAATCTTTGAAAATCGTTCACCCTTCAGGACTTCTAATTGGTTCTAATCAAAACTAATTTCGAGCTGTTAATTTGCATTTGACAAAAGGATATGGTTCAAAATGAAATTTGCATATCATAGAGTGAGAATATCATTTCATCGTCATTGGAAGAAATTGGTTAGAATTTGAAGTTGTAGCCCTATTGAAGGAACAAGAAGAAGGAGTGTACGGACCGGAACGACGACAATCTCCTTTGCGACCACATTATTGAGCTGAGTAAGTATATTCAAATTAGCCCCCAATATTGTTATGGTTCGTTAAGATGCAAAGACGAAACAAAGTACCAGAATAGGAAATGGCTTTATAGTTTTAGAGCCGAAGAAATCGACTAAACTGTGAAATTCTAAACTAGTCCTAAACGAGATATTATAGCAACCAATTTTGTTTTTAATTTTAATAAGAATGGAGAGCTCAAGAAAATTTAACGATTATTTGAAATGTACAAAATATAAAAAGGATTTAGTTTTATTTGACGATGTGGTCGTTAAATTTCAGCATTCTAATTTTCCATTGGTTTGTAGTTATAGCGTCTGTCTGTTATTTGTTTATAAATCGATATAATTAAGTTTTTTGCTTTATTTTAGCAAGAACTAATTAGAAAAACATGGTTTTAAAATTTTTCAATGTCTGTCTCACGCGAAACGACTGAACCGATTGTAATGAAACTTTCGCAGTTTATTGGGAATGCTTCGAGATGTAATCTGGGTTTGGTCATATTTTAGTACGCCTTCTTCCCCTTCCTTTACAAAATGACTCATTTTCAAAAATATATAATAATCAAATTTCTTGATATTTTGAATATATAATTTTTGTCATAAATGTGATCTATCCCCCCACTCCTTCTACCACCTCCCATAAAAACTGCACTTTTTCATGATATACTATAAACCAATTTGCTCAGTACGTATAACATTTATCGAGCTCAAATTTTGTTCTAAACCCTTAATTAGTATTATAATTAATAAAGAAAAAGTGCAAAACTCAATGTTTTAATTATTGACCCTACTTATTTAGCTAGCTTAATGTGGATAAACTCAGAGGTCCCAACAAAAAACTCGAATACACCACCATTCTACGCGAAAAGTCATCCACATTGGGTGAACATGAAATGCGCACACTGGACGCCAATTGGGAGGCAACCAGAAACACTTTTCTAACTAGTGCTGAAGAATCTGTGGGATATGCGCAGAGCGGTGAGAAACCCTGGATGTCGCAAGACACATGGGACAAGGTTGACAATCGGAAAAAAGCCAAATTGGCAATCATCTCTCAACCCGATGTCAACCAACGAACGCCCGACTTGAGGCAGAACTACCGCGATGCTCATATACAGCTTAAAAAGGCTGTTAGACGCGACAAGAGAAAGGCCATTGAAGATCTGGCAAACAAGGCAGAATCTGCGGCTTACCTTGGGGATATGGGTTCACTATTTAAAATCATGAAACAGTTGACAAACAGGAATTTCACCGCCAACCACCTGGTGAGAGATGTCAACGGAACTCTCCTTAATATGAGTGAACACCAGTTGCGACGATGGAAGGAATACTTCTCAGATATTTTAAACATCTTGTCAGATGAAGATATTCCGGAAACAGAACAGCTTCCAAACATCGAACCGCAATAATCCTCTATTAGGGACGATCCCCCAGATAAGGAAGAGATAGTTTCCGCCATTCGGTCAATGGCGGGAAGGAAAGCTCCAGGTATAGACGGACTACCAACCGAACTCCTCAAAGCGGACCCGGAAATAACAGCCGATATACTCCTCCCACTCTTCACTAAGGTGTGGAATGATGGAAGATATCCGACTGAATGGAAGGTGTGAAAATTCCGAAGAAGGGCGACCTTCGGGATTGTGGCAATTGGCGTGGTATATGTCTACTTACTGCCGTATCAAAAATTATGGCTAAGGTAATTCTCAATAGGATTAGTGATGTCGTCGAGAGCACTCTCGAAGTTTATCAGGCTGGATTCCGTAAAGGGTCGTCTTGTACCGACCACACAAATACCCTACGGATAATATTAGAGCAGTCAGCTGAAATGGGTTCGCCACTACATCTAATGTTTGTGGACTTCGAGAAGGCTTTCGACAGCGTTAAGCGGGATTACATATGGAATGCTTTGCGTAGGAGAGGTATTCCAAATAAGGTCATAGCTATGATTAAGGAATCCTACGAAGATGCAAGGTGTCGCGTCTTGCATAGAGGAGAGCTGTCCGAGAGCTTTCCTGTGCGAACGGGTGTCAGACAAGGCTGCATATTATCACCAGCCCTGTTTCTGGTGGTAATAAATGACATCTTGAAAGCTGCACTGGAAGGTGGGGAAGGTAAAGGTCTTCAATGGAGACTATTTAACATCTTAAGTCACCTTGATTATGCTGATGACGTGTGTTTGCTTGCACATACCCGATCGGACTTAGAGTCAAATGTTCGCTCGTTGCATTCTAAATGCAAAGAGGCGGGACTGAAAATAAATGTGCGTAAAACCAAGTACATGCACATGGGTTCGAACGCAAGCACACCGATTGTTCTTAATGGACAGGATGTGGAAGAGGTGCAAGATTTTTGCTATCTCGGAAGCATTGACAGCATGGACGGCGGAGCCGAAAAGGATGTTGAGGCTCGGCTAAATAAAGCTCGTCAGGCCTTCGGTATCCTTTCCCCTTTCTGGAGGTTAAGAGAGATTTCCCTTCGCACGAAGCTGCGAGTTTTTGACGCATGCGTCAAATCCGTGTTGTTATATGGTTGTACTACGTGGAAAGTGACCGTTCGACTTACCAAGAAACTACAGACTTTCGTAAACCAATGCCTCCGACACATTTTAGGAATATTCTGGCCAGAAGTGATCTCCAACGACGAACTTTGGAGTACAACTCGCCAGACTAAAATAGGTATTGAGATTCAACGGCGAAAGTGGCAGTGGATCGGTCATACTTTGAGGAAACCAGAGCAAAACATCGCAAAACAGGCTCTGGATTATAACCCTCAAGGAAGACGTCGGGTTGGTCGACCATGTAACAGTTGGAAGTTGGAAGCGAGCAGTTGAGCAGGAGGCCAGAGGAATAAACAAGTCCTGGCAACAGCTTAAAGCCGATGCTCAGGATCGCGCCTTGTGGAAGAGAGTTGTTTCTGTCCTATGCCCCTATAGGGGGTCTTAACAGGAATTTGATTGATTTGATTTAGCTAAAATTAAATTTAACTTAAAACTAGGGACTATCCTAATCGAAGATTTATTCGATTGTAGTAATGCCGCAATTTAAACATAAATAAGATCATTAATATGTTGCGTTTTCGCTAATTCGTGCAAAAGATGAGTTGAAACGTACCACGGTTTGTTTAGGATAATTCTAAGGAACTTATTTTGGACGGAATAGAGAATTGTATGCCATCTTCGACAATCCAGAAGTGTCAACCCTCATAAAATTTAAAAAATTACAATGGGCAGGTCATGTGGAGCGGATGGATGACGGAAGAATTCCCAAACGCACACTAAAAGGGAAAGTCAACGGACAAAGACCGGTCGGAAAACCACGAAAGCGCTGGGAGGATTCGATTGACGCAGACAGCAAATCACTGCTAAGATTTTCAAACTGGAGGACGCGGTCACTGAACCGAGATGGATGGAGGCAAAGCATTCAGGAGGCCAAAGTCCGATTTGGGCTGTAGCGCCATCGTAAGTAAGTAAGTATTTTGGACTAGCGATCGCCCGCGACCTTGTCCGCTTAGGAATCGCAATAATAACATTTCTTGAGAATGTAGTTAGTAGTACGTTATGTCGGATAAATAATCTGCTTAGTTTGATGGCAATGCTTTGTATTTTGTTGGAATCAGAACCATAAATTATTAAGAATGAAACCATGGTACTCGCATTTGTATGCGACAGGCTCGTGATCAAATCAAACCCGTGATTCGAGATCATATGTATACGTGTTAAGGACATGTGAATAGTTGTAGTTTGTGTTAATTAAAAAAAGCCCAAATAAAATGATATTAAGCTTAAAAACATAACAGGACTTCGATTGTGCGTAAAGCCCAATTATATGATACTACCGATGAAATCGAAATTTTTGTAATCTTAAGAATTTTTGTGTGGGGAGTGATAGAAGGGATGACTGTACTAAATTAATTTATTTCACACCATGCTAGAGAAGCTATAAAAATACTTTGCACCAATTTTAAGCTTTAAAAACTGAATAGGTAACTTGAGAAACTTAGTGCATTGGATTTAGTGAAATTGTGCAATTTGTATGGGAGGTGGTAGAAGGAGTGGATGGTTTTTGGTAATTCTTCTAGTAACAACCATAATTACCTTGCAATTGATATCTTTTAAATTTCAGATCAGTTAGATTTACACTTTCAAGAAAATCGAGTTTTTGCAAAGTCGTGATATTGTGTCATATTATAAGGGAGGAGGTAGAAAGAATGGAGCTAATCGGTTAATTTTTCCCGATAATAATAATAATGATAATTAGGGATTTAATACAAAATTTTAGCTCGATCAAAGTTATACGTACTGAGAAAATTGGTTTAGAGTATTTAATGAAAAAGTGCAGTTTGTATGGGAGGTGGTAGAAGGTGTGGGGGGTTTTAGGTAATTTTTCTAGAAACAACTATAATCACCATGCAATTGATATGTTTTAAATTTTAGATCAGTTGGAAAATATTATAGTAATTTAGTAAATTGTCAGCAAGTTTGTTTTGGTCTTCATAGATAGTCTTATTATTACTCTTAAGTGATGGCATGATTCAGCAGCAATTAGTTTCCGTACATAACTTGCTTGTTTAGAGCATATGATTTAAAGAGTGGCGGCTCATCAGGTACGGCATAGAATGAGTCCAAAAAATTTCCTCTTGTAGTGGAGAGTAATGGATTTATAGAAGGAGTGCAAAAGGCAAAAAACTTATTATTTACATTCTTATAAGCGATTTAGTCAATCCGTGTTTTTTTGTATGGTCGCTCAAATCCGCCAATCATTTTAGATACCACTTCAACAATTGGCTTCGATAAAAAAACAAAAATAAAAAGGCATCAAAAATATTGGCAGGCGCAAGCATCACTTATAATATTTCAGTCCCTACACAGAGCCAGGATAAATAGATTTAAGTCTGAAAGCAAACAAAGGTATGGCGGGAAACATATCATATATAGCTTACATATGCATTATGCAAGCACGTTGAAAATCAATGCATTTTTTTGCATCAAAAGTTTAACGATTTTGTATAGTGTTTGCATAGCAGGCCACTCTCTTGACATCCGGCGCGAAAACAAGTTATCCCCATGGCCTTAAATTTTTCAGTCTCGGGAAATTGTTTATAAACCCCGAACCTCCTAAAATTCTGATTAAAATTTTTTTAATGCATAAACTTGCAGCCGCTTTTAGTATTCTGCCAGAAATATGATGGAGTGGGCAATGTGCTCGGTGGGTCGCGATGGTGGTGCATTTTGCTGAGTAAAAAACCACCCCGAGCTGCAGTAGAGCTTCATGAGAGGCGAATCTTGGCATCATTGGCAACGTTAGTATAAAGCTATGCAGTCCGGATAAGCTGAAAAACGTTAGGGGTGGTGGCAGTCTTCTCTTGTCCACGGCACTGGTCCTGAACCAGTTTATCCTGCATGTGGCCTGCAGCATTCCACACTATATTTCGCCATAGCATGTTTTGGGAGCAACAGGCTCCTTGAGGATAAAGTCAAACGCTGTGACGTATGCCTGCATAGCGATATGTTAGTGCAAAAATCAGCCAGACTACTCTGGCCAAAAGTGGAGCGGAGAGCACGGGATCAAGGAGAAAGAGGGATGTTGTCTGACAGTTGGCTTTCTATGTCGGCAAGCTTCCAAAGTTTCGATGGCAATACCGAAAGGAAGGTTTGGGTTACCGTCGAACCCATTCGGTTCGACTGGGATTTTTTAGGGGGTTTTCGGTGATAGCCAAGTACTTTTTTTTCTTTTTTGCCTCTGTCGTTCCGGGCGTTGTTGGAAATTCACCCTGCAGAGTGGTCTGAAAACAGTAGCAGAGCGGTGGCTGGCGCTATGTCTGCAGATGATGCAAGCATGCAACATGGTGCTACTTCGCTGAATAGCAGTGACCGAGCCTGTTTTTGGGCTGATTTTTGCATCGCAAAGCTCAAAAAGTTTTTGGGGCACAAAAAAAAATTTTTTTTTTATTTAGAGTTAAATATTTCAGAATGTTTTTTTTTTTTCTTGTCTATGTTCATGCTGCTTCTATGTAAGCGATGAATGGCAGACTGCTTAGTCTTTTAAGTGCTGCTGTGTTAGATGTGAAGGGGTTGGTTTTTTATGTGCAATGAATTTTTGGACGAATACTCGGCAAGCTCAAATGGGTTTTAAGGAATGAATGTTTTTGTTACCGTCGGTATTGAAGCGGCCGTCGAGTTATCCCGAAATCCATGTTCGAAAAGGGATTCGTTCGAAGGATATTTTGTTTGATCTTCTTTTATAATTCTTTGCCTGGTAATGGATTCATGAACATAATTCTAATGGGATTTGATGTACTGTTTGACTTTCTCAATTGTGGAGTCGAGTAATAAGTGCTGTTGAGATTGAGCCATTAATTACTATTAGGAAAACTTGGCGAAACATAAAGGCATTAATCCTGTGGTTAGTTATTTCTACCCCCTGGATTTTTTCCTTCGAGTCTTTGCCGGCTGCATATTCCATTCATTGCCACTGAAGCAACCTTACACTTAGGTCGTAATTAGCTCTTATTCTGGTTTTAAAAGTTTTTCTATATATTTATGTGTGTGCGGCCTGTAAAACTCTTCCTCGGGGAATAATTGCCAGGCTAAGCCGAGCGAAAGTCCGTAACGAGTTTATCCGGGAACTTTAGCTGGCGTCGTCGTCGTCGCGGAAACAAAAAAAAAAGGATTCTAAGAAAACTTTTCCCGGAAACTTGCTATTTAATGCTGACTCTTATACCTACACCGTTGATATAAAATACTCGAATTTACAATTCCATTCATGATTTGATTCACTCGGAAACATTTTATATATGTATATAGGTATAGATCAGGAAAAAGAAAAGCTTCGTCGATTTCTAATGAAAGCTCGATTAAAGCTGGTCATTAATTATTCATTGAAAACTTTTAACTGCAAACAATGTAAATTACTCTCAAAGTTTGCATTACTCCGAAAATAATGGAAACTTTGCTGATGAAGGGATTGCCAGTGAGATGTGTCAGTGAGCAAGGGAGGCGAGAGGTGAAGAGCACTGCGGGGGTTATAAGGATGCTGGCCCAATGCAAAACTGATTATATTAATAGCGAATGTGAAAGTAAGTTGCTTACTGATCAATAATTCACGTTGAAAGGACTCTTGATTTTGATTGAATTGGATAACCTTTGATTAAAATTTGATTTCGTTTAATTTGATTACGAACTAATTGTTGCTTTATATGTAGTGATATAATCTGCCCGAATTGAATTGCTGGTTGTGTGGTTAGCTAGATATGAGTAAATACGAATTTAAAATAAGAGGAAATCATTCGATTGTGGATTGATGTATTGTAATATATCACTGTAGGCAGCACTTAACTCAAATGATTTTAATGGAATTGTAGGTTAAATTCAAGTTGTTTTTAGTAATTAACAAATACACATTTATATACATATGTATACATTGCGACAAAAAAGTAACAACAATTTGTAAATAAAATTACTCTGGGGAATGATATTTAAAAAAAAATTTTTTTTTGATAAGCAGGTAGGACTGCACTTAATTATTATCCCAAAAATTAGAGTGCTTTGTTAATCAGCTTGTTTACAGTAGCTGGTGGAATGTGTACACATCAGTAGTCCACGGCGATTTTTGTTTTATGTCCTCGATCGACTGAAAACGGGTTCAACGGAGCGGTAATTTCAGTTTCGAGGATAGGAGACAGTCACACGGTGGATATGGTGGTTGTTTGAAGCAATTTGTTGCTTTTTCGGCCTCGAATTCGGTCACAGTTGAGGCTTAATGTGATGGCGCATTTTCATCGTGGAAAATCCATGAATTCTTCTTCCATAATTCCGGCCGTTTTTAATGATTTGCTCACGCAAACTCTTCGATACGAACACATAGTACTCCTTTTTGATCGTCTGCACCTTTGGAATGAATTCATAATGGATCGAACCTCGAATACCGAAAAAACCATTAGCATTGTCTTGATTTTTGAGCGGTTTTGGCGTTGTTTTTTCGGTTTCTGCTCATTTTTTTTTCTCCACTCCGATAATCGTTGACTGGTTTGCATGTCAAACTCGTAGACCCATGTCTCATCACCAGTTATTATGCGCTTTATGAATGTCGGATCTAAATTCCCATGAACAAGGATGTCCAAAGGGAGCTGTTCACGGTACTTTTTTAAAGAAAATTCGGCTTTATCGGAACGAGTGGAGCAAGAACGCGTTTCGTGACTATACCGTCCACCAAAATCAAACAATTGGACTTGCAAGAGATGTCAAGCTCTCGTGCTATCTCCCTAGCACTGGTATGATGATTTTCGAGTACCATTTCCTTCACTTTTTGAATGTTCTCGACAGATCAAGAGGTCGAAGGTTGTTCAGAATGAGGTATGTTTTCAAAGATCTCTTGACCGTTCTTAAAGGCACTGACCAACTCGAAGGCTCGTGTTTTTGATTATACTGAATCACTGTAAGCCTTTTCCAACATTCGCATTGATTCCGCAGACGAAATTTAGTTGAAAACACAAAATTTGTTCCATATTTTTATCCATTGTAAAAATCGTCGTGAACCCCTGAGGTGTACCGATTCAACCGGCTGCTGCAAGCAAACCGATTAACAGACCGCGCTATTTTTTGAGATAGTAATTAAGAACAGTCCTATCTGCTGATCCAAAACAATTTTTTTTGAAATACCATTTCTCAGAGTAATTTTATTTACAAATTGCTGTTCCTTTTTCGGCACAATGTATAAATATATGAAAGTGAAACATGAAAAAATCGTGATCCTTCCTTCAGAGGTACAACAGCGTAAATCGTACCACTTGACATTTAGATTTCTTAACATTTATTTGTTTTGCGAAAGGGTTGATAGCATTTCACCCAACCGTCTATCCAAGATTTTTTTACATTTGTACTTTTAAATAAATAATGTATTCTATCAATAAATTTAAACTTCTGTTCATTTTGAGACACTCTTTATTTAAAATTTAAATGGGTAGTAATAGTATTTTGACAGAAAATTTTAAAAGATTTCATGTTTCTACTTTATCCGAATTCGTTGGAGTTGTTCAATGTTAGAGTCGGAGATAGTAACTCACAACTAAATTCCGACCAGTGTTTATTATCCTTGAATATTCTAAGCAGCATGAGTTATTAGAAGAGAAGGTATAGTACTGGTCATAGAATGTTTCCTTAAGGCAAGCCCAAGTGAACTTTGCAGAGCTCGGCTATAGATACCTGATTCTTCACTGTTCTGTACATAGGACTCCAAATTTATGTAAAAATAAAGTGGCAGAAATTATTAACTTTATAATTTCAGGCCTTCATCATGAAGCTTATGAAATATATATTTGGGCTATAGCTAGAAAAACACAGATCAGTACTTTTGAGTTACAATTTCGCTGTTGATTCGGGGCACTTGTTAAAATGTTCCATGTTTGCGGCAAAAACAGAACTGGCGGCTTGTGATAAGATCAATCAATCAAATCAATTTTCTGGTAAGACCCCCTAATGAGTTCTTTCCCACAAGGCACGATCCTGGATATCGGTCCTTGGTTGACGACATAACTTTTTTCCTCTGGTCTCATGCGCAAATGATCATATCCATGGTCGACCAACCTATGTAACCATTCACTGCTACTTCCACCTTTGAATCTCAATACCTATTTTAGTTTGTCTGATTGTACTCCAAAGTTCCATTCTAGGCAAAATATCCCTAAAATGCGCCAGAGGCATTAGTTCCCGGAAGTTTGCAATTTCTTATTAAGTCAAACGGTCAATTTCTAACCGCATAATAACACGGATCTGACGCAGATGTAACTTACTTGCAGCTTCGTGCGAAGGGAGATTTCTCTTATCCCCAAGAAGACGGAAAGGAAAGCCTGACGAGTTTTATTTATATGAACTTGAATATCATTTTCGGCTCCGCCGTCTTTGCTGGCAATGCTTTCGATGTAACAAAAATCTTGCACCTCTTCCACATTTTGTCCATTGACGACAGTCGGTGTGCTTGTGTTCGAAACCATGTACAAGAGCTTGGGCTTACGCGTATTTATTTTTCGTCGGGTCCTTTCCTTTCTAGAGTGTAGATGAAATCTGAGAGAATTATAAGTTTGCTCTAAAGCTTATAACGCCAAAGGTTACAAGGTTACTGAAAAATTTATTATCGCTCAAAAATCTCAAAATCGGATGTCCGTCCGTCCGTCAGTCCGACCGTCTGTGCGCTCTTTAGCTTGACAACACATTGAGCTAGAGAGTTCATATTTCGTGTACGTCGTTTCCGATAAAAAAGTAAGGACAAGTTCGTGAACGGGGCAAATCGCTCCACTCCTTCTATACCCTCCCATACAAAATGGCACAATTTCGCAATTTGACAATAAACGGATTTGTTCGAAGAGTATAAAATCTATTGATATGAAATTTAGAATATATTTCTTTTAGGATGATTTCAATATATTGTATATAAATTATCTGTGTCCTTCTTGTCCTTCCATTATCTCCCAGACAAACCGCACTTTTTCATGAAATGATATAAACAAGTTTACCCAGTACAAATAAAATTTATTGAGCTGAAATTTTGCACTAAATATTTATTTAGAATTATTAGTAAGCCCAAAAAAAATTTGACGATTAGCTTCACTCCCATACAATCTGACAAAATTTCGCAACAAAAAGTCGATTTTCCTCAAAAGTATAAGTGCAATTTATCACAACTGAAAACACGATGTTTATAGTTATTTCTGAAAAAGTTATTAAGAACTCGCCTCTCCTTCTGCCACCTCCCATACAATGCACAATTTCACTAAATCCAAAGAAATTTTCTCAGTACCTTTAAAATTTTTGAGTCCTGAATTTTGTATAAAACATTTTAATAGTAACTCTATCGTGATATGAAAAAATTAGTTCAATGTCGTTAACCCCTCTATCACTTCCCCTACAAAATTTCTTAAAATAAAAAAATTTCTGTTTCATCTAGAGTATCGCACGATTGGGCTTTACGCTTTCAAATTTTTTATTACCACCAGAAACAGGGCTGGTAATAATATTTAGCCTTGTCTGCCGCCCGTTCAAAGCTCTTGTATAGCTCCCATGTGTGTAAGAAGAGACATCTAGTCTTTTCGTAGAATTCTCGTTTAATTCTGTCGAAATCCTTATCGAAGTCCATAAAAGTGAGATGTAGCGGCGAACCCATTTCGGCTGATTGCTCCAATATTATCCATAGGATATTTGTGTGGTCGGTGCAAGACGACCTTTAACGGAGTCCAGCTTGATAAACTTTGAGAATGCTCTCTACGACAGCACTAATCCAATTGAGAAATACCTTAGCTATGATTTGCAATATGGCTGGAAGAAGACATATGTAACGCCAATTAGCACAATTCCGAAGGTCGCCCATCTTCCGGATTCTCAGCTATCTTCTTCGTTCCAAATTTTAGTAAAGAGAGTGAAGAGTATATCAGCTGCTATTGTCAGGTCCGCTTTGGAGTTCAGTTGGTAATCTGTCTTTACTTCCCGCTACATAAATTAAAATTATATAAAACAATTAAAAAGGAAATATTTGGATAAAAAAGCATAACAGGACTATGACTGAGAATGAAGCGCGATCATGCTATACTCTAGATGAACGAGAATTTTTTTTGATTTTAAGAAATTGAGTATGGGTGGTGGTAGAAGGGATGTTGGCATTGAACTAATTTTTTCACGTCAGGCCACAGTTGCTATCAAAATGTTTTACTGAAAATTTAAGCTTCAAAAATTAAATAGTTACTGATAAAATTAGCGTATTGCATTTAGTGAAATTTGGCAGTTTGTATAGGAGGTGGTAGAAGGTGAGGGAAGTTCTTAATAAATATATTAGAAATAACTTTAAACATCATTTAATTGAAACGTTTTAAATTGCAGATCCGTAGCATTCATAATTTTCAAGAAAATCAACTTTTTGTATAGTTCTCAAATTGTGTCATATTGTATGGGAGGGAGTAGAAGGAGTGCAGTTAGTCATTTAATTTTCTTTGATCTAAATAAACATTTTGTGCACAATTTCAAATCGATTAATTCTGTACGTTCTGAGTAAATTGGTTTATAGTATTTCATGAAAAAGTGCAGTTTGTATGGGAGGGTCTTTACCACCTGTGGGAGATTCAAATAATTTTTATGCAGTAGATTGAAGTTATGAAAAAATTATATTTTCAAAATTTCAGATCAATAGCTTTCATGCTTTTCGAGAATATCCGTTTATTGTCAAATTTTGAAAATGAGTCATTTCGTATGGGAGGGGTAGAAGAGGTAGAGCGATTTGGTGCGGTCATCAACTTGGCCTTACTTTTGCACTAAAAATAACGTGTACAAAATTTGAGTTTCCCAGATCAACGCGTTCTCAAGCTAGAGAGCGCGTGGACGGACGGAAAGACTGACATACGGTTTCGAGATTTTTGAGCGACAGCAAGTATTTCTGTGCCCGTTGCGATTTTGTGCGAGCATTTTTTCTTGCCGTTACAAACTTTAGAGCAAACTTATAATATTCTCAGTTTTCATCTAGACAATAAATAAAAAACCTTTCCATCGTGTAAATTCAGTTTAGCTCCAATGAGATGGACCCTATTCGAAACCGATTTGGTATTAAAATCACTCCTTGTAAAACTAACTCTGGTGTCCCGCAGGGATCGGTTCTTTCTCTCACCCTTTTCCTAATATTCATTAATGACACATCGTTACTATTTACAATGGAGATTTTTTGGACGAAATCTCTAATCTCTTACCACCAAGTATAGCTCTACCTCATGATACTCGAGCTGCTTCACGTGCTCAGAAGTATTCTTTTAAACCTTTCTTCGGTCGAACTGTCAAATTCTCTGATTCGTTTGAAAATCGGATTTTCGGAATACGAAAGTCGCTGCCCAACTCAATACATCCTCTTAATTCCCATAAAGAACATGAATATGCTTATATATAAATATTTATTTTCAGAAGTTCTTTCGAGCCTTTGAACTCATTCATTCAACTCTGCCTTTCATGTCGCAAGAAACATTGCCTGGCTTTCTTCTACAAGATCGGATCTAAAATACTCGGCGACCATAATTTAGTAGCAAGCAAAAATCTTGGAGTCGACTTGAGGAGTGCCGTTTGAGCCGGCGTCGGGTGCAGACGTGTTTTTTTTGTTTTCTTTTTTTTCACTTTCAGTTGTGCCTTTTTCGTCTCGGGATCAGTGTCCATTTTTCCGTGTTGAATTTCGGTTGTGTATCTATCGTTTCATGGTTGGAGACGTTGGAATTGATCCTCGGTGTAGTGTGTTGGTGAAGGATTTATGTGTGGGGAGGCGGAGTGGTGCACGCCTTTTTGTTTTATATTTTATTTGTTTGCTGGTTTGGCCTATTCATGAGCTTGGTTTTACTTTTTGGACGGGGGTGGTGTGAACAGGGTCTGAGGTTTCTGGCTCGAGGCATTCTCAGGTTGGAGGAGAGCGAACGAAGGGACAGCAGCTGAACGATGTTTGTCTCAGCAATTAAACGTCATTGCGGGAGACTTGAATTGCAGGAGCTTGATCATTTCGCCGGTCTGCAACTTGCCCTCACAAGGTTTTCGATTCGACGAGAAAACCCTGCCTTGGTGGATTCCCCATATTATTAAAATAATGAATGGTGTCCTTTTGGTTGCCTGCTTATATGGGATATGAAATTTCGCCGTTAATGGCATAATAGTTCCAGTATCATAAGATTGGTTTTTGAATGGAGCCATTGATGAGATTGTTATACGTGCTTAACCGCTTATTAATCTTCAAACACAGATCACCAGAGAATTAAGTGATAATGTAATGCTAGGGCCACGAAACTTATCCTGAAATTTTGCTACGCGAAGGCCTAAATTTTGCAGCTGGTGGAATAATGGTTCCAGGGAGTGGATTGGTTTTTGTGCCCAGTTGAGTCCGACAGAAGAGCCAGTAAAGGATTGTTGGCCAAAATTTGGTAGAGCGGAATGCTCGGGACTTTAGCTGTTTTTTTTTCGCCACTTTTGGTGTTGCAGGGTTCAGGTTTTGCTGGTCCATGCATCCATTTGATGTGCATGGAGGTGAATGGTGGTTTGGAACGAAATTTTCGTGTACCAGAATGGGGCGTGGTCTGCGCGGAATGATTTGTATGTTTTGGGAGACACGGGAGCTCATGCTTTTTGATTGGGGTATTTGACTATTTCCTAAATTCATTTTAGGAAAGTTGCAAAGTTGGATGTTGCCTGGTCGAATGTCTTCGTGGCTCTTGTCTCCCTTCTATGCGAGGGTATTTTTGCTACCATTACTGAGAGGTCAGTTATAACCAAGTCATTCGGGACCTTCAGCATAAGGTTTTTTGAACGGGTGCTTCTGGGAATGTTTAAGTCGGGCTGCTTTGGGAGTTTTGAGATCCATTTTGCCCGTATGTCACCTTCAGTGAGGAGGTGTGATTTCGACCGGTTTCGATGAATCGGCTGGAGGCCACCTGGCTTAGGTCTGCGATCTTGAGGTTTTTTTCGAGCGCCTTTCGGCCGAGGCGGAGTAGGGCTGAGTCACGGATTTTGCGACTCATCTTCTCTCGTTCGGATGTATGATTTCGTGAGTTTCAATTTCACCGAATTTCGTGGAAGGTCTATCAAACTTCGTGTGTGAGGTTGACATTCTGAGCGGAGGGTTGAATGAGTATGGGTCCACCCAGCTTTTGTTTCAGCCCCATGCAGACCCAGGGTAAGTACCATATTTAGCTTTCTTTTTTTTCCCCTACAGCTGGGTTACGTGATTTTTTTGTCTGTGCCCTCAAACACTTATTTATATGCTTTGAGTCAATTTGTTGTGTGCTTGTTTTGTGTTGTGCCGTCTTACCTACACATATACGGACGACTGCCGCGGTTATCGCCAGGTCTATTCTCATCTTCATCCATTTTTTCCCAATATCCTTACATCAAAATTCCTATATTTTTCATATTACAGAAACATTGCTGGACTTGGCCGTAATCCAGGACGGGCCCAACGCTGGGCTATATTCGCGAACGAACGACGCAAAAATCTTACAGTCGACTTACGATCGGCAATTGGAAAGCTATTACACGCGACCTGGAATTCGGCTCCTCCCCATACAAACCTGGAAGGAAACACGCCCACAATCCCGTAGCAAGCAAGAATTTCAGTCAATTCGGTTCCTCGCCAAAAAGAGACGCAATCCGAAAAAAAACACTCTCCCGGAGAAAAATCAGAGCAGAAGTGCGGCCGCAATTTTATTGCTTCGTATTTAGAATCCGACCTGGAATACTAGGGGACTACAATTTAGAGCTAGTTTTTTTAATCAAAGTGTCTTGCGAAATGTAGATGCAGACGAGTAGGGCACGTTATTCTTGTATTGTTGTCTCCGCAGAGCAAATGTCGCCGAAACCGTCGTGAGCATTCGCTACCCTTCATCTCCAACTCATCAAATTTCACCAGATTGTAGTTGAGGGATTGGCAAGTTTTAAGATTTCTCATACCAATCTGACCTTAAATACCAGGCACCAGCTCAGCAGCCGAATTTTTTTTCGAACGAACGTTTTGAATTAGTCGTCATTCTTATGCTTATTGACCAGTTGAGATTATGGGCGCCTTTTAGAGAGATAGACTCTCGGCAACGAATTTCATACAAACATACAAAATTTTTAGTTGAGTTGAGCCATTAGACATATCCATGTCAAAAAAAAAAAAAAATAAATAAATCTCCGGATTTCTAATCGTGTAATGCGAAAGTATGTACCATTAGAGTGCGTTTGGTTACTTCGTTAGATGGTACTTTGTGAATAAAGTGTAAGACGAACAAGGCATTAGAGTCGGGCAAAAATGTGGAAATCTACAACTGCAAATTCTTTTGTATTAACTATTTGGGGAGAGGTGAAGTCTGTGATCTTCATATTTCATCCACGTTATATACCGTTTTCCTTGGTATTATAAACTGCGCGTACTTCTTGGTGTTGACAAAAATAAATTAGACCCTTTCTAAATTTTGCTCCAAAGAGAACTTCACTTTTGCCAAACTACGCCAAAGTCCCACTTTGTGGCACATGAACTAACTATAATTGTCAATGTACTAAGTAGTTGGCGGAGTAATAGTAACATGAAAAGACATATACCCCTATCCTTAGCTATTCGAAAAATATGTGGTAAGGAACGTTAATGTACCTACTACAAATCTGTGTGAAAAGCCTATTGAATTCCACCTAATCGGAGTCCTCATTGTTAATAAATGCGAAAGTTAAGAACATAATTTGGATATGCTAGGTAAAGGTTGAATATCACAGCAAACGTGTGTTCATTAGAAGAACGCAAAAGCATCATTAAACGGATTTCACACCACAGATTATTTCTAGGAAATAATTTTACTGTTTGCGTTTAGCACGCAATCTTCCGCAAGGTCGTATTTTTTCATGAAATCGCGTTTATCCTTAAAGATTATTGTAAATATAATTTCAGTTGATTACAGTACTTATCTGAACGATCATATACCAATCGGTTCGATACTAAATTCAAACGTCTAAATAGAACAATTTTCGGAGGAAATAAAATCACAAAAGGACCATAGAAAGGATCCGGCGTTCTTCATTAATTTATTTCTTAACCATCACGTTTGACCATATCAAAGATTTTTTTTTTATTCAGAGGATATGTTGCCGCCTTATCAGTAATTTGTGATACTTGCCTGTGTGGTATTTAATTAGTGAACGATTGTGTCTTTTTTCTATAAATGCTGTGGAAAGTCCTATCTTATACGTACATATATTTGCAGCCATAGATCCTGTTGTTTGGCTAATATGTGGTATGTGTTGAATACCTTTTTATCGAAGGAGCCGGCCTGTATGGCTTTTGTATTAGCAACAACTAGTTTCACCGAAGGGTCTTCTATTTGGACGGATGTAGAAAATTGCCTTAGAGCATTACGTCGAAAAGGATCTGATTAGGATTTAAGTAGATGTTTATTGGTATTAGGTGCGCCAGACGGCCGAAGCTCTTTTGTTGGGCAAATAGACCAGTTGACATGATTGATGGCGATGAGAATTAAATTTGGATTCTTTGTTTCTACAGAGCCACATATCGTTTGTATTTATTTGTATTTTGTTCCACAGAATATCTACAAATACTTGCTAACTGTTCGTCCTAGCACATTATCAGACATAATGTCCTAATTACTTACTCATTAAGTGAATGCACCGGATGTAGTTAAAAAGACATGGAAAAACAATTTTTTTTTCTTGCGACCATACTCAACAGAATTTGTTGCATGCATTTCACTAATTTCTAAGAGCAGCACACCACATAGCAATTAGTTAAGAACCACTTAGCATTAATAGAACATTTCGCACAGCAAGTTACAGCCATTCATTCATGTATTTAGTAATAACCCTGACCTTAAAAGCCAACTCGTGCAGCCCTTATTTCGAGCTGAGTGGTTTTATCTAAAGAATATCCCGAAAAAATATATTCTTTTAGATCGCTTCGAATAATATCGGGAAATAGCATAGAGCACCTTTTTACCATAACTCCGGACGAATTCCGTAGTTCTGAATATCAAATAATTTCGCCAGTGCCATTCGTGCAATGAAATCTGCTCTTTTCTAGCTTTCTGTAAAGCATTCGAGACCGTGGATCCTTTTCAAGTGAAATCATGTCCTGATTCCTTCAACCAAGAACTGAGCCAGACTTTTAACATGTACACTCTCCTACATTACCAATTGGAGGAATATTAAAAAAAAAGAAAAAAAAAGGCTCAACAAAGAGCGCTGAAAACATTTTTTTCAACAGTGTCTGACAGCTTGGAAACCCATTCAACAAAATTAAATAATTTAATTAAAACCTGTACACCGTAGTGAAAAGTATGGGTGAGTAGGTGAGTGAGTGAATGCTCTTCAGCGAGGAATATGTGGAGAGAACATGGTTCTTGCCAGCTTTTTATGACCAGACCTTCATGATTTCCCGCAGCCTTGCATATTCCGAAATACTTTTATACGTGTTCCCTGTCCACTCCAGGAATCCACCTGTACACTCCGGTTTCGGAAGGAGGCCTTTCCAGATTTTCTGTACTATATATAATAGGCGATAGAAAAAAAGGGTGGGAAGAGGGACAGTCGAAAAAAAGGTACATCCTCCGGTCCGAATGACGACTCTTCTGAGCTAATACCTTTCGGTCGTTCATGCATATTTATGGGTAACATTGTGCTCGCATAG
Source organism: Chorisops tibialis (assembly GCA_963669355.1). NCBI lineage: Eukaryota > Metazoa > Arthropoda > Insecta > Diptera > Stratiomyidae > Chorisops > Chorisops tibialis. The sequence goes on from OY770263.1 coordinate 298,813,526, forward strand.
AGGGCAGGAACCCGGTAAAATGAAGTTGTGAGGATGGTTACGTGTTGCGGTAATCAAATCGTGTACAGCTACTCCATAAACAGCACAATGTTGGATTTGATTATCACACCTGAGAGAGAGATCATTTTCCTCTTATAGGTTGTTTGGAGTCAACTCAAATAAGCAAATGAAGATCTGAAAAATTTAATTATGTTTGTTTCGAAATGAATTTTTGGAATATGTACAATTTAAAATCGGTTAAAACGAACTATTTCACTATCGCAAACATCGGAAATTTTCTAACTAAATCAATCACTAAATCAGTATTGACTGGATTATTTTTTTTATCTGTCGGTATACAGAATGTTGGCCTTAATTTTTAACGGTCTTAAATAATTTTAGTTTCATAACTTTTCTGAGAAATATATAAACTAGTACCTTTAATGACTTTGCAGATGTACTAGCTTTTTGTACGTGATACCATGTCTAATTCATTTGTTACAATAGAACAAGAAATTAGAAAAAAAGATTCAAAATTGAATTGATTGGCAATAAATGTAGTATCGAGAAGTTCCAAGTCGATCTATAAATTCATTGCTCTCTCTTCTAAATCGCGATCTGAATTTGCCAACATATGTAAAATAAATATGGACAGAAGAATCACAACAAGAGCTAGTGGATTAAAATGCCAAGGCCCGATTTGGTCTATAACGCCATTGAAAAAAATTGAAGTAGTAAATCGGTACTGGAGCAAGTCTAGAGAATGATAAAATCCTTACCATATAAAGATAACTCCATCAAGTGTAAGATTTGAAAACTAGCATATCGATAAATTCCTCCTGTAATATATCTAGATTTACTTCATACAAAAAAAAATTAAAATTTATACGAAAAATATATTATTCAAATCTCTTATCCACTTATGACCTCTCTGTCTCGACTTTGTTCAACAATGCTATGCTGCAGAAAACCATAAAACTAGAATCACTCATCTCGCAGTTCATTCATATGCATTGCACATGTATCCTTTATGGTCAAGGATAAGGCTATTCGCATTGCAAATTTATTTTCCATATTACCAGAATAAGAAAGCATCGCGAACTCTCCGAACAAACCCTAACCTAACCGACTCACTATACACCGACGAAATCTCTTTTGCATCCCAAAATCATGCAACATAATGCCTTCTAGCGTATTTCTGCTTTTAGCTAATCCTTGCAGAGATCCTGCAGCACAGCTAAAACAGGAGAAAGAGAGAAAAAAACAACCAACTAGAAATTCGTGTCCTTTTTCTAGGATTTTTATCGCAACGTTATGTGTGCCGCATAGAAGAGCAGAATAATGGCGGAATGCAATTCATTTTCTCAGCTAAAGTTCTACCTAGCTAGTTACTAGCATTCACGAGATGTGATGTGGTTTCTATACACAATAGAGGAGCACATAGTGTTGCCATATTTAAGTTCTACATGACTGTGTGCAGGATGAGAGACACCGAAGGACGATCAAATAGGCACGGAATGACGGTAGTTGGTAGTGAATTATGTTTAAACCGTGCGACATTTATATCACCAAAATCTGGGGTTTCAGTTGAAACAGTTTTTGGGGGAACTGTTGAGTTTTTTTTTTGTTGTTTTTCTCTTCACTACTAAAAATTTCTTTATGGCTTAGCTTTTATTTTGATATGGCACCACAATGTGAGCGTACTGGTAATTTATAAACTTCAAAAATATTTATCGTTTGTGATATGAATTTATTAAAAAAGCATAACAGGAGTAAGATTGCGCGTAAGGCCCAATCATACGATACTCTAGATGAAATAGAAATTTTGCATGGGGAGTTGTAGAAGAAGTGACAGCACTGAACTAATTTTAAACTATAGAAACTATAAAAATGTTCTTTAAAACTACTGAGAAAATTAGTGTTTTATATTTAGTGCAAATGTGGAGGTGGAAGATGGAGTAGCGTGGTTTTAGTGTTTTTTCAGTAATAACTACTAATATTGTGCAATTGACATCTTTCAAATTTCAGACCATTCATACTTTTCAATAAAATATTTTTTTTGTAAAGTTGTGAAAATGTGTCACATTATATGAATTAGTTAATTTTTTTAAAATCTTAATACCAATGCTAATTAAGTATTACGTACAAAATTTGAACTCAATAAATGATTTAAATACTGAGAAAATTGTATTTCGTGAGACGAACTTGACCTTAAATTTTTGTCAAAAAAGACGTAAGCAAAATTTGAACTTTGTAGCTTAACGCGTTGACATTTTTGCGTTAACAAACATTTCTGTATCCTTGGCACCTCTGTACGAGCAGTATTTTTTGGCGTTACAAACTTTCGACCAAACTTTTAATACTCTCGGATTCCAACTAGAGTATAAATATGCTACTTTGCAAGAGGGTCATTGTGCAAAAGAATAATAGAGCCTACAACTACCAGTATATTCACTGCGGATATATCAGTACTCCATATGCACAGTCCAATCTATATCAAGGCTTTTTGAAGTACCATCAGCCAAAGTACTACCAAACAAAGTACCCATGCCCAAAAACCTCTTTTTTTTGTCTTCCCCATCTGCTCTCATCCCAATCTGCATATTGACTTCCTATGCATTCTCAACTTGTTCGAAGAATAATAATGTTGCGCCCGACTACAGATATATTTATTCTAATTACTTAGGCGTCATGTACAAAAACTTTTTGGAGCTTTCACAATTGCCAAGGAAATTGGACATTGTTCGGAAGCTGAGGAAGTGGAAGAGTTTGGATGATTTCAAAACTACATATAATATATCCTTATCGGTATCCATATTACCATGCTTTGATCCAATTTTAAGATCTCATATGTTTATACTCTAGATTAAATCTGAGAGTATATTGTGTTTGCCTTACCGTTTGTAACGCTAAGAAATAATGCTCGTACAGAGTCTCCAAGGGTACAGAAATATTTGTTGTTGCTCAAAAATCTCGATTCCGAGTGACCGTCTGTCCGTCTGTCTACAACATAACTCTCGAAAGCTTTGACCTATCGTGCTGAAATTTTTCATATATCATTTTTAGCAAAAAAGTAACTTTAAGGTCGTGAACGGGCAACATCCCCCTACTCCTTCTACCCCCTCCCATACAAATTTCATGAAATTTGGAAATTTAAAGAAATTGATTTTTCTCCGGAACCGAGCTAATGACTTGAAAATTAGGTAATAGTATTATAATGAGAACACCATTAGTGTAAAAAAATATTGTTCTGATCTCCTTACTCCTTCTACCCCCTCCCATACAAATGTACAATTTTCAAAAATGCATTTATTCGGTTTGCATCGCAACTAGCAAAGCTAAAAGAACCAATTTTTGTCAAAATTAATATTATTACAATTGCAAACAATTTTGTAAAAATTGTCTACTTCACCTCATCCTTTCTACCCCCTCCCATACAAATTTTACGAAATTTCGGAATTTGAACAAAATTATTTTTCTCCAAAATCGTCAAGGCTATCAACTTTAAATTTTGAGGAAAATATACTATTACAAGTATCATTGATGCCAAAAAATTTGGTTTTGATTCGAATACTCCTTCTACCCCATCCCATACAAATGCACAATTTTGATGAAATGCATTTAATCGATTTTTATTGAAACTAGAAAAAGTACAAGATTAAAATTTTGCCACAATTTGTTCCTTAATAATTGCAATAAATGCTAAAAAAAATATTTACTTCGCTTCATTCCTTCTATCACCTCCCATACAAATTTTAGTATTGAAAACTCAAGAAAAGTATTTCTTCTTCGAGCGAATGAGTAACAAAGCAATATGATTAGGATGTTGAAAAGGAGATTCAAAATCATCCAAAACCCCCCACTTTCTCTGCCACCTCCCATAAAAATGCATAAATTCAGGCAAAAATTGTTCAATTTCGTCGAAAATTATGAAAGCTGCAAACTTTAAATTCAGCATGAAACACTTTGTATACTACGTTCGGTGTTATATACAAAAATTACAAACCTTCCCCCTCTGCTTTTACCACCTCCCGTACAAAAGTTATAATTCACCATTCGAAAGAATTTAAGATGACATATTTTCCGGTACAATAAACTATTTCCTATTTCATCTAGAGTATCATATGATTGGGCGTTACGCCCAATCATAATTCTGTTATGTCTTTTTCGTGCTTTTCTTGAATTTCTACTGAAATTTATAAGAGACTAGAAGGAGTAAAGCGACATTGATATTGACAAATTATGGCAAGTTTTCTAGTGTTAATCGCAATTGATATAATGCAATACATTTGTATGGAAGGGAGTAGAAGGAGTAAATGGATCAAAACAAAATTTTGTGTCACTGAAAAAGTTGCATTATTATACTTTGGTCAGCATTTTAAGTCGACAGTTTTGATGGTTTTGAAGAAAAGCGATTTAATGGCAATCGCGTCAAATTTGTATGGGAAGAGTTAGAAAGAGTCAAGTGAAGTTCATAGTTTTCTTTTTCAAATTAGTTGCAATTATAATAAAATTAACTCTGTCGAAAATTCTTTCCTTTAGCTTAGCTAGTTGCAATGAAAATCGAATAAATGCATTTTTCAATATTATGCGGAGGGGCTAGAAGTAGTAAGAAAAACGAATTAATATTTTTTAACATCAATGAAAAACATAACAGGGCTACGATTGCGCGTAAAGCGCAATCTTACGATACTCTAGATGAAATAGAATTTTTTGTGATCCCAAGAAATTTCGCATGGGAAGTATTAGAAGGGATGACAGCATTGAACTAATTTTTCCCCATCATGCTAAAGTAGCTATAAAAATGTTTTGTACAAAATGCTTACTCCAAAAATTGAATGGGAACTGAAAAAATTAGTGAGTTAGATTTAGTGAAAATGTGCAGTTTGTATGGGAGGTGGTAGAAAGAGTGGGGCGACTAGAGTGATTTTTTTCAGAAATAACAAGGAATATTGTAAAATTGACATCCCTGAAATTTCAGACTAGTGCCATTTATACTTTTCAAGAAAATCGATTTTTTGTGAAGTTGTGAAACTGTGTCATATTGTATGGGAGGGGGTAGAAGCAGTGAAGCTAATCAAATATTTTTTTCTGATCTTAGTGCTAATACTAATTAAGTATTTATTACAAAATATGAGCTCAATAAATGTTATATGTTCTGAGAAAATCGTCTTAGAGCATTTCATGAAAAAGTGTAGTTTGTATGGGAGGGGGTGGAAGGAGAGGGAGGAAGCAAATAATTTTTCTACTGTAGATTAAAATTGCTATGAAAATAACATATCCGAAAATTCAGACTAATAACTTTTATACTTTTCGAGTAAATCCGTTTATTGTCAAATTACGAAATTGTGTCATTTTGTATGGGAGGGGGTAGAAGGGGTGAAGCTAATAGTCTAAATTTTTTTGGGCTTACTAACAATTTCAAATAAATATTTGGTGCACAATTTCAGCTCTCTAAATTGTATACGCAATGAGTAAATTGGCTTAGAGTAATTCATGACAAGTACAGTTTGTATGGGAGGTGGTAGAAGGAGGAGGAGGATACGCATAATTTTCGTACGGTAGATTGATATTATCATAAAAGTAACATATTCCAAATTTCAGGCCAATAGCTTTTATACTTTTCGTGCAAATCCGTTTATTGTCAAATTGCGCAATTGTGTCATTTTGTATGGGAGGGGGTAGAAGGGGTGGAGCGATTTGGCCCGTTCACGAACTTGACCTTACTTTTTTGTCAAAAACGACGTGTAAAAAATTTGAACTATCTAGCTCAACGCGTTCTCAAGCTAGAGCGCGCACAGACGGACGGACGGACGGACGGACGGACGGACGGACAGACGGACGGACATCCGGTTTTGAGATTTTTGAGTGATAATATTAATTTCTGTATTCATCATTTTTTTCTCCGAGCCTTATTTCTTGGCGTTACAAACTTTAGAGCAAACTTATAATACTCTCAGATTTCATCTAGAGTATAAACATATCTTTGTATTTATACTCTAGATGAAATCTGAGAGTATTATAAGTTTGCTCTAAAGTTTGTTACGCTAAGAAATAAGGCTCGGAGAAAAAAATGAATGATACAGAAGTTAATATTATCACTCAAAAATCTCAAAACCGGATGTCCGTCCGTCAGTCTGTGCGCTCTCTAGCTTAACAACGCATTGAGCTAGATAGTTCAAATTTTGTACACGTCGTTTTTGCCAAAAAAGTAAGGGCAATTTCGTGAACGGGCCAAATCGCTCCACCCCTTCTACACCCTCCCATACAAAATGACACAATTTCGCAATTTGACAATAAACGGATTTGCTCGAAAAGTATAAAAGCTATTGGCCTGAAATTTGGAATATCTTACTTTTATGATAATATCAATCTACCGTATAAATTATGCGTGTCCTCTCCCTCCTTCTATCACCTCCCATACAAACTGTACTTGTCATGAATTACTCTAAGCCAATTTACTCAGTGCGTATAAAATTTAGCGGGGTGAAATTGTGCACCAAATATTTATTTAAAATTGTCAGTAAGACCAAAAAAATTAGATGATTAGCTTAACCCCTTCTACCCAATCTCATACAAAATGATGCAAATGCGCAATTTGACAATAAACGGATTTGCTCAAAAAGTATAAAAGGTATTGGCCTGAAATTTGGAATATGTTACTTTTATAACAATATTAATCTAGCGTATAAAAATTATGGATGTCCTCTACCTCCTTCTACCACCTCCCATACAAACTGTACTTTTTCATGAAATACTCTAAGCCAATTTACTCAGTGCGTATAAAATTTAGCGGGCTGAAATTGTGCACCAAATATTTATTTAAAATCGTTAGTAAAGTCAAACAAAATTAGACGATTAACTTTACCCCTTCTACCCCTTCCCATACAAAATGACACAATTTCGCAATTTGACAATAAATGGATTTACTCGAAAAGTATAAAAGCTTTTAGTCTGAATTTTGGGATATATTACTTTCATATTGACTTAAATCTACAGTAGAAAAATTATTTGGGTCTTCCCTCTCCTTCCACCCCCTCCCATAAAAACTAAACTTTTTCATGAAATGCTCTAAGACGATTTTCTCAGAACATGTAACATTTATTGAGCTCATATTTTGTAATAAATACTTAATTAGTATTATCACTAAGATCAGAAAAAAATATTTGATTAGCTTCACTGCTTCCCCCCCCATACAATATGACACAGTTTCACAACTTCACAAAAAATCGATTTTCTTGAAAAGTATGAATGGCACTAGTCTAAAATTTAAGGGAGTTTATAATATTCCTAGCTACTTCTGAAAAAATCGCTAAAATCCCCCCACTCTTTGTACCACCTCCCATACAAACTGCACATTTTCACTAAATCTAACTCACTAATTTTCTCAGTTCATTCAATTTTTAGAGTAAGCATTTTGTATAAAACATTTTTATAGCTTCTTTAGCATGATGAGGAAAAAATTAGCTCAATGCTATCATCCCTTCTAACACTCCCCATAAAAAATTTCTTGGTATAACAAAAAATATATATTTCATCTAGAGTATCGTAAGATTGCGTTTTACGCGCAATCGTAGCCCTGTTACGTTTTGACCTAATTTTTAAGTCGACAGCTTAAATAGTTTCGGAGAAAATAAGAATCTTAAGATTTCGAAATTTCATAAAAATTTTTATGGGATGGTTGGAGTGATGAAGCCACGAACTTAAAGTTTATTTTTGATGAAATAAATTTCAGTGCGATAGCTCAAAGCGTTCGAAAGTTATGTTATAGATAGACGGATAGAGCGACAGACAGATAGACGGTCACTCGGTTTGTCAATCGAGGTTTTAGAGCGACAACAAATATTTCTGTACCCTTGGCGGCTCAGTGCGAGCATTATTTCTTAGCGTTACAAACGGTAACGGAAACACAATATACTCCCAGATTTCATCATGAGTACAATGATTTGTAAGAAACCCAAGCATAATTGTTTCATTCTAAAATTATAAAAAATTATTATTGAAATTGACATGGGTATGTGAGGTTGTAGAGGGCGTGATAACTTTTTGTTTATTTTGATCGAACTTTTTTTTCATAGATAAAACCTACTCCAACAGTCGTCAGGACGTAAGTCAAAACCGTTTGAGATATTGAAATAAAACCAAATATAGATTATGACTCGAAGTATAATAAATCCTACAAACTGTTAAAGTTTGATTACAATCAGTTTAGCCAGATAGATATATATGTTTACAGACGAAAATCTTAAAGCCGTATTTTCTGCTTATTTGTTGTGTAAAACTGGAGACAACTTATCGCTGATGAAATGAAACACTTCATTAACAGAAGTCCAGCTTTAGTACCGAAACAGCTATGGAGAAGTAGCATCCTAGCAGTGGTCTTTGAGTATGGAATAAGTCTTATTTGAATATTAAAACCATTCTCAATTAATATTAATTAGCACCACCTATGTAGTACATGCTGGGAGATATGTAGGATGCGGTCTTACCAATTCCTGCAACTATCTTTGGAGACTAGCGACTCCAGAGACCAGAGCTAACCATCCCCCTGTGGAATGGTGGTAGTAAAATTCACGCACAGCCAGTCCTGCTTACCTTAAAATTGGCAAATGGACTCTCACTGGATCACGGGCTTATCACCCGTGATCGTAAGACCTAACTGATTCGATAAATGGACATAGCGCCTCTGAAAAGGACGGATTCTACGGTAACAACTTTTGGCACTCGAAAACGGACTATGATTGGGTTCTGGAACAATTGAACGTTGAATGACGGGGGGAGGGCTGGGGTCACTCGGTTCTTGCACCGTCAATTAGTGATCGACCGTGAAATGGAGCACTATGATATTCAAATCTTGGGCTTGAGCTAGGTCAGGTGGACAAGATCAGGAGAAAAACGAGCCGGGAGCAGAAACACCATTCTGTACGTTGGTCCTGAAAGTGAAGCCTTAAATGGCGTGGCGGTTGTCCTTATACCGAGAGCGAGAAACAGTCTCATCAGCTAGGAACCAATCTCGGATAGGATTATCGTCGACAGATTCAGCACCACTGTCAGACGCGTCACAATTCTACAGTGTTACGCACCAACTAATACCGCAACACCTGGTGACAAAGAGGAGTTTTATAGCCAACTGATTGCCACCTTCGACCGTGTTCCAAGAGGTAATATTATTTTCATCAGAAGATATGAACGCTCAGGTTGGATCTGACAACATTGGACTAGAACTTGTCATGGAGAAACATGGTGACCCATGGGTCGACGTGGCACGGACTTGGATTAAGAAGCCCGAAAACGGCGAATTATTTGTGGAGTTTTGTAGTAGTCGGCAAATGGTCATCGTAGGGGCCCTTTTTCCTCACAAGAGCTACGATAAAACATCTTGGGTTTCCCCTGATGGTGTTATTCAGAACCAGATCGACCATTTGGCTATGAGTCGCCGATGGAGAAGATGACATATTAAGTCACCTTGATTATGCTGATGACGTGTATTTGCTTGCACATAACCGTTTGGACTTAGAGCCAAATGTTCGCTCGTTGCATTCTAAATGCAAAGAGGCGGGACTGAAAATAAATGTGCGTAAACTAAGTATATGCACATGTTCTTAACGAACATAATATGGAATAGGTCCAAGATTTTTGTTATCTCGGAAGCATTATCAGCATAGACGGCGGAGCCGATAAGGATATAGAGGCTCATCTAAATAAAGCGAGCAGTTGAAGAGGAGATCAGAGGAATAAACAAGTCCTGGCAACAGCGAAATGCCGATGCTAAGATCGCGCCTTGTGGAAGAGAGTTGTTACTTTTCTATGCCTTTATATGGGATCCTAACAGGAATTTGCTTGATATGTGAATCCAGACAAATGCCAGACAAATATTCCTTGGTGACCTCCGGTTACGAATAGAACACATTTTCGTTCTACGCGATAGTACTTCGGCTTATGAATTTAATGTATGGCTCCGCATAGAACAATTTATGTTGTGCCAAGGTTCAATCTATAGTAAGTACTTATGCATCGCTCTATGGAGACTGAGATTAAAAATATTTGCAATGAAGCTATGGAGGACGGTCTATGGTGAATACATCAAAATTCTTAAGTATTTAAAAATTTAGCGATTTCATTTATATGGGGGTAAGTGCTTTAATTTCTTTCAATGAAAATGGAAATTAAATCTTAAAGGTTTCGCTATGCAACCACCTTCAATAATTCCAAATTCTAAATTGAAATCAAAGTATCTGCCAACAAGTCAGACGCAACTATATTATTCTTGAGGGTGTGTGGGAAGGTTATGGTGGATAAGACTATGTGAACGGGGTTGCTAGGGTACGGCTGTCGATAATTTTTTACACCAAGTTCGTGTCACAACCTTGAAATTATTTTTTGTCTTACTATGCAGGATCCGTTTGGCACTGGTTTTGGAAATTAATTTTTCGTTCTTCGTCTTTCTTTTGGAATGCGAACTTGCCCTTACTCTTTCACCGAAAAAAATGTGCACAATTTGATGTTTCTAACTCAACAACTCAAACAGATGGACAGACCAGACGAGCATCCGATTTCGCGATTTTTCAGTAACATCATGAACATCTGTGTATTATATTTTATTTCTGTGCATTATTTCTGCGCGTCACAAACATTAAAAAAAACTTAAAGCACTCTCAGATTTTATTTAAAGTACAAAGATGATTGTTCGTCTTAAAAATGATGTAGTTTATTGACTTTTCCAGATTTCTTTCAGAGCTTGAAAAATAAAATGCCAGTATGGAAAAAAGTCTAGTCTAGCGTTGTAGTTAATCCATGGAGCTGTCGAAGCGATTATCATAAATGCCTTGATTTTTGCACGACATAATTATTCGTGATTTTCTGAGAAATTAACAAAAATTAAGAAATTTTCAATAGCGTTATATCTTAACTATATTTATACTCATAACAGAACTACGTTTGCAAGTAAACCATAATTGCCATAGTGCAATTTTCAGAAAATAATTTACTTCGTTATGTCAGAGGAGTCAAATTAGAGCTATATATTAGGCTCGACATCTATCTAAGCAGATTGTTTTTAAATACTGGCATATTTGTCTAAATTTGGTCACTTTTGTGTGAAATTGTAAAAGAAGTTAGCAGTTTCGTGATTGCTGTCAGTAAGAATAATTATGACGTTTTGTATGGGAGATTGTACAAGAAGTGAAATAATTTTGTTAAAATTTTTCGTTCTTTCTGGTATTGATCCCAAGAAAATATGTATTTTTACATACCTGGTGGAAGGAATAGAGGCATTCCAATAATTTTTATTGGGTAGAACCCAATTAGCATCAAAACATGTTATTCATAATTTCAATTCAATTGCTTATGTACTTTCTAACTAAATCGGTTTATTGTGAAGGAGTGGGTAGAAGGAGTGAGGTAATTTGGCCCATTCAGAAATTTAACCTTGCTTTTAGCAAAAATATAAAATGTATATTATTTTCTAAGTTTATCAAACAACCCCTCTATATGAGAGTGAATTTATAGCTTCCTATCTGGAACCATGGTTGATATATTCGAAGTCAAAGTTTTCGCTTCTAGCGCTCCTCAGCCTTCCTCCAAACATCTCTAAAATGTTTATTAATACGTTAAGGTCGGCCAACGTATGATTTCAGCACACTACTTTCGTGGAGAAATCTTGGCCACCTCAATCTGCAAAAATAAAGTTACGTGGATAGTGGGTCAAGCGAAGGGCTAACAACCCCAACGTTCTTAAGATTTTTATTTGTCTGAACGTCTGTCTCAATGTCCAGATTTCACTCAAAATCGGCTAAGCCGACTTAATAAAATTTTCACAGTTTTTTCAGTGTGCTTGGACCAAGGAGGATATATAAAAAGGAGTGACTATGAGCATGCTTTGCCTTGTAAGCAAAATGGGAATGAATGTATTTCCCTCCCTTACTACCGAAATGCTCGAAATTTTTCGAAAAAAATCGTTTCGCTATCTTTGTCTCCCGCACTTAAAAATATTGCAACTAACTCTTTCCCACGATAAATTGTTCGAAACAGTTGTCAAATTTTCGAAAAAAATTGTTTCGCTATCCTTGTTTGACATACTTAAACCCAAAGTGACTATCTCTGTCCCGCGTTATATTGTCCGTTGCTAAAGTACTTAGCTTAAACACAAACCAAAACTAATAAAAATTTAAAAAATAAAAATTTCTGAAATGAAACAGCAAACACCATTGTATTGAAAATTACTTTATTGCTGACTGAATATTAGCAACCAAGAAAGAATACAAATTATTGTATTTTTTTTGTAAAAGTTTGAAGCCAAGTTAAGCTTGGACACAATTTTCGAAAATTTCCGAATCAAAAAATATTCCCACATGAGACAGACTATCAGGTACTCCTTTTATATATCCTCCTTGGCTTGGACCTGTAATCTAATTTTCGTTCTACTTCAATCTCACCACGCCTTCTACCATACAAATGTTTCAATTTTACAATATGAAATTTGTTTCTTTAATGAATTTGTTATGTTTTTATTTGATTATAGTAAAACGGAGCAAACTTATTAAAAATTCCCTCCCTCTCCTTACACCTCCCATAAAAAATCTTTCATTATATATTTTATGCACATGAGGCTCTCACATACACATATCATGGTTTGGTTCCACAATTCACATTAATATTATATCTTGACTTATCTACTACGATTTCGCAGGAAGTACCAGTGTAGCATAACAACGAAATTTCTTAATAACTGAAAAGCCTCCTTTCATTATATTATAAAAAAGTTAAACAAATCAATAAGACAAACCTTTGGAAAATTAGTCGCAGATTTTCATAAAAATTGTTTTAGTCATGGGCAGCTATGTACAAATACAAGTTTCTTTTTATAAATGCAGTAAAATGAACAAAATTAAATTTTTTTCCATGTATTATGGCTTCATTAGTAAGAGCAAACATTCCCATTAATGATGGAACACAACTTCGTTCAAGTGGCTGCCTCAGCTGGCTTCGCAGTAGCGCATTCTGTCACTCCAATTTTCCAAGACCATGTCGATGGTTTCGGGCTGTAGCTCACGGATTGCTTGGATGATATTGGCCTTAAGTGCTTGAATCGTTTCTGGATTGTTGGCATAAAATCGGTCCTTCACGGTTCCCCAGGAAAAAATGTCCAAAGGGATCAAATCGCAGCTCCGAGGCGTCCAATTGACATCGCCAAGACGGCTGATAACACGATTTGGGAATTTGGTGCGTAAAAGATCGATTGTGGCATGGGCTGTGTGGCATGGCGCGCCATCCTGCATAAACCAGAGGTCGTCCAAATCCATGTCTTCAATTTCAGTAAAAAAAAAGTCGGATAACATGGCTCTGTAACGTTCACCGTTGACCGAAACGTTGATCCCAGCCTCATTTTCGAAGAAAATGGTCCAATGATGCCACCACTCCACAATCCGCACCAAACTGTCACTCTCTGTGGATGCATTGGCTTCTCGACAATAACGTGCGGGTTTTCCGAGCCCCAAATGCGAGATGAAAATGCGCCTCGTCAGAAAAGATGATTTTTCGCCCAAAAACGTTGTCCAATTCAAGCTGCTCTAAGGCCCAAACTGCGATAATGAAGCGGATGGTCGTGCGCCTTAAATTGCTGAGTCAATTGGACCTTGTCAGCGAAAATCCGAGATCTTTGTGCAGAATTCTCCTCAGGTTAGTGCGTAAAATGCTGTGCTGTTGAGATCGACGGCGAGTTGATGTTCATGGAGTGAGTCTCACACTCTCGGCTACAGCATCCACATTCTCATCTATGCGCACCGTACGACGACGAGGACCATAAGTTTTGTCCACTAGCATGCCAGTCTCACGAACTTTTTGCACAAACTTGCGTACAGCAAGCGCGGTGGGTGCTTCATTTCGGCCAAAACTTCTTTTCAAAAAACGCACTGTTTGGGTTACACAGCACTCACTTTGGAAATAATTTTTCAATATTTCCCAACGTTGTTCAAGTGTAAAGCATTTATTTCGTTCTGCGGAAGTACGATACTGATAATTTGTCAAGATTTCGAGCAGGAAACAGCTTTCAGTGTCAAAATAACCTATGATTTAAAAAGAAACCACTGGATGGCCCACCCTGTATATGTAGCATACTCACGAGTTAATGATTTCTCAAATTCAATATCTTATGCTTCTGATTCCAACAAACCACAAAATATTATATAAAAAGAGTCAATAAACTAAGCAGATTATATATTCCATATATTACTAACCACATTCTTAAAAGTTGCATATTATTATGATCCTTAGGCAGACAAAGTTAAATAAAAATGTTGAGGAACTTCAAGGCTAGGAGGCCAATGCTTGATTTGGTCTGTAGTGCCAGTGAAGAAGAATTTGTTATGTGCCAACAATTAAGTTCCCTACATTATGCTTAATCGAAATATGTCACGAAAAGTTAAAGTACCTGAGGCATAAGACTTTTTCTCAATTCTTTAAAAAAAAAACAATTCTCCTTTTCAAAAAACGGTCATGGCTTCAGCAACAGTTTTCCTCGAATCGAAAGAATCACCCAGGCTACTTAAAATTTAACAGCATACGTCATTACATCCATTTAACCTCTTCGATCCTTTAACTACGTCTATGAATGATGATGTGAACCAAAACATGTGCAACTAAATTTTAATATTCCCAAAAATTATAAAGGCAAGAAAAGAAGGCCAAACCGAAAACAAAATTCTTAAGCTCATTTCTCAAGTTTCCTTAAGCTAATCTGAAGACGGAATTTAAAATGCAGAAAAGAAAGCTTCTCTTGTCCACAGATTCAGCATTTGTATGAAGCCTACAGAAAAAGGTATCCTTTCATTTATATACACACACACACATAAAGAAAATCCGCAACAACTTTACGACTTGGATTATGAGACGAAAGATGGAATTTTGCTAGGATGTTGGCTGATGATGGTGTTTGCGGTGAGACGACGACGTGCACACCACCTTCGTGACGTCTGCAACTTCGTTTTGTAGTTCTTGGAAAATTTTCATCTTCCAAACTGAATGAAAATTGAGATAACCGTATCCTTAAAATGTTAATAGAATGCCGGCTCCTTCCATCCAGACAACGACAAATCCTTAAAAATTAAAGCTTTTGGTTGCAAATTGGCGTCGGGACTGGGATTTTCAAGTGAAAAACCCACACAATTCTTGAGTGCAGTGAAAAAGCAACAGATTCTCTTAGTAGCTATCCTTTTTACAAACCATGTAGAGAGATCTCTGCTTTCAATTCCGTTGAATTTTTAATGGAAATCTTCCATTTCGAGAAATTATTTTTCTCGAGCAATTTCCCTTTATTTCAAGATATCATTAGGCAACGAACATTTATTCAGAAAATTAGTAGACTTAGTGCGTTCATACCGGTAGGGATGTTCAACGGGGATTGAATCTTGTGTGTCGCGAAGGCTCAAACCTAACCTCTTGTTGATTTTTTTCGCAAAATGTTTCCAGGGATATGGGTGTGGATCATGACTAATTAGTACAATGATCTTTCATAAATCCTAAAAACTCCTGCATCATATTTAAAATCTAGCAGGTAGTGTCTTAATCTTTAGAGTCGTCGGTTCAATTCCCGATCAGCTCACAATAATGTAATGGGCTGTCTGTGTCACATCAATGTATGAAAACAATAAAAATTGTATGGCAGTGCGGAGGTTGTTTTGAAATCTATGACCGCTTTGGACGGTAGCGTCATTGAAGAAGAAGCTTGAATTCAGCATAGGAAACACTTGAAAAACTACAAGACCCCAATCCAATCTCTTCTATAAAACAATACTATTTATAAACAAATGGGAAGCGGAAATTATAGGGGGTAAGTATTGAGTGTTCATGGTGACAAGAAAACAAAATCAGGAAGAACGATTTTACAAATGCCACAGGGATAATAGAGTTTTCTTGGTTTATCTA
Organism: Chorisops tibialis; assembly: GCA_963669355.1. NCBI lineage: Eukaryota > Metazoa > Arthropoda > Insecta > Diptera > Stratiomyidae > Chorisops > Chorisops tibialis. The sequence goes on from OY770263.1 coordinate 298,829,426, forward strand.
TTTTACGGATATCAAACACACACACACACATTCACATTGTTCATCTCTCTTCGTACATTATACTACGTATATCTATTTATTCTGCGTGACTATACATTCCTCTCGAACTAATAAAGATAACAAAGAGATGGAAAGAAAAAATCTTGATGGGTTTCTTCTTCTTTGTTGAAGTGAAGATAAAAATAACAACAGTACCACCCGCAGAGGTCAGCAACAACCTGATAAGGATGATACTAGAATATGCATAGTATTCTACTACTTTCAAGATACATCTTCTCAGATAGCGACATGTACTGCTTCTCCTATACAAGTCTCTTAGCCTAATGAGAGACTTTATAAACCCCATCAAGCTACGTAGTTTGATAAGGACTTTCTTATTTTCAAGGATTTTCATTTCAATTTTTTTTGTTTCTGTTTTTTTTTTCCTTTTCTTTTTTGTATACGGAATATTTTGAATCTCGAGAAAATGAGCAATAATTCGGGTGACTTTAGTAGTGTGTACATGTTGATTATCAGCAGTTTTATCATCAAACTATTATCTTGTAGGATTAAGTACGGTTCTTCCAATAATTGAGGTTATGAAAGGACATGTTAGGAAAATGTAACGATGTTGGGGCAACAGTGTTGCGAAATATCATTTCAAGTTAATTACAATTGAGAGAGGATACAGTTTCTATTCGAGTTTAGATGGGAGTAGCTTTACCATTAAAAATTGATTGTTTACTTCTTTTGACATTTTGAATTATTTTACTTTTGGTTTGTTTGAGTGTTCTTCTAAACTTAATAGTATTTAATTTTATCGGAATTAAGACTAATTTGAATTTCTAAGCTTACAAATATTGTGGAAATTAATATAAATAGGTGTGATATAGTATTATAAGAAATATTGATATTCTTATAATACTATATTACATACAGAGATTAGTTTGATTTATCCGTTTCTTGGCAAATTTTTACTCGAATTTTCTTCTTTCATAGAAAAGTAAAACAAAATTTATTTTAGAAATTATTTTACAGCAAATTATATATAGGGGACGGTCATGTACCTTAAACCTATTATACATTGGTCCTAATGCTGTTTTGACGAATTTAATAACGTTTTGAAAAAATGTTTTAACTAATTTATAGCCCTTTGGTTTTGCTAAATTTTCAGTATAAGTTCTTTCGAAGTGCCCCGTACTTCGCACAGGAAGAAGAAATAGTTTTTCGGCGTCAAAAGTAAATTTTTTAAGTGTTAGTGTTTTTTTTGTAATTTGCAGAAACCTTGTGTAGATTATTTTGCATCTTGCTTGCTTATATGGTTTAGAATTCTCTTATTATGAAATATTTTGATCGTTACTATATGTTAAAATAAAATACTTTATGGTGCTAGATACTTTGGTCCTTTTCGATTTGTATAAAGTCAAGAAATCAAAAATCAAGGGTACTGCAAAGCACTATCGATCCATCCATTGGCGTATAGCCCAAGACCCAATTTAAACTCTAGCGCCATTGAAAAAAATTCTATATCTTTTTTTTTAGTTAAATTCCAAAAATCCACTTTAATTTTTATAAAATTCGTTGAATACCAATTTTGTAATAATTAATTAGTATTACTTTATTATTTTAATAATAAAGTATTGTAATCGACTTAGGAAAAAAAAAATTTGCTACCCTGAAATTTTTTTTTTCGCGTTTCATGACTAAAATAGCCTAAAAATGCAAAAAAAAATCCGTCTGTCTGTACGCCGTCCGCCGATGTGTACGCTCAGCGCACATTAACTTCCAAACCCTTCAAGATAGACAGTTCATTTTTGGGGGGATTGTAGGTAGTTGCAGATCTCAGGCGAATACCCATTTTGGGAGGTGTACGGGTTCAGGGGGAGGCGGGGGGAGCGCTTAAACCGAAAAATACGAATTCAAATATCTCAACCATGATTACAGCTAGGAAGTTAAAAATCAACATACATATAGAGGAGTTTGTGGAACAACTTTTAAAAATAAGTTAATTTTTTTATCCATTGGAGTGCGAAAAGGGGGGGCTAAGAACCAATTGTCGGTCGAATTTTTTTTTCAAATGATTATATCTTTGAAATTACTTCCCATAAAAAATTGATATTTTGAGACTATCAAGATGGCATATGGATCTCCTAGAATCAGTTTAGATAAAAGCTAATTATTGTAAGGGCCAGGGTCAGAGGGGTGCAAAGAAAAACACTTAAAAATTAATATCTCGACTGTCTCTTAAGCTATGTAATTGAAACTTGAAACGTATACTGAGCTTTGCTAGCGAAATATAAAAAGAATATGACATGTAGACATAATATTAGTGGGAGGAAATGGGGAGCATTTCAAAAATGGCGCTCTTTCAAAAACTACAAATCACAAAATCTCAAAATTGAGTACAGATATCAAATCAAAAATTTGTCAGATTGTAGAGCTATATAGTCTTTAATTTTGGTAAAAAATTTAAGTTGGGGGGTTTAAGGGGAGGGAGGTGGAAAGCAAAAATGTTGAAAATTTTGAGGGATTTTTTTTATGGCTCTGGTAAATGATACAAAGTTTAAATTTTGCACGTCGACACATCTATTTAATGTACATAGAAAAAAAATAATAATTTGTTCCAAAATTTTTATGCACCGAAGTGGGGGTCTAACGTGCACAAGGTGTTTCATGTGCAATGAAAAAAACACATAAACTGAAAATTTTTGAATGAAATTTTTAGGTAGAAACTTGAAAATTTGCCAAATGCAGTTAACATTTTTTTTTAAAAGTTTGAAATATTAACTGGTTGAATATCTTCAAAACTTCTACCCCCTCCCATACAACATTATTTTTTCCACCATTTTTAAGAAATCAATTATCGCCTAACTATGAAACGCTATCAATTTGAAATTTTGCACAAGAACTTAGAAAAATAGTTGAAAAAAAATTACGTTAAAAGATTTGAGATCGCACTTGCCCTTCTACCCCCTCCCACACAAAAGTATAATTTCGACCAATTTCATTGAATCAACTAATAACTAACAAATTAAAAGCTACAAACTTGAAATTTTGTATAAGCACCTTACAAGAGAAAAAAAATAAATCACAAATTTTACGATTCCCTTACCTCTTCTACCACCTCCCATACAAATGTTTGGTTTCGTGAATTTGAAATACACCGAATCCAATGAAAATTCTATGCAACTTCGTCTATGAAATTGACATTCTATACAAAGAATATTGGGTTTGGTTCAGGCAATCAGTTAAAAAACTATTAACATCCACCCACCCTTACTATCACGCTCCCCCCTCCCTTCATGAAAACTCAAACTTGCATAAATAAACGAATGAAATATGGAGCTTTTGAACGTTTCCGCGAAGTGTGAAATTGAGAACTGCTCTGCCCAAGAAGCTCCTTTCACTTAGTCTTCCCTAACCACTCTAACCTTCATATTGACTTTCTAAGTATGCGTATTTCGTCCCAAAAATAATAAAGTTTCGCCCGACTTGTTGGCAGTTTATTTTTAGGTTATTTGTGCTCATAAACATTTCTAAACACTCAATAAAAAAATTTTTTTATGAAAAGTAAATATTTTATAGTTTTTTTATAAAGGTTCAAGGCACATGCCACGTCGGACCAAGGTACAAGTGCTGATTTAACCTAGGACCGTTTTAACTTTAGCTACACTTTCGTTCAGAACAATAATAATAATAGTGCAATAAATGAAAATGTTAAGCTTACATTTTGAAGCTGTGATTTGTATCTTAAAAACGAAATATGCTAAAAATATCATACATTAATATTTTGTAAGTTTTAGTGCATTAATTTAATCCAGACCAAGGTACATGACCTTCTGCTATTCATATTTTCCATTTTTTTTTCTTTTTTTGTTAATATAATTTGGCAAACACGTGAGAGCACTGTGACCTTCTCCGCCTGTTGTGCGTTTATCGCCCCTTTACCCTACCATAACTCAGTAGCTTTAGCTTATCTAAGCATCTGTAAGGGAGCCATGTTTGTTAGTTCCCCTGTAGAAAAGAAACCTTTTCCGAGAAGGTTGTGTCTTTTCCTAGCTACTGCTTCACAGTGACATAGGATGTATTCTGTCGTTTCTGACTTCGAGACAGAGGCGGCAGATGTCGGTTTCTGCTAATCCCTTACTTTTGAGGTGTTGGCTTACTCCACTGTATTATTAGGTCGATTAGAATAATAATACTACTCTTGTTGAATTTTAGAATATCCTCCAATTTTTTTTTTTTTGTGGTAGGATTAGTTTTTTTGATAATAATAAGCCTGGAAGTCTATTCCAATACATTTGATGCTCTTGTTCAACTCACTTTCTAAGGGTAGGGTTGAAATGCTTTTTTTGATTTTTCGCAGAATGGCCCTGGACCAATAAAATTTGTTTCTGCGCCGTTTTTTGCAAGGCGATCAGCCTCTTCATTTCCCACAATTTCCATATTTACTGGTACCTAAATTAAGGTTACATCGTTCCTTTTTCCTAGGATGATAAGGTTTTAAAGGTAGTTTTAAACTATCCTCGATCCGTGTTTATTGGATGCTAGGGCTTTGAGAACCGCTTGACTATCCTGTAGGATATAAATAGATTTGTTGCGATGAGCTCTCCTTTTATTATCTTGGACGCATAGCTCCATTGCGATTAATTGAGCCTGGAAGATTGTGGATTATTTGCTTGAATCGCGATCAAAATCGCTGTATAGAATGTTAGATTCATAGACGAAGTAAATTCTATTAAATTCTCGGTGTATTTTATATTCCTAAAACCAAACATTTGTATGGGATGGGTTAGAGGTATAGCAAAACTAATCAAAACTGCATCACAAGTTTTGTTAAGGAGTTCGTGCAAAATTTCAAGTTCGTAGCGTTTAGTTTGTTATTTTTTAGTTGATTTATTGAAATTGGTCAGAATCATACTTTTGTGTGGGAGGGGCTGGAAGGGCAGAGAGTATTTCAAAACTTTTGATGCATTTTTATTTGAAATATTTTTGAAAGTGCTTGTACAAAATTTCAAGCAGATAACTTTTAATGGTTTGGTTATAATTGACTTCTTTAAAAGGGTCGAAACAATAGTTTTGTATGGGAGGGGTGAAAGTTTTGAAGCTATTCGACCAGTTAATATCTTAAACTTTTAAACATTTTTTTAATGAATTTTACAAATTTTGAAGTTTGTAGCTTGAAATTTCTCTCAAAAATTTTGAGTTTCTGTGTTGTTTTCAATACACGAGTTACAGTTCAAGGCCCTCTTTTAGGGGATAACATTTTTGGTTCAAATTAATATTTTTTTATGTATATCACATGGATGTATGCATGTGCAAAATCTTAGCTTTGTATCCTTCACCAGAGCCCCAACAAAAAAAAAACAAATCTAGTGAAAATTTTCGACATTTTGGTCCACTAGCTCGTTTCACAAAAATTCTAAATTTTATAGCTGTACAATTTGACAAGATTTCAACTTAATACCTGTTTTGAATTTTGAGATATAACGGTTTGAAATTTTGAAAAGAACACCATTTTGAAATGCTCTCTTTTATCCCCTCACTACTATTATGACCAAATTTTATACTTTTCTTGCATTCCGCTAGTATAGCTTAATATATATATATGTTATATGTGTGTTTTAAGTTTTAACTACATAGCTTAAGAGATAGTTGAGAGAATATTTTTGAAGTATTTTTCTTTGCACTTCCTGACCCTTCACCTTACAATTATTGACCTCCATTTTAGTGGATTATAATGGAACTGTATGCCACCTAATTGGTCTTAAAATAAGATTTTTTTTTTTTGATCAAGTAGTTCCGAAGATATAATCATTCGAAAAAAATTTGGCCAACAATTTGTTTTTAGCTCCCCACCCCCCTCCTCCTCTTTCCGGACGCCAATAAATAAAAAAATTAAATTATATCTAAAGTTTGTTCCACAATCCTCTTTATACCTATGCTGATTTTCAGCTTCCTATCTGCATTCGTAGTTGAAATATTAGCAAGTTAATTTTCGAATCTTTCCTTCAGGGACTAAGTCTCAAGCCCCTAAAGATAGAAAGTTAATTTTTAAGTAGATTGTAGATGGAATGCTAACTCAGTCGATCTCCAATTTTTGAAGGTGTTGCGTGTAAGCGGGATGCAGAGGAGGGCTTGAACCAAAAACTACAAATTCGAATATCTCAGTTATGGCTCCAGCTAGAAAGGTGAAAATCGTTACACCTATAAGGCGGGTTTACAGGACAAACTTTCAAAATAATTAATTTTTTTTCCATTGACCAAATCGTCGGCCGAGGTTTTTTGTAGTGATTATATCTTTGGAATAACTTTGCAAAAAAAGTTCATATTTAAGGATCAATAAGTTGGCGTTTATCAATAACCTGTTAGGACGTTGGGAGGGATATTGGAAAGAAACAGTTCCATTCCACAAAGAGCGATTCTGAGTATTGGCCTGTAGTTGTCGCCTCCTGCTCAACTGCTCGCTCAATGTGATCGACCAACCCGACATCTTTCTTGAAGATTATAAGCCAAAGCATGTCTGGCGATATTTTGCTTAGGTTTCCTCAAAGTGTGACCGATCCACTGCTACTTCTATCTTTAAATCTCAAAGACTATTTTAGTCTGCCCAGTTGAACTTCTTTGGAGATCACATCTGGGAAGAATACCGGCGAATGCATTGGTTCACGAATGTTTGATGTTTCTTGGAAAGCCAAACGGTCACTTTCCATGTAGTACAACCATATAATTACACAGATTTGACGCATACGGCAAATACGCGTAGTCTCATACGAAGGGAGATCTCTCTTAATCTCAAGAAATAAAATAGGGTACCGAAGACCTAACCGTAAAAATATACGAGCCCCAATATAATTTTCGGCTCCGCCATCTATTCTAACAATGCTTCAGAGGTGACGAAAGTTTTGCAACTTTTCCATATATTGTCCGTACTTTTCAGAATGGTTGGATTTAAGGGCCTTTGTTTTTTAAATCATTTTATAAACAACTAAAATAACCGCGTTAACTGTGCTCGTATCCTTGGACGACGAACATAGTAACGATGTGAGTTCAGGGTGTGATCATTGTTTTTAAGACACCAAACTGGGTTTGGGGTCACCTTTTCATATTGTAGCGTGCAATTCAGCCGGTTTCTCGAGGGAACAATCAATCAATTTCTTGTCAAGACCACCTACATGAGCAAAGGCCGGAAATAGTTTTCTCCCACAAGGCGCGGTCCTATACATCGGCCTTTAGTTGTCGTTAGGACTTATTTATTCCTCTGGCATCCTGCTCAATTGCAGAGATGCTTACTGAGAGAGATGGGAAAAACAAAACGTAAACATACGGATTAATTGAGTCAGGACTTACAGGATAAAAGAAGTCGGTGAAGGTTTCTTTTAAATTATTGGATGCTATGAGCTCAAGGAAAAGCGGCCGCGGGTAGTGCATTCCACATTTCACTTGCTCGAGGTAGATTCGACAGTATTATTCATTGTATATGATTTGTGTAGCTAAACAGCATGAACCAATTTTCTCAGTATACATTACAAAATTTATAATGTTCAATTTTGGTACAAAATATTTTAGTTGTGAGATGTTTTAGAGACGTATTTGGTTCCGTTCCTTTTTCTACTACCACAAAAAAAAAGTATAATAATAATAATAATAATTTCTTAAAACTACAGAATTTGCTATTTAATCTGAAGTATCGCTTTATCGCAATTGTAGTTCTACTAGATTGTTTCAATAAATTTGGAAAGAGTGTGTCCTTAACAAAAACTTTAGAAAGCAATCTAAATCTACCACCTCTTACGAAAATGTCTATTATGCATAAAGAACATGAAGGATATCAATTTTTCGTATTGTAAGGCGGTGGAAAGTGATTCCTCTTTTCTTCTGGAACGAGGGTTCGATTTTAATTTTTAAAATTAAAAATTAAAACCGAAAACATGCCATCGTTTATAATTTAGCAGTGCTAAGTGCATACCTTTTAACTGCACAATGCTCTAATTCGGAATAAACCATTGTTCAGTTCTTCACTCTTAAAGTTAACTATTTGGCTTTAATAATTGCGTAAGCATTTACCTTTCCGGATAGTTGAAATTTGTGTCTTCGATTTTTTCGTTACGCTTTTCCTCTCCGAAACTATCACCCCTGTAACAACCACCACCACCAGCAGCACAACTTCCATCAGATATCTTGCTTCTTTTACCTGGCACTTTACCTCCTTTCGTTGATTGCTAATCGTACATACGTGAAAGTCGAAATTCCTGGTACCAACAGGTACCGAAATCATTTCACTCTGCCATGCGAGGAGCATGATGGAATTACAGCAGGAAAAAAAAAAAACCGAAGAAAATACTCCCGTTCAAATTTTATGACAGCAACTTAAGCTTTTTTTCCCACTCCCGAAAAAGACGCTCCATTACGTCCTTGCAACGGTTGCCACCCGAAAACCACTGTGGCCCTCAGAATGCATGCCACCAGAGAGCGGGAGCAGCGAAGTTCAGGTTTTGTCAGTTGTTGGCAAAGTTATGGCAAACGAGGGCGTCAGCTTCGGAACTTAGCGAGCATGTAAGCAGGAAGGTATTCGCTTAACGCGAAGATTGCCGCTCCGCCATATCGTATTTTCTGGCCCCCACACATCCTTTTTAGTTTATGTCTTGCCAAGGATTGATAGCTGCTCGGATGATTGACACGCGATAGCTTCAACGGAGGAGCTTTTAATTGCACCGCATTAATGATAGTAACACGTCAGTGTTTATTTGCCAAGGAAATTCGTGTAGGGCGGGTGGGAGGTGGTGGAAGGGATGATACGAAATGAGGTGGGTGTTTTTGAGAAATTCATTTCCGATGGATCCTATTCTGTGTCATGAATGTTAGCCGGGGCGGAAACTGTTGCTCTGCGGGGGCTTTTAAAGAATTTTTTTAATGGGTAATACTTTGACTACGTAATTTCTTTGGCGTTCTTTATATTATGTGATATATGGCAGGTGTACTCTGTAATTTCCGGAATTACACTTCAATATTCTGCTTCGGTGCTGTAAGTAAGCTGAGGAAACCGCGTTCTTGCCGCGCTAAAATTAGTCACTCGAATTTCTTATATGATAGGTACACGAAAAGAGCTTGAGTTGAGGTAAACACGTTTCTTCTGTGTCATTCGGCTTTAATGAAATTTTTTGCAAACCATACAGGAACTTTAATTTCCTGTAATTTATTTCTTGTCTTGCTTGAAATTTGAGGAACTAAAATTTCTCTTCAATCACCTTCACGAATAGGTTTCTGATTAGAAAGGTCAGATATTTTGGGGAAATTATATTGTGGCCTTGGTAAATTAAAGCGTATGTCCTTGAAGTATAGTTATAATGGGCGCGTGCTTACATGCGTAAAGCTACGAAAAGTAAATTGTACGCAAAGATGAGCTAGAAGCTAGATTGTAGCCTAATGGATAGCGTGTTGGTCTACAATGCGAAGGTCGTGAGTTCAAATCCCGGTCGACGCATAATTCCAGCCCACTGCCTGCTTGGGCACACCTTGATCACCTCAACCTACGAAAATCAAAAATTCGTAGATAGATGGTTGTGCAAAGGTCTAACAACTCTTTTATAATAAATAATGAAAAATATTAAGGAACCTGAAGGTCAAGAGGGCAAGGTGCGATTTGGAAATTTAGTATTTAAAGTGTTTTGGCTGAAATTCATGCGAATTTTTCATTTGAAGGCTTCTTTAGTTACCTTGGACATATCACAAGTTACTACACCCTTCCATGGATTTGTTGGCTCTTCTTCGACTCACTCCGAATTGAAGTGGTAACGTAAAACAAAATGAGTCTTTTTGTTTCTCAAAATTGATGCAATATGGTTTCAAAATTTAATTAGAAGCAAGATATTATTTTTTTGTTTACTAATTTTAAGAGGACAGTGAGGAATATAACTTTTCGCTAAATTTGTGAATTTTGATAACTAAATTAAATTCGACATTTTGACTATCCGACATTAAAAACTAAATTATCGCTAAGTCCCAAGTACCGGAGTTCCAAACTTAATTTATTGCTTCGCGAATTTTCTTCACCCAGAACTTTCATCAAATTTATTAATTTTAGTCTGTCACATTATATCCACCATTTCGAATGCCAATGTCAAGTTTAGCAAAATAAAACCACTGATCTTTAATTTACCCAGTGCCAGTCATCAATGGTGAAATGCTTGTACTTTTTAGCCCATTCAAAACGTTTTTTTTATCATGGCGGGTGCCAGTCTTGGTTTCTTCGCAGGTCTTCTGGCTATGAGGTGATCTTTACGCTGAATAGTTCGCGGCAGAACCTTGATGACTGCTTCTTGGATTTTTTTATTGATGACTTTAGCAGGTAATTTTCTGTTTTGCGTGCAGTAATCACGTTTTTTTCGGTCAGTTCGTAAAATCGTTATTCGTCGTCGACCACATGCGCCCTTCCGTTTTAGCGTCAAACCATCAACTGCATCCATTCTTTTCTTAATATTCTTTACAGAACTTCTTGATATGCCCAACATTTCTGCAATCCTGTATTGGGACAAGTTTCCCACCCTTGATAATTCGGAAATTTCCTCAACCTTCAATTGCGACAAGTCATCTCGCTTTCGCATCGCTATAAAACAACAATATGCCCAAAATTTCGATAATAAAAAATAGATTCTACGAAATAGAAACTAATCAACTTACCTGTTATCCAATTTCCCAAAAAAAATTGATTATTACTACCTTAATTCACAAATATTGCGCCCTTAGTTATAACAAGTGATTATTTAAAAAAAAAACAAAAAAACCCTGTCCGGGTATGTTATTCCACTTAACATAAAATTTTTTGCCATTATTCGAGTTGCTAGGCAACAACGTTAACATAAACAAAAATAAGAAAACCACATAATCCATAAAATTTGTTGTAAGATATCTTATCCAAAGTAAAACGAATGATTTGTTGACAATGGGTCTAATAATTTGGCAAGATATTGTATCATCACATTATTATGTTCATTACATTAGAGATTATTATACTCATCACATTTAGCATGTTCATGTCGTTCCTGGTTTTGGTGATGAAATACTAAATAATCCATAAGCAAAGTGAACAAAAAGTTTTCAAATAATTCTCACGCAAAACAAATTAAAAATAATTAAATGGCTAAACAATTTCAGCACTCAATTTCTTTCGTACGAAAAAAGAACAATAACATCATAAATCCGATGCTATTACCTAATAATACAAAAATACTTAAGAAATATTTTCTCACACTTGAATGAATTTCTCAAGGACTTGACAAAATTTTAAATGAAAAGTTTTATTATGTATGTCGGTGGGTACACAAAGTACTCTTGTCATTCAATTTCCTCTTAGAGCATCACAAAAATTTTGCGTTAAAACCAAAAAGATAAATTGCTATCGTCGTCTTTATCAAATTTTCTGTCTTTTTCTTGCGTCGTCCTCCACGCTGTAGGTTGCGTTACGCCATTACCTCCTCGGTCCATTCACGAAATTATGATGGAATCGCAAGGAAATAGCAACAGGAAAATTGTCTCTTGAGTTTTCCTCTGCTTTTAATCGCATTAAGAAAACCTTTCTTCACTAGACAGCGAAATCTCATTACATTAACATCACTGCTGCACACTTTAACCGCCTCCAGCAATCATACCTCTGGCACTTAGACACTCCTTAGTACCCTATCCTGTGTAGCCTGGTACAAAGCGTGTACCCGGTGTTTTTCGTTTGTATATAGAACTCTGCAGAATACGATTCTGGCAAAATAGCAGGAGGGCCAAGGATAATTTCCTATTTGAAGGTGCGGCACACATTGTGAATAAGAAAACAGTTCGGAACGGTGTGGTGGCATGAAAATGGAAACAGATCTTCTAACTACGGCATCCTTACAGTCATTTAGCTTTTTACGCATTTCCACACTCGCAAATGGTCGTCCTTGTTCCGTCCCTGCGACCTCGTCCTGCACCCATTCTCAACCCATGTTCCGCCGCAATCCTACATTCGGAGCTGAAATGTATTTCCTTCTGTTCAAATTATTGCCGTACACTTTCGGAAGTCCTAATGAAGGTAGAACTCTTGAAGGTTCATTAAGCGTGTACTTGCGAAAGCAACAGTTCCGCACGAGGCCGAATGTGAAGGTGGCAAACGCCACGTACTGCAGAGAATCACGCCATAAACGCTCGATGAGGTCTTTGACATTAACGTTCTGGGCGGGCCCGGAGCGGAGGAATATTTCAAGATCTGGAATAATAAAAATCGACAGGAGGCAGTGAAAGAAGCGCGCCCTCAAAGCGCACGAATCGCAAACGGAAATATTGCTATTCTTTCATTCGGGGGCGAGTTCTGACGAATATTGCACGAAAAATGGAGAGTTCCAAGATGAATGGAAATGAGTCCATAAATCTTATGCTAGAATTACGAATTTAATAGTCCGCCATTTATGTACTTAAGAGGAAACTTGTTGGGCCTTTTCATAATATCCTTGTTGGTATATCGTCTCTAGCTGGCAAGGATCCGTGGAGCTAGAAGCCTCTGTTTCCAAGCATTCCAGTTCGGTTCGGAGCTGGCGATGGTATCGCTTCTTGATACGGTTCGGCCTTCCTCACCTTGATTCCGCTCTGTGTCGACATTAAGTGAAACGGTTGTCGAGCACTTTCCTCGAGAAGCAGGAAATCTTCCCTGCTCTTTTCGGTCGCTCTATTTGGTAGGGGATGGATTTTTTTTTGGTCCCTGCCGTTGACTATAACACTGTTGCTTTTTGTGTAGTTTATACGGCCGGGCCGGTCTTGGGTGGTGCTTGAGTTCCGTTTAGTCTTTTATGAGCTTTTATGTCGGCACATAAGATATTGGGAGAAATTAAGTGTTGTTGCTCCTGTTTTCCTTGTTAATTTTTATGATCACCACCGTTCTCGTTTGCCCAGGTTGGCGTCGTGCTAGAGCATAGTCTCGGCTTAAAATAAAAACAAAAGATCCAAAAGGCGCTTAAGGAAATGAGTTGAGATTTTTCCGAGAATTGTTTGGGCTAAAATCATGGTCTTTTCGGTTATTTGTGGTTTAGTTTCGCTCGTAGATTCATCTTAGGGTTGTCTTGTTTGCACGACAACGACGACACCGGTGGTTTCGCAAAGTATTGCTAATTTCGTTCGTGGTTAAGGAAAGGCCTTGGAGCTATATTTGAAGGCCTTTTATCTTTTAGCCAACCATTGGGTTAGTTTTTGGATAGGTAGCCTTTTATGCGGTAGATGATTGTGCTAATGCTAATTAAAAGTTTTACGAATCTAGAGAAAATAAGGGTCTTGTTTCGTTCTTTATTATGTCCAATTGTTTTGGGATAATTGCTTGAGTGTAGAGAAACCTTTAACTTTTATTCGGATATAATTCGTTTGGGAAGTGCGTCGTATTTTTTCCATAATTATTTTTCCTTTCTTTGCTTGTTTCTTATTCATAAATAATTGTTTAAAAGCTTGAATGAAATAGAGTATGTAGTCAATGAAATTCACACATTCGCTTTAACTTACTTTTACGTAAAACATAAAGCGAATGTGTGAGTTGAAACAGAAATAACTTCAGATGAAAAAAGAATAATTTGAATGCAATGAAATTTGTTGGGAGGTGGAATATTGGGTAAATCAATCCAATAATGTTTTTAATATATAGATTATTAGTTATTTAATATTATTATGAAAATTTTTGAATTTTCCGATAGGGTGCAAAGAAAGTGATTGCGATCGAAATTTTGTGAAATTTGTAGGTAGTTAAGGCAGTAAGATAAATGTAATTGCACTAAATACGAGAACGGTTTATGTACAATTACATATAGGTATATATCTTTTACCGTATAATGTTGGAGGAAATTGATAAATTGACTGGTGGTAAAAGCGATAAGCCAGTCTAAGCAGGACCTTTTGAGTTTGTATATATCCAGAAAAACAAGAACAGAATTTTTTAAATTTAAATTACCCGAAAGGAAATAAAACAAGTGGTAAAACTTTGACTTTTTGTTAATTTTTACTGGATCGATATCTCAAAGCGTGACGCCAATGTCTAATTGTACAGAAGTGAAATAATTTTAAGTACAAATATTTGTTTTCGATTACCGGCTACGTTTCTTACATTTAATAATTTTTTTTTCAAATTCAACAGAAAGCTAGTTGGGGTTTCCTTACGGTAAGTCTGGCAAATGAAATCGGGCAAAAGAAAGTCTGGCTAATGAAAGTCAGGGAAACGTAATTCAGTCTTATGAAATTGTGGGAAATTATTGACCGGAAAATGTAGTCAGGGAAACCTAATCAAGCAAATGTAAGTCTGGTGATCGTTTCAGACCCCATTAAAACTCCGCGAAGTGAGATTTGTATAACATACAGTAGTAACAGTAAACGAATTTTACCGATTGTAAAACTGCTAATCACCATTTTCCATGACAACTTTCTAGTTGGTATCTTTCAGATGCATAAAAGATACCTTATGTTCTCGTTTTTTTGTTTGTTTTTTTGTACATTTATCAAAATCATTATAAAAGAAATTCTGGTAAAATTACATGTGTTTAAATTTAAATATTTAGATAATCGAAATAATATATTTTCGAAATCTGTGAGAGAAATCCATTTTCCTTTGTCAAATTTTCGAGGCGATAGGTTTGATAACATATGTTAGAATCGAAGAAAATTCACATATTTAAATTTTGTGAAATTTGTATGGTTGATGCTCAGGATCACACCTTGTGGAAGGGAACTGTTTCTAAATGAACTCTTAATAAGATATTGATTGATTGGATATGTAATTAAGTTGGGAGGAGAAAGCGTTTGTTGAATTCAAGTAGGGAAAGGGGAGTGAGTGTAAACAACCGTAACGAGTGGAGAAGCTGCTATATTTTTCAGTTGTTCTGGCTGCTATTAACAATTATTTGCAGATGTTATGGAGGACTGAATGATAGATACAAAGCAAACAGAAACCTATCCGTCAATTGTTTTTTGTGTTTTAACAGCTATGAAAATGTTATTTTACAATACACAAAAAATTGCAACTGTAACGAGGTATAATTAAGTGTTGAGTCCTGATCGATGTTGACGACTTAGTCAAGATCATATGCAACTAATTTATTAATTGTGAAAATGAAAAATTGTTGTGCGAAGGACTAATAGCCTTTCCACAATCACTAATAAATGTTATGGAACCTGAAGGTCAGGAGGCCAAGGTTCAATTTGGGCTGCAGTGTCATTGAAGGAAAAGGAAAATTGACTAATCATCAACGTATTTCCACATTTAATGTTAAGAAATTATTAATACAATTCAAAATGTTATAAGCATCATTCCTTATATGTTCATCTCTTCGAATCTTCTACAATGGCGCTACAGCCCAAATCAGACCTTGACCTCCTGACCTCCCAGGTTTCTTAAAATTTTCTGTCATTATTTATTGTGGGAGGGTTGTTAGACCTTCGCACAACCCTCTATCTACGAATTTTTTATTTTCGTAGATTGAGGTGACTAGTTGTATACCCAAGCAGGCAGTGTGCTGGAATTATGCGTCGACCGGGACTTGAACTTACGACCTTTGCATTGTAGACCAACACGCTACTCACTACGCTACACTCTAGCTACCTTTTCGAATACTATATGCATATTGCAAGATCTGTAGGCAACATTAAATTTAGCTATTGAATTGCAGTTCAATCATCATGTCATAGAGGCACCAAATGTAAGCACGGAGAAATTTAAAATTGAAACAAGCCGGATTTGCGTATTTTCTCGTGTGAAGTGTGACATACTGTTAAGGATTCTTATCGTGTCATAAGCCCAGCTTGAACAAGAGGATAGATTCTTATTATGACTGACTTTTTATATCAATCTGAATATTATTTTTTTCGACCCACTGACCAAAATCTCTAAATCGTGGTTTAATTGTGGTCCATCAGAGGTAATTCTGCATCTTCAATTCCATCTTTAATCTACAATAATACTACGCTTAATTCCTCCTTAGGACAGATTAGTATTCGTCCGCGAAACGTTTACCGAGTTCTTAAGAATCTAGGTGCTAGTAAATCGTCCGGTCCAGATGCAATGCCCTTCTCCTTAAAAATTGTTGCGCTTCTCTAGCTAAACCACTATGCAAACTTTATTGTCTCTCTTTATCGTCCTCCATTGTCCCATCTTCATGGAAGCTTGCAAATGTTTAGCCAGTTCCAAAAAAAGGAGAACGCACCAATCCCGCTAATTATCGCCCAATAGCAATAACCTCAATTCTGTCCAAGGTCATGGAAACAATCATCAACAATAGAGTAATAGAATATCTCAACATCAATGATATTATTGACGACAAACAGTATGGATTTCGCAAAAAACGTTCCACAGGAGACCTTTTAACCACCCTCACAGAACGTTGGAACAAGAGCATTCACCAGTTTGGTGAATCTTGTGTTATTGCTCTTGATATTTCCAAGGTTTTTGACAGAGTATGGCACACTGCCCTTTTAATCAAACTTAAAGCTATTGGTTTGGGCGACTCTCTTATTTCCTGGATTGAAAGTTTTTTAGCCAATCGTTCAATGCGTGTGGTATTGGATGGTGTGGTTTCCTCTTCTTATAAAATTAAAGCTGGTGCCCCTCAGGGGTCGGTTCTTTCTCCCACCCTTTTTCTGATATTTATTAATGACCTGTTATCTTCAACTTTCAATCCTATACATAGCTTCGCCGATGACAGCACCTTAGACTTCTTCTATCATTAACAGTACGTCCTTAGCACGATGTACTAGCTTAGTAGAACAACGTAGGTACATGGTTCAGTCATTGAATGAAGACTTGGCAAAAATTCTTAGTTGGGGCAATAAGAATCAAGTTGAGTTTAATGCTTCAAAAACCCAGTGCTGTCTTGTGTCCCACAAACGTGACTCTATCCTTGACCTAGTCACCTTCGGAGGTCAGCCACTAACCACTTCTTCAAGTGTTAAGATGTTAGGTATCCAAATCAAAAATAGCTTATCTTGGAACGACCATATATTTAACATCGCCAAGGAAGTATCTAAATGCTTGGGCTACCTAAAACGATGTAAAAACTTCTTCACCGCTTCTGGGCTATTAACAATTTATAAGGCCTATATTAGACCACGTCTTGAATTTAATTCCCACCTGTGGGCGGGAGCTGCAAAAACTTCTCTCTCCGATCTGGATAGTACCCGGACCATTAAAATTTAGGAGATTCTGACATCACTTCATCGCTCGATTCACTCGAGCATAGATGAACTGTAAGCTCCCTAACCCTTTTGTATTGCTACTACAATGGAGATTGTTCGGACGAAATCTTTAATCTCATGCCCCCTTGAATGCCCTTACCCCGTAATACTAGAGCTGCTTCGCGCGCTCATAAGTATTCTCTCAACCCCACCTTCGGTCGCACTGTCAAATTTCGTGATTCGTTTTTAAACCGGACTGTCCGAATATGGAACTCGCTGCCCATCTCAGTGTTCCCGCATGACTACAACATTCAGCAATTCAAGGGAAATATTCATAGCCACTTCCGACTCTATCCCCTAAATTCCCAAAAACCAATATCCTTCCCCCCTCACCGGAGCTGTGCTTCAGTACAAAAGGGCAACCCCTCTAGTTCCGGTGTCACTTAAAATAAAAAAAAAATTCACCATTACTATCAATATTTCGATTCAACATCGATTGAATATTATCAGCGTGCAAGAATATGTTCGTATACAGAATAGAAATACTAACATCGATAATGTGTATGAAAACCGAAGGTGATCCGAATATCAAACCTTGTTTAGCGTAATCATTTCCGAGTCGCAATTTAGTGCTAGTCATACTACAGAACCGCCCTTCGGCCGCTTTTTTTTACATCTACGTACGCGAATATATAAAACTCACAGGGGGCACGTAATTTTTTTTCAAATAATTACTGTCGCACTCACACTTTTGCTGCGTGCTCCACTGGATATTTTTACTCTAGTCAAATCTTAAAAAAAAAAAATTTAAACAACAGGACAGGACTACGATTGCAGCAAAATATTAGTACTCTAATCGGCCTAATGACGGGGCATAATGGAGTAAACCACCGCCTCAAAAATATGGGCTTAGCTGAAACCGACATCTGCCGCCTGCGTCTCGAAGAGTCAGAAAGGACAGTTTATATCCAATGTCACTGTGAAGCAATAGCTAGGAAAAGACACAATCTTTTCGGAAAAGGTTTCCCTTCTACCGAGGACATGGCTTCCTTAAAGATATTTAGATTAGCTAAAGCTATTGAGTTATGGTAGGATAAAGAGGCAATACACGCACAATAGGCCGAGAAGGTCGCAGTGCACTCACGTGTTCCCCAAATTATAAAATAAAATCTGAAATCGAAACCCAGGCCGATCGCTCGTCGGGCGAGCATTCTACTACTAAGCTGTAGACGGTGATGAAGTTTCATCGCCAAAATGTACTCATCTGCTTATTGTTGATAGTTTTATTATATGGGAACCCATGAAGCCCTTTTTCAGAGGTTCTGAGTTTAATAATATTTGGATCTTAAAATTTTTATAGTAATTTCACTCTTCAACAAATTTAATTAAAAAAACCGTAAGTCGTTTCGAGCACATAGATTAAATTGTTTTTTGATTTCTGAACATGGGATTCCGCAGAGTGCGATGAACGGCCTTTTTGAGATTTTCCGTAAACATATTTGGCCAGGAAGCCGGTAATTTAATTTGACACAACATTGAAGACCAAATAACTCTCTTAAGCATCGTATTTATTTGATTAACGATCAGGTGTCAAAATGCTTAAGTAGTGTCCTTTTCTCCAAAAACATTCAATGCACAATTTCACATTGCGCACAGTGCTACATAAGTTTTCGGCTTCAAATTTGTTTCATAGTGCAGATTTACATATTCTACTACTGTACCTTAATTATCAATTTTTACTCCGTTAGTATGATACAACAATACTAAAGATATTGCCATACATTGGTGTTATAATTAACATCAATATTACCACTTTATTCTCCATTAAAAAGTTTATATCTAATTATAGTTACAATTCATTGATATTAAGTAATACATTTTAATTGATTTTATTAATTAAATCTATTTTAAATATCTTAGTCGAAAATATTTGCTAACAAGTCAGACGCAAATTTATTATTCTTGGGATGAATCCCCACGTGGATAGTCAAAATACAGGTGAAGGTAGTAGATAACGAGGACCAAAGGGAGTCTATTGCAAGGTAAATTATTAAGCGCTTTGCTGTTAAATCATTATTCAACACTTAACTGAAATAATTATCAATAGCTTCAGTACATGAATTCAATGTTTCATTCCTTAAGTTATACTAGTTTGGATTTATATAGCACCCGGTTAAAAGGGATTGTTGGAAGTTAATAATTACTTTATTGAGCAATTAAGTCACGTTTAAAATTCGTTGTACATAACACCATATGTAATTTATACTAATTAAAACATACATTAGTATAAGAGGTGGTAGAAGGATCGGGGGAATCGCGCTATTTGTTTTAATTATTTTTAATTTCTTTTCAACAGTACTGGAACAAAAATTATTGGTTCGTAGCTTTTAATGTGTTGGCTCTTAATTGATTAATTGACATAAGTCGAAATTATCCTTATGCTTTGGAGACAAACATTGGTCCTCCTTCTCCCTAGATAGTAACTTCAGCTCCCAATTTTTCCAGAACAAATTAAATTTTTCAAATGCCGCCCCTCGCTTAAACTGTAGCCAGAGAGCTGCTCATATTGAAACTGAAAGAAGTTTCTTTGAGTTTGAAACCAACTTACAACTGCTCAAGGGCGACACCCCTGGTTTAGATAAAATCACATACAGTATGATTAAGAACTTATGCATTAGTTGCAAGATGCATATTGTTTCCTTGTATAACACCATCCTAATCAAAAACTTGTACCTGCAAGCATGAAAAATGGCAGCCATAACTCCGATTCTTAAACCTAAAAAAGTCAAACCTGATCCTGAGGCTCCATATCTTTACTACCATGCTTAATCAAAAACCTTGAAAAAATCATAGCAAGTAGACAGTTCTGGTTACTCGAACAAGGCAATGGAATTAACAGCGAACAAAAATGATTTCGATCAATCAAGAGCTATCAAGATGCACATCTATATACAGATCACCTTATCTGTTCTCAACTATCCAGTAGATATCACGTGTCCATTGTCAGTGTCGACTTCGAAAAGGCTTTTGATCGCGTAAGAACCCATACAATCATCTCAGAACTCATAAGATTTGGAATTGGTCCCAAGATTCACAACTGGGTCCTTGCATTTATGGCGCATAGAAAGTTTCGAGTTAGAGTGAAAGGAGTTCTTTCAAAAGTCTGGTCTCTACAAAATGGTATACCACAAGGAACATCAATATCAGTTGTTCAATTCTTATAAGCATTTAATTCGCTATCAAATAATATTAATCGCTTCCTTGGCGTAGTGAGGATCGTGCTTGCTTAACAGCTAATAGGTTGTGGATTCGATTTCCACTACATGCTGGCTACTGGCAATGAAAAATCATTTCAAGTAAAAAATGGGAAAACGATGTAAAAGTAAAACAGTTTCACTTCAAGAAGGTCTATATACTCAGTAGATGGTTTCTGCTCGCTTTCTATAATTCAGTCCCCCATAACATCTGCAAATATATGTCAGTAGCAGCCAGTTCAACTGAAAAATATACCAGCTTGCCAATCATTACGGTCATCCTCACTCCCCTTCTCCCACCTTCCCAATCCCATTCCTTCCCTCCATGACTGTGTTTGTGCATTGCATATAAAGGCTTACATTTCCTATAATGCAGGTCATTCTGTAAAAAACAAATGGCTGGAAAGCACTTAGCATATGCAGATGATTTCTACATAATTGTCAAAAACTCCTCACTGGTAGAAGCACGCAACAATATAGCAAAAGTTTTAGGCCAAATGCTAACGTGGGCAAAGCATTCTGCCTCAAAAATCTCCATCAATAAATGCAAACATTTCCACATATGTCGCAAGCTCGCCTGCTGCGCTTTCAATGTAGCAGTAGTTCAGGATACCATCGAAAATGTTGATCACCAGAAAAAAACTGGGTCTCACTTTCACCAAACGTTTCCTATGGAACAAATACATAGAAAATATAAAAAAACATAACAGGGCTACGATTGCGCGTAATGCGCAATCTTACGATACTCTAGATGAAATAGAATTTTTTTGTGACCCCAAGAAATTTTGTATGTGGAATGTTAGAAGGGATAGCATTGAACTAATTTTCTCCCCATCATGCTAAAGTAGCTATAAAAATGTTTTATTCAAAATGCTTACTCCAAAAATTGAATGGGAACTGAAAAAATTAGTGAGTTAGATTTAATGAAAATGTGCAGTTTGTATGGGAGGGGGAATTTTAGTGATTTTTTCAGAAATAACTAGGAATATTATAAAATTGACATACCTTAAATTTCAGACTAGTGCCATTCATACTTTTCAAGAAAATCGATTTTTTGTGAAGTTGTGAAACTGTGCCATATTGTATGGGAGGGGGTAGTAGCAGTGAAGCTAATCCAATATTTTTTTCTGATCTTAGTGATAATACTAATTAAGAATTTATTACAAAATATGAGCTCGATAAATGTTATATGTTCTGAGAAAATCGTCTTAAAGCATTTCTCGAAAAAGTGATGTTTGTATGGGAGGGGGTGGAAGGAGAGGGAGGACTCCAATAATTTTTCTACTGTAGATTTATATTATTATGAATGTAATATATCCAAAAATTCAGATTAATAGCTTTCACACTTTTCGAGTAAATCCATTTATTGTCAAATTGCGAAATTGTGTCATTTTGTATGGGAGGGGGTAGAAGGGGTGAAAAAAATTTGACGATTAGCGTCAAATTTTTTTTGGCCTTACTAACAATTTTAAATAAATAC
This sequence comes from Chorisops tibialis, assembly GCA_963669355.1. Classification (NCBI taxonomy): domain Eukaryota; kingdom Metazoa; phylum Arthropoda; class Insecta; order Diptera; family Stratiomyidae; genus Chorisops; species Chorisops tibialis. Next base: position 298,851,302 of record OY770263.1, read on the forward strand.
TTGGTGCAAAATTTCAGCTAGCTAAATTTTATACGCACTGAGTAAATTGGCTTAGAATAATTCATGAAAAGTACAGTTTGTATGGGAGGTGGTAGAAGGAGGGGTAGGACACACATAATTTTTATACGGTAGATTGATATTATCATAATAGTAATATATTCCAAATTTCAGGTTAATAGCTTATATACTTTTCGAGCAAATCTCTTCATTGTCAAATTGCGCAATTGTGTCATTTTGTATGGGAGGGGGTAGAAAGGGTGGAGCGATTTGGCCCGTTCACGAACTTGACCTTACTTTTTTGTCAAAAACGACGTGTACAAAATTTGAACTATCTAGCTCAACGCGTTCTCAAGCTAGAGAGCGCACGGACGGACGGACGGACGGACATCCGGTTTTGAGATTTTTGAGTGATAATATTAACTTCTGTATTCATAATTTTTTTCTCCGAGCCTTATTTCTTGGCGTTACAAACCTTAGAGCAAACTTATAATACTCTCAGGTTCCATCTAGAGTATAAATATATATAAATAAGAGCCATTATCCTGTCCAAAATTGAGTACGGTTTGGCAGTTTACGAAAAAGCCGAACTAGCACAAAAGCTTAAGGCCTCATATCACAGCCTGCGATGCAGCGATACCCAGAAGGACAATTAGTGGGAGAGGTGAACCATGGTGCAACGAAGAAATAAAGACACTCAGCGCAAAATGCTTACAAGCCCCGACACAGAGGCCAACGATCAAGGGGAAGAGTAGATTTTTAGGGCCGATTAAACACTTTCTAAGTGGCAAGACTAGACCTAAATAAGGCGAATAAACAGAGGAAGGCAATTTGTTTCAAAAGGCTAAAGGATCTTAGGTCCCCACAAATAACTTGTCCGATAATACTAAGATCAATCGTAGAGCACCTGTTCCGCCAAAGGCCAACTGCTATGTGTAGCATATCCAGAGAAATTAGCATAGAGTCTATCCCTGCAATTACGTCGGAGGAACTATTTGAGGCATGCGGAAAGATGGGAAACAACAAGGCACCTGGAACCGATGACATCGCAAATATGGCAATAAAAGTTGCTGTTCCAAAGAGGTCCGACATCTTTATATAAACTATGCAAAAGTGTTTCGTGGAAGTCTTTCCTGAACCATGAAAGCGCCAACATTTGGTACTTTCACCGTCATATCGCCCAATATGTCTACTTGAAACGTTGGGAAAGATCCTGGAGCGAATTATAAGCAATAGACTGCTCGTACTAGCAGAGGAGAAAGGAGCACTGTCAGACTACCAGTTCGGATTTAGGAAATCGCGTTCAACTGTTGACGCCACAAAAGTGGTATTCGATACTGCAGCTGAGGTGATACAAGGAGAAAGATGGTGATGGGGAACAAAGAAATATTGTGCAGTGGTGATACTGGACATTAAAAATGCCTTTAACTTGGCAGGTTGGTCACTTATAAACAGATCGCTAACCAGGATAGATACATCATACTACTTGTTGAGAATAATTTCAAACTACTTCACCAATAGGAAGTTGAGGTACCAAACTGATCAGGAGATAAGGTACTACAACATCACCGCGAGAGTCCCAAAAGGATCTGTACTAGGCCTTCTCCTGTGGAATATTATGTACCATGGAGTTCTTCGACTATCGTTGCCGCAAGGAATAATATTAATTGAATGGAGAGAGAAAAGAGAGAGAAAGGAGAGCAGAAGCAGTATAAGGAGCACAGCATAAAATGCTAGCCAGCCCCGCGAAGTAATACCTAACGGTCTTCCCGCGGAGAGAGTGGTTGAAGACTGTATGCGGTTTAGTACGCAGGCACATATCGGCTAACAGTTTTCTATCAGGATCGGGTATGTCAATCGTGCATACCAATGACACAAGCTATTGGTATCTAATGAAGACTCTACACCTCCCTGGCTTAACAAGAAAGAAAAAAAATCATACCACAGCGCTATTCGTCTGCAATCGGCGCCTTCCGAACAATGCCTATTATAAGTTTGCTAGCCGAATCAAATATGTCAACTATCGATGAAAGAATAGACTTGGGAACCGGTAGACTTATAATAACTGCTACAAAAGAAATTTACTAATCTAGCCAAGTGAAAAAAGCTACCACGAATCTGCTCCACACTTTCACACTGCTTGGTTTAAGCAAATGAAGCAGGAGTCAATATGAAATCAATCTGTACCAAGCCAAAGTCTCCACCGCCTTGGATGTTCCCTACGAAGACAATAGATTTATATTCACATACTAAAACCTCCACCAGCAATCAATCTTATCGTTTGCTTTTTCTGTCTTTCCGGTCGAAGCCAAAGAAACAGCGATTGCGATCGTATATGCAAGCAAACGAACGAAAAGAAAAATACTGAATTTGCACGGACAGTCTTTCCGTTACAAAAGCTGTTCAAAATATCCATTCGCGCAATAAAATAATCGTCAAAAAACCACACAAACTCACTACCTCACCAAAGAAATTAAAACTCCTTTGGATCCCGGGGCACTCCGGAATAAAAGGAAATGAAGAGGCAGACAAAATGGCATAGGATCTAGCAAATTCCCCACTTATAACCACAGACACTTCTACTCCCTTAGATGTAAAACGATTACTTGAACGACATCCAGCTATCGAATTCAAACAAGCATGGCCCTCACGACAAAATTTGAATACTGACGTCATCAACTCGAACAAAATTAAAAGAAATTTCCCGAGCACACTTACGCGCAAGGAAACCACAATCAACACAAGGCTAAGAACGGGACACACAATTTTGACTCATCTTCACACCATCAATAAGGATACGCCACCTACATGCCCACATTGCAATCAAACCATGGACTTCCAACACATCCTACAATGCACAATGCTACGAAACCTACTTGGAGGAGACGTACTCGACTGCATAAAAAACACTAATGATGAAAAAATTGCCACGAATTAATAAAAAACGCCAATCTTACGAATAAAATTTAATTTGAATTAAGCCCTCTATTTACAAAAAAAAATTATTCTTATATCAAACTTAACAGTCAAACCTGAAACAATTAAGTCGATGGTCTTATGCAACTAGTACTTAATTCGCTTACTTTAATTTAAATATTAATTAAATAGAATAAATAAATAAATAAAAAAAAAGTTTACAAAATTTGAAGATTGTAGCTCAAGGTGTTCTCTATTTAGAGGAAAGTGAATTAACGGACGTCAACATATAGACATTTATCTCAACAACTATAAGTACTCGTAATGGCAAAAAAACTTATATGGTAAGAATTTGATCATTTTTCTAGTTCTAAAAATTGTCCTTACCAATTTTTTTAATCCGATTGCTTTCAAATTTCAATTTGAGCTATAACGCCATTTAATATTGAAATGGCATACACCTCAGTTTAAGCACTAGTCCAGTCTGATTAAATCAAAAACGGCCTGTTTGGCGAAATGCTGTGATCTCGATGTTTTTTTTTTAACCTCATAGTTTTTTTTCCGGAGATTACAATAAAAATATTGCGGTCTCTGGAGGAGTGGGGGAAGGACTTGACAAATAGCAAAATTTGCAAATTTTCGCCTGTTGTAGAGTTTTTTTTTTAAGACAACGTCATAATTGTACTAAACTATATTGAAATAAACAACAAATCGGGCGGAACTTTATTATTAATGGGACAAGTTGAGGATGCATGAAAAGTCAATATGCAGGTTAGAGTGGGTAAGGAAGACTAAGTGGAACCCCCTTCAGTGCAGGGCTGCTGTCGATTTAACACTTAATTGCGAATACGATCAATAGCTCCAGTACATGCAATCAATATTTCATTCGTTTATGCAAGTTTGGCTTTTTATGAAGGGAGGGGAGGAGGGGTGATAGTAAGGGCGGGTGGATGTTAATAATTTTTTAATTGATTGCTTGAATCACGTTCAATATTCTTTGTATAGAATGTCAGTTGCATAGAATTTTCATAAAATTCGGTGTATTTTACATTCACGAAATCAAACATTTGTATGGGACGGTGTAGCGGAGGTAAGGTAATCGTAAAATTTGTGATGCAGTTTTATTTCATTTCCTTTGTAAGGTGCACGCACAAAATTTCTATTTCGTAGCTTTTAATTTGGTTTTTAGCAGTTGATTTATTGAAATTGGCCGAAATCATACTTTTGTATGGGGGGGGGGGGGGGGGGGGGGTAGAAGGTAGACGCAATCGCAAAACTTTGGACGCAGTTTCATTTCAATTATTTTTAAAAGTTAAATTGATTTAAATTGATATCTTTAAATAGTTAGGTGATAATTGATTTCTTGGTAATGGTCGAAAAATAATTTTGTATGGGAGGGGGTAGAAGTTTTGAAGGTATTCAACCAGTTAATAATTCATACTTTTACAGATTTTTTTAAAATACATTTCGCAAATTTTCGAGTTTCAACCTTAACATTTCATTCAAAAATTTTCAGGTTATGTGTTTTTTTCATTGCACCTTGTGCACGTTCGACCCCTACTTTGGTGTATAACAATTATAGAACAAATTGTTATTTTTTTTTCTATGTATATCAAATAGTTGTATTCATCTGGAAAGTTTTAACTTTGTATCTTTCACCAGAGTCCTAAAAATATCACTCAAAATTTTCAACATTTTTGCTTACCACCAATCTCCCCTTACACCCCCATCTTAAAATTTTTTACTAAAATAAAAAATTAAAAACTATGTAGTTCTACAATTTGACAAAATTTTAATTTGATATCCGCACTTAGTTTTGAGATATAACGGTTAAAAATTTTGGAAAGTGCACCATTATTGAAATGCTTCCTATTTTCCTCCACTACTATTATTTCCAAATGTTATATTTTTCTCGTATTTCCTTAGTATAGCTTAACATACGTTCCAAGTTTGTGAGCTAATGTGAGCTGAGCGTACACACCGGCGTACGGCGGACGGCGAACAGACAGATCGATTTTTTTTTCTTTGCATTTTTAGGCTATTTTAGTCATGAAACGCGAGAAAACAAAATTATAGGGTAGCAAATTTTTTTTTTCTCAGATATAGAAGACGTTTTTGCAATTTTCAAAGAATTTTGAATTTGTGATTTGTAAGGAAATGAGTATTTCACAAACTGTAAAAAAGATATTCTACCAAAACTTGCGGTATTGCCTCTTATTAAATGTATTTTAACTAATTGAAACAAAATTCAGTCTAAATTTAGCCGATTTCATAGAATATATACATCTGGTGAAGTTATTGCAAAATATCTTTTTGAGTAAATTTTCTCTTATTATACTCTAGATGAAATCTGAGAGTATTATAAGTTTTCCACAAAGTTTGTAACGCTCAGAAATAAGGCTCGGAGAAAAAATGTATGATACAGGAATTCATATAATCACTCGAAAATTTCAAAACCGGATGTCCGTCCGTCTGTCCGTCCGTCCGTTCGTCCGTTCGTCCGTTCGTCCGTGTCCTCTCTAGCTTGAGAACGCGTTGATCTAGAATGTTCAAATTTCGTACACATTATTTTTGACAAAAAAGTAAGGACAGGTTCTTGAACAGACCAAATCGCTCTATCCCTTCTACCTCCTCCCATACAAAATGACACTATTACGCAATTTGACAACATACGGATTTGGTCGAAAACTATAAAAGGCATTAGTCTGAAATTTTGAATATATTACTTTTATTATGATTCTAGTTTATCGTATAAAAATTATACATATCCTTCTCCTCCTTCTACCACCTCCCATACAAACCGCACTTTTTCATGAAATACTCTAATCTAATTTACTCAATGCGTATAAAATTTATCGAGCTCAATTTAGCACTAAATATTTATTTAGAATTATTAGTAAGACCAAAAGAAATGCTGTATAAAAAATATTTAAGTCTTCTCCTTCCTTCTACCACCTCCCAGACAAACTGCACTCATGAAATACTCTAAGCAAATTTAGTCAGTACGTATAAAATCGATGGAGCTGAAATTGTGCACTAAACAATTATTTAGAATTATTCGTAAGACCAAAAAAATTCAACAACTTTAAAAAAAGTCGATTTGCCTGAAAAGTATGAATGCTACTGATCTGCTATATCAAAAATATGATGTTTACAGTTATTTCTGAGAAAGTTATTAGCAACACCACCCTCCTTCTACCACCTCCCATACAAACTGTACAATTTCACTAAATTCAATACACTAAGTTTCTCAGTACCTATTAAATTTTTAAATCCTAAATTTTGCATAAAACATTTTGATAGCAACCTTATCGTGATGTGAAAAAATTAGTTCAATGTTGTCACCCCCTCTACCACTGCCCCTACAAAATTTCTTAAAATAAAAAAATTTCTCCTTTATCTAGAATATCGCACGATTGGGCTTTATGTCCAATCGTAGTCCTGTTATGTTTGTTTTTTCAAAAAAAGATGGTCTTCAAAACAGTCATAGTAGTTTTTGAGTGATGCGGTAACATACTTTTTGAATTGCACGACCTTATTATAGATATAGATTGGTGTTTCGAGCTCGAGAATTTCTCAAAACCTTGGGGAATGGCGCACAGAAAATTTATGCCTGATTTCGCTGCTTTGGTCAGATCAATAGAATTCTTGACGAGAAATTAAACAGATGTGATCAATAAATAAAATAAACCGCCAACAAGTCGGGCGAAACTTTATTACTCTTGGGACAATTTATGGATGAGTGGAATGTCAATATGCACTTTAGAGTGGTTAGGGAAGACTAAGTGAAAGGGAGTTCTTGGTCAGGGCTGCTGTCAATTCAACAATATTTCATTCGTTTCTGCAAGTTTGGGTTTATATGAGGGAAAGGGGAGGGGTAATAGTAAGATGTTAATAGCTTTTTAATTGATAGCTTGAATCACGTCCAATATTCTCTGTATAAAATGTGTTTCATAGACGAAGTTGCATTGAATTTTCAGAAAATTCGGTGTATTTTAGATTCACGAAACCGAACATTTGTATGGGAGGTGGCTAAGGGAATCATAAAATTTGTGATGCAGTTTTATTTCATTTCTCTTATAAGGTGCTTGTACAAAATTTCAAGTTCGTAGCTTTTAATTTGTCGACTGATATAATTAAATTGGTCGAAATCATACTTTTGTATGGGAGGGGGTAGAAGGGTTGGCGCGATCTTAAAAATGTTGACGCAATTTTGTTTCAACTATTTTTAAAAGTTTCTGTGCAAAATTTCAAATTGATATCTTTTAATAGTTAGGTGATAATTTTGTATAGGAGGGGGTAGATTTTCAACCAGTTAAAATTTCGTACATTTAGGGATTTTTTTTAAATGCATTTCGCAAATTTTCAAGATTTTGCCTTAAAATTTCACTCAAAATTTTCAGTTTATGTATTTTTTTCAATGCACATGAAACACCTTGTGCGCATTAGACCGGGGGGTCGGTTTATAACAATTGTGGAACAAATTATTATTTCTTTTCTATGTATATTAAATAGATGTATCAACATGCAAAATTTAAACTTTGTATCTTTCACCAGAGTCCTAAAAAAATCACTTAAAATATTCTACATTTCTGCTTACCACCTCCATCCACTTATACCTCCCAATTTAAAATTTTTACCAAAAACACAACAGAATTATAATTGGGCTTAAAACCCAATTATATGATATTCTAGATGATATGGGAATGACTTTAATATACCAGAAAATATGTCATCTCAAATCTTTCGAATAGTGAATAGAGACTTTTGCATGGGAGGTGGTAGAAGTGTAGGGGAGGTTTGTATTTTTCGTATATGACACCGAACACAGCACGCAAAATGTTTTTTGCCGAATTTAAAGATTTTATTTTTCATTATTTTTAAAGAAATTAGTCATAGTTTTCCTGAAATTGGGGCATTTGTATGGGAGGTGGCAGAGGAAGTGGAGCGTTTAAATGATTTTGAAACTGCTTATCATCATCCTTATCACCATGCTTTGATTTAATTTCAAAGTCGATAGCTCTCATATGTATACTTGAAGGAGAAATGCTTTTCTTGAATTTATAATACAGATATTTGTATGGGAGGTGGTAGAAGGAGTGAAGTGGAGCTGATCATTTTTTCTAACAGTTATTTCAATTATTAAGAAACAAATTCTGGAAAAATTTGAAGTTTGTACTTTTTCTAGTTTGAATGGAAATCGATAAAATATGTTTGTCAAAAATTTAATTTAAATATCAAAATTTCGTGAAATTTGTATGGGAGGGGGTAGAAGGAGTCAGGTGAAGTTGATAATTATTTTTAAAATAAATTGCAATTATAATAGAATTAATTCTGACAAAATTTCGTCTTTTCAGCTTTACTAGTTTCAATGAAAATCAAAAATATGTATTTTTCAAAATTGTCCATTCGTATGGGAGGTGGTAGAAGGAGTAAGGGGATCGAATCAATATTCCGTGATAATAATGACATTTTACCATAATACTTGCACCTAAATTTTAAGTCGGTAGCTTAAATAGTTTCAAAGAAAAATCAGTTCTTAATATTTCGAAATTTCATGAAATTTGTACGGGACGGGGTGGAAGGAGTGGGGGGGATGTAGCCCATTCACGAACTTAAAATTACTTTTTTGCTAAAAATGACACAAAAAATATTTCAGCACTATAGCTCAAAGCTTTCGAGAGTTATGCTGTAGACAGACGCACAGACAGACAGACAGACAGACAGACAGACGGTAACTCGGAACCGAGGTTATTGAGCGACAACAAATATTTCTGTACCCTTGGCGGTTCTGTGCGAGCGTTATTTCTTAGCGTTACAAACGGTAAGGCAAACACAATATACTCTCAGATTTCATCTCGAGTATAATTATGCATTTCTACAATCTGACAAATTCTCGATTTGATACCTGTACTCAGTTTTAAGATATAAGGATTTATAATTTTGAAAAGTGCGCCATTTTTGAAATACTGCCCATTTCCCCACACTACTATTATTTCCACATGTTATATTTTTTTCATATTTTCCTAGTATAGCTTAGGCTACCGACACACGATGCGAGTTAAAATATATTATCTCACTTTTCGATATTACTAGTGTCATTATCCTATACATAATTCGGCCTACTTATATCAAAATAGGAAGTTAATATATATTAACTCGCATCGTGTATCGGTAGCCTTAGTATATGTTTTAAGTTTCAATTACATAGCTTAAGAGATAGTTGAGATAATAAATTTTAAGTGTTTTTCTTTGCACCCCCTAGCCCTCCGCCTTACAATAATTAGCCACTCTCTAAGCTGATTCTGATGGAGCTATATGCTTCCTTAATGGTCCCAAAATATGATTTTTTTACGATAAGTAATTTCGAAGATATAATAATTTGAAAAAAAAAAAAATCGGCTGACAAATTGTTTTTAGCCCCCTCCCCTTTTCGGACGTCAATGAAATTAAATTATTTTTAGAATTTGTCCCATAACCCTCTTCATACCTCTGCTGATTTTTAGCTTCCTGTCTGTATTCGTGGTGGAGATATTAGCAAGTGAAGTTTTTGACTCTTTCCCTCGCTCCGCCTCCCCCTTTCAACTAACAGTTCCCAAAATTTAGAAAATGTACCTCATTTACTCAATCAACAACCTATGCAAAAACGAACATTCTAACTTCAAGTGTGTCGGAGATATGATATATATATGTACGGCGTACGTCGGGACGGATTTTTTTTTGCATTTTTAGGTTAATTTAGTCATGAAACGCGAAAAAAAAAAATTTCAGGGTAGCAAATTTTTTTCTCTGTGTCGATCACAATACTTTATTATTAGAGTAATAAAGTAAAAGAAAATAATAATTCAATTAATGCCAGAAAAATTGAAAAAAGCTTGTTAATGCACATTATTGATGAAAATACAAATATATTTAAATTTTATAAAAACCAATCATAAACTATCTTGCTGAGAATATACAAGGGTTCCGAATGCGGATCTACTTCTCTTACGTCGTTTGCTAATTTATTTCGGTGCCACTCGAAACTCAAAGACACGCGGTTAAATAAATAAATAATGTCTGGAGTAGGAATCGAACCACTAATCTGTTGGCTGTGAAGCTAACACGCTGCCATTGTGCTTCATCACGACTGCTTTCACATTGAAAATAAGCTCAAATGCATTTAAAGTACAAGTAAGGCATTTCCATGAGACATTAAAGAATATTGGAACAGGACACGGAAAATAGTTCTCTAGTTATTATACTTACCAATATAATAAAGTGGTGCAATAGTCCCTTCTGTCGGACTGACTGGTCCTAAATTGGAAGAAGTGGTTGTCGTCGAACTGGTTGAGGTTGTTGTTGAACTAATCGAATTATTCGCTTGTGAAATATCCTTGTCCTTGGAATTCAATTGAACCAACGATTGTGCTGCTGTCCATTCGAGTCGACCACAAAGTAAACTACTACCGGCACTTGTGTTTGTTTTTCTTTCCGTAATGACACCGTTACGTGCCGTACCGCCATTTTGAATTCGCTTATTATTGTTATTTTGCTTTGTTGGAAAATTTTGCGGTTGGTGTTTTGTTAATAATCGTTGTTTTTTCTCCAAAGGAATTTCTCGTGGCATCTTTTGTTTTAGTGAATTTTAATCGTAAAAACATACATCAAATATGAATTTCTTGATTTTTTGTTTTGAAAATTTTTTAAAATTTATTATTAATTAATTAAAAAAATATTTGTTTTATTTTTGTTGTTGATAATTTTGATTTTTTTTTCACAGTTTTTTTATATTGCTTTCGTTGTATTTTGAAGATTTTTTTATTTAATATTTTTTATAACTGGAATGGGATTAAATGCGATATTAAATTTTGGTTAATAGTGGGATAAGAATGACGTTGAATCCCCGTTTTGCCGAATTTGAAGTAATGGTCTGTTTTTGGCAGGATGGTAATGGCAAGGAGCTGCAGAGAGCAACAAGTAGCTCCGATATTCAGGTAGATCTAAATATAGAAGAGCGACGGACATAATGGCAGAGAAATGAATAAAGTAAATGGCGGACAAGGGTGGTATCTTATGTTGGTGTGAGCTCCACTCGGAAAGTACAGTAACGTACGGAAAGAATGGAACAGGTAAGCTTGAATGATGTGGATGTGTGTGTTTGTGGGTGAATGTCTACAGGTAAAGTAATAAGCAAGCAATGATGAAACAAGTGGTTGGCTGTCAATTCAAGCCGGTTGAATGGTTTATGAGATTTGGGGACATTACCGAACGTTTGTTTTTTTTCGATCTTCAGATTTCCCGTCGGAATTTTTTCCGAAAAAGCAATAAAAAGATTGATGAAGCGATGAAAAAAAAACACTTGTTGGGTTTCGCGAAAACACCACACTATATCACACCGAACTTTGGATACTTTAGGCGAAACATTAGCACAACTTTAAGCCGTTCATACGTGTGTAATTTTGGAATAGAATTTAGCAACCAACTATGCTTTAATTTCGAGGAAAACTTTGATTTTTGCAGGAAGTTAAGTGGCAGCCATGCTGCCATATACCGCGGCTTCCTTATAACAAACAACCCCCTGAGTCGAGACACACATACACGCCGTATACCGAAGCATCATAATGCAAATGTTGGGCAAGTGCGCTAACAACCCTCGTTGAGCGCCGCAACATACACGTGAAAAAAGCACCTTACACTAGCCGTCCACCAATATACTACCCTATTTGTATTAGCGAGCACAATGAACTACTGTTCAAGTATTGGTGCTCTGCTGCAGTAGCTTTTGTTTAATGAGAAGAAAAATTATATATTGGTTTCTATTTTCCAGGACGTTTTGCTGGTGAGCTTAGCTAAGAATCGCATTGATCCAAATCCCATTTATTTGGCCTAAATCTTAGATTGGATTACGTAAAAAAATCGAACGATATGCGATTGTTTTGAACCCGAACTCGAATCCAACTACTCGACCCGGAAATCCTGTCTGAGTATACGAAACTAGAAGAAGATACACAGCAGCACAGCTATGGATACCACTATTGTAACAAAATACACAAACGCTTACACCACACTCACTTTAAAACTTTTCTGCATCAGATTTTTTCGTCCTCGAATACTAAAATCGTCGACATTTTTACATAATTATTTATTTATGAAAATTACCGACGGAAATAATAATATGAAAAGAGTACCGTAGAATGGAGAAAATACAAAATATAATTTATTAAAAATGCACCCAAGTGTAAGAGGAGAAGAAGTATAAATAAAATAGGTGATGTGCGTCAGATTTGACGTACCACTCCCTTCTACTGGCGTCGCGATGCCCATACACAATTGCACATGGTGAAATCGGAATATCCGAACCACCCCAAAGTCCTCATCATCCACCCCTGTACACGCTGGCAGAACCGAGAGAAAAATCAGAGGGTGGTGGTTGGTGTTCTGTTGATTCATTGAAAGCCCCACGCATGCGGCCTTGCCAGTCTCTATGGCAGCCGACGAAAGACGACGATTATTCTCAAAGTTGTGCCGAAGCTACCCAGCGATGATACCTTCAATACCCGGCTCTATCCGATTCGCACCCCTTATACCATCGGCCCACATTTAGCCAGCCGACTCTACTTGTGTAAATGTATTCCTCCGAAATATGTCGGAGCAGGAAAAATTTCACGTACAGGCGTTAGGACGTATCCGTGCCCGCACAATGAGCACATAAAAATGTATAAAAATATAAAATACATGAAAATCTGTTAACGAAATGCGGCAATCAGGATTTGCAGCACTCGGGTATGATGCCGTCAGGAAAGGCTTAAAGATGATGGCCTACTTTTTCTTCGGTGCACTGTATGCAGTGCCGACACCTATACTCACGAAATGGAACTACATAAATGTGGGAAGAACATTTATAAGGTGCTCGTGCCGGGCGAAAAGAAAAGAGACATATCCGTAGATGTTAAGGCATATCAACAGTTTTTCTTTCTCTCGAATATTCTTATAAGATTGATTTGGTGAATTTTTCAAGAGAACTAGCAACTTATTGCAGAACTCTAACATTGGTGCTGGTTTTTTTTTCATTCTCTCCAGAAATTGCCGTTCAGGTGTCAAGGCTTTTAAGTTTAAGACTAACTTTTAAACTCAATGGTATAAATCGATTTTTCAAACATGTGCATAGGTGGTAGGTAGAGTGTGAGAGAAATATATACATATAGTACGGCGCTTTTGAATTTTTGTCGATTTTTTTTGTCGTCCTTAGGAGAGACTCATTTCGCGGCAACACCTGTTACTTATTTTGAAGTCTAATAAATGTGTCCCTTTTCAATTTGTTTTCCTTTCGACGCACATGTCTCGATGATACCATATGTAAACTCTTCCTTAAAGAGCTTTAAGCTTTTTAATATTTGATTTTATTAAAAAAATATCAGATGAGAAATTTTAAATATTAATATTAAATTTTGAGATAAATTAAATTATTTATTGTGATCCAATTGCTCTGTAAGCATAGAGCTATTGGTTAAGAAAAATTGAATTTGACTAGTAAGACATTAACTGTAAATCTCATGAGAAATCTAATTTACTTTGACAGCACCAAAACAATTACCTTGAAAATTTGAAAGTAACATATCTTGATTTAAATTACGTCATCCTCTAATCATTATATCTTATATACATAATTTGCATTGTAATAGTACTGCTCGTCAGTCCTTCGGTACCTTTCCCCTATCTGGAGGTTAATAGAGATCTCCCTACGAAGCTGCTAGCTTTTGTCGCATGCGTCAAATTCGTGTTGTTATATGGTTGTACTACGGGGAAAGTAACCGTTCGACTTACCAAGAAACTGCAAATTTCCGTGAACCAATGCCTCAGACGCATTTTAGGAATATTCTGGCCACTAGTGATCTCCAGCGACAAACTTTGGAATACAAATCTTCTTCTTCAATGGCACTACAGCCCAAATTGGGCCTTGGCCTCCTGACCTTCAGGTCACTTATCATTTTTTTTGTTATTATTTATTGTGGATAGGTTGTTAGCCCTTCGCACAACTCTCTATCTACGAATTTTTCATTTTCGTACATTAAGGTAACCAAGGTATATCCAAGCAGGCAGTGTAGGAATTATATATTACGTCGATCGGGATTTGAACTCATGACCTTCGCATTGTAAGACCAACATGCTACCCACTAAACTACACTCTAAATTTGGAGTACAACTGGACAGACTGAAATAGACATTGAGATTCAAAGGCGGAAGTTGCAGTGAATCGGTCACACTTTGAGGAAATCATAGCGAAACATCGCCAAACCTCAAGGAAAACGTCGGGTTGATCGACCATGTAGCACATGGAAAAGAGCAGTTGAGAGAGAGGTCAGAGGTATAAACAAGTTCTGGCAACAGCCAAAGGCCGATGTTCGGGATCGCGCCTTGTGGAAGAGACTTGTATTTGTCCTAGCCCCTATAGAAGGTCTTAATAGGAATTTGATTGATAGTACTCAACAAGTAAACATTTAATCAACTTGAGTTTAGCTTAGGTCGGGAGTTCAAATCCCGGTCGAAATATTGCACACTGCCAGTTCGGATACACCTGTTCCAAATGAATCTGCGAAAATAAAAATTCCAGAGCAGAGGTTTATGCGAAGACCTTATAACTCATCTACTAAACTAAATGCTAAGGAACGAAGAGAAGTCCAAAGCCTATTTGGGCTACAGTACCATTATGGGACATGATTGGTACACAACCGCGTTGACGATCCTTTTCGAAAACGATTCCGGCTTATTCGATTGTGTGGCTTCTACGACCACTCCCACCCATTTCTGTTGAGGCTCGCCGAAGCTATCGCCGAAACATGCAGACATATTAAACCATAATTACTATCAACAGTATGAGATGTATTACCGACACCTTTTAGTCGTTGAGGGCAGAAATCGATGGGCAACAGGTTTCGAATAATGAATTATTTTAAAACATTTTAAATGACCTTAATCATAAAAATCGAAAAAATATTTTAATATAACACTTTGTACATAAACCAAGAAAAAAGCTAAGCCAGGATGCTGAAACAAACATATATATAGAGGGTTTTGTGGGACAAACTAAGAAAATAATTTAATTTTTGTATCCATTGGGGTCCGAAAAGGGGGGGCTAAGCACAAATTATCGGCCGAATTTTTTTTAAATGATTATATCTTCGAAAATACTTAACACACAAAATTGATATTTTGGGACCATTAAGGTGGCATACAGATTTACTAGAATCAGCTTACTTACTTATTTACGGCGGCGCTACAGCTCAAATTGGACCTTGGCTTACAGAATGCTTTGCCTCCAATCAACTCGGTTCAGTGACCGCGTCCTCCAAATCTTAACAGTGATTTGCTTTTGCATCAATCGAATCCTCCCAGCGCTTCAGTGGTTTATCGACAGATCTTTGTCAATTGACTTTCCCATTTAGTATGCGTCTTGGGATTCTTCCGTCATACATCAGCTCCACATGATCAAGCCATTGCAACTTCTTAAATTTTATGAGGGTTAACACTTTTGGATTGTCTCTATTATATCGTATTCTCCAGATTGAGTCTTTCCTCACCTCACACCGCTTTTCTTTCAAAGGCGTTAAGTAGATTTTTGGGCACCTGAGTTAATGTCCACATTTCGCTGCCTTAGCATAGCACAGGCCTTATGATCGTTTTATATAGCTTCAGTTTTGTTTTCCTGTGCACGTTCTTGTTTTCAATTATTAGAAGCTTCGAATAATACGCCTTGTTTGTCATCATTATCCTTCTTTCGATTTCGATGGGTTCGCTTTCATATTTCGATAGGTTCGTCTATGCATCCCACTGTAATATTTTGTCTGATTGGCATCTTTGTCCTAGTTTGTGTCATAATTTTTGTTATGTTTCCATTAATACGGAGTTGAACTTCCCTTTCTACTCAGTCAAAGTTTACAAATACCTCCTTAGCCTTCTCTAGAGATCTTTCGTGGATATCTATATCTTCGGCATATGATCCGAGTTGTATGGATTTGAAACATCGTATTCCCTTGGTGTCAACAGGTTTCCGAGATGTTCGAGTATCAAGTTGAAAAGCAGTTGTGCGAGGCCGTCACCTTGTTTAAGGCCGTTGTCTGATTTAGAACTGGAAGTTCGTCCATGTTATTAATTCCGTCATTATTAAACTTCCTTTTTTTCTGTCTGCATATTTTGTTTGCAAATCGTCTAAGATCATTATATTTTTTTAGAATTCTGGTGAAAGATACAAAGTTTAAAATTTTCCATGTGGATAGATCTGTTTGATATACATAGAGACAAAATAATAATTTGTTCCACAATTGTTATGCATCGACCCCTCTCGTCTAAAGTACACAAGGTGTGGACTGAAAAACAAAAAACAAGAAAACTGAAAAATGTGGACTGAATTTTAAAGGTAGAAACTCGAAAGCTTGCAAATTAAAAAAAATCCCTAAAATTATGAAACATTAAATGGTCGAATGCCTTCAAAACTTCTACCCCCTCCCATACAAAATAATTTTTTCGACCATTTCTAAGAAATCATTTATCAACTATTAAAAGATGTCAATTTATAATTTTGCACAAAAACTTTTAAAAATAGTTGAAACGAAATTGAGTCAAAAGTTTTGAAATCGCACCTGTCTTTCTACCTCCTCCCAAACAAAGTATGATTTCGGAAACAGTATGATAATTCTACTAATAAACAAAAAAACTAAAAGCTGCGAATTTGAAATTTTGTACGAGCACATTTCAAAAGAAACGAAATATAACTGCGTCACAAATTTTACGATTCTCTTACTTCCTCTACGACCTCCTATACAAATGTTCGGTTTCGTGAATGTAAAATACACCGGATTTTATGAAAATTCTTTGCAACTTCGTCTATGAAACTGTCATTCTATACAGAGAATATTGGACGTGATTCAAGCAATCGACTAAGCAATTATTAACATCCACCCTCCCTTACTATTACCCCTCCCCCTCCCCCTACCCTCATAAGAACAATATTGCTCAAAACATATTTCTGACATAAAACTGCGTTAACTGTGAAAACTACCAAATATTTTGGCTAAAGGGGAGCACTACCTGAAAAATTGAAAAAAAAATCAATTTTACTTTATTATTATAATAATAAAGTATTGTGATCGGCACAAGAAAAAAAAAATTTGTTACCCTGAAATATTTTTTTTTCGCGTTTCATGACTAAATTAGCCTAAAAATGCAAAAAAAAAAATCCATCACCGCCGTACTCCGTCCGCCGTAGTATGGAGTCATATCACCGAGACTGTTAAAGGTAGAATGTTCGTTTTTGGGTGGGTTGTTGATTGGGTAAGTAAGCTTTATTTTCTAAATTTTGGGGGGTGTTAGGTGGAAGGGTGAGGCGGGGAGAGGCGGAGGGAGGGAAAAAGTCGAAAAATACACTTGGTAATATCTCCACCACGAATGCAGATAGAAAGTTGAAAATCAGTAGAAATATAGAGAAGGTTGTAAGACAAACTTTAAAAATAATTTAATTTTTTTATCCATTGGCGTTCGAAAAGGGGGGGCTAAAAATTGTCGGCCAAATTGTTTTTTCAAATGAATATATCTTCGAAATGACTTGTTGTAAAACATTCAAATTTCTTGACCATCAAGGAGGCATATAGCTCCACCAGAATCAGCTTAGAGAGTGGCTCATTATTGTAAGGGGAAGGGTCAGGCGGGCTGCAAAGAAAAACACTTAAAAATGAATATCTCAAATATCTCTTAAGCTACGTATATGAAACTTAAAACATATATTAAGCTTTACTAGGAAAATACAAAAAAAAAAATGACATGTTGAAATAATAGTAGTGGGGGAAATGGGGAGCATTTCAAAAATGGAGCACTTTTCAAAACTACAAATCCTTATATCTCAAAAACGAGTACAGATATCAAATCGAAAAATTGTCAGATTATAGAACTAAATAATGATTAATTTTGATAACAATTTTAAGTTGGGAGGTGTAAGGGGAGGGAGGTGAGAAGCAAAAATGTCGAAAATTTTGAGTGAATTTTTTAGGGCTCTGGTGAAAGACACAAAGTTTAAATTTTGCGCGTGGATACGTCTATTTGATTTACATAGAAAAATAATAATAACTTGATCTATAATTGTTATAAGCCGATCCCCCCGGTCTAACGTGCACAAGGTGTTTCAGGTGCATTGAAAAAAAAACAAAAACTGAAAATTTTTGATTGAAATTTTAAGGTAGAAACTTGAAAATTTGCGAAATGCATTTAAAAAAATTTCTAAATATACGAAATATTAACTGGTCGAAAACCTTTAAAACTTTTATCCCCTCCCATACAAAGTTATTTTTTCGATCATTTTTAAGAAATCAATTATCACTTAACTATTAAAAGCTATCAATTTATAATTTTGCATAAAAACTTACAAAAATAATTGAAATGATATTAAGTTGCGCATGCTCTTCTACCCCTCCCATACAAAAGTATGATTTCAACCAATTTAATTAAATCAACTAATAACAAACAAATTAAAAGCCACGAACTTGAAATTTTGTATGAGCACCTTAGAACAGAAAAAAAAAGAAAATTGCATCACAAGTTTTACGATTTCCTTACCTCCTCTACCCCCTCCCATACAAAATTATTTTTTCGAGCATTTTTAAGAAACTAGTTATCAGCTAACTCCTAAAAGCTATCAATTTCAAATTTGGCATAAAAACTTACAAAAATAATTCAAATGAAGTTGCTTTAAAAGTTTTGAAATCGCGCTTGCCCTTCTACCCCTTTGCATACAAAACTTAGATTTCGACCAATTTCATTAAATCAATTAATAACCAACAAACTAAAAGCTACGAACTTGAAATTTTATACAAGCACATTACAAGAGAAGCGAAATAAAACTGTATATCAAATTTTACGATTTTTCTACATTCTCTACCCCCTCTCATACAAATGTTCGGTTTCGTGAATGTAAAATACACCGAATTTTATGAAAATTCTATGCAACTTCTTCTATGAAACACATTCTATACAGAGAATATTGGACGTGATTCAAGCAATTAATTGAAAAGCTATTAACATCTACCCACCCTTACTATTACCCCTCCTCCTCTCCTCCTAAAAACCCAAACTTGCAGAAACGAATGAAATATTGTTAAATATACAACAGCCCTGCCCAGGAACTCCCTTTCACTTAGCCTTCCCTAAACTCTCTAACCAGCATATTGACGTTTCACTCATCCGCAACTTGTCCCAAGAATAATAAAGTTTCGCCCGACTTGTTGGCAGTTTATTTTTTTTATTTACGATTAATAATGTAGACTGGATTCTAAATCGATTGCCGAAAGCGCACCCGTCTTGGATGAGTAGAAGTGTTTCAACTAATGATGTAAGCTTGTGGAGTCATGCATATTGACGCAGCTCTTGTAGCTTAGCGCTCAGCTCACTGACTTAATCATCACCCCCCACAACCAGTACCACCCCGGCAAATCAGGTTTTTTCTTTATAATCAATAATTTTATATTACTATTTATTTATATATTTACATTTGTTAAATAACTTTTATTCGGCTTTTGATTCTCCTGAAAAGTAGTGTTTTTATTATTTAGGTACACTTTTCTAAAAAATTACACAGCCTATCCACTTGTTTTTTTTTTTGAAAGGTGGCACTACTGACTGCCAACCGCGTAAGGGTTTTTATATTCTAGATGAAATCTGAGAGTATTATAAGTTTGCCACAAAGTGTGTTACGTCAAGAAATAAGGCTCGGAGAAAAAAATGAATGATATAGAAGTTCATATAATCACTCAAAAATCTCAAAACCGGATGTCCGTCCGTCCGTCTGTCCGTCCGTCTGTCCGTCCGTCTGTCCGTCCGTCTGTTCGTCCGTGTCCTCTCTAACTTGAGAAAGCGTTGATCTAAGAAGGACAAATTTTGAACACGTCGTTTTTGACAAAAAAGTAAGGACTAGTTCGCGAACGGGCCAAATCACTCCACCCCTTCTACCCCCTCCCATACAAAATGACACAATTGCGCAATTTGCCAACAAACGGATTTGCTCGAAAAGTATAAAAGCTATTGGTCTCAAATTTGGAACATATTATTTATATAATAATATCAATCTATGGTATAAAAATTATGCGTATCCTCTCCCTCCTTCCACCACCTCCCATACAAACTGTACATTTTCATGAAATACTCTAAACCAATTTACTCTGTGCGTATAAGATTTAGCGAGCTGAAATTGTGCACTAAATATTTATTTGGAATTATTAATAAGACCAAAATAAAAATCAGATATTTAGTTTCACCCCTTCTACCGCCTCCCATACAAAATGACACAATTTCGCAGTTCGACTTTAAAAGGATTTTTTCAAAAAGCATGAAAGCTATTGATCTGAAATTTGTAATATATTACTTTCATAATAATTTGAATCTGCTCTATAAAAATTAGTTGAGTCCTCCTTTTCCTTCCACCACCTCCCACACAAACTGCACTTTTTTATGAAATTTTAACTTTTAATAAATTTACTCAGTACGTATGAAATTTATCGAGCTGAGATTATGCACGAAATAATTATTTGGAAGACAAAAAAATTTTAGCCGATTAGCTTCGCTCCTTCTACCCCTTTCCATACAATTTGATATAATTCAACAACTTTACAAAAAGTCGATTTTCCTGAAAAGTATGAATGCTACTGATCTGCAATTAAAATTATTATTAAAATATGTCAATTAAATGATGTTTACAGTCATTTCTAAAAACGTCATTAATAAATCCACACTCCTTCTACCACCTCCCATACAAACTTCACAATTTCACTAAATCCAATACACTAAGTTTCTCAGTACCTATTAAATTTTTGAATCCTAAATTTTGTATATTTTGTATAAAACATTTTGATAGCAGTGTGATGTGAAAAAATTAGTTCAATGTCGTCACCCCCTCTAACACTTCCCCTACAAAATTTCTTGAAATAAAAAAAAATCTCTTTCATCTAAAGTATTGCACGATTGGGCTTTACGCCCAGTCGTAGTCCTGTTATGTTTTTTTTTAAATTTTGACTATGATTTTTGTTTACAAGGATTTTTCTTGCACGAGAAAACTATTAAATTTTGAAGCTAAATAGAAAATTCCACGTAAATTGTTTTTAATCACCATTTACTGTATTAGCTTTTTCGAGTAAAATACATGCCAGCAAAATTTGGACGAAATCGGCCAAGTAGTTCCTGAGGAAAGCGTACCTCAATTTGCACTTGAAATGCTCTTGGGTGTTCTCCCCTTGTGTGGTTTGCATCGATTAAAACACGAATAACATGTTTTTTGGATAAAATTTCTATTCTACCAACAATTTCAAGGGAAATTTCTTACAACTAATATTTAGTTGGGCCTCCTTTGACTTTTAATACGGCCACACACCTTTGATTAATGGACTTTGACAAATTTTCCACGTCGAGGGAGGAATGGATTCGCAGGTGCCCGTTAATAGATTTGTTTAATGCCTCTATGGATTCTGGGCGTTTTCTAGCTACTTCCAGTTTCATTATACTCCATATATTTTCGATTGGATTCAAGTCTGGGCTATACGGGGACTAAGACTTCGATATTTTTGTCCTCGAAGCACTTCTTCAGCTATGAAAAAAAAAATAACAAAATTACCAATTTCTTATATAAATTTACTGGTTCATATTAAAGTTTAGCATTGTTCTAATTTATTATTTGCAGCTCTCGTAGTGTGGCACGGACCATTGTACTGTTGAAACACAAATCCGCAGGTATTTCTTTACCGACTAAACTGTGCAATGCATTAAAGGGTGAACCCCTAATTTATACTGCTTTAAAATAAATATCCCTAAAGGCTCTAATTCGTTTTCCACGACTTGTAAGTGTACCGCTGCAGTTACTTTTGAGGTTAGAAACCATGCTCGACCTCTTTAATGATCGGAAAAACAACCCCTCACCATTACTACTTCAAATTTTGGAGGAAGTCTTCGAAGGTATTCATCGTTGAACCTATCTCTAGGTTTCCGCCCCTCAAGTATACATCCGTCGCTAACAGCTTAAATTTTGACTCGCCCGAAAAGATTACTTTATTCCACATCTCGTGAGCCTAAGTATCATACTCCTGAGCCCACTGCAAACGTTTTTGCGTGACTGTTAACGAAAAATCTGGCTTATGCACTGATTTCAATGCACGCTTCCACTAGCTTCTTTCTCACCAAACTTGATATTTTCTTACTTGTTGCTCGCACTACATCGTTTCTAATGTCAGAAGAAGTTTTGAAGCGGTTTCGACGGCTTTGTAAAATTAAGAAGCGGTCTGCCACTGGAGTACTTTTTCTTGGCCGTCCAGATCCTTTCTTCCGCTCGGTGGTGCATGTTTTTCCGAAACTTCTTCAAGTATCATATCACAGTACGCTGGGAAAAGTCTTTTACCTATTTCGCGTGTACTTAAATTTGCTTGTGCAAAAACCGAAATATTTTTTTTTTCCGCACTAACTTTTCCCATTTTTTCACACAAATCGCACTTTCTTGCTTCTTCAAATATTATCACCAATTGAATGGATTTTTTACCTTTCTCACCATTTATAGGCACAATGCATATAATCTGTTACCATCTGAGTTAATACAACCATTGCACTCTAGTTACTTCCGATAATTTTCACAAGAAACTAATTTTGTAGATAAATAAATTTATTTTATGTTTTTCACTGGTCGCAAATCGTCAAAAATCAATTCTTTGCTTTAGGCTCTAGATTTTTTTGCCACAACTAGATAACCTCAGGGAAGTCAATCATTCCAGCCAACTTTGCTTTGCAAACGTTACCAAGAGTAACTTTCATCTCTTACTTTTATATAAGGGGGCAGCAAACTAGATAGTCTCAATGAAATATGGTTCTGTATTCAAAACCACCCACTTACAATTTAAAACAATTACCATTTGTTGCATTGGGATATCTTATATTGACTGTTCATTTTATAGATTACAAATGATTATAATTTGCTTCCATTTCATTTCAATCCTTCTTAATATCTCATATCGTCTTAGTACTGATTTCTTTTATATGTAAAATCTATAAAAATATTGAAAGAATGCACTTAAGCTATTCCTCACGTTCAACTTTCCAGAACGATGACTTCCTGATAGGATCCAAGTGCACTGTGTGATCCCGTATAAACTGCGCTACTCTTCAGGGATTTTTGGTTTTCTAAACGAAAGATGATCGATGCATTTTGCATACTTTTTATATTTTACTACCGTCGAAAAAAAAGATAAAGCGTGAAAATACGAAAGCCAGAAAAAGAATGGCGGGTAAAATTTATGATACGATGGGTGGAGGTGGAGAATGCCAGTAAGAGTGGCGTAACCAGCTTTTCTTTCTCGTATAAAATGAAACACCGATCCGATACACAGCTATGCAATTTGATAGCTTCGTTTTTAGGTGGATATGGAGAGAATTTATTACCACTTTACTTCCAATAAATTCAACACGAGATGTTTTTCGTTCGACAAAAGTTCAACACTATCCAGAAAGTAAAA
Source organism: Chorisops tibialis (assembly GCA_963669355.1). NCBI lineage: Eukaryota > Metazoa > Arthropoda > Insecta > Diptera > Stratiomyidae > Chorisops > Chorisops tibialis. The sequence goes on from OY770263.1 coordinate 298,874,725, forward strand.
TGTAAGTGATTTTTTTTGTACGTTAAAAAACAATTAAATGCGTTTTGTTTTTATGCAATTTTCTTATGTTTTCGTTAAGTAGCTTTGAAATGGTTTACTGTAATGTTGTTGTTACTCTTTTCTCCTAGAATTATATGTTAGCCTAAATCAATACATGGCCTTGTGGTCTTCAGGCTTCCTAACATAATTTTTTGACTCTGTAGAAAGGTTCTTAGCTCTTCGCACAAAAATCTATCTTATTATTTCTCAGATTTAGATGGCCCAGATATACCCCACGCAGGAACTGTACTGGAATAATGCGATGTAAACTCATTATCTTCGCATTTTAGGCGTTTGTGTAAAGCTCACAGTTTTATATCTATGTGAAAAACAATTCACTGAAATCCTGACGCGAATAAAAAGTTTATTTCATTTTGTTAAATTTTATTTAAACTGATTTTGTTTAAAAAAATTTTCGAATTCGATGCTTAATTTTCGCTTCAAGGCAAATATGCTCCATAACTTCGGCTTTCAAGCAATATCTCTTTTTGACAAAATTTCTATTTATACGAATTTTAAAGATTTCAATTATTATTATTATTAAATATTGCGGATCACGTGAAAGCACTGCAACCTTCTCGGCCTATTGTGCGTTTCTTTCCGCTTTCCCCTGCCAAAACTTGATAGCTGGCTAGTTCGTCAGTTGTAAGGATACCTTTCCCAAGAAAATTTTGTCTCTTTTTTCTTCTACTGCTTTGCAGTGACATAGAATGTGTTCTATTGTTAAGACAGAGGCGGCAGCTATAAGTTTCCACAAGACTGCGGTCCGATCAGATCAGAGACTTGATATCTATAGAAGGATTATCTGTTTTTGGATTGATAAACCTGAAAGTCTATTCCAGTAAATTCTGTGCTCATGTTCGATCCACTTTCTTAGTATAATGTTGGAATGCCCTTTTGATTTACTTCAAAATAGCTCTGGTCCAATAATATTCTTTCCGCGCCATTTTTTCCAAGGCTACTTTTTCGTTTCCCTCAATCCCTATGTATCCTAGAACCCACATTAAGGCTACTTTGTTCCTTTTTTCTCAAGGCGATTACATTTTGAAAGCTGTTCCAAACAAGCCTCGATCGAGATTGTAGCATGTTCATGTCTTAAGAACTGCCCGACTATCTGATAAGATTTACATAGATAGTAGTTTTGTTGCGATGAACCCTCCTTATATTCTCTTGGATGCATAGCTCCATTGCAATTAGTTCGGACTAGAAGATTGTGGCTTCTTTACCTAGAAGTTTTGAAACCGAGGAGTCAGGACCGTGGACCTCGGCGGCAGCTCCCTCCGATGTGTTTGAGCCATCTGTATAACAGATAGTTGCATTTCAGATAGGAAGGATTGCCAGTCCTTGGGTTCTCTGATTATAGCTTTTAAGGGAGTTTCAAAGATGAACTTGGTCGACATAATGTCCCATGATCTGGAGGCTAGAATCTTTATTTTCGGTTTTGCAGTATTTTGGGATGACCCCTGCAATTCCCCGATGAATGCGTAACACCCCTTTAATGTCCTCCTTTTTTTATTAGGAGATGTATCGGAGAGATGCCTAGGAACATTTCCATTGCAGTTTTCATTGCGCCTGTGGTGCCAAGAAATCTAGTTTCTGAATTTTTTGTAGCGTAAGCTGTGCCTTTTGTTGCATAATTTTATTGAAGTACACCAGACTGTTGATCCGGATTAAAGATTATTAAGTAAAAACAGTTTAATAAACACGTAGCTTTGAAGAATGTTTAAGTGTTTCTATCAACATAAATAATGTATGCAGCGAAAAAAAAGAAGAAATTCTTACTCCTGAACTGCTTTCAATAATTCATCGAAAACTTCTTTAAATCCGTTTTCTTGACACATGCAATTGATTTTGCTCTCCGACTGCAACAACAATTTCGGGCATGGCCTTGTTTCTTGGAATCTGTAGAATCAAAGATCGAAACGTATCGAAACTTAATCTCATTCCACATGCGATGAGACAACATGAAATCTCTTTTAAGACATGTGAAATGGCCATGTACGAAGATTGTACTTGAACTTCTTAGAAATCGATCAGAGTTGGACATGAATATATCGTGTAGAAATGAATCGTTTCCCTCCTCAATTGCACTACCCTATCAAAAAGATGTGGCGAATATACTTCAAGGAAGAGTTCTTAGCCCTTGCGTTCATCATAGCCTCTGATTATTTTCCAAATGGATTCTAACATTTTTATTACTGAATAATGCCGAGTATGCTTGCAATTGTAGTCCACTGCATATTTCACTTAACTACCCCCATCACAGTCATTCTAAAGGGTGGCTAGTTAAAAAAAAAATAATAAAAGCAATTTATGATTTTTTCCGATTTCCGAGTTGTTTATTCCTTCCGACATTATCCTTTGATAGTTGAGCCGAATTGATAAAATATGGCAGTGAAGCCTGAAACTGGTACCTTACAAGTGGTAGTTGCTGTGAAACTAGAAAATTTTCTGCACGACATCAACAAGTAAGCTCCAATGGGGTAGTTTATGATGGTTGCTGCCCCTTTAGCATAATTCCATGCTTTTGTAATTGAAAGGTTCAACATAGCGTTCAGCTGTGTTTTATTTTACTATTTATTTATGTTTATTTTTTTTTTCCTAGTTTTGTGAACCGAAAAAGCCCATAACTCAACCGGTTGGAGGAACTTAAGTTCTAATATTCAGTTCATGTTGTTAAAAAGTCGGTTTTAGGGTGGTCGGTTAATTGTTTTTTGATGACAGGGAAAAGAAAATTAGTAATTGCCTGACTTTATGAGCTATGTAAAGTTGTTGTTGTTATGTTCCTGTAATTTTCGGGGTATGAGGCTCATATAATTTCAAACGTAAACAAGGTAAAGTTTTCCGATGCGCATAATTTCGTTTGATGGAAATTTTTGGTCACTTTGACTATAAAATAATAATTAGTATTGTAATTACGACACGTAATCAGCACGACCGGACTGGGTAAACTATTAATTTATATTTTGATATAGTTTTATGGGCTTAAAAAAAATTAAAGTTGTGTGAATTTCCTGGTAATAATAAAAATTAGAATTTTGTTTTTCCTATCTCTGTACCATACATAAGTCAAGGAGATTGGGGGCTATAAATGAAGGCACTATATACTGATACGTTTTTTAGAGAACGGATTTGATTTTAGTACAGTTTCAGAAGAACTTCTCTGTATCCCAGTTTAATTTTTTTTTGAATGTTCGAACTTTGAATGACGGTCGAAGGGCTAAGGCCACTCATGCACCGCAAAATAGTGATCGACCAGGAAATGGAGCACTACAAAATTCAAATCTTTGGCTTGAGCGAGTTCACGATGAAAGAAGCTGGAGAAGAACGAAGCCCCAGAATCAAAAATGGAGCTGTGGTCGTCCTTACAAAGTCAGCGAAGAACAGTCACATCGGGTGGGAACCAATTTTGTGTCAGAAAATTATGCACTTACTAATGCCGCACCATCTGGTGATAAAGATGAGTATTATGATCAACTGAAAGCCATCTTCAAGTAAATAGTTTCCAAGATGTTATAATATTATCATCGCAGGATATATGAACGCCCAGGTTGGCTCTAACATAATTGGACTAGAACACCATGGATCGACGTGTCATGGCTTTGGATTAAGAGCCCCGAAAACGGTGCTAGGGTGTAGCCTATTGGGTAGCGTTTTGCTCTATAATGCGAAGATCCGTGAGTTCAAATCCCGGCTGACGCATAATTCCAGCACACTGCCTGCTTGGGTATACCTTGATCACCTAAATCTATGAAAATGAAAAATTCGAGGGTAGAGGGTTAAGCGAAGGTCTAACAACCCTTCCATAATAAATATTGAGATATATTAAGGAACCTGAAGGTCAGGAGGCCAAGGCCCGATTCATTGTAGAAAGAAAGAAATAGAAAGAGAAAACGGCGCATTATTTCTGGAGTTTTGTAGTACTCGCAAAGGGTCAAAGGAGGGAGCCTTTTTCCACAATGGTTTTGCCATAAATCATCTTGGGTTTCCCCTAATGGTGTTATTCAGAACCAAATCGACCATTTGGCCATAGATCGCCAATGGAGAAGATTCCACAACGATGTGCGAGTGAAGCGTGGAGCTCATGCGGGGAGCGATCACCACTTGACACGCGAATATATCACCATTGTACGTGAAAAGTCATCCACATTAGGTGGATATGAAATACGCACATGGAGGCAACAAGAAACAAAGAGGTGACAAACCCTGAAAGTCGTAAGACACTTGGACAAGGTTGGTGATCGGAAAAAAACCAAATTGGTAATCATCGTTCAACCAGATATGAACCAAACCACTATTGACTTGAAATGGAACTGTCGCGATACTAAGGTATAGCTTAAGAAGGTTGTCAGACGCGGTAAAAGAATGGCAATTGAAGATCCATCCAATAAGGCGGAATCAGTAGCTTACCTTGGGGATATGGGTTTCGCTATTTAAAATTAAGAAACAGCTGACGGACAGGAATATCAGCACTAAACACTTGGTGAGAGATGTCAACGGAACGCTCTTTATATAAGTGAACTCAAGTTGCTGCGATGAAGAGGATACTTTTCTGATTAACATCTTGTCAGAGGAGTATATTTCAGAACATAGAACAATTGCAAAACATCGAACCGCATCGGTCAATGTTGGCATTACCTTGAGAGTCATTAAGAAAACCTATGCCAGTGGTCCCCATCCTTTTAGTACCTAAGAGCATATACCAGATAACCGAAACGTAACGGGCACCACTTATTTTTTCAATGTTTCAATTACTGTAATTTTTAAATTAGTAACGCAAATAATATTCCGAAAAACGTATTTAGTTCAACATTTTACCTTAGGCCCAGGTTTCGGTTGTAGAAGGGTGGTTTCAAAGAACCACAATTCACTGGGGCCATCTAGTTCGGCCCATTGCACTCCACCTATTTACTATGAGATGGATCTTACCCCTCTTGTGCTAGCCACTTGGTTCAGTTTGCGAACCGAAGCAGGCTCGAATGTTTGACTTTTCTGGGATCGTCTAGTTTTGAAAAGAATCTAGAGCCTAAGCAAAGGACTGCTTGAGATTTGCGGACAGTGACAATCCAGAAGTGTCAACAATCATAAAATTTAAGAAGCTGCCATAGGTCGTGTGGAGCGATTGGATGACGGAAGAACTCCCCAATGCCCACTAAAAGGAAAAGTCAAAGGACAAAGACCGATCGGAAGACCACGGAAGCGCTGGAAGGATTCTATTGATGCAGACAGGAAATTATTTCCAAGATTCTCAAACTGGAGGACGTGGTCACTGAACCGAGATGAATGGAGGCGATAGATATAGGAAGCTAAGGTCCGGTTAGGGCTGTAGCGCCATCGTAAAGAAAAAAATCATAATGGAATTATGATTGGGCGTAACTACAGCTACTGTCATCTCGTCAAGAAAAAATTCAAAATTGCTTCTTTGAAGCTAGTCTTCAGCGCTGTTAGTTCTACATCGACTAACTTCCTAATGGAGTTAATGTTTGCATATCCTTGCCGCACAAGCTTGTCTGCTGCATCGTTTCCTAACAGGTCGCTAGGATATATTACCTTTATTGATTATATATATATTTAAAATCTAGAACAAACTAAAATTACAATACCAAACGAGCAAAGTGATTTTTAACGCTGAGTAGCAGTGACCAATACCTTATAATTAGGGTTGAAAGCTGATATTGCTGTCCGCAGACAATCATCAAGATGGGAATTGTTTTGATTTTCATGGTTGAAAACAATGATTCGCATAAATATGTGGAACCGAAAAAGAACTTTACCTCGTTTGCTGAAATTATAATGAACGGAAACTTTTTTCTGTCAACCAAGTTCCAAAAGTTTTCATCTGTTACATAGGATTTCAGCACAATGTCATTTTAAAGATCCCAAATCTCATGTTCCAGTTGCTCTTCTCTTTTTTCAATAAATATTCCCGTTCATGTTGCTAGTGCTGTTACATTTTCTTAGCTACAAAAAAGATAACCACAGCAGAACCTATGGTTATCTTTTTTGTAACAGTAGTAAACTGTTGAAATCTATTTCCAAACCATTCTGTGAGTGTTTCAAGGTGTATAGTAAATGACGAGGGGTAAAAATTTTCGCCACTTATCAGTTTATTCATGTTGAAAGAAAAGATTTCCGGATTCTACACTGTTACGCTTAATTATTCGTGACGTAGAATCCGGGAATCTTTTCTTTCAATTCGAAATGCACTGTGAAAACATTCACCAAACCATCAGTTTATTCATATTTGGGAAATGCACGAGGAATCTACTTTTCAGATGAGATATCCAGAAATACAACTTCGATTTGAATAAGTTTACGGAACCTATCAGTGTAGCAATATATTTTTTTTCCCTGCCGTTCCAAATTCATTAACACTCGAAAAAAAGCTATTGTTTTGCGCAAAGGTCGCTCCAGGCCTTTCCATTTTATTCTCAATGAACATATGTAAACAGTGAAGGCAAAGCCATCAAGATATATAGTCAGATATTGTAATCTATTCACTATCTGTGCAAGCGAGTAAGAAGACGATATTTTCATTTCATTTTCGATTAAAGATAAAATCTAAACTTTCCAAAAACTACCATATCATACAAATTTAACAATTATTTTCGCGCAGTAAATGATATAAATCAAGTTTCAAACGTATGAAATAATATAGAAAATCATATCAGTTATACGTTTAATTCCGTTATATGAAATACTAGGATGTGCCACGTTCCCGTGCCGAAAATATAAATCCACTTATTTTGGATTCTATCCCAGAAAATATCATTAAAGTTGGCGCAAAAGGAACCATATCGCAAACGAAGAGAAATGTAATACTTCGTCGACAGAAATTCAACTATGCCTGCAGAAAATGGTAGAAAATTTATGGCACAGATGTTACACAATTGATTTATACCTGCAAGGTAGGTGCGATTTTCGGATTGCAACTGGCCCGCACGGCATAGGAACCACCCCCCATTCTTCAATTTCGTGGAGCTTGTCTTACACATACTCTCTCTCTCTCTTTCTCTCTCAAAAAAGAAGTCCTTCGTTATGTTATAGTGCGATCATGTACCTCAAAAGTGTTAAGCCTAAGTCCACCCACTTTCACATTTTGACCCGAAAACATTATTCAAGTATATCCTCGAAGAATTCTTCGTATGTGAAACCCTTTTACAGTCGCATGCAGCCCATTGTAGGGGTCTTCTCTCTTACTTTATACGGTCGAGCGAAAAGTGTCGGAGAATTTTTGGCATTATGTCGGAAGGAATGAAAATTTCTAAGCACCGAAATTTATGTATGCTGAGGTGCCTGGTACCTGGGCTATTAGTAACGAACTCTCGCCATATAACACACACGAGCTGTCGACATATACAAGTGATCCAGCGGCTAGAGAGTATAGCGTTTCGTTAATGAAATCTGCTGTAATACATTCAAAAATCAGGAAGCTTCACGAAGGCGAAAAGATTGTACGAATCGATAAAGGTCTCTTTCGCTTGACTAAAACCAAGGTCTTTTTTTTTACGATTAACTAAAATTTACAACAAGCTTAATTTTTAAATATCGTATCGATAGATTGCTGTGATAATGAGAAATAAATTGCCAATAATTAAGTTCTAGGTAACAACATTGCTGGTCAACAAGAATCCTTCGCTATGGCAAGGCCCTATTATTTAAGTATGACGGGTGGAGTTTTTCCAGCGGCACAAACAACTCGACATAAAGTGAAAGGTTTAATTGCCGTGTATGCATGGGATATTTTGAATATTACGTGGAAATTGAACACAATTAAAGTTTCATCAATGTTCGCTCAAATGACTCAATTAGCCGGACGGTTGATATCGAAGAGTCTTGGTTGACGGTATTAAATTGACAACAGTCTAAGGACATACTTTCTCCTGTTCGAAGGTTTTCTCTCCCCTTTTTTTGGAACACAATCACTAAAGTGTTCATTTTATGTATTTTTTTTATAGTCCTTGTAGCTCGCGACCAATTTCCTTTTTATTTGAATATTCAACAATTTCTGACGCAACATGAAACTCACGAGGAGTTTCTTGAGTTGGACCGGGGGTGGTAGCGGTCGGGCGATTCATGTGACACGTGAACAAATAAAATTCACTCGAACGCAATCATTTAGTGTTTTTTGGTCATTTTTAATTCAAAAAGAAAGTTGTAACTTTTTTTACATATTTTCATACGGAATTTGCTTACTCGAATTGCGTGCAACTAATGAAAAGGTCGATTAGGAACATTGCCGGTCCGCTAAGGATCTGATGGTTGTGGCCACGAATGGGTTGTTGTGGTTGACTGTGGCGGCAATCGTGAGGTATAATGCATTGAAATGAATGAGCCACATACTCTTATATTGTAATTTGCCACTGAATTAATGGCGGTTTTTTTTCCAGTAGCTTTCGTCCTGGAGCGACTCCAAAGGCTCCCGCTAGACGAAAGCAGTTTGCATGACGAAGTTGATGAATAGTGTGACGAATATTTTAAGTATTGAGTTTCGATTATTAATGGCAAACTTGTTGCGGACAGTTCAGCTGCGGAGCGTAATTAACTTATTTGTTTTCAACGGTGTCGTGATGGTATGGATGTCTAAAGGTAACCTTAACCCTAGTCCGTGACTCGACAGGGAGTTTAACTAATTTCTTTTCGTGCTTTACTTATCTTACAACGCTAATGCTCGTACTTCATGACTTCATTAATTGACAATGATGAATTCTTGAACGTAGAAAGGCAAAAGCAAAAATTTATTTCAAAAAATATGAGCAATATTCGAAAATCAAAAATGAAACACGAACGGGTCTTTCGTATTGAAATTATATGAAAATCTCATAAAATTGTGTGATAGGGCGTAATGCGGAAGGAACCTGCATTGTCTTAATTTTTAGAAATAATCAATAGTGACTTTTCTATTTAAGGTAATGGAGGTCGTGAGAGAAGGCCATTATATAAAAAATATTATGAAATCTCAACAGTATTCTTTGTTTCAATTTTTCTAAACTTTTAATGTGGTGGTAGCAAAAAAAAAAAGATATTTTCATAATTTTTCAGTAATTGAATTTAGAACTATTATGAAAACGGTATATCGCTAACTTCAAAGTCGATTGCTTGCAATGAAATGTTGCTTAGATTCTAAAGAACTGTTGCTAAGATTCAAAAATTGGTATGGAAGGTGGGTGGCTACAAAATTTTTTCACGTTATCGTAAATTTTGAATTTTAAAGGAAAGTAATACTGACACTTCTGAAAATTTATGAGAGGTGAAGAAGAGATAAGGTAAATAGTATCCTTATAACTAGGCTTGGCAGAAAATTTCAATTAATTAAATTATAAAAAGAACCTTTTACAAATTTAAAAATATGAAGAAAGGACATGGCTTGAAATTAATAATTTCTGTAAAGTTTGTGTTACTAATAAAATGTAATCAACATTTTGAATATCATGCAATAGTTTTTAAGAAAATTGATAAAATATATAATACTTTAAAAATCTGTGCTTTTGTATAGGGGGTTGGAGAAGGGGTAATTTATTTTTAATGGAACTTTTATCAGTAATGTTTGCAACATTTTCAAGTTAATAATCTGGTTTACGATCTAAGTTTCAGCCGAGTCATTTTATCAAATAAAACTCGATATGTCGTATCTCCTATGAATTGTTTACAATTGTCTACAATATATTTTGTTTCATTGTTGTGTCGCGTCTGTGAAAATCTTATTAACTGCAAGCGCCGCCATATGTTGTTGGCAGTAAAAAATATATTCTTGCTGGCAAAGGCTAAAATGCAAAGTGTACTATATCATTAATCGTGATAAGACCGCGGCCAAATGTATGGTGTAAGCTCAATAAATTTTATAGGTCTGAAGAAAACCTAATTAATGTGAGTTTATTATTTTATTTATTTATAAAAACAGTTGTTTACATTAAAATTATCTGTTTTTACCTAAAATAAAGAAACACTTACTTATACGATATTATTGTTGATATTATTTTTTCATTCATTTTAAAAAACAAATTTTACCAAAATTGGAAGAGTATTTTTAATTATCACGACTGCAAGTGAAATTGAAACAGGAATTTAAGGCCTGGAGTGCTCCTAAAAAAATTTGTACGGACTAGGGTTAAAGGTACCTGTGGAGTAAACTTTCCAGTTTTTTATAGAATAGCGTTATGGCTTGATACGCTGCATTACTGCTGGAGGCAATGTGTTTGTACTAAATATTTGCAATTTATTTTATTAATCTGATAAAAATATTTACCATCAAGTCAGGCGCAACTTTTCTGGTTCTGTGAACAAAGTCTATTGCTATCCCCATTCCTAAAAACAATAAGGAAATTGCGCCAGAAGATTTCAGAGGTGTTCAAATATTGTCACCACTTTCAAAGGTATTGTAAAAGTTAATGAGTTCTCAGATGAAAAATTATCTAAGAATCATTGACCAATTAAGAGCTAAACACAGTTGTAGGTACCGCACTAGTTATAATAGTTAATGATATAAGCTACAGCATTGATATAAATCGCATTACCTTCCTGATTCTTTGATAGTGTAAGCTTTGAATTATTACTTGGAAAACTGAAGGGTAGTTTTAGTTTTTCACCATCAGATTGCTCATATATCAATAGCTATTTGAGTCACATAGTTCAAAGGGTTTGGATTAGAGAAATGGAGTCATATTGTGGTTCGTTGTTATGCGGTGTTCCTTACGGTTCGGTCTTGGGGTCTCTGTTATTTTGCATATTTATCAATTATTTACCTAATGTGCTAAGGCTTGCAACTGTTCATCGGTTTGTTGACGATGTGCAAGTTTACCTAACCTGTCCCCAAAGCAATGTTTTTTCATGTATAAGGATTATTCATGGGAATTTGTGTCAAATTAATTTCTGGGCTAATGATAATGTTTTTTTGCCTTAATCCTAAATAACCTGCCAACAAGTCGGGCGAAACTTTATTATTTTTGGGACAAAATGCGCATGCGTAGAAAGTCAATATGCAGGTTAGAGTGATTAGGGAAGACTAAGTGAAAGGAGCTTCTTGGGCAGATCAGTTCTCAATTTAAAACTTTGCGGAAATGTTCTAAAGCTTCATATTTCATTCGTTTATTTATGAAAGTTTGAGTTTTCATGAAGGGAGGGGTGAGGGGTGATAGTAAGGGTGGGTGGATGTTAATAGTTTCTTAATTGATTGCTTGAACCAAGTTCAATATTCTCTGTATAGAATGTCAGTTTCATAGACGAAGTTGCACAGAATTTTCATGGGATTCGGTTTATTTTAAATTCACGAAACCAAACATTTGTATGGGAGAGGGTAGAGGAATCGTAACATTTGTGACGCAATATTATTTCCTTTCTCTTGTAAGGTGCTTGAACAAAATTTCAAGTTCGTAGCTTTTAGTTTGTTGGTTATTAGTTGATTTAATGAAATTGTTCGAAATCATAGTTTTGTATGGGAGGGGGTAGAAGGGCAAGCGCGATTTCAAAACTTTTAACGTAATTTCATTTCAACCATTTTTGTAAGTTTTTGTGCAAAACTTCAAATTGATAGCTTTTAATAGTTAGGTGATAATTGATTTCTTAAAAATGGTCGAAAAATTAATTTTGTATGGGAGGGGGTAGAAGTTTTAAAGATATTTGACCAGTTAAGAGATTCCATTTATTTTACAAATTTTCAAGTTTCTATTTAAAAATTTCATTCAAAAATTTTCAGTTTATGTGTTTTTTTCACTCCACATGAAACACCTTATGCGCGTTAGACCCCCACTTCGGTGCATAACAGTTTTGGAACAAATTATTATTTTTTTTCTTGTACATCAAATAGATGTGTCGACGTGCAAAATTTAAAGTTTGTATCTTTTACCAGAGCCATAAAAAAATCACTCAACATTTTCAACTTTTTTGCTTTCCACCTCCATCTCCTTACACCCCCCAACTTAAATTTTTTACCAAAATTAAAAACTATATAGTTCTAAAATCTAACAAATTTTTGATTTGATATCTGTACTCAGTTTTGAGATATACCGATTTGTAATTTTGAAAAGTGCGCCATTTTTGAAATGTTATATTATATGTTATATTTTTTTCATATTTCGCTAGCAAAGCTTAGTATACGTTTCAAGTTTCAATTACATAGCTTAAGAGAGAGTCGAGATATTCATTTTTAAGTGTTTTCTTTGCACCTCCCCCTGACCCTTCCCCTTACAATAATTAGCTTCTGTCTAAACTGATTCTAGTAGATCTATATGCCATCGTAATGGTGTCAAAATATCAATTTTTTATGGTAAGTAATTTCGAAGATATAATCATTTGAAAAAAAAAAATCGGCCGACAATTTGTTTTTAGCCTCCCCTTTTCGGACGCCAATGGATAAAAAAATTAAATTATTTTTAAAAGTTGTCCCACAAACTCTTCTACATATATGTTGATTTTTAGCTTCTTAGCTGTAACCATGGTTGAGATATTTGAATTCGTATTTTTTGGCTTAAGCGCTCCCTCCGCCTCCCCCTGAACCCTTACACCCTTCAAAATGGGTATCCGCCTGAGATACGCAATTATCTACAATCCCCCCAAAAATAAATTTTCTATCTTGAAGGGCTTGGGAGTTAATGTGCGCTGAGCGTACGGCGGACGGCGTACAGAGAGACGGATTTTTTTTTGTTGCATTTTTAGGCTATTTTAGTCATGAAACGCGAAAAAACAAAATTTCAGCGTAGTAAATTTTTTTTCCCATGTCGATTACAATACTTTTTTATTAAAATAATAAAGTAAAATTCGCAGAGTATAGTTTTCGGCAAAAAATCTGCTGACACGACTTCGTTTCCACTGATTTTTTTAAACTCACTGCCAGTACCATTCTGTGACACAATTTGAGAATTGTTTTTAGTAAGACTCTCTCTCTTCACGTGCAAATGGTTACGACAAGAGTGTGCACTATCTTAAGAATTATGTGGCTATCGACAAACTTGCTACTATTAGAAATACAAATAAGTTTCCGTCGTTTAACAAAAGATGGCCCCACTAGAAAGTTATGTCAAAATTGTCAAATATAAAACATAGTATCGTAAGTTTGGTCATCTGGTAACAATATAACCTTGAAGTATTAGTGACTCCGTATCAGCATCACATAATTTTATTCGTGCGAATATGTTAAGTTTTGTGCCGAATAAGCGTTATTTGCGGAAACTTTTGATTTACTTCTTTAATTTGAAGAAGCGCATCGATTGCTGGTAAAAGCATATGGTAAGACAACTTTAAGTGAGAGAAGTTGTTTTGAATGGTTTTAGAAGTTTAAAAACGGTGAGTTTGACGTGGAAGACAAAGAACGTAGTGGAAGGCCGAAAGTGTGCAAATACGCTTCTCCTACGCCACGGAGGCCTAAAATTTCAAAAGTAAATTTTGCGTTTTTATGTTTTTGTCTTTCTCATTTCACTTGAAACATCTCGGGCAGGTTATATCTCCCCTTCAGTAAATAACAATTCTCGTTTAAACTATTACTTCTTCTTTACATAAGTCAAATTGATGTATATGTATGTACGTGCAAAATTTGAACTTTGTACCTTTTAGCAGAATCCTAAAAAAATTAATGAAACCGCTTCGCTTTCCTTATATCCCACAATTTAAAATGTTTATCAGAATTAGAATTCATATAGCAATATACAACCTGAATAAATTTCTACAATAGGATTTTGAGATATAACAGTATGCAATTTTGAAAAGTGTAACATTTTTTATATGGAACCCATTTCCCCCCATCCCCGCCCAATGTTCTATTTCTCTCACATAACGATAGTATAATTTAATGCATAGTTCATGTTTCAATTACAGAGATTTTTAAGAGTTTGCACCTCCCTTGACATACTTCCATGCAATTATTGGCCTCCCTATAATTTAATTATAGTGGATCTGTATGCGACCTAATTGTAATTATAGACTTTATCTTCCCTTTGCCTCCTCTTCTAACTGACACTCCTCATAATTTAGGTAACGGAGCCCACTTCCCCAAACAACAATTCACTCGGAAATGAACTTCCTACCTTTAACGAACTATGAGATATGATACCATATGTACGGCGTGCGGCATACGGACAGACGGATTTTTTTTACGACGTTGGCAAGCAGACCTATTTAAAACCATTTTCTTTAGAAATTAGTTTTTTTATCAGCTTACTGCTGTCTTTACAACGTTCTAATATATTAAAAAAAATTTCCAGTAAAATTTCGGTTTCAAAACGCTCAGCTGTCGAATTTTAATTTTGCGACTTGGACACCTGTCCTTGTCAACCGATATTTCCAATATTTTTATTTATCATATGACGTTAGAGTAAACACAATGTACTCTCTGATGTCAATGTTTTGTTCAATGGTACTATAGCTCAAATCAGTTTATGGCTTCCTGAAAGTATCTTTAACGGCCCTCCGCAAAACCCCCTTGAAAAATTTTAATTATTTTACTCAAATCGTAGTTCGATTGAAGTCTCAGTTGAGGATTACATAATAATAACAAGATTCATTGTACTAACGCACAATTTGGTTACCGCGACAGGTTAGTAAGCAAAAACAGTTAAGCATTACAAACGTGCTATGCTGATATATAATCAAGTGTCGATTGATTTGTTTTTCTTTAATTTCCGGGTAGTTTCCGGGTCAGTCAAGTGTAATTATGAAAATGCACTGGTGACCCATTCTGCATGTGCTTAAACACCCTTCCGGACCATGCTGTAGTGCAATACAAGTTCTTTGGTTTTGTTATGCTTGAAGCCTCAGATACTTGCTTCAATAGGAAGTGGGTAAACCTTATGGAAAGCTCTGCGCAATTGTCCCGAAAATGTCTGGTTATCTACGACTTGTGGTAAGTTGTCCAAACCTTTATAGTGCGTAAAACCCCTTTCGCCATTGCGATGGTGCAGTATTGCCTTCCTTTACTAAAACCAAGGTCCCAGGTTTTATTTCTTGACGGGGACGTTTATACCTTATATATATACATCTGTTTTGTATTTATTATGGAGGCTCCCAGCGACCAGCGCCGCAAAAACTCCGCATGTATCATTCTCATTTAGTTTTATCATGTTATAGAAATATTGTTGAATGGATTTGCCTCTGTGTCCGGTATTGTTATCAATAGTTCTCCAATTAAAAAGTATTCAGGCGTTAATATTTGCATATCGTTAGGGTTAGATGATTGTGGTGTTTGAAATTTAAAATAGCCCCGGTTTACACTGTAACCGTCATTATTTCTTTTATTAAGCTGATCAACCATTGTCAATCCTTACATCTGCGTCCCTTACGCCACTGGATCCGAAAATCTTAAAATCGCGAAAAAGTGCTTAATTTTAATATGTTAGTTCTGGTTAAGCTATAAATTTTGTTTGATTTACTGTTCAGTGTGAAAACCTGAACGCTTCTCTTAAACTGGTAGGAAGATAAATAAGCGGATATTTGCAGACTATGTATATATATAACTACAATAAAGGATGTGTACCACAGCTCTCAGAGAAGCACCCTGTCCCGCGGCTGAACACAGCTCAGCTCTTCCTGCGACTATCGCCTGGTCGTGGTAGAGCTCTGTCTTGCAAACTAGTTTTGCGATGATGGCATTCAGACTTCGTAGGTATATAATTCAATATTCTTCGTTGAAAACCGCGGCGTGGTAGTACTTATCGTGTCACTTCATTTGATCCGTCACCTTTTTTCACACCCGAGCTCGGGGTAGTTATATTCACCACTGTAGTCTCCTCTTACCTCTCTTTTTCATGGCCTCAATCAGAACCGCCCCAATATTTAACCGGTAGGAATCCCGGTTACTTTCTTTGTCCATGAAAGTTTTCTTTTTCTTAACCTTTACACTCTTTCCCTTTTTGGGCTAAAATCTCGGCGTAATGATATGGACCTAAATCACATTTTTGATGTACTAAAATGTCCTCTAGTTGGAAATGGTTAACTTCCTATCAGTAAGAATCGGCCACAAGTATCACGGACATTTGATAAGCCGTTTGGGTGAAATGTGCCTTGGCCGTGTAGGTGTTTAATTGAATTGCAAAGTAAAAGTAATTTTTATCCAATTCGATTTTCTTTAATGGGCCACTTTTAATGAATTTCATTAAAATTAAGTGGCGATATCGCTACATAGAAACTCGTGCTGGCTTTTTTCTACCCACGTTGAGGCTTAGATAATAATAATAATAATAATAATAATAATTTATTCATCAAAAAAATTGATTACTACATTTAAAAACAGTTATAATAATATAAATTAATAATATAATTAATTAATAACAATTAAACAGAATTAGGTACACAGAAATTTAAACTTTATACAAAATCAAACATTATGAACATCAAGAAAGCTGACTTTTTACTTGTGGGACACTTATGTGAAAATCCAATTGCGAGAAGAAGTTATTGAAATCTCTTAACATGAATGAAACTGGTTCATAAAACCCGTAGTTTGTGCGATGCTGCGGAATTCTACAAAGCTCATAATTTCGTAAAGGGCGATATGGAACATTGAAATTAATCATAGACAACAATTTGTCAGAGTCAATTATACCTGTAATTACTTTAAAACCAAAAACAACTCTGGCATGTATACGCCGTTTCTCAAGGGAATCCATAGACAGCAGATTTAAACGATCAACATATGGCGGTAACCTGAGTGGATCGGACCAGGGAAGGCCCTGAAGGACAAACCTTAAGAACCGACGCTGAACTGCTTCGATCCTATCTATGTGAATGGAATAAAATGGTGACCAGATAGGACTAGCATATTCTAGGATAGATCGGACAAATGCACAATACAACATTTTCGTTGTAAAGAAATCATTGAATTCTTTCGATTTTCTCCTAACAAAACCGAGGATAGCGTTCGCTTTACCAGCAATGTGATTCACGTGATCATCAAAGGTAAAATTACAGTTGAATAGTACGCCCAAATCACGTACTTTGTCAGAACGAAGTAAAGAGCATCCATCTACAACATAGTCAAAATTCATTGATATTCTCTTCTTAGAATACGAAACAGCAGTGCACTTATTAATGTTGAGATGTAAATTGTTAAGTAAGCACCAGTCATGAAAACGCGAGATATCACTTTGCAATAATAGACAATCATTGCTGCTGGAGATAATCTTAAAGATTTTCGCATCATCGGCATAGAGAAGAATGTTCGAGTTAGAGATAAACAAACTCACGTCATTAATAAAGATAAGGAATAGTAGTGGACCCAGATGGCTACCTTGCGGAACGCCAGAAGTATTAATTATATCAGAAGATAAGGCTCCTCGAAAGTGTACTTTCTGAATGCGATCACTAAGATAAGACTTAATCCAAAGGACGAAAATATCAGGAAAACCAAGCAGGCGGAGTTTATGCACAAGAATGTTATGGTCAATTTTGTCAAAGGCTTTACTGAAGTCAGTGTATATGCAATCGACCTGCTGCCCGTTTTCGATAGCAGAAAGACAGAAGTTCGAAAATTCCATAAGATTAGTTACAGTAGATCTGCCTTTGACAAAGCCATGCTGGAATGATCCAATAATCGACTTGGAATGAAAATACATTACATCACACACAATGGATTCAAATAGCTTAGCAACACATGGAAGATTCGCTATAGGCCTATAATTAGTTACATTGTCTCTTTTACCAGACTTAAGTAAGGGCATTATAGTTGAGTATTTCCATGACATAGGAAAAACTCCACTACGAAGCGATGTATTAAAAAGATACCCAAGGATAGGTAAAAGGGATAAACTGCACTTTTTAATCACAGAAGAAGGAACACCATCTGGTCCTCTGGAGAAATTAATAGCAAGTTTATCAATGTATTTCAAAATAGTGGAGTCGTCAATGAAAAGATCTTTAGGAACCAAGGACGAAGAAGGAAACTTTGACATGTATTCAAAGTTACCAACGGATGTTAGCGGCGTACTGCAATTGAAGGCGGTGCGGAAATGGTTGGAAAATAAGTTGCTAATTGTAGTAGGATCAGCACTGACTACATCATTAAAAAACATACTGGAAGGATAACCATCAGAGTTTTTCTTAGAGTTGACAAAATTCCAGAATTGTTTCGGTTTATCTTTAAAAGAGTTTTTAATTCTAAAAAGGTATTGGTTATATGCAGCTCGAGACTGACTTATAAAACAATTACATAGGTTTATGTAAATTATGTAGTCCGTATCACTCCTTGAGAGCGAGTAAGTTTTCCAAGCTTTCGTTTTCCGATTTTTCAAATTGATTAAATCATCGTCAAACCAGGGAAACCTCCTAGTAGGTTTCGAACAAACTACAGGGACACAACGCAGAAAGCAGCCATTTAAAATCGTGTAAAAATTAGAAGTGGCTTTGTCAACATCAGATTCATTCACCACAGACGACCAATCGCAATTGGATATGTCAAGATTTAAAGTTTCAAAATCAGCTTTGGCGAAATTAAAATAATTACTAGCAATGCATTTCGAGTTCGTAAATTCTGTGTGAGAGTTGAATGTTGCGTGAAGCGCAGGATGAATAGGCAAGTCAGGCAGCAAAGGGCTGTGACATTTATCAATCGTCGTAAGGCTGGCATCAGATGAGAAGATCAGATCCAAAAATCTACCATGATCATTCGAAATCGGACACACTTGGAAAAGTCCTGTAGCAAGCATGTTGTCCACAAATTGTATTTCGTGTCGGGCACAGGAGGAATACGACCAATCGGAACCTTTACTGACGTGCTCACAACATCTTACTAAAGTTTTATCACAATTGAATGATTATTCAATTGACGCCAAAAAAATGAGTAATAATCACATCACTATTGTCGCGGTGGTAAAATGAATGCTATTACGAGACTATTGTCAATAATTACTCAATTTATAACAATCGAAAAATTTTCGGCATTGCAAAGTATAACTAACTCCTTATAATAATTTATAATCTACCCCCTCCCATACAATAGGACACAATTCCACAACATTTCAAAGAGCCGATTTTCTGGGAAAGTAAAAATGCTACAGATCAGCAATTTACAACATGTCTCTCGAATGTCATTTATAGTTCTGTAAAAGTTCAATAAGAACTCCTTACTCCTTCTATTATCTCCCATGCAAACTACACAATTTCACTAAATATAATACACTCATTTCCTTAAAATTAAAATTGTTGAATCTAAAATTTTGTTTAAAACATTTTTCTTCCAACTCTAGTATGACGTGAAAAAAATAGTTCAATGCTGTCACCCCTTCTACTACTCCCAATACAAAATTGCTTAAATTCAAAACATTTCTCTTATATTTAGCTTATCGCATGATTGGGCTTTACACCCAATCGTTGATCAGTTATGTTTATACTCTAGATGAAATCTAAGAGTATATTGTGTTTGCCTTACCGTTTGTAACGCTAAGAAATAACGCTCGCACAGAGCCGCCAAGGGTACAGAAATATTTGTTGTCGCTCAAAAACCTCGATTCCGAGTTGCTGTCTGTCCGTCTGTCTGTCCGTCTGTGCGTCTGTCTACAGCATAGCTCTCGAAAGCTTTGAGCTATAGTGCTAAAAATTTTTGTGGGTCATTTTTAGCAAAAAAGTAGTTTTAAGTTCGTGAATTTATTTATTTATTTATTTGGGCTCTTGAACAAAAAGATTACAATTTCAATTAAACAAAAGCGGAAAATAAAAGAATAGCAAAGAGGAAAATTTAAACATTGAAGATGATAGTTTATAATATACGCTAAAAAATAAATTAATGGTAAAAAATAAAAATTTAAACATTAAATATGATAGATTTTACTCTATTCTTAAATATTGGAAAAGAAGAAGCTAAAGAACCAAATTGGAGTCGGTCATGGTTCCTTTGCATTCTTAGCATCGGAGAGTGATGGTATACATCGAGAGAGGCTCGTGGAGGATTGAAGATGTCTGCATTCCTTGTTGAGACTATTCCTGGTCTAAAGTTCAGGTCGTCACAGAGCTGGGTATTGAGCAGGTAGTTGCATAGCTTGAAGAGGAAGCAAGCATCGAGGAAGGTCCGCCTTAAATGCAGTGGCTGTAGGTGAAGTACTTCAAGTCTGCCATTGTAGTCGATATGAGGCTTCCTTAATCTATAGAAAAGAGTTCGAGTGAATCTACGCTGAACAGATTCAATGGTTCGAACATGGCAAGAATGGTGTGGATTCCAGACGGTGGAACAGTATTCCAAAATACTACGGACGAGTGTGGAAATAGGAGAGCAGCTGTTCCTGGACAGTCGTGCGGAGGACGAAGCCAGCAAGTCTGTATGCCTTATTTGTAATCTCGGAGAAATGATTGACGAATTTAAGTTTACGATCAAAGACCACTCCTAGATCCTTTATTGTGGTTACTGCTGTAAGGATGGATCCATTAATAGAGTAAGAGAGAACAGAGAAGGTAGTCTTATACGAGTACTCCATAGTAAAACACTTTTCTATGTCCAAAAAGATATCGTTGTTTGAACACCAACGAGAGACAGCAGACAAATCTGCCTGGAGAATCATACCATCAGAAACGGAGGAAATTTCCCGGAACAGTTTGAGGTCATCAGCGAATAAAAGACAGTTCGAAGATACAAATTGGGGCAAATCATGAAGAGAGTAAATAATAGAGGACCAAGGATCGATCCCTGCGGGACACCAGAGCAAGAAACTCAGTAGAGGAGTATCCATTGAACGTAATTCGGAGACGACGGTCCGTAAGGTACGAACTGAACCAGTTCAGGAGAGAGCCAGAGACACCGTATCTTCCAAGTTTTGAGATTAGAATTTTACAATTAACAGTGTCGAAAGCTTTTGAAAAATCGGTATATATGACTTGGGCTACATCCCCCCACTCCTTCTACCCCCTCCCATACAAATTTCATGAAATTTCGAAATAATAAGAAATTAATTTTTCTTTGAAACTATTTAAGCTATCGACTTGAAATTTACGTTAAAGTATAACGATATGGATGTTATTAATATCACGGAATATTGACCCGATCCCTTTACTCCTTCTACCCCCTCCTATACTATGGACAATTTTGAAAAAT
Source organism: Chorisops tibialis (assembly GCA_963669355.1). Taxonomy (NCBI): domain Eukaryota; kingdom Metazoa; phylum Arthropoda; class Insecta; order Diptera; family Stratiomyidae; genus Chorisops; species Chorisops tibialis. Next base: position 298,895,765 of record OY770263.1, read on the forward strand.
ACATATTTTCGATTTTCATTGAAACTAGTACAGCTGAAAAGACAAAATTTTGTCAGAATTAATTTTACTATAAGTGCAATTTATTTTAAAAATAATTATCAACTTCACCTCACTTCTTCTACCCACTCCCATACAAATTTCACGAAATTTTGAAATTTAAATTAAATTATTTTTCTTCGAAACTGTTGAAGCTATTAACTTGATACTTTGTATAAAGTATACAAATAGAAATATTAATAATACGAAAAAAATTGTTTTAATCCGTACACTCCTTCTACCCCCTCCCATACAAATGCATAATTTTTGTTAAATGCATTTTATCGATTTCCATTCAAACAAGAAAAAGTATAAACTTCAAATTTTGCCAGAATTTGTTTCTTAATATTTGAAATAAGTGTTAGAAAAAATGATCAGCTCCGCTTCACTCCTTCTACCACCTCCCATACAAATATCTGTATTATAAATTCAGGAAAAGCATTTCTCCTTCAAGTATATTAGAGCTATTGACTTTGAAATTGAATCAAAGCATGGTGATAAGGATGATGATAAGCAGTTTCAAAATCATCTTAAATGCTCCACTTCCTCTGCCACCTCCGATACAAATGCCCTAATTTCAGAAAAACTATGGCCAATTTCTTTAAAAATAATGAAAACTAAAAACTTTAAATTCAGCAAAAAACATTTCGCATACCATGTTCGGTCTCATATACGAAAAATACAAACCTCCCCCTCAACTTCTACCACCTCCCATACAAAATTCTCTATTCACTATTCGAAAGAATTTCAGATGACATATTTTCCGGTATATTAAAGTCATTTCCATCTCATCTAGAGTATCATATGATTGGTATTTAAGCCCAATCATAATTCTGTTATGTTTTTAATTTGGTTTTACTTATAATACAACTGAATTTTTTTTACATTGAATTTGAGCTCGATTAATTTAGAATGTACTGAAAAAATTGTTTTCCTTTTGATATGTTTCATCAAATAATGTAGTTTGTGTTGGTAGTGGGGGAATTCTAAAAATTTTTATAGGGAAGATTATTATTTTATTTTCATGAAAACATTATTTTTCGATGGCACAAGTTCTTTTATAGAATATTTGTGAAAAATTTATAATTTTGTTTGAGTGCGGGTAAAGGGCGTGGATATATTTGACAGAATCCCGAACTTGACCCACTTTTTTGAAAAAAAAACCGTTTAAATAATTTGAATCCTCTAGTTCAACGCGTTCTTAAGCCAGAAAGCGAACGGACAGACAGATGAACAGACTTCCAGTTTTGAGGCTTAGTTCTTTGCGCTTCAACATTCGTCCGAGCAAATTTATAATTCTCTTAGATTTCACAATTAAAATCACCCTGACCACGAAACATGTAATGAGATGCAAATAATTTTCGATATTTAGTTTGGCAATTTTTGCAGAAAACTTTTCGGTTCATATGCTAAACCGAAGATTCAAATCCCTCTCATTGCATATTTTAAATAAAATTCCTTACAGATTTATATAGTAACCCAAGTGTAAATATAGAGGCTTTGGTTATATTCCAATTTCGGTTTCAACGCTATTATTACTAATATTAATTAATTTGATGTTAATAATTTAACATAATAACTTTTCAACGAATTAAAAGTGCCATGTGTACATCCTTTTTTAAAGCGCTTAATAATTAATTAATTAATAATTTCTACTTTACGTTCTTTTCGTCACCACTATAAATTTTCCCTATTGACAGCATAATTTTGCTTAGCTCGAAAAACTCCTTCAAGAACCTTAATTATGGGCTTCACAGTTACTGATTACACCGATTATAGCACCCATTAAGCCTGAGCCTATCGGATTACAAGGAAATCAAAATCGATATTCTCGGGCTTAATCTCTCTTCGGTCCGTTCTTCGGTCAAAAAGGTCTAAATTGTATTCTTATCCAAGTTTTTCGTTTGGTTTTTTTTCTGTTGCAGTACTCCTTTCCCTTTAGCATCCATATGTGTCGCCTAATCTCCATCCTTGAACTAAATCACGTTTTCTCGAAGTGAAAGTAGACTTTATGTGTGGTACGTGTTAGTCAACAAGTAAAGGTATTTTTGCCACAAAGCGAAATGAAAAAGCAGGAACAGGAAGACGAAGCAACAAGAAAAAAAAAAGAGCCGACCAAAATGAAAAAAAAAAACACCCAAGTTTGAAAGACCAACAAGTGGTCAACAAGGCTCTTTTCCATTAAAGAGGTTTCAGGTCGTTCCGTGAGGGTTTGTTATCCGGGGTTCAACGTGGGTGACAGGCAACAAAACTAAAAGGATAACTAAAGGTTCGGGAGACCGATGCTCATACTATTACTGCTGAAAATCTTATCCGGACAAATTTTTTTTCTGGTCAGAGTTTACTTTGTAAGCACAAAAGTTTTGTGTTCGGCCTCTACGCCGAAGAAAACATTTCTTTTGCTGATTTTTTGTTTTAGTTTATTTTTTTTTGGTTGCAGTGAGAAATCCCAAAAAATAATCCCATCCACTTGGAAGGAAAGAAATTCTCTCACAGGATTATCAAGAATTGCCATAAATTACTTGACTGGCCTGTAAGTTTTTGTTGGGTCAACGAATGTTACTACTGGGAGCTTAATTTTGGAAGGTAATGTTTTCTTTTTGTATCGTGCTCGGGTATACATGTTATAAAGTTGGCATGTGTCATACGGCGAAGGCCCAGATGGCATTGTGCGTATTCATTTCAATTCCGGATGGGATGGAAAATTGGAATAGCAACGACTCAAGTTTCCTATGCACTTAAAATGATCGAAATTTATGCCGATTTTCTGAAACCAATACGAGTAGTATTCGGTTGTTGTCCTTTTTATAGTTGAATTGAAGAAACGGGTTCCTATTTTATGGTGCTCCAGAGTGGAGTGAAAAAGTGGTTTACTATCATCCAATTCTGTTGTTGTTCGCAATTTTTTGAATCGTAAATTTTAAGATCTCGATTTTTCGCTTCTCGATTAACTATTAAATTCAATTTAAAAGTCGTTTAATCGCTTCAATTATCCTTTTTCTGCTTGTAATACTTGAACAGTATAGGTATGCCTTAAATTAGTGTAATTTTCCCGAGTTTATTAATTAATGATGTAGATAAAAAGAAATTACAACTGTAAGAGTGCAAGAAATGATGGTATGTCGATGCCAAGGATATAACGATCTCTACCAACCAGCCCGTAAGTGTAATCACGGAAGCGTAAAGAAGTGTCACCACATTCAAGTAAGGCTGGAGAGAAATCCACACGGTAGAATTCGATACATGAGGGAAACGAAATCAAATTTTACACATCGTTGTGCTTAGCTCCCTGAAATGAAGCTGTTGTGAGATTTTTGAGGTTAAGACCTGGAGCATACATTAAGCCTGAGGCAATGGCAACATCTAGCAACAGCACTTTTGACTACATCATGCAGCGACATAATCACTCTTCATGCTGAGCGTCATCGTCATCTTGAAACCTACGGAATATTATTATATCTCAAAAGGCATCCTACTGCAGGATTACGACGAGAAGTTTAATGGTAGCTATCACTACACACCCGACACTCATTCTCGAAACATGTTCCTTGGTTCCCCAGAGTGCTGTGATGCATAAAACCCGCACTACTGCTCGCTAGATGCAGATTTCGTAAATGTAAATTCCGAGGAAGGACATAGGGAGCTTAGTTTCGCAGAATGCGTTCATGAACAATGTTACTCGATGACTTTGGGGAATTTTCCCAGAATGGAAGTTCATAGAATCAACATAAAATAATTTCCACAAATTGCACCGCTGTGCGATGCTCTAAAATTGTATGCTTCTACGAAGGATATGCTGTTGTCGTCGAAGCTGCAAGAGCCCATTAGCGCTACGCCTAAATTGAGTTACAAGCGCTCCGTATAGCTGTGTGCCTTAATGCAGCGCTATCCAATCTGCGTTCTGCGGCGAAAAACAATTAAAAGTGTCATCTACGGTGTAGTAAAGCTTTTCTTATCGGTTAAGAGAACCTCCCATTCTGCCGCCCATAACCGAACACAAAGGTGGCCCATAATTTGAATGCGGTGGAAGTTTACAAAGCTTGCTGAAATCGAACTCAGGGATAATCTCAGCCCCCGAAAAACGAAAGAATTCATTAAACGCCTGAGCGATAATCGAGAATTGATTGATTCTTAATGGATTCCTACGTACAAAGGGCTAATTAACATTTTTTTTTCGCTTCGAACAATACGAAAGGCAATCGGAATATTGAGGAGTCCTTTTTATTCCAATCTCACAATCGAAGAGAATTCAATGAAATCGGGTAGCGGGAGAATGAAAACCAATCGCTTGAGTGGTTTAAGTTGGTCGCGTCCTTTTCCCGGATGTTCGAATACCGAAATGAAAAATACGACAAGGACAACGCGGCGTCAAGGAAATTCAGTAGCAGCATCAGAGTCAAAGGATTCTTGTATTCATTGATGAACGAACTGATGAAGGGATATCACATCAGCGCCAGACAAACACGTAATCCTGGCCGCAAGGGATAACATGCGAAAAGAATTAAAACTGCAGTAGTCATCCTGAGATAGGAGTAAGAGTAGAAAAAAAAATCGCTATATTTTCGGTATAAGTGTCCTGGAGAGATTGTCCTTGAGGAGATAGTGGATTAATGGAAGCGGATCTAAATTCAATGGATACATTGAGGATGTTCTAATGAGTATTATGTTACACGAGCACTTATGGTGACGAGAATAGCAATCATTGGAGTGCGGTGAACTCAAAATCAAAGTCTCGGAAGGACGAAACCATTTAGAGCTGGGAATTTTAACATCTGTGTTTGTAAAATCGCTCCGGTATCCTTTACCTGTTGAGTATATGGTTTAATGATATTAATGTAAAAGGTTAAGGATATGTCGACGTTAATTTCGGGGAATTGTCAGGTTTCGAAAATACGCTACAATTATTTTAATAATAATAATAATTTATTCATTAAAAACTGACTACAACATCTATGTACGCAAGAGATGTAAAAATTAAATTAAATCGAATTAAATTGAATTCAAACTAAATAGAACACACACAAGAATTTTGCTTATTTTACAGAATCTAACATAATTAATCTCAAAATAGCTGACATTTCACTCGGGGAAAACTCATGTGAAATTCCAATTGAAAGAAGTAGTTATTCAAATCTCTTAGCATGTTTGAAAACTGTTCATTAAACCTGTGAACAGTAGTGCATTTATTAATGATGAGGTGTAAATTATTAAGTGAGCACCAGTTCCTGAAAAAGCTATACGAGATATTATTTTTCGCAATTAATAATGATTGCTGCTGGAGATAATTTTAAAGATTTTCGCGTCATCAGCATGGAGAAGAATATTAGAGTTTGATATAAAAGAACGCAGGTCATTAATAGAGAGAAGGAGCAGAAGTGGACCTCAATGGCTGCCTTGTGGAACATCTGAAGTGTTAAATATTTTGGAAGATAAGACTCCATGAAAGTGCACTTTCGCAACATCATTACTAATATACGAATTAATCCAGGGAACGAAAATATCAGGAAAACCAAGCAGGCGGATCTTATGAACAAGAATATTATGGTTGAAAGAAAAGATTTCCAGATTCTACATTGTTACGCTTTATTATTCTACTGAGACCTTTATCCTTATATAAATATCAGGAAAACAAAGCAGGAGGATCTTATTCTAGTATGGTCAGTAAGGGCTACATCTTTGAGAAACTAACTTTTTTTTTTTTTTATCGCACCAAGTTGAACTTAGGGATCACCCTTTAATACTGTAGCGTACAGTCCAGTCGGTTTAGGAATGGATGAAACAAAATGAAAATTAACAAAATAAACAATTATTTGAATAAGGACGGACAGGATAAAAGGAATCGGTGAATGTTGCCTTTAAATTGCGCGATGTTATAATCTCTGGGAAAAGTGGCCGCGGGTAGTGCATTCCACATTTTGGATGTTCGAGGTATGAATTACTGCCTAAATTTCACCGTACGTGATTTGGGTGGCTCAACCGTATACTCATGAGCTCGTTCAGCAGCACGATTATTGCGCGTGAACTTATATAAGGGAGGGATAAGACGACTAATTTCATGGCTACAGTGGCCATGGAAATATCTGTAGAAAAGGGTGAGTACACCGATATTTCTGCGATGTTCGAGGGAGTCAAAGGATGCCGTTATGGCATCATCTCCAATAAGTCGAAGCGCAAAACGCTGAATGCGATCCAATATCTTTAGATGAGTTTTGGGTGCCCCAACCCAGATATGCGAATTGTACTCGAGTCGGGGCCTGATGTATGATTTGTAGATGGTTGCGAGATCGGATGGTGTAAAATATTTCTTGCACCTTCGGAGAAAGCCTAAGCACTTGGAGGCGTCTAGAGCTACATTGTAGATGTGCTGGCTCCAGTCAAGTTTCTTATTAATGTGCATACCCAGGAGGTGGAAATTCTCCGAATGGTCAAGTGCTACACCATCAAAGATTAAGTCAGGTATCGACATGTCGTATTTAAGAGAGAGATGGCAGGCTTGTGTCTTAGTGGTATTAAACTCTACTCGATTCGCTTTGCCCCATTGCAGGATTGTGTTGAAAGGATAGCCATCAGGGAATTGTTTCGGTTTATCTTTAAAGCAGCATTTAACATTAAAGAAGTATTGGTTGTAAGCAGCCCGAGCCTGACTTATAAAAAAATTACATGAGTTTGTATAGTTTCTAAATTATGTAGCCCGAGTCACACCTTGAGAGTGAGTAAGTTTTCCAATCTTTTGTTTTCGATTTTTCAAATTATTTAAATAATCGTCGAACCAATGAAACCTCCTGGTAGGATTTGAATTAACCAGCGGTACATAATGCAAAAAGCAGTCGTTTAAAATAGTGTAAAAATGAGAAGCGATCCCCGTGAACATCGAATTCATCCAACACAGGCGACCAATCGCAATTTTATATGTCAGTGTTTAAAGTTTCAAACTCAATTTTAGGGAATTTTAATTAATTATTTACAATAGGGCTCGAATTAAAAAATTCTGTCTGAAAGTTGAATGTAAGTCTAGAAAAAATTTCTCATTAAATTTGAATTAATCCACAGACGCTATTGATAATACTCACAGCTAAGTATTAAATAGTAGACAATAGACTTGACCCTAGAACTCCCATCTCCTTCTGCTCTCTTATCTACAACCACAATAACCGGCGTATTGACTTCCACATATACCCTACTTATCTCAAAAGTTGCACCTAACTTGGTAAAGATAAAATCTGAGAGTATATTCTGTTTGTCTTATCGTTTGCAATGCTAAGAGATAATGCTCGCACAGAGCCGTCAAGGATACAAAAATCTGTATGTCTGTCTACAACATATTATAACTCTCGAACGCTTTGAACAATCGTGCTGAAATTTGTTGAATGTTAAGCAAAAAAGAAAATTAAAGTTCGTGAATGGGCTACAACCGAAAGAATTTGAAATGACATGTTTTACGGTACATTAAACTCTTTTCCATTTCATCTAGAGTTTCATATAATTGGGCGTTATTTCTTCTTCAACAGCCCAAATCGAGCCTTGGCCTCCTGGCCTTCAGGTTCCTTAGCATTTTATATTTTTTATTATTGTGATAGGGTTGTTAGCCCTTCACACAGCCCTCTATCTACGAATTTCCTTCTTCGAAGATTGAGGTGGCCAAGATATACCCACGCAAGTAGTATGCTGAAATTATACATCGACCAGGATTTGAACTCTCGATCTTCGCATTGGAGATAAACACGCTACTCACTAGGCTAAACCCTAGATGGGCTTTACGCCCAATCGTAATTCTGCTATGTTGCTTAATATAATGGAAAGGAGCTATGACACAAACACAAATTTTGAAATTCTAATTAAATTATACTTGGGTATAACCTAGTATAATATAATAATGTCTTAAATTTACTCACTATTTTATCTTTGCAGGTATTTCTGCTTACAGAACTATTAAAGCAATGCAAATTGATGTTTTTTATGGCGCAAGTAATAGGATCGTTCATCAAAAAATCGGTAGGATGAGTTTCCATTTTAAGATCCTGTTGCCTCGGAAAAAAAAGCGGGAAAGGAGCACGTTTAAAATTATAATAGACTTAATCAAATCGAAAGCGAAGGTAGCCGAAGCAAGCTTTCTTCTCCTCTCGAGAGTGGTCATATTGAGCAGAAGTTGCCGACATTTGTAAGAAGGTAACCGGAAGCTACTAAACTGAAAACTTCGTACAGCAAACAGAAGAAATTGAACTTGTACTCTTTCAATTCTGTACGAGTCGACTTGCGTACAAGGTGACCAAACAACATTTGTATATTTGAGCAGAGGCAACAACAGCGCACAGAAAAGAGTCTTATACAGGTGTGGGTCATTAAATTCCTTGACTCTCCTCTATATGAAACCTAGCATAGCCATACCACTGTCAATCAATCAAATTCCTGTTAAGACCTCCTATAGGGGCAGAAACAACTCTCTTCCACAAGACGCGATCCTGAGCATCGGCCTTAAGCTGTTGCCAGGACTTGTTTATTCCTCTGGCCTCCTGCTCAACTGCTCGCTTCCATGTGTTACATGTTCGACCAACCCGACGTCTTTCTTGAGGATTATAATTTAGAGCCTGTTTGGCGATGTTTCGTTCCGATTTCCTCAAAGTATGATCGATCCACTGCCACTTCCGCCTTTGAATATCAATACTTATTTTAGTCTGGCCAGTTGTATTCCAAAGTTCGTGGTTGGAGATCACTTCTGGCCAGAATATTCCTAAAATGCGTCGGAGGCATTGGTTTACGAAAGTCTGTAGTTTCTTGGTAAGTCGAACGGTCACTTTCCACGTAGTACAACCATATAACAACACGGATTTGACGCATGCGTCAAAAACTCGCAGCTTCGTGCGAAGGGAGATCTCTCTTAACCTCCAGAAAGGGGAAAGGATACCGAAGGTCTGACGAGCTTTATTTAGCCGAGCCTCAACATCCTTTTCGGCTCCGCCGTCCATGCTGACAATGCTTCCGAGATAGCAAAAATCTTGCACCTCTTCTACATCCTGTCCATTAAGAACAATCGGTGTGCTTGCGTTCGAACCCATGTGCATGTACTTGGTTTTACGCACATTTATTTTCAGTCCCGCCTCTTTGCATTTAGAATGCAACGAGCGAACATTTGACTCTAAGTCCGAACGGGTATGTGCAAGCAAACACACGTCATCAGCATAATCAAGGTGACTTAAGATGTTAAATAGTCTCCATTGAAGACCTTTACCTTCCCCACCTTCCAGTGCAGCTTTCAAGATGTCATTTATTACCACCAGAAACAGGGCTGGTGATAATATGCAGCCTTGTCTGACACCCGTTCGCACAGGAAAGCTCTCGGACAGCTCTCCTCTATGCAAGACGCGACACCTTGCATCTTCGTAGGATTCTTTAATCATAGCTATGACCTTATTTGGAATACCTCTCCTACGCAAAGCATTCCATATGTAATCTCGCTTAACGCTGTCGAAAGCCTTCTCGAAGTCCACAAACATGAGATGTAGTGGCGAACCCATTTCGGCTGACTGCTCTAATATTATCCGTAGGGTATTTGTGTGGTCGGTACAAGACGACCCTTTACGGAATCCAGCCTGATAAACTTCGAGAGTGCTCTCGACGACATCACTAATCCTATTGAGAATTACCTTAGCCATAATTTTTGATACGGCAGTAAGTAGACATATACCACGCCAATTGCCACAATCCCGAAGGTCGCCCTTCTTCGGAATTTTCACAATGACGCCCTCCTTCCATTCAGTCGGATATCTTCCATCATTCCACACCTTAGTGAAGAGTGGGAGGAGTATATCGGCTGTTATTTCCGGGTCCGCTTTGAGGAGTTCGGTTGGTAGTCCGTCTATACCTGGAGCTTTCCTTCCCGCCATTGACCGAATGGCGGAAACTATCTCTTCCTAACTAACATTCACCCACTTCTTTTATGCCCCTCTCCTCTTTTCCAAACAAACACAATTTTGCATGTAGAAACAAATGAAATATTGATTAAATGAACTGGAGCTATTGATCATAATCCTGGATAAGTATTAAATAATTAGCAAAAGCCCCTAAGTCCCCTAGAACCCCGTAGTCACTTAGTCTTCCCTATTTACCCTATCCACTCTAACCTGCATATTGACTTTTCACTCATCCTTAACTTTTCCCAAGAATAATAAAGTTGCATCCGACGTGTTGGCAGATATTTTTATAAAGAATTTTGTAAGGCATAAGTACAGATACGGAAAAAGTATATGACCCAACTAAGGCCTCGAGGCTCATCACAGCTGGAAATGGTCTTCTCCATCCATCTACTCCCCTCTGTTCGTGGTGCACCGGTTTCGTATATCGGACCCCGTCCCAAAACTATCAAAAACAATTGGAACACAATCGGATTCCTCAAGGACCAGGCACTTCTGAGCCAAATTTTCTCGCATTCAAGTTTCTGGGCTAGGATGTAGCCAGGTGGGTAGCGTGTTGGTCTACAGTGCGAAGGTCGTGAGTTCAAATCCCGGTCGACGCATAATTCCAGCACATTGCTTGCTTGGGTATACCTTGGTCACCTCAATCTACGAAAATGAAAAGTTTGTAGATAGAGGGTTGTGCAAAGGTCTAACATCCCTCCCACAATAAATAATAAAAAATTTTTAGGAACCTGAAGGTCAGGACGCCAAGTCCCGATTTGGGCTGTAGTGTCATTGTAGATGTAGAAGCTTCTGAGCGGCCGGCAAAAGTGGAGCCTTGTTGAATTTTGCATGTGGAGTGGGATCCTGGAGGCTCATTTCGCATCACAGTTCATTATCGAAGACGAATATCCAAATGGCCGTACTATGTCATTGTTCGCTTTGCACTTTTTTTCTTCCCTTAATGCAGGCACTGGTATTGTTTTCGCTTGAATGTGGGGCTTTTCCGAGTTGTGTCTTTTTTCTCCTATGCACAAATATATCCCTACATCTTCAATTATCTCTGGTTGTACAGTTAAAAGACGTAGCTATGAATTCAGCTGTTATATGTTCATTATTTCAAATTGTTTTTTTTCGGTTTTTAGAAAATGCTTAGAATATTATATTTTATTTACATTTCGAGGTAAAAAATTAAATTTAAAATTCCCAAATGAACAGACTCCGCCTGTTAATCACATAAATATAAGTTATAAATGGTGGAAATCATTTTCTGGTACTGATAAATTTTACATAAAAAATGATTATACTTCAATCAATTTTGTAAGATTCTATTTTTTATGGGAATCTATTTCCTAGTCCTGCAAAGAGGGGCTAGTTTCAACTACCTGAACAAATTTACTATGCCTCTAATACCGCGCATACCTGTAGACTTTTCAACTGCATTAGTTATGTTACTCAGAGGCATGTACAGAATTATACATTTTTAATGAAATTACCTAAAGGGGGATCAGACAGCAACATTTTACGCAGCTGTGTAGTTCATGTACTCCGAGGCTTGTGTAAGAGTGCCTATTAAAAATTTAGCATCATTATGAAGAGGAACAATCGATTAAGCGATAATTTTAGGTTTAATTTAGAATTCTATGTAATTAGTAGTTGTATACTAGGAATTTTTAGCGTTTTCTTTTTATTGAATTCGGAATATTAGAAATGTTGTTTTAATGGAGTCACAGTAGTTAATAATTAAGTTGTTAGTGTTGATCTTTGTTTCATATGTTTAATTTTGTTAATAATTGTTGACCTCAATTATTATTTATTGCTTGAATTTTCAACAGACTATCTAAAGTGATTAGTTGCCTCAGATTTGTTGTTAGGCAAAATAGGCAGTTAAGAACAAGAATAATTTATGTTTAGATCAAGGAATATCATAAAACTATGAGCATGCTTTCCATTTTAAACGAAACGGGATGAAAGTATTTCTCTCTCTATTACTGATATGCTCGAAATTTTTCGAAAAAATCCTACCTACATATATGCTTACCAAGGAGGATATATAAAAAGGAGTGACTATGAGCATGCTTTGCCTTGTAAGCACAATGGGAATGAATGTATTTCCCTCCCTTACTACCGAAATGCTCGAAATTTTTCGAAAAAAATCGTTTCGCTATCTTCGTCTGCCACACTTAAAAATATTGCAACTAACTCTTTCCCACGATAAATTGTTCGAAACAGTTGTCAAATTTTCGAAAAAATTGTTTCGCTATCCTTGTTTGACATACTTAAACCCAAAGTAAGTCTCTGTCCCGCGTTAAATTGTCCGTTGCTAAAGTACTTAGCTTAAACACAAACCAAAACTAATAAAAATTGAAAAAATAAAAATTTCTGAAATGAAACAGCAAACACCATTGTATTGAAAATTACTTTATTGCTGACTGAATATTAGCAACCAAGAAATAATACAAATTATTGTATTTTTTTTGTAAAAGTTTGAAGCCAAGTTAAGCTTGGACACAATTTTCGAAAATTTCCGAATCAAAAAATATTCCCACATGAGACAGACTATCAGGTACTCCTTTTATATATCCTCCTTGATGCTTACATATAAAAATTTTGACATTTATCTAAATCTTAGCAAGCAGTTGAAAAAAAACTAATCAAAAACACCCCGATTTGTATACTTTAGATGAAATTTGAGAGTGTTATAAGTTTGCCACATTGCTTTTAACGCTAAAAAATAAGGCTCGGAGAAAAAATGAATGATACAGAAGGTCATATTATCACTCAAAAATCTCAAAACCGTCCGTCCATCTGTCTGTCCGTCCATATCCTCTCAAGCTCGAGAACTCATTAAGCTAGAAAGTACAAATTTTGTAAACGTTATTTTTGAAAAAAAAAGTAAAGTCAAGTTCGTGAGCAGGCCAAATCGCTCTACGCAATTCCATACAAAATGACACAATAAACAAGTTTTCTCAAAAAGTATGAAAGCAATTTATTTATTCATTTATTTCAGACCATTATAAAATTTAACGCTAACCAAGCTGGTAAAATCCTATTTAAAGAATTAGCTAAAACACTATTTGTTGTACACACATCTACGGAGCAAATTAACTACCCTCCAGAAGGAAATCCTCTACTATAGACGTTTCGGATTTTTGGTAATGGAACTACACCTATCTCCCAGCCTATAGCACTTCAAGAACTGCCCTCAACTCATCCGCAAGTTATTTTTACTATCTTAATAAACATATCGATAGACAAAATGCAATACACAATCCCTTGCATCGCAAAGGTAAACTGGCTTAGATACCAGCGACAGCTGGGTTGAAATTAGATCTCTCCATTCCCCAGACATCATCAGAAATATATAGGCGCGTTCATACCCTGACTAGCGCAATCTTAAAAGCCTTCAATAAATCTGCTCCTAGAATAAAAATCGCTGATAATAGACTTAGATTCACGCTTCACATTGAATCTTTAATCAGACGCAGAAATAATGCAAGACGTAACTGGCAAAGATCTCGAGATCCATTACTCAAACAGGAAGTCAATCAGCTAAGCAAAACTATGCAAACTCTCATAAGCAAGATCAGAAGTGATAAAAGGAATTAAATGCTTTCTGATCAGATTAAGGGTTCCAGAAAACTCTGGCAGCTGATTTTTTTCTTTAAGAAGGGCCAGAAGTTCATGCCACCTTTAAGTCATAACCAGACATTTGCATTCAACAAGGGAAAGCTAATGCACTATCAGTCAACTTCCATAAATTCCACCTGACCTCTTAAAATTTGACTCATGCGGCTACAGAAGTCAAAGTAAAGGCATTTACAGATATGGAAATCGACACAGCCAAGGAATTAAATTCTGAAGTACTGAGCAAACCAGAAGAAATCCGGCAAATTAAACGCAAAATGAAACCCAGAAAAGCTCCTGGTCTAGACATTGTCTCAACGCTAATTGTCAAGAATCTACCTAACATTGCCGTAATTTTCATGAATTTTATCTTCAACAGCTGCCTCAAAATCGGCTACTTCCTTGAAAAAATGGAAGTATGCAGTAATTATACCTATTCTCAAATCGGGAAAGGACCCTGCCCAACCCACAAGTTTACTATCAGTTATGAGTAAACTGTTTGAAAAAATAATTCTGCTTCGCCTGAATATAATTATTGAAAATCTAGAAATCATACCTAACTCTCAGTTTGGGTTTAGATCAAAGCACTCCACAAATCATCAACTTAATAGAGTCAAAACTGATATCGTCAAGGGTTTTGAAGCCAAAAACTCTACAGGAATAATTACTCTCGATATCAAAAAGGGTTCGATTCAGTATGGCACGAAGGTATCATCTACAAACTCTACAATTTCGCTGTCCCCACGTATGTGATGGAACTGATTCCATCATTTATGACGCACAGATCATTTAATGTAAAAGTCCAGAGCAAATACTCATCCCAGCACAGCATTTCCGCTGGTGTTCCTCAGGGGTCTTGTCTTAGCCCAGCACTATTCAACATTTATACGGCTGACATCCCTTGAAGAACAAAATGCCAAGTCGCTTCTTTTGCAGACGACACTGCTATTTACTCTACTTCATCTGACCCGAATACCATCATAAAAAATCTCCTGGCCCAACTTGATGACATTAATAAATTCTTCAGCAAGTGGAAAATTCAAATCAATGCAGACAATACTCAATGCATATATTTTACTAAACGACGAGCTACGCGATACCTCCCAGCTCCTACCTTGAATGTACTAGGACAACCTGTCAAGTGGGCTAAATCTATCAAATACTTGGGCATTATCTTTGATCCCAAGCTCACATTTCATCTACATAAGGAATCAGTAGTATCTAAAGCGACAAAAACTATAAAAATATTGTATCACTGATCAATAGGTGATTGAAACTGTCTCAGGAAAATAAGCTGCTCTTATTTAAAACTGTAGTCCAACCAGCAATCACGTATGATGCACCCATTTGGAATTCTTGTGCCAACATTCATAAGGGCAAGGTACAAATCGTACAAAACAAATGGCTAAGGATTCTACTGTTCAAACCTTGGTATTATTCCACAATAAAGTAACATGATATTGCTGAAGTAAAACTTATAAAAATTAGAGCAAACGAATTAACAAACAATTTTTTAGCACGCAGCAAATATTGCAATATGGTAATGTGTAGCGATCTTTTATTTCTTCTTATCGCTTCTGTATTTTCATTGCAATACGGAAGGGTTTTAACTTTTTTGTTCTCGTTACCTGTGCTGCATTGCGGTACTTTGGTGCCATCCTCACACCCGGGGCGTTCATCCCTTTGCTCCCCTCTTAACACGACCCTGCCTCGCCTAATAAAACTACTAACAGTAGCGACGGTTACTTGTAGTTCTTTTATATAACTATTGTGGTAACTGTCACGTAACGGGCAGCAGCACTGAACAGCTGTAGCGATTTAAACTATTCTACGATTAAATTCGCTCACAATTTTTTGGAAATGTGCTTAAGTGTCACTAGAAAAATTAGTGTGGAGGGAAGCTAAATCTGGCACAAGTGATAAGTAAGTCATGTGATTAGAGTGCTAAATCATTTTTAACATTTTCTGGTGCAATATGTACTAGTACAATCTCTTTGTTTCAATATCAGATATTGTTTACTAATTTCGAAAAATTAAGTCACAAGTATTTTGTTACTGCGCTTCACTAAGTATTGCTCGTATTTTTTCACACAATACAATGAAATACCTATTTTAGTGGAAATAAAAAAATAATAATAACCCTTTCCACAATGAGCTTTCATTACACTTTCGAATGAAACTTGAAGAAAAGAAAAAAAAAATATTATTTAATAACTACTCAATATCTCCATAATTTAGCTATCAACTTTCTTACAATTTCTGGTACTTCAACAAGTTCCATTCCGTGCAAACTTTTGAAATATTATAATTCCCAACAGCCGTAATTACAAAATTTCCAGAAAACTGCTGAATCAGATTCGAAAAATATAAAAGGGAAATTTCCTGTGTCTTAAAAGATTTCGAGTCTCTTATATTTTAGTTTTCAAGAAAATTTCTTTCGAAATTGTAATGAAAGTCCATAATGACCGCAACTGAATAGCAAATGAAGCGCTAATTAACCAGAAAAGTTTCTTTTTTTTATTCTGTAAAAGTGTGTGGGTGTAGCACCGAATAGTAAAGCGGGAACGGGGCGGTTGAAAACAGGGAACGAAAGTTTTGTGTATGAAAACTTCGCAGAATAAGAAAAGTGGCCCTTTCACAGAACCATCATTAATGAGGATGTATACTTGCACATAATGCGGAACAGACGTCGTTAAATAAATAAAACGAAAACCATTTGAAAAATAAGGCAACATGGCTGCATCCATTCCCTACAGCAAATGAAGGCAAAAAAAAAAACCCCGCCCGGTTTCTGTTTTTGCAGTTGCACAAAAGTTTATAGAGAACTTGTCCATTATTCAGAGGTACAGGGTGTACTGGCACTTTGCGTTGTCCAATGCAGAAATCACCTCGATTTTATTTCTATTGCCATTTTCTTTAAATTACTTTGCAAAAAGTTTTTCGGGCAAAATCTGTTTGAACTCATTATTGTGACATGTCACGCGATCCCTTACCCAATGCTCGTTAGAGTCCGTTCCATAGACGGAGCTCGTAGAATTCGTCGTCAATCGGAAGTTCGCAAAAAAAAAAAAATAACGAGTGGAAAATGAAAACAGCCCTTACGAAATTCGAAAAGCTCTTCGTCTTTCATCGATGTGAGTAGATCCCACGAAGGCAACAGACGGCGTCAGGACATGATGTCCTGCTCGACAAGGAGCGGTGGATTTGTTTCAAGTAAACTTGAAGTAATTCCAAGTTTCAATACCAGTCGTTCATTATGATTTGTAGTTGTTATATTGTTGTTTAGTTATTTCAATTTTCCCGAGAATCTTTTCATAAAGGACTTTTCAACCGAAATTACACAGCATAAAGCAATCCCGGTCGAAGGGAATTTTCGTAACGAAATTGATGCATAGCGTGTTGCACATCATTTCGAAGACCGCAAACGCGAACCAAAAATCGGCATTCGTCCCTGATCAGGCAAAGTGCATATCATATGAAAAGGTACGACGGCGAGGAAGAACGATGCATTACTTAACTACTCCCCACGATAATTCGTCCTAGAACCGCCCGTTTCGTCTGTCCGACCAACTATATACATAGGAACGACGACGGAGACAGCAGAAAGTACAGTGGAAATGCAATTCTCGAAAAATGATAATCATTGCGAGAGGCAGGATAATATTTTTGCGGGTAATTTAAACATCCTGTGCCCCATGCCGCAGTATGCAAATTGGCCGGCACAGTGTTTGCATTTCAAATTTCTTTTTTTTTCCCTTCTTTTTTCAATTCGTTTCCTCCTTATTTTCACTTCTGTTGTCCTGTTAAGGGTTTTTCAGGACTTTCCTTAACACTTTTTGTGTCCAGGGGTCCGGGTCGGTCGTATACGAGTTCCGGGCTCAGCACGACTGATGGCGAGTGCTACTGTTGGTATTATTATCCATGGTATGAGCGAGAAATATGTAGATCGAAAGAAAAGTGGTAAAAATGGAAGTCTTTTTTTTAAATCAGGACACATGGTTTGTGTAAGCAGGACAAGAGAGGATTGTAGTGAGAGTTGAATGTAACAAGTGGGTAAGGCAGGATGAAGGTGGCAGTGAAATACTCCCACAGCCAGTCTTGCTTGAGAAACAGTCTCATCAGCTGGGAACCAATCTTGGATAGGATTGCCATCGTTAGGCTCAGAACAAGTGTCAGGAACGCCAATTCTACAGTGCTTCGCAGAAGGTGATATTATTATCATGTCGGGAGATACGAACACCGAGGTTGGCTCTGACAATACTGAACTTGAACACAAGGAAGAAGCACGGTTCGAAGCGTCACAGCTTAGGATTAAGGGACTCAAAAACGGTAAATTATTTGTGGAGTATTGTATTGCTCGGCAAAAGACCATCCAAGGTATCTTCTTTCCACACAAGAGTCCCTATAAAACATTATGGGTTTTCACTGATGGTGTTGCTTAGAACCAAATCACCCATTTGGCCATAAATCGCCGCTAGAGAAGATGTCTTCTAGATTTGCGAGTCAAGTGCTGAGTTGACATGGAGAGCGATAATCACTTAATGGTTGCCTGCTTGCAATTGTGCACAGCTTTACAATGGTCATAAATTCATTAAATGAAGCGCAGGTTAAATTTGGACTAGGAGACCCCATAAAAAAATAAGTACACCATCATTCTACGTGAAAAGTTATACATATTGGACAGATATAAAATGCACATACTGAACGCCAATTGGAAGGCAACAAATAATAGATTCCTAACAATTTCTAAACGGATGTCAACCAAAGAACTTCGGACTTGAGACGGAACTACCGCGGTGCTCATATGTACCTAAAAAGGCTCTTAGATGCTGACAAGAGAAAGGCCACTGAAGATCTGTTGAGATAGAATTTGCGGAAAACATGATTTTCGTCGCGAATTATCTGGTGAGAGATGCCAAAGGAACTCTTCTTACTATAAGGGAACACCAGTTGCGGTGGCGGAAGGTTTACCTCTTTGACATTTAAGCTTCTTGTGAGAGGAAGATATTCTAGAAACAGAACAATTGCCGAACATTCAACCACAACAATCCTTTATTAGTGACGATTCCCCATAGTAGTAGCTAGAAAAATACTCCAGGAATGGATGGACTACCAACCAAACTCTTTAAAGAGGACGCCGAAATAAGAGAAGGTATACACCTTCCACTATTTACTGAGGTGTGGAATGCAGGAAGATATCCCGCTGAATGCAAGAGGTGTCGGTGTGGAAGTCCCAAAGAAGGGCAACCTTCGGCATTATAGTAGTTGGTGTGGTATATGTCTACTTACTGCTGTATCAAAAATCATAGGTAAGGTAATTCTCAATAGGATAAATAATATTGTAGAGAGTACTCTCGAAGTTTATCAACGCTTTTTGACTGCGTTAAGCGAGTTTACATATGAAATGCTTTGCATAAAAGAGGTACTCCAGGTAAGGTCATACACTTACTTAAAATCCGGAAATCTTTTCCATCAATTTCAAAGCCATAGCTGTGATTAATCGTACGAAGATGCTAGGTATTTCGCCAGAAACTCCACTCAAACCAAACCCCTCCTATTGCAACACCATCTAGTTTTCGCTTCCTCCAATAAATTTTCGTACTCGTCTCATATTCAGGATTCTGCAAAAGCTCAATATTCACAAGTCCGCTGGCCCTGATGGCAATCACTCCATTACCCTTAAAATGTACTCCTCTTCTCTGGCTAAATCTCTTCGCAATCTTTTCCATCTATCCTACTCTTCTGAATGCTTTCCTTAATTGTGGGAGGTCGCAAATGTTCAGCCAATTCCCAAGAATGGAAGCAAAGCGAATCCCGCCAACTACCGCCCAATAGGTTTTACTTCAGTGCTCTCGAAAGTGATGGAAACTGCTGTCATTCGCAAAATCGTTAAATATCTCGAGGATAAACAGCTTTTCCACGATCGCCTATACGATTTCTGATCTGTAAGATCGACGGGAGCTCTCTTGGTCTATCTGGCGGAACGCTGAAACTCTAGCATGCATAAATATGACGAACGTCAATTTCTTGCACTTGACATTGCAAGAGCTTTTGACAGAGTTTGGCATGAATGTCTTCTTGTTAAGCTCACGGCCATTGGCAGTTTCTTGCCCAGACGCACTGTACGAGTGCGTAGATGGCATTACTTCTTCCTCCTTCCGAATCAATTCCCGTGTCCCTCAGGATTCTGTCTCATCGCCGACTCTGTTCTTAGTATTTATTTATGATCTCTTGTCTTCTACTCTCAATCTAATCTACGGTTTTCAGGTGACAGTACTTACTGCTTTTTGGATTCGTGTGTAATGACACACGAATCCCAAAACATGCGTTCCGACTTCTTGGAGATAAAACATTACGGCTTCTATTGACTCCATCGAGCATCGCAGAAATGTCGGAGCACTCAACATTTACTATCGCCACTTCGATAGTAAATGCAGTGCAGAACTACGCGCACTTATTCCTCCATTACACTTTTACACGACATACGCGTCAAGTGGAACATGCGCATGAGTATACTGTCAAACTTTTATCTTCCTGTACAGTGAAATTTAGGCGGACATTCATTTCCCGAATATCCAGACTCTGGAACGCATTGTCGGCTAACGTTTTTCCAAATGGGTATATCCTTCTCGTCTTTCTCCACCCGAATTTCCATAATACCCTAAAATTTAATCCACTTTCTTTACCGACTTACCTGAGTAATGCATTAATGGGTGACCACCTAAGTTATGCTCGCTGCCTTAAAAAAACCATAGTGGCGATATATTCGAGAGTTTCCCTATACGAACGGATGTCACACGTGGATTAAATATAAGCGCACCGATTGTTCCTGAAGAGCAACGGTCTTCAAACCTTATGCATTTACTTGGTTTTATGCAGAGCTTCAGTTCTGCCTTTTTGTATTTAGAATGCAACAAGTTAGCAATTGACTCTAGGTCCGATATTATAAATGTCATTTGTTACCGCTAGAAACAGGGCTTGTGATAATATGAATCGTTGTGTGACACCCATACCATCTACCTGTCCGCTCTCTAGCTTGAGAACGCGTTGGGTTGGAAGTTTAAATTTATTTATATAAACCCTGTTCTTAGCGGAAAAGTAAGAGCAAGTTCATGAACTGGTCAAATCGGTTCACCCCTTCTACCGCCTCTCAAACAAAATTACTCATTTTAAAAAAAATACGGTAATCAAATTTTCATGGAAATTTTAAAAGCTAATAATTTGAAATTAGGAATATGTTTTTTTTTATTATAAATATGATCTATGGCACACAAATTATTCAAATCACACTATACTCATTTCACCACCTCCCATACAAACTGTACTTTTTCTTGATATACAATGAGCCAATTTTCTCATTACGAATAATACTAAATAGTACTAAATTGTTAATTAGCATTATTATTAAGAGCATAACCGATATTTATGTCTGAGAAAATCACTAAGAAGCTCCCACTCCGTCTACCACCTCCCATACAAACTGTGAAATTTCACTAAATCTAGTACATTAATTTTCTTAGTACCTAGTCAATTTTGGGATCCTACATTTTGTATAAAACATTTTGATAGCAACCTTAGCGTGATGTGGAAAAATTATTTCATTGTCGTCACCCCCTCTACCAGTTCCTCTAAAAATTTTCTTAAAATGAAAAAAATTCTCTTTCATCTAGAGTATCGGACGATTGGGCTTTCCGCCCAGTCGTAGTCCTGTTATGTTTTAATTATAAATACAATCTATGGCACACAAATTATTCAAATCACACTATACTCATTTCACCACCTCCCATACAAACTGTACTTTTTCTTGATATACAATGAGCCAATTTTCTCATTACGAATAATACTAAATAGTACTAAATTGTTAATTAGCATTATTATTAAGAGCAGAACCGACATTTATTTCTGAGAAAATCACTAAGAAGCTCCCACTCCGTCTACCATCTACCATACAAACTGCGAAATTTCACTAAATCTAGTATATTAATTTTCTTCGTACCTAGTCAATTTTGGGATCCTACATTTTGTACAAGACATTTTTATAGCTACTCTAGCATGATGTGAAACATGTGGTCAATTTGACACAAAAATTTCAGTATTGTAAGATTGGGCGTTACGCACAATTGTATTCCTTTTGATTTTTGTAGTTTATTCCAGGTTCATAGTTATTTCTGAAAAAATTACTAAAAAGCCCTCACTATTTCTACCACTACCCCTACATACTGTGCAATTTCACTAAGTCTAATTCACTACTTTTCTCAGTACCTAGTTATAATACTAGTTAACTATGTATAACGAACTATGCATTGCATTAGGGTGGCTCCTGAGTTAAACTCAGTGCCGTAATAATAACAAATTAACTACAGATATTTTTATTTCCAGGACCATTGTTTTAACCCTTGAGCTACACAAATTACGTACAGTGAAGTAAAATCAGTTGTTTCAAGAATGTGGAATGCAATATTGGCTGAAGTTTACCTTACCATGTGTATTGATTATCGATTTCATGGAATATTTATTTCACCCTATTTTTAATTTTTGCGAAAACTAAATTTTTACTTTGATTAGTGCAAATATTTTATTAATTTAGTGCGACTAATACCCAGCTATAAATTTACTGCAAGGAATATTAGTAGTTCGTTAATTTCCCCAAAGATGAAACCAATATCTACTTAATCGAATAAAAATAATTTGAGTTATGCTAATGACTAACATCGAAACTATGGTCGATAGTGAAATTTCTGAAATGTTTTAACCAAATTCTATCGTGGCTGAGTTTTCGAAGTACAGGTAGGCATCGGGAAGTACAATAGCTAATCTCTAGATACCTGCATGCTATCCCAGAAAACTAACACAGGCAGTTACCTGTAACATGCATCGCTTAAGCTCATTATCAAGTTGCAAGTGTCTAGCAAATTTTATTGGTACGGTTAGCAGCAATTCGCAACCACATCCAACACTTCTTGGTTCTTGGTGTCCTGCATTCGGAGCACCAGCATGTACCAATGTACACCTTGAACGCTAAGCACCTC
Source organism: Chorisops tibialis (assembly GCA_963669355.1). Lineage (NCBI taxonomy): Eukaryota > Metazoa > Arthropoda > Insecta > Diptera > Stratiomyidae > Chorisops > Chorisops tibialis. The sequence goes on from OY770263.1 coordinate 298,918,347, forward strand.
ATTCGGTGCAGTATCTCTCTCCTCGAGGGGTTATCTGATAATTTCACACCACACTCACCCGAAATTCAAATTTAGAACTCAATTGGACACAAAAGTTACTCCTTGAAAGTTTCGTCCTTTGCTTCGAGTTCTTGTTCTTCTTGGCTCTAGTTTCTGAGCTGGAGATTTTCATTCCGTTGCACGTTTCAGGAGTTGGATGTGATAAGCGAAGCAGGCGACGAGCAGGTGGCGTCCTAGACGAGGGCGAGATTGCGGAATGGTTAGAAGACCGAAGTTATGGCTACCGCAAACCTTTACCTCAAGACTTTGGTCTCACTTGGGACAACAGAGACCCCGGTTAACGCTTACCACTCCTTAGTTCAGGATTTATGTCCGTTTGTGTGCGACTGTTGAATGAAAATACCCATGTGGGTGCTAAATTAAACACCTCCTTCAAATATCCTGTTTCCGGTTGACCTCGATGGTTATATCCTTCCTTGATGATAACGTGAATACGGAAACTTTTCCGTCTAACTTTTCTATATCTGAAGGTTGGCAATGCGGTGCTCAAGCCTGAACCATTTCTCCAGACCGTTTACGAAAAATCGACAATCGGATGACATGCAAATCTCATTTTTCCTCATTTTTCGATTAGATCGACGTGAATGTTGTTTGGCATTAATGACGTAAATGTATTAAAAATAGGAATTTTCTAGGAGCAGGCCTTTTGGAAGCATTTATGAGAACTTCGGGGATCATCAAACAGGAGCCACTTAGAAAATGAATGAAAGATTTCCGTAACGACTTTTGTATATATTTTGTGTCATTACGGGCGTGTGTTAGTCTACTTTTGCCTTTTGAAAATCAGATATTTGAGTGCTTGAGTGGGTTTTTGCGCCCATCCTTACAAGGCCAGGCTTGTGTGGCAATAACAAGCGAAAAAAGGAGAACAACTTTCAAAGTACAATGAAACACAATGGAGGCGCATAATTAATGATTTTCATCCATTACAAGGCGAAATTATTTGCCCGCCCGTTGTTGATTCTCCACCCTGCAAGGAGTCCGTTTTTTTTTCTTTCCGATATCCTTTCGTAAGGATATGGCGATGATGTCAAATATAGGCTTGTATTGTTGTTACGTTGCTAAAAAAAAAACCAACGATAACACAAGTCATCCAAAACTCTTGTGGACTTTTTTCAGAAGGTTATTTTTAGGTAGGTATGGAGTGGTAAAGTCGTTGAAATCATCCACCTCTTATCGTTCCAACCATAACGATGTCTGTTGGATTCTGCTGCAGAGCCCTCTTGGCTCTTTTTCTGCTATGTTACAAGTGATGGTTGAAATCTCTTGCCTGTGGATGGTCTTATGGTTATTCCAGTTGAACACTGCTGATATCGAAGCCATCGCAATATTCTAAAACCGTGATATTACGTGAACTTGACATTGTTTTTGCGCAGTATGCTTAAAGATGGAGAATACCTGAGCTAAACTTCCCATGCGTTAATGATAAGGGATATTTGTTTTCGCCCTCATCATCACAGCGACAGCCCATATCGAGCCCTGACCTCCTGAAGTCGTCGCCTCCAATCGTCTTGATCCAAAGAACGCACCCTCCAGCTGCTAATTTTTAAAACGGCTTTGCTGCAAACGAGTCTTCCCATCGCTTGCGTGGTTTGCCTACTGGTCGATTACCACTTGCTTTCATTTAATTTCATTCGAATGCGTTAACTGTTTTTTCGGAAGTTCGCGTTAATGTCCACGTTTCGCTGCCATAACAGAGCGCAGGTCGTATAATAGTTTTATAAATCCGCAGCTAATTTTTTCTGTGCACTTTCTTGGATTTCATTATTGGAAGTATCGAATAATACGTTTTACTTGCTAGTATTATCCATAGATTGATTTCGTCTGTTTCATTACCGTCCTTTGCTAGATTAGCCACAAGATTTATGAAGTTGTCCACGCTCTCCAAATTATAATCCGCAAAAATTATAATCCGCAATTGTTATGTTTTGTCTGATAGGCGTTCTTCTTTTTGTTTGCGTCATTACGTTTGATTTGCTTTCGTTAATGCGCAGCCCGATTTATTTTGGAGCAGAGTCAAGATTGACAAATACCTCCTTAGCACTAGGGAAGGAATTGAATAGTAGTGTCCCGACACAATTTCCACCGTTTTTCAGAAGTTCAACTGGTATTTCGTCAATTCCCGGCGCTTTGCTTAGATTTTGGTCACATAGGGCTGCTTTTATTTCAGCAAGCGTCGGTAGTGTCGATGATGGTTCATCTTTGTCAGTTGAGGATTGAATTGAAATGTTGTCTGTCGTGATCGGTGCTAATCGGGTGGGATTCAAAAGATGTTCAAAGTAGGAAGCCCATCTCCTTTTGATTTTTGGTGTGTCGCTAATGATGTTGCCCTCTGCGTCTTTGCAGAGACTGGTTTTTGGCTTATATCCCTTTTTTAAGTCTTTTACTATTGCGTATGCGTCCCGCATTTTATTTTTTCTAATGTCGTCGTCCATTTTTTGTATTTTGTCATTATGGTACTTCCTTTGTTTTCATCTGCAGATCTTTATCGTTCAGTAAAAATTTTGTAAGCCTTATTCTTTCTGTCTATTGCATCGCGGCATTCTTGGTCGAACCAATCATTATTTTTTCGCCGTGCTTGAAATCCTAATACCTCTTCTGCGGAGGATTTGATACCGTCTCGTATTATCATTCACACATTTCCCACTGGCATATTTTGGATCTTTTCATATATTGGTGTCAGGTGTTTATTACATGCTGACGTGTAAGCCTGCGCCATTGTTTCGTCTTTAAGCTTGTCGACATTGAATTTGCGAGCGCTACTCGTTTTTGAATATCCACGATAAGCTATTCGGCATTGATACTTAGCTCTAACTAGGTAGTGATCAGAGCCACAATTCGCACCGCGGAGGGTTCGCACATCAAGTATGCTGGAAGCAGACCTTTTTTCAATTAGAACGTGGTCTATTTGGTTGAAGGTGTGACCATCTGGAGATGCCCACGTTCATTTTTGAATATCGTGATATGGCAAGCACGTAGAGCTTACTATGATATTTTTGCTGCTTGCGAAATCTATAAGACGTTGGCCATTGTCGTTGGTTATGTCATGGAGACTGTGCTCTCCTGTTGTTCCTCTATGAGCGTCCTCCTTTCCGACTTTTGCATTTAAATCTCCTAAGACAATTTTTAGGTCATTCGAGGTGACTCATAGGTTGTCTCTGGGGTGGCGTCTTTAGTTATATCGTCCTTGTCTTCTGTTTGTGCGTGGACGTTGATCAAAGAAGTGTTGAAAAATTTAGCCTGTATTCGGATTGCACACAGTCTTTCACTTACTGCTTTGAAACTCGTGACTTGCTGTTTAAATTTTTTGTCAACGACAAAAGCGACTCCAAACTCTCTGCTTCCTGATAATTTTACACTTGGTTAGACTGTGTGTGATCTCATGTCCATGATTTCATTATCGATCCATTTCGTTTCTTGGATGGCATTTATGTTGATGTTGTGTTTTGACATATCTTTAAGGAACTGTTTCAGAGCTTCTGCCCTAAAAAAGGATTAAAAATTCCAAGATTAAAAAAAGAAGTCCATTTTTCGTTTGCGGGGGCGTTCCCGTTGAGTCCATCCGTTCCGAGTATTTTTTTTTCCAGTTATGCGTTATCAGCGCCACGTTCAACGCCCTACTTGGAGGACCGGTCCTTTTTATTTAATACACTCTGGTGGAAAAAGGATCAGAGTTTTCAGTTAAATATGACATGCTGGAGCTGCCACATCTATGCTGCGAGTTGAACTATGTCATACTTTTTGCCTACTTCCTGAGACGCACTGGTGTTACTGGCCATTCAGATTAACTCCATGCTCTCTCCTCCTTTCTCAACTGGACTTGGATCGGCTATGGCGGAGTTTTCATCCACCGCCTCCATGAACTTGTAAACCTGAAAAAAAAATTGGTTGTCGTTATGTGATACAATACTTCCATTTGAAAAGCCTCATTCCAACCAATATCAAAGCAGAGCTAGATTTATTCTGGGATATTTTGCCCCTACGTTTGCAGAAGTGAAATATTGGGTGGTAGAGTTTAAAAGAGGCCGGGCTATCAAGACGAACAACGGGGTCGAGCAAACGATGTGGAAAATGCACAAAATCGTATTGGACGACCGTTGATTGTAAGTTTGCGAGATAGCTGACATGAAAGTAATCTCGAAAGTTGTTGTTGTTGTTGACTGAAAACATGACTATGACAAAGCTTTGCGCAAGATGGGTGCCACGATTCCTCCCAATGGGACAAAATGCGTGTCAAGAAGATTTTTCACACGAGTGTTTGGCCCAGTATCACAGCAATAAAGCCAAATTTTTATATCGCTTCATAGCCTTGGATGGAACATGGGTCCATTTCTTCACACCTGAAAAGAAGGAACAGTCAAACCAACGGACTAAAAGGGAAGAATCAGTTCCGAAGAAGGCTAAGACCGTTCTATCTGCATGCAAGGTCATTGTGTTATATTTTGAGATGTCGTTGATTATCCTATGGAAGGAAAACCAATTAATGCCGATACTTATTGCAGAGTTTGAATGAAGAAATCCAGAAAAACCAGCCGCATTTGTTGAAAAGGAAAGATTTGTTTCATCAAGACAATGCACATCCGTTATTGTGATGGTCAAAATCAATGAGTTAAGGTTTGAATTGCTCTTTGACGCACCCTATTTGCAGATTTTGCCTCTCGGACTATTTCCTGTTTCCAAACTAGAAAAAATGGGTCGGTGGTAAAAAATTTTGCAGTAATCAAGAAGTGGAGTCTGCGGTTGATGGCTATTTTGAGGAGATCGACGAATCTTACTATAAACAGTATATTAAAGCTCTTGAGCTAAAAGGAAGCTATGCAGAGAAATAAAAATATTTGTTCCCACTTTTTTTATTCCATTTTTTTTTGTAACTTACTGCTTTGGGCACTACTTTCGTAAGCTTGTTGTCATTTTGCTAATGTCAATCAATCAAATTCCTGTTAAGACCCCTAGGGGCATAGTACAGAAACAACTCTCTTCCACAAGGCGCGATCCTGAGGAGGACTGAGCCAGGACTTGTTTATTCCTCTGGCCTCCTGCTCAACTGCTCGCTTCCATATGTTGCATAGTCAGCCAACCCGAAGCTTTCCTTGAGGATTATAATCCAGAACCTGTTTAGCGATGTATTGCTCTGATTTCCCAAAAGTATGACCAATCCACTGCCAATTCCGCCCTTGAATCTCAATACCTATTTTATTCTGTTCAGTTGCAATCCAAGGTTCATTGTTCGAGATCACTTCCGCCCAGAATATTCCTAAAATGCTTCGAAGGCATTGGTTCATGAAAGTCTGTAGTTTCTTGGTAAGTCGAACGGTCACTTTCCACGTATTACAATCATATAACAACACGGTGGTGACGCATGCGTCAAAATCGTGCAGCTTCGTGCGAAGGGAGATCTTTCTTAACCTCCAGAAAGGGGAATGGATACTGAAGATCTAACGAACTTTATTTAGACAAGCCTCAATATCTTTTTAGGTTCCGCTGTCCATGCTGACAATGCTTCTGAGATAACAAAAATCTTGCACCTCTTCAACATATTGTCCGTTAAGAACATTCGGGGTGCTTACGTTCGAACCCATGTGCATGTACTAGGTTTTACGAACATTTATTTTCAATTCTGCCTCTTTGCATTTAGAATGCAAGGAGCGAACAACTCTGAGTCCGAACGGTTATGTGCAAGCAAACACACGTCATCAGCATAATCAAGGTGACTTAAAATGATAAAAAGTCTCCATTGAAGACCTTGACCTTCCCCACCTTCCAGTGCAGCTTTCAAGATATCATTTATTACCACCAGAAACAGGGCTGGTGATAATATGCAGCCTTGTCTGACACCCGTTCGCACAGGGAAGCTCTCGGACAGCTCTCCTCTATGCAAGACGCGACACCTTGCATCTTCGTAGGATTCTTTAATAATTGCTATGACCTTATCTGGAATACCTCTCCTACGCAAAGCATTCCATATGTAATCCCGCTTATCGCTATCGAAAGCCTTCTCAAAGTCCACAAACGTGAGATGTAGTTGTGAACCCATTTCGTTAGATTGCTCCAATATTATCCGAAGGGTATTTGTATGGTCGGTACAGGACGACCCTTTACGGAATCCAGCCTGATAAACTTCGAGAGTGCTCTAGACAACATCACTAATCCTATTGAGATTACCTTAGCCATGATGCTGATATACAGGGGCTTCATTTTTTTAGACCAAATTATTTCGAATTACTACTGTATAAGAACAATTCTGAAACAGTACTAACTTAATACGCTAAGACACTTACCATCTACGCAACGTCCATTCAAATGAAATTTAATCAACCTCAAATCTTCAACCCCAGACCTTTAGTATTCGAATTGATAGGATTTCGAACTCATTTCCAAACATTACCATACTATCGCTCACATGGCATTAATTACCATTAATCTCGATATAAATAAATTACCCGTCGTCTAATTCCATTTTCTCGGCACCACTCAATTCACACGAATAAATAAATCAAAGGATGCCATTCATCATCTTCGGTACTGTGCGTTCTGAGCGATAGGGTCAGCAATCAAAAACACTTTGATAGCTGCAATACACCCACACTTCATGCCTTCCAGAGAAGCGTGAAAAAGGAAGATTTTCCCGGCAATTCGCCTATTCGCTTCTCCGAAAAAAAGGTTTACTTCGGAAAATTTCACAGCTTTCTTTTCATCCCCATTTCATAAGACCGAATCCAAAAAAAAATTGGCAAACGGATTTTTATCCTGAATTTTGCGTTCGTAAAAGAGGAATAAGAAAAAAGGAACCCTCTCCCAAAGGTACTGAAAGGTGCCACAATAAATTACGTCACTTTTATTATATGCCACATACATTATGACCGCATTATAACAGTGTTACTAAATTATTCAAAATGAAACATGGGAAGACATCTCGTGGATGAAATCGGAAAAAACGGGTTGCCCGATGCTAGAGCGCTGTATTCAGTCATCCAAACAGGAGAAGCCGACTGAGTGTAAAACCGATCTACAAACCCGCTAGCCAACCAAGCGAATACGAAGAAAAATCCAAACAAACAAATTTATGGCATGTCCTTGTTGTATCCTGTGTCGTTATGAATTTATTATTTTAATGCCACGTTTCGTTTCACTTCGCATATCTAAGTCGGTACTTTTCCGCTTTTTTTATTCGGTAACAGTAGTGTTGGTGCAAAGCTGTAATCTGCCACCTTGCTGATGCTCTCCTGCCTCCTATCCCACCATCATAAAATTGGGGCTGCCCGATTTGAAGGATGGTTTTAGATGTTTGCTGTTGTTGTTGTTATTGTTGTTTTCGTTTTCTCTTCTTCCCTTTAATTTTTTTCATTGGCTTAATGTTCGGGATGATCCTTTTTATCAACCAGAGATATATGTACATCTGAAACTAACTAAGAGATGGCAGCAGTTGTCAACACCGGCTAAACTGAAGGTGTGTCGAGTAAAATTATGTTGAAGATGATATGGACTTGGAGTTTAAGAGCCTTATAGAGAAAATGTGTGTGTGTTTGGCGTAGAGTCGATGTGGGCGCAAAGCTTTCCTTTAGCGAAGCGGTAATGACGATGGATGACACTGACAAGGACGTAGTTTTGTAGAATGATTTAATGCTCAGATGTGCATACAAATGGCATCGTTTTATGGCAGTGAACGGAATGAAGTATTACTCTATCCATGTTTATTGCAAGACGAGCAGGAACCGCTTTCTGATTAAGAAGACGTAAATGGAAACGCGATTGTTTTCAGTTTTGTGGTGAGTTTGACGTTACTCCGCAAGAATATTTGCACATATGCTGCTTTGTTTCAAGAGACAATAATAGAAATACTAATGATAAATTCATGGGCGTTTGCATCATTTACGCAATTTCATTTAAAGGGTGATATGGAAAAGAATGAGAGAGAGAATAGAATTTAATGCTTTTTTGAAAAAATTTCATTTAAAGGTGTAAAAAATTTACCACCTCCCAGTCCGAGGTGGTGATTAAAAGCAAGTCTGGTTTTTCCGAGTAGGAGTTGTAAACATATCGCTCAACTTGCAAATTGAAGGACCAGCCCTACATTTGGTGGTAGGCCAACTTAACGTGCTGAATACTTGCGTGCACCGTCTCTTGCATAGCACGAGTTAATAACCTTCTTGGAGATGGAGAATGGAACTCACTAGTAACGCTGCTGGTGTTAATATCAGAGAATGTTTCCAAGTTAAGCTAGAGTGTAGCCTAGTGGGTTGTGTGTAAGTCAAGAAAAATTAGTAGTTAGAGGCTAGAGTAAAGGACTAATAACACTTCGACAATAAGTAATGAAAATGTTAAGGAACCTGAAGGTGAAGAGGCGAAAACCCGATTTGGACTGTAGTGCCATTGTTGAAGTATTTATTTGAAAAGCTCTGATGTTTTAATTTTAATAAAGAGTATAGATATAGGGTTATGTATGGAATAGAATATTCGACAAATGGCCGCTTCGCGACTGATGGCACCCGTTGATCCTTTTGACAAAATTTTCAATGACACTTTGTCATAAGACCGGCTCAATTTCATCAATGGCGGGACAAATTTCGACTTTCAATTCAGGAATCGTTTTTGATTTATTGGCATATACCTTTGATTTAAAGAAAAAAAACCCAAAAGAAAGAAATACAATGGCGAGCTTCACCAGCACGGACAGGTCTTTTCTGGGTTTAAACTGACCCATTCGCCTCAAATTTCAGGATTAATCGTACCATTGTTCGGTTAGAAGTTGCGTTATGGTGACCGCAAAAATTGCGAAATTTTCTGATCGTCTCCGCAAAATTCTCACCATTTCGGTAGTGGCTTTGCACAATTTCTGAACGTTGTGCGTCCATATAATTCTCCATCACCAAAGCTCAATGTCCGCATTATACAATTGTCAAACTAGAACTCTGCATGGCCGACACAAAATAAATGGGGCTAGTAAGTGGTTCTATATCTTTAAAAGAACGAGCAGATTCATTACAAAAAAATTTAATCGAAAAAGTGTTTCAAATAATGATGATTTCCACTGCATGCACTTATCCAATTACTTTATTATTCTAATAATAAAGTATTGTGATGGACACAGGAAAAAAAATTTGCTACCCTGAAATTTTTTTTTTTGCGTTTCATGACTAAATTAGCCTAAAACTGCAACGTCCCGCCCTACGCCGTACATAGGGACTCATATCTCCGAGACCGTTAAGGGTAGAATGTTCGTTTTTGGGTGGATTGTTGATTGGGTAAGTGAGCTCTATTTTCTAAATCTTGGGAGGTGTTATGTGGAAGGGGGAGGCGGGGGCAGGGAAAAAGTCAAACACTACACTTGCTAATATCTCCACCACGAATGCAGATAGGAAGTTGAAAATCAGTAGAGATATATGTTAGAAAGGGGTGTCCGACAAACTTTAAAAATAATTTAATTTTTTTATCCATTGGCGTCCGAAAAGGGGAGGGGGGGCTAAAAACTAATTGTCGGCAGAATTGTCTTTTCAAATGATTATTTCTTCGAAATTACTTATTGTAAAATATTCATATCTTGGGACCATTAAGGTGGCATACAGTTCCATTGGAACCAGCTTAGAGAATGGCTAATTATTGTAAGGGGGAGGGTCAGGGGGGGTCCAAATAAAAACACTTCAAAATTAATATCTCAACTATCTCTTAAGCTATGTAATTGAAACTTGTAACATATATTAAGCTATACTAGACAGATACAACAAAAATATAACGTGTTGAAATTATAGTAGTGGGGGGGAAATGTTGAGAGTTTCAAAAATGGCGCACTTTCAAAATTACAAATCCTTAAATCTCAAAAAATAGTACAGATATAAAATCGAAAATTTGTCAGACTGTAGAACTATATAATAGTTAATTTTGATAATTTTAAGTTGGGAGGTGTAAGGGGAGCGAGGTGATAAGCAAAAATGTCGAAAATTTTGAGTGATTTTTTAGGGCTCTTGTGAAAGATACAAAGTTTAAATTTTGCATGTGGATACATCTATTTAATAAACATAGAAAAATAATAATAACTTGATCCATAATTGTTATAAACCGACCCCCCTGTCTAACGTGCACACGGTGTGTCATGCGAATTAAAAACAACACATAAACTGAAAATTTTTGAGGGAAATTTTAAGATGGAAACTTGAAAATTTGCAAAAAATCCCCAAATATACGAAATATTAACTGGTCGAAAACCTTTAAAACTTCTACCCCCTCCCATACAAAATTATTTTTTCGACCATTTTCAAGAAATCAATTATCACCTAACTATTAAAAGCTGTCAATTTGATATTTTGCACAAAAACTTTTAAGAATAGGTGAAATAAAATTACGTCAAAAGTTTTGAGATCGCGCCTGTCCTTCTACACCCTCCCATACAAAAGTATGATTTCGACCATTATTAAGAAATCAATTATCTCCTAACTATTTAAAGCTACCAATTTAAAATGTTCCTTAAGAACTTACAAAAATAGTTGAAATGGAACCATTTTAAAAGTTTTGAAATCGCGCTTGCCCTTCTACCTCCTACCATACAAAATATGATTTCGACCAATTTCATTAAATCAACTAATAACCTACAAACTAAAAGTTACGAACTTGAAATTTTGTACAAGCACCTTACAAGAGAAAAGAAAAAAAATTGCATATCAAATTTTACGATTCGCCTACCTTCTCTATCCCCTGCCATACAAATGTTCGCTTTCGTGAATGTAAAATACACCGAATCTTATGAAAATTCTATGCAACTTCGTCTATGAAACAATTCTAAATAGAGAATATTGGACGTGATTCAAGCAATCAAATAAAAAGCTATTAACATCCACCCACCCTTACTATTACCCCTCCCCATCCCCTCATAAAAACTCAAACTTGCAGAAACGAATGAAATATTGTTAAATTGACAGCAGTCCTGCCCAAGAACTCCCTTTCACTTAGTCTTCCCTAACCACTCTAACCTGCATATTGACTTTCCACTCATCCGCAACTTGTCCCAAGAATAATAAAGTTTCGCCCGACTTTTTGGCAGTTTATTTTCTTGAGGAGGCATCTACTATAGTCATATGCAGAAGGAGAGCGTAATGAATGACCAAGCTATCCCGCGGCTGAGTCGGTCAGAAGTGATAAGAAATCACGAGTTTAAGCCGCCTTAATCAGTAATTACTAATATTGTTGGTAATGAATGACAAAAATAGATTTGTCAGTTTGCAATAATTGAAATTAGTTTTGAACGTTTTGCGCTACATTAACTTCATTGTTCAGTCCTAACAACACCATGATACGAGTACTAAGAACTTGATACCATTGACATATTGCGCAGCTAAACAATAATTAAGGCCTAAATTATCATTAAACGGCTATGTGTCATATGCTAATTTAGCTAAATTACCAAAATACTGATCATTTATCAGCTAAATGCTTTCAGCTAGATCCTCTCATTTTCTAAAAATATAGGCTATAACGATGAAGATTTGCTAGACTGGAGCTTTCATAAAAGATTTTTCGTGCAAGAGAGAAGAAGAAAAGTTATTTTCTGACAGCTCTGACTTCTATAAAATCTTTGAAGCGTGATTTAGACGCCCACCTATGAAAAATGACTTGCAAATGATTCCAAAACAGGACTAAGGATCGTTTTTCTTCTTTTGTCGCTTTTCTTTCAAAATTTTATTGCCTATTGGCTATGCAATTCAAATTTTTAAATATGACAGATGAGTGAGTGGCTCTTCTTAATTAGAAAAGTGCTATGTGTCACCAATCTACTAACGATAAAGACGAGTTATATTACGAATTAGTTTAATTATAATTAAGACGGCTATGTTCCCATGGTATTGGCATCGTTATTTAATTAATCCGGAGACCTGGCTGCAATGGGACAATATTTGAAACAGAGATTTTAATAAGTTGAAAAACTGAAAGCAGATGCTTGGAATCGAGCACCGGAAAGGAACTGTTCCCGTTTTATTTCCCTATAGTGGAAAGTTGATTGATTGTTTCAGTAAAAAAAGTTCGTCTTTTTGTTATTTCATTTCATAGCAAAAATTTAACACAACCCGGTACAGTAAAAGTAAATGACGTTGCAATGCAATGACATTTATCAAAAGATATTTAACTTATGCACAATATCTGATGTCTCCATGATTCGGAAGAAAATAAATAATAATAAAAAAGAATCACTTCATAAGGACGATAGCAAGTGACTCATAAATTTCGAAAAACATGCAAGGAAGTCTTCTCATGTCTCTTAATTTTCTCGACAGAACTGAAGAGATGTCAAAAAGAGATTACGTTATGATGATAAATGTTCGAGCAAAGACCTGGAGAAAGACTTGTCTTTGGCTGGCTCTATAGTTCCACAGCTACACGTTCTGCATATGTAGTTACCTTAAGGACACACGTCTCTATCAAGCATATCCCTTTTGAAGCTGCTAGTCCGGATAGTAACACACATGACAGATTATCTCCATAGAGATATGTCTGTAAAAACGCTGATTAGAGGATTACTTCCAAATTACAAGAAGAAGAAATGTTTGAATCCTTAAAGTTGAAAGAAAAATTGCAATACCTTTGAATTCGAAATTCAATCAATTCGATCCATAATTCAATCACATTAATTCTATGTCAATTATTATGGTATATTCATTGATCTGCACTCACCCTGGTCTGTCGCTAACAGAGCATGTACAAGATATTCATAATCCTGCAGTGTCCTGGGTACCGTATAGAGAAAAAATGGTCCGTCCTTAAACTTCTGTCAGATCCAGTGAAAAACTCATCCTTTCACTGAAGAAGCAGACCAAGAAATTTATACGAGGCGTAAAACACCATCTTTCCTTGCAGTGCTGCAGTATTCCCTTCAATCCCTAAAATATTATACGCTATGCGTCTCTTATTGCTCCACAACTTTCGGTGAAAATCCTTTGGGACATGGTTTCTGGCTCGACCATGGATGGCTTGGACTTGGACGATGCTTGTTGCTGCTGTTGCAAACTTATAGACTTATATTTTGCCGGAGAAGGTCCCTTACAACAGTCCTCGCCGTCCCGAAATGGATTCAAATTGAGATGGATGGACAAGGATGAATGGAGTGGTCAGGTAACTTTAGCTTAAGCTACGGAGTATGTGCCCTGGACTCATATGAATAGAGTGAGATTTTAAGGATCTTATATGAGCTGGTTGGCAAGCTAGCTGGATGGCGTAGTAAGCAAAAATTGAGAAGTAGAGGTAACATGTGATGGAATTGTATTAATTGAGGTTGCATGAGGGAATAGCCAATCCGGTAATTGATTCCCTGGAGATTGAGGATATTGTACGGGATGCATCACGTCAGTTATGATATTTTCCATTCAATGGTCAAAGGTTCAATTTAGCAATGTGTTTCCGAGTCAAATACTCGTCGTAGATATATACATGTCGTTGTACGATGGCAACATGTTGTACGGGATTAAATAGAAAATAGATTAAATTTCGAATAGAAAATTTGCATTTATTTTTTGAGCAAAATGCCTCGAAATGAATTTATTGAAATATATGCATATTAAATAGTAACTGGAATATTTTATAATCTCTAAGGACTTTGGACTTTATTTAAATTTGGCTATGATTTACGTAACTCGATTTTTTTTAAAGATAAATTGCTGAATAAATGAAATTTAAAAATAAATTTATATGACCTACGAGTATTTCATTGAACAAATAGCACAAAATCTTAAAACAATAGGAAACCTTAGTAGATACAACAGTAGTTATTTAATTAGAAATTATTTTTTTAAAATGACTTTTTCATTATTTTAGTACAGAATATATAAAATACTGATACGCTGCTTGATAACTTGAATTTTCGGACTGTAGCGCCATAGAAATCAAAGAAAACATTACCAAACTTGAATGCATTTAAAGTGGCAAACACTCCTTTTAAGTCTGATTAAAAATGAATTCTAACCTAACATTTTCCCACGTAAAAACCAAAGTTCTTTCGCTATCCGGAAACAATCTTTAAATCTATACTAGAATCTCTTCATCAAAATCTCATTTGAATTAACCGAAATAATTGACTAAACATAATCTTGGATTTCTTTTGCATCCTGCCCACCATAATTACGTAGCAAATTCTTATCATCTCAAGGATCATATAAGCGAACAATAAACACTCGGAGCGTACTACACAAGTCTCAATACTCAATCTTTTGTTTCGCTATACAAAATAACTGCTTCCATCTGAGCAACTTTAATTAAAAATCCGTCGTCCTTATAATTGAAATGAGCTCATCTCGACGAGAACGGAAGGTTTACGCTTATATAGGATTCGAATCCCGAAGGCTTCTCGAGTAAGTGATCCCAATGCAGTCGTAAAGTTATGCTAGTGTCTAGGAGTTGTTGAGACTTCATCTGCATCGAGTCCTTCTCGGGATTTCACAAGGACCCGCGCGCTATCGTAAAATAACGAATTTCAACAAATACCTATCCCGGAAAACTCTGCATTCGAAACGATCTTCGAGCGGCGAGCCATGGATAACAAAGGCAAAAGGATTCTCGCACGGAGATTGTTTAAAATTGCAAATTTCGTAATTTTGATTGTTAGTTTCCTCCTCTGACTGCAGACGGGGCACGAGTATGCGGCGACCGTGGCTGAAGGAGGCCTCGTTGAGGAAAGGGTTTCGAATGTCGTCATGTAATAAACGAAAGACAACTACCGCGGGGCATCTGGCAAGGATAATTCAAGCAGGCTTATGGATGACATCTGATCTTTTGTGATTTATGTGTGCGACTTATTTGCCAACTTTTGGTGAAAATAATCAAAAGTCCTACGACTGAGAACTAGGAAATTATTCGCAAACGAAAGCAGCCCGCAATGTTTTCGGCATATTTTAATTTCGGCAGTTTTAATGGATTCGAATGTGAAGGAGCAAACCATACTTGTCTAGCTCCTATCGCGATAAACTAAACTTGAAATTAGAAATTGTGATCTACGATTGTGTCGTTATTTGAAAGTTCTTTAGACTAGCATGTTTGATATCGTGGTTCTGGAACGTCGTCTTCGTCCTTTTGTGCCTGTCCAGGCCAATGCTGGTACTCTTGCTGCAGTTTCTGCAGAAAGAAGGAGAGACCTTACTGAAATATGCAAATGAGATGGCTCGGTGGTTGCGATGCTTAACTTCAGATTAAGAATTATGGCACTGCGCTTTATTCTGCACAATACACAAATTGAGATTAAGTGCGGTTGCTTTGCATAGTGCCGCACATTATGGATATTTGTGAATCGTAAATTTGAGTTACGACAATGAATTTTAGGGCGAAATAACTATGACTGAAAGAATTTGGTTTATCGTAAGTTAAGTTCTTGGTTCCTTTTCTTTTTTGGGGTGCGCTGCGTCAAATCGTCAGATTGTATTGAGAGTTATGCATATCATGATTAGTCGCTAATTTTGATGAATTTTTTTTAAGATGTGTTACAGTTATGAAATAAGAATACAACATAAAAATGTGAAATAACTTAATGTACTTGGAATAGTGTGGTTTGAAGATGAAATTTTAGTGTAGCTGCGGTTAATTATTGTGATTTCCAACCATTCACATATTCTTTTTATAATCCACGAGGTTCCGAGATTTTAATTTTCGCTGTCGCGACAGGAAACAAAATTAATTGTTGCCAAAGAACACTGACGATTTGTGAGAATCGATGCCGTATCAACCATTTGCTGTATCGGGCATTTCACTTATGACGATGGTCTTCATTACCTTCTTAATTGGATCTTCCAATGTTAACTGAGGGAAGCGATATCTTTGCCGAGGTCTACATAAGGCCCATTTTTCCGTCTATAGCTTGTTTTATGAGTTCTACCGTGTTTTTATCCAGACTTGCTCTTCTAGCGTGAAGGCATCTCGATGACCAGAAACAAATTATTCACTATGTTTATTAAATTTACTCTAAATATACGTATCTGGATGTTTATTTTCTTAGTGGGGCAAAACCCGATTTCGACCCAGCGCGGTATAATCGGTGTCACAAAGCAAATCAATAAATGGAACCGGAAACAACGTGCGAAACCTGGAATTTATCGTCGTTCTACAGTAGCAGCACAGACGGCTCAGACCGAAAAGTGCACAGTTTGAAACCTCTATCTGAATTTACCCCTACAGAAACCCTACTCTGAAATACAGGTGTATTTCATTTCAACATGCAATATTCACCAAAATATAATAATTTATTTCCCCCTTCCCAAAAATTGCTTTCCTCAAATTTTGTTTCTTTGCAATTCATAATTAAATTAGCCCTAAAAAGGCAAAATAAAGGTCCGCCTGTCCGTACGCCGTACATCTCATATCTCTGAGTTTCTTAGAGATTGGAAGTTAATTTTTGGGTGAATTGCAGACTGAGAGAGTTCAATTGTCTATATTTTGTGAAGTGCCATTTGGAAAGGGGAGCTGGGAAAGCGATATAATCATAAACTATACTTCATAATATCTCCACTATGAATACAAATATGAAGCTGAAACTCGACATTCGGATTTATTTGTTTATGGGGAAAAAGCAAAAATAAATTAATTTATCAAACAGGGTGCGAAAAAGGTGACCAAAAACAAATTGTCAGAAGATTTTTTCAAATGATTATAAAAAAAATTGCATATTTCAGGACAATTTAGGTGGAACATAGATTCACTATAATCCACTTAGAAGAAGGCCAAAACTTGTACGGGGGAGAGTCAGGGAAGGTGCAAAGAAAAACACTTAATAATCAATATCTTGAATATCTCTTAAGCTAAGTAATTGAAACTTATAACATATGTTAAACTACACTAGCAAAATATGTATAAGAAAAATATATCATTTAGTAACAAAAGTAGCGGGGGCAATTGGAAAGCATGTCAAAAATGATGCACTTTTCACAATTCCAAACCGTTTTATCTCAAAATCCAGTACGGGAATTTTGTCATATAGCAAAGCTATACATAAATAATTTTTTTTTGGTAGATTCTAATTTATTATTCTAATAATAAAATATTGTGATCGACACAGAAACAAAAATTTGCTACTCTGAAATTTTGTTTTTTCGCGTTTCTTGACTAAATTAGCCTGAAAATGTAAAAAAAAATCGTCGGACCGTATGCCGTCCGCCGTACAAATGAACTCACATCTCCGAGATCGTTAAAGATAGAATGTTAGTTTTTGGGTGAATTGTTGATTGGTTAAGCTCTAGTATCTAAATTTTGAGTAGTGTCAGCTGGAAGGAAGAGGCGGGTGTGACTACAATTGATAATATCTCCACTACGAATGTAGAAAGGAAGCTGAAAATCAGCATCGCTATAGAAGGGGTAAAAATAATTGAATTTTCGTATACATTTGGACCCAAAAAGGGCGGGCTAAAAATAATTAGTCGGCTGTTTTTTTCAAATTATTGTATCTCCGGAACTACTTGATCAAAAAAAAATTCTCACTTTAAGACAAATTAAGCGGCATATAGTTCCATCACAATCTACTGAAAGAGAGGCAATTGTAAGGGGGGATGGTCATAGTGGGAGGAAAAAACTTACAAACTAATATCTCCACTACTTCTTAAGCTATATAATTGAAGCTGGAACTTATATTAAGCTATACTAGCGAAATACAAGAAAAATATAAAATTTGGTCATAATACTAGTGGGTGAAATGGAGAGCATTTCAAAAGTGGTGCGTTTTTCCAAATTTTAAGCCGCTACATCTTCAAATTTAAAAGAGATATAAGTTGAAATTGTAGAGGTATATGATGTATAATATTCGTAAAAATTTTGAGATGAGGGGAGTATTTTTATAGGGCTCTGGTAAAAAATACAATGTTAAAAGTTTGTACGTGTATACATCCATTTGATGTACATAAAGAAAAAATATTAATTTGAACCAAAACTGTTATACACCAAGCGGGCTCTAACTTGCATTAGGTATTTCATGTCCATTAAAAAACACATAGACTAAAAATTTTTGAGTGAAATTTTAAGCTACAAGCTTCAGAATTTTTAAAATTCATTAAACAAAAATGTTAAAAAGTTTACGATATTAGCTAGTCGAATACCTCCAAAATTTCTACCTCCTCCCATATAAAAGATTTTTTTTTGACCATTTTTAAGAAATCAATTTTTACCAAACCATTGAAAGCTATCAACTTGAAATTTTGTACAAACATTTCAAAAAATATTGCAGACAAAAATGCATCAAAAGCTTTGAAACCCTTCCTGCCCTTTCTGCGCCTCCCAGGCAAAAGTATGATTTTGACCAATTTCAATAAATCAATTAATTAACAACAAATTAAAAGCGACAAACTTGAAATTTTGTACGAACACCTTTTAAAAGAAACTTAACATAACTCCATCACATGCTATTCCCTCAGCTCCTCTAACCGCCCCTATACAAATGTGTGGTTTCAAGAATTTAAAATGCACCGATAATTTCATAGAATTTAGTTTGTCTATGAAATTAACATTCTATACAGCGAATTTTAAATGTGATTCGAACAATCAATTAAAAAATTATTGACATGTAACCATCCCTTCTATTGCACTCCCCCTCCCCATACAACTACAAATTTGCATATATCTTCTTCAATGGCACTACAGCCCAAATCGGGCATTAGTCTCCTGACCTTCAGGTTCCTTAACATTTTATTTGTCATTTTGAAATGGTTATTAGCCCTTCGCACATCCCTCTATTTACGAATTTTCATTTTCGTAGATTGAGGTAACTAAGGTATACCCAAGAAGGCAGTGTGCTGAAATTATGCGTCGACCGGGATTTGAACTCACGACCTTCGCATTGTAGCCCAACACGCTACTCTTTAGGCTATACCCTAGCTATTTGCATATATAAACGAATGAAATATTGTTTCTATGTACTGAATCGTATTCGCAGTTGTGGTTAATTTAATGACGATAGCCCTGCCATAGAACTCCCATTCACATAGTCTTCCCTATCCACCCTAAACTGCATATTGTCTCTCCACGTATCTTCAACTCGTCCCAATAATAATAAAGTTGCTCCCGACTTGTTGGCAGTTTATTTTTAAGTTGGTGTGCGTACGGGAAGGATGGTGGTGAGCTATAACTATGAAAATTTTACTAATTTTTTTAGGGCTTTGATTAAAAATACAAAGTTAAAATTTTACACTTGCATATATTCATTTGATATACATAAAAGGAAAAATAATAATTTCGATCAGAACTGTTAAGCACCGAAGCACGGGACTAACCTGCAGGAGTTTCTTCATGAGCATTGAAGAGAACACAAAAGCTTAAAATTTTTGATTGAAATTTGAACCTAGGAACTTGAAAATTTGCAAAGTTAATTCAAAAATAAATGCCTTGACGCTTACGATATTAATTGGTTGAATACCTTCAAAATTTATTCTTCCGCTCCCTTCTCACACTCCCCCCTCCCTTCCAAACAAAAGTATTATTTCGACCATTTTTAGTAAATCAATTATCACCAACAAATTGTTAGCTATTAAATTGAAAATTTGTACAAATACCTCTAAGTATACTCGCAACAAAGTTGCATCAAAAGTTGTCCAGTCCTTTCACTTCTTCAGCCCCCTTCAACAAAAAAGTATGCTTTCGACTAATAATTTCAATAAATCAATTAATAAACCAGCAAACTGAAACTTACGAACTTTTCATTTTTTACGAACACGTTTCAAAAGAAACGAAAGAGAACTGATTCACAAATTTTACGATGTCCCTATCTCTTCTATCCCGTCCCACATAAATGTATGTTTTGATGAATGTAAAATACACAAAATTTCATAGAATTTACTTCGTATATGAAACTAACATTTTACATAAAGAATTTTTAAAGTAATTCATGCAACCATTCAAACAATTATTAACATCCACCCAATTCTTCTCCTCCCACCCCCCCCTCCTTGCATAAGTAAAGGAATGAAATATTAATTTTTTGTAGAGTAGCTGTTATCCCAGTTATATGTTAAAAC
The DNA here is from genome assembly GCA_963669355.1 of Chorisops tibialis. NCBI lineage: Eukaryota > Metazoa > Arthropoda > Insecta > Diptera > Stratiomyidae > Chorisops > Chorisops tibialis. The sequence continues at coordinate 298,938,365 of OY770263.1, forward strand.
AGCCATGCCCAGAGCCTCCATTCCCTTATTTCTTCCAATCTGCTACCACCCAAATCTGCATATTAACTGCCCACGTATCCTCAATTTATTCCAAGTATAATTAGGTTGCGCCCGACTTTTTGGTAGATATTTGAATTTACGAAAAACAAACTTTATTATTCGTTTTCAAAATCACTAAAACTTATTTTGTTCACACTATATCGCTTTAATATTTCTGCTGTTGCTCGCTTCCAAATTTCGACCGTTGCTCTTCCACAAACGATTGCTCTTCTTATACCGCAGATATCCTTTCCAGAAGATTCTCCGCTGTGTCTTTGCAACGCGTAAATATAGATGGGAGTGAGAACATGCGCTCGTGCATATTTATGTGTGTGAGCGAGAGTAGATTACGAACAACTAACGATCGTAAATAGTAGTACAATAGTACAATATGCGTTCGTGTCTGTTGAAAATAGTATGCAGTTAAATGTCGCGAATAGATGAGGGACTTAGCAGCTTCTAGTTTCCTTTCGATTAGATTAATACACGCTCAATGGGATTAGATTTGTTTGCAGTGAGTAAGATCTTTCTGGGCCTGGTGTGCCGCGATCCCGACAGTGGCTATTGAGTGTCTTATTGGTTCACAGCTCCTCCAAAATACTAGCTGCGTCGTGGAACAGCAGTTGAAGCTCAAAGGATGATTTCCAAAATTGCGATGCAGATCTCTTTCTCCAATATGTTTAAACATTTCATGTGTTTGTTGAGACGAAAGTGAACTCTGAAGTGACCCACTATTATTCTCAGTTTGTTCTAGTCTCTTGGATCATTCAAGGCTCATTTTCTGTTTATACTGGTACATTTCGATACCAATCTCGATTTGATTTCGTATAAGATTGCGGCTTGACTATCAGAAATAATTCTCTCCATAGAGTACCTTCTTTTCATATTTGAGTATGCCTATCTTCTGATACGCATACGCTTTGGCTTGGAATATGAAAGAAAGATATTCTAGACTATGTGAAATTCTAGCCTTGAAGTATTGCTTTTATCTTATATTATCGCTTTTCTTGAATAAAATCTGTTTAACACCACTTTACGTGACTGCGTGATTCGTTCTATAACTCTGAGTAGGTGTTGATTTAAGGATAAAATTCTACCGAAAGTTAACCCAAGTATTATATTTAATGAGGTTTTAACCTGACGAACTAAAATTCGATGCTAGAGATCGCTCTTTTTGGAAGAGAGCTGTGTCTGTTCTATACCCGTAAACGATGTCTTAACAGGACATGCAAATGTAAGAAACCAGAGAAATAGAAGAAAATATTAATTAAACTCTTAACAGGAATTATAATACCTAAACTAACATTTTCCTCAATCAAAATTAGGGAGTTGAATTCATCATCATCATCATCATCATGTGTGCAAAAACACTGCACTACATGCACCCCGAGTCGCTGACAGCAAATCGAAGCTATTAGATAGTAGAGAAAATTCATAAATGTTGGGCACAGGGAGCATAAGTAAGAAAAGTTCCAAAGAGACTGTCGTCTTGACATTTCCTGGAAACAAATAAGTAAGAGAATATATACCTGATATTTTTTTTAAATTCCTTTGCACTAAACGCTCATCACTTTGGCCAGCTAGATACGAGGTGGCTTATAGTGCCACGCTACAAACCGATTAATCCGTGGGACTCAGATAGCTCTATGGTTAACACGGCCGTATTGCAACCATAGATCCTCGGGTACAATTCCACCTATTTGCGTGGTATTCCATTGGCATCCAAGGCAGATGCTGCTTACATAAGCTTTACTGACTAATCCGTCCTATGCAGGCCTAAAACGGCCCATTCAATCTTAAATATAATAATATTATGATTGAAGATAATACCCAATTGTCCTGTATTTTATATAAAATGAGAAATAGGTTATTGCACCGGAAAATAAACCATCTCAAATTCTTTAGATTGGTAAATACTGAAGTGGTAGAAGGAAAAAAAGGGAGGTTTATAATTTTTGACTATCACATAAAACTTGGTATGCAAATATTTCGGGCTGAATTTTTCGTTTGTAGCTTTCATTATGTTTAAACAAATCGAACCATTGTCGCTCTGAAATTGTGGCATTTCTCTATGAAATATCTGTGCAATCAGCTGCAGCGCGAGCTTTTTTAGTGCACATTTTTAGAATTTAACTAAACAAAAATAAATGAATTGATTTAAATTTTGAACCCAATTTTAATATATTTTTTGTTCATGCTCCTTCCATCTTTAGAATAGCAAATTTCTTTTTTGATTTGAACCCTAAAGTAGATTTCCAGCTTAGTATTAACTATTTTATTTGAAGCACCATGATAATTGAGTAGTTTCACGCGCTCGCTTCCAAAGAAAATGATAAATTTTCGCAACATCATAGTAAACCAATTTTTTTTTTAATTTATAATTTTTTGAGAATTTATATTTTGATTGTAATTGAAGGATTTCTCATAAAAACTATTAAAATCCTGCACTCTTTCAACCATCCCTCATGCAGACTGCATTATTTGATGAATTATAAAAAGCCAACACTTAAATTGAGTAAAATATTACTTAGTTGCAATATTAGTAACCGATTAACTTCATTCCCACTACCTCCTCATAATAACATAATTTCACAAATTCATAAATTAAACTTATTAAGCCACCCAGTTTAAAATATGATATATGTATGTTGTATCAATAGTAGGTGTCGGTATCAACAAGAGGTGAAGGATTTGTTTTTTGAATAAAATGAACATTTGACAGATATTGTGTTCCATACATAATCTCCATGTGTCCATTAAACAAATCCTACACCTCTTATTGGTACACCCTATAGTTTCCAAGAAATCACAAAAGCTGCAATTGAAGGTCGGTTATGTTCTTTAATACTCTCACTCCTGAAACCATCTTATCCGCCATACTTTACCCAAGACGATAACTCTACTACGTTAACCCAGAAATGAAATACGTCCAGCATCAATTTCTCACCTGATAAAATCCTCTTTTTTAAACTACCCCACAAATATCAAATCTAGGGTACTGAAAAAAACAACCTTATATACAAAACTTATATCCACCATCCGCATGATGTTCTTGTCCCATTGTTTCCATTTTTATAACTCATATCTTGCTTATCTTGTTTTGCAGTTACAGTTGTTTTCATAGCAAGCGTTTTTCCTTCTCCGAAAAAATATTAATAACCGTACACTTACAGTGTTACGGTAGCAATAAAAACTCGATAATATCATCTCCGGAAAAAGAAGAAAAAAAAAAACCCGTGAACAAAAGAATATCTTTGTTGGAGAATTGCAATATCTCTTCTTCCAGTTTTTTTTTTGCAGAAGGAAAACGAAAAATTACACAACATCCACAAAAAAAATAAGGACATTGTTGTATAAAAACGCAACACCATTAGATCCCATAAGGATACCCGCTCAAAGCTGAACGGTGACCTCTAAAATTACACGTTACGGCCTTTTTATTCTATGGTTATTTTATTCGAAAAATATTGTATATAAAATTTTTGGAGAATGTGCAAAAAAAAACTGAAACGTTTTCGCTATTCGCTTGACTGTAATTTAACATTCGGCCTCCGGCATTTATTCCATCTTTTATCTTTTTTATTTGCTATGTAATAACATCGCAAAGTGGTATAATACGTATGACTGCAAGAACAATGGAATATTATTCTTTTTTTTCTTTAAAAAAATTATATTCCTATTTAGTTTATTCCTTCCTTTTCAGAACTTTCCATTCTCTAGGCTTATTGCAATAATAATAAGTATCCTGTGCAAGGTTAATTTATAGTATGTACATAAACCAAAAAGCCTTACCTTGTACAAAAATCTTATCGTATTAATTGAACGACATATTTATTTATTATCTAGCGCTTCACATGAATTTAAAGAGAAAACTGCCGATCAAGAAATGTTTAGTTAATTATTCCGCAATCCTTTTAAAAGCTCCCCAATTTGCAATTAAATTAACCACATAGCCCGCAATAGAAATCAAATTATTTCTCTCGAAACACTACGGGGTCCCCAAAAGTCTTGACAAACTTTTTCCTAAGTAGTTCAAAAAGTAAAATTTTGCGAGGCTCAAGGGTCCGATTAAACTTAACGACTAACAATCTACCATAGTGTGCTGTTAAATCTATACAACATCTAGAGCTACTACTTGTGTGTGCCGTCTCTCGAAAATCTTTTTCATAAAATCCGAATAAGGATGATAACCTGATGCCAACAGACTAGGAGCGGATAGGATGGATGGAAGATAACATCCCATCCACTAACTTTGTCAAATGCAACAATTTATTTCCTCATCTTGTCAACTTATTGTAGATATACAACAGCCGCAATCATCAAGGTCCCACGATTTTCAGCACCGTCACCCGTGACTTGCCTAACCCTCTTTTCCAGCCCACTATCACCACCACCGACGCCACCAAATGTCGACTCGACGGAAAACTTCAAAAACTTGAAAACTTTGAAATGAATAAAATCCTTAAGAAGAAACAGCCAAGAACTTCGACCTCCCGTCAGCTATCATCCCGTCGTTTTTTTATGTGATGATTTGCGGTCCGGACCGCAGGGTAGAATGGGGAGTGTGAAAAAAAAATATAAGCTTTGTATGCCGGTCCGGAGACTCGAATCCAATAAAAAGGAATAAACCACTCAGCTCTTGAATTTATAAGGCAGGACCTCTTATGTCCTTCCGCTGTACGTCACGTCGGTAGCATAGCTCGGTTGTCTTCCGTCAGCAAAGAATACCTGATGCAACTCTGTAAAAAGTGTTTCAAAGCCAGAAAGGTGCCCACTAGACTTGATTGCCCTCTCATCACGATAAGTGTGCGCGATTTCTGTCTCAACGGGTGGCTTCGTCGAATTTGAAAGATGAATCTCGTCTTCAGGCATTTTATTAACATTTTTTTTTTTCGTCTTCGTTCTCTTAAATTCATCAGATTGAGGTATCCTTACAAACCTCGTTAAGATGGCAGCAACTCGTATTTTTGTAGCTTTGTAGATTTGGCTGAATTATAAAAGCGATTGTAGCCGGATTTATCGATTTAATGGATTTTTCAAAAAAAACTTCAACATTCTTTATTTTCGAAATCCTTATCGATGAGAGAGTAGTCGAGTTTGGACACGTTATTTGGTTCGAGACGTCTATGAAGCGAGATTTTAAAGGTAATGATTGGTACTGATGAACCCCCGCAGAAGGGTAGTTGTAGGATCAGGTTCTACCAATTCATGCAACTTTCTTTGGAGTATAGCGACTACATGGTTCTGAGCTAAAAATCACCTTGTGGGATGGGGGCAGTAGAATTCACTCACATCTAGTCCTGCTTGCTCTAAAAATGGCAAATGGACACTCACTGGATAATCGGTTTATCACCCATGCTCTTATGACCAAACTGATATGATAAACTAATACAGCGACTCGGATATGGACGGATTCTACGGTAACGACTTTTGAGTTCGAAAACGGACTATGGTTGGCTTCTGAAACGTTCGAACATTGAATGGCGGTGTTAGGTCTGGTGTCAATCGCTCCTTGCATCGCCAATCAGTGATCGACCGTGAAATGGAGCACTAGACATCCAAATCTTGGGCTTGAGTGAGGTAAGGTGGATAGAATCAGGAGAAGAACGAATCCCTAGCGGAAACACCATTCTGCACATTGGTCCTCAGAGTGAAGCCGAAAATGGCGTGGCGGTCGTACTTATATCGAGAGCGAGAAACAGTTTCATCAGCTAGGTACCAATCTCGGATAAGATTATCGTTGTCAGGATAAGAACGCATAGTGATCCTTGGGTCAATGCATCACGACCTTGGATTAAGAGAACCGAAAACGGCGAATTATTTGTGGAGAATGGTAATCGGAATGACCCTTTTTCCACACAAAAGCCACCATAAAACTTGGGTTTCCTCAGAAACAGATCGACCATTTGGCTATAAGTCGCCAATGAAGAAGACGTCTTCTCGATGTGCGAGCGAAGCGTGGAGCTGACATGGGAAGCGATCACCACTTGATGGTTGCTTGCTTGAGATTGTGCAAAGCAGCTATCCGACGACCAAAAATTCTTCAAATGAAGCGCAAGGTTTATGTGGATAGATTAAGTGACTCGAGTACACAACCATTCTACTCGAAAAGTCATCTACATTGGGCGGATATACGCACACTGGACGCCAATTGGGAGGCACCCAGAAACACGTTTCTGGCTAGTGCTGAAGAATATACGGGAGATGTGCAAATCCGTGAGAAACAGTAAATGTCGCAAGACACATGGGACAAGGGTGGCGATCGGCAAAGTGCCCAATTGGCAATCATCTCTCAACCCGATGTCAACCAAAGAGCCATTCGGCTTGAGACAGAGCCACTGCGATGCTCATATACAGCTTAACATGTTGGGCGAAACTTTATTATTCTTGGAACAAGTTGAGGATGAGTGGAAAGTCAATATGCAGATTAGAGTGGTTAGGAAAGACTAAGTGAAAGGGGCAGGGCTGTTGTCAATTTAACAATATCTCATTCGTTTCTGCAAGTTTGGGTTTTTATGAGGGGAGGAGGAGGGGTAATAATAAGGGTGGGTAGATATTACTAGCAACATTTGCATGGGAGGGGGTAGAGAAGGAAGGGGAATCGTAAAATTTGATATGCAGTTTTATTTCGTTTCTCTTGTAAGGTACTCGTACAAAAATTCAAGTTTGTAGCTTTTAGTTTGTTGGTTATTAGTTGATTTAATGAAATTGCTCGAAATCATAGTTTTGTATGGGAGGGGGTAGAAGAGCAAGTGAAATTTCAAAACTTTTAAAATAATTTCATTTCAACTATTTTTATAAGTTTTCCTGCAAAATTTCAAATTAATATCTTTTAATAGTTATGTGATAATTGATTTCTTAAAAATGATCGAAAAAATTATTTTGTATGGGAGGGGGTAGAAGTTTTAAAGGTTTTCGACCAGTTAACATTTTGTTTATTTATGGATTGTTTTAAATGCATTTCGCAAGTTTTCAAGTTTCTACTTTAAAATTTCACTCAAAAATTTTCAGTTTATGTGTATTTTTCAATGCACATGAAACACCTTGTGAATGTTAGACCGGGGTGGTCGGTTTATAACAATTATTAAACAAGTTATTATATTTTTCTATTTACAATGTATCGAAATGCAAAATTTAAACTTTGTATCTTTCACAGAGCCATAAAAAAATCACTCAAAATTTCCAACATTTTTGCTTATCACCTCCCTTCCCTTACACCTCCCAACTTAAAATTTTTACCAAAATTAACCACTATATAGATCTACAATCTAACAGATTTTCGGTTTGATATCTAAAATTTTTTTTGAGATATAAGGATTTGTAATTTTGAAAAGTGCGCCATTTTTGAAATGCTCACCATTAACCTCCACTACTAATATTTCAACATGTTATATATTTTTTGTATTTTCCTGACATAGCTTAATATATGTTTTAAGTTTCAATAAGGCAGACTCTGCAGCTTACCCTGGAGATACTACTACTTAAAATTATGAAACAGTTGACGAACAGAAATTTTACCGCCAACCACCTGTTGAGAGATGTCAACGGAACTCTCCTTAATATGAGTGAAAACCAGTTGAGGCGATGGAAGGAATACTTCTCTGATATTTGAAACATCTTGTCAGAGAAAGATATTCTAGAAACAGAACAACTACCAAACATACAAACGCAACAATTCTCTATTAGGACGATCCTCTCAGATAAAGAAGAGATTTGGTCAATGGCGGGATGGAAAGCCTCAAGTATAGACGGAATATCAACCGAACTCGTCAAAGCGAACCCGGAAATAACAGCCGATATACTCCTCTACTCTTTACTGTGGTGTAGAATGAAGGAAGATATTCGACTGAATGGAAGAAGGGTGTCACTTTGATAATTTCGAAGAAGGGCGAACTTCGGGATTGTGGCAATTGGCGTGGTATGTGTCTACTTATTGTCGTATCGAAAATCATGGCTAAGCTAATTCTCAATAGGATTATTGATGTCGTGCAGAGCTCTCTCGAAGTTTATCAGGCTGGATTCCGTAAAGGGTCGTCTTGTACCGACCACACAAATACCCTACGGATAATATTGGAGCAGTCAGCCGAAATGGATTTGCCACTACATCTCATGTTTGTGGACTCCAAGAATGCTTTCGACAGCATTAAGCGAGACTTCTTATGGAATGCTTTGCGTAGGAGAGGTATTCCAAATAAGGTCATAGCTATGATTAAAGAATTCTACGAAGATGCAAGGTGTCGCGTCTTGCATAGACGTGAGCTGTCCGACAGCTTTCCTGTACAAACGTATGCAAGACAATGCTGCATATTATAACCAGCCCTGTTTCTGATGGTAACAAATGACATCTTGAAAGCTGCACTGGAAAGTGGGGAAGGTAAAGGTCTTCAATGGAGACTATTTAACATCTTAAGTCACCTTGGTTATGCTGATGACATGTTTTTACTTGCACATAACCTTTCGGACTTAGAGGCAAATGTTCGGTCGTTGCATTCTAAATGCAAAGAGACGGGACTGAAAATAAATGAGCGTAAAACCAAGTACATACACATGGGATCGAACACAAGCACACCGATTGATCTTAATAAACAAGGTGTGGAAGAGTTGCAAGATTTTTGTTATCTCGGAAGCATTGTCAGCATGGACGGCGGAGCCGAAAAGGATGTTGAGGCTCGGCTAAATACAGCTCGTCAGACCTTTGGTATCCTTGCTCCTTTCTGGGTGCTAAGAGAGATCTCCCTTCGCACGATACTGCGAGTATTTGATGCATGCGTCAATTCCGTGTTATTATATGGTTTAACTATGTGGAAAGTGACCGTTCGAATTAAAAAGAAACTACAAACTTTAGTGAACCAATGCTTCCGACGCATTTTAGGAATAATCTAGCCAGAAGTAATCTCCAACGAAGAACTTTGGAGTACAACTGGTCAGACTAAAATAGGTATTGAGATTCAAAGGCGGAAGTTGCAGTGGATCAGTCATACTTTGAGGAAACCAGTGCGAAACATCGCCGACCAGGCTCTGGATTATAACCCTCAAGGAAGACGTAGGGATGGTCGACCATGTAACACATGGAACCGAGCAGTTGAGCAGAAGGCCAGAGGAATAAACAAGTCCTGGCAACAGCTTAAGGCCGATGCTCAGGATCGCGCCTTGTGGAGAGAGTTGTTTCTGTCCTATGCCCCTATTGGGGGTCTTTACAGGAATTTGATTTTTGATTGATAAACTAATTCTAATCTACAAAAATATTATTCTAATAATTGACATATTTTTATAATATCAACCTGATTTATGCGAAGTATTTATTATTTGAAATTTTTAAGTTATTAGTTGATATTCACAAAATATAATTTAATGTTGTTTTTACAACTATTTTTAATGGGTTAAATTTTATTTTAAAAATTAAATGTGATATACACGAAAGTATTTTAACTATTGCATTTTTTATGATTTCGATGAGTATTTTTATAGAATATTCGCAATAAATGGCCTTACCTAACCTTTTCGAATATTTTAATAGTTATTCATTAAAATGATTAACTTTTTCTAAATAACTATTTAAATTTAAAAGATGCTCGTTATTGCATTAACTCTATGCTCATAAGTAAACCGTGCAGTATTTAATTATGCCTTTTTAGAATATGGCATGATTGGTATATACGGCCAATCATAATTCTGATACGTTTTATAACACTTTTAGACTTAATTGTCAAACATAAAAAAAAACATAAAAGAATTATGATTGGGCGTAAAGCCCAATCATATGATACTCTAGATGAAATGAGAAAGAGTTCAATGTACCGGAAAATATGTCACCTCCAATTCTTTTAAATAATTAATAGTGACTTTTGTGGGTGTAGTCTAGTGGGTAGCGTGTTTGGCTTACAATGCGAAGGTCGTGAGTTCAAATCCCGGTCGACGTATAAGTCCAGCACACTACCTGCTTGGATATACCTTGGTTACCTCAATCTACGAAAATGAAAAATTCGTAGATAGAGGGTTGTGCGAAGAGCTAACAACTCTTCCGCAATAAATAATGAAAAATGTTAAGGAACCTGAAGGTCAGGAGGCCAATGCCCGATTTGGGCTGTAGCGCCATTGAAGAAGAAGACTTTTGTATGGGAGGTGGTAGAAGCAGAGGAGGAAGGTTTGTAATTTTTGGATATGACACCTAATGTGGTATGCAAAATATTTCGTGCTGAATTTAAGGTTTGTAGCTTTCATTATTTTCAATTGGGCATAGTTTTCCTGAAATTGAGGCACTTGTATGGGAGGTGGCAGAGGAAGTGGAGCGTTAAAGATGATTTTGAAACTGCTTATCATCATCCTTATCACCACGTTTTGATTCAATTTCAAATTCGATAGTTCTAATATATTCGAAGAAGAAATGCTTTATAATACAGATATTTGTATGGGAGAGGGTAGAAGCAGTGAAGAGGAGCTGATAATTTTTTTTGGCAGTTATTGCAATTATTAAAAAACAAATTTTGGCAAAATTTTAAGTTTGTACTTTTTCTAGTTTTAATGGAAATCGATATAATGCACTTAACAAAAATTGTACATTTGTATGGGAGGGGGTAGAAGGAGTGTACTGATCAAAACACATTTTTTTCTCGTTATTGATATTTTTATTTGTATACTTTATGCAAAATATGAAGTTGATAGTTTTAACAGTTTCGAAGAAAAATAATTTAGTTTAAATTTAAAAATTTCATGAAATTTGTATGGGAGGGGGTAGAAAGAGTGAGGTGAAGTTGATAATTTTTTCAAAGCTGATTGAAATTATAATAAAATTAATTCTGGCAAAAATTTGTTTTTCTAGCTTTGCCAGTTTCAATAAAAATCGAAAAACCGCATTTTTCAAAATTATGCATTTGTATGGGAGGGGGTAGAAGGAGTAATGGGATCGGAGCAATATTCAGTCATATTAATGAAATCTATATCATAATACTTTAGCACAAATTTCAAATCGATAGCTTAAATAGTTTCAAAGGAAAATCAATTTCTGAAAATTTCGGAATTTCGTGAAATTTGTATGGGAGGGGGTAGAACGAGTGGGGGGATGTGGCCCGTTCACGAACTTAAAGTTACTTTTTTGCTAAAAATGACACACAACAAATTTCAGCACGATACCTCAACGCGTTCGAGAGTTATGCTGTAGACAGACGGACAGACGGACAGACGGACAGACGGACAGACAGACGGACAGACGGACAGACAGCAACTCGGATTCGAAGTTTTTGAGCGACAACAAATATTTCTGTACCCTTAGCAGCTCTGTGCGAGCATTATTTCTTAGCGTTACAAACGGTAAGGCAAACACAATATACTCTCAGATTTCATCTAGAGAATAACAATTTCCAGGGTTTTTTTCCTGTTATGTCGATCACAAAACTTTATTTTTAGAATAATAAAGTAAAGTAAGGAGAAAAATTCGTTGCATGCAAACTATTTTTGTTTAGCTTTTGCCTATAATAAGTTTTAACAAAGAACAATAAAAGGAAAAGTGATCATAGATAAAACTCAATAAACGCTTAGAGTATGTTCTAAGTAAAAAACAAAATAAAAAGAAGAAAATCAAAAAAATTTCAATAATATTTGAAAATAACTATATGTTTTTCGTTCTATGACACTTTGTTATTTAATAGTACTCTTAGAAAATTTTGATGTAGGTTTAAATTTTGACTGCAAACTTTCATGAACGAATTCATCCGACGTATTTTAGGGATATTCTGGCCAGAATTGATTCCAACGAATAATTTTGCAGTACAATTGGACAGATTAAAAAGGCACGGAGATTCAATGGTGGAAATGGCAGTGAATCGGTCACACTTTGAGGAAACCATAGCAAAATATCGCCAGAAAAGCTCTGGATTATAATGTTCAAGGAAGGCGTCGTGTCGGTCGACCATGTAGCCCTGGAAGTTAGCAGTTTAGCACGATGCCTGATGAATAAACAAGTCCTGGCGACAATTAAGGGCCTATTCCCAGGATCGAGCCTTGTGGAAGAGAATTGTTTCAGTCCTATATTCCTGATGATTTGGAGACACAGTCGAATTTTCGGAACACTTTCGTTTGATTGAAAAATGTCACCTCTTTTGATTTTGAAGCTATGGCTTTGGCATTCGTCCAGTATAGTTTCTTGATTTAAGTTAATGAAGAGTAGAGTTGCGGAAAGGAGTTAAACTACAGTTTAAATTGCGTGCACAGGTTTTTATTATATTGCAAAAAAAAGTCGCCTATATATAATTTATGCTGAAAGTAATGCAACTCTTATTGTCTTTTTCACTTCAACGTTCACCCATATTTTTGATAATTTCTATACTGAATCCCTGAAATCTCCATATCACTCGTTATTCTAAATATGAAAATATCCGTTAACAATTATTAAAATTGTGGGAAACGTAAAGTGATTTGAAAACCACAGAGCGAGGAATCTAAGTAAATACCAGAACCATTAAAAAAATGTCATATCGCCTTCTAATCGTTCTGAGAATCGTTTAAAAATAAATTTCAGGTCGGCCGATGTCCTGTGCGTTGTGTGCAATGTGTAAACGAAAGTTGTATTGTATGTGGCTAGCATGTGGAAACACCTGTCATTGATTGTTTGGTGGTGGTGCCGCTTACTTCACCTGACATTGAAATTTCGAAACTACTACTGTGCGCTTTTTTTACCGGCACAATTTCCCATACGAACAGGGTAGTAAGTATTAATGTCCTGCTAGTAAGGAATCTGTATATAGTTGGCTCGTTAGTTTTTAGTTACCGCACCGGTTATAAATAAGAAAGCATTGTGATCGACCACAATGACGGCTTGTAAATATAAGGTCGGTCGAGTGTTTACATTTCTCATAGACCACGACTACTTACATCCACCGAAGTTTGATAATGACATCATAAAGGGTCCGGTCTGTTGCGAGTCCTTGCTAGCAGGCGGGAATGTTATATTATTTGAGGACAATCGACTCATCGAATGAGTGTGGTTCGATTCTACCTTTTTTTTTAAAGTGAGTAATTAGAGGCGATAGAAAAACATTTTCATTTCCTTTTATATCAAACCTACGTTATGTTTTGGTGGAAACAGGAATCAATTTAGGTTCACATCAAACTGTCATTTCATCTGAAATTAGATCCTTCACGTATTTCAATAATTTTTTTGGATTAAGATTTCAAAAGTTCAGGTGAAATTTTTAAGTAGCTCAGCTACTTGATTGTTGAGGGGAATATTATTTTATTGCTATCCTAGTGGACCAGTAACTAAACTTTGTTATGACATAATAGCTTACTTTATTATTCTAATAATAAAGTATTGTGATCGACACAAGAAAAAAAAAAGTTTGCTACCCTGAAATTTTGTTTTTTCGTGTTTCATGACTAAATTAGCCTAAAAATGCAAAAAAAAAAAATTCGTCCCGCTATACGCCGTCCGAAGTACATATGGACTCAGAATGTTAGTTTTCGGGTGTACTGTTATTTGGGTAAGTGAGCTCTATTTTCTAAATTTTGGGGTGTGTTAGGTGGAAGGGGGAGGCGGGGGGAGGGAAAAAGTCGAAAAATACACTTGCTAATATCTCTACCACGAATTCAGATAGAAAGTTGAAAATGAGTAGAGATATAGAGAGGGTTATGGGACAAACTTTAAAAATAATTTAATTTTCTTATCCATTGGCGTCCGAAAAGAGGGGGGGGGCTAAGAACAAATTGTCGGCCGGATTGTTTTTTCGAATGATTATATCATCGAAATTACTTATCGTAAAAAATTCATATTTTGAAAACGTCAAGACGGAATATAGTTCTATTGGAATCAGCTTAGAGGAATGCTAATTATTGAAAGGAGGAGGGTCGGGGGGGTGCAAAAAAAATGAATATCTCAACTATCTCTTAAGCTATGTTATTGAAACTTAAAATGTATATTAAGCTGTAATAGGACAGTACCAAAAAAAAAATATAACATATTTAAATAATAGTAGTGGGGGGAAATGGGGAGCATTTCAAAAATGGCGCACTTTTCAAAATTACAAATCCTTATATCTCAAAAAAAATTACAGATATCAAATCGAAAATTTGTTAGATTGTAGATCTATATAGTGGTTAATTTTGGTAAAAATTTTAAGTTGAGTGGTAAGGGGAGAGAGGTGATAAGCAAAAATGTCGAAAATTTTGAGTGGTTTTCTTAGGGCTGTGGTGAAAGATACAAAGTTCAAATTTTGTATGTGGATACGTCTATTTGATATACGTAGAGAAATAATAATAACTTGATCCATAATTGTTATAAACCGACCCCCCGGTCTAACGTGCACAATGTGTTTCATGTGCATTGAAAAAAACACATAAACTGAAAATGTTTAAGTGAAATTTTAAGGTAGAAACTTAAAAGTTTGGGAAATGCATTTAAAAAAAATTCCTAAATATTCGAAATATTAACTGATCGAAAACCTTTAAAACTTCTACCCCCTCCCATACAAAATTATTTTCTCGACCATTTTTAAGAAATCAATTATCACCTAACTATTAAAAGCTATCAATTTATAATTTTGCATAAAAACTAACAAAAATAATTGAAATGAAATTACGTTAAAAGTTTTGAAATCACGCTTGCTCTTCTATCCCCTACAAAAGTATGATTTCGACCAATTTCATTAAATCAACTAATAACCAACAAATTAAAACTTGAAATTTTGTACGAGCACCTTACAACAGAAAAGAAAGTAAATTGCATCACAAGTTTTACGATTCCTGTACCTCCTTTACCCCCTCCAATACAAAATTATTTTTTCGAGCATTTTTAAGAAATCAGTTATCAACTACCTCTTAAAAGCTATTAATTTCAAATTTTGCACGAAAACTTTTAAAAATAGTTCAAATGAAGTCGCTTTAAAAGTTTTGAAATCGCGCTTGCCCTTCTGCCCCCTCCCATACAATACTATATATGATATCGGCCAATTTCATTAAATCAACTAATTACCAACAAACTAAAAGCTACGAACTTGAAATTTTGTACAAGCACCTTACAGGAGAAGCGAAATAAAACTCCATATCAAATTTTACGATTCTCCTACCTTCTCTATCCCCTCCCATACAAATTTTCGGTTTCGTGAATGTAAAATACAACGAATTTTATGAAAATTGCAATTTCGTCTATGATACATATTCTATACAGAGAATATTGGACGTGATTCAAGCAATTATTAAAAAGCTATTAACATCCACCCACCCTTACTATTACCCCTCTTCCTTCCCTCATAAAATCCCAAACTTGCAGAAACGAATGAAATATTGTTAAATTAACAGCAGCCCTGCCCAACCACTTTAACCTGCATATTGACTTTCCACTCATCCGCAACTTGTCCCAAGAATAATAAAGTTTCGCCCGACTTGTTGGCAGTTTATTTGTAATAATAATCTCGTCGAATTTATCTTCAAAAATGCAACAATTTTATGACCAAATATGTTACAAAATGATTTCGTCGCTAATTCATTCCATTTCAATTTTTGTCCAATTAGTGACAAAAATGCTAGAATTTTTTGTCAGATGCCGAAATTCACGTCAACCCGGCCCCATCACAGATTTTGACGATAGTTTACGCTGCTTTGTCATAAGTTTGTCGAATTGTTTTGACATTTGACTTTCTGGAGCCAAACATTGTAATAAAATAAAAATATTATATTTTTGTACAATAATGTCGCTTGCTGTAATTTATGACAGAATTAAGTTTAAAAATTTTAAAATTTTTTTAAAAAAACTGTCGCAAATATACAGATATGGATAATCAATTCATTGTGATGATTTTGTCACGTTTTAAACATTTGCTTATCGGTTGAAATTGGGCACTCTAAAAATAAGAATTAGTAAATTATATATTATCTTTGAATTTGGCATGATAAATACTAAACCTCGTTTCTACGTTTTTCAGCCAAAATTTTTCCTGTTGTATATCCGACACAATAATTAGCTAAAGAAAATGTTGTCATTTCATTCTTAAAATACCGTAAGACTGTTGTGATTTTTTGAAACAATTTAATGTATGTAATTTTGTGTTAGATAACAAAAATCGGGTCAAACCTTCCCAACAACTTTGTCATAAAAGTGGTTTCAGTCACATTTCCATTGAAATATTTTCAGGAAGAAATTGTTTCATTTAAATGCATTTTTCCAATAAATAAACGGGCGCAACATTATTATTTTTGGGACAAGTTGAGGATGCATGGAAAGTCAATATGCAGGTTAGAGCGGTTAAAGAAGACTAAGTGGAACCCCTTTTCAAAAGCAGATCCTATTTTAAGGCAGGGCTACTGTCAATTTAACACTTAATTCCGATTACGATCAATAACTCCAGTCCATGTAATCAAAATTTCATTGGTTCATGCAAGTTTGGGTTTTTGTAAGAGGAGTGATAGAAAGGGTGGATGAATGTTAGTAATTTTTAAATGATTGCTTGAATCATGTCCAATGTTCTCTGTATAGAATGTCAGTTTCGTGGACGATATTGCATAGAATTTTCATAAAATTCGGTGTATTTTACATTCCCGAAATCAAACATTTGTATGGGAGGTGGTAGTGGAGGTAAGGAACTCGTAAAATTTGTGATGCAGTTTTATTTCGTATCTTTTGTAAGGTACTCGTACAAAATTTCAAGTTCGTAGCTTTTAAATTGTTGGTTATGAGTTGATTTATTGCAATTGGTCGAAATCATACTTTTGTATAGGGCAAACGTAATCTCAAAACTTTTGACACGATTTCATTTCAAGAACTTTCAAACTTTTATGCGCAATTTCAAATTTATAGCTTTTTAGTTAGGTGACAATTCAATCAATCAAATTCCTGTTAAGACCCCCTATAGGGGCATAGGACAGAAACAACTCTCTTCCACAAGGCGCGATCCTGAGCATCGGCCTTAAGCTGTTGCCAGGACTTGTTTATTCCTCTGGCCTCCTGCTCAACTGCTCGCTTCCATGTGTTACATGGTCGACCAACCCGACGTCTTCCTTGAGGGTTATAATCCAGAGCCTGTTTTGCGATGTTTCGCTCTGGTTTCCTCAAAGTATGACCGATCCACTGCCACTTTCACCGTTGAATCTCAATACCTATTTTAGTCTGGCGAGTTGTACTCCAAAGTTCGTCGTTGGAGATTACTTCTGGCCAGAATATTCCTAAATAGGTGACAATTGATTCTTATAAATGATCGAAAACATAATTTTGTATGGGAGGGGTAAAGGTTTTGAAGGTATTCTATCAGTTAATACTTCGCAGTTTTAAGAATTTTTTTAAAATACATTTTGCAAGTTTTCAAGTTTCTACCTTAAAATTTCATTCAAAAATTTTCAGTTTAAGTGTTTTTTTTCATTGCTTATGAAACACATTGTGAACGTTAGACCAGGGGGGTCGGTGCACAACAATTGTGGAACAAATTATTATTTTTTCTGTATGTACCTATATATTAAAAAGATGTATCCACATGGAAAATTCAAACTTTGTATTTTTCACCAAAGTTCAAAGTTTCGACATTTTTGCTAACCACCTCCCTTCCCTTACACCCCCAACGTAAAATTTTTATCAAACTTAAAACTATGTAGCTCTATAATTTGCCACAATTTCAATTTGATATCTGTACTCAGTTTTGAGATACAATAGTTTGAAATTTTGTAAAGTGTACCATTTAAGTAATTTCGAAGATATAAATATTTATTATTATTTTTAAAGTATGGTTTGGGAGTTAATATGCGCTGAGCGTACACGTACGGCGTACGGTGTACAGACAGACGGATTTTATAATCTAGATGAAATCTGAGAGTATTATAAGTTTGCTCTAAAGTGTATAACGCTAAAAAATAAGGCTCAGAAAAAAAAATGAATGATACAGAAGTTCATATAATCACTCAAAAATCTTAAAACCGGATGTGCGTCCGTCCGTCTGTTTCTGCGCTTTCTAGCTTGAGAACCCGTCGAGCTAGATACTTCAAATTTGATACACGTCATTTTTGACAAAAAAGTAAGGTCAAGTTCGTAAATGGGCCAAATCGCTCTACCCCTTCTACCCACTCACATTCAAAAGGACACAATTTCGCAATTTGACAATAGACGGATTGTAGAAAGCTATTGGTCTGATATTTGGAATATATTACTTCTTTGACGATTTCAAGCTTTCGTACAAAAATTATTCGTGTGCTAACCCTCCTTCCACCACCCCCCATACAGACTGTACTTTTTCAAGAAATACTCTAAGCGAATTTACTCAGTTCATATACAATTTAGCAAGCTGAAATTGTGCACTGAATATTTATTTGGAATTATCCATAAGATCAAAATAAATTAGACGTTTAGCTTTACCCCTTCTACCGCCTTCCATACAAAATGACGCAATTTTTTAATTCGAAAATTAACGCATTTGCTCGAAGAAATGCTATTGCTGTGAAATTTGGAACACATTACTTTTATCATGATTTGAATCTACTGTATAAAAATTATTTAAGTCCTCCTCTTCCTTCAACCCCCTCTCATACACTCTGTACTTTTTCATGAAATACTCTAAACCAATTTATTCAGTGCTTTCATATAAATTTGATCGAGCTGAAATGGTGCACTTAATACTTAATTGGAATTATTGGTAATGCCAAAAATGTGGACTATTACTCCTTCACGACCAATCGTAGGCCAGGTTTTTTTTTTTTGTAGTTTTAGGCTATTTTAGTCATGAAACGCGAAAAAACAAAATTTCAGGGTAGGAAACTCTTTTTTTTCCGAATCGATCACAATACTACTGTTATTAAAATAATAAAGTAAAATGGTCGAATTTTGCAGTTGAAAAAATGAAGTTAATTTTCAACTTCCATTTCTCTCCAATATTTTGTTTGTTAAAGTACTTTAAAAGAACTTTTATGGTATCTGGCGGTTAAAATATCCAATAAAATCACTTTGTAGTTGATCTTAAGCTATGTAGGTACATGGACCATTGGATATTTCTGGCCAGTATACATCGGATCAAAACTCCGACGTTGTAATTAGCAAGGTTTACATCAACGAACCTCTACCTTTTAGTTTAAGAAGTATTTATGGAGAAGCAAAGAATTTTAAAAATGAGCATAATTATAAATTTCTATGGATTTCAAGGGGCAAGCTCCTGATGAGAAGGATTGAGGGATCCAAAATTATTCGTATACATTCGTTATTCGACTTTAAGTCGCTCAAATAATTATACTACAAACTTTTTGCTAATAGTTTAATAGAATCACTTTTCAAATCTTCATGAATTTTTGGGCCTAGGAGGGTGGACGAGGTGGTGATTGAAAACACTAATGAACTAGCAAACTAAATAACAATTTATTTCGAACTGAAGAACTGAGATGAACTCGTAGAACCATAAACGACTAACTGCATACTGAAGACTGCCGTCGTTAGGCCAGCACGACTGCTTTTAATTCGCGTCAAAGTGCTGACGCTGCGGCGTGTCTGGCTGGCGTACTTTGTTGCTATATCTGGCGTGATAAGCAACAAAGTAATTGCTTGATTGCGCGCGTCGTCGGGCATGCCACTTGATCCGTTGCATATGTGCGATATGCAGAAAGCTGACGTTGCGCGATCAGCAAATCTGAATGTATGGAAATGAGGACGGATTTGCTTGTGTGTCGTCAGCGTAAATCCGTCCGATTTCGATGCGGCTGGAATGTGCCGACGACGTCGTATCGCTACATTAATCCGACGTCGTGTCGCCACATTACTCCCCCCTCAGTGAAGGCGCCGGGGGTGGTTACGATCCAAGCCTGAAACGTACAGGAGGACGTGATGTACGACCGGAACGGGTCGTAGTTGCTGTGACTGCTCGCTCGCTCGGACTCGATGTTGGCTCGATGGTCATAAACGCGGGCTTGAGTCGGTCGATTGACGTGTTTATGCCCTTGCCGTTTATCATCACCTTGAAGAATTTTCCCTTCCGGTTCACTACCGGGTACGGGCCGTCGTAAGGTGGCGTGAGCGATGGTTTAACTTTGTCGTTGCGGACAAAGACGTGAGTGCAGCTTGCGAGACCCTTGCTGACGAATACACCGGGTGAGCCGTGGTGTGCTGTGTCTGTAGGACGGATGGCGTTCATGCGTAGACGCAGGTCTCGAAGAAAATCTGTCTCGTTAACAGACGGTCGTGCTTCTGAGAAGAATTCGCCGGGAATGCGCAACGTCGTTCCGTAAACCATCTCCGCTGCGGAAGCCTGCAGGTCTTCCTTCAGAGATGATCGCAGTCCGAGCAGGACTAAAGGTAACGCTTTTACCCATTCGGTGGCGGAATGGCAACGGATAGCAGCTTTGACGGTGCGGTGCCATCGTTCGATGATGCCATTTGCTGCTGGATGGTACGGAGTCGTCCGAAGGTGTACGGCTCCAAGGAATTTGTTGAGCTCCGCGAAGAGTTGACTCTCGAACTGGCGTCCCAGGTCGGTAGTGATCTTGGCGGGCACTCCAAATCGGCTGATCCAGCCCTGTAATAGCGCTTCGGCGACCGCGGGTGCGGTTATGGTTTGAAGCGGAATGGCCTCGGGCCATCGTGTGAAACGTTCAATGATCGTCAGTAGATAGCGGAAACCCTCGTTCGGTTGAAGGGGTCCCACTAGATCGATGTTGATGTGCGAGACTCGCTCGCTAGTTTGCTCGTATCGATGCACGGGTGCTTTGGTGTGCCTCGAGATCTTGTTGCGTTGACAGTCGAGGCAGCTGCGGGCGAACGTGTTGATCTCGTGGTTCATGCCGGGCCAGAAATATCGGTCGGTGATAAGCTTCCGAGTAGAGCGTACGCCTGGGTGTGCGAGTCCGTGAAGTAGACGCATTATCGGCATTCGGAATTTGCTCGGGACGAACGGACGAATTCGCTGCTCGGTGACAATGCACATCAATGGATCGGATGTGCCGGGAACGTGCTGCTTCCTCCACTCAAGCGGGCTGTCGAGGTCCAGAAGCAGGGTTGTAAGTTCCTCGTCGTTTCGTTGAGCTGAAGCGAGTGCAGAAAAGTTAAAGTTCTCTATTGTACTTACGCGTGAGAGGTAGTCCGGAATAGAGTTGTCTTTTCCCGCAATGTGGCGTATGTCCACACTGAACTGAGAGATGTAATCCAGTTGACGTTGTTGTCGAGGATTGGCTTTCTCCGAGTGCTGTCGGTGGAGGTGTCGTGGATATGCCCTCGGCTTTTTCTGGCACGGGTTTCAATCCGTCGGGTGACACCAGATGTTAACTGTGAGGCCGTGCTCCTTAAGTCGGGCGAAGACCTCAGCTAGATGCTTTCGATGCGTGTTCTCGTCTGAAGAGAAGATCAGAATATCGTCGATGTGCACTTGATGTTGCGACGTGGATGCGGGATGGTCATCTCGCGGTACTGCTGCAGCAACGAACCGTAGGTGCTCTGTTGATCGAATGCGCGAAACGAAAGCATTGGTGGTTTATTCATTTTATGAATTTGCGCCACTGTTGATCTGCTTGTTTCAGGATCGATGAGTTTACGGCCACACATGTCGACGATTAATCCGTAGAAGTTTTGAAGGTCGGCTCCGATGATAAGTGAGCTTACCTCGGCGATGATGAAGTTCCAGACGAAAATTCGGTGAAGTCCCAGATTTAGTCTGAGGCGTTTTGCTCCGAACGTTTTTATCGTGGAACCGTTTGCGGCAAATAGTTGCGTCGTCCTGTCGGGGTTAAGTCGTTCGTGCCTCGTTGGTGTAATGACCGGGACGTCAGCTGCGGTGTCGATGAAAAAAAACTGCAAAGCTGCATTGGTCACGAATTTGGAGGCGAGACAGGACGAGAGCGCTGGACGTGTTGTCTAGCGTTGCGTTGGCTGACGGTGCCCTCGTTAGGCCGGTCAGCGTGAGTCTCAGTTTTGGTCTCGTCGTTTGTTCCCGCGTCGTTCGCGGGCGCTTCCGGTGGGCTAGACATGTCGATTCGCGATCGTCGTCGGTGAAAAATGGGTGTTAGATTCGTTTCACTGCACCTCACTAGGCCGGGTTGGTTTGGGCCCGTCGTTTCACACTGAATTGATTACTAGCACACGGAGTTCACTATTGTGGTGCTCGTCACGTCACCGGTCACTGGTTTTTTCGGGGTCGATCCCATCGAAAAAAAAAAACCACTCCTGGCAAGATCGCCAATTTGGGCCTAGGAGGGTGGACGAGGTGGTGATTGAAAACACTAATGAACTAGCAAACTAAATAACAATTTATTTCGAACTGAAGAACTGAGATGAACTCGTAGAACCATAAACGACTAACTGCATACTGAAGACTGCCGTCGTTAGGCCAGCACGACTGCTTTTAATTCGCGTCAAAGTGCTGACGCTGCGGCGTGTCTGGCTGGCGTACTTTGTTGCTATATCTGGCGTGATAAGCAACAAAGTAATTGCTTGATTGCGCGCGTCGTCGGGCATGCCACTTGATCCGTTGCATATGTGCGATATGCAGAAAGCTGACGTTGCGCGATCAGCAAATCTGAATGTATGGAAATGAGGACGGATTTGCTTGTGTGTCGTCAGCGTAAATCCGTCCGATTTCGATGCGGCTAGAATGTGCCGACGACGTCGTATCGCTACATTAATCCGACGTCGTGTCGCCACAAATTCAATTAGTTTATATTATCAAAATATCAGAGGTGTTAGATCCAAGACGGTGGATATCAGATTAGCTGTATTACAGAACAATTACGATATTGTGTGCTTAACGGAAACTAACCTTCACGATGGAGTGTACAGTTCGGAATTGTTTGATTCGCGCTATAGTGTCTTCAGGAAGGATAGGGATTTAAATTTGACGAATAAAGAAGATGGAGGAGGTTGCTTAATTGCGGTGAAGAAAACAATTACTTGCAGGCGTGAACAATGGATGGAAACCCCTTATGAGGAACTCTGGGTTTCAATTAAGTTAAAACATAAAATTCTATACCTCTGTTGCTTATATATAAGTCCTTCTACCCCATCCGATGTCTGTAAGCAAATTTATAATAACCTATCTATTGTATACCAAAAGTTACCGTTGCAATCTGAGATTTTATACACAGGAGATTTTAATTTACCAAGCATAACTTGGACTTCTGCACCTGATTCGTTCATTTTATACCCTCATGTATTTACTAGCACTGTAGCTCAGTCTTTAATTATGAATACCTCTAGTTGTAACCTCAACCAGTATAACTACATTCTCAACTATAAGCTCAGGGTTCTAGATTTAGTTTGGTCTAGTTTAGCACCTTCTAATATAAAAGTATTCAACTGCACTCATCCCCTGTCTAGACTAGATAATAACCACCCTGCACTTGATATACAACTGTTTATTGAACCAACATTGTTCCTACCCAGTACAGAAAAAGCTAATTATGATTTTTCTAACGCTAATTTTCCTGCAATAACTCAAAATCTTCTTGACCATAATTTTTCTCTAATGGAATCTTTAACTACCAATGATGCGTTCGCTTATTTTTATGATGTAATTAATAAAATCATTGGTGAGCATGTTCCACTTAAAACTTCTAAAAAGATTAAGTATCCTAGATGGTACTCTCAACGTGCGATTAAAGCATTGAAGGAAAAATCTTCTGCTTATAAATTGTATAGGAAATGCAAATCTGATGAACATTATAAAACCTTTTCTTACTTTAGAGCTGTTGCTAAGCGTGAAATCAAAACATGTCACAAACTCTATATAGAAAACATTGAGTCAAATATCAATAAAGATTTGAAATTTTTTCATTCTTACACAAAGAGTTTGAAATTATCTAATAGTTTGCCTCAACACATGTACTTAAATGATATAATTGCATCTAATCCCCAACATTGTTGTAACTTATTTGCACAATATTTTGAGAGTACTTTTGTACAGAGCAATTGTGATACTAATGTTCTGGACAGTACCAGTGATCGGGAAACTGCGTCAATATTTTTGCCACATATTAGCGTTGAAACGGTTAAAGAAGTACTTTCCAATTTAGACACGAATAAAAGTCCAGGTCCTGATGGCATTCCCAACACCTTCTACAAAAGTTGTTTGAATGTTCTAAGTGGACCCTTATCAACCCTCTTCAATAAATCTTTACAGGAACAAACCTTTCCCACATTCTTAAAGCCCTCTTTTATTATTCCAATTTTTAAAAATGGAGACATTTCGAACATAAATAATTATAGACCTATTTCTATTTTAAACTCTTTATCTTTAATTTTTGAACGTACAGTATATGCAACTTTAATAACTTTTATTACTCCACATATTTCTGAAAATCAGCATGGCTTCCTTCCCGCAAAATCTACAGTAACTAATTTATCAATTCTTACTGATTTCATCGCTTCTTCTTTGGACAATACCCTACAAGTTGATGTTGTGTATACCGATTTCCAGAAAGCATTTGATAAGATAAACCATAATATTATCATCAGGAACTTGAAGTTATTCGGATTGGATGACAATCTTGTGCAGTGGTTTCACTCCTATTTAACAGATCGTTCGCAAAACGTTGTACTTAATGGTACTACTTCAAGAAACATTTTTTCTACCTCTGGAGTTCCTCAAGGCTCAATTCTGGGCCCTATTATTTTTTCCATCTTTATTAATGATATTGCGCAGCACTTCTCTACACCCTCTCTTCTCTTTGCTGATGATTTAAAGATTTACTCATGTATTTCAAACGTAAGAGATTGCGTCCTATTGCAAAAAAACATTGAGTGTCTTGTTCGTTGGTGTGATAAGAATAAGCTATAATTGAATATAAATAAATGTTCAATTATGTCGTTCTCTAGAAAGCGCGACACAATTCTCTTTAATTATAGTCTACTTGGTACAGACCTCACCAGGGTTTATGAGCAAAAGGATCTAGGCGTTATTTTTGACCCTAAGCTTACCTTTGATATGCATATATCGTACCTTACAAAGCGTGCAAGTCGGACTACAGGATTCATATTTCGATGCGGTAAAAAGTTCCGAAGACCTGCTACATTTATTTATCTCTTTACTACGCTAGTTCGCCCGTTGCTGGAATATGCTAGTGTGGTTTGGAATCCAATATATCAGGTATACAGCGACAAAACAGAACGAGTTCAAAAATTGTTCACTCGGCTCTTATACTTTAAAATGGGTTTTGAAAAAATTGAGTATCCACTCAGATTGCTTGACTTGGGGATGATATCACTTCACCATAGAAGAATGTTGCTTGATGAATCGTTTTTGCACAAAATAGCATCCGCCAAAATTAATTCACCAGTTCTATTGTCTAGATTGAACGTTTTTATAGGGTATAGGGGGAATCGTCAACTGAACGCAAGTACCTTCCGCATACCAAAGCATAATACCAACATCATTTTTAAATCTCCCATTATACGTATTCAATTTACTCACAACGAATTTTTCATGAGTATTGATATCCTCCGTTTTGATCTCATTGGCCTTAGATTCGACGTATTAGCGGCTCTTTTAAACTAATGTCTCCCTCTTAATACTTTCTTTCATCGGCTTGCTCTACTTGTTTGCTTATTTTTGATATTCTTTGCTTAGTTTTATCTATTTTTACTTTATGCTTGTTTCGCTAATTTTTTCTTTACAACTTATATATACATAAATTGTGAATTATTATATTTTTTTCTTTTCTTTTTTTTTTTGCTACTACAACTTAATTTAAACTAGTATTTAATTGAAGTACATACGAGTACGCATATGTTTTTTTTTATTATTATTATTATTATTATTTTGTTCTCTTCTAACATTGAATTACAACAGTTTAGTTTATAGGTTTAATTTGGTTTTGTACAAAACTGTGAACCTTTGTGCATAAATAAATAAATAAATAAAATACAAAACGTGAAATTTTGATCTAGGCCCATGTTTTGACTTGTACTGGAAAGTTTACCTTAGCAATATAAGGTCCCTTTTGTCAGCCTTAATCTTACATACATATGAATAAAATAGAAGTATTTTGGTTCCTCTGATCCAATCAGTCCAAAAATTAACAAACAGGTTCGCAATTTGAAATATTCGAAAAGTGGTACACTAAAAACAATCCGCAATATCAGAAATAAAAAAGAATTTAGCAATACTTTAAACCGAACGCAATTATTAAATGCTACCTGCAATTTTCTTGTACGTTCTGAATCGAAATACCGATAATATATTGCATCGAATATTATGATCGTAATTATGTATAAAAGAAGATCCGAATCCTGCCTAGCCTAGCATACACGTTTCTTCGAAATTAACGATTTTTAAAACATGATGCTTAAATTTTTAATTTTATCGCCACATTTTATAGGGTCAGAATTTAACATAACCGGTGGATAGTTGACCATATCTAATACCTTTTAATACTCCATGTGCTTATAAGACCAATAAATAGTGGTCAAGGGTATAGAAATATTAGTTGTTGCTCAAAAATCTTGAAACTGTTCAGCTTTGCGATGGGCCCAGTACTGAACCTTGAGGAACACCATACGAAATCGAGCAAACTAAAAGCCAACCCAGTTAATATCACTTGGTATACTCGATTGTTCAAGTGAATCTTCAAGAAGTCGCAAGCATTCGAGAAAATTCAAAACAGTTTGTTCGCTTATGAATTAACATATGTAGTAAAGTCAATGCTATGACATTAAAACTACCTAAACATTTTTGACAATCGCTTCGTTCTCTGCTAAGACTGAGCCTTCACGATTAATAAATCAGAATAGTATGAAATCCCAAAATCTTTCCTTTAAGTTATGAATTTGAACAAAAAAAATTTTTTTTTTCGCATAAAATTCAACTAAAGCTGTTATTCACTGAATCTCTAACAAGATAGCTAGGGGCTAAACTTC
Organism: Chorisops tibialis; assembly: GCA_963669355.1. Lineage (NCBI taxonomy): Eukaryota > Metazoa > Arthropoda > Insecta > Diptera > Stratiomyidae > Chorisops > Chorisops tibialis. Next base: position 298,965,195 of record OY770263.1, read on the forward strand.
AGTTGAATTAACCTACAAAAAAAAATTGTTCACTACGAACTAAATTAATGCAATCGTAACTTCCCGTCCACATTGGTTCCATTCATTATTCGGCCATGAGTTAAAGGCTATGCACAACCGGAAGTAATTTTTTTTATAGCCTCTATCCATTTTTAGTAGTTACAGAAGCTACCAATGCCGCAATACCTGCCAAAATGAAAAATACTAGAGCAGAGAAGAAGAAAAAAAAATTCGACAGGACTCACTATGCCAATGTTATATCTAGTGAATCCCATCCAATTCAGAGTGCAATTCGGGCATAGTGCAGTGCCAGAAAGGTTGATTTGTTGCATAGGTTTCACCATTTTGCCATGAATGTTTCAGCTTTTCCGTCAGTACGCTTTTTCTTTCGTCCTCTCGAATATACGCCATTTCGATTCGACTCACCATTGTTAAAGTTTTGATCGGGAAAATCAATTTTTGGAATTTCAACGCTAATTGATTGGCTATAGCTAGATGCAAAATTGCAGCTCTCCTGAAATTTGTTCCACTCCGATTGCATTTGATTTTCACTATGCGACACTTAAAGTAAATTACAATGTGGTCGCACACATGCAATTAGTCCTACAGCTCTGACTAATTGATAAATTAAGTGGTATAATGCGACTATCTCTCGGATCTGCATTTATGTCTGTATCCGTGGCGCGTACGGCGTGCGGCGGTAGCATGCCATTTGTAGAATTATTGCAGATACATTTGTCTACTCTGTAAGTAGGTACTTCGAGAGTGAATATTTTTTTTTTTCGTAGAAAAGCAGAGGCAGTCTTTTGAATGAGTTTGTTTTCGTTATTCATGGATAGCGCACCTGTAAAAAGTCCTTTTATTCCATTTCACTGGAGGTGAAAAGACACGACTTCCATTCCGTGAGAATAAAGAAAAACAGATTCGAAACGGATTCCCTTAGTGGATCATGAATAGAACTTAAGGGATTGTGTTCAGGGGGAGTCGAGACTCATACAAATCAGATTTGAATGAAGGCACGTACTCTTTCACGCTGAAAACGCCAGCCATTGATACTGAACTTGATAGCGAATCGAAAAGGTATCAATAACCGAAGAGGCCCCAAGTACAAGAAGAACATGATATTGCACCGCGTGCCACTTATCACCGACGGTAGGAAGGTGAACGGAAATCGAAATCCGATACCTTGATCCGTGCCTTAGCGTGAAACTTAAAAAAATTGAAAAAGAAAAAAAAAGTGGGAACCGAAGTTGTTACGATTACAATTGTTGATGAGTTCGATGAGGAGTGCTTTGGTACGAGAAGGCACCATTTCAGTCAATCGAGGCGACAAGAGGTGGGCTCATTATGCATATACGAGCGTGGAATGCGACTGCTTCGGATGTTCCCGTTTATTTGATATTATGGGCCCTCCGTACAGGATCCCGGCGAAGAATACTTAAGGCTTATGCGCTAATGGGCTCGACTGCTCTTCGGCATTTCCTTAATTTCCGTGACAGTTTTAGTGGTCGCATTTGTCATAGCCGGCATCGGGAGAGGAAGTAACACGCAGGGTATCATTGTTACATCGATATAACATCCGGTGGGAAGTGTTCCTTTAGTTGCGCGAAACGACTGTTACCGTCTGTTTTCACACAGTTCACACATCTGCCATGTAATAAGTCTTGAACAGATTTTTTGAATTCGAGCTTCACAATATCAAGTTGGTTTTATTTCTACGGTTACCGTTCGGATTACGTTTTATTTTGCTATTGATGATTTAAGCTTAACTAGGGCTTCTGCAATGTGTTCACTGATTTCGATATCTTATGGGCATGCAATCAAGATACAGTGTTTTTTTCGTAAATTAGGAAAACTGTTGCTTTCTACTTGAAATTTGTGGGTTCTTGTTCCTTAAAAATAATGCTTTTAAATTTTTGTTTTCGCTTAAAGACTTTGAATCCGAGTGATCGTCCGATGATACTTCGAGAATTAATGTAATGTATTTTACTTCGAAAATATTAAAACTATTGGAATAAAAATGTTGACTGATAAATTTTTTTCGTTACGATTCGCTCATACCCCCTTAATCGCCACAAACAAATGCTCAAATTCGGAAAATATATTTTATTCACTTTCTTAAAAGCAATTTCATCCGAATTTCATCTATAATAATTTCAAAGTACTTTCAAAATTTTATGGAAATCATCCGACTCCATCTACCATCCAAATTGCAAAATTTTGTATAGCTAGATCATTTAAATAAATTTAATTGAAATCTTATTAATTCATTCCATCACCTCCCATATAAATCCTTTCCTTCTTGGCCCTTAACCACCTCTTATACGAATGTAGTACATTAAAAAAAAATTCCACTTCATCTAGAAGTGGTCTTTACGCGCAATCATAATTTTTTTGATGTAAAAGTAGTTAAAACTTTCTCTTAAGATAAATATTGAAAGTCTAAAAATATGGGCGTTAGTTTTAAAAAGTTAAAGTTCATAAAATTCGAAGTTTTATTTATTGTTCAATTCAATTAGAATATCTGTTTGGAGAGAAACTTTATTGCAATACAAGATTGGTTCATTAAGACAAAATTCAATTCAGTGAACTCAGTGAAAAACAAATTCTCTACTTTAAATGAGACTGTTCTGAGTTCTCCTCTCTCCGTTCTGTTCATTTAGTAAAATGCATAAAACGGACGAAAAAGAAAGACGATTCAAAGTAGTTTATACAATAAGATAAGATTATCATGAATAAATATTATGCATAATAAATGCGGTTATCGAGAAAGAAGATGCAGCTCAATCAGTTTAAATTTTAGTTCTTAGCTAGACAAATTTGAGCTTCAATTGATTTTACGAAACACAATTTTGTAAAACTTTCCTTGAATACGCCTTACATTACATAGCTATGTAGCAAAGAGGATTTGAAACTTTGGAATATAATACAAACTTAGATATGGGAACATTTTAAAATGGAGTTTCTCCCATTAACGAAGTAAAACTTTTTAAGAATACAGATTACACAAATTTCAGATCAAGATCAATGGTTGGTTTATCAGTAACATGAAAATGATAAAAGTGAAAGCAAAAGATCGGACTATGCACGCCTCTATTTTCGCTATTTCTACACTAAGAAATAAGGCTCGGTAAAATAAAAATAAATTACTCAGAATTTAATATTATCTCCATCAGGGCGCTTCCTAGCCAAAGAAGGGTTACAACTAGAAATTTAATATTGTGAACACTTCATTTTTAACGAAAAATAAGGTTAATTTAAAGGAAAAATGTCAGGATTTAACAGTTTTTCCTTTATTTTGTGGAACGTTTCGGTCTCTGCTGAGACTTTTATCAAGCTGATCGACAATTACAAAAGGCTATAATTTTATACAGAATAGGGTTAATTGAATCTGGGAATGGTAATTAGGGTGAAATTAGTTAACCATCAAGAGTACAGAAATAACGGGAGAGACTGTCTATTTTGAAATTAAAAAAAAAAATAAATGCAGTATTTATTTGAAAATCTCTAATATTTTTATTTTAGTACAAAGTGCAGACATGGAGGTTATGTATGAAACAGTGTATCTGACAAATGGCCTCCTTCTCACTGATGACACTCATTGATCCTTTTACGAAATTCGATGACATTTGGGCATAGTACCGGCTAAGTTTCATCAACGGCGCGAAAAATTTCGACTTTTAAATCAGGAATCGTTTTTGAGTTATTGGCATACACTTTTGATTTCAATAAACCCCAAAGAAAAAAAGGTATTGGCGTCAAATCACACAACCTTGATGGCCAATTCATATTACATTACTGCGGCATGTCTTAAAAAATTCCATCGTTTCGTTCGCTGTGTGGCAGATTACATCATCTTGTTGAAAGCACACGTCTTCGAGATCTATTTCAGCAATTTGAGGGCAGAAGAATTAGTTTATCATCCCACGGTAACGAACGCAGTTCACGGTGACTGCATTTCCGTCCGCATTCTCGAAGAAGAACGGTTCACTCCCTCAGCCCAATATGCGTACCAAACTATGACTCGCGGTGTTGCAAGTGCCGAGAAACTGTCAAATAGTGTACACCCAGTTTCTCTGTAATGTCCCTTACAGTTTGGCGTGAATCAGACTCCACTAGTAAGCGCAGATCGTCGTTTTGTCTATTGATGGTCCTGGATGACCACATGGCTCACTTTGAAGGGTCATATCTGCTGATCGCAATTTTCTGAACCATCGCCGTGTGATTCGTTCGCTTACTGTATCAGCTCCAAATGCCCTGTTGATGTTTTTGGTTGCCTCCCTTGCGTTGCGGCCAAGTTTGAACTTGTAAAGGAAAAGTAACCGTTTTTGACCCGATTCCATGTTTTCTTATTTTTTTCTCTCCGATCTCAATGAAGTCCAAAACTGAAATGATTCCATGACCAAATGTAGAAATATTAATACTTCAATATACATTACTACCAGAACCACCTGGCGGCAGTTTAAGACATGAAAATCGCAACTAACTTCACTTCATCGCGAAAGTCGCAATTTCATCTGCAACAATCTAATATCAATCTACGATTCGGTGATTCCATTTGCAATGTTGAATATTCAAAATTTGTAACGTAAGTTGCTACGACACTAGCTTTTTCACAGGCTGAAAAAGTGTTCGAAAATATTTTTTTGTGATGATTATGACTTTTCCGTGGCGATTATGATTGTGTAAAAGAGATAGTCGGTTTGTCACGGTGTCAGCTAATCAATATTTTAAAATTGATTTAAAAATTTTCTGGAGCATTTTCTTATTTAAAACCAAATGTAGAATCTGTAAAATAAAATGTTGCCAATCTTTTCGGTTAAATTGGTGCTTTTGGACAGAGATATGTTAATTTATGAGAAAAAAATAATAATTTTCATTAATTTGACTCAAATTTTTACTGTTCCGAAAACGCAACGTTGGTCATATATGATTGGAAAAATTGATCTTGAGTTTCACTAGGTTTGAAGAAGGAGATTCTACGTAGTCGTTAATTTTGTTTTAATACAGGGAGAAGGAAAAGGGAGCTGGACATTTAGATACTAAAGGCTCGAGTAGGGAATATTCTTTCAGTTAACCTCTATCCCAAACATGCCGGAACTCTGATACCGCCAAATGTTCCAAAAGCACAACAAGAATGGGATAATTAAAGTTTAAATGGGATAACAACTAGCATGCCATTTTTGGACTTTAAACAAAAATTACAAAATAAACTTAGAAATCCAAACATAATTTTACAGACATTTCAGAAAAAAAAACTCTGAAAAGCAGGGATGAAAATTAAGTTCATTAAAATTTATTTGAAAATATTTTTTAATAAAAAAACAATTTTTTCTTATTAAATCTATCTTAGAACATACTAAAGGATTATGTAATGCAAAAATTCACCAAAGATTGTAAAATTACGTTCTGATAAAAATTCTTTAATTCCGTATTGCGTTTATGTTTTGGAACTGTTGCGAAAAACTGCACGAATATAAGATGTCGCAGATGACTTTTGACAAATTACGATTATTTCAAAGCAAAGAGTATCTCTCTCACTCCACTTAGTAAATTGTATGAAAAATTTGTTGTTTCGATCCTTTCGTCTTTTTTTTTAGACACTTTTCAGCCTGAAAAAAGCCAGTGTCATAAATTCTTAAGAAATCTCCGTGTTCAGAAAAGATTGAAAATAATATCCGAAGTTTTTTCTACATCCTTCCTTAGTTGATCAGTAATCCTACTTACTACGCTAGGTATTTTCATACGATATGAAAACTTATTACTTTGAAAAATCACCAAACTGACAAGATTTTACGTAACAAACATAGCTTATATGCTCTAAACTTAAGACATTCTTTGAAATTTTGTCCGCAGCATATGGCAAATTAACATTCTTTTCTTCTTTAAACCGCAAGTAATCTCAAACTCATGTCAAACTTAAATCCATCATGAACGGAATCAAACCCAAATCCAAATTGCCTTTGACGCTGCCATTTCCAAAAGGAAATTTATTCTGGAAACCGCTGAACAAACACGACTTTTCCCCATTAACTTAAGAAACATAACAACGTCATGACAAATTACTGTAATTTTTTATCTTTCGCAATCATTGCACCTCATTAAGGACAATGACGAAACAGAAAAAAAAAATTCGCGATACGAATTTTAAGGCAATTTCGTTCCCGACCTATCAAAATAGAGCTAGGAACATCATCGGGGGAAAAACCAGCCTTTTATTTTCATATATCATCATTGGTCCTTGAAAGACGAAATATCGTTAAGGAGCATCTAAGCCAAACGGATTGGAAGGACGAGCTTAAATTACCACCAATTTTTTTTTGTCCTTCTGTATTGTCTCCGATAGTCTGAAGAAGTCCAAACGTGATGCGAATTTATTTTAAGCTCTCTAATAAGGAGTTATCCTTGTTATACAACCGAGTAGAATTTGACTGAAATCGCATTCTCAATTTACACCTCAGCTCCACTCCCTCAAGCCGGACCCATTTTTTGTGCGTCTTTTATTTTTCCGATTTCTTGCGTGCTAATGCCATCATCATACTCGACCCATTTCCAGAGTAACTAGCTACGAAAGAGTGGTGTGAATATGTAAACTCTTCATTGTACTTCTCTAGCCCTCCTTAAGAATTCAGTAGAAAAATGCGAAGCAACTTAAAACCAAAGACAAGCTGGAAAAAAAAGCTGCGAAAAATGAAAAATGCCAAACAGGTGAATTGAATAAAAAAACAGGAACGAAGGACGAGAACCGTTGTGTATTAGGTAAGAACTATACGATACCCAAGAATAAAAACAACAATAATGCGATAAAACACGCCAAAAATCCACCATCTCCACAGTGCTGAAGTAAGGATACCACACCGTCAGGACTTCCGGAGGAGTGGAACTTAAGACTATGAGCGATGATTTATTTTATAAATTGTGAACAATTTGTAAGGACGTTAAGCAAACAAGGATTTATACACCAACACACATACGGCTTCGCGCATACACAGAAAGGGAGCACAGTGCCTTAAAGAATGCTGAAGGTAATTTTTTCTCGCCCCATAACACCTTTCTGTCCTTACACTGTCCTTAGCGCTACTCTAGTCGGGCCCATCCTACCATTTGCACGCATTTCGATACTAAGTGGAAGTAATTTGTATTAAACGCGCGAGTACTGCCATACCTGAAATTATCGTCAGTCCAACTCACATCTGGCAATGTTTTCTCCGGGTGCCCGAACAAATACGGAAAAGTAGCGAATTAAGAAGTAATTGGCATCAGACCAACAGATTTATAATTGAAAGCGATTACGAGGTGATTAATGGCGTACCACAGGGCGTGGTAATTAACAGCGACTGCTTCTTATATTCTTCCATCTTGCGCTCGCCTAGGCTGCCCAAGCTCAGTTCGAACTTTTCGCGTTCATTTCGAGTTGCCTTAGCACCTTGCCTGCTAATCCTGAATCCGGGACAAAAAACACACGAACCCAAAATTACTTCGCTGCAGCATCCTTAGGCAACCCAAGTTCATCCCCCAACGAAACCTTAGTTCTAATTTGTTGGTTATTAATTGGGGGCCCGCACAAATGCCTTTCGATATTCTTTCCGACTTGGACTTATATTCTCCGAATTTATTTGTTTTGGCTGCTCTCGCTCACTTAAGATGAGTTTTGGGGATGGTTTGTGGTCCGTATACGTGTATACGAAGGATACGAATCGAGGGTTGGCAGCAACAAACGGATGATAAGATTCCGTAAAATACGAGAAAGAGGGAAACTGCTATTAAGGGACTATTTGTGGTTAATTATTAGGTGACGGATAAATATAACTTTGAAGTGGTCCATTAATGGTTTCGTCAATTAAAGGTTCTTGATTTGTTTGCCTTGTGTCGAATGAGAGTTCACTTTGTAGTTTTTAACTGTAATGGAATGGAACAGGTTATTAGCAACAAGTTGAGATCGAAAAGGATTTATAATTAATATCCATAATGATGGGTTGTTTTGACAACTAGAAGCCATAGCAGGAGTGGTCTATTTAAGACGTATAACAGGTTGAATTATCAAAGTAAAGTTATGGAAAAACTGGCATTTAGTAGTTAGAACAGGGGTAGTTTTACATGAATGAAAATCAAACTAAGTCATTATGCTAAAATGATTCTATTTTCAGTTAGTATTCTTTAAAGTTAAGTCTTTCAAAAAGCTAGACAACATTCCGATTCCGTGGAGTAGTTGATCAGGAGTAGATTTGCAATGTGACAAGTTAAGACTCTCGCAATTCGTTAACTTAAAATTGAGAAAAACTGAGGGAATACGAGCGAGTAATTTTAAAGTCCTCTTTAGCTTGCCTACCATATTCAGATATCGGAATTTTGTCGAAAGAAAATTTTCAATTAAAACTCAACTTTGAACATCAACCAATTCTTGACAATGCAGTATCATTTTACACTAATATAATTTCAAAGAATTCAAAGCAACCTTCCATATAAGTGCACTCGATTTTTCAGCAAATCCCAAAATTCATCGTGGCAACATGTCTGACGTAAGTAGGCATCTCGAAACAAATTTTCAATTGGTAGATAACTCGGTATCTATTTCGATTTATTTCGAACCCTTGCCCTTCTTATTCTATTTTGCAATTGGCTCAATCCTGTCTCTCTCTACTGAATAACTAAAAATATCGCCGTTTACGATGCGTTTCAAATTCACACTCGATTCCGCAGATATAATTCGCTTTATTTAAAAGCAAATGCGTGTTTCGCGTAACCCTTTATCCTTCAGCTACTGTTACGCGTTGCAGAACCCTGTCCACCCTTGAAATCCTGCAACCCATACAAGGTTTCGTATGTTCGTACGTAACTACGCTTAACTTTTTTTAGGGTATCGTTGAAATGAAAAGCAGAAGCTTGGAAGCAGCAGAAGGAAAAAAATCCAAATTCGATACACCTTGTCGTCAAAAAAGGTGGGTATTGAAAAGGAAATATAAACCACCACTGCTATTATCCATCTTTTGAAAGGGTTCAAATTACGAATTGACTGCTGTGCCTGATGTTGCCAATGCGACTACATTGCAACTAGTTTCCGTACCTCGTGCCACAAATAAAGCATGGCTATTAAGAGGAAAAGGGTGATTTTAAAGATGTGAAAAAAAACCTAAATTTAAGGAAAGACCTGCTCTACCCTACCATTGTTCAAGAAACTCTGACCGGTTCCAAGCTCTTTTCTCGGAAAAATTTTTCTTGCACACCTCTCTACAAGTGTTCAACATGTTGCTAAGGATTTGGAGTTGATCAAAAGGTCGTTAAGCTCGGTCTAAGCGAATGTATAGGAAAGTGTTATATGAACCTTCTTCGTTTCCAACTACACCGAGTTACAGGTTCTCGAACGCAAGACCCATTTTCCATTTTAATTAAATTCTTAATAAACGCAGACAAAGTAAATTAGTAGAAACATGGAACATTAATGTACCTGCCCTGAATTATTACTTTTGTGCTGCAATGCAAGACATACAGGTGTTGTCGCTACAATAAACTTTTTAGATCAGGCATGGCTCCTGGGCTAGGTTCCGTTCTCCTTGACTTTTTCACTTCCTAATGATTATACGATTGTATACCTCAGAGGTGGGTCGGCTCTTCCTCGGTACTGCTTGCTATTGCAGAGAACTTTTGCAAGAAATAAACGTTACTAGCACTTGTGCACTGTTATAGATGAGCTTTGGTGCAATTCTTTAGTTGGTTAGTCGAGAAATATGTGTAATGAGAAATTTGGGTTAAACAAAACGAACTGTCGTCGTCACATATTTAATTCAAGTCAACTTGAATGAAAAATAAATGGCATAGATTTGTGCTCTTAAGTCTAAGAGTTAAGGTGGCGTATGTCCCGACAGACTGTATCGGTTTCTGTCAGTCTTGCATGAATTTCATTTATCATTAAACGTCTGTGTGTCGTACGCTAATTTAACTACAATTATCAAAATAGTGATCATTTATCAGATACATGATTCGAAAACAGGACTAACGATCGGTTTTCTCTTTTTGTTGCTTTTCTTGCAAAATTTTGTTGCCTATTGGCTATGCAATTAAACTTTTTGAAAATATGACATATGATTGAGTGGATCTTCCTAATTATCAAAGTGCTATTTGTCACCAATCTACGATCCAAACGATGAAGACGAGCTAAATTACGAATTAGCTAAATTAAAATTAGGGCCGCTATGTGTCAATAGTATAAGCCGGCATTTAGGTAGAAGGGAAGATAGGTAATATTGAATTAAGGGAAATTTTATAATGTTGTTATCGTTCTTATGAGAAAATTGTAATGATTATAATAATATATGTACGTATTATGTAAAGAAGAAATTACAAAAGTTTTAATAAGGCTTATACCAGTGACACGTAGCGGTCCTAATTATAATTTAATTCGTCTTCATCGTAAGTTTTGTTGTTAAACAAAACAAAAATGTTTACATTATGCGTTCTTTCGTTTGACGCATGGTTGTTAAGATTGATCGTACTTTCAATTGGAACAAAATATGTTCCGAGTTGTAGAGCTTCAAAAAATAGTACCTTCATGAAATTCTACTTTCCAATTTCTTGCAGCTTTTTAAGACAAATATTTTGACACTCAATCCATTTTTAACATTATTTTGATGATTTTCTATATTTTTTAGTATGTGCAGCGATAAAACAATTACTTGATGACTGGGAGCAAAAGCAAATTTGGAGCCAATGTAAATTGCTACATTCCTGTTGAAATTTTTCAGCTTACGGCAAATTTAGCGCCGCAATTACTTGCTAAGATCCCCAATCCGGGTATAGGAAAGAAACAGTTCTCTTTCGCAAGGCGGAGTCATTATCATTGGCATTTAGTTGGCGCCAGGACTTGTTAAGTGACCGTATATCATAAATAGCGATTTTCTTCGAAAATAGCATATTTTTCAGCAAATATTCCTAATTAGTGATACAAGATACGGAAACCTTAAATAATTCAATTTAATCTTTAATAAATATACTTGGATTTGTATTGCACAAATTTAAAAAAACGTTGTTTTCAAAATGAAATATGGCCGCAAATTCGCTTATAGTTTTTAAAAACTGCCATTCTTTGCAGTTTTTAAGACAAATTTATTATCTCTATTTCAAAGGGTCACTACTTACTTCTTGTTGCTACAACAATAGAACAGGGTTACGAATAAGCCTTGCAATGAACATATTTGCAATTTTTATAAGTTTTGTTAATAATATATTAAATGAAAAAAGAAGTTCTATTTCAAATTTTTTCATGCATTTGAAGTGATAATTTTCTATTTACTAAATTTATTAAAAAATATAACAGGACTACAATCGTGCGATACTCTAGATGATACAGAAATTTTTTGATTTTAAGAAATTTTGTACGGGAAGTGGTATAGGGGCTGCCGACATTGAGCTAATTTTTTCTCATCATGTTTTACACAAAATTTAGGATTCAAAAATTTAATAGTTGCTGAGAAAATTAGTGTGTTGGACTTAGTGAAATTGTGTAGTTTGTATGGGAGGTGGTAGAAGGAGGGGCGAGTTCTTAAAGATCTTTTCAGATATAACTATAAATATCACGATTTTGGAATGTTTGATTGCAAATCAGTGGCAGTCATACTTTTTAGGGATATCGACCTTTTGTTAAGTTGTGAAATTGTGTCACATTGTAAGGGAGGGGGTGGAAGGGGTAAAGCTAATACTCTAATTTGTTTGGCCTTAATAATTTTAAATAAATATTAAGTGCACAATTTCAGCTCGATAAATTGTATACGCACTGAAGAAATTATGATAGTTTAGCGCATTACATGAGAAAGTGCAGTTTATATGGGAGGTGGCGGAAGAAGAGGGAAGACACAAATAATTGTTCTTACATTAGATTGAAATCATCATGAAAGTAATATATTCAAAATTTCAGACCAATAGCTTTTATATTTTTCGAGCAAATCCGTTTATTGTCGCATTGCGAAATTATGTCATTTTGTATGGGAGAGGGTAGAAGGAGTGATGGTAATCGTCTATTTTTTTGTTTTTTTTGTCTTACTAATAATTCTATATAAATGTTTAGTGGACAATTTCAGATCGATAAATTTTACACGCACTGAGTAAATTGGTTTAGAGTATTTTATGAAAAAGTAAAGTTTGTAGTGGTGGAAGGAGGAGGAGGACACTTATAATTTTACACGGTAGATTGAAATCATCATAAAAGGAATATATTCCGAATTTTGGACCAATAGCTTTTATACTTTTTGAGCAAATCCGCTTAATGTCAAATTACGAAATTCTGTCATTTTGCATGGGAGAGTGTAGAAGAGTGAAGCGATTTGGCCCCTTCACGAACTTGATCTTATATTTTTGTCAAAAATGACGTGTACAAAATTTGAACTATCTAGCTCAACGCGTTCTCAAGCTAGAGAGCACACAGACGGATGGGCCAGCGAACGGACGGATGGCCGGACATCCGGTTTTGAGATTTTTGAGTGATTATATGAACTTTGTATCGGGTAACTTTAGAAATGAAAAAACAACAATTTTGTTTGGGAAAAAGCCGCAGCCTAAAAAACCCAACTTTATTGCATCAAGTCTTTCTTCTAACTGAACTGCGATCAGACGATCCGAAAAGACAAGCGCAGTATTGTCTTACGGACGTCTTCGCCTACATTTACAGCTACATTCATTTTTACATCGCACACATTTGTGTACGATACACTCCCCACGGAAACGAACTGTTTCCCATGGAGGCTTGTTTGGAGATCAATTTGAATAATAACGGCTGCAATTCTCCTGGTCTGCTCTGGAACTGCTCAATCTTTCGATGTTTATTGCACTGGTAAAATACATATCTTCTGAATCGGCCTCAGCAATCGTGTTGTCGCTGTCCGGATACCAACGGTTCTCACCAAACCGTCTTTGCTCTTAACTAGCTCATCTATACGACCAAGTGCCCAATCACCTGGTTTAAAATTCTCGCTCTTGATCCTAATCAATCAGCTTGTCCTAACAAGCTGTCCGACTTGCACTTTTTCTTGCTCCTTGCGCCATTTCTTTCTCTCTTGCAACGTTGTTAAGTATTCATTCAGCCATCTCTCCCAAATGTGTTTCACTATTTGCTCTCTTTCTCTCCAAAGCGCCACGTCTCACTGCGTGTGTTGCTTATCTAGCGTTGTGAATGGTACTGGAGCTACCAACGGTTCTCCAACCAAAAAATGGCCTGGGGTTAATGCTTGCACATCATTCGGATCATCACTCAGAGGATGAATGGGACGTGAGTTTAAAATCGCTTCTATCGCAATAAGAAGTGTTTGAAATTGCTCGTAATTCAGCTTTCTCGTTCCCATCACTCGCACTAAGTGAAACTTCATCGATTTAACAGCTGCTTCATAAATTCCGCCTTGATGCGGAGCCACTGGAGTAATAAAACGCCATTCTGTCCCCTTGCTATTTAGATGATCAATCGTTTCTTGCGCTCGCCATTGCTCAATTGCTCTCCTGAGTTCCTTCGCTGCCAGTCCAAATGATGAACCATTGTCGCTGACAATTCTTTCACATCGCCCTCTTCTGCTGATGAAGCGCTCATAGCACTCAATAAATGCCATTGCTGATACGTTGGTGACTGCATCAATGTGCACCGCTCGGGTTTTCAAACATACGAATATCAGCACCCAACTCTTTCTCTTGTCTATCACATTGCCGAGTCTGTCAGTCCACTTCACTTCAAATGGTCCGGCATAATCGACTCCAACATGCAAAAATGGCTTGCCTGCATTCACTCTTTCGCTTGGCAAATCTGCCATGAGTTGCTGTTCCATACGAGCATTGTATCTCGTACAAATTACACAGCCATGCACAAACTTTCTCAATGAGTGCCTCAAACGAGGAATCCAGTATCTCTGTCGAATGTACTGACTCATTACTTGTACTCCACCGTGCTTCAGTGTTCGGTGTGCATCATCCATGATCAGCTGCGCTAATCTTGAGTCTTTCGGAATGATTATTTGATGTTTCATCTCGTACGGTATCCCTGCGCTTTTTAATCTACCGCCGACTCGCAATATGCTTACTGAGACAAGAAATGGTTTCAATGATTCGATCTTGCTCTTTTTTGGGAATTCCTTCGCCTTGCTCAACGCCGCGATTTCAGTGGCAAAGGCCATGCCTTGCTCTCTTCTCACCAGATGCGTCATTGCATTTACTAGCTCCTCCATTGGCTGTTGGATTTTTTCATCCTTCTTCCTCATTGAACGCCTCTCCCCACGTTTTGTTCTTGCATTTTTGATGAAAAGCAAAACAAAACCAAGAATTCTACTTGCTCTCGTCAATGTGGAAGCATAATCCAACAGCGACGTTCTTTCTCTGGACCCTCTGTGAGTCACTTGTAACCAATCATGCTCATCTATCACAACATTTACTTGCACTTTCATCTCTTTTATCGCTTCGTCTGGCTCAATTCTGTCCCAAGGACTGGTTGGCCATTGATCTTTGCACAATTTCAGCCAATGAGGCCCATGCAACCACAATTGGTTGTCCACTAGCTGCACCGGATCTACTCCACGACTCAGTAAATCTGCAGGATTTTCTTTTGTGTTGATCTTTCTCCAATTGTTGATGTCTGTGTTTGTTTGAATCGAAGAAACTCGATTTGCCACGTATGTTTTTAAGTTGCACGGTAACTTACGAATCCAATGCAGTGTGACCGTTGAATCAGACCACAGCACGTATGGAGCTTGCTCCCATTCCATCGCTCTTTTTACTTCTATTACCAGTCTTGCTAATAATTCGGCCGCAGCTAACTCAAGCCTCGGAATACTCACAGTTTTAATCGGAGCGACTTTTGTCTTCGCTACCAATAACTTGCACGTCACGTTTCCATCGATGCCTTCCGCCCGTACATAAATCACAGCCCCATACGCTGTCATTGATGCATCTGCAAAACCATGAAGCTCTACTTGCGCTTCGGTCCCTGTATTCAACCATCTATCAATGGTGAATTTCTCCAATACTATTATTCTTGCCCAAAACTCGTTCCACTTGCTCTCTATTTCTCCTGGGACCTTCTCATCCCAGTCGAGGCTCAAACGCCACAGATTTTGGATAATAATTTTTCCTAATATGACCACTGGTGCGATGTAACCATTTGGATCATACAATTGCGCGATACAACGCAAAATTTTCCTCTTTGTGATCTTTCCTTCTATCACTGGTGTCTTCACAACGTATGTGAATTTGTCTTGCTCTATTATCCATTTCAAGCCAACGACCGATGTGTCTTCACCAAACAACATCATCGATTTCTCTTCTTCAGCTCTCATGTGTTTGACTAGCACTTTGGAATTTGATTTCCACTTTCTTAGCTCAAAACCTCCACCCTTTAAGACCACGTTCATTTCCATAGCTAACTGAATAGCGGCACTTTCACTGCTTGCTCCAGATACGCAATCGTCCATGTAGTAATCGTTTTCTATCACGTTTGATGCCACTGGAAACTCTTCTTTTGCATCTGTCGCACATTGAATGAGCGCTCGCACTGAGTTGTGAGCAGATGATGTCAATCCGAATGTAACAACATTCATCCAATACTCACGTAAAGGCTCATCTCGACTTTCTCGCCAGAATATGCGTTGCAAATTCCGCTGCTCGTTCACCACTTTCACCTGCCGAAACATCATTTTCACGTCTGCGCAAATTGCAGTATGATGGCGCCGGAATCGCATAACCAGCTCAAACAAATCTCGTTGTAATTTTTCACCAAGCATTTGCACATCGTTCAACGAGATTCCTTTGTTCGTTTTACAACTTGCGTCAAATACTACACGGAACTTTTTGGTGACACAATGATGAGGAATGTGATAAACAATCTCACCTGGTCCCGCTTGCCCTATCACTGGTTGCATATGACCAAGACTCTCGTACTCACGCATGAATGCAACGTATTTCTCTCTGGTTTCTGGCTCTTTTTCCAATCTTCTCTCCAAGCTCATGAATCTCCTCAACGCTATCTCTCTCGAACTACCCAGGTCTCTCACGTTTTCTCTTAGCGGAATCGTTACAGTGAAACGGTCACTTCTATCTCTTGAATATGTGTTGAGAAAATTTTGTTCTACTTGCTCTTCTTCCGGCGTTCGCGATTGAACGTTTTCTATCTCATCCATCCGCCAAAAACGTTTGACAAACGTATCTAGCTCCTTACAATCGGTGCACTCAACCGAAGACAGCACAACTCCACACTCTTCGTCGATCCGCTCTTCATCTGCGCCTAGAATGGCCGTTCCAAGCGATGTCACCAGAAGCAGAAGATTATGTGTATTACGTGGAAGAAGTGCCTTGCCAATCTTTCCAATGAATCTCACGCCAAATAATAGACTCACCTGCCCTGGCTTACAATAATGTGGATCTGCTAATGGCAGACCCATCGGTCTCTCTTGCACGTCTGTCTCTAGTTGCACAGCTGGCACGACCGGCTTCCATTTGCTCTCTTTTGGCAAGATCCAAAATTCATCCTGCACTGTAACATTGGATTCAAACCAAGGCTTAACTTTCACTACAGTTTTCTTTCTAACAGTAAACGGTTTACCATCAATGCCGACCATCTTCCTCGTTGTGGTTGTGTTGGACAACATCAGCTGCTGTTGCAATTCGTAGCTAATGAGGTTCGGATTCGCCCCTGTATCAATCAATGCTCGGAATGTGCCATGCGTGATTCCGTCCACTTCAAGCCTTACCATTACTGTCGGCAACAAACCTGTACTAGCACTGGAATTAAATTGAAATGCATATGTGTAAGTTGAATGAAAATCGCAATCATTTATTTTTTTATTATCGGCTATTGTATAACATTTTTCTTTCTCTAAGTCTGCATTCAAACGCGCACGCTTCTTGCAAAACAATCGCTCTTTTTCGTTAAGCAGTTTCTGTTTTTCATCTATTAGTGAGATTTTTTCGTCTATCTCAGCTAGCTCCTTGCACAAGTTAATTTTCTCTTTTTCTTCCTCTCGTTCTTTCGTCATCGGTTCCCTTGCTGCCGGCTCCTTTCTCTTCTCGCCCACTTGCTCTTTCTTTTGCCTTGCTCGCTTGCTCGGTACTGCTAGTCATGCGGATTTCTCTTTTCGCTTCTTTGCATTGGAACCAGATTCTTGTACCACCACACTGAGGACTTGCTTGTTTACATAGCGTGTTGGACATAACACGCTGTTGTGTCTGGTTCCACCTGGACAACGAATACATACTCCGTGGTAACATTTATCGGCTTGATGGCCGCGTTTCAAGCAGTTCAGGCATAGTCCGCGCTTTTGGACGAAGTCCTTGCGCGAACGTAGATTCGCGCCTAAAAATTCCGGGCACTTGTATAGCTGATGGTCACCGTTGCATGCCTCGCACGGAAAATGTTTGCTTGCACCCTGCTTGTATGTGTTCAAGCCACTCGTACTTGCACCATGATTGATCGCTTGCACGGAACGATCTCGTGACTGGCTCGTATGTTGCTCTCTTCCATACTGCCTCTTGCTTTTTCAAATCCGGCTCGACACGGACCAATGTATCGGGTAACTTTAGAAATGAAAAAACAACAATTTTGTTTGGGAAAAAGCCGCAGCCTAAAAAACCCAACTTTATTGCATCAAGTCTTTCTTCTAACTGAACTGCGATCAGACGATCCGAAAAGACAAGCGCAGTATTGTCTTACGGACGTCTTCGCCTACATTTACAGCTACATTCATTTTTACATCGCACACATTTGTGTACGATACAAACTTCTGTATCATTCATTTTTTCCTCTGAGACTTATTTCTTAGCGCTACAATCTTTAAAGCAAACTTATAATACTCTCAGATTTCATCTAGAGTATAAAAGCATTTTTCGGTGTAGTAATATATTTATAGTCTTGCAATCAATTAGAAAAAAAATTAGCGGGAAAATTGTTTTTTGCGAAGTGTCAGGTGGAAGAGGGAGGCGGAAAAGGGGAAGAACCTAAAACTACACTTTTTAATATCTTCTATACGAATGCAGATAGAAAGCTAAGACTAAATAGCCTGATACATTGGTTTATGGGGACAAAAGGGTAGTGCAAAACCCTATTTAGATATTAAGTTGAAATTTTGACTGATTGTAAAGCTTTAGATCTATAATTTTGATAAAAATTTTAAGTTGACCCCTTCTGTCCGTACGGTAAGCCAAAATGTCAAAAACTGAGTAAATTTTCTAGGGCTCTAGTAAAAGATACAAAGTTCGAATTTTGCTGGTACATTCATCCAGTTGATAAATATAAAGAAAAAAAAACATTTTAAACCAGAACTGCTATGCATCGAATCGGAGATGTAACCTGCAAAAGGTGTTCAAGCAATCTGAAAAAAAAAAATGTCTATAAAAAAACTAATAATTTTTAATTGTAATTTCAAGCTATATAAAAATTTCTTTTCGTGTTCCTTTAAAAAAAACTATACTTGAAAGGTTAAGATATTAACTGAATACCGTCAAAACTTCGTGTAAAAATCTTTCGAGAGAAGCTAAATAAGACTGCATCATAAAGGCACGATTCCTTCACCTCCTCTATACAACAAATATATGGTTTTTTGAATAAAAATTTTATGCCAATAAGTCGGGTCCAACTTTTTTTTTGGTACACGTTCCAACTCCTCCTGGAAGTCAATATGCAGGATACGGTGGATAAGGTATTCTGTGTGAACGGATGGAGAAAGGGGAGGGGGTCAGGGTGCAGTGTAGGTGGTAGCGTGCTGTTCCACAATGCGTAGATATGTAGCACAATGCTAATAATTTTTTAACTGATTGCTTGCATCACGTTAAAAATAAAGTATATTGATGCATTTTGTATATATTTGAAACCATAAGTTTGTATGGGAGGGGTGGAGGTGTTGAGGTGTTAAGGAAATCGTAAAATTTGTGAAACGGTATTATTTGTTTTCTCTTTAAAGTTTTGTGAAATTGATCGAAATCATACTTTTTTATGGGAGATGTTGGAAGGACAAGGGAGATTACACAACTTTTGCTGTAACTTTGTTTTAAATATCTTAAATAGCATTTATAAATAATTTCAAGTTGATAGCTTTTAATAGTTTGATGATCATTGATTTCTTAAAAATGGTCGAATAAATAATTAATACATAAGGTAACTTTTAATATTTTGAACTTTTATGAATTTTTTGAAATGAATTTCATAAATTTTCAAGTTTTTATTATAGCTTGAAATATTATTCAAGAACTGTTTTTAAAATTTTTTTTTCTCTATAAACATATACATATGTACGTGCCAAATTTGTTACTCAAAATTTCCGACATTTTGGTTTACATTTTGGTAAGGGGAAGTTGTCCCCTTACACCTTCCAACTTCAAAATTTTAACAAAATTTTAGTTCATTTAGATTTATAATCTGACAAATTTCAGTTAAATATCTGTATCAAATTTTATTATATTTTTCTCATATTTCCCTACCATTTCCCTACCATTTCTAATATATTTTAAATTTCATATAAGTAGCTTAAGAGATAGTCGAGATATTATTTCTTAAGTGTTTTGCATTCCCTTGACACTCTCCCTTACGATTATTAGCATAATATTGGAGCACCATCTAAATGTTTCTAAAATATGAGCATTTTGCGTGTAGTAATTCCGAAGATTCAAGGCCCCTCTTTTCGAACCCCACTGGATAAAAAAATTATTTTACCCCATAAGCCAATATATCGGACAGTTAAATTTTAGCTTTCTATCTGCATTCGTAGTGGAGATTTATGTAAGAGAAGTTTTCGACTCTAGCCCTCCGTGAATGGTCCTAGTAATTCTATCTCGAAATGACCAAATTTACGAACTCTGCAACAAGCAATTTTTTTTTTGGGTAATTTATAAAATCAAATATGCTATAAAATGAAATATTGATCTGATCCCTTTACTTTTTCCACCCACTCCCACACAAATACTCAATTTTTAAAAATGGATTTATTCATTTTACATTGCAACTAGCAAAGCTAAAAGCAACTTTGAAATTGATTTTATTATAATTTCCATGAATTTTGAGAAAAATTATCAACTTCACATTGCTCTTTCTACTCGTCAAAACCGTCATAGCTATCAACTTTAAATTTTAGAAAAGAATTCTATTACAAATATCGTTGACATCGAAAAATTCGTTTTTAATTCGAATACTCCTTCTACCCCCTCCCATACAAATATTCAATTTTGGTAAATTTCATTGAAACTAGAAAAAGTACAAACTTCGAATTTTGCCAGAATTTTTCCCTTAATAATTGCAATAAATGCTAAAAAAAATATTAACTTCGCTTCACTCTTTCTATCACCTCTCATACAAATTTTTGTAATGAAAATTCAAGAAAAGTATGAAAGAAAAGTATGAGAGCCATCAACTTTAAAATTGTAGCAAAGCAATGTAATTAGGATATTAAGCAAATTCAAAATCATTTAAAACTTCCCACTTTTTCTGCCACCTCCTATACAATTACCATTAGTTCAGACAAAAGTTGTTCTATTTCCACGAAAATTATGAAATCTACAAACTTTAAATTCAGCATAAAACATTTTGTATACTACCTTCGGAGTTATATGCAAAAATTACAAGCCTCCACCTTTGCTTTTACCACCTTCCATAGAAAATTCACTATTCCAAAGAATTTGAAATGACATTTTGGGCTTTACGTCCAATCATAATTCTGTTATGTTTTTCAATTCTAATTATTTTTGTGAATTATTTTAAAACAATTATTTGATATGAATATGGTTGGACTTTATTTTTAGTATCGCAAGCAAATCGAAAAACTAAAATTAGTAGAGCTAGTTGTTCGACATGGTTAGAGTCACTCCATGCAAGAAGGAGACTCATTATGTCAGAGTCTGGCAGAAATGTCGCAATCGACACCTGTTAATTCACCATCCCCAATTCACCATTCGTGGAGTGGTGAGTTTAGTGGTTTTCTTTTGCTGATTTCATCCACCTTAAGACAAATTATTCCTTCAAAATTTTTGCTTGAGACTTTTTAGCTAAATATTAAAAACTTAGCATAGTTCTTGATGTTAAGAACATACCAAAAAAAAGTTAGACAGTTTTTTTTTTAATTTCGCTCAAAATATCGGGCTTCACCTTTACCAAACTATGGTAAAGCGCCTCTAGTATCCCATGGAGTAACTATAGACATGGTTAACTTGGCACACGACTATAAACCTAGATATAATCACCCTAAAATCACAAAACGATGGCGATAACGCAACATAAATTTGCATAAATTGCATTATCATCCCTTTCGAGTCATAATAAAATTTTTGCTCTCCCTTTCAATGCAAGAAAGGCTTTAAATTACCTCATAAATTTCTTTCAAATTATTCACAGGCAATTAGAAATCCTCGAGGGTCTAAACAAGTTTTCCCGAAATAAAAGCATTCTGAATTATTGACCATTAGTGCAGTAATGGAAGATGCAGTGCAATTAAGAGATCTTAAAATGCACAACTCATGATGACATACTGGAAGGTCAACGGTATGATGTATTTCGACTGAAAAAATGAGACCAGTCGGTTCAAATGTTGTCCTCCTCCTGGGACCAACGAAATCCATTATTCACGGTTTCAACCAAAAATTTTCCCTCTCATTGGAACTGCAAAGGTCAAATTAGGAAATTTTTTTTTCATATTGATAATTTTCTATGCAATATAATGCAATGTGCACTAACGTTTAGTTTCACATGTTCTATATACGCAACAGACGGAAAAGGACCCTCGATATCGCGCAAAGGCATATTTCACTCATGATTACCACGAACGGGGAGAAGGTACTTTTAGGGTCGTTCTTCGATAGTTGTACGTAATGCAAAGTATTGTAAGGTCTTAAGAGAGGGCTTGGATATTCTATAGACACGATATCGTATTATATCGGAAATGGAAATCGGTATGTGTATAGGGTGAATGCACCCCTCAATTGGATTGCATGATGCCAACAGCCGGTGGTTGTTCCTTTCGGGAAAAAAAATTATCAACACAAAAAAGAGATTCGATCACTCGCCACCTTAATAACCTGAAATGGACTTTATTTTAATGTCTTCTCGGTTACTTTTCTACGAAGTACCCCCGTTTTGTGAAGTGTTGCTTTCGATTTTAAAATGCCCACGGCCTGAGATTAAAAAAAAATGAAAAAATTTAAAAGGGAAAAGAGAGGTGCAGCTGTTTTTACCAGAAAGTCGTAAACGACTGGAATTTCGGTTTAGCGCATGCCAGAATCCTTAAAAATGCTTTACGGATATCCCGAGTATTTAGCGTAGAGAATGAACGGGCATGGAATGGATGTGCATGTAATGCAGGGGCTTCTTGATTGCTATGACACGATTTGTTTCAATTCAAATTTTAAACCGGATCTGGAAATACAGTAAATCAATACGATCGTTAGCATATCGATTTACAATTGGGTATTGCGATGAAAAAAACTGTTAAGCATTACATCATGTTACTTGTCATGGGATTGCACAAGGTTTATGTCTCTCATTGTAACTTGTTGTGCAATGACATAATTGTGATTGAATGAAAATTATTTACGAAACAATGAAAATAACTTTTAAAATGTTCTAGTAGGGGGAAAGTTTGAAATTTGTATCAATTGATTGGTGAATGCTAAAATGATTTTGGTGCATAATTCATTTTTTTTCATTTTCAGGTACTTTCATTTCAATAATTAATTTGTCATTTACAATTAACAGTTTTCAGCATGAAATGCGTTATCAGTGATTCCTGGCGATTATGCTAAAACTTTCGCACACATAACAAACCGAATAAGCTTCGAAATTTTGAGTTTTTGATATCCAAAGTGCAGACACTATTTGAAAATTTACTTAGGTCTTAAGATCGTATTAGAAATTAGCGGTTTCAGAGAGCAATCGACACAAAGTTCCTATAATAATTTACATGATTAGGACGCCATGTTGAACCACGCAAATTTTACTCGCCAGTTGAAATTTTTATAATTCATGCAAACAAAAATCTAGCATCTATTTAAGATATAAATAGATGCAACTTTTTTTGCAGGGTTCGGTTGGAATTGTACGGACATGCACAATTCAACCTTTCCGACTGGGGTCGAGATAGCTTAATTTTGTATGGCAGGCATAGAAGGAGTGGGGTGATTGCAAAATATCTGATTTAGCTTTGTTTGTTTTATAGGTATTCGTGCAAGTTGATAGCTTTTTACAACTGAGTAGAAGAAGAAACACTAATTTTTTCGATGGGCTTTTACTTTCTATTTTGTTCGTTGTTCTCAAAATTCAGAAACTACTTTTAATGTCTTAAAGTCACCTCCAATTTCATCCCTGAAGTATTGAATTTCGAAAAATCCAAAAATTACCTTGGTTTAATGCTCAAGAGCCAAATTTCATGATTTTAGACCTACTACGAAGACTCCAAAAATCTGAATTTTCATCCTTTTTCTCCTCTTTAGGGTAAAATTTTGCAAGATTTAGCAATCATAGTATAAATGGATATAATAGATTAGAACATATGAAGGCTGCCTCAGCCAATAAATTACGCACAATTCTTTTTGCCGTACCCTCTGATTCTTGAGATATGCTATGTTACGTGTGAAATACTTTCATGCTACCCTTTATTTTACTAATAAAAAATTGCGAAATACTCAGAATTTTTCTTTTACATTAATTCCCTGTCTAATTGTCCTAAAACGTGCAAATAATAACCTGCATGACTGGAAGAAAAATCGCAAGAGCTAAGCAAAAATTATTATAGAAAATAATAACAAAAATTCGACTGCCACTTTGTCAAAAACTTTTTCATTGTCATGCAAGTCTCGTTCTATGCACTCGCAATGCACCAGAAACAATTTGAAAACGAATTTCGAATTAAACGGCACGATCGTAGCACACAATCGTCGTAGGTGCATGAAATTTGTAACTTGTACAATTAAACGAGAAAAGAACGTGCGCCGCACAATAGCACTTCAATTTTAGGTGATAGCCAGGTAACTTGTCTGATTATTCAACAAAACCTGGCATACAACCGAGCCACGCTATTCCTCCCCTGTCATTTTTAGTGGCGGTTTTGCACACACGAGGGTGCAAAACGTTAACCAGATGCAGCAAGGCATGCAGCCAGCTAGCGCTCCGAAAGAGTGGCAAAGCATGACCCAAACCTCGACAGAACTGTCACCGGTTCTACCCACTCCACCCCCAGCAATCTGCATCACCACCGTTTAAACACACGGCAATAAAAGACCCAAAGTCCTGGATAAAGATTCGAGTATTCGCCAAGTTCCGTGATTAGATTTCTCGATATTGCACCTTCACTGTTGCACTTCGTTCTTGGTGGAAGCTAGTGCTTGCAACCGGAACATGCATCCTGTGGCGGCGGTCGGTATGCACCTGCAGCGTTCCAAAGAGGTAGTTGCTTGATTTGCTACACTCCCGGCGGGGCTCTATAGCGGGTGCTTTGCCGGGCCACTTCACACCCCAGTAAACTCACCCTCGTCGACGGGCAATCAGGAGCTCGATAGTCTTGCTTGCTATCTCCGCTTAACTAGTGCTTAGGTCCCAGTTCAAAATACCACCATTACCACCCCGGACGGGCGATATGCTCATAGCTTTGCTTTGAACATGAAAAGAGTTTTCTATTATGCACTCGTCCTGTAACAGCACACATACAACAAATTCCATACACCTGAAAATAAATTTAATCTGGGCCACACACCTGAAAATTTGTTTGGTCGTTTCCATTTGAATTTATGCGTTTGTTTGTTTGGTGGGCTGTGCAAAACACGACTCCGGCAACAACTACGACCACGATCCGGAGCTATCTACCCTATCTAGTTCTAAGTAGATTTTCGCATAGGTACTCGTTCTCGTATATGCGATAAGTGTTTATATGAACGATTTTCACAACTATTTCACGCCAGTTTCGACCAGAACAATTCCTGGCGTTTTGTTTTAAAAGACATTGCTGGGTTACGGGTTTTTAAGGAAACCACACGCTACCGCCATACCACAACCACCGCATACCACCTTTTGACATTCCTTGTCCCCGGGAGCTTTTCTATTAAATTTATCGTTTAGTGAAATATTTTAATTTTATTAGCAGATTCCTGTCTAATGGCTTTTTCGTATTTTGCAATTTTGCTCGACGCCCGGAATAATTTCCACCGGTTTTGCGGTATTGTTAAGTACTGCTGTCGCAGCGTCTAATACAAATTATAAATTTCGGGTTTTAAATTTACAATTTAAAAGACTGCCAAAGTTAAAAAAACTGGGCAGAGTTTTTACAGGATTACGTCAATTATTATTATTATTATTAAAATATTTAGTTATGCTATAATTATTTTAATACCAGTGACACAAAGCAGTCCTAATTATAATTCAACTAATTCGTAATTTGGCTCGTCTTCATGGTTAGTATATTGGTGACAGAGCACTTTGATAATTAAGAAGAGCCACTCAGTCTTCTATCATACTATTAAAAAGTTGAATTCCATAGCCAATAGGCAATACAATTTTGCAAGGAAGGTCATAAAATAAGAAAAACGATTCTTAGTCCTGTTTTGAAATCGTTTGCAAGTTCTTTTCATACCTAGGCGTTTAAAATACGCTTCAAAGATTTCATTTAAGTCAAAGCAATCAGAAAATGAGTTTTTTTTTCTTTCTAGCACGAATAAACTTATATGAAATGGGTAGCTCTAGCACAATCGTCATATTTACAGCCTACATTTTGAGAAAAATTAGAGGATTTAGCTTATTGAAATGATTTAGCTGAGAGCATTCAGCTGATAAATGATCAGCTTCAATTATAATTTAGCTACGCTATGTCTCAATGGCAAAAGTCTTGTATAGTTTCGCTCACACATAAATTTAGTTCGACAGATCGTAGTAAGCGAAATGAATTTTTCTGGATTTTGTATACAAAAATTTCATTTCATTTGAGGAACGAACTAGGCTTTAACTGTGATCATAGAAAAAAACAATTAAGCCATTTCGGAAGTTAGTTACATATATGTAGTATTGTGCAGTGGTGAATCTTTTTTGAGGGTATTGGAGCAATAAGTTCCCAATCATTCCAACTCATAAATTTCAATCAACCAATTTCCTGTTAAAACTCTTTCTCTCTCTATCTCTCTGTCTCTCTCTCTCTCATAAGACAGAAAAAGTTTTCTTCCACAAGGTGCGATCCTGAGCCTCGGCCTTTAATTGTCGCTCCTTTTCAAGTGCTCTTTTCGATCTGTGTGTGGTCGAACAACCCTTTTGAATCTAATTGCCTATTTAAGTCTGTCTGGTTGTATTCTAAATTTCGACGTTGGAGCTGCCGTCTGGCCATTGAAACATGAAGCACTCGCAGGATCGTGCTAAGCGAGATCACTCTCAAGCTCCAAAAAGGTGAAATATACCAAAGTCCTAACGTAATTTATTTATGCAAGCCTCAACATCCTTACCGGCTTCCAAGCTTATTCTAAGAATACTTCCAAGATAGCAAAAATTTAGAACCTCGATCAGGTAAATTTGTGTGATTGTGCCTCTCTTCTGGCATGTACTCGGACTTACACCCAATTATTTTCAATCCTACTCCTTGCATTCATGTGAATTGACCACTACTCTTCCTCCTTCCAGTGCAACGATTAAGATGTCATTTATTACCCTCAGGGCCAGGGCTGCTAAAATTAACTGAATCATTATTCAATAACATTGGCAATACTCCCACTAAGTTAAAGAATAAAAACGTGAAATTTAAACTTCTCCGAGTCGTTAGTCGACCTTTTCGTTTCCCGTAAGTAGTTTCATTTCATTTGCTCAACCTTCTATTTTCTCCTATGCCATTCGGTTATTCTCGTTTCTTTGGGTCTCATTCCAACAAAATTATCAATTGATTCTCCCAGTTTACTCCATGTGAAAGCGAGTAATCTTAATAGTTCACGCGGGCTTTTCTATGAACTATTGTCTAAGAATGTGACTCAGCAGCAATACCAAATGTATCAACATCGTATTATAAAAATTATAATGGTATTTGAAAGATAAGGTTATCATATATGCAAGCTAGATGAACTATCAAATCCAGTAGAATAGGTTAGGTTGGGTAAAAATGCGGCCTTTACCCACACTGATCCTAGTGATACCGCATGAAGATAATGAAAACCTCATGTGTTCGTACATCAAGCGATGTTCCGAGCTCAAAGTTTGCCGTTGCCGTGGCAAAATTCAATTTTTTTTTTTTTTTTTTTTTTTTTTTTTTTTTTTTTTACTGTCCAGTCCAGCTAGCATTGATTAAGTACTCTCCAAAGTACTGATTGTAGGCTATTGCCTAACCACTACCTTCTTTGGCAATAGGTATCAATATCCATTCTCTCTTCTTAGTCTTGAATGTCCTGTCAGTATTCCCGTTATGATTTGTTCCTTTCGTGTCAAAGGTGAGCGGCTGTTGGCCTTGTTTGGCAGAACAGCTTCGTAGAATTTTTTTACTGAATGAAATGTGATATAGTCAATTTCGTATGTGGAATGCATAAACACAGTATGGATGGAAGGGTTAATGAAATGGGAAAGTCGGGGACAGGGAGTGAGAATGATCGTAATGAGTGGTGAAGCTGGTATATTTTTCAGTTGAACTGTCTGGTACTGACAAATAGTTACAGATGTTATGGGGAACTGAATGAAAGAAAGCGAACAAAAACAATTTACTGAGTATATAGACCTTCTAGAAGTGGAACTATTTCACTATTATTGCTCATTTTATTTCGAATAACTTTTCGTAAAAAGCATTAACTGAAAAATTCGTGCTTAAAAAAATCCTACTGCCTGAAGTGGGGATCAAACCCACGACCTATTGGCAGTGAAGCAAGCACATTGCCAAGGAGGCATCAGTTGGAATTACTTATAGAGTAAGAGCCTTACAACAAATAATAAGAACGGAAAGCGACAAAGCTATGAAGTGCATATAATGATATAACGCTGTGTAAACAATACGAAGGACGAAAAATGATTTTGCAAAACTGCTGCCGTAGTGCAAGGAAAACATTAATTGAAGATACAGACATATACTTGATGTCATTGGAAAGGTTTCGCTAAGCACTTTACAAAAATATAATTAGAATTGGTTGTTTTTGACATAAAAACGGTAAATTAATATTTTAAATTTAATAAAGTATTGCCTAAAATTTTTACAAAACAGTTTGTAACTTCGAGAAAAAATTTGTGGATATTGTGCTATTTGTGGAGGAATCCTCAAGGGTGTTCCAATGTCATGGGTTTTGTGCTGATATCCTAGAACAATTTTTTCGTCCCACTACATAGGCACCGGATTTGCAAATTCATTGCTTTTCGTCTTGGGTTCACTGTGTTCTATCATTATTTACAGTCTATATTGTTGTCCCTTTGCGTTAGATTTTTCACTTTAGGGCTTTTGGACTATTAGCCTGTCTAAGTTTTGGAAGCATAGTCTAATAATGGCCTCAATCTTATCCTATACATTACGTAAAGGCCTTTTCAATCGAACTTA
The DNA here is from genome assembly GCA_963669355.1 of Chorisops tibialis. NCBI lineage: Eukaryota > Metazoa > Arthropoda > Insecta > Diptera > Stratiomyidae > Chorisops > Chorisops tibialis. Next base: position 298,993,661 of record OY770263.1, read on the forward strand.
TTGTATTTCCGCGTATCCAATAGCGTATATTGAGTATTCTTTTGTTATTGGAACTATTGTTAAATTTTTTGGGTATTCCCTCTACTATGTGTGAAGTCAAATCTATTTGAATGAGTTTTCTCCAATTGGATACCTCCTTTTGTTCATATCCACCTATTGCTGTGTTATTTGTGTCGTTTCCGGCCACCATATCTTTGTCGCATACGCGCCTTTTGCATAAGATCATAGAGGACTTCCTCCAATTTGCTCTTCATTTTTGAAGTCGTCAGCGTTTCCATACTGCCGGTTTGTCTGGCGATTTGGTAAATTTTTTGCGACTATTCGCCTTTTTTATGACATCACAACTTTTTGAGGGCACCTCAAATATTGGAAATCTCTCAACAACAGTATGTTGAATTTTTCTTGTAAACAAAATAGTTCTCCTTTATTTCATAATACCTTCTTCTACACACTGCAGCCCAGATTGGATCTGGGCATCCTGACCTTTAGGTTCCTTGACAGTTTCTTTACTTCATTGTGGAAGGCTTGTTAGCTATTCGCACCAACCTCTATCTACATCCAACACTCCATAATATGCTGATCTGAACATTTTTTTAAAAAACATGATCATTCGGTCACTTTTGGAATGCCCCTCATGTAAAGCCAATAATATCGTATTATTGCATTAGTGCTATACTGGTGATATTCCGCTCACTCCTCCGAGATATATGTATGCAAAATCCAAGCTCATCAATACTCGAAACCATCCTACATATTTGTGAGACCCTTGGACTACCTGAAGTACTAGTCGACTTGGTTGACTCCCTAGTTATCCCCTTTTACTAATCTATTTGTTCTAAACTTTTCTCATTAGTTCCCCTCATTTTGTCCTAGATTCCACACAATTGATCGACCGATTAAAGGTAAAAAATTTTCCCTGCAACAGGGGAACTGCCGCAATATAATACCTAAATTACATCAATTTTGGCACTAACATTGATGTTTTTGCACTAAGCAAAAAATGCCTTTTGCCATCCTCAAACTTTGATATTCCCGGTTATTACCTGGTCTGAAAAGACCGCCTGGATGGATATGGAGGTGGTCTTCTTGGTATTAAGCATGGTATTCAATTGATTTTTACAGAATGACCTATGTTATAGGCAATTTTTGCCTTTATGTGCAATGCACAGACACAATCATGGAGGGAAGGAATGGGATTGGGAAGGTTGGGGAAGTGGGGTGAGAACGACCGTAACATAAAGCCATGAACATGTCTCTGTCCTAGAATGTGTTTGTTGTTATGTTCTACTAAATAACAAGAAAATATTTATTTCCTCAGTTTATATACCGCCTGACTACCCATTAACCGTCGCGAAGATAAGAACTATATTTAATCCTGAGCAAAAACAAATTCTTTAATGCACATAGCCTAGCTTGGGGTCCAATAGTTGAAGACACGAGAACTAAATTATAAGAACCTTTTCTGGATGCTGCTGGATTGGTAGCATTGAATGACAGCCCTCCCACTAAAATTCCTCTACCTTGTCGTAGGCGTAATGCCCTTGATCTTTCTATTGCATCATCAATTCTAGCACCATGGCAAGTTTTGGACGATCTTACCGGTAGCGGCCACTTACTCATCTAAATAGCTCTCTCCTTCACAAATACTACCTAATTCTCTTCTTTTATGCGTAACTGCACAAAGTTAATGTGCTGGGAGATATACTTTGATGAATGCGGGCTTAGTTACAGTAAGGTTAAATATATCTCCCAAGGAGATTCACAATAATCTTATAAGCCTTATTACCAAAGCAACAAAAGCAGCATAGACTCGATCTATTGCTTCCTCAAAATCGCTACATAGAGGCTCTATAAAAGATTGGTCGGATCAGAAATTTTACCAGCGTTATAAAGAAAAACTTGTGGCTTTTACAGATTTCAGAAGAAGTGGCAGCCGTTCCGTTTTCTTCACCTATCAAAGTCTTGAAAATGAGCTAAAAAGAGGAAATCTTTCAGGAATTTTTGCAGTTCGTTGTCTAACCAAAAGTCACTATCGATATTATTGGCAATGATCAGAAAATTCCAAGATACTAACCAAAACTATCCTATTGCAGATAGCTCTGGCTGGTTTGCATCGCTTGTCGCTAATTTAGCTCCACCGTCTGTTCCCGTGTTTTCTTCTGTGGTATCAGAGAGTTTATTTACGGAAAATTGGGTTGCTTCTGAAAACGTTTGTTTGAGCGCTTTCTTCTCAATCAGTAAGCTTGAAAAAGCTCTAATAGCTTGCAGTAATCTTATCTTATTATCTCCAGGCCCTGACAATATACGGTATGAATTTCTGTGCAAACTTCCATCTGTGCCAAAGGGATTTCTGATCAGCCTTCTTAATAAATTCTTTAGATCAGACACATGCCCAGAGGGGTGGTATAATTGAGAGTGGTTCCTATCCAAAGCCAAGGAAATGACAATCAGATATCGAGCCGTATAGACCAATTTGTTTACTTTTGTACTTTCGAGAAATCGAAGAGAAAATGCTCCATACGCTGCTAGAATGGTGGAGTGAATATAATCGTATGCATTCTCTAACTCAATATGGCTTCCGTAAAGAAAATAGCACTAATCACTTTATATCAGCTTTGAGCACCTACCCTTTTGCAAAAAAAGTAAATCTGTTTGGCAGTCTTCAAAGACATAAAATCCGCATACGGCATATGATTGTTATTAATATGCTATGCCAAATTTTATGCGAGCAATGGTAATATCATAGAAACAAGAACTGGTTTCCTAGGTCTTGCGCAAGGATCGTTTCTTTCACCTTTACTTTATTGTCTGTCTACCAGAAACATATGTAGATTTAGCGACAGGTACAACACGTCTTTACGACAGTATGCCGATGACGGGGTCTCTTTCATTTCCGGTAAAGACTCCCAAGATATTCATAACAACAATTAAAGACTCATGCAAACGATCAGAATGTGTTTTCAACAATCTTAAGCTAAAGATATCATCTACCAAAACCCAGAGGAAGCTTCCAAACTTAATATAAAAATTAACACCGTAATTAATAAACAGCCATATTTTGAATACCTTGGAGTATACTACGATTCTAAGCTTAGATCGAAATGCCATATTGATCAGGTAATGGAGGCATTCAGAAAGTACACTTTCGAGGAGCCTTATCTTCTGATATAATTAATACTTCTGGCGTTCCGCAAGGTAGCCATCTTGGTCCACTACTATTCCTTCTCTTTATTAATGACGTGAGTTCGTTTATCTCTAACTCGAACATTCTTCTCTATGCCGATGATGCGAAAATCTTTAAGATTATCTCCAGCAGCAATGATTGTCTATTATTGCAAAGTGATATCTCGCGTTTTCATGACTGGTGCTTACTTAACAATTTACATCTCAACATTAATAAGTGCACTGCTGTTTCGTATTCTAAGAAGAGAATATCAATGAATTTTGACTATGTTGTAGATGGATGCTCTTTACTTCGTTCTGACAAAGTACGTGATTTGGGCGTACTATTCAACTGTAATTTTACCTTTGATGATCACGTGAATCACATTGCTGGTAAAGCGAACGCTATCCTCGGTTTTGTTAGGAGACCATCGAAAGAATTCAATGATTTCTTTACAACGAAAATGTTGTATTGTGCATTTGTCCGATCTATCCTAGAATATGCTAGTCCTATCTGGTCACCATTTTATTCCATTCACATAGATAGGATCGAAGCAGTTCAGCGTCGGTTCTTAAGGTTTGTCCTTCAGGGCCTTCCCTGGTCCGATCCACTCAGGTTACCGCCATATGTTGATCGTTTAAATCTGCTGTCTATGGATTCCCTTGAGAAACGGCGTATACATGCCAGAGTTGTTTTTGGTTTTAAAGTAATTACAGGTATAATTGACTCTGACAAATTGTTGTCTATGATTAATTTCAATGTTCCATATCGCCCTTTACGAAATTATGAGCTTTGTAGAATTCCGCAGCATCGCACAAACTACGGGTTTTATGAACCAGTTTCATTCATGTTAAGAGATTTCAATAACTACTTCTCGCAATTGGATTTCCACATGAGTGTACCGCAAGTAAAAGATCAGCTTTCTTGATGTTCATAATGTTTGATTTTGTATAAAGTTTAAATTTTTGTGTACCTAATTCTGTTTAATTGTTATTAATTAATTATATTATTAATTTATATTATTATAACTGTTGTTAAATGTAGTAATCAATTTTTTGATGAATAAATTATTATTATTATAATTATTATGCCTTCGGCGTGTAAACTTTATACGGTCTGTCTCTGGCTCCTGGTGGGTGCTGATCCGTCATGCCTTCTAACAATTCTCAAGACCGCTGTTCGGTCAGCCAAGAATATTATATAACCAGTTTTATTGGCGCTACAGACACTCGCATTAAAAAGCAGGAAAAAACCCAGAATCGTGATATTCGAGCTTGCTTGTGTCTAATGAGAACAACCCACATTGCTTCACTCGAAGTTCTAGCCGGAGTTCCTCCATTACGTCTCCGTTTTCACTCGCTCGTCGAAACAATTTTTCGTGCGTGCACATACACCAGCCAATTCAATTCTACTTAGTAAAATGTACCTTCAAATAAGCAAGTGGGTCGGAGAGGAGCCCGAGTTACCGCTCTGTTTTTCACATCAACTTGAAATAGTTCGTTTTACTCCTTCAATTTATCCAGATATGGTGGAAAAGGTAAAGGGAACCCCAAAGATTTATCTCCCACTTATTGCCAGCGCACTTTTCTCGTCATTTATCAGCTATTTACAGCAGGCTCCGTCAATTTTTGACTCCAATGGATCCAAATTTAATAAATCTATGGCCAGTGCTTTCTTTTATGATGACATTTGCCAAGCAAGTTTCAAATTGCAGTGCCTGCTTCAGTATTTATGCAGAAATTATTGCCTGCAACCACATTAAAGAACACCATTCTCGGATTAACTATCTTATTGCATCAAATAGCCTGTCGGTAATATTTGCTATAAGCAAAGTAACCTCAGTTACTAAACCCTCCCACCCTCATGTCTATAAATACAGAATCATCTTGGAGGAGCTTACGACGAATAGTTTCAATTACCTTATATCATGGATTCCCTCTCACGGCGGCATTAAAGGCAATGAAGTTGCAGATGAACTACCCCACTAAGGCTCATTGTTATCTCAGGCCTATAACCCAGTCCATCTAAAGAGGACTTTCTAGCGTTTCCTAGGCAAAGTCTCCTGGATTCTTGACAATGGTTCGATGAAACCCAGGTGACATGGCCAATACTGCCAATCTATAGTCCTGAATGTATCTCTCCGAGCCTGGTTTACGAAACTAACCGTTCAATGGTTACAATGTTATCACTACTCATATCCAATCATATCGCTCTGAATGGTAATCTCAACCATTTCGGAATAACAGCTAACTCTTTATGTGATACTTGCGAGCAATACAAAGACGCCGATCACGTCCTCTGGTTATGTGACAAATATACAAGAAGGATCAAGCTAATCGCTTCACTGGCCCAAAGTGGTTTCGCCCTTCCCCTATTTATACCCGACATTTTAGTAATTTGTGTATCACATGGAATTGTTCAGCCCATTCACGATATTGCACTTTTTATTAAAATAAATAAAATTAGCATCTAGTGTTACCGTAATGTAGAATACTTTTGATTTTAATAGATTCAATTTTTTCCACGGCTCATAGAAATAAAAACCCGATGATAAAATCAATTCGGAATCGATTAAGAAAAATTTCAGTAACAAATAATAATTATTTTATAAAAAACAAAGCAAAAAATATTTTCGACATTTTTTTTTTAATTTCCTTATAAATTGTCATAGTTTATCATCTATAATAATTTTATTGTGTATTTCCGGTCAATAGTCGTAAATTACCTTTTTTTAATATCTACCCAAATTTAATCCCCTTACAATAAAACAATCTATCATCAGCGTTAAAACATGTTTATACCCAACAAAACTCGATTCGAATTCCACCATCCGAACATATTAAGGACATGCAATAAAATTATTTACATCTGGTGTCAATCAACTGTAACCCACAATCGCGAGTTTCCAGCATTCCATGTGCTATTCGGCCTGCTTGGTAGCCATTGAGACATACGTGTAATTACGGAACCACTACTTGCTGCATACGTGGTCGTTCCCAGTGGTACAATAATTAAAATAACGACCGCAGCAAGCATGTTGTTCTGGTCCTGACCATCGCGTCCTTCTCGGGTCTTAGTCCTGCTTCTCGTCCTTCCCCATTTCTAGCTCCGGATTGCTTACATCCGCGACTGCAGGTTAATTACGATTCGTGTTCGCCGTGCACTATGCCCGTATGCGAGTCCTTTCCGCTCGTTTAATGCGGCGTGGAAGTTTTCACAAAATTTTTCACAACGTCTTTTCGGCATAATATCCATACACGAGTAATATTTTTGTGAAATTCGCGTTTTTTACCAACTATTCGTGTGGGTTTCGATGGCATGCAACATTCTCACGGAAATGGAAGGCCCCGTTCTTGACAACGATTTTAAAGTTTCAACTTTGTAATACGAACATTATGACGCTCACACATGCGGTCCATCATCTAGGATGAATCGATCCGCATGGATCGAAACTTTCCCAGCATCAAAATTGTTTATTGAAAAACTTTTAACGGGCATTTGTCCGCATTTCTTTTCTGTTTGCTGCTAAGTTTTCAAGTTGATGGCCAGATGTTGTCCTTTGGGATAGCGTCACTTTTCCTTGCTATTTAGTGGGCTGAAAAACAAGGGAACCATAAGTGGAAGTTAGGAGTTTTTGTTCGGTTTCGAGTACGTCTTGTTTCAATCGATCACATGTCGATAAATTTCGTCGGCCCATTGTTTTACACACGGGGTTCTTCGTCCTTCTTTACACAATATGCGAAGACCAGGTACGTACTCGAAGGATATGTGCGTGCTGTATGCTTCATTATTTGATTGTGGGAACTGCAGGTCAGCTAAATGGCATGTCCTGGAAATTGAGTAGGTCGGAAGCATCTACATAGCGTATGGGAAAGCATGCAATTAACGATTTTACTTGAAAGTCCCGAACAACATGATTACGAAAATTCGACAGCCTGTTGTACATCGCGTAAACAGGATGGGATTACACCAGGGTAACGAACTAGGGGAGTAGGATTTTCCTATTACACACCCGAACATACTCATTTTAATATATTTTTTCCCATAGCTCTTCTGCAGGCGAATTTCTCATGTTTGAGTGCCGAAAACCGAAACTTCAAACAAGCGAACTCTAGCAGCGGGATGTGCAGATGAAGTCGTCAGCAGCTTTTGCAAATATTTTCGAGTATTAAGTTACTTAGACTCACTAAAAAGTTTCTTTAATTCAATAGAACCGAATGCCATTAAGAACGTAAACAAGGGTTGGCTATTATATGAAGAGTTGAATGCCAATGTTGGGCGACGGGTGTGGAGTTGTACCGAGAGCATCGAGAAGTAGTAAGCCCGACCGTACCCTATCCATTCGGCATGACGAAAGTTGCTACGAGCAAAGTTTTCCTACAGTTCAGATGTGACTCCTAAGAAGACGAAGCGCGGAGTCTAAAAGTTGAAAGTTAATTATTTACTTGATCTTCGTTTGAGTTATCCAAGTGGATTCGCTGTCGTTTAGGATTTTGATTAGCACTTATTGCTGAAATTTTCGGAGTTCATTTGACTGAATTAAATATGAGTTGCATTTCATTTTAATTTGGTATAAAGGATTAAATTAAAAAAAAAAGAGTTTAAATAAAAGAAAAGTGCGAAGTGATAATCTGTAATTCGCAAATTATATCAACATTCAACCTGCGTCTTTCATTTCTTCTCTATGAGCGTCCATCTAAAGAAAATCTTAAAAATCAGAGTGACCAAAAATCTATTTCATTTTCAAAACAATCATTTCAATACCAAAGTCAATCTTTTTAAATTAAATGCACCATTTTAAATACAGAGAAAGATATATTTTAAGTGAAAATGATCCATAGTACTTTATAAATCTTTTGAAATAGATTATTCTGGGAGAATTTTTTGTAATTGAAGCAAATTCCTTTACTTTATAATGAACAAAGGTGAGATACTAAAAATTAAATTCTTTTTGAATAAATTTTAATAAAACAGTTCAGTTTTGATTTTGATTAATTGTTATAGCAATCATCTTAGTCCACTTCTTATTGTGAACTGCTTTGAATTTATTATCTCGGTCAATTTCTTTCCAAAACTGTTGACAATCTACGATATTAGGAACACTAAGTATTTTGTTAATAATATGATACTACGAGTATGTCAATGGATTAAGATAAATGCTGCAACTTGACAATGTTTTAAAAGGAGAGAAGTGAATCTAAATTAATTTTAGTAACCAGAAAAAAAGGAGGAGCTAAAAACATATTTATACAAGACAGAAAAGGTTCAGAGTTTATGATCATTTAGATAATATATGTACAGTTGTACCATAATTGTCCTTTGGGAAGCAAATCACGTAATCTTTCTGAGTTACCTAATCGAAGATTTAACACTTGTGAAGTTATTTTTGATCGCCCGAGAGTATGCTGGAAATAGAAGAAGAGTTTTATTTTGAAATCCATGAGTATCACCAAATTTGAATTTGCACAGTTCCTTTACAGCAACTTATTGGGGAAAAAGTATAATATTAGTTTTGTAATATATTATTCGTCGATAATATTCATCATTTCTGAGAATATTGCAATATTTATCTCAATATTTCTCATAATTTTTTCCTGATTTTTTGGCACTTTTGTGTGCTAGTAATTGAGATATATATTTTTCCGATACTACTTTTCCCATAGTAATAACTGAAGCACGTTGCATATGGAATTACGGAATTTGACAGTGCGACCGAATACAAGTTTGAAATAATACTTATGAGCACGTGAAGTAACTCGATTATTACGGGATAAAGTCATGTATGGTGTATGGAGATAAAATATTTCGGCCGAAAAATCTCAATTGTTGTAACGGCTCTATAGAGTTGAGAAGCTTACAATTCGACTATACTAAAGTGAATCTAGCGATGAAGACATGTTATAATGTCCCATCATTTTAATGGCCATAGTACTCATATAGGATATAAATGTTTTTGCAGCCCCCACCCACAGGTGGGTATTAAAAAAAAAATCTTCTGCGATAAATTGATCAATATGCTCAACCTTATTCTTAATGACCAGCAGCACGGCTTTAGAATAGGTCGCTCGACCACGACGAATGCCATGATTCTTGTATCTGATACGCTCTGTGCACTTGGAAATGGGCATCAAATCGACACAATATACACCGATTTGATCATAACGACCGAGTTGATCATAAAGTCCTGATTTTAAAGTTAAAAAACTTAGTGTGACAGGATGCTTACTAGACTGGCTTACATCCTATCTTAATAATAGAACTTTATTTGTTAAGTTTAAAGGTTTTATTTTCAAGGAAATATTAGTGTCCTTGGGGTACCCCAAGGAAGTCACTTGGGACCTCTCTTATTTAATGTTTTCATCTCAGATCTATCAGAAGTATTGGAAAATTTTTCACATATAATTTACGCTGTTGATGTGAATATATATTATGCCATAACCATGCCCACAGATGCCGCATTTCTGCAATCCAAGCTTATTGCGCTAGATCATTGGATCAGAACAAATAAGAGCTTAATGTCAGTAAATGCCACGTGATAAGCTTCTCATGTAAATCATCCTCATATCACCATGACTATATCCTCAACCTCCTTAAAACCTTTTCGTCGCTCTCAACACATTAGGATTGGTTAGAATTTTTTCCATAGGCTTGGGGTATCTTCTATTATTTATAGTCTTTGGTTTAGCTTTTCTATACATTTATATTTATATAAATATATATCTTTCAACATATAATTATTATGCACATACTTATAGCATAGGAATGGCTTCAAATTGATAACTTCTCACAAAAGATACAATATCGCTGAGTCCTGAATCTAAATGTCAACCTTTTTAAGTAGCACTCACCCTGGGTGCTAAATCGCTAAAGCAAAACAGAACTGTGTCACTCGACTCACATTTGACATTTTAAATAATAACCTGAAACTAAATTAACATAGTAGTGTTACTATTATGTATTCTAAGTGAGAATAAAGTTTCAGCAAGCTGAATTTGACTGTTTTAGTTTTAGTTTTGAGGTTAGATTTTAGAAATAAAGTTCGCCTCAGTAGAAACAAGCAAAGAAAACACCTTGTAAATACATTAAAGCATTCTTAATTTGAACGGAGATACGGTTTTTGTGACAGCATACCTTAAGTACGCTAACCTGTTCAAATATTTTTTTTAATTTTATTGAAGTAAAAATGTTATAATTTTAGCGAAGCACGGCAGCAGATGTCCCTGTGCGATTCAAGATCCAACAGTTTTTATTGAAAATTAGACACAGCCCTTATTAGTGTTATACATTCGCCTACGTAGACGTAAGAAAAGACCGGCTGAAAGTGTTGGATTACGGCTATTTAAATGTATCGTCGGTTAAAAACTAACATAATCGTCGTAACACAATTTTTAAATAAATCATTCTTGGTAAAAATGCGTAAATTTAAAATCGTCTGCCGTACTGCTCCATATTTGAGTTTGAAAATTTCCTTCGCCAGCTGTAAAAATAGTAAAATGTCACATAGTCAGACTTCTAAAGCGACAATATGTACATACTCGGAGTTTCAAAAGTTGAAGCATCCCTGGATCTTAATATGATGATGATAGGAGTGTAAAAAAAACATTAGAGGACTACGATTGGGTGTAAGGCCCAATCGTGCGATACTCCAGCTGAAAAAGAAATTTTTCGATTTTAAGAAATTTTGTAGGAAAAGTGGTGGAGAGGGTGACGACATTGAAATAATTTTAAGGCACTGAGAAAATTGGTGTATTGGATTTAGTTAGATTGTGCAGTTTGTATGGGAGAGGGTCGAAGAAGAGGCCAGTTCTTAATGACTTTTTCAGAAATAACTATAAACATCACGCATTTTACATTTTTTAAATTGCAGATGAGTACCATTCATACGTTTCAGGAAAATCGACTTTTTGTAAAGTTGTGAAATTGTGTCAGATTGTATGGGAGGAGGTGGAAGGAGTGAAACTAATCGACTAATTTTTTTATTATTATTATTATTATTATTATTATTATTAATAATTATAAATAAATATTCAGTGCACAATTTCAGCTCGATAAATTTGGCTTTGGCCTCCTGAATGCTTTGCCTCCATCCATCTTGGTTCAGTGACCGCATCCTCCAGTTTGAAAATCTTAGCAGTGATTTGCTGTCTGCGTCAATCGAATCCTCCTTGCAAGGATATCTATGTCGTCGGCATATGCTAAGAGTTGTGTGGATTTGAAGCATAGTGTTTCCTTGGTGTCAACGGGAAGTTTTCGAACAACATATTCGAGTGTTAAGTTGAAAAGCATTGGTGCGAGGCCGTCACCTTGTTTGAGGCCGTTGTCTGTTTTAAAACTGGAAGTCAGATCATTTTCTACTCTGACTTGTGACAAAAACTCAGTCAGTGTCATTCTTGTCAGTCGGACCAGTTTCGGTGGGACTCCAAAGCCCAACATGATTTTATACAGTACGCGCCTGTCGATACTGTCGTATGCTTGTTTGAGTCAAAAAATATCTGGTGCACATCAATATTATATTCCCAGCACTTTTCCAGCACCTGTTTAACTGAGAATATCTGGTCCGTGGTTGAGCGTCCAGCTCTAAATCCGCCTTGGTATTCACCAATTACTTTGTCAGCATAGGGCTTAATTCTCTTTTCCAGAATTTTCCTCAAGATTTTATAAGACGTACACAACAGAGATACTCCTCGGTAGTTTCCGAAGCAAAGTTTGTCACCTTTTTTATAAATTGGACATATGATGCTCTTGCGCCAATCTTCAGGAAGTATTTCCTGCGTCCATATGTCCGTGACTAATCTATGTAGGAGATGCGCTCTGCAGGTGTCGCCAGCTTTCAGAAGTTCAGCTGGGATTTGATCAAAGCCCGGCGCTTTGTTGTTTGGGTGGTTCCTTAGAGCTGTTTTTACTTCTTCGAGTGTGGGAGGACTTAAAGCGGATCCTTCATCAGCTGTTACATCAGTTGTACCTGCTATTGTATCTGCTGCTGCTGTTCGTGTAGGTGATGGGCTCGGGTTAAGAAGGTGTTCAAACTATTGTGCCCATTTTAGTTTTATATCTTCCGCGTTGCTTATAATGTTCCCTTCTGCATCCTTGCAGAGGGTCGATTTCGGTTTGTATCCTTCTTTCATCCTTTTAACAAGGGAATACGCGGCTCTTGTGTTGTGTAATTTAAATTGTTCGTCCATGTTTTTACTTTCGTCATTATTGTACTACCGTTTTTTTTTTGTCTGCGTATTTTGTTTGCAAATCGCCTTAGATCCTTTTATTTGTCCTGTTTGGCTCGTGTCGGCCGTTCCGTTAATATGGCTTGCTGGCTGATACATATTTCGCAACTATTTTCTCGTCTTTGAGTTTTCCTATGTCGAGTTTAGGAACCGGTTGTGTTTTTGGGTATCCTCGGTTTGCGATTCGACATCGGAACTTGGTCTTTACCAAATAGTTGTCTGTGTCGTAATTAGCCCCTCGACATGTACGCACGTTGAGAATGCAGGAGGCTGTCCTTTTCTCTATTAGAACATGGTCTATTTGGTTGAATATTTTTCCGTCGGGTGATGCCCACGTTCTCTTATGAATGTCACGATGCGGGAAGCTTGTCGAGCTTACAATAAGGTTTTTGCTGCTGGCGAAATCAGTCAGCCTCTGGCCGTTGTCGTTACTAATATCATGGAGACTGTGCCTTCCAATTGTCCCTATGTATGTTTGTTCTTTGCCCACTTTCGCGTTAAAGTCACCTAATACTATTTTAATATCATTCGACGGAAGGGAGTCGAATGTTGATTCTAAGGTGCTGTAGAAATCGTCTTTAACTTCGTCGTCTTTGTCTTCCGTTGGGGCGTGAACATTAATAAGCCAAACATTAAAGAATTTTTTCTTGATGCGGATTGCACACAATCGTTCATTGACGGATTTGAAGTTGGTAACTCGGTGTTTAAACTTGTTGTCAACCACAAACGCAACTCCAAACTCCCGACTTCCCGATGATTTCTCACTTTTGAAAATCGTGTGCGATCTAATGTCAGTAATCTCGCTACCTAACAATTTAGTTTCTTGGAGTGCAATTATGTTTATATTGTATTTGGCTGCCTGTTCCAGAAGCGCTCTCACTGCTCCTGCTCTGTACAGGGATCGCACGTTCCAAGATCCGAAGGAATAGTCCATTTTTCGTTTGCGTGGTCGTTGCCGTTGAACCAACCCAGTCCGAGGCGTTGCTTCAGGTTTCGAAACTGGTGTGGTTTTTCCGGGGATGATTTGTTAGCACATCGCCCAACCCCCAACTTGGAGAGGCCATATTATTATTGAATTTTTCTGTTTCATTAGCACTCGCGCCCATCAGTTCAGAAAGTCAAGTCCGGATGGGAATGGACAAGACCAGTATCCGGTGGCTACCACGTGGAGGTATGATGTGCACAATTGATGTGTATATGACAGTTACAACACTGGGCGTCGCCTAATGACGCCGATCAGATGCCTACCCTATCTATATCCATCCAACCATTTCATCTAGAGTATAAAAATTTAAGAATTATTATCTCGACTATCTATCAAGGCACCAAGGGAAAATTTGGTAAGTATATTAAAAGATTTATACATGACACTTCCGGGTGGAAAAAGGGGTTTTTCAAATGTGATACAATTTCAAAACTTCGAAACATTTTAACCGAAATACAATGAAATATCAAATTATATTGGCAGACTTAGATTTTGTGGGCTTAAGAAGAGCGAGGTGTGGCAAATTAATGTCGAAAATTTGGAATAATGTTCTTAGGGTGTGGCAAATGGATGTTGTCTTAGTAGATTTTTTTTCTCTATCAGAATCTAATTTTTTTTGTTCTTCCCTCACTTATTTCGTGATTTGGGTTTTTTATTTGTGTTTTTTTGCTGTTCTTGGGGACGATTAGGTTATTTTGTATATTTGTTTTTTTGCACAAAAACCAACAATAACAATAGATAAAAATAATAAGCATAATAATATTAACAATAAAAAAAATTATAAAAATATCGTAACCATTCAAATTCAGTTCGCGGCAAAAAAAAATTTAATGGACGAAAAAGTGTTAGGGCAACACTGCTAGAATGCGTATTGGCGCCAAAATTAACGACGAGATGGGTAAGAAAAGCTTGGATTCTGATTTTTTGAGAAAAAACGAAAAATCGAGAGTGAGGGGGATCGCGAAACCGTACGCAAGACTGTGAGGATCGAAAAAGTTGTTGAGCTTAGGAGTGAATTTGATTTTTTTTTTTTTTTTTTTATAAAAAAAAGGTTGATTTATTTTTAAAGAACAAAGGAACAACGAAGAAAAGCATCTCAGAATACAAAAAGTGCAAAACAAGTGATCAGTTTACAAACAATAATACCAATAATATAAAGTGCAATAAACTCATCTAATAAGTGACATTAAGACGGATTTAATTAGTTTATAAACTTCAGTAAAATAATAATAAATAATAATAAAAAAAACGAGTGTACCAGATAGTGACCGAAAAAGCATATTTGGTTTCAAGAACCTTTTTAGGAATATTCTGGGCGGAAGTGATCTCAAACGATGAACTGTGGATTGCAACTGGACAAACTAAAATAGGTATTGAGGTTCAAAGGCGGAAGTGGCAGTGGATCGGTCATACTTTGAGGAAACTAGAACGAAACATCGCCAAACAGGCTCTGGATTATAATCCTCAAGGAAGACGTCGGGTTGGTCGACCATGTAACACATGGAAGCGAGCAGTTGAGCAGGAGGCCAGAGGAATAAATTAATCCTGGCAACAGCTTAAGGTCTAGTACAAACGAATTATTTCAATAATTTTTCATATATAAATTATCACCAACATACAAAATTGCGAACATAAAATTTTGTGCTAATGGTTTTTTTTTACAGAATGACGTATGTTATAAGCATTTTCTGCCTTTATGTGCAATGTATACAAACACAGTCATGGTGGAAGGATTAATAAGAATGGAAAGGTAGGAAAGGAGAGTGAAAACGATCGTAACAAGTGGCAAGGTTGGTATATTTTTCAGTTGTACTGCCTGCTAATGATTTACATTTACATTTACAGATATTATGATAGAAAGCGAACAAATGTTTGGATTTTTTTTTCTTTTTTAATGTTGATATTCCTTAACCTTGTCTATCACCTCTATTGCAAATGTATAGTATCAGGCATTTAAAGTTTCTTATGCTTGCTTATTAGCTACAAAAAAGTGCCTATCTAAACTTAGAGGTACTCTATAGGACTCTACAGAGGTTTTATTGAAGAAGAAGCCCTTTGATGGTGGTCAAGAACTCATTCTGCTACAAGCGCCTTCAAATTTATGTTCAAACTCATCTTCGGTCGCATTGTGATGTTTTTGATTCTCTGTAAAGGGGGTTCAATATTTGCCTTCTTCCACACCCTCGCGCCTATAAACAGGCGTTTTTTAGGAACACAGAACTCGGGAATGGCTCAACCGATTTTTTTTTCAAATTTCGATAAATGATTCTTGACGATATTGTCTATGCTTTGACGGGAATTTTTGGCAAAATAATGCTTTGGGAATTATTAATAAGAGTTTACATTTTTAAGTCATTTTTCGCAACTTTAAGACAATATAACATTTTTACTTTTAATTTTTTTTAAAATCGGCCGTCAGGGCATAGATAATTTATCGTAGAACATCTATACCAAATTTCAGTTCAATCGGGTGATATTTACCTGAGATCTGTGTTCCTAAAAGGTGAAAAACGTAATTTCTCAGGAGAAGCGTTTGAAAGAACCGGGACCGACTCTAATCGCTTCAAACCCTTTAGATTAAAAATTAAAAATAAGATACTTCTAATTGGGATTTTGAAACGGGACTAGTTGAAAAATGTGCAGAATGAGTTGTAGAATTTTTTAAGCCAATAATTTTTTTTTTCATTTTTTAATGATTTTCAAGTATTGAACCCTCGTAATCGATGGGAATTTCAAAAGCTTTACTACCCTAAGAATTTCCGAACGAATATGAAATTCAAGAGTTCAAAGCGAACATAAATCGCCACTTTTGGCTAAACATGCCCTGATTCCGTATTCTTTTCCACCTTGCTGGTTGATTAAGTGTGCATAAAAGTATTATCCCTCTACTTCAGTTTTTACTCAAAAACAGAAAAAAAAAATTGATTCGTAACGAACAGGAGGAGACTATGGCCGAAACTGCGGCTTATTTCGCTCAGTTTAATAAATCCTACTTTTTGAATGGCTTGAACAAGTTGGAATATCGTTGCGCCAATGTAACGAGAAACATTTACAACATAGTGTGAATGAATCGATATTTCTCAAGGAATATTTTTTGTTTCTTTCTGAATACGGGTACTAATCAATCACCAGTTGTATTATATTATGAAATAATAAAAAAAAATATAAAAGAACGTCAAAGGATTGTTGGAAAAGATTGCTTTTCATTTTCAGAAAATTTATTTGGTTTTGCAAAAGGGTAATTTCACAAATCTATAACATTTCAATATACTTTCGCTCAAAACTAAAGTAATCTTGTGAAAAAATCACTCTACCATATTGCAGTGTCAACTTTTCACAATAAACAATCTAACGAAATTTATTTACATTAATGTCTACCGCTATATTTACTTATAACACTCTACTCCAAATAATCCAATAAGAATTGAATTACCTGCCGGATATGTTATACCTGTCACTCATATGTGATTCCTATCCGCAGGAGGTTAAAGTCATATCACAATATCCTCCGACAAAAGACGCACAACAGCACAGAAGTACTCTTTACCCCGAAACAAACTTTCGCTCTTCGATGAACAGATAAAAATTTTGGGGCATATCAAATCCTCATATCCACTGTCGCGTCATATAAAAACATCCCGACAACATCTGATTCGAGAAACATGCCTTCAAATCAAAGATACCAGTGAAAAAAAAAAGACACAAATAAATTGAAAATGATTTATATCTCTCTTAGGAAAATCGAAATTAAAACAAAAATATTGAAAAAAGCAATATAATTGAAATCGAGATGATGGGCGGTAGCGAATTGGCTTATAAAAGTTTTTTAATTTTATGATAATCCTGACTTATAGAGGAAGTGTGCTCGGTTTTTATTTGTTTGACTTTGATTTCAATGACTGAAAAAAACCAGGACGTCTATTTTATTTTTGTTTACGAAAATAGCATCTGATGAAAGAGAGAGAGAGAGAAAAAAATAAATGCAGAAAGATAAAGTTTTCTATTTTTTTTAAGCTCAATTTGTTGAAATTTGTTTGAATTTACATAATTATTCAGAAGATCAATGAATATTTCGATTCTAATCGGTTATTGCATAAATTTTTATTCTTTAATAACATGTTAGAAAAATAATTTTTATTTAATTTAAATAATCTTATGCTAAGTTATTAAATTAATAACAGGAATATTATTAGTTTCATTAATACTAATTCTATATACAACCTAAAGCGTTAGGCTATCCATTTTCTATGATCTAACAATATTTTACCCTGAACATATATAAAAAATAGAGCCTTAGTGTAGCCTAGTGGGTAGCGAGTTGATCTGCAATGCGAACTTAGCGAGTTTGAATCCCAATCGACGTATTGTGTAATTCCAGCACACCGCCTGCCAGGTCACCTTAATCTACGAAAATGAAAAATTCGTAGATGGAGAGTTGTGCCAAGGAGAAGTAATCCTTCCGCAATAAGTATAACAAAAATATGTTCAGGAACTTGAAAGTCAAAAGGCCCGATTTCGGCTGTGTAGCCATTGTATATTAGAATACAAAACATAGCATTTTTTTAATATAATAAAATACGCACACGAAATTCAAACTATTAATTGTTTATTTTTGTCCTCCTTATTCTAAGCCTACAGCTTTGCCTGTCTCATTTAAATAAACTAGCAATATCTCACGTTTTATTTACAACCCCATTACGATACAATCTAAATATCATCATAGAACCAATAAAATTTACAAGTCATTTCAGTAGTTGTAAATTCTTTGACCCAAAAAATAGAATATACATAAATAAATAAACTACGACAACCGATTTAAGTTTTTCTTTACCATTTTCGTCCCAGAAAAATTCGAAACTTGATGCCGTTGCACAAAAAGAAAAGCCAAAATCCACATATCATGTATGGATATTAAATACGAAATGAAGAAAGTTAAGCAGAAAACCCCGGCAAACTATAAATCCAAAATGTCATATAAACTTCACATGAGTCCTCACTTCCGTCATAAAAACTCGAAAAAAAAACAATCAACCGGAGGGGTATTGAGGATGGATTGAATAAAACCGTGGATATTCGGGGGTTGGAGCATCCATAAATCATCTTCAACTCTCATATAAACTTTTACTTTTACAGTTTTTATTATTGACCAGAGAATACAAAACAGTCCTACAGACACACCCTCACGCACACGAACAGAAGCACCAGCTTGGAAATATGTACGAATAGTATCGGAAAAATTTCGCATTAGGCCGACTGAAAAAGGATTTTGGAAATCATAAAACTTTTGGATGGTTTTCTGTACTCTCCTCGAAAAATATTATATGTGCACACATTCAGAACCTACAAATCATGCATGATCTAAATTTGGCAAAGGAAAGAGAAAAAAAAGCAAATAGTATTTTCTCAGAACCAATTACTCGAGAACATTTCATGAGCCGGCTGTTCTCCAGGACTAGATAATGACAGCAATAATAATAATAAAGCCCATTTGTCCAGAATTGCAGCTTGGACTCAATAAAACCACTTTCCAACTCTTACACACACTCTCTCATATCATGGCACCCGTACTCTGGACAGATCCTAGAAAAAAGGCAAAAATTAATAACATTCAAGGAAAAAAAAAAAAAAGGAACGAAAAAGGAAAAACACAGCTAGCCATAAGTATTCTATTCCAGCATGGAGTCATGTCCCTCATCGTATACAGGAGAAAAGTTAAAGCGAATAAATCGAAAAATTGTCCATGACGAGAAAAACGAGATGACCAAATGTCGCATCATGTAAAATATGACCGGACCCTTTTTCGTCAGTGTTCCAACTTGTTCGCTGGGTCCGAATGTCCTTTCCGATCAGTCAGAATGTCAGCAACATATGCACACACAACTATTTCCTGGTGCTTGTCCTAGTCCAGGTTCGTGTCCCGTTCATACCATATATGTAGAATCTCTCTGGAATTTTACAAGGACCATGTTCGCTACGAGTCCCCATGCTATCCTTCATTCATATTATGAATTTTCCTTATTATTATACGACTCTATGGCGCATACGTTTATGCAGATTCCCACTCCCAGTGGTCCGTGGATTTTTCGGGATCTCTGCTTGCTTCATATGTGACAAACATCGAGGAGCGAATGTGTCTCGAGTGCCGTTAATACGAAATCTACGGGATTTTATGTATTATGTCCGAAATGTGACGTCTGTTTCTGAAATGTTTTTCAAAATCTATAGTAAAATATATTTTACATATGTTAGATTTTTATAAATATATTATATTCGGTAAGATGCGGACTACAAGTGTTCGAATGACATATTTAGAAAATTGCAGCGAAATATGTTTCGATTGTTCGCAAAATTGGTTTGAAACGTGTGTGGTTTCGGGAAATATATCGTATAACTCCAAGGGTAGATAAAATAATCAAATGTCGACCGATTGGAGTGGCATTTGATTTGGTTTCTCCATTTATGTCTGTGCAACAGGTTTTTTACGGTAATTTACTCAATCTTAAGATTTAGGCGAGAATACTTACAAGTATTGCAGGTTTCTTCAAAAGATATGACAAGAAAATGTTCAACAATAATATGATTTTTGATTATTCAAGGCGACGCAAATTATATTCTTTCTTTATATTACGGTATATATGCTTACGAAATTTAGGATATATTATTGCTACTTTAACCTCTATGTGGCTAACTGTCTTTCCGTGATGAAGAAGCTAAGTTTCACTCAGGGTGATCTCGGAGGAAACCCGAAACCTAAAGGTAGTCTCCAACTTAAACCCTCTGCTTCACTCTATTTCTCTCTTTGTATAAAATTTCACCTGGACTAAGGTACCCGTGCTGAGAATCGACCAGGCTACAGG
Organism: Chorisops tibialis; assembly: GCA_963669355.1. NCBI lineage: Eukaryota > Metazoa > Arthropoda > Insecta > Diptera > Stratiomyidae > Chorisops > Chorisops tibialis. The sequence goes on from OY770263.1 coordinate 299,013,887, forward strand.
CCCAGTTAGAGTCGCTAGCAGAAGATCTGGGAGTCATCAGGCTGATTTAGATCTAGTCTGAACAATACAACACAATAATCTTTGTGAAGATCGACCGTGTTCTCCGCTATTTTAGGGATCATTATGTCCGTTAACAATAATAGAAAACAATTCCCTGAAACCGGCTCTCATAAAATAATCGATTTCCCCCAAACCTAATGCAAATAGCACACAGCCGGTGAAGTCAAACCTGAAGCCAATAGCGCCGTGAATTGTGGAATCGGTGGAGGAGATTTACCCAAATCTCCGCCGGTTACATTAGGGGTGAATCAAAGAATTGAACTCTCAAAATAGCTCTTTAGATTCTGCGTAGCGCCGAAATGCGTACAAGTCGCCATGGGAACATTCTGGAATACCTCAGAACCAAAAATCAGAGAGAATCTGGCTTGGGCTACCAGAATATTTGCCAAATATACAAACTCCTCCTTGGCGAGAAAGCGTGCAACATCTCATCGATGAGCCCCCTCAAGAAGCAAAGAGGCCCAAGACAGCCAGAATCGGTAGCGGAGATATGTCAATGCCCTTTAGGGACGTCCTTAAGGACTTATCTAGCAGTGGCGATCATCAACGAAAGTGATGCAGATGGAAGCATAACTCATGAGCGCTTGAGGAAGGTTGAAAGTAAACTTTCAGGGTACATCCTAAGCATCACGCGTGACCATCATCTTTGTGCTGTCGAAATAGACGGACGTGTTTCTATCAATGATGTCGGGAGGTTTTGTTTTGTTGCATATTCAAACTGAGATAGTGAATCGCTAAAAGAAACTAGAAAATTCACATTGAGGAATATCATAATATATAATTGATATTTTTAACACGTTTATCATAAAATAGTTTTTGCTAAAAATTGGGCACGAAATTTTTCTTTTTTCTTCCATCAGAAGGGTGTTGTGGTTTTTTTTTTTTGAAGTGGGGAACTTGAACTCGGTAAAAACCTCAACCCCTCGCTTAACTCACTACCCGCTGGACTACAGTTAAGTATTGCGTCAGGAGAAGAGAGGAGCATGAAGCTCAAACGGCAATTTACTGTCACATGTAATGTCTTATGTCACCCTATATATGTCACTGCCTATTTTATTTAACTATCAAGTGTTCTAGTTGTTATAAGCACTTCTATATCAGATAGTTCCTTTCGTAGTCTTTCGAGTCTCTTTACCTCGATGAGAACTGTACACATCTCAATCACCGCGTTCCAGATTTCGCTGCTGCTTAGCATATGTGGGACAATGTTGTCGGGGTTAATATTTTCTCCAACGATGTCCTCGACTCTCCTTCTGTCCATTTCGTAGATTGAGCAGCGAAAGAATACATGCTCTGCATTTTCTATTGCATCTGTACAGCTTGGACGCACAGGAGTCGTGGCCATATTTGAGCAAAAAGCTTCTGTAACAGACATGCCCTGTCAGAAATTGGGTCGTGTAGCAATCTACTTCACAAGGTTTCCGTCCGAGCCACTCATCTACGTCTCTAACAAGTCTGTATGTCCAGCGGCCTTTGTCTACGATATTCCATTATAGTTGCCAGGCACTAGTACTTACCCGTTGCTCTTCTTTTTTCTCTTCCACTGTTAAGCATCGGCTTATCGTACTCTTTTAGTGATATAATCGTTGTCCTTCACTAGCTATGACATTCGCGGCGTCATATAAGATTGTGCGAAATCCACTGCAAACCCTTAACGCACTTACTCTATGGGGGTTTTTTTTTGTAACATATTCGCGCAGCATACTTTATGATACTTTGCGTCATTCTTGAAAGAAGTATTCTAGTGTTTTGACTAGGTTCTCCAATGTTCGTCATTATTCTGCATAGGGCGGAGTTCACTCGTCCTGCTATCGTGCAGAAAGTTTCGATATTCGTCTGAAAGGATAATCTTGCGTCAATCATAAAACCCAAGTATTTAATGGAGGGTTGGGATGCGATTTCAAGTCCATCTACATTTAACGTTATAAGTATGCTTTTAGTAAGAACAACTTCTGTTTTTTGTGCAGCTAGCTCTAGATTAGATGCTCTAAGCCTGTTCTTAATGTCAGAAATCACGTTGGTGATTGTGTTGTTGATGCTCTGTAAGTCTTTCGCTACCACAATAATTGCTATATCATGTGCGTAGCCAATTAGTTGTACACCTCTTAGTACTGGAAGTTGAAAGATGTCATCATATTGTATATACCAAAACCTAGTACTGAGCCCTGTGGGACCCCGCATGTTATGCTATACTTCTTTGATCCTTCTTCGGTATCATATAGTAATACTCTATCTGCGAAATAGCTCTTGACCATTCGTAGGAGGTATGGCGGAGTTTCCAATTTTAGTAGAGCATTCATTCATTCACCCTCGCAGGGGGTAGTTGTAGGATGAGGTTTTACCAGTTCATGCAAATATCTTTGGGAAATAGTGACTCAACAGACCCAAGCTAACCATGCCCCTGCGCGTTGGGCAGTAGAATTCACCCACAGCCAGTCCTGCTTGCCCTAAAAATCTCAAGTGGACACTCACTGGATCATGGGCTTATCACTCGTGATCTTGAAACTCAACTGATACGAGAAACGGATACAGCGCCTCGGATACGGACGGACTCTACGTTGTCGAATTTTGGCATTTGAAAACGGACTATGATTGGCTTCTGGAACGTTCGAACATTCAACGACAGGGGAAGGGCTGGGGTCACTCGGTCCTTGCATCGCCAATCAGTGATCTACCGTGAAATGGAGCACTATAACATCCAAGTCATGGGCTGGAGCGAGGTCAGGTGGACAGGATCAGGAAAGAATGAACCCCAAAAAGAAACACTATTCTGTACGTTGGTCCTGAGAGTGCCACCAAAAATGGCGTGGCGTTCGTCCATACACCGAGAGCGAGAAACAGTTTCATTAGCTGTGAACCAATCTCAGATAGAATTATCGTCGTCAGGCTCAAGACCAGTGTCATGAACGTCACAATTCTGCTGTGCTATGCATCAACTAATACCGCAACACCTGGTGACAAAGAGGAGTTTTGTCCTGCAGCAATATTTCCATTTTGTAACTGAGACACTTTTGCCCGTTAAACTTCGAAATTATAAAGAGATTTATTTGGCTTGAATACCTGCCAAATTATATAGTCGACGCTAACACGTGTCGATGCTAACACAGCTGTTAAATTTTGATTTCGCTAAACCGCCAATTTCAAGATGTGATTCAGATAGCGGATTTTGGTGTTTTTGGGTTATTCGTTTAAAGGTAAATAATCTTCATTATTAAATGCATTTTGCTCTAGTTCGGTTAAAAACTCTGCATAACGAAAAGAGTCCCTTATAATTTCAAGCGGTCTATTTTGTCAAGATTTGTGTATAACATCCAGTAAAGATATTTTAAAACTGTTTACGTCATTACACGAGATTATACAAAAGTTAGCATTTTTAAAATTTACAAAATAATTTCATTATTTTTTATGATGTGATTGATGAGATTAAGTCCTATAGTTTTAACATTTTAACCACTTCACTGCATACTACATTTCGTGTTTGTTTTGACATGTACAAATGAAAAGCGCGCCAAAAGTTTGTATTCAAATAATTTTCGCAGACTATAGAATCTCTGAGAAAATTTATTTGTTATGCCAAAATAAAAGGTGAGTAAAAAATTTTATTCTATATATATCAAATTTGTTCTTACAGTCATAAATGCCGTGCATTTGAGTAACAGCTGATTTTGCTCTCTTTATTTCGATTTTCTATGTTTGTTTTTTGTTTTCTAAATGCAATTTGCTGTCATTGTCATAAATACCGTGTATTTTGAGCAACTCGTGGTACTTTTCTCTCTTTTCAAAAGTTTATCCAGTGTTGCCCAAAAACCAAATTGCTGACCAACTTCACAAATATGTAGAGTTACCCGGTTACCATACGAACTTCACAGTTAACATGATCTACAGTGACTAATCCCAAGTTCCTTTGGCATCATCAATTATGTGTTTGGTTCCTTCCCAGAGAAGGTAAAGGGTATCTCATTATATAAGCGGTCCTCTATTTTCCAATTTGAAAAAAAAAATTAAAATAAACATAACAGGGCTACGATTGCGCGTAAAGCGCAATCTTACGGTACTCTAGATGAAATAGAATTTTTTGTGATCCCAAGAAATTTTGTATGAGGAGTGTTAGAAGGGGTGATAGCATTGAACTATTTTTTTCCCCATCATGCTAAAGTAGCTATAAAAATGTTTTATTCAAAATGCTTACTCCAAAAATTGAATAGGAGCTGAGAAAATTAGTGTGTTAGATTTAGTGGAAATGTGCAGTTTGTATGGGAGGTGGTAGAAAGAGTGGGGGGATTTTAGTGATTTTTTCAAAAATAACTAAGAATATCATAGAATTGACATTTCTTAAATTTGATACCGGTAGCATTCATACTTTTCAAGAAAATAGATTTTTTGTGAAGTTGTGAAACTGCGTCATATTGTATGGGAGGGGGTAGAAGCAGTAAAGCTAATCAAAAATTTTTTTCTGATCTTAGTGATAATGCTAAATAACTATTTATTACGAAATATGAGCTCGATAAATGTTATATGTTCTGAGAAAATCGGCTTAGAGCATTTCATGAAAAAGTGCAGTTTGTATGGGAGGGGTTGGAAGGAGAGGGAGGACGTAAATAATTTTTACACAGTATATTGAAATTATTATAAAAGTAATATATCCTGAAATTCAGACTAAAAACTTTTATACTTTTCGAGCAAATCTATTTATAGTCGAATTGCGAAATTGTGTCATTTTGTATGGGAGGGGGTAGAAGGGGTGAAGGTAATCGTCTAATTTTTTTTATCCTTACTAACAATTTTAAATAAATATTTAGTGCACAATTTCAGCTCGCTAAATTTTATACGCACTGAGTAAATTGGCTTAGAGTAATTATGATAAGTACAGTTTGTATGGGAGGTGGTAGAAGGAGGGGGCGGACACGCATAATTTTTATACGGTAGATTGATATTATCATAAAAGTAATATATTCCAAATTTCAGGCCAATAGCTTTTATACTTTTCGAGCAGATCCGTTTATTGTCAAATTGCGCATTTGTGTCATTTTGTATGGGAGGGGGTAGAAGGGGTGGAGCGATTTGGCCCATTGACGAACTTGACCTTACTTTTTTGTCAAAAACGACGTGTACGAAATTTGAGTTTTCTAGCTCAACGCGTTCTCAAGCTAGAGCGCGCACAGACGGACGGACGGACGGACGGACGGACGGACGGACGGACGGACGGACGGACATCCGGTTTTGAGATTTTTGAGTGATAATATTAATTTCTGTATTCATCATTTTTTTCTCCGAGCCTTATTTCTTGGCGTTACAAACTTTAGAGCAAACTTATAATACTCTCAGATTTCATCTAGAGTATAATAATAACAGAATTACGTTTGGTTATAAGGCCCAATCGTACGTTACTCTAGATGGAAGAGAATTTTTTTGATTTTAAGAAATTTTGTAGGGGAAGTGTTAGAGGGTGTGACGACATTGAACTATTATAATTTTTTTACATCACGCTTGAGTTGCTATTAAAATATTTTATACAAAATTTAGGATTCAAAAATTTAATATGTACTGAGAAAATCAGTGCATTGGATTTAGTGAAATTGTGCCGTTTGTATGGGATGTGGCAGCAGAAGTAGGGGCAACTTAGAGATTTTTTCTGAAATAATTGTGAACATTATGCAAATGAGGGATCTTAAATTTCAGGTCACAAACATTCATACTTTTCAAGAAAATCGACCTTTTGTAAAGTTGCTAAATTGCGTAAGATTGTATGGGAGGTGGTAGAAGGAGTGAAGCTAGTAGTCTAATTTTGTTTTCTTACTATTAATTCTAAATAAATATTTAGTACACAATTCCAGGTCGATAGATTTTATATCACTACGTAGAAATAAATACGTAAATTGGTTTAGTGTATTTAATGAAAAGTGACGGTTGTTTGCGAGGTGGTAGAAGCAAAGAGAGGGTTCAAATAAATTTTATACAATAGATTGAAATCATTTTATAAGTAATATAATCAAAATTTCAGATCAATACCTTTAATTCTTTTCATGCGAATCTGTTTAATGTCGAATTGCGAAATTCTGCCATTTTGTGTGGGAGGGGGTTAGAAACGGTCAAGCTAATTGACTAAATTTTTTAGACTTGCTAATAATTCTAAATAAATACTTAGTGCACAATTTCCGCTCGATAAATTTTAAACGAACTGAGTAAATTGGCTTAGAGTATTTCAAGAAAAAATGTAGTTTGAATAGGAAGCGGCGGAGCAAGGGGAGGGGGGCACAAATAATTTGTATACGGTTGATTGAAATCATCGTAAGAGTAATGTATTCGAAACTTCAGATTTAATACTTTTTGAGCAAATCCATTTATTGTCATATTGCTAAATTTTGTAATTTTGTATAGGAGGGGTTAGAAGGGGTGGAGCGATTTGGTCCATTCACTAACTTGACCTTACTTTTTCGTCAAAAACGACGTGTACGAAATTTCAACTTTCTTGCTCGACGCGTTCTCAAGCTAGAGAGCACACAGTCGGACGGACGGACGGATTGTCGAAAGGACGGACATCTAGTTTTGAGAATTTTTAGCGACAACAAATATTTCTGTACCCTTGGCGCCTATGTGCGGGCATTATTTCTTGGCGTTAAAAATTTAAGAGCAAACTTGTAATACTCTCAGATTCTATCTAGAGTATAAAGACATAACAGAATTATGATTCGGCGTACAACCCAATCACATGATGCTCTAGATGAAATAGAAAAGATTTTATTGAACCGCAAAATATGTCATCTCAAATTCTTTCGAATAGTGAATAGTGACTTTTGTATGGGAGGTGGTAAGAGCAGAGGGGCTAGGTTTGTAATTTTTGTATATAACACTGAACGCAGTATACAAAATTTTTTATGATGAATTTAAAGTTTGTAGCTTTTCATAATTTTCGAGGAAATTGAACAATTTTTTTCTGAACTTATGGCATTCGTATGGGAAGTGGCAGAGAAAGTGGGAGGTTTTGGATGATTTTGAATTTGCTTATCAACATCCTATCACATTGCTTTGTTACAATTTTAAAGTCGATAGCTTGCATATGTTCGAAGGAGAAATGCTTTTCTTGCATTTCCAATACGAAAATTTATAGGAATTTGAGGAATGACGCGAAGCTCATAGTTTTTATAACATTTATTGTAATTATTAAGGAATAAATTCTGGCAAAATTTTAAGTTTGTACTTTTGCTAGTTTGAATGAAAATCGATTAAATGCATTTTCCAAAATTGTTCATTTGAATGGGAGACGGTAGAAGCAGTATTTGAATCAAACCCAAATTTTTCGACATCAATGATATTTGTAATAGTATAGTTTCCTGAAAATCTAAAGTTGATAGCTTTGACGGTTTTGGAGAGAAATATTTAGTTGAAATTTCGAAATTTCGTGATATTTGTATGGGGGGGGTGGAAAGAGTGAAATGCAGTTTATAGTTTTTCCAGAATTGGTTGCAATTGTATTAAAATTAATTATGACTAAAATTGTTTTTTGAAAATTGTGCATTTGTATGGGAGGGGGTAGAAGGAGTAAGAGGATCTGATCAATATTTTTTGGCGTCAATGATTGGCGAATGTTTTCACAGTGTATTTTGAAATGAAAGAAAAGATTTCCGAATTCTACACTGTTATGCTTTATTATTCGTGACGTTTCGGTCTCTTCTGAGACCTTTATCAAACAGCAGTTGTAAGTACGCAAATGCAGATCTTTAGTTAGAATTCGCTGTAAACTGCTTTGTGAAAGTATCAATTGCTGAGAACGATGGCGAATCGAGGTGGAAGGATTTTGGTCAACAGCTGCAATGTTTTCATTAGACCGAGCTTCACAGACACGGACAGGTCTTTTCTGGGTTTGAACTGACCTATTCGCCTCAAATTTCTGGATAATAAGTTGTTTCGAAATTTTTTTTATTATATTTTATTGGTAAAGTAGTCGACTAATCCACATTAATTTTAGTGAAGTGTTTTAAGATACGAACATACATATATAATTTGAGATATTAAACTTTAACGATTTTTTTTTGTAATTATTTTAAAGTCTGAAATGGTTTAAAAAGGTTTTTAGAATCACAAAAATTTTACGTTAAAGTCCTCCGATGATGGAATAAATTTCAGTGGTAACTAACATACTCTATGAAATCACGGATCCGCTAAAATTTCTGTAGTATGCATGAAGAAAAACTGACCGGATGGTCTCTTAAACAAAATAGTGAAAATCATGTTTCATAGGTAAATACAACAAAATGGTTGAACAATGATGCATTTTTCCCACCCTCACCTCGCCTAATTATTGTCATAACAAATTTCATGCTAATGTCTCATCTCTGATTGTATTTTGATTGATTGTCTGTCATTTACTCATGAAATCCCCTAAGAATGTCAATACATTTCCATAATCTATGAATTAATACCAAAACTTTTTCAATGTTTGGTTAAAATTTGATAAACGTATTTACTAAATAATATCAACTTGTTGGTCCTACTCTGGAGGATTTTCCAATTTTTATTTCCTTGTTTTACAACAGCATTATCCTAATTAAAATGCTGAAATAAACAACTATACGAAAAACAAAACAGAAAATAAATTCGCCACTTAATCTTTTACAAAAGTCACGATTTATATACAAACTCCTCTTGTCCTCTTGATTCATTCGCCGTTTAAACTTATGAACCACTTTACAGAATTATGCACCAGAGCTTGGCATTAAGTACCTCGCGTTTCACACTTACATTTTTGGTGTGAAGCATAAATTTGTGTGTCAGTCATAATTCTGTTTTACAAATTGTTGTGTAATTACCGGAGTTGCATTAAAAACGCTAAATTAGCTGATAAATGGTACGGGCTTTATTCTGCAATAATTTTCATCGTAAAATTTCACTCTCACTGTTCTCGAGATGGAAAGATTATGATTGTGTGTGTGAGCATCCTTGATGACTCTACCCAAACCTGCAGAGTTTCATATTTAGTGCATTTATGTATTATGTCAAAACGTTTCAGGAATGAACCAGTCGGAAAAAGGAAAATACTTTGAAAGAAAAGATTTCCGGATTCTACACTGTTACGCTTTATTATTCGTAACGTTTCGGTCTCTGCTGAGACCTTTATCAAACTGATCGACAATTACAAAACACAATTATTAAACTGAGACACCGGATATAAGTTATCAGTAGTTTGGCTACTTGCCTTAAAATTTGGTAAGAACAAAATCCGTACCCGGAAATCCTTAACTAATTTAACTACCTGATACTAATTAATTAACCTTGATTAACTAATTTAACCCTAATTACCCTTCCTTCTATATAATAGTTGTGTTTTGTAATTGTCGATCAGTTTGATAAAGGTCTCAGCAGAGACCGAAACGTCACGAATAATAAAGTGTAGTGTAAAGTGTAGAATCCGGAAATCTTTTCTTTCAATTCAAAATGCACTGGGAAAATATTCACCAAACCATTAGGAAAATACTTTTTCATTCTTAAGATTGGCGCATTAATTTTTACATACATAAACACTTTAACTTTTTCATGTCCAAACACAGAAGTCCTGCTACATAATGTTCGCCGTAATATTAAATAGAAAGGAATCATTGAACTACTTTTGTATCGAACAGAGAGTACTGTATGGTGCCGTAGGTTAGGTTAGGATTGTGGAGGGTTAGACGCCAATGCACGCAGGCCACCAGTAGGCCCATCGTACGCCTATGTATTTGTTCCATGTGAACTTACATATCATTTAGCCAGCCTGCTCTTCCGGTGAGACTAATGAGCTTCATAGGTTCAAGTAATTGGAGATCATTCAGATCGGCGAAGAAGTACTCTTCGAATTGCTTGGAAGCATGAAGTCGTACCATGCTATCAAAGATGCGCTTTGTGACAGGTAGCAATGGATTGACAATTGTGTCATACAGAATGACGAGATTGAGATATTTGTTGATGGTTCAAAATGAGAAAGGGAATATTTTTTTAAAGCATCATTGCGGGTCTCTTTTAATATGCAGAGTCAAATCGGTATAGAGTAGGTAATCGAAAATATGACTTAGGTTATAGCATCTTTTCTGAAAGCCTGCAAATCTATCAATGTATCCCACGGTCTTCCAACCGGAGCTAATGGATATTGCGCAAGAGTCGGAACTGGCCTTGCGTGCAGGAGTAAATGGTAAGCGAGTTAGTTTTTTACTATGTTAACGGTTTTAATATTTGAACTCCCTACGGACACTGGTAGCTATAGTTACGCACCAACTGTTTCCTAAGGAAACACACTCGAAGAATTCGCCTTACAACCGATTACATTTGTAGAGGCTGCGATGATATCCATGTTCTTTTACGTGAATCTTCTCCCGGAGGGAATAAAGCACGTTTGTCTTTAGCAAGCGGATTGTTTCAGACGACAATCATTAACGCCCCCTGAGGTACCGGTCTATACCAAATGTAAGTTTGGCATTCATACTGGTGAATGCACGACCTATTTAAATCTTTGTCGGTCACGGCACCGGTTTGGAAAAACTCCACGTCGAGGTCCAAAGAACTCTACCCACGAAGGGCCATCTTCCATTGCTGGGGTAGAAGCAAACTTTCATGGGCTCTCCGACACCCGTGGTACCAGAAAACCTCCGGTCAGGTTTCGTAATTTGAAAATTACTACCAGTTGAGTTCCTTGCAACTCGTGACTGGTGACACTCCGCATCGGGATACGTGGGGACGGCAACCCCCAAAGGTTAGGCTGCGGTCAAGAGGATGAGACCGTAGAGCATTTACTCTGCCATTGCCCATGTCTCCGAACAATTCGAAGACAAATTCTCGGAGAGTATTTCTTCGCCGAATGACCCAAGGGACCGAAGATCGAGGAGGCTCATTAATATTACCGGCGGAGCTAGCTAAATGGTATGTGTAGGTCAACATGGTATATATAAACATGGAGACCTACGTACAAACCTAACGTAACCTACCCAAATACTGAATGTACCACGTATTTGGTTGGAATTCCTTGAAATATGCCTTTTGAGTGATAAAACAATATTAAATCTCGTTTTTCATTTAGACTATTTGAAAAATTACATTGTACAATTTTAACATTAAATTTTGATTTGTTTCTTTGCGTAGCCAGTATATATTTTTTTTAACTCTGTTTTAGTTAATTGCTTACAGACCTCCTAAAGGCTCTCCAGAACTCTTACGTAGAATGCTAAAGACCTTCCTACATCTTTGTTGAGGAAGATCTTCTACGATTTCCTCTTGGGCTATAATATCACTGGCACATACATTTACACATGTAGTATATAGCTTATGCGATTGCGATAGTTTGAAACAAAAGTCCTGTGACAGGTGGGTGTACAATTTACTGACGCGAACTCTTTAATTGATTCAGGGATTCGGCGAAATTTACTGGCGCATATAATGCTCTCGCTCCTGTCACATACTGCAATGCACTCATTAGCGTACCTATACGTAGTACATTCGATGTATGAATACGCCGCTATATGTACCACCGCCGTCGTACAAAGCGCAATAATTTATGAAATTTATTAATAGTGTTAGCGAGTAAATTAACAGAAATGACAGATCCATTATTAACGAGTGAATTATTAGACTTCCTGCAGGAATCCAGGATTATGGAATATTTTTGGGCAATATACATGTATCGTAGCATATATAGCTGCATACCTACCAGAGCGCCACGTTATGTCATTTATAATGCAAGCAGAACTTGGAAGCCGTGTAATAAATGGAAAATGATGTTTGGATTGCATGACGCCATTCAATATATTATACGCCAAGTCACTAAATGATATAAACTTCGTGAATAGTATAATATGCGAGGTGTCGCGACTGACATAACGTTATCATATCATACCGAAGAACTAACACTTTTAGCTCTTGATGTTTGACTGCAAATACATATTGAAATATGCAAAAATGTTCCCAGTCATCATTCGTATAATGTATCGTATGAATTTAGAATGATTTAGAGAAATTAGTCTTATTTTACGCTTGTATTTTCAATTACGAATTGTTGAAAACAAGCCAATCGCCGAAGCAAATATTTATCGAAATAATGTACATATGTCTTTGTCTTCAGGTAATATTCAGTTATTTATAATGAAACCCTCTTTGCGTAATCCTATTTGTGTTAAGACTCTTCGATAGTGGAAGTGATCCCTACCAGACCAAAATCTAGGAAAAAATTTAATTTGAACGAAAAGATTTAATTTTTTTTTTGCAGAATGATATGTGTAATAGAGAATTTCGGCCTTTATGTGCAATGCACAAACACAGTCAAGGAGGGAAGGATTAACTGAAATGGGAATGGGAGTGAGAATGACCGTAATGAGTAGTAAGGCTGGAATATTTTAAGAGTAATGACTGCTACTGACAAATATTTCCAGTTGTTATGGGAGACTGAATAGTTGAAAGTGATCAGAATCAAAGACCGCGTCCTGCAGGTGCTAATTTTTAAGACGGCCTTACTGTCATCAAAGGAGTCTTCTCATCCCTTGCATGGTTTGCCTACTGGCCGGTTACCACTCGCTTTGCCTTTAAAAGCACGTTTGGGAATTCTTCTGTCTTCTGTGTTTCATTCGCTCTACATGGCCAGCCCACTGCAGTTTACGTAGCTTGATGGAAGTTGAAGCTTCTGGCTAATCGTAAAGTTGATACAACTCATGGTTGTATCTTGTTCGCCATTCCATTCCTTTATTCAGAGGTCCCAAAATTCTTCGGAGGACATTTCTTTCGAATGCGTTGACTGGTTTTTCGGCAAATGTCCACATCTCGCTGCCATAAGAGAGCACAGGTCGTATAATAGTTTTATACTTCCGCACCTTAGTGTTCCTCTGCACTTTCTTGGATTTCATTATTGGAAGTATCGAATAATAGATTTTATTTGCTAGTATTATCCGTAGATTGGTCTCGTCTGTTTCATTAACGTCCTTTGCTAGATTAGTCCCAAGATATATGAAGTTGTCCACACTCTCCAAATTATAGTCCACAATTATTATGTTGTGTCTGATTGACGTTCTTCTTCTTGTTTGCGTCATTACTTTTGTTTTGTTTTCGTTAATGCGCAGCTAGATTTCTTTTATGGCGGAGTCAAGATTGACAAATACCTCCTCAGCACTAGGGAAGGATCTTGCTAGGATGTTAATGTCGTCAGCGTGTGCTACTAGTTGGGTGGACTTGAATAGTAGTATCCCGTTCGTATCGACTGTGATTTCTCGGACGACAAAATCTAGTGCCAAGTTGAAAAGCATGGGGCTAGATCATCTCCCTGCTTTAAACCACATCCCATTCGTAAGCTGGTTGTGGAATCGGTTTGTATTCTCACTAAGGATTCAGTATTCGGCAGTGTCAGTCTTGTTTTTTTTTTTTTTAATATGGGAACACGTGAAAGCACTGCGATCTTCTCGGTCTTTTGTGCGTTTATTACCGCCTTACCCTACCATAACTCAATAGCTTTGGATGATCTGAGTATCTTTAAAGGAGCCATGTTGGCTAGTTCCTCGGTAGAAAGGAAAACTTTTCCAACAAAGTGACATAGGATGTGTACTGTCGTTTCTGAATCCTCGAGACAGAGGCGACACCTGTCGGTTTCAGCTAAGCTCATATTTGTGAGGTGGTGGTTTACTCCACTGTGCCCCGTCATTAGACCTGTTGCTGAATTTTAGAATATCCTCCACTTTGGTTTTTTGTGGTAGGTTCAGTTTTCTTGAGATTAACAAGCCTGGAAGTCTATTCCAGTAGATTTTATGTTCTTGTTTTACCCACTTTCTCAGTATGGGGTTGTAGTGCCCTTTTGGTTTTCCGCAGAATGGCTCAAGATCAATAAAATTTGTTTGTGCGCCGTTTTTTGTAAGGCGATCAGCCTCTCCATTTCCCTCAATTCCCATATGTCCTAGTACCCACATTAAGGTTACATCGTTCCTATTTCCTAGGATGATTAGGTTTTGAAAGCAGTCCCAAACTATCCTCGATCCGTGTTTATTGGATGCTTTGGGAACCACCTGACTATCTAACAGGATATAAATAGATTTTTTGCGATGAGCTCTCCTTATATTTTCTTGGATGCATAGCTCCATTGCAATAAGTTCAGCCTGGAAGATTGTGGCTTCTTTGCCGAATGGTTTTGAAACTGAGAAGTTAGGACTTTTAACTCGGGCTCCAGTCCACTCAGAGGTGCGCGAGCCATCTGTATACCAGATGGTTGATTCCTCTTCCATTCTCTGATTATAACTTTGAAGGGGTTTCAAAATTTGAGGTGACCTCAAAAATCCCCTGGTTTGTAATTGTTTTCCCTCTGTATGCATAACACTCCTTTGATAGCCTCCTTTTTTATTTGATGAGATGTATCCCTCCGGGATGTTTAGGAACATTTCCATTGCCACCATAGGACTGGTTTTCATTGCTCCTCTGATACCACGACAAGCTAGCCTTTGGATTTTTTGTAGCTTTTCGTTGTAAAATTTTAGTCCACCATATCGTTGATCCGTATGTGACTATTAAAAAAATGATTGTTCTGTAACACCAGTAAATCATTTTGGACTTTAGTCCCCATTTTCTGCGAAATAAGCCCAAAATACCTTTCGTGCTTTGGCATGAGTCTACTCTATATGATTGTTCCAGTTGAGTTTGCTATCCTGTATGACACCTCGATATCTTACCTCACCTGTTCCATTTATTGAAGGAGGTATGATGTGGATTTTCCATCTATTTGAAAATGGTACTATCTCAATTTTACTTGGGTTGATATTCAAGTTCTAAGACTGACACCAGTTCACTATCACCTCAAAGGCTGATTGTATCCTTTCCGATACTATTAAAAATATTTGCCTCTAATGATAATGACGAGGATGGATACGAGGCAATGGGATTTCAGTTCCGAGGTGAAAAGCAAAAATGTCGAAAATTTGTAATGATTTCTTTAGGGCTCTGGTGAAAGATACAAAGTTTAAATTTTGCAAGTAAATACATCTATTTGATATACATAGAAAAATAATAATAACTTGTTCCATAACTGTTATAAACCGTTCCCCGGTCTAATGTGCAAAAGGTGTTTCATGTGCATCGAAAAAAACACATAAACTGACAATTTTTGAGTGAAATTTTAAGGTAGAAACTTGCGAAATGCATTTAAAAAAATCCCTAAATATACGAAATATTTACTGGTCGAAAACCTTTAAAACTTCTACCCCCTCCCACATAAAATTATTTTTTCGACTATTTTCGAGAAATCAATTATCACCTAACAGTTAAAATCTATCAGTTTGAAATTTTGCACAAAAACTTTTAAAAATAGTTGAAATAAAATTGCGTCAGAAGTTTTGAGATCGCGCCTGTCCTTCTACCCCCTCCCATACTTAAGTCTGATTTCGACAATTATTAAGAAGTCAATTATCACCTAACTATTTAAAGCTATCAATTTAAAATTTTGCTTAAGATCTTTTAAAAGTAATTGAAACAAAATTGCGTCAAAAGTTTTGAAATCACTCTTGCCCTTCTACCCCCTCCCATACAAAAGTATGATTTCGACAAATTTCATTAAATCAACTAATAACCAACAAATGAAAAGCTACGAACTTGGAATTTTGTACAAGCACCTTACAAGAGAAATGAAATAGAACTGCATCACAAATTTGATGATTCCCTTACCCGCTCTACCACCTCCCATACAAATGTTCGGTTTCGTGAATGTAAAATACAGCGAATTTTAGGAAAATTCTATGCAACTTCGTCTATGTAACAAATTCTATACAGATAATATTGGACATGATTCAAGCAATCAATTAAAAAGCTATTAACATCTACCCACCCTTACTATAACCCTCCTCCCCTCATAAGAACCCAGACTTGCAGAAACGAATAAAATATTGTTAAATTGACAGCACCCCTGACCAAGAACTCCCTTTCAATCAGTCTTCCCTAACAACTCTAACCTGCATATTGACTTTCCATTCATCCGCAACTTGTTCAATGAATAATAAAGTTTCACCCGAATTGTTGGCAGTTTATTTTTCAACCAACCCCGAACATTGATATTTTTTTCGGCCTTTCAAATTTGCCTACCTAAATTGGCAATTAACTATTCTAGGATATTTCTAGTGGGTAGCGTGTTAGTCTTCAAAGCAAAGGTCCTGAGTTCGAATGCTGATCATAGAATTCCAGCTATCACAGAATATTTACCCGATCCCCTTACTCCATCTACCCCCTCCCATACAAATGGACAATTTTGAAAAACACATATTTTCGATTTTTATTGAAACTAGTAAAGCTGAAAAGACGAAATTTTGTCACAATTAATTCTACTATAGTTGCAATTTATTTTAAGAATAATTTTCAACTTCACCTCACTCCTACCCCCTCCCATACAAATTTCACGAAATTTTGAAATTTAAATTAAATTATTTTTCTTTGAAACTGTCAAAGCTATCAACTTGATATTTTGTATAAAGTATACAAATAAAAATACCACTAATGTTTTGATCTGTACACTCCTTCTACCCCCTACGATACAAATGTATAATTTTTGTTGCATTTTATCGATTTCAGAAAAAGTACAAACTTCAAATTTTGCCAGAATTTGTTTCTTAATAATTGAAATTAGTACCAGAAAAAATTATCAGCTCCGCTTCACTCCTTCTACCACCTCCCATACAAATATCTGTATTATACGTTCAAGAAAAGCATTTCTCCTTCAAGTATATGAGAGCTATCGACTTTGAAGCATGGTGATAAGGATAATGATATGCAGTTTCAAAATCATCTTAAACGTTTCATTTCCTCTACCACCTCCCATACAAAAGGCCCAATTTCCGGAAAACTATGACCTATTTCTTTAAAAATAATGAAAACTTAAAACTTTAAATTCAGCAAAAAACAGTTCGAATGCCATGTTCGGTGTCATATGCGAAAAATATAAACCTCCCCCTCTACTTCTACCACCTCCTATGCAAAAGTCTCTATTAACTATTCTAAAGAATTTGAGATGACACATTTTCCGGAATATTAAAGTCATTTCCATCTCATCTAGAGTATCATATTTCTGTTATGTTTTTATTTTAATAAAGAGTGTATACATGGAGGTTATGTATGGAACAGAACATCCGACAAACGCCGGACAACAGACGCAAAAAAATTGGCTAAATTCAAAATAGGCGGTAGTAGATTAGATTATGCCTAAATACCTACATATAAAGAGGGATTAAATTACATTTTTTTCAATCTTTATAGTAAGTAAATTTAATGGCCATTAAACATTTGCTTTCAGTGTAACTCAATAATAAATTGAATAAAACTCTATGAGCATGTATACTTACGTTTCAAAATCATATTAGCTACGTTGGATTTGATACTGTCTGAACATTTTAATTCTTCTTTGTTTCGTTCAAGTTATCACTCATAAATCGCATAGACGTTATCGTTCGTAAATCAAATCTTTTAATCATCTTATTTTCGCAAGAATTGTAAAACACACGACATTAAAATCGAATAAATTTCATCGTGGTGTACGCAACACGCGAATCTAAGAAAACATTATCCTAGACACAAAACATACGAGAACATGTATAAGTACTTGTTGAGCGCACCTGATTATCAAACAAAAGCTCATTAGATGAAAACCTGACGCTGTTGCCTGGCTAGATGTGATGGCTGAAGCCTGAATATAGCGACGTGCCATTAAGGCCGATTTAAATTTTAATTTCTATTGCTCACGCTCATATACACAATACAGACAACAAACAACCCCATCGCTCTCAATTGTTCGGCGGCGGCGACGACGACGGCCCTCGAAATCAGCATAAATGAACATAAAACCATCGAAATGCATAGACTGAAAATTATTTCGAACACAAGGATAAGGTAGGATATGCGAGTGCTGAAGCTGATATTGTGCCAAGTGTACAGTGCCGTGATATGTGAAGTAATTGCGTCATCTGTTCCGAAGCTTCACAATCTCTGCAGGAGCAGTGAGCACCAGAAAACAATTAAAACAAGAAGAAGTCTTCACGTACGACCTGGTTCGCGCAGTCCTTTTGCAATTATTCCGGATGTGCCCCAAGGATATGAAAAATGAAATCGGCATTGGAACGGCGACGACAACGATGAACTTTTCTTGTTTGACGAGGCCGCAGTAGTTGCTGCAGTCAGGCGGCACCGGGCACCAGGCAGCATCCAATAAAAAATAAACAACCGAGACCTTAAATATTAAGGACCACGATACACGGGGTCGAGATTCGAAGACCAACCAACATGCCAGCATAGAACAAAAAAACAATCTGGAAATGTACCTCCTCGGACGACCGAATTGCATCTGTTGTGTCTGCAGCGACCGTCTGAGGGTTTACGGGGTCTATGAACTTTTTCGGGTCCTTTGGGATTGCCCTTCTTCTTCCTCGAATGTTCAACGTCCTGTTCCGATAGGAATTCACTCGAGCCTATGTCAGTCCCGACCCATTCAACACACTCCGTCGCCGCGTCCGTTACCGTATCTTATACGTACACCTATGCAGTCATAAGTGCTCGGGTATCGCATTACACTGCCATGCAGCAGAATCCTCGTGCTGAGGGTCTTAGCCAGAGTACAATACACTATATGTGTATACTGTGGTCTTAGCATTGTTAAAAAAGGCGAAGAAGTCCTTTCGTAGTTACATAACATCTTATGCCAGGTTGTGTTTTATTGCAGCAACGTGAAAGAATGCTTTTAAGGCCTCGCTCGCAGTATGTGCGGGATATGGATGTACATGCCTGCACTTTTCTTTGCACTGAAGGCTCGGATGCAACGTGCACCGTATGTGCATATCCTTTCATTATTAATTCTTTTCGTCTCATCTCGAGTTGTTGTTGTTGCTGCTGTTGCCATTTTATTGTTGTTTTTAACCATGCGAGAAGATACCTATACATGGCTCTTAGAAGGGACAAGAACATGCAAAAAAAATTTTTTTTTTCAAAACGAATAAGGACCTGGAATAATGGCAGCATCCCTAGTACCCAAGATCGCTCTACTATGAGCTCTTAGGATGTTGCAACAAAAAGACGTTTCAGGGACAATGAAGATGTGACAAAGTGCAGTATATGTGGAGCGAAGCGAAATGCAACTCACTTAATCATCATCGTGATGATGATGATGTTAAGGACAACGGCGATGATGAAGAAGAAGAAAACGACGAAGCGTACGAAGGATGAGGATATTCGCGCTCGTGCTGTGCTCAACGATTTCTTGTATAACCACTTAGGCACGGTTCTTGTTTGGCTTGCGATTTTATCGCCACTCATTTCAATTTAATTAACACAAAGGCCTCGAGTGAGCTGGCATACGGTTAGGTGTGCTTTGAACGAGATACAACAAGGTGCGAAATTTGCAACAGCAACAATTTGCTAAATACGATGTCAATATATTTGTATGACTATGCATGAGTTGGGATGTAGTTCGATGGATGTACTACACTTTTATGAAGTGACGTGGGGAATGTGCTTCAGTCATCTTCAGAGAATACGACCTATATAGAATTAAAATTAAATGAAACTATTCAGGACATCTTTCAAAGAACTAACATACGTGTATGCATAAGACAATCTCAAAAGTTTGCTAGTCATAAGTCTTTTTAACCAAATGGAGTTGATCACTGTGGTAGCTAATAGGCGTATATATAGTTATATAAGGAAACGTCATTGATTAAATTTTGGAAGATATAATAGAACTAGCTAAAGGGTAGCGTGTTGGTTTAAATTGCGAAGGCCGTGAGTTCAAATAACAGTCAACGCATAATTCAAGCACACTAGCGATTGCCACAATCTATGAAAATTAAAAATACGTAGACAGAAGGTTGTACGAAGCACTAATAACTTATCCAAAATAAGAAATGGAAATGTCAAGGAATCTGATGGCAGTAGGGCAAGGCTTGATTTGGTTAGTAGTGCGATTGTAGAATAGAATACATAGTAATAAAGCTAGAAGAAATTGAGTAACTTATTAACAAGCAAATCTGAGAACTTCTTAATTTCAAACCTTGTTTTGTCATACGTGAAAAGTTTCTCCATTCACTGAAACCCGCCCTCAAATGCGCTAACGACGCTTTCTGGTTAAGAAGTGTAAAACATAGCAGATAAGCTAAAGAAAGTAAGAAAATAAAAATAGTAACTTTCATATGCTTTTTTCTTTCCTAAAGTTCTGATATTTTTTCAGGAAAAAATTATTACCAGAGTTTTATTTGCCAACCTTCATTTGGCTATCTGCCATGTTTTACATTTTTCAATAATAAAAATAAATTGCCAACAAGACGAGCGCAACTTTATTATTTTTGGAACAAGTTGAGGATGCATGAGAAGCCAATATGCAGGTTAGAGTGGTTAAGGAAGACTAAGTGAAACTTCCTTTCACAAGTGGAACCCCCATTAGGGCAGGGCAGCGGTCGATTTAACACTTAAACTGCACATTTTCATAAAATACTATGAACCAATTTACTCAATGCGTATAAAATTTATCGATCTGAAATTATACATTAAATATTTATTTAGAACTAGAAAACGCCCGCGACTTCGTCCGCGTAAAAATAGCAATAATAGGCAATTTTTGAGAGTGCAGTTAGTAATATATTACGTGGGATATATAATCTGCTTACTTTAATGGCTCTTTGAAGAAAATGGTAGAGTGGTAGAAGGGGTGACAGCAGTGAACTAATTTGTTTCACATTATGCTAGAATAGCTATAAAAATGTTTTGTACCAAATTTAAGCTTCAAAATTTGAGTAGGTACTGAGAAACTTAGTGCATTGAATTTAATCAAATTGTACAATTTGCATGGGAGGTGGTAGAAGGAGTGGGGGGTTTTTGGTATTTAATCGAGGATCAGCTGTACCTTTCGACCCCCTTCCATACAATATGACAAAATTTCACAACTTTTCAAAAAGTCGATTTTCTCAAAAGTATGAATGCAACTGATCTGCGATTTAAAATATTTAAAATCCACGACGTTTAAAATTGTTTCTGAAAAGGTCGTTAAGAACTCTCCACTCCTTCTACCACCTCCCATAAAAACTGCACAAATTCACTAAATCCAATAAACTAATTTTCTCAGAAGCTTAAATTTTATTTAAAACATTTTGAAAGTAACTCTGCCATGCTATGGAAAAATTGTTTCAATGCCATCACCGCTTCTACCACTTCTCTTCCAAAATTTCTTAAAAGAAAAAATTGTTCATCTATTTTTCAACCGCATAATTGAGATTTACGTCCTGAAATGTTTTGTGGATAATTTTGATTGAAGATTATTTCATTTTTTCTTAAATAGATTTATTTTAGTGATGAGGCTTCTGGTGAGTCATATGATGAGCCTCTACTTTGGCATACTATTATCAAAAATATGAAATAAAAAATTTATGAAAATATATTATCGAAGAAAAAATGCATCTGCGGAAAAAAATCATTTGCCCAAAAGTTCTTATTTTGGAAAACTCAAAAACTTTTACTTAAATTTTTTTTTGATCCATTTGAAAATATGGCAAATTGGAGTTCAATACAAGCAAAAGTCACTATTCATTTTTTCATTTAATTTTTTTAATTTTTATTAAAACCATAGCTGCATTCTGTTTGAGCTTCAAGCCAAATCATGCAATACTCCAAATGAAATGGGAAAGCGTGTAATGTACCGGCAAATATGTCAACTGATTGGTTGGTTTTGGATGATATTGAAACTGATAATCAACATTCTTACCACCATGCTTTGTTCCAATTTCAAAGTCAACATCTCAAAAAAGTGCGAGTGAAATGCTTTTCTTAAATTTCAAATAAAAAATTTACATGAGAGGTGGTAGTAGGGGTAAAGCGAAGTTGATAATTTGTTTACCATTTATTGCAATTATTAAAATTAAAATTCCGCCAAAAATTTCATATCCCTAATTTTGCCAGTCTTAGCATTTGTAAGTGAGGTGGTAGAAGGAGTGAAATGAAGTTGATTATTTTTCTGATGCAAAATAATTTTATTTAAATTTCGAAATCCCATAAAATTTGTATGAAATGGGTCGAAGGAGCGGGGTAAAACTAACACTTTTTTTTGAAATTGATTGGAACTACTAGAACCAATTTCTGGTAAAAATTTCTGTTTCTAACTTTGCTAGTTTCAATGAAAATCGATAAAATGCATTTTTCAAAATTGTCCAATTGCATGGTAGGAGGTAGAAGGAGGATTTCATCAATATTTTTTGACTTTAATGATTTTCACGTCAATATACGTTGGTCTAGTTTTCAAGTTTATTACCTAGTTAGTTTCGAAGAAAAATCAATTTCTTGAAATTTCATGAAATTTTTTTGGGAGAGGAAGGAAGCAGTTGAGGGATCTGGTCTGTTAACGCACTTAAGTTTATTTTTTTTTGCTAAAAATGCCGCGAACAGCTCAAAGCGTTGGAGAGTTATTTTGTTGTCAGATAGACTGACAGACAGGCGGGCAGACAGTCACTCGGAATCGAGGTTTTTGAGCGACAACAAATGTTTGTGTACCCGTGGCGATTTTGAGAAAGCATTATTTCTATTTCGATTTATTTAAAAATACCCTAAAATCCTGTAAGTGAGCAACGAACAAACATCTCACAAAAAGCAAATATTTTATTTAAGTGTGAGGCAGATGAGGCCAGATTTGACTCAAGATATTTCATATTTCAATTAAAATAACACATTAAAAAGGGTTTACTCAGCACGTAATGATTCCGTCTGCTTCCAAACGTTTACAACCCAACATTTTTGCTACATTAAAATCTTATTAAACAACCATGTTCTCATGTCGAATTTCTGCATAAAATTAACCATGTCCATCCACGCCATCATGCCGAGCTAGCCCGTTCGGAAATCCCTTAAAATGATGCCATATGCCTATCAGGACCTTATCGAAAGAGACTGACATGAAATTGCATTACGGTCGATCTCTTGACATTCCACTATCGGTTAATTATGAGAGCCCTCATAAATTATATCACGATCATCTCGATAAGGGCCCAACCTCACCAACTGTTCCGATTTTCGACACAGCATTCGGCCCCATGTACGGACCACGGTACATACGAATGCAGGTCGAAACTAAATTCACATATTGACCAAGAAATCTTATGTCGATCGTAAATTACCATAAAAGCGGCAGCAGTGGATCGGGCTTCGGGGTCGTCCCGCTCTCCAGTTGATGGACGCATCAGATTTCGATCAGTTGTTGGCATATGTTCAATAAAATGCTGCACCTTTCCACGGAACAACAACACTTCTTCGGTTGCTCCTCGGCGAGCATCTTCAGATTTCCATTATTTGATGCGTGTACCTCTGTCAGGGCGACAAGATTTCCATGACCCCCGAGTTGTATGTCACCGAGTCTAGCAACGGGTGTTTCAAGCTCTCCTGAACCTTCTGATCAATTGATCGTCAAACCAATAAAAATTTCCAATGCAAAGGTGATTTTTCCTACCCTCGTGGTGGCAATGTCTGCGCGCTGAAAAACCATTTGTTGCTGGGGGATCAGCTAATAAGATACGAGTATGTTGAACGCATGCTGCTTGTTGCTGTCGCTGCTGTTGTTTGTAATGTATTGATCTGATCCTTGGGATGTGCAAAAAAAATCGCACCTGGCGTACCCACATTTTCGGCACATTCAACAGAGTAAGGATGATGAAATTCTCTTTGCCACGTGGCATTTATCACTGGCCTTTCACATTCAAAGTGGCCGCGCATAATTCCACAATTTCGCAGGATTATGTGGCATTAATTAGGCCTTATCGCATGCATTTTTAACATAAATAATAACCGAGCTGGGCACATAAATTCATCCATGCGGCTCATTAGCATTACTCGCGCTTTTCGCTTGTGTTTTCGGACATGCATTAAACATGGAGTTCCAGTCGGACGGGCTCATTTCCCATTTCGCTGGAGTTTGTTTCCATAAGCGCGGAGCATATTTCCCTAATCAAGGGCCCATTGTGCGTGGTACACCCGTAATAAGAACATTAAGGAAATAACGCGATAGTTGTCAATTAGTTGTCGTCGTGTGCCGTATTCATTGTGCTCATGCAACTGAAAAGAGCCCGAGTCGTCGGGACCGAAAGGATACCTCCGCGCGGATCTTTCCACTCAGGTAACTTCGCCTTATGTTTCGAAACTGGTAACTTACCATTTTGGTGTTTGGTTCCATACCTTGAACATCTTTCGCTTGGTTGCATTTTTCACCGGTTTTATTTTCCATCTTGCCCTTTTTTCTTTAGGATCTCGTGAGCCTGCTATTAAGGATATGCGCGTACGCACGCTTCTGTCGTGTGCCACAGAAGAACGGTACGCTTATCGGCATTAGAGCGCGTATGGTTTTATTTTTATATTTTATTTCATTCCGTTTTTTTTTTGGCTGTTCTGCATCTGCGCGTCAAATTAAAAACGAAAAGGTTCTAGGCCCGGTGCAAGAAAATCCTAGGATAGGTTCCCTTGTTGTTCCGCACAAGCAGGAATCACAGTAGACACGATTTTGATTTCAGTCAATATTTTAGGGTCACTAACTGTTTTCATACATAAATGCCTTGTCGAAAGGACCCTCGTACGATTTTGCAGATGGTATGGTCGTGCGCGCGCGCACTATTCCGCATTTTTGTTGCATTTCGACCCTCGAATTATTTTGATCCGCTAGGATGCATTTTAAAGTCTGCAAAAGGATACACGACGACGACGACGGTCGTGCGAGGTGACGTTTTCCGTTTTGTTTGTTTGTCTTGTCAAGCGACATTTTTACTACGGATAATCTGTCCGATGTCAATTTTTATGCATAGGAAGGATGTGTGTTGATTTTGGCATAGGAAACACGGAGATAGAGAGAGTGCATGAAAGGAACGATTCAGTTCCGTAAGGCATTCATCAAAAAGGATGCAGTACCGTTGACGAAATAAGCATGTGTACCTTTTTTTGTATTGGGTTTCCATCAGTTAAGAGGATTGTTAACGGTGCTAAGCCTGAAAGAGTTTTATGGTTTTGTTTACACTTAATTTTTTTATTTGAATATGAGATGAAAATTTCAAGTTATAATGAGTTCTAATGGAAGGGGATAAAAAATTTATGATGTTAATTTTTTTTTCTTTTCTTTCTAATAAGTTTTTCTTACAATAAAATTTAGCTTTCTGGGTTATTTTTTTATAGTTTACACATACCGACTTTATGTGTAACCTGTAAATTTATTTTTAACTAATATCAACATTTGACTTATTAGAAATTCATCATTTCTAAATGATTCCTATTTACAAAATTAAAATTCACTAAACTTTTGGTTGATTCTACTCTAAGTCAACTGAAGTAGTAGTTGAGATCGCTAAGATGGTTGAATTCAGTGCACTCACTTCAATTTGTCATGTCATAATTTTCATGCATTCGTAAAACTGATTTATAAATGAGGTTAGGCAAGTAAAAGAAATTTCACTTTCGGGCAGATTATAGATGAGAGCCGATCCCAGGCTTGGGTTCTAGCTAGAAAGCTAGATATCATCACATATATATACAGGGGTTTGTGAGAGAAACTTAAAAAATAATTTAATTGTTGTATTCATTGTGGCGCAAAAAAAGGGGTAGAGGCTAAAAAAAAATTGTGGGCCGAATAGTTTTTATATTATATAACATCATCGGAATTACTTAACAGAAAAAGTGAATATTTTTTTGTTAGGTGCCGATAAGTTCATCTTAATCAACTTGAAGGAGACCAGTTATTGTACAGAAGAGTGTTCGGAGGAGGGAGGGGGCAGCGGAGGAGGTGCACGGAGAACCACTCAAAAATTTATATCTTGACTATCTCTTATACTTAAATGTCACTAAAGCCTGAATCGGGCCTTGGCTTCCTGACCTTAATATATTTTTATTGTGAAAGGATTGTTAGCCCGCACAACTTTCTATGAGTTTTCATAATCGTAGTTTGAGGTGACTCAGATATACCCACGTAGGCAGTGTGTTGGAATTATAAGTCGACCGGGATTTGAACTCATGATCTTCGAATCTCAGACCAACACGCTCCTCACGGGTCTACACCCAGGCTTGTCTTAGGCTGGAAAGTTGAAAATAGATCATTTGTTAAGCTGTACTAGTGAAATATAAGAAATATACTAAATAAGGATATAACCGTACTGGTTGGAATTTAAATTTCAAAAATTATGTGTTTTGCAATATTTCAAACCAAAGTATCTCGAAATTCCATACTGATTTTGAAATGAAAAATTCGTCAGATTGTAGAGCTATAATTTTGGCTAAGGTGGCAGTTGTAAGTGAATGGAGCCAAAATATCGAAAATTTTGAGTAATTTTTTCAGTTTTCTAGGAAAAAATGAAAAGCCCAAATTTTTCATTTGAGATACAAGCAAAAAATAATAATTTAAACCAGTATTGTTCGGCACCGAACAAAGTTTCCTAACTGCACGTGGTGTTTCATGTGAATTGGAAAGACAAACAAAAAGATAAAATGTTTGATTAAAGTAGCTAGAGAATTGAAAATTTGTTTAAACATTTAAATAATTTTTCGAAAGTTCAAGATGTGAGCTGTTCGAATACATTCAATACTTCAAACTTTTTAATCCATGCCCTTATGACGGTTGGCATGTATATTCGTTTGGGCCTTGTCGGACTCCCATTTACAATATTTCTTTATAAGGATTAATATAAAATAATCTAGAGCCTAGTCTAGAGTTTGAAGTGAAGGAAGTTCGGAATCTACATGATATTCCTCTGGAAAAAAATTTTTAGTTTCTTTTCTCATTTTAGGAAATAATTAGTGGGACCTTTGAAATCGTGAATATTTTCGACATCTGGTTTTTGATAACTTAAAAAAATTCATTTTCAGTTATATCTATGTATTTTTCTGTGAGTATCAACTATTAATTGCGTATGCCTCTGCGGAAAAAGTTTGGAGTGGTAGTTACAAACCGAACTTTTTGGTGAAATAACCCTATTTCTCGAAAAGCTATTAAATTATTAGCATTTAACCTAAAAAAATTAACTTTGCACTAAAAGTTATATCATCTTTACATTTCAGCCGATTTTAGATTTCTACATGTTATTGAAAATGATGTTATATATTTTGTACAACTAAAAATGGCTGAGTTACGTATATATGCAAAAATATTTCGAATTTTTTAATTATATCTTTAAGTATGAAAGTGCGTTTAATTCTGCATCAATTGCACTTGAATTTATTAAAATCGAATAAAATTTCATGGAACTATTGAAGTTTTCATCAATCAACTCAAATATGGGGTGTTTTTTTAGAGACGGAGAATTTTAAATGAAAATAAAGTCCAGAAAAATTTTTTTAATATCCATAAAATGTGCTTTATTTGAAAGATAGTTTTACAGCATTAATGTTTAAATATAGTTTCGAGCAGGTGACTGCTGCGTCTTGCACGTACATGGTGTAATTTGGAAGTCAAATTTTGACATACTCTTCGCAGTAAATCAGGCTATTTTTCGGGAATAAGGCATCGAATGTTGGCTTCCAAGTCCTCAATTGTTTCTGATTTATCATAGACATTAGAAAAAAATTCTAATGTTGAAATCACACGTATTCGACATTAATGCTTTCCACGAAAAATTAGTAATCATATTACTGTACCGCTCATCGTTGACTGTAACGTTCTGACAATCATCATTTTTGAAGACATATAGACTAATGATTCTACCGGCCCACAAAGCGTACCAAACGGTGACATTTTCTGGATGCAATGGTGTTTCAACAGTGGCTTCAAGTGCGGCAATTTTGCTTAATGACGTAGCCATTTAGCCAAAAGTGTGCTTCATCATTGAAAAAAAGTTTTCGTTACCATGGCATTCCGCAAACACACAATATTTTTCACCGCCTATTAAATGAGTGCTTTCTTGAAATTATGAGTGAAATCATTTTTTGCTAGCATAGATGCTAGCAAAATGCTGGGAATATGATATCAATGTGCACCAACTGTTCGTCGATTTTTGTCAAGCATACGATAGTGTCGGCCGTAATGCTCTGTACAGAATAACGATTGAACTAGGTGTCCCACTGAAACTAGTTCGGTTAATAAAGGCTACGATGGATAACAATGAGTGCCAAATTAAAATTCAAAACGTGTTGACTCAAAGCGTTCCAATGGAGTCAGGTCTCAAACAAGGAGATGGTCTCGCCCCCATGCTCTTTAACTTTATGTACGAGTATGTCATCAGGAACGCAACTTCAGTAACCTCAGTGGACACCAGAGGTACGCTACTTGTAAGATCCGCACAGTTGGGAGCGTACGCAGACGACGTGGATATTCTGGCCCGATGAATTGTGTGCGTTAAGGAAGTATTCCAGGAGTTGGAGTCGGTAGCGGGTCAATAAAGCGAAAACTAAATACATGACAAAGATACGAAGGACTGTCCCAGAAAGGCAGAACATTACTATAAGCGAATACAACTTCGAGCAGGTGGATGAATTCGTATACCTGGAAGCCCTTCTTACAAAGGACGGCAATGAGTGACATGGAATTCAGAGAAGAATCACGACAGCTAACAAAGCATTTTAAGCGGTCCTTCCCATAATGAAATCAAGGAAGGTCCATCGAAACAATAAACTACGCATCTACAAGATATTAATTCGTCATGTGCTGCTATATGGATGCAAAACGTGGACCTTGACGCGGGTGTCGGAGAAGGTAATTGACACGATTGAGCGAAAAATTCTTCGGAAGGTGTACGGAGCAGTTAAGGAAGGAGATGATTAGCGAATTCGATACTCAACTATTTGACGGCCCACCAGCATCTATCGTAATAAAACTGCGCAAGCTACAATGGGCTGGCCACGTGGAACGAATGCACGAGGAACGAATCCCAAAACGAGTGCTCAAGGGCAAAGCTCAAGGCAACCGACCGCAAGGGAAGGAACGAAAGCAATGTGAGAATCAGTCGATGCAGACTGCAGATCGCTTCTCGATTTTTCAAACTGGGGGACGCGGTCGTTGGACCAAGACAACTGGAGGAGGTGCATCCTGGAGGCCAAGGCTCGATATGGGCTGTAGCGCTATTGCATCATCATTTGTTCATGTAGATGATGAATTGTCAGTCTGAATGAATTAAAACTAAAATAGTGTCTATGGTTGGAAAACTCATGAAAAGGGTAAAATTTGAGATATGAGTTATTAAATACTGACATGTCTTAACAGAGTGACATTGGAAGACGACAATGTGAAAACCTTTTTTCATCATGAAAATTATGACCTGTTTAAAATGTACAAAAGTCAGAAATTTGAATTTACTTTATATACATTACATTAAAACGGATGCTCTTGCCAAAAGAAAATCACAAAAATTAATTTTGGTGCTGCTTTTCACTTTTGTTTTTGCATTTTTTCATAAATTTGTTGTACAATATTTCTAAATTTACATACATTGTGACAAAAAAGTAGCAGCAATTTGCAAATGAAATTACTCTGGGGAATGATATTAAAAAAAATTTTTTTCGATAAGCAGGTAGGACTGTCCTTAGTTATTATCCCAAAAATTAGCGTGGTCTGGTAATCAGTTTATTTACAGCAGCTGATTGAATTAGTACACCTCAGTTGTCGACGGCGATTTTTACAATGGATAAAAATATGGAACAAAAAATTAGTCCCAAATTTTGTGTTTCCAACCAAACTTCGTGTGCGTTATCGTTGCGAATTTTGGAAAAGGCTTATGGTGATTCATTAATATCAGAAACACGAGCTTACGAGTAGTACAATGCCTTTAAGGACGGTCGAGAGACCCTCGAAGACATGCCTCGTTCTGGATGTCCTCCGACCTCTTCAACTGATGAAAACATTCAAAAAGGGATGGAAATGGTGCTCGAAAATCGCCATACTAATATTAAAGAGATAGCAGGAGAGCTCGACATCTCTCGCGATTCTGTTTGTTTGATTTTTGTGGATACTTTGACCATGAAACACAGCATTTCCAATAAAGCTGAATTTTTTTAAAAAAAGAGTACCGTGAACAGAACACTTTCGATGTGCTTGATCGCGCAAATTCTGATCACACATTCATTGGGCGCATCATAACTGGTGACGAGACATAGATGTATGAGTTTAACATGCAACCTAGTCAACAATCATCGGAATAAAAGAAAAAAAAAATTAGCTGGAACCGATAACAACACGCTAAAGCTGCTCAAAAATCAAGACGATGCTCATTGTTTTTTTCGATATTCGAGATTTGATCCACCATGATATCATTCTAGAGGGACAGATTGTCAATAAGAAGTACTATTTAACCATTTTAAAGCATTTGCGTGAGCAAATCCGTAAAACCAGCCGGAATTATGGATTTTCCACGATGAAAATATGCCATCGCATTGAGCCTCAATCGTAATCGAATTTAAGACCAAAAAAACAATAAATTTCATCAACCAATAACCGTATTTACTAGATTTTGCTCCGTTTGACTTTTTCCTATCCTCGAAACTGAAATTACTGCTCCGTGGAACCTGTTTTCAGTCGATCGAGGACATAAAACAAAAATCGCAGTGGACTACTGAAGTGTACCCATTCAACCAGCTGCTGTAAACAAACTGTATAACAGACCGCGCTAATTTTTGGGATAATAATTAAGGACAGTCCTATCTGCTTACCGAAAAAAATAATTTTTTTTTAAATATCATTCCCCAGCGTAATTTTATTTGCAAATTGCTGTTACTTTTTTGTCTCAATGTACATATCTTCTTTCTTTACGAGCTTTTATGTTCATAATAAAATTCTAAATAAAATTTGTAAAAACCGTCAGCATTTATTTTTTTCTCTTTGGCATTTATACTTTAAAATAAAAAATCAAATATGGATCTTTTTAAAAGGTTCTTGCATAACCAAAAAATTGTCACAGATAAATTTTGCATTCGCCAACACCTTCCCTATTGATAAACTTACCTTTTTCATTTTCCAGATGTTTCGATTTTTTCAATCAATAATATTGTCTCCGATTACAATAACGAAATCTCACCTGGCATCAGCCAATTTCCAATTCTCGAACTCAATCTTAGAAATATTTTGCGAAACACCTTTGACCTGCATAAAACTGCAACCAACTCGCACGACACTTTTGCCTTGGCAACTACTGCACGCTCCAATAAATTATCCTTGAAACTTTCTAAGCAGCTCCGAGTGTCGCCGGCTGAGGTGAAGGTGCAAATTTTGCCCGCAGCCTTTTCGGGGTCATATCTCATCAAGCAACCCATTAATAATGTATGGGTTCTCTAATGCTGTGCAAATGCCTAAGGTGAGGTTCTTTTCCTCCTGTTTTTTTGTTGCCCGAACTAGAATGAAACATGAATGCATCAGCCGCCGCAATACCATGTCAAAGATGAGAGTGAAAGGATCCCATTATGATGCTTGCGAGCAGCATCCAACGTCCAGACCAGACGTATGAGCCGAAGAGCTGAAAATGAAAGGCGATCGGGAGGATAAATAAATTAAAAAAGCACACACACTCACACAAACCTGAAAAAGGTAACCCCTAGAAACAACCAAGGCGCTTGAGCACACGCCAGATGGAAGACTCGAGAAAACCAAATACAGGTAGGACCTTAGCAAATCGGCCTGTCTGGCATGAAATCGAGTGCAAAAAAGGAAGAAGTTCCGTAATGGGGTCACTACCACTTCCACCTCGGATCTGGTCGGGTCTTTCGATGGCTTCAGGTTTATGAGACCGTTTGGCATTCCTGTTGCTTGGACAGGGCTATTTTTTCATCTTCGTTTTCAGTTTCTTCAAATATGACACGAGACCACTGCCCTTTGAGATGATCGGCATGTGGCCGGCCACAGATCGTTATGATGGTTCCTTCTGGAGAGTCCGGCGATCCTCTTTGCTTCTGTTTGTTGCACCGTTCACTTACCTTTTATTTTTTGTTTTTGTCAAGCACTACAAGTTTTTGCTTATTGTGGCATAACCTTAAGTCTGACCAACGTATTTATTAGGAGGATGTGAGAAGTTGATGATTTGGAAGATATCTGCGGTTTCGGACGGATGAGGTTTCGACGGTTCTTTTTTCGGAAGTGATTGGTTTTTTTGTGCTGATTTTGGAGGAGGATTTATAGGATTTTTAATTGGATAAAATGAGGAACATGTGTGAAATTAAATACATGAATGGAATTTAAATCATATCGAGCGTGATGTGTATTTAGAATATCGCAAATTAAAAATAAATAAATAAGAAAAACGAGACATGTAAGTAGATCAAAATAAATGAAAGAATTTTTGTTGGAATCTTTTTAAATTTTGAGAAACTTTCCGGTTTGTTGTCAAAACGAATGAAGTCTAAAATGAAAAAGCTTTGAAGTTGTGTACAGTAGGAAATAATGTGTTCAGTATACAGTGAACTGATATTTTTGGACATGCTTGATCGTGCAAATTCTGATCCCACATTTATGGAGTGCATCGTAACTGGTCCTGAGACATGGGTCTACGAGTCTAACATGTAAACCAGCCAGCAGTTATCGGAATGGAGGAAAAAAATGAGCAAAAAAACCACGCCAGAGCCGCTGAAATATCAAGACGATGCTCATGGTTTTTTTTATCGATATTCAGGGTTTGATCCATCCTGAACTCATTCCGAAGAGATAGACGGTCAATGAGGAGTACTTACTTGACCATATTGAAGCATTTGCGTGACCAAATCCGTAAAAACGGGTGAAATTTTGGAAGGAGAATTCATGGACTTTCCCCGATGATAATGTGCCATCGCATAGAGCCTCAATTGTGACAGAATTTAAGCCCAAAAAAGCAACAAATTCCATCAACATATCACTGTATTTACCAGATTTGGCCCCGTGTGATTTTTTCGTATTCCCGAAACTGAAACTACCGCTCTGTGAACTCGTTTTCATACTCGATCGGGGACATAAAACCAAATTCGCTGAAGGAGCTGAAGGTCAGTCATACCAAAAAGTGCTTATGAAAAGTATTTCAAGGACTGAAAAAAACGCTGGCATATAAGTTAACACATTCCAAACATCCTAAATGACCCATGTGACCTTCGCCTTACAAGCGTATTCCCACTTAATCATTTAACACCTTGCATTCCCCATTTCATAATTTAATACCTTGCGAAAGCATTTCCCATGCACTTAATTCCAGATTCCATCACAAGTACTTACATAGCAACTTACCGCGGTGTCCAATTTCACTTCGCGTATATTGTACCTTCAACTCGGGTAGCTTATTTCATATTTTCTGCAAGGTTGCGTCTGTGCACCTTCAATTAAATAAAAATTAGGTTCTATGCTAAAAATGGTATTTTATTAAATTCAGTTGTCGCTGATCCGTGAAATAAAAAGCATTAAAATCGAGCTTCCATGTTTTATTAACTAAGTCTTGTGAATAGACTTAACTTATATGTGTTGCATCTATTGGGGATTACTTTGAAGCCGATAAAATAAATATTGATAATTAATCAAATATTTTGCGTTTTATTTACAAATTCCCGGTACTTTTTGGTCACAGTGAAAATTTAATCAATTAGAAAGCCTCTCTTCGATCGAAGAAATTGACTACTTAATTTTTAGTTGTACTATAGCTTATGTCAAGACGGGGAGAAAAAAGGCAGTGTAATACACCAAAACTATCCATACGAAGATGGGTTGATCGGTAAGACTTGTGAAGTGTACCGATACGTATTCTCCGAAAAATCTTTCTTTCAAATATATAATGAAATTGATAAGTTGTAACTGAACAGTTTGTCGCCCACAACAAATTTGATGTAATTTATGTCGTCGCTATAAACATGGCTGCATTTGTTTCGATTTGAATTTGCTATTACCAGTGCCGAGTTTAACTTGGTGATGTCTACAACTTTCTATTGATGCTCCTGCAAGGCTTAACAATATCCAGCGCCATTACTGATAGGGCATTGTTTACAAGAAATAATCGAAAATAAGTATTTGTACGCCGTTGCTCCGTGGTCAGCTCTTACTCCATCGTTCTTCTAACTCACTTTTTAGGAAGCAATTGTTAAAAAAAATTTTTGTGATTCCTACCTATGCTTTCTGAAAACAATTCTCGCAACTCTAAAAAAATGCAAAAACCAAGTGGAAATAAAAAAAACAACGTCCCGCATTCTATTCTCAAAGAAAATAATGAATAAAATAAAATAAAAAATCTATATCTATACTTATATCTATACATATAAATATAATTGTAGTGTCTGTCTGTTATTTGTTTATGAATGGCTATAAATAAGTTTTTTGTTTTAATTTAGCAATAACTAAGCAGAAACAAACGTTTTTAAAAATTTCCTCTGTCTGTCTTTCCGGTTTTCACGCAAAAACGGCTAAACCGATTGTAATGAAACTTTCACAGTTTGTTAGATGTGCACCGAGATGTAATCTGCGTGTGGTCTTATTTCAATACCCCCACGCCTTCAACCCCCTCCCATACAAAATGATTCATTTTCAAAAATATATAATAATCAAATTTTCTTCAAAACCATTGGACCAAATCATTTGAAATTTATAACATACTATTTTTATAAGAAATGTGATCTATGGTATACAAATTATTTGAATCCCCTACTCCTTCCACCACCTCCCATACAAACTGCATTTTTTCATGAAAGGCTATTCAACAATTTTCTCAGTAAGTGTAACTTTCATCGAGCTTAAATGTTGTATTTTATCCTTAATTTGCATCATTATTAATATCGAGAAAAAATTAACCGAGTAGCTTCACTTCTTCTACCCCCTCCCATACAATATGACACAATTCCATGACTTTACAAAAATTTGATTTTCTTGAAAAGCGTGAATGATGCAGATCTGAAATTTAAAATATGTCAATTGCATGATTATTATAGTTGTTTCTCGAAATATCACCAAAACCCCTCTTTCCTTCAACCACCTCCCATACAAATTCCATAATTTCATTAAATTCAATGTACTAAGTTTCTCAGTACCTACTCAATTTTTGAAGCTTAAATTTGATACAAAACATTTTTATAGCTACTCTAGCATGATGTGAAACAAATTAGTTCAGTGCAGCCACTTCCCATACAAAATTTCGTAATATCAGAAACATTTCGATTCCATCTATGACATCGTATGATTGGGCTCTACGCACAATCGTAGTCCTGTTAGGTTTTCAAGCTTAATGTTATTTTATTTGGGCTTTTTTTTAATTAACACAAGCTATAATTATTCACATGTCCTAAATGCTCTTCAATACGTATATGATCTCAAATCACGGGATTGATTTGATCACGAGCCTCTCCCATTCCAATGCATGCTATCATTCTTAATAATTTATGGTTCTGATTCCAACAAAATACAAAACGTTGTGTTCAAAGAGCCAATAAAGTAAGCAAATTATACATATATCCCATATAATGTATTACTAACTACATTCTCAAAAATTGATTATTATTGCGATTTTTATGCGGACGAAGTCGCGGGTGTTCGCTAGTATTTAAATAAGACGAAAAAAATTAGATGACTATCTTCACTCCTTCTACCTCCTCCCATATAGTCTGACACAATTTCACAACTTTACAAAAAGTCGATTTTCCTGAAAAGTATAACTGATCTGCAATTTGTCAAAATCATGATGTTCATAGTTATTTCTGAAAAAGTCATTAAGAATACGCCCTTCTTCTACCACCTGCCATGCAAACTGCACAATTTCACTAAATTCAATACACTAATTTTCTCAGTACCTATTAAATTTTTGAATCGTAAATTTTATATGAAACATTTTAGTAACAACTCTAACGTGATATGAAGGATTAGTTCAATGTACCACTTCCCCTTTGAAATTTTTTAAAATCAAAAAAGTTTTCTTTCATCACACGGTTAGTCGTTACGCCCAATCATAGTCCTTATATGATTTGTTGTAAATTTGATTGCCAGAACTATAGTGGCGGCGAACAGGGTTTTTTTTAATATATTTTTGTTTTTAGAACGTGACAGCTACTATGTACAATAGTTGCGAGGGCGTTGAACAATTTTCTGGATTTTTGATTCTTTTGAAAATATTATTTTCAAGAAAATGTTGCCGGAGCCTTTAAGCTCATTTCTGATTTTTTTGAGAATATAAATTTTCTTGATGGCTTTTCTTATAATTTTAGATTTTTATACTCTAGATGAAATCTGAGAGTATTATAAGTTTGCCACAATGTTTGTAACGCTAAGAAATAAGGCTCGGAGAAAAAAATGAATTATACAAAAGTTCATATAATCACTCAAAAATCTCAAAACCGGATGTCCGTCCGTGTCCTCTCTAGCTTGAGAACGCGTTGATCTAGAAAGTTCAAATTTTGTACACGTTGTTTTTGACAAAAAAAGTAAGGACAAGTTTATGAACGGGCCAAATGGCTCCACCCCTTCTACCCCCTCCCATATAAAATGACACAATTACTCAGTTTGACAATAAACGGATTTGCTCGAAAAGTATAAAAGTTATTGGTTTCAAATTTAGAACATATTACTTTCATGATGATATCAATCTACCATATAAAAATTATGAGTGTCCTCTCTCTCCTTCTACCACCTCCCATAAAAACTGTACTTTTTAATGAAATACTTTAAACCAATTTACTCAGTGCGTATAAGATTTAGCGTGCTGAAATTGTGCACTAAATATTTATTTAGAATTATAAGTAAGACCAAAAAAAATTAGACATTTAGTTTCACCCCTTCTACCCCCTCCCATATAAAATGACACAATTTCGCAATTCGACAATAAACGGATTTTATCAAAAAGTATGAAAGCTATTCATCTGCAATTTTGAATATATTACTTTTATAATAATTTTAATCTGATATATAAAAATTAGTTGAGTCTTCCCCTTCCTTCCACCCCCTCCCATACAAACTGCACTTTTTTATGAATATTCTATGAATACGTATGAAATTTATAGAGCTGAAATTATGCACTAAATAATTATTTAGAATTATTAGTAAGACAAAAAAAATTAGGCGATTAGCTTCACTCCTTCTACCCCCTTTCATATAATTTGACACAATTCAACAACTTTACAAAAAGTCGATTTTCCTGAAAAGTATGAACGCTACTTATCTACAATTTAAAATATTTCAATTAAATGATGTTTACAGTAATTTGTAAAAACGTCATTAATAAATTCACACTCCTTCTACCACCTCCCAATACAAACTGCACAATTTCACTAAATCCAATACACTAATTTTCTCAGTACTTTTTAAATTTTTGAATCCTAAATTTTGTATAAAACATTTTGATAGCAACCTTAGCGTGAAGTGGAAAAATTATTTCAATGTCGTCACCCCCTCTACCACTTCCCCTAAAAAGTTTCTTAAAATGTAAAAAATTCTCTTTCATCTAGAGTATCGGACGATTGGGCTTTCCGCCCAGTCGTAGTCCTGTTATGTTTTTTTTTAAATATTTTTAGCCTGGAAAATTGTGGGAGCTCTTGGTCTGTCTTACGGATTTCAGGGATTTTTGTCTTAACGAATATACAGGGTTTTACATCAAGACTTTTGAGGATTTACTTTTAGAAAAAATTTTCGCTTCAAAAATATTTACTCACCTCGAGCTAAGCTAAATTTCTTCTTGCCCATATTTCGCGCTCATTTAAATGACTAAGTTAAATTTTTAACAAATAGTCGTAAGCTTAGTAATCGTTTTTGCCATTTTTTAATATACTTCGCTCACGAAACAATGCCTCTTATTTCACACGCGTTTTGTGAAAAGTTACACATTTTACATTCCCCTGTAGAGACAATACATTTTTCAGAACCATTTAGCTTTGTAGGTGAGTTTGAAGTTATGGAATTTTATGCGTGACATTTCCACGCGTTTTTAGCTGACAATACCAAAAATATTGGATTCTTAGTTTCGCTCGAGGTGAGTACTAGGCTTTAGACAGCGATCTACTTGGCGAAATAGTAAATCTGGGGGAGGCTATCTATCATAATAGTAATAGTAATAATTACGGAAAGCTCCACTCTAGCAAAGCCTGAACTGCTAACCATCTAACTGGTCGATATGTTACAGCTCACCATTCTAATTACCGGACCTCGGTGCCAATCCACGCCATTATCTTCAATGGCGCTACAGCTAAAGTCGGGCCTTGGACTCCTGGTCCAATGACCGCATCCTCCATGTCGAAAATTTCAAAAGCGATTGATGTCTTCGTCGACTGAATTTTCCCAGCGTTTTTTGGTTTTCCAATTGGCTTCTTACCTGCCGCCTTTCCTTCTGTCCGTCATTCGCTGTACGTGACCAGCCCACTGTATCTTTCGAAGATTGTTGACAGACTTCTAAGTCCTCAAAGATGGTATTCAATTCCTGATTGAATCGAATTTGCTATGCGGGTTGTTGTCTGACCAGTCCGAGGGTTCGTCGTAATACCTTATTTTCAAAGGCAATGAATTTGTTTTATGCCTACATTAAGGTTCACAACAGGTTGTGCAGGTGTTATTGTAGTTTTCTTAATTTTCAGCTTACTTTTTTCATGAACGTCTTCCCATATTATTATTGAAAGTAGCGAGTAGTATGTCTTGCTTGCTACCAATGTGCGTCTTTTAATTTCATTGCCGTATATGGAGAGATTGGATCCTAGATATATGATTTGTCCATGATTTCTATATTATAGTTCGCTCTCGTTAGATATGGTCTGATTGACGTGTTTCTACGTGATTCCACTTAAACTTTAATTTTATTTTTGTTTATGCGTAGCCCTACTTCTCGTGCTGATCTGCTAAGATTAACGAAGACTTGGCGTTCAATTGTTTTCCAAAGCCAGTTAAAAAAGAGTAGGTCCGAGGCTACCTCCTTGCTTCAGCGCGGTTATTCTGGATTCTTACCTAACATGCTGAGTTTATGATTGTAAGCTTTGTCAGTCGGACGAGTTTTGTTGATATTCCGAATTCCAACATTATGCTGTATATACAGTCCTGTCGATACTGTTGTATGCTTCCTGGAATTCTATGAGTATCTGTGATATTATGTTCGTAGTATTTTTCTAGCCCCTGTTTCACTGAAATGTAAAATGATGGGCACAGCAATGGAATCCCTCTATAATTTTTGCAGCAGAGTTTGTTTTCCTTTTTGTATATCGGACAAATAATGCTTTTACGCCAATCGTCAGGTAGTGTTTCATGTATCCAGATTTGCGATACAATAATGTGGATTTTCCAACCAACGCAATCACAACCGCTTTTCAAAAGTTCCACTAGTATGTCGTCAATGCCCGGGGCCAGTTCTTCTACTGCGAACCTCAATATGTTTTCTTCGTCATCAGGAGCCTGCATCAGGTTGTCATTTACAGTAGTAGTTGATAACGAATCCACGCCAGTGCTCTTATAATAGCAATAATATCGCATTGGCACCACAATCATCGTTTGCAGCTCAGTTTTCTCATGTGAATAATCAAAAATCTTCGTGAGAACGGAACCCTTTTCGCATTATTCAACCGCAGAAGGACTTCATCATTTGCATAAACCTCTCATTACCTTCACTATATCCCATCAAAGCTTGTACTCTCGTTAAATGCTCAAGGAGATAACGACCGTAAGTGCATTGACTGATCCTTATCAAACCACTCCGTTCGGCTTCCGCCAATATTACTGTCAATTGCACGTTACTACGCACACGTCGCTTCATCTTGACCGGGTAGCAAAAATGCCGCAGGACGACATCCATTGAAATTTTCCTGAAAATCGCTAGGCCAACAAAAGGAGTGTGGCCGAAATGCAGCTAATTGCCGCCGTAGTGTGAAATCGTCCGATACGCGTGGTCGTAATGATCCAATGTTTTATCAGTTTTTATCCCTAACCCTGCATCCATACAGACGAGTCCTTGCTAATCCGTTTCGGTGGGAAACATCAACATTGCTGCAGCACAAAGGCGGCAACACTGTGTGCCAACAAGTCTAAAACTGCTCGAAAATATGTCCGTGTCATGCATGCGGTAAGGGGATTATTAATTGTTTGCAGCCCCTGAAGAGGATTAGACCCTGGCTCGCTCGAACTGCTATGATTTCTCGTCTGGCAGAAGCAACAATGGCATGTTTACCGTATTACCAGGATTTAGCGTATAGCGGGCAGTGTACTTAGTCGTATCCGCTGGTAAGGTCATGTCAGACTGCAATATACCCTAAACCGATAAGTCATTAATGACTCATCTGCCCTTAATGGCCTCGTACTGTAGGAGCAAACCCTATCGAAACTTTCACTCAAATCTATACGATTTTAGTCATCGGAAGTCGTCACTATCGAAGGGATGGGATGGGGATGGAATATAGATGGTCGGGACTGGAAAATGAAAAATTGCCGAGAAATCGTTTACTTGAAACTACGGAAATCTGACCGCGCCTAATATCGCACGAATCGTTAATCTATCGATAGGTTAACGACGTCGAGCTGAAATTGACAGGATACACACGACACAATCGGGCACAGGTTGGATACGAAACGAACCTTTACAAGCGGCAGGAGTCGAACCCATCATAAGGACGTTCAGCAATAGTAGATGACTGTCATGGATAACACTAATCTATCCATATTGGCTGATTGAATACACACACACCCACACACCAGCTATCATCCTTACACGTACTTTATGTCCAGACATAGCTCAGAGGATGACTCTAGATATAGCAGAGTGACTGACTGCCTATCTCCCCAGTAGCGATTTCTCTTCCCGCTGTTGCTTTTTCTGGTTCCGCACTGCACCTATATCTATACGTTCCGAGGATATTCCTATACTCGCTATCAGTGATTTCCTCTGAAGGTAGTTTAACCGTTAATGCGATTTGGATATGCGATTGTCAATGATGTCTCGGAACCTTTTAG
The DNA here is from genome assembly GCA_963669355.1 of Chorisops tibialis. Lineage (NCBI taxonomy): Eukaryota > Metazoa > Arthropoda > Insecta > Diptera > Stratiomyidae > Chorisops > Chorisops tibialis. Next base: position 299,054,730 of record OY770263.1, read on the forward strand.
CTTTTCCTATATACTCGTAAGTGCATATATATTTATGTACACGTCGTTACAGCTGCTGCGACAAGATGAGCGTCAAGACTATGACATGATGGTTTGGTGAATGTATGATACGATGTTTTAATGGAAATACCTGGTTCGAAAACTTGTTGCACTAAAGTGCTTTTTTTTTAGTTGAAAAACTGTCGATATTTTGTTGTTGTTTTCAACACTTTTTCCGATATAGTGCAGAAGCGTAAGGAAGAAGTTTTCGGATAAAATTCATAGATGAGTTATTAAACGCGCCAAAAGTCAGTGAGGCATATCGACGCTAGTTAGCTCTTGTTCGAGAAATATACGTAGCATCTAGGGACATTCAAATTTAAACGAATCTCTTGTTTTGGAAGTGAAGATTGTAAATGGAACCGTGAATAGGGAGTGGTAGAGATGTTATAAGATTCTCCAGATCTCTGATAAGTGAGACAGGTCCTGCCAAAGAACCGTAGCAAGATCGACGGCCTCAGATCCGCCGTACGGATGATAATATTCGTGCAGTTGAGAAACTCGTCGAAGCTAATCGGCATCAAATAGTTTACGGACTCTCCTCAGAAGTGAGAATAAGTTTCGGTAGGTGCGGGCACCCGTCCCCACAGAGCTGCACTATCCAGAGACAACATAACGAAAATTGACTGAACCCTCTTGAATCATCCTTCATACAGTCCTGAGTTGTCATCTTGTGACTTCCATTTGCTTGGTATGCTAGAGGACGCATTTAGATATCAAAATTTTCGAGATGATCTAGAGGTTGACAATTTCTTGCGCTGCACTACCAACACGTTTCATTTTATGAACTAGGAATTCAAAACTTATCGAAACGAAGAGAAAACATATCAGGACTACTGGGCTTTACGCCGAATCGTGCGATAATCTAGATGAAAGAGAAATTTTTAGATTTTAGGAAATCCTGAGGGGGAAGTGGTAGAGGGGATGATGACATTGACCTGATTTTGTTACATTACGCTAGAGTTGTTATCAAAATGTTTTATACAAAATTTCGGATTCAAAAATTTAATCGGTACTGAGAAATTAGTGTATTGGATTTAGTGAAATTGTGCAGTTTGTATGGGAGGTGGTAGAAGGAGAGGCGAATTCTTAATGACTTTTTCAGAAATAACTATAAACATCATGCTTTTGATATGTTTTAAATTGCAAATCAGTGGCATTCATACTTTTCAGGATAATCGAATTTTTGTGAAGTTGTAATTTTATATTAATGGGGGAGGGGCATAATCTTTTAATTTGTTTTTTTTTTTTTTGGTTTTACAAATAATTCTAAATAATTTTTATGTGCTCAATTTCAGTTCGATAAATTTTATACGTACTGAGTAAATTTGCTTAGAGTATTTCAAGAAAAAGTGCGGTTTGTATGGGAGGTGGTATAAGGAAAGGAAGGACTTAAATAATTTTTATACAGTAGATTGAAATTATCATAAAAGTGATATATTCCATGTATCAGATAAATAACTTTTATATTTTTCGAGGAAATCCGTTTATTGTCAAATTGCGAAATTGTGTCATTTCGAATGGGAGGGGGTAGAAAGGAAAAATATAATCATCTAATATATTTTTTTGGTATTATTTATAATTTAAAATAAATATTTAGTGAACGATTTCAGCTCGATAAAATTTATACGCACTGAGTAAATTGGTTTAGAGCATTTCATGAAAAAGTGCAGTTTGTATAGAAGGTGGTGGAAGGAGGAATAGGATACAAATAATTTCTAAGCAGTAGATTGATGTCATCATGGAAGTATTATATTTCAAATTTCAGGTCAATAGCACTTATTCTTTTCGAGTAAATACGTTTATTGTCAAATTGCGAAATTGCGTCATTTCGTCCTTACTTTTTTGTCATAAACGGCATGTACAAAATTTGAGCTCTCTAACTCTACGCGTTCTCAAGCTAGAGATGACACGGACTGACGGTCAGACGTACGGACGGACGGTCGAACGGACATCCGGTTTTGAGTGACTATATGGACTTCTGTATCATTCATCTTTTTCTCCGAGCCTTATTTGTTGGCGTTACAAACTTTGTGGCAATCTTATAATGCTCTCAGATTTTATCTAGAGTATAAAAATGTGTTGAATTATTTTGGAATTAAGTACAAAAATAAAATCGAAGTGTTGTATTTTTTTTAATACAATTTAAAATAAAAATTCATTTATATTTGCATGCACCTCGTACAGAGCAAAATATTTCTTTAAGAATAAAGCTGACGTTCACATACAAATTGTGTTGTTTTATTTGCAAAATGACTAATCAATTTGGAAAAAATTTAATATGATTAAAAATAGCGAAATGATATTATACAAAGCTTTATTGATTTTGAAAAATTTTAATCTTCATTTACAATTGGTTTAATTTTATTTGGGTACTTTTTTTTCATGAAACCAGTTTAATGCGGTTTTCATTAGATTGGAAAATTGCATTTTGTTTGAGTTAAATGTGAAAAAGTTCTATTTAATTTCAAAATTCCAAATACCAAATTACTTTTCAAACTTTATTATCCTCAAAGGATTACTCTCAACAAGGATTTTTAGCCAACTGTGTTGAATTTCACGAATGAAAACGACACAGATTTTCATTAAGGAACAAAATTCATAAAATGATTTTTTCTTATTAAATTTCATTCGGTTCGAAAAATTTATTAAACTCAAAATTCATTTCAATATATTTTGCAAACAGGTTTTTGAAATTTCATTCAAAGGAAAATTTATCGATTCTGACTAGAGATTCGCAAATTAATCCTGGTGCAGAACTTTCTATATGTACATATTAAGCTTTGTAGCAGTAAGCCGGCATTTTCTCTAAACTCATTTTATACTCGGTTATGACAAAATTACTATGCGTGAAATAAAAGTTTCACTAAATTTACTGAAATTGTACACCTGGAATTTAGTTAATCGGAGACAGCCTGTTGCCACGTGGAACAATAAGTCACATACCGGTTATTATCAAGAATTTATCAATCGCCGCTATGCAATCAACAAATTACCGGGTTACAAAATCGATGCCATTTAAGTAAAACTTTCCTCAAGTTGTTTTTGTCACAATCTCCTCCGGAATTGCCTCAGTTCCGTTCCAATTCACTTAACATGTCCATACAAACAAAATGCCATGCCATCGGTTCTATTTGTCCATCAGGTTTGTCCATATCGAACCGCATTTATGTGGGACATAATGTTCCTAGAATCTTAGAGTAGGACGAAAATAACCATATACATGCCGACATAAGTGCTATAAGTCCTAAATTGGAGAGTAAACATCACAGGAGTTGACCACCTACGATTATCGTCGAAATAAATCACGGACTGTTAGTTAATGTTGTTTACCTTCCAGGCCCCATGTTGTATCAAGGCTCGGGGCCAGTCGTTGAGTCGAGGAGCAGCAGTAGCAGCAACAAGCCAACTCGAACCGAATGTCCTCACATGTTGTCATCATCAATATTTGATGCGACCCAATAGACGAACAATGAAATCAATCAGAGCTCAAAGACATTCGACTCGATATCGTTTCCATTCTTCTTCTTAATCGACGTGGAGACAGTGTGGCCCCTGTTTTTGGGTCATATTACCCGCATATCGACGCCCGCCGCGATCCAATCTCAAGCGATAGCTCGAATATATTTGAGTAAAACTTAAAAAAAAAACCCGCTCCAACTCCAAAAGATTGTAATCTGAACCGAATTCGTTGTATTCGTGGTTTATCACACATGTCTTAGGTCGTTTATCATTAGTGCGGACGTGGCCAGACTGAAGGTAGCTGTAGCCTCCAAAAACACACCCCATCCTTCTCGAGAAGTATACACGCGTGCCCTCGACAATCGTTTCTAATCTACTTATCAGGCGAAATCGCGATTGCGTTTTTAAGGAAATTGAAAATTCGGAAGGTCTCGGCTTGAAGCATATGCGCGTGCATTTAAGGGTTTTCTCGGCGACGACGGGGTTGAAATGATCACCAAGCTTGGACCCTAGGTACTCAAGGCGCTCAAGTGGAAATGCCGGGCGCATAAATTAGTTCCACATCGAGAGCTCAATAATGACGTACTCTGGTCGTGGTCCCAGCTTTCGAGCCACGTCACCCATAATTTAATTTCCTTACAATTTCCAAACTAATTCACTCTAAATCAAAACACAAACACACACAACGAAAACGAAGAAAAGGCCCTAGTAGAGACTTGAAAATTCAAAGTCATTCTAATTGGTCAGAATTCCAAAAAGTCCTTTTAATTTCCCGTATAGACACAATCAAGAGAAGACCCCCAAAAAATTCTGTTGCGCACAGTAACAAAAAAAGACTTTCAATTAAAGCAACAAGGACCTTCATGTTCGAGAAAGAAGCATAGTTGAGTTCGGGACATAATAAACTTTCCCCTAAATTTAATGCATGGATCGAAATCGGAACCTTATTTTTTTGCCTTGGAAATAAAAAAAAAACTGCTTGAATTGGCTTCCTTTCGTGAAAGATTCATTCAAGTAAAAGAAACATTTTCGGGGCGCACGGTGTTGATATGCGGCACGTGGCTTATTATTTTCTCCTCATTTTAAATTTTTAGGCGTGCGATGCAACATATGCTGCACACCAAGTCCTTCTTCCGCTGTGACTCAGTTTTCTCAAGTGCAGCTGCGGCAAGGTATAAGTATAAGGAACTTTTCGTTTTGGTTTAATTGAAGGATACAACACATACGAGCACTGCAATTGCGGAAGGGTGCCTGCATTTCAATGACCCGATTTATTCTTGGTTAACAAGGATTTTCAAAAAAAAAACCTGTATGTGATGGAAATATTTTTTTTTTAAGAAGAAATAGTTTTTATGGTATGATATGAAAAATACTTAGATCTGCTTGAATCCAAATTATAACAAAATTGAAGAGATTCGAATAATTTATAAAAAGCAAACCTCAAGAAACCGGAAGCTAAAACCATGAGTAGCTCAAGACCTTTTTGCCTCCATCAGGAAAATGGATAGAACTAGTTTAGCTCTTTCTAGAGCCAAGTTGTATGAAAAAGAAAAATTAAGTCGATATTATGCATAGTAAGCATCGCTATAACTTAAACCTAATTATATGTACTCAAAGCCAAAGCGTCGTATTTAGAAAACATGTTATTTAAAACGGACAGCGACGGGAAAAAAATTTGGAAAATTATGAAGACAGCAATTGGAAAAAGTGAATATAGATATCCAATAACTAGCATCAAATATAGAGAAAATGAATATAGCTCTAAAGACAGCGCCGAAATTGTCGCAACCATTTTTATATTCTAGATTAAATCTAAAAGTATTATAAGTTTGCCATAAAGTTTGTAACGCCAAGAAATAAGGCTCGGAGAAAAAAATTAATAATACAGAAGTTCATATAATCACTCAAAAATCTCAAAACCGGATGTCCGTCCGTCTGTCTGTTCATCCGTCTCTCCGTCTGTCCGTCCGTCCGTGTCCTCTCTAGCTTGCGAACGCGTTGACCCAGAGAACTCAAATTATGTAACCGTTGTTTTTGACAAAAAGGTAAGGTCAAGTTCGTGAACGGACAAATCGCTCCACCCCTTGTACCCCCTCCTACACAAAATGACACAATTTTGCAATTTGACAATAAACTGCTATTGATCTGAAATTTGGAATGTATTACTATTATGATGATTTCAATCTACTGTACAACATTTTTTTGAGTCCTCCCCTTCCTTCCACCACCTCCCATACAAACAGCACTTTTTCATGAAATACTATAAACAAATTTACTCAGTAGGCATAAAATTGGTCGAGCTGAAATTGTGCACTAAGTATTTATTTAGAATTATTTGTAAGACCAAAAAATATTATACGATTAGTTTCACTCCTTCTACCCTCTCCCATACAATCTGATATAATGGCACAGCTTTTAAAAATGTCAATTTTCCCGAAAAGTATGAATGCTACTAATCTGCAACATGTCACAAGCAATATGCTTATAGCTATTTCTCAAAAAGTCATTAAGAACTTGCCTCTCCTTCTACCACCTACCATACAAACCGCACAATTTTGTTAAATCCAATACACTAATTTTCTCAGTACCCATAAAGTTTTTGAATTCTAAATTTTGTATAAAACATTTTGATGACAACTCTGGCGTGATGTAAAAAAATTAGTTCAATGTCGTCATCCATTCCAACACTTCCCCTGCAAAATTTCTTAAAATCAAAGAATATCTCTTTCATCTAGAATATCGCACGATTGGGCTTCACGCCCAATCGTAGTCCTGTTATGTTGAATAAATATTTCAGTAATGTTGGCAGGAAACTTGCTGAAAATATCTTGTCCAACTCAACTCATGAAAACTTTCCTATGGCACAAAAAATAAATACTGGAAACATTGAGGATGTGACTGAAGATGAAATCATATCAGGAATTACAAATTTGAATAACTCACTCAATAGTAATATCGTCAAATACAGGGCGGAATTTGGTCGTAATAGTAGTGGGTAGAAATGGGGAATATTTAAAAAATGAAGAATTTTTCAAAATTCAAACCGTTACATTTCAAAATTTAAAAACGTGGGGTGTAAGGGGTTTTGGTAAAAGACACAAAGTTAAAATTTTGCACGTGCATACATCCATTTGATATACATAAAGAAAAAATATTAATTTGAACCAAAACTGTCATCCACCAAAGGTGGTCCTAGCATTCACGTGTATTAAAAGCAACTCAAAAAATTTCAAGCTGTGTAAAATTCATTTAAAAAAAAATCACAAATTTAGCTATTTCCGTACTTTCTTTATCCCCTCCCATAAAAATTTATGGTTTTAAGAATATAAAATATACTGAGAATTTTATAGAATTTACTTCGTCTATGAAATAAATATTCTATACAACGAATTTTGAGCACAATTCGATAAATCAATTACAAAATTATTGACATGTAATCATCTCTTCTATCATACCCCTCCCCTGCCCTAGAACTTCCATTCACATAGTCTTCACTCTTCTTCAGTTTGTCCCAAGAATAATAAAGTTGCGCCCGACTTGTTGGCAGATGCGCTCGAATATAAAATCGATAGCAAAACTTCTCTAAATTACTCTACTAATGTAAACTTCCCGAAATTCCGTAACAGTTTAACTTCCGGAATCGATCAAATACCCCCCAGAAAACTCCTTTTTCTGGTATAAAGACGAAATGAAAAATTACATCACATCGCATTATTGCATCTCTCGACGAAAAAAACTTTAATTACAGGTTTATAGTGGCCGCTTTCCAAGTCGTAAAAGAAATCTGCTTCAGAGAAGAACGAAGGCCAAGAAATCACTATGGCTGTCGTCTTGAATCCTGACCGAGAAGAAAATAAAAGTAAAACTAGAACGAGAATAACTTTTCGGGAGAAGTGGCTTTCTTCTCGCTTATACGAGACCTAAATTTATACGAATAAGTCGCAGTGAATTTTATAAATGTGAAGTCAAGGCGAGCAACAATTGGAAAATACTGAAAGGAGTATGCAGGTTTATCTGCATGTGTCTGAAATTAAATGGGAAGAAGGTGAGTTGATATTTATGTTTTTTAGAAAATAAAAAACCATTGGTGATAGACATATATCGCACATTTAATATAAAAGCATCAATATATAAAATTTCTTTTTTTTTTTTTGTAATTTACTTAGAAAGATAGGTTTCTACTTTTACTTTTTGAGTCGTTTAAAAAATAGCCGAAAATTTGAAGGAGAGATGACCGTCATGTATTCAAAAACCATGAATGTATGTATATAGTTAAGAGTAGTTTTGAAAAAATATTTTTCCAATGCGGGTTCCTCAAAATTGCAAAATCGTGAGATAAATAACTTACTGATTCTCAGATGAATGCCTAAAATAAGTAAGCACATACATTAGCGAACATCATGCATGCATGATGAATTTGCGTTAATTAAAAATAGCGATGAGTCTGCCTATTACCAGTAAAGAAGGTTCAAAGGCAGACATTAGCAACTTCAAACATATTTAACGACTTGGCGTGATAGCAGAAGTATACAGCATTTAATTTGAAATTTAAGAATTAAGTCCATTTACTTTCAAAATTTGAAATTCAATCAACCATCAAATTCCTGTTAAGATCCCCTAGACAGAAACAACTTTCTTCCACAAGGCGCGATCCTGAGCATCGGCCTTAATCTGTTGCCAGGACTTGTTTATTCCTCTGGTCTCCTGCTCAACTGCTCGCTTCCATGTACTACATGGTCGACCAACCCGATGTCTTCCTTGAGGAATATAATCCAGAGCCTATTTGGCGATGTTGTGCTCTGGTTTCCTCAAAGTATGACCGATCCACTGCTACTTCCGCCTTTGAATCTCAATACCTATTTTATTCTGTCCAGTTGTACTCCAAAGTTCGTCGTTGGAAATGACTTCTGGCCAGAATCTATCTAAAATGCGTCGGAGGCATTGGTTCACGAAAGTTTGTAGTTTCTTGGTTAGTCGAACGGTCATTTTCAACTTAATACAACCATATAACAACACGAATTTGACGCATGCTTCGAAAACTCGCAGCTTCGTTCGAAGTTAGATCTCTTCAGGGGATGTTTTATGGTGACTCTTGTGCGGAAAAAGGTTGCCTCTGATGACCATTTGTCGAGTACTACAAAACTCCATAAATAATTCGCTGTTTTCGGGTTGTCAGAACCAACCTGGACGTTTATATCTCCTGAGATGATAATAATATCACTTCTTGGAACACGATCGAAGGTGGCAGTCAGTTGGCTATAAAACTCCTCTTTGTCACCAGGCGTTGCGGTATTACTTGGTGCATAGCACTGCAGAATTGTGACGTTTCTGACATTGGTTCTGGGTGTAACGACGATAATGCCATCCGAGATTGGCTCCCAACTGACGAGACAGTTTCTCGCTCTCGGTGTAAGGACGACCGCCACACCATTTTTGATTTCACCTTCAGAACCAACGTACAGAATGGTGTTTCCACTCGGGGATTATTCTTCTCCTGATCCTATCCACCTGACCTCGCTCAAGCCCAAGATTTGGATGTTATAGTGCTCCATTTCACGGTCGATCACTGATTGGCGGTGCAAGGACCGAGTGACTCCAGCCCTTCCCCCGCTCTTCAATGTTCGAACGTGTCAGTAGCCAATCATAGTCCGTTTTCGAATTCCAGAATTCGATACCGTAGAATACGGCCGTCGAAATTAAAAGAAGGATAATGATGGCAAACAAGACTTATTATTCGGTACTTCCAATAATCAAAAACAAGAACGTGCACAGGAAAACAAAACTTAAGCTATACAAAACAATCATAAGACCTGTGCTATGCTATGGCAGCGAAATGTGGACATTAACTCAGGCGTCCGAAAAACGACTTAACGCCTTTGAAAGGAAGGTCCTCAGAAGAATCCTCGGACCTGTGAGGGAAGACTCGATCTGGAGAATATGATACAATAGAGAATTGTATGCCATCTTCGACAATCCAGAAGTGTCAACCCTCATAAAATTTAAAAAATTACAATGGGCTGGTCATGTGGAGCGGATGGATGACGGAAGAATTCCCAAACGCACACTAAAAGGGAAAGTCAACGGACAAAGACCGGTCGGAAAACCACGAAAGCGCTGGGAGGATTCGATTGACGCAGACAGCAAATCACTGCTAAGATTTTCAAACTGGAGGACGCGGTCACTGAACCGAGATGGATGGAGGCAAAGCATTCAGGAGGCCAAAGTCCGATTTGGACTGTAGCGCCATCGTAAGTAAGTAAGAATACGCCCGTATCCGAGGCGCTGTATTCATTTGTCGTAGCAGTTAGGTTTTAAGATCACGGGTGATAAGCTTTTGATGTATTTTTAGGGCAAACAGTAAAATTCACCCACAGCTAGGGGTGAATTTTACTGCCCCCAGGTTAGCTCAGGTCCGTGGAGTCGCTATTCTCCAAAGATTGATGTATGGATTGGTAAAACCACATTGGGGGTACAACTACCCCTCCTGCGGGAATTTACTTTGTAAGGTGTCTGAGATTCTACTAACTTTTGCACAGATCACTAAAGTTAAGAGTTATTTAGCAATAAACTATATAGAAATTTGCACTTACACAGTTTTCGAAATGGCACATTGTCGCAAGATGTTTTTTTTATGGCGACAGTGTAACATATCAAGCCCTTGCTAGAAGATTTTTAGTCCATCTTTCAAAAATTTTACAATGCCTGGCTTAAAGTGCAGACCTTAAGATCTAATTACAGTGAGCTAAAGCTAGAAACTAAAATTAATACTAGCAAAATAAAAATGTGTGGGAAAAAAAATTGATAGTTTGGTATTCAAATTTATTGGCAGAAAGTAAAATGTGACAATTTTGTTTTTGTTATTAATTTTAAACTCTTATGTCCCAATTTTCGGTAACATCAAGTGAGTTTTGTTTAACTAAAATTAATTTAAATTTTCACAGCAACAGCGTTCTTCAAGTGAAGAACTGGCCAATGTTTTAAAACCATACACATTGAAAACGAAGTAAAATCTCGCAAAACAATTAGTATATCTTCAGTGTGGTTAAGAGGGTCGACAGAACCCATTAGAATGAAGACACTTAGACATGATGTCTCTGTTGGCACGTCCATGTTTCATATTTTATAGATTGGTTTTATAAGAGGTACATAAAATATCGGGTTACATTAGTAGATGTTAATAAAATTTCTAGGTATGTTATACTAATAACAAAGAGAGCTTCTTTTAAGATTGGGCAGAGATCGGTGAGTAATGTTGAATGAAACCATTAAAGTGCCTTATTCCTGCCGGATGCGTAACCGAAGTACTCATTGGTTTGGTGAATGTGCGTTTCGAATTTAAAGAAAAGATTTCTGGGTTCTACACTGTTACGCTTTATTATTCGTGACGTTTCGGTCTCTGCTTAGAGCAGTTTGATAACGGTCTCAGCACAGACCAAAACGTCACGAAGTACTCACTTATAAAACCATTATAACGTAAGTTATGAATGAAATTTCTAGTATAGAGTTTTAATATTAATAACAAATACTTAAACGGATTACAAAGGAGTTTAATAGATGCCAATGGTTAGATATAAAAATGAATCAAAAAAAAAACATAACAGGACTACGATTGGGCGTAAAGCCCAATCGTGCGATACTCTAGATGAAAGAGAAATTTTTTATTTTAATAAATTTTGTAGGGGAAGTGATAGAGGGGGGACGACATTGAACTTTTTTTTTACATCACGCTAAGGTTGCTATCATAATGTTTTATACAAAATTTAAGATTCAAAAATTTAATAGGTACTCAGAAAATTAGTGTATTGGATTTAGTGAAGCTGTGCAGTTTGTACGGAAGGTGGTAGAAGGAGTATGAAGTTATTCATGACTTTTTTAGAAATAACTGTGAACATCATTTAATTGACATATTTTAAATTGCAGAACAGTAGCATTCATACTTTTAAGGAAAATCGACTTTTTGTAAAGTTGTTGAGTTTTGTCAAATTGTATGGGAGGGGTTAGAAGGAGTGAAGCTAATCACCTAATTTTTTTTTATCTGACTAATAATTCTAAATAAATATTTAGTGGATAATTTCAGCTCGATAAATTTCATACGTACTGAGTAAATCGGTTTTTAGTATTTCATAAAAAAGTGCAGTTTGTATGGGAGGTGGTGGAAAGAAAGGGAGGACTCAAATATTTTTTAATATAGCAAATTGGGTTTATTATATAAGTAATATATTCAAAATTTCAGATCAATAGCTTTTATACTTTTCAAGCAAATTCGTTTAATGTCAAATTGCGAAATGGTGTCATTTTGTATGGGAGGTGGTAGTGGGGGTAAAGTTAATCGTCTAATTTTTTTTTTTTGATCTTACTAATAATTGTAATTAAATGTTCAGTGTACAATTTCAAATTGATGAATTGTATACGCACTGAGTAAATTGATTAATAGTATTTCATGAAAACGTGCAGTTTGCATGGGAGTGGGTGGAAGAATGGGGAGAAAACAAATATTTCTTATACAGTAGAATTTAATTATCATAAAACTATTATGTTCCAAATTTCAGATTAATAGCATTTATACTTTTCGACAAAAGCCGTTTATTGACAAATTGCTTAATTATGTCATTTTGTATGGGAGGGGGTAGAAAGGGTGGAGCGATTTAACTCGTTCACGAGCTCGTCCTTAATTTTTTGTCAAAAATGACGTGTACAAAATTTGAACTTTCTAGATCAACGCGTTCTCAAACTAGAGAGGACGCGGACGGACAGAAGGATGGACAGACGGACCGCGGACGGACAGACGGACGGACGGACGGATAGACGGACAGACGGACAGACGTTCGGACGGACGGACGGACAGACGGACGAACGGAAAGACGGACGGACATTCGGTTTCGAGATTTTTGAGTGTTTATATGAACTTCTGTATCATTAATTTTTTTCTCCGAGCCTTATTTCTTGGCGTTACGAACTTTGTGGCAAACTTATATGGCAATACTCTCAGATTTCTTCTAGAGTATAAACATAATATGACTACGATTGGGCATAAGGCCCAATCATGCGATACTCTAGATGAAGAGAAATTTTTTGATTTTAAGAAACTTTATATGCGGAATCAATATCAGTTATACGTCCAATGTGATAAAGTTCTTGGAGAAAAGTTCAATCTGTGCAAAGTTTAATCTGCAAAAAGCTCAGTCTGGAAAAAAAAGTATGGAAATATTTTTACAAAAAATTCAAATTTAATGTTTGTAACCCCTAGATAACAATGGAACGATTCCCAGGAAGCAAAAAATTATTCAAAGAACTATCTACAATGGCGCTATAACCCAAAATCGGACCTTGGCCTCCTGATATTCAGGTTTCTTAACATTTTTCATTACATATTATAGAAGGGTTGTTAGCCCTTCGCATAATCCTCTTTATACGAATTTTTCATTTTCATAGATTGACGTGACCAATGTATATCCAAGCATGCAATGTGCCGGAATTGTATATTGCGCCGACCGGGATTTGAACTCACGACCTTGGCATTACAAGACAAACACACTACCTACTAGGATATACCCTAGCTAAAAAGAACTAACTAGTATAAATAAGAATTCAAGTAATAATGATTTGCATGGAAAACAACTGATTTTTCAGACTCTGAAGAAGCTGAAGATGAAATTGAAGTACGAGTTATTGAACAAAGCGGAAAAGATGAATCTGAAAGTGAAGATGTAGTTCCCTAAATGAGCCACAAACGCAGAAAGCGTTTGCGAATATGTTCAGAAAAAATACAACAACTGTCGACGATACTGAATAGGAAGAATTAGGGCCTCAACTGGTTATGCGAAGCAAAACATTATGAATGATAGTGTTAGTAGTGCATTGCGACTTATAATTGATTGTCGAATGATGAGTCACATAAGGCTTGCAATGAGCTACAAGCCAAAAATAGAACCTATTTTCTTTCATGAAACTTTTAGCAGAAATAAATTTTCAGAAATTATAAGTTTCGACAAAAAAACGGGAAGAGTGTTCGCTTATGAACTGAGGAATTTGTATTGATTAAGACACAAGCTTGTTACAGGCCAGGTCAGAACTTAAGCGTAGATGAACAAATGTTTCCCACAAAGATAATCTGTAGATTTGTTCAGTATATGCCTAAAAAACCAGACAAATTCAGAATTAAGTTTTGGTTAGCTGTAGACGTGCGAAGTAAATATCTTATAAATGGCTTTCCTTATTTAGGAAAAAATGAAATTAGACCATCATGAATTTGTAGTTTTGAGTTTCGTAAAAAACTATGTAATACGGATAATTTTTTATATGTATACAACTCGCAAATAAACTGGCTAAAAAACCAAAACTTGTTAGAACTGTATGAGCAAATAAAAGAAAATGACCGAAAATAGCTAAAGTAAGAAAAGATAACATGGCTCTTTCCTCCACAAAGCTTTAAAAATCAAGTGATATTGTTCTCACAATTTATAAAAATAAGCCTCGTAAAAAAGTATTACTTCTTAGCTCTAAACATTAATCCGTAATAATTGCTTCTAATCGAAAACGAATTCCTGAAAGTGTATCGTTTTATAATGAGACTAAGTTTGGAGTAAATGTAGTTGAAAAAATGGCCCGCAAATATAGCGTTAAAGCAGGATGCCCTTTGCAAATATTTTATAATATTTTGGACTTGTCCGCAAGCAATGCGTGGATTCTATATAAAGAGACTTGTGATGAAAATATAACTTGTTATATTTGAAGAAAACAATTTTCGTTTCAATCGTCTGAAGAACTTGCCAGTAAGTATAGTTGCTGCAGAAAAGAAGCTTCTTCTCTACAACAAGAACCGAAAGCAATAGATTGTACTCCAGAAAACTAGAAAAAAAAATTCTGACCGCAAAACTTGCCAAATTCGATTACGCAACAAAAACAAAGCGATTAATACCTGCAATGAATACAATAAATGTGTTTGCAGCAAGTGTTCATCTAAGATAACATGTACTTGTAAAATATGTGCCTCATAGTTGTTTCATATACAGTGCTGTACAAAATAATAGGTGTGAACTTAAAAAACGTAAATTTTATGTACATATATCAACTATATTTCTGTATTTTTAACTCACAAACATTTGTTCTTTTATTCTCTTATGTAATATACAACTAACAAAACAAAAATTTTAATTCAATAAAAACGAAAGTTACTTCTAAATATTATTTTAGTTTGGTGGACTGTGCAAAAAAATAGGTATATTTCTTAAAATATATGTATATCAAATGTGATATACTATTAATGCAAATAGAAACTGTTTTTGTTTCTTTTTTTTATTAGTAATTAATGAATTATATTAATAAATTTAAATTATTATATTAAATGTTGTGCTTGTTAAATTATATTCTTTTATTTATGTAAACTAAGCCAAAACTTACAATGAAAGCCATGATCAAAAATCCGTAAATTTGACGGGTGTGGTAAGACTAAGTACATATGTATATATTTAACATTAGTAGTTCTAGTGTTAAAAAATTAGTCGGATACAAATCAAAAGTATCTCTTCATTAAAAATTAAACCATAGTGCCTCAACAACTATCTTCTGCCGGCCCTGCTTTAAGTACAACAAGTAAAGTCTCTGTTTATCGTCCCATCCCTTTCGCCTAGCTTCCAACCATCCAGGCTCGTCGTGAACTAAAAAAGGACCACACGAAAGTATCCTTTCCGTCGTCGGTACGACAGGTGTGTGTTCTGTTCGCATCCAACAGTTCGCGAGACACAAACAAACCATCGATGAGGAAATGTTGCGCAACATTTCGTTACCGAGCAGCAACAAGGAACAGCAACAGGAAGTGAGCGACTATCCCGGAAACGAAACAGGGGAAGTGCATGCAAGCAACAGGAACAAGACCGCGTGAAAACGGAACACGGTTTTGTTGACGTACGGGCCATGTGCGCGATGCCGAGCAACAAATGCAAACGAACGGAATCGGGCCGGCTTCTCCTCGCCGTACTCGACCTTCGTGTGGGGTGGCTTCGGGCACGAACAACCACCGACCGGGCTGTGATAGGGCGCATTCTCTGTTGCGTCCGCTGGAACGTAAACATCCCCACCAGCGCGGAACGGCACAGGACCCGAGCCACGGCCACGAATCACGTTTATAAAAGCCACTGCGCTCGAGGGTTGCACACTCAAAAGCCTCTAAGGGTTGCTTACGTTCGGTTCGCACTTCTTCTCTCTCTTGAACACTCTACACGGACTTCAGTTTTATTTTTCTTGTTCTTGTTCTTGCCTCCCTCTGAGCCTTCTGAGTTTCTGTGATTTTTTCCCTTTCGTGTTTTAGTTGTTTTTTTGTTCTGATATGGTTTCAGTCCTCAGGTGCGAAATTTTGTTTACCGATAATTTTTTTACATGTGCGTCAGTTCCTTCGGCACCGCTCAGCTTATACTTCCGATTCAGTTTCAGTTCAGTTGGTGGTTTCATTTTTAATTCGGTTTTGATTTCAAATTAATCTTGGACGGGCAAAAAAAAAATATTGGCGGATATTTTGCTGCTCAGCACTGTGAAAATCAGTTCCGGTTCCGAAAGCGGTTAAACGTGCGAATGTTTAGTGACTGATAGTTTTGGCAGTGATCCGGTTGCCGGAAGCGATGCAAAAAAAATTGAACTAAGTCGGGTGCGATCGAGTCTCACAGCGGTGCGGTACATGAAACATGCAACAGAAATCCCTTCGATGGACTTGTCCAGGCTTTTGAGACCGATTTTAAGAATTCATGACTGCACCCGTTGCCGCCTCAAGGATTAACGCCACTCCGCATAATTCTCGTTCCGCACGACCCACAGCAACACTGCTACGCCACACAGCTCTGTTCCGATTTGTTCTGTGCCTGAGACTCGTAACGAACTTTCTTTAGAATTGCAAAGATGCCGCGCTGTTTGATGGCCAAGAAATGGAAAGCATATCCATGGCCCGATCGGGCTGAAGACAGTCAGTCAAGTGTTTCCGCCACCTCCACTCCTAATGTAAATGGTTCGTCCTTGCCGCCAGTGACCGATGTTGATGATGAGGAGGAGATCGATGTCGTGGGCGACTCTGCAGCTGCTGCAGCCGGAGTGGGTAGTAGTGTAGTTGTTGGGATGAAGCAACAACAACAACAGCAGCAGCAACAACAACAGCCTGTTAGTGCAGCTTCCTCAACCTGTTGGGGTCCTTCGTCTCCGACCGCTGGAGCCACTGCGCCCAGTCCACCGCCCCATTCGCCGGAAGCAACGCGTGGCTCCACCATTCTCTATAACGGTAAGTTTCCCCGAAATGAATTATTTAAAGCACTTGAACTTGCCTACTGAAATAATTAGCCGGACCAACTCCAAGCAGCCCTGTATAGTTCCGAGTCGCCTTACTCGAGGCTACCCGAAAACTTTTGTGCTTTCATCGTCATTGTGGGCGCCGGACAAGTCACAGCCGACTGGGCTCCTTATGCCAGCCAGACCCATTAACCAAATACTCGATGCATTATTAATTTTCCTACTATGCCTGCTGCTCCTGCTACGACCACAACCTTCCACTCGCTCCATTTTCCTTCTGGCTTCATTTTTCCTTCCTGGAAATCTCTTCCGGATGAAAAGTACACGCTAGATCGAAATGTTCTCGAGTTTGGTGACTCGTTTCCGTAAGCATTAACCTACGACTTACACTGAACTTTCTTCGTTCGCCCGCTCCCGGACTAACAGGAACAACCATATAGAACGAATCAATTCCCTGGTCATGTCGGAGAGATTATTGCGAACTACCTTTCTGTTTTCGACCATCAATTACGAAATTGATTTCTTAAAGGAGCCTGGGACATGTTTCTGGGGATGACATCTCAGTTTTATCCCACTAGCTAGTATGTTACACATTATTTGCGGACGCGCTACTCATGTAGAAATTATTGTTGCCTTTCACAGATGATTACTTAGAAATTAACTAATTTATTATTGGAATTACGAATAGACGGGGGTTCGGGTGAGAGGGAGTGATGAGATATCGTAAAAATTGTGATTATCTGTTAATCCTGTTCAGAAGATGATTCTTTTTGGCAGAATTACGTTTGTCGAACAGGCATTTATCTTCGAGTTAAAGCAGCTCATATCCAACATTTTAATGCTAGCGCGGAGAGTTTATGAAATCCGAAAAATGAGTCCTAAGTTAAGCCCAACTTTTTCACATATTTTTTTGAAATAGAATATCGTGACGTCAAGACCCGAGATTATTTATAAAATCAATTACGAAAATTGTACTATCAGTTAACAGTGTTGAAAAATACAAATTTTCAGTAAATGGAGAAAATAACTAAAAAAACATAATAATTCGAGAAAAACACTTAATAAGCTTTTCAATGGAAAAAGATTTTTCTTTGCAAAATAGCGGAATGAAATGGTTCAGATTTTGCATTCTAATTTTCATTTGAATAGCGTACTATGCTCAAAAAGGGGAGAAATCTTACCAACTCAGCGCTAGCATTTTCGAGAAAAAGAACTCTTAATGTGGCTGTACTTATTTGTTTATTCAGATCTCAGCTTAACCAATCAATAAAAAATGTATTAATATTTATTGTCGTTAACATGATGTGTAAAATCGTTCTTTTCGATGCAACTTTTCACTTTATCTTGTTTATTATTTCCAATTTTATTGAACCCAAATCGATACTGTGGTTAATTACCAAAGTGTGTAGTTTAGGTGACACATAAAAAAACAAAAAAATCTGTTTTGTAGA
Organism: Chorisops tibialis; assembly: GCA_963669355.1. NCBI lineage: Eukaryota > Metazoa > Arthropoda > Insecta > Diptera > Stratiomyidae > Chorisops > Chorisops tibialis. The sequence continues at coordinate 299,072,951 of OY770263.1, forward strand.
AATCTTATCATGGAATGGATTTTTTTTTAATTAGTGACACTTTGCAACGATATGCATCTGAAACGTAATGCAATATTACATTGCATTTTGGCCTTTGTTTTTCAATACACTCGTATGATGATGGTTTACACGAAGTTCGAATTCCTTTTAAATTTATTTTAATCTTATGTCCCAAGAATTTCGTTCCTATAATGGATATCATACAATTTTTAACTTATCACCCGTAAAGTACTAAATGAGTAGTCAGTCTATAATGGATTTTATTATTAACAGAGTTAACGCAGCTTTGATAATTTTATTCTACAATGGCGCTACAAATCGGGCCTTAGCCTCCTGACCTTCAGGTTCCTTAACATTTTTTCATTATTTATTGTGGAAGGGTTGTTAGACCTTCGCACAACCCTCTATCTACGAATTTTTCATTTTTCGTAAATTGAGGTGACCAAGCTGCCCAAGCAGGCAGTGTGTTGGAGTTATGCTTCGACCGGGATTTGAACTCACGACCTTCGCTTTGTAGACCAACACGCTACCCACTAGGCTATACCATAGCTAGTTGATGATTTTATAGCTACAGCTAATATTGTCTTAACACTTGGTGAATCCCAATTAACGAAATAAAGCTACAGAGGGAATTAATACGGTCTTGGAATTAATTTATTATTTTTAATGATGTATTTTTGGAATCTAGATCTTTCACTTGACTTAAGAAAAATAGTATCAGATTCAATAATTATTTTTTTTTCTTCTAAAAAATCTTGCAATCCACCTATTAAAAAAATAAAACAGAAGAAGAGTATACCCTCGCTTGGACCATTCAAAATATAATAATATGTAGTATACATAATATAATTTTAATAGTTCACTTTCCAAATTTATCTAGAATCCACTTATAGCTGTTACGTATTGCGTTTAAAAGTGTACATACGAGTAAATTTTATTTGTTATTAGCTGCTACCAACTAGTTGGAAAATTCTTCATAAATTACGATATTGATTTAATAATTTCTAGTTCTTTTAACTACTAAATAAAATATTTTAGCACCCAGAAGCCAAACGTATCCCGTTTCCTTACTAGGGCTATTGCTATCTATTGAGACTATAAATCGTCGTCTCCATATACTAATAGGCAGAAAAATTGAACATGCTTCATATTTATTTGTATATAATACGTCCAATAAACAAATTAGGGTGCTTAAAGTTATATAAAGGTATTATAGAAACCGCAGAGTTTGTTTTTATTAAAGACTAATATGTTTTTTTTGTTGTACTGGTGAAAATGGTAGTTGCTTTAAAACTTGAGAGTAATTTACCGAATATTACTATTATGAAATTCTCGTTTTGTTTGGTTCTAAATTCATAAGTAAATAGATATGATGAATTTTAGTATTATAAAATTTTTTTTGCGTCGAATAAATATTTGTGATACCCATTGTTAAAACCTCGTTTGCAATAGTTATATAAGGGAACTTTTAGCGAATGTCAGTACAATAAATTTCTATTTCTTCTACTATAGCACTACTGCCTAAATACGGCCATCACCTCTTGACCTTTAATTTCCTAAACGTTTTTCCATTACGTATTGTGAAAGGGTTTGGATTTGGAGTTAAAGGAAAGACCAGAGATATGAACAACTCCTGGCCACAATTAAAGGCAGGATCTTAACAGGAAATTGATTGAAAACATTTTCTTGCGTATAAATATATTTTTTTTTTCAAATTTTTGGGTTAAATTTGAAATTTATTTTATGTGAAACATCGTTTTTATTTTCGAAAGTATCACGACTTGATTTATAACAAAATTGAGTTAAGTCTCTAATATTCACCTCATTATTATCATCAATGGCGTGACAGCTCAAATCGGGCTCTGGCGTCCAATCGTATTTCGCGTATTACAGCGAAGGCTCTTCTCGCTCTAAGGGACCTTCCCTAGTATGATAAGTTACGACTTCCTGCTGGCGAACAGCTTGAGAATAGACGGATTATCCTTAGGGCTGCTTTTGCATTTAAATTAATTTTAGAAGAAATTCATTCCCCATATTTGCTCGAAGCCATAAATTTAGTATTCCGCGTCGATCCTTGAGACTATGTGCCACTCCACATTTCTCATCATCGCACCAACTACGGAAAAACCAACCAGTCGCATGTCTTTCGCGTATTTTCAACAATAATTACTGCCGAATTGACTATAATTTATCTTGCATGCAGTTAAAGTCAGCTTTATGCGGCAAATAATTTGTGATTATTAATTGTTTTAAATTGGATACTCGTATAATGTATTTTTTTTAAGCTAGGGTGTAGCCTAGTGGGTAGCGTGTTGGTTTGCAATGCAAAGGTCGTGAGTTCAAATACCGGTCGACGCATAATTCTAGCACACTACCTGCTTGGGTATACCATAGTTACTTCAATTTACGAAATTAAAATTTGTAGATAGAGGATTGTACGAAGGGCTAACAACCCTTCCATAATAAGTAATGAAAAATGTTAAGGAACCTGAAGATTAGGAGGCCAAGGTCCAATTCGGGCTGTAGTGCCATTGCAGAATGATGTATTTTTTGCGTACTTTTTTTTCTAACAATATTTTGTAAAAAATCATTGTTTTGATGAATTTTGAAATAAATAAATAAAAAAATTTCACAATCGTTTCGATCCAAAGATCGCGTCCTCCCGAAGCTAATTATACTCTAAATGAAATCTGAGAGTAGTATAAGTTGGCTCTAAAGTTTGTAACGCCAAGAAATGATGATCACATTCTGTGCGAGCATCATTTCAGAGAGTACAGGAGTATTTGTTGACGCTCAAAAATCTCAAAACCAGATGTCTGTCCGTCAGTCCGCCCATCAGTCCGTCTGTGCGCTCTCTAGCTTGAGAACGCGTTGACCTAGATAGTTCAAAATTTTAATACTTTGTTTTTGTCGAAAAAGTAAGGTCAAGTTCATAAACGGGCCAAATCGCTCCATCCCTTCTACCCCCTCTCATACAAAATAACTCATTTTCAACAATTTACATTAATACAATTTTCTTGGAAATTATAAAACTAATAATTTGAAATTGAAACGTGAAATATGGTATAAAAATTATTTGATTCCCCCCCCCCCACTTCACAAATGTTATAAGTACTGAAAAAATTGGTTTATAGTATTTCTTGAAAAAGTGCAGTTTGTATGGGAGGTGGTAGCCCACGTCTCGCCACCATAACAGACCACAGATTGTATATTAGTTTTATCGCTTTTTTCGCTGCTTATTTTTCTGTGAATTTTCTTGTATTTCATTATTGGAAGCACCGAATAATACGTTTTATTTGCTAGTATTATCCAGCGATTGATTTCATCCCTTTCATTGCTAGATTAGCTCCAAGATATATGAAGTTACCCACAATCTCCAAATAATACCACGCAATTGTCACATTTTGTCAGATAGGCGTTCTCCTTCTTGCTTACGGCATTACTTTTGTTTTTCTGAGCACTGGGGAAGGATCTTGCTAGGATGTTAATGTCGCAGCGTATGCTACTAGTTGGATGGACTTGAAAAGTAGTATCCCGTTGGTGTTGGGTGAGATTTTTCTCTCTAGTTCCAAGTTGAAAAGCAAGGGAGCTAGACCATCTCCCTGCTTTAAGCCACGTTCCGTTCGAAAACTGATTGTGGAATCGGTTTGTATTCTTAATTGGTATTTTTTTTTTTACAGAATGACCTGTGTTATAGGCAATTTCGGCCTTTATGTGCAATGCACAAACACAGTCATGGAGGGAAGGAATGGGATTGGGAAGGTTGGGGAAGGGGAGTGAGAACGACCGTAGCGAGTGGAGAAGCTGGTATATTGCTCAGTTGTACTGGCTGCTTACTGACAAACATTTGCAGATGTTATGAATTGGTATTCAATTCTCATCTCAAAATCAAGCATAATTAGGTACAGTACCCTCCTGTTGATAATTTCGTATGCTTGTGTCAGGATAGTCAGAATGGAAAAAAACGTTTTGATCAATTAGTTAAATTATTCTTTATTACTGAATCAGTTACGTCCGCTCGCTTCGGCCGCTCAACACTAACTAACTGCTCTCTTTCTGGACAGCGACGCTGTCCTACTCTCCCATCGGTGACAGTTCGGCCTTTCCTGCAAGTTCGTCATTCCTGGGCGAATACGGATCATCGTCCATTTCAGTTTCGCCGGTTTCCTCGATCTCAGGTCCCAGTTGGCACCATGGCTTCATGTGGTCGCTAGCCATTACTCCTTGGTATCGGCGTCGTGTTCGAGGAGCATCCGGGAGATCTTCAACAATATACCTGTCGTAATCAAGCACCTTGGTAACGACATACGGACCTTTGTATAATGGCTCCAACTTGTGCGATTGTCCTGTTGCATTCGGTACATGATCGATAACAACTAATTCGCCTTCGACGTATTGTTTCGGAGTGTGATGCTTGGCATCGTATCGTTGTTTCCATTTTTGTTTCTCGTCGTTAATGTTTGTTTTTTTTTTTAGACCGTCGTTTTCGTTTTAAACGCGTATTTTCGTTTCGCGTAAATAGTTTTTTTTTTTTCACAGGTCGTCGTTTACGTATTAAACGCGTATTTTCGTTTCGCGTAATTACTTTTTTTAGACCGTCGTTTTCATTTTAAACGCGTATTTTCGTTTCGCGTTTCGTATCCCACTTCTGATTTGTCAGGATAGTCAGAATGGAAAAAAACGTTTTAATCAATTAGTTAAATTATTCTTTATTACTGAATCAGTTACGTCCGCTCGCTTCGGCCGCTCAACACTAACTAACTGCTCTCTTTCTGGACAGCGACGCTGTCCTACTCTCCCATCGGTGACACTTGTATAAAATATAAGAAGATTTAATGCACATCTGTGTTATATTCCCAGCTCTTCTAAAGCACCTTATTTCGCCGAGAATTTTTGGTCTATTGAAGATAGTCCGGTTCTGAATCCACCTTGGTATTCACCAATTATTTTATTAGTCTTGGGCTTCAGACGACGTTCAATTAGTTTTGTCAGTATTTTGTAGGACGTACACAACAATGCTATTCCTCTGTAATTCTAACAGCAGAGTTTGTCTTCTTTCTGGTAAATTCGACACATTTTCGCTAATCGTCGGGTACTACTTCCTTTGTACAAATTTTGCATATCAAGTGGTGAAGTATTTCAGCGAAGCAGTTTCCACAGTTTTTTAGAATTTGTTTCGTTTTTGGTCACATGCTTTGTTTTTGTCAAGAGTGGGTAGTGTCGATGATGGTTTTTCTTCGTCACTTGGAACCTTAATTGAGATTGTTGTCTGTTGTGATCGGTTCAATGGAATTGAAGCACCTCTCCGTTTGTTTTCTTAAGTGTCGCTGATGATGTTGTCCTCTGCGTCTTTACAAAGATTGGTTTTTGGCTAATACCCTTTGTTTAGGTTTTTTACTATTGTGTATGAGTGCTGCGTTTTATTTTGTCTCATATCGTCGTCTATCTTTTGCATTTTGTCATTATGGTACTTCCTTCGTTTTCATCTGGAGATCTTTTTCGTATATCGTCTAAGCTCGTCATATCTATCTTTTTTGGCTCGTATTGGTCGTTCAATAAAAATTTAAATTGACGCTGTCTCGTAATTTCATCTACATATTCTCCACTGGCATATTTTTTTCATATTCACCTCATACGTACTTGAAAACACAACATGTAGAGTGCAAACAAATGAACTTTTCCTAGATGATCTTTTTTTTTTAATCAAAAATTTACATTTTAATTATTAACATTATCTTCTATTGCTTTAATTTTATGATTAATATATTAGTTTTTAGGTGTTCATTAGGTCGAATAGTGGATGAAACCCAAACGGATTATAATTTGGGCCCAATCAAAGCTAAATAATTTAATATGTATTAGCTTTAAATTCTTGTTGAATAGAACTAGTATTTAAAAGTGAAACTGTAACAATTTGATCTCATTAAATTTGTAGTAATGTAACCAGTGTTGCTACTATTGAAGTAAATCTACTTCAGCAGTAAATCCTCTGAGCAAATTTACCACTATTTGTCAGAATGTACTTCATTTTTATTAAAATGTGTACTGTGGCATTATTTAATTATATTGCGATTCGATTAGACTGCTTAGTAGGGTTGGTTTTGGATTCATCTGTCAGTGCCGTTTTTGATGAGTCTATTTCTAATATCACCCAGTACATTATCATAGAGTTCTTAATAAAACGTTAAAAGTTATGATCGTGAACGTTAAACGTTGTTGATTGCCGTACAAAAATTATTAGAAACACACTCTTTGCACCAACTTCCTGAGAAAATGAAGCTGATGTGCTTCATTATCTCACGAAATACAGTAAACTAATTCTGCCGGTATATATTGAATGTAATGAGCTGAGCTTTAGTTCAAAATATTATAATAGAACTAGTAGTATGATCAGACAATGTTAACCTATCACCTTCTTCTCCTGTCCAAACGAAATGGCGCAACTTTGATTTCCTTGAGGATTATAAAAGTTGCAGATATGAAATTTGAAAGTTATGATTAAAATTATTTTGTAGCAACAGTTCTATGATATAAAACAAAATAGTTCAAAATTGTCACTCCTTCTACCACCTCTCATACAAATTTTACTAATTTCATATGGTTATAAAAATTTCTATTTCATCTAAAGTATTGCATGATTGGGATTTACTTGCAATCCTAGTTCTATTTTTTCTTAATTTGACATTTGTAATGTGGGTATTAATTTTGAGTATTGTTTTACATGTTACTATCGGCTGATCCTTATCTTGTGTCTTTGGCTTTTTATTTTTTGAAATTCATATATTGAAGTTCTTCAAATAAAACGAAAATAGGCAATTTATTAAAAGCACAAGTGTTGTAAGTATACAATTATGCACTAGTTTTGAATCAAAATTACTTCTAAGCGAGAAACACAAAATATTTCATAAAATTCAGTGCAATTGGTTCGAATATGAATGAAATTTTGCAGTCTTATCGAATAAAATTCCAATTTAACTTGCTATTAAATTCCCTAGTTTTGTTTTTTAATTTGAATAAAACGAATTAGTTCCAGATAAAAATATTCTGCTAATGGTTTGACCTTTAATTTCAAAATTGATATATTAAAATAATATTTTAGACTTGAACTAAGCCACATTCTTAATCGCACTATTCAATGTTTCTTGTTTAGCTTTTGAAGTGAACTGCGTATAATCTAAAATTAATTTCTTTTATTCATACTCGTATCTGATTCTATCGTTATGATAGCGCAATTATGAACGCTACCGACATTTTACTTCTAGTAATTTATTAGTTTTTTTTTTTTTTTTGTAATTTGGTTAACTAATGAACGAATGAATTTGGGCACTACATACGAGCTTGGGCTCTAAACAAAACGATTTTCATTCTGCCGGAATGAAGGAAATACTGATTTACTTTATGCTTAACGTTTCAGATCTGTGTATTACTCGTCTTTAAGGTATTGTATTTATTGGTATTTTAATACTCTAATTGAAATCTGCTCTAACGTTTACAATGCAAATAAATAAACTAGTAGTTCTCCTACAGAGTCGCCAATGACACAGAAATGTTTGCTGTCGCTAAAAACATCTGTCCATATGTCTAAGCGATAACTCTCAAATGCTTTCAACTGTGTGGCGAAAATCATTTGAATGTTATTTTCAAACAAAAATGAACTGCAAGGTCATAAATGGGGCACATCACCTCTCCTACCACTTCGCATAATAGTTACACGAAACTTCGCCATTTAAATTTTTCTTCGAAACTAGCTCTGATAGTTTTCACTATAAAAAATTTGACCGAAGTAAAATTAAACTTTTCGTTCCCACCCGCTAACTTCTTCTGCCTCCTCTCATAGTAAGTAGTCAAATTTTCAACAACACATTGTTTCGATTTCGAGAAGCTAAAAAATTAAATTTCGCCAGAACAAAATTAAAAATCAGCACACAGTATTTAAAAATCGTTCAAATTCTTTCACTCCATCTACCCCCTCCTATACAGACAACAGAATTTCATAAAAGTCAACTTATCCATTTCCTTGAAAACTATTAAATCTACAGCCTTGACATTCAGAGCGTAAAGCTTTCATTCAAAGTGAAAAAATACATTTTCATAAATTTAAAGTTTCCACCTACACCTTCCACCACCTCCTATACAAATTTTACTATTTAGTATTCTCAAAAAATTAAGGGGACATAAATTTTCTTGTGCATTAAACTTATCTTCAGTATCGCCTGATTGGGCTCCATGAATTAACACGCGGTATAAATGGGAAGAACTAAGTTAGTCTAGTTCGGTTGTTGCATTAGTAACAGGCAAAGTGAATCTCGAAGTAATTGAAATATTCTTGCTTGTACTAATTTTACTCGAAAATATCCGTAATGATTTTGTTATCATTCTACATTTTAAATAGAAATAATAATTTGTTAAGAAACTTTTTATACTCTAGATGAAATCTGAGAGAATTACAAAATTGCAATAAAGTTTTTAACACTAAGAAATAAGGCTCGGAGAAAGAAATGGATGATACAAAAGTTCATACTATCACTGAAAAATCTCAAAACGTTCGTCTGTTCGTCTGCCCTCCCGTCTGTAGGTCCATGTCTTCTCTAACTCAAGAACGCGTTGAGATATAAGGTTAAAGTTTAGTGGACGTCGTTTTTGACAAAAAAGTGAGGTGATGTTCGTAAACGGTCCAAATCGCATCACCTTTTCTACCCGCAAATGATGCAATTTGACAACAAACTGATTTTCTCGAAAAAAAAATTAAAAGTTTTTGACCTGAAATTTGAAGTATATATTATTTTTGTGATCATTTCAGTATATGATATAAAAATTAATTGAATCCTTCCACCACCTCCCATACAAACTTCACTTTTTCATGGAAAACTAAAATTCAATGTATATAATTTTTTCTTCTTCTGCAATGACACTGCAACCCAAATCGGTCCTTGGCTTCCTGACCTTCTGGTTCCTTAACATTTTTTCGTTATTTTTAGTGAGGTTGTTAGGATTGTTAGACCTTCGCACAACTCTCTATCTTCGAATTTTTCATTTTCGTAGATTGAGGTGACCAAGCAGGCAGTGTGTTGGAATTATGCGCCGACCGGGATATGAACTCACGACCTTCGCATTGTAGACCAACACGCTACCCACTACGCTACACCCTAACTTAATATATATAATTTATCGAGCTGAAATTTTGTATTAAATGTTTATTTAGAATTATTAGTAATACCGAAAAAAATTAGAGGATTAGTTGCACCCCTTCTACACCCTCCCGTACAAATTGACACAATTTCACAACATTTCAAAAAGTGAATTTTCTGGAAAAGTATGAAAGCTACTGATCTGCAATTTAAAAAAAGTCAATTGCTTGTCGTTTATTGTTATTTCTACCACCAAACGTGGCCATTAAGTTAAATAAATTTAATGAAAATGATTGTTTTGCAATTAGGAACAGTTTAGTCAATCACCCGAGGCGTAAAAATATACAGAACTCTGACTAATTGTGAATCAGTTAATTTTCGATATTACCAGCCTTTAAAAAACTGATGATCAATAGCAACTAATTTTTCATTTCAAAATAATCTCTTTCGATAATAATGATCAACTATTTCATGAATCAAAAATCGGCACGATATTGATCAAAGGATACATAAATTCACATACACACACTCGCACACGAACTAGCACTCCATTTAATTCGAATGTTATTTGAAAAACTGAATTCACTAGAACCAAAAGCAACGTCGCAATTCAGCTACAAAATCACACCAGACCATTTTGACTGAATTCTGGCGCCCTGAAAAGCATTTAAAGTTAAAAGTTTTAGTATGCTATAATTTCAAAGGACACCAGTCACCAACCACCCCACTTGCTCTATTCGTTGCTCCGGTTTGTGCAGCATGAAAAACCAATTTACAGATGACATGTGACATTTTCACGCCTTTATTTCACAGAGATAAAGTTTTATAAACATACTTGTACATACATACTGTAACTACGTACATATATGGCTATACGATAAGCCGTGAACTAGAAATGCAACAGCTGGTCGTCCTTCCCGACAAGCAAATGTTCGGGATCAGATTCCGGCACTTCCTTTTTGGAACCATTTATTTTCTCGCAAAATTCTATATACTTTGTATACATACATATATACATTGCGTATCCGCGTCCTTCGCCAATCTTTTCAGCTCTCTACATATAACTATTCGGATGCGATGCACATATGCGAATGTCAAGGGGAGGCGGATCGGATGAACGAAAATCTTGCAAACTGGCAAAAGTTTCGAGTGAGAAAAACTTCCTCTAAAATAAAAGAATTTAAAATAAGGATATGAAGAAGATGCGCGATATCTTGAAACAAAAGTTGAAAACTCTGTCTAAGACATGGTTTTCCGAAGTGCCGGAATATGTCAACATAAGATTCGAAAATGCAGGTAGATCGGCGTGAGAAAAAAAAAATTAATTCAAAAAACTTTAAGAGATGCTAAAATTAATAGCGACGAAAGAAAGCAAGCAGTCCTGAATTCGAAAGAGGAATTAATGTCATACCGTCGATTTATTTCGCGTGACATTTCCCTAAATTATTTATGAATCTATTTTTTCTTCTAGACAGTGAGTATATGTCTGCGTGCAAACGTGTCCTTACTGGTGTTCTCCCCTTGCTTATGTCTCTTTCGAATTTTTTGAAGTGCTCATAATTTTCAAAGAATTTCAATGTTTCTGTTATTTTAACATTCTTTTCGGGGATTTCGTTCAATAATTTGGGTTTGCCGGTTAGCATTTCAAAAGGTTCCACTTTTTTCATATTTCCCGGAAGACGAATACGGTCCTTCTTTGCTATCTATGAACATTAAAGGTACACTCTTGAAGATTTTTTTTTTTAGGTTAGTACGATCTATGATAATTATTTCGTATCTAATTTTTACTAATTACTAAGATAATTGGAGATTTTGGAGTTTTAGTTTTTTTTCTCATGTTATATATGTTTTGTAGGCAATGCGGGTTTTATGTGCAAAGAATAAAACTTTCTCAGAGGAAATATTTTTCTTCATGCAAGGTTTCCTCATCTTCCTTTTTATCGTGATCCGAAGTTCAGAAAGGGAATTGCAAAAAAAATACAAACCCTCTACAGAACATATTAACCATCAGAAATAGAACTATCAAACTTTTATATAGTTTGAACCACCACCATATCGACTTTTGTTGCTTTTGGTTCTATTTTCGTAAACTATAATCACATTTAAGTTAATTTGCCGCCACCGCCAGATCTCTAACCGCAAAACCATAAATATTCTTCGTGAAATTGCAATCTCCATAATCTGCAATAAGGAATACGGAATCGGCATCCTGCTGCGATATCTCACTCACAAAATAAGTGGAAAATCTCATTCAAAACTGTCAGCAGCTACTACCAACTTATAAATGAGGGAGAGAGAAAAATGTCCTGAATGTATTCGACAGTGGCAAACAAGCAACAACTCCTCAGGTAATGCGACAAAATCCTCCATTGAAAGCAATGAAGAAGTGAGAATGAAAATTCCTTGAAACATCATCGTCCTGTCTCGCCCTGTTCCTCTACCCATTCAAGTATAACGCTATGTGAACTTTTGTAGTCTCCAGCATCCAGACACTCTGTTGCATCCATGCAGACAATCCTTATTCTAACCCTACTTCCACTTGTAACTCATGCATAGGCTTCAATGTTTATCTTTGAGGTTTTATTTTGAAAAGAATGCGAAAAAAAGGATGCGAGGGAAGAAAAAAACGCATTGAATTTTTTCCTTTAGACTTCTTCCGCCCTCCTTCTTTTATGCCATGTTATTTCCTCGTCTTCCTTTTTATCGTCATTTATCCTTTCACAAATTTACCCTTGGAATCAGACATCACGGTTTTCTTATGTAGCCAAAACGGATATATCGTTCGGATCATACAGACTCGAGTGGTTGGGTGTTATGGCAAAGAGCCCCGTGTTTGCTGCCCATAAACTGCGAAATATACACGATGGTGGTTGCGAATATTTTGGTGGCCTGCATCCTCCTCTCATTCTCTGTTTCTCTATCTATAGAGATCCTTTTTATACTAACAGTATCTTTCTCTAAGTACCAGATATGAATGTTTCGAGAGGATGAGGTCGTTGCTTGAATGCAACTTAAACCGCTGGCGTTTTCTAATAGAATGTTGAATTCCTTGTGCAGTCCCGTGCTTGGAGTCCTTGCGGGATGTATTCGATGAAAACTTGAAATACCAAAAGCTTAGTAGCCCCCTCTTTGATAGAAAATTACACTTGCACATATAACATAGAATACAGTTAGGATATGAGAAATACTGAAAAAAACATAACGAACAAAGTAAAAAATTTCGCGGTTTGTTGCTCCTTCAAAGAAACTTATTACACTCATATACGCAATAGCTTCGCCCGAAATAACCGCATAAAAAGGAATTCTTTAGCACATGTTTTTAGCCCTCAGCCACTAAGTTATAGAAAACGCTCCTTTGATGTGGTTTAGCTGAATTATACTGTGTGTTTCTAATTATTTTCTTCTTTTTTTTTCTAAATACATTTTGTGCTGTAATTTTTACTCAAACTTCTTTTTTCATAATAATAAACACTCATTAGGAACCCTATAGTAGCTTTTCCTAGTCAAGAGCGTGGGTTATGACAATTAAAAGTTGAAATTCATCATTATTCTCTGGGCATCCTTCGCAAACATAAACTCCGAAACCTTCACCTCATCTACGAATATAGTGTGTCCTTGTCGCATTCAACTCCCTGATTTAACTTTATTGCAAGGTCTCCACACCTACAGTCAAGCACTCTAGGAAGCAATGTATAAAAGTAATTCCAGCTGAGTGGCGAATCTCTGCTGAAACAAGCTCTGGATAGGTCGCTCAACTAACTAAATTAAGAACATTTTTCATTAGTTTTTAAGTAATTTTGATATACAAGAAAGTAGACGCAAACTGTTGGAAAACAAAAGAAAATTTTACTTCCAGAAAAATCGAAAACTAGCAATTTGAAAAATGCGAGCACAATGGATGTAATACTGTTATCTGAGTTTTGATTCAAATGTTAGTGGAAATTGATGAAAAAACAATTAAAATTGTTTAACTGATGTTAAAAGTAACGAGGGAACTGGAGCAGAAATTAGAGGACAAATCTTGATTGCAATATAGTAGTACTTAATTTTTGGATGAAATGGGACGATATTGACAATTAATATTGTCTTTAAAGCAGTGGAGATGATTAAGGATGTTGATGAGTGGGTGAGGTTTTAGTGAGTTCCTGCATATTACTACTCCGGCCTGCCATTTGGCATGTTGATGTTGCTCCAACTCCTGAGAGCACTCACTGTCAAGAAACGGCCAGTTAGAATCAAGCTTTCCAGATATTTCTATTTTGAACATGAAATGTTTTAGATTCTGTACAATTACACAGAAAGTGCGATACCCATTGTTCTTTTCGTACCGTCAGATGTCTCAAGCGTATCCGTAGTTTAAGCAAACTGGGTGTGTCTAAGTCCGAATATTTCAGTTTCTCAAATGCGCAGACCGATTTATATATATCAAAGCTCCTCTACGAAAGAATCACTTCAAACGAGCATGCTACAAAACAAAGTGCCACTATTTCAAAAATTGTAAAGTTAAGAAAATAATGAATTCTATTTTTGAAAGCTCGATACCGTTTACTAATATCACGTAGAGCGTATTGCAATGAAGTGTATTTTAAAATACACCACCTGACCAATTCAATGTACGAAAAATACTAAAATTTCAGATATCCTGTTGTATAATTTTCAGTAAAAAAAAAATGCAAATGTCATCGAAAATATACAGTTTTTCAAGCTTTCGATAAAACGAAGTTTGAGGACATATGACTCATATTCGAAAAATTTCTTAAAATTTTCCGTTTTTAGGATTTCGAGTCGAAGAGAAATTGCATCAAATGGTTACGTTACTTTTGAACACTTTTTGTTGAAAGATTTAATTATTAGTTATGGTCAGTTATCCTTCAACTGTTAATTTCAATTCCATATACTCACACATTCATATAACAGGCGAATTTAAAATTAACTACACTGCAGTAGGCTCCACATTAGACAATTATTTGATGTAATTCGATTCGATTCAAAATTTGGCGAGATCATGGTCCAATAACCAAAAAAAACACATAACAGAATTATGATTGGGCTTAAAGCCCAATCATATGATACTCTAGATGAGATGGAAATGACTTTGATATACTTGAAAATATGTCATCTCAAATTCTTTCGAACAGTGAAAAGAGACTTTTGCATCGGAGGTGGTAGAAGTTGAGGGGGAGGTTTGTATTTTTTGTATATGACACCGAACATGTAAAATGTTTTTTGCTGAATTTAAAGTTTTTAGTTTTCATTGTTTTTAAAGAAATTGGTCATAGTTTTCCTGAAATTGGGTAATTTGTATGGGAGGTGACAGAGGAAGTCGAGCATTTAAGATGATTTTGAAACTGCTTATCATCACCCTTATCACCATGCTTTGATTCATTTCAAAGTCGAAAGCTCTCATATACTGGAAGGAGAAATGCTTTTCTGGAATTTATAATACAGATACTTGTATGGGAGGTGGTAGAAGGACTGAACCGGAGCTTATAATTTTTTCTAACACTTATTTTAATTACTAAGAAACAAATTCTGACAAAATTTTAAGTTTGTACTTTTTCTAGTTTGAATGGAAATCGATAAAATGCATTTAACAAAAATTATGCATTTGTATGGAAGGAGGTATAAGGTATACGGATCAAAACAAATTTTTTCGCAATATTAATATTTCTATTTGTATACTTTATACAAAATATCAAGTTGAGAGCTGTAACAGTTTCGAAGAAAAATAATTTAATTTAAATTTGAAAATTTCGATAAATTTGTATGGGAGGGGGTAGAAGGAGTGAAGTGAAATTGATAGTTATTTTTAAAATAAATTGCAATTATAGTAGAATTAATTCTGACAAAATTTTGCCTTTTCAGCTTTACTAGTTTCAATTAAAATCGAAAATATGTATTTTTCAAAATTGTCCATTTGTATGGGAGGGGGTAGAAGGAGAAAGGGGGATCGGGTCAATATTCCGTAATATTAATGATATCTATATCATAATACTTTCACCTAAATTTCAAGACGATGGCTTAAATAGTTTCAAAGAAAGTTCAAATTCTTAATATTTCGAAATTTCATGAAATTTGTATGGGGGTAGAAGTAGTGGGGGGATGTAGCCCATTCACGAACTTAAAGTTATTTTTTTGCTAAAAATGACACACAAAAATTGTTAGAACTATAGCTCAAAGCTTTCGAGAGGTATGCTGTAGACAGACGTACGGACGGACAGGCAGACAGACGGACGGACGGACAGACGGTCACTCGGAATCGAGATGTTGACATTTGTCATCTATAAACGCGGGAAATTTACAATCAAACGCTACAGAGTTGCGGAATTTTATGACGAAAATTCGCGTTCAATCGCTGTTACGATGCGCCGAATTCCAGCAACTTTTGATCATAATCATGTGCCATCTGAGACGTGTGTGCGCAATGTACTCAACAAATGCCAAGAGACTGGCTCAGTGCAAGATGTGAAGATACCGAAACGACTTCGCCCCGGACGTTCAACCGAAAATATCGCCGTAGTGAAGGACAGTGTTGAAAACGACCTAAACACCTCCATTCGTCACCTTACTCAAGAACTCGACCTCTCCACGTCCACATTGCAGCAAATATTGGCAAAAAATTTGGCTTTACATGCATTCAAGGTCCAATTGACTCAAGAACTGCAGCCGGTGGACCACCAGCAGCGCCGTACGTTCTCTGATTGGGCTTTGGATACAAATTCTAAACCTCTTGTTGATAAGCCCCATACTTCGACTTTTGAAGACGTAAAGCTCAACGCATATTACGAAAATGCGTAGTAATAGAGTTTTATGTGACTTTTTGGCATAATTGCAATTAATACCTACAATGTATTTGAGGATTAAATAGAACAGGAAAGTTATGTCTCTGCAGAAAATTTGCTTAAATATCCTATCATATATCTAGTCTATCAATTTCAAAATACGTCCGTAAAATCCAAATCCGAATATACCTTCCGACAACATCAATTTCCGTCCGGTTTTTTTGTAAGCCGTATGCTATGTCCAAAGCAAAATATGATGATAATCAATTAAATTCTACCTAAAGAAAAGCCCATTTATATGAAATCTGTTATCAGCTCTATCCTTTTCATATCCTAGACTCATATATGCACTTATTCTCTATATGTGTGCTTAGATCCTATCCTTATTTATTTCCACTTCAGTATGGTGCATTGCGACAGTTCTTCGGGGCAGGATACAAAAAAAAAAAAATGGAAAAAAATCTAGACCTACAATGATGATGATGACGACGACGTCGACGACTATGTTTTATACCGGAGCACTCTATCCATTGATAGGACTCGTTCGAGTACTACGTAGCCAGGATATAAAGTGCTTTAGATGTGTATGTACAACAAAGATACATATGTGTGTCTCTAGACTGCACATGTACGTCCAAATGTACATGGGCGAATTATTTCCGTATGGTCCGTCTTCCATGTACAAACGACGTCGGCCTCTCTGTGTCTAACCAGACAACAACGGCCTACCTACCCAACTACCTCCCAACAAAACACCCTCCTAGAATCAAAAAGAAAACAGAAAAAGAAAATCTTGGGGAGATATTGAACTAAATAAATGGGAAACAATTCATCCACCCCTTGCAAATTTCTTCTTCTTGCAAACGACATAGGCCTATGTCTTAAGTATAAGTTGTTGCAGAAAATTTGGCATTCGCCCAAATGAAACTTGCTTCTTCTTCCAAAAATTCATTTCATTCTTTTTCGACTTTTTCTTTTCTCTTTTCTTCTGCGCTTCAAGACTTCCGATCAATACTTTTATTCTGCCAAAATTAAAATACGAAAAAAATTAAAAAAAAGTCTTATCCTACATTTTAAAATATTGAAATTCTAACTCGTTTTTATTTTTCGTTTGGTTCCTTTCAGGTTATGGCCATGACATTTCACCGATGCACTTCACAGCGTACCTGCCACGAATGGAGAACGAGGTGACCGTTATTACGTCACAGAATCATCAGCCTTCATCGCCCACAACACAATTTGCCTATCAATCGGCGTCACCGGACTCAACAGGCCGCTATAGTCCACCCATCGTACATATAAAGTCCGAGAATGGAGTGCAGCCGCAACATCCGAACCGGAAATCGCTGGCAATGTGTTTTACGAGTACGGGAGCAGCACTATCGCTGCCGCCAAAAAAGAAGGACATCTATCGGCCGTACTCGCTGGACGATAGACCCATGCCTACACGTACCTATGAAATGAGGATACCGGCCGAGGAGGACTTGCACGCTGCCCATGCCATCCTAGACTTGAGTGCGTCGACAGCTTTTCTGCCGCCACCACAACCCCATCAGCTCCAACAACAGCAACAACAACAGCATCAACACCAGCCGCAATCAGAACAACACCATACGCTCGAAACCCATTCGATGACGCACGACGCATCGGAAAGCCACTCGCTTACAACGATCATAGTACCTGACGAGGACGAGCACTTTGAGCATATGAGTAAACACGAATTGGATGTCCAAAACGAGAACAGTAACACAACGAACATAAACATCCTGAGTCCTTCGCTGAAATCGGGTGCGAAAACGGTAGCCTATACATACGAAGCGTTCTTTGTGAGTGACGGACGCTCGAAGCGAAAAACGGTGGCCGATCCGGTAGCAATTGTCGAACACAAGGCCAAATACACGTGCACAGAATGCGGGAAACAGTACGCAACGTCGAGTAATCTGTCGCGGCATAAGCAAACGCATCGCAGTCTCGACTCGCAATCCGCTAAAAAATGTCATACGTGCGGAAAAGCGTACGTTTCAATGCCAGCCCTTGCCATGCACGTCCTGACGCACAAACTATCGCACAGTTGTGGTGTTTGCGGGAAACTATTCTCACGGCCGTGGCTCCTGCAAGGACATCTACGCTCGCATACTGGCGAAAAACCGTACGGCTGCGCACACTGCGGTAAAGCTTTTGCCGATCGCTCGAATCTTAGGGCGCACATGCAAACGCATTCGGCTGATAAGAATTTCGAATGTAAACGCTGTCACAAGACGTTCGCTCTTAAGTTCTACCTGAACAAACATTTGGAGTCGGCTTGCTTCAAGGACGATATGAACTCGCAACCGGGAATGATAATCGACGGACGAAACTCCGCAACGCCTACCGGACTTCTGTTGACCGATGTGATGAGCAGCCCGAAACCGTCCCCGGAACATAATAACAACGATAGTGGTCTGCTGATAACCAGTGTTGCCAATGGTAAGGTACTAACGACTGTTAATTTGGCGCCAGTGATCAGTGCAAGAAGTACGATACAAATTGCGGCATCATTCGGTGGGTAACCTTAGTGCTAGTTATTTTCATGTTTAATTTAATAATACTATAAAAATTAAAAATTGGTTTGGTCTTAAGTTAAAACTTCGGTCTGGAATTCCGAAGATTCAGTTTCAAGCTAAACATTAATTTCAATCTACAGTCTAAAATCTCAAATTTCGGTTAAAACTAAATACGAGATTTGAAATATTTAGATATAAGGGTTAGTTTTCGGTCATAAATTTACAGAGAACTATTAAAACTAATTTTTTTTTCTTTGTTTAAATTAATTTAATTTATAAAACTAGTCGTAGTGCTTATTTAATTTATTTCTTTTTGAATTCAATTCAAATACAATTTATTTATTATTAAAATTTAAAAAAAAAATTGCGCATAAATCACAATACGTCCATCCTTCCGGTGTGAATTCAATAAAATTTTGAATAATAAAAACGGTCGGAGCAAAAAACATAAAACTTTTTTAGTGAGTAGGATCTAGTCGATACTGAATAATTTTCTTCTTAATTTTTTTTTAATTGACTTTTTTCTAATCTGTATTCCAATTAAATTTAATTTTCTAGTCATTCTTTTTTTAATTTATTAAATAACACTGTAAATTTCTAGTCACTTCTAAATACTAAGGCTATATTTTTGTATAAAGTATGAAAAAAAAAATGTTTCAGGATAAATAAATTCTATACCTAATAAAGAAATTTATTTAAGTATCTTGAAATTTCTATAACCGAAAATAACTATTCTAGTCTTAGAAAGAAAACCAAAAAAAAAAATATATTCTTTTTCTATTCTATTTTATTTTTTTGATTATTCAGTAAAGTTACTGGTTCAAAACACAACGAACTTGAAACCAAAAGCAACGTTTCTCAAACAACGAACTAGATTTTAAGGTCAAATTCAAAATAAAATATTATTAAACGTATAACGTAAATTTTAAGAAAAAAAAAAAAAAACACTCACATCAACATTAAAAAAACGAAATCAATTTGAAAAGAAAATTTTACGTAGTTTTTAAAATAATACGACATGAAACCCATAAGCAATTTTTCAACGAAATCATAAAAGCAATTATTGAAAATACTCTAAATAATAATGTAAATGAAAGCAATAATTCAATAATCTTTAGATGGTGTTTAACGAGTGTTAAAAATTAATATTAAACCAGAATTCAACGAATATTATAAATTTAAGAGATGATGAATTGATACAACGGTAGGAATATTTATTCAACGTTTGAAACTTTTCCAAATTGATTTCAATCAGTTTGATCAAACAACTCTATAACAACATTCAATGGATCAATATTACCAATCAAATTTCTCTAGTCACTAGTATTTAAAAAAAAAACTTTATTAATGAAATAGCAAGACAGCAAGCAAAATGAATGGAATCAATTATTAAAATACAATAATAGATATAATAATTAAGATAATACAATATTTCGCAGTCAGTCTAGTCAATTCCGTGTATATGTATCTGCGTTGAACAAAATTTTTTAAGTGTAATGGTTGTATTTTTGTTAAAATTTTAACTTTTTCTAGAATTTAGGGAGGGAAAAATTATATTTTGGAAATAAAAAAATTAAAAATTAAAAAAAATAAAAATCGAATACTGTACAGCCCTTGGTATATAGTTCAGTCCCAACGTCCATTTAGATATGATAGTTCAAAAAACATAATAAGTGAACGTTTAATGACTGCCCAAATTTATTGTTGAAACTTTATTTTAACCAATCTTGTTTTTCAATGTCAATTATTGAAAGGGTATGGTATTGCACATTATTATTAATTTTTTTCAAGAAGTGTACATCTTAGTTCATAAAATATGGAAGCTTATCATACTTTGAGTTGCGAATTTATTTGAAAAGCATGATGTGGGGAAACAGTGGGATTTGTTTATGAAATATAAATATCTTCATTTGACTTTCAATATCAGTCAAATATCAACGGCAAGTTTCGTTTATATCAACAAATCTAGGTCCAAAAAGTTTGTTGTAATGTTTGTAAGTGGTGGTTATATTATGCACTAAAAATTCGATTGGTCTGTGGTCCGTGAAATTGCTGCACACGGAGTAATATGTTCGTAAAATTTTACTCAATGCAGCGATTTTTTCAGCCAAGTTGTTGTATACTTACCGTAGACCTAAAACTCAGAATCGAATAATTTTTTTCTAGATTTACCATATGGTAGATTTTTTTCTTATTTGCTTAATGAGTTTGCATCTCCTTTGGATATTGGCATTGCAAAAATCCGAAACTCTTATTGGAAGTTCATGCAGAATCCTTTGCTTTGTATATCAACAGATATCTATACATTTTGCTTTGAAATATTAAATTTTAGAATTTTTGGGTAAAAACAAAAATGCTGCTACATAGCTAAACTTCAGTAGTTTTAAGTAACAGATGGGCTTACATTGGTTAACAATGATTCGCTAACTTATCAAATATTAATCAGTATGGACAACAACCCTTCTACCACAAACAAATTTTTAAGGAACATGTAGGTCACAAAGCCAAGGTACCATTCGGGAGGTACTGCCTTTGAAGAATATTTCTTTAATATTTTTTACTCCAAAATTGTTTTAGCATTTCTCATTCTACGCAGTTCGGTTTAGAATTCCAGGTGTCGATAACTCATTTATTTTGTATTGCGTTTGTCTAAAAACCCAATACTGATTAGTCCACAAAATTCAAATTATAGCTGAACTTATTTACGAGTATTAAAAGAAGCTAGGGTATAGCCTAGTAGGTAGTGTGTTGGTCTTGTAATGCGAATGAAAAATTCGTAGAAAGAGGGTTTTGCGAAGGGCTAACAACCCTTCCACAATAAGTAATGAAAAATGTTAAGAAACCTGAATATCAGGATGCCAAGGTTCTATTTGGGCTGTAGCACCATTGTAGAAGTAGAAGAAAAGAAAGATTCTCGTTTTTCATTATGTTGTGATTTATTAATCGTGACGTTTCAAACTCATCAGTTCGAAAAAGACATAGCCAAATACCAAAACGTTACAATAAATAAATCAGAACAGAGTAAAAAGCATAAATCATTTCTCAGTATGATAAGGTTTTAGCAGTAATCGAAACTTCACGATTAATAAACCAAATCGGTGTAAAATGCAGAAATGATTCATCTAATCAGTTTGATAGACCACCTAGCGAGAACTGAAATATCACGATTAATAAATCATAACCGAGTAAAATCAAAAATGTTTTATATAATCAGATTTAGAAAGTTTTCAGCAGAGACCGAAAAACACGATTAATAAATAAGAATAGTGTGGAATTTGGAAATCTTTTCTCCAATCATATTGATAAAGCTGCCACCAGAGACCGAAACGTTAATAGTAATAAATCAGTTTTGTTCAGATCGCTTAATGAAATCAAATCGTGGCTTAAAATTTGTTACTCTCCGGCAACATTGTCCAAATTCTTAGAAACAAATAGTTCCTATTTTATAAACAAAACGATTTATAATTTTCTCGAAAAATGATATCTAGCTAACCTTTAGTCCAATACCAGACAATGACAAATAACCATCATTTGAAAATATCCACGACAAAAAAAAACTCTTCACTAAAACTTAGCCTATTTATATTATATACCTAAAATATTGTCAGTCTTCATTAATTACCGAAAGGCACGCATATGCCATCTGGCAATTCTGGAGAGAATCATAAGGGTTGATGGCTTAATATTTTTGATACGAAAGGATTTTTACACTTCTTGATGAAAAAATAAAAGAAACAAAACTGTTTTAATATCGAAACCGGCCGATTCGAGTATTTTTAGAATAAATGACATCATTTCTTTCCTTTTTGGGTAAAATTTTAATCACTAAAGAAATTTATAATAGAACAGAATAATAAATAATACTAATTTGTATAGTGGTACGTATGTTGTTAAGCACTAAGTCAAGAAAAGCTTGGAAGTTCAATGGTGTATAGAGAAAGTGAGGAGAAGCTTAATAACTGTCGCCCTCTAGTATAATTTCCGAAATAATAAAAAAGTAGCTCAACCGGTTGCGATGAATAGGCTTAATTCTGACATTTGATAGAAATTGACTTAATGCCAGGTTGATATTAGAAACATTTTGAGGACATGTGATTAGTTTTAACCTACAATAAGTTGACAATATGAATTCATTTAATTTGATTTAAAAGGAAATCATGACACTATATGAAAAGATTCAGAGAAATTTTGAATTGATTGAAATTTGTGAAGTACGATAGCTTCAGTAATTAGTGGAATTTTCATATTTTCATTGGCTGATCTGCTCTGTTCTGCATTTCATACTCACTTCTTATCTCCTTTTAATTTTTTCCTATTTCCAATTTCTCTTAATGGTAGTTTTCTCATCTCTCTCTGTCTCTCTCTCTCTCTCTCTCTCTGTCTCTCTCTCTCTGTTCTCCTTCGCTCTTCCTCTTTCATCTTTTATACTTTATCTCTTTCTTTTTCTCTCTTTCATTCTGGTTCTATCTCTTTGCATTTTCTTCTACGCTCAAGTGATTATGTAATACAGATTTACTCGTTATGTGGCATTTTTCGTGCTCGAACCACAAATCTCTAAAAGGCATATAAAATTAACATTCTTCGAAATATTTCCATGCTACTCTAATTTAGATCTACTTAACTATGCAAACAATGTATTAAATTGCGACCCTCTAACTTGTGAATAGTGTCGTAAAAAAATAATGTTTTGCATCATTCTTTCGCCCTTTCTGTTCTCCTTTTTCTCCATTCTCTCTTTAATTTTTCTTTATGTGTTTCTTAATCTCATTATTTTTCCATGGCGTTGCTCCTGTATGGTCCTTATTTCTTTCTCTCTATCTAGATCTATCTCTTCCTTTCTTTCTCTGTAACTTTCTCTCCGTTTCTATCTCTCTTCATTTTTTTTTCTATCTATCTCTCTCTTCTCTCTTCTCTCTATCTAGATCTATCTCTTCCTTTCTTTCTCAGTAATTTTCTCTCCGTTTCTATCTCTCTTCATTTTTTTTTCTATCTATCTCTCTCTCTCTATCTTCTCTCTCTTCTCTCTCTCTATATCTTATCTCTTTTTCCGTTTCTATCTCTCTTAATTTTTTTTCTCTCTATCTCTCTCTTCTCTCTCTATCTATCTTATCTCTTTTTCTTTTCTTTATCTCTTCTATTTTTCCTCTTTGTATTGCTGCAAATAGGAGCTAGGGGGTAGTCTAGTAGGTAGCGTGTTGGTCTTATAATGCGAAGGTCGTGATTTTAAATCCCGATCGACGCAATATATAATTCCAGCACTCTGCCTGCTTGGATACACCCTGGTTACCTCAATCACCGGAAATAAGAAAATTGTAAATAAGGGGTTGTGTGAAGGGTTAAAAAACCTTCCATAATATGTAATGAGAAAAAAAAAATGTTAAAGAACCTTAAAGTCAGACCAAGGTCCGATTTGGGCTGTAGTGCCATTGTAGATTGCTGCGAATAAAGTGCAAATCATAGTTTCGACCGGAATTTTTTCATTGAAATAAAGTTAAAAATGTAAGATTTGAAAGTATCTGATAAATTTCGAAAAGTAATGTTAGTGTAGTCTAAATTAACGATTTTTCAAATTGTGTCAATATGGAACTAAATTGTTCATTCAAAATTTTTCTTGGTGACTTTTCAGTTAAGTATTATAAACGGTGCACAATTATTTTTGCTAAAAACTAAAAAAAGGTCGACATTTTTTCAAATTTCGCTCCAAGTGTAGGACATAGCCTTCGCCGAACTATACTAAAGCGCCTCTGGCGTTCTATGGAGTAACTACTCGTATACCACTAATGAACCAAATTTCATTTTTGGTGATTGGGTGCGCAATTTACTCAATAGCTACCGGTTGGGATCACACTCATTTCAAGTCTGTATTTTATTCAAAACTAGTGACAAATTGAGACGTTTTTCGACCACTTTCGTAATAAAAACTGCAAACTGATAACATGATCGCAAAAATCGAAAGTATTTGGACGTATTTTTTAAGAAAAATATTATCATGCCATTTGAAAATGTTCTTCTGACCGGCAATCCTTGGCACTTTCGAAATCCCTGTTTCATCCATCTTCCTTTCTATCTTTCTCCCTCTGCATTTATCTCGCTCTATTTCTCTCCCTCACGCTCTTTCTTTTCTATCTTGATCTTAATCTACTCCTACATATCTCAACCACTTTTCTTCACTGCCTATTTCTGAACACATTTAAGTATATATGTAGGTATATACTCTAGATGAAATCTGAGAGCCTTTTGTGTTTGCCTTAACGTTTGTAACGCTAAAAAATAATTCTCACACAGTGCCGCGAAGAGTGCAGCAATATTTGTTGTCGCTCAAAGGTTTTCAATAATGTCCCAAAGTTTTGTTTGCATTTGAATGCACAATTTTGGTATATGCATTATAACGACTTCAATTACTAAAACTAGAAAAAGTTTAAACTTGAAACTTTGCCACAATTTGTCTCTTAATAATTGCAATAAATGCTAAAAAAACTATCAACTTTGATTCACTTTTTTTGTCTCCTTACATGCTTCCTTATAACATAGGAGAGCTATCGACTTTAAAATTTGAACAAAGCACGGTGATAAGGATGTTGATAAGTACTTCAAAATAATCGAAAACCTTTCAGAGCCACCTCCCACACAAATGCCCCAATTTTAGATAAACAATGTTCAATTGAAAATTATAAGAGCTACAAGCAATAAATTAAGTACGAAATATTTTGCATACGACGTTCAGTGTCATATATAAAAATTACAAACCTCTACTCTCTGCTTTTACCGCCTCCCATACAAAAGTCACTATTCACTATTTGAAAGAATTTGAAATGACATATTTTCCGGTACATAACACTCAAGCTAGTCAAAAATTTAGTATGTCTCAAGATAAAAAAAAATTATAAATAATAAGTCTGGAGATTTAAATTACTTGAAATGAATCGCATGCCTGTTCTATAATCTCTCTCTACAATTGCACTCCAGCCCGAATTGGGCATTGGCCTTCCGACCCTCAGGTTCCTTAACACTTTTTATTTGTTATTGTGAAAGGGCTGTTAGCCCTTTGCACAACCCTCAATCTACGAATTTTTATTTTCGTAGATTGAGGTAACTAAGGTATACCCCAGAAGGCAGTGTACTCGAATTATACGACGACAGAGATTTGAACTTACGACCTTCACATTGTAGACCAACACGCTGCACCCTGTTCAATAATGCGAAACATTTATTAAATAAAGTGCGTGAAACATTTATTACCTATCATTCTAAATATTTCTGAATAAATCTTTAATCTCAGAATTTTGCATAACATCTAAATCGCACAGTTGACAGCTGTGTATAAGCTATGTATAAGATTTCTTTTCCATTCTCTTTCTTTCTCTCTCTCTATTTTTCTCCTTCAACGTTTTTCTCTCTCTCTGTTTGTCTCTCTCTGTTTGTCTTTCTCTCTCTCCATAAATATCAATATCTAATTCTTTTCTATTCCTACTATTCTCTTGCTCTAATCTTCTCTTATTTCCTCTTTTCATATCGTATTTCTTTTATTCCTATGCTTATCTTCTACATACACATAGTTTCTTGTTTACTTTCTATCTTGTATCTATTCTTCTTTATTCTTTTCTGCTATTTTTCTTATTTTTACCGATTATTACCGATTATTAGTTATTATGCTTAACACTTATCATCATCATACATTTATCACTAAATAAATTAAAAAAAAATGTTCAGGATTTCCTTTTAAAACTCCGAGAACTATCAAATAAGATCAAAACTATCTAAGTTTAAGCCAATAATTTCTTCATCTACCCATATAGCACCTAACCTATAACTTCCGAAAATTGTTTGACTAAATGCTTTCTACATATGTGCATTCCACTACATATAAAACCAAACTTTTTACAGAATTTTCGTTGGAATTTAGAAGAAAAAAATAAAACTAATCCTAACTTCGTCAACATTCCGATAATTTAAATATATAAGTGTAAAAAAAATTAAAGCGTTACGAAGGTCGCATATACTTATTAACAAATAAAATTGAGATTAACAAAAATCACAAAATTGTAAATACAATGTACATAATAACAGGTATATAAACAATTAAATTTAATACTTAGATCAAGGGTTTTTCTTGCATAATTGCGATTCGGATTGGAAAGTACATTTATTAATACGATTCATACCGATTCTAGCTGCATGGTTTTCAAATTATGCTTTTGAAACTATGACATAAATCGCTGAAAATTACTTACGTCGAAAATGAACTTCAAAAATTTTGAAAAAGAAATAAACAAAATTTTTTCGATTATATTGAATTTTCAGATTGAGTTCATTTTTGTTTTTAATTTTATGCAAACTAACGAGTAATTTGAAAAAATAACAGCTTTCTTAATCATTTTTAAAACTGTTTATCAAATTCGAAATACTCGTATTTAAAAAAAAAAAAACAAAAGATAAAGTATTAATATTTTTTATTTATGGCGTCAAATATTTTTTTCTTAAAATAGCACACAATGAAAACTCTAAAAAATAGTTCGCCCTTTTATGCATGTTTGATGTTGCTTGTAAATGTTGTAAATAGAGATGTTGTTCTTAAATATTTTATATGTATTTCGAAATTAAAAAAAAGGAAATTATTTAGCTAGTGTTCAGTTTGTTTCAAAATAATTCGCAGTAATATTTGTAAAATACCTAAGCCCAAGTTCATCTCAGTATTCTCTACGAGGAGTATAATATCCAAAAATCTAGGCTGCAATCTTGGAAATAGGTCTAAATAAATGCTGTAGCCAAGCTTATTAGCTGAACTTAGACGTTCGAATACGTTACGCGAATAATTGATTTCAATAATTTTTTCTAAAATGCTCGGCTCGAAGACTTACTCAAAGCATTTTCTTACAAATAGCTAAATATCAAATATTAAGATATTTTTCGAGTTGGGCCATAAACCAGCAATGATCTTTTCAGTGTAAAAAAAAGAAACGGAATCCAATTTTTGTGACCAAAAAATGACGTTGTCCAAGTCGTGTTTTCCATCTATCTCATTTCATTTCTCCTTCTACACACAAAAGTTCATTGGTTTGTGACAAGACTCGAAAAATATCAAAATATCTAATATTTATATTTATGAAAAGATTTGAGTGAATCAGGAATTTTGGTATCCGGTAAGCAAATGACTCAAACCTACTTTTCACCAGTTATCAGCTAGTATCTTCGAAATATGACGTCAAAATAGAAGCTACGATCATTGATTGTATTAGAAAAACGCACGCTAACCTTTTCGACATAACAATTACAATGCATTTCATAGTTTCAGTTTAATTTCAATTTGTTGTTTGGTGTCCCTATTTTTGGTGTGTATTCCGCAGAATCACAGTACATCTAATTTTAATAGAAAAGAAAAAAAAATATTTAAGAATTTCAATTTAAAAGAATTTGTTTTTTATTTAAAGTTCACTAAGCAGTTTTCGTTTTGTTTTAATAGTCGCAAAAATATTGAAACAACGAATCCGCTTCAAATCTAGAACAAAAGAAGGGAGGGAAAGGGTGCAATAGGGATGATTTTTTTTCGGATTTTTATAAATATATTCAGGTATTTAGTCCTCTTATTTGAAAAAAATATTTTAGTATTTTAAATGTATATATTGACCATTAATTGAATGAGCATATTTGGTTTATTTTTAATCTTATAAACGACAGTATAGCCAGTATCCTCCAATCCGTTAGAGTCTGTGTGACATGCATTAAAAAAATGTAATTTATATAGCCCAGTTTATGTTTTCTCTCTTGTATCCAATCAGTTTTGTATATTTAAAATTGACATTATCTTATTTTGGAGTTCAAATAAGCACAATATTATGAAAATAAGAACCAGTGAGTGTTTTCTAGTCACTAGACGCTAGCGTGGATGAATTTAAGAATCAAAATCAATTATGAAAATATTCAATTCAAATCAGCTTCACATTAAAGATCTCATATAGAACGTAGTCCTAAGATTTTTATTTCTATTCACACCAAATAGATGACCAAAAATGTAATTGATGAAATTCGAATTCAAATGTATATTTTCTTCTGCAATTCGAACTTTATCAAGAATTTTAAAGTCTCATACAGCTCTCGATCAAAAAATAAAAAATAATTTCTTACTTAATTTTTCCAACAAAATATTTTGTTGCTCTTTGCTTTAGTCAACTAAAACTAAATTTATGTCATTTTTAGTATTTTTGTAAATAACAATGCTTCGATTTTTTTTTAATTTCAATCAAAATCTCATCATTTTTAATTTAAATTATCTATCTTATAATTTAAATCTATTTAAAAAAAAATCATTTAAACAAAAATTAAATGTCGGCTAAACGTACCAAAGTAATACTCAATGTATAGATCCTTTAAATGGGAATTAAATTAGAAAATATTAAAAAAAATAATTTTTGTTTCGATGTTGTCTATACGTTGATTTCTAATATTTAATTTATTGCATTTCTGTACATACACATATTTTTTAAATATTTCTAAATCTAAAACAATACTCGACTGTATATAAATATTAAATATAAGTTAAAACTATAAGATTGTAAATAAAGTTATGAATTAATTACAACCTTAAGTATTTAGTCGTCTAAGTAAATAAATTATATAATGTAGAAATAAAAAATATATATATATTAATATAAATCTTATATTTTTTCTCTATTTGCTTAGATTTTTTTTTTATCAAAAAGTTAAAATATAATTTTATGTTTAATTCACATTCATTTTAATTATTTATGGAGAAAAATGAGTTCTATTTTTATAAATGCACTCATTTTCTTTTAGATAAAATTTTTTAAAATTTAACTTTACGTATTCATTATAATAATTTATACAATTTCTATTTATTTATAATTTTATTTAAACAGTGCTCAGAAAACAAAATGGAAAAAAAATTATTTATTATATTGAAAAAAATCTAAAATTATTGTTTTATTTCCGTTTCAGTTTATTTAATTTATTTTCAAGATAAATAATAAAATTGGCTTTGAATAAAAAACTGATTTTGCAGAGCATTGCTATTTTGTAAAAGGAAATGATATTTTGATGCTTTCAGTTTATTTCTACAATCGTTAATCTTTGGTTAAAAAAATCTTTTTGGTCTTGATTTCGCTTATCAAAGATTTAAATGTAAGCAATTGGTATATACATTGATGCAATGTTTACATTATAGTGAAACAACTGTTCAAATATTAAAAACAATAAATTTATGATAATTATTGAAAATCATGAATTTACCACGATTACGAGGATTACGAGTAAATCCCAATCATGCAATTAAATGAAGAATTTTGTTTTAAAAAATTAATATATTTTTTGCGGGAGGTGGTAGAAGGTGTGATGGTATTAAATTAATTTTCTTAAACTATTTCACTTACCATCAAATTGTCATACATAAAAATTTGATATGTGCAGGGTAAATTGGATTAATATCGATCGTTAAATTGATTCATTTGCACTTACTTAATTACGATGTCGCAACAGCCCAAATCGCGCCTTGACGTCATGCAGGTTTCAAAACAAGTCTAGATTTTCTGAGGATCAGTTATTAATACATCGTCTAACCGCCAATCTGGAGGGCCAGAAGTGCAAGAATTACTCTCCACTTTTACTTATCAGCTTAGCAAGCCAAGACCAGATGGACAAGACCAGTTCTCAGTAGCAAACACGTGGAGGTATGTTGGGCACAATTGATGTGTAAATGATAGTTACATCACGGGAAGTTGCCTAATGATGCCGATCAGATGACTACCCTTTCTCTACCCATTAAGCTTGTTGTATGACATTCATTAGTTTGATTGGTCGCAATGCTCTTGCAACAAATACTATCAATGTGCTAAGTATGAGAGTTCTTATCCTATATAACTACAAACCGTCTAAGCTGCAAGGCTGGGATAATTGAAAAATGTAGAGGAGTTTATTTTACTTGCTTATGCCATATAAAAATTTTGGATACATTTTTATAAAAGAAATGAATATCTGCAAATCTCTCTGCCTCCGACAAGAAAAATATTTGCATGATCAAAAGCTTAGGTAGAACATTTTGAGTTGTCCTATGAGCAAGATGAGTTTATAGTCAGCGCAAACCGAATTCCCAAAACTCTGGAGCTCAACGTATCATCCAGCGCATATGGCATCCTTGGTCATTTTCTTAAAAAATGTTGTGCTTCTCTTCTATTACCGAATTTAAAAAATAACCGCTCAAAAACTTATCTTCAGTCGAATGTGTTGGAAATAATCATCAATCAAGAAGCTGATTATTACAAAAGTATAATTTTGACCATTATTAAGAAATCAGTTATCACCTAACTATTTAAAGCTATCAATTCAAAAATTTGCTCAAGAACTTTAAAAAATAGTTGAAACAAAACTGCATCAAAGGTCTTGAAATCGCTCTTGCCCTTCTACCCACCCCCCCCATACAAAAGAATGATTTCGACCAATTTCATTAAATAAACTTATAACCAACAAATTAAAAGTTACGAACGTGCAATTTGTACATGCACCTTACAAGAGAAATGAAATAAAACTGCATCACAAATTTTACGATTCCTTTACCTAATCTACAAATTTTTAGTGTCGTGAATGTAAAATATACCGAATTTTATGAAAATTCTATGCAACTCTGTCTATGAAATACATTTTATACAGAGAATATTGGACGCGATTCAAGCAATCAATTAAAAAGCTATTAACATCCATCCACCCTCACTATTATCCCTCCTCCTCCCCTCATAAAAACTCAAACTTGCAGAAATGATTGAAATATTGTTAAATTGACAACAGCCCTGCCCAAGAACTCCCTTTCACTTAGTCTTCATTAACCACTCTAACCTGCATATTGACTTTCCACTCATCTGCAACTTGTCCCAAGAAGAATAAAGTTTCGCCTGACTTGTTGGCAGTTTATTTTTAAATTTGCTCATACTTTGCAAGAGAATCGACTTTTAATAAAGCTGTGAAATTGTGTCACAATGGGAGAAGGTAGAAGGAGTAAAGATAATCAGTTAATTTTGTTTGATCTTACTTATTATGCTAATTAAAAATTTCGTACACAATTTCAGCTAGATAAGTTTTGGTTTATAAATTTTCATGACATAGTGCAGTTTATATGGGAGGAGGTGGAAGGAGTACGGGATTTAAATAACTTTTATACCGTAGATTGCACTTATCATAAAAAATGTGTTCCAAATTTCGAATCAGTATCTCTTATAGTTTCCAAGAAAATCTGATTATTATAAATTTTTGAAAATGTGTTTTATTGTGTGGTAGGGTGGGAAGAATGTGTGAACCGATTTGGCCCGTTCACGAACTTGACGTTACTTTTTTGTTAAGAAAGACGTATACCAAATTTGAATTTTCCAGTTCAATGCGATCTCGAGCTATAGAAGACATGGACGGACGGACAGACATACGAACGGACATCCGATTTTGAGATTTTTAAGTAATAATATGAACAATTGTGTCATTCATTTTTTTTCTCCGAGCCTTATTTCTTAGCGTTACAAACTTTGTGACAAACTTATATTACTCTAAAAATTCATAGAGAGAATAAAAAGGATAAGGAAATCTCCGACATACCTTTATAAAATGTCGGGAATAATAAGACATTGCTCTATTTTCGAAAATATAAAAATATGTTATGGGAAACGTTCTGATGCGAAGTCTATCTTACTATGAATATATGATAAAATCTCCACATCAAACTTTGAGAGATCGGCATTTAAAGAAACGGAAAAATTCATGTCATTCTGTATCCTTTGAATATTTATTTTTTATATTGTATGTATTTGAAACCAATTTTATTTGTAAAAGACATTTGAACTAGAGGGGATGCACTATCGTGCCTAAACTCGGCTCCTGTGAGGTGCGTAGGTTATGACATTTTGTGCTCATGAGCACTTTACAGCTTTGTTTAGGAATCTACGATCTTCCCTCATTTCGGTTGCATTTGCTACGCACGAAGGGCATCCCCTAATTACATGCCAGGTAACATTTTTATATCATTTCTCTCGACAAATTTCAGTTCTTTCCATTTTTTTTTCATTGGTGTACATTATTTCTATGCTTGTAGTCATTGAGATGAAGCTGCAATATATTCACTTCAATTTTATTAATGTACCTACCTCTAGTGTGAAATAAAATGTAAAATAAATAAATATAAATTAGGACAAAATGACGCAACTTCGAACAACATGTCTAAAAAAATCTAGCTCGGATTGAAAATGAATTTTTTGAAAAATTTTCAACATAGTGTTGCTCTTGAAGTATATTTAAATAAAAGTCTAAGCGAACTGACTATGCGTTTGTGGTTCTTTGAGGTAGTCGAGAGATAGATAAAATTTGATAGATAAAAACTGAATACGATCTAAATAGGAGAGGGGGTGAACTACAGATGGGACTTTTATTCGAGACGTGGCCTGATTTCAGTATTGTAGACAGTCTATAAGCCTGGTCATGGTGAAACTAGAGTTGAACCTTAAGTGTAAGCCGTGTCAATTGTTACTCATAATTTTTTTTTTTGAAAAGTACACCGGAACGAACTCTGCAGTACATTCACATAGTATAGTGGCGGTTACTATGAATTTGCATTAGTTTTTTTTTGGTGAAAGTCAGCCGACAGTTCTCATATATAGTATATTTAAATCAAAAAAATACTCAATGAACTAACTTCAACCAAAGCACAACTAGTGCAATCCTAATCAGTTTTTATCACAACAACTCCACCGTAACCGATTAAATGAAATAAACAAGTGAAAACTGAAAAATAAGCCGTCAACAATTCAAATCATTGCCGATTCCAATCTTTACTTTTTCAGTTCGAAATCCTGTATTCAACTTTATTTATATTTTTTTCTAAATTCTCAATTCCATTCTATTCTCTCAAAACAGCGGAAATTTGCTATTTTATTCGATGCTATTTCATACGATTTAAAATCGTTTTACGTTTAAAAGTTTTTCAGTTCGGCAATTTTTTAGGAGTAAGCGGAAAAATATAACGTATTCAACGATTAGAGTGTTTTTCGAGTATGTACATACGTATATTTGTGAAACATTTCGCAGAAAATTTCACTAATATACGTATAGGTAGCTTTGTTTCTGTCTCCTCATTTTAGTTTTTATCTGAGATTGGTTGTAATGCATTCACTTAAATTCGAAATTAATGAAAAATAATAATATATAAATATATAAACATATAAATAAAAATTAGGCTAGCCAAATCAAAAAATAAAACAAAATGCCTTAACGTTTCGGTAAAATGTTCCTATTCAAAATTATAATTTGGAGGTTAGGATTTCGTTGATGTAGCAAATTTTGATGTTTTGAAGAACAAAAATTTAGTTTGTAAATATTTTAGTTTGAGAATTGTACAATTGAGGCTCTGACTCTCTTGGTTATGTAGTAGTTTGTGTTTCTGCAAATTAAATCCTATGAAATAGTTTTGTTTTTGGTAGCTGTTGCGAATCATGTTTTTTTTTTAAAGCATATTTCAACTTTTTAATACATTGTAAAGTTGGTATAAGGTAGGTGAGCGATGGGTTTACAGGGAAGTTTATGAAGGGGAGAGTCTGCACTGTCGATGGACTTAAACGTTGAAACACTGAATGTCGTAAGTTGATGGGAACACGTGCGATGGCAATGCGTTCCATAGTCTTGATGTTTGCGTGATAAAGGACTGACTAGACTTCACTATACGCGACGATAAGGCCTTAACAGTGAATTTCTAGGCACGTGAGGTTTACCGAGTATTCTTGGGATAGTGGAAAACAATAGGGATGAAATTGGGCAGTTCTCCGCTGGAATAACCGTGGAAATATCGATAGTAAATGCTGAGTTCCGTGATGTTCCTACAATGTTCGAGGAAATCTGTAGAAGTTGTCTCATCTTCAACTAAACGGAAAGCATGGATTCGATCGAGTACTGCAAGCTATGTCTTGGGTGCCCCAACCCATATATGCGAATTGTACTCAAGACGCATTTGCCTTATTAGCTAGATCGTGGGGCGTGAAATATTTTGTATATCTTCGAAAAACACTTAAGTGTTTGAAGGCATCAAGTGCAATATCAAAAATATATTTGCTCCAATTCCGGTGTTTTTTAATTTTTATGCCAAGCAATGTAAATTTTTCTCGGGCAGAAGAAGCACGTCATTCTAGAAGGAGAAGCTACATTTAAGCACGTCAACATTGAAGCCCATCTTTATAACTGATATGGTTAGATAAGCATTTTCTCTCACCAAATATCATAGTATGCATGGGTAGCGAAATAAGAACGATAGATATACCAAAGAGCGATGTCCTTTCTCCTCTTTTGCTTGATGGGAAATGGCTATCACACAATATCTTAAGTTTCAACTTAACTGGTAAATTAAAGCAAGTTCTTGGCGACATTATGTAGACCACTCTATAACTTTTAGACCACTGGTCATGGGGTAAATAACTATCCACCAACTGTATAAAAAATTTCTTCTTCAAAATAATCATGCCAAAAATATTCAATCCAAGTAATGAATATGGCCTTATCGAATCACTTAGTTGAGGGTCATTCTAGATAGCAAAATCCAATATTTAAAAATGAAGAAGTAAAACTGTTTTCAATGCAGAAAGGTGTCTGACTAAAGACAAACGAATCATTTATTATAGTGGAAGCCTTGCTATAAATCCGAGGAGTGGCGATATAAGTATCCATGATTGGTAATATGGGCTCTGCATTGCGAAAGATTTAGTGGAGATATTTTTTGGCCTACTTACAAATTCGGCAAAAATCAATTACACACTCTGAACATTTCAAAAGCGTTTGATTGAGTTTGAGTACAATGCCTTCTTGTTAAGGTTGAAACCTTTGGTCATTCTAATTTTTCCATTCTTCTATTGATTGCGGTATCCCACAAGGTTCGCTCATATCTGTCACTGGTTTTCTAATTTTTAAAATGATAATTTGTCGATTATTCTCAATCCAACACTGATGATTTATTTCGTTATATTTCACTGTATTACAGCCCAACCTTAGTCTGCTGACATTATTTGTTATTGTGGAAGGAAACAATATGCTATCTAGTCGAATCCAAGTGATTGGTTTTTAAATTATGCAAACAAAATTCAAACTTTTCACCTTAGGGCACCAAAAATTTACCTCTTGATTATATACTTTGTATCTAAAAAAACAAGTTTTCATTAACTGAAGATAAAACAGTTTCTAAAGGCTTTTTCCAATTACTTTAAACAGTGATTCTACGTTTTTACTTGTGTAAAACAAGTACTGATTGACATTAATTTGTTTGTGATACCAATTTTTGAAACCAATTGGAAAATATGGCTTTACACTCGTGATTCTGAATATATAAGTCTCTTTGTGGGTTGCGTGGGCATTGCCTTTAAATTAGTCCGAGACAATGCTTCCAGTTTCAAAACAACTCTACTTGTTTCTGGGGACTAATTGCTAACGCATCGTTCAATTCGAAACCTCTAGGGCTGTTACATTTGGTGGTAACCTGTTAATGCACTAGGTAATTCATTCTCTCTCATATAGTCTCGCAAATTGTTTAGATACAAAAAGATCTTGAGTAGAGAAGTCAACCTTCTTGAAGACGGAGAGTAGAATTCGCTTACCCTGCTGTAAGTATTTAATATCAATAGCCGCCACAAAGTTTTTAGAGATATCATGAAGAGAATGATATCTACCAGGACTCCTTACAAGCATTTACCACTTTGAATTTACTAAGAAGATAGAGAAAAATTTTCAGGCAGAGATAAATAAGTCGAGAATCTTTAGATGGTTGTTAATATAAATCCATTTACTTCAAATTAGAGAGTTTGGAGCATGGATCCTTATTTACACGGTTTGTTTGCAGCAGTAGCGACTCTATGTCCGAGCGAAAAAACTGAAACCTTTGATATCCTTCAGACCTATATGCACTATTGAGAGAATATAGTAACTCCCTAGTCAGCTATAGTTCAGAGCATAGATCCTATCTAAATGCATGGTCGTTGTGACATCAGGGAAGTGAACGTTGGAATGAATAGGTAGAACAGCTTGAAATAGACTAATCTCACAAGGTCCCTTCAATTTCTTCCGATTCTCAATTTTCGGTTGATACAATAAGCCACAGAGTAACGGATATAATGGTTGAAAACTCTATAGTACTTGGATTTTATGTGCTTAAGCCATTATACCATTATAAATGAGTATTGTTTTTATTTTTTGAAGAATGAGAATGTTGTTTTTTTTAATTCACAATTTTCGTCCAATCTTCCGAAAAAGTCGCTAGAATTGTTATTGCGTTTTGCCCAAATTTTCATACGAAAATTTATTAATTGTAAGTGTATTTTGGAGTGGTTCTGAAAATATCTTAGCTTAAATTTAGAGCACTCTATGAAGCGTAGAAGACTCCTGGCTTCCGCGTTTCCAGATTACCGAGACTATCGAAGTAGTGTGCGCTTAGGTGGCGTCTCCTTTACCTAGAGAGAGCCGTGCAAGTGCATAATAGATGAAGAATCGTTTCGTCTTTTTTCTCATACTTGCAGTTCCGGCAAAGATCATTAAAAAGATGGCCAAGCATCTGTGTAAGTCTCCCTATCAGGCAATGTCCAGTAATGACTCCTACTACACTACTACTACTACTACTAGACCGTTTTAGATCCAACGCAGGACAAATCTGTCTGTTGGTGCATGTTACACCATTTGCCCATCTGTCGTTGGCTTTGCCAATTGCATCCTATTTAAATTGCAGCTAACGAGTATAAGTTGCGATGGGCATACTCAGCTTCACTTTTTCAGATTGAATGTGCAAGTTGGTTCCGTGTCGAACAAGTTCGTCGGCCTTGCGGTTTTCCGGAATTTCCGTATGCCCTGCCTAGGACAGACGAATAATGAATTGTTCAGCCTTTTCACTCATAAACGCGTGACAATCAGTCCTGATGTAGACATGTCTGATTCCAGGGATTTAATAGCGGTCTCGCTATCAGTGAATATGCCAATGACCTTAGTAGATACAATATCTCTCTTCAGCCAGACCAAGGCTTCTTTTATCAATACCAGTTCTGTCAAAATGGGGAATTTGATGTTTCTTTGTGAAAAAAAAACTAGCTCGGTTTTGTCTGAGTTCACTCCGAGTCCACATTTACGAGTTCATTTAGAGAGCATTGAGAGAGTATTTTGTATAACCTTGGCTAGAGTATTCAGATGCTTACCAGAGTTAGGTATAGCAACGTCATTCGCGTAAGCATAATCCATCTCTTCCAGTTTTAGCAATAGTCCATTGACCGCAACATTCCAAAGAAGTGGAGAGAGGACCCGCCATGCGGTGTGTTTCTACTAACAATCCTTCTAGCAACGCCCAGTTTTGTGCTGATAATCCTAGATGTGAACATCGAATTAATCAGCACACCAAGCGAAGCATCCACATACAAATTTTGAAGAGCGTCCGTAATTCCTTCTAGTCATACGTTGTTGGACTCTCCCTCGATATCGATAAACGCTACAGTAGTGTACTCTTTAATACTCAGAGATTTTTTTGATGTAGCATACGAGTGTGAGTAGGGCCGTTCCAATCGAATTTTCCTTCCAGTATGACTGTTAGGCTGCTGACAACATTCGCTGATCGATGTGTGTGATGAATATCTAAGGTTTTTAAGAGCTTCTAGGTCCTTGGTCCTTCGTTCATGCATGAGAGTTTCTTCTTGCTTTGGGAATAAAACCACTTTCATCAGGAGTTAAAAAGTTCAAAATAAATAATGTACATTAGAGACGATAGTAATAGAAAGCAGCTATAGAAAACGAACAGCAAAATCAAAAGCCGATTTTCTTAACCCTGCATGACCACATTCCATTTTCACTCTGCACTTTCAAAAACCTCTTCAGCAGTGGTGGCTGACCCCCAAATTTCAGAATGATCGTATGTGTTGTCTTTCTTTCAATTTTTTTCTGTCTTTTGAGCAGTAGTTCGCTTGGTTCTGCGGGTGCCAAATATTGTAATCTAAAAAGTTGTGAAAGACTGTACTATGGTGTCAATAATTATAGTTTGAAAGGCTGACAACTATATATTATGGGACGTTGCCAAAAATTGTAATTTAAATGATGTCAACGATTGTGATAGGGTGTCAATAATCGTAATTTAAAAAGGTGTCAGCTATTGCATTTTAAGGAAAGCTTATTTATTTTGTTTATTAAATTTTTTTAAATGATTTGTGAAAACTAAATGTTTAAATTGCTGAAAGAGAAAATTTCCTTAGGGGTGTCAATCATTCTGGCCGTTACGCTACCCCTTTCATCTTTAATTGAATTTACCGAGATGTCTCTTTGGAAAACATAAAAGTATCAAAAGTATTCTCCCATTTACTCAACAATTTTTAAAGTTGCCTTCTAACATTGCAATTCAGACCAATTCAATGCTTCCCTGCTGCTGTGGTATCTTAAGTGCATGCACTGTAGCCATTCCATATCACATTTCGCTTTAAGTAAACATGTGTGATGAATATGAATAATGTACGGGCATTATCGGGGGCGAAACTAGTGCATACTGGCATAGTCATAGCGTAGGCTTTTTGATTAATTTTAAATGGCTACATCTTTGGCTGTGAGCGTCACATAACGACAACGAAATGTCTATAAAATGTCGGCCTTGTTATTTCAATAACGGGAGAGGAAAGCAACAGTCTTTCTTTTCAATGAGCGATCCTTGGAGCCAGCAGTAGTAGCTAGCTCTAGCTCCAACAGAATTTCTGCATTCAACTTGAGGCATTTTGAAGGATAATAAAAGCTTCATTATATATTTTTTATTCAGTTGCTGCTTCACACAAATAGAGTGCAACTAGAGAACGGCGGGGGTTGGGATACCTAGCTACCTGCTTCATCATTGAAAAGGAGGTTGGGAGCTTTTTCATCATCCAAACCATAAATGTAGTGGATGGAAGAGGGAAGGCTAGTTTGCCATTATTGAACGGGGGCTTCAGTAGCAATACTAGCAATAGTAGGCAGTCGAGGGTATCGCCAGCCGGGAAACAGAATCCAATGAAGAAAATCCTAAATGCAAGGAAGGATGTTTGGTTGGGTGGTGAATTGCATTGTGAAATGTCAGCAAAAATTTTTTGTTCAAACACATGAACATAATGAAAATTCAATAATGAATCACTGTCGGTCGCATTGAAATCTGTGTAACGGTGTGAGTAATTGCACTTTCCTTAAGTCCGTGCACGGCACAGGTATAGTGCGCTAAGATTGTGTGTACACGTTATTGCTTTGAAAAACTTTTGTGAAAGCAACGTCGAGGTGAAGAAAGACGTTTGGTTTTGTGTATGTTGTATGTACACGAAGCAGAATTTTGTGGCAAGTTTTATTGATGCTAAACAAGTTGACGAGGACACGACGATGTTGTAAGTACGATAGATGTAAAGTGCAGTAATGACAAGTTATATAGCATAGTAATCGGCTCTTACTTTATTTTTATTTTAGTAGGTATAAGTAGAATGGTAGTAGGTGCTTGCAACCTGATTATATGGCTTTTATGACACAGCGCACTTTCTATCGACTATTAAAAAGTTTTTAATCGGTTGATTACGGGCGATTCTACAACTTTTAACGAGGGTGATATTTTCCATTTACTTCAGATGAAACGTGATTGTTATTCGCTAATGGTTTATTTATTATAAATTAATGAGAGAAAATTCACTGAGCCGTGTTGTACACTATCGAGAAAAAAATTTCTGTCTTTTTTGCCACTCTCGCAACAAAATGAGCTTTGAAAATTGCAATCGGAAAACTTTAATAATTCACCCTTCTCTTCATTTCAGTGTGGTTGATACTAGGCTACTTCAAGGTCATAGCTGCCTTACATTTCTAGTATAATATAATATGTAATCCCTACTAAAACAAAACGATTCAATACTACCGACTCGCTTTAAAGCGTATCAATGTGCATATGTCCTTGCATGAGTAAACAAACTAAGTACACACATCGAAGCGTAATGCAGTAACCGAGATATGTCAACTTAATCTTAAAACAACGCTTAGATTAATAAATTCAACCATTAGTAATCTCTTCTGGATCTATGTCAAGGTAATATATCTATAGTCGTCCTCCGGATGCACCAAGCGTCGTCCTTCTAATGTACCAAGCCAACTTGTGTCTATATCATGTTCTATAAACAAACCGACATCGTATCATACATATTTATATGTGAGTTGTACGTACGTGTAGGATTGTTAAGTTTATGTCACCATTTTGCGTGTGCATGCGCTAAACTTTAGAAAACCCATTTTCAATTATAAATCCGCCACTATCGGTGTATTCGCAGTCACCCAGGCAGCAGCGGCATTCATTCGAACAAAAGGAGCGAGAAGAAATCCTCTTATGTGTCTTTTAAATGGCATCTATTCGAAAGTGTCGAGGTTCTACCTTACGAATCCCACCGCCGACACACAAATATTCAACAACTCAATATGTCTGTGTCACTATCCTAAACATTCCGCACAACATTTGCAGCAGGAGATTTTATGAACAATCTTATAATTTGGGCCGATGTATCTTTACCGGGAATCTGAAAATGATTTCAAAATCCTCCCTTCCACCAAAACAGCCCAAGGTATGATGGGACAATCCTCTCCACTCCATCTAAATCTCTTCTACACCAAATACAGAATTGGTGTAATCCGTGGAGCAATAGCAACAACATAAACACGGTGTTGCTGTACTGTTGTATATGTTATAGATGTGCACCACAATCGGTTCCCTGTCTAACATAAATCACTCACATAGACGCTTTAATTAATCAGCACAAACAGAACACTCTTGTGTTGGATTTAATTACAGATTGTGCAGGCATAGCCAAGGACTACTTCACAATACTCTACCTATACATATTCGAATATATTTAAATATAGGAAGATTTTGCATACTATGCACTCGAAACAACAATATCGCAACATTTATAACAATAGCTCAGTAGTATGAAGCCAGATGCGGTAAAACGGCGGCAGCATTCCAATTTAGTTCGCATTGTTTTTTTATTCATCCAATTTAAATGTTATGTCCTTAAGGCTGCATTATCTGTTGGTTGATGCAACAAATACAATAATTATCAATATTTAATTATTCGCGATGAAAAAAAATTGCGCCTTTGATCCTATAAACGATTCAGGTAATTAGCTCAGCATTTTCCCGCCATCATCCCGATGCACTCAACAATATTAATAATTTAATAATAAAATCCAAAAAATAAATAAAAATTTTCGCTTGTTACAAGAAATATACCCAATATAGTGGGCCTCGTATTCACTTTAATTGAAAATATTGCCGAAAAATCTATACCTTTGAAAAAATGAATGAAACAGTAAAAAAAATATTTAATGTAAACAAATTTTCATTTTTGCTTTTATAATTACTAATTATTTGTTTAATTTTGTTTTTAATTTTAATAATTTGGCAGCATTTTTTGTATATATATATTAAATTTATATTAAATTGTCGCATCATTAAATCAGCATTATATGCAGGAAAAATTTAAACAATTTTAATTGTGTTTATCCGCATAATAAAAATTATATATACTTAATTTTTATGCTTATGCTTTCGTTAATTTATAAAAAAAACCTATTTTAATATTATTTTTTTATTTAACTATATTTAAAATAATACAAAGAATATACAAAAACAGATATTTTATTTAATAAATTATTATAATTATATGAAACTAATAAATTATAGAAATTTTCCCAAAATGTCAATTTTCGTGTGCAATAAATTATTGTTATGTTTGATAATATGTAATTATATTAATTTATCAATGTATAAAATGACTAGGCTTTTATAATAATTATTGTTAATGCGAGAATGAAAGTAAATCGGTATAAGTGTGGTTGTCTGTATTATGAAAATTTTTAAGAATTTCAATTCACGCTGAATTACTAAGCACTGTACGCGCATCATATGGTATGGAGAATTGACGCTTACACTGCTCTCGGCTTAGAGATAGAACAATGTGTGCGTGAATCAAATCACATCCTCAGAAAAGGAAACTGCAATATAATATTTTCGTACCATGTTTTAAAAATTTCCAAAAACATGCATAGTTTTCTTATTATTAGATGGGATAGTTTCAAATTAGATAAAGTTTAAATAATGAGTTTCGTTCAGTCAAAAAATATCAAAAATTTAACTAAATGGCAAAATTTGTTTTAAGGAAATTGTATTCTTAGTCTTACTATAATTACTACAAAGTATAAGCCAGTAGAAGTCATTTTCGCAGAATTATTTTCAATTAGAAGAGAGAACGTAACTTGTAAAAGCCCGTGTCTGGGTTTTCGATACGTTCTATCCAGCACGGCTGAGAAATGTAGTCCAGTGGAACGAGAATGCTCCAAGTTGCAATCGGACTAGCAGGATAACTAATTTTGTTGGTATCAATTCTTCTGTTGTTCGCTTACCAATTCGGCCTAAAGATCTATTGTCTTTATTTGTAACCATTTTGATTCTACTTCTACAATGGCAAAATTGGCCCAAATAGGGCCTTGGCTTCCTGACCTTAACATTTTGGGTTGTTGGCCCTGCGCTTTGTTTCGTCGATGCTGATAGACAAAAGTCCATGATATCTATTGCGCATCAGGCATACAACCGAAGATCCCTTCTATTCTACAATGGCACTACGGCCCAAATCGGGCGTTGGCCTCCTGACATTCAGGTTCCTTAACATTTTTTTTTTGTTATTTATTGTGGATGGGCTGTAGCACTTTGCACAACCCTATATTTACGAATTTTTCATTTTCGTAGATTGAGGTAACCAAGGTATATCGAAGCAGGTAGTGGGCACGAATTATATTACGTCGACCGGGATTTGAACTCACGATCTTCGCATTTTAGGACCAACACGCCGCCTACTAGGTTACACCCTTGAAGATCCCTTGCGTAGTCCATCTCTCAAATCACTTGAACAGTTTTTTGATACAATTAACCTGAGTTGTGAGAATCCAGGACGGCGAGAATGATGGCAAACCTCGTTTTCTAAGAAAATCAACATATTATAAAGTGGTGCAATTGACCCATTTTGTATGGGAGGTGATTGAAGGAGTGGTGGGATCGAACTTATTTTTTCACAAATAATTACATACAGTAACTGCCAAAATGTTTTGTATTAAATTTGAGCGTCAAAAATTTGACAGGTACTGAGAAAATTGGTTCATTGTATTTCGTGAAATGGTGCAGTTTGTATAGGAAGGGGAAGTAGTGCAAGGATTTCCAAAATGTTAATCAAATTTAATAATTGTTTTTAAGGAACAAATATATTTATCATAAAAAGGTTAATTTCAAATTCTCAGATTCCAAGAAAATTAACTTATAACAAAGTTGTGAAAATGTGTCATTTCCGTCCCATGAGTAGAACAGGTGGAGCGATTTAGCCAGTAATTTTTCAGTAGAAATAACCTGTACAAATGGACGGGCATTCGCTTTTAAGATTTTTTACCAACAAGAAATATTTATGTATCCTCGGTGACTCTGCGTGAGCATTACTTCTTAGCGATACAATCTTTAGAAAAAATTTATAATACTCACAGATTCTATCAAGAGTATAAACACAACCGCACTACTGTTGTGTCTAAAGTTACAATCCTCTAGCATTTGGCATTCGTGAACGTTAAGAACGACTTAAATTCAAATTATTATTTATCTGAATTTAAGTGCTTGACTATCTAAATCTGGTTCCAAATATTATAATTGTTTAATTTGCAACATGGTAAGCTGCGGTTGACATTGAAATTAAAAGATTTCTAAGTTAGCACTTAACTAGACAGAAGTAATTAATTTCCTGATAAGATTCCATTATGAGGGCATAGAACAAAATCTGTTGTTTTTCATAAGGCGCGTTTCTGATCACTAGCCAGAAATTGTCTTAACCACTCGTCTTTTTTCCGAAGTCTTTCTTGGGGTTATAGTCGAGAGCTAATTTGAAGATGCATTACTGAAACTTTAACAAAGCATAAACGATCCACTAAAAATTTAATTTTTAAAATCAATGCCTATCCTGGTCTGTCCAGTTATTTTTCAAGGTTCGTCGAAATGATATATGGCCAGAAAAATTCTAAAATGCATCACAGGCATTGCCTTACGATAATATTCAGTTTCTTGATGAGCTCAACGGTTACTTTTTATGTGGAATAAACATATAAAAGGAAGTATAAGAAATATTTTTCGGCGGTTGAACTGGCATATATGAATAAGTCTCATACCCGGCCACGTCTTGAGCACAATTC
Organism: Chorisops tibialis; assembly: GCA_963669355.1. Taxonomy (NCBI): domain Eukaryota; kingdom Metazoa; phylum Arthropoda; class Insecta; order Diptera; family Stratiomyidae; genus Chorisops; species Chorisops tibialis. The sequence goes on from OY770263.1 coordinate 299,117,651, forward strand.
GCATGTTTAAGCTGGTGCCGTAGCGTTGCTCAGTCATATACAAAAACATGCGCTCCGTTTAATTGTCTAATTAGAATTGAAACCGTATCGGCTTCTATAGACTCCCTCGAGTATCGTCGGCATATCGGAGTACTCTGCATTTAATAAGGATATTTCCATGGTAAATGCAGTAAGGATCTAATACGTCATCTCTTACATGCCAAGCTGCACACGCTCACGATTACACTGTGAGGCTTCGGTCGTGGAGAACAGTGAAATTCAGGCACTCTGTTTCACTCTGTGAAGTTCAATTCTAAACAACACAGCCATTTTGGACTTATCTCTCCCACATTTCCTTCTTCTTCAATGGCACTACAGCCTAAATCGGATCCTGACATTCAGGTTCCTTAACATTTTCATTATTGGGGAAGGGTTGTTAGCCCTTCGCACAACCCTTTTTCTACAAATTTTTCAATTTCGTTGATTGAAGTGACCAAGGTATATCCTAGCAGGCAATGTGCTGGATATATTGTGTCGACTGGGATTTGAACTCACGACCTTCGCATTACAAGACAAACACACTACCCATTAGGCTATACCCTAGTACGTTTTCTTCTTAAATTTCCTAATTCCACTTGTTTCCCTTAGCCCGTGTCGAACTAACACATAGCACGGGCTTAACGAATGCGTCAAAAACAGAAAGAAGAAAAGATACCTAATACCCGAGGCGATTTATTTATACGAGTCTCGATTTCTTTTTCGCATACGTCATCCATGCTGAGTATGCTTCTAATATTAAAACAATCTGGCTCTTCGACATTTTTTCAATTCTGTATAATCGGTGCGCTTTCGCTAGAACACATGTGCATAATTTTGGTCTTACGCACATTTAATAGTATGTAAACTGGATAAAATTGTGAATGGGTCTATATATACCAAAGAATTTTGCATTACTTTCAATGCAACTTGATTTTGTATATAACGAAATTTACTACTTTCGACGAAATTGAGTACTTCGTAACATACACGAAATACCCATTCTCGCAAATCAAAAATATCGTGAAGGCAATTTTCTGCCCGATCAATTTTGTCATCGCTTTTCAATTCACTTTCAATCCATTTGTTTTAAAATATTAGTAAGAAGAGCTTTCGGGATGACTTTCGATAAATTAAGATACTTTCGAAAGCCGATTGAACTTACTATAAGAAAATCATTTTTATAGTATAAGGAACAGTAGTTATATACAAATGTTTATCAAATTTAAATTAAGACATAAAAGAATTATGATTGGGCGTAAAGCCCAAACATATGATACTTTAGATGAAATGAGAAAGAGTTCAATGTACCGGAAAATACGAGTATGTCACCTCCAATTCTTTTAAATAATTAATAGTGACTTTTGTATGGGAGGTGGTAGAAGCAGAGGAGGAAGGTTTGTAATTTTTGGATATGACACCTAATGTGGTATGCAAAATATTTCGTGCTGAATTTAAGGCTTGTAGCTTTCATTATTTTCAATTGGACATAGTTTTCCTGAAATTGAGGCATTTGTATGGGAGGTGGCAGAGGGAGTGGATCGTTTAAGATGATTTTGAAACTGCTTATCATCATCCTTATCACCACGCTTTGATTCAATTTCAAATTCGATAGTTCTAATATATTCGAAGGAGTAATGCTATTCTTGAATTTATAATACAGATATTTGTATGAGAGGGGGTGAAGAGGATAATTTCTTTAGCATTTGTTTCAATTATTAAAAAACAAATTCTGGCAAAATTTTAAGTTTATACTTTTTCTAGTTTTAATGGAAATCAATATAATGCACTTAATAAAAATTATACATTTGTATGGGAGGGGGTAGAAGGAGTGTACGGATCAAAACAAATTTTTTCCTCGTTATTGATATTTCTATTTTTATACTTTGTGCAAAATATCAAGCTGCTTGCTTTAACAGTTTCGAAGAAAAATAATTTAATTTAAATTTCAAAATTTCGTGAAATTTGTATGGGAGGGGGTAGAAGGAGTGAGGTGAAGTTGATAATTTTTTCAGTGTTGATTGCAACTATAATAAAATTAGTTCTGGCAAAAATTCGTTTTTATAACTTTGCTAGTTTCAATGAAAATCGAAAAACTGCATTTTTTCAAAATTATGCATTTGTATGGGAGGAGTGACGGGATCGGATCGATATTCAGTCATATTAATAACGTTTATATTATTATACTTTCATCCAAATTTCAAGTCGATACCTTAAATAGTTTCAAAGAAAAATCAATTTCTGAAAATTTCGGAATTTCGTGAAATTTGTATGGAGGGGGTAGAAGTTAAAGTTAGTTTTTTGTTAAAAATGACACACACAAAATTTCAGCACGATAGCTCAAAGCGTTGGAGAGTTATGCTGTAGACAGACGGACTGACGGACAGATGGACAGACAGCAACTCGGAATCGAAGTTTTTGAGCGACAACAAATATTTCTGTACTCTTAGCGGCTCTGTGCGAGCATTATTTCTTAGCATTACAAACGGTAGGGCAAACACAATATACTCTCAGATTTCATCTAGAGTATAAAAATTTTAAGGAAATGATACGAAACGACATTTACGATAGAAAATGATATTATATTTACTGTTTATGAAATTTAAAAGAAGATGGGTCAGTATGTCGTGCAGTATCGTTTTTGCAAAATGTATAATAGGTTTTCTGCTAAATTTTTTTGAAGGAAATCTTTTTCTTCTTCTTTTATATTCGTTTTTATTATTTTCCTTAAACATTTTAATTATCCTCTTGTTTTGCCTCACTGTCCGCACTTTGTTCTATTCTGCCATCTTCACCTTATTTTCTTTCTTTCGCTCTTCTGTGTTATTTTACTTCTGCTACATTTTCTTTCCTGTATATTCATATTCTTTATCTTTTTCACTATTTTTCTTCATTTCCTTTTCCTTCTTCTATAATACAGCAACAAAATTATTTGATCAAAATGCAGTTTTCTTTTCTGAAAATTAAACTACGATTAATAATTAAATTAACTATTCTTAAAATAAAAATAATAATAATAAAACAACTAACAAACAATAATTCGAAACACTTAATATTTAGCACCGAATTAAAGCAATATAAGCGTCACTAATCATAGAAACGATCTTAAAAACTAAGAATAATTATTATACACATAATAAAATAAATATAATACATTTTGATTTATCTAGTATTAAATATAAATAATTTCTTTTTCGGCAAGCAATTGATCTGGGATGGGAGTTTTGCTGAGTGACTAAAACTTACATCCAATGTGAATTTTCAGCAAACATCCATACTCGCATTCTACAAATTTTACTAAAAAAAAAATCGGAATGATAATTATTTAAATAAAAGAAAAAAAAAGAATAATAATATTAATTTGTGTAATTAAATTTTAGTAATTATTCCTTGATTGAGTAAAATAAATGATTCAAATGAGAATTATTAGCCTAGTGGGCAGTGAGTTGGTCAAAAATACGAAAGTCGTAGGTTCAAATCTCGGTCGATGCATAATTGCAGCATACTATGCCCGTGGATATATCTAAGCTATCTCAATCAACTGGAATCAAGATAGGGGTTGCGAAAAAGGACTAATGACCGTCCAACCGAAAGAAAATATCAATAAACAATGCTAAAATTTAATTTCACAATAAAATGAAAAATGTGATATCCCTATTAACATCGAATCATTAAATTTATTCCGAAAAGCAATATTGAATAAGCAATTATATACACCTAATTATAGAGTAAATAGCGTATTATTTATGTACCCATCGAAAAATATGTGATTTGTTGTTAAATAATGTATATTTAAATTTTGAATCGAATAATTTACATGTTTAAAATGATTTTGAATAAAACGATGGAACATTTTATTTACTTAACAGAATTTTTGCTTGAAATCGAATTGATTGAAAAATGAAACGAAATGAAATTGAAGAGATACAAATGATCAAAGGCTAAACAGAAGGTCAAATTTTCATAAAAATCTCCAGCGTTTCAAAATTTCTACTACTTCAATAATCAATCAATAGGTTTTCGTAAATATCTAAAAATAAAAATTTAAGCCACAATTTCAACAATAGTCCATTTTATGATTTCAAAATCACTTCCACACATTTCAAATAAAAACAATTAAATATCGTCAATTTAAGGCGAAACGAAAAAAACTAACAACGAAAATTATTATTGATTAAATCGAAAAGCAATATAATCGAATTTTCTACAATGAATTTCTTTTTAGAATTGCTTAGCAGAGCCCTAATTACTACCCAGGAAGAAAATTCGCCGAGTATCCAAAAGCAATAAAAAGTAGTTATTAAGGCCTTCAGTGATCAATTTGTAAAGTAATTTTAGGAAAAAACATAATAAGAAATGTAGAAGGTTTTAGGCATAAAATATATAAAAAAAATCTATGTGATCACTTTGACAAAAAAAAATAATCAAATCATGAAAGCAATTCCTAAAAAACTAAGAATGAAATAATTACTAGAGATTAGAAAAACAATATTATTATTTAAAGTTTTGAAATTATTTAGATTTTTATTAATTTTGAATATTTTTTTTTTTAATATGTTCTGGATGTAATTCAACATAACAGCACAAAAATATAAAATTCTAATAAATTTCTATAAATTCCAAAAAATTGATGACCGAAAACTAAACCAAATAACAAAATAATTTCCTCACGTATTACTACACCGAAAATTGAAAATTTTCAAAAAATTTTTTTATAGATTACAATTTTTGCCTTTAAATATATTTTAATAGAAAAGCAAGAAAAATTCAAACAACGAAACCTTTAACGAAAAATTAAATCGAAAAATTAAAATATTTTCATTATGTTTCTTTTTGAATTAATTAAAAACCAACCAAAAATAAACATTTATTTTTATGTTTATTACTATAAGAAAAACATGTGAATTAGCGCTCGTTTTATTGAGACAATGAAAATCTTTTTGGCAATTTTCCAAAGCAATATTATAAATATAAAAAATTAAATGAAAAGAAAAACCTATGTATTTAATAAATATAAAATTATTATAAATAAATTACCACTGTATGACAGTTGTATTATAAAAAATGGAAAATTGAAAGTAAATTAAAACGTCAATGTGGAGTTCTATAAAAAAAAAAGTAATGTAAAGCTTAGTCTGCAGAAAAAGATTTTTAACTTTAAAAACTATTTTAAGTCAGAATATTACTATAGAAAAATGATAATGAAAACTATTAATAATTGTCTAATTATTATTTGCAGTTCTTACAAATCTTATAATGAATTGTATACTAGTGAAGAATACAAGACAAATTGTTCTCTTATTTGAAACACTCTTATTGTAAATGGCTTTTACCATTTATTTTTGGTGAATTAAATTCCTGACGTTCCAAAAATGAATAACTGTCTATATTCACGACTATGTAATACTTTTACCCAGGCAACTTAACACGATATTGAAAAGTTTATAACTATATTTAAATACACACAATGGGAATTAGCAAATTCTAAAATAGAGAAACTCCATACATCTTTGTTTGTATTAAACTACAAACTCATCAAGAAGAAGAGTCTCTCTAATTATGTTGTAACCTTAAATAAGTGGATGCTTAATTGAAATGAATAATAAGTTAAGAATATAGAAGGCAACTTGAGAATGGGTTAAATAGAAAACGTCCAGATATTTGAGTTTAGTACACGTAACATATTTCAATATTTCCCGAAAATTCATTAGAATGGAGAGATTTTTTAATGTTACAAAATCCTTAAATTCCAACGCAATCTAGCAATATCTTTAAATTTTGTAGGTTTTATTGGATTGAACTTAATTATTGATTTGAAATTTTCGACTTTACACATAAAGTTTGAGATCAGAGACGCTTAATTTCCCTAATCGTGTAGCCACCACTATTCAAAAATACAATTTGAAATTTCTACTGAATTTGAAATAGAAAGTCAAGGATTTTCAAGATAATGTGAAAACATAGCAGAGTTACGATTTGGCGTAAAGCCCAAGCTATGGTGTAGCCTGGTAGTTTGCAATGCCAAGGTCGTGAGTTCAAGTCCTGATCGACGTAAGATTTCAGCACACTACTTGCATGGGTATCATGCCCATCTCAATTTGCGCAAATAAAAATTTGTTGATAGAGGGTAATGCGAAGGACTAACAACCCTTCTACAATAAGAAATAGAAAAAATGTTAAGGAACCAGAACGTCAGGAGGCTGGGTGCTGTACTGCCATTGTAGAAGTAAAGCACAATCTCGCGATACTCTATATGAAATGTGATAAATTTTAGAAAATTGAATATTGACACTTGTAGGGGAGGTGGTAGAAGGAGTAGAGGAAATACGCTGATAATCAAACCACATATGACTATTGTTATTACCGAGCTCTTTACCAATTTTTAAGTTGAAAGCTTCCATAGGATCGGAAAAGAAAAGGTTTGTATAAAGAAATGTGAGGAAGTTGCTTGTTCTCTTTTTTAGATTTGCTGAAGTCTTATTTAAATTTTTATTATTGAGAAAATCGATGTAATCCTTTTTCGAAAACTGTGCATTTTCATTAAAGACAGTCAGCGGATTTGAATAGAAAATGTTGACGTTAATTTTAATTTTTACACTTCGTTTTCTTCTTCTTCAGTTTTCTTAAAATTCGAATTTTCATGGAATATGAATGGAAGCAGTGAGTATTACCCATTAATGAATTTAAATTTAAGTTTTTGTTAGTTATTTTATGCGTTTAAGACTTATTTGTCTTCTACTCTCAATCCGATCCGTAGTTTTGCAGATGACAGTACTTTAGATAACACCTTTGAATTCAATCTGTTGCTTCCAAACGCAGGGAGTTATTCGGTTCGTTGAACTCCGACCTCGACTTAATCCTGGAATGGGGCAGGAAAAATAGAGTAGAGTTCAACGCTGCTAAAAAACAGGCCTGTCATCTTTCTCTTTTAAACGTGATGTTCCAGCGTCGTCGTCTAATTTAGCCTTTAATGGCGTACCAATTTGCTCTGCAGATGAGTTTATCATATTAGGCGTAAAATTAAATAACCATCTTAATTGGAGCAAACATATGTATCTTTGATGTTGTCCTTGATACCTCCAAACGCCTAAGTATTCTTCGCAACTGTAAAAAATATTTTCCGCCTCACGATTTAGCTACCATCTACAAGGCTCGACCTCGCTTAGAGTACAATTCGCATTTGTGGGCTGGGGCACCCAAAACACACCTTGCGCTGCTCGATCGAATCCAAAAACATGCGTTCCGACAAATTGGAGACGACACCATTACGGTTTCTATTGACTCTCTCAAATATCGTCGGAACGTTGAAGCACTCAGCATCTACTATCGCTACTTTCATGGTAAATGTAGTGCGGAACTTAAATCATTCATTCCTTTACTTTTCATTTTCCCCCGAAATACTCGTCAAGCTAAAAGCGCACACGAGTTTACCGTCAACCCTATTCCTACTCGTACAGTGAAATATAGACAGCCTAAGTTATAATCGGTGCCATACAAAAAAAAAATGTAGGCAGGCGTAGAGTCTGTCACTCGGGTTAGAGGTTTTTTTGGCACCAAAAAAAAAACTGTATCCTTGGCAGCTCTCGAAGAGGCACATTTCTTAGCATTCCAAACATTAGAGCAAACATCATACTTTCTTGTTTCATCTAGAGTATAAAATGGCTATATGAACAGCTCAATGTTAAGGCTTACTACAACATGTTAATTAAAAAGCAATTTATAATAAGACACTAATTTATACTTTTTTTTAAGTTATGCTCTTAACTTTGAGTGTTGATCATGAAAAGAATAAATTAAGTTTTTAAAAATTCTTCTTATAAACGTCGATTTTTTTTCAACTCTAATTTATTGTCTTTTTTTATGTTCACACACTTCTTAAATCAATGAACTAATTACCTATCAAGAATTGCTTTTAGTTACAAGGACAATCTTTAACAATTTTTAACTAAACTTATTTCATTTGAATTTGTCTTCATTCTTCCGATTTTCTGTCATTTACCAAAACCTATAATTTAAATTTCATTCAATAATATAATTACAATTTTTTTAAACGAAAAACTATACTAAATCTGTGTCATAAACCCAAAAAAGAAAAAAAAAATCTTTTAAAACTTGTTAATAAAAACATAAAAATCAAAATGCAATTTCATAAAATTACTCCAATAAAAAAAAATAGTTGAATATAAGTAGTCGTAAAACTAAAAGCAACAACTTCTAGTGATCTGAAACCTTGGTCATATTTTGATTTCCAAGAAAATGCCGATCATTTTGCCGACAAAACATTTTGAAACTAAACGAATGTCTAATATTATTATATAAGTCTAATTAAACGCAATAAGCAATACCAGAACAAAAATACCATCAAAAAATTGCATTGCAAGTATATACTAACTAAACTTGTAAAATTAGATAAAAAATTAATAATTAAGAACTAAATTTAAAATTATTAAATTAAATTTTAAGTAAATATAATTATTATAAACATTGACCAGATTTGTTTTCCTTTCGTAATTTACATTTTTGTGTAAAAACTAGAAGAAAAAAAAAACACAAGACACTAAAACGTATACATACATAAATTTATTATTGTAATTGAAAATAAGGAAATGTGGAAAATAATAATAATGAAAACAAAAATTATATATATTTGATGATAAAACAAAACAAACAAAAAATTATTTATGAATTATGAATGTATTTAATTATATAATTGAGACTCAAAAAGAAAAAAGAAAATTATAAGACAGAAAACAATTTAAACAGAACCTTTAACAATAAGTTCGTCGTATTATTAAAAGAAGCAATTTGAAACAAGAGAAAACAGAAGCAATGAAATTATTTATTAGATGCGAATGTATAAGGAGTTTAAAACCAATAAGATTAAAAAAATAGCAATTATTATTATATTGTATTTATGATGAAGCATTTAAAAAAAATTAAAAAAAAGATGACACAAAATAGCAAGTTTTGTATTATATTTTCATAATAAATAGTGTAGAAAAACATAATATTCATGTTGTATTTTTCCTAATTCCTTTCACCGTTGATATAAATTTTATTAGGAGAGCGTGAACTTTATGTAAAGTTGTGCTTGAGTTAGATAGAATTTTCTGAGAAAGTTTTAAACATATAGCATTATTTTGTTTACTGGTTCAGGGTTCGTTTCTAATCGTTCGTGTTTGTTCTGCCAAAAGCACAAAATTACCAGCATCTGTTTTTCTAAAAGCGTTTTTTGAGTTTCATTATATTACTTTTAACGCATAATTAATTCAGTATTTTTTATATCGAACGATCAAATGATGCAAATAAAAAGAAAATATTAAAATTGGTTGAGCAGTTTTAGAGAAAATTGTACCCAAGCAACAGAAAAAAGGGAAAATTATGATTTTACAGGAAAAGTGATAAAAAACGATGAACCGGCTCCCACTAGCCTGTTCAAAAAACAAAACAAAAAGTACCTTAGGGGCACTCTCTGTCATCAATTTGGCAAATACACAAAAGAGTAGGATATTATAATGGATGGGAAGCATAGCTGCTACACGCTTGTTGGCAATCGGGGTGCATCTTGCAATCTATTTTTTTACACAAAATATTATTAAGAACCAAATATGATGAAGGCTCGGAAAAGAAATTCTACGATTCGGACGGTTATCATAGGGACAAACTCTGTGTGGTGTTTTGGCGATCTTCGGAAAAGGATATGGAATCCGAAGCTTAATACTGAAGCTATGGTGTGACTAAAGCATGTTTTCTGCTGAGCCTTCCTCATTCCGGGATCCACGATCCTCTTCTTTCTGATATCATATATATTAACGGGAGATCCCTATATTCCCCCCCCCCCTCTCGCAAGTTCTCAAAAAGGAAGACTGGGTCAATCAATTTACTGTTAAGATCCCTTTAGGGGTATTGGACAAAAACAGTTCTCCTCTTAAAGACGCAATCCTGAACATAGGCTTTTCGCTTATGTTTTTCCTCGATCCTCTTGCTCATGTGCTGCATGATGAGCCTACCCAACGTCTCATTTGAGGAATATTATCCAGAGCTCGTTTCGCACTGGTTTCCTCAAAGTGTGAATCTCAATGCATATTTAAGTCTGTGCAAGTTTGCGTTGGAGAAGACTTTATGGCCAAAATATCCCTGAAATTTGTCAGACAGTTTGCAGTTTCTTGGTAAGTCAAACGGTCACTTTTCATGTAGCACAACCATATAACAATACGGATGTGATGCATGAAGATTTCTCTTAATCTCCAGAGAGAGAAAACGATACCGAAGGACTGACGTGCTTTATTTATACGAATCTCGATATCCTTTTCGGCTCGCCGTCGTCTATTCTGGCAATGCTTCCGAGGTAACAAAAGTCTTGCACCTCGTCCGTTAAGAACAGTCGGTGTGTTGGTGCTCGAACCCATATGCATGTACTTGGTTTTATGCACATTTATTGTCAGTCTTGCTTTTTTACAATTAGAATGTAATGAGCGAAAATTTGACTTTAAGTCCGAACATTTATATGTAAGTAGGCACATGAGATATTAAACAGTCCCCACTGAAGTCTTTTACCTTTGCCACCTTTGAGTACAGCTTTCAAAGTGTCATTTATTACGACCCGTTCGCACAAAGAAGCTCTTGCATCATCGTAGGACTCCTTAATTATGACTATGATCGCATCCAAAATACCTTTCCCATGCATGCAAAGTATTCCATATGTAATCTCGCTTAACGCTGTCTGCACAAACAAGAGATGTAGTGGCGAACCCATTTTGGCGGATGGTTCCAATATTATCCTAGGGTATTTGAATGGTTTGAGCAAAACAACCTTTTTCGGAATCCAGCCTGATAAACTGTAAACTATGTCGGCTGTTATTTTCGTGTCCTCTATGAGAAGTTCGGTTGGTAGTATATCTATACCTTAGGATTCCACTCCCGACATTGACTGAATGGCGGAAACTATCTCTTTTTTATCTGAGTGATTGTCCCTTACAGAGGATTGTTGCGGTTGTATATTTGCCAATTTATCTGTTTCTGGAATATTTTCCTCTCAGAAGATGTTTAAAATTTCAGACAAGTATTCCTTCCATCGCTGCAACTAGTATTCACTCCTATTAAGGAGAGATCCGTTGACATCTTTCACCAGGGTTTCTCACCGCTTTGCGCCTAACAATGCCATCAGAACCAAACTGTTCGTTCACATCTCTTGAAATGAAAGTACTATCACCTCTTGGAACACGCTCGAAGGTGACACTCAGTTGGTCATAAAACTCCTTTTTTGTCAACAAGTGGTGAGGCATTAGTTGGTGCGTAGCACAGCAGAATTGTAACGTTTCTGACACTTGTCCTAAACTGGACGATGATAATCCTATTAGATTGGTTATCAGCTGATGCTGTTACTCGCCATGCGGAATGGCGTTTCCACTCCGGATTCTTACTTCTCCTGATCCTGTCCATCTGACCTCGTTCAATCCCAAAAAATGCAAGTTATATGGCTCCATTTCATGGTTGATCACTGATTGAAGGTGTATGGACTAAGTGATCCCAGCCCTTCCAGCGTCATTCAATGTCCAAACGTTCCAGAAGTCTGTTTTCCAAAGTCTGATTTCGAATGCCAAAAGTCGTTTAAGTAAAATCGATCCATATCCGAGGTGCTGTATCCGTTTCTCGTATCAGTTAGATTTTAAGATGACGGATGAAAAGCCCACGAATATGTGAGGTTGCGACAATAAGCGTAGCTCTTCATCGTTATTACAACTTTTGCTTTTCGGTTGAGAACTAAACAGTTTAGTAAGAGAAACTATTTTAAGGCTATTTGAAAACTAAATCCAGTTAAATGAGCTAAAAGAGATAATTTAACTAATTTTATTAAATTTATTAAAATAAAAGCCTTAATTTATTTGGCCTTTAATTCTTTTATACATCATTTAAATGCGCTGTCACTTGAATATTATTTTTTGTTTATTTATTTAGCTATTCACTATTTATTTGTTTATTCGTGCTGTTGAAATTTATTTATAATTTAATTATTATTTTTTATCATTTTATTATACCCTTTAATTAAGTTTGATTAATATCTTTCCCCAACAGTAATTTTTTTTTTAATTAATTCGTGAATTTATTAAAACGTCCTATTGTCTATTTTTGATATGACACGAGTAACTGGAGGTGGATCTTCTTAGAAGGAAAGGAAAAAAGAGGCTAACTGATATAAGATTTTTTGGAGAAGGGAGAAGAGTTATCTATCAACTGGACTAGACTGTAAGTCAACTCTCAAAAAAAACAAATTTCAAGATCCTTGAATCTTCAAAAGGCTTAAGATCTTTTTGGGCGTCCTTTCAAATAGCAAACCAAAACTTCAAAAAATCTACTACACCTCATTTTACTGATGGTGACCGAAATATTATGAATCCTGTTGAGAAAGCTAATCTTCTGACTGCGAACTTCGCAAAAAACTTTCGACACCCACCATAAAATCAATCTCCCCAAAAACCACCGCATTTTGGTTCCTCTATTCCACCTATTCACTTTCAAATGCGTATTTTCACCAAGATACTCTACGAGCTCAATATTTACTAGCTCTAAAGCATCCCCTTCACCCCTATTACACCCCAGAAATGTTTTTCTTCGCTGGCTACGCCCCTTTGCAATCTATTTTACCTATCATTCTTTTCCGGGCACTTTCGTCACACGTGAAAAATGGCTAATGTTAAGCCAATCCCTAAGAAGGGCAACAAAGCGATTCCTTCCAACTACCACCCTGTAGCTATTAGTTCAGCGCTTTCGGAGTGATCGAAATGGATTTCAATCGCTAACTCGTCAGTTGCTTTGAAGATAACCATCTTATACATGATCGCCAATACTGATTTCGTCCTGGGCGTTGCACTGGAGATCTCCTAGTCTGTCTGACTGAACGTTGGAGCTCGTGCATTCAAAAGTACGGTGAAGTTCAAGCACGGAATCTTAACTTTACGAAGGTCTTTGACAGAGTTTGGCACAAAGGTCTATTAGTAAGACTCAAAGCTTTAGGTTAGAACAATACCTTTATCAAATGGATTGAGAGTTTCCTTTTTGAACGGTCGATGCAAGTCGCAATGGATAGTGTATCATACCAACCCCTTCAGATCGATTCCGGCGTACCTCAAAGATCCGTGCTATTCCTACATCCCTAATCTTTGTTAATGACATTATGTCAACAACACTCAATCCAATTCACAGCTTTGAAGATGAAAGTAATTTGGAATATGCCTTTTGATTCGACTCCGTTATTTATACGATTAATTGAATTCAGATCTCAACTTAATCTTGGAATTCGACATGAAAAATACTAAGGGCTGATATTTCTCCATAAAAAGTATGCTCCGGCGGGTTCCTCGAACATAACCTTCGAAACGTACAATTAAACTCTTAAGAAAAATTTACATTGCTCGGAATAAAACAAAAACAACCATCTCAATTGAAGCATATTTTTGATATTGCACTTGATGCCTCTAAACACTTTGGTGTTCTTCAAAGATGTAAATAAACTGCCAACAAGTCGGGCGAAACTTTATTATTCTTGGGACAAGTTACGTATGTGTGGAAAGTCAATATGCAGGTTAGAGTGGTTAGGGAAGACTAAGTAAAAGGGGGTTCTTGGGCAGGGCAATTGTCAATTTAACACTTTGCGGAAACGTTCAAAAGCTCCAGTACATATAATCAATATTTCGTTCGTTTATTTATGCAAGTTTGAGTTTTTATAAGTGGGTGGATGTTAATAGTTTTTTAATTGATTGCTTGAATTACGTCCAATATTCTCTGTATAGAATGTCAGTTTCAGAGACGAAGTTGCATAGAATTTTCATAGGATTCGGTGTATTTTACATTGATGAAACCAAACATTTGTATGGGAGGGGGTAGAGGAGGTAGGGGAATCGTAAAATTTGTGACGCAATGTTATTTCCTTTCTCTCGTAATGTGCTCGTACAAAATTTCAAGTTCGTAGCTTTTAATTTGTTGGTTATTAATTGATTCAATAAAATAGGTCGAAATGATACTTTTGTATGGGAGGGGGTAGAAGGGCAAGCGCGATTGCAAAACTTTTAAAGTAATATCATTTCAATTCTTATTATAATTTTTTGTGCAAAATTTGAAATTGTTACCTTTTAAGAATTAGCTGATAACTGATTTCCTAAAAATGGCCGAAAAAATAATTTTGTATGGGAGGGGGTAGAAGAGGTAGGGGAATCGCAGAATTTGTGACGCAGTTTTCTTTTTTTTCTCTTTTAAAGTGCTCGTACAAAATTTCAAGTACGTAGCTTTTAATTTGTTGGTTAGCAGTTGTTTTATTGAAATTGGTCGAAATCGTACTTTTGTATGGGAGGGGGTAGAACGACAAGTGTGATCTCAAAAATTTTGACGCAGTTCTATTTCGACTATTTTTAAATGATTTTGTGCAAAATTTGAAATTGATAGCTTTTACCAATTATGTGATAATTAATTTCTTAAAAATGGTCGAAAAAATCATTTTGTATGGGAGGGTGTAGAATTTTTCAAGGTATTCGACCAGTTAGTATTTAATTCTTTTTATGATTTTTTTTTAATACATTTCGCAAGTTTTCAAGTTTCTAAAAATTTTCAGTTTATGTAGTTTTTTCATTGCACATGAAACACCTTGTGCACGGTAGACCAGGGGGGTCGGTGCATAACATTTGTGAAATTTCTATTATTTTTTCTGTATGTACAACAAATAGATGTATCCACATAGAAAATTTAAATGTTTTATCTTTGACCAGAGCTCTTAAAAAATCACTCAAAATTTTCGACATTTTTGGTTACCACCTCCCTCCCCTTACACCTCCCGACGTAAAATTTTTACCAAATTTAAAAACTACTTAGTTCTATAATTTGACAAAATTTTAATTTGATATCTGTACTCAATTTTGAATTATGACGGTTTGAAATTTTGGAAAGTGCATCATTTTTGAAATGCTTCCCATTTCCCCCCACTACTATTTTTTCCAAATGTTATATTTTTCTCGTATTTCTCTAGTATAGTTTAATATAGGTTCTAAGAATCAATTACATAGCTTAATAAATAGCCGAGATATTAATTTTTAAGTGTTTTTTTTTGCACCCCTCCTGACCCTCCCCCTTTCAATATTTAGCTTTTATCTAAACTGATTCTAGTAGATCTTGATATCGTCTTAACGGTCTCAAAATATCAATTTTTTATGGGAAGCAATTTCGAAGATATAATCATTTGAAAAAAAAATTCGGCCGACAATTGGTTCTTAGCCCCCCCTTTTCGCACCCCAATGGATAAAAAAATTAAATTATTTTTAAAAGTTGTCCCACAAACTCTTCTATATGTATGTTGAATTTTAGCTTCCTGGCTGTAACCATGCTTGAGATATTTGAATTCGTATTTTTCGGTTTAAGCGCTCCCCCCGCCTCCCCCTGAACTTGTACACCCCCCAAAATGAGTATCCGC
The DNA here is from genome assembly GCA_963669355.1 of Chorisops tibialis. Taxonomy (NCBI): domain Eukaryota; kingdom Metazoa; phylum Arthropoda; class Insecta; order Diptera; family Stratiomyidae; genus Chorisops; species Chorisops tibialis. Next base: position 299,133,123 of record OY770263.1, read on the forward strand.
CTGAGATCCGCAACTATCTATAATCCCCCCAAAAATAAACTTTCTATCTTAAAGGGTTTGGGAGTTAATGTGCGCTGAGCGTACACGTCGGCGTACGGCGTACGGCGTACGGCGGACGGCGTACAGACGGATTTTTTTTTTTGCATTTTTAGGCTAATTTAGTCATGAAACGCGAAAAAACAAAATTTCAGGGTAGCAAATTTTTTTTTTTTCCCAAGTCGATCACAATACTTTATTATTAAAATAATAAAGTAAAACTAATTTACGTCACACGATCTAGCTAATATCTACAAGGCCTACATTCGTCCTCATTGCGAGTACAACTCTCAGACATGGGCTGGGACACCAAAAACACAACTTGCTGTACTTGATCGAATCCAAAATCCGTCTAGTTGGAGATGAGACTACAACAACTTCCATGGATTCTCTCGAACATCGTAGAAACGTCGGAGTACTCAGCTATTAAGCGCTCGTTATTTCCGGGGCAAATGCAGCGAAGAACTGATCATTCCTTCTCTTTCAACTCTCCCAGGAATGCTCGGCAAGCTGTACGCGCCCATTAGTTCACTATCGTCGCACTTAGTGAACTATAGTCAGTCCTTTATCACTCAAACATCAAGACTATGAAAAGCATTGCAGCCTCACGTATTCCCATCAACTTATAATATTTAGTGTTTCACGATTAACATCCACCGATAGTTTAAACTCTCTCCTCCAGTATCTCCCTTGTAACCACATCACTCACCTACTTTATTCCAACTTGGTTGTGTATCCAATGCATTACAGGGTGACCTGTGCGGTGATCTAAAAAATAATCGTAGTTTGTAAAAGAATGTTATTTATATTGTATTTATGAAAAAAAAAACATAATTATAATTATTATTATATTAAAAATATAAAACAAAAAATAGAGTTAATCGATTTGGTCTATATATAACAACATTTGAATAAGATAAGAGTTATATAGAAGTAGCCGAGACGTTTCAATAAATCTTTTAAAATGTTTTATTTCATTGAAACCGGCATCGATGTGCCTTAAACCAAAATTAAACTCGTTGAAAAACATAAATGTTGGTAAGAGCCTTTGCATTGTTTTTCGAAATGTTGGATCTTGAAAAATATATTTTTTTGGAGTAAAAGACTTAACAGGTGTTCGCTCTTTATAACGCACTTAGATGTAGCGAAATTATCTTTATTGCGAAGTTCGTCCCTTTAAAAATAATTTTCTACTCTTCTACAATGAAACTATAGCCCAAATCGGGCTTCAGGTTCCTCTACTTTTTTTTTCATTACTTATTGTGTAAGGGTTGTTAGCCAAAGCAGGCATTTTATTGGAATTATGGGACAACTGAGATTGAAGCTCACGACCTTCGCACTGTAGACGTTCTAGGGTAGGAAAAAAAGCAATAGACAATGTACAGTCTAAGTACATCCAGGTCTAGGAGTAATTTCGAAATTATGCGGGTCACACATTTTCCAGCCGGACTGCAAATCGGCCTTAAACTAACAAACTTCCGGCAAAAGTTTATTTTTCTTTTTAAGACTTTATCGTATATTTTTTTCCCGAAATTCATGTATCTTAAAAGAAAACACTAAGAAAAACACTAATTTACTTTTAACTTGGCATTTTGAATTTCGATAGCTATCTCTTGTAAAATAGCACGTGCTTACTTGGATGTGGAGGTTCACGACTATGCAAGAGCGTCGCTCGTTATGAAAATTTGCCCGACGACACCCTATGGATCGCGGTCCTCCAGAATTCCTCGCACAGATTCAACAGATTAAACGATTAAAATTTTGCGCGATGCGAGGACGATAACGATAGAAAAGTTGGTTCTTGCCGACCATAACGTAGCGTTGTGATTTAATTTGGTAGCACATTCAATCATAAAAATGCCCCTCGAATATGACGGCGCTACGTCTTATTCAAATCGCGAAGCTTTATCCTATAGTAGCTTTGTACTCGAAAACGGTGTATACATAAGAATCTAATACACCTAGGGGAAGGTCCTTCTGAGCACGCTTGGATAGCGCGAATGGAGACTGCTTAGGATTACTACCCCATTGTTAAGGATATTTTGTGCCATCAGCTTGCAGGCCCCCGGCGGTATGGTAAAGTAAGAGAGAAGAAAACGAAGAAGAAGAAGCAACAGAAAAAATAAGGAATAATGCCAGCGAATTTAGTGAATCGTCCTTTTATGACATTTTAACTCGTGGGAATGATAAAAATTATAATAAAAAGTTTCATGCTATAGCTCGACTGATTTATGGCCTGCTCCATGGACGAAGGCTTCGGCCTCGTATAAAGAACTCGACGTAGATGATGATGATGATGATGATGGTGGTAGTGAGGATGGTAGTGCTGGTGATGTTGCTCACTTGATTCATTTTCTCCTAGCCAGTTTTTGGCCTCGAGTGTTTCATCCTACGCCGGAACGAGGGTGGCATTAATGGTGGCATCGGTCTATATTTTCTTTGGCGAAACTTTTTTTTTACTTATGTTGTTTGCCAATTTCTCGGGCAAAGTTTTCTCGATTTTTTCTTTTTTGTCGCCGTTATTTTGGATGTCCAATATGTCGTGCTGTCTGCCTTCTACACGCCCTTTGTAGTGGACGATTCGAGTGCCAAGTGGTCAAAAAATATGACATGCGTAGGTCTAAGGACTTTCTAGATTTTCCTTCGAACATTTATAATTGTCCTCAAGGTGGCGATGGAAGAGTTTTTTGGAGATTTGCAAACACTGTTGAAGTGAATCAAGTTTCTTGCTAGGGGAGTAACCTTTTGGATATAATTAATATCTTTGCGACAGCTTGCTGTTGCACTATCCATTTTGAAAGATTAATGGCAAAGTGGCCTAGTCGACTTATAGTTTTCTATATTGATTAACGAAGTTTGTGTGGTTTTGATGCTAAGAAAATAGGAAGAAGAAATCGGTTTGGGAATGGTGAAATATATAGATAAACTCTTAGGGCCGACTTTTCGATTTTTAAACACGAAAAGTTTCAAAAGTAATGAAATCGCTTATTGGAACTGGAATCTAGGTCAGTGAGAGCATTACTATCTTAAATGTGAGTAACAAATTTGCCTTGTTTGGTGCAATGTAGTCCTACTATTCATGAAACTAGGAGTATTAACTCGTAGGAGTTCTGTCATCGACCAATGCATTCCTTCAAACCCAATAGCAGTAGCCAAAATGTCTTGCAAAGAAAAATTATTAGTAACAGTAGATGAAACAGTATGTTGGCGAAGATTTGAACGAAGACGACTTTGACGTTATCCACCGTACCAATATTTATCTTGAAGACGAAAACATCAGAATCGGTACAAAGATGGACATGTACCGCTGAAAATTCGATTATAAAACAACCATAAGCATCTCTCACAATTCTACGAAGATAACTATTTATCAAACTTATCACATATCAGAAATTCAATCAACAATCAAATACATCCATTCAAACTAATCAAACAAACGGCTAGCTATCGACTACCTCCAATTAAAATGCAATAATTCCCAACGTTCACATAGCCTCAACATTGTCCCATCAGCAAAGTCAATAGATTCGAATTTTTAGTTAAACATACTTCAAACTCTGAATATCTTTATCACCTGTTAACATGAACCTGTCTTATCAATGATTGCGCCCATATTCGCGCATAAACTCCCGATAGACCACTTCCAGGGCTCCAGGTATATCATGAAATCAAACATTTTTATGAAGAGATTTATACGTGCATTCCGATTTCGAATGCCGGAACTATATCCGAACTCCTGGCAAACATATTACGGCGTAAATAGTCAGGCCATCACACATCCTTGATGTCGTCATTAATAACGCATGAATTCATTTGTCAGGAGTTTTCATGTACTTTTTTACGATTATTACAACTATTTAGCGTTGTATTATTCTGCAACGTCCATCGTCTCATGGGTCTATTCGGGAAGCCACCCTTTCGCCTAGATATCCCTTTTCGGAGTTGCCGTCTATACGGGGGAAGCTCTCTACCCTAAACCGAGCTGTATGGAGAAGCAAGCATGTTCTATACGTTCGTATACATATGTAGGACATTTTACACCAAAACGGTAATTAGTGCTGATGTGTGAACGTACCAAGAATTGTGGGGAAGCACGCAGACACACATTGTAATTACTCTTGCCACAATAAATTCAAAAGGATACGAACCCACTGTATGTGTCGGCATGTATGTATAACTATAGAATGCCACCCTCATTCTCTGTGTGTCGAACAGTTGGAAGATTGGAGCTAGTTATGAAAGTTTTCCCTTACATTCGTCATTGTCAAGCATAGAACCTCAATTTACACGACACGATGTGGAAGCAACCAACCGTTTAACTCAATCTTTACAATTTCGAAATATTGTCGGAAGGATATGAGCTAAACATGACATACAAGGTAGAAGGTCAAATCGGTTGTAATTCATAATGTTCTCGACGTAACGTATATAACGTCGTGGCTACGTGTGTAATTAGAAATGCGGGTTGAAAGTATGGCGCGAAGTGCACGTCCCCATTCTTTGAAATAATTGCCGTGAGATGATTGCTGCTCGCTTCGCCTACAAATCAGATGAGATCAGTTCAAAGGGCTGCACCATCATTGAATTAATTCCATGACATTATTTCGAAACTCTCTCCTTACAGTCGACTCGTTTAGCTAAGAAGTCCTTCGCAGGTGGTGCGCACGTATTCACATAACAATTACCGAAAAGCCTTTCATCACCTCTTACAAAACTAAGGAAGTAATGCAGTTATACGAGTATAAGCTTTAAAACCAATTCCAGTTTATCTACGAAACCATTAAATTGTAAGATTATTATACAAGAGAAACGGTTAGATCCGCTGGAGAATACGAACACAAGGATCTAAACGCGAGGAGCACTTGCTTCAAGTATTCGCCCCCCGTTTGATGTATGTATAAGTCGATATTAAGATATCTGTGGTGTATTAGAGAAGAGTGGTTGGCGATAAAGAAACAGCTCAAATGCGGATATATAGTCGGGGAAGTCGCGGGACTAAGGAGGGAGACGGCAACTTTTGGCAACGTCAAGCCGATATTTAGAGAGCCATTCTCGGAGCAATGTTTGTCACGAAATGCGTGAATTGATGGCAAAACTTTTACAATATCTCATATGGGATTTTCCATGAAATTGGCTTCCAGGCAACGTTATTTTCGCATTTAAGTTATAATTCCGTATTTTTTTTTTCTGTAGAATTCTAAGACAGTTATGTGCTTAATGTTTGAGATATTTCAGAATAAAGCAAACAAAAGGGTGTTATTTTGAAATAAATATCTTTTTGTGAAAATCGTAGAAGAAGAAATCGTCAAAATAGAGCTAATATGGACTTTTGTGCAAAACGAAAACAGTCCAAAATGACCAAATGAACGGACTAGCGTTAATACAATGTAGTCTGTAGTTCTTTATTTCCTAATATTTCAAAATAAAGCAAAATTATTTATTATTTATTTATTAGTTTTTGCTTCAAAACATCCCTTATTTTATTTTCATCGCTTTTATTCTCCAACTTAAAATTTTTATAAGAAAATGATACAAACAAAAAAAATTTTAGATTCGCCATCAGCTTAATGTGAATTCTTCAAAAACGAAACAAAAATGATCAGCTACTGAATCAACGTCAGTTTCTCAAGTTCTCATTATTATAAGCTTTCGTAGGAAAGATCAATTGTGGAGCGAAGCTTTCATTTAATTGCCTTTCGTAAAATTTCTTGGATTAATCACGGTAAACATGGCAAATAAAATTACAACAGTCCGCCGTTCGCCGTACATATGGACTTATATCTCCGAGACCGTTAAAGCTAGAATGTTCGTTTTCAGGTGGATTGTTAATTGGGTAAGTGAGCTTTATTTTCTAAATTTTGTGAGGTGTTAGATGGAAGGGGGAGGCGGGGAGAAGGAAAAAGTCAAAAACTACACTTGCTAATATCTCCACCACGAATGCAGATAGAAACTTGAAAATCAGTAGAAATATAGAAAGCGCTGTGGAACAAACTTTAATAATAATATAATTTTTTTATCCATTGGCGTCCGAAAAGGGGGAGGTAAGAACAAATTGTCAGCCGAATTATTTTTTCAAATGATTATATTTTCGAAATTACTTATCGTAAAATATTCATATTTAGAGACCATCAAGGTGGCATATAGTTCAACTGGAATCAGCTTAGAGAGTGGCCAATTATTGTAAGGGGGAGGGTCAGGTAGGGTGCAAAGAAAAAAACTTAAAAATGAATATCTCAACTGTCTCTTAAGCTATGTAATTGAAACTTAAAATATATATTAAGCTATACTAAAAAACTACAAAAAAATATAACATGTTGAAATAAAAGTAGTGGGGGGAAACGGAGAGCATTTCAAAAATGGCGGACTTTTCAAAATTACAAATCCTTATATCTTAAAAAAAGTGTACAGATATCAAATCGAAAATTTGTCAGATTGTAGAACTACATACTGGTTAATTTTGGTAAAAATTTTGAGAGGTGTAAGGGGAGAGAGGTGATTAGCAAAAATATCGAAAATTTCGAGTGATTTTTTTAGGGCTCTGATGAAAGATACAAAGTTTAAATTTTGCATGTGGATACATTTATTTGATATACATAGAAAAATAATAATAACTTGATCCATAATTGTTATAAACCAACCCCCCGGTCTAAGGTGCACAATGTATTTCATGTGCATTGTCAAAAACACATAAACTGAAAATTTTTGAGAGAAATTTTAAGGTAGAAACTTGGAAATTTGCGAAATGCATTCAAAAAAATTCCTAAATATACGAAATATTAACTGGTCGCAAACCTTTAAAACTTCTACCCCCTCCCATACAAAATTATTTTTTCGACCATTTTTAAGAAATCAATTATCACCTAACTATTAAACGCTGTCAATTTGAAATTTTGCAAAAGAGTTGAAATAAAATTACGTTAAAAGTTTTGAGATCGCACTTGCCCTTCTACCCCCTCCCATACAAAAGTATGATTTCGACCAATTTCATTAAATCAACTAATAACTAACAAAATAAAAGCTACAAACTTGAAATTTGGTACAAGCACCTTACAAGAAAAAAGAAATAAAACTGCATCACAAATCTTACGATTCCCTTACCTCTTCTACCCCCTTCCATACAAATGTTTGGTTTCGTGAATTGAAAATACACCGAATCTAATGAAAATTCTACGCAACTTCGTCTATGAACCTGACATTCTATACAAAGAATATTGAATTTGGTTCAAGCAATCAATTATAAAACTATTAACATCAACCCACCCTTACTATCACCATCTCCCCTCCCTTCATGAAAACTCAAACTTGCATAAATAAACGAATGAAATATGGAGCTTTTGAACGTTTCCGCAAAGTGTTGAATTGACAATTGCCCTGCCCAAGAACCCCCTTTCACTTAGTCTTCCCTAACTACTCTATCCTGCATATTGATTTTCCACTCATCCGCAACTTGTCCCAAGAATAATAAAGTTTCGGCCGACTTGATCGCAGTTTATTTATTAATAAAAACGAAAAACGAAAAGTTTAGCTTATAAAATATAATACAAGAAATGGAATACCGCGTCAACTTGCTGATAATATTTCAAGATAATTTTGAAGCCAAATTTGTAACATTTTCATTAAAAATTTTTTGACAGACAAAAGTTAAAATACCCTAAAATTCACAATATTTGCATTCAGCAGAATTATATATTGTTTGCTAAAATATTCGGTCTTCGACAAATGAGACAAAACAAAATTTCAGGGTAGACAATTTTTTATTTCTGTGTCGATCACAATACTTTTTTAGTAAAGTAAAATTAGTTAAATGTCGTCAACCCCTGTACCACTTCCCCTACAAAATTGCTCGAAATTAAGAAATTTCACTTTCATCTAGAGTATCGCACGATTGGGCTTTATGCCCAATCGTAAGCCTGTTATGTTTTTAAATATGTTGACTGTGATAGGCTTGGAAAAAAAATAATTTGCTTCCTTGAAATTTTGATTTTTCGCGTTTCATGAATAAATTAGCCTAAAAATGCTAAACAAAATCCATTTGTCTATATTTCATACATTTTCGCTCAGTGTGCAATAATTCCCAAGCCCTTGGAGATAGAAAATTCATTTTCGGGTGGATTTTTGATAGATTTCAGGCGGACTTCATTTTGAGGAATGTAGGTGTTACCGGGAAGGCGTGGGAGCGCTAGATCCAAAAACTACGAATTCGAATATCTCAACTATGGTTCTAGTTAGAATGCTAAAAATCGGAAAACGTATAGAGGGGTTTGTGGCACAAACTATGTATTCATTGAGGTCCAAAAAAGGGGGCCTAAAAACAAATTGTCGGCCAATTTTTTTTCCAAACGATTATATTTTCATAAATTCTTGAAATAGAAAGTTCATATTTAAGGACCAATTAAATGGCATAGAGATCCACTACAATCAATTTAGAGGGAGGCCAATAATTTTAAGGGAAAAGGTCTAGTGGTGCAAAGAAAAACACTTAAGCTTTAGTGTCTTGATTGTATCTTACGCTATGAAGTTGATACTTAGAACATATTATGTATTAAGCTGAGAAAAATATAAAATTTGGGCATTTAAATAGTGGAGAGAAATGGGAAGCATTTCAAAAATTCAAACCGTTATATCTTAAAATTCAATGCAGGTATTAAGTTGTCAGACTGTAGAATTTTCAAATAAGAGGGTATAAGACGAGTGAAAAGGTGGGCCAAAATATCGGAAACTTGAAGCAATTTTACTAAGGCTAATTTAGTCGTGAAACTCTATATGAACCTATATAAAGCATTTCCAGGAAGCTATGTTTTAATCATTTGATTCTGCCCTGAAATACTCGATTACTAGTACTGCAAAATGAAAGTGCTGACAAAAGATTTTATATTATTCGCTCTCATTACAGGATCGATTCGGTATTGACCATATATAACACGAGGTATAAGGCATTACTTAATCGTTTCTCTACTAATACAAGAAGTAAGCTCTGACAAAAGCGGACTTCAATATGAAAAAGTAATCGGTTCTGTAATCCACAAAATAAGGGGTTGGCCTTACCTTAGTATAGTAAATAGTTAGCAGGTTTAACACGCAAAGTTTTCTGTCAAAATTTTTCCTTCAATTCTTAAATATACCCTTAAAACCTCTAGTTAAGACCAACAAATGTGCAGAAAATCTCTGCAGTTGCTAAAATTTTGTTATCTGTTCTCCAGAATTAGTACCTCTGTATTATGTTAACTGATTTACATAATGAATAAATTAATTTGAATTTAGAACAATAAAGTAAAACCAGTGGTATGTGGAATTTCTAACGTCAACTTCAATTTTGAATATCCAATCTTAAAACTTTGTACAGTTATCCAGCATTTAGGCTTTCACATAGACACTCCATCGAATTTTGCATTTTTGGAATAAATATATAAATTAATAAGTTTTAAAAGGTATTCGTAGAAATCTGAAATCTGGACTCGCTTATTTATTTTAGCCGAAACTTGGAGGTTCGCGAACAGCATATTGAGATGCACTGCTCTAGAATATAAACTACCATAATAATCATTTCTATGATTCTGGATTTCTATGTTTAAAAAAAAATATAATTTCCGAATAAACGAAAAATTAAGTTAATTTTTGAATTTTCTCAATTTTAGCACTGGAATATACGCTGCTATTGTTATCATCGAAAAACCAAAACGCCAGAGTAATCCTCCGCCACACAATACACCACAAAATTGCAAATAATCTGCAGTCAATGTCCTGTACGATATTTGTTAGAAAAGCAACAGCTGAATGGTACACTTTAGTCCTGTTTCCTTAAAGATATTCAAGCAAGCAGATGTGTCTCTGCAACCAGTGGAGTGTCCTTTGTTGTTGGATCCTTGCTAATACTGTTGCTCAACTTGTTTAGTAGAGTATTCTCAACTTGTATGAATTTTATATCCTTTACTTCAGCTCCGGTGGATATTATCCTGAATATGAAATTGGAAAGAATATAATGTTGTTGCTGCTGTTGCTACTATTTTCGTTTTTCTTTCTATTTTCCTATTAAGACATCTTATTTTCGATCTATTTCGAAATACATATAAGAGTTTGTAGCCACATATGGTTTGATACTTATTAGAATTTTTTTTTTTTTAGAAAATTTCTAAATTAGATTCCACGGTTTTTTTTTTCATTTCGAGCATTTACGCGAATGATTATTCCAGCAATCATAAATAATATTCTGCGTTTATCAGGAAGCTAGCGGTAGTATAGAATGAAAAAAAAATGAAGATATATTTGGAAAATTGCGCTATGAATACTTAGAAATTCTTGGCAACTTTTCAATATCATCCTGTTGCTATCGCATAAAACATACGGTTCTGAGTTAAAAAAAAATAATTTTTTTTCCTACATCCAGTTTTCATATTTAGGCCATTATCCTGCTTCAGTATAGCAGGCAGTCAGGCCCATCTACAAGCATTTTGACTGTGCTTAGATCGGAAGAACGGTTAGGGTGTGCAGGGATGAATCTAACGCCATTTTACCAGATTTGTAACTGAATTTAAATTTTTTTTCTTCTTACGTATTTGAACCCTCCGGAATGCCGGTTTCGTTCTCGTATCATATCCTTGTAAGAAAGAAATGGGTATGGGGAGCACTTATCGATATGGGGTGGTACTTTTCGGAACAGAAAAAAATGAAAGAAATTCTTGAACACAATCAATACCTATGACATATACACATATGGTTTAGTGTTCCTTGCGGGCTCCTGTTGATCTTATTTCCTGGAGAGCACTCATCCTGTTGTTTCCCTATAGAGTTTTCTGTCCTCTTTCGTCAGAAAATTTAACATTTAAATTCTATAAGAGAACCTCATAAAAATTTGTATAAAACAATCAGTTTAGGGGTTTATGGTATTTTGCGTTCGTTAGCCATTGTTTGTGGAGCATTATAAGTCGGATGTTTCTTTTTTTCGGGTAAGTAGTGAGTGGGTGAAATTCGACTTTTAAAGAATTCAAGGAGGAAGATACTTAAGGTATTTGCATTTTAAAATAGAGATTCGAACGGATCAAACAAATTAGAATGAAGATGGTGAGTTATTATTGAATATCATTGATTTTTATTTATTTGTTTCATAAATTTATGTTATTGGTCTGACTTTGTTAATTAATTGCAACAAAAATGATAAGTCACAGGTCTCATAAATGTTTTTAGTTTATTTTATAGAACACAGCGACATATTTTGCGTTACTCTCAATGCAAAAGGTTTGAAAGCAAATCGAAAGTGAGCTGATTTTTCATGCAACGAAAGTCATTACCTTAAGTGACCAATTTGTTGTCGTTTGTCAATTCACTTTGAATGTATTAGCTGGCCATACTCGTTCGAGTAAACCTGCGTTAGTCTCTATAAGACGTCCTATTTCGCTAGTACTTACAGGTGTATAGTGAAAAGAAACTTTGAGCAATTTACATTATATCAGAGTATTAGTTATATTTTTCGAAATACTTTGATATTTTGAAACAAGGTACAATTTAATAACGAACTTTTTTGCGACATATGGAATGAAAAAAGTATAGAAGGAATGCAAGATCTGAGGTATTGAAAAGCACTTTATGAACACAGATCTTTCATTCTACCCATTTTTAATTTCACACACAAAGTTCATTAATGATTTGTGGTTTGAATCGAAAAATATCGCGACATTAAAATATCTGATATGTTGCAGCTTTGATTTCAACTTTCCGCAAACGCACTCACGTATAATTATTAACATAAAATGGTTCAGCTTCGGCGTCAGCTCTGGCCTTAGGAAACGTTAGAGCAGCTGCAATCGACAACACAAATTTTACTGTAAGGATAGGACTGATTTTATTACTATTCATAGACCCTCATAATATTCAAGTACCTACAATAAGCTGGTAATGTGTTGCGGATGCATGTTGAAAAGATTCTCAAAAGTACACTAATGGGAAAATTCAAAAATTCAATGGACGAATACTGGTACGAATATCACAGAAGCCTTGCAAGGATTCTATTGAAAAACAGCGAGTCACTGCTAATATTTTTGAAACTGACAGGCGTGGAGGCTGAACCAAGGCGTCGTACACAGGAGGTCTAGAGCTAATTTGGGATGTAGCACCATCCTAAGTAAGCAAGATTATATAAAAATTTAAAGTACTAGCTACTTCGAGACTGATACAATTTAATAGGAAATACTTCGCGAAGGAGCTTTGTGTCTAACTGAAATGTAAATTTGAATTAAGGTGGCCTTTAGCTTAACTAGAAGCAATTCGTGCCAAGCTTTGTCAAAAGCTTTTGCAATGTCGAGTACGAGAACTTGAGCTTCGCCATATTATTGTTACTATGAGTTGCAAGTAATCCAAGAAATCCCCCGCCGACCTTCCCGAATGGAACCCATATTATCGATCGAGGATGATCACCCTTAAGAAATTGGATGATTTTGCGATTGACAGCGGTTTCTATTATTTTCAAGAGCACTGAAGTAACAGCTAGTGAATTGTAATGGTCGGGGTGCGCTTTGCTTCCTTTCTTATAAATTTGCTGAATATAGGAAATTTTCACAATCGCGGAAAGCATCCTAAAGAGTAAGATAAATGAAAAAGAGGTTTAGTATTTCTAATGGTTTGGTGAATGTTTTCACAATGCATTTCAAATTTAAAGAAAAGATTTCCGGATTCTACACTGTTACGCTTTATTATTCGTTATCGAATAATAAAGCGTAACAGTGTACAATCCGGAAATCTTTTCTTTCAATACTATTTCTGCCCAGAATACTCTCAAATCGTGCCATAAAAATTGGCTCACGTTTAATATTTTTTAATTAAATTAGATTGTCAAAAATAATACGCAAACAAAGAGTACACCTTCACACCACGGTCATTAAATTTCAATGACGTGTTAATTTAATAGATTTCCGCACTTAATTCATCACTTCAAAAGGAAGAACACTTCATTTCAGTGAGCATAGTTTCCTTTTTTCTCTACAATAAGTCAAAATGATTCTTTTGCAGCTAGTGAAAGAGAAACTTTACAACATCCTCATTGCACGTGAATTTTAATAGAAGTAATTTCCAAGAAGTCCTTTTTCTTGCGTTGCAAAGCCCGCCGACCACCCACGAAGCACAACTATAAATTAAGACCACAAAAATCGGACAGATTACTGGTTAGAGCCCCCAAAGCGTCAACCGATGAATGGTAATTTAACGAACGTTATGGGTTAGCTGCCCGGGGGATATCCTATCTCGATATGTTGTTTTCGACTCTGTAGTAACATGGATAAGTGCGTGATACCAGTAGTTTTTCACTCTCGCACCGAAAGTAATAGCAGACTATCCATCCTCGTGACTGAACATCAACATGTAGCATGTCCTTTACAAGGACTACAGGTATGTTTGCTTGTACAATAAAAAAAAAAAATTCGTAGGAAACACAAAGTATCAAGTTAATCGGAAGGATCTTTGAATGTAATTTACTTGAGGTGGTGCCTTTGTACTACACACATAGCTACACAAAAAAAAACACTGACGTACATAAAATCCTTGAAATGTTGCGATTCGTATCACAGATTGTGGTAATGAGCTCCTCTATTGGCTATTTACTAGACGTCCGTTCGTCCTTCACTCTCTCTGATAGGACTTATGACATACTGTTGCTATCGCTTCGCGCGAACCATTGTTCACCCGATTGCGACCTACTGGACACCTCAGGTGATTTGCATAATGAACGAGACTCTTGTTCCTAATTGCTTCCTCGTTTTCGAGGTGAGAAATTGTGTCGTGGTCTTCATAACTATCGGTCGGTTTGGTTTCTTCGTCCTTCGCTAGCTCCTGTTAACTTTCAATGGATAAATTTATTGGAGTTTTATTGCATGCATTCCACCAGCTCAGCGTGGTACGGATCTGTGCGGGGTGGTCTTAATGTCTATAATTTATTTCTATCGAGATTGAACCTAATTTCAATTTAGATAAATTATTGCAAAATAATGATATGCTCAATGTAGGCACCTGGTTACAAGTTGTTCGATAAGAATCGTAACATTAAGGCGTGAGTAGAATGGTGATATGCTGTCAAGTGTAGAGAATTGTACGACGTACTTGTTTATGGGCTTAATATCTAGTATCATGTTATATAGTAGGGAACATGTATATGAAAAGTATGGAAACATAATTGTAGCTTCGATTTTGAATCGTTGGCATCTTTAATCAAACTTTATTGCCTATAACCTTATCTAAATTTAAATGATGGTGGCTGTTTTGCTATATAAATTTAAAAAAAATAAAAAAAACGGTTCGTATAAACATTGCTGAATTGAGTGACGCTCGAGTGTTTTCTGCCTCGCTCTTACTTTAAGCTGTTGTACATGTTTGTCGAGTCTAGCGACATGATTGGGATGTGTGACGAATTTAGAGTTTTTCTTTTTGCATAATATTCTTTGTGAAATGTATGTAGCAAAAAAGTTTGGGCACGTTGGTCAAGAATTTGCACGAATACCTTTCAAAATATTTGAAACAAAGTTCAATAAAAAAATTTGGAATCCTCTCAATTCTTTTACCGTCTCCTATACAAATTTTAGCTAATTTGTCACCCAAACAAAGAAGTTGTCTCGCGCCTGGGCAGCACTACATCTTTACCAAGAGACCAAGTGGTTCACTTTTACAAGTGCTCGCGATATTCGTTTCTTGAGTGCAAAAGACAAAAAAAGAAGAAAGAAAAGGAAGTAAGTGTAAAAGAGATAGAAAGAGGGGTCTTAAAATTGTTACTTGTCAGCCCTAGTCGCTCGCCGTATGTTTTTAATTATTCTTAACCAACAATTAAAACACAACAAATTTCGATCATGTACATTCCCACACTATGCCCCACATGGAATGTTCCAGTTCTTCAATAAATGTGGACTTATTTTGGAACTTAAAAAAAGGAACTTTGAATTAAAATAAATTTATTGAATATAAGGCTCAGACTTATACATAAATATAATTTTTGAGTCTGTCTGTTATTTGTTTATAAATGACTATAAGTTAGTGTTTTGCTTTAATTGGACATTAACTTAGCAGAAACACACGTTTTTAAAACTCTTCTCTGCTTGTCTTCCTGCTTTCACGCTAAAACGGCTCTCAGTTTACTGGACATGATTTGAAATGTAATCTGCGATTGTCTTATTTCAAAATCCCCACGCCTTCTACTCCCTCCTATACAATTTGACTCATTTTTAAAAATCTATAATAAGGTAAAACTCTGCATATGTTTAAAGTCACGTGACTCACATTAAGTAGATTACTAAGTTTTTCCGAGATAATTTTGTCGGTATCGGTGGTTCAGTGAAAAAACTCTCCAGCTACGTGGGCAGACCGGCCAGTATTCTTTTTATGAATATGTTTATATTTATGCAAATTCCAATTTTTCCAAAATGACAATGTATTTTCACATGGACAACTATATATATCGCCATGTCAGGAGTCCAAACACAAGAAAATTTTAAATTATCTGTAAACGAGAAGATCTGAAGCTATATATAATAAAAATAAAGCCAACGGAAAATTCATCACAAAGAATATCGTGTATAAGAAGCCCTCATATAAACACTTCGACTTCTTTTATTACAGTACAGGGATTTTAAGTTCTGGTCTGAGTTTGGCAACTCAGAGGAAATAATAATAAAACTTATTAATTTTTTGACTTAGCAATAAAAATAGGATGGGTCTTATGAAATGTCCCTCTTTTTGTATAAACTACGCATGCGAAGCACAGGTGCATGTGCTTGTATGTAATAATCGAATTATCTTAAAAACCATAAAAGCGAATAATTTGAAATTTAGAATATATAATTTTTGCCAAGAATCTGGTGGTACCAAGAATCTGGTAGTATTAAAATTATTTGAATCTCTCCCCTCCATCCACCACCGCCCATACAAGCTACACTTTTTCATGAAATGCTATAAACCAATTTGCTCAGTGCATATAAAATTTATCGATTTCAAATTTGTACTAAATCCTTAATTACTATTATAATTAATAACGGGGGTAAGTAAGCCGATTAGCTTCTCCCCTTCTGCCTCCTCTCTAATCTAAAGTGAATAAAACCATTGAGATACCGCGGTCATGCATCAACATCGACGGCCAAGCCCAACTTACATGGGTCGAAATCATGCTTTGTATTTGGTAGGACTAGCTCGGAGTTGCATATTATGAGCTTCTGCAACCGGGTGCAACCATCACGGGAGATTGCTACAAAAAAAAAACAGAGTCGAGCATTGAAGGAGAAACGACCGCAATACGAGGAGAGACACGACAAAGTAATTTTGCTGGACCAAAATGCTCGGCCACATGTTCCTCATGTTGTGATAACCTTCCTGGAAATACTGAAATGGGACGTCTTACCAGTGGCGTGGCGTGACTTTATAGCTAGGGGAAGCAACAATTTTTTTAAATATATTGGTTTATTGCGCTTAAGCAATATATTATAAATATTACTGAAACCTCTCTCGTCAGCTGCTTCAAACATTATTAATGTTTAGAGCACCCAGGAATCACGAACGTGATATAAAACAAAAAAGATTTCCATTCACTCTTACTACCCACAGGAGTTTAAAGCGCCTGAATTAATAAATTAACGGACAATCCATATTGTTCAATCCCTTCCATAGATAGCATTTAATTTGCTAAGTTGGTAACGGAACGAAATTCGAAGAAATATTTTAGTGACGTCTTGCTTTGACAACCTTTTTTATTAAAGATAAGCTTTAAAAATGTTAAATAATTAATTAATTCAAGACTTAGTTTAAACTTCTAGTTTTTATTTTCTTAATAATAAAAAAGTAAGGACGTCCAAAAAGAAATGTCGCCCGATCTGCCGAAGCTTAAGCAAATTCGTTTCTACTCAAAGCACGAAAAATATGGGCAATATTGCCAGATCTACCTCTTCCCATTTTTTTTCCTAATCATTTTTCGGCTAGTACAGAAATTTCAATACTGGAAATATTTTGATCGAGAGCCAGAGCTTGCGACTGAAAGCACTGCCTGGAAACAATTGCGTTAACGCATCTCTCCTTCCTGTAGAAGTCGAACTTGCGTTTGCCGCGAGCGAAAATTTTACTCGCATTGGCCGGCGGTTTCGTTCTCTTGTATATGCGACTAAAAGCAACGAGAGGAAAGGTGGAAGCATTTTAAAGCATCTTCCCTTCCTATTGAAGTCGAACTTGTGCTCGTCGCACGAGAAAATTTTGCTCGTATTGGCCGGCGGTCTTGTATGTATATGCGTTTTTAAAATTGGCTTTCAACCTTTGTTGGTCAGAAAAAGGGTGGAAAAAGAAACTGTCCTGAGCACGTAAATGCTATAATTAAAATGCGCGCTTCTTCTTACAAATTTTTTTTAATAAATTTTCATCTTCATGCTGATTTCAGTTTAGCTTTTCTAAACTGAATAAAGGGCAAAACGTGAGAAAAGCATCAATGGACGCCACGCCACTGGTCCTACCCCAGCCACTGTATTTTCCAGATATTGCTTGTTCCGACTGCCACCTATTTCGATCGATGACGCATGGCCTGGCTGAGCAGCTCTTCCATTCTTACGAAGAAACCGAAAATTGGGTCTTGGATCAACTCAAAAGAAGACCTGACGTGGAACCCATATGCTGCCAAAACGATGGGGAAAAAGTTCTGTTTAGCAATCGGCATTTCTTTAAATAATAAATATTTAACCATTTTTGCACAATAAAAGCTCGAATTTTGAAAAAAAATAACGGCGATTTTCAATTTGTATTCCCAATAGAATTACTAGTAAAACGAAAAAAAAAATATAGACGATTGGCTACACTCCTTCTACCCAATCAACCAAAAAACTCTGATGGTTATCCTTCCAGTATGTTTTTTAATGATGTAGTCAGTGCTGATCCTACTACAATTAGCAACTTATTTTCCAACCATTTCCGGACCGCCTTCAATTGCAGTACGCCGCTAACATCCGTTGGCAACTTTGAATACATGTCAAAGTTTCCTTCTTCGTCCATGGTTCCTAAAGATCTTTACATTGACGACTCCACTATTTTGAAATACATTGATAAACTTGCTTATAATTTCTCCAGAGGACCAGATGGTGTTCCTTCTTCTGTGATTAAAAAGTGTAGTTTATCCCTTTTACCTATCCTTGGGTATCTTTTTAACACATCGCTTCGTAGTGGAGTTTTTCCTATGTCGTGGAAATACTCAACTATAATGCCCTTACTTAAGTCTGGTAAAAGAGACAATGTAAATAATTATAGGCCTATAGCGAATCTTCCATGTGTTGCTAAGCTATTTGAATCCATTGTGTGTGATGTAATGTATTTCCATTCCAAGTCGATTATTGGATCATTCCAGCATGGCTTTGTCAAAGGCAGATCCACTGTAACTAATCTTATGGAATTTTCGAACTTCTGTCTTTCTGCTATCGAAAACGGGAAGCAGGTCGATTGTATATACACTGACTTCAGTAAAGCCTTTGACAAAATTGACCATAACATTCTTGTGCATAAACTCCGCCTGCTTGGTTTTCTGACATTTTCGTCCTTTGGATTAAGTCGTATCTTAGTGATCGCATTCAGAAAGTATACTTTCGTGGAGCCTTATCTTCTGAAGTATTTAATACTTCTGGTGTTCCGCAAGGTAGCCACCTGGGTCCACTTCTATTCCTTCTCTTTATTAATGACGTGAGTTCGTTTATCTCTAACTCGAACATTCTTCTCTATGCCGATGATGCGAAAATCTTTAAGATTATCTCCAGCAGCAATGATTGTCTATTATTGCAAAGTGATATCTCGCGTTTTCATGACTGGTGCTTACTTAACAATTTACATCTCAACATTAATAAGTGCACTGCTGTTTCGTATTCTAAGAAGAGAATATCAATGAATTTTGACTATGTTGTAGATGGATGCTCTTTACTTCGTTCTGACAAAGTACGTGATTTGGGCGTACTGTTCAACTGTAATTTTACCTTTGATGATCACTTGAATCACATTGCTGGTAAAGCGAACGCTATCCTCGGTTTTGTTAGGAGACAATCGAAAGAATTCAATGATTTCTTTACAACGAAAATGTTGTATTGTGCATTTGTCCGATCTATCCTAGAATATGCTAGTCCTATCTGGTCACCATTTTATTCCATTCACATAGATAGGATCGAAGCAGTTCAGCGTCGGTTCTTACGGTTTGTCCTTCAGGGCCTTCCCTGGTCCGATCCACTCAGGTTACCGCCATATGTTGATCGTTTAAATCTGCTGTCTATGGATTCCCTTGAGAAAAGACGGATACATGCCAGAGTTGTTTTTGGTTTTAAAGTAATTACAGGTATAATTGACTCTGACAAATTGTTGTCTATGATTAATTTCAACGTTCCATATCGCCCTTTACGAAATTATGAGCTTTGTAGAATTCCGCAGCATCGCACAAACTACGGGTTTTATGAACCAGTTTCATTCATGTTAAGAGATTTCAATAACTTCTTCTCGCAATTGGATTTTCACATAAGTGTCCCACAAATAAAAAGTCAGCTTTCTTGATGCTAATAATGTTTGATTTTGTAAAAAGTTTAAATTTCTGTGTACCTAATTCTGTTTAATTTATTATTTATTATTAATTAATTATATTATTAATTTATATTATTATAACTGTGGATATATGTAGTAATCAATTTTTTGATGAATAAATTATTATTATTATCAATCCTAAGCAAATTAACCTACTAAATGTCGTTTTTCTTGAAAACTATGAATGCCACTGATCTGTAATTTGAAACATGTCAATTGAGTTATGTTTCAATTTATTTCCGGCAAAGTCAATAAGAACTCCATTCTCCTTCCACCACCTCCCACACAAACTGCACAATTTCACTGAATCGCATGCACTAATTATCTCAGTATCAATTAAATTATTGAAGCTCTAATATTGTATAAAAACTTTTGATAACAAATATAGTACGATACGAAGAAATTAGTTCAATGTCGTCACTCCTTCAACCCACTCCCCACACCAAATTTCCTGAAATCATAAGCATTTCTCTTTCATCTGGAGAATCTCAAAATTGGGCCTTGAGAGTATTATAAGTTTGCTCGAAAGCTTGTAACATTATGATATAAGGCTTGGAGAAAAAATTAATAACACAGAAGTTTACAATATCACTCGAAAATCTCAAAGCCGTATGTGAGTCTGTCCGTCCCTTCGCTCTCTAGCTCGAAAACGCGTTAACCTAGAAAGTTTAATATAAATTTTGTTCACTTCGTTTTTGACGAACAAGTACAAAATGAAACAATTTCGGAATTAAGAAATAAGTGAATAAAAGGTATTGATCTGAAATTCGAAATATATTATTTCTATTGCGATCTCAATCTATGGTGTAGCCTTTTTTGAATCACTTCACTCCTTCTACCACCTCCCATATAAACCGCACTTTTTCATGAAATACTATAAACCAATTTACTTAGAATTAATAAAATTTATCGAGCTGAAATTGTTCTCTAAATATTGATTTAGATTTACATATTTGTAAAAATGAAACAAATTAGGCGATTAGCTTTACTACATCTACCTCTTCCCATACAATATAAAACAATGCCACAACTTTACTGAAAGTCGATTTTCTTGAAAAATCTGATTGCTACTGATATGCAATTTGAAACATATCAATTGCATGATCTTTGTAGTTATTTGTGAGAAAATTATTAAGAACTCCATACTCCTTCTACCACCTCCCATACAAACTGCACAAATTCACTAAATCCAATACACTAATTTCATACAAAATCTCATTAGGTACTGAGCTTTTAAAATTGTGATGCTTACAGTTTGTATAATACATTTTGAAAGCAACTCTAGCTACTCTGCGAAAAAAATAGTTCCATGCTGTTGCCCACTGGTAATTATAAACCAAAAAAGCCTGTTGCGTTCTTCCTCAACATTTTCTTTACAGCTCTGATACATCTGAAATTCTTTTATTTATTAAATTTCAGCTTACTGAATAAAACCATTCTTTAATAATTCACTTTGAAAAATCTATTATCAAATATACAGTTACTCGCAAACAAGTTTCCAAGAACTACGAGCATGAATGCCAATATAAATCCCATCAAACATTCAACAAAATAAGCTTAATATTTGACAAACAAATTTTTTTCAGGGAATAAACTTTGATCACCCCTCGAAAATCGACTTAAGCCAACTTTTCTAAGGATATAGTGATATTTTATTTTTAGAGAGAAAAAAAAAAGATCTGAAAGTCTCTCACTCACTCGGTCAATCGTCCTTCAGGATCGAGTGCGACTTACAACTGCTTTGCAATGAACTCTGAAGAATGCCACCAACAATTGTGAGAAGTTCGCTCTTGTATTTTCCAATTTGTCAGACAAATACCCTCGACATATACGCAAACACAAACATTCTCTAAATTCCAAACATAAATATGAACGTGTTTACTTGTTGAATTTTCCTTGTCGATTATTGTTTGAGTTTTATGTGTGTTCAAAATTTATGATGTATAGGACATGAGTATGTTTTTGTGTGGAAGCTACTTACGGATGGATATGGGGCTGTATAAGTTCAGATTTGTCAGATTTTCTGAAATCGAGTAAATTTTCGTATTTTAGAGTGATTTGCGTTTATCACTCTATTTCATGATGTTCTTGAAGTCAGTGCTGTTCATGAAATTTTGTTATGATTTGTCGTAATTACCTTATAAAATTATTAGCTTAATAAAGTTCACATAGCCCAGTTGAACTATATGTAAGAATAGAAGGTTAGAAGTTGTCATGTTGTCACTGAAATGTGTATTGAATTCATTAGAACTTTTTTCGATGTGCTTGTAAGATTGGCGCAAAAATGGGATTATACGAGAATTAATTTCGCACGTTAAGTTTTCATGAAAGTGCGTAAAGCCAAGTATGTACATGCACATGGGTTTGAACATAAGCACACCGATTATTTTTAAGGAACGAAGATATGGAAGAGGTACAGGGCTTTTGTTACCTCGGAATCATTTTCAGTTTGAACGGCGAAAAGGATATTGAGGCTCATGTAAACAAAGCTCCTCATTCCTTCGGAACCCCTTCTATTTTCTGGGGGTTAAGAGCGATCTACCTTTGTATGACGATGTGTCAAATTCGAGTTGTTAGATAGTTGTACTTTATGGATACGTGAACCAATACCTCCGATGCATCTTATTCTGGCCAGATGTGATTTCTAACGACAAACTCTGAAGAACAACTAAACAAACTAAAATAGGCACTGAGATTTAAAAGTGGAATTAGCAGTGGATCGATTATACTTTGAGGAAACCAGAGCTAAATATCGCAAAACAAGCTACATATTATAATAAAACTTTGATTTGGTCGACCATTTAGCATGGAAACGAAGAGTACAAGATGTGGAGATAGCGACTTTGCTCCGTACGTTCGACCAAAAATATTGCCACAGTGATAGCATTGAAAACGACCCAAGGACTTCAATTCGTCGCCGTGCTTAAGAACTCGATCTCTCCCGCTGCAACGAATATTGACGAAAGATTTGGCTTTGCATGTGTCCAAGGTCCAATTGACTAGAGAAATGCAGCTGGTGGACCACCAGCAGCGCTATACTTTCTCACCAGCAGTACCGTACGGATTGTGAGCCGGAGGCGTCATGGGGCCTAACTATTTCAAAAATGAGCCTTTGCAGTCAATAATATGCGCTACAGATGGATCATAAGCAATTTTTGGTGACCGGAGATGGAGTATATGGTTATGGACGACCTCTGTTATAAACAGGATGGTGCTAAGTGCTATATATGTTCCAAAACAATCGAGTTATTGCGCTCGAAGTTCCCTTGTCACATAATTTCGTTTTGGAGACACAAATTGGCTACCAAGATCTTGCTATTCAACAACGTTAGACGTCTTCTTTTGGAGTTATGTTAAGAGTAAAGTCTACGCTAATCATCCACAAACAATTCCAACTCTCAAAGCAAACACTGAAACCGCTATCACCGAAATAGAGCACCACTTATGCAAAAGAGTGGTCTAAAATTTCGAGAAAAGGATGAAGGTCTGGAAGCAAAGCCGAGGCTATTTTACAGATATTGTATTTCGTATAATCTCCATGTGTTTACTTTATAATGCAATAAATCCAAATAATTGCTCGTTATACCTCTTGTTGATTTTTTTGATTTTGTCATAGAAGAGAGCTTAAAGTTGATTTTTTGTGGGCTTTGCATATGAATTTGTAGACAAATGCAACCGTTAAAATAATCAGGCGTATTTTGAGGCTCTGGCCTGAGTGCAATGCTGTTCAATATCTATACATCAGACATCCTCAAAAGACCCCAACAGTGAAGTAGCCATGTATGATGAAGACTCTATCATCTTCACAAGCTCCGAAGATCCCGGCATCATAATTCAAAATTTACAATTGCAGCTGAAATTCATTCACAAGTTTTTTACAAAATGGGAGTAGTAAAACACTAGCTATATTTTTTCCCCAAAAGACGGGTAAGAAGTTATCTTCAAGACCCACCCATAAAAATCCTTGAAAGCAAATTACTGTAAAGTAGTGCACTCATTATACGGGCAACTTTGTTGCTAGCGCTCTGCTTTTTGGGATCTTTCTTCTGGCACAATCTTTGTATGGCTCCGACAGTAACTCTCTGGATTCCATAATCATTCAGCATCACTTGTTTGACGATTCATCCTGGGTTCTATTGCATCCACGTCTCATAAGTCTGACGTTTACAATTCTTCCACGATCTATACATACATATCGTTTTCGCCGCGTTGAAGTCAGGAGACGGGATTTCACCAGCCGACCTCTGCCCCTTGAGGCTGGCCTTTACCCCTTTCTCAGGCTGTTAGCATATAGAGCATATCCCAAAGATTCCGTTAGGGCTTTCTTACTCGCCTATCGTTGATAAAAGCATTCAATATCTGTTCATTCCGATTTTCCGAATCCAAGCTGGGAAAGATAATAACGCCTGACGTTTGACCATTGAAGAATGTAGCATTTAGATTTTTGTGAACGATGCTTTCGAATTTTATACGAACGGTTGACTTCACCACTTCGAAATTCCATTTGGAGGCGCTATCTCTCCAGTATTTTCGGTAATCTCTTACTCTAGAACGGTTAGCTGTTCCAGAAGTTTCGCATCCAACTGTTCTTTGATTCGTTTTCCCAATGTGGCCATTTTGGCATTCAGTTCCGGATTTTCTAGTTCAGGTCTTCTTTTAGGTCTTTATATTCTTCCCCCATTTTGGTCATCATGAATTGATTCTGATGGTTCATTTGTTCCATCATCTGCTGCATTAGCTGCATCGTTGAGCCTAAGGTTCTAGAACTTTCCGCTACACTTTGTTGTTCTATTTATTTTACAATTTGCTGTTCGGTCTCCTGCTCAATCGGGAGCTCATAGTTTTGATTCACTGAGTCCCTCAGATTCCAACGCAACCATCATTCGGCTTACAATTTTTGCCTTGGCAACCCACTTTTACCGAGTTCCTCTTTCAACTCGAACACCTTTAAGTCTTTCACGTGACACGGTATTCTTTTGTATTATATTTCAGGACACCAAATTCTTTTATTGTTCGTTACGAATTTTACACATACTATCATGCCGCGGAAACAAATCACAAAAATTTGTATTTTCTGTTCAGAAGTTTTGTATCGGTCACTTGATTTTAATCACAGAATTGCGCTCTGAAACTTTGCTCGAGGTAACTAGTTTCCGGGTAGAACTTCTCGAAAGTTCTCCTTTTGACCGTTCGAGAATTTCGCAATTGTCGCTCACGATTTTTACTTGAAATCCTTTTCTGATACTAACTTAAATGCACTTGGGGTTGCTGGATTTCAAGAAAAAAAAAACTAGTTCGCTTTTTAATTTAAAACACAAAATTTATTAAATGCTTTAGTTGATCCCATTAACACTTCTCTTGTTTACTTTATCGCCGTACTCTGTCGGTTTTCCAACTTCGAATCTTTCGCTCCCGAACATCGACTCCGACTCTTTCGTTTTCCGAAACTTGACTGCCTCTTTCCACGAACGCTCACCACAGCAGAGAGAGAGTTGTGAGACAAACTCTAAAAATAATTAATTTTTTTTATCCATTGGTGTCTGAAAGAGGTGGGCTAAAAACTAATTGTCGGTCAAATTTTTTTTCAAATGATTTTATCTTCGGAACTACTTATCGTGAAAAGTTAATATTCTTGGACAAATTAGGTGCCATACAGATCCACCGTAATCAACTTAGGGAGTGACCAATAATTGTAAGGGGGAGGGTCAGGGGGGCAAAGAAAAACACTTAAAAATTAATATCTCAACTATCTTTTAAGCTATGTAATTGAAAATTGATGTTATTAGTAGTAGTGGGGGAAATGGGAAGCATTTCAAAAATTGTGCATTATTCAAAATTTCAAACCGTTATATCTAAAAATTCGAAACAAATTTTAAGTTGAAATTTTGTCAAATTTTAGAGCTACATGATCTATAAATTTTGTTAAACAAATTTAGGTGAGGGGTATTAGGAGAACGAGGTGGTGCGCGAAAATGTCAAAAATTTTCACTAATTTTCTAAGGGCTCTGGTAAAGGTACAAAGTTAAACTTTTGCTCGAGCATACATCCATTTGATATACATGAAGAAAAAATAATAACTTGAACCAAAACTCTTATCCACCAAAGGGGTGCCCTAACCTCCACAAGATGTTTCACGTGTATTAGAAAAAACACAAAAACTCAAAATTATTGATTGAAATTTCTAGGTAAAAATTTGAAAATCTATAGAATTCATTTAGAAAAAAAATGCTTAAAAGTTTAAGATATTAACTAGTCCTTAAATACCTTTAAAGCTTCTACCTCCTCCCACACAAAAGTATTTTTTCGGACATTGCTAAGAAATGAATTATCACCAAATCATTAGAAGCTATCAACTTGAAATTTTGTTCTAAAAATATTTCAAAAAAAATGCATCAAAAGTATTCGAATCCGCCCTGCCCTTCCACAGCCTCCCGTGCAAAAGTATGATTGCGAACAATTGCAATAAATCAACTAATAAACAACTAATTAAAAGCTACATACAAACTTGAAATTGTATACGAACACCTTTCAAAAGAAACTTAACAAAACTGCATCACAAATTTTGCTATTCCCTCACCTCCTCTATTCTCTCCCATGGTCTTGAGAATATAAAATTCACCGAGAATTTCATAGAACTTACTTCGTCCATGAAACTACATTATACACAGAGATTTTTGATCGCGATTTGAGCAATAAATTAAGAGATTATTGTTATTTAACCCTCCTTTCTATCGCATCCACCTCCTTCGCCCCACACACATACAAACCCAAACTTGCATATATAAACAAATGAAATATTGATTCTATGAACTGGAGCTATTGATCGTAATCGCAGTTAAGTGTTAAATAATTAACAACAGCCCTGCCCCAGAACCCCCCATTCAAATAGACTTCCTTTCCACCCTAACCTACACATTGTCTTCCCATGTATCGTCAACTTGCCCAAGAAAAATAAAGTTGCGCCCGACTTGTTTGCAGATTTTTTATATTCGAGATGAAATCTGAGAGTATATTGTGTTTGCCTTACCGTTTATAACGCTGAGAAAAAATGCTCGCACAGAAATGCCAAGGGTGCAGAAATATTTTCTGTCGTTCAAAAACCTGGAGTGACCGTTTGACCGTCTGTCTGTCCGCCTATTTACAGCATAACTCTTCAACGATTTGAGCAATCATGCCGAAATTTCTCTTAAGTCCTTTTAAACAAAAAAGTATATATAAGTACGTTAACGGGCCACATCCTCCCACTTCTTCTATCCTCTCCTATACAAATTTCAAAAAATTTTGAAATGTAATCAAATTAATTTTTCTCGGAAATCATGTCAGCTACCGACTTGTCAATTAGGTCATAGTAAATATAACGATGTGAATATGATTAACGTCAAAAAATTTTAATCCGATCCTTTTACTCCTTCTGCCTCCTCCCATACAAATTCACAATTTTCAAAAATGCATTTATTTGGTTTTCATTGCAATTATGAAAGTTAAAAGATAAAATTTTTTTCAGAATTAATTTTATTATAATTTCAACCGATTTTGAAGAAACTATCAACTTCACATCACTCTATTTAAACCATCCCACACAATTTTCACGAAATTTCAATAAAATTATTTTTCTTCGAAACCATCAAAGCCATCAACTTTAAATTTTGAGAACGATATAATATTGCAAATATGATTGCTGCCGAAAAATTTAGTTCTGATTCGAATACTCCTTCTACCCCCTCCCACACAAATGCAAAATTTTGGTAAATGCATTTAATAGTTTTTCATTGAAACTAGAAAAAGTAGAAACTTAAAATTTTTCCCGGATTTAATTGCAATAAATGCTAAAAAAAATATCAACTTCGCAAATTTTTGTATTGGATATTCAAGAAAAGTATTTCTATTTCGAACATGTGAGATATATCGACTTTAAAATTGTACCAAAGCAATGATATCAGCATGTTGATAAGAAGTTTGAAAATCATCCAAAACCTCCCACTTCCTCTGCCACCTCCCATACAAATGCCATAAATTCAGATAAAAAATTTTCAATTTTCTCGCTATTCAAGAAAGCTTCAAACTTTCAATTCAACATGAAACATTTTGCACGTTTGGTGTCATATACAAAATTTTCAAAACACAAAGGGGTGACACTTTGTGTCTACCACCTTTCATACAAAAGTCATCTGTCACTCTTGGAGGAGTGGGCTTTACGCCCAATTGTAATTCTGTTATGTTTTTTTCTTCTGTTCTTGGGCACTAGCTCTGTAGGATGAAAAATCCACAACAAATTATACCTTTGTTTATACCTTAGAGCTCCACAACTAATTACACTAAAGTCTTTACATTAAACTCTATATTATATTGTTGTTAGGGGATTACTGGCTCCGGGTCAAGGCAGAATCAGTTAATTAACTAGGATGACAGTGATATCCACGCCATATTGCATAAATCTAAATTACTTTAACTAAGATAGCTTTGTCTTTCTGATCGTTTGGCTGTTGTGTAACTTCAATTTTGTTTAAAGCAAATAATTGAAATTTGGACTTGAACATCAACTGATTAATATCCATTTAGTATTTGCTGCAAATTCGGATAAAACTAATCCTAAGAATTGTCATGAAATCTAGGTGCATAGGCTTAGAGAATTTAATTTGAATGAAGTAAAAAAAGCACGGGTGCATAGCTACAAAAAAAATTTATTTGTCTCAAGAAAAAAACTACTGCTCATTAAACTACTGCTTATCATGGACATGCTCGTAAATATTTTAGTAGTTGAATATTTACACCATCTAGTTTGCTAATTGCTCTCTGAATGGATTTAAACCGAAAGAGAGAACAGAACACGAAAAGGACATTGCACCAAAACTGGTACAGAAATAATTTCGCAATTTCCATGAGAACGAACTGGAACAATGACAATTCATCCGAGCGAAGTTTATTTGTTGCGCCACTGACGCAACTTTTCATCATGTATATAGTCCTGCCACTGGTTCGGCGTTTGCCAAGCTCCACTGCACGCTCCTCACACTTGACTGAGCTGATTGCGAGGCTTCTAAGTGCGAATCTCCAGTATTTGTCTGAGTAGGAGCAACAGACCCATCTCCAGGATAGTGAATGCTGTATGCTTCGGCTCGCCATTGGCCAACTGTTGTGCCTTCGTTGCCAAAAGGCTGCCATACGATCTAGCTATATAATGTGGCGCGCTATGCCGGACGGGGATGAACGTTTAATAGCAACAAGCCAGTGATTTATGTGTCATTATTACGTTTTTGGATCCTTATTTGGAAGGATATATGCGATGACTGGACTCATACAGATGACTGCCTCTCCTCTCGAACGGCTGGAGAGAAAATGTATGCGTTTTTGCCGCCACTCAATATTCCATAAAATACCATCATGGAACTGTGTCGTTTTTTCCGTTGTTTGCGTATCGAAAAGATGTACCCTACGGATTTCATTTCTGATTTATGGTGTCCGTTTTTCGTTATTTTCGGATACATCAGCGTCCCGAAATGTCTACGGAGTCGATTCTGCTTTTTTCGTCGGTCGACAATTTTGACGTAATGTGATTTAAAATTGCTTTAGTGCTCGTTTATTTTATTTTTAATAATATAAAATCTTTTGAATATCAAGTTGTATGAGATAAGGTCGTAAGTACGAGTAGAAGGAGAACATGTATGAGAAGCTTTGCCGAATTTAATAATTTTCCAGTATAGAATCGAATCATTTCCGCACCAATGGTGCAATTCATATTTTGAAGCTATTAGAGCTCCTTTCTGCCGTAAAGCTAAGATTATTTTAACAATGCGATATCATAGGCGAGCAACCGTTTTGGCTACTTTCTGCATTACAAAACATTGACATTGGGATCTTTGGAAAAGAATGAATGAAGTAATGGTTGGAAAAGAATCGACAATGTAATGGTCGCAAAACATAATAGTTGCGAAGAAATTGATTCTAATAGTGAAGAAGCAGTTGATTTTGAATTAATAATGAAAAATGCGATGAAATTAGGTCCTGTTTTTATTGTGAAGTATTTTAAATTCTGTTGCTATTATTTAGCAAATTTTGTTGCGGGAAAATACCATAAGATTTTTTTCTTGCGTAACGTACTTTCGCAACGAACAACTTAAATTTCACAGGAATGCTAGAAAACAGACGGTATATGACCTTTATGTTTTCTTTTATTAATCTGTTGCCTTGTTCGCGACACGTTTTGAGAATGATCACTTACTTTGTGCAATGTCTTCAAATTACCTTGTAATTTATGTAAATCAAATTCCCTAAATGAACTGATACTTTATGCAATGCCTTCACGTTACTTTAGAACGCATTGCATATTTCTTAGGTATTTATTTCTTTTTTTCAATTATTTTCTTAATATTACATCGCTTAAGTGTTCAGATTAAAATCTCCCAGTAGGAAATGGAATAATAACAGACCGATGGTATAATTCATACCTTGAAACAATTGCAGCTACTTCCTGCTGTAAAACGTAACATTGCGATGTCATAGGCAAGCAAACGTGCTAGATACTTTCTGCATTACAAGGAATTGACCTTGGCATCTATTAAAAAATATCGATAATAGAATGGTCACAAAAGAACCGATAATAGCATGGTTGCGAATGAATGGACAATTTAATGGTTGCTGAAGGAAACGATTCTTATATTGAAGGAATGTTTGGAATGTAATGATTTTGGGTTAATAAGGAGGAGAAGGTAGTGAAATTAAACTCCACTTTGAACATCCTCACACTTTTTAAATTCTTTTGGAACTATTTAGAAACCTAGCTAATTTCGTTGCTGGAATTGTTACCAAGAAAAAAAAATTAAATCCATATATATAGGAGAATTTTTTAAGGAAGAGGATTAACTGAATAAATTATTCAATCATGGTTTCACTCAGTATTGATATTATGATAAATTTTTATTTGAATTTTAATTTTAATTTAATTTTTAAAACTGCTAGCAATAAGTTATTCTTTTCAAAAATTCATTTTTGAAATGATGTTTTTTTGACACTTTGAAGCATTTTCGTGTATCAGATATATGCTTCAGAATATCCATCCTTTATAGCACTTCCTAGAAACAATTAGGTTTGAATTATTAAGAGTAAATTTATTTAAATCATCGACGAACTTATTTTAAAGTACACCATTCTGCATAACATGTTGCTTGAATGTTGTTTTTCTCCCGAACTTTATCATAATTGAGACGCGTTGCCATATCTCGTGGCTCAATATCCGCCTAATATTTTTGACCAATCCTAGCTGCCGAACTATGTTCTTTAAAATTGTTATCGAGTATTAAAATAAATTAAAACTGTGTTGTTGTGCAAAACTCAAAACATACACCTGCATTGCCTTCAATATCATCCTCAGTATTTTGAGGAAAATCTTTCAAATTTTTAATAGGAAACCGGCAGGCAATCTCGATTTCATCACTATTTTTTTTAAATAAATCTTTCAGCAAAAGGATATTTTCTGCTTGAAGGATTATTATTTTATCATTTTGTTCTGAAATTAGAAGAGTACATAGAAAATTAAAGATTTAGATGTATTCAACCAAAACTTTACCTCTTAATTCCTTTATTTCTTTCATAAAAACTTCTGAAAATTATTTAAAATGTGCAGTGGCGTGGCGTGACCTTATAGCTAGGGGAAGCAATTATTTTTTAAATATTATATATTGGTTTATTACCCTTAAGCAATATATTATAAATATTACTTTCACCTCTCTCGTCAGCTGCCTGAACCATTATTAATGTTGAGAGCACCCAGAAATCACGAACGTGATATAAAAAAACGATTTACATTCATCCCTACTACCACACAGGAGCTTAAAGCGCCTGAATTTATAAATTAACGGACAATCCATATTGTTCGATCCCTTCAATAGATGACATTTTATTTGCTAGCGTGGTAACGGTCGAAATTCGAAGAAATATTTTAGAGACGTCTTGCTTTGACAGACCGTTCAACCTTTTTTATTAAATATAAGCCTTAAAAATGTTAAATAATTAATTAATACAAGCCTTAGTTAAAGTTTCTAGTTTTTATTTTCCTAATATATAGTCCGAAAAAAGATGTCACCCGATCTGCCGCAGTTCAAACCGATTTGTTTCCAAAGCACGACAAATATGAGTAATATTGCCAAATCTGCTCTCTTCACAGTTTTCTTACTGATCATTTTTCGGCTAGTACAGAAATTTCAATTCTGGCAATAATTTGATCGAGAGCCAGAGCTTGCGACTGAAAGCAAGTAATTGCGTTTACGCATCACTCCTTCCTATATAAGTCGAATTCTACACGTATTGCCCGGCGGTCTCGTTCTCTTGTACATGTAACTAAAAGCAATGAGAGGAAAGGTGGAAGCTCTCCCCTTCCCATTGAAGTTGAACTTGCTCGTCGCTCGCGAAAATTTTGCTCGTATAGGCCGGCGGTCTTGTATATGGGTTTTTAAAATCGCATCTTTTTCCCTGTGGAAGGTTTTCAACTTTCGTTGGTCAGAAAAAGCGTGACAAAGAAAGCTGTCTTGACCACATAAATTTGGTTGACGAAAATAATGCGCGCTTTCTTTTAAAAACATTTTTAATAAAATTTCATATTCGTGATGATTTCAGTTTAGCTTTTCTAAACTGAATGAAGGGCAAAACGTAAGAGAAGCATTTCGTCCCTTGCATCAATGGACGCCACGCCACTGAAAATGTAAATAAATATTTTTTAATAATCCTCATTATAATTATATTATAGGTCTATATCTTCTTCTACAATGGCGCTACAGCCCAAATCGGACCTTGGCCTCCTAATATTCAGGTTCCTTAACTTTTTTTTTTACTTATTGTGGAAGGGTTGTTAGCCCTTCGCACAACCCTCTTTCTACGAATTTTTCTTTTTCTTAGATTGAGGTGACCAAGGTATATCCAAGCAGGCAATGTGCCGGAATTATATTTTGCGCCGGCCGGGATTTGACTGCCAAACAGTATCGAAAGCTTTTTCGATGCCTGGAAGAATCATACAAGTATACTTTTTCTCTACTAAGGCTCTTTCTATGTCAATTTTAACTCTGGCTAGCTGATGGATTGTACTGTGGTTGCTACGGAAACCGTATTAATATTTCGGTATTAGTTTACGTAGAATCGAACGATTTCTTGCATTTAAAATGAAATTAATTGTAAAAATCCCTATTCTGATTTTAAAATTGTGTTTTCTCTGTATAGTAGTAGTAGTAGTAGTTTCGAAAAGACAAAATTCTTTTCCAATATCGAAGGCAAATTTGTTATTAATTTGTGTTTTAGTGTTCTTGAATTATTTCATTTTCGAAGATAGAGGCTGTCCAGAAATACACACTCAAGCAGTGTATTGGAATTATACTTCGACGACAAATTGAACTCATTATAGATGTTGCTGCTTGATCTGTGTTAAAGTTGTTAAGAGTTTCGCTCAGTCAATTTGGAAAAGAATCACAAAAGACTTTTGATTGGGCGTAAGACTCAATAATGCGATACTCTATATGAAATGGGAAAAAAAGTTGAATTTTCGAGAATGTAACGCATGCCTCAAACCCTTATTATATAACAACACGGTTGTACTGCATGGAAAGTGATGGTGAAGTCGACTCACCAAGAAACTGCAAGCTCTCGTGAACGCCTTTTAGGGATATTTTGGCCATTAGTGATCTCCAACGACGAACTTTCCAGTACAACTGGACAAACTAAAATAGGCATTGAGATTCAAAGGCGGAAGTGGCTGTGGATCGGTCACACTTTGAGGAAACCAGAGCGAAACATTGTCAAATCAGCTCTGGATTACAATCCTCAATGAATACGTCGGGTTGGTTGACTATGTAGCACATAGAAGCGAGCAGTTAAGCAGGTGGCTTGAGAAATAATCAAAAACAATTAAAGGCCGATGCTCAGAATTGTGCCTTATGGAAGAGAGCTGTTTCTGTTCTATGTCTTAACAGGAAATTGAATTGATTGAATATTATTCTAATAATTACATCTGATGATCCACATGAAGAAAAAAGTTTGCAACCCCGAAAATTTGTTTTTTCACGTTTCATGATTAATTAAACCTAAAAATACAATAAAAAGAATCCTTCTGTCTCTACGCAGTACACAATGACTCATATCTCAAAGACAGGAAGCTAATTTTTGGGTGAATTGTTGATTGGTTAAATCAGTTTCCTTACCAAAATTTTTTGGGAGTGTCAAATGGTACAGGGAAGCCGGGGGAGGGTTACAGTCAAAAATTACACTTGCCAATATCTCCACTTCAAGTGCAGATAAATGATATTCGACACTTGGATATATTGGTTTATGGGGTAAAAGCAAAAATTCATTAATCTTTGTGTATCCTGTGAACTCCGAAAAGAGTGACGTGAAAAAAAATTTTCGGTCAAATTTTTTTTTTTTTAATTATGATAACTTTGAAATTACGAAGTAGAAAAAGTTCATAATAGTACGCCATAATAGATTTATATGAAGGCAAATAATTGCAAGGAGAAGGGTTGGTGGAGGGAGATGGTTAAAAAAACACTGATAAATTAATATCTAGACTATCTTTCAAGCTATGTAATTGACGCTTAGAACATACGACGATAATTCCAGACGCGATAGCCACGGCGGCTACATGCGCAAAACTATATTCAAACATTAATGCTATAAAACTATCTTTCAAATAAAGCCAATCGCATGGAAATCAAAAACATTTTTCCGTATTTTATTTCAATTTAAAGTTCTCCGCCTCTCAAAAAACACACTACACGATTTGATATGATTCTTCTTCTTCAATAGCACTACACCCAAAATCGAGTATTTGCCTTCTGACTTTCAGGTCCCTTAACAATTTTATTTGTATTATGGAAAAGTTGCTATCCCTGCGCAATACCCTTTATTCAAAACCACCATAGCTATACATTATACCGATAATTTTTTTCGCACATAAGCCAATTATATCTGAAAAACAAAGATTTATTTATTAAATTCGATTTCTTTGTTTTTCATCTCGTTTCCGAAACGATTTAATTTCATTTCTGGCAAATTTTTTTTTTTTCACATTCAGTTGCCATTTGAGTTATTGTCACATATCTCGTAAACCCTTATCACTGTCACCTTTAGAAGTGGTTCGCACACCACCACCACCGCCATATCTATTCCCACTAGCTCTCCATTGACAGAAAACCAGTAAAAAAAGGGCTAAAAATACCCTAACATATTTTCTCCGGAATCGGAATCCGTAACATTGGTAGCTAATCGGGAAAGTAGTAGGTTTCCAGTAGTGTCGTTACTTTCGAATGAGATGGAAAATCAAAGAAGAATCGCGTACGACAAAATACCCACTTACATTTCAAAGATTCGGTTCGGCTGGGGTTGTTTTTCCCGAAGACATCCCCAACTATAAATTCTGCTTTCCTATCGAATATTAGATATCATTCGATTTTATTGCCTTCGAGGGATACGAGATTTATGGCTTGGACAATTTGGCACAGGTGGTGTGCCCTTTTTAGTGCCGTCTTTCCTCGTTACGCTGACCCCCTCATGTCCTTCTTAGGATACTTTATATATGCTACGTCGTATTTTTTGTTTTTGCTCGCCTCTACTTTGGAACCCGCATACAAAACTTGGCCTTTGCTCCTACTGTTTTTTTTTTTGTCCCAACCAACCGTCAGTTACTCTGCGACAAATTACACTCGGGGGAGCGCCATCGATATCCTCGGCATTGCGTTCGGTGATGATGACCAAATCACAGCACAAATCATTGGCAAACATTAGAACAGACTGGCGTCCACTTAAAGTCATATCCAAACTCATATGCATGCAATATGCTACGGAAGGTGGCTCTTGGGTGAAGTCCTCTTGCCTGAAAGAAATTCGTTCGATCCATTTTGCTGACCATTTAAGGAAAGGATTAACTGGTGGAGAGGGTCTATAAAGGACTGTAGCTAAAATGAATTACTTTCAATGGTTTGTGCTTAATGCAGGCATACTTTATGGTGTAGTATTAAGAAATTGTGGCTTGCTATTGAATTGTAGGTTTTATATAAATAGAGACTGAACACTTAATGCTAGAGATTAAGTATGATTAAAAATACATCATTTTAATTTATTTATTTTATTTTTTATTTATTTACTCGTAGACAATTGAAGTCCATTTAACAAAAAGGAAAAATACAGATATTCTTAATACTAATCATAAAATCGAAAAATACATGTAGAATAACAAAAATGTTAACAATATAATGATACAATAACTAATTACTAAGCAAACTAAAACAACTGAAAACAAAAACAAAAAATGACTATGCTAGACCTAAGCAATTTAATAATATCTTACATATTATCTTGCAAATAATGTCTTAAATTTAGTCATAATTTTGTCCCTGTAAGTATTTCTGCTTACAGAACAGTTAAAGCAATCTGAATGCAAGTTAAAATTTTTTATGGCACAAACAATAGCGTCATTCATCATGAAGTTAGAGGAAGTATGCTCCATTTTCAGGATTCTGCCGTTTCGAAGACTAAACCTGTGATCAACAAAAATAATGCGGGAGAGGAGCTCGCTCGAAATCAAGTTGGAATTAATTAAATCGAAAGCAAGGGTTGCCGAAGCAAGTTCTCTTCTCTTCTCAAGCGTGGTCATATTCAGCAAAAGTAGCCTACATTTGTAAGAGGGCAAACGGTAGCTATTAAACTGAAGGCTTCGTAAAGCAAACAGCAACAATTGAACTTGTACTCTTTCAACCCTGTACGAGTCAATCTGGGTCGAGGGTGACCAGACAACACTTGCATACTCTAGCAGAGGCAGCAATAGCGTACAGAAAAGAGTCTTACACAAATGGGGGTCATTGAATTCATTGACTCTCCTTTTTAAGAAACCCAGCATAGCCATACCACTATTCGAAATCTTATCTATGTGGGACTTGAAAGTCAACTTTGAGTCAAATATTACCCCAAGATCTTTGATTTGAGAGACACGTTTTAACTTTTCATTGCTGATATTGTAGTCAAACTGCAACGAGCTGGCTTTTTTCCTAGAGAAGGTTATTGCTGCACATTTTTTTACGTTTAATTGCATAGCGTTATTTAAACACCAATCAGATAAAATGTCAATATTGCTTTGCAATATAAGACAATCCTGATTTGAGTCAATTGTTCTGAAGATTTTTAAGTCATCAGCGTAAAAGGATGCTTTGCAATCGTTTAAAAGTAATGGTACGTCATTTATGAAAATTATGAATAAGAGTGGCCCCAAAATGCTACCTTGAGGAACACCCGAGGAAACTGAGGTTGTTTTGGATAAATGCGATAAAATTTTACTTTTTGTGTACGTTCGGATAAGTAGGACTTCAACCAATTCAAAAAAACTCCTCTTATACCATATCGCTCCAGCTTAAATAGTAGCAGACCGTGATCCACTACATCAAAAGCGCAAAAGTATTTCAGGATAGACGGTGTTGACATACGAAAAGTTCTGCTTACACCGGCACAAACCGCATGAAAAGACCTTTGGCAAGTTGGCCCATCACATTTAATGATATTAATGTCATCACTCGAGACACACTTGACCGAGTCACACATTTTATTGCTTTTGTTTTTATTATCGATAGGCATTATTATTAATCAATAATTTAATATTAGTCGAGAATTAAAAAAAAAAAAAAAAATGCACTTCGACAAAATCTACTCGGTAAGCGATTAGCACAATATAAAGGTTTACAAGGCGACCGATTAAAATTATTGCGTAATGACAATAACAAAAATTGGATCGAAAATAAAATAAAATAAAATACTTTAGACTTTCGCGGAGCTAACCAAAACACGTCCGCACTGTACGATGAATTGTTCTTATTGATTGATAATGTAATTATATTCCTGTGTAGTTGGGATCGGGCATTTGTATAAACGAGAAATGAGAAATAGTTTGAGATGCTAAAACTCGGAACAAAGTTTAGTGTATTATAACGTTAACGGAGATTCGAACCGGGAATGCAACTACAAGTCAATAAAAGGAGCGGCTCAGTGTATTGGTTTATATTGCAAAGGTCCATCTGTTGCAAATATTTATTCAAAAAACAATTGTTTTAGAGCCAGAAGTTCAGGCACCGATTTTCGCCACTATGCCATTAAAAAAGTTGATGTTATCAATTATTTGAGCTTAAGAGTACAGAAAGTCAAGGAACAATCAAACATGCACATTTGTTATTTTATTTTTTTCCAATTCAGAAAATAATCGCAATACCAACATCAGGTCAAATCCAAATCAAAGTTCAAATTCTTCACTACTATAATAACAAAGCATTCTTCAAAATCCCAAAAGTATAAGAAACTCAACACACAACTTTCAAACATCGAACTTGAAATCTCTTACATCAATTGAAACGAAATTCTTCCTCGCAATTTAGTGTTACATGGAGCGATGTGTACTTTAGTATCGAAAGAGATAACGATACACGGAGAGTCCACAACTGGCACAATAGATTTGTTTACAACAACTTTTCAACTGGAGAATGACCAAAATGACTGCAATGCCCCGATTCGTTTACCAAAAACTCAATCGAATTTCCTCTTTCGGAAAATTTGCCCTCAATTTCCCTCGAATAGCTAGTTACCATTTCGATTGCGGAGGTTTTCTTCATCGTTCGTGGTCTTCTTCGTCGTGATCTTTTAGGGTTAACCGTCGATAGATACCAATTTGGGCCGCATCCTTTTAAAACATTTTCGATTCGGTATTTCAGGCGCAGCCGGTTAGAGTGAACCGAGGAAGAAGAGGGCGGGAGGAATCAAACGAGATTAGAAGGAAAATCCCAATACTCTTCGTGGTTGCTTCGATTCAGTGGATTTGGTTACCGAGCAAATTTTCCACTCGGACTCACAGCATCACTTTTCGGTATTGTGTGCAACATATAGGTATACGGGAAAAGGACATTTTGAATTTCAGTTCTTGCCAATCCACGAATGTCGTGGAAAAAGAATATCGTGTATTCGAGGTACGATGGGAGACAGACGCGACGTCCTCGAGGATTTGTTAGTGCAGTCAACTGGTGGTGGTAAGTTCTCTGAATTTTCTCTCAGGGATTAATTAGTACACCTTCCGTGTATGTCCTTTTATTTCTTACGACAGTATTTTTCTGCCAATTTCCAACTGTTTTCTCTGCTAAGTGTATTTAATTATCAGCTCGACAAGGACATTGAGTGCAAACGATTGGAAATCTGACGTAAGCTCTTTCGACGACGTGAAATATTTAATATTAGTGAGCTTCTGCAGTGTGTTGCTGTATTGCTGCCAGGCAAGGATGCCAGTTAGTCTTATTATCCTTTTTTTTCGGGTTGTTGGCGCAACCACTTAAGAGAGAAGAAAATTTTCCCGCTATATTTTTCTTTCATGTTCCGAATGTGTGCAAGTGGGAAGCTGAGCAGTAAAGCAAACATTTGGTGCCTTCTCGAATTTGTCTCAGCTTACATCTGTCTGTAATAGTCGTCATGCTGTTTCTATAACTTACCATTCTATCCTCGTATAATGCACTCATACGAGTATGTATACGTTCGTTAAGCGCCGAGTGACGTAAAGCTTTTAGCATTATTCCTTACAGTTTTTGTATGTTTTCGTTGTGTCTTGAGTAGTTGCAAACGTTGTTCTACATTCAAGAGCTCGGAATCAGATTTTTCGTCCTTCTCGTTATTCCAGTGTCCTATTTTTAAGTTTCTATTTTTCAGTGGCAATTTACAAATGCTTTCAGATGTAATGTTGGTTGGCTGGTGCATGGTTACATCTAAAATGGATGTCTTTCTACAAAAATAACATGAATGTTATCGCTGACATGTCTAGACTGATGCACAGAAATTTGGTTAGTTGGAACATTGTAACTTTCTGAATTTAACTTATCGGGATAAATTCAGGTTGACAGAGATACACAACATTTAAGTATTTCGAGGAGAATGAAAGATATTTAGTCTGATCCTATAAGTACTCGTTTACAATAATGTCATAGCTTTCTTTTCTATAGACCATGTTATCTTCATAACCACCAATAGAAGTCTCTGGAAGGTGCTGCCACAATACCATTTGTATACTCTAGATGGAATCTGAGAGTATTATAAGTTTTTTCTAAGGTTTGTAATGCTAACAAATACGGCTCGGAAAAAAAAATGAAAGATACAGAAGTTAATATTATCACTCAAAAATCTCAAAATTGAATGTCCGTCTGTCCGTCCGTCCGTCTGTCCGACTGTCCATCCTTTTGTTCGCTCTCTAGGTTAAGAACAGGTTGAGCTAGAACATTCAAATTTTTTACGCGATGTTTTTGACATAAAAGTAAGGGCCAAATTGCTCCACACCTTCTACCCCCTCCCATACAAAATGACGCATTTTCGAGATTTTACTGTAAACCGATTTTCTCGAAAAGTATAAATCCTATTGAACTGAAATTTGGAATATATTATTTTTATGCCGATTGCAATCTACATTACTCCTTCTACAACCTCTCATATAAACTGCACTTTTTCATGAAATACTCTAAACCAATTTACTAACTACATATAAAATTTATCGAGCTGAATTTTTGAATAAAGTATCGGGTGAGTGCAAAAGTTCATGCGGAGAGTAAAAGTCACACAGTGATAGGCAAACAAAGTTCTTTATTCAATCAGTGATATTTTCTCCATCGTTTTCTATAATCTATTTCCAACGTTCTGGCAGCATACGGATGCCCCGATCATAAAAACTGCACGGTTTAGATTCGAAGAACGAAGGCACGAGATTTTTTAAGGCATCCAAAGAGTCAAGTTTTTTTTCCATTTAAATGATTTTGCAATGACCGGAACAAGTGATAATCAGATGGTTCGATATCAGGAGAATACAGTGGATGAGTTAGGACATCCCATTCCAGGCTGTTCAGTTTGCGCAGCGTCTGTCTCGAAACATGTGGTCTGGCGTTGTCATGATGAAAGACTACGCCCTTGCGATTTGACAAAATCGGACGTTTCTGTTTGATTTCTTGATTCAGATTGGTTAATTGGGCGACAGTACTTGCCCGAATCAATCGTTTGGCCAGCTGGGAGAAACTCAAAATAAATTATGCCCTTGCAATCCACCAAACACAGAGCATCACCTTGATCGGGTGCAAACTGGCCTTTACCATTACGTCACCGTGCTCACCTGTCTGTTTCCATGTGCGTTTGCGCTGAACATTGTTGTACAGGACCCATTTTTCATCGCCCGTCACTAATCGATCCAAAAACGGCTCGTTTTTTAGCCGCCCGAGTAAAGAAACGGCAGCAGAAATTCGCTCGATTTTGTTCCTCTTGGTCAGCAAATAGGGCACCCATATATCGAGCTTCAAATCGAATCCTATGTTTTTTAAACGTTGAAAAGCGGTTGATCGGTCAACGTTAAGTGCTGTAGCAACTTCAACTGTTGAAATTTGCGGAGTATTCTGAACTAAAGCACGCATAACATCGTCATCTATGTGTGGAGGTCGACCTGAGCGTGGCTCGTCTCCAAGGTTAAACTCTCCGCGGCGAAATTTCGCAAACCATTTTTCCACATTTCGTTTAGCTGGTGCTTGATCTCGGTAAACATCTTGAATGTTTTTTACGGCTGATGCAACGTTTATTCCCTTCCGAAACTCGTGAAGCATAGCATGCCGTAAATGCACCTTATCGACACTCATTTTGAAAGTAATCTTTCTCGAAGCAGTTTGTATCCACACAAATTATTTTATTTCAAATAAAAGCTGCACACGTTACCTTTCCAACGATCTGTCTTACGTAGATGGCAGCATTAATGACCATACTTTACGCCGCTTCTAACGCCATCTATTGCACCTCCGCACGAACTTTTGTATTCACCCGGTTTCCGAACAATATCGGACGAGGCAGCGTGTGTCATAGCCGGAATGATCCCCATTGACATTCTCGCGAATGAGATGCTAAGGATCTACGATAGAAGATCCTCGATCCAACAAGAGGCAGCTGTTGCCATAAAAATAAAAGAAGAGGAAAAGGCAACATCAATGGCTATGTGGCAAGCCAGGTGGGACAACGCTACAAAAGGCAGATGGACCTATAAGCTAATCCCCGAAATTGAGGTCTGGACAAAGCGGGTGTACGGGGACTGCAACTATCACATCACGCAGTTCCTATCAGGTCACGGCGGCTACCGCAAATACCTACATAGGTTCGGACACGATAATTTGCCTCTTTGTCCAAATTGTCCAGATCAAGAAGAAGACACTGAGCACGCGCTTTTCAACTGCAGTCGCTTCGGAGAATGGAGAAATAATATTCCACCATTCATCATTGACTATATGATGGAATCAGAGGAAAATTGGATGGAAATTTGCATACTCGTAACGAATGTGCAAAAGGATCTTCGAAGAATCGAGAGAGAAAGGAGAGCAGAAACAATTTAAGGAGCACAGCATAGAATGCAAGCCAGCCCCACGAAGTAATACCTAACGGCAGTCCCGCGGGGCAGTGGTTGAAGTCTGTGTGCGGGAGTGTGGTTTAGTACGTAGGCACATATCGGCTGATAGTTCTGTTAGGATCAGGTATGTGAATCGTGCATGCCAATGGCACGGGCTATTGGTATCTAATGAAGATTCCACACCTCCCTGGCGTAAACAGAAAAAAAACCTAATATTTATTTGGAATTATTAGTAAGACAAAAAAAAGTTATGTGATTAGCTTCACTCCTTCTACCCCCTTCCATACAATATGACACAATTTCACAACTTTTCAAAAAGTCGATTTTCCTGAAAAATTTGAATGCTACAGTTCTGCGATTGAAAACATGTCAAATGCATGATGTTAATAGATAAATCTGAAAAGCTCACTAAGAACTCAACACTCCGTCTACCACCTCCCATATAAACTGCACAAATTTTACTAAATCCACTACACTGATTTTCTCAACTGAAATTTTCAATAAAACGTGCTGATAGGAACTCTAGAATGTTGTGAAAAAATTGGTTCAATTCCGTTACTCCTTTTACTCCCATTCAAAATTTCTTGAAATCAAAAAATTTCTTTTCGTCTAGACTATCGCATGATTGGGCCTTACGCCTTACGCTATCGCAGTCCTGTTATGTTTAAGTCTCGTTTTATTCAAAAGTATAAAGAAATTATGCACTACTGTAGAATAATTGAAATTTGGAAATTTAAACATCCTGTGGGACTTACCAGCAATTTACTTCATAGCTGGGAATCCCAAAATGCATTGGCAGCGATAGTTTTTTGATTTATTGCGAAATTTATTACATTACCACAAGGGGAAACGACATCTGAGAGGTTTGGAAAAATACACTTCAAATTACAGCTTTGCAAATATAATTCTGTTGGGCTTAGAGCAAATACTGAATTATTTGTATTGGAGAAGCAGTCTACCGAACGGCCCACAGAGCGCCACGCCGCCGTTTTAGCCAAAAAACAAAACTTAAAATATATTTTTCTTGAAAATAGATTTTCGAACATTGCGTAGAGTAGAATATATCATCCCGAATCACTCAGATCTTATAAATGATATTTAGAACATTAAAATTTTTGGAATTACCAAAGCTTTTGACGATCGATTCTCTCAATTCTATTGGCATTTGGTGATTAGCATTTTTGGAGAAGGTTTAACTTTTTTTAAACGAGTACTATTTCCTCACAAATGCCTGTATAGCAAAACTGTCAGGAACGTTCAAATTTCAACTCTTATGCATTAACACAATTTCGATATTTCCACTACGACTTACTGCCTGGAAAGCCCTGCTTGGCCAACATTTTGTGTTAGAAATAATAATGATATTTTGTACAATAAACTCCGTTTAA
This sequence comes from Chorisops tibialis, assembly GCA_963669355.1. Classification (NCBI taxonomy): domain Eukaryota; kingdom Metazoa; phylum Arthropoda; class Insecta; order Diptera; family Stratiomyidae; genus Chorisops; species Chorisops tibialis. Next base: position 299,176,509 of record OY770263.1, read on the forward strand.
AAGATATTGTATTTTACATTAGTTTATGAGAAAATCTTCCTAAAAATTAAATTAATTTTGGCCTGGTACTGAGAGAAGAAGAAGAATTTAACTCAAAGCAATTTTACTTTATTATTCTACTACGACGGGAGTTCAAAAATTTCGCGTAATGAAGGGGAACCCATTCTAATTACTATTTGTTACCAAAACTGCAGAAATAACTTCGGGGAAGAAAATATACTAAAGAGGTGAAGTCGGCAATTTCAGCCTATTTTGAAGGCTTTGCTAAAACATTTTTATACTCTCGATGAAATCTGAGAGTATATTGTGTTTGCCTTACCGTTTGTAAAGCTTAGAAATAATGCTTGCACAGAGTCACGAAGAGTACAGAAATATATGGTGTCGCTCAAAAACCTTGATTCCGAGTGACCGTCTGTCCGTCTTTCTAAAACTAAACTCTCGAAAGCTTTGACCTATCGTGCTGAAGTTTGTCATGTGTCATTTTTAGCAAAAAAGTAATTTTAGTATAATGAGTGGATCCAAGATGATAATTTTTTAATCAATGTATACAAACTACATATTTTTAAAGAATAAGTAATTTTTTTTTGTAAACGCTCTACAGCTCAAGCCAATGATCAAAAATAAATAAACTAAACATCTTTGGAAAGGTATTTTCAAAAAGGTATGCCTATTCTAGATTCCAGGTTTCTACCTGTTCCGGTTTCGGATTTCCGCTGGAATACGGCAACAAGGTGAAAGAAAGGGTGAAACGGAGATTACAAACTTATTTCGTACTCCGATCAGATCACGACATTTGAAAAACATACGAAAACTTAAAGCCAGAGCAAGGCAGAAATTTAAAGCATGAACGCCATTTAGTTGCACCGACTACCGATCTTTCGCTCCACAGCGTTATATCCATACATTCGACAAGTACACAATAGTTTGAAGAAGAGCAGGACAAAACGCAATATTTTTCAAGCGTACGGATTTCAAAAAAACAATTTTTTTTTCATATAGAGAAAGCTCAGTGAACGAAATCAAGAGTATATACCTAGTATAGCCATAAATACTGTTATAAACTTTTTGAAGCACTATTCAATAAAAGAGGTGTTATATGTTAAGAAATCATTGTTTATTTATTAAATGCATTGTCAACAACGGAAATTGCAACAAGTTATTCGAAGTGATTGCCTTTTGCCTTTACACAAGCCTTTAATCGAGCTGGCCACTTATCTATGGAAGCACGCACGACTTCAATCGGAAAGTTGACGACTGCATGTGTAAGAGACTTCTTTAAGGATTCGATATTAGGATGTCTTTTAGAGCACGTCATTTGCTCTAAGACAGACCATAATCCGTAATCCAGCGGATTCAGGCCTGAGCTAGAGGAAGGCCAATCTTCAGCTTTAATAAAATCTGGAACATATTCTTAAAGCCATTTTTGGGCTGACTTCGCCTTATGACCTGGTGCAGAATCTTGCTGGAAACTCCAAGGATGATTTTTGAATAATGACGTGTTGAGAGGTTTCACTACACTTTCAAGGACACTTTCTTGATAAATTTTGGCAGACGTTTTGACGCCCTTCTCACAAAAATGCAACTTTGTCACCCCGTTGTAGCTAACACCCCACCAAACCATTACTGAGGCTGGATGATCACCTCTTTGAACTTTTTGCGCAACTTGAGAAGCTTCTCTGGCACTGCGAGCATAAACCCTATCGTTTTGTTTATTAATTGTTTCTTCGAAAGTAAAAATTTTTTCGTCCGTAAACAAAATTTTACGGTGTTCTTGGTTTGCGTACCGGCAAAGTAATCGTTTTGATTTTTCCACTCTATTTTTTTTAACGAATCTGTTAGTAAATGCCCGGTAGATCTACGATAAGCACCCAACCCCAAGTCACTTTTGATGATACGCGAAATTGTTCTTTGAGGTATTTTCATCTTACGCGATAAAATTTTTTGTTTCCGAAGAGGATTACGGCGATTTCTCTCGCGCACAGCTTTAACCGCTTGAGGTGTTCGAGTAGTTCGCGGACGGCGACTTCTTTCACGGTCACTTACTCCAGACGTATCATTAAATCTTTCAATAGCCCGATATACAAACATTCGGCTTATACCAAGGGTATGCAGAGTCTTAAAAATATCACTTGGTTGCATTCCTACTTTATGAAGTGCAATCACAGCAATTCAATTTTCTTTGTCACCCCAATCCATGTTCACTACACTAAAAATTAAACTCAAATGATGACAAATGCATCAAGCACAAGCGTACTATAGCGATTAGCTCAATTTTTAAGAAATGCAATATAACGGTTCCTTTCTGCAGGGTTGCCAAACCTTGTAACAATATTTATGGCTAGACTACGTATAAGGTTTCCATTTCATTTGTGCGATCGTTATACGTACACATAATACATACTTATTCTTTATAAAGACACGCGTCGTTCTGCACAATTTTCATGTTAAAAGCTAGTTTCGAATCTATCGGTTAGTATTTGTACAACATTTAGTAAAGCGAACTGTCCATTTTTTTTCCATACTTTTGTTGTTATATGTAAATGTAAAGATATATATACCATGAAAGAAAAAAGTATATGCCCAGCCGGAAATGAAGCGCTTTAAAACCATCAATAAAATACGGTTCTAGTAGTATTAATTGCATTCTTTTACAAAATCCTAATGGTTTCATACATCTGTTGCATTTTTTTATTGAAGCTATTTTAAAATTGAGCCATTTGCTTTTCTCCAGTAGTAAGAGCGCCCCGTTTATAAATTTCTACGTGCATATAGGATTTTAAATTTAGCAATACTGAAAAATTTTTTTCATCACTTTTCCACTGGACAGTATGTATGTACAATACAACACGCTGTCAACGTATATGCGGGAAGTCTTACTAAAATAAATTTTTCTTCGGCACGTTTCACTCTTTTACTATCCCAACGGGAAAAACACGTTTGCGAAATATTTTAAATGTGCTTAAATTGTCGAGAAGACCAACATTTCAAATGCATTTTAATTTTGCATATCCGCTGAAGTAGGTTGAGTTTTGGGAGGGTGGTTTCGAAGACCCACAATGCAATGGGGCTATCTGGTTGGGTCCATTGTGCTACCGCTATTAATATTGAGATGTATGCCACTACTCTTGTGCTACCCACTTGGTTCGTTTTGCGAACCGAAGCAGGCTCAAATATTTGACGCCTCCGAGGTCGTCTATTCTTAAGAAGAATGAAGAACTTAAAGAAAGGAGACGACTGTTGGAGATTTGCGGAGAGTGACCAATGCTCAATATAATCTTCGTCTTCTCCGCAACCTTTGCAAAAGCTATCGCTCGCGATTCGCAGCCGGAATGCATGCAGCTTTAGCAGCGATGACCTGTGGTCAGGCCGAAAATAGTTCGGTAGCTACAACGACTACGTTGTAACAGCTGAGCTGTGACATTTTTATTCGGTTCTTCTCAAAAGTATTTGATCGTTTTGCAGCTATCCAGCTGCAGCCATCACGTCAGGAAAAAATGTAAAATAGTTTCCTTGAAGCTATTCCTTGGCACCGTTTGTGTTACATCGACTTCTTCTAGATTGAGGTGACCAGTTGTATACCCAAGCAGGCAGTGTGGTGGAATTATGCGTCGACCGGGGTTTGAACTCACGACCTTCGCATTGTAGATCAACACGCTACCCACTAGGCTACACTTTAGCTACATCGATTGACTTCCTAATAAATTTAATGTTTGCAAATCCTTACCGCGCAAGCGTGTCTGCTGCGTCGATTCCTAAAAGGTCGCTATTACGCGGTACCCAAATTAAAAAATACTTTGGTTATAGCCGCGAGGCGATTCAAATTCCGATAGAATAAGCTTTAATAGAAGCCATTCAAAAGCATAATTTTTTTATTGAGCAAAAAGTACGATTTAAAGCTCATTTATGAGCAAGTGATTATACTCTAGATGAAATCTAAGTCTATATTGAGTTTGCCTTACCGTTTGTGAAGTTAAGAAATAATGCTCGCACAGAGTCGCCAAAACTTCATAAATATTCTTCGTCGCTTAAAAATCCTCGATACCGAGTGATCGTCTGTCTGTCTATCAGTCCATTCATGTGTTCTTTTGCCTAAAATATAACTCTCGAATACTTTGACCTATTGTGCTAAAATTTGTTACATGCCATTTTTAGCGAAAATAAAACATTAAGTTCATGAACATACATCCCTCCACTTCTTTTACCCGCTCTCATAAGAGTTTCTCTAAATTTCGAAATTTATTGAAATTAATTTTTCTCTAAAAGTATTTAAGCAATCGACTTGAGAATTTGAAACACTATTCTGTACATTGGCCCTGAAAGTGAAGCCAGAAATGGCGTGGCGTTCGTCCTTACACCGCGAGCGAGAAACAGTCTCATTAGCTGGGAACCAATCTCGGATAGGATTATCGTCGTCAGACTCAGGACCAGTGTCAGAAACGTCACAATTCTGCAGTGCTACGCACCAACTAATACCGCAACACCTGGTGACAAAGAGGAGTTTTATAGCCAACTGAGTGCCACCTTCGAACGTGTTCCAAGAGGTGATATTATTATCATCTCAGGAGATATGAACGCCCAGGTTGGATCGGACAACACTGGACTAGAACACGTCATGGGAAGGCATGGTGACCCTTGGGCCGACGCGTCACGACCTTGGATTAAGAGACCCGAAAACGGCGAATTATTTGTGGAGTTTTGTAGTACTCGGCAAATGGTCATCGGAGGGACCCTTTTTCCACACAAGAGTCATCATAAAACATCTTGGGTTTCCCCTGATGGTGTTACTCAGAACCAGATCGACCATTTGGCTATAAGTCGCCGATGGAGAAGATGTCTCCTCGATGTGCGAGCGAAACGTGGAGCTGACGTGGGGAGCGATCACCACTTGATGGTTGCCTGCTTGAGATTGTGTACAGCAGCTATCCGACGACCACAAATTCTTCAAATGAAGCGCAAGCTTAATGTGGATAAACTTAAAGATCCCAACAAAAACCGCGAATACACCACTATTCTACGCGAAAAGTCATCCACATTGGGTGAATATGAAATGCGCACACTGGACGCCAATTGGGAGGCAACCAAAAACACTTTTCTAACTAGTGCTGAAGAATCTGTGGGATATGTGCAAAGCGGTGAGAAACCCTGGATGTCGCAAGACACATGGGTCAAGGTTGCCAATCGGAAAAAAGCCAAATTGGCAATCATCTCTCAACCCGATGTCAACCAACGAACGCCCGACTTGAGGCAGAACTACCGCGATGCTCATATACAGCTTAAGAGGGCTGTTAGACGCGACAAGAGAAAGGCCATTGAAGATCTGGCAAACAAGGCAGAATCTGCGGCTTACCTTGGGGATATGGTTTCACTTTTTAAAATCATGAAACAGTTGACGAACAGGAATTTCACCGCCAACCACCTGGTGAGAGATGTCAACGGAACTCTCCTTAATATGAGTGAACACCAGTTGCGGCGATGGAAGGAATACTTCTCTGATATTTTAAACATCTTGTCAGATGAAGATATTCCGGAAACAGAACAACTACCAAACATCCAACCGCAACAATCCTCTATTAGGGATGATCCCCCAGATAAGGAAGAGATAGTTTCCGCCATTCGGTCAATGGCGGGAAGGAAAGCTCCAGGTATAGACGGACTACCAACGGAACTCCTTAAAGCGGACCCGGAAATCACAGCCGATATACTCCTACCACTCTTCACTAAGGTGTGGAGTGAGGAAAGATATCCGACTGAATGGAAGGAGGGCGTCAGTGTGAAAATTCCGAAGAAGGGCGACCTTCGGGATTGTGGCAATTGGCGTGGTATATGTCTACTTACTGCCGTATCAAAAATTATGGCTAAGGTAATTCTCAATAGGATTAGTGATGTCGTCGAGAGCACTCTCGAAGTTTATCAGGCTGGATTCCGTAAAGGGTCGTCTTGTACCGACCACACAAATACCCTACGGATAATATTAGAGCAGTCAGCCGAAATGGGTTCGCCACTACATCTCATGTTTGTAGACTTCGAGAAGGCTTTCGACAGCGTTAAGCGAGATTACATATGGAATGCTTTGCGTAGGAGAGGTATTCCAGATAAGGTCATAGCTATGATTAAAGAATCCTACGAAGATGCAAGGTGTCGCGTCTTGCATAGAGGAGAGATGTCCGAGAGCTTCCCTGTGCGAACGGGTGTCAGACAAGGCTGCATATTATCACCAGCCCTGTTTCTGGTGGTAATAAACGACATCTTGAAAGCTGCACTGGAAGGTGGGGAAGGTAAGGGTCTTCAATGGAGACTATTTAACATCTTGAGTCACCTTGATTATGCTGATGACGTGTGTTTGCTTGCACATAACCGTTCGGACTTAGAGTCAAATGTTCGCTCGTTGCATTCTAAATGCAAAGAGGCGGGACTGAAAATAAATGTGCGTAAAACCAAGTACATGCACATGGGTTCGAACGCAAGCACACCGATCGTTCTTAACGGACAGGATGTGGAAGAGGTGCAAGATTTTTGCTATCTTGGAAGCATTGTCAGCATGGACGGCGGAGCCGAAAAGGATGTTGAGGCTCGGCTAAATAAAGCTCGTCAGGCCTTCGGTATCCTTTCCCCTTTCTGGAGGTTAAGAGAGATCTCCCTTCGCACGAAGCTGCGAGTTTTTGACGCATGCGTCAAATCCGTGTTGTTATATGGTTGTACTACGTGGAAAGTGACCGTTCGACTTACCAAGAAACTACAGACTTTCGTAAACCAATGCCTCCGGCGCATTTTAGGAATATTCTGGCCAGAAGTGATCTCCAACGACGAACTTTGGAGTACAACTGGCCAGACTAAAATAGGTATTGAGATTCAACGGCGGAAGTGGCAGTGGATCGGTCATACTTTGAGGAAACCAGAGCAAAATATCGCAAAACAGGCTCTGGATTATAATCCGCAAGGAAGACGTCGGGTTGGTCGACCATGTAACACATGGAAGCGAGCAGTTGAGCAGGAGGCCAGAGGAATAAACAAGTCCTGGCAACAGCTTAAGGCCGATGCCCAGGATCGCGCCTTGTGGAAGAGAGTTGTTTCTGTCCTATGCCCCTATAGGGGGTCTTAACAGGAATTTGATTTGATTGATTGAGAATTTGAATATCATTAACGTCAAAAAATATTAATTCGATCCCATTACACCTACTACGCCCTCCCACACAAATGCAAAATTTTTAAAAGTGCATTTATTCGATTTTCATTGCAACGAACTTTAGCCAAAAATAATTTTACTATTATTATAACTTTGAAAAAAAAAAAATCCACTTCGCATTTCTCCTTCGAATATATGAGAGCTGTCGATCTTAAAATTGGAACAAACCATGGTTTAAAAAAGGCCGATAAGGGAACTGATAAGCAGTTTTTAAATCATCCACCTCACATACAAATGTTGCAATTTCTGAAAAGCAATGTTAAATTTTCTTGAGAATTATGAAAGCTACAAACTTTAAAGTTATCACTAAATATACATTCCATCTTCGGTGTCATTTACAAAAATTACAAACATCCTTCCTCTACTTTTACATACAAAGTCACTATTCGCTATTCGGAAGAATTTGAGATGGCGTATTTGCCGGTACATTAAACTCTTTTCGATTTCATTGAGCTTTACGCTCAATCATAATTGACTGAGAACCAAAGGGGTACAAGTTAAAATTTAATTTTGTTTTTGGCAAAAAAAAAAAAAAAAACCTTCTGTGATGAATCATCACAGAGAAAGCGGTTCTGTTGGGAATAAAACCGAGGAAAGGTCGACTGTATTATTAACGTCTAAGTGATGACATCCTTGTTTAATTCCTTCCATTTATTAGCCATCAAATTGATTTTGGTTGCTACGTAAAAGAACTACGAACGAGCTTGTTCGTATGACAACAATTCATTGTAGACATGTATAGTTCGGTAATAATGTATTACTTATTTCGCTGAAAGGATTTTAGCATTGAAATATCATGACTTGAAACGTAGATATCGCATACCCAATAACCTAAGCACATTCCACACTAACTTTCATCACATAATCTTAAAATCATGACCTTATCCCATCAACCCTCGAAAATCTGCAATCAAAATCCTTCAAGTTCTCAACTGATAACTTCTATCACGACTTGGTAAATATATATAATACAAGGAGTGACTTGTCTTGAAGACGTAGGAAGGAAGGAAATAAGGAAAACCGTGAATCACCTCATCCTCACACTTAGAACGGAATCATATCGGTACCATATACTCAAACCAAAGGGCTGTCTACCTTCTTCAAAAAGTGGCATACGACTTGGTCTGACACTTGTCAGTCACAAACATTTTGCAACACCAACACCACCCAGCGAGCGGCCTTATACTCGTTTAGATGACTATGTGATAGCGACTATGAAACTTTTCCTTGAATTTTACCTCTCGATTCCACCTGTTTCCTTCGTACCGTATGACATTATATTTGACACTACAGGTTTTCCAGCCCAGCCCGCTTCCCTTACTGCTACGCTAACCCACTTCCTGGCCGCCCCTCGTCTTGTCAAATGTTTAAATTTAGGAAAACTAAAGACAACAAGTCAAGATAGGACTTAAAGTTACGGTAGACCGGAGGATATTTCTTCTGACGGTACTGGAGCTGGGTAAAACGTGGTGCGTACGTGCGTGTTGATGTAGACAAAGTACAAGGCAAGCTCGTGGGTGACAGGCCGAAGGTATACAAAGATTTTCATCCCCCTTCGATTGACCCGCAATTTTCCTCTTTCTTGTTTATCAAAAACCCCCACTGTATTTTGTTAAATTGTATTTGTGTGTTTGTTTACATAAAAGGAAAATTCTGTCAAGTTTAAATGTCAATAAGAAATTAGATTCTGGGATTAAAGGACTCAATAAGTCGATGTGCCAATCTCTCTCATTCTTTCACCTTCTTCAAGTATTCTTGGGAGTGTTGGTATGCTTCAATTCTGGGCTCTTCGTTCACCTCTCCCGCTTTTCTTTTTCTTTTCACGTTTTCCCGTTCTCATCCCTCTGACTGATTGATTTTGCGAGACAAGAAATAAAGGTCCAGAATTTAGACAGCCTATGTCCACATACATACACGTTCCATGCCCCGGTATCGGATCAACCTTCCACCAAGTGGACACTTCTCTGACCTTTCGGAGGGATGGATCTACTCTGTAAAGTGAATTTTCGTCCAAAAGGATTTCGGTTTTCATTTAGTCCTTGGTAAATCAATTGAAAAATGTCAACTAGCATCAGGGCGAGTCGAGACGTACGTATCAAGGTTGGGGAAAAAAGGGGCTCTGAACTTTTCCGGGAATACTTAAAGAAAATTCACATAGAGCAACCAGTTGATTTCCTTCACACAAGAACATAGTCAAGTGTTAATAATTTAACGATCCTTTATGGAAGTTCGATGTTCGAAAAAGACCCTCGTGCTAGCAACGGTGGCGAAGTATGCGAACGATTTGAGTTAAAAGTGCTTTAATAGAAATAGAACCGTTCGAAGTAGATTGACATGACAGAAATGTTTTTAATAAAAAATTTCGGAGGGATATTTCAAAATAAAATTAGTGGAGGTAATTGACCACCGAATAAGAAATATGTTCCTTAGTATGACTTGAATAAATCTTGAATATATTTTTACAAACTTAATAGTGATTAAAATCTCTCCTAGCTTCAGGTTCTTCTTACGAAGGAAGTGTTGTTTGCTCTTTGCAAAACCCTCGGTGCACGAATTTTGATTTTCACAGAATCAGGTGGATCAGATGTTAGTTTGGTGGAATTATGCGTCGCATTGTAGACTAACACGATACTCACTAGGCTACATCGCCAATAAATCTATTTTCATTGATGTATAAAAAATTTCAGTCCATGTTCGCTGTACACATACTTAACGCACTTTTCAGAGTGAATGCGAGAAGCGATGTGAATTTGTCTGCAGACATAAAGTTAGAAAGGATACAGGTCTTTTTCATACAAATCTTGATGAATGATCGTGTTCCCTCAATCTTTTTCTATATTGCCAAGCGAAGCTGTAAATTATCTCGTTTGGCATAAGAAAGTAGGACTCTTTACTGGAATCTCAAATAGTGTTAAAAAATCAGATGCCAAAATTTTCCGCGATTCCAATAGTTCTCCATTGTTATAATTCTAATGGGAAAAGGGGCTCAATATATGGCAGGGCGTCAAATAAGATTGGTCCCGCCCTATATACATATATTATACTCTTGTATTTTGAACATAAGTTATAATAAAAAAGATCTACTACAGAAGATTGTTGGCTGTCGCAATGCGCTTCACTGCAGCAAAACTTAATAACAAAAAAAAAAAATCCGGGCCATAGGCGCGGACAGTATACAGCATAAGACACAAAGTCCTTGCCAATTATAAAAATTTCGAATTAATCCATTGTCGGTAATTGAATAAAAGTCCCTGACGTCGACAACGACAACGAGGACAACTACGACTGCATCCAATGGTGAAGATGACACGCTTCAGTAACTTTCGCCTAGGCCAGGAATGAGACATTGCGAAGCGACAGTCCTTTGCAAAAACGCTAAAAACGCTATAAAAAATTCGCATCACGATTTTGTGCAAACCGAGGGTCGTTTTCTTTGTGCCGCCGTACCACCTCGCTCATCATATGCTCCCGTTTTTCCTTTAATGCCGGTAGCCTTCCGAAACTTGTTACTCCGTTCCATCACAGATTCTGATAGATATCCTGCCGTCGCTCATACTATCAACCTTGTACCCGTGGTTAAGTCAATAAAGGAAAAGTCATAACGAAGAGCTCGCTTTTTTCCTTCCAATCTGCACACATTCGTATACAATTCAGTCCTCGCATTTCAGGATTTCCGTCCTGTTGGATGCTTTGTTGATGCTTCTGTTGCTTTCGCTGATTATAACTAACCTCACTCCTTCTTACGTTCTAGCAGAAAAATAAAAAAAGACGATGAAGCCGGAACGGAAACCAACAGGATGGGTCGAAAGTGCTCGTGGAACAAAAAAAAAAAATTTCACAGTTCGTTTAACATCTTTCGTATTGTGCACAACTATTTTCGAGTTGGATATAAATCAAAATGGCCGCTCAAGAAATTGCTAGCACACATAAAATAAGTAAATAAGTATCCGGAAAACCAATATTGCGTTACTTTCATTTGAAATGCCGCCATACCTTTTGGCGAATCAGAATAGTCCTGAAATTCGAAATTTATGCAAAATATGATAAATCTACGCCGGCCGGACGAACGTTATGATTTTGAATGGACGTTACGAACGACGATTGAGGTTCTGAAAACTAATTGGTCGAAGGTTTTTTCCTAAACACTGCTCCCTCTCCATAACACTATCCGGCAGGAATCAACAATGTCTCCCGGTCCTGTAGTCCTATCAAGACCGAAACTACCCTTGATGACATGCAAATTAGAACAAACAGACTACCGTATATCCCATCCACATGAGAGTGAAATTACGTCGATAGAAAGGAATGGAGATGGCGCCCACCTAGGACGTCCGTCGTTCCCAATGATACGCCGCAACGTTACCGAACCAACGTATATACAGCGGGCTGAAGCATGCACACTGGGCCATAAATGGGCGCCTTCCGGAACCTCAAAATTAAGATTCTCGGCATGATGAACACTTTGCAAATTTTACTAAAACGCTTTTTGTCGTTTGTTTATGCAAAACACGTAGTGCATTCTGTTAATTTGGGCTGATCAATGGTATAGTGGCTGGATATGCGAAGGAACTCGTCGGCAAGGATGTGGGAACCAGGTGAAGGAATCGTGCTCATATAGACATGAGTTGATTTCGGAAATTTCTGCAGATTCGGGCAGATTTCAGGATGTAAGGATGTGCCGGCAGATGATGGAAGTATTCTTATGGATTTGTGTTTCCTTAATTACCTTTGAATGAGGATAGCGCAGAGTTGAGGGTTTTCTGTTCCGATTATACGGAATCGATGAGTTTGCTACGAAATTGTTTGATGCTATGAGGTGTTCAATGTTTTATAGTTAATATATCAGAATCTTTATTAATTACGTAAACATTATTAGTGACGAGCTAACTGATTGGAACGTGAACATGATGAGGATTGAAAGATAAAAAACGGGCCTTTAGTATTTCTAAAGGCCCGTTTTTTATCTTTCAATGCGTTTTTCCATGGAAGCCAATTTGCTGCTGCGTTTTATATTATTGAAAAAAAAAAAACATTTTAAGCCAACGGCAAAAAGATTCAAATTTCCCAAGATTTACGAAAATTCATTGAAGTTTTTTGAAGGTTAATATTCGCCAATTCTACCTCACTGTGTGGGGAGGTAACGTTTCTAAAAATGCACAAATAATAATTTTGAAAACAAAATTAAATAGACAGCGAAAAGTAACGTACCCCAATTTCCTTACAAGTTTCATAATTTCTTTGTTCAATTTGGATCTATGATCTAGTAAATTCTTGCTGTAAGTGAAGTCTTACATTTGTAACAAGCCCTGCCACGAGATGCCTGTTTGATACCGATCATAATTTCGCTTAGTTTTTTTTTTATTTATTCAGTCTTCAGATTTCCTCCAATAGACTACTAGCAATTATATCTGATGCGCCATGGCAAAATGGAGCTAATCTTGACAAAGGAAAATGTTCTGTAAAATTTCATGTTCTGGGTTTTTCGCATTGAAAAGGTGATGAGAGGATGGGGTAAAAACTTAATGGGGTGAGCTTAGTAGAGCTTTGTTCTATGGAATTATTTTTACAATAAATACATACGGAAAAATAGTGAAACTTTAACATCAATTATCTTGAAACTCTCTTTTCCAACTCCGATACCAACTTAAATTTCGCCAATTTTCGATTTTTTCTTGCGCTTTTTTCACCGTTTTTTCAACGCTGCCAAAAGCTCAATTTTGGCCACTGGCGAGGTAAGGTCCCTTTTGCAATGGCGCTTTATCTTCTAACTTATGCGTAGATTAAAACAACAAATCTTCAATAAACAATAAACTATTACTAGAGTTAAAACAAACCAAACTTAAGAGAAATAAAATAAAAAACAAAATCGAACTATCTGCCAATAAGTTGGGCACATCTTTATTATTTTTGGAACAAGTTGAGAATACGTGGGAGTCGTGGAGTGGAGAAGGAAGAATAGAAATCGATATAAGTGAATGAGGGTTCTAGGACAGGACTGTTGTGAATTAGCTGCTATTATGACCTAGTACATAGAAAAAATATTCATTTATTTATGCAAGTTCAGGTCTATATAGGGGGCCGATAGAAATAGTGGATAGATGTTAATGATTTTACTTTATTATTCTAATAATAAAGTATTATGATCGACACAGAAAAAAAAAATTGGTACCCTGAAATTTGGTTTTTTCGCGTTTATGATTAAATTAGCCTAAGAATGCAAAAAAAATCCGTCCCGCCGTACATATGGTCTCATATCTCCGAGACCGTTAAAGGTAGAATGTTCGTTTTTGCGTGGATTGTTAATTGGGTAAGTGAGCTCCATTATCTTAATTTTTGTGAGTGTCGGGTGGAAGGGAGAGGCGGGGGAGGGAAAGAGTCAAAAACTACACTACGAATGTAGATAGAAGTCTCATCATAGTTATAGAGAGGTTTGTGGAACAATTTTTAAAAATAATCTAATTTTTTATCCATCGGCGTCCGAAAAGAGGAGCTAAGAACAAATAGTCGCTCGATTATTTTTTTTTTCAAATTATTATGTCTTTGAAATTACTTTCCATAAAAATATAATACTTTGAAACCATTAAGGTGGCATACAGATCCACCAGAATCAGATTAAAAGAAGGCTAATTTTTGTAAGGGGGAGGGTCAGAGAATGCAAAGAAAAACACTTAAAAATAAATATCTCAACTATCTCTTAAGCTATGTAATTGTAACTAGGAACATATATTAAGCTGTACTTGCGGAATACGAGAAACATATAAAATTTGGTCATAACTTTAGTGGTCGGAAATGGGGAGCATTTCAAAAATGGTGCACTTAATAAAATTTCAAACCGTTATATCTCAAAATTAAGTACATTTATCAAATCTTCAGATTGTAGAACTACATAGTCTTTAATTTTGGTAAACATTTTAAGTTAGAGGGTGTAAGGAGAGAGAGGTGGTAAGCAAAAATGTTGAAATTTTTGAGAGATTTTCTCAATATATTTGATAAGATAATAATAATTTTTTCCACGAATATTATGCACCGACCTCTCTGGTCAAACGTTCACAAGGTGTTTCATGTGCAATGAATAAAACACAAAAACTGAAAAATTTTGAATAAAATTTTAAGGTAGAAACTTGAACATTTGCGAAATGGATTTAAAAAAAAATCCCTAAATGTGTGAAATTTTAACTTCAAAACGTCTACTCCCTCCCATATAAAATTATTTTTTCGACCATTTTTAAGAAACCAATTTGAAATTTTGCACGAAAACTTTCAAAAATAGTTGAAATGATAGTGCGTGAAAAGTTTTTAGATTGCGCCTGTCCTTCTGCCCCCAGCCATACAAAAATAAGATTTCGAACAATTTCAATAAATCAACTAATAACCAACAAATTAAAAGCTACGAACTTGAAATTTTACATACAAATGTTTCGCTTCGCGAATATAAAATACACCGAATTTTATGAAAATTCTATGCAACTTTGTCTATGAACTGACATTCTATACAAAGAATATTGGACGTGATTCAAGCATCAATTATTAATATCCTCCCACTCTTACTAGCACTCCTCGCCCTTCCCGTCATAAGAACCCCAACTTGCATAACTAAACGAATGAAATACTGATTATTGTACTGGAGCTATTGATCGTGTGCGCAGTTAAGTGTTAAATTGACAACAGCCTGCCCAAGAACCCCCTTTCAATTAGTCTTCCTTAACCACTTTTTGAAAAAATCCGTTTATAGACAAATTGCATAATTGTGTCATTTTATATGAGAAGGGGTAAAGCTAATCGTTTAATTTTTTTTTGGTCTTATAAAATAAAATAGTTAGTCCACAATTTCAGCTCGATCAATTGTAAGCGCACTGAGTAAATTGGTTTAGAGCATTTCATGAAAAAGTGCAGTTTGTATGAGAGGTGGTGGAAGGAGGGTTAGGACACAAATAATTTGTATACAGTAGAATGAAATCTTTATAAAACTATTATATTCCAAATGTGCGTATATACTTTTCGAGAAAAGTCGTTTATTGATAAACTGCGTAATTGTGTCATTTTGTATGGCAGGGGGTAGAAGGGGTAAAGTTCATCGTCTAATTTTTTTTGGTCTAACTAATAATTATAAATAAATAGTTAGTGCACAATTTCAGATCGATCAATTTTATATGCACTGAGTAAATTGGCTTAGAGCATTTCATGAAAAAGTGCAGTTTGTATGGGAGGAGGTGGAAGGATAGGGAGGACACAAATATTTCTTATACAGTAGAATGGAATCATCATAAAACTGTCATGTTCCAAATTTCAGATCAATAGCATTTATACTTTTCGAGAAAAGCCGTTTATTGACAAATTGCGTTATTGTGTCATTTTGTATGGGAGGGGGTAGAAGGAGTGGAGCGATTTGGCCCGTTCACGATCTTGTCCTTACTTTTTTGTCAAAAACGACGTGTACAAAATTTTAACTTTCTAGATCAACGCGTTCTCAACCTAGAGAGAACACGGACGGAGGGACGGACATCCGGTTGTGAAATTTTTGAGTGATTATATGAACTTCTGCATCATAAATTTTTTTCTCCGAGCCTTATTTCTTAGCGTTACAAACTTTGTGGCAAACTTATAATACTCTCAGATTTCATCTAGAGTATAAGTATTCCAGGAGCTCCTGCACAAAATGTGGTTGGTCTGCATCATTTAATTATTTTAAAATCGCTTTTGTGGCATTGAGCTATTAACTTTTAATCGATTCACACGCAGTATTTTCCTTTGCTTAAATTGATCTGTTACTTTTTTAATTTGCTAATCCAGATTGAAGATGCTCTTGATTTATTCGTCCTGATGTACAGAATGAAGCGGTTCCGAAAACATGAAACGAAATGGACTTTATCAACAACACTGATTTACAAATTTTGCGGAATGTGTTATCCATTCAGTTTAAATGACCTTTTCGGAAAGTATTTATGGTAAGACGCTTGTGTGCGAAATGAAAAATTTATTAATATTGAAGGTCAGGATTTTTTTTAAACAAAGGTTCATAACATAATTAATTCATTGTTTGGCAAGTACTCGATGATAAAACTCTTTACAAATTAATTTAATTTATCCATTTTGCTGCTACTTTGTATTGTACGTACACTCGGCAGAACAAGTTTGCGTACGTACCCAACACATCCGACATATCTATTAAAAAACATCGTTTCTAACATTTTATTCCGAAATATTTTTTTTTCCTATTTTTCATTACTTCATTTTGAACAACATTATGAAAAATGAGAATTACTGTACTCTAAAACAGCGGTAAAATTCGGAAACGAAAAATAGTCTGAAATTCCAGGAATAAAAAGTCTGCGTTCAAAGCGTATAAAGGGAAGTCAAAGTCTCTGAGTTACAGTTAAATCATTAATAACAATAAAGTTTGTGTGGAAAAGTTGATAAACGTGTTTTTATCTAAAATTTGCGTTAAAAATAATTGCTAAAAAAACGTTAAGTAAGAGATGTCTAATAAAGGAAAGGAAATTGAATTTGGGGAAAGCAAAATTATCGTGGATTTGTGGAAAAAGGTACGTCATATCGTGGAATAGGTGCAATAGTCAGCAGAAGTCATTCATCTGTCCAACGAGTAGTAAACAACTTCAAAAACACAGGAGTTTAGGTTTCAAAACCCAGATCTGGCCGTCCTCCAAAGTTGAGCCCTCAGCAAAGTCGGAGTTTGCTCCGAACGATGAAGGCTAATCCTAGATTAACTGCAGCTGATATGACAAAGGACATCAAAGCAAAGTACCGCAAGTCTATTTCTGATGATGGTTTTCGTAAAATTCTTAGGAAATTTAAATTGATTTGACCAGAGTAATCCAACAATATCAGTAATATTCCAAATTTATTTTACCATCAATTCAACTAATTTTTAATTATTAATTATTAATTTTTCTGTTCTTTTTCCTTATTATTCTAATAATAAAGTATAAAAATTTATTTGCTTTCCTGAAATTTCATTTTTTCGCGTTTCATGACTAAATTAATCCAAAAATGAAGAAAAAAATCCGTTTGTCTGAAATAAAAGATCATTTTTGGATGGATTATAGATCGGTTCTTATCTCAGGCGGATACTAATTTTGTGAGGGAGGCGGGGAGGAGCACAAGAACCAAAAAATACTAATTCGAATATCTGAACCATGGTTCTAGCTAGAAAGCTGAAAATTGACACACGTATAAAGCGGTTTGTGGGAAAAAACTATAAAAATAATTAAATTCTTTTATCCATTGGGGTTCGTAAAGGGGGGGGGGGGGCTAAAACCAAACTGTAGACCGGATTGTTTTTTTCAAATGATTATATCTTCAGAATTACTTATCATAGAAAATTAATATTTTAGGACCAATAGGCTGGCATATAAATTCATCATAATCAACTGAGAGGCGAATAATTGTAAGGGGAGGTGTAAAGAAAAACACTTGAAAATTAATATCTCGACTATCACTTATGCTATAAAATTGAAACGAAAATTTGTCCTCAAACTATACTAGCGGATTATGAGAAAAATATAAAATTTGGGGAGCATTAAAATAATGGTTCATGTTTAAAAATTTCAAAGCATTAAATCTGAAAATTCAATTCAGGTTTCAAGTTATCAGATTGTGGAGCCCTATAACCTTTAATTTTGGTAGAAAATTTAAGCTAATGGGTGTAAGAAGAGGGAGGTGGCAGACCTAAATGTCGAAAATTTTCAGTTTTTTCTTTAGAACTCTGGTAAAAGATACAGAGTTACAATTTTCTACGTGCATACATCTTTTTGATATATATAGAGAAAAACTAATAATTTTAACCAGGACTCTTATGTACCGAAGGGGGGCCTTAACTTGCACGAGATGTTTCATGTATATTAAAAAAAAAAACAAAAAAGAAAACCCAAAATTGTTTATTTAAATTGTAAGCTACAAATTTGAAAATTTGCGCAATTAATTTCAAAGAAAATACTTACAAGGCAAAGACTGGTCGAATACTTTTTGAACTTCTATCCCCTCCCATACATTTTTTTTTCGACCATTTATAAGACATTAATTATCACAAAACCATTAAAAGCTATCAATTAGAAATTTTGTACAATAACTTCTAAAAAAATTTGAAACAAAGTTGCATCAAAAATTTTACAATTCATCTTACTTTTCTACCCCCTCCCACACAAAAGGATGATTTAGACAAATTTCAATAAATCAACCAACAAATTAAAATCTACGAACTTGAAATTTTGTGCAAATATCTTTCAAGAGAAAAGAAATAAAACTGCATCAAAAAATTTTACGATTCCCTCCCATACCAATGTCTGGTTTCGAGCGTATAAAGTACACCAAATTTCATAGGAATTGTAAGCAACTCCGTTTATAGGTAAAACTAAAATTCTATACAGACAATTCTGGTCGCGAATCAAGCAATCATTTAAAAACTTATCAACTTCCACCTACCCTTTTTCCCCTCCCCTCCCCTTCCCTATCCATAAAAACCCAAACTTGCATAAATAAACGAATGACATATTGATTATACATAAATAATGGAGCAAGTGATGGTAATCGCATTTAAGTGTTATAACACTCCTGCGCTAGAATCTCCATCCACATAGTCTTCCCTTTCCATCCTAACATGTATATTGACTTCCCATGCATCTTCAACTTGTCCCGAGAATAATAAAGTTGTACCCGACTTGTTGGCGGATTTTTTTAATTCTAACCTTGAAATATTTTGGTTTTTTTAATATTCTTTTAGAAAGTTTTCTTCTGGCAATTATTTTTATTATGGTATTATTACATATCAGTCTTAACCGCTCGCCGTAAATTGTCGTCTTCAGTTATTCTCAGCCAATAAAAAATATATGACCACAAATTCCGATCATGTACACTCATCGAATGTTCAGAGACTTTCACCAACAACAATTCTGTTAAAATAAAAGAACACCTGCGAATTATTTCCCGAGAATGAAAATAAAAATAAATATACGCACGTATAAACTCCGATTAAGCTACATGATGACACACATTAGATTATTAATAATACAAAGCCAGCGATCACGTCAACTTTTGGTTTTCTTGGAAATAAAAAGGGCGAGCGTTCGTGATAGAAGCAGTCAAGATTGGAAAAGCGACAGTATGATTCAAGATCGAGCAGTCGACAGAAGAAGAGATTCGCGATAGAGTCCGTTAACGTTTTTGAAAACGAAAGAGTGGACGTTCGGAAGCGAAAGAACCGGAAAAAGGCAAGCGGTAGTGAACGGAAAGTATTGTTATAGATCTGGCAATGATCTCTCTCAAATCTGCCAGAACTATTTAGAATATTCTTCCAACATGTAGAGGGCCATAGTAAAAACTTCTAGTAACTTCTCAAAGACACAAACAATGACACCCGACGCCATCTAGTAACTTCCAGAATAGTCCAGACCCAGCAGAAAAACATACACCAGAGAAGGTTCGAGACTCGGATAAATCCATTATAAATAGCCAGAGCTCACGACAAGGAGTTAGTGACTCAGTGATAGTTTCATGGAAAACACCTTTAGGTGTTAGTAAGCGAAAGTGATAGATCGCCGGTGTTCCTGGGTTGTGCGAATTAAGTTTTTAGAGCGAATTTAGTGAAGTGATCGGGAAATTGTGTATAAAGTGCAATAAATAAATTATCCTTATATTTTAAAACGAATTGAGTTTTCTTTGAAATCTGGCGAACCCCTAGCTCGCAATAATTGGTGTCAGAAGTGGGATTTCAAGGATAAATTCGGGTTAAAAATCGCGAGTGAAATTAAAAATTCTCGGAACGGATAATTTTGTGAGAGCGAAAAAGTGAAACTAAAATTCTCGAACGGACAGTGAGAATTTTCTGAAATCGAATATTCTCGAGTGCTCTAGTGAACAGTGACTTTAATTAGCGAAGTAAAATCGCGGAACTAAAATTCTCGAACGGACAGTGAGAATTTTGTGAAATCGAATATTCTCGGGTGATTTAGTGAGCAGTGACGTAAATTAGCGAAGTAAAATCGCGGAACTAAAATTCTCGAATGGACAGTGAGAATTTTGTGAAAACGAATATTCTCGAGTGAGCAGTGACTTTAATTAGTGACGTAAATTGAAGTGAATTCGAATCGCGGAAAAACTGGAAATAATCGGTAGTGAAAATGCCGCGTTATTTAAAGGACTTAAAATTAACGGAGCTGAAGAAAGAGCTCAGTAGACGCGAGTTATCTACGACAGGGAGCAAGTCTGAACTTGTCAGCCGTATGATCGAGACACTCCAGGCTGAGGGTGAGGATGCAGATAGTTTCGAGTTCCAAATCAAAGAAGCTCGTGTAGAGGAGTGTTCTGGTGCAACGGATGCTCTAACACAGTTAATGCAGCAAATGATGAACAAATTAGATCAACAATCAGCTGTGACAACGGACATGAATCAAAAATTAGATCAAAAATCTGCGGACATTAATCAGAAACTAGAGAAATTAGACCAGACTTCAAAGGACCTTAACCAAAAATTGGAGCTGCAAAATGATAAAATAGACACCATGGGTAAGGCCATAGAAGAAAACGTTGAGAAGAAACTTCGAATCTTCGAAGAGCAAATTACGGAAAAGATATCCGGGATTGTACAAGAAGTCGAACGCCTAAAAAGGGACTTGGATAACGTGAAAGCGGTCGGAGTCATGAAAGCAGAGCACGTTACGTATAAGGGTTTCAAAGCTCCAATCTTCGATGGACAGACACCGTGGGCTATTTATAAGATCCAATTTGAGGCTGCCGCCAGAAACAACCATTGGAATGATCTCGAACGAGGAACGGCTCTTATATTGGTGTTAAGAGGTCCACCAGCCGAGGTTCTTCAAACGATTCCGCAGGAGCAACAACAAGATTTTTCAACGTTAGTCCAAACATTGGATCTTCATTACGGCAGTGACCGCATGAAAGAGATCTACAAAATAGAGCTGTACAACCGAACTCAAAAGAATGGTGAAACACTTCAGGAGCTGGCACGCGATATTGAACGACTCACATTATTATCGCTGCCCAATGCGCAAACAGAGCAACGCAACGATACGGCTGTTTTCGCATTCAACAATGCTGTACTGGACAGAGAGCTGCAACAGGCGTTGGAATTGGCAGGTAAGAAAACGATAGGCGAAGCCTTGGTATATGGGCTTACGTTCGAAGCTGCCAAGCAAAGCTCACGGAGTAATTATCGAGGCCGAGAAAGAGCAAAAGAGTGTATGTGTCAGAAAGC
Source organism: Chorisops tibialis (assembly GCA_963669355.1). Taxonomy (NCBI): domain Eukaryota; kingdom Metazoa; phylum Arthropoda; class Insecta; order Diptera; family Stratiomyidae; genus Chorisops; species Chorisops tibialis. The sequence goes on from OY770263.1 coordinate 299,197,919, forward strand.
AGAGTACACCAAACGGAGCGAAAGATTTGGTGCCCCCCGATGCTGGAATTGTGGACAGGCAGGACACTTGAGACTCGACTGCCGAAAAGCGACCAACTATTGTTCCGGCTGCGCTGCTAACCAATGCGAAGATGGAAATCGGGCAGGTAGTTCGTGGTCAAGAACTAGTCGTCAGAGTTCAAATCTTACACACGGTTTTGATAAAAGACGCCGGAGTCGATCGAAAACCCCGAGTCGGCAAGCTCGATTGCAACAAGAACAATACATCGGGAAAGATCATGGAAGCAAAGATGGACAATCGAATAAGGATCGCGAACGAACGGGTAGAAGTCGTGACGGTCAAGTACTTCATGCGAATAATCGTGATAAGACCAAACATGGGAAGCGATATGATCGAGAAGATCGCGAAAGGAAGAATGCGGAACGAGAAAAAGGAAGTAAACGTGCCGCTAAGGAGGAGAATGAGCGCGAAAAGGAAACGGAGAAAGAACGCGAACGTGAGAAGGAAAAAGAAGCCGGAAAAACCATTCGGAGGTTAACGATCGAACCAGAGGATGGATGGAATCAGCGAAAACCTCGTACAAAAATGAAAGTGGTACATCTCGACCGACTAACAAAGTACCACGGTGCCATTGCGGAAATGAACGACTCTGTTCGGGACGAACAGGGACTAAGGAGAGGGTAATGTTATAGATCTGGCAATGATCTCTCTCAAATCTGCCAGAACTATTTAGAATATTCTTCCAACATGTAGAGGGCCATAGCAAAAACTTCTAGTAACTTCTCAAAGACACAAACAATGACACCCGACGCCATCTAGTAACTTCCAGAATAGTCCAGACCCAGCAGAAAAACATACACCAGAGAAGGTTCGAGACTCGGATAAATCCATTATAAATAGCCAGAGCTCACGACAAGGAGTTAGTGACTCAGTGACAGTTTCATGGAAAACACCTATTGGTGTAAGTAAGCGAAAGTGATAGATCGCCGGTGTTCCTGGGTTGTGCGAATTAAGTTTTTAGAGCGAATTTAGTGAAGTGATCGGGAAATTGTGTATAAAGTGCAATAAATAAATTATCCTTATATTTTAAAACGAATTGAGTTTTCTTTGAAATCTGGCGAACCCCTAGCTCGCAACAGTATTTAAATTAAACTTTGAAGCGAAAAATAAAGTTAGTGGTGATCGCTATTGATCTTAGTTTAATTTTTACTTGAAATCCAACGATCCATTCTGTACTTCAGTATTGTAAATTTTGAATTGGGAATTTTTTTTTAATGTTCTATTTACAATACTAAACGTCTAAATAAATAAACTGCTTAACAAAATCTCGTGCTCGCAACTTGTTTACCGAAAACGAAAATAAAAAAAATGACCAGTGTCCAACGAACTCATTTCGATCTGTACAGTTTGAGATTTATGTAATTTCAGAGAAGTGAGTTGTATGACAGGATATTACTTCATAATGAGCAAGCGACTTGTGAACTTAGCTAATTATTAAACCAGGGGAATGAAACTTATATCATTTAAAAGGCATAGATGTGCATCAACTAAAAATCCTGCTTGTGTGTTGCCTTCAAGGCAGCTAAAATAAAGTGGGACTCACTACCAGGATCTCATTTCAGCACTACACGTGACAAGTTCTGCTCGACTTCGGTGATCGGACGAGTACCGGTTAATCCAGTGCACTGCATTGAGCTTTTACGTAACCTATTTTTGTAAGTAAATGTGAAACTGGAAAAGTGTCTAAATAAAGAATGCCTAATATTAGGCGTCAACATACTGAAAGTATTCGTGGAAGGCAAAAGCTAACAAGAGCAATCTCCAAAGCTTTCGAACTTCCATTGGCGTCCAACTTGACTTACAACTTAAAAATAAAAAATTTTAGTAAATTTTTGTTTTAGTATTTAAAGGAAGGGAATTAAACTTGTATGTAAGAATTAAGAATTTGCTCACAACTAAATTTCAATTAGTTATGTACGTATTTCAAAAACAAGATGAATTTGGTTATTTTACACATACGATTGGTCTAACTACGACCAGAGGCAATACTAGAGTATATATTATTTGATACTGCACCAAATTGTATACCTATTTTATTGCAGGTGTTGCAATAGTCCATAATTAAACTGAGTGCCACAAAATCATAAAATGACTGGTTCATGAGAAGTTGAATAATTGCACTAAATTTACACAAATCTTTCAAATGAAAATATCAACTAGAAATGAGAGAGAGAGACAGAGAGATAGAAAGAGAGGGAGAGAGAGCGCGGATTATGCTGAATTTACGGTGCATCGCCGATATGATTACTAAATCCAGAGCTACAGGTGCATTTGTTATTTTTTTTTTTCAAAATAATGAACATGCCACATATAATTCAACAGTGAAAAGTTAATTTACCAACATTTATATTTATCACTCGTCTGTTCGACTAAATTCCATTTGAATCGGCTCTTTATCCTTTCGTTATTTTGTTATTCCAGTCATGATCATCTATGTAATAAAACAAGCCTAATAAAACACTATCACACTGTTGATCTTGATAAGTTATTTGACTGATTTATATGAGTTCATTTCGGGTGCGGGGGGTTCCCAATCGGCAATAATTGTCATTGCTCGATGTAGCCATCGGAGCTATTCTGGAAAATAATAGTGAATTCAATTAATTCCGTTGATACCTCGACAGAATTAGTTGGAACATCAAAAAGCCTTAAACAGCCACAATGACTCTCGACAGTCGATAGAAGGATTGGCATTGTTTTCCGTAGTCCCCTGTTTTGTCCCCAGCTCGGAACGCTTGTAATGCGATACTATCTAGCTAGTTATTGTATAGACGGCTATGTTGGATTATGTTTTGTACAACCAACGCCCGGTTCGAGCTGCTGCTGCTGCTGCTTCGTCTCCTCTTCTTGCTGAGTGTATTATTCGTTGTGTCTATTATCCTTATGCATCAATTTCATACAATTAAGAAATTACCATAGATTTGCATATTTATTTAGGAAATTGACGAAGAGCGAGCGAATGAGCACCGCCTCGATTCCACCGAAACACCCATCGTACTGTGTGCTAGCTGCTTTGCCATAAACTTTTCCTTGAAAGTCTGCAAGGGACTCTGGGGCCTTTTTGTCTATCGGCATCATCATCATCATCAGCATCGAAGGTTTTGTTGGGGGTTTCGCCGTCGACAATGTCGTTGTCTTTTGCTATTTACGGGTTTAACTACTACACCACACAATCCTTATGGCGTACTGGCGGAACCGAGTCCTTACATTTTCGAGGTCCTGAAACGGCTTTTGTTTTGTATGCCATTCATTGCAGAGTTATAATAACTCTCGGAAAATATATGCAGAGTAGTTTGGTGTATGCCGTTGTTATGGGCAAGTTACAGATTCATGCTAATTTTCTGTATCATAATTTCTGAGATAATTATCGCAGTCAGATTTATTTTTTTACTTTGTAATAAAGTCAATTTTATTTCCTTCAAAAACTGTTTTTAAAGTATTTTAAGAAATTCTTGAATTTTCAACATGAGGCTTAACCCTTCACTGGATGTTGATTTCGCCGAAAAAAAGTGTCTGCGATAAATCTTTCTGTCGGTAACTTAAATCGGCGTTCATTCTGCTTTCAGTTGGTATAGAGGCAGTCTCATTTTATTTTTCTATTGTATAAAAAATCTCCGTCCAAAAGAGCAATTAACTCATTTAATTCCCACGAAAACTTCTCAAATCTCCGGATGACGAACATTTACCTTTAATTTAATGCTTTTTCCTGCCGCCATTGTGGCGAACGCGAAAAAAATCATACAAAATATTCTGCCACTGATTGCCTTGTTAACTGCACTGTTTCGTCCTTCCCACTCATCCTTGATTTGTCTCTAAATGAGAGCAATTTTCGCATCGCCTCCTTTTTTAACGCTGCTAATTCATTACGGAAAGCCAATTTTAGCTGAGAGTTAATTTTTTGTCTTTTACTCATGATGATGATTTGCTGCCAACGTTTTAAAAATGAAGGGAGATCCTTCCGCCTGCACTATACCAAATCATGGACGTGAAATGATAAGGTTCCTAGCTACCGGTAGCAGTGACAAAAAATTAAAAAATTAAATAAAAAAAAAAATTCAGCGAACATGACTACGAACGGAATAGCGGAGAAAAAGTGAAATGTTCGCATAGCGAAAATTTTTATCGCTTTAATAATCATAAATTAGAAACTCATCTGACGTTTAATTACAATTACCCATACGCTAGCGGCGGCACCAGCATCACCAACCAAAAGCCACAGTCCAGGAAGAGGAACTGACGGCAGGTTCACTAAGGGTGGATTGTTGGGTTGTTCGTTCCAAGGAAGCGCCATTACTATAAGTACACTTTCATCGTACTGTTCAACTCTCGACTTTTCCATAAGTTATGATGCCTGCTTTAATAACTTTATACTTCATACTTCGTTGGTATCCGTAAAAAACATGAAATATTTAAAGTTCCTTGAAAGTTCATATCACGCCTATGCCTTCAACTACTATCTACGGCAACTTATAGAGTTAAAGGGAATTACTATTAGTGTATTAGCTAATAAGAATTATTCCAGATGGATTTCAAAGCATACTAGTAGCTAGATGACCATTGCCCAGGATGCAATCCGTGCAGCTATCTTTAGCCGAAACAGCAATATTTAACCAAAATTTGAAGGTATTAGCTTCAAGCCGAGTTGACACTATGCTAGTTGAATAGCGATAGTATACAAGCAATAATTTTTCAGCACACTAGTTCGGTTTAGACTTAATACCATTGAATATGACTGACAGAGATATCTTGTCGGTAATTCGATAGTCATCTTATATAACGATACAGGAGAATTATTTTAAGAGAGCCATTACTTGCTAAAATGATCAATACGTATAGAAAAAAATTCACTAATTATTTCACGGAAGATGGCGAGAATAGTGGTGGGATTTCGCCATTAGTTGCATTATCAGAAAAGGCATCCACAATAAATAATGAAAAAAAATGTTAAGGAACCTGAAGGTCAGGAGGCCAAGGCCCGATTTTGGCTGTAGCGCTATTATAGAAGTAGGCTCGTTTCTACTATGCTGGTTGCATGCTACAGCGCATTGCTAGTGCACAAACGCTAGTCAATTAGGATAGTGACAATTTGGATTCACTTTTATTAACTTTGAAGAGAAATATATATCGAGATGGCTAAGAAACGTAATCCCAACAACACAGCCTTGATACAAATACAAACAGACTGCTGTGACAGCTGAAGACATTTCCTGATAACATGAAATCATGTGGCATGAACCCCGAAAAAATCCTGAAATACCTAGAAAACTAAAACACACGTCTGTACACGATGTAGTGAAAAATTCAAAAAACCCGTAGACTGTGCTACTAACAAGGATGGACCCCAGGTTTAGATTAGTCCTTCATTCGTGCTATGGCAAGAGATTCTTCATCAGACCATCACCAGCCAATTTACTTACTTACGATGGCGCTACAGCCCAAATCAGACATTGGCTTCCTGAATACTTTGCCCATCCATCTCGGTTCAGTGACCGCGTCCTTCGGCTAGAAAATTTTAGCAGTGATTTGCTGTCTGCATCAATCGAACCCCCCAGCGCTTCCGTGATTTTCCGACCGGTCTTGGTCCGTTGACTTTCCCTATTAGTGTGTGTTTGGGAATTCTTCCGTCATCCATCCGCTGCACATGACCAGCCCATTGCAACTTCTTAAATTTAATGAGGGTTGACACTTCTGGATAGTCGAAGATGTCATACAATTCTCTATTCTGTCGTATTCTCCAGATCGAGTCTTCCTTCACAGGTCCGAGGATTCTTCTGAGAACCTTTCTTTCAAAGGCGTTAAGTAGCTTTTCGGACGCCTGAGTTAAGATCCACGTTTCGCTGCCATAGCATAGCACAGGTCTTATGATGGTTTTGTATAGCTTAAGTTTTGTTTTACTGTGAACGTTCTTGTTTTTAATTATTGGAAGTACCAAATAATACGTCTTGCTTGCCATACTTATCCTTCTTTTGATTTCGGTGGGTTCGCTTCCATCCTTCGATAGGTTCGCCCCTAGGTATGTATATGAAGTTGTCTACGTTTTCTAGGTTATAGTCTCCTACCATAATATTTTGTCTGATTGGCGTCTTTTTCGTAGCTTGTATCATAATTGTTGTTCCATTTTCATTACTATGGATTTGAAGCACAGTGATCCCTTGGTGTCAACGGGAAGTTACCGAACAATACATTCGAGTGTCAAATTAAACAGCATTGGTGCGAGGCCGTCACCTTGCTTAAGGCCATTGTCTGTTTTAAAACTGCAAGTCAGATCGTTTCCTACTCTGACTCGTGACAAAGACTCGGTCATTGTCATTCTTGTAAGCCGAACCAGTTTCGGTGGAACTCCAAACACTAACATGATTTTATACAGTACGCGCCTGTCGCTACTGTCGTACGCTTGTTTGAAGTCAACAATTATCTGGTGCATATCAATATTATATTCCCAGTACTTTTCTAGCACCTGTTTAACTGAGAATATCTGGTCCGTTGTCGATCGTCCAGCTCTGAATCCGCTTTGGTATTTACCAATTACTTTGTCAGTATAGGGCTTGATTCTCTTTTCCAGAATTTTTGTCAAGATTTTATAAGACGTACACAACAGAGATACTCCTCGGTAGTTTCCGCAGCATAGTTTGTCACCTTTTTTAAATTGGACATATGATGCTTTTGCGCCAATCTTCAGAAAGTATTTCCTGCCCCCATATGTCCATGACTAATCTATGCATGAGATGCGCTATGCAGGTGTCGCCAGTTTTTAGAACTTACTTACTTACGATGGCGCTACAGCCCAAATCGGACTTTGGCCTCCTGAATGCTTTGCCTCCATCCATCTCGGTTCAGTGACCGCGTCCTCCAGTTTGAAAATCTTAGCAATGATTTGCTGTCTGCGTCAATCGAATCCTCCCAGCGCTTTCGTGGTTTTCCGACCGGTCTTTGTCCGTTGACTTTCCCTTTTAGTGTGCGTTTGGGAATTCTTCCGTCATCCATCCGCTCCACATGACCAGCCCATTGTAATTTTTTAAATTTTATGAGGGTTGACACTTCTGGATTGTCGAAGATGGCATACAATTCTCTATTGTATCGTATTCTCCAGATCGAGTCTTCCCTCACAGGTCCGAGGATTCTTCTGAGGACCTTCCTTTCAAAGGCGTTAAGTCGTTTTTCGGACGCCTGAGTTAATGTCCACGTTTCGCTGCCATAGCATAGCACAGGTCTTATGATTGTTTTGTATAGCTTAAGTTTTGTTTTCCTGTGCACGTTCTTGTTTTTGATTATTGGAAGTACCGAATAATAAGTCTTGTTTGCCATCATTATCCTTCTTTTAATTTCGATGGGTTCGCTTCCATCCTTCGATAGATTTGCCCCTAGATATATGAAGTTGTCTACGTTTTCTAGGTTATAGTCTCCTACCATAATATTTTGTCTGATTGGCGTCTTTTTCGTAGTTTGTATCATAATTGTTGTTCCATTTTCATTACTATGGATTTGAAGCACAGTGATCCCTTGGTGTCAACGGGAAGTTACCGAACAATACATTCGAGTGTCAAATTAAACAGCATTGGTGCGAGGCCGTCACCTTGCTTAAGGCCATTGTCTGTTTTAAAACTGGAAGTCAGATCGTTTTCTACTCTGACTTGTGACAAAGACTCAGTCATTGTCATTCTTGTCAGTCGAACCAGTTTCGGTGGGACTCCAAACTCCAACATGATTTTATACAGTACGCGCCTGTCGATACTGTCGTATGCTTGTTTGAAGTCAACAAATATCTGGTGCACATCAATATTATATTCCCAGCACTTTTCCAGCACCTGTTTAACTGAGAATATCTGGTCCGTGGTTGAGCGTCCAGCTCTAAATCCGCCTTGGTATTCACCAATTACTTTATCAGCATAGGGCTTAATTCTCTTTTCTAGAATTTTCGTCAAAATCTTATAAGACGTACACAACAGAGATATTCCTCGGTAGTTTTCGCAGCAGAGTTTGTCACCTTTTTTATAAATTGGACATATGATGCTCTTGCGCCAATCTTCAGGAAGTATTTCCTGCGTCCATATGTCCGCGACTAATCTATGTAGGAGATGCGCTATGCAGGTGTCGCCGGCTTTCAGAAGTTCAGCTGGGATTTGATCAGTGCCCGGCGCTTTGTTGTTTGGGTGGTTCCTTAGGGCTGTTTTTACTTCTTCGAGTGTGGGAGGACTCAAAGCGGATCCTTCATCAGCTGTTACATCAGTTATACCTGCTATTGTATCTGCTGCTGCTGTTCGTGTAGGTGATGGGCTCGGGTTAAGAAGGTGTTCAAAATATTGTGCACATCTTAGTTTTATATCTTCCGCGTTACTTATAATGTTCCCTCCCGCATCCCTGCATAGGGTCGTTTTCGGTTTGTAACCTTCTTTCATCCTTTTGACAAGGGAATACGCGGCTCTTGTGTTGTGTAATTTAAATTGTTCGTCCATGTTTTTAATTTCGTCATTATTGTACTTCCGTTTTTTTTGTCTGCATATTTTGTTTGCAAATCGTCTAAGATCCTTGTACTTGTCTTGTTTGGCTCGTGTCGGCCGTTCCGTTAATATTTTGTAAGCTTCATTTTTTCGTTCTAAGGCATCTTGGCATTCTTTGTCGAACCAATCATTTCTTTTGCGCCGGGGTTGTTGTCCTATCACCTCCTCTGCGACAGATGTAATACCATCTTTGATTTTTTGCCACATTTCTTCTATTGGCATGCTGACAGTGGTATTCAGCATTGTCGCGAAGTGCCTCTCCAAGGCTAACGCATATTTCGCAACTATTTTCTCGTTTTTGAGTTTCCCTATGTCGAATTTAGGAACCGGTTGTATTTTTGAGTGTCCTCGGTTTGCGATTCGACATCGAAACTTGGTCTTTACCAAATTATGGTCTGTGTCGCAATTAGCCCCTCGACATGTACGCACGTCGAGAATGCAGGAGGCCGTCCTTTTCTCTATTAGAACATGGTCTATTTGATTGAATGTTCTTCCGTCGGGTGAAGCCCACGTTCTCTTATGAATGTCACGATGCGGAAAACATGTCGAGCTTACAATAAGGTTTTTGCTGCTGGCGAAATCAGTCAGCCTCTGGCCGTTGTCGTTACTAATATCATGGAGACTATGCCTTCCAATTGTCCCTATGTATGCTTCTTCTTTGCCCACTTTCGCGTTAAAGTCACCTAATACTATTTTAATATCGTTCGACGGAAGGGAGTCGAATGTTGATTCTAAGGTGCTGTAGAAATCGTCTTTAGCTTCGTCGTCTTTGTCTTCCGTTGGGGCGTGGACATTAATAAGCCAAACATTAAAAAAACTTGTTTTGATGCGGATTGCACACAATCGTTCATTGACGGATTTGAAGTTGGTAACTTGGTGTTTAAACTTCTTGTCGACGATAAACGCAACTCCAAATTCCCGGCTTCCCGATGATTTCCCACTTTTGAAAATTGTGTGCGATCTTAAGTCATTAATCTCGTTACCTAATAATTTAGTTTCTTGGAGTGCAATTATGTTTATATTGTATTTGACTGCCTGTTCCAGAAGCTCTCTCACTGCTCCTGCTCTGTACAGGGATCGCACGTTCCAAGATCCGAAGGAATAGTCCATTTTTCGTTTGCGTGGTCGTTGCCGTTGAATCAATCCAGTCCGAGGCGTTGCTTCAGGTTTCGAAACGGGTGTGTTTTTTCCGAGGATGAGTTGTTAACACATCGCCCAACCCCCAACTTGGAGGGCCATATTATTATAGTGCTAGAATTTTTCTGTTTCATTAGCACTCGCGCCCATCATTTCAGCAAATCAAGTCCGGATGGACAAGACCAGGATCCGGTGGCTACCACGAGGAGGTATGATGAGCACAATTGATGTGTATATGACAGTTACAACACTGGGCGTCGCCTAATGACGCCGATCAGATGCCTACCCTGTCTATACCCATCCAACCACCAGTTTTTAGAAGCTCAGCTGGAATTTGATCAGTGCACGGCGTTTTGTTGTTTGGGTGGTTCCTCAGGGCTGTTTTTACTTCTTCGAGTGTGGGAGGACTCAAAGCGGATCCTTCATCTGCTGTTACATCAGTTATATCTGCAGTTGTGTCTGCTACTGCTGTTCGTGCGGGTGATGGGATCGGATTAAGAAGGTGTGCAAAGTATTGCGCCCATCTTAGTTTTACTTCTCCTGCATTACTTAGGATGTTCCCTTCTGTATCTTTGCAGAGGGTCGTTTTCAGTTTGTATCAAAGTGTTGGCCATGTTTTTAATTTCGTCATTATTGTACTTCCGTTTTTTTTTTTACACTCTAGATGAAATCTAAGAGTCTTAACGCCAAGAAATAAGGCGCGTAGAAAAAAATGAATAATACAGAAATTCATATAATCACTCAAAAATCTCAAAACCGGATGCCCGTCCGTCCGTGTTCTCTCTAGATTGAGAACGCGTTGATCTAGAAATTTCAAATTTTGTACACGTCGTTTTTGACAAAAAAAAGTAAGGACATGTTCGTGAACGGGCCAAATCGCTCAACCCCTTCTACCCCCTCCCATACAAAATGACACAATTACGCAGTTTGTCAATAAACGGTTTTTTTCGAAAAGTATAAATGCTCTTGATCTAAAATTTGGACTATAATAGTTTTATGATGATTTCTCTCTACTCTATAAGAATTATTTGTGTCCTCATTCTCCTTCCACCACCTCCCACACAAACTGCACTTTTCATGAAATGCTCTAAACCACTTTAATCAGTATGTATATAATTTATCGATTTGGAATTGTGCACTAAACATTTATTTAGAAATATTATTAAGACAAAAAAAATTAAACGATTAGCTTTACTTCTTCTACCCCTTCCCATACAAAATGACTCAATGTCGCAATTTGACATTAAACGGATTTGCTCAAAAAGTATAAAAGTTATTGATCTAAGATTTGGAATATAATACTTTTTTTGAGGATTTCATTCTACTGTATAAGAATTATTTATGTTCTCCCCCTCCGTCTACCACCTCCCATATAAACTGCACTTTTTCATGAAATGCTCTAAACCAATTTACTCAGTGTACTCTTGATCTAATTTTTTCCAATGTTAGTGTTTCCCAAATCAGCGTTGACACCTCAATTGGATTGGTGCTATCCAACCCTTATTATTCTTCTCACCAGATTAATGTGCAGATTGAATTATCGATTTCCTCTCTTAATAGTGTGATCAGAAAATACAACTACTACAAGGATAATTATGAACAAATTTGTCGTGAAATTGATAATGTCGATTGAGTCGAACTCTTTAATAATAAAAGCTCTAAAGGATCTTCTATTCCGCTATATTTCATTCTTGATGACATACATAGTTCATCGGACTTCTAAACTAAAAAGCCTAGAATGGATCAAACACTCGGTTATCAAAGTTCTTCATAAGAAAAAACGTTTGCATAAAAAGTATAAACGTTCTTTCCTCTTACCTGACTATAATAACTTTTCCTCTCAACGTAAACAGTTGAAATTGGATATCAAGAAGTACTTCACAATTTTGATTTTTCTGTCACGAAATGAGACCAAACCATTCTAGTCACACGTTAGAAAGCGTTGAAAAAATCATTATTTTCCTTCCCAACTTGAGTTTGGGGATATTACAACTTCCACTCCACAAGAAATGTGTGAACTTTTTGTCAAATACTTTTTGTTTGTGCTTAGCATCTCCAACAAAGACCAGAATTACATTAGTGAATTGTCCATTAGCGAGAGTGATATTATCTCCATTATCAATTACCTAGAAAGACCAGTGGCGGTCCTGATGGAAGTCAGATCTCTTTATGAAATCTACCTCACTGGAGCTCTCGGTGCCACTCTCCCTCTTGTTCAATAAATCACTTGAGGAAGGCTCTTTTCCTGCATGCTGCAAGTTAGCTAACGTTGTACCTATTTTAAAGAAAGGAGATATCGAAAATGTCGCCCAATTTCTACCTTAAGCTGCTTCAGTAATTTTTTTAAGATTAGTCCACAATGCGGTCTGGGAGAAACTTAATCATTTCATATCACCCGCCCAGCATGGATTCGTTAAAGGAAGATCAAGTTCCATGCACTTATGTGAACTCACTGACTTCGTAGCACAATCCTTAGATCATCATGCCATATATATTAATTTTCCGAAAGCTTTTGATACTGTTAATACTAAAATTCTTATTGCCAAACTTGAAAGGTGCGGTGTCACTGGCTCGTTTAATTCTTACCTCACGGATCAGCGTCTGCAAATAACGTTCAATGAACATACATCTGCTGAGTTTCTCTCAAACTCTGGTGTTCCACAGGGTTCTATTCCTGGTCTGCTGCTACTTACGCTCTTCATTGATGATCTGACGCAATTCCTATCGTTAAATTGTCTCTTATACGCGACGACCTTAAAATGTTCCGGGAAATTTCTTCTCACTCTGACTGCTTGGACCTCCAAACTGACTTATCTACTTTGTCCAGATGGTGTTCTAACAATGATATTTGTCTGAACATTGAGAAGTGTTTTGCTATGGAGTTTTCGTACAAGACTACCTCTCCTGTCCTTACTTACTCTATTACCGGATCCACCCTGCTAGAAGTATCTACAATAAAGGATCTAGGAGTGACCTTCAATCGAAAGCTTAAATTCGTCAGTAATTATTCTGAGATTACACATAAGGCATACAGACTTGCTGTGTTCGTCCTCCGTACGATAGTGCAGTTTAACCGTCCAAGAACAGCAGCCCTGCTATTTTCCACTCTCGTCCGTAGTATCTTAGAATACTGCTCCATCGTGTGAAATAAAAAACGTACTTTCAATGCTGTTCATAGTAAGTTTCAATTAAAGAAAAACAATTTTTTTTAAAATTGCTTTGGTTTTGGCCAATACTACAATGTTCTATCAAGAAGAGCACTAGGCAAAGTATGCACAGATGGAGCAGAGAGAAATCATGCAGATTTGGGAGAATTAGTAAAGGTAAATAAAATAGAGAACGAACTCACAACTCATAATCTCCTACTTCAAAAAAGAAACTTCGCTACTGACGAATAAATGATTCAGTGCCGTTCGCTTGAGAAGTGCGTTCCATATTCTTAGCATCTTAGTCTTAAAAATGTATTCATTAAATTGAGATCAAGTTTAGTTATTCGCTATTCAATTACCCTTAAGTACTTAATCCATTCAATCAGTTTATTGCGATAATTTTTTGCTGTCTGGTCAAAATAACAAAACAACTCACCAATCAACTGGAATACTTTTTCACAATCCGTATTTTAAAAAGTTTTTTTCTCAAACATATTTCCATTTTAATTTTCTCAGTTGAACAATTAATGGACTGCATCAGTGAACAAAAAAAAACACTCCAACAGGGGTCTACCAGTGGTTATAGCAGAGTTACAACGACACAAACCAACTCGAAACTACTTTTAACATCATTAAGCGTAAACTTTTTTGCTAGAAACAGGCTTCACATTTAATTTTTTTTTTGCTGTGCTGAGCAGAAATGCGTTCTGAACGGTGTAAAAAATTCCCTTTCCAGTTCTTATAGGGTTCAAAAAAAATTTGCATCACTGGGAGATCCTTAATGCTTAAAAGGAGACCACAACAAGTGGAAAATTATAACGAAGATGTGTATCCAGGCGATATGAGGTAAAGAGTGCAAAAAAAACGAAGTCAAATCATTTTTACCGATTTTTTTTTTCTTAAGGTTAAGTCAGCTATGTTGAGATAGGTATAATATTTTCCAGACCTATGCTACTTTCTAGAGCTTGCCAACTCTTTTCAGGTAAGCTGTAGCGAATTTTATGTATTCCTGTTGTCCCCGAGGAGATGGTAGGTAGATGGCACTGACGCTGAACTCGCTGCAAAAACCAATGGTTGGACGTCGGAAAAAAAGTGTGATACGGTTTTGGAAAACTTTCTTTCCTTAGTCGGAAGGGAAGAAAATCTGTCGCTTCCTGTTTTCGTTACAACGAGGAAAACCCACCACCATCCTAGGACAACCGAAAAAAAAACGGAGAGAATAAAAAACATGGATATTCTTTCCCGTGATATGGTGTGGAATTCCTGTTGATACAGAAACCGGGGACCGGGGAAATTTTTTCCCCTTTTCAACCGTGTTTCCTGGCAGTAACCTTCATGTTCTCGTACGGTTCGAATTACTTGAAAATTCTTTACGTTCGTGTTGCAGTTTTTATTATTTTTTTTACATTTCTTGTGAAAAAAGTGTCTCGTATACGATTATTACTGCCCGTTAGCTGTGTCCTTTGATACTTCTTATTTTCGTTGCACTACCACCCCTTCAGATTGTTATATTTGTAATTTTCCATGACCGGGTGCTTCTAACAAAGCATTTAATGCTATGGGTTTATTGAAGTCGCAATAACCACGACTCGCATTTATGTAAGGCTAATTACCAAAGCAAATATTACACCATTTAAATGATAATAATTTGGAATGGGGGTGGAAAACATGTGTACTTAAGCCAGTAAATTAGTCCTGTCGAGGAAACACGCAGTTATTGTCGTCAATATGCTGATAAGCTCGGCGGAATTAACTTGTATTGGTGGTGACCAGTCAAACTCATTAAGTGCATGATTAAAATACGCTATATTGGTACAAGTTAAAATCCTTAGGTAAACTTTATGTGGCACCATGCAATTGTTGCAATATTAAATTCCAAAATTTTGTTTCAAATATGCGTTCATAATGGTTAAAGATGTGACCATTACGACCTTACAACTCCTTCCAGCCTCACAATAATATCAAAGTACTCAGCAGTTACTACAACACTAGTTCCATAAAATCTTTTGTTCTTGTTCCTTTCCCCACAACACAAAAAATCATGAAACCTTCTTCATTCTCTACAGTTAAATAAAGGCAAATCGTTACAATCTCCGAGAGAAGACGGCATACTTCCTGAACTTAATTCGCATCATCCAATTAATTTCCCATCCTTTCTGCAAACGACTATGAAAAAGGTTAGATTAGGCATATCAGAGACGTAGTATTGTAATCCAACCCACTGAAAATCAATCAATTCGCACATAAACCAGAAAAGTTCCCTAGTAATCTTCCTAGATATTGAAGGGGCATTTGTTTATACGTATCCATTAACCTGTAGAAATTAGCCGGATTAACTAACTAATACCGCCTAATTGATTCAAAAACTCAACATTGGATCAAGGGTATGCTCGAAGACAAAATTGTAAATCCGACTCTATCAAAGTGCTGACTTTCGCCACTATAAAAGGTTCCATAATGGATAAAAAGAATTCATTCAATTGCACCAAAATATGATTTTTTGCATAACACAAATAATAGGCAGAAATATGTATATCAAAACAACAAATATTTAAACATTTTAAACAATTAGATTCACAATCAACATTGCATTGGCTGGACACTGTTAAAGCAAAAAAAACATTTTCGAGCAATTAAATAACGGACAGATTTCTCGGATTTCACAGAATTCGCAATCAGACGCTTAGAACGCATGGAATAGAAATAGTCCTCTTCCACAAGACACGATTCAGAGCCTTTGCCGCTAGGACTCCGAATTTGCACATTGCCGAAATCGATAGTGAAATCTTCTTTCTTTGCATAATGCGCGATCTCTGAAGAACGTCTTTAGTTTGCCTGAGCATCGTTGATGTTCCTTGATCCTCATTTGAAGAGTGCATTCTGTTTCTCCGATGTAGACTTAGTCCCATCAGCTGTAAGATATTTTATACTTCTCGTTTCTACAATGGCACTACAGCTCAAATCGGCCTTGGCCTCTTCAAGTTCAGGTTCCTTAAAAATTTTCATTATTATTGTGGGTTGTGAATTGCCTACGAATTTTTTAATTTTCTTAGATTGTGAAGCAAGCAGCGTACTGGAGTTAGACGTCGATTTGGACTTGAACTCACGACCTAGGCTACAACCCAAATAATGTATTTTGAACACTCTTTTGTTTTCAATTGTTGTTCTGAACTTCTGCAGGATTTTCTTTATCTTATCCGTTGTACTTCGCAAAGAAAGGTATTTTTATCCATCGTTTATCCATATTTCCATGTTAGGAACTTTCCCGTTCTTTCGTTTTTGGCTGCTTCGATTTACACGCCTTATTTATTTAGCGCGCCACTTGTTCTTAAAACACGATTTAACTACTCTCCTTCCTTTCGATGATTATGGTGTATTCCTTTAGTTTTGCATTGTACTCTGAGCATTCGAATCTTCGATACTCTGCTCTTTTACTTGGTTGCTGATGCGAAAGCGCGCGAAGATATATATTCGTGAGAGTTGGTTTCCTTGATACCCCGAAGCTTAACAACTTATCATTCATGTTTACTAATACATCAAGGAACGGCAGTTTTCCATGGTGAACTTGATTTTTTCGTGGAGTAAGTTCAGGTGGGCTAAAAATTTGTCCAGGTTTTATTCCCCGTGCTGCCAAACGTTGAAGGTGTCATCCAAATAATGATTTCGGTGCATTCTTTTCGAGTTCTTCTTTATTTTGAGATCTCATTGCCACTCCTTCCGTTTCTACACTTCTAAAATAGGACTACAGCTCGAATCGGGCCTTGGCCTCCTGATCTTCAGGTTCCTTAACATTTCTCATTATTTATTGTGAAAGAGTTGTTAGACCTACGCGCAACCCTCTATCTATGAATTTTCATTTTCGTAGATTGAGGTGACCAAGGTATACCAAAGCAAACAATATAATGGAATTATGCGTCAACCGGGATTTGAACTTACGGACCTGCGCATTGTAGACACACACGCTATCCACTAGGCTACACCTAGCTCCTTCCGTTTGCTTATAGAGTTTTCCTAGTCCAGAAAAAAAAACATTCTTCTTAACAATAGCTCTACAGCCCAAATTGCGATTTGGCATCCTGACCTTTAGGCTCCCTATAATTTATTTGTCATTATAGTAGGGTTGTTAGCCATTGGCGCAACCCCGTATCCACGAATTTTCATTTTTGTAGATAGAAGTGACTAAAATATACACAACCAAGTAGAGTGCTAAAATTATACGTCGACCGGTATTTGAACTGTGGACCTTCGCATTGTAAATCAACACGCTAGCCACTATGCTACACACCAATTGAAAAAGAAAAAATAAAGTATTACTTAAACGAAATTATACTAAGCCATACCTATTGGATGGATCAGTTTCCAAATAATAGTTAAGGTGTCCTTATGCGGAATAATATCCTTCTTCAATGGCACTACAGCCGGGCTTCAGCCTTCAGGTTCCTTAACATTAATTTATTATTGTGGAAGGATTGTTAGCTCCTCACACAACCCTGTATCTACGGATTTTTCATTTTTGCAGATTGAGGTGGCTCAGATATCCCCAAGCACGCAGTGTGCTGGAATTATACATCAACCGTAATTTGAACTTCCGACCTTTGTATTGTAACCCAACACGCCATCCAGTGGACTACATGTAGCCGACTGTTAGTGCAGAGTAGTTCCACATTTAAGCTGGCTAGAATATCCGAGTGTTAAATATTGGCAATGGAGTATTTCTACTAAGTGAGAGGAATTTTAAATTAGATCCATATTAAGTTTTTTTTTTTGAATATAAATGACAAATTGACGCTTGCTTGGAGTGCGGAATTCCCTTATAAAATTTCGGGAGTCCGTATGAGAAAGTATGAGATTCTGAAGGTCAGGAGGCCAAGCCCCGATTCGGGCTGCAGTGGCATTGTAGATGAGATTCTTAATTGCTAAGCTTAAGATATTTGTTCGCTCACTTTGATCTTTTGACGAACAGCGATAATTTTTGGTGGAGGGCAGCGGTTGACCCTATTTTTATTTTGGTATATGGTCGTGTCTGTGAAATATTTAGTAAGTTCTCTTCATATTAAATCGTTTCCACTACTCCAGTTGCGTTGCCCTTTTCTCCTTTTAATTTGTTATACTCTAGATGAAATCTGAAAGTATCATAAGTTTGTAACACTAAGAAATAAGGTTCGAAAAAAATGAATGATACAGAAGTTCATATAATCACTCAAAAATCTCAAAAACGGATGTCCGTCCGTCTGTCCGTCCATGTCCTCTCTAGCTTGAGAACGCGTTGATCTATAAAGTTCAAATTTTGTACACGTCGTTTTCGACAAAAAAGTAAGGACAAGTTTGTGAACGGGCCAAATCGCTTCACCCCTTCTGCCCCCTTCCTTACAAAATGACGCAATTACGCAATTTGTCAATAAACGGCTTTTCTCGAAAAGCATAAATGCTATTGATTTGGAATGTAATACTATAATGATAATTCCATTCTACTGTACGGGAATTATTTTTGTCCTCCCCCTCCTTCAATCACCTTCCATACAAACTGCACTTTTCCATGAAATATTCTAAACCATTTTACTCATTGTGAATACGATTTATTGATTTGAAATTGTGCACTAAATATTTGTTTAGAATTATTAGTAAGACCAAAAAAAATTAAATGATTAGCTTTACCCCTTCTACCCCGTCCCATATAAAATGACACAATTTCGCAATTCGACAGTAACCGGATTTTTCCAAAAAGCATGAAAGCTGAATTTGGATTATAATACTTTTAAAATAATTTCAATCCGCTGTATAAAAATAATTTGAGTCCTCCCCTTCCTTCCACCACCTCCCATACATACTGCACTTTTTTAGGGAATACTCTAAACAAATTTACTTAGTACGTATGAAATTTATCGAGCTGAAATTAGGCACTAAATAATTATTTAGAATTATTAGACAGAAAAAAAAAATTAGGCGATTAGCTTCACTCTTAGCTACACCCTCCCATACAATATCACAAAATTCAACAAAATTTACAAAAAGTCGATTTTCCTGAAAGGTATGAATGCTACTGATCTGCAATTTTAAATATATCAATTAAGTGATGTTTACAGTTATTTCTAAAAACGTTATTAACAAATTCAAACTCCTTCTACCACCTCCCATACAAACTGCACAATTTCACTAAATCGAAACACTAATTTTCTCAATACCTATTAAATTTTTGAATTCTAAATTTTGTATAAAACATTTTGATAGCAATCTTAGCGTGATGTGAAAAAATTAGTTCAATGTCGTCCCCCGCTCTACCACTTCCTCTACAGAATTTCTTAAAATAGTAGTCCTGTTATGTTTTTAATTCGCTGTAAGATTGCCACTCCTTTTGGGGAAAGCACTGCCCGTTTAAGGATCTTGTCTTTGAGCTTAATCGTTTGGGAAGAACTCGGATCACCGGTTCTATTAACTGGATTATTTTTACAATTTATACACTTTTAAGCGTTAGCACGAAGTTGTTGTGGATCACTCGTAAATAAAAGTTTATTTCACTATGGTCAACTATTCTCTGATCCAAGTGAATTTCTGAATACATATTCCTCTTCGAGATTTCTTAAGCTTTAACAATTGTACGGTACTTTTACGGGAACTCTATATAACAATTTACCGGAGTATATCCCAATAAATATCCCTATCAGAGGTAGTAGTGAAACATGAATCTAAATCAACCCTAAATTTGTAATATAATCTAATCTAGACAATCCTTCATTTTCCGAAGCATAGCACTATGGAACGCATTCGCAAACATTTTCGTTTCACTCTCCGAAATTCCTTTAATGTCTGATTTTAGAACTGGTTATATCGATCCAAATGGCCATTGAGTTATAGGGTCAATCTACGTTAAACTCGGTGCTCATGTATAAGAGACTGAAATAAATTTAGACATCGATCTAACTTGTTGATTCATCAATCTATTTAAAGACTAAATAACCAATTGCGCTCCATGTTATTCCTAAGGAATACGAACAAAAAGGTGCAAAGGATTATTGGTTTGATAGAATTAATTCATTCTTCTATTTCGGCTTCATCAGAGATTTAATTGAATTTGAATGAGCTAAAGGCAATAATTGTTCCTAGCGATTCCCTTAAACAATTCAGGCTTGCTTTCCCAAGTGATGGGTAGCTAGAAATACATAAAATCAAAGCAATCTATTGATGCTCTATCGCATACCGTAGATATAGGAAATCATTAGATTGGCTGCTTTGTTCTTCGTTTTTCATCGGTACAAAATATCACAATTAAAACAAAGAAAAGCAAGAATAGAAAAAGGTAGGAATTTTAATATGAACCTTTTTTAAATACAATAAATAAATCAAGAATTAAACTCTAAAGCCTTTCGTTCGAATAAATTTTTTTGTAACACATGATATTGTGTATTGTATAGTAGTAATCTGCTATACTACTACCGAATCAGAGCATTACCCCTAATATCGGGAATTTTTTTTTAATATTTTAGTTAAATCGTGTCATTTATTTGGTAGGTGATACAAGGAGCGGGTGCTTTTGATAATGTTATTCTGTTCAAATGCAACAATTGATTTGATTTCAAGAACATCCGTTTAGTGCAAAGCTGTGAAATTGTTGTAATATTTTTTTACTAACCAATCAATAAATAAATTTTCTGTAAAGGCAGAGGCGTAGAAGAGGAACATTTCTCTTCCGCAAGGCATGATCCTATGCATTGTCTTTTAATTGTTGCGCGACCTTGTTTATTACACAGGCATCCTGTTCAAATGCCCATCAACATCATCATCAATGGTGCTACAACCCATGTCCGACTTGTTCTCCTATATGCTTCGTCTTCAATTTTCTCGGACCAATGACTGCGTCCTCCATGTTGAAAATTTCAGAAGCGATTAACAGTCTTCGTCGATTAAAATCTCCCCTCTCGGTTATCCGGCTGACCTTTTTCCTTCCACATTTCCTTTTTGTACACGTTTAGGTATACTTCTGTCCTCCATTCGCTGTATGTGACCAGCTCACAAAGAACCATGTTTTGCTTTATTTAATGTGGATTTAGCAACACGGATTGTTTTTGTGACGACAATCACTAAGGTCCCAGGAGGTAGCAGTCTGTACCAAATGCAAGTTCACCATTCATACTGATGGATGCGTGACCTATCTTATTCTCTGCCATTCTGTTGGTCATAGCACCAGGTTGGAACACGCGACTCCACGCTGAGCTCCTGGGAGCTCTGCTTGCGATGTGGAAGGAAATCACAGCTACCACAATACTTCCCGGAGAGCCATCTTCCATTCCAGGGGTAGAAATAAACTTCCATGGGCTCCCCGACACTTGAGGTACCAGAAAACCTTCGGTCAGGTTTCGTAATTTAAAAAATTATTTCCAGTAAGAGACCTACTCTTTGCAAACACGTGACTGGTAAAACACTGCTTCAGGAAACTTGGGGTCGGTGGTCCCGAAAAGTTATACCGGAATTGACCTTGGTCGTTCACCCGGTATATGATAACTTGCGTTATCCCTTCCTTGCTAGTAAGTGATTGAAATTTGTGCTGCTTGTAATCTCTAAGCACCAAACCATCGCACAGCAGCTTTCGAAGCTTGATGAGAGTAGAGACTTATGGGTCCTCAGAAATGGAATACAATTCCTGATTGTAACAAATTCTCCATTTGCCTTGTTCTTTCCAAGGATTCTTCGTAATACCTTCCTCTCGAAGATATTAACCATTTTTTCTGATGCCCACATTAACGTTCACGTTTCACTGCCATATTAGAGTACAGGTCTTATTGTGATTTTGTAGATTTGCAGCTTCGTTTTTATATGCACGTCTTTACATTTTATTATCGGAAGTACCAAGTGGTATGTTTGGTTTGCTACAATTATGCGTCTTTTGATTTCATTGCCGTCTTTGGAGGGATTGGCTGCTAAATATATGAAGTTGTACACGTTTCCTATGTTATAGTCTGCTATCGTTAGAATTTGGTTGGTGTGTATCTTCGTGATTGCAACATAATTTTCGTTTTGTTTTCTTTACGCGTAACCCTACTTCTTGTGCCACCGTGTCGAGATTAACGAAGACTTCCTTGGCGCCCAGTTGTGTCCAAGTGCTTATGTCGTCTGCGTAAGCTACTATCTGTGATGATTTGAACAGTAGCATCCCTCTGCTGTCACCTGGGAGCTTTCTTATGACACATTCCAAAACCAGATTAAAAAGTGTAGGTACAACGCCATCTCCTTGCTTCAGCCCAGAGAGAGTTTGGAAGCTTGTTGCAAAGTCGTTCTGGATCCTTACTTGGCATGTTGAGTTCATCATTGTAAGCCTTGTCAGTCGAACGAGTTTCGCTGGTATTCCTAATTCCATCATTAAGTTGTACAGTATAATCCTATCGATACTGTCGTATGTTTGCTTAAAGTCTACGAATATCTGGTGCACGTCGATGTTACATTCTCAGCATTTTTTTAGCATCTGTTTCAATCTGAATATTTGCTCCGTAGTTGATCGTCCGGCTCTGAGTCCACCTTGGTATTCTTGAATTATATTTTCAGCATAGGATTTTTAACTCTATGATCTTTGCTAAGATTTCGGATGACATACACAGCAATGTAATCCCTCTATAGTTGACACATCAGTGTTTATCGCCCTTCTTGTAGATCTGACATATAATGCCTTTACGCCAATCATCAGCTAGTGTTTCATATGTCCAAATTCGCGACACCATAACGTGAATTTTCCCAGCAATGAAGTCACCACTGCTCTTCAGAAGCTCTGCTGGTATGCCATCTATGATCGGCACCTTGTCGTTTTTTAAGCTCTTAAGAGCATCTTTCATTTCTGCTACTGTTGAGAGCCTCAATATGTGCCAGGTAGTTATTAACAGTAGTAATCGATGACGAATTTGGTCTAAGCAACTGCTGGAACCATTGCCCCTATTTCGTTTTTATCTCTTTCGCACTGCTAATTATGCTGCTGTGTTCTTACAAAGGCTAGAGCGTTGTTTGTTCTCCTGTTGTTGAATTTAATATCTTCATCCATTTTGCGTATTTCATCATTGAGATACTTCCTTTTCCTTTTTCTTTTTTTGCATGTTTTGTTAGCGTATCGTCTAATCTCCTCTGCGACGAACTTAATACCATTTTTAATGGAGAGCCACAGCTGCTCTATTGGAATTTCGTGGTAGTTGAATATTAGGCCAAAATGTCTTTCTAAAGCTGATGTGTATGCGGCTGCGATGGACTTGTACCACGATGTTTCTACTGCAGGCGAAGTCAACTAGACGTTGGCCGTTGTGATTACTAATGTTGTGGATACTGTGCCCTCCGGTTGTTCCTTTATGTGTCTCCTCCTTATCTACCTTCGTGTTGAAATCACCTAAAATGATCTTGATGTCATTTGAGGACAATGAGTCATAAGTTGTTTCAAGGCGACTATAAAACTCATCCTTAATTTCCTCGTTCTTGTTTTCTGTTGTCTTATTGAACCAGATTTTAAGAAAAGTTGTCTTTATGCAAAGTACATACAATTTTTCGTTAATGGGTTTGAAGTCGGTGATATGCTATTTAAATGCTTTGTTGATGACGAAAGCTCCTCCAAACTCACGGCTTCCCGATAGTTTTCTACTTTTAAAGATTGTGTGCGACCACATTTCCGTTACTTCTCTGCCAAGCCATTTAGTTTCTCGAAGTGCGACAACATTAATGTTGAATATATCAATTTGTTCCAGGAGTCATTTTAGTGCTCCAGGTTTGAATGAGGATCCTATATTTCAGGTTCCGAAATAGTGTTCAATTTTTCATTTGCCGAGTCGTTACCGTTGAATCCGTCCAATCCGAGGCGAAGCTTCAAGTTTCGTAACAAGTGATTTTTTTTTGGGGACAGGTTGCTAGCCCATCGCCCAATCCCCAACTTGGAGAACCACGTCTGTGTACTTAACCGCACAGACATGGCTGGATATTTGAGCTGAATAGAATATGTTGAAGTTCTCCCAGCTATGCCGCGAGTATATATACATTCTTGGCCATTCAGGATGTTTCTTTCCTCCTCCTTTTCCAAACCGAGCTTGGTGCCGTTTTAGGCGGAGTTCAATTTCTTGATTCGACCAAACCGACGTTTTTCTGAAAGATTTAGTCCAGAGGTGTTCTGTTCTTTTTCACTCAAAGTGTGATCGATCCACTACCACTTTCACATTTAAATCGCCATGCTTATCTTAGTTTATCCAGTTCTACTTCAAACTTGCCATTGGTGATGAGAAAGTCGGAAACTCCCCAATACTTCGTGCTATCATTTTCCTACTAATATTAATACTAAAATATATTTTGCACAGATTGACCTCGATAAATATTGAACGTAGGTAAAAAAAAAGTTTATTGCAAATTGTGAAATTTTTTTTAATAATTATTACCCGACTAAAATTATTATTCAAGCTACTCGCGTAATCCTTAAACTTTAACTTTAAAAGTGTTGAGTTTTGCTGAAATCTTAAATTAAGAAGAAGACACACTGTGGCCTTTTAATCGAAACTGCTAATGGACTTGTTGTTAACATGAAACTTTTGGATGATCCATGCCAGAAATGAAAGGAGTCGGATGATATCTATAAGTACAATTGAATCTTCGTATTGCTGGGGAGTTTCCAATTATGGCAGAATCGAAAAGAAAGATTTACGTATAGTTTCGAAATGCCCCGTCATTCGATTTTACACTCGCAATTATACCGTATAAGTAATTTCTTCATCTGTCGCCCGAAAATTCAAAAATATAATTATCCTTACGACAAAACTGCTGCTGCATTTACCGCTGGTATTTGTTCGAAACGAACGTCCAATTTCCCAACTGCCCGTATTTACCTAAGCCCGAGTGCCCGTGCTAAGCTTATGCAAACAGCGTATCCGCAATGCAACAGACTGCCACTGCCGCCGAGTCTTTGTATTTACCCAGCCATCTAATACCGATTTTAATTATAAATCCTCGCTTGCAACATTCACTTTACCTCATGTATCCTGGCTATATCCCAGCCATGTTTTGTCCATAAACACGAAAATCTCCCCGTGTACAAGTGGGTATCTCTCTCGCTATGCCTACGCCAATACAATCCTGTCCACCTCGACCACCTTCCAGGCGTATCGAGATAATTGCATGCAAGCGGGTGGCGTCCTAAATGAAACGAAATTATGCGCGTGGTGTCCAGGTGAGCGTAAAATTTAACAGAAACATCAATAAATTTAATTGAATTTAATCAAATTTGTCAATTCAACGTTTTAATTATTTAAAGTCAATCGTTTGTGGTCCGATTGCAGATTACATGTGTAAATTGCTGTCGAGTGGCACAGCGTCCACCCTCCTGGGCAATTGTGCTGCTTAATGCTATGCCGCCGGGCGACACGGACGGACGGAGGAGAGCCACAATTCGGTAGACCTCAATACGCGACCTCGTAAAATTACGCGTTTAATTTACTGCACAGGTTACGCGCAAAGTTATGCTCTAGAATTTTGTGGTGACCCGCTGACCATTCACTAAGGGATATGTCACGATGAATTGTCCTTGTGCTCCGTCCGGTCAGGTTGCATTCCAGGTCTATAGAGAAGCACTCGTAGAGTCAACCAATTTATCGGATTCAAAATTGAAAAACAAGTGCAAATGTTTGCTGCACGGAGCGACTGAGTGCCAGGCGAATCGGGTTGAAGCAGTGGAAAAAAAAACTTCGATTAGTCCGAATCGCAAAACTTTGCTGAATGGCTCGCAAATGGGACAAGGATAAATGGGGTAATTCCAATCAAAACGGACCAGTTGGGGTTGGCTAATTGATTTGGTCAAATATTGGCTTATTAAAAATTCCGACCCGTCAATTGGAAATCTGAACAAATATTTCATGCGACGGTCATTTGGGACGGGAATACGTTGCTGCTGTCAATGCAGCGGCGTTTGTGGGACTCCAGCCTGACCCTAAATTGGCATTGAAGGGAGTGGAACTGAAATATGAAAGGAATTTCTTTAACTTCGTTAAATTCGTTAATTTTCGAAACGGGGGGTTTCCAAACAAAGTTATCGCACAATCTTTTCACCGTAATTTCCCGCCACCTTCGTACTTGTGGTTCTACATAACCAAAGACATGCACCTCAGCGCCATCCCTACGAGTATGTACGCCATATTTATAGGCTTCCTAACCATCTCTGTAACATTAATTTCCGCGAGTTTCATTTACATCTGCATTTAAATTGAAATCAAGCCAGAGCACAGGATAGAACTTGGTCGTCCTCGTGGCCCACTCCCTCTTATCCTTCGCCCTGCTTCGGCTACAAAAGCCGTTATCGTATGCAAATACCTTAATCTGAGAAACACTTTCCAAATGATTATTTATTTTAATCTTTCAACCTCGGAAAGTTGTATATTTGCGGCGAGAAGGGCTCAAATTAATTCGATTAAGTTCTCGCCTGGCGAAAGTGTTGCTCATCCGACAGAACCTTCCCTGAGTGAATACACCGTTCAGAGAATCGCCCTCAGCTCTTTTTCCACGGAGAATGGCGCCATAAATTTTTGGTGTCGGTGTAAATTTGGAAAATTTAAATCGAAATTCCATGAAATATCCAGCAATTCGTTGCGTACCTACCGACAGTTTTTGTTGTGTTTTTAGATGATTGTTTTATGATGAAATTAGAAAAGTTAGGAAATATTATGGATTTATTAAAAGTATTTAGTTATTTTTTATTCTCTCTTAATTTGGTTTATTCAAGATTAATATTCGAGACATTTCTTGTACAATAGCTTTAACTCCAAACAATTTTACGTGAGTATTCCACTCGGCTTTAATGCAAACTTATAATATTGTTACGGATAGTGGATTAGGTGATTCATAGTCAGAACAGAGAAACGAGAAGGATATTTGGAGTAAACAACGTCCATAAAACTAAAGGCGAATTCGCGAACATTTTAAAAATCTGTATCTGTTCAAATAGCAAAGTGGACTGTTTTCCTCGATCATACTTTAAAAGTTTTTCATAAACGATTTTCTACCACGCTCATTTTTTCTGGAAGATCTCGATATCATCTTGATTTCAACCATACAAATTTAAATAAACAAATTCTCTCAAAATTCGTTTTACTTTTTTAAGAAGAACATTCAAAATAATTTTGTGTCACTCTTTCCCCCTGTCCTGGTTGCCTAAAAAATGGCAAACGGATACTAAATAAAACATAGTGAACCTGTGATCTCAATATCTAACTGATACAGGAAACAGATACAGTGCCTCGGATAGGGACACATTCTACGATAACGAGTTTTAGTATTTGAAAATTGGACTATAATTGGCTTCTGTAACTTTCGAACATGGAGTGTAGCCTAGTAGGTAGTGTGTAGGTCTTCAATTCAAAGGTCGGGAGCTCAAACCCCTGTCGACGCATAATTTCAGCAAACTACTTACTTCGCAACCTTAATCTGCGAAAGTGAAAATTAGTAGGTAGAGGGTTATAATAATGGCTTTCACAATAACAAATAAATCTTAAGAAACCCGAAGATCCGGAGTCCAAAGCCCTATTTGAGCTGTAGAAGGAGAGGAAAACTAGAAGAAGAGGAAAACTACTTTCAAATATAAAACCGCTAGCTTAATAAAACAAATAATAAAATTTCGTATATAATTTGCTGGATTAGTTAGCATACTTTAGAGTTATAAAGGTAATCTACGCTAACAAAGTGTGGGGAAGGGAAAATTTCAAATGGTTACAAAGCAAGATGTCTAACACCACGAAGACAAGGTACAAGGTATGTTTCAATCAATAAAAATAGTGAGACTCGACGAAAACTCTCAACGGACACTAGAAGGTATAGTCATGTTGTACTTCCGTTCTTTTGGTCTGCATATTTTGTTTGCAAATCGTCTAAGATGATTATATTTATCCTATTTGGGACGTGTCGGCCCATCTGTTAATATTTTGTAAGCTTAATTTTTTCGCTCTAAGGCATTTTAGCATTCGTTGTCGAACCAATCATTTCTTTTGCACCGGGGTTGTTGTCCTATCACCTCATCTGCGACAGGTGTAATGCCATCTATGATATTTTGTCACATTTCTTCTATTAGCATGCTGGCGTTTTTGTTCGGTATTCGCGGAAAGTGCCTCTCTAATGCTGATACGTACTTCGCTACTACTTTCTCATCCTTGAGTTTTCCTATATCGAATTTAGGAACTGGTTGTGTTTTTGGGTGTCCGCGGTTTGCGATTCGACATCGGAACTTGGTCTTTACCAAATAGTGATCTGTGTTGTAATTAACCATTAGCTGCCATTGCCCATGCCTCCGAACAATTTGGGGAAAAATTCTCGGAGAAAACTTTTTCGCTGGGCCCAATGATTTCCAGTCCCTTGAACGATGAAGCTCATTAGCTTTACCGGTAGAGCAGACTGACTGAATGATATGAAGGCCCGGATAGTGAAAACATGGAGGTGTACGCCTATTGGTGTCCAAAACCTCCACCAACCTAGCCTAACCTGGCAATCTCTGAAAAGTTAGACCGGCCACACTACTCAAACAACAAGAAAAGCCATGGAAACTCCGATAAATAATCAGTTCTGCGCCTCAGAGCTTCCATGATCATGACGCGCCATCATCGAATCAAAACACACAATCAAGTAAGACAGTAATGTGTCGGAGTAAGTCTTCAAGAAGTAGGTGTGTGAAACGATTTTGCAGTCGCCTCAGCTGAAGAAATTCTTTATCCACAAGCGTGCGCCTTTAATCTTCTGCTGTTGCATAGAAGCCAAAGGGTAACAAGACAGAGTCGGATCACAGATGAGGGAATTCTTAAATCGATAATTGAATTTTCAAAATTTTTTTGGGATGCAATATTAAATTTGTTTAAAGTGTGGTCACTAGGTCTATACACCACCAATCAATGACCGACCGTTAAATGGAGCACTTTGACATACAAATTTTGGGCTTGAGCGAAGTTAGGTGGTTAGGATAAGGAGAAAAACGAACCCCGAGCAGAATTACCTTTCAGCACGTTAGTCCAGAGAGTGAAGCCAAAAATGATTTGGCAATCATTCTGGTATCAGCTGAGAAACAATCTCTAATAGGATTATCGCCATCAGACTCAAGACCTAGGTCAGAAACATCAAAATTCAGTGCTACGTACCAACTAATCCCGCAACACCTGGCGATAAAGAGGAGTCTTAAGCCCAAATAAATTCCACCTTCGAGCGTGATCCAAGAGGTGATCCTATTATCATTCAGGGGATTTGAACATCCAGGTTGGCTCTAACAATACTGGACTAGAGCACGTAATGAAGGAAGTATGGTGACCCTTTTTAAAATCATGTTATCGAACAGGAATTTCAACGCCAACCATGTGATATGAGATATGTCGAAGGAACTCTCTATAAGTGAACACCATTTGAGACGATGAATGAAATACTTCTCCGATATTTCATATATCTTGTTGGAGAAAGATATTGCTGGAAAGGAATAATTACCAACTATCCAACTGCAACATTCCTTCTATTTGGGACGATCCCCCAGATAAGGAAGAAATACGAGGTTTTCAACAATATGCCAATGGCGGAAAAGCCACAGTTATAGACGGACTACCAACCGGTCTCCTTAAAGCGGATCCGGAAATAACAGTCGAAATACTCCTCCAACTCTTTAGAAATGAGGAATGAAGGAAGAAAAGAATGATGATGGATGAAAAGAGTGCGTTATTGTGAAAATTCCGAAAACGGTGACCTCAGGGATTGAAGCAATTGGCGTGGTATATGTTTGCTGCTGCCGTTTTGAAGATCATGGCTGTGGTAATTCTTAATGGGATTACTGCCGAAATTTATCAGGCTAGATTCCGTAAACGATCGTCTTGTACAGACCATTCCAATACTCTTGCGAATTATATTGTAGCAGTCCGCCGAAATGGATTCGCAACTACATTTCATGTTTGCAGACTTCGTGAAGGTTTTCGAAAGCGTTAAGCGATATTACATATGGCAGGCCAGATAAGATCATAACTGCGATTGAAGAATGCTAGGAAGATGCGAGATATCGCGTCCCTGAAAAGAGGCTGGACTGAAAATAATTGTGCGAAAACCCAAGTAAGTGCAGTTTTCCCCGGCTGTGAAAACCGTTTTTGTCTTAAAAACCCCTCCCACTTAGGGGCTGAACGAAGCCTGTCCGGCCAACCCTCGAAGAAGGGTCGTGGGCACCAGTGGCTATGTTGTCTCGGATATTAAATATTTCCCCATGGCTCGAAATAAACATGGCCGCTATGATCTGACGTTTCTCCAGTGTTTACCTTTCGGCCGGGGTGTTTTGATTTTGATTCGGAAAATCCTTACGAATTTCGTACTGGCAAAACAGCTAATTTTCGGAGTGAATCGAAAATGCTCGTGGTAAAATGACAGACGTGGGACAGTGTTACAAAAATATTCCGCAATTCAAGTATGGTATTCGGGAACGCTGGGCGTTAGCATCCTTGCTCGTTCCGATATATTTCCTCCTCCATACTTGATGCTTCTGTTGGAGAAAGTTTTCGGTGATTTTCAGATTTGGAGGCCGAGCGTATGAGCTAATCGTTGTATTCGTACGTTTCTGTTTGGTATTGATTTCCAGGTTTCTCCTAGGTGCTCCGATGGCTTCGCGTTTGATGGTAAGGCGGAGGGTTGGAGTAAAATGTAGACCGATTCTTCGTTCTGCCGCCGGACGACGTTGCTGCGATTTGTCGAATATTTGCTGCTTCCATAGGTTTGAATGCGCTCAGGTAGGTTGATAGTATTTTTCGTTTAAGCTACTCTACGTTATTAACTACCTCGCTCTTTACAGCCTTGCCTTGACGACGCGCGAATCCGTATCCCGGCGACTCGTAAGTGCGACACCATGTTCAGGGGAGCGAAAGATAGCCACTTGGGTGATGGCCTGACCGTAGTCTGGGTTAGTATTTCGGAAAATAATTTCACAACATTACATTAAAAATCATTTCGTTTCTTCTAGGTGCCATCGTTTGCATTACCGCGGACCGTAACATACACTTGGGTTCGAGCATAAGCAGTGGCTTGCTAACTGGGGGAGGACCAGGGAAGGGGTGGTCAGGCGTGGCGGCAGCTTCTAATAGATTTTACAGATTTCGGAGTAATTCGTGTGCTATATCGAAGTATTTTTTTGTTCTTAGCTCTCTTACTTCCGCAGTCTTCAAGTAATTGGCTCTCTCATGGGTACAAGTGCACCGATTATTCTTAACGGACAAGATCGGTGCTAGATTTTTGTTACCTATGAAGCATTTGTAATGGATGGTGAAGAATGGCTGCTGCGACCAGAGTAATTCTTGCCATCTCCTCCACGACATAAAGACTTTTTGCAGCGTTTTTATTGGCGATGAATCTAAAACGGGGTGTGTCGGAAGGACTAAATATAGGAATGACGAAAAAACGAGAAGATATTAAAAAATCAGAAGGTTCCCTGAAGGAGAAAGTCCATATGGTGGTAGAGCCAATCTAAAACGAGAGGATAAGTAATCCGGAGTTCAGAGATCTAAACTCTACTGCGACTTATGGATAGTTTCTGCTGAGCCGACCTGAAAATTTCAATTTCACCACTATCTTGCGAGTCCAAAAGAGTGTATTCTAGTGACAATTCATTATTAATTTATTTATCCGCATTATCCCTATTACTCTTGTTCAATTTCAAATTTCTTTTTTTAATTATTTAACCAAAAAAATTCCGTTATTAGGGTTTTCTTTTAACATTTCAAGTTTAAAATATGTATCTATGTTTCTTTAATTATAATTTCGTTCTATACTTACGACTTCGTGTTATGTATTATTCCTAGAATCGCATGTTTCCTGTTGTCTAAGCTTGTGTCTACGCAATTTGGTATTTCAATGGAATAGCATAAATGCAAAAGATTCAACCATATAAATATTAAATATTTTTTTCGAAACAAAAGGGGACATGGTTACACCAATGTCCTTAACTTAAATTAAAATATTTTTAATGACGGTTTTACACCCATTTGGGGGGTGTTCGGGTTCAGAGGAAGGTGGGGGAGTGCTTAAATTGAAAAGTAAGAATTCAAATATCTCAACTATGGTTCCAGCTAGAAAGCTGAAGATCAACATGCATATAGAGTAGTTTGTGGGACAAACTTTAAAAATAATTTAATTTTTTTTATCCTCTGGGTCCCAAAAAGGGAGGAAGCTAAAACGAATTGTCGGCTGATTATTTTTCTTTTTTTTTAATGATTATATCTTCGAAATTACTTACCATAAAATTTAATATTTCGGGACCAACTAGAATCAGATTTAAAAGACGCTAATTGTTGTAAGGGGAGGGTCTGAAGGTTTGCAGAGAAAAACACTTAGAAATCAACATCTCGACTATTTGTTAAGCAATTGAGACTTGGATAATATATTAAGCTATACTAGCGAATTATGAAAAAAATATAAAATTTGGATAGAATACTACTGGGGGAAAATGGAGGGCTTTTCAAAAATGGTGCACATTCCAAAATTTCAAACCACTACATCTCAAAACTGAGTACAGATAGAAATTTTGTCAGTTTTGTAGAACTACACAATCTTTAATTTTCGTAAGAATTTTGAGTTGGGTGGTGTAAGGGGAGAGAGGTGGTAAGCAAAAATGTCGAAAATTTGGAGTGATTTTTTTAGGGCTCTGGTGGGATGTGGATACAACTATTTGATGTACATAGAAAAAAAAAAATTAATAATTTGTTCCACAATTGTTATGCGTCGAAGTGGGGGGTCTAACGTGCTTAAGGTGTTTCATGTGCTATGAAAAAAAGACATCAACATTCGCCATGACTGTGTTTGTGCATTGCACATAAAGGCTGAAATTGCCTAAAACACAGATCATTCTGTAAAAAAAATCAACTGAAAATTTTTGAATGAAATTTTAAGGTGAAAAAAAATCCCCAAAAGTATGAAATATTAACTAGTTGGATACCCATACAAAATTTTTTTTCTACCATTTTTAAGGAATCAATTATCACCTAACTATTAAAAGCTATCAATTTTAAATTTTGCACAAAAACTTTTGAAAATAGTTTACACAAAACTGCTTCAAAAGTTTTGAGATCGCTCTTGCCCTTCTACCCCCTCCAATAAAATATAAGATTTCGACCAATTACAATAAATCAATTACTAACCAACAAATTAAAAGCTAAGAACTTGAAATTTTGTATGATAAAAGTATATTAGGTAGGACAAAACCAACAATTAAATTTTTAGGTATAAGTAGGCTAGAATTAGGACAAATAAATTAATATTGAATTGTAAAGCAAGCAGTACGGTCTTCTTATTTCGAGTAAGATAAACATACCAAAGAGTAAAAAACACAACAGCTCTTGTCAGAGCTAACCAAGTCCTCGCCCCCAGACGCAGGAACCTAACTCAAAGATGCAAGCATCGCTCGACCCCGGACGCTGGCGGCCCATGTATCGTTCGCTCCTGGACGCCAGCGAATTTTATTGACGCCCTCTGGCGACGCTCATCGTCGAGACATATAGGTGTGGCACACTGCTTTATTGGTGCCGCCACAGCACCTTACACGAGAAATGAAATAAGACTGCACAAATTTTACAATTCCCTTACCTCATCTACCCCCTCCCATACAAATTATTGGTTTCGTGAATGTAAAATATACCGAATTTTATGAAAATTCTATGCAACTTCGTCTATGAAATTGACATTCTATACAGAGAATATTGGACGTGATTCAAGCAATCAATTAAGGAATTATTAACATCCACCTACTCTTACTATCACTCCTCCTCCCTTGCCCTCTTAAAAACCTTAACTTGCATAAACGAATGAAAAATTGATTACACTTACTGGAGCTATTGATCGTATTCGCAATTAAGTGTGTGTGGTTTCACTTAATCTTCCTTAACCACTCTAACCTACATACTGACTTTTCATGCATTCTCAACTTGTCCCAAAAATAACAAAGTTGCGCCCGACTTGTTGGCAGTTTATATTCTTGTTATAGTATGGAGGTAAGTGTTTGGAACTCTGATAATAATATAAGTCGCCAGAATAAGGGAACTGCACTTGAATGCAACAAATAAGGAAAGCTACCCGGAAGCAATTTAAATTTTCACTTTCATTATTTTCTTATCACATCTTTTATTATTCATTGTTATTGTTATTATACCTATATTGTATTTTGGATTTTGGTAAAATAAAAAAAAAATAAAAAAATAAAAAACTCTAAAGATTAATTCTGGAAAAGTTTATAGTTTTGTCTTAAATATTCTCACGTTTTGTCTATGCCTCAGTATAAGAGCAAAGAACAAGCACACTTTTCTACCATACAGCGAAGCAAAAATCGTAAATGTTTCACATATGTATTTCCGCAAGCATTATTCCGGAGTCAAGTAATTATCGAAAATTTACCCGAAAATGAAAAAGAAGAAAAAAGTTTCCTACTGAAAATCAATAGTCTAAAAAAATTGCTTTTAAATTACCCGCTTAGAATTTGAAATCCAACTGAATAACAATGATTTACATAAGCCATAAACCCCCAACGATGACCTAGTCGTATTTTCGAAAGAACATCCCTCGAGTAGATCGCATACTGCTCCGTGCCACAGAAAAACGCATCAACAACCCGAATCTCGCCCCCCATAATAATTTTAAGATGTCGGATGGCATAGTATCATTAAGCAATGCTCAGACCGCTTCGTGGCGGTACACACTCCGGTAGTCGACTGATAAGATTTAAATTTACCACTTTTCGCTCTGAGAGTATAACGAAGCGGGTGCTTTCTTTCGGTAAAGATGAGGGTGGCTTAAAAGCAATTTAGAACTTTCAAACTACGTAAATTCCGCGAATATTTACCACCTCAGGGCACATTTTTCTTCCGTAGTAGCGATTTCGGTAGCCGATAATCGCGAAAATATGCGCTGACGTATTTTTAATTGAGTCGAAATGGAACACAGAAATACATATTAGTCGGAATGTCGGAAACGAATTCGTTTCGAGAGGATTTTCCGAAATATTTCAGTATTTCTGCTCTTCCGAGACGATAAATTTATTAAAACATAATTCTGCCTTAATTTCGTCTTACCCAGGAACTTGTAGAATGCATAGTTTCCGGAAACTAAAGGAACTGATTAGCCCACGGCAATTTCAACCACAAATTTTCTGTACGACAAGGGCATTAGAACCTCCTGTTTTAAAGTCCTTCTAACAACTTTAAAGTAAAAGAAGTCCTGGAAACTTCTTAGACTTAAGTTACGGTTGTCATCTTTTCATGGCATCCTATTTACAATCCAAGACTTCCCTTCCGCCGGCAGTTCAGACAGGCCAGAAAAGTTTCGCAACATAAAGTTTTTGGACAATGCCGCAGGAAAAATCCAGATTAATTGATGTTTACTCATCGTACAAGACTGATGGAAGATGAATGTGAGATAGAACATGGAATAAGGATACAATGGGCGAACACTTGAGAAGTTGGCCCATTGTATGTGTACGATCCGTTCGGTTTTCGTAAAGTCTATAACAAATTATCCATAGCTCGAAGCCAAAAGTTAATATTGAAACTGGACGCTGAATGTGTGAGGATTGTTAAGTCAATTAGACGGCGCCAGAACGTGGCTCAACCACCGGATATTTACCTGTGTATCTTCCAATTACTTAATTTGTTCTTGCCCGCTCGCTATTGCGGATCACTTACGCTCGGATCCAACAAGTTATGTGCGAAATCGAATCGTCATTACATTTTTATGCTACACCTCGGCAGAGCGTGCTGCTTTACAGGATTCGAATTAAAATAGCCGAGAACAAATTTAAAACGGATTACACTTATAGTGGAGTTAGTATATTTATCGTAGCGATATTTCAACACTTGCTTTCAATCGGATCAGAAACGAAATTGCTCCGTGTGTGAAAAGGAAGCGAGATCTTTGTAGCCATATGCAAATTCATACACACATTATACACCTATTAAGGATATAAAGGTGGGCTTTGTTCCTGATTTTCTGAATTGACGAGAGGAAGAAGCTTCCAGATGGCAACGATATGATGGCAGCAAGCTGGTTAGGGATGTTGCTAAGGATAAATCGAGTCTCGCGACGCAAACGACAAAAGTACTTAGTAGGTGAAATCGCTATGGAGGTCCTTATGATGGCGTTTTACACGTTGCTCCGCAATTTATCACTTGGGATGATAAATGTGAGTCGACACAACTAAGTGTAATTCACTTTCATTCGGGACTTTTTGTTATACGGCTACGAAAAGATGAGTCCTTGTGATGTGCCATATAAATGGAAGAGATATCTTTTAGTACGTGAAAAATACAATTGTTCGTTACAGCAGTAACGTTATTAATGCCGCGATTTGAATTATAAACAATTTAAAATATGATTGGTGAAACATTGAAAAGTTATTTACGCTCGAGAAGTTTGTTTTTACGAAAAAATGGAAGGAAAGAGATCATCTTTCCAAATTCATAAGACCGTGGTGAGACTTTGGAAGACGATGAGCGTTTGGCTAGATCTCCATTTTGCATCGCATGGGACAATATTGATAGGATTCGTGAAATTATCCTTCTGGACTGAAAGCAAAGCCATTTACAATACTATTGAAGATTCATGACTGTTATATGGGAGTTTCCAGCTCATTTCGGCCGACGAACTAATCATAAAATAAATTACAACGATAATTCACCAGCTCACACTGCTATATTGACAAGACTCGAGATGGTTCTAGTCATTTGTGAAATCGCTCAAGAACAATCTCATCACATCTTTAACACTTCGATCCTGTTGAAAAAGCAAAACTTTGGCAGTAAACTTTGGAGGAAACTCCAACTTCAGTAACAAAAATCCATCTGCGGAGCCACACTTTCGTCACAAGTTTTCTAATGGGACTCATCTGAGCTGGGCAGTACCTCCTGATAGTGGCTCAGGAGCGTTTAAATGGGTCAAATAATGGATACTTCTCATTAGAAATCTCGAATTTTTATTTTTTTTATTTCTTATGGTATTGTTTTGCAGTGCATAATGGAGTAGGTATTGCAAAAGGAGCATCCCGCAATGACTCGTGAAGGTTGAGTGAGTCTTACTCCAAAGATGAAAATTTAAGTAAAAATTTTTTCAATTTCCGTATGGAAACAGAGGGCCCTTCTCCTGCAATACCTATGGAATCTCATGTAAGAACATAGTTGCAAGATCTCATAGTTCATTTTCCCTTTTTTTCATTTTTATTGACTTCTTATCTTTCGCAGCACATTGAAGGAAGGTATGCTCCTCTGTGTCATCTTTTTCCTCATGCCTACGCTCCTGACTGCCGGCAAATTCCGTTGCCCGGACCTGGAGGAGTCCCATTATTCTGCAAACATTTTGGAAGTCGCAATAATATAGCCCCTTTACGTTACAATATGCAGGACGACTTTTTGTAAAACTGGTCACAAATCAAACATGTCAAGAGTATTTGCTATTGATATCGAAATAGTTTAATTAGAATTTTGCCAGTATGGTATGTGTGTTAATAATTTATTTTCTGTTGCTCGTTCTGGGTGCATCAAATTATTATTTTCATTTTGCTCGGTTTCATTTCAATTATCCGTTAAGATCCTCTAGAGTGACACGGAATATAAATATTTCTCTTCAACAAGCCGTGATCCAGACCAACTCTCTTTAATTGTCGCCAGGAATTGCTTCTTCTCTGGCCTCCTATTCAACTGCTCGCTTCCATGACCTAATGGTCGACCAGAATGTTGTGTTCTTTTAGGATTATATTTCCTTAAAGTGTAACCAATCCACTATCATAATTTTCATAAAATGCAAAGTTTACGGTTTTTAAGTAAGTCAATCCAGATCTTTCTTAACCTGCGAAAAAAAGAAATGTTTCCAAACGCCTGACAAGCCCCAGTATTAATTTCAGCTCTTCATGTTAACAATGCTCACGAGATAACAAAATTCATGCACTTTATGCGCATCTTGTTCGTAAAGAACAATCGGTTTTGGTTTTATTCAGCTTTCTGCAGTTGTTCTTTAAATTTTCTAAGTGAGTTTGCATCGTCCTAGCTAAAATTGTTCTGTGTCTGGATAACTCCAGTTCGATGTCATCCTAGGGACCCTATTAGACAGCTTTTGATGTCCAAATTCAACTCTATTTTGTCCTCTTGATTTGCCTGATTAGCCCCGGTTAATTTTCAAAGATCTATGGTACTTGGCCAGAATATTCTGCGCATTAGTCTTAGTAACTTGTTGATGAAAATCTGCAGCTTGTGGCCTAATTCTGTGTATATGTATTGAGACCGATATCACACAAGTGTTGAATACTTTGCGCTTTGTTTTCCTGGATATCTGATAATAATCTGAGCTACTGTTTTCTGTCATAATGCTTCCTAGATAGCAGAAGCTATCTACGTATTCTACAGGTTTTCTATTAAGAATGATATAGTATGCTCTGTCTTTGTTGCTTTCATCAATTTGGTTTTTTTGATATTTATCTCAAACCTAGCATTTCGTGACCCTCTTCACTGGGGTTTTATTTTAGCTTCTAAGTCACTGAACTTTTGCGAGAGTAGAAAAATATCCTACAGTTGCCTTATAAAAGACTCCATGTCAGACTCCATGTCAGACTCCATGTCAGACTCCATGTCAGACTCCATGTCAGACTCCATGTTACCCCACACAAACTTCTCTCACAATTTCATTCATATCGTTTATACTCTAGATTAAATCTGAGAGTATTTTAAGCTCGCCATAAAGTTTGTAATGCAAAGAAAAAACTCTCGAAAACCTCAAGACCAAATGTCCGTCCGTTCGTCTGTCAGTCCGAGCAATATCTACCTCGAGAATGCATTGAGCTGGAAGTCTCAAATTTTGTACACGTCGTTTACGACAAAAAAAGTACGGACTAGTTTGTGAGTGGACTAAATCGCTCCACTCCTTCTGCTCCCTCCCACACAAAATGACACAAATTCGGAATTTGACAATAAACGAATTTTTTCGAAACGTATGAAAACTATTTATCTGAATATGCAATATAAGGTATAATTTTTATAACGTCTTCAAACTATCGTATACAAATTATTCGAATCCCCCTACTTCCTTTATCACCTCTCGTACAAACTGCATTTTTTCATGAAATACTATAAACGAATTT
Organism: Chorisops tibialis; assembly: GCA_963669355.1. NCBI lineage: Eukaryota > Metazoa > Arthropoda > Insecta > Diptera > Stratiomyidae > Chorisops > Chorisops tibialis. The sequence goes on from OY770263.1 coordinate 299,236,859, forward strand.
ACTCAGTACATTTAAAATTTATCGAGGAGAAATTGTGTACTAAATATTTATTAAGAATTATTATTAAAACCTAAAAATAATTAGATGATTAGCTTCTCTCCCTCTACCACCTCCTGTACTATATGACACAATTTCACAACTTTACAGAGAGTCGATTTTCCTTTAAAGTATGAATGTTACTGATCTCCAATTTAGAACATGCCAAAAGCATGATGTTTATAGTTATTTTTGGAAAAGTAATTAAGATACCGCCACTCCTTTTACCACCTCCCATACACACTTAGGAATATTCTGGCCAGAAGTGATCTCCAACGACGAACTTTGGAGTACAACTGGCCAGACTAAAATAGATATTGAGATTTAACGGCGGAAGTGGCAGTGGATCGGTCATACCTTGAGGACACCAGAGCAAAACATCGCAAAACAGGCTCTGGATTATAATCCTCAAGGAAGACGTCGGGTTGGTCGACCATGTAACACATGGAAGCGAGCAGTTGAGCAGGAGGCCAGAGGAATAAACAAGTCCTAGCAACAGCTTAAGGCCGATGCTCAGGATCGCGCTTTGTGGAAGAGAGTTGTTTCTGTCCTATGCCCCTATAGGGGGTCTTAACAGGAATTTGATTGATTTGATTGATTGATACACACTGCACAATTTCACTAAATCCAATACATTAATTTTCTTAGTAACTATTAAATTTTTGAAGCTAAAATTTTGTATAAAACATTTAGGTTAGCATGATATGAAAAAATTGATTCAATGCCGTTACTCCTTCTACCACTGCCCATACAAAATTTCTTAACATCAAAAAATTTCTCTTTCATCTAGAGTATCGCACGATTAAGCTAAATAAATAATTCTTAAAGAATTTAATCTGAAAACGGATAGTCACTAAGGATGGAGCTATCGATAGTGTAAGTAACTGAATTTGGAGTGGGTAATGTTATCTGAAAACTCCATAGCAAAATATATCTCAAAATAAAAAAAAATCATTTGCTAGAATACCAACGAGACAAATCAAACAAATTTTACCGGTGGCCTATACAGTCAGAGTTAGAGAAACCTTTGCGGAAAAAATTTAAAGTCGTCGCTAAATAAGAGCCAGTTTGATGACTAGTAATGCGGCAGATCATTAATGCACAGTGTAAATAGTAGAGAACCAAAGATCGAACCCTGTAGAATACCTAGCTTAACTAGAAACTCAGATGATGTTCGAATATTGAACGTGATTCACGGATAAAAATCCAAGACCTTAGAATGAAATCAACTAAATTTCTTTGGGGTATGTCAGCTACGCCTTTTTGCATGCAGCTGTTTCGTAAAAATAAAGCTCATCAGGCTTTTGGTATCCTCTCCCCTCTCTGGAGGTTAAGAGAGATCTCCCTTCGCACGAAGCTGAGAATATTTAACTCATGCGTAAAATCCGTGTCGTTATTTGCCTGTACTATTTGAAAAGTGACCGTTCGACTTACCAAGAAACTGCAAACTTTCGAGAACCTATGATTCCAACGCATTATAGAAATATTTTGGGCCAAAAGAGATCTTAGATGACGAACTTTGAAGTACAAAAGAATAAAATTGCCATTTAGATTCAAAGGCGGAAGTGGTAATGGATCTGTCACACTTTGAGGAAACCAGAGCAAAATATCAGAAAATAATTTCTCGGCTATAATCCTCAAGGAAGACGAGCAGTTGAAGAGGACGCCAGATGAATAAACAAGTCCTGGGGACAACTATAGGACGATGCTCATCGCTCCTTGTGCAAATATGTTTGTGTTTTTGTCCTATTCCCCTATAAGTGGTCTTAACAGGAAATTGATTGTTCACGCTATTGTTCTACAAGGCAGTCGAAGTAGTTGCATCTTCACTGGAATTCGATTCAAATACCACTTTTGTATTTGAAAAAAATATTAATTGAACTTTAAGAATAAAGAGCTGTAACATATGCACTCCAACCTTTCAGTGTAAAAACACTAGCTACAACCAATATCACAAAATTGAGCATATTTCCGCCTTTAGGCACTTTGTCTCTATTTTTCAAGAGAAAAAAGGATTCATTTAATTTGAATTATTTTTTTTACTCTGAATCGTGCTGAAATTTCCTCGTTAGCCAATTACGATCAATCCTATATACCGTATAAGCACCACTTCATACAAATGATGCTACTTACTATCCATTAACATCAGCAATGCTAAATTGAAGCGAAACTTTATAAATTCAATTGAAGCGTATTTATGACGCAGTACGATGACTCGTACCGGCAGACATGATACCATTAAATGCAAACTTCGACAACATGCTTCATGATCGATTCCCGCAGTAAAATGCAATTTCCATTGGATTCAATGTGCTTGTGTGCCGTCTAGTAGAGCGATATACTTTGGCCATCATATCTATATCGACTCTACACTGCCAATACTAACGTCATATATAACACGTTGGCATCTCTAGGATTGAAAATTCCGCATAACATCAACACTATTTCGTCCTCGTGTAGCAAAGTAATGGTGCAATTCATTAAATTCATCGCTCCATGAAGTTCACGGCCATAATTTCATGGATTCTGCTAGATATTTATCAGGATAAGTCTAGAGATAGTCATTATCTCGTCGGAAAGGACCCACGGTCAACAGGATATTCTCTACTCTCGTAGATAATATGTGCGCCTATATAGAGAAGCCTTGGAACCTTAAAAGGAGATTATTTTGTTCAGTGAATTCGAAAACTGATAATTGTTGTGAGTGTGTCTTGTTGTAGTGTTGCTAGTGGTTGAATGAACGATATGCGATGCTACATCAGCCATTTTTCTGTTTTTCGACTATTTGTTTTTTTCGCAGTTTATTCTACTGAAAAATTTCACTAAAGCTCTACTTAACATAAGCGGATACAAATTAATTGTTTATATGCCAGCTAGCTTAAGAGCCGATGGTTGGTCTCTTTTTTAGTGCTGACGCAATATTGTGAAATAATTTAAGTGGAAACGTTCCCTTAAATATTTCAATTGCTTTTATATCATAATAATTTTCGCGATTGTAGAGAATTGAAATGTTTTTTTTTTTCATTTACGTTGTTGTACAATGTTGACATAAAAAAATAAGAAAACACTAAACATAAAATCCGAACACAAATGTTTCTAGAAAGCGCATCCAAACTATAGAAAGGCGATTCAGAAGTTGAAGATGACGTCGTGATCCACTAAGCGATCGAGTACTTATAAGCGATAGACAAGCGATAGCAGTACGGTTTATTAAGTTAAATAAATGCACTTAAACTATTAAAAACGTAAAATAAATCAAATTTGAGATTGAATAATTCATTAGCGATATTTTTGTGGGAAGTACTTATGTTTACAATTTAGTTTCATTCATTTAGTTATCAATAATTTTTAAGTGTTTTTGAAACAATAGACAAGTGTTCACTGTACTGTATGTAGTAGCGACCTGTGAACGTTATGTCCATGTAAATAAAGATGTTCGATCCTCGGGATATACCAGATCCTTAAGTGCGCGGTAACATTTACATCTAGCCTCTTCTATGATGGAAGTGCTTACAACTAGAATACAACCAAACAAAGTACCGATTCCCTTTAATTCTAATAAAAATTTAGAAAACTTGAGGAAATTGCATATATTCAAGTGTGTGTGATGGAAAGTTTTAATTTTTGAATGCTCCTTATGCCTTCGACAGACGATGCAAGCTAATATATATTAACTTCCTATTTTGATATAAGTAGGCTGAATTATGTATAGGATAATGACACTAGTAATATCGAAAAGCGAGATAATATATATTAACTCGCATCGTGTGTCGACAGCCTTACACCGGATATTTTTCATTCGATTACAAATATCCATCGAACTAGTTTTAAATTTAACGAAAGTAATTTATATCAATTCAAAACGAAAAACAACTCAAAGAAAAATTACCATATTTTTATATATTCAACAACCATATTTATATATAATTTTTCGATTAGAATAATAAGATTTTTTAATTGCATATAGCTTTAGCTTTCGATTGGCAATCATTCCCAAGAGCGATTCCGGTTTTTCTGTCGATATGCGCGATATTTTGCAACTAATCTCACATTTTCCAGTTGAAATTTGCTCAAACTATCGTCGAGACAAACAGACAACGACACAGACAGACATCAAAACGAAACTTAATGTCGAAATCTTTCACGAGCACAACATTTCCCTATTATATTTCATGATATGGGGAACTGAAAACAATCAAGTCTACAGTACAGGGTTGGACGAGTATTACAACTTCAAAGAAATAAAAATAAATTTTAGAAACTTCAAACACAATAAAAATTCTGTACTATGATTTAAATCATAAATAATAAAAACAATATAAAACATCGCTGACATATATAGAAGACTAAAAAATAAAACCTCTGAAATTCCACATGTGCCTTAAAATATCAAAAAACCAACAGGAAAAAAAAGAAATCAGCCCTATCCCAAGGGTACTATAATTCTATTTCAGGATAACGATATCACAAAATGCCGCGTTATGGTGTTATCAAAAATTCCATGTCCGTAGGCTTAAATTAAAATTCAGAATCGTTCACCTCTTGCCAGAATAACTTAACGGCCCTGAACATCGTCAACTGCAGGAGCCACCCCCTTCGAATTCTCCAGGCCCCTAAACGAATTTACTGCGATGTCCGCATAGACACTGTTGATATGCCCGACTCGAGAGTCACATAGCAATTAGCCAGGACACGGATTGTTACTTTCAGCCTGACTTGAGATAGGTACGACTCCATCCAAGGGTGATTTTTAGTCCCCGTCATGTCGATCTCATCCCTTTCTTTTCCAAGCGGATTTCCCTGGCGAATTTTCGTTAATCGAGGGTTAGATATTGCTGAATGATACCTTCTCCAATCAAATACTTTAAATATGGGAGTACATTTTAGAGGTCCGCTTTACACTAATACATCCGTACAATTTTCAACCCAAAAAGGTAAAATATAATTCGGAAATGCGAACAGAAAAATCGCTTTTGAGGTAGTTTGATGGAAAAAAAACGGACGAAAACGTGAAATAAAAAAAAACACGGGAACTGTTTCATTTCAGCGAAACCAGACGTCCTCTGGGATTTTCGTCAAAATAGAAAGGACGACGGTTACGAGCCGCGCCATCATCTAAATTTAACCAAACTTCGACAAATTTGTAGACTTAAGACCAGCAAAATTCGATTGTGTTTCGGTGCCCTTTTAGAATACGTTGGTATCCGTCCGGAGTTTATTTGACAAAAGGGTTTCCGAGACCACTCGTCAATGCTGCCGGATCGATTTTCCGGGTTCCGGGGAGCAGAAACAATAAGGGAAAAGTGTTTGGGTCTTTTGTGCCCTTTGAAATTCAGAACTTGCGATATTAATGATTAATACCTTCCATTCAATTTGGTGCATTTGAAATGAGGCTGTGCCTATAATTGCATTTTGGTGGGTAAGAGGGACTTCACCTTTACGAGAATAAAAGTATTGCATAAGTATACATCTATTAATTTATTAATAGATCCGGCTTCTCAAAAGGGAATCTTTATACTTTTGTAATACGATTTCTTTGATTTTTAAACGATGTAAAAATTTGATAATTTTCAGAAGCATTTTATTTATTTCTTTTTAAATTGAATCCAACTAGTACTAACAGTTTGATTTGTGATAGTAGCTTCTTACTATATGATGGGTGTTTCTGCAATAACTTCTTATAGTGGCGTATAATACTAGACAACAGACCTTCAGTACTTCTGTCCGTCAGCGCGGTTCCCATTATCTTAGTTTTTCCTAATTTTCCTTATGATGAAAGAAAGAGGAACTATAGTGATCGCAAAAAATTTCGGCATCCGGATTTCGACGGATTTCCAATGCGATGTCTCAGGAATTTAAAAAGTGGGTTCATTGTAACGTCTGTACGTCTCGAGATACCTGGCGCAAATCTTAATAGCAAAGTGTGGGAGTACCAAAATCCAGCTGAACTTAAGAATATTCAATGAAAAAAAAATAATAATAATTGAAACGATTTCTTTCACCTAATCGATTCACAGAGTTGGGAGTAGAAACGGACAAAACAGCTTCTTTTTGTGAACTAGTTCACTAGTTTCTCACTCAATTAAAGGAATAATTCCAAGAGATAACTCGTTTAGTTCATTTAGTTTATAGCCGGAAACTTCAATATTCAGCTCATCACAAATATTTCGTGTCAAAAATGAGCAGACATTCTTGAGATTTATGCAAAAAAAATGCAGAAAACTGTTTTCTGCAGATATCTAAGCAAGTCAAAAGAAAAGAACAAAGTAAAGGAGCAGCTATCCTCGATATACGTGTTTGAAAAAACTGTTCACTTAAGTGAAACGGAAAAATATCACACATTACTACCTACATCGAGTCAAACTAAATGTCGTTAACTGAATTTTGCAAACATCTTGAGCTCATCGAAACGTAAAGTTGGACTCAACTTAGTCCCATCAGCTGTTCTCAAGATGTTTGCAAAGAAATTTATTTTGTAAACTGCAGTAGGAAGGAAAAGTTGATAGTTCGTTCGATCCACATACAATTCAATTCAAACAATATGTATTCTGCCCTCAAAATAAGCGCTTATGTACATTGCGTGTTCATCAGATCATTTTCACGTATGTCAAAATATTGTACTGACATTATCTCCAAGCGAATTCTATTTCGGCGTATTAGAGAGTTACGCATGGACTTTTTAAGACTTATTATATATATAATCTGTGATTCGTATAACGTATTTGCTTTCCAAATTCGACCAAAACTCCAAGAATAAAAAACAAGATTAAACTTCAAAAAATCAAAAACTCAACTCGACTGCACTGCTGACTTTCTAAGTATTGAGCAAGATTTTAGTATTATTGACCTGTCAAGAAAAATCCTTCACTTGAAAGGTTTATTAACTTTTCCTGTTTTCTCTATTCTAAGGCTGTATCGGTAATCATTATTCGGAATTTATCTTTTATGAAACAATGTATAAGTGTTGCTTTGCGACTTTGTTGCATGCATGTATGATATGAGTACTGCTTTTGCGGATGTGACTAACAATGAGGCTATGCTCGCAAGTGAATAATTGTCTACCAAATATGTAGCTCACTCTCAGTTCATTTCGAACTAAATCAGAGAATTTATGTGAATAGTTCGTTTAGTTGAACCATGTTAATAGTTCGAATGAACTAGTTCGTTTCTTGAACTACTTCGTGTGTGGGTTTGGGCAACAACATAAATACTGCCAGAACAGCATGATCAAAATGTCACTTTTATCACAATTACTGATTAACTTACTTGATTAACTATCAAATTGAACTGACCGTTACCCCCGTCTCAGGAGAAGTAAAGGGGAAAAGGAACTGTGAATGCCAAAAACTAACTATCTAACCAAAACTTGATCGTTTTTCGTATCACTAATTTCAAAGGAAATTGATATTGATTTGATTGAAACTATAATATAAATTTGTGTTGCAACTATCGCTGAGTTTCGTAATAGCCTCTGATAAATTCGAATTACGTGGTCCAATAATTCAAGGCTATAGTTCTGGATCAACCCCTTCTTTCCGAGTTAAACCAGAAGAAGTTAACATTGGTGGGTAAAATGGTTTTAGTGAAAAAGAAAAACCGACTAGTGGTTATTCAAAATTGTGTCTTCAATGAGCATATATGCAAGAGTTTTGTGCTCAGCAATAATAAAGCAATGGGCGTATCACATGTCGTTATAGAGAAACTTTTTGAAAACTGTGTTGAAGGGTATGGATAAGAATCAAAATCTCACAAAATGATAGTCAGTTCTAATTAAGTTTCACTTCATTCATAATTTTTCTAGCTTCTTAGTTAAATAAATTCGTTTGATGTTTTTTTCTTAAAGAAAATGTGTTTAATTCTCGTCTGTTTTGAATTACATAGATTTGTTCTTAGTCCTTTATGCTATCCAATAAACTTGTATCAAAATTAGCTGCAAGCCATTAAAAATTAAGCTGTAAAAACACTTTGATTAATGAGATCGGAACTGTGAACATAATGACCAGTGCGTGGCAAAATGTCAGATTTTTTTTCTCGCATAATTTTCATAAAATTAAACTCATTTAATAAATGTTTTGCGAAAAACTACTTACTCATCATTCGCTGAGTCGCTTTGTCATTCCTAACTACCATGTCATCTCCATAATTCGTTTCATTCGAAAGGATAACAACAGACAACCCTCATCCTGTTTTTAATGGTCACTAATTTACAAAAATCCAATTAAACCGAACTCCCTCGCGGGTGAAGCGGCCGTATCCCCTGACTTGTGTCGCGCCATCCCACCAGCCTGTTGGCGTGAAAAGAAATTCGCGTCCCTCTCGAGATAAACCCTCCGCTCTAGTAAAGCAGCACCAGCAGCTTCATATCTCCACGTCTTAAGCAATTCTTCGCCGAAAATATCATCCTAATTGCATTAAATTTAATTCTTAGACATTAAAAAATCTTTCGCTTATCACAGATAAGGATAAACTGATAAAAGACATTTGCAGGCGAAGTGAGGGGTTGAAGTGGTCACGTCGACTGTTTCAAAGCGGCGGCGAGCTGCTCCCGCTTCCACGGCGGCTCCGACAAAAGACGAAGGCGAATTAAAACAAAAGAAAAATCGTAAGAAATGGAAAAAAGCGTAGCCGAGCCTTTAGGGCATAAGATGTAGTGTTTCTCATCACTAGAAGTTCACAATTGTCTTGGAAGCGTTAATTGTTGTTGGCGTTTTCTTGTCGACAAAACGAACGCAAGAGGGTAATGCTGTAGTCCTGTCGTCCTGGAAGGCAAAAAAAGGGAATTATATAAGAAAAAAGCAGAGGAAAAAAATACGAAAGGACGACGCCATAAGAACAACAGGATAACCGTCAAATAGCCCGAGGACGATCCATTTATAATTCCGTAACTGTTTGAACAAGAATATTACTAATTAAGCGCAATAATGACTCGAAATTTTTTGCTTCCTGCTTCCCCGATGCCTTTCGCTCCAGCCTCGGAAGTTTTCCCATTGCCGCCACTTTAGCCTTAAACTTTTTTAAATCTGTTTAAGCTGAACAAGGGGCGGAACTAGGACCCAAGTTCGCCGATTTAACACTCACGGCTGCCGGACTCTCAGCAGCTATCGGGGATGGACGCGTAGCAATGTTGCTAACATCGGGGACCATATTGTACTCGCCGACTGGGGGGAGGAATCGGCAATAATGAAAGCCGAAAGCGGAGGGTAGGGGGCGTGGACGAATAAATAAAAATAATAGCAAGCGTTTCTCATTACCTCCAAATAGCACCGTCTCTCGTGTGTTGTGTTGTTCTTAATTTCGGGTAATTAGTTTATTTGCAGCCGAGGAAGGGTCCATAGCTGAAGGCTAGGAACACCATCCGCCATAGTATTGTTGCTGTTCTGATATCGTCTCAGCCGATTGGCCATGACGAGGGATGAGCGTTTTGAGCGTAATCTCTTCGGAAGGCTAACATCACTCTCTTTAATTGGACCCAATTTAACATTTTTAATTTAAGACAACTTTTTCTATACCAACTTTTTTTTCACGCTCATTTACTTTTCGCTCGCGCGAATATAAGCATCGCAATGATGGGGTATTTTTGTTTCAGCGTAGCGAACACTTTCTTGCAGTACCGTCGTCAGAATGCCAGGCCGTCTTAATTAAGATATTAGCAAAGATGGTGAATAATTAAATTTAATTTGACATGATTTCAGATTAAGTGACATCCTCGATGCAGAATTGGGCGGAGATTAATTTCGAAAGTTTTTAAAATACATACATACTCGAATCTTGCTGAGTTTTTAGTTAAGTTTTTAATTGAGTTGGGACATGCCCAATCAATTTTAGTAACTTTTGTTTGGAGTGTGAATGACGAAAATTACTTGATGACGAGATTAAAAAATCTGCTAAATAACAATCGAATAGCTGGGGAAAATGTGTCGAGTCTCTCGATGAAATGGAAAAGAGCTTAATGCACTAGGAAAAAATTTGCAATCGAAATTCTTTTGTATGGAAGGTGATAGAAGGGAAACAAAATTTTTTTTGGTAAATTTACCTTTGTCGTGTTGATCATATTTTCAAGTCGATCGCTTTGATAGTTTCGATGAAAAATAAAATTCGAAATTCCGTGAATATATTAAAAGTTATGTCTCATTCACAAACATCTGTTTTCTTCTTGGCTAGCGCCTTAGGTCGTGAGTTCAAATCCCGTTCGACGCATAGTTCATGCTGAGGGTATATCTCAACAGCCTCATTCTCTAAAAATGAAAATTCGAAAGTAAAAGGTTGTATGACGAGAAACAATAATTGCAGAATAACATACAAAGATTTTAAGAAACCTGAAAATCAGAAGAAAAAATACCGATTTGGGTTATAGTGACATTGAAGAAAAACACACTTCAGTTACATTTTCTTGAACCAAAGAAAAAACTTAATCAGATTTTCATTTTCTCCCTTAAAGCTACAGTAAACTCTTCAAATTCTCTGAAAGAGTTTAAAGACATTAAATTTAATTGAGATATTATGGAGAAATATCAACTATACAGTGCGTGTGTGTATCTTTTCCGTTGCAAAGAAATTCGAACATCCCAGTTCATTCCGGAAGCAACAGTTTCGTCAACTTTCATTACTCACTGCCGTCATTGGAAACCCTTCACTTATCAAATACATTCGGTGGCTTTATAAATTTTCTGTCTGCTGTGAAAATCAGAGACCTGGAAATGACATTTACTGAATTTCGTTATATATTTTTTTTTATGATTTTACGTTGCTTCTGCCAAGGACGACCATATCGTGCGGTACTCATATAAGGCATGCCCAGGACACCAAAACGTAAAATACACGAGCTTTACGAACTTTTCCGGAACATTATGACGAGAAAAATTTTAGAAATCATCGCGTCATATCTCGACAGGAAGACAACTGTTGCCGGTTGCCTGCTACCTTAAAATAACCATAGCATAGCCAGGCCCACATACGGGTACGATATTCGAAAAGTATAACCTAACATCTGATGACTTTTTGCCACATCAGTTGACACGCTTTAATTAAATTTCACTTTTTCGCCGCACATTTCCTTCATTTTCACAGTGCATGATGCCATCAACCCCGACAACGACGTCGACGACGATTCACGTACCCAAGAACTTGAAGATGTGTGAATAAATACAACAAGGACGAGTATTATTGATGCCTCCTTGGTTTCCCATCCTGTACTCAATTCTAGCATACATATATGTATAAACCGTTACCAAAGGAGCTATAGAATGCCGGGTGCTGTAGTAGCTGCATGGGTACTTTTTTTTCTCCTTTAGGGAAAAGACAGCGTCAAAGGGTTCCTAACAGCTATTCCACTAGGACTATATTCTGTACCGGGAACACGCTTCCACTCAGCTTCGAAACGTTTTCTAACGAATCGAAATCAGTGAAAACGCAGACAGTGTCGATAGCGTGTAGAGGTGATAGCTAGGTACTCCTATATTGTACGTGAATGGAGAAGAAGACACCGGCACTAGAATCGCTAGTATCCTGGAACGTGTCGAGACTCTTATTTTTCTGGTCGAATTCTTTAGGGGCAAATGTACACACGTAGTCTGACGTTTTTATTATGTTCTATTGCGAGAATCTTTTACGTTTTTGAATTTGAAATATTCAATGGAGGTATCTTTTCTTCTGCTTCGAATGACTTTGATCTTTTTCTTATATTTACTACCCTTGGTTGTAGTGTATAATGCTCGAGAGGAGGATATCGTCTGTCGATTTCGAAAAAATACTCCGATTTAAAATTCAATGATTTCATCGGGTTGTGAACAAGTCAAGCTTAGGTCGTAGCTATCAAGACATTTATACAAGAAAATGGGCTCTTTATTCAGTAAACTATTGAATAGCTCTATTCGGTAATTTAATTCTTGGCTGTCGATTAGAAATAACATTTTAATAGTGAGATGGTACATACATATATGTATGCCTATGAAAATTGTAAATAAAATCACCGGCAAATTCGATTTTTGCGTTATGTCCTTCGTCCTTGAAAGGACGTAGCGCAAAAATTTGCCGGATTATGAGAGCCCATAAATCATATATAGATCGTGCACCATTACTTGGTACGCTTTTTCGTTGTTCGAGTAGGCATTTCTGTTTTACTGTTTTCGAAGCTTTCGAGTTCTATGGGAGGTCCTTGAAAGGACGTAGCATAAAAACCGTATTTACCAGATTCTGAGAGCGCATAAATAGCGCATAATTCCTATGTATTTTCAATTATGTCATTTTTTAGGGCAAGCTAGCCCCCCCCCCCCAGTTTGCCGCCTACTCAGCACACTCACCTGAAAATAATTAATTCCTACTAAACGAAACAAGCACAACATTTTTTTCTTTATGTTTTCGAGAGCGCATAGTTCTGTAATTTTTTCGTTATTTTTCAATGAAGGGGAGGGGGGCTAGCTGGGCAGACTTCGATTTATGTGTTCTATTTCTACTGCACATTCATTTCAATAGTCGAATGCAAAATTATTAAAAATTTACTGAAGCTCATAAAACTAAAAAACAGAAACTGAAAATACGATACAACAAAATATCTCCCAACTAGTCGGGCGCAACTTTGTTATTCTTGGGCCAAATTTAAAATGCGTGGTAAGTCAATATGTGGATTAGGGTCGTAGTAAATAGGGAAGACTAAGGGAATGGGGACTCCAGGGTAGGGTTGTTGTCTATTCTTCAACACTTAACTGGGATAGTAATCAAGAGCTCCTCTGCAGAAAATCAATATTTCCTTCGTTTATTTATACAATGATTTGTATGGAAGGGGAGGGGACGATAGAAGAATTAGGTATGTATGTAGGTATGTTAATAATTGATTGCTTGAATTAAGTTAAAAATTCTCTGCATAGAATATTACTTTAAAAGACGAAGTAAATTCTACGCAATTCCATGCTTTTTACATTAATGAAAAATTACATTTGTATGGGACGGGACACAAGATTTGATGACATCAGCATTGTGATGCAGTTTTCTTTCGTTCTTTTTTTTAATTTTCAAGTTCATTGCTTTTAATTTGCTTATTATTAGTTACTTTATTAAAATTAGTGGTAAATGCACTTTAGTTCATTAATTTATTTATCATAAGAACATAATGAGTTACATAAAAATTAGCTTAATTTAATTTGCCTAGCCCTATATACTTTAATTTACCTTAAGTATTCAAATCTAATTTGATATAAATAAATATGATAGGCACTGTTGGAAGGATGATCAAACAAGTTGTGGGAGACCTCATAAAATAGAGTGTAACTTCAGTTTGTAAATATGTCAGCTTACTTACTTACTTGTTTAGTGTGCGCTGTATTTGTTAAATACTCTACAGCATCTGTTAATAGCTAGGGTGTAGCCTAGTGGGTAGCGTGTTGGTCTGCCATGTGAAGGTCATAAGTTCAAATCCCGGTCGACGCATAACTCCAGCACACTGCTTGCTTCCAAGGTATACCCGGTCACCTCAATCTACGTACGAAAAATTAAAAATTCGTAGATAGAGGGTTGTGCGAAGGTCTAACAACCCTTCCACAATAAATAATGAAAAAATGTTAAGGAACCTGAAGGTCAGAAGGCCAAGGCCCGATTTGGGCTGTAGTGCCATTGTAGAATAAGTAGAATCTGTTAATAGGGTTATTTTGTCCGTAATCTTTATTTTATTTATTTTCCTTAAGTGGTCTTGAATGTCTTATTATCTTTGAGTCTGAATTTATTTGCGACTAGCCACCCGCGACTTTGACCGCGTAAGAATTGCAATAATAAGCAATTTTTGAGAATGTAGTTAGTTATTCATTATGAGGGATGTATAATCTGCTTAGTTTAGTGGCTCCTTGAATACAATGTTTTGTACGCTTGTGTGTCTTCTTCATTGGTTCGAGCTTATTACCAGCAACTTTCGGGCACAGTCGACGGCACGATGAGGGTTCTTTGGCATTGCCAGAGGCGATGCCACGAACCGATCGTCCCAAGGCAAGCAGTAATGAAAGTGTTTGAACTACTTCAACATTTCCCTCTGATGGTTGTAAAATGGGAGTAGCAGCTGATCAGGGACCCAGAGTCAAGCTATGAGTCTTACTCCGTTGGGCTGCCCTTATGAGCATACTCCTCCTTTTCGTTACCGACAGTTTCGGAACCACAGCGCTATCCATTTCAATGTTCGACACTATTTTCAGCGGAGTGGTCGATGACTCTTTCGCAGGAGGCTTTACTACTCTGTTCACATTCGCATCGGAAGTAGTACATAACTTTATGTATGAAAGAGGTTGCAGGGATACTGAGACCTTTCGCCTCCACTCTGATTACTTCAGCCGACATGCTGACTGGGCGTAAAGCTTCTGCAGCTCATGAATCGTCCGCCCCAGAGGACAGTCGACTCAGAACTTCATTCACTTTAGCCTCTACCGCATCGTCAAACTTTGCTTTAACAGCTTTTCTTTTTATGTTGGTGTTAGCACGGTGACAGGCGCGATTGCTAATACCACCTTGAGGGGGTTGGATGGTTACAGTACCAAGACCAGTGAAGATAGCAGTGAAGAATATTGTCGACGTCGAAGCATGAACAACATCTATACTCACCACCTTCGACTTATTCGGCTCTGAGGCTGCATCCCCTAATGTCACTATGGATGCGAGATCACTGTGCTCTGACATGGAAGACTCAGTACGCTGGGTGTTTGCGAGTAGCACAGCATTACGTAGAACCTGGTTGCACCGTTCTAGTAGCACCCAAACCGCGTTCGGACCCAGTGATTTTAGTACCCACTTATGCCGAAGACTGACGGCCAATACGGGGGGACTCCATCTCATAATTTTTTGGGCTGGTTCGTGGTATGGCTCTTACAGGAAGAATGTTTGCTGCTATATCCACCCCAACATGCTCATTCATTTAGGCTCACAACGAGGCGGCTGTCAACGTGTGTTCGATGATCACGCTGAGGAAGGTACAACTGTTAAAGTTAATTCCTTGCTATTGCCATGCTAACCGCGAACGAGAATCTTGCGACACTCCACCACCTGAGGACGCGCCTTATAGGCTGCCAAACCCACGGCAAAATCAAAGTGGTTCAAGCCAATCTACATCGCAGTAGAGCGGCGACCGCCACTTTCCAATAATACCTCTTAAGAGGTTACTCCGATGTTGCACTTGTCTAGGAACCATGTTTGAGTGGCTCTAGTGCAATAAAACTCTTATAGTCCTTCACAGACTCAAAACAATTAAGCTACGGGCACGTATCGTTGCAAAAAAACTACACTTTCTAATGTCTCCACCACGAATGCAGATAGAAAGTTGAAAATCAGTAGAGGTATAGAGAGAATTGTGGGACAAACTTTAAAAATAAATTAATTTTTTTATCCATTGGCGTCCGAAAAGGGGGGGCTAAAAACAAATTATCGGCCGAATGTTTTTTCAAATGATTATATCTTCGAAATTACTTATTGTAAAAAATTCATATTTTGGGACCATCAAGGTGGCGTATAGTTCCATCGGAATCAGCTTAGAGAGTGGCTAATTATTGTAAGGGGGAGGGTCAATGGGGTGCAAAGTAAAACACTTAAAAATTAATATCTCAACTATCTCTCAAGTTATGTAATTGAAACTTAAAACGTATATTAAGCTTTACTAGGAAAATACAAAAAAAATATAACATGTTGAAATAATAGTAGTGGGGGGAAATGGGTAGCATTTCAAAAATGGCGCACTTTTCAAAATTACAAATCCATATATCGCAAAAACGAGTACAGATATCAAATTGGAAATTTGTCAAATTGTAGAACTACATAGTGGTTAATTTTAATAAAAATTTTAAGTTGGAAGGTGTAAAGGGAGGGAGGTGGTAAGCAAAAATGTCGAAAATTTTGAGTGATTTTTTAGGGCTCTGGTGAAAGGTACAAAGTTTAAATTTTGCATGTAGATATGTCTATGTGATATACATAGAAAAATAATAATAACTTGATCCGTAGTTGTTAAAAGCCGACCCCGAACGTGCACAAGGTGTTTCATGTGCATTGAAAAAAAAATATAAACTGAAAATTTTTGCGTGAAATTTTATGGTAGAAACTTGAAAATTTGCGAAATGAATTTAAAGAAAATTCCCTAAATACACGAAATATTAACTGGTCGAAAACCTTTAAAACTTCTTCCCCCTCCCATACAAAATTATTTGTTCGACCATTTTCAAGAAATCAATTATCACCTAACTATTAAAAGCAATCAATTTGAAATTATGCACAAAAACTTCTACAAATAGTTGAAATAAAATTGCGTTAAAAGTTTTGAAATCGCACTTGCCCTGCTACCCCCTCCCATACAAAACTATGATTTCGACCAATTTCATTAAATCAACAACAACCAACAAACTAAAAGCTACGAACTTGAAATTCAAATGTTCGGTTTCGTGAATGTAAAATAAACCGAATTTTATGAAAATTCTATGCAACTTCGTCTATGAAACACATTCTATGTATGTAGAGAATATTGGACGTGATTCAAGCAATTAATTAAAAAGCTATTAACATCCACCCACCCTTACTATTACCCCTTCTCCTCCCCTCATAAAATTCCAAACTTGCAAAAACGAATGAAATATTGTTAAATTAACAACAGCCCTGCCAACGAACTCCCTTTCACTTAGCCTTCCCTAACCACTCTAACCTTCATATTGACTTTCCACTCATCCGCAACTTGTCCCTAGAATAATAAAGTTTTGCCCGGCTTGTTGGCAGTTTAGTTATTTTTTAAATGATTATATCTTCGAAATTACTTACTGTAAGAAAGTTATATTTTGGGTCCATTAAGGTGGTATACAGATCCACCTATATCACCGTAGAAGGAGGCTAATTCTTGTAAGGGGGAGGGTCAGAGGAGAACACAGAAAAACACTTAAAATGAATATCTCAACTATCTCTTAAGCTATGTAGTTGAAACTTAAGACATATATTAAGCTACACTAGCGAAATACAAGAAAAATATAAAATTTGGCCAAAGCAGTAGTGAGGAGAAATGGAGACCATTTCAAAAATGGTGCCCATTCCAAAATACCAAACTGTTACATCTCAAAACCGATTACAGATGTCAAATCGAAAATTCTTCAGATTATAGAACTAAATAGTTTTTAATTTTGGTAAAAATTTTAAGTTAAGTAAGGGGAGGAAGGTGGTAAACAAAAATGTCGAAAATTTTGATTGGTTTTTTCAGGGCTCTGGTGAAGATACAAAGTTTAAATTTTGCATGTGAATACATCTATTTGATATACACAGAAAAAATAATAATTTGTTCTACAATTGTTATAAACTATAAATATAAATAACTTTGTAAAACATCATTTTTCGAGTACACCATAAATATTTTGTAATAATTAAGTTGTAACGCGGACATGTGTTATTGACGGGTGGAAGCCAAAAATTTATAGCGTGAGAAGCGTGTAACCCCAGAAATATCATAACAAAAAGTAGGTTCATTTAAATAGCGAGAAAGAGGTAGGTTACATCTAACATATTGTGCTAGTTGAATACCATCCGCATTTCCACAAAATTGTGCAAACATAATACTTCGCAGAATATTAAAACTTAATTATCAGAATTATAAAATTAACATAATTCCCAATCAATTTTAATCTCGCAAAGCGTAATTTACGTTGAAGAATATTTTTTAAGATGTCTCAACTTTCAAAGTCCTTCCATTAAAACTTCCCGCCTCAAAAGTGTACAAGGTTTTTTTATTAAAGCTTATTTTATCTATTGCTTTAGCCGCTCTTCAATTAGCTATATATGCTTACATTCATATCAAAAGTTCGGGTTGTGCAAAGTATTTCTTTTCCATTTTCTTTTTGCAAAAGCTCAACATACTTGAGAATTTTCTGCAAACCTAACCAGGAAAAGGATTTTAATTGTCCGCAATAGAATCTCCCCAGACAACAAAGTTGTTGCAGTGCCGAATCAGCATTATTCCTTATACCCAAAGAGACAAAGACATCCGCAGTCATTCAGACTTAGCTTCACGTAGCCCAGCTCTAGCTAACAATTAAAGTGCAACAAGGCACTTTCACCGTTTTTCACTTGTAGCGAAGACATCCTGTCTGACAATTGTTCCAATTTGTTGGATCAAATTACAAGGATTCATCTCGACTGTGTGTAGTGTACGAGTGGAAAGTGTTTTGTACCCGCCACTATGCCGGAAGACTGGGCCCGGCAGTAGAAGTAGAATTTTTTGACGAAACAGCATCGCTCGCGACTTGTTTAGTGGAGAATCCTTTCGAGTCAGGCGGAGTGTTGCATTCTTTTTTTCTCTCTCGTCTAAATGCACTCACTTGCTACACTCCTATTCGTATCCTTTGCCGTGAATGCACTTCATTGCACAACTGTCTGATGTTATTCAGGAAATAAGGACTCGGTTCCGTGTCATTTTACCGACTATCCTTCGCCTCTGGTCCACCTATTCAGACACTGTGCTACTTCCGAGACTCATAATCAAGAACATGAGACTGGGAATGAGGGAGAATTTTAAAGGATGCAAGTGGTTAAGTTTTGTATCCTTTCCCATTCTAAATCCCGCTCGGCCCAGCATTCATTCCGGTTGAAGACATACTTGGTGGTGATATCGTATAAGGTACTCATACACGTACCTCGGAAGACACTCGACAGCCATAAGCGTTCAAGTACGTATGGAACATAGGCTGCTTTTGGGCACGTTCGCTGTCACTTTGTAACAAGGCCTCGTACACAGTTTTAAGTGGGTGACAGTAAAATCACCTTTGATGATTTATTATTATGTACTGCAATTTCGCCAGACTACGAGGCCTACTACAAATCAATTCGGCGTGAAGCGTGAGGACGGAGGATGGGGCAGGTTTTCGCCGCGATTATTGAGTCTCTTTTCCGGATTATTTAAGTGCTTCTGTACACCAATTAGAGCGAGCAGAAAATACATACATAGTGTGGTAAATTTAGGCTAGAGACGTAGACGAACATCAAAAGGGCTGCGTTCGGTTCACATAACTTGCTGACAGGAGTACCAGCATTTCGAGCGTGCTCAATGCTCCGGCTGTGAAGTTTAAACCCTCGTTTCACCACAAAAGCCATACGGTTCGGCATGGCCCGAAAGCGGAAAGGTTTCGGTTAAATGGATTCCATGTCGGCTGCTCAAAGTGCGACAAATAATCTATTGAACTTATAATTCCTGTATCTAGATATACAGGTCCCTGTGAGTGTCAGGCAGCTGAGCAGCAACAGTGGAATGAGATAGTTGAAGCTGATTCAGACCTTTTGTAGATTCGCTGATTTTGCACGACAACTTCTTAACTGTCTTTTCGTTTTAGAAATCCGCAATATATTTCATATAAATTTGAGATTGCTGCACAAACGTTCGGCAAAAATGTGACTATGGATGACGCAATAAACTAGCTCGCTTCGTAGGTCCTCGGTATTGAGAGCGTGTTGGTGTTCTACTGTTGTGAAAGGAAAATTTTCAAATTGGATATGCGTTATAAGTGATATAGTGAAACTATTACACCAAAAGGATTCTTTTGAATTCTATATCGAAAGTGAAATAAAGAAAAAGTCGACATCGATATGACTGCAAAGTGTTGTACAATATTTTAGAAGGAGAATGAAAAAACTAGAGTGTAGCCTAGTGGGTGGTGTGTTGGTCTTGTAATGCGAAGGTCGTGAGCTCAAATCCCGATTGGCGCAATATATAATTCCAGAACTTTGCCTACTTGGATATAGCTTGGTCACCTCAATCTACGAAAATAAAAAAATCGTAAGAAGAGGGTTATGCGAAGAGCTCACAACCCTTCCGCAATAAGTAATGAAAAATGTTAAGGAACCTGAATGTCAGGAGGCCAAGGTCCGATTTGGGCTGTAGCGCCATTATAGAAGTAGAAGATGAAAAATCTTGGTTAGATTTTGATAGCAAATGGCATCTGCACAACTGCTTCAAATAAAAAAGTCCCAGCTCCCAAAATTGAAATATGAAAACATCCTCAATATTTCGATAGAGCTAAGCAGTCACTAAAAACCAGGACGATATTATAATTATCGCCGATGTTCAGAAAAACTTCTTTTGAAGAAACCTTTAACCTATGAGCGATTGAAATTTCACCGTCATGAAAATGATGCCTGAAGCCATCAGTTTTAGATTCACATCTTCGAAATCATAAACTTTCAACTTCCGAATCGAAGAATTTTGAAGTGACAAAACTTAACAACTTAACTTCTAAGCTATTTTAATATTGGAAACTATAGCATCACTCCATTATCATTATTATTAATGCTTTAAGCTTAATTAACATGAGGTTCCAAACGAAATATTGTATTGACTATGCCAAATGACACTGTAGTGCCCTCATGACTTGAAAACAAATAGCCACGACCGTAGAGCATACAGGACATTATGTTGCATTGTAACAGTCCCAAAACTAGCCGGATCCTCAATTATACCAACCCAAAGTTATGGCCAAAGTAAACGATCCTTGACGTTCGCGAGAACTAGAATTGCTTCTCTTTAGCTTGTGCATAGCATGCATTGAAAAAAAAAGGAAACAGAGGGTAAATGCAGTCGCCATCATAATAGGAAGGACATCATGGTAACGGGCGGGACGGGAAACACTACCCCGGCAACCATCTAAATAATGACGTTCTCCGCCTATTCAAATTCGCAATGGCAAGGAGCACTATATATTTATATCTATGTATACAATCTCCCCAAAACCCACTGACACTGTCTCGTTTCGATGCTGGCAAGTAGGAAGAGCTGGGTCGCAGTTTAAATCTCTAGCGTGTCCTCTTTTGCAAGACCACGACCACAGAGGGAATAATAAATTTTTTGTGTAATTATTGCAAGTCCGGTCGGTAGGATATGCGCCATAAACGAGATGTCCACTGGCTCTGTGCATTACGTCCAGCACAGGGTACAGCGCTGTACTCGGACTTCACCTCGAAAACGAATGAGCCTTGGACTGCGTGTCCTGAATAAACTATGGGGTCAAAAGCAAAAACCCGTTTGAAGTATCCTTAAAAGAGTTTTAACAACGATTCCCCGTTTCATACTTTTCTAATCATACACGTTATGATGGCTGGTGCACGGTCGCGACGTGTGTACATTTGCGGATGCAATCAGATGGGGCTCATCATCGTCCTCGATCAAAAAGGATGATTCTCTCTGCGCCAAGCGTTGCTGCTGTTGCAAGGGATTTCGTATCTAGCAACTTTGGCGACAAACAATCAACGAAGCAAACAAACAGGATGACAAATAGTATACGTTGATCATAGAAGCTTGGTTTGATATAACGGTAATTTTCAATTAGGACGCATCGAATTCTGCTCGCTATTCTCCAATCCTAATACGCTAGGCTCGTTCGTATTATGCGATTCTCAAAAGGATTGCAAATGTTAAACGGACAAAACAATACGTGAGTTCTGATTACATTGGTGCTTCCGAATTCCGACATAACTCTTCCCGTTATATGTAGATGTCCTTTGGACTATGTACGGATACTCGGACGTCTATCGGCAATAATCAACCACTTTCTTTTTATTTATTCATGTTATGTCGGCGAATGGACGCTGTTTTTCTTAGCATGTCCATCTAGGACTATTACGTACGCGGAAGAATGGGGGGCAACGGGCGGCAATATACACATGTATCCCGTGTGTTACACACTAATTTTCCTGTTTTGTACCGGATTCAATTCGATTTCCGTAATTGAATCAAATTCAATGAACCGAAACGATTAAATCATAGGGTGCAGATACAATCAGATTTTTTTCTTTTTTTGCTTCGATGTGTGCACATCAATCGTTCATTGTATTGGTCTCGGTTATTACATAGATCGAAGAAATGGTTCAGTATATTGCACAAAGAATTTAAGAAAAATATTGAATTGAAGCAGACGTTGACTCGTATTAAGGATGAAATTGAATAGATCATTAACAAACAGTCAAAGTTAGTAGAATTTTTTTGAAACAGCTTACTTGTACGATTTCAACAACCGTCGTTCTGGTAATATGCAACTTTTGAAAATATTTTTTTTTTTAATAATTCGCTTGTGCTAATTGTTTGGGACTTTTATTTTAAAAAAACATAATAGATTGCTCGTTAATCTTAGGATACTCTAGATGTAAAAGAAAATTTTGTTATTCCGAGAAATTTTTTATGGAGAGTGGTAAAAGTGCTGATAACATGGAACTAATTTTTTCCCATCATGCTAGAGTAGCTATAAAAATGTTCTATACAAATTGTGAGCTTCAAAAATTGAATAGATACGCAGAAAATTCGTGTATTATATTTAGAAAAATTGTGCATTTCGAAAAGGAGGTGATGAAAGGAGTGAGGGGATTTGGAGATTTTTTCAGAAATAACTATGAATATTACAAAATTGATATCTCTTAAAATTCAGAGTAGTAACATTCATACTATTCAAAAAAATTGATTCTTTGTGAAGTTAGGAAATTATGTCATTTTATATGGGAGGTGGTAGAAGCAATAAAGCTAATCAGTTAATTTTTTCTGATCTTAATGATAATTAAATCTTTAAGCTAGAGTGTAGCCTAGTGGGTAGCGTGTTGGTCTTATAATGCGAAGGTCGTGAGTTCAAATCCCGGTCGACGTAATATATAATTCCAGCACATTGCCTGCTTGAATATACCTTGGTCACCTCGATCTACGAAAATTAAAAAAAAAATAGTAAAAATTCGTAAAAAAGAGGGTAGTGCGAAGGGCTAACAACCCTTCCACAATAAGTAATGAAAAATATTAAGGAACCTGAATGTCAGGAGGCCAAGGTCCGATTTGGGCTGTAGTGCCAAACTTATAATACTCTCAGATTCCATCTAGAGTATAAAAACAGCAGAAATATAATTTTGCTTAAAGCAGAGCTAAGCCCAATCATGCGATTTTTTAGACAAATGTGTGACATTTACGTCAGTCAACGTATAACCATATTACAAGGTACAAGGTAATATACGGCAATAAATAAATTGAATTCTGTGACTTTCAAAAATTATTAAATTCGGCATGAAAGGTGATAAAAAGCGAAATCTTTCTGTCATATCAATAACCGTAGCATAAAAGTACAGCGTGCCTATGAGGTGTAAGGTGTGCATGTTTCTATTGAAAATAGGTTTAACGCATACGGTACGACTGTTAATAAATTTGTATGAGAGATTTTGTATGAGAGGTGCTAGAAGGATTGACGATGTTGAACTAATTTCTTCACATCCCACTACAATATTTATACTTTAGATGAAATCCGATATTATTATAAGTTTACGCAGACCTTATAGCGCTGCGAAAGAAGGCAGTACAGTACTCTTGATAACGTTTAAGAATTTGCGGACTCACGCACAGCGAGTTATTTGGTTCGCTGAACTCAGATATCAAGTTTATCCTGGAATGGGGCAGGAAAAACAGAGTAGTCTTTAGCGCTACAAAAACATAGTCCTCTATCCCTCAAGTTCCAGCATTGTTCTTCAATGTTTACTTTGGCGGCATACAACTTTGCTCTTTAAAAGATTTTACTCTCCTAGGCATGAAGATTATTAACCACCTTAATTGGAGCCAACACATCTTGGAAGTAGCATGTAATAAACACCTGACACCAATCTATAAAAACATCCAAAATATGCCAATGCAGAATGTGTGGAAAAAAATACGAGACGGCATCAAATTCTCCGCAGAAGAGGTGTTAGGATATCAAGTACTGCGAAAAAATAATGATTGGTTCGACCAAGAATGCCGCGATGCAATAGGCAGAAAGAGCGAGGCTTACAAAATTTTTACTGAACGACCAACACGAGCCAAAAAAAAAGATATGACGAGCTTAGGCGATATGCGAAAAAGACCTGCAGGCAAAAACAAAGGAAGTACCATAATGATAACATACAAAAAATGGACGACGATATGAGACAAAGAGAAAGATTTCATCTTTGTCGTGATATCTTGAAAAAAAATCTGCCAGAAAGTCAGGCGTAGCTTTATTATTCTTGGGACAAGCTGAGGATGCGTGGGAAGTCAATATACTGGTTAGGGTGGATAGGTAAGACTAAGTGAATGGGGGTTCTAAAGCAGGGCTGTCATCAATTATTTAATACGATTAACAGCTCCAGTACGTAGATCAATATTTCATTCGATTATTTATGCAAGCTTTGGTTTATATGGGTGGAGGGACGTTATAAGGGATTGGTTGATGATAATCTATATAATAATGAAAATCTTTGCACGTTATTGCAGTCACGTGATTCACATTAATTAGATTACTAAACATTGCGGAAATAATTTCGTCGGTATCAAAGGCTCATTAGAAAAACTAGCCTGGCATGCGGGCAGCGCAAAGTTCGATTCCCGGCCGATATTCTTTTTTATGAATATTTTTTGTACGATTTGACTGCAGTAAGAATATCATAATTTCAAATAAATTTTATTGCATGCATGAGTTCAAAATAAAATCGATTTTTTGTGCGGCGGAATGCTCGCCTGATACGCGTTTTCGATATTCGGCCGAGAAACTTTTTTTTAATGTATTTTGACATGGACGACTATATGTTGTTATGACATGAGTCCAAATACAAGATGATTTCAAGTTATTTATAAGCAAGAAGATCTGAAACTATTTAAAAACATAACAGGACTACATTTGGGCGTAAAGCCCAATCGTGAGATACTCTAGATGAGAGAGAAATTTCTTGATCTCAAGAAATTTTGAAGTCACTTTTGTAGTGGTATAGGAGTTCACGACACTGAACTAATTTCTCTCATCACGCTAAAGTTGCTATCAAAATATTTTATGCAAAATTTAGGATTGCAAAATTCCGTCATTTCGTATTCTTGAAATCAAAAAAAAATCTCTTTCATTAGTCTTGTTAGGTTTCTATATCAAATAAATGTACGCACGTGCAAAATTTGGACTTTGTATCTTCTACCAAAGCCCTAAGAAAATTAGTAAAAATTTTCGAAATTTTGGCACACCACCTTGCTCTCTTTACACCCTTTATCTTTAAAATTTTATGAAAATTATAGATCGTAGAGCTCTACAATCTGACAAAACTCCAATATAATATATGCATTGAATTTCGAGACGTAGTGATTTGAAATTTTGAAAAGTGCAATACTTTTTAAATGCTTCCCATTTCTCCTCACACTTATTATGACCAACGCTTTTATTTTTCTTATATCTCGCTTGTATGGCTTAATATACGTTCTAAATCTGAAATAAATAGCTAAGGAGATAGTTGAGATATTCATTTTTAAGCGTTTTTTATTGCACACCCCCCCACCCTTTGACTCTCCACCCTACAATTATTGGGCTCCTTTTGGCTGATAATAGTGGAACTGTATGCCACCTAATCGGTCATAGAATAAAAAATTTTTAAGTCAAGCAGTTCTGATATAAGATATAGTCATTTGAAAAAAAATTGGGCCGACCAATTTCAATGGCCAAAAAATTTAATTATTTTTAGAGTTTGTTCCACAACTTCCTCTACACGTATGTTGATTTTCGGCTTCCTATCTGTACTCCTAGGCTAGGGTATAGCCTAATGAGTAGCGTATTGGTCTACAATGCGAATGTCGTGAGTTAAAATCCCGGTCGACGCATAATTCCAGCACACTGCCTGCTTGGGACCACCCTTTCACAATGACAAATAAAATGTTGTGAAACCTGAAGGTCAGTAAGCCAAGGCCCGATATGAACTGTAGTGCCATTGTAGAAATTGTTGATCTGCACTCGTAGTGGAGATATTAACAAGTGTAGTTTTTGACTCTTCCCTCACCCGCCTCCCCCTTCCACCTGGAACTCCCAAAATATAGTTCACGGAGCTTACATACCCCATCAACAATCTATCCAAAAATGAACATACTATCTTTAACGGTCTCGGAGATATGAGTTCGTATGTACTGCGTTCGGATTACGGCGGACGGACAGACGGATTTTTGTCATCATCACCGTCAATGGCGCGACAACATGAATTGGGTCCTGGCCTCCTGAAGTCGTCGCCTCCAATCGGCTCGATCCAAAGGCAGCGTCCTCCAGCTCCAAATTTTTAAAAATCGAGTCTTCCCGTCGTTTGCACGCTTTCCCTACTGATCGGTAATCACTCGCTTTATCTTTAAGAACACGTTTGGGTATTATTCTTCTGCCTTCCATTCGCTCTACATGGCCAGCCCACTGCAGTTTACGTAGCTTGCTGAACGTTTAAGCTTCTAGCTCATCGTAGAGTTGATACAGCTCATGATTGAATGTTATTCGTCATTCCGATCCTTCCTTCACAGGTTCCAAAATGCTTTGGAGGACCTCTCTTTCAAATGCGTTAACTGCTTTTTCGGAAGTTCGCGTTAATGTTCACGTCTCGCTGCCGTAACAGAGCGCAGGTCCTACAATTGTTTTACATATTAGCAGCTTATTATCCCTGTTCATTTTCTTGGATTTCATTATTGGAATTACCGAATAATAAGATTTATTTACTAGTATTATCCGCCGATCGATTTCGTCCCTTTCATTGCCGTCCTTTGCTAGATTAAACCCAAGATATACGAAGTTGTCTACACTCTCCAAATAACACCCAATTGTCACATTTTCTCTGATTGACGTTCCTTTTCCTGTTTGCGTCATTACTTATGGTTTGCTTTCGTTAATGCGCAACCCTACTTCTTTTGCGGCGGAGTCAAGATTGACAAATACCTTCTTAGTACTAAGGAAGGATCTTGCTAGGATGTCAATCTCGTCAACGTATGCTACTAGTTGGATGGACTTGAACAGTGTCCCGCTGGTGCCGACTTAGATTTTTCGGACGACATACTCTAGTGCCAAGTGGAAAACCATGGGGGCCATCTCCCTGCTTTAAACCACATTCCGTTCGAAAGCTGTTTATGGAATCGAATTGTATTCACACTTGGGATTCAATGTGCGCCATTGTGAGTATTTCTAGTCGGACTAGTTTTGGGTGAATTCCATATTAAGCATGATTCGGTACAGTATCCTCCTGTCGATACTTTCGCATTCTTGTTTAAAATCTACGAAAATTTAGTGCACGTCTGTGTTATATTCCCAGCATTTCTCAAGCACCTGTTTCACCGAGAATATCTGGTCTGTTGTAGATCGTCCGGTTCTAAATCCACTTTGGTATTTGCCAATTATTTCGCTAGTAAAGATCTTAAGACGACGTCCTATTATTTTTGTCAGTATTTTATAGGACATAAGCAACTATGATATTCCGCTGTAATTCTCACAGCAGAGTTTGTCTAATTTCTTGTAAATTGGACATATGATGATTTTTCGCCAATCATCGGGTATGATTTCCTCTATACAAATTGTTGTGCAGTATTTCAGCGACACAATTCACAATTTCACCCGCAAGGGGGTAGTTGTAGTATGAGGTTTTACCAATTCCTGCAACTATCTTTGGAGTTAGCGACTCCACGGACCTGAGCTAACTATCCCCCTCTGGGATGGGGGCTGTAGAATTCACCCACAGCCTGTCCTGCTTGCCCTAAAAATGGCAAATGGACACTCACTGGATCATGGGCTTATCACCCGTGATCTTAAGACCTAAATGATACGAGAAACGGATACATCGCCTCGGATACGGGCTGATTCTACGGTAACGACTTTTGGCATTCGAAAACGGACTATGATTGGCTTCTGGAACGTTCGAACATTGAATGACGGGGGAAGAGCTGGGGTTACTCGGTCCTTGCACCGCCAATCAGTGATCGACCGTGAAATGGAGCACTATAACATCCAAATCTTGGGCTTGAGCGAGGTCAGGTGGACAGGATCAGGAGAAGAACGAACCCCTAGCGGAAACACTATTCTGTACATTGGCCCTGAAAGTGAAGCCAGAAATGGCGTGGCGTTCGTCCTTACGCCGAGAGCGAGAAACAGTCTCATTAGCTGGGAACCAATCTCGGATAGGATTATCGTCGTCAGGCTCAGGACCAGTGTCAGAAACGTCACAATTCTGCAGTGCTACGCACCAACTAATACCGCAACATCTGGTGACAAAGAGGAGTTTTATAGCCAACTGAGTGCCACCTTCGAACGTGTTCCAAGAGGTGATATTATTATCATCTCGGGAGATATGAACGCCCAGGTTGGATCAGACAACACTGGACTAGAACACGTCATGGGGAGGCATGGTGACCCTTGGGTCGACCCTTCACGACCTTGGATTAAGAGACCCGAAAACGGCGAATTATTTGTGGAGTTCTGTAGTACTCGGCAAATGGTCATCGGAGGGACCCTTTTTCCACACAAGAGTCATCATAAAACATCTTGGGTTTCCCCTGATGGTGTTACTCAGAACCAGATCGACCATTTGGCTATAAGTCGCCGATGGAGAAGATGTCTCCTCGATGTGCGAGCGAAACGTGGAGCTGACGTGGGGAGCGATCACCACTTGATGGTTGCCTGCTTGAGATTGTGTACAGCAGCTATCCGACGACCACAAATTCTTCAAATGAAGCGCAAGCTTAATGTGGATAAACTCAGAGATCCCAACAAAAAACTCGAATACACCACCATTCTACGCGAAAAGTCATCCACATTGGGTGAACATGAAATGCGCACACTGGACGCCAATTGGGAGGCAACCAGAAACACTTTTCTAACTAGTGCTGAAGAATCTGTGGGATATGCGCAGAGCGGTGAGAAACCCTGGATGTCGCGAGACACATGGGACAAGGTTGACAATCGGAAAAAAGCCAAATTGGCAATCATCTCTCAACCCGATGTCAACCAACGAACGCCTGACTTGAGGCAGAACTACCGCGATGCTCATATACAGCTTAAAAAGGCTGTTAGACGCGACAAGAGAAAGGCCATTGAAGATCTGGCAAACAAGGCAGAATCTGCGGCTTACCTTGGGGATATGGGTTCACTATTTAAAATCATGAAACAGTTGACGAACAGGAATTTCACCGCCAACCACCTGGTGAGAGATGTCAACGGAACTCTCCTTAATATGAGTGAACACCAGTTGCGACGATGGAAGGAATACTTCTCTGATATTTTAAACATCTTGTCAGATGAAGATATTCCGGAAACAGAACAACTTCCAAACATCCAACCGCAACAATCCTCTATTAGGGACGATTCCCCAGATAAGGAAGAGATAGTTTCCGCCATTCGGTCAATGGCGGGAAGGAAAGCTCCAGGTATAGACGGACTACCAACCGAACTCCTCAAAGCGGACCCGGAAATAACAGCCGATATACTCCTCCCACTCTTCACTAAGGTGTGGAATGATGGAAGATATCCGACTGAATGGAAGGAGGGCGTCATTGTGAAAATTCCGAAGAAGGGCGACCTTCGGGATTGTGGCAATTGGCGTGGTATATGTCTACTTACTGCCGTATCAAAAATTATGGCTAAGGTAATTCTCAATAGGATTAGTGATGTCGTCGAGAGCACTCTCGAAGTTTATCAGGCTGGATTCCGTAAAGGGTCGTCTTGTACCGACCACACAAATACCCTACGGATAATATTAGAGCAGTCAGCCGAAATGGGTTCGCCACTACATCTCATGTTTGTGGACTTCGAGAAGGCTTTCGACAGCGTTAAGCGAGATTACATATGGAATGCTTTGCGTAGGAGAGGTATTCCAAATAAGGTCATAGCTATGATTAAAGAATCCTACGAAGATGCAAGGTGTCGCGTCTTGCATAGAGGAGAGCTGTCCGAGAGCTTTCCTGTGCGAACGGGTGTCAGACAAGGCTGCATATTATCACCAGCCCTGTTTCTGGTGGTAATAAATGACATCTTGAAAGCTGCACTGGAAGGTGGGGAAGGTAAAGGTCTTCAATGGAGACTATTTAACATCTTAAGTCACCTTGATTATGCTGATGACGTGTGTTTGCTTGCACATACCCGTTCGGACTTAGAGTCAAATGTTCGCTCGTTGCATTCTAAATGCAAAGAGGCGGGACTGAAAATAAATGTGCGTAAAACCAAGTACATGCACATGGGTTCGAACGCAAGCACACCGATTGTTCTTAATGGACAGGATGTGGAAGAGGTGCAAGATTTTTGCTATCTCGGAAGCATTGTCAGCATGGACGGCGGAGCCGAAAAGGATGTTGAGGCTCGGCTAAATAAAGCTCGTCAGGCCTTCGGTATCCTTTCCCCTTTCTGGAGGTTAAGAGAGATCTCCCTTCGCACGAAGCTGCGAGTTTTTGACGCATGCGTCAAATCCGTGTTGTTATATGGTTGTACTACGTGGAAAGTGACCGTTCGACTTACCAAGAAACTACAGACTTTCGTAAACCAATGCCTCCGACGCATTTTAGGAATATTCTGGCCAGAAGTGATCTCCAACGACGAACTTTGGAGTACAACTCGCCAAACTAAAATAGGTATTGAGATTCAACGGCGAAAGTGGCAGTGGATCGGTCATACTTTGAGGAAACCAGAGCAAAACATCGCAAAACAGGCTCTGGATTATAACCCTCAAGGAAGACGTCGGGTTGGTCGACCATGTAACACATGGAAGCGAGCAGTTGAGCAGGAGGCCAGAGGAATAAACAAGTCCTGGCAACAGCTTAAAGCCGATGCTCAGGATCGCGCCTTGTGGAAGAGAGTTGTTTCTGTCCTATGCCCCTATAGGGGGTCTTAACAGGAATTTGAAGCAACTATGATATTCCGCTGTAATTCTCACAGCAGAGTTTGTCTAATTTCTTGTAAATTGGACATATGATGATTTTTCGCCAATCATCGGGTATGATTTCCTCTATACAAATTGTTGTGCAGTATTTCAGCGACACAATTCCCACCGTTTTTCAGAAGTTCAACTGGTATTTCGTCACTTCCCGGCACTTTGTTTAGTTTTTGGTCACATAGGGCTCCTTTGATTTCAGCAAGCATGGGTGGTGTCGATGATGGTTCTTCATCATCAGTTGAGGCCTCAATTGAAATATTGTCTATCGTGATCGGTGCTAATGGGGTGGGATTGAGAAGATGTTCAAAATAGGAAGCCCATCTCTTTTTTATTTCTTGTGTGTTGCTGATAATGTTGCTCTCTCTTTACAAAGACTGGTTTTTCGCTTATATACCTCTTTAAGGTCATTTACTACTGCGTATGTGTCCCACATTGTCGTCCATTTTTTGTATCTTGTCATTATAAGACTTTCTTTGTTTTCATATGCAGGTCTTTTTCGCATATCGCCTAAGCTCACCATGTTTTTCTTTTTTTGGCTCGTGTTGGTCGTTCAGTAAAAATTTTGTAAGCCTCGTTCTTTTTTATCTATTGCATCGCAACAGACGGATTTTTTCACTCTAAATGAAATTTGACAGTATTATAAGTTTGCCACAAAGTTTGTAACGCTAAGAATTAAGACTCGGAGAATAAATTAATAATGAAGAAGTTCATGTTATCACTCAAAATCTCCAAGCCGGATGTCCGTCTTTGAGAATGCGTTGAGCTAAAAAGTTTAAATTTTGTACACGTTGTTTTTACTAAAAAAGTATGGACGAGTTCGTGAATGGGACAAATCGGTCTTTTACTCTTCTTTTTCTACAATGGCACTACAGCCCAAATTGAACCTTGGCCTCCTGACATTCACGTTCCTTAACATTTTTCATTACTTATTGTGGAAGTGTTGTCAGCCCTTCGCACAACCCTCTTACTACGAATTTTTCATTTTCGTAGATTGAGGTGACCAAGAAATATTCAAGTAATTCTCCCAAATCGTATGTATATTGTTTCGACCGGGATTTGAACTCACGACCTTGGCACTACAAGACCAATACACTACCCACTATGCTACACCCTAGCTCTAGCTCTTCTACTCGTTTCATAAAAATTTGGCAATAAGCGGATTTTCACAAAAAGTATAAAAGTTATTGATCTGACAGTTAGAATATATTATTTTAGTAATGATTTTAATTTAGCATAAAAAAAATATTCGAATCCCCCCACTCCTTCCACCACCTCCCATATAAACAATATGAAATATCGGCAATACAAATTGAAACACGACGTTTCCCAATAGATGGCGCCAGCAGTAAATGCTGGTCAACATTGCGGATCAGAAACTTCACATCATAAACTTTACACCTGTCAATAACTCCTCATCATTATATTTGTGAAGTGTTATAGGCGTCATATCTTTTTTTGTGCGCGAATATGTTTGAGCCAAATAAGCGTCGTTTGCGGAAAGTTTTGCTTTTTGCCTTCAATTTGAAAAAATCTGCGGTTGAAGTACGTCGAATGATTGTTGGAAATTATGATGAAGGCACTATTAGTGAAAGAACGCTTCGCGAATGGTTTCAACGCTATAACACCTTTTTTATATTTCTATATATCTCAACGTGGAAGACAAGGAGTGTCCCGGAGCGTTTAAAAAATTTGAAGACGAGGAATTGGAGGCATTACTGAACGAAGATTCATGCCAAATGCAACAACAACTTGCAGATTAATTGGGCGTGACTCAACAAGAAATTTTACTTCGTTTGAAAAGTGTGGGAATGACGAGAAAGCAAAGAAATTGGGTGTTGAATTAAAAAAAAATCGAACGGGGTTTCCGCTCAAGCGAACAGCTGCTGCAACAGGATTTTTGCATCGCATTGGAACTGGCAATAAGAACTGGATCCAATACGATAATTCAAATCGAAAAAAATCGTGGAATATCGCGGCCATGCATCAATATCGACGGCCAAGCCCAACATCCACAGCTTGAGAATCATGCAGTGTATTTGATGGAGTGGTGTATTATGAGCTCCTGCAACTGGGTGAAACCATAACGAGAGATCGCTATAAAAATCAACTAATGCGTTTGAGCCGAGCATTGAAGGAGAAACAGCCGCAATATGAGGATAGACACATCAAGATGATTTTGCTGTCCGGCAACACTCGATCATATGTTGCTCACGTTGAAAATGAGACATGAGACGTCCTACTCCACACACCGTATTTTTCAGTCATCACCCTTCCGGTTACAATCTATTCCAAAAGATGACGCATGGCCTGACTGAGCAGCGCTTCCATTCTTACGAAGAAGCCAAAAATTGGGTCGATTCGTGAATCGGCACAAAAGAAGAGCAGTTTTTCGCAGTGAAATCTGTGTGCTGCCAGGAAGATGGTAAAAGTTGTGGCTAGCGACAGGTATTTCCTTGAGTAATAAATATTTAACCATTTTTGTACAATAAAGGCTGGAATTTAAAAAAAAAACAAAAAACGGTAGTTACTCTATGCTATAAATTAATTTACTGATTACATTTAAAATTTATTAACCTGAAATTGTGCACTAAACATTTATTTAGAGTTTTTAGTAAGCCCGAAAATATTAGACGATTATCTTCAATTCTCCTACCCCCTCCCATACAACATGACGAAATTTTGCATATTATCAAAAAGTCGATTTTCCTGAAAAGTATGAATGCTATTGATCTGCAATTGAGAACATGTCAGAAACATTATGTTTATAGTTTTTTTTTACGGAAAATTCATTATGAATTCCTCACTCCTTTTACCACCTCCCATACCAATTCACTCATTTTCTCCTATTAAATTTTTGAAGCTTGAATTTAATATTGAGAAAGCAAATTACGGCTGATGTAAAAAAATTGTTTGTCTGTACTACTCCCGATAAAAAATTTCGTTAAATCAAAAAAAAAATCCCTTTCTTCTAGAGCCCAAGCGTAGTCATGTTTTTTTTTTTTTTGCATTTTAGGCTAATTTAGTCATAAAACGCGAAAAAACAAAGTCTCAGTGTATAACATTTTGTTTAGCTTTGTTTCAATCATAATACTTAATTATTAGAATAATGATTTAAAAGTGAAAAAAAAACAGAGCGGCGAAATTGTTATTCACAAGATTAGCGAGCATGAGCTATATACGATACGATGTATTTGCAGATCTCATAGTATTTTTTATAGTACTCGTATAAAGGTTCCGAACTGCATAGTTTGACTTAGAAATAGAGGTCGGGAGACAATAAATAATCTACATGATATTCCACATCGTCTCATATGGGTCTAGCTGGACGCCTCCCAATCGATGCCCCTTCAGGGAAGTCACGAAACTTAGTAAATCGTGAAACCGTATATACAAAAACAAGCTATCCCAAACCAATAATTCCTTTATCCAATGCATTTCATTTCGAATACAATGTATAATTAACAAAAACTAATCCCCATAAAATCAAAACGATTTATCCTCGCAAAAGCGGACTACAACTCGTCATGCAGCTCATAATTCCGTATGACGAACGAAAGAACCGTGCGGCCAAATTCTATGCATGAGTGAAATTATTATTATTATTATTTTGTTTATAGATAGTACATATTTTTCGATAGCTGTTGCGAACGCTCGCGTTTTCATACACAGTAAAACTTTATGTTGCGTGAGAAGTCGTTAAATTGTTGCCAAACTGATTTCGCAACCCCATTTTTATGGAGAT
This sequence comes from Chorisops tibialis, assembly GCA_963669355.1. Classification (NCBI taxonomy): domain Eukaryota; kingdom Metazoa; phylum Arthropoda; class Insecta; order Diptera; family Stratiomyidae; genus Chorisops; species Chorisops tibialis. The sequence continues at coordinate 299,271,285 of OY770263.1, forward strand.
TCAACCCTCCATGTATCACATAATACCGCGAAGTACCGAATATCAATTTGCGGATTCGATATTATGTTATAGAAAAAATAAAAAAATTAAGTTTCGAATTGCCAACATTCGAGCTCTGTTTGCTTTATTGACTATAACCGAATACTCAGCAAATTTTAGTTTTACTTTACGATTATTTCAACGATGATAATAATAGTTTGTTATGTCTGCTGTATTGATCATTTTATTTCCGATTATATTGCACATTCGCAAAATTCGCTTTTAAATTTCCAGCAATAGTCGGCAAGAGGATGACGTCAGAGTTGCTTCCAACCACTCCTTAATTACTTTTGCCAAATGAAGCATCAAGTGTGCGAGCGACTGAAAATTGAAAAGTTTTCGAGAATATTTTTCGCATATCACAACCAAGTCATCCATTGTGCCGGAAATTTCGTGTAAATCCGCAATAAAGTTTTGCGATTATGATGACTTAAGTATTGGAGTTATTGTTGTTGGCTGTCGTACACGCTGCCAAGCCAACATTCTGCGTTACTTTATGTTCCGAATTATGTAACGTCATACAAGGAAATTTCCTTTTCAGTCGAAGAACGTTCTCCCCCCAACGAAAACAGCACGATACTCTTAAGTCAGCATCATGAGTTAAGGGATTTTTGCTTTTGTCAGTTGATAGCATCACTGAGTCCTCGGCTATTGTTGCCATCACAGTTGCCAATTTTTTCTCAATTTCCTTAGGCTTACGCATGCATACATAAAAAAGATAATTTTTCATAACTTCAACCTCCCTAGCCGGAAAATATCGCATTATTATATCCTTTCCTTGTTGGCCTATGGCTCCTGGCCCCTCATCCTTCGTATTGGAAGCCACCATCGCTTTACGCCTTATTACTTCGCCGATAGAATCTAGGACACTATAGAGCTCTCCTAGATGCCGCCGCCGACTAGCTCAAATAGCTCGAATGGCGCACGCTGATTGCATGGAATGGGATAATTTACGCGAGTGTGTCGAAGAGAAACTTCTATTCAGCCCACCCACTAGAATGGCTCGATGTCAGTTAGCTCATGAATAAATCAATAAATCAGAAAGTTTCTTAAGATTTGATTGATCACTTAAGAAGAAAGTATGCTCCACTATCATCCCATTGACTTTCGGATTCCTGTTCCTGCTTATATCAAATTGCAGTCAGGATGGAATATAGAGTGCTTTTGTTGGCTGAAGTGTGTGTGTATTGGGGATGAGAGAGAGGAGGTGAAAGAATGAGATGATGTAAAGTTTTTGTATTCCCAAGGCCGACGAATCGAGGACACGTAACCAAATCGCTGCGATATTTCATCTTCCAATCTCCATGCAGCTCAGAATCCATTTGACGGTGGGAACCGAAGACATCGAACAGATGTGCTCTATTGCATGGAACCTACGATTGGAATACGTAATTTGATTAAGTCCCTTAATTCAATGACGATGAGGACCTATTTTTAATATGTTAACGAGCAAAACGTGTGTCCTAGTTTGATAAGGATGTGCCCAGTTATCATAATATTCAGCCATTTATGTATTCTGAATAAAATTACGATACATGAAGCGATTTTCGTAGAGAAATTTCGTTACATAGGAATTGTGATTAGACAAAAAAAGCTGGACAGCATTTTGATCAGAGTTTGAAGTTCAAATAAAGTAAATGAAAACGTCCGCTCTTTTTCGGAATGTATCTTTCGTATTTTTCGTGATTTGTACATATGAGCAGTACAGATTTTCATTTAAACCACGAGAAAACTATAAGAACAACGTATTTATTAAACGAATTTTAAAGTTAGTGACTAGTCCCAACGGATTCATATTTATTGAAATATATTTATATTTACTTCCACAAGCTATTCTAAACGAAATGAGATTTCTAAAAAAATCTCACTAGGGCTCCTTTTCCTCTTCTAGATGTTAAGAAAGATCTCTCACCACTCGCACTGTGTTTGACGTGTGCATCAAATCTAATTGCTAATAAGTGCTGAAAAAGGACCGGTAAACTTATCGAGTAACAAAAAGCTTTCGGGGATCAATTTAGAGATATTATGACTACGTGGCAATTCAAACAACTAAACAGACTAAAACTTAAGCATTGAGTTTCAAGTTTAAAAGTGGCAGTAGATCCAATTCCCCAAAGAAGTTGGGTTGGTCAAACAGTTAAAAAGAGAGTGAGAGAAATACGTCCCATTATCATCTGCGTCCTAGCTATTCAAGGTGCTGGAGAGATACCTAGTCCAAGTGAAAATAAATGTGGCGTTTTCGATGTTTTAAAACGAACTTTTAATTTTTCATCCTACAACTTAATATAAGCTTTTACGGGTTGTTCCACACGGAATTAAATTTAATATTACTGCAACCATTCAAAAACCAAATAAAATATTGACTTCTCAAAAACCATAACCATCCGCCGATTTTAACCCTTGTGTCTCCCATTACGCTTAACACAAGTACGAATTCAAATTACTCGAATATCATAAATTACGAATAAATTCTTTTAAAGCTTAGATATGGCATTAAAAAAATAAACATTTGAAGAAAATTGCTCGAAGGCGTCTGAAAACGAAATGCGGGGGCACCGAGGAGTCCAACTTAATTGCATTATAATACGCGTCCTGGGATGGCCGACCTTCATCGCTCCACTAACCACAGGATCATTATTTCGAAACGTCTTTACACACTTATCTCTCTCGCTCACTCATACATCTAACCAAAACCAAACGCACATTATTATATTCCAGGCAAATTAAGGAAACTTTCCTAAGGTTTATGTGAGACCATTAAATAAAAACATCTAAGCTGTAATTAAACAGTTTCAACCCGACGTTGTGTTGGCTCCGTAAAAAAAAATCCCCAGTTGAAGGATGAAAAAAAGAGGAAGCGAAATTGTATAATTGGAACGCTTAAGTGTAGAAGGCAACATATTTAACATCAGCTCATTAACCTAACAGTCGGGGTCGCCTACAACTCTCTTCCACCCAATCCAACCCGCTTCTTCAATTAAAATAAAATAAAATCCAACAATAACGCCAAGAGACTTGGGAGCATTACGAATCCATTCAGGAAGGCCAAACCAAATCAAATTAGGAGATAAAGCCAACAACAGGACGAAGAAAAGGGCTTAGCCTAACAATTCTGCAATTATCTAAAAGTACGCTCTAGGAAAACGTTTTAGCAATGAGGGAGAATAAATCTTGGAAAAGTCTCAGTAGAAAAATAAAAAAAAATAAAAAAACCAAAAAAATGTACGAAGTAACGCCCAACTGAATCCTGGTGAATAAATTTCGATCTGATGAACATGAGTATCCTTTTAACGCAACATTGCTCTTGATCCTGCCGGCACTCGTTCCAAATTTGCTCACTTCGAAACGAACGACTCTCATTCCCTGCGAAACCATTTATCTCTCGCGTTGAGCAATTTAAAAGCAACAGTAGCACCGAAAAGGACAAACGACAAGAAAGCTAAATCCTCAGCACACTTAGCGTAATCTATAAAGGATTAAACATCCGAAATGAGATGAAGACTTTCCAGTATAGGCCTACACATCTCACTGCGATTCTTGCAATAATATCTCACACTATATCGCGCTACTTTCAGTCAAAATCCTTATCCTTGGACGAAAACAACCAGCATACAATTTCCTATTTATCTAATTTACGAGAAAGGACATTTTAAACATATACAAAAATGCTTGTCGCCAAGATAGATCGGTACAGCGAGCAGTAAAACAGCTCGCACACACATTCTCTCGCCGATACTGAACTTAATCTATTTATCGGCTTAGTCCTGATATATGGCCATTGAGATATCAAGTGAACAGCCGACGTCTCTTCAGAAAGGATATCCAAACAAAATTTGTAAAGCAGTGTCGACTACTCGGCAAGGACGTCGAAAACCCGACTCTCGGAAGAATACTTCTTGCGGGATAACGTGTTCGGAAGGGCAAATGGTGTCGTCTGCGTCGCCTCACTACAGAAGTCGGCTTTGATCGGCTTAAGGGTGTTGAAAAAGAATTCGACATCGAGTCCTTCTCGCAAAACTTTATAGTCCTGCAGCCAATTTATTCGATAGCGAGAGCAAATCCGGGTCCTTGTTTCTTCCTTCTTTTTTATACACATATATAAATACGAAGATATATTCTGATACACTACAAGCACAGCTCAGCTCGATCTCATTCCCAGTCATTTTCGTCTTATCAAAAATAGAGGGTCCTGATAAATCGATTGGCAATTTAAATTCAATCTTGTGATGTATTCTGTGGAGCATTAATTCATTGAGCCTAAACCATGGACGAAAGGATTCGCCATTAAAAGGATTTCAATTAGAAGTTTGCTCGCTCTCAAGGATTAAGACGTCAAGGGTTGCATAAGGCCGAAAGGGTGTAAGAAGATAACACATATATACACACGAAAACCAATCCATTCAGAGAATAGAATAACATAGCGGAGCTGGAGAATGAACGACGAGAGGATTTATTGACATTAAGTAGGATGTCATTAACTTTGAGAGTTACTGGTCCTTGAGTAAACTATATGGACGATAAGGGATCATGTAGTTTTGTCTTTTAATGAGGACAAAGACAAACTAGATGGTCATGGATAGTTTAGTGGGTGGAGCCCGATGGATACAAGTCAACATTTTTAGTATGCGTTGATTTAAGTTTAATTCAAAATGTTTTTGAGAAGCGGGCAGTATTGAAGGTACATACCTTTCAGGGAAAAACACGGTTAATTAATTGGGTTACCTTTGAAAATTATTTCCAGAGAACGGCGTTATTTTTTTTAAGTTACTCGGTTTTCTTCTGTTCTAGACTCATAGTTCTAAAGGGAAAATATTTTAGTTAGTGTTGGTGTAAAATTTTTTAACAATTATTGCGAAAGGTTTTTTTAAATGTCTTAACTATTTCCAAAGAAAAGAAGTCAAACTGGGTCCAGAAGTGGTAGAAAGAAACATTCATCTGTATCTCTAACTTATTAATTAAATATCGCTTAAAGATTATCGATATCAATCAATCAAATTCCTGTTAAGACCCCCTATAGGGATATAGGACAGAAACAACTCTCTTCCACAAGGTGTGATCCTGAGCATCGGCCTTTAGCTGTTGCCACGACTTGTTTATTCCTCTAGCCTCCCGCTCAACTGCTCGCTTCCATGCTCGCTACATGGTCGACCAACCCGACGTCTTCCTTGAGGATTATAATCCAGAGCCTGTTTGGCGATGCTTCGCTCTGGTTTTCTCAAAGTGTGACCGATCCACTGCCACTGCCTTTGAATCTTAATGCCTATTTTAGTCTGTCCAGTTGTACTCCAAAATTCGTCGTTGGAGACGACTTCTAGCCAGAATATTCCTAAAATACGTCGGAGACATTGGTTCACGAAAGTCTGTAGTTTGTTGGTAAGTCTAACGATCACTTTCCACTTAGTATAACCATGTAACAACACGGATTTGACGCATGCGTCAAAAACTCGCAGCTTCATGCGAAGGGAGATTTCTCTTAACCTCCAGAAAAGGGAACGGACACGGAAGGCCTGACGAGCTTCATTTAGACGACCCTCAATATCCTTTTCGGCTCCGCCATGCTGACAATGCTTCCGAGATAACAAAAATCTTGCACTTCTTCCACATCCTGTCCATTAAGAACAATCGGTGTACTTGCGTTCGAACCCATGTGCATGTACTTGGTTTTACGCACATTTATTTTCAGTCCCGCCTCTTTGCATTTAGAATGCAACGAGCGAACATTTAACTCTAAGTCCGAACGGTTATGTGCAAGCAAACACACGTCATCAGCATAATCAAGGTAAATTAAGATGTTGAATAGTCTCCATTGAAGACCTTTATCCTCCCCACCTTCCATTGCAGCTTTCAAGATATCATTTATTACCACCAGAAACAGGGCTGGTGATAATATGCAGCTCTCGAACAGCTCTCCTTTATGCAAGACGTGACACCTGGCGCCTTCGTAGGGCTCTTTAATCAAAGCTATGACCTTATCTTGAATATCTATTCTACGCAAAGCATTCCATAAGTAATCTCACTTGACACTGTCGAAAGCCTTTTTGATAATCACAAACTTGATTTGTAGTGACGAACTCATTTCAGCGGACTGCTCCAATATTATCCGTAGGGTATTTGATTCTTTACGGAATCCAGCCTGATAAACTTCGAGAGTGCTCTCCACGACATCAATAACCCTAATGAAAATTACCTTAGCCATGATTTACGATATAGTGTTCCAAAATTTATGTCTCACTTCTTTTTTAGCCTTTCTTTTAATAATTTCCATCTCGATTTTGTCGTTGACTGTCGACAAACGTTGAGACTACATTATGTAGTGTTACACTTCCTTCTACTTCCTTCTTTACAAAATTTTTCATAGTTTAAAATTTAAAGGAACACGTTGCCGTTGAAAGCAGAGCATGGTAACAACAATTTCGATCAATCACACTGTCATCTGTAAATACTGGCAATAATGTGTTCAATCGGCTAAAAGTGCTTTACCTTTTTTAGGATTTTCGAACGATGTTGGATGTCCAGGACTTACTATTAATTAAACAATACCATTCATGCTATAGGCTCCTGGGATTTTGAGTTGGAATGTGTACTAGTTAAGGTATTCCAGAAGTGACTGCAGCGATTACTTTATTAGAATTGGATAAGTTATCTGAATCTATCCATCCGTCTCTATGCACTCGACACCATGACGCTGAAATCGTTATCGCTGGCGATTTTAATGTTCATAATATTGCCTGGCAAAAACTCCTCTGCTACAGGCCAGAATGGGCGTGTTACTGAGCTTATGCCTACACGAACGATTTAACATATATGGTAAATGAGCCTTCTCGTTTATCAGATGCTGCAGGAAATTTTCCCAACCTTCTTGACCTTTTTCTCAGCAACCATCCTGAAAAATATTCGGTATCTTTCATATCCCCATCGCTAATTGCAAAGACGGATTATTTCTAGATTCTTTCACAATTCCCAGTTGTAACACATACACCGCTGACAATCAAGGCACCCCGAAGAAATATTTGTCAATTCAAAAGAGGCAACTGGAGGGCGGTATGTGACTCCTTCAATGCCTCAAATCAGAAGTTGTGGCTTCCCCTTTCTGGTGGTTAAGAGAGATCTCCCTTCGCACGAAGCTGCGAGTTTTTGACGCATGCGTCAAATCCGTGTTGTTATATGGTTGTACTACGTGGAAAGTGACCGTTCGACTTGCCAAGAAACTACAGACTTTCGTGAACCAATGCCTCCGACGCATTTTAGGAATACTCTGGCCAGAAGTGATATTCAACGACGAACTTTGGAGAACAACTGGCCAGACTAAAATAGGTATTGAGATTCAAAGGCGGAATTGGCAGTGGGTTGGTCATACTTTGAGGAAACCAGAGCGAAACATTGCCAAACAGGCTCTGAATTATAATCCTCAAGGAAGACGTCGGGTTGGCCGACCATGTAACACATGGAAGCGAGCAGTTGAGCAGGAGGCCAGAACTAAACAAGTCCTGGCAACAGCTTAAGGCCGATGCTCAGGATCTCGTCTTGTGGAAGAGAGTTGTTTCTCTCCTATGCCCCTATCGGGGGTCTTAACAAGAATTTGATTGATTGATACCACTACAACCTCCCACACAAACTGAAATAAAATGCAAGATTTTTTTCAGTGTCTACAAAATTTATGGAACTCAAATTTTGTGTAAAACTTTATAATATCTACCTATTTCGATTTTCTTGGAAAATATCAAAGCTCAAGCTTTGCAATTTCGAAGTTCAACACGTTTTCAGTAACATTATTTAATTTTATTGAAATATTTGAAATCCTCCTACTCCTTCACCACCTTTTACACAAATTGCACCGATTCACGAAATACAACTAACTAATTTTAAAACTCATATTTAATTCAGTAACTGTACTGAGACGTGGAAAAATAAGTTCGACCCCTCCACTCCTTCATTCACCTCCCATACAAAACGGCACAATTGCACAACTTTATAATATGTCGAATTTCTTGGAAAGCATAATGGTTACTGATATGAAAATTAATTCGTTTTATCTCTATTTCGATCTTAGCTATCTCTGTAGAAATTTTTGAATTCCCCCAACCCATTCTGCCACCTCCCATAGAAAAAACATAGCTCGGCGATATGTCTCAAGACAATTTTCAAGACATACATGTAATTAGACGTAAGGTATTGTACAAGTAATTTATTGATATTTTAGAAATATCACCCTTTCTTAAGTAACTGAAACTTCGATTCCATTTAGAGTATCGCATAATTGAGCTTTAATCGTAATTCGGGTATGTTTTTTATTTGAATATTCAAATACATTCTTAAGTCATAATGTCTCAGAGCAGTCATTTGCTGAAAAACTATTACGGAAAATGAGTCAAATTTTTTTAGGGATTCAAATTTAGAGCAGAACTAAAATTTTTTTTTTAAAGTGGTCAATAGTTTTTTGATATACATAATATTGCTCGAATTTTTGGTTTAACGAATGCTCAGTGGGCAGACGAAAGAAATCGTTTATCAATTGACTCTATCCAATATATGTATCTTACTGCTAAGATACAATTTCAAGGAGAAAGAGCTACCTTATGGTGATTTATACCGATTTCTATTGCTTGATAAATAATTGCAAAAGAAGTGCGATCTGTAGATAAAAATAAATTTAAGAAAATTTCTCAATGACTATTTGAAGCATTACAATGCCATCGACACACGACGCAAGTTAAAATATTTTAATTAACGATTGTTATAGAAGTACACTGAATTTTGTATTGGATAGTGGCATTAGTAATATCAAAAGAAAGATAAAGTATGTACATACTTTATCTGGTGTCGTGCGTCAAGAATATTATCGAATAGAAAAAATCGTATAGTAGTAGTTGATTGATTATAGCTATAAGTTAACACATTGAACAATATCAACTCTCAAGTCCGATCAACTGCAATTGTCTTTGAACAAAAAAAAAATTATAATTATATATTCCCGAGAAATGGTCCCATATTCCCGAGCAATTCATAGTCCTTCTCTTTCTAAGGTGCTATAATCTTCATGAAAATCCGCTCATTTTCTACCTGTCCTTAAATGAACAAAAAATTGACATTAACAACGTCACAAAATAAAACTGAGATACTGAACTGAAAGCTTTGCAATGATTACAACACATAACATGGATCGTAAAAAAGTTTGAAGTGAATTATACAGAAAGAGAGAGTGGGAGGGCGAAAAGATGCCGAAAACAACAAAAACAAGGATCCGAAATATCAACATAACAGTTGCGCTGAGTGATACACACGTTTTACAGGCATTGTCGTGCACCTAAGAAGGAACGCGTGTATATCCCGGGATAAGTAAACAAGGAACATGAAATAAGGCACCCAAGAGACCGAAGGTGCCCCGAGGTCGGTAACACTGCTAGTTCTCCATTGTGCACATTGTAGCTCCATCTTCTTCTCTCCACCGCTCACCCCGCAACATCTTTAACTGACTTCATTCAGTGCCGCTCCTGGCACTGGCGTGGAATAACAAAATCACTTTTTATTATATCGCCTAAGATTCTCAAAGTCTACTTACTTCCAAGACACAACACGACATCCCATAGCCAAAGGATCTCCTCTCGATGATGTAGCCGGAGTATCATCACGGTCGGAGAGAAGAACAGAAAAAAAGAACTCGTACATTTTGATAAGGGACGACGAGAGAGCTTTGAAAGGGTGAGTGCGGTTTAGACCAACGAAATGGGATAAATTTCTCTTTACACATATAAATAAAGAAAAACAGCAACAACAACGCGTTAAGATTACAACAATGAACAATGAAGTTGACGAGATTAAGCCCAAGTACGAGGGAGGCGAAGTTCGGAGAACGAAAAACTGGAATGACAGCGAAATGGTGGCGGCACTGATGATAAGGATCTACCCTTTTCCGACATCTTAGCAAAAACTCAAGACAACACCGGAAAAAAATCTCGACAGTCTTCTTTATCTACAACCGCCGAATCGAACTAGCATCGAAACATACACGCCAAAGGGTAAATCCTGCCAGTTTGTCACTCCCTGCCCATTCCTGTCATCCCTCGAACAAACATATTCTTTGTGGAAATGTTAAGTCCCGATGCTTGAAAACTTTCTGATTGGAACGCCTCAAACGTACGAAACGTTTGTTTTTATTGGAATGACGAATGTGTCCTTGTCTTTATAAGAGCCGAACTAAAGTATACAAAAAAAAAGACAGGAACAGAAAAAAAAACTGTTTCTAATCTGCGACAACTTTCCGCTTACCCACTTTTTCTTCGATACCCTCTTGAATTCTACAAGGATAAGCTACAAGGATTCCAAGCTAGCAGTCGATATCACGGATAAGATTGTTCCTATGATTTTCGATGGGATGGGACTCGCGAAACATTAAAAAAGTCAATTTTCCTTGATTTTCGTTTAATCCTCCCGGCCCACAATGGGATGAGTTTAGGTTTTATGTCTTTTAATTTCAGGACTAACGGAATTGAATTTTAAATAAAGCGAATTGGATGGAATTTTTATTATATCCTTGCATGAGCCAATATAAGGTTGTTGCCAGTCTGCAGTCCAAAAAGTTAAGGTATATGTAAGAGGTTCTTTTTTTGCCGCTATTTCGGCGACGAAGAAACTGGTATGTTTGCAGGATAAGCGTATACATCAGTCAAGGGATCCTCAGAAATATAAGAAAAAAAAAATCGGATCGTAAAAAATCGTTTCTCTAGAAATTAAGGACATAAATGACAATGAATGACATCAAAATTTATTGGGAAATTTTTCGCAACAATTTTTCAAGAGAAATTCATTAATATTTTAATAAAATCATTAATATTAAATGTCTTTAGGATTTAAGATAAGGAAGTTGTTAAATGTCAGGGAATATGACAAGAAAATTGGGATAAGATATTCACATCTATGTTAGGTTTTCTTTCCAACAAGTTAATGTAAAACATCAGTCGGATTTTTAGGAGCTTGTTAGTTAAATAAAAATATACCAGGTGTTTCAGGGAAGGGTTTTTTTTTTTGCATCACCGAGTATTACTTAGGGGGTCACCCTTTAATGCAATGCACGGTTATGTCGGTAGATGGTTTTCGCTTCCGAATCGTAATTTGCTTTTTACAACTTCTAACCAACAAAAAAAGAATTAAAACAAAACTCTCCCGTGCTTAACTATGTTGAATTTATTTGCGTTTGCTCCGCTTGACCTCTGGATCGACTCCACTTTTACAACAGTGAATAATAAGATCGATCAAACAAAATTGTCGTAAGTTCACAATGATTCAAAAAAGCTTTCCATTTATACTAAAGTGACTAATGAAATCTGCTCTAACATCACGCCCGCCTTGAAGATTTGTTGGAAACTTCAATAATACATGTTGACAATTCCTCGACGAATAGTTCCTTGTTTGGTCTTTATGTCCACCACTCGAATATTACCATCACGTCCAGGAATGGTGGTAATAATTCGACCTAAGCGCCACTGATTTGGTGGAACATCGTCTGCTATCAGGACGAGCATTCCCATCTCAACGTTCTTGGAGGAATTCACCCATTTGAATCTTTGTTGTAACTGTAGAATGAAACTCACTGGACCACCGAGCCTAAAAATGTTGTTGAATAGCACATAACCGTTGCCATCGCTGCATAGCGGTTAACTGAAGATGAGTGATGTAAATTTGAGAAATTGAGTTGAGTGGTCCTTGAATTAAAAAACGACCCAGAGTCAGAACTTGTTCATCATTCGGATCCAATAACATCGCACACATCGGTCGCGAGTTCAACATTGACTCAAATTGAATCGCAATTGTAGTGAGCTCCTCGAACGTGACTGCTGCATACTGCAACGTCCGAGCCAAATGATATTTAGCAGATTTCACCAACGCCTCCCAAATTCCACCAAAATGAGGCGAACGCGGCGGAATAAGTTCGAAGTTGATTCCTTGCTCTGCACATGTATCGATTACTGCTGTTCGTATAGCTTCAGCAAAAAATCGTTTCCGAAACTCAGTCAATTCGTTGTGAGCTCCAACGAAGTTTGTTGCGTTGTCACAGAATATTGTGTGACGAATTCCTCGACGGCCGACGAACCTGTTAAGAGCAGCAAGGAAGTCGTCTGTAGTGAGACACTACTTCCAGATGACATGCCCGCGTCGCAAAACAAAGGAATACTGCAAGATATGATTTCGTGTGTTTCTTCCCTCGTAAGAGATAAGATGTTCTAATGGCCCATAGAAGTCTACGCACGTGTGCCAAAATGGTCGAATCGCCTAAGTCGTTGTTGAGGTAAGCTTACCATTACTTGTTCCAGAGCAATGGATGCACCGATGACTATCCAAAATCGTTGTCGAATGATGGCTACCAAAGCTTGACTCTCCGCATGTAATGATGATATGTGAATATGATTCATGTAAGAAAAGACAAATGTATGATTATTGGGAAGGAGTATTGGATGAGTTACTTCATAAGGTAAGTCTGCATTCTGCAGACGTCCACCCACTCTTAAAAGTTGTGGAGAGTTTCCCTCGAGGAATGAGATGAGGGATTTAATGGAACTCTTCGGGCTAGTCTTTGATTTGGCCTCTAAATCCTTGATTTCTTGCGAAAAAACATTACTGTTGTATTATGTAAACTATACGAAGCAGAGCTTCATCCAATTCCTCGGGTGTTAACGGTGTAGACGCGAGATCCTTCCTCTTCCACATTGGAGACATAATTTTTATAAATCGCATTACGTAAACGAAAATTCTGCACACTTTCTTGAAATTCTGGCAGTATTTGTGTGTTGCTATCATGTCATATTCTACATTGCTTGACGTGAATGCGGTTTTATTTCTCGTGTATGTTTTCCATAGTCACGAATTTATTTTTTGGCCAATTTTCTTCATTACTCAGTAGAAACTTCGGTCCATTGATCTACATTGAGCTCATTAATTCCGAAATCGAAACGCCACGAGATACTTAGAGTTGACGTGTCTCCATTGTACTTGTTCTGGGACAAGCTGCTGAATCTGCAAGACGCAGTTTGCGACAAATGTTGTCCAGTTTGACGAATGGCCGCTAAGCCAATGAAGTACAATTTCCGAGTCTGTCCATAGGATTGTTCGAGACGAGGTTAGAAATATTTCTGCTATTCGACCTAAGAGAAAAGCCACCAACAAAGCTCCACAAAGCTCAAGTCGAGGTAATGATTGTGTTTTCAAGGGAGCGACTTTGGATTTGGCACAAATAAGTTTGACGTGTTCGACTCCAGATAATTCTAAAGTACGTACATAGAAACAGCAACCATATGCCCAACTGGAAGCATGAAGCAAATCCATGAATTTCGTATAATTCCGCTCTAGTTGTTGAGTGCACAAAACGAGGTATGCGAACTGTTTTAACTTGTTTCAACTGTTCTCCAAACTGTTGCCACTGCGTGTGTTGTTTCATTGGCAAAGATTCGTCCCATGCGGTTTTCGTTATCCATAAGTCTTGAACAAAAAGTTTAGCCAATACGATCAGAGATTCAAACAATCCCAGAGGATCAAATAAGCTGGCCAACTCCGAAAGAACCGTGCATTTGGTTATACGATCTTCCTTAATCGACCAACGAAAATGAAGTTCATCGTCCCTTGGTTCCCAAGATATTCCGTGTGTTTTTATTATGTCCACTTCGTTGATTTGAAGTGGCTGTTCTCGATGAGCTTCTTCCACGCGGCGTAAGAAATCGGAATGGTTGGAGCACCACTTCGACAATGGAAATTGGCCTTGCGAAAGAATAGCTTCCAATTGCTCCTTTATTCGAATGAGGTCTTGGCAGGTATCTGCACCAGTTACTAAGTCCACGTAAAAATCGGTTTTAGTGATTTGCGAGGCTGGTGATATGCTGCTATTCAAATCTGCCAGGTAATCAAGACACCGAGTAGCCTGGAAGGGTGCTGAGGTTGTCCCATACGAGGCAGTTTTCAGCAAGTTAATCTTTAACGGCAGCAATGTATCTTCTCGCTAAAGAATAGCTTGATACGGCTGGTCATCTTCAGCTATCCAAATTTGCCAATACATTTTGCATATACCAGCGGTTGCAGCGTACTGGTGTGTTCAAAATTAACAAATTATCGAGAAGAGGTCATTTTGAATCACTGGTCCGGTCATCAAAATCTCATTTAACGATTTCCCAGAAGTTGTTCTGCAAGACGCATCGAAAACTACGCCAAGTTTTTTAGTTGAGCTCTCCGGGCGAATAACGCAGTGATGCGGTATAAAAATCTTTGCAGCGTATTCATCCCTTACGTCTAGTTCTGTCATATGGCCGAGTTTCTTGTATTGCCTCATGAAATCGATGTACTGTCTCTTCAAAACAGGGTTTCTTGCCAGTTTGCGTTCTACGGACAGAAATCTTCTGCGAGCGATTTCCGGAGAATTCCCTAAAACATCCGGATCATCCTTAAATGACAATCGTAGCACACATCTCACATCGTCCGCCCGTTCCATGGTTCAGGTAAAATGATCTTCGGATTTGACTTGTTCCGAAGAAATGATTGGCGATTGCTCTATGTCCCAGAATCTCTCTAAATTTTTTGTCAGGCTTTCGAACGGCTCAGGTTCATTCATCACTTCTTTTACCAGGTTGCATAATCCTCCCGTCGACTTGGGTGATATGAACCGACCCGAAATTACCCACCCAAATACGGTCTTCTGCAAAGTGGGACGATCGCAGCCCAAACTGATTTGTCCAACGGCCAACATTTCGAAATTCTTGGGAATATTCCACGCGCTGGTATCAATTTGCCTTTCTGGCTGACAGGTTGTAATACGAGGTAGGATCCAAGCCTCTGCATCTGTTTGATAGCCTCCAATTCTCGATCGAAGCGTAATGTGCGTTGAATGTTGAACTGGAGTATAAATATCACCTATACCAGATAGTCGAGCTAGAATTCTATGACGTTTCGCATTCAAAATTTGGCCGAAGGATGTCGTCACAAAGTTTAATTGTGAAGCGGAGTCGAGTAGAACATGTGCTGGGACAAGTCCTCCAGCACTATTCTTTACTTTGATCCATGGCGTAGCCAAAATTGTTTGTTGTGTAGCTAAAGGAAGTGTTGAAGTATGTAACGTAGCTGGGGACGATGTGGATTGAATCGCGCCCGACATCGTCGAGGAAGAGTTAGTGGGCGTATGTCCTTCGCTGGTGTGAGGACGCGACGACGAGTTTATTGAAGTAGAGCGATGAAGGAGTGAATGATGCGATTGGCCACAGAATACGCAGCTGGGTTTCGAAACAATTAAAGTAGTTTTACTACGCGACGAAAAACGAGTGGAATTAGGTTTCCACGTGGAAAATTTTTCGTAGGTTAGAGATTCTTTGCTGACTGTAGTATTCCTTAAAATTCTTTTGACAATTGATCGAATGGGTCGAAACTCAGGGCAATCCGGTGGGTTCCACTCCCTTAGCACAATTGGTACGTTGTTAGTTCTGTACCACTCCATTGAAATTTTGGAGTAATGCATACTAGTAAAATCTGGAGAGAACACTACCAAAGCACCATGCTGTCGAATAAATGGCAAAAGCCGTTTCTGTAGACACACTTATAATAATATAAATTTTAGATGATAATATTGAAAAGGTCACAAACGGTCGACTCGTTTTGCCACACGAGCAGATTGCTTACCAAGTCATCAACTTCTTCCTAAGTTTATCCAATTTTCTGAACTTGAATTTATGAGCAACACTCAACTGCTTATCGGCAATGTTCCATTTTTGTC
Organism: Chorisops tibialis; assembly: GCA_963669355.1. Lineage (NCBI taxonomy): Eukaryota > Metazoa > Arthropoda > Insecta > Diptera > Stratiomyidae > Chorisops > Chorisops tibialis. The sequence goes on from OY770263.1 coordinate 299,287,066, forward strand.
CAGGATTCGACTGTCATATAAGCTTCATCGTCCTAATGGACGCAGCCAACATTTTTGGTCAGAGCATTGTCATACAGCTTTCAGGCTCCGTTTCTTGACACTAGATTTTGCTTGTCCTTGCGATTCGGCACCTTAATGGCTTGATAGGACTTCGAGTCTCTGACAGTAATCTTATGACGGAACTCCTCGATGCTCCACTTTTTTTTACCAAATCCCTCTGTGAAAGGCCTGGCTTTGCCTTCGCCTTCAAACCTACCTTCTTCTCAATTTCATTATCCCGCGTCCGTGACTTTCTTCCAGTTCTTGGGGCTCAATTAACACTTTGGGTCTCCTTGAACCGATTTATATCCCGGATCACTGTTAATTTCAGAGTTTTGCGATCACAAAATGTGACGCTGTTGGTTTTTCTGCAAAGAATTGCAAAATTTTCTCCCTGTTAGTAATGAACTTTATCTTAAATACGATTTTTTCTCTTGATTACATAAAGAATGTTGAGGTTAACAAACGAATATAAATTTACTGAAATTTGATTTTAAATAACAGTACTCAATTCATTCCAAATTCAATTAATTTTTTTTTTCGGAGTCCCAGTTGACTCCTATGCGGTATTTTGTCACTGCAAAAATGAAATCCTACCTCAAGTTTTTTTATCTCTTATAACAAAACTGCAGGAATTGAAACTTTCATTATCATAATCTTATTATTTTGTATGCCTTAATAATTATCCTATTGTTATTATTAATCGATAAATGGAAAGAGTTATTCAATACTAAGCCACGCACTCGCAAACAACATGAATCTTGGTAAAAGTATTAAATTACCTACAGTTTTCGAATTCAATTACATTATGAAGAGGTTCTCTATCACGATTAGAAAATTGAACCATTTGATTTCGAATAACTCCTAATGACATATAAATGCGCTTCTTCCCAGATCCCATGAACAGTCAACGTCGGTAGCGTTCCTTTTCAACAAAAATTACAATTCCAGGACTGATGACGATGCCGATTGGGAGTGCTACGCCAGGGTTTGTCTGCAGTATACAATACAAGAGTATTTGAAAACAAATCCACTCCTCCATCGCAGGGCAGGAGCGAAAAAAAGGAAACACTCAACAAACAGCAGATGTTGAAATGTCTTAACACTGCATACTCATCGATAATGACTCCCCGAGAGAAGACTCCATCAGCTCGATCCTGCGGGAATCCGTCCGCCCGCCCATAATCAATGAGCGTTCAACTACCCAGTATACACCACTGAAGTATAGGCGAACTGATGAATAATGGATTTGATATCATTAAGAAAATGTTTACTTCTACAAATTTCAATTATAGACTCGATATTTTGCTCGATATATTGCTGTCGGGGTCGGACGATAACTCCCCGAGCTAGGAGCTCCCCTCACACCGGATCCGTTTCTGATTTAAACGGAATATGAGAAAGCTGAGCAAGGCCATCGTGAGGCTCATTCATATATGATTGGAAAATACTCCGCAGGATGTGTAAAGGTGACGATGGGTCCTGAGGGTCAGAGTGCTATAATTCCGAGTGAATTCGTGCATTTCAAAATCGAATCAGACCGGAATTCAGGACGTTTGTGTCTACGAATTATGAAACTCTGCTCAGAAATAATTTAACGATTGGGTCTGTTTGCAAATGAAATTAAATTCCTTAGTGTATACGATTTCCCGGTTAAGGTCTACGTGTGTACCTTACTAGCAGCTATATACCAAACGAATTGGCCGATTGTGATACGGAAAAATTATTGATTTCATATTTTGAATTTCGTGTGCATACAGCAAGGATCTACCTACAATTTTCATTATTTATACGCCATAATGCGCCCATTGCTGCAACGATTGTGTCCAGTTCATGGCGAATTTATATTAAAATCGAAAATTAAATCGGAGTATCGGGCGGATAGCCAGCCAGCACCGTAGAGTTTGTTTAAACCATTAAAACTTCGTCATTGATTGCAATTGATTTTGTCTTTAATTCAAGCACATTCGTGCAATTAATAATTGCCAATCAATTATAATATATCCAATTATTGCTTTACTTATCTCGTTTAATCATTCTTCGCTATTGTATTTTCTAGAGTAATTTAATTAATTTTTTGTTAAAGTTGTCTAAGTGCGGCTAATTTTTTCTTTTTTTTTCACTTATATTCATTGGCGCTAACTTTCGCTTCAAACCAATATGTGATAAAAATCATAATTTGGGCTAAAATTATTTATTATTTATATACTGATCTACTTGATTTAATATTTAATTCAAATTCATTATATTCATTATTTAGTTACTTGTATGTCGCAAATGCTCTGAGAAGTGAAAGAACATATGAAAGGTTTTATTTAAAATTTAATGGGATTTATGAAAAACAGCTTATTTTATTCATCTAAACCAAATTTTCTGGCTCACATATTTTCCTGCTTAGTAAAACATTTATTTAAAGTGAAATTTATATGCGATGTGGTGAAGCGAGTGGTAGGAAGTTTATGAATATTTTAGGGGAAGACTCGTGTAAAACGAAAAGTATATAAATAAAATGCTTAGTAAGAATTAATTGTTACGCTGAAAAGTATTATGGTAGCTACTTCGTCTTTACGGAATTCTCCAAAATGAACATTTTTAGATAAAATGAAGAAAATTTGAATGCACTAAGAAATTTCCGTCATTTGAAATTTCTCAGAATTTTTATGGACGTTTCTATGGAAGGTGGTAAAGGGAAAGAAGAAAGTTAATTTTTAAATTGATTGCTGAACTTTACTGGGTTTCGTATTCATTATTTTTAAGGAAATTTGTGAATTCCCTTTCCCCCTAAATGTGCCATTTGCGAACTCTATCCATTTCAACATCTTAAATGTAATTATTGCGAAATACAATAAAGTTGTGAAAAAACTGTGTAAAATAGAGGCGATTTCAATTATTTTTACTGAAGTAACATAACTATAATCGCCATAGGAATGGCATGCTTCGAATTTCAATATCTGTTATACTTTCCATGAAAAAACAAAATAATAATTAAGGAGTTGTGAATTCATTTTGTATGGTACGGGATAGAAAAAGTAAAAGTATATATCTCGTCGCAGCGCTACAGCCCCTTTCGGGCCTTGGCTTCCCGTAGCCGAAGTCTCCATCGATCTCGTTCCAGTGACCGCGTCCTCCAATTTTTAAATCCGAGCAGCGATGAACAGTCTTCGTCAACAGAGTCGGACCAGCGTTTCCTGGGTTTTCGAGTTTCGTCCATCCTTTGTACATGGCCAGCCCATTGCAGCTTCCGCAGTCTGATGATAGTGGAAACCTCCGGTTCGTCGAATATATCATACATCTCACTGTTGTATCTAATTCGCCATCGGTCACCATCACGTTTCGCTACAATTATTCGTCTCAGGACCCGTCTTTCGAAAGCGTTCAACATATTTGCGGATGCTTGTGTAAGGGTCCATGTTTCGCATCCGTAGCAAAGCACAGGTCTTACTATTGATTTGTAAACTTGGAGTTTGGTCTTCCTGTGCACGCAGCTGGCCTTAAGAATAGCTAAGACTGAATAATACATTTTATTTGCGAGCTGGATTCGTCTTTTTATTTCATTCGTTTCATTTCCACTCTTTGTCAATTTTGTGCCTAAATATATGAATTCGTCCACATTTTCCAAATTATATTCGTCAATTGTAATGTTTTGTCTATTGGGGGTCCTTTTCCTTGTTTGTGTCATTATTTTCGTTTTTGTTTCAATGATTTTCAAGCCAACTTCTTTTGCTGATTGATCGAGGCTTAGTAGAATTTCTTTTGCGGATGTGAAAGAGCGTGATAATATGTTGATATCGTCCGCATAACCCACTATCTGGCTGGATTTATAAAGCAGCGTACCTCTTGTGTCAACGGGGAACTTTCTGATGACGTATTCTAAAGCTAGGTTAAAAAGCAGAGGGGCCAGCCCATCACCCTGTCTTAGTCCGACATTTGTGTCAAAGGCATCAGTTAGTTGGTTGTTGACTCTGACTTGTGATGTTGTTGATGTCATCGTCATTTTGGTCAGTCGGACTAGTTTTGCTGGGATGCCAAAATGCAGCATTATTTTGTACAGTACGTTTCGATCAATACTGTCGTATGCTTGTTTAAAGTCCACAAAAACCTGGTGAACGTCGATGTTGAGTTCCCAGCATTTTTCAAGCACTTGCTTGACCGTAAAAAGTTGATCAGTCGTTGATCGACCAGCTCTAAAACCGCCTTGGTACTCCCCAATCACATTGTCAGCGTAAATTTTAATCTTATTTTCTAATATTTTTGTCAGTATCTTATATGACGTGCAAAGTAGTGAGATACTTCTGTAGTTTTCGCACTGCAGTTTGTCTCCCTTTTTGTGGATAGGGCAAATAATGCATTGGTATATATGTATGCATTTAACAAAAATTGTTTATTCTCACTTATAGTACTACTAATATTGTTTGTGCTCGATCAACTTCATACGTAATGCAACTTTTTTTTATCGTGAAATTCTGCAGTTTTATTGTGAGATGGTAGAAGTATTGAAGGGATTTTACTTGTTCTTATACGGTAGACTAATATTAATATTAGAAGGTGATTTTCCTAATTTCGTAAAAATGACGCCTGTATTTTCAAGGAAAATGGACTTATTGCGAGAACTTAAATATAAAATTTTGTATGAGAAGGGGTAGAGGACATTGAAATATTTAGCCCATTTACGAACTTGACCTTGCTCTGAAAGGAGCTCCCATTGCGATATGCTAATCTCAGATGAGGTTGGGAAGAGTAGTCTTGCGAAGGTCATGTCAATGAGGCAATCCAAGTGCGAAAATCGGAATACATTGGGTTTTTTTTCAACTTGTAAGCTTTGTAACAGAGAACCAAGACTTTAGTAACTATTCGAGTTCCGTTTGTAGAGTGATTTCAAAAAGTTGGTTGCACCTTTGTCGAATGTTCAATGGCATCAGGAAGCTAAAAGGCATGGTTGTCGTGACGATTTGAAAGACGTTGGACATAAGTAGGTATCTCGTAAATCAGGAAATCTTTGAATATCTTCGCGAGATATTCAAAACAAGAAGGAAATGAAGGAAAAGTTCCAAATGACCTGAATCAATTCCGGTAAGCCCTAGAGTGCCATCTTCACGCACCTGTGGTATGCTACCAGTATTGAGTTTCAAGAACTCAAAAGAGTTGCGAGTTACAAAAAATTACTTAAGGTTTCACGATACAACGGCTGTCGCTAGGCGCATCGAAGAATGCTTCCAGCTTCATCAATGGTTGTACTTTGGGGACTAAAAACTAGAAAAGCTCCTCGGAATGCGACATCTATCTTACTTTAAAATTCTAATAATAAAGTATTGTGATCAACACAGAACAAAAGAAATTTTTTACCCTGAAATTATGTTTTTTCAAAAATCCGTCTGTCCGTAAACCGTCTACCTACGTCTACGCTTCAACAATATTCAAAGACCCATATCTCCTAAGCCCTTACAAATAAAGAATTAATTTTTAAGGGATTGTAGATTGGGTGAAAAGCTGCAATTGCTTAAGTTTTGGTGAGTGCGGAGTGAAAAGTGTGTAGCCTAGTGGATAGCGTGTTGGTCTTGTAATGCAAAGTTCGTAAGTTCAAATCTCGGCCGATGCAATATATAATTCCAGCACATTGCCTGCTTGGATATACCTTGGGCACCTCAATCTACGAAAATAAAAAATTCGTAGAAAAAGTGTTGTGCGAAGGGCCAACAACCCTTACACAATAAGTAATGAACAATGTTACGGAACCTAAATGCCAGGAGGCCAAGGTCCAATTTGGGTTGCAGCGCCATTGTAGAAGTAGAAGAGGGGTGAAAAGAAGAGGCAGCGGGAGGGCCAAGGTCGAAAACTACGATTGCTCTCCACTACGAATACAGATAGAAAGCTGAAACTCGACATTCGGGAACATTGATGTATATGGAAAATGTAAAAATAAATTAATTTTTTTATCCAGTGGAGAGCAAAAATGAGGCTTAAAAACCAGTTTTTGCCCGAATTTTTATTTTTTCGAATGACTATATCTTCGAAATTACTTAGCATTAAGTTCATATCTTACGACCAAGGAAGTGACTCAAAGGTCAACCATAATCAACTTAGATGAGGTTAATATTTTTAAGGGGAAGGGTCAGGGGGTGTAAAGTAAAACACTCAAATATTAATATCTCAACTATCTCTCAGGTATTTGTTTGATCTAAACTACTTTGTTTGGATATTTTGAGTCGAGTTGAAACTTAACGAACCACCAAGATTCCTTGTCGGTGTGTAAAGGTACACGATTTGTTCGGGTACGAGGAATGGAGTAAAACGCGCTTGAGTTAATGGATAACTAAATTTGATTCAACTTACCTAACTTATTTATATTAATTACATCGTATTATCGTGGGAAATAATGGAACAATTTTTGGTTCACAAGCCTTTCCATGCGTAGTTCTAGCCGTAAATGAAAAGACTTGTCAGAATTTACCTTAATTAATTTGCTAAAACTGCATATTTGTAACTAAATAATAATAATAGATAATTTTGATTGAAATAGATGAATTGAAATTGTGAATGTATTGATATTGATATACATATATTAAATATTGATAGATATTTACATAATTGATATTGATCGATATTAAATGGTATTTAATTGAAACTTGGGAGATTTATTAAGCAATACTAACGAAATATGAGAAAAATATAACGTTTGGATTTCATAATAGTGGGGGAAATGGAAGGCATTTTAAAAATGACGCACTTTTCAAAATTTAAAAACGATATATCTAAAAATCCAATGCAGATATTAAGTTGAAAATTTGTCAGATTACGAAACTATACGACTTATAACTTTAGTAACATTTTTGGGGAGTAAGGGGATGGAACCAAAAAATCGAAAACTTTGGTTACTTTTTTTAGGTCTAAAAGATATAAAATTCAAATTATTGAAAGAAAAAAATAAACTAGAATTATGATTGGGCATAAAGGCCAATCATATGATACTCTACAACTTTCTCCATACAAATGGGAGTGAATCGATTCAATTTTGCCAATGTGCACATCATAATAAGAAGGCCAAACTTAATAAGCATACTAATTGTCAAACGAAGGTATTGTAGAGCCTCAAACTATCAAAGGCATTGTTAAATTTCTTTTATAAGCGAGTAACGAATCTCAAAATAAAATTATCCTTTTGTACAATCTTATTTTTAAGCGAACCAAAATCAATGTTTTGGTCAAAAGTAACACCTAAGTCAATAATGCAATTGACACGATCCAAAACACAATCTTTCAAACAGTAAATTAGTGAGACTTTCCTAGTAAATAACATCACATGACATTTATTCAAATTCAATCGAAGGTCACTATGACGATACCAAAAACTAAAATTTATCAAATCCTTCTGAAAAAAATTTGAACTAAGAGATCTAAAGATTATAATGACATCAGCTTAAATGAGTACTTACGAATATTTAAAAGCTGAGTCAATATCGTAAATAGCAAGGATAAACAGAATTGGCCCCAAATGACTTCCTTAAGGGACCCCAGAATGCGCAGTAAATATGTTAGAAGCACAATCACGAAAGTTAACTTAATAGATTTTATTAAATAGACTTAATCCAATTGATAAACCATGTAGCAAAACCTAACAATTCTAATTTCAACAAAATTATAGAATAGGTTAATTTACCAAAGTCCTTACTAAAATCAGTACATATACAATTCAACTGTTACCCTCCAGTCTCAAAAAAAATAGATTCATTCGCAAAATTCATCAGGTTAGTGACAGTGAACCTATTCCTGGCAAAATCAAGTTGTTTACTCGAAATTAGGGATTTACAGTGAAACGAGATGCACTCATACATAGACCCAAAAGATTTTGGAGTAGCTAACAGTTTGGCTATTCGTCGATAGTTTAATTAAACAGCAGATGTTGCTCCACTCTTGAAGGTTGGTATGATAAAAGAGGAATTCTACACATTTGGGAAAATTTCAATTTTTAGAGATCTTTGAAAGAGGAGAGAGAGTGGATCATCAAGAAATAGACAAAAAAATTAAAGACAACTGCAGGAACACCATCTCGCCCAGGAGAAGAAACATCCTAAAGGCGAAAGATGATAGTTAACTACATCATCAAAAGAAATCAGAATACCATACAAAGCTTTATCTCCAAAGTCATCAAAGTACGATATGCAAGGGATAAAGTTACTACCAGTAAAAGATCCACTGAAGAACTTGGCAAAAAATTACCAATTATAAATTGATCATTATTATTATTATATTGCTAAGAAATTGAAAAGAAACTGGATAACCTCCATTAATTATAATTTCCCAAACTTCATAGGATCTCTAATAATATGCAACTGCATTTTAATTAAATATTCAGAATACACGCTAGTAGATGAATCTTTGAAAAGGTCATAATATTCTTCATACAAACAAAAATCTAGACTATCACCTAAAAATATTTAAAGACCAAGTCTTATCACTAAATAATCATTGTCATAAACGGATTAACCGTACCATTCTAAAGTATTTGAAACTTTCGTAAAAGCACTAAAAAAGTAACTTTCATATCTTTAGATTTAATATTTGAATTTTTTCAAAACCGAAAAAAGTATATATATAGAGTTGGCGCCATATTACCATTTCCTTTACACGGTATCTACTGAATCCTGAAAATACCCCATATAAATTGAGAGATCAGATTCCAGAACCACTGTTCACTCGTGGTAATATATCTAAAGGGAATTGAGCAACAAAGTAAAATATCCCGCCAACTAACCAAAATCCCATTCTCGTATCTCAAATAAGAGCGAAATGGCACCTTCTTCTCGGTCCTCTTCCTCATCCAGACCTCCCTTTCGTCCAGCTCAGAGTATCATCCCATCAAGGAAGAGTTTTATGACCAGAACCATTTGACCTTTTGTCATAACTAAACTTCTAGTAACATGGAGGAATAGAGATATATGTTCTATTTTACTGTATTTTTCGGGTTATATTGCCCAACAACACCAACAGCAGCAGCAGCAACAACACAACAAATCTAGCGAGATGCCATCGAGATATTCCTTCCAAAAACAACACGAGCAAAACGAAGCGTTAAAAGAAATTCGACTACCATGCAGTATAATATGTTGGGAGATATATGGTCCAAAGTCCCAATGGTCTTATTTCAAAGGCACTGAAATGAAAAAAGAAAATCCCAAAAAGAAAATTTCACCACAAAATTTCCACCATCCATTTCGTCGCCCGTCACTTTTACCCAATTCACTAAAAAAAAACGCCCTGTTGATGAGTGTGAGAGGGGTTTCGACAGTGAAATTGGTTACGAGACTTAAAACATCCGACGTGGGGTGGTAACATGTCGAAAACGATTTCGATTTGATTTCGTACTCCTCCCAGTCCACCCACCCACTCTTATGTCACACTTTCGATTCTCTTGTTGTTGTTTTTATTGTTGCTTGAAAATTCGTCGTATTTTGGGTATTTTTCCGGGCCGCGTTTTTCTCTTCTGTCTTCATCTCTTAACTTACTTGCCACTTCGGTACTTTGGCAGACATCAAAATATATTTGCGGGAAATCCCCGAAGCCCTATATACATTACAAATGATTTCATTTCTCACTGTCTGTTTCAGGATTCACGTCGTGTCACCTACAACTGCCATAAGTTCAATTCCTCCGTTTGGACGCAATAAGCGGGCATAATTTCCAATTCCCACGACGAGGTTCAGGCGATTTCCTTAACAACATCACACATCACCCCAATAGAGGCAGAAACGCAAAGATTGAAATGCTACGCATGTATGCGAAATTTGCGACATCCAAACAAGGAGGAGATGAGTGCACAAGAATGGGTTCGTTTCGGGAGGACCTCCGTAGCAATTATTCTTTGTGGTGCCTCTAATTTATGTTGCTCCGACCGAAAGAGAGAAAAAAAAGGGATGACTACACGAAATTTCTGTATTACCAACCCTCCACCCGACCTTCGCAACAGCCAACCCCATCTATGCATAGGACAGGAAATTGGCTTTTGAAAACAGGTTTTTGTTTTTAACGCTGTAAAACAGTCCAAGTATTGAGGGATGAAGGTAGATTGTTGGTGCTCGAGAACAATTAAAAATTGACAAGCGTTGATAATTTATGGTGGTCCTGTGCCATTTCTTTGAGAAATTTTAAATTAGGAAATTTTGCTGTAGAATCCCGAACGGGATTGCTTTTCGTTGTCATTGAGTTGTTAGACGGTCGAAAAAAAACAATTTAAGGCTTGGGGTATCTGCATAGTTGAGATGAAGAGCGAAGAAAAATTAATTTTTTAATTAAATAAATTAAGAGCATACTAAAAGGGCAATTATTAGATTAATCAGGAAATTTTTTGAAGTTTTCCTATTAATATTTTGTGCATAGTTATTTTCACTAATTCGGTAAATATCAAGTTTATTGTGAAAATTTAGCATCATACCACTGTCGCAGAATTTCCTTTCCGTAAATCCCTCTTTGCCGAAACTAGCTGTCTATGAAAACCCTGCGACGAAATTTACTGCGTCATAATCTCCTGCGACAAAAATTCGCGTTTACTGTTTTTAACATTTCATGAATTTTATCCTTAACACCATCCATCTTATTTATTATAAACTACAACTTAAACTAACTGGATCCATTATAATTTGGAAGCGAATTTAATACGAACAATACAATCTACGTATCAAAACTGACACAGTGTACTGCGCGGAGAAAATAAAAACCATCCAATCCGAAAGGATAGTCGCCTATTATTTGATGTTATTTATTGGATAAAAAGAACTACGCTACACAACATCAAAAGCATAAAAATAATATATTTCACAGCAAATAGCCTCATAAATAAAAAAAGAGCAATTTATAAAATAAAGAAAATTTGTGTTATTCTCGACTCTCTATTTGGAATGTCCTTTTTTGCTGGAGTCGCACAGAATTTCCCTATTGTTAGTTTCACTAGATATAGTGAGCATTATAATGAAATTTTACTTCCTTTTTGGTCAGTGAACGATATGATCAATCGGTTGGTGTCTTCCAAATACCGGAACAACACAGTAGCTATAATAACTATATAGTGAAGGAAAGGAAAGAAAGGATAGTTAGGGCAGCGGACATAGATTCATGGTCAACAGACTTAGTGTATTGGCCACAATTTACCACGGCACCATATATCACCAAACGTCTAGCTTAAACTGCCATCTCTATGTGAATTTTGAAACCACAATGCATATATTAAATGTTTTGTTACCGCACAAGACAAGTTTACTTTTGTTTAATGAATTACCCTAATAAGGTTGGGAATTACTCTCATATGTATGGTGGCGTTCCCTTGTGAACAACGAAAATCATAAGGCCAATCCTTGTAAGGAAGAGCTACATAAAATACGTTGTCGTAAGGCACAAGTATAGCACAGGAACAACAACAGCAGCAGCAACAATAAAAACGAAAATATAAAAAATATGTGCACATCAACAAGAACGTTAGGTAGAAAATGTCAACAGTATGCTGCCACAAAATGCACAATTTTCTACATTTTCTACGGGTAAAATTTGTGTGGCATAAAGAGGCAGCCATTTGCATGCTTTTAGCTCGTCATTCGGAGTGTCGTGTGCTTCCACTTATAAGCGGCTTAACATTCGAGAAGTAAATTCTGTCGTCGTATTATGCACGGCTCGGTTCCACGACAGAATATGTAAATCTCACCTTCTCGCCCGTATCACGGGGCGACATATACGAATCCTCTGGCTCACCTGGGTCTCTGCCTACCGGAGCGATACATGTAACCTGTTACTGGGCCTTTGTACGGATATTTTCTACCCAAATGTAATTTTCATACATATATGGAAGAGTTTCGCATTCGGGTATCGTATGTACTGACGAACAGCTTAAACGCTTAGCAGACATGTCGAGCACATCTCGCTTTGCAGTTATTGGATAATGGGGGGTATGGCTTGCGAGTACCACCGACGTATTTATTGATAAGTGCTCGACTAATACTGGAAAAGTAAGTGGCTTGTATATTATGAACTTGAACTTTGCAGGCTTACCCGAACCGCGCTACATCGCTTCAATCGCACCTTCTTCACTGTCATTGTCTACGGAATAACACGAATTCCCCACATGCGAATTATATGCGACACTAAATCGAGATTCTATGGCTTCCAGGGTTACAGGATGGCAAGCCTTTCACGTTCGAGGTAGGTAACATATCGCAGCTATACGTCCGCCAATATAATGTGCATAAAATGTCCGTAGTTTCTGCTTATGACTAATTATATATAAAGGTTCCATCTTCTCGCAATGAAAATTCCTTCCCGTCAGGATCATAAAATTATCATATCTCATCTTTTGCATTGTGCGACGAAGAAAAGGACTCTACTCGAGTTAGGAAGCAAAAGTGCCTGCGAGCAATATATGACAAGTTCGGCGACAATTTTATAAGTCGCGATGTTGTAAGGCTGCAGCTTATAGTTCCCTTGAGATGTTTCTGGCTAATATCCTTATTTCTTGCGAATTTATAAGTTAAGGAAAATAGAGAAGTTTAATTCATGAATATGTGCATAAGTTTAAGCGCTCTTTTCATATTCCAACGATCTTTTCGACTTTTAAATTTGAACGGACTTTACGATCTATGTACAAGAAAAAAAAACTAAATAAAGATGTAATGCCTACTCAACTTATGGAAATGTGAGTTTCGCCTCGGTTTATGAAAGTTTGTCCATTCATTTTGATACGATGCCGATGACATATGTACATACATTAACGTGGTTTTCTAACTTAATAATTTCAGTTAATAATGTCTTTAGAACAGTTTAGCATGTTTTTCAATACGTCACCGGATCTTCTCGCCGACGTTTAGCTTACTATCAAGAAATCATAGATATTTAAATTGAAAGGAAAATTGCACTTCAACTCCCTATATGGTGGTAGCCCCAGAAAGGAATAATTACTTCCCGTCACTGTAATGACGATTGATATCTTGAGATTAATATTTTTGGTTTAAATGTGATAATGTCAATCTGCCCAACATGTGGTGGCGCTACGTACTTTATTGCCCGATTTATGCGGTCGCTACATCGAAAATTGAACTTATTTAGACAATATTGTCTACAAATCCAAATGTAAACGAGTACTAAACGCTTAGTAACTTCAGAAGGTGGGTAATTACTAGTCGCGAAAGTTTCGGCGATTAAGTAATATTGTAATTTGAGCTTGGGGACTCCACGAACAGGAGCTGATCCATGAGTGTCAAAGTTATGCACGAGCTTAAACTGAAGTGGGGGGCGACCTTCGAAGGTCGGACAAAATACTTAAAACTTAGTACTACGGAGATGATATGGAGGACCCCATGTCATGTCGTATCGTTTGTATACAAAGATTACGGGTTCTGTGGGACTATAGGTATACAGATCCATGAAGCAACATCCGCCAAACGGATAAAAGAGCAGAATTGATTGAGTGTTTCAAGAGAGACCAACAGCATTTACACTGTATAAAATAAACTGCCAACAAATCGGGCGAAACTTTATTATTCTTGGGACAAGTTGTGGATGCGTGAAAAGTCAATATGCAGGTTAGAGTGGTTGGGGAAGACTAAGTGAACGAGGGTTCTTGGGCAGGGCAGTTGTTAATTTTACACTTTGCGGAAACGTTCAAAAGCTCCAGTACATATAATCAATATTTCATTCGTTTATTTACGCAAATTTGAGTTTTTATGAGGAGAGGGGTGATAGTAAGGATGGGTAGATGTTAATAGTTTAATTGATTGCTTGAATCACGTTCTCTGTATAGAATGGCAGTTTCATAGAATTTTCATAGGATTCCGTGTATTTTACATTTACGAATCCAAACATTTGTATGGGAGAGGGTAGAGAAGGTAGAGGAATCGTAAAATTTGTGACGCAATTTGATTTCCTTTCTCTTGTACAAAATTTCAAGTTCGTAGCTTTTAATTTGTTGGTTATTAGTTGATTTAATGAAATTGGTCGAAATCATACTTTTGTATGGGAGGGGGTAGAAGGGCATGCGTGATTCCAAAACTCTTAACGTAATTTCATTTCAACTAGTTTTGTAAGATTTAATGCAAAATTTCAAATTGATAGCTTTTAATAGTTAGATGATAATTGATTTCTTAAAAATGGTCGAAAATATAATTTTGTATGAGAGGGGATAGAAGTTTTAAAAATATTCAACCAGTTAATATTTCAAACTTTTAGAGATTTTTTTTAAATGCATTTTGCAAGTTTTCAAGTTTCTACCTCAACATTTCATTCAAAAATTTTCAGTTTATATGTTTTTTTCATTTCACGTTAGACCCCCACTTCGATGCATAACAATTTTAGAACAAATTTTTATTGTTTTTTCTACGTATATCAAATAGATGTACCGACGTGCAAAATTTAAACTTTGTATCTTTTACCAGAGCGCTAAAAAAATCACTCAAACTTTTTGGTTTCCACCGCCCTCTTCTTAAATCTCCCAACTTAAATATTTTATCAAAATTAAAAACTTTATAGATCTACAATCTGACAAATTTTTGATTTGACATCTGTACTCAATTTTGAGATATAACGATTTGTAATTTTGGAAAGTGCGCCATTTTTGAAATGCTCCCCATTTCCCCCCCCCCCCCCACCGCTGTTATGTCAATATGTTATATTTTTTCATATTTTGCTAGTAAAGCTTAGTACACGTTTCAAGTTTCAATTACAAAGCATAAGAGACAGTCGAGATATTCATTTTTAAGTGTTTTTCTTTGCACCCCCCTGACCCTCCCTTTACAATAATTAGCCTCTTCTAAGTTGATTCTGGTGGATCTATATGATTAGTAATTTCGAAGGTATAATCGTTTGAAAAAAAAATTCAGCCGACAATTTGTTTTTAGTCGCTCCTTTTCAGATGCCAAAGGATAAAAAAACTAAATTTTTTTTAAATTTTGTCCCATAATCCTCTTCATACCTCTACTGATTTTGAACTTCCTATCTGCATTCATGGTGGAGATATTAGTAAGTGAAGTTTTTGAGTCTTTCCTTCCCCCGCCTCCCCCTTCTACCTGACACTCACCAAAATTTAGATAATGGAGCTCCTTTACCCAATCAACAATCCACCAAAAAACGAACATTCTAACTATAACGGTCTCGAAGATATGGGTCCATATGTACGTCGTACTGCAGGACGGATTTTTATTTTCATTTTTAGGCTAATTTAGTCACAAAACGCGAAAAAAAATGTCTGGGCAGGACATTTTTTTTTTTGTATCGATCATGATACTTTATTATTAGAATAATAAAGTAAAAGAACTGAGAGCTGTCAAACGAAATTCATGGAAGAGATTCTACGAAGAAATCGATAACGTTAACGATACCGCTAGGATACAGTGGACCCTATCCAAAGACCCATACATGCCTGAATTAATGGATAAAGGCGATGGTTCATGGACGGGGTCTAGCGGCGAGTCCCTTGAACTTTTAATGCGAACACATTTCCCCGGATACTTTGAGCCTCCGCCACAAAGTTCACATGTCAATCGCATTCTAGCCAACTCAGAACTAGTAGATACAGTCGTGATGCCAGAAAACATAATAATTGCATTCAGTTCCTTCAAACCTTACAAGTCACCAAGACTGGACGAAGTCTATCCCGCAATGATGCAGAATGCGGATGAAACCATAATTCAATACCTGGTTGATATATATAAAGCATGTCTTTGTCCCATACCGAAGCTATGGCAAGATGTTAAGGTAGTTTTCATACCTAAACCAGGCAGAGCTTACCACAATATCCCGAGGCCTTCCGACCCATCAGCCTACCTTTGTTCCTTCTTAAAGGCTTGGAAAGACTGGTGGACAGCTACCTACCTGCAAATCTGAACCTATCGATCGTCCACCAACACGCCTATCAAAAAGGTAGGTCCACCGACACCGCCTTGCACGTGATGGTAGCCGCCGTAGAGAAATCTTTCCATCATCAAGAGGTTACGCTCGGTGCCTTTCTAGACGTGGAAGGCGCTTTTAACCACGTCAACATTAGTGCCATACTTGAGGCCTTGCGCAGCCATAGTGTGGAACCTCTCCTGGCTTCATGGATAGTTAAGCTTTTTCGCTCACGGAAAATCGTATCACGGATGGGTGACGAGACAAGAAAAGGCTCTGTCCACAAAAAGACGCCACAGCGCGTCATAATATAGCCTCTCCTGTAGGTCCTAACAGTGAATGAATCCATTTTAAATCGGAACGGCTACGCCACAACGGCATATGCAGACGATCTTGTTATCATGCTAACTGGTAAGTTTGAACAAATTCTAGGGGACCTTTGGCAGTCGGCTTTACAACAGTTAGACAGCTAGGCTCTAGATAAATGACTTACCATTAACCCTCAAAAAACAGATTTGGTCCTCTTCCACAGAAGAGGAAGACCACATGTTTTCAATGCACCAAGCATTCGGGGTATCACTATGGTCCTCTCAAATCAAGTTAAATATTTAGGCCTTAGGCCTTATTCTTGATATTATCTTGGAAGACCAACATTCAAGACTGAGCAAAAAAGGCTACAGTAGACTCCTTCGCTTGCAAAAAGACATTCGGTTAGAGATGGGCCTTAAGCCGCGCCTCATCCAGTATTGTCAGACCAATTGGTGTGGTGGCCAGCGGTGGTACTAAAAACGAACCTAGCACCTTTTAGCTGTAAATGTTGGCATGTCTGTGTATAACAGGTAGTCTTAGAACCACACCAACTGCAGCCCTGGAGGTAATTTTGTCACTAACTCCACTTGATCTTTTTTTAAGCAAACAACAGGCCTAGCTGCCATTAGATTAACCACTAATTCGTGGTCAGCGCCACTAATTGGTCATGGCATAATTTTAAACGTCATAAGAGTCGCAAATTCCACTGTAGATTGCGAGTATGATTGCATGAACCAACTACAGCTTGAGAGACGGAAGTCCACAGTACTCTCACCAGTGTCTGAACCATGCGAACTCACGATGAGAGGTGTGTGAACCGTTTTGGAAAATGTGCTTTTCGCCCGTCGTTCGTTGTACATCTTCATTCTCTTTGGATTTGCTTTGGTTTGAATTAAAAGGTTGATGCGTTAGTGCAATTGCCGTCGATTTCGTCGAGGTCTTCGATGTGGCGTTATAATCGTCAACTGGCAAAAATGCTGCTTTAATCGATCGATACTGACTTTGACGATTTTGCTTTTCACGAGGATGTCGATGATTTTTTCGTCTCATTTCACTACTTCATATGGGCCATCGTACGGCGTTTTCAATGGTGGTCGCACTTTGTTGTCGCGTAGAAACACGTGTGTGTGCAACCCTTCAGTTGCCTTTGGACAAAAACGCTTCCTTTTGCATGATTCGATGTAGCAACTGGTCGAATATTTTCCATTCAGTTGCGTAGATTTTTCACGAAATCGGATTCCAACACGTCATTTTTCGTTGCGTCGAAAAATTCACCAGGCAATCTGATTGTCGTGCCATAGAGCATTTCCGTCAACGTTGCGTTCAGAACATCTTTAAATATTGCACGAAGCCCAAGTAGCACCAAAGGCAATGTTTCAGACCAATTGTTTGATTGTTGACATTTGATTGCGGTTTTTAGTGTTCGATGCCATCGCTCTATGATTCCTTTGATCTGTGGGTGATACACTGTAGTTCTCAAATGTTTGATACCCAATGCCTTTGACAGTTCGTTAAATGATTTCGAATCAAATTGTTTCCCTTGATCCGTTGTAATTTCTGCTGGAACGCCGTAGTACGACATCCACCCGCTTATCAACGCTTTTTCCACTGTCACGGTTGTCATGTCTACAATTGGAATTACGACAGGCAAACTTTGTTTTTCTAGCGAACCGTACGGAGTCGCCCAATTGCTTTTGCTGTGTTGATATATGCCGACTTTCAGCATGTACTCAAATTTTTTTTTGGCAATTTCGAGCATTTCATGATTCAAACGTCTTGCTTTGACAAATACTGGCTGTCCTTTTGTGATGATTTGATGCTCAACGGCTGTTTGCTTTAAAATTAGTCGATTTAGTGTGTTTGGCAACGTCAAATCTTTGAATTTGTCGAGAAAATCTTTGAATCGTGAATCGGATGTAATTGTACTTACGCGTTCGTATTCGATGAATTTTGCTTCGCCAACAACTTTGCAATTCGTTGTGTTGTCAACAAATTTTTTGCTTCGAATATCGATGTCCATATTCATTGAGAAAATCGGATCGTGTCACGTCGGCGATGAGAAATTCCCAAATAAAATTTCGACGAAGACCGAAGTCGACTTTTGCGATTATCTTGCTGTACATATGTTCAGATTGGCAAGCCATTTGCTCTCTCTCTACAATAGCGCTACAGTCCAAATCGGACCTTGGCCTTCTGACATTCAGGTTCCTTAACATTTTTTATTACTTATTGTGGAAGGGTTGTTAGCCCTTCGCCCAACCCTCTTTCTACGAATTTTTCATTTTCGTAGATTGAGGTGACCAAGGTATATCCAACGTGCAGGAATTATTTATTGCGTCGACCGGGATTTGAACTCACGACCATCGCATTACAAGACCAACACGCTCCCCACTAGGCTACACCCTCGCCATTTGCTGGATAGAGACAATACGTATCCGGTGATTGAAGTATATTTTTGAAAGATGCCGGTAAAATTGAAAAATCCGCTCCAGTTTCGATTAGATCTTTTATTTTTGTTTGACGATCCGTTACGAATAGGCGGCGTTGCGATTGATGTGCCACTCCATGAGCCGCTAACAATGAAGCGGTATCTAGTTTTTCGTATCGAGTTTTTTGAATTGGCAAGTCGTTGCTCTTGTTTGCCTGTTTGCAAAAACGGTAATTGTAGAAAAAGAACGGAAACTAGTTGAGCGATTTAAAACGACTGCGATTGCGCTGCTTCTTGTCGCCTTTGTAGTTTGATTTGGTTTTTTTCGCGACGATAAGGACCAGCTTCGAGCTCGGCAATTTCTTTTCGAAGCACAGCGATTTGATCGTTCATTGCATTTGGGACTGATGACACGTTCGAAAAACTTTGAATTTCTAGCATTTTGTCAGCCTGCTTAGCCCACTGTGCGGAACCGCCATCAGCGATTGAAATCACCGCACGCACCGTTTCAGGCAAACGCTCGAGCCACAATTGTTTGATTGCGTCATCGGCCACTTTTTCACCAGCGAAATGTTTCATTTTTTTCAGCAGTTGCGATATTTTGTCGTCGCCAAGCTCAATTTCTTTTATTAATTTTCGCAGAATCTTTTGATCGGAATCTGTGCATTCTTCGATGAATTTTTTCTTAATTTTCTCGTATTTTTCACTTTACGGAGGGTTGCAAACGATATCCGAAACCAATTGGACTTCATCGTTTTTTGTTTGATCCATTTTGATTCCACACTTAAGAAATTGCGCTTCCATTTGCAATAAATAAAGATCCGATTGCTTTTTGAAAAACTGCGGTGGCTTTACGCCGACACGATAAATTTCTCTAGCTGTATTTTCAGCCGTGGATGCGCTTTGAATTTGTTCTTGTTGCCGCTGTTGTCGCTGCTGTAGGTTTGCAGCATTTGATCCATAGTCGTCTTCATGTTGCTTTTCCTCGACTGATTCAAAATATTGATGAAAAATCAATGATGTGATCGATGAGTAATACAGAGCGACGGGACGCACAAAATATTTGCATAAGCGACCGAAAAAAATAACAATGCGAAAACGTGTACAATCGAAATTTAATCAATTGTCGGGGTCACCAATGTAGGTGTAAACATTCTAATCGAAATAAAAATATGTATGATATTTCGTTGTGATTTAATATTTTTATTCCAAAAGTTCCAAAATATGGCGCTGTGCGCTTGCTGAGTGAAAACATGAAATTTTTAAAATTTAAGGTCAAGTAGCGAAAATAAGTTTAATTATTTTGATTGTGTGTGCCCACAAGACACAACCACGAGTTGTATCAATTCTACGACGAGCCAGAGGCTTCAACGGTTATCAAGCTACTACGTAAACTGCAGTGGGCTGGCCATGTAGAGTGAATAGAAGACAGAAGAACCCTCAAACGTGCTCTTGAAGGCAAAGCGAGTGGTAACCGGCCAGTAGACAAACCACGCAAAAGATGGGAAGGCTTGGTTGATGAAGACAGCAAAGCCGTTTTGAAAAATAACAGCTGGAGGTCGCAGTCTTTGGATCGAGAAGATTGGAGGCGACGACTTCAGGAGGCCAGGGCCCAATTTGGGCTGTGATAGTGGGTAATTCCTATCTGATGTTATTATTCTACTTCTTCTACAATGGCACTACAGCCCAAATCGGGACTGGGGCTCCTAATCTTCAGGTTCCTTAACATTTATCATTACTTATTGTGGAAGGGTTGTTTGACATTCGCACAACCCTCTATCTACGAATTTTTCAGTTTTCGTAAATTGAAGTGACCAAGGTACACCTAAGCAGGCAGTGTGCTGGAATTATGCGTCGACCGGGACTTGAACTCACGACCTTCGCATTGTAAACAAACACGCTACCCACTAAGCTGCACCCTAGCCTAGATGTTATTATTGTCAGGTATATAATCCCTCCTTCTTTCGATTTGGGTGCTTCATGATAACAAAAATACTTCAATGTACTTACATATTGATCTACAACGGATTCTGACGAGGTTAACCGCTTAGACAAGGTCTGGCGTAATGGTTCCAGTATGCTTGTTGAGTGTTTACGAATCTGATAAGCAATTCATTACGTGTATAGCTTTTACTGTATCTTACCAAAACGCGGATTAATTTTATATTCAAAACTTTCTGAAATCCACAAAATTCAAGTTGCATGTTTTGATAAGGAACGCGTGAAGAAAGTGGTGAGCAATTTCTATTGCTATTCCATATCATTGCATGATTTCCCTCCGGTCACCAAAGTTTTAACTTTCCTACGGTTTCGTGATATCGGTTTTAGGAAAACTATAAAAAATGTATGGCGTGAATACTATATTAGATTTGTATGCGAGGGACACTATTTTCTGCAGGTCACAACTGAAAAGTTTTAAATTGTTGCATTGTTCTTAGTCTAATGTCACATAAATCGATAGATTTCTACATTACCATCAAGAATTCTTCAAATAAACAGCAATGTATGAAATAAATCATAAACTTAACCTAAGAAATATCCGGACAGTATTAATATCCGCCATAGACCACACAACAAACTGTACTGGGCACGAAATTCCGAATCGCCATCACAGTCGAGGTCAAAACATTAATCACAAAATTGGTGTGTCCATCATTGTCCATTCATCCATCAACTGTCAATTCCGAACGAACAATTGTCACTGCCATAACCCATAGATCACCAAAGGACGAGAAAATGAGCGAGACAGAGCGCCTCGAACATTATATCCACTGTTCCGCAATTCGGTCAGAATAGCCGGTCGTAGCTCGATACTGTGACGATAAATTTTCAAAGTGCGAGCATAAATAAAAAATTGACGACTCATAAAAGTGAAACGTTTACGAAAGAATTTCGTTGCCAACGGCCAAAGTACGGGAGTACCGTGAAAGTGCTCGAGAGTTTATTGGTTGTTGCATTTGCTGTTCTTGTTGCTGTTGTCAGTATTATTATTATTGTTTCAGTTATGCAGCTAGGAAGCATGGCGAACACGAGTGGGAGTCGAAGAGGAACTGTTTATTGTTCTAAGTATTTGCTGTTTGCTGAAATTTACACCGTCCTCGACTTCAAACCGGCTTTATTGCACCATATTGCATGCATACCGTTACCTATGGATAGACACCCGCAGGTACTATACACACATACAGCTACTTTCCTGTGCAGAAATGGTTATGTGTAAACACACTTCATTCGAATGACTCGAAACATTATGCAAATGGCCGTACAGCGTCGTATAGGCAACTTATACGGAGTGTCACTATAAACATTCAGCAGCGGCGATTACGGGACATAAAACGTTTCATCGTTATGGAAAAAAATTTACAACATCAAAATAACGGACTATACGACGTATGCGCCATAATCGTTTTATATCAGCGTTTACTCATGTATGTTTGTTTGCCATAATGTCTGAATGTTCCAGCTACGCAAGGAAGCCAGAGAGAAGGTTTTAAGAGAACAATCAGGTTTTAAGTCGGGATATAAAACAAAAAGAAAAAACACGCTGAAATGAATGAAGCAAAACAACAGGTTGGATAAAGGATTTATTACGTCGTATGGCGGATGTATGCTATTAAGATGGTAATGGAAGGACCTTTATGCTAATGCATACGACGTATTTTGTTACAGAAAACATTTTATTTCCGTTGTTATGTCACGCACTGGGTTTGCATTCACCATGCGCTTGCATTGAGTAATTCTCCCGGGACTCCCGATCGTAGAGATGCCTTCCTGAATTGCAGACATGTCGTTTTTAAGATGATTAAACTCTGGTGCAATAACCGATTTGGAACAAATCCTTAAATTTGGACTTAGAGCTTAGACAATACAGTGTAAGGTAATATTACTTAATATTAGCGTTAACATAGCCTTAGGCGATTAACCACTTGTAAGCACCTTGTATTAAGACGAGAGCACTAGTGCACATTCAATAAAGATCATTCGAACGAGTCGGACGTCTTTTAATTAAACTCTGACCAAAGCCTTCAGGCCTTATAGTAAAGAACCTGGCATTATAACAGTTTATTTCGCTCCTAACTCTATTAAAAATCCTCGACAGTAATGCTATAATGCGTCTTCTATTCATAACATAATGTTAGGAGTAAGTAACATTTATTTCAAAATGAACTAAAAGCTTCTGCATTCATACGTTAGCAGCACTTCGCTGAGACTGCATCGTCCTTGTACTTCCTAAATCAAGATTATATCCAGTCAAAGACAAAATATTACTTTTAAAGTACATACATATACACACATATACACGAGCGTAGAGACTATTAAAACATCATTCCCTTGAATCTTCAGCACTTAAGATGGTTTAACGTCCATTCAGGTAAACATAATTCGTCCAGTGAATCGATTTGTATGACACCTGTCAGAATTACAGAGCCAATGTCTTTGTATGCGTGCACTTTCTACGTATGAGTGGCGGACACGATATAAGAAAGCCGTGTGATATCTTATGAATGAACGTCAAATTACGTATAAATATAGAACGCGATAGGAAAATACACCAAAGCGACACCATACTGCTGATAAAACCATAGAAATTTCTAAAAGTATCTGGAAATGTAAGGAAGCGACCTCTGTATCTCTCCGGACTATTTATAAACAAGCATAACGGCGGCTAAGCTTTTTCTTTCATTTCGGTTTTCGTTAAGCACACGAGACGTGCGATAGAAGAAAGCTCATCATCAAGACGTGAAAGTCCTCGAATCCGAACTCGTCCGCCTCCTCTTACCACCCCCCATAGAAATGCTTTAGTCAAAAGGTAAGTTTCATCTAAGGAAACTCAAATATCGATGTTAACAGGTAGGTAGGAAGGTAAGTAAGGATCGCTATGCTTCGACATAAGGTAAGAAAACAGGAATGGTGAAAACTTGTAGTCCTTTAGTACATCGTTCTCGTACTTGTTGTGGGGGTGAAAGAGAGGAGGTCCTTCGTTTCGTATACTATACGAAGGAAAATTCCGTTTGTGGAAATCCCTTTTTGTAACTTTCAAGTTTCTATTGATTGTGTACTGACATGGTCATCCTTGTTGAGTATTTCGGAACGTTAAGTGCGGGTTTTGATACCCAAGATTACGGGGATAGTTAAGACTTGAAGGGTTTCTTAAGAAAATTACCTGTAGAGGATTTTCGGGTGATATTTCTCTCCTCTGACGACTAACAGCAGGGTGGAAAACATGAAATTGGTGTATCATGATATACCTGTTGATTATGTCTCAATGCTGGCATGTTCACTATTCAGACAGTGTATCGAAATTAGTTTGGGATTTTTTTTTTTTGTATTTTATGATTTATTTATGTTGCCTCTACATGTTTTCAGTTGTGAGAATTGTCACTTGGTGAATGGAAAATGATTGTAATTGTGTGTATTTAACGATGAATAGTTTGTAGGTACTTTGAATGAAAATGCTTTGATTTTCGCTTAATGTCGAAGGTGTATTAGTAATTTTATGATAAATTACATATTTTCAGGAATAGCTAAATTTAAGTGTCAGGTTGAACAATGATAGTTATAATTGAATATTTCTGATCGTTTATTCACACAAATTTGACGAGAATCACTAATTATTGACTAGTTAAATTGCAATTCATCTAAGAGAATGGGATTTGATTTACTCAACAGTAGGACTGCTTGTCGTAAAAAGCGTGTTCAATCGTTCTTGTCCTAAGAATCACAAAAGAACACACATTGAGAAACCTTAACACGCATGTTCGTAAGGCCTTTATCAATAGTTTGTCTTAGCTTCGCCTTTGTCTAGGTTGACGTCACGTAGACAAAGCTCAGCTTTTATAACAAGTGTTAAAAGCCAAGCTAATTCATTCGAATATTAAAGCTTATTGCTTGACGTTAGAGGTAGTCGTCATGGAAATTTTAAAACGTTTTGACTCCGTAAAAGATGCCTATTTCATCTAGTCAGCTATTACGTTGACCTTCCCAGCTGCCATAAACGAAGAAATGCTACGAAGCTAAGATAACAACTAGGGTGTAGCCGAGCAGGTAGCGTTTTAGTCTACAATGCGAAGTTCGTGAGTTCAAATCCTGGTTGACGCATAATTCCAGCACACTGCCTGCTTGGATGTACTTTGGTTACCTCAATCTACGAAAATTAAAAATTTGAAAATAGAGGGTTATGCGAAGGTCTAACAACTCTTCCACAATAAATAATGAAAAATGTTAAGGAACCTGAAGGTCAGGAGGTCAAGGCCCGATTTAGGCTGTAGTGCCATTGTATAGAAGATAACAGGTAAATAAGAATTGGATCAGGTATTTGCTACGTCTAACGACGTGTGACGTCATGTGCTGTTATAAATAGACAAAGACGAAGCCAGGAATTCGTAAAGGCCCTTAAAATACTAACTGATAAGAGAAACGAATAAAATGCCTCGGATATGGACGGAGTCTACTTGAACGTGATTAAGCGAACTATGATTGACTTCTCGAACGTTCAAATACTGAATAGCAGTACACGCAAGGGGGCAGTTGTAGGATGAGGTTTTACCAATTCCTGCAACTATCTTTGGAGACCAGCGACTCCACGGACCTGAGCTAACTATCCCCCTGTGAGATAGGCCAGTAGAATTCACCCACAGCCAGTCCTGCTTGCCCCTGGCAAATGGACACTCACTGGATTATGGGCTTATCACCCGTTATCTTAAATCCTAACTTATACGAGAAACGGATACAGCGCCTCGGATAAGGACCGATTCTACGGTAACGACTTTTGGCATTCGAAAACGGACTATGATTGGCTTCTGGAACGTTTACACATTGAATGACGGGGGAAGGGCTGGGGTCACTCGGTCCTTGCACCGCCAATCAGTGATCGACCGTGAAATGGAGCACTATAACATGAAAATCTTGGGCTTGTGTCAGGTGGACACGATCAGGAGAAGAACAAACCCCTAGTGGAAAAACCATTCTGTACGTTGGCCCTGATAGTGAATCCAAAAATGGCGTGGCGTTCGTCCTTACACCGAGAGCGAGAAACAGTCTCATCAGCTGGGAACCAATCTCGGATAGGATTATCGTCGTCAGGCTCAGGACCAGTTTCAGAAACGTAACAATTCTACATCAACTAATACCACAACACCTGGTGACAAACATTTTTAGCCAACTGAATGCCACCTTTGAGCGTGTTCCAAGAGGTGATATTATTATTATCTCAAGAGATATGAACGCCCAGGTTGGATCTGACAACACTGGACTTGAATACGTCATGGGGTGGCATGGTAACTCTTGGGTCGATGCGTCATGACCTTCGATTAAGAGACCCAAAAACGGCTAATTATTTGTGAAGTTTTGTAGTACTCGGCAAATGGTCATCTGTGGGACCCTTTTTCCACACAAGAGTCATCATAAAACATCTTGGGTTTCCCATGATGGTGATACTCAGAACCAGAGCGACCATTTGGCTATAAGTCGCATATGGACAAGATGTCTTCTCGATGATTAAGATTGTTTACAACAGCTATCCGAAGTGAAGCGCAAGCTTAATGTGGATAAACTCAGAGATCTCAACAAAAAACGCAAGTACACCACTATTCTACGCGAAAAGTCATCCACATTAATTGAATATGAAATGCGCATACTTGACGCCAATTGGAAGGCAATCAAAAACACGATTCTAACTAGTGCTGAAGAATCTGTGGGACATGTGCAGCGGTGAGAAACCCTGGATGTCGCAAGACTCATGGGACAAGGTTGGCGATCGGAAAAAGCTGAATTGGCAATCATCTCTCAACCAGATGTCAACACCCGACTTGAGGCAGGACTACAGCGATGCTCATATACAGTTTAACAAGGCTGTTAGACGCGACAAAAGAAAGGCCATTGAAGGACTGGCCAACAAGGCAGAATCTGGGGCTTACTTTGAGGATATCGGTTAACTATTTAAAATCATGGAATTCCGCCGCCAACCACCTGGTGAGAGATGTCACCGGAACTCTCTTTAATATGAGTGAACACCAGTTGCGGCGATGGAAGGAATACACCTCTGATATTTTAAACATCTTGTCAGAGGAAGATATTCCAGAGACAGAACAACTTCCAAACATCCAACCGCAACAATCCCCTATTAGTGACGATCCCCCAGATAAGGAAAATATAGTTTCCATCATTCGGCAATGGCGGGAAGGAAAGCCCCAGGTACAGATGGACCACCAACCGAACTCCTCAAAGTGAACCCGGAAATAACAGCCGATATGCTGCTCCAACTCTTTAGTGAGGTGTGGAATGAAGGAAGATATCCGACTGAATGGAAGGAGGGCATCATTATGAAATTCCGAAGAAGGGCTACCTTCGGAATTGTGGCAATTAGCGTGGTATATGTCTACTTACTAGGATTCGTGATGTCGTAAAGAGCACTCTCGAAGTTTATCAGGCTGGATTCCGTAAAGATTCGTCTTGTATCCACTACACAATTACCCTACGGATAATATTGAAGCAGTCACCCGAAAAGAGTTAGCCACTACATCACATGTTCGTGGACTTCGAGAAGGCTTTCGACAGCTTTAAGCAAGATTACATATGGAATGCTTTGCGTAGGAGGGGTATCCCAGATAAGGTCATAGCTATGATTAAAGAAGATGCAAGGTATCGCGTTTTGCATAGAGGAGAGCTGTTCGAGAGCTTACCTGTGCGAACGGGTGTCAGACAAGGGTGCATATTATAACCACCCCTGTTTCTGGTGGTAATAACTGACATCTTGAAAGCTGCACTGGAAGGTGAGGAAGGTAAAGGTCTTCAATGGAGACTAGATAGATAGGTAGATAATTAATTTTATTTTTAGATTCAATTAGATTTACATAATTTTTACAAAATCATAGAAAAATTATTTTTGACATTAAGTAAAAGTTGTCTGTCAGATTAAGTGAGTGAGAGAAAAAATTGGGAAAAAATAAAAAACTATATACAAATAAAATTAACAATTACTCAATTATAAGCTTTTAATTAAATTCATTTATTATAAGCCTAATCCTAAACGTATGAGATATATTTAAAAAGAGATTCATTATCTAATCCGTGTATTTGGAATTTCTTTACCAGGAATTGAAATTAGCTTGTTTATAAATTGGACATCTCGAGTTAAAATTGTAAGTATTTTCTGGTTCATTAAAATTACACGCCGAGCATATACCGTCTGTATTATTTGTAAAGGCTCTAGCATTGATGTCAATGGAGACTATTCAACATCTTAAGTCACCTTAATTATGCTGATGACGTGTGTTTGCTTGCACTTAACCGTTCGGCCTTAGAGTCAAATGTTCGCTCGTTACATTCTACATGCAAAGAGGTGTGACTGTAAATGAATATGCGTAAAACCAAGTACATGTACATGGGTTCGGACGCAAGAAGACCGATTGTTCTTAACGGACAAGATATGAAAGAGATGCAAGATTTTTGTTATCTCGGAAGCATTGTCAGCATGGACGGCGGAGCAAAAAAGGATGTTGAGGCTCGTCTAAATAAAGCTCGTCAGGCCTTCGGCATCCTTTCTCCTTTCTGGAGGTTAAGAAAGATTTCCCTTCGCACGAAGCCGCGAGTTTTTGACGCATGCGTCAAATCCGCTTTGTTATATGGTTGTACTACGTTGAAAGTGACCGTTCGACTTACCAAGAAACTATCGGCTCGTGTAATATAAAATGTCGGGAAGGTCAGTTCGTTGACTTTATAACTTCATGCAGATGCTATTTTGACATTTAGCGTTTTTTTTTGTTTGAAAGGTAAATTCTTTCTCTTATCAAATCCTGTCGAATTGTGAAAAAATATTCAGTGGTTTTTTTTTAGAAGGCAAACGATGGAAATATTGGAAATCCGGGTGTTGATGAATTACGATTTCTACCGTGGAACCATAGCGGCGCAAATAGCTTGCAATATTAACGATGTGTTCCCCACTGAAGTGGCTACGGAACGCACAGTGCAACGTTGGTTTAGAAAATTTAGATCTCGTGATTTCAACTTGGCCGATGAGCCTCGTGGGTGACATGACACTAAGGGGGATAGTGTGCCCTGAAGGCCAGCGTGGATGCGAATCCCGGCCAAAGTGCACAGGAATTATCAGCGATCTTCGGTATAACTAAGAAGACAATCTTGACTCGTTTGGCTGAAATGGGCAAGGTCAAGAAGCTCAACAAGTGGGTGCCGCACGATTTGGCTGATGCTCAAAAAGAACGTCGACTCGAGACATGCCTTTCGCTCTTTTACTGCACAAATTCGGTCCATTTTTGAATCGAATTGTCACGTATGACGAAAAATGGATTATGTATGATAATCGCAAGCGTTCATCGCAGTGGTTGGACAAAGATGAACCACCAAAGCACTCCCTAAAATGACAGATCCACCAGAAGAAGCTAATGGTGACTGTTTGGTGGTCTGGAGCTGGTGTCATCCACCACAGCTTCATGAAACCTGGTCAGTCAATCACTGCCGATGCCTACTGTCAGCAACTTGACGAAATGATGGCAAAACTTGCGGTTAATAACCAAAATTGGTCAATCGATCGTCACCACTCCTCTTACATGACAACGCTCAACCACATACCGCACACATCGTCGTAGCAAAACTACAGGAGCTGGAATTGGAAACTGTCAGTCACCCACCATACTCGCCAGACCTTGCTCCAACAGAGGAAGAGAGTTGTTGCTGTCCTATGCCTCTGTAGGGAGTCTTAACAGGAATTTATGATTGACTTGGTTTCGGGTACAAGCACATCGATTATCCTGAATGTATAAGATGGTGAAAGGGAGCAAGATTTTTGTTTCTTTGAAAGCATTGTCAGCATAAACTGCTGAGCCGAAAAGTATTCCTGATGCTCAAAGCTGGTCAGAATTTTGCTATCATCATAATCATCATCATCAATGGCACTACAGCCTAAGTCGGGCCTTGGTCTCCTATAGGCTCTAAAAATAGGTCTCCAATTTTCTCGATCCAATGACCGCATCCTACATGTTAACATTTTCAGAAACGATTTGCAGTCATCGTCGATTGAATCCTCCCTGCGTTTTCTCAAGTTTCCGACTGGCCTTTTTCTTTCCACCTTTCCTTTTCCTACACATTGCGTATTGTTCTATCCTCCATTCGCTGTATCTGACCAGCCCACTGGAACATTCAAAGTTTGATGAGAGTAGAGACTACTGGGTCCTCAAAATTGGTATACAATTCCTGATTGTATAGAATTCTCCATTCGCCTTGTTCTCTGACCGGTCCGAGGAGTCCTTGTAATACCTTCCCCTCGAAGGCATGAACCATTTTATCTGATGCCTGTATTAACGCCTACATTTCACCACCATAGCAGAAGGCAGGTCTGATTATCGATTTGTAGATTCGCAGCTTCGTTTTTCTACTCAAGTCTTTACATTTTACTATCGGAAGTACCGAGTAATATGTTTTGTTTGCTACCATTATGCGTCTATTGATTTCATTGCCGTCTTCGGAGTGATTGGGTCCTAAATATATGAAGTTGTCCACGATTTCTATGTTATAGTCTACTATCGTCAGATTTTGTCTGATTGGCGTGTTTCTTCGTGATTGCAAAATAACTTTCATTTTGCTTTCGTTTATGCACAATCCTACTTCTCGTACTGCCGTGTCAAGATTAACAAAGACTTCCTTGGCGCCCAGTTGTTATCCATTATGTTTATGCTTAAGTCGACTGCGTAAGGTAGTATCTCCGATAATTTAAATAGTCGCGTCCCTCTTCTTTTAACTGGGAGTTTTCTTACGACATATTCAAAAACCAGATTGAAAAGTGTAGGTGCAAGGCTATCTCCTTGCTTCAACCCGGAGAGTGTTTGAAAACTTGTTGTCAAATCATTCTGATCCTTACTTGGCATGTTGAGTTCATCAGGAGTTTCTCTGGTATTCCTAATTCCAGCATTATGGTATCACTTTGATATCCTTTCCCCTTTATAAGTACTAACAGAGCTAACTTTTCGAACGAAACTACATACGTTTGAAGTATGCGTCAAATCCCTTTTGTTATCTAGTTGTACTACATACAACACGACTGATAAGTATACCAAGGAACTACAAGCTTTTATGAATCAGTGTCTGGGACACATTATGGGAATATTTTGACCAGGCGCCATCTCCACAGATGAAATTTTAAACACACGTGGATAAAAAGCAAAAGTTGCAGTGGATCGATCACAAACATCTTCTAACACGCTCCGGATAATTACCTTCTGGAAAGACGTCGGTGGTATCGACCATCTGGCATATGAAAACAATCGCTTAAATTTCATGCTTACAGTGTTGACAGCACAATCATCAGAACCACCCAGTGAACGTCCGCGCAACGCTCTTCAGGACTCACGCAATCTATTAATTGCTTCTTTCCATGTTCTAGTATCCCATTTCCCCACATTGCATAACTATCGTTCGCATTTCAATATCCACATAAAAATCTTCGAAAAACTTTTTTCAACATTTTTCCATAAAATTTAAAGCACTTGAAAGCATGCCATCTATTTTCCACACTTCATCCATCCCGGAACCAACGACCGTAAGCTCAGCCGAAAAATAAATAAATAAATAGAGCAATTTTGAAAATTTGATAATATTTTTTCACATATCATAAGTTTTTATGATCTTATTTAAATTTTTCCTTCTTTTTTTCGTTATCGTTTGATG
Source organism: Chorisops tibialis (assembly GCA_963669355.1). Lineage (NCBI taxonomy): Eukaryota > Metazoa > Arthropoda > Insecta > Diptera > Stratiomyidae > Chorisops > Chorisops tibialis. The sequence goes on from OY770263.1 coordinate 299,318,372, forward strand.
CCATCACAAGAAGGATTTCGGGTAACTGAACCACCCTCCAGTACTTTTAAGTCGCCTAAAGTGCTTGTTGGATTTGTTTATTTGCGTTTTGCTTTCATCGGTTCTGTGAAGCAGCGCCTAAAGAGGAAGACAACCAGCCAGACCTTCGATATAATGTCCCGATATACTTCACACAGAATATACGGTTCGCTAAGGATAGGAAAAGGAAAAAAAAAATAAACACAACAACAAGACATATTCCGACCCCTTCATGACACATTGAAAACAAGGAGCCCGGCATCTCAAGAGCTTGACATTCAGTCAAGTGGGGTATGTGACGATATGGAACCCATTCGCCCAGATTATACTATTCCGAAACTAAACCAGATCAGCTTTTCTCGTAGTCTCGAACGGCCTTATCGTAAGTCGTTCGACTCATGGTCATGACGAGACCCGATATCCTTCCTAGTCGAGCGCCTTTCGCTTGTATCGAGCGTGAAGGGATGTTTTAACACTGGCAAATCAACAAGAGAACGAATGTTTCGGAGGAAAATAGCTAAATGGGGCCAAAATGACATTTAGGAGGCTGTACAAACATATTTATGACCGCCGGGCAAAAGGACGATTGGGGTTTTGTGCGAACACAAAACAAACAACAAATCTCAAGTCGAATCTTCTACATCAGCAATATTCGAAGAAGACGACGGCGACGTCATCCTTGTTGTTTAACACAGCGCGGCGACTTGTGTAGTTCGACATTAACATTTCATCTTGTGAATTACGCCCGTACAGAAATGGCTAAATGGCCAAACATTTTTCGATATTTCCTTGTATTAGCAGTCGAGAGTTTTTTTTATATTATTTCTTACGATTATAGCGAAATTTTACTACACTACTTCTTGTCTTGACTTCTTTCATTCGGATTGTTGAATTGTCTCTTCCGCTAAGTAAATTTTTTTGGTTGGTTTTTCAAGGGGATTGAGAGTCGTAAAATAATTTTCATCGATCAAATATACAAGACAATTGCCGATTGAATTCGCGACGGAAAGTAATAGCTACTTTAGATTATTGGAATGATGGCATGCAAATGGCACTTGGATGTTAAGATACAATTGAGGCAGATCAGAGTATCCAAGTATTTAGGTTAATTGCTGAATAGCTTTGCTTTTGGCAAAGAACTGGCAAATAATATCGTTCGTCATAAGTTAGTTGAAATGGTTTGCCTGGCTATGTGCTATTCTTCTAAATTTCCGTTTCCAGTAATCTTGATTCTTCCGAAATTCTATTACTTCATTCATATTTGGCTCTTCATCAAATTTTTGAAAAGAAAACAAGAATCGAAAATTTGAAATCGGCTTATATACTACTTCAGCTAACCTAAAAAGTATAACAATTGCAGCAATTTGTACAAATTCTGGATCTACCCAAAAAGCATAGGAAGCAAATTTTAGTTCAAATACCTCAAAGAATCATAAATATCAGAGATATAAGTTTATTCAATGAATTTAAATTATCTAAGTGCTCAGGAAGTTTTACTCTCTGCTCATCAAAACATTTGAAAGATCCTTAATTTACTTATACAATAATACTGGACCTGTCGCAGTGCTCTGAGGAGTATCACGGTAATGCACACTGGTCCAGGTTAATTTTACTGTTCTAATTAGATCAATTAAATGGATGTTAGTTCTCTTATGCTAGCCACTTGGTACGGTTTGCGAACCGTAGCAGGATCAAATGTTTGACGCATCTGTGGTTACCCAGATCTGAGAAGAATCTAGAGCCTAAGCAAAGGAAATGACTGTTGGAGATTCGCAGACAGTGTCAAAGATAATGTTGAAGAGTTTCATCGTCTTCCTCGCAACCTCTGCAAAGGCTGTCGCTCGCGATCCGCAGCCTGAATGCGTGCAGCTTTAGCAAGTAATGAGCTGTAATAAGGCCGAAAATAGGTCGAACGCTATAGCAACTACGTTGTATCAGTTGAGTAGTCATTGTTTTATTCTGTTCTTTCCAAATGCATTTGGTCGGTCTGCAGCTGTCCAGCTACCGCCATACCGCCAAGAGATAATCTGAAATAGTTCTTTCGAACCAGCCCTTCCACAATAAGTGTTGATAAATGTTAAGAAACCAGAAAGTCAGGAGGCCAAGGTTGAATTTGGGCTGTAGTGCCATTGAAGAAGAAGAAGTTTGTTCGAAGTTAGCATTCACCACTGTTGAATGACTTCCTAATGGAGTTTCTATGTTTTTATACTCTAGATGAAATCTGAGAGTATATTGTGTTTGCCTTAACGTTTGTAACGCTAAGATATAATGCTCGCATAGAATCGCCAAGGGTGACATATTTGTTGTCGGTCAAAAACCTCGATTCCGAATGATCGTCTGTCCATTGTCTGTCCGCCTGTCTACAACATAGCTCCCGAACGCTTTAAGCTATCGTACTGAAATTTATTGTATGTCATTTTTAGCAAAAAATTAACTTTAAGTTAGTGGATGAAAAATATACCATTATAAATATTATTGATATCGAAAAATTTGGTTTTGATACTGTTAGAGATCTGGTAACCACGCAAAATTGATCTTTCCCGAATATGCCAGAACAGTTTCCCAATATGTAAAAAGCCATAATCAAAGATCGAGAACCTTTCAGTATACACCCGACGGAACCGTATACTTCAAAATGTAAGCAATTAAAGATCTAGAACCTTCCCGAATAGTCTAGACACACACCCAACGACACCCGACGGAAGCTTCGAGAACTTGGGAAATCTGGTATAAAAAGCACGAAACTGTCAGACGGGAGTCAATCATTCAGCGACATCTGTGGAAGAACGCGAACCTGTGCAAGAACGCGATAGAACAATATCGGTGGTGCCATATAGTGCGAATTAAGTTAAAGTGCGAATTAAGTGAAAGTGCGAATAAATAAATTATCACTTATTTTTAAACGAATTGTGTTTTACTTGAAATCCCGGCGAACCCCTAGCTCGCAACAATTGGTGTCAGAAGTTGGACTTCAAGGATAAATTCGGGTTAAAAATCGCGAGTGAAATTAAAATTCTCGAACGGATAATTTTGTGAGAGCGAAAAGGTGGAACTAAAATTCTCGAACGGACAGTGAGAATTTTGTAAAATCGAATATTCTCGAGTGCTTTAGTGAGCAGTGACTTTAATTAGTGAAGTAAATTTAAGTGAATTCGAATCGCGGAAAAACTTAAAATAATCGGTAGTGAAAATGCCGCGTTTTCTAAAGGAATAGATTATAAAAAAAAAATTTGCAACGCTAAGAAATAAGGCTCGAAAAAACGCTAAATGGTACAATAGTTTCTATTATCATTCAAAAATCTCACAACCGGATATCCGACCGGCACAATTTTAAAACTTTACTAAAAGTCAATTTTCTTAAAAAATATGAATGCTACTGACCTGCAATTTAAAACATGTTAAATAAAAGATGTTTATAGTCGTTCCTTCAAAACCCTTCAAAAACATTCCACTCCTTCTACCACCTCCCATACAAACTGCACAATTTCACTAAGTCCAATACACTTATTTTCTCTTCTCTTTTTCAAAGGCATTAAAGCCAAAATAGGGGATTGGCCGCCTTGCTATCAGGTTCCTTAACATGTATTTCATTTTGTGTAAGAGTTGTTTGATCTTCACACAACCCTCTATCTACGAATTTTTTATTTTCGCAGATTGAAGTGACCCATATATACCCACGTAAGCAGTGTGCGAGAATTATACGTCGACCGGGATTTGAACTCTCAACTTTCGCATTGTAGACTTACACGTTACTCATTAGGCTACACCCAGGCTTCTCATTTTCTCTATGCATATTAAATTTATAAAACCTAAATTTTGATAGCAACTCTATTATGATGTGCATATAATATTTAAATGTCACCACTCCTTGAACCGATCCCCAAAATCTCTTAAAATCAAAAAAAAATAATCACATGATTGGGCTTTACGCCCAATCGTCCTGTTATATTTTTTTTTCGAGTTTCATTCCTTTGCGTTACAAACTTTGTGGCAAACAGAGATTTCATCTTGAGTAGAAAAACAACTTAAGTAGTGGACGACATTTCGTTAGACTCTCACTAGAATTTCGAAGAAAAATGAAGATCGGTGTTCATATCCTCAACACATTTCCTTGCCGGAAATTTTGTAACGAACGGCGCACTGTCCGCTTGTTACAGATATCTGTTCTGAGCACTTAATTAATTTCGCTAGTTGCAGCCACTGCATTTAATTGCTTTTGGAACTGAAAAACGAACGAAAAGGATTTTCGTGAGATCGAAAAGGATAGATAAATTGGCCTTTCCCGGTAAAGGAATTAAGAAAATGTGTAGGCCACTTTTCACTTAAAATTAAACGTGTCTATCCATATGTAGCGCACATCTGAAGATGACCAAAAATCGGAAACTCCTGATAGAAGTGTGTTGATATTTTCCTCTCACCAACTCCCGTGAATAAATTAATAATTTTGGATCAAAAATTTATGATTTGCAGTGAGAAAAATAAACTGCCAACTAGTCGGGAGAAACTTTATTATTCTTGGGACAAGTTGCGGATGAGTGGAAAGTCAATATGCAAGTTAGAGTGGTTAGGGAAGGCTAAGTGAAAGGGAGTTCTTGGGCAGGGCTGTTGTCAATTTAACAATATTTCATTCGTTTCTGCAAGTTTGGGTTTTTATGAGGGGAGCAAGAGGGGTAATAGTAAGGGTGGGTGGATGTTAATAGCTTTTCAATTAATTGCTTGAATCACGTCCAACATTCTCTGTATAGAAAGTGTTTCATAGACGAAGTTGCATAGAATTTTCATAAAATTCGGTGTATTTTACATTCACGAAATCGAACATTTGTATAGGAGGGGATAGAGAAGGTAGGGGAATCATAAAATTTGATATGTAGTTTTATTTCGCTTCTCTTGTAAGGTGCTTGTATAAAATTTCAAGTTCGTAGCTTTTAATTTGTTGGTTATTAGTTGATTTAATGAAATTGGTCGAAATCATAGTTTTGTATGGGAGGGGTAGAAGGGCACGTGCGATTTCAAAACTTTTAAAGCAATTTAATTTCAACTATTTTTATAAGTTTTCCTGCAAAATTTCAAATTGATATTTTTTAATAGTTAGGTGATAATTGATTTCTGAAAAAAGGTCGAAAAAATAATTTTGTATGGGAGGGGGTAGAAGTTTTAAAGGTTTTCGACCAGTTTTTTAAATGCATTTCGCAAATTTTCAAGTTTCTCCCTTAAAATTTCACTCAAAAATTTTCAGTTTATGTGTTTTTTTCAATGCACATGAAACACCTTGTGCACGTTAGACCGGGGGGAGGGTCTGTTTATATTAATTATGAATCAAGTTATTATTATTTTTCTAAGTGCATCAAATAGACGTATCTACATGCAAAATTTAAACTTTGTATCTTTCACCAGACCCCTAAAACAATCACTCAAAATTTTCAACAGTTTTGCTTATCACCTCCCCCCCCTTACATCTCCCAACTTAAAATTTTTATCAAAATTAACTATGATATAGTTCTACAATCTGACAAATTTTTGATTTGATATCTGTACTCTTTTGTTTGAGATATAAGGATTTGTAATTTTGAAAAGTGCGCCATTTTTGAAATGCTTCCCATTTCCTCCCACTACTATTATTTCAACATGTTATATTTTTTTTGTATTTTTCTAGTATAGCTTAATATACGTTTCAAGTTTGACTTACATAGTTGAGATATTCATTTTTAAGTGTTTTTCTTTGCACCCCTTTTGAACCTCCCCCTTACAATAGCTAGTCACTCTCTAAGCTGATTCTAATTGAACTACATACCACCTTAATGATCCCAAAATATGATTTTTTTACGATAAGTAATTTCGAAGATATAATCATCATCAAAAAACAATTCGGCCGACAATTTGTTTTTAGCCCCCCCTTTTCGGACGCCAATGGATAAAAAAATTAAATTATTTATATTTGTCCCACAACTTTCTCTATATTTCTACTGATTTTCAACTTTCTATCTGCGTTCGTGGTGGAGATATTAGCAAGTGTAGTTTTCGACTTTTTCCCTCCCCCCGCCTCCCCCTTCCACCTAACACCCCCCAAAATTTAGAAAATAGAGCTCACTTACCCAATCAACAATCCACCCAAAAACGAACATTCTACCTGAAACGGTCTCGGAGATATGAGTCCATATGTACGGCGTACGGCGGGACGGATTTTTTTTTTTGCATTTTTAGGCTAATTTAGTCATGAAACGCGAAAAAAAAAATTTTAGGGTAGCAAAGTTTTTTTTTTCTTGTGTCGATCACAATACTTTATTATTAGAATAATAAAGTAAAATTGATTAACTCCATAGGTGTCATTTGTTTGAAGATTTCCTGAAGTTAAAAATTTTCAGCATGATGTTAAAATCAACCGGCATTTCCTCACCCCTTCTATTATCTTGTATAAAAATATCTCTATTAAAAATTCTCTAGAAGTTCAGATGACACAATAAAAGATTTTACTATATTTTATATCGAGTGCGTTTTAGACACAATCATAATTTTGATTTATTCTTCCATTTATATTTATGGTAGGATTTCAGCTTTTTTTTACAAAAATATCAGAACTTACTACTCATAACCGTGCTTAGTCGGTATTAATGAGTCTAGCGCCTTCTCAATAAATGATATGATTAATAATAAAACTAGCCATGTTAAATCCCAGACAAACTCAAATTATATCAACGAAGTGGGTCCTTGTTTCGAAAAAAGACGTGGCTAACAAATGATAAATAAATTCATCATAATGATAAATCCAACTTCGAAAAATAACCACAAATAAAAAACAACAACAACGACGATCTACCAGCGGTACAGCATGGTTGCGAACCAATCACAAGACTGTCAATCCTTAGCAATAAAGTGAAGTGTCGCTATGCTATTATTGCCTTCCTTTAATGGAAATATTTAAAAATAAAGTGGAAATTATGGGGACAGTATAAATTTTGTATCCTATTTTTGGGGCTCTTATCTTGTCCATAGCGGACAGCCTGATATTCTTTTACTGCCATTGTTCGTGCTCAAAGCTCCTATGTTATTGCTGTATTTTTTGCCAGATTATTTTTGTCGTCCTGTTGGCATCGCTTTATAGTCCTGCGTTGATCAAATGAATTGATATCGTCAATTTATTTCAACTTTATACCGCCGTATTAACCGTATGGCATTATCAAACTCAATGTTTTTTTTTTGCGGATATATATATTCATTCGCAGCCCAGGGATTTAGACCTGTGGACGCATCCAGTTTTGTAGTCCATTATCAAAAACGGGATAACCATCCTGGACAGCTTTCCTTGCCCATATGTGGCCGCGTATGTGTATGGAAAAGCATTTTGTTGTATAAACCTGGTGATGATTTATTTTATGATTCTGCATATGCTAATGTCAAGAGCCATCTAGTGCTTAACAGCCATAAATTTCGAGGCATATTTACGGGTATGCTATAAAGATCCTTGTTGGAGCATTTCTCTAAAGCCTGTTATGTTCTGTATGGCGGCTGTTTTACTCTACATGCACGTTATTTGGTTGTTTTTGGTCGTGATGTATGACTCGAATAGTTGACAGAATTGTTTTTGGTCGCCCTCTACAGCCAACCATATTGATATTTGATTTCCTTATGGTCTACATATACGTACAATTAGTCATACATATGTTGGTCTTAACCTCCTTGTGTTTTTCGCTAAGGCAACCTACATAGGTTCCTAGCCCGACTCACTGTCAACAGCTCGCATATATAAACTCGTAGAGTCGATGTTGGTTTAAGTGAGTTTTGACCTATTACTGGTACGCATATTGTGGGAATTCATTGCGTAAGCACGACTTGCGGAACATAAATTACAACCGAAATGGATTCGAAATCGTTTGCGTTGCAGATTTCGAAGCCATAAGTCATATAAATGTTTTCTACACAAACACACATGAACTCACTCCCCGGCACATAATATCCAGACCCAGTCCATGCGAGAAATCGAGCGGAATAAGGAAGTCTGCCTCATATTTTGAGGATCCAATAACGTACGATATTGTCGCTCCACTATATCCAATGTTTAGCATGCTGGTACCATCCAGGCGGTAAATCAAATTATTGACTCCTCGATATAAAAATATGTAAGAAAGCCAAACGCACATAATGCAAACCTGTCGCAATTAATTTAGCTCTTCGCTATGCACGGAAAGTTCCTAATGTCGTGAATTTGCAATTAACCCGGCTTTATTCCTACACAAAAGTTAAGAGCAACTATTCCTCCTCATTATATTGTACTGTGAATTAAATCATAAAACATTAATGAAAAATTAATTTATTTCAATAATAATAACATATTTTATTTTAAACCAACAAATTACAGTTGACCGCAAAAAAAAAGTCGGTCACTCTATTCCAATCACTTTAAAAACTTTTTCTAATTTCAAAACCATCAAAGTTCTGAGCAAATACTTCTTGAAATTTTTTTATTGCTGTCTCTTGCCATTTACTCGCCAGTCATTCAACAAGAAAATACCAAAGTCATTAAAGTCATTTTCAAGATTATGGTTTTGCTTGTCATTCAAATAAATAGCCGTCGTCAAATGATGTTTTTCTTTTCTTTTTACAATTTTGCAAAAGGCAAAACCGCGTAATATTTTTAAGGATGACAACAGCGAACAAGACTTTAACAATTTTTCCGGTTTGGATTTTTTGCTGGACGAAATTTTTGATCCTAATTGGATTATTATTAGTTAAGTGTTATTAGAAATGGATTTGAATTAATAACGTAATTTTAATTTGAGTCGGATTTAGCATTTTGCCGTAAGTTGGCAGTACATTATTTTGCTAACTCTATAAGTTTGTACAATATTACTTACGAGTATGATCTAGTAGGTTGAGTCACAAACGATGAATTAGTGAAACAGATAAAAAAAATAAACATATGTATCGATTAATTAATAACATTTTGGTGAAGTCAAAATCCTGGCCTTCCTTCGACTGTGTGTCATGACAATAATGTTGTCAAATTTATTGTTGCAAATTTACCGAGAATTTCATGAAAGAAAATGTTGAAAAAGTCCGAATTTAGTGATATCAGAAGTTTAACAAACAAATCACCGATGTTACAAATTTTATCGCCAATTGGTTATTAGTCAATTTTTTTGGAGAAATTTCAAAACTTGTGATGCAGCTTTATTTTAAACATTTTTAGAAGTGTTGGTACAAAATAACAAGTTGATAGTTTTAAATGGTTTGGTGATAATTGATTTCTTGTCAAAAAATTAACGAAAAAAAACTGTTGTTTGGGAGGGGGTAGAAGTTTTGATGGTATTCGACCAATTAATATCTTAAGCTTTTAAGCGTTTTTTTTTTAATGAATATCAAAAATTTCGTAGTTTGTAGCTTAAAATTTCAATAAAACATTTTGAAATCTTGGTTTTTTCTTTCTTTCTTACACATGAAACATTTTATGCAGGTTAGGACCCCCATTCCGTAAATAACAGTTTGGGTTCAAATTATTACTTTTTCTGTCTGTACATCAAACAGAGATAAACACCTGCCAAATTTAAGCCTTGTATCTTTTACCAGTGCCCTAAGAAAATTGGTGATAATTTTCGACATTTTGGACCACCACCTTCCTCTTTTTATACCTTCTACTTCTTCTAAAATAGCACTTCAGCCCAAATTAGGCCTTGGCCTCCTGACCTTTAGGTCGCTTAACATTTTGTTTGTCATTGGGATGGGGTGTTAGCCCTTCGCGTAACCCTCTTTCTAAGAATTTTCATTTCCGTAGATTGAGGTAACCCAAGCAAGCAGAATGGTGGAATTATGCGTCGACCGGTATTCCAACTCACAACCTTCGCATTGTAAACAACACGCTACCCACTAGGCTACAACCTAGCTCCTTTTACACTGTCCAAGTTAAAAACTTTATCAAAATTATAGGCTATACATTTCTACAGTTTGCCACAATTTCACCTTAACACCTGAACTTGATTTTGAGATATAAAGGTTTGAAATTTTAAGCAATGGACATTTTTGTAATGCTTCATTTTCCTCCCCCCCCCCCCCCCTCCTCCCCACCACTACTATAACCTCTTAATTTCATATTTTATTATCCGTTATTCTAGCTTTATGACAAATTTAGCATAATATATTGTAGTGATATTAATTTTTAAGTGTTTCTCTTTCCACCCCCTAACCGTCTCCCTTGCAATTATTGACCTCCTTTTAAGTTGATTATGATGGATTTGCATACCATCTAATTACCCTAAAATACTAAATTTTTATAGTAAGTAATTCCGAAGATATAATCATTTGAAAAAAAATCGGCCTACAGCCCCTCCCATCCTCTTTTCAGGCCCGAATAGATAAAAAACTTAAATTATTTGTCCCACGAACCCCTTTACATGTGCATCGATTTTCAGCTTTCTAGCTAGGACCATGGTTAAGGTATTTGAATTAATATCTTTAGATTTTAGTGCTCCTCCGCCACCCGCTTCACCACAATAAAATCCCCCCAAAATTAGTGTCCGCCTGAGACCGTCACACATCGACAATCCACTCAAAAATTAACTTTCGATCTTCAAGGTTCAAGCGTACGTCGAACGGCGTATAGACAGACGGATTTCTTTTGCATTTTTAGGCTTATGAAACGAAAAAAAAAATTCAGGGTTGCAAATTTTTTTTTTTTTGCAAGTCGATCACAATACTTTATTATTAGTATAATAAAGTAAAATTCAATTCGATAGCTCAAAACGCTCGAGAGTTATCTTATAGACTGACAGACCGACGGGCACTCCAAATCGAGATTGTTAAGCGACAGCAAATATTTCTGTATTTTTGACGGCTCTATGCCAGTATTATTTCAAAACATTACAAACAGAGTATTCTGTTAGATTTCATTTTTATCATCTACCACTCAACACTAAAGCAAATTAATGCGCACCTACGAACACTATAAGGAACACTTGCATGAACTCATTCAGAATGTTCAAGGTCTCAACATTCAGTAATAAAAAAACACATGCATTCGGTAAGCAAGTAGAACGCGCGATCATCTAATGTTCAAAGACCTTGAAAATTTAACTATCCTACTTTAACTATGAGAAAGAAATAATTCTGAATCGCTTAATCGCTCGATCGGAATGTTCAGCAACGGCCAATAGGGAAAAGAATCGTACGACGATGAAATACTTGGATACTCGTACCAAAGAAAAAAGACTTGGTCGACGAGAGCTACTACACGAATAGGCTCGACCGACAGCGAAAAGACTCGATCGACGAGGTAATGCTTTACAGAAGTAATTAACAGCGCTCGATCGATAAGGAAAAGATGCATACGACAAGGCGAAAGATTCGACAAGAGCAATATAAAAAGGCGAGCGTTTTTCATGAACATCCAGTCCAGTTTGGAGCGATCGAAGAGTCAGTCGATATTAATTAAAGAGTTAAAATTGTTAAGTGATAATTTGTGAGCGAAAAATACTCAAGTGAAAAGTGAAAAAATAATTAAATTTTCAAAAAAAAAAAAAATTATGCATTTGTATGTGAGTATACGGGTCAAAACAAAATTTTTAGTCGTCCATGATATTTCTATTATTATATTTTTCACAAAACTTCAAATCGATAGCTTCGACAGTTTCGAAGGAAAACAATTAAATTGAAATTTCAAAATTTCGTGAAGGAAGTTAATTCTGGAAAAAATTCGTTTTTTCAAATTTGTTAGTTTCAATGAAAATCGAAAAAAATTTTTTTTTTAAATTGCGCATTTGTATGGGAGGGGGTAGAAGGAGTGAGAGGATAGGATCAATATTTTATGATGCTAAGAAAATATGCATCACTATTCTTTGACATAAATTTCAAGTTAATAGCTTGAATAGTTTCGAAGAAAAATCAATTTCTTAAGATTTCGAAATTTTATGAAATTTGTATGTGAGTGGTAGAAGGAGTGAAGGAATGTTGCCCGTTCATGAACTTAAGGTTTGATTTCTGCTAAAAATGAAGTGCAATAAATTTCGACGCGAATCGAGGTTTTTGAGCGAGAACAAATATTTCTGTACCCTTGGCGACTCTCTGCGAGCATTATTTCTTAATGTTACAAACGGTAAGGTAACACACAATATACTCTCAGATTTCATCTAGAGTATAAATATAACCAATTCAAAAATGTAAAATACAAATGTCGAAGTCAGCGGTTACACAACTTCATTGTCACAATTTTTTACAATAAAAATTTGTTGTCACTGGTACAGTAATTTTCGTTGTCACTCAAAAACTTTGATTTCGAATGACTGTCCATCCGTCTGTCCATCTGTCTACCTATCCTCATATCTGTCTGCAACATAAGCCTCGACCGCATTGAGCTATCAAGCAGAAATTTTTTTTATACCACTTTTAGCGAAAAAGAAAATATAAATTCGTAAACGAGCCACATCATCCAACTCCCCTCTCTTACATGTAATTTTGGAACTTCAAGAAGTTTAATTTTTCCCTCAAATTAACGAAGCTATCAACTTCACAATTTGTCTAAATTAATCCGTTCTAAATATCATTAACATCAAAAATTTGTTTTCGATCTGCTCATTTCATCTACCCCTCTCAATCTAATTCATAATTTTGTAAATGCATTTTATTGATCCTCATTGAAAAAACATAGAAACATGAATTTTTATCAGAATTCTTTTGACATAATTGCAATAAATGTTTAAAAAAATTATAACGCGAATGGTAATTTCATCGACGCAGTAAATTCCACGAATTTCGGTGAATTTCAAATTCATGTATGGGAGGGAGTAGACGAGTTCAAGTTGCAGTTTTCATTCATTTTATTTTATTTTATTTATTATTTTCAAATTCATCAAAACAAGGAGGAAGACGCAACGTTTCAGACCTGGGCAAACCTTCCCTGTACAGACTCGATCCTACTCTTATCTTCCTTGTAGTACGTAGTCGATAATAAGTAAAATAAATAACAGTGGTTCAAGATGGCTCTCCTATGGCACACCAGATGTGTAGGGTATTGCAAAATAATGAACTCCTCGAAAAATCACTTTTTGGGTACGATTAGATAGGTAAGATCTGATCCAATCTATGAAACTAAAAGGAAATCCAAGTACGTATAGCTTGTAAGCAAGAAGAGCATGGTCCACTTTATCAAAACCTTTGCTAAAGTCGGTATATAGGCAGTGCTTACCGCCTTTAATCTCTGCTGGAATAGTAAACTTGGAAAATTGCATGAGATTTGTTGTGGTCGGCCTACCTTTTGTAAACCCGTGTTGAACTGGACTAATGATTGATTCACAACAAAAATTCATTACAAAATGACTCATTTCAAAAATATATAACAATCCAATTTTCTTGAAAACCATAGGAGCGAATAATTTGAAATTTTGATATTATTAATTCTTTGAATCGCCCCACTCCTTCCACCACCTCCCAACAGCACTTTGCTCATGAAATTTTATCAACCCATTTGCTCAGTACGTATAACATTTCTCAAATTTTGTAATAAGTCCTTGATTAGTATTATAATCAAAATCGGGGAAAAGTAAACCGATTAGTTTCTTCCGTTCTACCCCCTCTCATACAATGTGACACAATATCGCATCTTTCCAAAAATTCGATTTTCTTGATAAGTATGAAAGTTACTGATCTGAAATTTGAAATATATCAATAGCATGATAACTAAAGTTGTTTCTCAAAAAATCACTAAAGCCCTCCACATTCCTTCCACCACCTCCCATAAAAACTGCACAATTTCATTAAGACTAATGCACGAATTTTTTCAGTACCTTTTCAATTTTTGAAGCTGAAATTTGGTACAAGACATTTTTTTTACTGCTCTAGCATGATGAGAAACAAATTAGTTCAGCGCTGTTACTCCTCCTACCATTCCCCATAAAAAAAAAATTTCTTAAGATCACGAAAATTTCGATTTCGTCTAGAGTATCGTATGATTACGCTTTACACACAATCGTAGTCCTGTTATGTTTTTAAGCTTAATGTTATTTTATCTGGTTTTTTTAATTAACACAAGCCACAACCATTCACATGTCCTTAACGATCTTTAATACGTATATGATTTCAAATCACGGGATTGATTTAATTACGAACCTGTCCCATACAAATGCGAGTATCATGGTTTCATTCATAATAATTTATGGTTTTGATACCAACAAAGTAGAAAGCATTGTGTTCAAACCACCAAACTAAGCAAGATTAAATATCCCACATAATGTATTACTAACTACATTCTCAAATTTTGCTTATTATTGCGATTCTTTCGCGGACAAAGTCGCGGGGGGTCGCTATAATTATTGGGGAGACTACAATATGCCACTGGTTGACTTTGATATCGTCTATTGCCCACGCTAGTTCACGAAGCAACACTATCACTGTCCGTCCGTCCGTTTCCTCTCTAGCTCGGGAACGCGTTGAGCAGGAAAGTTCAAATTTTGTGCACTTCGTTTTTGACGAAAAAGTTAGGTCAAGTTCGTGAACGGGCGAAATCGCTTCACCCATGCTACCACCTCCCACACAAAATGACATAAAACCCATTTTCTCGAAAAGTGTGAAAACTTTTGGTATGAAATTTAGAATATTTATAACCAAGATGAAATTTGAGAGTATATTGTGTTTGCCTTACCGTTTGTAACGCTAAGAAAAAATGATCGCATGGAGTCGCCAAGGGTACAGAAATATTTGTTGTCGCTCAAAAACCTCGATTCCGACTGACCGTCTGTCCGTCTGTCTGCAACATAACTCTCAAAAGCTTTAACCTATCGTGCTGAAATTTTTCATGTATTATTTTTAGCAAAAAAGTAACTTTAAGTTCGTGAACGGACCACATCCCCCCATTCCTTCCACCCCCTCCCATACAAATTTCATGAAATTTCGAAAATGAAAGAAATTGATTTTTCTCCGAAACTATTACAGCTACTGACTTGAAAATTGGGTCATAATATAATGAAGTAATTGCCATTGATGTCTAAAATATTGATTTAATCCCTTTACTCCTTCTACCCCTCCCATGCAAATGCTCAGTTTTCAAGAATGTTTTTATTCGGTTTGCATTGCAACAATTTTTGTCATAATTAATTTTCTTTCTACCCCCTCCTATCCAACTGCACAAATTTTGGTAAATGTATTTAATCGATTTTCATTGAAACTAGAAAGAGTATATACTTAAAATTTTGCCAAAAATTTGTTCCTTAATAATTGCAATAAATGCTAAAAACAAATTTGAGGTTCGCTTACCTCCTTCTACCACCTTCCATACCAATTCTCATATTGAAAATTCAAGAAAAGTATTTCTTCGTCGAACATATGAGTAACAAAGCAATGTGATTGGGATGTTCATGAGTTGATACAAAGCTATCCAAAATCTCCAATTTCTCTGACACCTCCCATACAAATGCCATAAATTCAGACAAAAATTGTTCAATTTTCTCGAAAATTATGAAAGCTACAAACTTTAAATTCAGCATGAAACATTTTGTGTACTACGTTCGGTGTCATATACAAAAATTACAAACCTTCCCCCTTTGCTTTTACAACCTCCCATACAAAAGTCACAATTTACTATTCGAAAGAATTTGAGATGACATATATTCTGGTACAATAAACTTTTTACTATTTCATCTAGAGTATCATGTCTGGGCTTTACGCCCAATCATAATTCTGTTATGTTGTATTTTAATTATGATTTCAATCTAGATAGAAAAATTAAAATTATAACTGCACTTTTCATGAAATATTCTAAACCAATTTATTCAGCACGTATGCAATTTATCAAATGAATGAATTTGTGCACTAAATATTTGTTTACAATTATTAGTAAGACAGAAAAAAATTAGCTTCACTTCTTCTACCGCCTCCCATACAATATAACTCAATTCCACAGCTTCAAAAACCGATTTTCTTGAAAAGTATGAATGTTAGTGATCTGTAATTTAAAATTTCTCAATTGAATGATTTTTATTGTTATTTCCGAAAAAGTCATTAAGAACTCTCCACTCCTTTTATCACCTCCCTTACAAACTGCAAAATTTCACTAAGTCCAATACACTAATTTACTCAGTACGCATTAATTTTTTGAAGCTTAAATTTTGTACAAGAAATTTTGATAGCAACTCTAGTGTGATGTGAAAGATTTAGTTCGATGTTATCACCCCTTCTAGCACTTCGCTTACAAAATTTCTTAGAATCCAAAAAAAATGTCTTTTATCTAATATCTCTTGATTCGGTCTTACGCCCAATTGTGGTCCTGCTATGTTTTTTTTCATTACAATAAGCAGCACTTATACTTTATACTATAGCGTACAATCCAGTCGGCTTAGGAAGGGATAAAAAAAATGAAAATGAACAAATTATTGAGTAAAGACGGACAGGTTAAAAGAAGTGATTGATTAAAAAATTACAACCCTCCCTTTCTTTCCCTTTATATCCAAACTTTTATGTAAATTATAAGCAAATGAAATATTGAATCGATATTTTATAATCGCAGTTAAATAGTTAGCAATACCCCGGCCCTATCTATCTATTATCATTTTAACCGGGTTATAAACTTCTAAGGCCTCCTAAACATTTCCCAAGAATGTTTAAGCTGCATTAAAAAAAATTTTAAGATTACTTCTGATTCAATATGTCTACAATATTTTGACAATCATTTTATGGCAAAGGAGGTTTTTTGGGAGAATTATCAAAAAAAAAAACCACGTACGTTCTAATTAGTTTAATTCTGATAGACAATTCGCAAATCTCATTTAATTGCAAAATTAATATTTGTTTTACAATTTTCGGAGCGTAATTCAAAACAAGCCCGATTCTTGAATTATGCAATTTAGAGTTTAATTGCATTCGCGCTGCGCTGCCTTTGAACTAAAAATGGGGGCGCAAATTCAAGTGATTGGATCGTTAAAACGGGTGGTAATTTGCACCAGTTAATTTGATTATCTGACATGCTTGATATCGAAAAGCTCATATATGGTCAAATTACGAATTCATTCGGAGTGAAATCGAAGTGGTCGCGACAACAACAATATTGCCCCGATGCCGAACAAGTAGAAACAATGTACTGAAATCACTTGTACGTGAGCCTTAATATATTCAGCCCCGTAAACATTTCCAGTTTGGTGGAGCCGTAAAAAAAGCCTCCGGTTGACGTTTTTTGCGCCCGCAATCTGCCGTTCACCTTTGAGGCTGTGCCTCGTTGATCCTTTTTTCGTGCAATTGACCATTTTCTATTACTTCCCCGAACACAAGTGAAGTTGCTGGTCGAACGTCGGCGGACCAGCGTGCACGAATGCGAAACCGTAGCCCATAAATCCTGGAGCTCGTTTTCCTGACGGTGCAGCCCGTTTCGCATTTTATTTGCATTTTTTGTGTTGCGTTTTGGTCGGAATTTTGTGTTTGTGCGACCGAAGGAAGGGATTGTTGGGGGCGAGGAGCGGAGTACGTGTGTATATGCAGGTTTGCGGTTGATGTTCGGGCCGAACGGAAACACGCCAAACCGGAATTGAAAGCAGCGACCAGAACAAAACAGGACTACTCTGTGCCCGCATTGAACATTGTCCGGGACAGAACGAGAATTCAGGATTGTTCAGAGTCCCGGCGAGAGGATTCGAATTGGGGCCACGCAACAAACTGAAAGACTAGAAGCAACCCTCCACTATCGACAGTTCCCAAAACTCCACATAATCAGCGAACGCACTGAAGCGCTTTTTTATTTATTAGCTTCGTCCCTGTAAAGCTGATGTTGCGCGGTTTTTTTTCCCGCTGCCATCCGTCTCTGTAGCACCGAAATCAGCCACCAAAACGCTCACCCTGCCACCCATCCGGCATGGCGTGGCATTCGCCGATGATTCGAGGCGTGTGACCCCCAAAGCCTAAGCTGATGGGACTATCGGGCCGACTTTGAGGGCTGGGCTGACGGGTGGCTAAGGCAAAACAGTGGAAAAATATGAAATTACGGCTCCGCTCCGTACGCGGCTGGGAATATACGGATGGTCTGTGCCAGGATATTCCAGGCACATGACTCCGTGCTGTCATGTTTATAAAATAACCAGAGCACCAGAAATCGGCGGAACTGGAGGAATTTATCGCTTTCGCATGCAGATTAGCGGATCCGCCGGGTAGAGTGGTAAACTGAGGCAATGTGGTGGTGCGGTCCGTTCGATTTTTTATCGGTTCTATTTTTTTATGGTTTTTCTAACAAACTAAATCCAGGAAGACACCGGCTCCAGATGGCTTCAACTTAACGGCTCACTCTCACCTCAACGCGCCGCTTTTGAACGGAAACAAATGACGGAAAGGAAATTGATTAAGAGAATTTATTGGTCGCTTACAAGGATAGGAATATTTTTCGGGTTTAAGGTTCCGTGCACTTCAACAAGTTGGCGAATTTTATTACTGTCTGTTCTGTTTGCGTTTTTGAGATGGTTACGAAAAATGGGGAAACAAATTTTTATGTAGAGTGAGAAAAAAAATGGCGAATAGTGAAAAACGTCTGTGCAAACCTTACAAAAAGCCTGCGATTTTATCGAATAACAAGGTGATTGTGAGTGGCAGATTTTGTCAGGAA
Source organism: Chorisops tibialis (assembly GCA_963669355.1). Classification (NCBI taxonomy): domain Eukaryota; kingdom Metazoa; phylum Arthropoda; class Insecta; order Diptera; family Stratiomyidae; genus Chorisops; species Chorisops tibialis. The sequence goes on from OY770263.1 coordinate 299,336,946, forward strand.
GTGCTTCACAAATTGTGCTTAAGTCTCAGCAAAAAAGAATGGGAGGACCTCGAATTAGATGGATCTACGTTATGCAAGGCCGAATGAGAAAAACAATATATGGTCGATGAGACTCTGCCTAATGAGGAAAGCATCAAACCTATTAACTTGAACATCCTTAATAAAAAAAAACTGAAATATTGAATTGGCCTATCAATCAAAATTGGACACGAAAATCGAATGATGAAAACTATAAATGTATTGTGGAAGACCTGCAACAGAAGAACAATCTCAGCAAGTAATCAGGCGATAGTTTGCTGTGGCAATAATAAATTACCACCTCCAACGATAAAATTGCAAGAGTCCTTGTTCATTTATTGACTTGGCGATAATTTCGTGAAGGATTTCTCGCCACTTTATTATGAATCGCGATGACGACAAAAAGATATGAATTCGTAAATGCAAGAATAGGAAATAGGATATGACCTCATTATTATCATTAGAGGCAAATATGATTTAATAAAATCGGAAAGGATACAATCTGCCTTAGAGGTGATAACGAACTGGTGTTAGTCTAAGAACTTGAACATCAACCCAAGACTGAGATCGTACCATTTACAAATAGAAGGAAAATCCACATCATACTTTCTTCAATAAATGGAACAGTCGTACCCTTTTCAGATGAGGTAAAATATCTACAGTGACCGACAATAGTCTGCATACGACCCCTATTTTCGCTACTTGACGAGCCCCATGGCACTAATTAAAAAGTAATGATGCAGTTAAGTATGCTCTAAGTCTATTTTGATATTATATAAAAAAAATCTTTTGTCCAGTATAAACTTTACAAGTTATTCATACATAACTAAAAAAATGCATTGACAAAAGTCTACATACGGCTAGGTAAATCATTCTTTATGCTACTGTGCGGTTCTGTTTTATAACGGGAAGTACCGTTTATCAAGTATTGGCATTTGCGCTTCGTGTTAGGCTACATTTTGGGCAGTTTCAATAAGGCCGCATCTGTGACGATGGCTTCTCGGAAGGAAATCTCATCAAAAGTACGGAACTTGGTGGTAAGACATCGAAACGAAAGAAAGTCCTTCGGAGAAATAGCCAAATTGTTCAATTTAAGTAAATTAATAATTCAAACCATATTCAACAACTACAACAGCAGGTTCTCCATTGAAAACAAACCGCGCAGTGGTCGACCAAAGAAACTGGTTCACAGAGATGTCTCCTTTATTTTGAAAGAAGTGAACCTAAACCCAAAGTCGCATGCCACAAAATTGGCAGAGGACAGAACAAAATGAACAAGAACCACGGTGCATCCAAGAACAGATCAAAGAATGTTAAATAATAATAGTTATCACCGCAGATGGACGATGCTCAGGATCGTGCCTTGCACAAGAGAGCTTTTTCTGTCCTATGCCCCTATAGGGATTCTTAACAGGAATTTGATTGACCACAGCAGAACACCACGCGAAAAACCACTTATAAGCAAAAAAAATCGCAAACTTCGCTTAGAATTTGCCAAAAAGCATCTAGACAAAGGACTTGATTTTTGGAAGAAGGTTTTATTCATCGATGAATCCAAGTATAACATATTTGGAAACGGCGGTAGAGCTAAATTTTCGAGAAAGAAAAACACGGGAATGGACCCGAAACACCTAATTCCTACAGTTAAACATGGCGGTGGCAATGTGATGGTTTGGGGTGCTGTCGCAGCGTCGGGTGTATGAAATTTGGTGTTCATTGATGGTTTCATGGATCGAAAAATAAGAAAACACGACATTAGAAGTGCAACAATGCTAAAAGAGAAGATCATTGAGGAATGGGGTCAAATAACGCCTAAGGAGTTAGAAAATTGGGTCGCATCAATGCCAAAACGCTTGCAGGTAGTTATAGATGACCATGGTGAGCCAACAAAATATTAATATTAAGTTTTGAAATGAAATGTAAATTCCTTAATGAAGTTTTTGGTGGATCTAATGATAGTACGTAGACTTTTAGCAATGCTATTTTTTAATTTTTTTATGAATAGATTGTTAAGTTTATATTGGAGAAAAGATTTTTTTGTAACATGCCAATAAAAATAAACTATAAACAAAACTACATCATTACTTTTACAAATAATGCTGTTGGGCTCGTCAAGTAGCGAAAATAAGCGCCGTATGTAAACTCTTGTCAGCCACTGCAGCTGTTATACTGGATAGCAAACTTAACTGGAACAAATATGTAGACAACCATACCATAGCTTTAAAATCATTTTGGGCCTGCAAAAGCTTACTTGGCAGGAAATGAGGACTACAGCCCAAGATGATCTACTGTTGCTACAGAACAATAATCCACCCAATAGTCACATACGGATCAACGATATGGTGTACTAAAATACTACAACAAAAAGCACAGCTTACGCTACAAAAAATCCAAAGGCTAGCTTGTTATGGTATCACAAAAGCAATGAAAACCTCTCCTACGGCGGAAATGGAAACGTTCCTAAACATCCCTCCGATACATCTTCAAACAAAAAAGGAGGATATCAAAGGGATATAACTCATACAGAGAAAAACAAATATAAATCAGAGCATCTTAGAGGTCACTTAAAAATTCTAAAAAACGCAAAAATAGAGGTTCTAACCTCCACATTATCGGACACTATGCCAACAAAATTCAACTTTGAAACCCCCTTCAAAGAAATGATCGCAGAACGCAAGAACTGGCAATCCACGCTACCTGAAATGAGAGAGAAATCAACCATCTAGTATACAGATGGCTCGCGAACCTCTGAGGGGACTCGAGCCAAAGTCCTTTCTTCTCGGTTTCAAAACCATTGGGCAAAGAAGCCACAATCTTCCAGGCTGAACTAATTGCAATGGAGCTACGCATTCAAGATAATAGAAGGAAGGCTCATCGCAACAAAACTACTTATATCCTATCGGATAGTCAGGCGGTTCTCAAAGCTCTAGCATTGTTTGGGACTGCCTTCAAAACCTAATCATCTTGGGAAAAAGCAACAACGTAACCTTAGTGTGGATCGATATAAGAACTCTAATCGGCCTAATGACAGGGCACACCTCAAAAATAGGGGTTTAACAGAAACCGACATCTGCAGCCACTGTCATGAAGACTCAGAAACGACAGAACACATCATATGCAGTAGCAAGGAAGAGACACAATCTTCTCGGAAAAGGTTTCGTTTGTACTGAGGAACTAGCCAACATGGCTCCCTTAAAGATACTTAGATTAGCCAAAGCTATATGTAGAATTATGGTAGCGTAAACGGGCAAGAAACGCATAATAGGCCAGAAAGATCGCAGAGCTCTCACGTGTTCCCCAAATAATAAAAAAGTGCAACAATTATTGCCCTTTTATAGAGTTCCAAAGCATTTTGGCGATATCTGTCGATACGACAATAATATGATAAGTCTTTTCGACAAGAATTCGATCAGTCGATGCCATAAGAATCAGAGTCAAGCTTTTCCCTAGTACGCTTTATCGCATTTTATAAGCATATGATATCGCTACGATAGGCGATTGCCTGAATGAGATCGATTCGCTATTGCATTCCTGTCGCAACGTTTGCTGGGTTGCTATTCGACATGAAAATGTCAAATTGTCATCAACTCTTAACATCCTTGAACACAATATTGGCAGCGATAAACAAAAGGATTTAATCATTCAACCATCAATTCTCGTGTTCCGTTCAATCCAGAAGAGAAGTTGCGTACAATCCGTGTCCAAATCGTGGATCACCTGGATGTACCAACAGCTGATAATTAGTGTGTTGATGCTCACCGTACAACAACCAGCAATGTGACGTCCAGCATACCACCACCAATATAAATGAAGCTGAATGCCGATATAAGCCGCGAGCCGCTCATTTCAACTTGGACTTATTAAACTACAAAGGCATAAATGTTATAAGCCCCGACCCGGGGATACCATTAACATTAATCAATTTTACTTCTGCATCTTGCTAACCAGGCAGATGATCAACTCCGTAGTAGAAGATGTTACAGGATACTGCCTGATAGGGAAACATGATCAGAGGCTTGGCCACTCGTTTAATGATTTTTGCAGGAGTTGCAAAGATGAGAAAGAGGAAGAGACGATTCTTCATCTGCTATGCATTTGCCCTGCTCTCTCCACAAAAAGGAGACGCCACTTTTGGTGAACACTTTTTTGATAGTCTCGATAATCTGGCAAATGCGGAATCCAAGAGGCTTCAACGCTTCATAGAAAGCTCCGGTTGGTTCACCGAGAAGGATTTTCTTCTGGGATGCTGTAGCAATACAACCGACTAGCCTATGGCTTCTGTGCGCCCGGACTTGTGTCTGGATAGCCACCTCTACCTACCTACCTAGCAAATGTAAAGGAGACGCAAAGACAAATTTGAAGATGATAGTTTTTTTTCCAAATGTGTATGAAAGTTTGTATATTGAGATTTACCGAGAGAGATTTTGTAAGGACCATTTGTAATTCTTATCAATTCGATTCTACAATGGGCCTACAGCCCAAATCGGACCATGGCATCCTGAACTTCAGGTTCCTTAACATTTTCATTACTGATTACGAAAGGATCGACGGCGGATATTAATTTTGAAGCGCTGAAGGTTATACCGGCTTAGAAATATCGTAGCAGGCAATGCGTTCCAAAGTCTGGACGTTCGGGAGATGAATGACTGTCCATATTTTACTGTTCGAGTAGAAATAGGGTTGACGGTAAGCTCGTGCGCGCGTTTAGCTTTACGAGTATTTTGGGGAAAGGTGTAAAGTGGAGGAATGCGTGATCTAAGTTCCGCACTACATTCACCATGAAAGTACTCGAGGGAGTTAATATAAACCGTAATGGTGACATCTCAAATTAGTCGGAACGCATGTTTTTGGATTCGATCGAGCAGCACAAGGTGTATTTTGGATGCCTCAGCCCGTAAATGCGAATTGTACTCCAAACAAGGTCGAATGTAAGTCTTAGCTAAGTTTAGAGGCGTAAAATATTTTTCGCATTTGCAACATCAAAGATATGTTTGCTTCTATCAAGGAGGCTATTTAACTTTACGCCTCATAGGATTAACTCATCTGAAGAGCAAATTGGTACGCCATTAAAGGTTAAATTAGACGACGACGGTACTGGAACCTCAAGTTCAAGGAAAAATTTACATGCCTGTGTTTTAGCAGCGTTGAATTCTAGTCTATTTTTTCTTCTCTGTGGGATTAAGTCAAGGTCGAAGTTCAGCGAACTGAATAACTTCCTTCATTAGGAAGCAGCAGATTGCTTGCAAGAATCCGGAGCGAAGTTTAGTTCAAAGGTATTTCTAAAGTACTGTCATCTGCAAAACTATGGATTCGATTGGGAGTAGAAGGCAAATGGTTATTAATGAATACTAAGAACAGAGTAGGCGAAAAGACAGAACCCTGAAGGACACCAGAATTAGTTGGAAAAGAGGAAGAAGTGACGTCATCTAATACGACTCGTATAGTGCGTTAGGACAGGAAACTCTCAGTCCATCGAATTAGGGTAGCATCGAGGCCAATAGCTTTAACATTCCAAACTCTGTCAAAAGCTTTTGCAATATCAAAAGCAAGAACTTGACCTTCGCCGTATTCATGCAAGCAAGAGTTCCATCGTTCAGTCAGGTAAACCAAGAGATCTCCCATCCACCTTCTAGAAAGGAAATTGGCGATCGTAGATAAGCTGTTAACCCTCGAGATATTGAATATTTTGCGATTGACGGCAGTTTCCATCACTTTCGAAAGCACTGAAGTAATGGCTATTGGGCGGTAAATAGCGGGGTTTGCTTTGCTTCCTTTCTTGGGAATCGGCTGAAAATTCGCAACTTTCCACAATCGTGGAAAGCATCCAGAAGACTAAGATAGATGAAAAACATTGAGAAGGGCTTAAGCCAAAGAAGAGGAACACATTTTAAGGGTAATGGGGGGGCATGCCATCAGGGCCAGCGGACTTGTGAACATTGAGATTTTACAGGGTTCTGAACATGGGACGCGTGCGGAAATGTAGCGGAGGCATGGTGTTGCGATAGGAGAAGTTTGGTTTTAAGATGGTAGCGTGCAGTTTCTTGCGAAACTTACTGCCAACAGGTTAACTTTCTCAACCGGATCAATAACGAAGATATTTCTTGATGTATTAAAAAGCTGGAGTTGGGAAATTTTTGAAATTTTTGAAATTTTGAAACTAATGTTTCTCAGCCTGAATTACCGCGAGACATTCATTTGTGAGCCCAGAGTCCTGACACCAAAATATATGACAATCGAATGGCTTTTTAACAATATGTTTGTCATAGTATTTGTTTCGAGTTGGACGTTAATTGTTTTCAGATATTGGAATTATAATAAATGTTATTTTTTCTATGTGAAATTCTGAAAATTTTGAACTGTGCTTGTTACTAAAGAAAAAACTTTGTCAGAAAATTGTTTGTAAATTTCGAGCAACAAATTTGACAACACTATTGTGACAAAATATCACATTTTCCACTAAGAACAAAATTTGGCTGCATGGGCACTGTTAACGTTCATAACTGAGTTCCACATCGGTGTATTGATGGTGTCGCTCCTCAAAACATGCCATCCGACGCAACTGCTCCATTTGTGCCTTAGCAGGAGCGAAATCGATAATTACAGCAGGATAGCATGGCTGCAGATTCAACGCAAGCCTTCATTGTTGATAAAAGCGATATCATGGTGCACGGATTATTTAGTTTCGTTAACAATAGCCTTATTCATATAGCATCTTCATCTTAAAATAACAGAAACTTAATTCAATACTTAATCTAAAAGATCTTGTGATGTCTCCGGAGTTTACGGAAAATGTTCAATTGGGGATTATAGTGAAAGATCGCATTGGAGTTAAAAATTTTAAAATTTCTCTCTCTTTAGATAGGAATTTAATGCTAGTACATATAAGAAGGAACAACGAAACTGTAGTTCGGACCATACCCCAGCACCGAAAAACGCATTTATAGTTCAATCAAGTTTACTATATATATCTACAAAATATCCAATAACGAACGTGTATCCAAGCAGATAGTGTTTTCTTCTACAATGGCGCTACAGCCCAAATCGGACCTTGGCCTCCTGACATGCAAGCTCCTTAACATTTTCATTACTTATTGTGGAAAGGTTGTTAGTCCTTTCGCACAACCCTCTTTCTACGAATTTATCATTTTCATAGAATGAGGTGACCAAGGTATATCCAAGCAGGCAATGTGTTGAAATTATACATTGCGCCGACCGGGATTTGAACTCACGACCTTCGTCCTACAAGACCAACACGTTACCCACTAGGCTACACCCTAGCAGTATACATTTTGGATTCGAAGAAACTATAGCCCAAATCAAATTGGGGTACGCAGCTATAGGTAACTCTGCTCAGGCAACAAGACTGATAGCACCGCCCCTGCGTTAAGGTTATGGTATTCGAAGTGGTGGCTGTATATCGACTTTTCGGCTATTGGGTTCTGTGAATGGGACGAGGAATTTTCAAACCGATGATTGTGTGTACTACATTTCTGCGAACAATCTTCTTTTTCGCAGGGCAGGAGTTGAAGGTTAAGTATTTATTTGATCTCATGATATCTACGATCCAAAGCAGTTTTATCTTTTTTTTTTTTTGTGAAATTTTAGTACGATTTTCCAATCTCGACAAGTGAGAGTTCGACTATTAGCTCGGCGATCAAACTCGTCATGAGTAGAAGTATATAGTTGCTCCAGATATCACAAGATAAAAATCCAATCTACCTATGATCATAGGTTGAAAAGGTTAAGGAATCTGAAGATCAGGAGGCCAAGGCCCGACTGCACTGACATTGTATTGGGAGTAAAAATTGAAAACCGCTGTTTTTTTTTCAAGCTTTCAGGCTTTATAGTGCACAAATAGTTAAATATTTATTATTCAAACACATGGCCATCGCTAGCCATAACTTTTTCATCGAAAAAACTGCTCCTCTCTTGAGCCGATCAACGAATCGACCCAATTTTTGGCTTCTTCGTAAGAATGGAAGTGTTGCTCAGCTAGGCCATGCGTCATCGAGCGGAATAGATGGTTGTCGGAAGGGGCAATGCCTGCAGAATACGGCGGATGAGGTAGGATATCCGAGTTCAGTGTTTCCATCTAGGTTTTCACAACGTGAGCAACATGTGGTCGAACGTTATTGTATCTCTCCAGCCGTTCGTCCAGTAACGCCTCCAATTCTGCGTCTTAACACTTTTTAATCGCTCCGGAACGCTCTTTGTCCTCCACGCCGAAATCATCCATTTTATGACGTTGAAACCATTCACGACGCGTTCTTTCACTAATACCACCCTCACCATAAGTTTCAACAATCATTCGACTCGACTCAGACCAAAATTTTTTTGAAGGCAAAAACTGAAACTTCCCGAAAATGACGCTTATTTGGCTCAATCTTCGACATATTCGCGCACAAAAAAGTATATGACGCCGAAAAAACTTCACAAATCGAATGATGAGGAGTTGTTGACAAATGCTTGCAAATGCCGATGGAAAAAGGATCATAACAATGAATTTTTAAGATCTCAAAGTATATTGTGCACCATCGCCTTAACCACAAAAAAGGAAGATATGCTCTATTCCGCATAATTTACAACCAATTTGAATTGAGATTCAATACTCAATCGAAATCATCTGTCATCGTTCGTGACTAGCTTAATCAGCTAGTACGTTCGAAACAAAGAAATGTGACACCTTACAGTTATAAATAGAAAAGAAATGGGGTTATAGCAAATATTTTCACCTCTGTGCCCCCTAAAAAAAAGTTGAAATAAATGTTTTGCGATTTTCTAGAAATTTAAGCCATTTACAATAAAAAATGACCCTCCAGTTCGGATTGACTTCAATAAATCCCATCAAGTGGAGGTTCAATCAGTACGCCACCAGCCACCACCGTTTGCAATCCTTGAGCGATATCGCAGTAAATCGAATTGACATCCGTTCTGTTCGAAGGAAGGTACAAAACGCTATATAAAGGACTCCACTCAGAAAACGTTTTCATCCTTCAACTTCGCCATACCGCCCTCCCGAATTCTCGCTACAGTCCAATATAATGGCAATTCCGAGGAGGACAATTGTGGCTTTCCATCACACGAAACTCACTTATTTTTTACTATTATGACACACCAGTGGAGTAGGTCTGTGTCATATATGATGGCGGCATCACTACATGTGTATGGCTATAGCCGATGTGCGTTCTGGCATAGATCCTGTACTCTGGGTTCTCGCAGGAACGATATCCTGGATGATGTCGAATTGGTTTCCGACGCTCAATGATAACATAGTGATAGTCGTTCCCGTGAATCGAATCGAATGCCTGAAATCACACCAAAATGGGACCTCGAGACCGAGATATAAATTTATTTATTTTTTTCCTCGAAATGAATTGTAACCGAAGAAAAAGATGAGAAAGCCACCAACAACTGAACTGAATCCTCCAGCAACAATACAACAACAGAAAAAAAAACGAAAATAAACCATTTACGCCACTGATCGAATTTCGGCCGTTATATAGTTTTTCCATTTCGTCCTTCGCCAAATTGATGTTTGGATTATCGAGGGGGTGTTATGGTTAACGCATGTGGACGATATAAGCTTTGAGGGTTGTTTCTCTGGACCTAGTAGTCCGGGAGCATTCACATGCCCCGGTAATGGATTCGAAATGAAAAAAAAAACGAAACAGAATCCCTAGCGAAACAAAAAGGAAACAAAAATTCTCCTTTGTTTGATTGGTTTCGAGATAAGATTTCATTTTAGCCGTTGATGAACAAAAGTGGAATGATGGTCCGTAATGGGTTTGACTCCAAGAAAATCTTAAAAATGAAAGTTTCTTTCCAAGATCTCGACATTGGCTTTAAGCTATTTTTCGGTATACGAAAATACACATACAGACAAACAACAAGTGGAAAAAAGGAATCCATTTCAATGGAGTAGGGTTAATGGATTTAAAAAGCGTAAAACAAAGTGATCCCCATTTTGAATTCGGAACACTGATTGCCACTTTAACGAGTTGAAATGACGACTACGGCGGCTGCAATCGGCACTACTATACTTCGATTTCCATTTGACCAAATCGTATAAAGCCACTCAAGAAATAACATCATTAAAAGCCTGTGCGATTGATGCTCCGACGATTGGAGATGGTTTGGGTGGGAAGTCCAACTTTACATTTGCCATCCATTAGCGAAAGATTCGAATCAGCAATAACCACTTATTATTCAAAGCAAATTTGCAAGTGGTTCGAAGGATTTGCCGAACGTTGTTGGCCAGTCTTCGGCGAAAGGAGCTTCTCACTTCTTTGCAATAGAAAGCGAAAATAAATTGAGTAAACAGTCATTATAAGGGGTTGTAATATTTGAAGAAATTTTTAATGCAGCTGTGATGTTAAAGCGTAGCTAAATGTATAAAACGCACTACAATGTATAGGAATATTATTATGTGTGAAACACAGAAGAGAAAATTGTATTTTTGATGGGATCTCCGATCAAATCCTGGAAAATTGTAGTTCTATTATTAGATGACTTAAAAGAGGGGGTGTGACCACTGTTTCTATTGAATTATTGATATTTAATTCCCGGTGCTTTATATGGTGTCCGTAAAGGGTTTATCAATTTCTTGCTATCCCTCTATATAATTATGGGACAAAAACAGTTCCCTTACTTAAAAACCTGCTACTGCATCAAGGCTATGCTTGAATGCAGAATTATTAAATATACACTATAGCATACAGTTTTAAATGTTACCGCTTCCAAAGGGTGCTCACAAGGTGGAATACTTTCACCTATCTCGTAGTGTGGTAGTAGATGATCCGCTCTTCCAAGCTCTGGATTGTGGGATATGCAGATAAATTGGCCATCAAGTTTGAAGAAATTATTACCGAAATAGCCTAGTACGTAGCGTATTAGTCTACAATGCGGAGGTCATGAGTTCAAATCCCGGCCGACGCATTATTCTTCCACACTGCCTACGTGTGTACATCTGAGTCATTTCAATCTACGAATTTGAAAATTCGAAGATAGAGTGTTGTGCGAAAGGCCAACAATCCTTCCACAATAACAAATAAAAATGTTAAGGGACCTGACGGTCAGGAGGCCAAACCCCGATTTGGGTACCATTGAAGAAGAAGATTGCCGAAATTGCTTTTACAAAAAAGGGAGTCAAAACCAAATTGGTAAAGACCAGACTTCTTGGTGAAACACTGGAATATGATAAGATGAATATTCTACGTCAGTTTATCATCTGGAATTACTCAGGGAAATTTCACTTCACTAATTTCTAAGAGTAATGTTCCAGAAAAAGTCAGAATATTCCTCTAGACTTACAGTAGCCTTCTGGGCAAACAAAACATGGGGACTCAATCCAATGCCGACATACTAGTTGTATACTTCTGTTGCTATGCCCATAATAACTTATGCAGCATCGACATGGTGGCGCAAAATACTGCAAAAGACTAATCAGCAAAAACTGAAAAAAAACACGAAGGCTTACTTGAATGGTATAACTGAAGCAATGAATATCATTTCCACTCCAGCAATGGAGATACTTCTCAATCTGGCTCACCTACATCTAAAAATACAGATGGAAGCTCGAAACACAACATACAGATTACTTACCACTAAAGATGGGATAGAACGCAAAATTTCGTTCCCTTTTCTGAATTCAGAAATTGAAAAAGATGTTGTCCCTGGGATACCTGATGCTATGGTAGCAATACACAGTTTCACGAAACAATTTAAGGTAATCGTACCAGATCGTCAATACTGGGCGTACAATTGGCTCAATCTAAGAAATTCATTAACCATCTGGTATACAGATAGTTCCAAAACAGAAAAGGGGCGTGATGGTGGAGTATTTTAAGTACGCCACAATACTAGTATCTACTCCAACATGCATAAGACCGCACTAAAATCACAGTGTGCTCTTCTTGGTACCAGGTAACAAGCATAGAAAGCTTCTTATGCCAAAACATTCAGTTAAAAGAACTTCTAAATATCACATAACCGAAGTCAGACTAGAATCTTAGTAGGTGTCCTAACTGAACACTGTCACATGAAATAACATGTTCATAGAACTGGACTGTCAGAGGACAATATCTGCCGAATGTGCAATGGGGATAAGGAAACACCATATTCTCTTTGTTCCTACGTGATATGCTAAGCTTAATCAATACAAGGGGCTCGATGATCAACTCTAAAATATATATACTGAGGACATCGCAATAGGCCCAGCAGTGATAGAGGAAAACAAAATTACCCCAACATAAGATCTAATCAAACCTAAACCTCTGTGAAAACTTGTTTAGAGATCTTTGAGTATTCCCAGCAAGTTTGGCATCGAAGATGCAAAAACTTCAATAAACCGACCGGTCGAAGATGAGTTATGAGAGTACCGAAGCCAATTTATATTATAGCAAATGCGATTTCAGAATCAGTTAGGGTGTAGCCTATTGGGTTTGGTCTACAATGCGAAGATCGTGAGTTCAAATACCGGTCGATGCATAATTCCATCAAACTGCCTACTTTGGGTATACCTTGGTCACCTCAATCTACGAAAATGAAAAATTCGTAGATAGAGGGTTGTGCGAAGGTCTAACAACCCTTCCATAATAAATAATGAAAAATGTTAAGGAACCTGAAGGTCAGGATGCCAAGGCCCGCTTTGGGCTGTAGTGCCATTGTAGACGCAGAAGGATTTCAGAATCAATGTTTTTAGAGAGAATCAGTTCAAATGAGTCTGGAATATTTTCAAATTCATTGATTTCGTCTTCGTCCAATATATTGAGACTTCGATTCAAAGAACAAAGTTCAATCAAAAACATTACAGGACTACGACTGGGCGAAAAGCCCAATCTTGCGATACCCAAGATGAGAGAGGATTTCTTTTTTTATTTTAAGAAATTTTGTCGAAGAAGTGGTAGAGGGGATGACGACATTGAACTAATTTTTCACATCACTCTAAGGTTGCTATCAAAATGTTTTATTCAAAATTTAGGATTCTATAATTTAATAGGTACTGAGAAAATTAGTGTATTGGATTAAGTGAAATTGTTTGTATGGGAGGTGGTAGAAGGAGTGTGAATTTATTAATGAAGTTTTTAACAATAGCTGTAAATATCATTTAATTGACATGTTTTGAATTGCAGATCAGTAGCATTCATACTTTTCCCGAAAATCGTCTTTTTGTAAAGTTGTTGAATTGTGTCAAATTGTGTGGAAGGTGGTAAAAAGATTGAAGCTAATCGCCTAATTTTTTTTGGTCTTACTAATAATTCTAAATAATTATTTAGTGCATAATTTCAGCTCAATAAATTTCACACGTACAGAGTAAATTTATTTAGAGTATTTCATAAAAAAGTGCAGTTTGTATGGGAGGTGGTGGAAGGGGGGGGAAGAATCAACTGATTTTTATACAACAGATTGAAATTATTATAAAAGTGATATATCCCAAATTTCAGATCAATAGCTTTCATGCTTTTTGAAAAAATCCATTTATTGTCGAATTGCGAAATTGTGTCATTTTGTATGGAAGGGGGTAGAAGGGGTGAAACTAAATGTCTTTTTTTTTTTTGGTCTTACTAATAATTCCAAATAAATATTTAGTGCAAAATTTCAGCTCGCTAAATTTTATACACACTGATTAAATTGGTTTAGAGTATTTCATGAAAAAGTACAGTTTGTATGGGAGGTGGTAGAAGGAGGGAGAGCACACGCATAATTTTTATTTGATAGATTGATATCATCATAAAAGTAATATGTTCCAAATTTGGGACCAACGGCTTTTATACTTTTCGAGCAAATCCGTTTATTGTCAAAGTGCGCAATTGTGTCATTTTGTATGGGAGGGGGTAGAAGGGGTGGAGCGATTTGGCCCGTTCACGAAATTGGCCTTACTTTTCTGTCAAAAACGACGTGTACAAAATTTGAATTTTCTAGATCAACTCGTTCTCAATCTAGAGAGGACACGGACGGACAGACGTACAGACAGACGGACGAACGGACATCTGGTTTTGAGATTTTTGAGTGATTATATGAACTTCTGTATCATTCATTTTTTTCTCCGAGCCTTATTTCTTGGCGTTACAAACTTTGTGGCAAACTTATAATACTCTCAGATTTCATCTAGAGTATAATGAAGTTGAGTTCGGGATTAATATAGTTGCCATATTCGTCCAGAAGCTGGTAAGAATGGTCTAAAAAAAATACCGGAAATTTTTCGGAACATTAAATTAATTCAATTTATCGTAACCGAAAACTTCACTTTCATTACCTCTTTCTCATAGTCAATACTCAGTTCGATTTATAAATATACAGCATTGGGGTCTTCAAAACTCGAAATGATGATGAAATGTTCAAAATTTGGAAGTACCAAAAAAAAATCCTATAAAGCCCTAGCATATCAAGTTTAGTAACCACAAAAAGTGAACATCATTTTGTGGTCGTACTGGAGACTCTAATAAATAGAAACATTGTCGAGATAAGCTCGCATAATCTTCGAAAAGAAAGAAAACCAGCTAATCTGGATTTTACCAAAAGCTACCAAATAAATAAGACAAGAAACCCAGAGCATTCAAATATCGAACTCAAATAAAGATACTAAAACCAAGGGGCGAGAGGGGAGGGGGAAAGATAAGATTATCACTCTGCCAAATCGCACCAAAAATCTAAGCCCTTAAAGCATAGCTCAGGGAAGCAGAGCCATTCTAGAACTTTATCACATGTACTTTTAGCGGTCAAGCTTCTAACCAAATCAGTCATGGGGTCTAGATAGCTCAAAGCAACCCCTATGCAAATTGACCTCAAACTGATCACTCGAAAGGTCTAAGCAGATATCGAAACGTAACGATTAAAAAAGTAGAAAAGTGTGAAATCTGGAAATCTTCCTATTATTCGAAATGCAATATGAAAAAATTCAACAAAACATACATTTTATAGTAAATAGCATATGTACATATATCAAATTCTTGTTAAGACCTCCTACCTCCTATAGGGGCATAGGGCAGAAATAACTCTTTTCCACAAGGCGCGATCCTGAGCATCGGCCTTAAGCTGTTGCCAGGACTTGTTTATTCCTCTAGCTTCCTGCTCAACTACTCGCTTCCAAGTGTTACATGGTCGACCAACAACTTCCTTGAGGATTATAATCCAGAGCCTGTTTGGCGATGTTTCGCTCTGGTTTCATCAAAGTATGACCGATCTACAGCCACTTCCGCCTTTGAATCTCAATACCTATTTTATTCTGGCCATTAGTACTCCAAAATTCGTCGTTGGAGATCACTTCTGGCCAGAATATTCCTAAAATGCGTCGGAGGCATTGGTTCACGAAAGTCTGTAGTTTCTTGGTAAGTCGAACGGTCACTTTCCATTTATTACAACCATATAACAACACGGATTTGACGCATGCGTCAAAAACTCGCAGCTTCGTGCGAAGGAAGATCTCTCTTAACCTCCAGAAAGGGGAAAGGATACCGAAGGCCGGAAGAGCTTTATTAGTGGTAGTTTTTCTTTTTCTGGAATATTTCCCTCTGACAAGATGTTTAAAATTTCAGACAAGAATTCCTTCCATCGCCGCAACTGGTGTTCACTTATATTAAGGAGAGTTCTGTTGACATCTCTCACCAGGTGGTTGGCGGTAAAATTCCTGTTCGTCAACTTTTTCATGATTTTGAATAATGAACCCATATCCCAAGGTAAGCCGCAGATTCTGCCTTGTTGGCCAGATCTTCAATAGTCTTTCTCTTGTCGCGTCTAACAGCTTTTTTGAGCTGTATATGAGCATTGCGGTAATTCTGCTTCAGGTTGGGCGTTTGTTGGTTGACATCTGGTGGAGGGATGATTGCCAATTTGGCTTTTTTCCGATCCCCAACCTTGTACCATGTGTCTTGCGATATCCAGGGTTTCTCACCGCTTTGCACATGTCCCACAGATTCTTCAGTACTAGTTAGAATCGTGTTTTTGGTTGCCTTCCAATTGGCGTCAAGTATGCGCATTTCATATTCCCCCACTTCGGATGACTTTTCGCGTAGAATTGTGGTGTAATTGCGTTTTTTGTTGAGATCTCTTAGATTGTCCACATTGAGCTTGCACTTCATTTGAAGAATTTGTGATCATCGGATAGCTGCTGTACACAATCTCAAGCAGGCAACCATCAAGTTGTGATCGCTCCCCACGTCAGCTTCATGTTTCGCTCGCACATCGAGGAGACATCTTCTCAGTCGGTGACTTATAGCCAAATGGTCGATCTGGTTCTGAGTAACACCATTAGGGGAAACCCAAGTTGTTTTATGATGACTCTTATGTGGAAAAAGGGTCCCTCCGATGACCATTTACCGAGTACTAAAAAACTCCATAAGCTATTTGCCGTTTTCGGGTCTCTTAATCCAAGGTCGGGACACGTCGACCCATGGGCCACCATGCCTCCCCATGATGTGTTCTAGTCAAGTGTTTTCAGATCCAACCTGGGCGTTCATATCTCCTGAGATGATAATAATATCATCTCTTGGAACACTTTCGAAGGTGGCACTCAGTTGGCTATAAAACTTCTCCTTGTCGCCAGATGTTGCGGTATTAGTTGTCGCGTAGCACTGCAGAATTGTGACGTTTCTGACACTGGTCCTGAGCCTGACGATGGTAATCCTCTCAGAAATTGGTTCCCAGCTGATGAGACTGTTTCTCGCTCTCGGTGTAAGGACGAACGCCACGCCATTTTTGGCTTCACTCTCAGGACCAACGTACAGAATGGTATTTCCGCTAGGGGTTCGTTCTTCTCATGATCCTGTTCACCTGACCTCGCTCAAGCCCAAGATTTGAATGTTATAGTGGTCCATTTAATGGTCGATCATATGTACATACATAGGAATTGAATCGTTAAAACATTAAATGGCAAGGTAACAAGATAAGCTACCATTGGAAACAAAAGAACTGTCCAAATTGTCTTAGAGCTTATGTAATGAGGTGAAGATAGAAGAAATGGCACGCATAGATAAAATTAGGACTACCAAAGATAAACCTGGATGCAAAAGACATGATTTCAAATCCTGACTGATTCATAATTCTTACCTCTCCACAATCTGCAAAAAACAATAAAAATTCGGAAGTTTTTTTTCCGCAATTAAAAGAAATAAAATGTAAGGAACCTGAAGACTAGGAGGGCAAGGCTCAAATTGCGATGTCGTGCCATTGAAGAAGAATAAGAAAAAACCATAGATGTACATAAAACACAGATAAATATATAATAGTGAAATTAATTACGACAATGTACAAATGCGGACCAGGACTAATAACAATTATCCACAGAAAAGTACAGGAAGTTATCTAGAACTCTAGCCACCTAAAGGGAGTTACCACCGGTTACAACGCTATCGCCAGATTAGAAACCTACTCCATAAAGAGCTCGCACAAATTACACTGTTTAAATGTTTACCGTCAATTTATCTAAAACTCTGTCATATCCTTAACTATCAAATCCACGACTTTCAGTTAAGTCGACAATAAAAGTCTTACAGAGATGCAAAGTTCTTAAATTTGAATACAATTTTCGTCCACAACCAAACAAACCCCAATTAACCTTTTATTCTGTTTTATCAATGACTAACCAATTATTTTCAATTAACCTCAACTATCTGATAGTGTGAAATCTGAAAAACCTTTTTAATATTTGAATGTACCGTGGAAGTATTCACCAAACCATATTTTCACATATTTAGTTCAACAGCAAAATTGATAAGTTTTCTTTAAAATAATGAATACACACTTTTCATTCCACATTCAACTTCATCTCGGTATCTAAGTTGGACACAAAATTACAGACTCAAAGTAATAACTTTATAGTTTTCCTTATGTGAAAGGTTCTAAATCAAAGGGGATAACAAAATATCAAGCGAATTATATTGAACTATCAAAAAATATAATAATAACAGGACACTATTTCCAAAATTCCCAAAGGGAAAACCTTCTACTCTATACCCACTCAGAGAGTGTGTTTTCTTTCCTGTAATGGCTCTATAGTGGAGCGTTTGGAAAAATGAAGAAATCAGCGAAAAAATTTTATGTGTTTTCTTTTATTACGACAGTATAACGTCTTTCGGCGTTAACCATGTGCCCTCCTAATTTCCTACACAACAAATTACTGCCCGCTGACCAATCGAAAAATGATGAGCGAATGGTGTGTGTATGTGTTGAAATTGAGCGAGAAACGAAATACAAGCGGATCAGTTGAGTAGAGACCTTGAAGTAAACTGCACCAGCTTTGGCGTTATTTTCGTCCTCCCACTCGCTTCCATCTGGCTTCTTTCAAAGTCCCTTAACTTGGGTCTTATATGGCTCAAGAGTCTTACGACATGCCTTATGATCCTGATGGCCCAAGTCGTAGCTCGGTTCCATACATTCAACACCATGTGCCCCCAAAATGCCGAACAATGAATGTCTGCTAGGATGTGCGATATGCTATAGAGCGCAGCTTTGTATAGTAGGTAGCTATATACCTTTTCATCATCGTCCTGAAGTCGTCTTTCGTAACCTTATACCAAGAACCATTAAGGGAGTGAGTTTATATCTGTTCATTACGTTTTAATATATTGTTACGGATATTATCGGACATTATATTTCAAGTTTAGTGTATTTTTATCCCTAGCAGAATTCTTCGAGGATGCTTTATATGGGGCCGTTAATTTCTCACAATGACTTTGTTGTTCGCAATTTGAGCACACAAAGTCAATTGGATCGCAAGGGTAATGATTTTTACGGCTGGTGATTGCCACAAAGTTGAGTAACCATCTGAGAATGGGTCTCGGCCTATTAAGGACTGTACCAATGTCTGTGTCTTTAATACAAATATTGAAGTAGAGCTTGAAAATACACTAGCCACCTCTCTTAAACTTTCGCATCGAGGCTAAAGGGGCAAACTACTGTCCCGGACGGAGATAAATCAAAACCAATAAAAAGCTTTCATCTGTTCGAGGTGACCACAAGCCAATTGAACACTTTCCAAGTGCTCATGTAGAAGGCATCTGGCACGATTTCGCAGTACTCGTCCTGGTCGTGGAGTTATTGGCTCAGCATCCGCATCATGATGATGATGATGATGCGATAGTCGATATCCACACCACAAGTCCAACACGTTCTCTATATATCCTTAGCTTATGCAGCCTGAAGGATATAAGCCTAGTGTTAGTGGCAAACTCGTTCCTGCAGAATTCTTTTTGTGTGTATACAAACAGACAATTTTTTCATTAAGTTCCCTTTTCTGCACTTATTGGAAAAATAGTCCAAGTGGAAACAAGTATTTCCTCTTTTCGAGTCATCCACCAGCTCCAAGCTTGGATAAAAAGGCAAACTGCATCCGTCGGTAGTAGTAGTTCAGCCACCAGTTATCGCCCATCTCCAACCTGTCGCTATACGCCCGCCCCGTACATACGTTGTGCGCCCTGTGAACTCTGTTCGCTATGAAGGGTCTCTGCAGGCTAGCATAGAGGAAACTGTACCAAGCTCACATATATCAGCTATGGAATACATAAATACATATAGATACAAAAAAAAATTGTTAACAGAAAATAAAATGCCTGAATCCTCCTGCGTCCTGGCCAAATCTCTCGGCGCGAACAGAGTGAGCAAAGAGCAGGGATGTGAGCAGGGCACATGATGCGATTGTTTGTTCAACTGTCTGTGTATTGTGTTTTAATTTGTTTACTCTGCACTGGGCATTTAAATTGATTTGAGCTCCCCAGTTTTCCTCTATCGTCCTTGTTGCCGTCGTCTCCAACTTAAAATCGAAAAGTATGCAGGCTGCACCTTATCCCAGTTCGAAGATCTCTTCCGTTTGTTTGCTTCCTCTGGAACTGCTTAAGAAGCGCATATCGTGAGTTCGTATCGTAAGCGAAGGAGCCATCCTATTGGGTCCGTTTTGATGGTGAAGCGTCTTCTTTTTCTTCTTCCTGTGCAAACACCTTAAGCTATCACCTGGACGAAATCTTCAGATTTTTCTTTTCTTCGTGCAATTCTGTTTTTTTTTTCCTGCTCAAACTTCGGATACTCCTGGAATGTTTACTTCCTATCGAATTTCGGAGTTTTATGGTCACTGATCTTTTATGGACCGATTGATAGTGAGAAAAAGTGAAGGGTATGCACTTAGGAAAATGTGCAAAGCGATTTCCTTGTAGATTTAGTGGACTCGTAGTAGTGCATTGCAGAGATCCGAGTACAAATCTGGAAAATTGATGTTGAATGCTGCAGTAATATTGGGGTTATTTGATGCATATCTTGAAGGGTTGAACTTTCTATTTGGCGAAATGAGTATTTCCTGGGTAGATATCTAGAGCGATTTAGATAAAAGAAAATACTGTAATAAGATTAACTGCATTTGATAGGCTAAAATTGGATACGCTAGACAAGTACAACAATGAGTAATAATAAATTATATGCAGATTTATTTTCTTCATATATTTTCTACTATTGTAGCTGCAACAAACCGAGACAAGCTCTTTTAAAATAAATTAAGGACAATTTTAAAAAAAATTATAGAACTGCCACTATTTTTTGAATATTAAATACGATTCTTATGAAAACGGTAGCTTCAAAAAAGTCTACAGTTTACATGGGAGGTGGTGGATGGAGTGCAAAATAAATAATTGCAATGCAATTAATACAAACATATGTTATGCTTACATTAATTAAGGAAATTGAAGAAACTTTGTATGTGAGGTGGTAGAATTAGTAGATGTATTTTACCAATTTTGAAACTGTAATAATAAATATTCTCATCAATAATTTTCAAGTCAAAAGCTTCGAATAAAATAAGCTTTCTTTAAATTTCGAAATTATGTGAAATTTGTGAGTGAGGTGATAAAAGGAGTAAGGCGATAGTTTTTACAGGCTTATTCTAACTAGAAACAAAATTTGAAAATGACATGCTTCATAGTAATATAGTTTGTATGAAAATTGATTAAATATATTTTTCGAAACTGTGCTTTTGTATGGAAGATAATAGACTGAGTGTAGACGCATAAGTATACTTAACAAATTTTCATGGTGATAGCTTTGATAGGTTCAGATTTCTGAAAATTTAGAAATTAAAAAAAAAAATGGAATCAAAGTGTCAGTGACTTTAGAAGGTAGTTATTCTGCCATATCAGGAAATTGCTAATAAAAACATAAAAGAATTATGATTGGGCGTAAAGCCCAATCATATGATACTCTAGATGAAATGAGAAAGAGTTCAATGTACCGGAAAAAATGTCATCTCCAATTCTTTTAAATAATTAATAGTGACTTTTGTATGGGAGGTGGTAGAAGTAGAGGAAGAAGGTTTGTAATTTTTGGATATGACACCTAATGTGGTATGCAAAATATTTCGTGCTGAATTTAAGGTTTGTAGCTTTCATTATTTTCAATTGGTCATAGTTATCCTGAAATTGAGGCATTTGTATGGGAGGTGGCAGAGGAAGTGGAGCGTTTAAGATGATTTTGAAGCTGTTTATCATCATCCTTATCACCACGCTCTGATTCAATTTCAAATTCGATAGTTCTAATATATTCGAAGGAGAAATACTTTTCTTGAATTTATAATACAGATATTTGTATGGGAGGGCGTCGAAGGAGTGAAGAGGAGCTGATAATTTTTTTTAGCATTTATTGCAATTATTAAAAAACAAATTCTGGCAAAATTTTAAGTTTATACTTTTTTAGTTTTAATGGAAATCGATATGATGCACTTAACAAAAATTATACATTTGTATGGGAGGGGGTAGAAGGAGTGTACAGATCACACCACATTTTTTTCTCGTTATTGATATTTCTATTTTTACACATTATGCAAAATATCGAGTTGATAGCTTTAACAGTTTCGAAGAAAAATAATTTAATTTAAATTTCAAAATTTCATGAAATTTGTATGGGAGGGGGTGGAAGGAGTGACGTGATGTTAATAATTTTTTCAATGCTGATTGGAATTATAATAAAATTAATTCTGGCAAAAATTCGTTTTTATAACTTTGCTAGTTTCAATCAAAATCGAAAAACTGCATTTTTCAAAATTATGCATTTGTATGGGAGGGGGGTAGAAGGAGTGACGGGACCGGACCAATATTCAGTCATATTAATGAAGTCCATATCATAACACTTTAACCCAAATTTCAAATCGATAGCTTAAATAGTTTCAAAGAAAAATCAATTTCTGAAAATTTCGGAATTTCGTGAAATTTGTATGGGAGGAGGTAGAAGGAGTGGGGGGATGTGGCCCGTTCACGAACTTGAAATTTTTTTTTTGCTAAAAATGATACACAACAAATTTCAGCACGATAGCTCAAAGCGTTTGAGAGTTATGCTGTAGACAGACGACAGAGGGGCAGACAGCAACTCGGAATCGAAGTTTTTGAGTGACAACAAATATTTCTGTACCCTTAGCGGCTCTGTGCGAGCATTATTTCTTAGCGTTACAAACGGTAAGGCAAACACAATATACTCTCAGATTTCATCTAGAGTATAAATATATTACGTCTGATTAGAGCATCATTGTTTTGAAAATTGTTTTAACGCGTAGCGCTTCACTGCGACTTTCGCATGGGAAGTGGCAGAAGGGGTGGGGGTATTTACAGAGGTATCTAAAATCTATACAGAAATGAATTTCAGATCAGTAACCTTTATACTTTCCACGAAAATTGACATATATTACAAAGCTGTGAAATCGTGTTGTTTTGTGTGGTGATTAAAGCGGTGGCGGGATCTATGTTACTATAATCACTACCAAAATACTTTTGAATTAAATTTGATAAGTACTGAGAAAATTAGTATACTTTATTTCATGAAATGGCGTATTTTTATGGGAGGGGGTCAAAAGAGTAAGAGAATTTAAAAACGATTGTTTTTAGGAGGACAATCATTAACACCTCCAAATGTAGCAGTCTATACCAAATGCAAGTTTGGCATTCATACTGCTGGATGCGAGATCTATCAAAATCTCTGACAATCTTATGGTTATGTCTTGGAGCATGTAACTTCTCGCCGAACTCCTAGGAGATCTGTCTGCGATGTGGGCGGTAAGCCATAGCCACCATGATACTCCCCGAAGAGCCATCTTCCATTGCCAGGTATGGAATCAACCTTCCATGGGCTCCCCGACACTCGAGGTACCAGCAAACCTCCAGTCAGGCTTCGTAATTGTATCAATTACTCCCAGTTTAAGTCCTTTTGCAAACCCGTGACTGGAATCATAGGGTCGGTAGTCCCCAAAGGATATACTGGTATCGACCTTGGTCGTTCACCCGGTACATGATAACTAGTGGTATCCCTTCCCTGCTCTTTCTAACCTCTTCCGAAGTTAACCAATCGGTAGCCAGCAATGGGAGTCCCTTCCGAACCTTTTAGGTAATAGCACGGCGCTTCACTTCCAAGTCTAATGGCAGAACACCCATGAGTACATGCATGACCACGGTGGAGACGGTGCGGTATACAGATGAGCATGCACTCAGGACTACTCTTTGCCACGAGTTAATCGCGTTGGTGCCAATATTTTGTACCATACCGCCGATCCATACGCTGCAAAAGCAACGAAAAGACCGTCGTTTATGACACGAACTGAACGCCCGGAGAAGCCCTACTTGCAACGCAGTACCCTGCGGATCTGATTCACACTAGTGAGGAGACGCATCCTGAGCTCTAACAGGTGAGGCTTAAGTTCCAACCGCCTAGGTTTTTGACTTCAGTCGCATACCTGAGCCCTCTTCCCTCCAAATTTAACAAAGAATGACGTGTTTGTGACAACGAGCCCTTCAGCATCATTGTTACTGTCTTATCCTTCGTCACACCAAACCTCAATCCCCATTCCCGAACGGTTGCCATTAAAGCCTCACCCTTACGCTCGAGCTCAAGTCTGGAGTTTCCCTTCACCAGTGTTAACAGATCGTCTGCTGCTCCAGAAGTTCATCCATCATTAGGTCCCAAATGAATGGACCACAGATGGAGCCTCGCATCCTCCGTACTTTTCCCGGCACGGAAGCCGAACTACCATTCAGACGCCAGATGGCCAGTTTTTTCCTCCTGGCTACGAGCCATAATCCTTTCCAATACCTTGCCAAGAACTGGGAGAAGAGATATGCATCTGCTTTATTTAGAAAATAACTAAGCATTAAAACACGATTTTGACATTTTTCTCACTTCATCTGTCTGTATGTCTATATGTCCCGAATTAACTCAAATCGGCTTAATCGATGCTAATGAAACTATTGTAATTTGTTCGTTTACGAAATTATGAGCTTTGTAGAATTCCGCAGCATCGCACAAACTATGGGTTTTATGAACCAGTTTCATTCATGTTAAGAGATTTCAATAACTTCTTCTCGCAATTGGATTTTCACATAAGTGTCCCACAAGTAAAAAGTCAGCTTTCTTGATGTTAATAATGTTTGATTTTGTAAAAAGTTTAAATTTCTGTGTACTAATTCTGTTTAATTATTATTAATTAATTATATTATTAATTTATATTATTATAACTGTGGATAAATGTAGTAATCAATTTTTTGATGAATGAATAAATTATTATTATTATTATTATTATTAACATATAGTCAATAACGTCTTAGTAACAATTCTTCTTCTTCTACAATGGCACTACAGTCCAAATCGGGTCTTGACCCTTTGACCCTTAGGTTCATTACCATTTAATTGTTATTGTGGAAGGGTTGTTAGCCCTTCGCACAATCCTCCATTAATTTTCGTAGATTTAAGTGACCAAGGTGTACCCAAGCACGCAGTGTTGTGCAATTATACGCCCATCGGGATTTTAACTCATGACCAGGTCCGTGTGCTAAAATTGCTAAAGAGGGAGGGGCTTGTACACACGGGCTTGCCCACACATATTTCACAGTTCACATTAATGCAATATCTGGACTTACTACAATTTTACAAGTACGAATAT
This sequence comes from Chorisops tibialis, assembly GCA_963669355.1. NCBI lineage: Eukaryota > Metazoa > Arthropoda > Insecta > Diptera > Stratiomyidae > Chorisops > Chorisops tibialis. The sequence goes on from OY770263.1 coordinate 299,361,856, forward strand.
AGCATGACGACAAAATATCTTAATAACTGAAGAGTCCTTTTACTTTATACAAAACAAAATCGCTAGAACAAACCTTTGGAAAAGTAGGTGTAGATTTAAGTAAAAATTGTCTTACTCATGGGCAGCTATGTGTAGCATACTCACGAGTTAGTGGTGAAGTGCTTACATAAATGTTATATAGCAATGTTACCAACGTCTTGTTCTACAACAAAGTAAAGTAAAATGTTATAGTGTGGACCGAGCATTAGATTGAACATACCAGATTTCTCAGAACGTGGGTGTAGCCTAGTGGGTAATACCAGGTCGATCTACAATGCGAAGATCGTAAGATTAAAAGATTGAACCTGGTGGACACATATTGTCAGCACACTGCCGTGCGGCTATATCTCAGCCACCTCAAACTTTGTTTTTTATAGAATGACCTGTGTTATAGGCAATTTCGTCCTTTATGTGCAATGCACAAACACATTGATGGAGCGAAGGAATGGGATTGCGTTAATAATTATTCGTATCGTAGAGGGTTATGCGAAGGGAACAACCACTCAACTATAGCAAAAAAATAGTAAAGGGACAGAAAGTTCAGGAAACCAAAGTCCGTTTTCGGCTGTAGTGTCATTGAAGAAGACTCTCAAATCTTATCTGGAATTTTAAAAAATATTTTTAAGAGTATTTTTGTCGTAATTGTTATAAAGATTAGCCATCCAGAATAATGCATTTTCTCACTATAGAAGATACAGTTCGGAATTTAAATAACCAACAATCCTTTCGTGTAAAATGGGTCATTACCAATCCACCCAATCCCAAGTATCTAACTATAGCAAGAAAATATCACAATATATTAAATCCAAACTGCAATGACATGGCTGAACCTAACCTTGCCCTGCTATTATTTCTACTGCCCAAATAGAAGGACAGAACCTAAATGCTATTTGTAATTCAATTACCTAGTTGGTATGATTCACATATGAACCTGAGAAAGGTTCGGAAAGTCGTAATATACGGCCGAACTATGCGAGACAGCAATTGCATACACAACCCAAATCTAAACAGGATGCCCATTGAAAAAATCCCAACTAAATTGTGCCCTTTTTCTCCCGATCTCAGCTGATTTGAGCCAATAAAGCCGAAACGTGTTCCAGCTTCAAATATAAACACACATCGATTTATCGTGTATATTGAATCCAGCCATCAGGACATGGAACTTAAAAATCTACGAAACAGACAGAAAATCTGATTCCTGTTTCCTATTCTTCATCGTTTCAAATATACCTTCGAAACTGGCTCGTTATGGTCCCTTATTTTGCTGGTGCGGCTGCTGCTGCTGCTGCCGGAAAAGGATATTCTTTTTCGCAACCAAACCCATCATCCTACTTGGGCTCGTCTTCTCCTCATCCAAATCCGGCTCCACGGGCATTTCATCCTGTTGCCTTCATTCATCTGTTGAAGTACAGCTATGGAATTTTAAGCAGCAACAGGTTTACCCCAAAAATATACAAAACGCTATCGAACAAGGACAATATAGTCGAAAGCAGTGTAACAACAATAACAAAACACCCAAGAAAACAAGAGAAACCCAAAATACGTAGCGTTAAAGGAAGAAAGATGGAATCCGGGCAGGAGTCAGAGTGTCGTAGTACACGACGACGGTGGTAGTTTGTAGTGGATATGATGGCCAAACAAAATGATTCTATACGGTCCCTCGCACCCGTAATAACGCAAAGAGAACGATGGCAGCCTTTCCAGAAAATCGACCAGGACCTAGCTGAGCCGAACAGTAAACAATTCACAGCACGAGTCCGGAAGTTCATATCCTGGATGTTGTGTTGCGGGAAAAATTTCAAATTTTGTGCGATAGTTTGGAATTCCAAGTTATGATGTGAAAGAATTTTCGATTTTTATTTCTTGAAAGGTTTCTTTAATTCAAAGGAGCAAACCATATGAAGACGGAATAAATCGTAATCGGGACAGTGACATTATAATCAACTCGTGAAGGTAGGAAGAGTTAAATCTCACAAAACTTCGCAAAGCGGAGTTTGATACTTTCGGAAGTCGAAAATTTAAATATTATAGATGGTTCTGAGAAACTGAGCCTTCACGGATGGATATTGAGCCGAAGATATAAGTGACAGTAGACTGGTCATATTTTAACGATGAATTCTAAAATGGACGTCGATAGCTTTGTGCCAGTTTCTCACGTTGATTTCATGATAAATTGTTGCTTTTCATCTATCAACCGAGAAGCCAGAAATAAAGACGAACTTTTGAAACTCACAGCATAGTTCCCGGTAAGGCGTGCGCAAGCGGTTTTGGTCCCAGAAAGACACCTTCATTAAAAAGCCGTTCTGAAGGGGACGAAAAAAAGAAAAACAATAGGGATACCGGAATAGACCTAAGCACCATGATACGAGCCACTATAATGAAAAGAAGGTCTCCATTCCGCCAACAGATAAGAACAACAACAATTTTTTGGATTTTATCGTAATTGGAGAAATAAAACATAACAGAATTATGCTTGGGCTTTGGACTCAATCATATCATACTCTAGATGAAATGGCAAAGAATTTAATATACCGGAAAATATGCCATCACAAATTCTTTCCAATAGTGACTTTTGTATGGGAGGTGGTAGCAGTAGAGGGGAAGGTTTGTAATTTTCGTATAGGGCATCGAAAATGGCAATGAAATAATTTGTTAATTATTGTTTTCGAGGAAATTGGACACATATTTCCTGAAATGGGGTTATTTGTATGGGAGGTTGCAGAGAAAGTGAAGGGTTTTAGAAGATTTTGAAACTGCTTATTAATATCCTTATCACCATGCTTTTGTTTCAATTTCAAAATCGATAGCTCTCATATGTTCGAAGGAGAAATGCTTTTCTTGAATTTTTTTTTTTTTTTTATGGGACGGGGTGGAAGGAGTGAAGTGAAGCTGATAATTAAGCATTTATTGCAAATACCAAGAGACAAATTCTGGCCAAATTTTACGTGTGTATTTTTATACTCTAGATGAAATCTGAGAGTATATTGTGTTTGCCTTACCGTTTGTAACACTAAGAAATAATGCTCGCACAGAGCCGCCAAGGACACAGAAATATTGGTTGTCACTCAAAAATCTCGATTCCGAGTTGCTGTCTGTCCGTCTGTCTGTCCGTCTGTCTACAACATAACTCTCAATAGCTTTGACCTATCGTGCTGAAATTTGTTTTATGTCATTTTTAGCAAAAAAGTAACTTTAAGTTCGTGAACCGGCCACATCCCCCCACTCCTTCTACCCCCTCCCATACAAATTTCATGAAATTTCGAAATTTAAAGAAATTGATTTTTTTCCGAAACTATTTCAGCTATTGACTTGAAAATTAGGTCATAGTGTAATGATATAAATATCATTAATCTCAAGAAATATTGATCCGATCTCCTTACTCCTTCTACCACCTCCCATACAAATGCACAATTTTCAAAAATGCATTTATTCGGTTGGCATTGCAACTAGCAAAGCCAAATGAACCAATTTTTGTCATAATTAATTTTATTATAATTGCAACTAATTTTGGAAAAACTATCAACTTTACCTCACTCCTTCTCCCATACAAATTTTACGAAATTTCAGAATTTCAATTAAATTAGTTTTCTACAAAACCGTCAAAGCTATCAACTTTAAAATTTGAGAAAAGTATACTATTTTAAATATGATTGATATCAAAAAATTTGGTTTTGATTCGTATATTCCTTGTACCCCCTCCCATACAAATGCAAAATTTTGGTAAATGCAACTAGAAGAAGTAGAAACTTGAAATTTTGCCAGAATTTGTCCCTTAATAATTGTAAAAAAAGCTAAAAAAAATATCGCCTTCACCAAACTCCTTCTATCACCTCCCATACAAATTTTTATATTATAAGTTCAAGAAAAGTTTTTCTTCTTCGAACATATGAGAGCTATGGACATTAAAATTGTAACAAAGCAATGTGATTAGAATGTTGATAAGCAGTTTCAAAATCATCCAAAATCTCTCACTTTCTCTGCCACCTCCCATACAAATACCATAAATTCAGACAAAAATTGTTCAATTTCCTCGAAAATTATGAAAGCAATAAACTTTAAATTCAGCATGAAACATTTTGTTTAGTACGTTCGGTGTTACATACGAAAATTACAAAACTCCCCCCTCTGCTTTTACCACCTCCCAAACAAAGGGTAAGTAAGTATTTCATCTAGAGTATCATATGATTGGGCTTAACGCTCAATCATAATTCTGTTATGTTTTTCAATATAATGCATTTACCAAAATAATGCATTTGTATGGGGGGATAGGATAGAAGAAGTATACGAATCAAAACAAAATTTTCCTTCGTTAATGATAATTCAATTATTACATTTTCTACAAAGCTTCAAGTCGACAGCTTCGAACAAATATAATTTAATTTAAATATCAAAATTTCGTGAAATTTGTATGCGAGAAGAGTGAGGTGAAGTCCATAATTTTTTTTAAAACTAATTGCAATTATAATAGAATTCATTCTGGCAAAATTTCATCTTTTCAGCTTTACTATTATATTTTTAGTGAAAACCGAAAATATGTATTTTTCAAAATTGTGCATTTGCATGGGGTAGGAGTGAGGAGATCGGATCAGATATTAATGAAATCTGCATCATAATACTTTAACCCAAATTCCAAGTCTATAGCTTAAATAGTTTCAAAGAAAAATCACATATTACAAATTTCAGCTCGATAGGTTAAAACTTCCGAGAGTTATGTTGTAGACAGATGCACAGACGATCCCTCGGAATCGAGGTTTTTGAGCGACAACAAATATTTCTGTACCCTTGGCGGCTCTGTGCGAACATTATTTTAAACAGGCAAACACAATATACTCTCAGATTTCACCTTGAATGTAAAAAAGCAGACTGTCTGTAGGCCGTCCGCCGTACGCTCAGCACACATTAACTCCGAAAAACTTCTTCAAGGTAGAAAGTTCATTTTTCGGTCTCAGGCGGACACCCATTTAGGTGGGTATAAGGGGAAACAATTTTATCTTCGAAATTACTTACTATAAAAAATTCATATTTTGGGACCATTAAGGTGGCATACAGATCCACCAGATCAGCTTATAGGGAGGCTAATTATTGTAAGGGGAAGGGTCAGGAGGGGTAAAGAAAAACACTTAAAAATGACCGACAATTTGTTTTTAGCCCCCCCTTTTCGGACGCCAATGGATAAAAAATTTAAATTATTTTTAAAGTTTGTCCCACAACCTTCTCTATATTTTTACTGATTTTCAACTTTCTATCTGCATTCGTGGTGGAGATATTAGCAAGTGTAGTTTTCGACTTTTTCCCTCCCCCGCCTCCCCCTACCACCTAACACCCCCTAAAATTTAGGAAATAGAGCTCACACACACCCAAAAACGAACATTCTACCTTTCTTGGTCTTGGAGATATGAGTCTATATGTACGGCGTACGGCGGCCTAAGCATCACTGCCCTCTACGGCAAGGACCACACAGTGTACTCGTATGAGCGTGCAGCTTGGCGAATTTCGGGGGGTATTTAATATAGGTGGTATAAGGGCTTTTAGTTCCTTACTGCATTTACCATGGAAGTATCTATAGTAAATGCAGAGTGCTCTAATATTTCGACGATGCTCGAAGGAGTCAATTGAGGCCTATATCTCCAAATATTCGGAATGAATGTTTCTGGATATGGTAAAGAAGAATCAGATGTGATTTTGGGGCCCCAGCCCAAACATGCGAGTTGTACTCAAGACGTGGTCGGATATAAGACTTATAGATAGTAGCTAGTTCGGCGGCAGAAAAGTATATCTTACAATTCCACAGAATACCTAGGCGTTTCGCAGCATCAAGAGCGACTTCGTAAATGGTTTGGGTCCAATGTAGGCGATTGTTAAATTTTACTCCTAATAATGTAAAGTCTGCAGAAGGTGAAATATGTACGCCATTTAGGGACATATTAGTAAACGATGTGTTAAAACCAAAGGCCTTTAGCTTGGCTAAGAGGCATTTGTGCCAAACTCTGTCAAACGCTTTGGTGATTTCAAGAGTAAGAACTTGACCTTCACCAAATTTGTGGATGCAGGAATTCTAACGCTCGGTAAGATAGATCAGAAGATCGCCTGTAGAACGACCCGATCGAAATCCATATTGGCGATCATGAATGAGATTTTTATCCAGAAGAAAGTTTATTATCCTGCGATTGACAGTAGTTTCCATTACCTTTGAAAGCATTGAGGTAATGGCTATGGGGCGGTAATTAGCGGGGTTCGCTTTGCTTCTTTTCTTTGGAATTGGCTGAATATTCGCAATCTCCCAGATCTTAGGAAAGCACCCTGAAGAGTATGAAAGATGATAGAGATTACGAAGAGGTTTAGCTAAGGAGGAAGCGTAGTTTTTAAGGACAATAAAGGGGATGCCATCTGGCCCAGCAGACTTGTGAATATTGAGTTCCTGCAGTATCCTGGAAATAACCCTAGTTGGAAAACGAAGTGATGCCAGCGACAAACCAGAGCCCGGTAAGTACGGAGGACTCTGGTTCGACTGTCGAAGCTTCGAGTTTCTAGCGAAGTTTGCTGCCAAAAGGTTTGCTTTTTCAACAGGATCAACAACGGTTCGGTCACCATCAAGAAGAGTAGGTTTTGAAGATGTGATGAAATTCTGGTTGACCGAATTCACAAACGACCAGAAAGATCTTGAGTTTTTGGGATTCTCAACGATCTTAGGTCGACGGTTGCGATCATGTTCGAATTGAGTTCGCCTTAAAATTTTATTGCAGGCATTTCTTGCCACATTTTAGGTTTCGTTTTTGCCGTCGGATTATTGCGAAAGGTAAGAGAAGACTGCTTTTTGGCTCTAATTGCTTCGATGCACTCATTTTTGAATCATTTGCAGGACTGATCCTTTTGTGATTGTATGGAATAAAATGCCTTATGCATTTTATGATTGTCTCGATCAGAAATTGCGAGATGGTATCACAATTTCCGGACTCAACAAGTATCTTTGCTGCTTGACTTCGGTGATCAGACGAGTACCGGTAGATCCAAGGCACTGTGGAAATAGGAAAGCGTCTAATTAGATTGTAGTAGATTAGATTAATAATAAATATAAATTTCCTATTGTTTATAATATTTTTCTTACATATAATTGATATTCAGTGTTCAGACCAGAGGTATTTTCAGCTCATAGATATTTACTCGCTTAAGTTTAAATATAATGTAGTAACTTTTAATTCTTTGAAGGAAAAGAGAAAACAAAAACCTTATGTAAGTGACTTAAACTAAAACTTAGTGCTGATTTTAATCTAGAATTTAAAAGAAAAACTTAATTATTATGAATTCAAAATTCTAGGCAATTTTCCTAATTTTGAAACAGGATGACATTTTATAGGTGGTACATGAAATCCGATTTACAAATATAAATTTTGCTTACTATATCCTTGACTAGTGCAGTATCGACGATTTCGTGTAGTTCTTCAGTAGAAATTATTTAGTATTATTTTTAGGTTGTATAATTTGCATTTTTCTTTTAACCGTCTTTGCCCAATTCTTCCAGATTGGTGCGCCATATGGGTCTCATAACTGATTTATAAATTTCTTATTAGCTTGTTATCAAGAGACAATTTCGCTTTTCTATTAATAAGAGGATTTATAATTCTAATGACTTTCAGCATTTTAGAACAGGTTTATGTAGTATGCTCATGGTAATTAAGCTTTTTGTCGAGCAATACTCCTACGTACTTGATATTTTCTTTCCACGCAATGGTTTCGTGATGATTAGTAGAATACCCGTGGTGGAAGCCAAACTAATAGTCAGGTATAATATAGTTTTCGGTCATATGACTTAGCATTCTTTCTAACAAGATTTTTTCAAAGATTTTGCTTAAAGTTGGCAGCAAATTAATCGGTCCATAGATACAAGGTTCGGCGGGACCTTTACCAAACTTCGGAGTTTCAGACATTCGTCAAATATTGCATTTAAATATATTATGCTCTTTTTTAGGGAGGTTATTCAGCAATATGTTGGGTATTTTGCTTATACCTAGAGATTTCTTGATTTTGAGTCATGGTGAAGTTGCTATCAAAATATTTTTTAGGGGTTAGAAGGGGTAGAGCGATTTGATCCGTTCACGAGCTGAACCTTACTTTTTCATCAAAAATTACGTGTAAAAAGTTTGAACTTCAAGCTCAACGCGTTCTGAAGCTAGAGAGAACATGGACGGACAGATAGACAGTTGGACGAACAGAAGAACAGACGGACGGAAATCCGATTTTTAATTGCTCATATGGATTCATTCATTTTTTTCTGAGCTAAGACTCAGCGTTGTTAGCGTTACAAACTTTGTGGAAAACTTATATTACTCTCAGAGTTCATATAAAGTGTAATAAAAGAAATAAGTGAAATAATTAATAATTTTTATCTTATCAAACATCTCACAATATCATTTCCTTTTTACGAATAAGATATTAAGAATATAAGATAAGATGATGCATTCTGCTTAATAGCCTCATCTTTTAAAATAAAACGAAAATTATAATTAATAAATTTTGCTAATTTTATGTCTATAGACACGTTGGATAGCAAACTCCTGTTATGCAGCAATTCAAACATTTCCCGCCATCACAGGTACAAGGTAAATAGCCTAATTGAATATCCCGTAGAAAAGATCTTTCGAAACTTTTCAACACACATTCTTGAATTTGTACTTTGCTGAAAAGTCAAATAGAAAATTTTCTTCGAAACCATTTAAAAGGAGACGCTAGGAAAATGATCTCTTCACCTAAGCCAGTTCATGTATGAAATTTCCCGAGGAAAAGTAAAGTAGGTCCTGGAGATTTCTACCGGATCTTTGAGCCGGGAAATCGTGTACATTTATGTAGATGTGGAGTCTTCGTCGAATGCTAAATCGGCAATGTATTCTCGGTTATCTGAATAATTTGCATCGCCCACCGCCATAATGTCGAGGACGGAACTTTGCCAGCGACGATGACGACGACTCGTTTCGATCATATCGGCAAAAAGGATATGAAATTAAAAGTTGGTCTGTCGAGTGCCATTAAATATTCAAATTGGATTTGATTATTGAGCTCCAGTCCAGCAGGGAATCAATTAATTATTTTATTAAATTTTTTCGTCCTTTCGTCGAAATCCCGACGGAAGAGTAAGGATAAAGTCCCGGTAATGGTGGTGCGGTGAAGATTCAATTCGCATTCGAAATATTCCAACGGAGAGCTAACACTGCAATTTACACGTCTCATTCAATCATCAAGAAATGTTCGTGTTCGAAATCGGAGGGTGGGCGAATGAAGGTTAGCAAAAAAACGGATACACACGAATCGAAAAGAGTTGTCTTCATCCATTGCCGAGAAATAAAAAGAAAATGAAAAAAAAATCTTTTCTCAACTACCGGGCGCCCCGAAGAAGACATGCTATCCGTGCCTGTGTGTCGTCGTATCTGGGGAAGATTTAAAACTTAGCCTTGTCAAGGTGGTAGTGGCAAATCACCACCCTTAAAACTGCAGCAATTCAAAACGAATAAAACGCGAAATGAACAGTGCGAAAGTTTGGTCATGTCGAAACCGGGGAAGGAGTGGAAAGAAGGAGCATGTGGAACGAGAGGTGCCTTTGCCGAGATAAAGATGAGACCCAATCCGGGGGATTGGCAAGGGTGGCATCAACTTCCAAAGTTTGTTTTCTGAATACAAATTTACACCACGCCGAGAATAACAATCACGTGACTTGCAGATAAAACGATTCCGTTCTGCAATTCTTCAGGTTCTTGATTGCTACTATACCGCCGCTACAGTTGAAATGAAAAAAGGACGGCGGATGGCAGGAGCAATGAGGAGAAAAAAAAGTAAAGAAAAGAAGGGAAACTACATTGAGAATTGGCAAATAATGTGCAATGGATAAAAGGGAGTTTAAGAACACGCTCTTCGGGGACGACATGGTGTTAAAGAGTGCCTCAAGCTGAGAATTGAAAGGACTGAACAGAACTCCAGGATGCTTTCGGGCCATCGAAGGATTCACATTTTCAAATTGACTGGATAGGTGTAAGTTTCATGACTTCTGGTAATTGCCAGGAGAATATTAAGAGGGATGCTTTGCTTCCATTTGAAATGTTTATCGCTTATTGTATTCGTTCGTTATCTTTGAGATTAGAGAAAATGGATCCTTAACGAAAATCAACCTAAATCTGTCAGAGTTGAAGCATTTTAGAGATTTCACTGTTAGATGATGCGATAATATCACAATCACACTATAGTACAATTTTATCCTTTATGAAAATTTCGATATCTGTACGGCATAGACTGTAAAAGGAGTTGACATATTTCTTTTTGTTAAATGAGTAAATAATCACTAAATTTGACATATTGGGGCTGGATTACAAAAAAAATTCACTTGTTAACCAGAAAAAAATTGATAGTTGCCTATCAGTGAATCTGATAATTTTTTTTTTTTTTTTGAAATATCATCCAAATCTTGGGCTTGATCGAGATCAGGTGGCCAGGATCAGGAGAAGAACGAAGCACGTGCGGAAACACCATTCTGAACATTCGTCCTGAGTATAAAACTAAACATATCGAAGCGGTCGTTCTTACACCGAGAGCAAGAAACAGTCTTAACAGCTGGGAACCAATTTTGAATAGGATCGTCGCCGTTAGGCTTAGGACAATTGTCAGAAACATTATAATTCGGCAGTGCTACGCACCAATTAATGCCACAAGACCAGGTGACAAAGACGAGTTTTATGACCAACTGACTACCACCTTCCAACGTATTCCAAGAGGTGATATTATTATCATCTCAAAAGATATAAACGGCCAGGTTGGCTCTGACAACACAGGTCAACTCCATGCTCCCTCCTCCTTTTGCAACCGGGCTAGGGACCTTAAACATTCCAGAAACAAAATAATTTCCAGACATCCAATCGCAACAATTCTCTACTAAGGACAATCCCCAGATAAGGAAGAACTATTTTCAGCCATTCGATCAATGGCTAGAAAGGCTGGAGTACCAACAGATCTTCTCAAAACGGACCCGCAAATAACAGAGGTATGGAATGAATAAAGATATCCAGCTGAATGGAATTTTGAATTGTGAAAACCCGGAAGAAGAGCGACCTTTAGAATTATGGCAATTGATGTACCACCTATTCCGATTGATGACGCATGGCCTGGCTGAACAGCACTTCCATTCGTACGAAGAAGTCAAAAATTGGGTCGATTCGTGGATCGGCTCAAAAGAAGAGCAGTTTTTTCGACGTGAAACCCATATGCTGCCAGAAAGAAGAGAAAAAAGTTGTGGCTAGCGATGGGCATTTCTTAGAATAATAAATATTTAACCATTTTTGCACAATAACGCCTCGGATTTTGATTTGTACTTCCATTACTTTTTAATTTCTTGTGAATTTTCAGTAGTTTTGCTGTGCTTTATATCAAGCATTTTGTTATTATCAATAACGGCTTGTGTTATATTATGCTTATGCAGGTAACATAGAATTTCACAACTTCGAAATAGCTTGGGCTTTCAGGGACGGGTCGGTTTTGTAACCTTTTTTTAACCTTAAGACACGAAGAGTACAAAAGAGTACAAAATTATGAAGCTTAGGTTTTCAATCTTTGAATGTAAGGAAAAATCAGCTTTAAACGTTGGCCTAAGAATAGTTGCAATAAAAAAAGAAAAAAGTTGAAAGTAATAACTGGAGCTCGAATTATTGCAATATTATCGAAAGAGTTTATGAAAACTGCATCGAAAAAGTATAAATTTGTGGTAACCTAGAATTCAGTAGTTTGTATTGTTATAATATTAAGAACTAGCCACCACGTCCCTCAGTTGATTCAACTATATTTCGAGCAAGGGATTTAACATAATTTGTATTTGTTTTGCGTAACACCCTTTGATTGTCTCCCTCTTTTATTTGGAGATATCGGATTTATGATTTTGAGGTGACCTCTAAAACTCCCCGATTTATATTTGCTTTTCCTCTGTTTGCGTAACACTCATTTGATTGCTTCCTTTTTTATTTGGAGATGTATCGGAGGGATGCTTAGGAACATTTCCATTGCCGCAGTAGGATACGTTTTCATTCTTTTATACGAAGACAATCCAGTATTTGGATTTTTTGTAGCGTAAGTTGTGCTTTTGGTTGTAATATTTTAGACCACTATACTGTTTATCCGTAAGTGACTATTAGGAGGATGATTTTGTAGCATCAGTAGATCATCTTGGGCTGTAGTCCCCATTTCCTACCAAATAAGCTCTTGCAGGCCGAAAATGCCTTTATTGCTTTTTCATGAGTCCATTCCATATGTTTGTCTCAATTGAGTTGTTTATCAAGTATCACACCTAGATTTGGACCTCATCCGGAAAGGGCATTGGCGTTCCATTTGTAGAAGGCGGTGTTAAGTGTATTTTCCTTCTATTTTTAGATGGTACTATATCAGTCTTAGTTGGGTTGATGTTCAAGTTTTTAAACTAACACCAGTAACCTCTAAAGCATATTGCATCCTTTCCAAAATTATTAGGTCATATTTACCTCTTATGATTATGAGGAGGTCATTGACGTATCCTATTAACTCGTAGCCTTGTTCTGTTAGACGGTCCAGAAGCTCATCGACTATGTGTATCTATTCTAAACCCTTTTACCTTGCTGTTGCTATTATGGCGTCACGGGGAGTGTTGTCGAATGCTCCTTCTATATCTAGGAATACGTAAAGGGCAATTTCCTTGCAGTCTTTAGCCTTTCCGATTTGTCTTACTAGACCATGAAGGACTGACTCCGTTGATTTACCTTTTTGGTAGGCACGTTGATTCTTATTAAGACAAACGTAGATATGCCCTGTTGTTATGCGAAGGTCCACTAATTTCTCTATTGACTTGACGAAGTAAGACTTGTAGGGCGATATGACTTAGGCTGGTCAATGGGACTGGCTCTGAAGATCCTTATCATTATTGCCATTAGGATCTCTAGCCTCTTCTATAACAATGCGGGGAATATTTTATCTACTCCGGCTAATTTTCAGGGCTTAATTGCCTATCTGATCTTTTTTCCGGAGTGAAGATTCTACCAGCAATGCTATTGCTGAACGGAGTTTGACAATACGTCCTTTTATCAACTTCTAAATATTCAATGTTGTTAATTATTTTGTAGCCTGGGAAATCTGTTGCCCATAACACTTGTAGTGCTTCCACGCTACTTTTAGTTAAGGACTTATCAGATCTCTCCGAAGGTCCGATACTAATCGGGGTGTCTTTTGCTAACACCTTTTGGATTCTTGAGGCCGTTGAGAGATCTTCTATCTCTTCACAAAATCTTCTCCATGACTATTTTTTAACTTGTTTCAAAGATTGTTGTATTCAGTAAAGAAATCTCTGTATTCATTCCAGTTACCAAAGGTTCTTGCTTTATTGAATCGTTTCTTTACGTTTTACCACTAGTTCCTCGTTCCACCAAAGTTTGTCCCTTTTCTTGTATAGAACGGGACAACTTTGTTCGTAAGCATTTATAATATTGTCAAGGAGTTTGTTAGATATTTGATCAATGCAGTCTGGACTGCTTATTAATTCTTCTTCGCTATCTTTCTTGCTTGAATTCGGTTTATCACAGTAATTGCATTTTACTCAGATCCTACCCTTAGATGACGCGCAGAGTGAATACAATAAATGATGCTGCAGCTAAGCCGAGTTCAACCTGTGAACTATTTCTTGATTAGTTTATTCGAGAGACATAAAAAAAAAAAACTTTTCACCTTCGTAAAAAATTAAACTATCTTAATTAACCAAAAAGAATATTCGAATCATACAGAATCCGAAGATATTTTTTCTGTTCGGCTCCAAATTATAAAAGTGGAACGCAATGCATAAGATTTCCATCTATCGTCAATTTCCTGTTAAGACGCCTGGGATAGCAAAAGATATTCACATTATTTCTATTTTTCTGCCATGAAAAAATTCCACTATGCTCGGTGATGCGCACACAAGTACGAAAATTACGATTAATCTTAAATTTCCAATATAGTAAACAATCAATAACAGCTTTCATAAAAATGCTAAAAACCGAAAGCTTTTACCAAATTTTAAAAGTACTTATGGAAATATTCCAACTCACATGTCTGAAACGAAGAAAATGCAATGCACGAAAATTCTCCCTGTGCGATAACCGAAATTGCTTTAACAGTCAATGCCTGTCGTAGTATTTCACACTTGACTTCCAAAAATAACCAGACAATAATTTTTTGTCATGTTAAAACTGCAATAAATCACGATTCGGAGAAAACACAATTTTCTCTAGGATTCGAAATACAAGAAAGGACTCCGCCGCCGTGGCCAGTACCAATTTCGCAAATGCATTCAGAAAAATGTTGTTCATGGCGGCAGAACACGAGAAGATAGCGCGCAACGAGAAGCGCATAGATTCGAATGCCAAAAGCATAAATTCCGTTCACATTTTGTCCTTTTTGCGGAAGTTACTGAAAAACGGATCAAATGAGGGATTGAACCTTATAAATAATTTATGTTCCCCGTGGAGTAGTTGCACTTAGTCGGTAGGAGTGTCCAATATTTCTGCGGCGCATATTTCACACTCCATGCAGTCTTGTAAACAGGACACAACAATAAACCAGAGAATCGCTAGACCAGAATTCTCACACAGGACTCGGAATACTATCAGCAGTCCAGACATCTCGAGTACTAAACAACAAGGAATTATTATAGGACATGGCGATACCTATATTAGAGAGGTCATTCGAAGGGATCGAAATGAAGGAGAGGAAGGAGAAGGTCATGTTGAATGGCAGTACTGCTGGGAGCAACAATCAAAATAATCCGAAGAAATGGAGATGCCGGGCCAATAAAATGATTTTGATTAGGAAGTAACAAGGATGTAAGTGCGGGGAAGTCTTTTATGCGATGGAATTACATAAGAAGGAAAAAAATCATCTGTCATCTACATGAGACGATATAATCCCGATGAATTCCTTCCCAGCTAAGTACTTCGTCCCATCGCGTGCTGGCGATTACGCAAGGTTAATGGAGCGGTCCTTGTAGCCTTGCCATTACTTCTCTATTAGCGAGATCGATCGAAAGGCATGCATGTCAATCGTGTTTTTGACTAAGTGCCTGTCAATCATTTTATTCTGGAATATCATAGTACGAGAGGGACTTGTCGCACACTTCACACCCCGGACTTGCAGGATTCTTGAAGGGAATCGCTGATAGAGCGCTTCGATTAGGGTTTTATCCCTTCCGGACGACACTTGGATGCTATGAAATATGTTTTTCGATCGTTGACATCATGTTTTATTCCTCCCCAAGCTGTCATTATTGATTTGTGCTTCGGGATTGTCGAAGGGTTAGGTTTGCTTTGTGCATTGCATTATAACTAAAATCTCCTGAATACTTTTCCACTTTCGCTGTGGCCCATTTCTCGGATTGAGGATTCAGGTGACGTGTCATCGTGAAGGTGCTTTTTCGATTATAAGCAAAATATATGATTCCCAGAAGTAACATATCATAAATGGAAACGTGTGATGAAGAATCGAGTGGACTGGGATCGGGTGAAACGAAAACGAAATTCACATATCGGGACTATGCATAGACGTGCTATATCGAAATTCGAATCAGGACAAGATTGATTTGATGCCATCATTGATTGAAAGATTAAGCGATTTCAGTTTGATGGCAGGTATTAATGAGGCTATTTTTTCTATATAACGATTAGATGCGAAAATAGCGATAGAGGGTCCATCGGATCTAGGAAGTAGCCTATCATTTCGCATACACTCCGTTATACAGGGCTTAGCTATTGCCAGAGTATGAACCGTTTGAAAGATTCATACCTATAGATGATGGTATCTGAGAAATAGTCGCACATTCTATGATTTGGAGAGTGTACGTCTTCTACCCTCAGTCTAGAGTCCTTTCGGCCTGTGTACTGCCTCGGGGGAAACGAATATCTATCGTAATGGGAATGGTGTAGCAAGGCAACGAAACTAATGATTAAGAGTGCGGAGATGAGTTAATGGACCAAGCGAGATATAGGGAAAATGGAGGACATACAATTGATTCGGTCGTCTCATTAATTTTACGTTATCTTTGCTTCCACATAATGAAATCAATTTTTCGTGCTTGAAGGCATAGATACAGTTTCGCTTGGTATTAGTCGATGTTATATGTATATGCTGTATAGGATAGTCTGTTGGGGTAGCTGGAACATCTATTTCCTTCTGATGTCTATGGGAGGTGATTTGATTTTAGTGCTTTGGTAATCGCTTGTTCTCTCCGCACACAGTAACGACATTGTTTCGATCCGATAGAGCGGTCCGTTCTATAGTAGTTTTCAAATCATTTCTTTTTTAAATTACGACATTCATTACGAGGCAAATTGCCTTTGGTAATTGAGTTTTTGGTCTTGTGGTAGTTTTCATATTTAATATTATGAAATAATGCTTTATTGTGATGGTTCTGGAGTGGAACTAGCACAGAGCAAGAACTTTCCAAATCGATGATTGACTTTGCCTTTCTTTCTGCAATCGATCTTTTTTCGCAGAAGTTTTAGGATCAGGATTTCAAGTAAAAATAAAACTAGTTCATTTTAGATTAAATGTCCTTTGCAAAGCCCTCTATCTATGAATTTTCATTTTCGCAGATTGAGGTGGTCAAGATATACCCATGTAAGTAGTGTTTTGAAATCATACGTCGGCCGGGAATCGAACTCCCGACCTTCGCATTGTAGACCAACACATGATAAAGCTGAAAGTTTATTCTAGTAGATTATATAGTACAAGGCTGGAGTATCCTTTTGATATTCCGCAGAATGGCTCTGGTCCAATCAAATTCGTTTCCGCACCACTTCTTGCGAGGCGGTTTGCCTCTTCATTCCACTCAATCCTCATATGTTCTGGTTAAGATTACTTTGTTCCATTTTCACTGCCTGATTAGGTTTTGAAGGCAGTTCCAAACTAGCCTCGTTCCATTTTTGTTGGATGCTAGGGCTTTGAAAACTGCCTGACTATCCGATAAGACATAAATAGTTTTGTTGCGATGAGCCCTCCTAATATTCTCTTGGATACACAGCTCCATTGCAATCAGTTCGGCTTGGAAGATTGTGGCTGCTGTACCGAGTGGTTTTAAAACCGAGATGTTAAGACCTTTATCTTCGGCTCCAGTCCCCTGAGCGAACCATCTGTATACAAGATGGTTGATTCCTCTTCCATTTCAGATATGGATTGCCATTCCATGCGTTCTCTGATTATAAATTTGAATGTGGTTTCAAAGTTGAATTTTGTTGGCAAAGTGTCTGACAATGTTGAGGTTAGAATCTCAATTCTTGGGTTTTTTAAGATTTAGAGGTGACCTTTAAAATCATCCGATTTGTATTTCTTTTGCCTTTGTATGCGTGTTGTATTTATTTATTTATTTGAACTGTTGAACAAAACGATTACAATTTCAATTAAACAAAAACGGAAAATAAAAGATAGCAAAGAAAAAAACACTCTAAAAAATAAATTAATAGTAAAGATAAAAATTTAAACATTAAATATGATAGTTTTAACTCTATTTTTAAATAAAGGAAAAGAAGAAGCTAAACAACCAAGTTGGAGTCGATCATGGTTCCTTTGCATTTTTAGCAACAGAGAGTGATGGTATATGTACATCGAGAGAGGCTCGAGGAGGATTAAAGATGTCTGAATTCCTGGTTGAGACTATTCCTGGTCTAAAATTCAGATCGTCACGTGGGTATTGTGCAGGTGGTTGCAAAGCTTGAAGAGGAAGCAAGCATCGAGGAAGGAGATGTATCGGAGGAATGTTTAGGAATATTTCCATTGCCGCAGTAGGGCAGGTTTTCATTGCTCCTGTGATACTAAGCCAAGCTAGTCTTTGGATATTTTGAAGTATAAGCTATGTTTTTTGTTGCAATATTTTAGTCCACCAGACTGTTGACCGGTATGTGACGATTGGGAGGATGATTTTTCTGTAGCACCAGTAGATCATCTTGGGTTCTAATCTCCATCTTCTGCCAAATATTTTTTTGCAGGCCAAAAACGCCTCTTATGCTTTGGCACGAGTTCATTCAATACGTTTGTGCCAATTGAGTTTGTTATCAAGTATCACACCTAAATATTTGACCTCATCTGAAAGGGTATGGCGTTCCATTCATAGAGAGAGGTGCTATGTAGATTTTACTTCTATTCGTAAATGATACTATTTTAGTCGTACTTGAGTTGATGTTCAAGTTTTTGGACTGACACCAGTTCATTAGCACCTCTAACGCATATTGCATCCGTTCCGAAATTGTTAGGTCATATTTGCCTATAATGATAATGACGAGGTCATCGGCATATCTTAATACCTTGAAGATAGTAACCCTCCTTGGGGAGAGCCCCTGAAGGACTGTTCAGTCACTGCGCTGTCACCTAGATCAGTGGTTGTCGTGTATCCATTTTATCGTGGCCGATTCATAGCCTTTTTTCCCAGTTTTCGAATGCTCCTTCTATATCTAGGAATACGCAAAGGGTTATAGTCTTTGGCCTTTTCGATTTATCTTACTAGACCACGAAGGCCTAAGTATGTTGATTTGCCTTTTTGCCATTTTGACTTTGTTATGCCCTGTTCTTATGTGAAGGTCTACTAATTTTTCCATCGTTTTGACGAAAAAGGAGGTGAGACTTATAGGGCGATATGACTTAGGCTGATCAATGGGACGGTTTTAGTACAAAGAGCACCCTTTAAATGAATAGGATATATCCCCATGTAAAATTTGCTTTAAAGATCTTTATCATTTTCAGCATTAGGATCTCTTACCCTTTCTGCAGTAGAGCGAATAATATTTTGTCTACTCCGGCTGATTTAGGGCTTAAAAGTGTTGATCGCCCATCTTATCTTTTCCGAAGTGAAAATTTTACCGGCAATACTATTGCTAAATGGAGATTGACGATACATCGTTTCCTCATCTTCTAAGTCTTCATTATTGTTAATTATTTTGCAGGCTGGGAAATGTGTTGCCAATAACACTTCGAATTTTTCCGTTACTTTTAGTTAAGGATTCATCTCATTTCTCTAAGATTCCGATATCAGTCGGGGTTACTAACACCTTTTAGAGTCTCGAGGCCGTTGAGAGATCATCTATCTCTTCACAAAATCTTCTCCATGACAATTTTTTTAACTTCTTTATAAGTTTATTTTATTCAGCAAAGGAGTTTTTGTAGTCGTCTCAGTTACCAAAGGTTTTTGGTCTATTGAACAATTTCCTAGTTTTTATGTGTTTCGCCGCTAGTTTATCGTTCCACCAAGGTGCTTGTTTAACCATTTTTTGTGAAGAATAGGACAACTTTGTTAGTAGGCATTTCTTATATTGTCAAAGAACTTATTAGCTATTTGGTCAATGCAGTCTGGGCTGCTTATTGATTCTTCAGCGCTCCCTACTTCGTACTCAAGGATTGCCTAGTAAAGATCCCAGTCGGTACGTGTTGGGTTTCTATACCGAAGTCTTGCTTAAATATTCTAATCCAGAGCTTATCTGGAGATATTTTACTCTAGTTTCTTCAAAGTAAGGCCGATCCATTGCCACTTCCTTCTTTGAATCGTAATGCCTATTTTAGTCTGTCCAGTTGTACTCCAAGCGACAAAATATCTGCGTCACGGAAACATTGATTCACGAAAGTTTGCGGTTTCTTCATAATTCTAAAGATCACTGTCCATGTAGTATAACTATATAACTAGACGAATTTGACGCATGCGTCGGACACTCGCAGCTTCGTGTGAACAGAATGAGCGGACATTTGGCACAAAGTCCGATCGATTGGTTATGTGCAAGAAAACACACGCTATCAGAATAATCAAGATGACTTAAGATTTTATACACTCTTCACTGAAGATCTTTACCTTATACGCCTTCCAGCGCAGAGCTAGTAGTAACTAGGGTTACTGTATAGGAACGGACCGCCTCTTATTAGAATTTGGACACCAGGTTATCCGGATGAAATCTGAGAATAATATAAGTTTGCCACAAAGATTGTAACGCTAAAAAGGCTCGAAAAAAATTAATGATACAGAAGACAATATTATCACTTCAAAATCTCAAAACCGGATGTACGCTCGTCTCCTCTCTAGCTCAAAAACGCGTTGAGCAAGAAAGTTCAAATATTGTACAAGTTGTTTTTGACCAAAAAGTAAGGTCAAGTTCGTGAACGGGCCAAATCGATCTATAACTTTTACCCCTTCCCATGCAAAATGCCACAATTTCGGAATTCAACATTAAAGCTATAGATATAGATACCACAGTACAAAAGCTATTTGAATCGCCCCACTCCTTCTACCACCTCCCATACAAACTGCACTTTTAAATGAAATACTATAAATCAATTTACTCAGTACAAATAAAATTTATCTAGGTGAAATTGTACACTAAATATTTATTCAAAATTATGAGTAAGCCGGAAAAAAATTAGAACATTCGCTGCACTGCTTCTACCCAGCTTAACGCCCAACCGTAATCGTGCTATGTTTTTGACCTTAGCTTCTGCAATCGATTTTGTTTTTCGATATACATATACAGTAACTCTAGTAGTAACATGCAGATTTGCCTGACACCCGTTCGCACAGAAAAGCCCTCGAACAGTTCTCCTTTAATTAAGTCGCAGCGTATTGTATCTTGCGTATGATTCCTTAGTCATTGCTAGTATCTTAATCTAGAATACCTCTTCTAAGCAAAATATTCCATATGTAATCTCGCTTAACGCTGTAGAAAGCCTTCTCGTAATCCACAAATATGAGATGTTTAGAATTATCTTAGTGCCATGATCGCTAAGGTTGCCCTTCCTTGGGATTTTAACATTGACTCCTTCCTTTCATTCAGCCAGATATCTTTCTTCTTTCTACATCTCAGTAAAGAGTGGGAGGAGTTTCACAGTTTTTTAGTCCATCTATACCTGAAGATTCTTTTCCCGACATTAAATTGTTTATCTGAAGCATTTAAAGCCGTCGGAGAGTTGCTGTACGTTATTTTAGATAGGCAACTATCAAGTGAATGCTCTCCATGTTTCAGTCGCACATCGATGAAATGTCTTCTCGATTGACGACTTATGGCCAAATGAAGAATTTGATTCTGAGTAGCACCATTAGGACAAACCCAAGATAGTGACTATAGTGTTGAAAAAAGGATATAATTCGCCGTTTTCGAATTTCTTAATCAAAGGTCGTGACGCGTCGACCTAAGGATCATCATGTTAATAATATCACCTCTTGGAACAAGTTCGAAGGTGGCACGCAGTTGGCCATAAAACTCCTCTTTGCCACTAGGGCGGTAGTGAGTAGAAAAATTGTGAGTGCGCCCGGTGTACGAACGACCCCTACGACATTTTGGCTTCACACTCAGAATCAACGTTCACAATGCTGTTTCCCGCTTGGGGTTCGATCTCTCCTGATTCTATTACAGGTTAGAGGCCCTTGATCCAGTGAGTGTCATTTGCCATTTTTAGGACAAGCAGGACCCGAAGTGTATTATATTGCCCAATCCCCCCAATTCATGCTGTTCCTGCTACACAATATCAGTTAAAGAAATCAAATATAAATAGCACCTCCTAATTGGAACATAATTTGCTGGATCCCAACGGTGCCCCAACAACAGAGATCTTACAGTAATAATAATTAAAACTCAACAAATCAGCGAAAATCAGTCAAATGCGCATCAGTACTTTACAAAAACTGAAATTTATGAAAAAAAAAAAGTGATATCAAAAAAATGGCCAAATATTTGTCGAAATCATGTAACAATGATTTAAACAATTTTCATTTAAAGTGTTTTGCTACTTAGAAGAAACCACGACTGCAAAGAACAGCGATGCATGTTTAAATAATTTAAATCAGCCCTTAATATGGCAGTAATGTCGGAAATTTTACTCGAAAAAATTAAACAAAGATTTATAATTTAAACTGCACTGAGACAGATCCTTTGAGTTTCTCTATCTTCGCTGTCAGGTGCATGAAATGAAATTAAATCGACCTAAGCAACTTCAATTCACAAAACACTCAACAAAGGACATGCTTCCTATGAATTCGATGTTGCGTCGCTGAAAGCAAGTAGAGCATCACGACCGACCCGAACGTTTTGTTTTCATTTCCACGACCCTAGCCAACCTACATCTTTTGAAAATCCGAAAACCAGCGAGAACTGAAAGCCCTACAGAGAAAAACCGCCAAGACAAGCCAACAGCCATAAATTCAAACTTAGAAATCAGAAGGAGAAAATTTCTTCGGGTTACAAATCACAGGCACCAGGCATATCCTTGTATTAAAGTCCTTGTAACTTCACGTATGCAGGCCAAAAGTAAAGAGGTTCCACTCGACAAATATGTAGTTTTTTTTTTCGTAAAAAAAAAATTACGCTCATGGCCGTCATACGACCCGGCGTCCAAATTGGGTCAATTCCTTTAGTCCCTTTCGTTACACACAGCTAAAAAGACACAAAGGAACGGTCGTTCGATTTATAGCTCCCGAAAAAAAAGAAGAAAACAATCGTTCCTTACTTTTATCATGGCCTGGTCCTTCTTGACTTCATTTTGGGGTTATTTGTTCCGTTTATATTTCATTTCTATTCTTCGCTGGTAATCTTGCAGATTCCAAGTAAAGTAGAAAAATAAGCTTTTGAAAAGGACTCGTAGACGGATCACGTAAGAGAGTCGACATAGCAAACAGGCTGCTTCCTAGCATCTTCTGCTAGGGGTCTGTCTAAAAATCATCCCCTTCCAAGACGAAACCCCAAAACACACTCGCAAGAAAACAACAGGATAACCACATAAATCTGTTGCTTTCATATCAGCGAACTCGTACTACACGTTCGGGCTTATCTCATAAGTAAAGTGGATGGAAATTCTATACAACTATCATCCTAGCTGGAGTTTGAGGGTTGAAAGCCATATTTATCCATTCCTCTTCCGCCTTCCTCCCAGTCCAGCTATACGAAAAATAAGGAAAATTAATATTTTCCGAGTTTTGTTGCCTTTGAATCCTTCATACTACACTCGTCCTTCTTCCTGCCGAGGATATTTTTCTCAGCGAATTATTTATTTCCAGCGGTTCAAGTGCGCAACAAAAAATGACCAAAAAGCAAAGCAGAAAAAAAAAGGACATGACGATATGTAGAAGTATGAGAAGAGGATCAAATATCTGGGCATGTATAACACGGTGGCAACAGAATAAAAAACTTTGCACGATGACTTCTTATTTTTAAAAGCTTTTTGGCCTTCGTATATGTAAGCCGCCAAATCGGAGCCAAGAAATATTCAAAAGTTTTTGACTCGATTACTTACACTATCGTTTTTGGCTGACTTGTATAGAGTTGTTATTTTCAAGTTTCGGGAAACGAGCTCGTCGCTTCTCACATATGCAAAAGGCTTAGGCTTCCTTTTTTCCCATTTTTTTGTTTTTCTTTTCTTTTCGCCAATCGTAAGGAGTCCTATGAAGACGAAATTGGATAGATCCAACATTGCTATGAAGAAGTTTTGTTAAGAAAAAAATTTTTATGTCTCCCGGATCCTGGAATTTATTTACTTGCTGAGAGAACCGGATTTCCACACTATTTAACTTTTCGATTTAATTTTTTTTTTTTTTTGTGGATGTTTTTTTTTCTCACTATGGGATAAGTCTAGTTTTTGGAGCATATTGAAAACGATGAAAAGTTTTCTTTTCGACGTATACGACGAGTATTACCTTTTCACCATCAGCGCACTTAAAATTTTGTTTTCAGCTGTTTTGAATTTTATGCAAAATACATACATACATAAACTATGCTTCGAAAGCGATCTATTTTGGGTGGAAAGGGATTGCTGTGGAAGGGTTTAAATAATTTTTTGAATTTTCGACAATTATCAAAAGCTTTAAATCAATTAATCAATCTTAGAAAATTTTATATTTGTCCGGCTCGTTTGTTAAGATATTGAAGTGCACTGGATTTCAAGTACAGTAGTCCCTCGACATTCACGTGGGCTACGTTGCAAAAAAACTCAGTATCATGGCATTGCTTCCCATACATTTTGCCTATTATTGAGCCTAGAAATACTAAATTCAAATCGGAACGAATATCAAACATTATTTAAAAAAATTTAGACTGAAGCGCGCATCACAAGACAGATTTTTTTCTGACGCTTTTGCTGAACGACGAAAGCCCAAAGCCATCTCCAGGCAACAATCGCTCTGATATACGATTTAAATAATGCATACACCGGACTGTCAGCCAGTACGTGGCAAAATTTTCCTGCTCGACTCGATCAAATTCGACTCCTATAGGAAGGGGAGATGCGCCGCGGTATTTGTTCCAGAGTTTTCAGTCGGAAGCCATCGCATTTCTTCGTTCTAAGTATTGCCAATATGGAAATTTTCTTACTGATCGAAAAATGATCAGAAAGAAAAATGTGAAAGAGTAAATCTGGCAATATTGCCTATATTTGTCGTGCTTTGAGGGGAAAACGAATCGGGGTGAGCTTTTGCAGATCGAGCAACATCGTTTTTGTACGCCCTTACTTTTTTATTAGGAAAAAAAAATAAGTTCAAAATAAATAAAGCCTACTTTAACTCTTCAACATTTTTAAAGTTTATTTTTGACAAAGGTTGAAGGGCCTTTCAAAGAAAAATGTCGCTATAAGATTATTCTACTTCGGTCCATTATCACCCTAGTCAATAAAAAACCATGGTGTTAGCAGAGGATTGTAATGTCCGTTAATTTAAGAATTCAAACGCGTAAACTTTCTTGTATATAGATTTTTTTTACGTTGAATTTTTTTTTTTTTTGTTTTCTTATTGCTTTTTAGAAGTAGTTAATAAGTAATACCATATATTTTATAAAAACATCTTTTTTGTAATTGAAATTAATTTTTGCTCGTGCACGGTAGAAAATGCTTAAAATGCTAAAGAAAAATTCAAAAAAAAAAAAAATGGTAAGGAAAAATTCCCTAACGCAATCGTCAATTTCATTTCGCCCCATGTCTTCAAAACCTTCGCTCCTGATTTGGTGGGCAAGATCCACAATTTCATCTTCTTGATGAGTTATTGGCAGACGATGGTTCTCTTTATCCTCCACTTCAAGCCAAATATTTCGCCAAGCATTGATGGAGCTTGGCTTCAATTTCATTATCGAAGTATCAATATCCATGATGCAATCCGCGATGTTGCATTTTTTCCAAGTGGAAGTCACTGTTTCTTCCGGGTTAAATTCAATTAAATCCAAAATTCGTTTGAAACATGGCCTGGTGTAATAATTTTTAAATGCTGCATTTATTCTCTGATCACGAGGCTTGGATTATTGACTTCGTATTTAAGGCAAAAATGCCACTCCAAAATAGGGAAGTGCTCCTACTAAAGTTGAGGGGTGTCCAGGTGCATGATCAAAGGGACTTGAAAGTCAAGGTTTCGAGGAAACAGGTATTTTTTAACTTCAGGAATAAAACAGTCAAATAAACCCACCCACCCCCGTGACCCACAATTTCTTATTTGCCCGCCAAAAAACAGGTAACTGATTTCTATTTTTTTCCTTTCAATGCAATCACCTTATTATTTGTACACAAAAGAAGAGAAACTCGATCTTTAATCACTTTGAGGCCTGGAGCTGTGCGTTCTGTTTTGCATAGAAATGTCCTATTTGGAATCTTCTTTCATATATTTTATTTTCTCTTCCGCGAATAATCAAAACGCAAATGTTGAAACGTTCCCCCTTTTCAATGCTCGCGAATAAGCGAAATTTGCGAATGTTAAATCCGTAAATGTCGAAAGATGACTGTAAAAATAAAACTACAAGTTTACTTTGATTTAACCGCAACACTTTATTTAATTCAACTAAATCGTTTTACTTTTTTCACTTGAAACTTTCTCGCTCACAACTTATTGCTTGCCAATTTTGACTCATTCGCTTTCTAAATATCGACTGACCCGTCGATCGCTCAAACCGGACTGACGGTTCATCAAAAACGCTTGCCTGTTTATATCGCTTTTGTCGGCCGAATCATTTCCTTGTCAAACGAATCTTTTCCTTCTCGGCCGAGCACTGTTAGTTACTTCTATAAAGCATTTCGTCGTCGTCCGAATAGTTTCCTTGTCGGCAGAGTTTATACGTGTAATTATTGTTGCTTTCTCATCAAAAAAAATCACAGCTAGAATTGTTGTTAGTTGGACCTTGATCATTCCGATCGAGTCGCATTTGGTCGCAGATGTTCTTCATAGTGTTGTTATTGTTGGATAGCTTGATCATTTCGATCGAGTCGCATAGCGTTTATGACCGGAACTTTGTCGCAGGTGTTCGTCGTTTCATTTCACATGCACTTATTTGCATCGGTGTTCAGTGATGAGCAAGTAGAGCTGACAATATTAGTATTAAATATTTCACGTTGAATTTACAAACAGTAAGCAATAACAAGTGATGGCCGAATGATAGGATCTGGTACACGATGTAGCATAAATTCTGTGAAAAGCCCACTGTAGGCTTAGGTTGCTGGAGGGTAGTTTCGTAGAACCACAATGCACTGGGGCCATCTAGTTGGGCCCATTGTATTCATTATGAAATAGTTTCTACTCCTCCTGTGCTAGCCACTTGGTTCGATTTGCAAACGGAAGTAGGCTCGAATGTTTGACGCCTCTGAGAAAATGTAACAGTTTCCGAGACTGTTCTGCATATCTAAAATAATTTTTGCGCACCCGTTAATAGCTAATACTTCCGCTTGAAATACAGTCGTGTGTTCTGAAAGATGAAATGAATTGTGGATTTCGGGGTCGTGGGACCTGTCCCTTGGTTAATTTTAGACCCGTACGTATAAAGATGAGAACCGGATGCTGACTATCGTGTTTGTTGTCCATTTGTTTCATTCAGGAAACTTAATGTGAAACTTCCGTTTCTCAAGCTGCGGTTGGTTCATGCAATCATACTCGCAGTCTAAAAGGAAGTTTGCGTCTCTGATGACGTTTAAAATTTTGCCATGACCAATTTGTGGTGCTGACCACGAATTAGTGGTTTTTAATCTAGTGGCAGCTAGGACTGCT
Organism: Chorisops tibialis; assembly: GCA_963669355.1. Classification (NCBI taxonomy): domain Eukaryota; kingdom Metazoa; phylum Arthropoda; class Insecta; order Diptera; family Stratiomyidae; genus Chorisops; species Chorisops tibialis. Next base: position 299,388,884 of record OY770263.1, read on the forward strand.
GTTTGTTGTATAAAAACATCAAGTGGACGTAATGAGAGAAATACCTCCAGGGCTGAAATTGGTTTGCTTCTAAGAGCACCTCTTATACACAGACATGCCATGCGTTGGATTAGCTAAAGGTGCTAGGTTGGCTCTTAGTACCACCGCTGGCCACCACACCAGCGCGCCATAGCAAATAATTGGCCTGGCAATCACATCCAGTGGATGAGGTGCGGCTTAAGACCCATTCTCAAACCGAATGTCTTTTTGCAAGCGAAGAAGACTACGATAACCTTTTTTGCTTGTTTTTGAATGTTGGCCTTCCAGAATAATTTACTATCAAGAGTAAGACCTAAATATTTAACTTAGTTCGAGAGGAAAATAGTGATACCCCGAATATTGGGTGGATTGAAAACATATGGTCTTCTTGTTCTCGAGAAAAGGACAAAATCTGTTTTTGGGGATGAATTGTAAGTCCATTATCTAGTTCCCAGCTGTCTAACAGTTCTAAAGCGCACTGCATAAGATCCCCTAGACTTTGTTCAAACTTACCATTTAGCATGATAACAAGATCGTCTTCATATACTATTGTGGGGTAGCTGTTCCGATTTAAAATGGAAAGGGGTTCATTCACTGTTAGGACCCCAGGAGTGGTGATATTATGCCGCCCTGTGGCGTCCCTTTGTGGATAGAGCCTTTTCTTGTCTCGTCACCCATCCGTGCTACGATTTCCCGTGAGCAATTCATGCAGTCAGGAGAAGTTCCACGCTGTGGCTGCTCAAGGCCTCAAGTATGACATCAATGTTGACGTGATTAAAAGCGCCTTCCACGTCTAAAAAGGCACCGAGTGCAACCTATTCATGATGGAAAGCTTTCTCTACGGCAGCTACTGTCACATGCAAGGCGGTGTCAGTTGACCTGCCTTTAAGATAGGCGTATTGGTGGGGACACCTGACCGAGAGGTTCAGATTTCCACGTAGGTAGCTGTACACCAGTATCTCCAGGCCTTTCAGAAGGAACGAAGTTAGGCTGATGGGTCCGAAAGCTTTCGGGATGTTATGGGAGGCTCTGCCTCGTAAAGGAATGCTAACTACCTTAACCTCTTGCCATAGCTTCGGTATGTGGCAAAGAGCGATACATGCTTTAAAAAAGCAATAAGCATATCACCAACAGCTCTGCTACTGAATCCTATCTTCACCTCCGCGCAGTGACGCAGACGGAGAAGGGTGAGGGCGAGTGTTCCGCGTCTCTCATCGCAACTCCATTCAGACTGATCCTCCAGGTTGGAGGTTGAGCGAAACGCTGACAATGTCTCCTCGGAAAAAGCTGATTCTTTATTCTACTATTAGTTTTAGACCAAACCGAATACACTAACCACTTCAGCCAAGTCGACCTTTCGGAGCGTCCGTGGTTTGACAGTTCTCTGTTTTTATACACAAAGAACACAAAGGAAATTTATTCCACACTAAAATCAAGTTAATAATTAAATTAAATTTTCAAATTGAATTTTTGGAAGTCACGAAAAAAAAAAAATAAGTAATCGTATTGCTCACCGCCAATGGAACCTCTGCAATCCAGCCCCAAGGAAACCAGCTTTCTTCTAAAGCCTGGAGCGCACACGCAAATTTGAAAAAAAAGCAGCCGGCACAGCACAAACACTGGGTCCACGATAGTTTTTACTCAAAACAATAATCAAATACACACACTTTTGATCACTTTTCTTCCACTTCCAGGTATTAATTTCGTCCAATGCATGCACATTTTTAATGTTTTTTGTTTAGCATCAAATCGACACTTCTTTGCACAACAAAACTCAGAGAGAGATCCATGGTTTTTACCAGCGGCAAAAAGCAAGGAACCAGAGAATTCGGTGTCGTCTTTGTGGTAGATAATGCGTTTAAACAACTCGTAACGAACTTTATGCCGATCAACGAACGAATTTGCTTAATCTGCTTCAAGTGGAAGTTCTTCAGCATTTGGTATATCAACTGCCATGCTCCTACATAGGAGAAAGACGATGTCATTACAAAATAATTCTATGCCTGACTTGACAGCTGTTTTAAAATTAAAATTCTAATATGAGACTTCAACGGTAAAATTGGCAAAGAACTGTTTCACAGGGGCAAAAGAGGAGGCATAGCCTCCATAATGAAACGAACGGCAATGGCCAAAGACTTATTAACTTAGCCAGTAGTAAGAACCTAGTCATAAGCTTCATCTTCTTCCCGCATAAAAAGATCTACAAAATGACATGGGCATCACCAAATGGTCACACCTTAAATCAAATTGACCACATTCCCATCGAAAAAAGGGCTGCCTCCAGCATTGTAGATGTCAGGACTCTTCATGGCGCGAACTGTGACCATTTTCTTGTTCGAGCTAAATACCACTGTCACATAGCTAATAAGAGCTACACTAAAAGGAGCTGGGCTCCTAAGCCAATTGTACAAAAACCGTAGGACAACACAACGAAAGTGGAATATATGACCACAATCAAAGCACATATTCAGGCATTACCTCAGGTTGAGCCTGAGGAAAATATTGACCAAATCTGGCGGAACATGAAGGATGATTTTCAGCGCGCAGCTGTAAACACTTTAGAACATTTAGAGCGTAGAGAACGAAATGACTGGTTCGATGAGGAATGCCAAGAAGTGATCATCAAGAAAAACGAACACGAGCTAGAGAGGACACTTATTCGTGGCTCAAGCGAAGCGCCAAGAAGATCTGCAGACGAAAAAAAAGGAAAATTAAAAATGACAAAATTTTATCACTGGACGATAACTTAAAGAAAAATGACGTGCGCTCACCATTTAATATCGTGAAAGAAATGAGACAAGGTTACAAACCGCAAACTACTAAGGACGAAGAAGACAAAATCATAAGCGACGTAACCAAAATCATTGCACGATGGGTTCAGTACTTACGAACTTTGTTATATAGAACGACACCGGAGACTGAACTTTTTATAATTCCGGAAGATCCAGATGGAGATCAACTGCCCATTGCTTCAACCTATGATGAAGCAGAGACAGCCTTACATAATTTAAGATCGAACAAGGCGCCCGAAATTGACGAAATCCCTGCAGAGCACTTGAAAGAAGGTGGAACTGAGTTCACCAGTCAAATATTTATATCAATTGCTAAAATCTGTACAACTGAAAATTTACCCGACTACAAGCGGAAAAGCATTACATGTATACAAAAAGGGTGACCGTCTGTGTTGCGAAAATTACAGAGGAATATAATTGTGTGCGTGTTACAAAATAAGAACGAAAATTATCGAACGAATACTCAGTGAATACGCTAGCATCATCGGAGAAAACCAAGATGGCTTCAGATCCTGATGATCGACAACGGACTAGTTATTCTCACTAAAACAGGTGCTAGCAAAATGCTGGGAATATGCTATTTATATGCACCAACTGTTCGTTGATTTTTGTCAACCATACGACAGTGTCGACCGTAATGCTCTGTACAGAATAACGATTGAACTAGCTGTCCCACCGAAACTAGTTCGGTTAATAAAAGCCACGAGGAAAACAATGAGTGCAAAGTAAAAATCCAAAATGAGGTGACTCAAAGCTTTTCAATGGAGTCAGGCCTCCATGCTCTTCAACTTGGTGCTCGAGTATGTTGTCAGGAGAGCAGCTTCAGTAACCTCAGTGGACACCAGAGGTACGCTACTCGTAAAATCCGCACAGTTGGTAGCGTATGCAGACGACATGGATATTCTGTCCCGATCAACACTTTGTGTTAAGGAGGTATTCCAGGAGTTAGAGTTGGCAGCGGGTAAAGTAGGGCTCAGGGTCAATGAAGCGAAAACTAAATACATGACCCAGACACGAATGACTGTCCCAGAGAGGCAGAATATTATGCTATGGGCGAAAACAACTTCTCATAAACGACATGAAATTGCAAGAATCACGGCAGCTAACAAAGCATTTTATGCGGTCCTTCCCATAATGAAATCAAGGAAGGTCCATCGAAACAATAAACTACGCATCTTCAAGATATTAATTCGTCCTGAGCTGAATGCAAAACGTGGATCGGAGAATTTGATCGACACGTTTGAACGAAAAATTCTTCGGAAGGTGTACGGAGCAGTTAAGGAAGGAGATGATTGGCGAATTCGATACAACCATGAGCTGTATCAACTATTTGACGACCCACCAGCATCTATTGTGATCTAACTCCGCAAACCACAATGGGCTGGCCACGTGGAGCGAATATGCACGAGGAACAAATTCCAAAGCAAGTGCTCAGAGGCAATACACAAGGCAAATCACCGTAAGGAAAGCCACGGAAGCGATGGAAGAACTCAGTCAACGCAGATTGCGGATCATTCCTCGATTTTTCAAACTAGAGGACGAAGTCGTTGGACCGCCTTTGCATCATCATCAACGAATAAGAAGTCTTCATTTTTATTAATTTTATTCAATCATAAAAAAAATGTTTAACAAAACTATATAACAATTTCCTACACATTTTCTTTGCACTTAAAAATATCGATACTCGTATCTCGGCACTCTCGAAAAAAACTGTCTTGACTTCCGATCACATACTTTCCATTCGCTGGCTTAAAGATGTGCAGTCCTCGTCCGATTTTGAAGATGTAACCATTGCTTAATCTGCTCGGGATTGGGATAAGTTACGAATTCTCGGTTATTTTCAATCGATTGCAACTTACATCACTTGTCGATCGTGCATGCCGGGCCGATATTGTACCGAAAGTTGAATACTTCGTTTCCTTAAATCTTGCTGCAACGATTCTAATCCTTTGCTCTGTTCGGAATTGGTTCGGGTGTCCTGAATCGTGGTAACTTTAACATATTTTAAATTTCGACAATGTCTCAAGGCCAGTTCTAGGAATCGCACTAAATTGAATATCTGTGAGGAAACAGAATAAGAAAAAAAACTGAAGTTACACGACGACCGAACTGTAAGTTGAGTTGCACACGACCTGATAGTTCTCCTTCAGATATGGCTCTTCGATTTCAACTTCATGGATGCTATCGTTCAGATATTTACCGAATATTGTGCCGTAATCGTAGCCCGTAACCCCGTCCACGAGGACAATCCTGTCAATGACTTCGCCCAGTGTCTTGTGTCGTTGGATCTCTTGTTTGATTTTTTCGGCCCGGTCCATGTATCCGGTAATTTTGCTGCGATAGTGATCTCGTTTCACTTTGTCAGTCTCATCTTGTGTTAGGATTCGTATTAAATCGGAGATTTTAATTTAAATAGTTTCCATTACTCACTTTTGCACGATTTCAGCAGTTCACAAATTCCATCCTCGTAGAGATTCAGCGCTTCCAGCCTGCGGCCCTGTGCATCGTATTCGACGGCGCGAACCAGAATTTCTATTGCGTTCATCGTTCCGAAAAAATGAATCCTTAAAATCTAACAAATCACACGAAATAAAAGTAAAAGTTCGAACGTAAACAGAAGAGAACTAAAATCAGATGGGATTTGTTTACAACGCACGCTGACACAAGGAATTTGACAGTTCCACAAGTCGTGAGTGGAATTACGATGACAGTGAGTGGGTTTCGATGGCACTGAGTGAGTTTTTAACTCTTTTCTACTGCGCAATAAATCTCACTCACTTGCTTTGGCATTTTTGGCGCGATTCTGTTTCGTCACGAATGCAATTACGTGTGTTCACAAAATTTAATGTTAAACACTAATTAGTAATAAAAAAAAATGTACATTAAATAAAGCTACTCTACCCATTTGGGTTCGTATCCATGTGTTCATTTATTTTAAAACCTTTGCACTTTTCGCACTCCGAACAATGCGCTTTACGAACTGAAATCATGCTTTGCAGTCAAATGAATTTTTAGCTTAATACACTTTTATCTTATTCTGTCTTCTAGGCATACAAATATGGCAGGCTATTCAAATAGGTACGTGCATATTTTTAATTTTTGCACGGATAGTAGTACTCCACAAAAACAAATTGAAGCCAACCGATGAAGAATCACTATTCAGCATTATCCCGATTAAGAACGCCTTAAATATCATCAGGAACCTCATCTTGGGCAATAAGTATTGCTTGATAGAATTTGATTTAAATAATAATTTCTTTCCAGTTTTAAGGAAACTCTACAAGCAAACGGAAGAAGCACCAATGGGAAGTTCGATTTCACCAGTGGTTGCGGAAATTTTCGTGTACCATGAAAACCGAAATTGCATCTTTGTTATGCGAATGACATCTTCATCATTTGGAACCACGGAAAAGAAGAACTAAACAAATTTTTAGCTCACCTGAACTCACAGCACGAGAAAATTAAGTTCATCATGGAAACAACGAAAATCTACCATTTTTGGATGTACTAGTAGAAAACGTCTTTAAAACTTCGGGATATACAGGAAACCAATTCACACCAATAGGTATCTAAAAATCGTAATACCTACTTAAGTCATAAATATTGGTACACAGAAAAATCGACGACACATGAAAACGAATTAATATTATTCAAAACATTTTTTTTTCTTTTTATTGGATTATTCAATGGCTACAAATCTCAGAACAACTTATTCGAAATGACTTCCATTTGCCTTCGAGCACGACTTGAGACGATCTGGCCACTCATCCATCGCGAGACGCACCTCATGCATGGGGAAATTGTCCACTGCACGGACAATGGCTGGCTTCAACGACTCAATATTTGGGTGTCGACTAGAACAAGCCATGCCCTCTAATACGGACCACAATTTATAATACAACGAGTTGAGGTGTGGACTACCAGTTGGCCAATCATCCGTTGATATGAAGTCCGGGACGTTGTTTTTGAGCCACAGTTGGGGCGACATCGAAAATCGTATTGTTGTAGCTGGCCTACTAAAATGCAACATGGAAAAAGGCGATATCTTTCAGACGTTGCGACCGCTTGGAATCACTCGCGATTTTGTGTATCGTGCTGTGAAGTTGTTTGAGGATACTGGTGGAGTACAAGACCGTCAAAGATCCGGCCGTCCGCACACTGTCAGAACTCCGAAACCGTGAAGAAACGAATCGACCCAAAACTGCTGCGAAAACAGAAAATCTTGTCGCGGGAAATGCAAATTTCGCAAAAATCCATGTCTCGCATTATCAAAAAAGATTTGGGACTCAGCGCGTACAAGCGACACACTGGACACCTGCTCACGGCCGCATTGAAGGGAAAACGAAAGCAAAAATCGAAAGCGTTACGCAGCCGGTACGCAAAGAACGCTCACAGACAAACTCTGTTTACTGACGAGAAAATCTTCACCGTAGAAGAATCGTTCAATAAACAGAACGACCTTGTGTATGCTCGGTCATCCAGAGAAGCATCTCAACTCATCCCGAGGGTCCAAAGAGGCCACCATCTCGCGTCTGTAATGGTATGGTGGGGAGTGAGCTACTATGGCGTTACAAAGCTCCATTTTTGCGAGAAAGGAGGGAAAACATCGGCCAAAGTATATCAATCGACCGTCTTGGAACCCATTGTGAAGCATCTTAACCAATCAATATTCACCAACAAGCCGTGGACTTTCCAGCGAGACTCTGCTCAAGCTCACAAGGCAAAAACGACTCATTCCATTATTGTAAACAATTGATGCTAAAAACTTTTTACGGGGCAATGAAGCAAAAATGTCAACTGTCAAATCGCAGTCAAGACGAAATGGATGCGCACAATATTGCATTCGTAATGAATGCGTTTAGTTGTGTACCAATATTTATAACTTGACTAGGTACAAATGTATAAATTGTGGCAACAGGCAAAATTTTCAATATTTTAATACTAAATCTCGCATTCAAAATGTTGAAATTCCCACAATCAGGGAAAAGTAAAGACATAAAAATGAAGAAGAAGAAAAAAGTCACAGCTCGTAATACCTATGACACACTGCTGGTATACAATACCTGGTATTGCCAATACCATCGGTGTATCACCCAATACCACGTACTATATACGCCTTCCAGCTTCAAACCAATCGCCTCCCGCTCTAAGTGATTCTGGTTTCTCATTGCCTAAACTACATTTTCGCACGAGACTTATTTCTAGGATCCTTCAAGAGCTCAATATCCACAAATCTGCTGGTCCGGACGGTATTCCCCCCATTACCCTTAAAAAGTGCTCCTCTTCTTTCGCTAAACCTCTTCGCCATCTTTTCTATCTTTCCTACTCTTCTGGGTGCTTTCCACGTATGTGGAAAGTTGCGAATATTTAGCCAATTCCCATGAAAGGAAGCAAAGCGAACCCCGCTAACTACCGCCCTACAGCCATTACTTCAGTGCTCTCGAAAGTAATGGAAACTGCTGTCAATCGCAAAATCGTTGAATATCTCGAGGATAACCAGCTAATCCATGATCGGCAGTATGCGTTCCGTTCTGGTAAGTCGACGGGAGATATTCTGGTCTACTTGACAGAACGTTGGAACTAGAGCACGAAAACTAGTAAGCACACTCGACGGAAGGCTGCTAAGTCTCCTAAAGACGTTCACTCACGGTTGAATCTACATATTGATGACAAAGGTACCTTCCCATCATGTGATATATCGAACCAAGAAAATGTTCCTGAGTCTGATATTGTGCCACCAAGTGGAGCTACTGCGGTAGATTACGACAACAACCAAATGGATGTTATGCCTGATGCTTCGACTACGTCAAAAGACTTCCGCTGTACCTTACGAGCCGCTGTGCAGCCAAAGTTACTTTTTGTATCGCGCTTAGCATCTGACATCACGGAGAAGGAAATTGCTGACAACGTCCTCGGTATTTTACGCTGCGCAAATGTTGACATATCACCGGACTTAGTATCCTGCAGAAAGATTACTCCTTTATCCCGTGATGTTGGTGCGAGAGTTTCTTCTTTCAAGGTTGTTCTGCCGGATTCTTGCTTTGGCCATGTTGTGTCATCGAAACTATGGCCGAAATCTGCTATCGTCCGTGAATTTCTGCCCCGAAATCGTCTTTCGCGCTTACCACCTCAACATCCATCGTCATAAAACGGGCAAGCTCTATCTCGATATCCTACAGCAACGTAAGCGGGATGCGTACGAAGACTCAAGATCTATATCTCGCCGCTGCTGTTTGTACCTTTGACATCGTGTGCATTTGCGAGACATGGTTGTCCTGTCAGTTCAAAGATTCGGAACTTTTCGATTCCGACTTTGAAATTTTTCGTCGTGACCGCCACCCCAACTTACTTGATCCACCGGTTGGGGGTGGAGTTCTCTGCGCCGTTCGTCGCCGGTTTGCTTCTACGATAGTCGATGTTCCAGGAACCGAGAATTTAGAGTTCTTGTGTGTAGCTGTAACTCTCGGAAAGCGCAAGCTATACGTCGTGACTGTATATATCAGATCGCCTTCACCTTCATCAGTTTACGATGCGGTTTATAATGCGTTTGAAACCTTGCTGGGTCTTCTACATCCATCAGACGATATTTTAATTCTGGGAGACTTTAATTTACCGCAAATACAGTGGCTACGCTCTGATGATAATGAGGTTTGTATGTCGCCTTTGTATTCCTCCTGTGCCCGACATGAAATACAATTTGTGGACAACATGCTTGCTACGGGACTTTTCCAAGTGTGTCCGATTTCGAACGATCATGGCAAATTTTTGGATCTGATCTTCTCATTTGATGCCAGCCTTACGACGGTTGATAGATGTCACAGCCCTTTGCTGCCTGACTTGCCAATTCATCCTGAGCTTCACGCAACATTCAACTCTCAGACAGAATTTACGAACTCGAAATGTATTGTTAGTAATTATTTTAATTTCGCCAAAGCTGATTTTGAAACTTTAAATCTTGACATATCCAATTGCGATTGGTCGTCTGTATTGAATGAATCTGATGTTGACAAAGCCACTTCTAGTTTTTACACGATTTTAAATGGCTGCTTTCTGCGTTGTGTCCCTGTAGTTTGTTCGAAACCTACCAGAAGGTTTCCCTGGTTTGACGATGATTTAATTAATTTGAAAAATCAAAAAACGAAAGCTTGGAAAACTTACTCGCTCTCAAGGAGTGATACGGACTACATAATTTACATAAACCTATGTAATTGTTTCATAAGTCAGTCTCGAGCTGCATATAACCAATACCTTTTTAGTATTAAAAACTCTTTTAAAGATAAACCGAAACAATTCTGGACTTTTGTCAACTCTAAGAAAAACTCTGATGGTTATCCTTCCAGTATGTTTTTTAATGATGTAGTCAGTGCTGATCCTACTACAATTAGCAACTTATTTTCCAACCATTTCCGGACCGCCTTCAATTGCAGTACGCCGCTAACATCCGTTGGCAACTTTGAATACATGTCAAAGTTTCCTTCTTCGTCCATGGTTCCTAAAGATCTTTACATTGACGACGCCACTATTTTGAAATACATTGATAAACTTGCTTATAATTTCTCCAGAGGACCAGATGGTGTTCCTTCTTCTGTGATTAAAAAGTGTAGTTTATCCCTTTTACCTATCTTTTTAACACATCGCTTCGTAGTGGAGTTTTTCCTATGTCGTGGAAATACTCAACTATAATGCCCTTACTTAAGTCTGGTAAAAGAGACAATGTAAATAATTATAGGCCTATAGCGAATCTTCCATGTGTTGCTAAGCTATTTGAATCTATTGTGTGTGATGTAATGTATTTCCATTCCAAGTCGATTATTGGATCATTCCAGCATGGCTTTGTCAAAGGCAGATCCACTGTAACTAATCTTATGGAATTTTCGAACTTCTGTCTTTCTGCTATCGAAAACGGGAAGCAGGTCGATTGTATATACACTGACTTCAGTAAAGCCTTTGACAAAATTGACCATAACATTCTTGTGCATAAACTCCGCCTGCTTGGTTTTCCTGACATTTTCGTCCTTTGGATTAATTCGTATCTTAGTGATCGCATTCAGAATGTATACTTTCGTGGAGCCTTATCTTCTGAAATATTTAATACTTCTGGTGTTCCGCAAGGTAGCCATCTGGGTCCACTTCTATTCCTTCTCTTTATTAATGACGTGAGCTCGTTTATCTTTAACTCGAACATTCTTCTCTATGCCGATGATGCGAAAATCTTTAGGATTATCTCCAGCAGCAATGATTGTCTATTATTGCAAAGTGATATCTCGCGTTTTCATGACTGGTGCTTACTTAACAATTTACATCTCAACATTAATAAGTGCACTGCTGTTTCGTATTCTAAGAAGAGAATATCAATGAATTTTGACTATGTTGTAGATGGATGCTCTTTACTTCGTTCTGACAAAGTACGTGATTTGGGCGTACTGTTCAACTGTAATTTTACCTTTGATGATCACGTGAATCACATTGCTGGTAAAGCGAACGCTATCCTCGGTTTTGTTAGGAGACAATCGAAAGAGTTCAATGATTTCTTTACAACGAAAATGTTGTATTGTGCATTTGTCCGATCTATCCTAGAATATGCTAGTCCTATCTGGTCACCATTTTATTCCATTCACATAGATAGGATCGAAGCAGCTCAGCGTCGGTTCTTACGGTTTGTCCTTCAAGGCCTTCCCTGGTCCGATCCACTCAGGTTACCGCCATATGTTGATCGTTTAAATCTGCTGTCTATGGATTCCCTTGAGAAAAGACGGAAACATGCCAGAGTTGTTTTTGGTTTTAAAGTAATTACAGGTATAATTGACTCTGAAAAATTGTTGTCTATGATTAATTTCAACGTTCCATATCGCCCTTTACGAAATTATGAGCTTTGTAGAATTCCGCAGCATCGCACAAACTACGGGTTTTATGAACCAGTTTCATTCATGTTAAGAGATTTCAATAACTTCTTCTCGCAATTGGATTTTCACATAAGTGTCCCACAAGTAAAAAGTCAGCTTTCTTGATGCTAATAATGTTTGATTTTGTAAAAAGTTTAAATTTCTGTGTACCTAATTCTGTTTAATTTATTATTAATTTATTATTTATTATTAATTAATTATATTATTAATTTATATTATTATAACTGTGGATATATGTAGTAATCAATTTTTTGATGAATAAATTATTATTATTATTATTATTATTATTATTAACTCTTGCATACATAAACACGGCGAAGGTCAAGTTCTTGCACTTGACATTGCAAAAGCTTTTGACAGAGTTTGGCATGAATGTCTCATAGCAAAGGTTAGGGCCATAGGTCTTAATGCTACCCTTGTTCAATGGATTGAGAATTTTCTTTTTGAACGCACTATACGAGTAGTACTAGATGGCATTACTTCTTCCTCTTTCCCAATAGATTCCGGCGTCCCTCAAGGTTCTGTTTTATCTCCAACTCTTTTCTTAGTTTTCATCAACGACCTTCTGTCGTCCACTCTCAATCCAATCCATAGTTTTGCGGATGACAGTACTTTAGATAGAACCTATGAATTTAACTCTGCTGCGGAATCACACAAGTATTCTATTGCTTCCAATCGCATAAAGTTATTCCGTTCGCTGAACTCGGACCTCAGCTTAATTCTGGAATGGGGCAGGAAAAATAGAGTAGAGTTCAATGCCTCTAAAACACAGGCCTGCCATCTATCCCTCAAACGTGATGTTCCAGTATTATCTCAAAACGTGACCTTTGGTGGCACACAACTTTGTACCTCGAATAACTTCACACTTCTTGGCGTTAAAATTAATGACCACCTGAATTGGACTCAGCACATCTTTGATGTTGCCCTCGACGCTTCAAAACGTCTAAGTGTTCTCCAAAAGTGCAAAAAGTATTTCACGCCGAACGACCTCGCAACCATCTATAAGGCATACATTAGACCACGTTTAGAGAACAATTCGCATGTTTGGGCAGGGGCACCCAAATCACACCTCGCGTTGCTCGACCGTATTCAAAAACATGCGTTCCGACTGATTGGAGACGAAACCATCACGTCTTCTATCGATTCTCTCGAGCATCGCAGAAATGTCAGAGTACTCAGCATTTACTATCGCTACTTCCATGGTAAATGCAGTGCGGAACTAAACACACTCATCCCTCCACTCTATAATTTTCCCCGAGATACTCGTCAAGCTGAACGCTCACATGAGTACACCGTTAAACCCTTGCCTTCTCGTACAGTGAAATATAGGCAGTCATTCATTTCCCGAACATCAAGACTTTGGAACACATTACCATCCAAATTGTTTCCCAACGAGTTCAACATCCACTGCTTCAAAGGCAATGTACACCGTCACTATCGTCTTTCTCCACCTAAATTAAACTGATCTAACACTTGAGTTTTTTTTCTCCAATTCCTATACCGACACAGCTGTGCATAGCATTATAGGGTGACCCCCTAAGTTGTGTTCAGTCCCTTAAAAAAAAAAAAACTTCAGATAAGAAATGATCACAAGCAATGGCAAGAAAAGGATATCTTATGAACTTAGTTTTGATTACATGTTAAGATAGGAAGTTTTTAATTTATATTCGATACGATCGACAAGCCTTAAAATTAATTTAATTCGCATCCAAACTTATTAAACACTTTGGCACATTATTATGGTATAATCAGAGAAAAATCTTTTGAAAGAAACCAAATTGTACAACATACAATTTCATTCATTCATAAATCATACAATACCTATGCCTCACTAGGGATTCATTGACTCATGAACCCAACCACAAAACTACAGTACTGACTTTGCAAAAAGAAGCAAAAACGTTTCCAACAGAAACAAGAGATCATTTCAATTCTCATATGAAAAAATAATAATATAAATAATAATAAAATAATATAACAAAGTCAAATATCCGAAACCCAAATTGCCGTACTGCGTAATTGTTCGCTTTGAATTTTGATTCCCCTTAGTACTGTCACTGGCATAGAATTCGCTTAGACGCGAGAAAACCGGATCCGGAAGCCATATTGGTTAATTTAGGTTTCGGGCCTGTGCAATCGGATGATATTTTATCGGAAATTCCAAAACGGTAGGAACGAGTTCATTTTTGCTTAATTACTACTAATCTGATATTTTCATCTATCGCAGCTTTCTAAAACCGTCACAAGTCAAAGGAATCGATACAGAAGCATTTTTACGTCAACAACAGATGGCTAATCATCTTCATGATCATAGCGTTTTAGGATATCGAGGACTTTTAGGTATGTAGAAAATTTTCGATTAAATTTTTTTTTTTAATTTTGTGATAAAATACTGATGGGCTTATGGTGTCCTTTTTTCTGGCTAATAATAATTTAAAAAAAAAACATTTCAGATCCTGATCAGATTCTAATCCTGCAAAGATTTCAACCACATAATCATCATCATCATTAAACAATTTAATCACATTTTTGTTGTCTTTTTGGAAAGTGTGAAAGTCACAGATCTAAAATTTAAAATATATCAATTGCATAATGATTGTAGTTGTTTTTAGAAAAATAACTAAAAACCCATCCCTCCTTCCACCACCTCCCATACAAACTGCACTTTTTCATTAATTACTCTAAACCAATTTTCTCAATAACAGTAAGCGAGCTTGCACCAGGTCTGACTTTTTCCTTCTATGGAGTGAGACATCTTTGCGTTTGTACTTATCTATATAAATATAATTGTAGTGTCTGTCTGTTATTTGTTTATAAATGGCTATAAATAAGTTTTTTGCTTTATTTTAGCAATAACTAAGCAGAAACTCACGTTTTTAAAATTCTTCTTTGTCCGTTTGTCTGTCTGTCTGTCTGTCTGCCCGGCTTTCACGCAAAAACGGCTGAACCGATTGTAATGAAACTTTCACAGCTTATTAAGTATGTTCCGGGATATAATCTGGTTTTAGTTTTATTTCCCTCCCCTCACGCCTTCTACCCCCACCCATACAAAATGACTCATTTTTAATATTATGTAATAATCAAATTTTCTTGGAAACTATAAGAGCTATTAGTTTGAAATTTGGAAAATATTATTTCTATTACAAATGCAATTTTCAAGTATATAAATTATTTAGATCTCCCCACTCCTTCGCCCACCTCCCATACAAACTACACTTTTTTATTAAATACTATAAACCGATTTTCTCAGTACGTATAAATTCCATCGACCTAAAATTTTGTACCAAATCCTTAATTAGCATTATTATTAATATCGAGAAAAAATTAATCGATTAGCTCCACTCCTTCTACCCCCTCCCATACAATATGACACAATTCCACGACTTCGCAAAAATTCGATTTTCTTGGAAAGTGTGAAAGTCACAGATCTGAAATTTAAAATATATCAATTGCATAATGATTGTAGTTGTTTTTCGAAAAATAACTAAAAACCCATCCCTCCTTCCACCACCTCCCATACAAACTGCACTTTTTCATTAATTACTCTAAACCAATTTTCTCAATACATATAGCTTTCATCGAGCTAAAATTTTGTATCGAATCCTTAATTAGCATTATTATTAATATCGGGAAAAAATTACCCAATTAGCTTTACTCCTGCTACCCCCTCCCATACAATGTGACACAATTTCACAACTTTTCAAAAACTCTATTTTCTTGAAAAGTGTGAATGTCACTGAACTAAAATTTAAAATATATCAGTTTTGTTTCTCGATAAATCAGCAAAAAACACTCCTCTCCTTCTACCATCTCCTATACAAATTGCACAATTTCATTAAATCCAATGCACTAAGTTTCTCAGTACCTATTCAATTTTTGAAGCTGAAATTTGGTAAAAAAAACATTTTTATAGCTACTCTAGCATGATGTGAAACAAATTGGTTCAGAACTGTCACCCCTTCTATCACTCCCCATGCAAAATCCTTAACATCACCAAAATTTCATTTGTGGTATCGTATAATTGGGCTTTACGCAGAGTCGTAGTCCTGTTATGGATTTAAGCTTAATTTTAATTTAATTGGGCTTTTTTTTTAATTAACACAAGCTACAACTATTTACATGTCCTTAATGCTCTTCGATACGAATATGCTAGTTAAAAATAAATCTGCGGCTGAGGCACGATTGTTGAAACTTATGGTGAGGGTGTTATTAGTAAAATGATTTCAACGCTATAAAATTTCGTGGAAGGCAAGGATCGTTCCGGAGCGCTTAAAAAGTTTGAAGACACAGAATTGGAGGCATAGCTGGGCGAAGATTCATGCTAAATGCAACAACCACTTGCAGATTTATTGGCGCGACTCAACGATTCATTTCACATCGTTTGAAAAGCTTGGAAATGATGCAAAAGCCGGGAAATTGGGTGCCATACGAGTTGAAGCCAAGAAACATCGGACAGTGTTTTTTACTTGCAGACAGCTGCTGCAACGGCAAAAAAGAAATTGTTTTTGTATCCCATTGGGACTGGCGATGAGAAGTGGATTCATTACGATAATCCGAAGCGAAAAAAATCGTGGGGATACCGCGGCCATGCATTAGCATTGATAGACAAGTCCAACCTCCATGACTCGAAAATCATGTTGTGTATTTTGTGGAACCAGCTCGGCGTTGTGTATTGAGCTACTGAGTAAAACCATCACGGAAAATCGCTATGTAAAAAAATAAATGCGTGTGAGCCGAGCCATGTAGGAGAAACGAAAATACGAGGAGTGACACGACAAAGTGATTTTGCTGCACGACAACGCTCAGCCACATGTTGCTCACGTTGTGAAAACCTACTGGAAACACTGAATTGGGATTTCCTACCCCACCTGCCGTATTCTGCAGGCATCGCCCCTTCCGACTACCACGTATTCCGAACGGTAACGCATGGCCTGGCTGAGCAGCACTTCCATTCTTACGAAGAAGCCAAAAATTGGGTCGATTCGAGGATCGGCTCAAAAGAAGAGCAGTTTTTTCGACGCGGAATCCGAATGCCGCCGGAAAGATGGGAAAAGTTGTGACTAGCGATGGCCATTTCCTTGAATAATAAATATTTAACCATTTTTGGACAATAAAGGCTCGAATTTTAAAGAAAAAAAAAACGGCGGTTTCAATTTGTACCCCGAATAGTTTAATTGTTATTTTGTCTAATAATATTTCGAAAAGTGCATACAACCTTCCGAAGAATAAATTAATTCGAAAATTACAATACACACACTCAATACAAAAGCTGCCCCTAATTCTATTCAACTGTCAATCCCCATATATATGGGAATATCCTCTTTTATTGTTGTGAAAATCTTCAAGTTCCGCATCGTATTACTCTGGTCCAAAATGGACTCTCAATTTTCAATGTCCGTTTTCTCTTAGTATTCTCATGATAATCTTATTCATTTTTTTTGTTGCTTTCGTCGAATACCCATTTCTTAAGAATACGTATAAGAATAAAAAACCATTTTGATACTCAGGTCTGACATGTCGAAAAAAGCAGATAAGGATGTGTAAAAGGGTTCATGTAGCAGGACATTATTAATGATGGCTCCATCAAAATTGAACGTTTTTAAGTAAGTGCTACTTTTATTCGCCAAAAATCTATGTGTGTAGCGAAAATAAATCGAATATCTTACACGTCTTTTATGCCATAAGGGTCGTACGATTCGCACGCAAAAAAAAAAATTGTCTTGTGTAAAAATATTATTATTTCTTTCCCCGGTATTTGAAAATGTGATAAGCAATTTTACTCTCAATACCTGAACCGAATTACAATAAAATTATTCGGTCTTATTGTGGGTACATTTGAATTATTATTTGGGTGATACCTTGGAGATGGGATCCTGAATGTGTTTTTTTTCTATTTCTATTTTTGCTGCTAGGACTTCTTTTTGGGGGTAGTAAATCCGAAGAATATCAAATTTGTTATGGTGAACCAATTCCAATTTCCGATTTTCCTCTTAACAATCTCTCAAGTGCTGTCTATGTTAAGCCCGAGTGGGTATGCTCCGTTGTTGAATGGTGATCGCTGGACAGGGGCCAAGGATATTTTTACATAAAAATACATTTAAGGATTTAGGATGGGGTGTTATTGTGCTTGGACTGTCTGTTTTATATGCAGCGCATAGAAGGATATAATTTATAATATTATCGTAATAAATGGTCACTCTTAAGCCATACATCAAACGTTTCTGGTCTATGGATGAATTGTGTGGGTGAGAGTTGAATGGAGATGAATTCCATCGTTTGAAAAATATTTTTTAGTTTGAAATAATACGAAAATGATGATGTAGATATGAAATAATTTACTATTTGTATTAAATTGGAAATGAAATATGTGAACATTAAACATTAAAAATTAATTGGGGCTTTAAACTAAAAGTGGGTGGTGGTGGACCTGTGAGTCGGCAATGAGAACACAATTATTTCACTTCACGCTAGAGTTGCTATCAAAATGTTTTATACAAAATTTAGGATTCAAAAATTTACTAGGTACTAAGAAAATTAGTGTAGTGGATTTAGTGAAATTGTGCAGTTTGTGTGGGAGGTGGTAGAAGGAGGGACGAGTTTTTAATGAGTTTTTTTTTAGAAATAACTTAGTTGTGAAATTGTGTCAGATTGTAAAAGGAGTGAAACTAATCGCCTAATTTTTTTCGTCTTACTAATAATTCTAAATAAGTATTTAGTGCCCAATTTCAGCTCGATAAACTTTATTTATGAGTAAATTTGCTTAGAGCATTTCATGAAAAAGTGCAGTTTGTATGGGAAGTGGTACGAGGAGGAAGAGGAGGACACAAATAATAATTAAAATCATCATAAAAGCAATATATTCCAAATTTCAGATCAATATATTTTATACTTTTCGAGCAAATCCGTTTATTGTCAAATTGTGAAATTGTGTCATTTTGTATTGAAGGGTGTAGAAGGAGTAAAGCTAATTGCCTAATTTTCTTTGGTCTTACTAATAATTTTAAATAAATATTTAGAGCATAATTTTAGCTCGATTAATTTTATACGCACTGAGTGAATTCGTTTAGAGCATTTCATGAAAGTGCAATTTGTATGGGAGGTGGTAGACGGAGGAGGAAGACACAAATAAATTGTATGTAGTAAATCAAAGTAAAAAGTATTATACTTCAAATTCCAGATCAATAGCACTTATACTTTTCGAGCAAATACGTTTATTGTCAAATTGCGAAATTTTGGCATTTTGTATGGGAGGGGGTAGAAGGGGTGAAGCGATTGGACGCGTTCACGAACTTGAGCTAATTTTTTTTTATCAAAAACGACGTGTACAAAATTTAAACGTTCTCAAGCTAGAGAGAACACGGACGGACGGACATCCCGGATTTGAGTTTTTTGAGTGATTATTTGAACTTCTGTATCATTAATTTTTTTCTCGAAGCCTAATTTCTTAGAGTTACAAACCTTATGGCAAACTGATAATACTCTCAGATTTCATCTAGAGTATAAAAATGAATAGGCGTAGCAGAATTTTAAACCCTTAACTTTGCCACGTTTGGATTCTTTCCTTGCATTTGATTCTTAATTATTGTAATTGAACCAAAGAAGTATTTTGTTTCTGGTTGGGAGTATTTCTGTCGAGGAGCTTCGGAAAACCAGATTATGACTTTGCAATTGATCTTTTGTGACGCTTTAAAAACGTTGTTCAAACGTAAAACGCGTTCGAGGTCGCCAGACGTCAGTTAAAATCAAAATAAGTAATCTCTATAATTAACAAAACAAAAAGTTTATTCTTTCGTTTTGAAATAATAAGTATACTTTTTGCTGGAACTAAATCTCTTAATTTTTCGCGCTACTATTTCTAATCGCATTATTATCGCTGTTGATCGTATGAGATTAATCGCTACGAATTGTGAATGTCCCTTTCTGCCGCAGTTGTTATCTTTGGAAGAGTTCGCGTCATTTGCTAGCCAACCCTAAACAAGTTTCTCGCATCTCTACTGCACCGGGCATCGAATGAATGCTTTTGGCAATGGCGTGGGGTGATATAATAGCTAGGGGAAGCAATTACTTATAAAATAAATGGGTTGATACACTTCATACAATTTAGAAACATGTTTAATATGCAATATTACCAAAACCTCTCGCGTCAGCTGCTAGGAACATTTGAAATGTTGAAAGCACGCAAAAACTTGAGAGTAGGTATACTGTTCTTTATTTTAAAACTTTTAAAAATTACATTTTTAATCAATTTTTTGTATATATATATAATTTTATTCAAAATTGGTAGACTTTTTAGAAGTAATAAGTACTACATAGCAGCCAAAAGCGTTTGAATTCTTAAATTAACGGACATTACAATCCTCTGCCAACACATGGTCTTATATTGACTAGGGTGATAACGGGCCGAAATTTGAAGAAATGTTATAGCGAATTTTACTTTATTATTTTAATAATGACATTAACTCCCAAACCCTTCAAGATAGAAAGTTCATTTTTGGAGGGATTGTAGATAGTTGCGGATCTCAGGCGGATACTCATTTTGGCGGGTGTGTGGGTTCAGGGGGAGCGCTTAAACCGAAAAATACGAATTCATATATTTCAACCATGGTAACAGCTAGGAAGCTAAAACTCAACATACATATAGAGGGGTTTGTGACACAACTTTTAAAAATAATTTAATTTTTTTATCCATTGGGGTGCGAAAAGGGGAGGAATTGTTAGCCGATTTTTTTTTTCAAATGATTATATCTTCGAAATTACTTTGAAACCATCAAGGTGGCATATAGGTCCACTAGAATCAGTTTAGATAAAAGCTAATTATTGTAAGGGGGAGGGTCAGGGGAGGCGCAAGGAAAAACACTTAAAAATCAATATCTCGGCTATTTATTAAGCTATGTAATTTAATGTTAGAACCTATATTAAGCTATATTAGAGAAATATGAGAAAAATATAACATTTGGGCAAAATAGTAGTGGGGGGAAATGGGAAGCATTTCAAAAATGGTGCACTTCCCAAAATTTAAAAAATTTAGTGCAGATATCAAATTCAAATTTTGTCAAATTGTAGAACTAGGTAGTTTTTAAATTTGGTAAAAATTTTACGTCGGGAGGTGTAAGGGGAGGGAGGTGGTAACCACAAATGTCGAAAATTCTGAGTGATTTCTTAAGGGCTCTGGTGAAAGATACAAAATTTAAATTTTCCAGGTGGATACATCTATTTGTTGTACACACAGCAAAAATAATAAAAATTTCACAACTGTTATGCACTGACCTCCCTAGTCGACCGTGCACAAGGTGTTTCATGTGCAATGAAAAAACCACATAAACTGAAAATTTTTGAATGAAATTTGAAGGTAGAAAATTAAAAATTTGCGAAATGCATTTAAAAAAAATCTTTAAAAGAATGAAATATTAACTGGTCGAAAACCTTCAAAGCTTCTACCCCTCCCATACAAAATTATTTTTTCGACCATTTTTAAGAAATTAATTATCACCTAATTAGTAAAATCTATCAATTTGAAATTTTGCAAAACATTTTTTGAAAATAGTTGAAACGGAACTGCGTCAAAATTTTTGAGATCACACTTGCCGTTCTACCCCCTCCCATACAAAAGTATGATTTCGACCAATTTCAATAAAACAACTGCTTACCAACAAATTAAAAGCTACGAACTTGAAAGTTTGTACGATCACCTTAAAAGGGAAAGAAAAGAAAATTGCGTTACAAATTTTGCGATTCCCCTACCTGTTCTACCCCCTCCAAAAACAAAATTATTTTTTCGAGCATTTTTAAGAAATCAGTTATCAGCTAACTCTTAAAAGCTATCAATGAAATGAAATTCCTTTAAAAGTTTTGCAATCGCGCTTGCCCTTCTACCCCCTCCCAAACAAAAGTATCATTTCGACTTATTTCATTGAATCAACTAATAATCAATAAATTAAAAGCTACGAACTTGAAATTTTGTACGAGCACACTACAAGAGAAAGGAAATAAAATTGCGTCACAAATTTTACGATTCCCCTACCTCCTTTACCCCCTCCCATACAAATGTTTGCTTTCGTGAATGTAAAATACACCGAATCCTATGAAAATTCTATGCACTTCGTCATGAAACTGACATTCTATGCAGAGAATATTGGACGTGATTCAAGCAATTAATTAAAAAACTATTACCATTCACCCACCCTTACTATCACCCCTCACCCCTCCCCTCACAAAAAATCAAACTTGCACAAATAAACGAACAAAATATTGATTATACATATGTACTGGAGCTTTTGAACGTTTCCGCAAAGTTTTAAATTGACAATTGGCCTGCCCAAGAACCCCCTTTCACTTAGTCTTCCCTAACCACTCTAATCTGCATATTGACTTTCCACACATCCGCAACTTGTCCCGAGAATAATAAAGTTTCGCCCGACTTGTTGGCAGTTTATTTTCTTTGAAAGGCCCTTTAACCTTTGCAAAAATAAACTTTAAAAATGTTAAAAAGTAACATAGGCTTTATTTATTTTGAAGTTAATTTTTTTTATTTACTTACAAAGTAAGTAAAAAATATGTCGCTCGATCTGTAAAAGTTTAATCCGATTCATTTCCCCCTCAAAGTACGACAAATATAGGCAATATTGCCAGATTTACTCTTTCACATTTTTCTTCCTGACAATTTTTCGATCGGTAAGAAAATTTCCATATTAGCAATACTTAGAACGAAGGAATGCGATGGCTTGTGACTGAAACCTCTGGAAGCAAATACCGCAATGCATCTCGCCTTCATATAGAAGTCGAATTTGATCGAGTCGAGGGGGAAAATTTTTGTCATGTACTGGCTGGTAGTCCAGTGTATGCATTATTTAAATCGCAGAGCGATTATTGCCCGTGTTTGGCTTTGGGCGCCAGAAAAAAAGCTGTCCTGTGCACGTGTGTTTACAGTTATGGACGAAAATAACGAGCGCTTTTGTCTAAATTTTTTTTGAGTAATGTTTGATATTCATTCAGATTTGAATTTAGTGTTTCTAGACTAAATAAAAGGCAAAATGTAAGGAAAGCAATGCTTCCCTTGCATCTTTGGACGCCACGCCACTGGCTTTTGAAAGATTATTGAATGAAGTTTAACGGTGATTTCACAGCAAAAGTCAGTAAAAGGTTTTTTCAATTGTGAAGAGAAATAATCGAGCAAGTGAAAAGTGCGTAGTTGACAATGGCCGAAGCATACGCACCGAGTAGCATCAATGGCGGATTCTTCGCTTTCATCCGAAGCGGTAATTGATTGACGACGATTGGCGACGAAATTTTTGATTGTTTTTGATTGATATTAGCTATGTGTTTTTGCGGCTATGTCCAGAGCAGATTAGCGTAGCTACATTGAAAGCAACAACAAATCATCTACTCAGAGTAGGCAAGCTACCCCATTGCGATCACTGGGGTAGCTAATCTACTCTGAATAAATAGTTTCTGTGTTCATTAATAGATGGCTCAAAAGTTTTTAGAACTTGGGACTTTCATTTTGCAGCCGTTGTTAGCAATGAACTTTGACATCTCCGACAAAATATATTCTCATAACCTGTGTTATTTCTCGAAGTTACGCAGTAAAAATTTTTTTTTTTATGTGAAAAATGGAAATAAATCCAAAAAATAAAAGGTAAACTAACGATTTCAATTTTTATTATGAAAATAATTCGATTTTTTTTTATAGATCTCGTCGTTGTTGGCGCCGAGGCGAAACCCTTGCAGTTTTGGAGTGTTACTCCTGGCGAAAGAAAACTTCGAACAGTCCAGAAAAATAAAGCATGCTGTAGGAAATGTTCTTCAGAATTTAGCGAGCCTTGGTGTCCTTGTAAGACATTAATTAAAAAAAAATTAAAGATGTTAAAGGGTTTTCATCATAGGAAGATATGACTACCACGGAAATGTTGGAAACGCGGATGAAATCGCTCTTGAAAGCTTACAAGGCCAGTGCGAACAACGATTAAAAAACCGGCGCCTCTTCGTGTGTTGCACCATTTTTAGAGCAGATGGACGAAATATTTGCAGATAAGCCTATTATAGCCAATAGGCATACCATTAACTTGCGCGATTCTTCAGTCCCTCCATTGGATGACTCGAACAGCATCAGCAACTAAAAAAAAACAAGTTCTACTCCTTGCCAAACATATTTTCGGAAGAAATTCGAATTTATCGAGAAGAAAAACAATTCAAATTTTGCAACATCGGGAGCTTTTCGACAATCTCCAAGCAAACTTGGAGAAGCTACTTCAGAAATCTTAGTCAGCTAAAGACCGGAGGCACGAAAAAAAATGAAACTGCTACAGCAACTCCTAGACAAATCCTAGATTGTTGTTTATAATTACAAATATTTTGAATTTTTTTACCATTTTATTGAACTCAATTATGTTTGTTTTAGTTTTGACAAAGAAATATACTGAATGTCGTTAAAATGATTTTGTTTGCACTGCTACTAAATTATGCGGGATTACCACTTCCCTCCACTTGCAAACACTTCGAAAATTTGGAGTGATGTTTTAGGGCTCTGGTAAAAGATACAAAGTTTAAATTTTGCATCGACCATTTTTAAGAATTCAATTATCACCTAAAAGCTATCAATTTGAAATTTTGCACACAAACTTTTAAAAATATTTTAACCAAAACTGCGTCAAAAGTTTTGAGATCGCATCTGCCTTTCTACCCCCTCTCATACAAAGGTGTGATTTTGACCAATTTCAATAAATCAACTAATAACCGACAAATTAAAAACTACGATCTTGAAATTTTCTACGAGCACCTTACAAGAGTACCGTATCTGCTCTACCCCCTCCCATACAAATGTTTGGTTTCGTGAATGTAAAATTCACCGAATTTTCTGAAAATTTTTTTGCAATTTCATCTATGAAACTGATATTCTATACAGAGAATATTGAACGTGATTCAAGAAATCAATTAAAAATCTTACTATCACCCCTCCCCTCATAAAAACCCAAACTTGCATAAACGAATGGAATATTTTATATGTATGTACTGAAGCTATTAATCGTATCTGCAATTAAGTGTTAAATTGACAGCAGCCCTGTCCTAATGGGGGTTCAACTCAATCTTCCTTAACCACTCTAACCTGCATATTAACTTTCCACTCATCCTCAACTTTTCCTAAGAATAATAAAGTTCCGTCCGACTTGGTGGCAGTTTATTATACTCTAGATGAAATCTGAGAGTATTATAAGTTTGCTCTAAGGTGTGTAATGCCAAGAAATAAGGCTCGGAGAAAAAAATGAATGATACAGAAGTTAATATTATCACCCAAAGATCTCAAAACCGGATGTCCGTCCGTCCGTTCGCTCTCTAGCTTGAGAGCGCGCTGAGCTAGAAAGCTCAAATGTGGTAGACGTCGTTTTTGAAAAAAAAAGTAAGGTCAAGTTCGTGAACGGGCCAAATCGCTGCACCCCTTCTACTCCCTCCCATACAAAATGACACAATTGCGCAATTTGACAATAAACGGATTTGCTCGAAAAGTGTAAAAGTTATTGGCCTGAAATTTGGAATGTATTACTTTTACGATAATATCAATCTACCGTATAAGAATTATGCGTGTCCTCCCGCATCTTCCACCACCTCCCATACAGACTCCACTTTTTAAAGAAATACTTTAAATCAATTTACTCAGTGCGTATAAAGTTTAGCGAGTTGAAATTGTGCACTAAATATTTATTTAAAATTTTAGTAAGGCCAAAAAAAATTAAGCGATTAGCTTCATCCCTTGTACCCCCTCCCATAGAAAATGACACAATTTCGCAATTCGACAATAAATGGATTTGCTCGAAAAGTATAAAAGCTACTGGTCTCAATTTCGGGATATATTACTTCCATAATGATTTCAATCTACAGTATACAAGTTATTTGCGTTATCTCTCTCCTTCCACCCGCTCCCATACAAACTACACTTTTTCATGAAATGCTCTAAGCCGATTTTTTTAGACCATATAATATTTATCGAGCTCACATTTTGTAATAAATACTTATTTAGCATTATAACTAAGATCAGAAAAAAATATTTGATTAGCTTCACTGCTTCTACCCCCTCCCATACAATATGACACAGTTTCACAACTTCACAAAAAATCTATTTGCTTGAAAAGTATGAATGTTACTGGTCTAAAATTTAAGAGATGTTAATTTTATGATATTCTTAGTTATTTCTAAAAAAATCACTAAAATCCCCCCACTTTTTCTACCACCTCCTATATAGGTACAAACTGCACATTTCCACTAATTTCCTCAATTCCTATTCAAATTTTGGAGTAAGCATTTTGTATAAAACATTTTTATAGCTACTTTAGCATGATGGGGAAAAAATTAGTTCAATGCTATCACCCCTTCTAACACTCCCCATATAAAATTTCTTGGGATCACAAAAAAATCTATTTCATTTAGAGTATCGTAGCCCTGTTATACTTTTTTGTCAGCATCGACAACTGCTTGTAATATTGTAGAAGGAGCTTTAATTTAAATGTGTGTGTAATCTATAGCTCCTATAATCCCTGGAATTTGTTGTTTCTCTTTAAATTTTCCAGAAACTTCTTCCGCAACATTTCCTCTAGGCCATCTGACATATGCATGTCCTGTGGAGATGAGCTAGTGACATACTTTTCGGACCACGCCGATGTTTAGCTATACCAAACAAATTTCCTAGTTGCCGAAATGTCACGGTATTGCTAACATACCATAGGTAAAGATTTATCTCTTTTTCCGGACCAATTCGTGACCGTCTACCATGTGTTGCATCGGGGATGAATTGTGAGATGGAGTATTCATCTGAAAATAATATATAAAATGTAATTTAAATGTAAAACAATTGGCTTTTGTCTCACCAACCAAGTAGCCGGCATTAGAATGTTCTACCCTAAAATGACGACTTTTAAAGTCTGGGTCACTATAGTTGTTGATAGTTGTAATAAAATTGACACTTGAATGCGATATAATTTCATGGTCCAATGATTCCGAGCTGCTAATTGAGTCGAAAAGTGCTTCAGCTGCCTGAAATAAAATGTGCTTATGATTGGAATAATCACTTGATTCTAATAGGTCCAATAGAAACACTTCCCTATTTGCACTCATAATTGGATCTGTAAGGAAAAGTCTATCTTAAACATTTTATTTCGTTTTCAATTGGGACCCTTTGCGCAAAAGGCGGCACGTCTTGGCGGCCAGCAATCACACGAATTAGAACAGGTAGTGCAATAACTAGCCGCTTTTCGCTGCGAGAAGATATTATTCACGGCTAACAGCCAAAGTAAAGGTTACAAAACTCCTCCTAGTGTTGTTCCTCTATTCACTTGTTTTGCCCTAAAGTCGTTTCCCATTGAGCCAGTCATTTTCCTGCCCACCAACATGTTATGAATGCATTCAGTGAGCATTGAATTTACACCATGTGCGATTAACGCGTCTGTTAGCGCATTGAACGCACCCTTTACATCCACTAAAGCACTCAAAGTGGACTTCTTAAGTTCAATTGACTTTATAATTTTTGACTCTACCGTATGCGGTACCATTTCTACAGACCGCCCTTTCATGTAAGCATGTTTGGAAGGACTGAGGTCGATGATAGTTACGGTGGCGCTTATGTGAATATCTATCAGTCTTTCAAAGGTTTTTAGAAAGAAAGGTGTCGGACTTATTGGCCGGTAGTCCTTCGGCGGTGTATTTGCCTTCAGTATTGAAACCACATTCACCTCTTTCCGCTTTGAAGGCACATACATACGCCTTGAAAGTGTTAACCAGCCTTACGACAAATCTGTCCAAGCTATGCTGTAGCATCGCAGGAATAATTCCTGCCGACTTAAATCGTGAAGCTGTTAATTGCCCACGAGTAATAACGTAACTCGCGTGCGAGTGTTGAAAGTCGTAAACAGTTGAAGATCGCAAATAGTTTTGTTGCAGTCGAGTGGTAAGAGGCCCCGACTCGGCCCTGCTGGGAATAAGGTTGGCGGCCGGCGCCGAACGAGCGGCGAGATCGTCGTAGCAAAGTAGTCGTAAAGAAGTCCTCGAGTGATTAAGTCGTGTGCCTTGTTGACGAAATAAATTGGCGAGATCTTAACAAAAAGTTTCGGGAGTTCTTCTATTTTTATTTGAAGACTTCGAACTTCAGACAAGTGTAACAGTTTATTAGTGGCTTTTCTTTGCCCTGTAACAATACGAATAGAAAATGAGAACCAGAGTGAATAAAGTGACAGCTAAGTTATTAGCAATCACTGATGAAAGAAGATCTGAGACTCTAAAAGATACAAATTGGTTGAAATTATTTTTTTTCGATACACGGAAAATATTCAAAAGAGTTTCAGATTATTTATTTTATATCGAACTAATAATCAATTTATTTTTAAATTGACATTACGTGTACTGAATCGGGTTTTTATACTCTAGATGGAATCTGAGAGTATTATAAGTTCGCTCTAAGGTTTGTAACGCCAAGAAATAAGGCTCGGAGAAAAAAATGATGAATACAGAAGTTAATATTATCACTCAAAAATCTCAAAACCGGATGTCCGTCCGTCCGTCCGTCCGTCCGTCCGTCCGTCCGTCCGTCCGTCTGTCCGTCCGTCTGTCCGTCCGTCCGTGCGCTCTCTAGCTTGAGAACGCATTGAGCTAGAAAGTTCAAATTTTGTACACGTCGTTTTTGACAAAAAAGTAAGGTCAAGTTCGTGAACGGGCCAAATCGCTCCACCCCTTCTACCCCCTCCCATACAAAATGACACAATTACGCAATTTCACAATAAACGGATTTGCTCAAAAAGTATAAAAGTTATTGGCCTGAAATTCAGAATATATTACTTTTATGATAATATCAATCTATAGTATAAAAATTATGTGTGTCCTCCCCCTCCTTCTACCACCTCCCATACAAACTGTACTTATCATGAATTACTCTAAGCCAATTTCTTCAGTGCTTATAAAATTCAAAATTGTGCACCAAATATTTATTTAAAATTGTTAGTAAGGTCAAAAAAAATGAGATGATTAGCTTCACCCCTTCTACCCCCTCCCATACAAAATGACACAATTTCGCAATTTGACAATAAATGGATTTACTTAAAAAGTATAAAAGCTATTGGTCTCAATTTTGGTATATGTTAATTTTTTAATGATTTTAATCTACAGTACAAAAATTATTTGCTTCCTCCCTTTCCTTCCACCCCCTCCCATACAAACTACACTTTTTCCTGAAATGCTCTAAGCCGATTTTCTCAGAACATATAACATTTGTTGAGCTCATATTTTGTAATAAACATTTAATTCATATTATTACTAAGATGAGAAAAAAAATATTTGATTTGCTTCACTACTTCTATCCCCTCCCATACAATATGACACAGTTTCACAACTTCACAAAAAATCGATTTTCTTGAAAAGTATGAATGGCACTAGTCTGAAATTTAAGGGATGCCAATTTTATAATATTCCTAGTTATTTCTAAAAAAATCATTAAAATTCCTCCACTCTTTCTACCACCTCCCATACAAACTGCACATTTTCACTAAATCAAACTCACTAATTTTCTCAGTTCCCATTCAGTTTTTGGAGTAAGCATTTTGTATAAAACCTTTTCATAGATACTTTAGCATGATGGCGAAAAAATTAGTTCAATGCTATCATCCCTTCTAACACTCCCCATACAAAATTTCTTGGGATCACAAACAATTCTATTTCATCTAGAGTATCGTAAGATTGCGCTTTACGCGTAATCGTAGCCCTGTTATGTTTTTTTGTCCAACGCCACCTGTTCAAAACGGACAACAAAAGAGGGCAAGAAAAAATCTTCACTATCCAAAATTAATATCATCACTTCTTAATAATTTCCAACCTAAACATGCCACAACAATAACAACAGCAAGCAAACTAAGAAAACTTATCAACTCGCTTTTCCTCGGTTTATTATATCCGAAAAGCAAATCCCGAAGTTTTGCCGGGGAAAAACCTGTTTCTTCGAACTTCGCCGTCTTCGAAAGTGCATCATCCTCTTATCTCATCGGATCCGCGGTCGTATCCTTTAGAATATTCGCTTGACGAAAAACTTTAACTTTTGATCTCATTAGCTTCACCTGTCTAAGACACGTCAATTCTCTAAAGTGCCAAGCAGCCAGCCGGCAAGCCAGCGAAGAAGTTTGTCTTGAGCCGCCGCCACTATTGCTCTACAAATTCAGAGGGTATAAACTTTTCAATCCCGTAATAACGGGATAAGGGATACCCGCCGCGCTGATTAAAGTTTTACCTGCACAAGGATTACGATGCATTTTCTGAAAAGGACATGGATCAACTTTATTATTATTATTATTTTTTTTTTTTCGTAGACAAGAATACGCGACTTTTTTGCTTTTCGTCATCTCCAACGTAGGTTTGTTTGCGGTAGACAAACAATTTCGGAGCAGAATAATTCGCCATATCAGCAGAAATCGGAGGATGATGCGAGTTTTAGTGATATTGGCTCGAAGTCGCTTCCTTCGTCGGACCATTAGTTCGGCTCCATAAATTGTTAATGCAAACCGTTGTTGCTGTGCCAGGAAGCAGGGACTCCTTGCCGTAAATGGACAATGAAACGGTTCCGTGAAATAACAACGTGACTATGACAGGCAATCCTGAAAGATAAATTTAATGAACGTGCAAAATCGCTGGATTCCGCACCCGAACCCGGTTTCTGTGTCCTTGCGGGCTTCCTCCATTGTGACTTCGACTGCTCCTTGTTTTCACCTTGGATCCGAGGTTCACTTCATACTCGCTATCGCTTCGGAATTTCACTCTCGCTTAAAAAAAAAAGAAAAAAATCCTGGAAAGGACCTGAATAATCTGAAAATCCGTTCGACAACATTTCGGGTGGAAGCCGCAAAAGGGTTAAGGTCGTCGTCCGTTGTTGTCGTTAGTCGGCCGGTCTGCCACGCGGAGCAGGAATGACGCGAGAGGGCGATAGAACGGATGCCTAGGACACGCGTCCCAGCACTGAATTAATGGGCCGAGATAAATGTAATCGGATTAAGTCTATCGGTTATTTATGGCCACAATTAGGAGTCACGTAAATGAAAAGTTTCGCCCCAGCGATGTCGTCGTCATTTTATTTTCGCAGTTTTTTTCTTCATCGTTTTTTTGTTTTTTTAATTTTTGTCTTCGCCCTCTACAAAATTGTTGACGTCCGACCCGGAAGGACTTTCGAGGTTTTCTCGAATTTAATCCGCTTTCCGAGGTGAAGGAATAACAAACCAATTTTGTTTGCAGCTCTACTATCGAGAAGATTTGCATTTTTCATCCTTTTTATGTTAACAGGGATTTTGGTGGGATAAAAGTGAATTGAAGGGGCAACGCGGAGTCCAGAGCATTAAAAAAGGAAAGAGATATCGAGAATTATTTTTTCCTTTTTAATTAATGAGTTTTCAATTTTTAAGCAATTGAATTTAATTTGGAAAAGATGACGTATTGAGCGGGAAATAAACTAAATTTAAATTGAAATAATTATTAATTAATGTTTGCTTTTCGCGTTTCAAGGTTCTCAAGTAGGCATTCTGTTAAGTCGAATGAGTGACACAAGCCACCGGCGATGGTTTCCTGCGTTTAGAATTTTGAAAGATCGGAATTCAGATCGTGGGAAGTTGTCGTCGAGGGGGCAGTACAAAATTTGTGTTTGTGGCGACTACACATCAAGCGTTAAGTATTCCCCGCGAGAGACGCAGCGGTCGTTGGGTGGAACTGGTTTCTGACAGGACCACTACTTAACCTAGAATTCATAGAACTTTGTCGAGTATACGAGATGTGTAAAAACCTCTAACGAGTAGTGCAAAATAAATCGGTATATTAAATTCGAATAGAATAAATAGTTTTATTGTTTGTAGATCAAGAAACCCCTACAAATTTGGTGACCCCGACGTGATCGCGACGAAAACAGAAACTTTCTATACGCATCAACAGCGTCGAATTTTGTGCTGTGAAAAAAAATGCCGACCGGTTTGGCGGCCATTACGTGTAGCCTGTGCATTACGCAGCAGTTTAAAAAAAAAACAAGCGTCGATCGAGTCGAATCTTCCGTACTCTGGCCCGAGTGCCAAATTCAGGGTCCTTTACTTTTTCGTCAAACTTACTCCGCCGTGCTCAATAACGCCATGCGCAAGAGCTCACGTACCAAAGAAAAAGCTGCCCGGGGCTAAACCGACCGAGACAATGACTGCGGAGTTGGCTGATATGCGAGGAAAGCTAGAAGCGGCTTCTTCCACGAAATTGATGCCAGCTTCGGCGAACCCGATAATGCCGAAACATGCGGGACAACGAATTCATCTGCCAAAATTCAACAAGGCGCAACTGCATATCTGGTTTAATTAATTGGAGATGTTTTTTCGCATTAACGGAACAGACAAATTTGAGTATGTTTTAGTACACCTCGAGGACGAGGTTCTTATGGCGGTTGAGGACCTGACGACGAATCCTCCAGAGGTGAACAAATTTCAAGTGCTAAAAGGCAGGATTGCGAATAGTTTTGCCCGACATCGGAGTCGAAGCTTCGACGTATGTTATTGAGTCACGAGTCGGATGGAAAGAAACCGACTGCAATTCTGGCGCACATGAAACATCTGGCTTCAGGGCAGTGCAGCCCCGCCGTTATGCGAACATTGTTAATCGAAAAGCTACCAGACTCTATGCGACCGGTGCTAGCTGTTAGTGGCGTAGTCGACATCGATAAACTTGCCGAAATGGCTGACAAAATGCTCGACGCAACTGGCATCAACATTTCATCCGTCACGGCGATTTCGTCGGGCGACGCCATAGCAGAGATTCGACGAGCGATAGAATCTGTTCGAAACGAAGTCAAAGATTTTCGAAAGGTTCACGACGAACGCGGACGATCAACTTCGATTAGCAGATCCCGATGGCGTGGCCGACCTCGCAGTAAATCGAGCCACAAACGACGCGACAACGAAAGTATGTGTTTTTATCATCGCAAATTTGGGAAGGAGGCACGTAAGTGTCGAAGCCCATGCGAGTGGAATAGGCAGTCGGAAAGCTAGGATCGCCGTTGTGCGAAGTGGCGAACGCACACGGCGGACACAGATGTTTTCGCCTTATAATTTTTGACCCATCGATCTCGACAGAGTTTTTAATTGACACCGGTGCAGATGTATCCGTTCTGCCTAACGCATGTCCAAACGCAAAATCATCTACTGGGTGTGATTTATTCGCTGCAAATGGTTCTCGCATTCGTACTTACAGAACAAAAAATGTGACCGTCGACTTGGGTTTTCGTCGAGTTTTTCGATGGCGGTTCATTGTCGTTGACGTCTCGCAAGCGATAATTGGAGCCGATTTCCTCCACCAACACGGTTTGCTTGTGGACCTTAAGTATCGAAAACTAGTGGATACAACTACACAGCTACAGGCGAAGGCTAAAATAATTCAAACTTCGCAGCCTTCGGTACACGTGGTCAATTTGATTAGTCCATACGCCGATATTTTACGGGATTTTGTCGAAATCACCAGAGAGACACATAACATCGCAGCTGAATACTCGGTAGAACACCATATCATAGTGCGAGGGCATCCAGTTGCAGAGAAAGCCCGCCGATTAGCAGGAGAAAAGTTAAAGGCAGCAAAGCAGGAGTTTGAATTCATGATGCAGCAGGGCATCTGCCAGCCCTCCAAAAGCGAGTGGGCTTCTCCATTACACATGGTGGAGAAAAGTTCTGGTGGTTGGAAACCATGCGGCGACTACCGTCGCCTCAACAACATTACAGTGCCGGACAAGTACCCTATTTCGCAATTGCAGGACTTCGCACATCAGCTGGCTGGATGCACTGTATTTTCAACGCTCGATTTAAAAAGAGCTTATCATCAGATTCCTCTAGCACCGGAGAATCGACCTAAAACAGCTGTCATAACTCCTTTCGGCCTCTTCGAATTTAATGTTATGACATTCGGCCTTTGCAATGCAGCTCAGACGATGCAACGATTTATGGATTCGGTTTTGCGTGGTTTCGATTTCTGCCATTGCTACATCGACGATATTTTAATAGCTTCGAAGGAAGAAAGACAACATCGATGCCATATTCGAATGATTGCTGAGCGATTAAATAAGTTTGACCTAACGCTAAACGTTGCTAAATGTTTTTTCGGACGTCCTGTAGTTCGCTACTTAGAACATGTTGTTAACAAATTTGGTGTCAAGCCTACCGACGAGCGAGCCCAAGTCATCTCTGATTATCCTAAACCCAACACGATCGATAAGTTGAGGGAATTCCTTGGTTATTGCAATTTTTATCGTAGCTGTATGCCGAATGCAGCACAAACGCAAGCTCCGTTAGTCAAGCTTACTCTTGAAGCGAAAAAGAATGACAAGCGCCCGATTCTTTGGACACCCGAAGCAGAGAAAGTATTCGAAGAGTGTAAAGAGAAGCTCAAGAATGCTGTTCAGCTAGCACATCCTCGATCAGACGTGTCTTTGGTCCTGCGATGCGACGCCTCAGACACCTCGATTGGAGCCGCGCTTGATCAACGTTACGACGACCAGTTGCAACCCTTAGGATTTTTTCCGAAAAAACTCAGCGAACGAGAAGCTCTATATAAAGTATACGATCGAGAACTGCTAGCGATATACAGAGCGGTCAAATATTTCAGGCACCTCATCGAGGGACGAGAGTTGATAATTCTCACGGACCATAAGCCGCTGACCCACGCATTCAAAAAAACAGTCAGACCATGCATGTGACCGAGTTGCCCGCCAGCTCGAAGAAATTAGCCATTTCTCCACGAGGATTATCCAGATAGCCGGAGCAGACAACGTTATAGCGGATGCTCTTTCTCATATCCAGACAATCGATTTGCCAGTCATCGTGAGAAACAAGAGCTTGCCGACACACAGAGAAACGACGAAGAACTGGAAAGACTCATCAAAGCTACTGAGGATACATCGCTTCAACTTCGAGGTTTACGAATCGATGGTGTAACAACTACTGTATTCTGCGACATAACTGGAACCAATATTCGTCCAACGGACATAATTTATCGCACCCCAGTGGACGTTCAACCAGAAAACTCATCAGTAAAAGCTTCGTTTGGCCAAGGATTAACCAGAACATTCTCGAATGGGCACGATCCCGCTTATCTTGTCAGCGCAGTAAGATCGGCCGACACGTTAAGAATGTACCGCAGCACATCCCCATGCCAAGCGATCGATTTCATCACGTTCACATTGACATTGTCGTCATTCAGCTGTTTAAGGGATAACGATATATACCGACGATGATAGACAGAGGTTGTGCCACTCAAAGATGTCAAGGCCGATTCAATCGTCGATGCCTTTTATACTCAGTGGGTGTCACGATTTGGAGCACCGTCAAGTATCACTTCGGACAGAGGAGCACAATTCAAATCGCAGCTCTTTGATGCTCTAAGTAAGCTCATCGGAAGCACACGAACGAGAACAACGGCTTATCACCCAATGGAATGATAGAACGTTGGCATAGGTCACTCAAGACTGCCATCATATGTCAAAACACACCCAAATGGATCGACGTCCTCCCGATAGTCTTATTGGGATTGTTTGGATTTGAAAGCTACTTCTGCAGAGTTGGTTTATGGAACGACGCTGAAATTACCGGGCGAATTCTTCATCGAAGAGGAAATGTCACCTGAGCCGCAGTTTTTCATCGAGAAATTTCGAGAGCAGATGCGACGAGTGAGATCAATACCATCGGCCCATCACGGTAAGCGAAGGGCTTTCGCACATAAAACGCTGTTCACCTGTGCGCACGTATGCGTCAAGGTGGATGGGGTTAAACGGCTATGCGAAGCATCATACGACGGGCCATGCGAAGTTCTTGAAAGGATCTCAGACTTCGTGTTCAAAATTAAGGTATAGGGAGTTCCGGAAACAATTTCGACGGAATGGTTAAAGCCAGCTTTCTTCGAAGCGGACCAGCTGCAAACAACCCCACAGATTCCAAGGCAGGTATCGAATACGCCGACGATGGAAACAAATGCGACTACTTCAAGCAACTCACCACAGTTTTCGGAGCCGGTAAGGACCTATCCTCCCAAAAAGCCAGTACATTTCGCGACTCATCGATAGCTTCGTCACTCGAGGGAGAGTAGTGTGGCGACTACACATCAAGCGTTAAGTATTCACCACGAGAGGCGCAGCGGTCGTTGGGTGGAACTGGTTTCTGACAGAACCACCAACTTAACCTAGAATTCATAGAACTTTGTCGAGTCTTACGAGATGTGTAAAAACCTCGTGCAAAATAAACCGGTATATTAAATTCGAATAGAGTAAATAGTTTTATTGTTTGTAGATCAAGAGACCCCTGCATGTTGTTGACGTAGTTAAAAGGGCCTTCCACGTCTAGAAACGCACCAAGTGCAACCTCTTTATGATGGATAACTTTCTCTACGGCAGCTACCGTCACATGCAAAGAGGTGTCAGTGTATCTACTTTTCAGGTAGGCGTGTTGGTCTCCCCCTCTGACCGAGAGGTTCAGTAGATAGCTGTCCACTAGTCTTTCCAGGGTTTTAAGGAGGAACGAAGTTAGGCTGATGGGTCGGAAACCCTTCAGCATGTTATGGGTATTGGTTTTTTATTGATAATTGCAATATAGATTAAAATAGTTTCTTCTTCCTCCTTAATCTGCATATTGACTTCCTACTCATTCTCTACATTTTCCAAGACTAGTAAAGTTGCAGCCGACTTGTTAACAGATGTTCGCAGTATGCTTTTGGTATAATCGAACGCTTCATTTAAATAACATCAATTTATCTCGCACCATAAAACCATTAATTCTGCAAATTGAAATTCGATGAATAAATATAACTCTGTTTTTTCTTGTAATTTAAAATACAATCCAATCATAGCCACCTGTAGCTTCCGTTAGTTAAATAAAAATAAATTTAAACTTCCTTATTAAATTACTTCCTCTTTAAATATTAAATTTCCTGACAATTCGGTCGACAAGCAGTGAGTTCTGATTAAGTGTCGGTCAAAAATCCTTTTTAGGTTCATTCATGTCACAATCTTGGGTAACTCTTGAATTGCCTTTCTGCCAAACAGGGAAAGATTTTTTGTGTTCGGGGAGATTTTTTTTTTCTTGATTTTTCGGGGTTTTCTTTTCTTTTAAGTTATTTCACACCCGACAAAACTCCTTGAACAAGGAAAACACGAAAGGGCGAAGAACAAGAGAGAAAAGAAATCCGGAGAACTTTCGCATTATCATTATGTGAAATTAAATTTTTCGAAAT
This sequence comes from Chorisops tibialis, assembly GCA_963669355.1. NCBI lineage: Eukaryota > Metazoa > Arthropoda > Insecta > Diptera > Stratiomyidae > Chorisops > Chorisops tibialis. The sequence continues at coordinate 299,425,842 of OY770263.1, forward strand.
GTAGACAGATCCACAAACACCTCTATGAGTGCATTTAGTGATTTTAAACTAAAGAAAGAATTTTGTTTGTAATTTTTTTTTCGGTTGCATGGAAGAGGTCCTGTTGCTTCGACTTAAGATAATTTTTCTGTCAGAGATTTCACGTGATGGCTGGCTGGCTTGGCTACCACGGGTAGGATGTTTGGTCTGTTCATGTACATACATATAAGATAGCTTCGTTTGTGAGCTCGATTCTACTCTCGTCACGTCTACAATTATGTCCTTTTCCTTCTTAATTCTCATCATTTTCGTTCTCGGGCGCGAGAACGTTCATTGTGGCCTCCTGATGGCATAGCGTTCCTTGCCGAACTTTCGTGTGGAGCTTCTTCCATTCTTGTTAAGTCCATCGTCTTGGTATTATGTCACATTTCGTTTGTATTACACGGTAAAAGTGGCGAGGGACTCCTTCGTTTCGTTGTTGACTGTCCTCTTAAATCTTTTGTGGGACATGTCGGAGAGAAGCAACAAGGGACGTTTCAGGAGTTGTAGTAGTAACAAAAATATATTAAGATCGATGATAATATTACTATCAAGAGTATAACGAAGAATGGAGACTGCGAGTAGATTGTGCTGAAAGACCTTTAGTTAGTGATGTTAATATTGTAAGCAATGTGACAGCGTGCAAGACTTACCGATAGATATATTATAGTTTGAGAATAATTACGAAACAGGTTAATAGCTGAATATTTATCAAAATCATCGAGCATGAATAGTGGCGTAGCGTCCATTGATGCAGGAGAAGCAATGCTTCCCTTATGATTTGCCCTAGCTTAGAAAAACTAAACTGAAATCAGCACGAATATGAAAATTTATTAAAAACTAACTGACCCGCTGTTCAAATTTAAATAAATCTATTCGTTATCGTTTTGTGAATTTTTGAAAAGCTATTTGCAATGTGTAAACAAACTAAAAGTGAGGAAAAAAAACGTGTTTCTGAGTGATTATTGTACTTCTTAACAATTGTGGCCATGGATAATCAATTTGAGGAGGAGCGCATTCAGAGTACGCCAATGAGAAATTTTACATGCGAGATGAATTCTATTGGCAGTACAGTGCTGAAGTGCTCCAAAGGTGTGATGTGTCTGGAATGTAATCGACTTGGAACCATGCGGTTTTGCTCAAAAATTTAAGTCATAATTAAATTAAGTCAGAATTTCCTGTCAACTAAATGATTCATTTTCTTCCGTTAAACTTGAAATCACAATGAATCTCAAGGTGTTTTACTTACATTTCGATTTCGATTGCACGATTGATTTTCAAGTAAATAATAAAAACAAAGAAACACTTTGTTTCGATTGGTTTGCTGTGATATCCCCACTTCGTTCATTGCACTGTTTTATTGTACACATTTTTTGTTTTGTTGTCTGGCGCGTAACTAAACCGAACTGATATTTCCGACATGAGAACAGTCGACATGCAATTGATCATGCCAGAAGCATGGATTTTAAAGGTTTATGCCGAAATCATTCAATGACTGCCCTTTTAATCGAAATACATATTTCCATTCCGGGAGCATAACGAACAAAACAAAAAAATAAACTGCCAACAAGTCGGGCGAAACTTTATTATTCTTGGGACAAGTTGCGGATGAGTGGAAAGTCAATATGCAGGTTAGAGTGGTTAGGGAAGACTAAGTGAAAGGGAGTTCTAGGGCAGGACTGTTAACAATATTTCATTCGTGTCTGTAAGTTTGGGTATTTATGAGGGGAGGAGTAGGGGTAATAGTAAGAGTGGGTGGATGTTAATAGCTATTTAATTGATAACTTGAATCACGTCCAATATTCTCTGTATAGAATGTGTTTCATAGACGAAGTGGCATAGAATTTTCATAAAATTCGGTGTATTTTACATGCATGAAACCAAACATTTGTATGGGAGGGGGTAGAGAATATAGGGAAATCGTAAAATTTGATACGCAGTTTTATTTCGCGGCTCTTGTAAGGTGCTTATATAGAATATCAAGTTAGTAGCTTTTAGTTTGTTGGTTATTAGTTGATTTAATGAAATTGGTCGAAATCATAGTTTTGTATGGGAGGAGGTAGAAGCGCAAGCGCGATTTCAAAACTTTTAAAGCAACTTCATTTGAATTATTTTTATAAGTTTTTATGCCAAATTTGAAATTGATAGCTTTTAAGAGTTAGCTGATAACTGATTTCTTAAAAATGCTCGAAAAAATAATTTTGTATGGGAGGGGGTAGAGGAGGTAGAGGAATCGTCAAACTTGTGATGCAATTTTCTTTCATTTTTGTTGCTAGATGCTTGTACGAAATTTCAAGTTCATAGCTTTTAATTTGTTGGTTATTAGTTGATTTAATGAAATTAGTCGAAATCATACTTTTGTATGGGAGGGGGCAGAAGGGCAAGCGCGATTTTAAAACTTTGAACGCAATTTCATTTTAATTATTTTTGTAAGTTGTTTTGCAAAATTTGAATTTGATAGCTTTTAATGGTTAGGTGATAATTGATTTCTTGAAAATGGTCGAAAAAATAATTTTGTATGGGAGGGGGTAGAAGTTTTAAAGGTTTTTGACCAGTTAATGTTTCATATATTTAGGGATTTTTGTTAAATGCATTTCGCAAATTTTCAAGTTTCTACCTTAAAATTTCACTCAAAAATTTTCAGTTTATGTGTTTTTTTCAATGCACATGAAACACCTTGTGCACGTTAGACCGGGAGAGTCGATTTATAATAAATATGGATCAAGTTAATATTATTTTTCTATGTACATTAAATATAGGTATTCACATGCAAAATTTTAACTTTTTATCTTTCAGTAGAGCCCTAAAAAAATCACTCAAAATTTTCGACATTTTTGCTTATCACCTCCCTCCCCTTACATCTCCCAACTTAAAATTTTTACCAAAATTAACCATTACGTTCTACAATCTGACAAATTTTTGATTTAATATCTGTACTATTTTTTGAGATATAAGGATTTGTAATTTTGAAACGTGCGCCATTTTTGAAATGTTCCCCATTTCCCCCCACTACTGTTATTTCGACATCTTATATTTTTTTTGTATTTGCCTAGTATAGCTTAATATACGTTTTAAGTTTCAGTTACATAGCTTAAAAGATAGTTGAGATATTAATTTTTAAGTGTTTTTCTTTGCACCCCCCCTGACCCTCCCCCTTACAATAATTAGCCGCTTTCTGAGCTGGTTCCGATGGAACTATATGCCACCTTGACGGTCTCTAAATATAATTTTTTTACGATAAGTAATTTCGAAGATATAATCATTTGAAAAAAAAATTCGGCCGACAATTGGTTCTTAGCCCCCCCTTTTCGCACCCCAATGGATAAAAAAATTAAATTATTTTTAAAAGTTGTCTCACAAACCCTTCTATATGTATGTTAAGTTTTAGCTTCCTAGCTGTTACCATGGTTGAGATATTTGAATTCGTATTTTTCGGTTTAAGTGCTCCCCCCGCCTCCCCCTGAACCCGTACACCCCCCAAAATGGGTATCCGCCTGAGATCCGCAACTATCTACAATCCCTCCAAAAATGAACTTTCTATCTTGAAGGGTTTGGGAGTTAATGTGCGCTGAGCGTACACGTCGGCGTACGGCGTACGGCGGACGGCGGACGGCGTACAGACAGACGGATTTTTTTTTTGCATTTTTAGGCTAATTTAGTCATGAAACGCGAAAAAAAAAAATTTCAGGGTAGCAAACTTTTTTTTTTTTGTGTCGATCACAATACTTTATTATTATAATAATAAAGTAATAATCAACAGTTATGTCAGTTATGATCGTGAGTGCAAAAATAAATTATGATTTTTGCAGTTTGTCCGAATTTTCCGACTTTCCTTTGTAATTGTTCCTGTTAAGACCCCCTATAGGGGCATAGGACAGAAACAACTCTCTTCGCCAAGGCGCGATTCTGAGCATCGGCCTTAAACTGTCGCCAGGACTTCTTTATTCCTCTGGCCCAACTGCTCGCTGTTTTGCTCTGGTTTCCTCGAAGTGTGACCAACCCACTGCCACTTCCACCTTTGAATCTCAATGCCTATTTTAGTCTGTCCATTTGTACTACAAACATCGTCGTTTGAGATCAATTCTGGCCAGAGTATCCCTAAAATGCATCGGAGTCATTGGTTCACGAAAGTCTGCAGTTTCTTGGTAAGTCGAACTGTCATTTTCCACGTATTACAACCATATAACAACACCGGATTTGACGTATGCGCCAAATACTCGCAGCTTTGTGCGAAGGGATATCTCTCTTATCCTTCAGAAAGAGGAAATGATACCGAAGGCCCGACTAGCTTTATTTAGTCGAGTCTCAGTATCCTTTTCGGCTCCGCCTTCCATGCTGACAATAAACAAGCTTAAGGAGGAACTGACTAATCTCAAGTCAAATTCTAATCAATTTCCACTCATGGCGAATTCTGAGGATATCTTTGGTGAATTGGAAGAACGACGTAAGCGCAGCTCTAACATAATTGTTCATGGAATCGAAAAAAACAGCATAGATCCGAGTCGAGATAAGGATGAAGTGCTTAGACTAATACTAAATTTTAGCGAACAGCCAGTTTTTTTATCTGATTTTCATTCCTTCAGACTTGGTCAACCTAAAAACAATGTTAATAGACCCATTAAAGTTATTCTCCGTGACTCTAATACTGCTTTGGAAATTTTAAGGAAGAAAAAAACTAAATCTGCGCAAGAATTTCTAAAATCAAACTCGTTCAACATTGCTCCGGATTTAACACTATCCCAATGCACTTATATTTCTACACTACGTTCCACGCTCGAGGAAAGGAAAAAAACTGACACTAATTTGACTATTAAATACTTTAATGGAATTCCGAAAATCGTCCCTTTAAAAAAGTAATTTCCAAATCTTCTATCTTACGAAACAATTTAACTATATACTACCAAAATGTCAGAGGACTACGAACCAAACTTGAATGCTTTCGCTTAAATTCTCAACTAATTTCGCAGGATGTGTTAATATTAACTGAATCAGGACTAAATGATTCTTTTCTAAACTCTGAACTTGGACTGAAGGACTACATAATCTATCGCTACGACCGCAACTTTAAATCGAGTTCTAAATTACGGTTCGGTGGAGTGATTATTGCTGTGAAGAATAAACTCCGGTCTACTCGTATTAAATTATTACATGACGACGTCGAACAAATCATTGTTACTATTAACTTGCAAAAACTTAAATTGATTATCGCTGGGCTCTACATTCCTCCAAAATCGTCGCCAGATATCTACTTCAAACATGTGGACTCTATTGTTGCAGCATATCACTCTTTTCCGAACGCAGAGCTTGTCATAGTTGGCGACTTCAATCTTCCAATACCTTTTGGGGTATGACTTCATGGGATTCTCCATCATCATGCGCATGTAGTAATTATATTATTGAAAAATTTTGTAATTTAAACTTAAGTCAGTTCAATGATTCGTATTCTTATAGCTCTTGCGGCAAAAATATGCTTGATCTAATTTTCTCTTCGTTAAAAAATGTTGATGTTTCACAAGACTCTAATCATTTAGTTCCATTGGACGTCTACCATCCTGCACTCTCAATCAAAGTTATTTTTTCGCATTACTTTTTTGATGAACTTAAAGCAAACAGTGCAGTTTCTAGTTTTAATTTTAAAAAAGCTAACTACGATGACATAAACTCTTTATTAAAAGAAATCAATTGGCAAAATATCCTGGATGGTAAATGTCTTAATGATGCAACTCATATTTTTTATTCAACTATAAATGATGTTACACAAAAGCTTGTTCCGGTAAATAAAAATATAGATTGTAGTTTTCCTTCTTGGTATTCTAATGAACTTAGATCATTTATTAAACTAAAGAAAATCGCTCATAAGCGTTATAAGGTTACTGGATTGTTCGATGATTTTAAGGATTTCTCCTATTTAAGAACGCGTTCCAAGATATTGCATGACATTGACCATAAAACTTACATATCTTCGGTTGAAGACTCAATTTGTGTAAATCCAAAATATTTTTGGAACTACATTAACTCTTTCAAAAAAGATCATCTATTATGCATCTTGACGAAACGGTTAGTAATGATCCACAGGATATTTCTAACTTGTTTGCTTACTTCTCGAAAACGTATGAGCCTCCCACTTTAAATACGGGGTTCAACAGTTGTTTTCCTAATTCCAATATATTTCATTTTAACGACGCTTCTTTTAACATGCAACTTATCGTTGATAAGGTCTCATCTCTCAGTGATGTCGCAAGTGCTGGACCTGATGGAATCCCTCCATTATTTCTAAAACATTGCTGCCATAATATCTCTGCTCCACTTCTGACAATTTTTAAGTTGTCTATCAGTAGCGGAATTTCTCCGACTCTATGAAAAAGCAGTTTTATTAAGCCTATTTTTAAAAGTGGCGACAAAGTGACATCAGTAATTATATACCCATCTGCATATTATCAGCAATACCTAAAATTTTTGAAAGTATAGTATCTGATAAATTATCATTCTTCATGAAAAATTCAATCATACCAAATCAGCATGGATTTTTTGCTTGAAGATCGACCTCAACTAATTTACTTGTCTACCAAAACTATATTAATAATTCTTTGGAAAGTGGCTTTCGAGTAGACGCAATTTATACTGACTTAGCTAAAGCTTTTGACAAACTCGATATTAATCTTCTTATTGATAAACTTAAAATATTCGGTATTGTTGGCTCACTTCTAAATTGGTTTTATGATTATCTTAGCAATAGACAATTAATTGTGAAAATTTCATCCCTTTGTTCCAACAGCTTTACAGCTACTTCTGGAGTGCCTCAAGGTTCCCATTTAGGACCTCTTCTTTTTCTTATATTTATTAATGACATAGTTGATATGTTCCATGACGTTGAATTTCTTCTCTTTGCTGATGATTGCAAAATTTTCAAAAGTATATCTTGTCCCAACGATGTTAAAGTTTTGCAAAACAGTCTTGATTCCTACGAAGAATATTGCAAAAATAATAGTCTGCATATAAGTATTACTAAATGTAAACAAATCTCGTTCTCCCGTTCTCCCGTTCTAAAACTTTTACACCTTTCAATTACTCATTTGGCCACATTCCAATTTCCAAAACTGATAAAATCCGTGATCTTGGTGTGCTCTTAAATTCTAAGTTTACTTTTAATGATCATGTTGAAAACATTTTAAATATCTCGCGTCGTAGCCTTGGACTTATCATCAGAAATACAAAGAATTTCACTAATATAAGTGCCATAAAATTACTTTATATTTCTTTAGTCAGAAGTACATTGGAATATGCATCAGTAATTTGGTCACCTTATTACAACGTTCATATTTTATCACTCGAAAGTATTCAAAAAAAATTCTTGCGATATGTCGCTTACAAACTTGTTATTCCACGGGAATTAATTGACTACAATATGATCCTGTCATATATGAACTCATGTACCCTTGAAGTGAGAAGAACTTTTTTTGATGCAGTAACTCTGATTAAAGTATTAAATGGTCAACTTGACTGCCCTAGTATTCTACTTGTTTTCTCAATTAAGGTACCATCACGTAGTACTAGATCTAAAGAAATTTTCCTTCTTAATTTTCATCGTACAAATTATGGTCTTTATTCCCCCATTGAGCGTCTTAAGCGTCTTGGTAACGAGCTCTATAACTTTACTGATATCCTTAATACTTCTCCATTTGTTATGAGAAATTTAATTTTAGGAGAAATCCCTATACCATCATTACAGTCGTCCAGGTAAATTTTCTTTAATCATGTAAAGTAAATCACTTATTTTAACTATTATTTACAATTATCACTTTTATTTTTTATTCTCTACAATTTCATCTATATTTTTATTTAATACAATTTTTTTTTTATTATTTTCTAACAGTTGTTATTATTTCATTATATTATTATTTTTTTTTTGTATTCTCTTTTTTTTATATCTATAAAATGTTTTTAATAAGTTTGTTATTTTCTTTTTTGTAAAGGATTATTTCCGTAAATTGAATAAATAAATAAATAAATACTTCCGAGATAATCTTGCACCTCTTCCACATCTTGTCCGTTAAGGACAATCGGTGTATTTGTGTTCGAACCCATGTACTTGGTTTTACGCACATTTATTTTCAGTCCCACCTCTTTTCATTTAGAATGAAACGAGCGAACACTTGATTCTAAGTCCGAACGGTTAACTGCAAGCAAACACACGTCATCAGCATAATCAAGGTAATTTAAGATATTAAATAATCTCCATTGAAGAGCTTTCAAGATATCATTTATTACCAGCAAAAACAAAGCTGGTGATAATATGCAGCCTTGTCTGACACTCATTCGCACAGGAAAGCTCTCGGACAGCTATTCTTTATGTAAAACGCGAAACCTTGCATTTTGGTAAAATTCTTTAATCGTAACTATGATCTTATCTCGACTACCTCTCCTAAGCAAAGCATTCCATATATTATCTCACTTAACGCTGTCGAAAGCTTTCTCAAAGTCCACAAACATGAGATGTAGTGGCAAACCTATCTCGGCGGACTGCTCCAATATTATCCTTAGGGTATTCGTGTGGTCGGTACAAGACGACCCTTTACGGAATTCAGCCTGATAAACTTCGCAAGTGCTCTCCACGACATCACTAATCCCATTGAGAATTACCTAAGCCATGTTTTTCGATACGGCAGACAGTAGACATATACCGCGTCAATTGCTATAATCCCCAAGGTTGCCCTTCTTCGGAATTTTCACAATGACGCCCTCCTTCCATTCAGTCTTTCTTCCTTCATTCCACACCTCAATAAAGAGTGGGAGGAGTATTTCAGCAGTGACCGCCGGTCAATGTGAGCAAAATTTTTGTTCACGACGAGCACAACTTCGACTTCTTTTGGAAGGGAGATACGTTGCACTAATTGCTTCCATCTAATGCTCTCAATCACAAGCCGTCGCATTCCTTCAATCAAAGTGCTGCCAGTATTGAAATCTTGGCAATACCGGAAAAATGATCAGAATGAAAATTGTGAAGGGGTAGATCTGGCAATATTACCTATATTTGTCGTGCTTTGAAAAAAAACCAATCGGTTTAAACTTTTGCAGATCGGGCGACATCTTTTTTTAGAAGTCTACTTTTTTTGTTAAGAAAATAAAAGCTATAAGTTTAAACTAAGGTTTGAATTAATCAATTATTCAATGTTTTCGAAGCTTATATTTAATAAAAAAACGTAACAGGACTACGATTGGGTTTTATGCCCGATACTTATGCGATACTCTGGTTCGAAGAGAATTTTTTTGATTTTAAGAAATTGAATCAATTTTTTTTATTAAGCTATGTTGCTGTCAAAAAGTTTTATACAAAAGTATCAAAGTTTTAATGGGTACTGACAAAATTAGTGTACTAGATTTAGTGAAATTGTGAAGTTTGTGTGGGAGGTGGTGGAAGGAGAGGAAGAATTCTAATAATTTGTGTACCATACATCACATTTATGATAAAAATAATATTTTCTAAATTTAAAATTATTATCTTTTATATTTTTCAAGAAAATTTGATTATTGTAAATGATTGAAAACGAGTCATATTATATGGGAGGTGGAAGAAGGAGTGACACGAAACGTCTATTTTTTTTAGGTCTTACTAATAATTCTAAATAAATGTTTAGTGCACAATTTCGGCTCGATAAATTTGATACGCACTGACGAAATTCATTTATGGTGGTGGTAGAAGAAGTAAGGGGTTTAAAATAATTTGTACACCATAGTTTGAAACCGTTATAAAAATATTATTTCTCAAATTTCAGATCAATAGCTTTCAGGCTTTCGAGAAAATCCGTTTATTGCCACATACCGAAATTGTGTTTTTTTGTATGGGAAGGGTAGAAGGGGTGGCATGATTTGGCCCGTTCACGAACTTGTCCTTAGGTTTTGCCAGAAGCAACGTGTAAAAATTTCAAATTTCTAACTCAGCGCGAAAAGGCACGGTCGGACGGACGGAAGGATTAACGAACATCCGGTTTTGAGATTTTTGAGTTATATTATGAACTTCTGTATCATTCATTTTTTCTCCGAGCCTTATTTCTTAGCGTTATAAACTTTGTGGCAAACTTATAATACTCTCAGATTTCATCTATAGTATTGAAGGGTCTGTGAAATCAAGACATTACCACCCTTGCTTTCCCAAGCTATATAGTCACGCAACGCCACTGAGCATGTATCTTTCGAACATTATTTCATTCCGTCATTGACATTTTTTCTAACATTTTAGCAATGAAATTACCCCTTCATCTCATTTTGAAATTTGGCTATTAATTATAATATATTTTCGCTCGTGTTCTAAGAAAAACCGATCGAATTAAACTATTAAAAACTTTATTATATTAAAGAAGTGAATAGGATTGGAAACATAAATTTGAAAACGCAAAAGGATTTTTTATATTCAGAACACATTCTTCCATATTTCCTATTATCAAGTGAAATATTTTTTATGCCACTCGATGGTCTTAATCCAGCGGGTTGACCAGCAATATATAAGTATTATGTGGAAAAATTGTATTAAGCTGCTTTTACTTAAGCAACTATCAAGTAGATTAAAGATAAAACTTGTTCCAGCAATTATAATGGATCTGACTAATGTAAATAAGATAATGCATGACATTTCAAACAAATCAAATCCTTATTCCACTCCATCTTCTCAAAGTAGATGCACCGATAAACTTTTTCTGAGATCCTTCCGGCCAACTAGACCTCATATATGCAGAATTTAGTTCAAATTCATTTTCTTTGGCCAAAAAGCTGCATGACTACTACAATAGCAAATCGCTTACACTCCACAATGCTCGCTAGAGTGTACAAAAAAGGAAGGAACCGATGAAATATTCTATCCCTGGGCGCGTTATCCTTTTGCTATATTCGAATGCGAAATCTCCACATATTACACATGGACGTCGTTTTACAGAAATTTTAGTGGCAATGGTGGTTAGCAGTGGCTCCTAACAAATCATGAGTTCTCCTCGCATAAAACATTTTAGCACCCATCGGAATGGCGGTGTTCGGTATTTGGCCTCGAACCGGTACGTCGGGTGATTTATGGGGCTCTTATCTGAGGGCCACTGCCACGAAAACAGATTATTTTATTCTGCGAGGCGATAGTTTTACTAATTTACGATGTGTTTAAACTGTTTAGGACTCATAGAAAAACCCCTCATTACCTGAATACGTCGGGGTTTCACTTGCGACTATACCTGGAAGCGATAGTGTTGCTAGGTGGTGGCGTAGCTTCCTATTTAGTGTGCAATGCAGATGATTCCACCGTGCGGCGAGATAGAGGATTCGAAACGTGAAAACGATTATGCCATACGTTCTAGTTTTCTGCAGACTGAGCGCGAAATAATATAGGCGACTACTGCAATTTACTTGGGATATTTGTGGCAAAAAAGTGCAATAAAATTTGATCGCTTATCATTTTTACCACACATGCGGAACATTATTATCCTCGTATGGGTTTTATATATCCGATCCTTGACTGCTTGGCTTCTCCCAAGGAACACGGAACAACCCGTTCTTCATTCTTTTCTTTCATCTCCGCTAAGAAGGACTCAACCTACTAGAAGTATGCCCGGGCGATTCCTTTGACTGCCGTAGCACTACAGCTGCCCGGAGCACTATTCTACACTCTGGCGTGGATTTATGACTCCACAGAGCTGGTCTTAATTTAGACATACACTTGTAATTGCTTTAGAAGTTTTAATTTGTACATTATTTATGGCCTGATAACATGATTTTATTATATTGCTATAAATCTTCATTTTTTTGTTGTCCTTTTTGCCTCATCCGTGGCGAAGCTCGGGGATTTTATGGAAGCATGCGGTTGTAGCTATCAAACTCGCAGTAACTACTAAGTACCAGACAGAAGCGTTCAATAGTTTTGCTGCATAGCTGCTCCAATAAAAGTTTATATACGTGGAGTGCTAAAGTTTTTATGACTAAACTGCGAAGAGATATGGCCAGCGTTTGGATAAATCGAAAACGAAGCACGTGATTCGTCTGTTTTCTTGATACGGTTTATATGTGTTTTTGAGATTTCCATTGAATGGTTGAAGTAAACTCTGGTATTAGGAGATATTGTTGGCAAAGATTTATTCCTTTTTGATTTGTTTTCATACTAAACAGTTTTATTTGATTATTGTATTCGACTCGGGACTTCGACACTACATTAGAAATATGGCTGCACCCAGTGGCGTAACTAAGAGCAGTAGCCTCCCAACTACCGCGAAATTTTCTTTGTCTATGGCGGTCAAATATTGTGTACAAATTTATATCCCGATAGTAGAGGAATAGCTAGCTACTGGTTCAAAGGTTCGCCGATTGCAGTAGCATTCTTTTGTAGATTGTCAACTCCACGGACTCTAGCTGATCGATCAATATCAAAGTCTTACAAGAACTTAGATTGAAGTGGGTGGATACTCACGAGTACTACTCGAGGGCTATATCTGGTACTAGAGGGAGGTCCCAAAATCAAGACGAACGAAAATGGCTGAACTGATGAAACGAAGAAATGACGAATTGCTTAATCGCTAGATACCAGTGAAGAAGTAAACTTATGATGAAAGTAGTGCACCGGAGTAGCGAAACGCATTGCAAAATAGCTTTCTGAAAGGAGCGTCGGTTTTGGTTGTTGAGCAGCTGGTTTGCGAAAATTAGTACCGAACTGAAGTGATCGAAATACTCCCTCCCTCCTCCCAGTTTAGCCCTCCTGAGGTGGGTTGTGAAAGTAGTAACCCGAAGGAAGTGAAACTGAAAGTAATCGGGAAGACTAAATGTTGAGTGGTAGTGCATAGAAAGTTCGGAAGAAAGTAGCGCCCAAGGTAAGCGAAAGTACTAACCTGTGACTGATAAAGTAGCAAAATAAGTAAGCGAATTTGGTGCTTACAAATGACTTTGAACATGGTAGACATACGGATGAGAGTAGTTCTCGAGGAAATCGAAATATGCTATGTCGTACCTACTGACGGTAAATGGATCATTGCGTATGCGGAAATGGATGTTATAGATCGAACAGCTAGTGGTCATACAGAGTTGGATGAGGTCCATATAGTGGCCAAGGCTATGTCAGAGATACAGAGATTCTTGGATCTTGTTATCATATCTCGGCGTGGAAACACACCACGACCCTTAGACTGGCAGAGATGTTAGGTAGGTCTCTCATCAAATAGTATGAATCAATCAGTCAAATTCGTGTTAAGATTCCCTATAGGGGCATAGGACAGAAACCACTCTCTTCCACAAGGCGCGATCCAGAGCATCGGCCTTAAGCTGTTGTCAGGACTTGTTTATTCCTCTGGCCTCCTGCTCAACTGCTCGCTTCCATGTGTTACATAGTCGACCGACCCGAAGTCTTCCTTGAGGCCTGTTTGGCGATGTTTCGCTCTGGTTTCCTCAAAGTATGACCGATCCACTGCCACTTCCGCCTTTGAATCTCAATACCTACTTTAGTCTGGTCAGTTGTACTCCAAAGTTCGTCGTTGGAGATCACTTCTGGCCAGAATATTCCTAAAATGCGTCGGAGGCATTGGTTCACGAAAGTCTATAATTTCTTGGTAAGTCGAACGGTCACTTTCCACGTAGTACAACCATATAACAACACAGATTTGATGCATACGTCAAAAACTCGTGCGAAAGGAGATCTCTCTTAACCTTCAGAAAGGGGAAAGGATACCGAAGGCCTGACGAGCTTTATTTAGCCGATAGTATGAATGCCGAACTGCAAATATTTATAAGCTGGTACCACTTGGGTTGCTAAAACGATCCATGTTGTTAAAGCAACCGTGGAGTTAAGCCTCCATGGCAGATTTTCACCTACATAGAATCTGTAGAAATTTATAATGCAAAAATGAGGCCTGAACAAATTTTCAGCTAATGTACCTGATTTTCAAAGTGAAATGTCGACAGCTTTTATTGAATTTTTAAGGCATTCGTCAAAACTTGCTGTATAGAACTCCTTGAAATATCCAATTGTTGAGAATGATAGCGAATCGGGATGGAAAAACTTCCGTCAACTCTCGCACTTACTGCAGCTATATTTTCACCCGACCGACCGGCGGCCAGAATTGAACCACTAACCTCAAATTCACTTAAAAGTACCACTATGTTGCGAGATGGTACGTTATGATTACCAAAAAGCCTGCAGACTTTTCAAACAAAATTTTTACAATTTCTATGTACATATTTCTTGATCGTGCAATTCCTCATGACTTAACCTCAATACTTCCTGTTGCCAGTTGTGAAAGTATAGTTCTCTACGTTTGCAATAAAAAAAATGTTTCGGAATCTACAATTGTTGGCCATTCAGAGATCACAGTATAAAACTGTGGTACTTCTACGTCTTGACTAATGAATCTGGCTCACACAACTGACTCTCTGGTTACAGGGTTGACTTTTGAAATTAGAAAGGATAACCCTCCTCTTCCCTTTTGGGAATTCATTTTAGATAACTCTCATATGTTCGACGGACAAATGCTTTTCTTAAAATTCTAAATTTTAGGCGAAGTAGATATATATTTTAGAAATTAATTACAATTATAGTACAAGAAAATTTGACAATAATTCATAACTGAAAGTTTATTAGTTTAAATGAAAATGATTTACTGTATTTTGCAAATTTGTGCAGTTTTTGGGAATAGGTAGAAAGAGTGCGCACATCGGAATGAAATTTTTCGACATTAATTGTATTCACATTTCCATACTTTGTTCCAATGTTCAAGTAGATAGCTTTGACAATTTCGAAGAAAAATAATTTTATTTAAATTACGAAATTTCGTGAAATTTGTATGGGAGGTGGCAGAAGGAGTGAACGAATTTGGCCCATTAACGAACTTAAAGCATTTTTTTTTTACTAAAAAAGACATATTTTCGTCGCTCGATAGCTCAAAGCATTTGAGGTTTATCTTGTACAGTTGGAAAGACTATCTTTCTGAATCGAAGTTTTTTGAGCGGCAACAAATATTTGTGTATCTTTGGCAGCTCTCTTTACTTTCATTTAAAATAATTACAATATACTCTCAGATTCCTTTAAAATAATAAAAATAAGGACTTACTATCGTGAAATTATGTAATACTGTTTTAGTTCCCTTTCTCTGAAAATCATTCTACATATTTACCAACATTTGACCTCAAAATAAAAACATTAACATTTACTTGCTCCTCTTCAGAAAAATGTGAAGGATTGGTTTTATTCCTAAATTTCTTAAACCAGCCTGATTTCAAAAGCGCCTTACTTATCGTTACATTCAATGAAATACATTTTACTATTCACTAAATATTTAAAATAAGGCAGTGGCCTAGTGGGAAGCTTGTTAGTCTAGAATGCAAAAATCGGGAGTTCAAATCCCGATTGACATATAATTCAAACACACTGCCTGTTTTGGTATACCTTGTTCATCTCAATCTATGAAAATCAAAAATTCAAAGATAGAGGGTTGTGCGAAGGTCTAACAACCCTTCTACAATAAGTAATGAAAATGTGAATGAACCTGGAGGTCAGGAGGCAAAGGCCCGATTTGGACTGCAGTACCACTTGTAGAAGTAGTAGAAATATTTAAACTCGATCGAGATTGGTGATGAAAAATTGAACTCGCAACGAGTTGAATTCAATTGGAGAGAAGAAACACGAATCCCGTCCATGTTTATTATCACATCAATCGAAAGGCAGTCGCGATCAAATCCGTCGTGCATCGAAAGGGCCAGTCCTTCTAGCGGAACGTGTGGTTTCGATCGGCGATGCTAAACAATCTCTTTAAGTAATTTTCCCCATAAGTTTTCACAACCCCTCCTATGTCCAAAGTGTAAAATTCTTATCAGTATCATTAAGATCCAATTCAATTATTTTGCTAAGTATGCAATATCCTGTTATTAACTTCATTATCCGGTTTTCAAAATCCACCCAGTCAAACTAAAAAGGCTGTTCCAGGAAATATTAATCCTTATGTGTCTAATCCAGAGTACAGACCCCTATCAGTTTGGTTTTATCCGAAACACTTTAGGTAACATGAAAATTAAATTGCTAAACAACCCTATCCATAAATGCCAAGGTCCTTTAGCTAACTGAATTACACATATAAGAAAGCTAATATACCTTCTCCTTTTCTCTTGCTACTTCGACTCTTAATTCAGAAAAGACTTGACATAAAGGACAAATACCGAGGAAAACGGGTAAAATTGTTTTTAAAGAAAAAAAAAAAACTAGAGATGAAAAAGAAAAACACATTCACATCGACTTCAAATGTGAAAACGTTATCAAAGTTTCGTAAAGTTGCCTAATTTGAGCCTCTTTTATGGAGCGTAACTAAAACCCAATCGAGAATAGACTTAGATATAAAGTCGCTTCCTCGTACCATTCACACACACAGCACCAACAACAACAAGGATATGAAGTAATGGCTAATCGAATCAGTAAACCCTCATTCAGGCCACTGAAAATGTTCGTCCTTTAAATACAGAGACGCGCCGATTCCCTAAACAGAGCACTTGACATAAATTCAAATCGCTTTTCAAGCCTTATTCCATATGAAGGAAGGAAGTGTATAGTTGGAAAAGCGTTATAGCGACGAAGTAAAGGGTTTTTCCTGAGCCTCGGGGTTATCCTATTGCTTAGCTACCTTGAATCCGCATACCCGGGAAAGACTCCATCAAGTCTCCGAGCCGAATAGGATCATAGTGTTTCGTTCAAGTCGAAAACTTGTTATCTCTTTGAGGAGTCCTTTGTTTTCAAGACTAATCTCTGACGTTTACGTCTCAGCGAACCAGAAGCAACCATAATTGCATTGATGATGGGTAATCGAAGTTTCAAAGTGCTTCATTGTCGTTCCGTTGCGAAGAATGACAGACGGACCATTCAACCGCATAAACTGTAAAACCTATCAAAGGTTTCTAGCCTAACGACGGAGTCCGGCTAAATACAGAGCGGAACGGATCCTCCGACATCCGGGGGCAAAGTATAAAAACGAACAAAAATTCGATAATCGCAAGTCCTTTAAGCTCATAAGGGAAAAGATTAAAAGCCACGACCGCAGACATTTCTGGTCCAATGGACATCACCACAGAGAGCACATATGCGAAAAATGAACTTTTTACTCTGTGTGTTTGTGTCCGCCATAAGCAAGGATATATGGCCTTTTTGTCGCCGAAATAGCCTTCTTTTTTTTCGGATTCGGTGTATTTGGTCTGCATGTGCATTTAGGACGTATAAAGAATTTTCTCTCGATTCGTTTTACAGAAAATGTGGCAAGTTCTTCGCGGTACAACCTTAAAAAAGGAAACAGAAATTTATGATAACGACCAGCCAGGGAATTGTGCACTTCTCTCTGGCCATTTCAATGAAGTATGCGCAGTGATTTTTTCCTTATTTAATTATTTTCGAAACGAAAAAATTGTTGGATGCTTCATTACGAAAAATAGATGAGATACATCATTAGTTCGTGTCTTCATTTGAAGAATACGCAGCTAAATTCGATTTGGCTAAACCTGAGACATAGACTGTTTAAACTCTGGATTAAATCTGAGAGTATATTGTGTTTGAGCTAGGGTATAGCCTAGTAGATAGTGTGTTGGTCTTGTAATGCGAAAGTCGTGAGTTCAAATCCCGGTCGGCGCAATATATAATTCTGGCACATTGCCTGTTTGGCTATACCTTGGTCACCTCAATCTAAGAAAACGAAAAATTCGTAGAAAGAGGGTTGTGCGAAGGGCTAACAACCCTTCCACAATAAGTAATGAAAAATGTTAAGGAACCTGAATATCAGGAGGCCAAGGTCCGATTTAGGCTGTAGAAGAATATTGTGTTTGCATTACTGTTTGTAATGCTACGAAACAATGCTCGCACAGAACCGCCAAGGGTACAGAAATATTTGTCGTCGCTCAGAAACCTCGATTCCTAGTCTGTTTGTCTACAACATAACTCTCGAACGCTTTGAGCTATCGTGCTGAAATTTGTTGTGTGCCATTTTTAGTAAAAAAGAAGCTCGTAAACGGGCTACATCTGGCACTCCTTGTACCCCCTCACATACAAATTTCATAAAATTTCAAAATTTTAAGAAATTAATTTTTCTTCGAAACTATTTGAGCTATCGACTTGAAATGGCTCAAAGTATAACGATATATATATATCATTAACATTATAAAATATAGATCAGATCCCCTCACTCCTTTTACCCCCTAACACATAAATGCAGAATTTTGTAAAATTCATTTTTTCGATTTTCTTTGAAACTAACAAAGCTGAAAAAAAACTAAATTTTGCCACAACTAATTTAATCATAATTGCAATCAGTTCTGAAAGTATTATATACTTTACTTCACTCCTTCTACCCCTTCCCATACAAATTTCACGAAATTTTTAAATTGCAATTAAATTATTTTTCTTCGAAACTGTCAAAGCTACACTGTTAAAACATTTTGATAGAAAATTACAGCAAATGTACTGAAAGTTTTTATAACTTACGGTACTGTAATTTTACATACCTGTTTTAATTTTACAGTACACCTTTTACGTTACACTAGTTTAAAATTATTACTATCGTAAAAAGTACTACCATTGTGACTTTTTACAGTGCATGCACTCTAGCCCGTACTGAAAATTAGAAAAAAAAATATATATAAAATTATAACTACTTGCCAATGATTGCTTCTATTTCTCTTCTTCAAATGGCACTGCAGCCCATTTCGAGCATTGGCCTCTTGATCTCCAGGCTCTGTAACATTTAATTTGTTATTGTGAAAGGGTAAGTAATCCTCCGCACAACCCTCTATCTACGATCCTTCATTTTCGTAAATTAAGGTAGCTAAGCCAAGCCATATCCACGCAAGTAGTGTGCTGAAATCATACGTTCATCGGGATATAAACTCTCGACTTCCGCACTGTAGACCGACACCCACTTGGCTATGCCCTAGGTATATACTATCTATCCATATATGTAAGTAATATTGTAACAAATGGATCAGGCTTTATGTGCGCCGCAACATTTATCGAGTGTAAAATTATTTTCTTATGCAATTTTCTCAACGCCAACGACTCAGGATACATCGTTGAGTTTTAAATCAATTGCGTATTATAATTCAACTATAAAAGCTGAAAAATTCTAGCAGCATTACCAAAAAAAATCAGGTACACTACCCAGACAAGCATCTGTCAAGTACCTGAGCCAGAAAATTACAGTACCGAGGAGTAATATCTCATTTTATTACTTTTAAACTACAGTAAATGTACTGCAAAGTTGTCTTAGGTTACGAAAATCGTAATTATCCAATATTCGAGTAGTGTAATTTTAGAGTTTTTTTAACAGTGTACTACAAACTTAGAGCATGGAATCCGAATAATTTTATTTAATTATTCTAATAATAAAGTATTGTGATCACAGAAAAAAAAATTGCTTTCCTAAAATGTTGTTTCATGACTAAATTAGCCTAAAAAAAAATAAAATAGTGATAATAATAATCCGTCTGTCTGTACGCCGTCCACCGTATATATGGACTCATATCTCCGAGTCCGGTAAAGATGGAATATTCGTTTTTGGGTGAATTATTGATGGGGTAAGTGAGCTCCAAATTTTGGGAGTGTCAAGTGGAAGAGGGAAGCGGGGAGAAAAAGAGTCAAAAACTACTCTTGCAAATATCTCCACTACGAATGTAGACAGGAAACTGAAAATCAACACAAGTATAGAGAGGGTTGTGGGACAAACTTTAAAAATAATTTAATTTTTTATCCAACCCTAAACTTACATATACCTATATATAAATGAATGAAATATTGATTCAATGTACTGGAGCTATTGATCATAATCGCAGTTAAGTGTTAAATAATTTAAAACAGCTCTGCTCTAGAACTTCCTTCACTTCGTCTTCCTGCATATTGAATTCGCACGCATCCACAACTTGTCCCAAGAATAATAAATTTGCGACCGACTCGTTGGCACATATTTTGTGTATGACATCATGCTGAATTTAAAGTCAGCTTTTATAATTTTCAAGAAAATTGGAATTTTTTTTTTCTAAAATTTGGGAAGGAGGAGTGAGGAGATATAGCCCGTTCACGAACTTCAAGTTTCTTTTTTGGTTTGGTGCATGTTTTCAAAGTGCATTTGGACTTAAAATGAAAGATTTCCGGAATTCACACGCTTTATTAATTGTAACGTTTCGGTTTCTGCTAAGACCTTTATCCCAACGAAACGTCAAATTGAACTTAGAGAATTTCAGCATAAAATATCTTTTTCATATAAGAATATCAAATGAAGGGCAATTTTAAAAAATAATTTGAAAATAGGGGAAATTTTAAGTTATAAGAATTTTAAATTAGATACAAGCAAGTATGGGACTGTACATAAAATCGAAGTAAAGGACTGTACACAATATGCATTCTGAAAAAGTTAGATACATTAAATTCCCCCCACCCTCCTTTCCATCCGCTCTTATAAGAATTTATTTATTTTAGAAATTCTATAATCATATTCTGTTCATAAGCTATGGGCAAGAAACTGGGCGCAAAGATGTGATTTGTTCACCGCTAGTTCACAAATTAACTTTCTCTGATTTCTTCATTACCCCCTTCAATGTTTTAATATTTTGGATTTATGAATTCCGCCCACCCAATAGTGATGTCAAGAAAGTAACTATTCGTTAGACGAGTACTCGTTACCGATCGAAATCCACCGACGCATATTTATATACGTTACTTAAGTAACAAATTGAGCTTCCTAAAAAGTCATGCATGGGAAACAAGAGGCAATTTCTTCAATTTGAATTTCTTTTTTCCAAAACTGGCTTACCCATCCCTGCAATATGATATGGCGGTCATTTCAAATAAACGAGTACCTTGTAATGAATAAAATGTAACGATTACTTTCCTTAAAGTAACGAGTAGTTACTGGTACTGAAAAGTAACGAAAATTGACATCACTATCACCCAGTCCCTTAATAGTTAACTCACTTCTGTCTGATCGATGCGCAACTTCTTCAATGAGTGGGTGAAACAACCTTTTCAACCAAATATCCTAGCAAATCGCTCTGAAACAAGTCTCCAAAACAATGAGCTTCTTCTATAAATCCATCACAATCAATCAATTTTATATTAAAACCCCCTATAGCAGTATAAGACAGAAAACAATCGTTTCCACAAGGCGTAATCCCAAGCATCGGCCTTTAGTTGTAGCCGGAATTGATATTTTATCTGATCTACTATTCAACTGTTCAATGCCATGTGCTACTTGGTAGACCAATTCAGTGTCTTCCGTGAGGGTCTTCCGCAACTTTTTTGAGGATATTTTGTTCTGGCTTCTTTGAATTTATTTTCAGATGTTAAACAGTTCCCAATGACGATTTTTATTTACCATCCATTGCACCTTTCAAAATGTATTTTATTTCCACCAGAAACTTGACTGGTGATGGTTCGCAGCCTTGTCTGACTCCAATTCGTACAGCAAAGCTCTCAGTCAGCTCACCTTTATTTTAGACGTGACATCTTGCAACTTCGTAGAATTCTTTAATTAGTACGAAATAAAAAATTCAAATAAATTACAACTGCCGTATTTCATTTAAAATCAAATATAACAGCTCGAATGCTAAAATTTAAAATTAAATTAAAAACGATTGCTAACAACTATCACTTAACTTCCTACAAGGAACTCATAACTTCTTCTGTAAATCTCTAATTTAGTCCAACAAATAAAGTTATGACTCTTCAGAAATTGCAGCAGTTACACGAATTATCACGGCAGAATGCAAAGTTATCCGGACCACCCAACTACCTACACCTGAACAAGTTGGCCATGGTGCGACCGAATTTGTGAAACATCCTTCTGGAAAATTCAACAAAAATAATTTTTCAAGCGGAAGAATGTTGTAAAACTGCTCTCTAAAGTAGAGCATCGGTTTAACTAGGAACAAGACCAACGCAACGCAGTACAACAATAAGAGAAAGAATTTGTTAAACTGGGCACACTTTATGGGCGCCCCTTAAACTTTAAGACACCGTTGCTATGTAACTTGCGAAATAAATAGAAAAAGTAAATGTAACTTTCCGTGTAGCTATTTTTCTGTGCAAAGTTCCTTCGCGAGTAATGAGATCAGCTCCTCGCGAAATCCCCAACATTCGTTAATGCAGTTATAACGAAACTCCTTTTAAAGCCAAGCTAGCTACCGCTAAGTAAAACAAACACACAAACTGGCGATGCCAAGTCACTCGTACCCAGTTCGTAAAGAAGATCCGGAACCGGGAGCAAATCCTGATGCATACAACTCGGTCCTGGCTATGCAAAAATATAAAACGTTATTAAAGTTTTCTAGGAGTTCGGGAACAATGGCAGCTGTGCTGTGCTATTCCAAATAAAAATAGTGTGCAAGTTTTTTCCCCGAATGGTATTCGTATCTCGAGTATGAGGAATGGACATGGCTGTTGTGTCTAAGAGGGATGAATAACACGGTGGAGGCAACTTAAGCGAATAATAAACAGTTTTAGTGTCGAGCAACAACAGGCGGCCTTCCTGATCTGCAGCATCAGCATATTCCAGATGCGAACCAGTGAAACACGGAAATATTCGTTCGAGCTGATGAAAATATTTCGACTAATGTTGAAGTTGCTGTTCCGTTGCACCTAGTGGCAATCTCTCTGCCTCGTATGCTTTCTTGAAAAACTCGCAAATGTGTTCAACGAGAATATCGCAATCGGAAATGTCTTCTCGGATCTTAAAATGCGAGTAACGTTTACCGCCACTTCAAGATTTTATTTTCATTGGCTAAGAAAGCGCTTGTATTTTTTGAAACATTGTTTCTTTTCAAATAAAATTTTGCTGGAAATTAATTTCAATTGTAGTTCAGAGTTATTCGAAATTTATTTATGAAAGATTCAAAACAACAAATCTTAAAGATTAAATGATGAAAAGATATTCAAATTCCGCGCATTAGGAGGATCTCGCTATTCATTCAAAATAAGAAAGGATTTTTATGTAAAAGAAAAACAATAAGAGATAACGAAATCTAAATAAGAATTGTTCGGGAATATATATGTGTCGACTGTATCGAGTACGACACCACTGTAGCTGAAATAAATTATTTATAAATTTTGACTTAATACTGTGATTTTGGACTTGGCGCAACCCTCCTTTTTCAAAAAATGTGCATGAACTCCCGCCAAAGGTACACGAACATATGCAAGAAGACGGCGGTGGACTTATTTCTTGTTGAAGTAGGTCGGCTAAGCGGAAACCCTCATTCAGTCGCATCTGAGCTTCAGCGTAAAATACGGACTCTCAGTCTTCGTTTTATGATCGAACCTTCGCCAACACAGACTTACTCTTTATAGAGCAAGAGCCCAAGAATAAAACGGAAAGCGACAAGGATGTGAAGGGCATATATGATAGAATGCAGTACAACTAAGACGAAGGACGAAAAATGAATTTCCAAAACCGGTGCCAAACGAGTCCTGCGTAGTGGTACGGAAAAATAATTTGAAGATATTGACACAAACTTGCTGTCGTTGGAAAGGTTTTACCGAGAATTAAAAAAATTAATAGTAGCTGAAGTGGATAAATCTCTTGTAACAGTTTCGAATCATTTGAATCATGTTCCCGGATCTAAAATCAAACAATCTAACGATTTACCGTCGAAGCTTGTTGACTTCGAACGCAAACTAGCCGTCACCCGCTTTGTTTGCAGAAATATTGGTAACGAATCACGAAATCCCTCGATATCGCAGCATCCGCAAGAAAATCTGCATATTCATACAGTTTCGGTATCACCTCAACGTTCGCAAGAAAATCCGCCTATACGTGCAGTTTTGCTGTCACCCGTTCAAACTTTCTCGCTGCCAAAGATACACTTACCTGAAAAAGTTCCTGACGCGCCGAAAAATTCGTTAATAAAATTCAACGCAACATGGTCGCAAGCCGATTGGAATGCCAGAAATAATAAGCTGAATAGGAGTAACAAGGCCGAAATTAAAAATACAACTGATTCGTTTGCTTATTTTGTTACGGAAGCTCCTCCAAACTCGGATGCTATGCAAAACACTTGCGAACCAATTTGCGATAAAAGGCTGTAAGTGTGAGAAGTTACCGTCCCGCAGAGTTAGTGGGACTATACCGAAACACACAAATTTTAAACTTTATATGCCCATGCAATATGACTGGCTTTTCTTCACCACGAAATCTGATGTCTTCAAATGGAAGAACATACAAATCTGACACTGGATTTAAAATATAATAAGTATACCACTAACAATCACAATATTAGTTATAAGAGTATAAACAATAACAAAACTAAAAATATTAATGCAAATAGTAATAAAAATAACAATAATACTTATAAGAACAATGTGAGTACGAATAAGAAGAAAAAAAATTTTTTCCCAATTATATGCACCATAAGACTAACACTAACACCATCACTACAGCTACAACTAATCGTGTTAACACCAGTTTATCTCATTTCATTAACCTTCCTATTTCAAGTCCACTACCTAATTCGAATCTAGTACCAGTTCCTACTTCGAATTCTATCATAGTTCCGGGACCTTACAAAAATTTCGTGCGAGGCGACACAATCAATCCCTACCCTTCGTCATCAGTAACATGTGTTGAAGATAAAAATGAAAAGTTATCTTGCACAAATCTTGATACTGCAGTCGTTGGTCACAATAACCCCCCCTTTCCTTGACCCACTTATTCCCCCGGTCGTAAAGCTATCAAAGAATTCGGCAAGTTCCGAAGAGAACAGACATTTATTATCACTGTTGAGAGAACATAGAATATTTGACAATGTGCGGCTGTATCTTGCTTATATGCACAATAAATCTGACTCGACCTGTATAAATGGCAAAACGAAAACCAGTCTGATACTATCCATTCAACAGGAAGGACTTCCGACAGATCTAGAAGCTTTACGACGTCTCTATACACGCTTCCACGAGCAGTTCAATCTTTCTCCTGACCAAGTCCATAGGGATCGCGCCACATACGGTTCCCATGTTTCCTCGAAGCATATATCTGATATGCAAAAAAGTCGTGAGGATCATAATCGGTTTTTCCGTTCCTAATTCTAAAAATAAAATACGAATTTTCTACCACAACGGAGGTGGCATTAGAGGGAAGGTAAATAATCTCTTCATTGATGCGAAATCATGTCACTTTAATGTGATTATTATTACGGAAAATGGCCTAAGTGACTCCTTCAGAAATGAAGAAATACTGGACAATAGCTGGACCGTATACAGAATTGATAGGAACTACAGCGCAACAGGTCTGTCAAAAGGAGGGGGTGTCCTAATTGCAGTTCACAAATCTTTACCTAGTGAGATTGAAGACACAACACCAACAACATTTTTTGAACATAAATTTATCAGAATCAAACTGATAAATAAGTATGTTTACATTGGTGTTGTATATACCCAGCCTAACTCTGAAGACTACAAATACCACGACATTCTTGAAATTTTTCATAGTGTCAATTGCTCCTTAACAGAGAATGACAATATCTTCCTTCTCGGCGATTTTAATCGCCCAAATATCTCTTTTCAGACTAATCATTCCGATAACACTATTATACCGGGGAATCTTTTGTCTGATATTGACACCACTACTATCGACACACTATATAATAACGACTTACATCAGGTAGTGAATTTTCCCAATAAAAATGGGAGATGGCTTGGTATGATCTTTACCGACGCATATGATGAAGGGATTGTTAGCCCTGCTTCTGACGCGTAGAATCTTTTCTCTAATACACAGTATCACTCTGCTATCATAGTAGAACTACCATGCAACAACATTAATTTTGTTCACTCTGACAATAATAATATTGTATTTGACTTCCGTAATGCTGATTTCAATTGCATTAATACCGAACTGTCTTCGATAGATTGGACATCCCTTTTCTCATGTAATGATCTTGACAATGCCATAACATCGTTCTGTGATGTGATCTTTAAAATTGTCGATAATTATGTCCCTGTAATAAAACAAAAAGACAAAGTTTCAGAACCCTGGTTAGATAAAAACCTCAGATCACTGCCGAATAAAAGAAATAAACTATTTAAGAAGCTTAAGAAAACGGGCGCGATTACTCCGAATCTTCAGAGAAAATATGACACGCTGGCCTCAGAGTTCTCTTCTAAGTCCCGGGTTGCGTATGAGTGTTATGTAAAAAAAATTGGTGAAGATATCATAACAGAACCAAAAAGATTTTTCGAATTTGTTAATACAAAACGAAAAAGTTCGGGCTATTCCGTGACCATGTCCAATGGGATCACGCAATCTTCCTGCCGGCGTAATATCTGCGATATGTTTGCTGACCGTTTTCAAGAGGTTTTTGGTGCCCAGTCAGATTCACCCCACAGTGAACCTAACATTTCGGTTCCTACACTTGTTGATAATATCTCATTGTCTATTGAGAAGGTACTCGATGCTCTCAAAACTATTGATACCAAAAATGGTCCAGGTCCTGATCTTATTCCTCCCCTATTTTTATCAAAGTGTGCCCATCAACTTTTAAGACCTTAGCATTTTCACTTCAACAAGTCACTGTCATTGGGAACTTTCCCCTCGGCTTGGAAATCGTCGCATCTCACACCCATCCACAAAAATGGAGACAAACGAAAAGTTGAGAACTACAGAGGGATAGCAATTTTATCAGCTATACCGAAATTATTCGAATAAATTGTCTGCGATAAATTAACCAATATGATGAACCCTGTTCTTAATGACCAACACGACGGCTTTAGAAAAGGTCGCTCGACTACAACGAATCTCATGATTCTTGTATCTGATACGCTCCGCGCACTTGAAAATGGGCATCAAATCGGCACAATATACACACTTTAGCAAAGCGTTCGACCGAGTTGATCACAATGTCCTGATTTTAAAGTTAAAAAAAAATGGTGTGACGGGATCTTTGCTTGACTGGCTTAAATCCTGTCTTAATAATAGAACTCAATTTGTTAAGTTTCAAGGTCTTATTTCCAAGGAAATATTAATGTCCTCTGGGGTACCTCAAGGAAGTCACTTGGGGCCTCTCTTATTTAATGTTTTCATCTCAGAGCTATCAGAAGTATTGGAAAATGTTTCACATCTGATGTACGCTGATGATTTAAAAATATATCATGCCATAACCTCGCCCGCAGATGCCGCATTCCTGCAATCCAAGCTTATTGCTCTAGATCATTGGTGCATTCAGAACAAATTAGAGCTTAATGTCAGTAAATGCCACGTTATAAGCTTCTCACGTAAATCATCCTCATATCACTATGACTATGTCTTAAGTGGAACTCAACTACACCGTGTTGATTAAATTGGGGACCTCGGCTTACTACTGGACACAAAACTCAAATCTAACTATTATCGAATAATTTCAAAAGCCAATAAACTTCTTGGGTTCATTAAGAGAAGAGCCAAAGAGTTTAAGAATGTATGGGTTACCAAATCTTTATTCTGTTCTCTTGTTCGCCCTATTCTGGAATTTGTATATGTCCCATTTGGGACCCTTTCTTCCAGTTATACAGCAACAGAATAGAGTCAATCCAGAAGCAATTCCTTCTTTTTGCTCTCAGGGACTTGTATG